>FR997733.1:7500-2507500 GCA_905475445.1 Ochropleura plecta | reverse complement strand
GTTGCCTTTTACTTTTATTGGCGACGAAGCATTTCTATTGTCAAACTACATGCAACGACCATATGCCGGCAACTATTTAACGCCTACAAAAAGAATATATAATTATAGATTAAGCCGAGCACGAAGATATATAGAGTGCACTTTTGGAATCATGATTAATAAATGGCGTATTTTTCATCGACCATTAAACGTTGGAATAGACTTTGGCGAAGAAATAGTTAAAACTTGTTGAATATTGCATAATTTTGTACGATCTAAAGTTAAGGTAATAAGACGTCGTAAGAAAGTACCACAAGTATTTGGACTTTATGACTACCCACACGTTAATGGAAATGTTTATAGACTTTCGGGTAATGCGATAAGAGATAAATTTGCCGACTATTTTGTTTCAAATGAAGGGGCATTACCATGGCAGCATAAGTACATATAGACATTATTGTGTTTTTCTTACTTCATTCTTCTTGCTTCATTTTACTCCTTGACTGTTTTTTCTTAAAACCTTGAATAAATAAATTGCAAATCTCTTCCCATGCCTTTTTTTTTTAAATTACGATCACTAAATTCTCTGATCTTTTTGATCCCATATTACGTAACGACTTTGAATTTCACTTACAAACAACTCTGTATCAATATCCGAATCTCCCAATGATGCCATGATGGTGCATACGTCCTTTTACATTCGTGTCTCGTTACTGACTGAAGAGAGGCGGGGCGGACGGCCGGGCGTTTGTACGAGATAGTACAAAATGGCGTCCACGGTGCTATTCGCGGCGAATTCGTTGCGCGTCCGCAATGAATTCGCAGCGCATGCGCGGCGTGTTCGTTGCGCGCCCGTAACGTATTCGTTGCGCGCCCGCTTCGCTTTGAAGACGCTCGCAATCCGCTAGTATGATAAGGCCCTTAAACTCCGAAATGAAACTTTTGAATTAAAAGACGCGGCAATAAAAAGTGTAGCACAAAAACAATTGCTGCACAGATGTGCAGTGTCTCGAGTAATCACTCCTTGTTCACACTAGCGTTGACCCGTTTACAGTAGCGCCACGCTTCTATTCCCGAGTCTGACTCACTCCCTCACTGTACTAATTATAAGCGAAATTACTCGACCACGGTCGTTACACCACGGACCGGTTGTAACAAGTTAGGTAATTCGGTATTTATTTTTAGGAGAACGTAGGTCAAGAACGCTGTGAATATTGGTTTAGGTGATGTTTTGGACTTAGTCGTTCGATGATGATTTTTAAGAAGACGCCAAGGGTCTGTAAGTGATTTCTGACGTCAGTCAGTCAGTTCCATGTTATGAATATGTGAAACAATGAAGAAAAACTTAAGCAGCACTATTATTCCAAAACATAACGAAGGAGAGCTCGTGATAGAAGGCATTGTAATAAGAATACATGATATGCTAGTAAAACCATTGCTTACAACTTTTTACTGAAACAATACTAACTTTTTAATCATTTTTACACATATTCATTTCATACTAGCTGGCGCCCGCGGCTTCACCCGCGTGATATCGAAAAAAAGTATCCTATGTATTATTTCAGACTATAATCTACCTCTGTGCCAAATTTCATCAAGATCAGTTCATCTATACATCTATAGGTACATCCATCCATCCAACCTCATAAACATTTGCATTTATAATATTAGTAGGATTTTTACATATTTCTTATTGAAGAATACATTAAAACCAAAAAAATATATACAAACATTAGTTGCCCACCGGTATCGGGAATAGGGTCCAAGCTACCGACATACAGTCAGGGCTTCAGAGATAGGAACCACCTAACGATACGAGCCGTGTCCAGGAGTACCGCTTTCTGTATCAAGCCTTTAATCTAAATGATTACTTTATTTATTTATTAAGGATCTCCAACAAAAGATGTACACAGATCATTAAACTTAAATTATGGACGACAATAATATCACGTAGGTGTACTCCTTCACTTACAGGAGACCACAGCATGCACAATCTAATTAACTATAAGCTAACAAATTAAATAACCATTTATAATATTATAGAAGTAGAAAATTAAACATTATTATAATTAATTATATATAATTAATTTTTGTATTATTATAATAATTAATGGAAATAAATTAAAAATAAAATTAGCAAATTTATAAATCATTTAGAAACTTTCTATACCTTACAAGAGAGTCACAGATGTCAAAGTTGGTTGCTTTAGCTAACGCGTTATATTGCCTACAAAGTCTTGGTACAGCGGCGTAATGACCTAGGTTCGTTTTTGAGCCAGAAATGTAGAATAATTCATAAGTATTATGCCTAGGAGTCCGAGTTGGAATTTTAATATCCAGAGAGCTCAAAAGTTCAATACAATCAGAGGTTCCACTAAATACTTTATGAAGGAAAATAAAGTCCAGTTTTTTTCTACGATTAGCAAGTGTATCCATGTGATAATGTTTCAACCTTTCAGAGTAGCTGGTAATTTTTTTTGCCAAATGGTCTCCGTAGCACAGATGATAAAGGAACCGCTTTTGGACACTCTCCAATCGCTTAGTGTAAACATCGTAATGAGGATTCCATATCACTGAACAATACTCTAACAGTGGACGAACTAGAGTGTTGAAGAGCTTAATTTTTGTGGATGGTCTCTTAAATTCTTTACCGTTTCGCAAAACGAATCCTAGTATCTTGAAGGACTTAGAGACGATGTTAAGAATGTGCACATCGAACTTCAGTGCTTGGTCGAGTAAAACTCCAAGGTCGCGAACACTGCTAAGTCTTTGTAATTGAACCCCGTCTATGTAGTATTTATTATCTAAGGGCTTTTTGTTTCGCGTAAATTGAATGTAGTGACATTTACTTATATTTAGGTGCATTTTGTTTAGTGCACACCAGTTTGCAAGTCTATCGATGTCTTCTTGAAGCATTAAAGAGTCAAGGTTACTCTGAATTGGTTTCATTATTTTTAGGTCATCAGCAAACAAATAAAAACGAGAATGTTTAAAGCATTCGGTAATATCGTTAATGAAAACGTTAAAAAGAATTGGTCCCAAATGTGATCCCTGTGGAATTCCAGAAGTTGCTATGTAGCTGTTAGAAAAATGACCATTAACTACCACTTTTGACTCTCTATTTTCAACTTAACTTTTTTTAACTTTTTTTTACTTACTATAACATATCCATTTTTTTTTTAATCAATTTACAAAAGTTGCCAGTAAGCTTTTTTAGATTATCGTAAAGTGTCTATCTATTGATGCTCATAATAGTGTTTACTTAGGCGTATATAATAAGTATTTCTTGCGACAACTCTCACAATCATCGCTCCAAATGACGATGATTACAAATTAGTATTGCACATGCGCTATACGCAGTTATACTGAGAATGATACAAGTTGAGAAACTAAATGATCGTGATGCAAGTAGGCTCTATGCTCTAATAGATGTAAGAATGTACGATGCCAATGTTAATTAAAGAAAACAAGAGATTGATGCCATTTAAAAAAAAAACTGAACTTGATAATCGAATTAATTTTAGGTTTCCTAACCTCAAAACGGAATCCATATTATAGGATCACTTTATTGTCCGTCTGTCTGTTTCTCTGTCTGTCTGCCAAGACCTTTTGTATCTCGGGAACGCATGGAGGTATCGAGTTGAAATTAAAACCATATACTCAAGTCTTTGGTCCTTTGGAGCTATGAAAAAATCATCTCTCTAAGTCTACACATTCAAAACATATAGCCGTTTATGTCACAAGTTTGCGTGAGGCCCAATCGCACTTGGCCGTTTTTTTTTTATTTCTCACCGCTGCACTCAAGCACTAAGTTTCTCATAATGAACTTAATATAGCACTCGTAGTAATAAGTAGGACTAGGAGACCCTGCATCAGAATCAACTACTCAATTTTCTCAATCCAATTTGAGCGAGAGTGTTTAATCCTTACTAATATTATAAAAGCGAAAGTGCGTTGGTTTGTTTGTTTGTTAACTCTTCACGCTTTAATGGCTAAACCGATTTTGATGAATTTTGGTACAGAGATAGTTGGGAACCAGGAGACGGACATAGGCATTTTTTTTAAAGTGGGATATGAGAGAGAAAGATTGAAGAAAAGGGAAAACTTAGCGTTGCTATTACAAATCAATAAGGCGCAAGGGCTAAAACTGCAGGTAGCAGGTACTGTGTTATACCTACCGTATTTGACGCGAGCGAAGCCGCGGGCAAAAGCTAGTATTATATAGGGGGCGACTAAAGAGTTTTCATTTAATTTAAGGTACGACAATCACACAATTGTTTAACTACCTTGTATAATGTTTAGATAACACATCTCCGTCCACAACGTGTTTTCATTCACTCTTCAGCTATTACAATCCAAAATATTTACAATTTGCTATTATCCATGCTACAGTAGATAGTAACCTCAATGTTCAATGGTGGAGATTTATTAACCAATTCTTGTTATCGTCTTTATTTCCTTTTGATTCCACACTCCCTTTCTGACATCGTTTTGCCGGCTCAAAGAACTGTTTTTTTTTTAAATAAAACGTTGCCCCCACTCTAGGAATTATTCCTGTATCGTGGGTGCGTTTACAAACATTGAAACACACATACACAAACAGCCAGACCCGAAACAACTCTTGTAGGCCATACAAATATTTGTTCCGTGCAGGGATCGAACCCGCGACACGCAGCGTAGCAGTTGATCGCTCAGCCACTGCGTCAACCGTGTCGTCAAGACTGACTTTCGTTTCTATTCAGATCATCTCGAACTTCATCGGAGGGATCATCCTTTATCTGTAAATCGGCCTTGAAATCATATCTAGTTTTTACCGTTTCTAAATGGGCGTTAGATTTAACGGTCACCTATGTCTGATGCCGATATTTACAGTTAAGAATTCTTTAGGCGTGTCTTTTTCATTCATTTAATTGACTATAATATGCCTACCAACTTTCTTGTACAATTTAACAACAGCTATAGAATTGTGACTTAAATCATGTTTAGCTTCATCTAAAACATATAAATTTATAAATATACTAGGTAGCTGTGCCCAGCGGTTTCATCCGCTGGTCAGCTCCTTTTCTGGAGTGGGGTATGAAAAATAGATGTTGGCCGATTCTCAGACCTACCCGATATGCACACAAAATTTCATAAAAATAAGTCCAGCCCTTTCGGAGGAGTTAGGTTACAAACACCGCGACACGAGAATTTTATATATTAGATCTGTATAATAAATATGTCATATATTTAATAGATAATATATCTATTTCACTATCAAAAATCACCGTAAAACATTCTACACATCAAAAATCTTTGTTTGATTAATAATTTTGTTTAGCATTCCTGACAGTGATTCAAGCTTAATGTTCTCATAATGTGTTCCAAGTATGGTGGAGTCGTGGGCAGGTGCGATGTTCGAAGGTTGTTCTTCTCAACCGTTAAATCTTTAATCTGAAGGCGTTGTATTGTTACAACATGATTATCTGTTTTGAAAACAATAAATTGTTGATATTGTTGAATCAACATTGGAAGGAAGATTAACATTAATTTGTGTAGTAGATTCTGAAAGCATTTATAAACGGAATAAAATACAAAATGGACAGTTAGAAGCATGAAAACTTTACCAAGACATACATTTTATATCATCTTGTGCTACATACATAAAACATTTCAAAACAGTATCCATAAACTCTTTACTATTTAACTAGCGGCACTCACGTAGACTGGGATATTATACATATAAATCTTCCTTTTGTATCACTCTATATATTGCTAAAAACTGCATTAAAATTCGATGAGCAGTTTAAAAGATCTAAGCGAACAGACAGTGTAAGCGACTTCATTTTAAACTTTATAAAGATTACAATCAAATAGATACCAACCAATTAAATGTCAAAACTTTCTTAAAGCTTTTAAGACCACCTGGGTATTATAGCAAGCCATTCAATGGCCTATACATAGCAAATCAATAAATAATTCATCACTTTCTATCAAAACTTCGGCCTCACCGCTACCACCCACACTAAGGGACTCATTAACACCTCTGAACGAAACATAAATATAGATCCTAACTACCGAATATCCAGCTCCTGAAAATACGGATTTAGAAGCGGGTAGACTGACGTACCATAAAACACTTTGCTAGTTCATTATACACCGTATTGTTAATGTGTTAAGGTACAAGGTGAGAGCAGATAGAAGGTTGTAAGTCATGATGCACCCCCACAGTAAACATCCGGTAGTTAAACCCGTGTTCGAAATGTCTTCATTCTACAAAGTGCTTTTTCTTGTTAGAAAAATGTCGTGAATTTCCGGAAAAGACCCTTTTGTGGTACTTTAAATGTTCGCTACTACGTTGATGAGTTATAAATTACGGTGGTTAAACATTAATATGGTAAAATGAGCCGGTGGACCATTACAATAATTGTTAGTAAACACGAGTGCGTGGTAAAAAATATAGAGAAGCGTACTAACGGCTGCCGACGCAACAGCCATGAACACTAGCCAGCGATGCCTGAAATCGCCAAAGGTACACTAGTTCACAATCCGATGGTTGCCTCCATGATAGGTCTTCTAGTGGATCGTTCATGCGGAACGATTTCTACGCATTCCGCCGATAACGTTGCGTTCTGTCTGTTTACTATTTAATTAAACCCTGGGGCTATAAGTTATAATGACAAAAAACAACACTGCAGTATAAAATCACAAGCCTAGTCACTTTGCATGTTCACAGATTAAAAAAAGAACGAAAACTAAATTAAAAAAAACAATTTCGTATTCGCGAACGCGCATCGAAATTCGAATGTAGAAAGTGATGTCGCGGGTAGTGCGTCCATTGGCCGCGTGGAGCGCAGACTGAGCGCCGAGCGGCGCGTACGCAGCGTGCGTGTGCAACCTCCGCATGCGCAAGCCGATACGGTGGGATATTGTTTCAGCCGATATAATTATGTTTACTTAACGCGGGTTCGTTTACAGTGCATCTGTGCAGTGTTAAATCGAGAAACAGAAGACAGTCGAGAGGCTTACTTGAAACTCTTAACAGAACATAGATTACAACATGACTGATATTAATATTACGGACGGGAAGTGCTCGAGGGCGTAATGTGACCTTTTCATCCTGTCATATTAATCTTTATATTATATGTAAGCATAATACTTTCAGAAAAAAAAAACACTAAAATTGTAATGTAAATTAAAAGCTATGCCATTTGCATAGCTTTTAATTCCGTAAACCGTCTACTCTCTGAACACTCTGTTTCAGCCGAAGTTACGGTCGTTTCCTACTTTATATCAAATAAGGATATAAGATTAGACAGAGGTCCGAACTAAAAATGAATGAGATCCACAAAAACTATTATACAGTTGTAGCTACTACCAAAGTGTTACCAAAACTCATGAATCGGGATATAAAAGAGAGTAAGAATGCATTTCGAAGTAACGAGCTATTTGAATAAATCTTCCTTGTAGACATAATCAGCCACGTAAGTTGAGTTACGGGAAAGCGGTGGACACAAATTTAAGACTAGTGTAATTGGTATTTTGGTTAAATGTGTACGATTTCCATCTAATGTATAAAGTTCTCGTGTCACAATGTTCGTTCCCATATTCGGACGGGCCTGTTGGTCTAGTGGTTAGTGGCCCTGACTGCTGAGCCGGAGGTCGTGGGTTCGATTCCCACCCAGGACAAACTTTGTGTGATGAGCATGATTGTTTGTTCTGTGTCTGGGTGTGATTTATCTATAATATGTATGTATTTATAAACTATATAAGTATATATATCAGTTGTCTGGTTACCATAACACAAGCTCTGCTTAGCTTGGGATCAGATAGCCGTGTGTGAGTTGTCCCAAGATATTTATTTATTTATTTTATTCCTCCGAAACGGCTCGACCGATTCTTATGTTTTTTTTTTAATGCATATTCAGTAAGTCTGAGAATCGGCTACTATTTATCTTTCAAACCCCTAAGTGATAAGGGGGACCTGAGCAAAGCGGGTGAAACAGCTGGGCACAGCTAGTTGTAATATAGAATTAATAGCTGTGCCTGGCATACGTTAAAATGCACCTTTTCACGTATCCTGGTTTTAAGCTACCTCCCCACCAAATTTCAGCCAAATAGGTTCAGCCGTTCTTGAGTTATAAATAGTGTAACTAACACGACTTTCTTTTATATATATACATATATAAATTTCCTTCGGTTCCTCTGTCACAAGACGTGATACTGGAGTTGTGGTAGCTAATGTTAGATAAATGAAATTGAAACGGAACGTGACTTAGAAAATTGTGTAATTAAATTAGAAAGGAAAATACTTTTTAGACTAGAGTCTTTTTTTCTGCAGAAAACAGCCATCAGACCCATATAAAATATCAACATAAGCGCGATTCTCTTAGGATACAGTTTAAGGATATTAACATCATTACAGTACTGTAGGGTTTAAAGGGTTTTCTAATTAAATAAAGCACATATATTAGTTTAAGGAATATAATTTAAATCATTTTATTTTACATGTCTTCTAGCAAAGCTGTCAACCTATCCTATGTATAAAACGACCTAACGACCTGAGTATTTGAACATTGTGTTTTAACAGCCAGTATTGCTTTAGTTATAAAACCTCTTACATGAGCTACACCCACCCTTATGAATAAAAGGATCAACGTAGATCTTAAGTGAAACTTAACTTTTATTCATTAAGTTCGAATACTCAAGGGCTCCTGCTTATCCCTAAACCAGCGTTCCTACCTACGGGGGAATATAAAATAGGCACGCCTCTGGAGAGGTAATTTCAATACGATGACCGGTATAAAATAGTTTGTCACTCCATTTAGGTTTATAATAATACATTAACTTGTGCTAACGTGCACTTAACAAATCTTAAGTCAAAATATTGAAATTTTGTCGCAGCAAAACCCCGAAAAGCAACGATACGTACCCCTAAACAAATATATGATAAGCTCATATATACCCAGATGGGGTTGAAAAATAAAATAAAACTGTACATCATAATCTTTAACTCCATCGGACGCGATTGAGTCTCAAGGAAGAAAAAAGAGGATAAGGTCCAATTTACCTATAACTCTATCCACTCCAGGTTATTCATTGCATTCAATAAAAAAAAATAAATATTAGCAGTCCATATTGACTGAACTGTCGGACTTCAATCATCAGCTTTACCAATTGTGTCAACTCAACACACTTTACCAAGGCTATGCCTCTTAATTGTAAAGTTGGTTTCACTGAAGATTGAGTAATGTTCCACCAAATGTAGGGTTTAAAGGGTTTTCTAATTAAATAAAGCACATATATTAGTTTAAGGAATATAATTTAAATCATTTTATTTTACATGTCTTCTAGCAAAGCTGTCAACCTATCCTATGTATAAAACGACCTAACGACCTGAGTATTTGAACATTGTGTTTTAACAGCCAGTATTGCTTTAGTTATAAAACCTCTTACAGTACCTAGTTAATACATCTATGAAAACGTACAAACGTATGTACGTCAGAAAAAAACCGCATCTATTTGGTAGAAACGATGACAGACGCAAGTATAATACTAGAAATAGAGACCAATTAGTTCAGCCAGGTTTCAGGCTAGCATTTTTTTTGCGGATGGGAAATCATCAAATGACTTCCCCCGCTCTAGGCGGAGTGGGGGGGGTGTCAGTCCTTCTATTGCCCTTTATGTTCCGGGGCCGCGGTATCTCTTTATCATGATTCATCTTTCATGGGGTACTGATTAAAATGTTACAATAAAATACCTCTCCATATTCTACAACCGAATGAGACGAAATTTACAATCAGTCACAAACATTACTAAAACATTTGCCATGTTTATTATTTCTTTTATAAAAAACATGGTAAATATACAGTTTCAAATGAATACGAAAAATGTTTGAAGGTATAAAACTAAAAGAAAACATGTTAGTTAAGAAAATGAAATTAAGGAAGCCATTTATTATTCCGTTTTTGCCATTTATACAAAGAGAAGGGAAAAAGAATTACTATAAGAAGCTTTCGCTCAATCAAAAGCAAAAAATACAAAGCGAATATAAAAAGCTTTCTAAAATAGAATTAAAAAGTCAGTTAATTAGACCTATATGAGTTTTGGTAACTTATTGTTGCCCGCGAATCGTCTACGTTAAATTATTATAAAAGAATTACTTCCTTATTACAATATCATGGGTTTTTGACGGAACCCTAATCCTTTTTTTTTAAGTTGTCTCACTTCTAATAATATCAGCTATCTGTCAGTTAAAACACGGTCAAAATCGGACCAGTCATTTTTGAGATTAACTCGAACAAACAACAAAATAAAATACAAGACAAAAAAAAACAACGAAATAAAATAAGTTTAGAACCGATATTCTTTTAAATGCATTAAGTAAAAAGCTGATATTCAAAAAAAAATTTGGGGTGGGAAATCATCAAATAAATTCCCCCGCCCTGGGCGGAGCGGGGGGGGGGGAGTGACAGATATGTGCTGACGAAAACCCACCCATGTTCCTTCTATTGCCCTTTACGTTCCGGGGCCGCCGTATCTCTTTCGAACAACCTGCAACCCCGGCAGGCGGAGACCCTGGCAGGCCCCTCTGCTTTGCTGACATCTCTTTGAGGCGCGCGTAGAACACTAACGCGCCGTCGACACGGCCTGTCGTCAATAGACGGACGGACGGCCTACCAAGGATTACATAGTTTGAGGATTATATGATATTGGTGGTCTAAAACGGTCGCTTAAACAGAAACATAATAAGATAATTAATAGAGATGTCCCGACTAGTCGGTAAAGCCGGCCACTATTGTAGTCGTCGATTAGTCGGCGACTAATCGGCAAAAAGCGCCGACTATCCGGCTTCTTACGTTGTATGTATTTCTCAATAATATGCATGCGGGGGAACTACATGAAATAAAAACCTTGATTATATTAGGTCTTTACCTATGAAATTGCCGTTCTGCAGTAGGTACTGGCCATTTCAAATCAAAATAATTTTTGTTTGGCTGAGAATTCTAATTTAATACTTATTAATTTCATTTTAAAAACATGTTTTTTTTTTTAAAAAGAAGTCATTTGTTTATTGATTAGTGTTACATTTTCATCGCATTTCAATCTTTACCGTCATCATGGATACGTTAAAAATACGAGTAATTATGGAATATGAGTACCGTCGTGGCAGCAACGCGGCACAAGCGGCACGCAACATCAACGACGTTTACGGAGCTAACACTACAAACCAACGCACCACCTGTTATTGGTTTGCTCGCTTCCGTTCTGGAAATTTCGACCTGAAAAATGAACCTCGCGGTCGTCCGAAGACTTTGGTCGACAATGACGAATTAAAGGCGATTGTGGAAGCTGATGACATTAGACAATCACAATGCAGAGATTAAGGGCTGTTAACATAGTATTTACAATCACTAATTAGATTAAGCAAGTACTGGTAATCTTTACTTAAGGACTCATTAACGCTTTTGTTATATGGCAACAGAAGCGTTCAATAGTCATTAAAGTAATCACAAATGCACCTGTTATATAAGGAACTACTTAGGGATAACTTATTCTCAGTAATGAATATACTTAATGTACCTCCATTTCATCAGTTATACAATAAAATGTATAGTTACTAAAAGCAAAATATCTCGGAAGGGGGTCGCGGGGGGCACCATGTGTCCTTGAAGAAAATGTGGCATAAAATGGGTAAATAACAGTAGTGAAAACCGCAAATCGAAACAAGGAGGGAATCATGAGATACAGACATTTTTGTGACCATTTCCATAGAAAAATAACAGTTTTCATCGAATTGCTCATAAAGTACTGGTCAAATAAAAAAAATGCAGTAACATTTTTTGTAGGTTCTTAATAGAGTAATGCAACTGTATATTTCATTTTTTTCAATTAAATACTTTTTCAATTTTTAATTCTATGTCCGCCCTCTTGTATGGGGACGATCCACTGTGCGCCGGTGTGATTCATCACAGCTTCTTACCAAATGGGGTGAGCATTACTGCAGATGTGTACTGTGAAGAACTGAACACAATGATGGAGAAGCTGGCTCTTTCCTTTGGTAATCAGTTTTTAAAATTACTTGCTTGTAAAGAAAACATAATTATGACAATTATTGAACAAAATTAGTACCTATCCTAATTAACATAAAAAACAACATAATATAAAACGATTGCGCGCGAATCAGCCGTAAACGAAGCGTTACGGAAATCTTCGAAACCGTGATCGGCTTAGCCGACTAGTCGGCCTTATTACAACCGACTAATCGGCTAGTCGGCTAGTCGGCGAAAGTCATAATCGGCACATCTCTAATAATTAAGTTTCGGGGCCGCGGTATCTCTGTCGAACAACCTGCAACCCCGGCAGGATTCTTTTGGCGTGTCCTCAGTTATATCAATTCTTTATCTTCTTTGAACAGTACGCTGTTAAATGTCGAAATCTGCTCTGATTTATAATTCCCTTCTTACATTATATCTCATTACACCATGGCATCAAGACGATGGCTGTCCAGGTGCAAAGTGGATCGCGTATCGAGGTTGCGCGACATCGCCAGTTCGCCACGGTCTGAATCTTGCGTCTATTAGGTAGTATAAATAAACATTCTCAAAGTTTCGTATTATGTATATTATATGATCCATGTCTCAATGAGAAAGGTATTGAATAAACGCGGTCATGTTTTCAATATCTTTAATATTTGCTGTCAATATTTTAAAGTTTAAGTAAAACATTCGAAGTTTACTCGATTCACGAAAACATGTGAAGTGCCTTGTAAGAAGGAGGTGGACGACCTGGATGTCTGACTTACGGTCTTCATTCATCCAGTTATCATTTTATTGACCTTGTCCCATTCTATTTGGGGTCAGCGCGAAACGTTTCCTTCTTCCATTCTCCCCTATCAGACGACACGGCATCATTTACTCCTTTCTCCTTCATATCATTCCTTACACTATCCATCCATCTTTTCTTTGGCCTTCCTCTCCCTCTCCATACATCAACATTCAGATCCATCACTTCCGAATACGTATTTATATTTAGGCATCTGATTATTTCGCTGTGAATAAAGTGGGTACCTGCTGTGTGGGTCGGAATGTTTGAGGAAGTATTGAAGCATGTCAATCATTAATGTTTGTGTGATCGGTATTAGTTTCTAATCATGCAAAAACAAATCTTTATATGATATGTACGAGACCGTGCAGTACGGTGACACATACATTTGCTGTATAACACAGCCTCGCTGTGTTATAGATTTCGTTTATAATGAGAGATCAGCATGAATTTGTTTTGAAGATAAAGCTTGTTTGATAGCTGTGTATACTATGTTTGCATGATTAAACTCACCGAACATATTAGGTTTGTCCAGGTTTGTTTAGGAGATAATAATTTGCAACTAAATACCTTATTTCACATTCATATTTCGAGGAGATCGAAGTTAAATAATAGCAGCCGCTCGGGTCGATCTTTCCAATGAATGAGTGCCCACCCGTTACATACCGAGTATCCCTCTTGCCTCTGACAGAACATTAGGCTGTTGGTTCCGGTTGTCATTTGTAGATCTTTGACAGTCGTTGCAGGTAACAAGGGGTATTACCAGTGCTAACTGGGTTCTGGAGGTCGGATAAGCAGTCGCTCCATGTAAAATACTGGTATTCAGCTGCATGCCTGCATCCTGTAGGACTGGAAGCCGATCCAAACAAACAACAGATGATGATGATGATACCTAATTTCGCATATCTTTTATCTTTGAGTAGATTGTGAGAACATTTTTGGCATGAAAACTTTATGGAACATTTTCGTGCCGTTTTTTCGGCAAACGTGATCTTATGCCAGCCAAGAGATTTGTTCGTGAAGCTGATGGCAGTTAGCTGCTATCACATATCCACTTGCCAAGATGTTTAAAATGGTTTGTAAAAATGGGAGAGGAAAGTTCAATGCTTACGAAAAAGGCGTAACAGTGTTGTTACATTCTAGTGTGCCTGTTATTTCCAAAATGGTAATCTTGAGTATACATTTGGTTCTGCCGGGGTTGTGGGTTGTTCGAGATACGGCGACCCCGGAACATAAAGAGCAGAAAAAGGAACAGGAGTGGGATTTTAGTCAGTAAAAGTCTG
This sequence comes from Ochropleura plecta, assembly GCA_905475445.1. Taxonomy (NCBI): domain Eukaryota; kingdom Metazoa; phylum Arthropoda; class Insecta; order Lepidoptera; family Noctuidae; genus Ochropleura; species Ochropleura plecta. The sequence goes on along the minus strand of FR997733.1, from coordinate 2,493,434 downwards.
ACACTCACCCCCGCTCCGCCCAGAGCAGGGAAAGTTATTTGAAGATTTCCCATCCGCAAAAAAAGTTTACATTTGGCTAGTTATGTTGAAATAACATGTAATAGGAGCGACCCTATGACCATCAAGCGGACCCAAATTCTGACTTACATTTAGCTGTAACTGAAAAGTGAGGCGTGAGGAGTGAGTTTTTCTTCCTACTCAAAAGTTTTGCCGTAACAAACAACGATCATAATGACATTAGGCACTTTTAATTACGACAAAGTGCGGACGCGCCCAGCAAGGGCGGTGAACTAATGGCTATTAAACGTAAAGTATTACAGCGACTGCAGTAAAAAACTACAGACCGACGATCCACTTTTATAGATGGGGGGAAACGATTTATGAGGAAACGTCGTCTAGCCTAATATGCAGTTTGTTTATACTTTAAAAGACTGCAATATTAAACTACGTTATCATCATCTGGCGATCCAGCTTCTAGTCTCATGGGATGAAGTTGAATACCATAATTGTACACACGACGGCAGGTCAACCTATTCTAAACTATTATGACCTGATCTCTCTATAACGGATCACACAGCGTATTAAAGAGATCAGGTTAAAATGGTTTTGTGTAGGTTGATGTGCCGTCGTGTCAAGTCGTGTGTACATGGAGCACCTGCCTATCTGAACTCCACAACGCAATTAGTACTGGGTAATAATATACGCCTTGACTACCTGTAAAGATCTACAAATAACAGACATGGCTTCATTGTAATGGATAGTCGCCCATCAATGGACCAACCTAGACAAGCGCGTATTGATCCTTAATGTCGACCCGAGCAGCTGTAATTATTAAGCCAAGAGCTGCTCCATCAGACTGTAATTCTCAAAGGTTAGGCAGAGAAGTACTTATAGCACATCTAGGTTTTCCTACATATATTGAAGTCCCTAAGTCCCAAGTAATAGAGGACGTGGTGGACGTGGCATAAGATCCAAAATCCGGGTAGCAATTGAGAAATTCTTTGTGGAAAACCCCAATTACACTTTGTCCGACCTGCCAATCAAACCCAGGTCCTCACGCTTAACAGTAGCTCTAACAATAACTAGCTAAACCAACGATGTATAAAATACGAAAGGGGACGACAAAGTGGTTTACAAAATGCCGTCGAGTTTTTGTAGAAAGTAGTCTAATGCAGTAAACAGTGCTTCGAACGCAATGATTCAGTAATTACAGAGAAAGGAGGAAGAAATCGAGATATTACTCAGTTTTCAGTGACTAATCATTGGTTCTTAAGATTAATGAAACATTATTTTATTTTCATTTGCGGGGTAGATATTAGCTTACAAAGATTTGGAAAGAGATTATGGAGTCCTTTGCACAGCAGTGAAACACAAATTGGCTGAAAAAAGAGATTTAAGTGCTTGCTTTTCTAGGCTGCAGTTTGTTCAAAACAGGTACCCCGGAACACAAAGGGCAAAAGGAAAAACATGGATGGGTTTAAGTCGGTAAAAGACTCTGACTCTCCCTTCCACTCCACCCAGAGCGGAAGAAGTAATTTGAAAACGTTTCAACTGAAAAAAAGTGCCAAATTTAACATAAAAAGCCTGCCAAGTGGTCTATAACTCTTTGAGAAAGGTAACAGGTTTTTTTTTTCTTAAAGTAATCTTAATTTCTGGGAGGAGTCCAAAATGATCGACAACATGTAACATAATACATTATTAGTCATTCACAACATACATGAACATAAAAAATCCATCGACTACCAATGACTGCTAATCAGATGATAACAAAATTCTCTATAAACGACTATTGAAATTCCAGGCATATGCACTATCACCATACACAATCCTTTGAACTGTAATAAATAGATAACAATGTTCATAAATTCTACCAGGTAGGACACCAATGACTTCACACTTAAAATAAACAGTCTATTGAAGCCCACAGCTGGTCAAAATCTGACTTATCATCTGCCTAGCCTTTTCCCAAGCATATTGTGGTCGGCTCCCAGTCTTACCGGATGCTTTTGAATATCATTATTATACGTGGAGCAACTGCCTATCTTATCCCCACAACCCTGTTACTACTGAGTAATACTCCTCTGTAAGACTGGTTTATTAGACTTTCAAACCATTGGACTACCTGTAACGACTGTCAAAGATCTACAAATGGCCACCGGGACCAACAGCTTACCGAGCTTTACGAGGTACGGAGGAAACTCAACTCGACATGTGATGGTTGGTCAGCTAGAGATGTCAGCAAAGCAGAGGGGCCTGCCGGGTTGGAGGTTGAGGGTTATTCGAAAGAGATACCGCGGCCCCAGAACGTAAAGGGCAATAGAAGGAACATGGGTGGGTTTTAGTCAGTACAAGTCTGACACTCCCCCCCGCTCTGCCCAGAGCGGGTGAAGTTATTTGATGATTTCCCATCCACAAAAAAATGTCTGGTCAGCTATCCACAAATCAACTAAAGACATAAAATTACACCGACTAGAAACCTTTTCAAAATCAGGAGATATGAATCGACTTAATCAATGTAAACGAATGCCTGGAATTTTAATAAGAGTCTCTCCAAAACAAGCTTTTACAAATTCCAGTCATGAATCCAAAGCCGATAACTATAAAGACTATAACCAATAACTACCACAATGGTTATAAAAATTCCACCGCCGCACCGCGGAGTCCAAATCAGCTGATATTCTGGCGCCCAGCCAGGGTCGCCGACAGACTTGCGCATTGCGTCGGTAAACAGACGCGTATTGACAAACCTGGAGCCGCGATGTTCAACAAGCTTATTTTCTATATGGGCAACATTATTTATTGGGAATACGTGTATGGGAAGTTTTTGTGGTTTACTCGTCATTGTTGACCATGAAGGAGAATGAATCAATAAGATTAATGTGGTAGTTGTGGATGCGTTCAATGGTCTATTTGTATTGTGATCTGATGTCATAATATCACGTTTGTACCCCCTGATAGATTACGCAGGAGGTCTACAACCTCTGCCTCACCTATCAGAGTGCGCATGAATTTTAGGTACATCCACATTCCAGTTATGTTTATAGGGTCTGAGCCTATTACAATCGTCGAGGCTCAAATGCAACCACAGTTTCTAGAAAAAGAAAAAGTTCTTGTCCTGAAATATAAATCTTTAATTGGACGCTCACCCGGAATAGTAAGTCCTGTTTGCTTTCAATATAAAAGAAATAATGGGCGTTATGCACCATGCAGGTTTTAATAATCAAGGTTATTTGCACAATTACGAATGAGTGTTTGTATTAAGAGAAGAAAAAAAATAGTGCATAATAAAGTGACTTAGAATTTCTGGAATCTCTGATCCTTTATGACTCAGAAAGAGAAATAAAGGTTGGCAAGGCTTAGACATACCATCCTCCCACTCATTTTAAATATCGATAACACCCACGGTATCCTTGTAACGAATAAATACTGCATCTTATGGCGGATTTTGTGGAGGCATTGTATTAATTTAAACCAAGGCAAAATTTGCGGCGTTTGCTTCTAAAACGTTGAAGGGAATTAGTGATATTCTAGAACAGAACCTTTCAGAATATTTCGAAGACTATCTGGCTTTATCCAACCTGCATCAACTGCACGGTGGATTACGGACTATCTATTTGTAAGAGTAGCAGTGGAAATGGTATAGTCTAATTGCGAGTATGCTTACATGAAAAGGGTATGACTACTTATATTAAATATAGTGCCGGAATAAGAAAAGGAAACACAAAGTAATTAGGTGAAACCGACGTACAAAGTAGTGGGTAGGTGCCGGTTGCATCGTGCACGGGTTACGTACCGTTACTACGGCTACTAGATCAGATTATCTAGTTTGATTGTTGGAGCCATTCATTTGCTCGAAATATTTATGCTAGAGCGTGTACTGCACACAGTCATACTACTTAGAATCCGATCTCTTCGTCATAATTTGGACGAAGATTAATGTCATCTTTAATGTAACAATTACACCAAGGTTTCGTTGTATTATATCTAATTTCAGAATCGCGTGTTTACCAAATTCCATCATTGTACAACAAAAACTCACGTTTATACAACCTCAGTGCATGACTAGAACAAATATTTGCTAACACCAAAAAGTAGGCATTGACTTTACCGTGCTGTGTGCATTCACCGTTATTCCTCTGTTTATCAAAATAAGCCTGATGACGTCATATCTTGACAATGCCATTAGACAACGATTACGTAAGCGATTTATAACGTCAACTTTCATAGCTAGCTGATACCATTAATCTTGGTTTAACCGTTAAGTCTCGATCTATTGAATTCACGGTACAATTTGACTTGAGTTTGTGATTTAATTTAAAAAATGATTCACTGTAAGCGTTTCATAACAGGATTTCAAGTGAATTTACTGTGTTCAGATCTAGGCTGATTGAATTGTATGTAATCAATTTAGTGCATCAAATTGTCATCCTGCTAACTATTGTAGTCACTTGCAGTACCGAAGCGTATTTGTCTCACAAAGACAAAAGCATTGTCACATAATGCGTTCCTAACTACAAGCGGACACAGGACGATATCCAATACATGAAAATCACCAAACAATACCTCTTTGTAAAAGGCTCCTCAATAAAAAAATAATACTGTTTCCCTAATGACTAAGCCTGTTAAACTAAGCTCGAATATAATTGCAGAAAATTCGCGAACACCACAGACGTCACTGTAATTTGTTATATTTTCTTTCAGCACTAAACACATCACATCCTTTGTATATCATTCCCACGACAGTTTATCATTCACAATAGTTTTCAACGCCACCACGAAAAAAAAAATACTTAAAAAATTGCTTCTCTACGAAATTAACTGCGCGAGTTAAAAACGCGAAATAATATAACTATACTGAAATCCAACATGTTTCCTTGCACGAGGAAGGAAAGAGTGGATTGTTTTGTTACTGTTGTTTAATTATGAAAATAAAAGTGTTGAGCGCCGGGACACGTCCGGACCGAGCCGGCGACGCGACTGCAAGGATCGACCGTGTCAACCCTAGGGGAGGCTGCGTAAGTGCGCGCGACAGAATAACTATTTTCCACCTCCAACCTAGCGACATAAGGTCGCAATTCCACTACACTGTTTTAATTCGACAAACACGTGCCATTCATTTGTAAAACGTCGCAAGAAAATAAGGCGCCCCTCCAATAATAAGACTTATAGTGAAAGCATAGAGTGGAAATTAGTTTGGGTCATAAATTCTAGGGAAATGCTAGGGATGAGGCGCGGTCGCAGTGAACTTGAATGGGGGTATAAACGCGGGGTGGGCGTTGTTTCGCTTAGAGGGCTGTTACCGGGCGCTTTCATTAAACTCACTTTGTTATCACGTCAATAAACCATCCGGTCATGTTCTATCATTCCTCTGGGTCATATGATGTTCACGTATTCGACAATAAGGTCTATTTTCTATTAGAGAACAACCACTTCGCAATTCCAGAATTGTTGTTGGGGAAAGTTTAATTGCGGTTTGTTCAGAATTCTTTTCATCATCAAATTGGCTGCCATTCTAAACGACTGTAAATCTTTTGATTAAATTTTTCTAAAGATTTCGCGATTTCGGTGAATATAATTTGGTCACAACCCTGTCGGAATTTTTCACCTCCTATGTGACCGCAGTTTTCATGCCAAACCTCTATGGTAGGTACACGTGAATCCGTCAGATGCAGCATCCACGTGAGTAGGATTGTGTACCCAATCAATAAATCCAAGGTTCAGTAAATTGCCGTTTTTAAAGTACACTAACGAATTCTAGAAAGAGTTTTCCTTTATCTTTGTCATATAAAGTAAAGATGACAAAAATATTATTTTTCTACTAAGCAGTCTGGCGACCAAACGACTGTTATGAAACAATGACGCGGCCTAGGGTAGAACTCGCCTTCGTAGAAGAAACCGATCCCACTAGGATTATAATGACTGGGAAACAAAAGCAGGCAGTGAATTTCACAGACTGGCAGTTCGCACATACACGTGGAAGCATAGCGATTAATTATTTATCCCTGAAACTATTAATGATTATGATAAACTAGCTTTTGCCCGCGGCTTCGATCGCGTTAAATTCGGGGTAACTACCTGTAGTTTTTCCCCTAGCGCCTTATTTATTGTAATAGCAAAGCTAAGTTTTCCCTTTTTTTCTCTCTCTTTCCTACATTTCTCACTTTAAAAAAAATATTGCCTATGTCCGATTCCAGGGTCTATCTAACTATCTCTGTACCAAAATTCATCAAAATCGGTTTAGCCATTTAGGCGTGAAGACGTAACAAACAAACTCACTTTATCTAGTAGATTTTCGTTATAAGCAGCGATTGAATTGATTGACTTTTTAATAAGGTTGAAATCGTACACTCATGTGACAGGTACAACATTTTTCTATTTGTGCACAAACAATAAACAATTTTATGAACTTTTTTTGACTGCATATACATAATATGTAAGTAAGGATTCGTCAATGATGCGGATTAGTGAAACCGACCACCGTCAGCAAGATCAAGAGAAATTGAAATCGGATAAGAGAGATGAAAGAAAGAAAAGAAAGAAAGAAACAGTTAACTGACCAGGGGCCTAAGTCTTCTATTACAATACTGTCAGAATGGTCGATCACTGATCGCATAATGGTTGATTTTGACAAGTTTAGTATGTAGTAGATTACCAAACTTGTCAAAATTAACCATTATGCGATCAGTGATCGACCATTCTGACACTATTGTAATAGCAGACTTAGGCCCCTGATGAATTGTACAGACGTTGCAGTGGTACAACATAACATTACAAATCCATACAAAATCATAACAAAGTTTAATAAATACTGAACTTATGAATCAAAGGACACATATTTTACATTACATTATTATTGCGTAAATGTATGCCAGGAAAACCACAAAACGTTATTAAAGTCGAAACGAACATCTGTTTAAGTATAAATAAACAAAAAACAAATAGGTACACAACACGCCACATCAACCTATACAAAACTATTTTAACCTGATCCCTCTACTATGGTGCGATCCGTAGTAGAGAGATCTGAAGGGCTACCATGACATCTTATAGCAGTTCTTATTCCACTGAGGGAAAGAGATGGTGCTAGACACCCTGTATAGCTCTGTCTCTTTCCCTCAGTGGAATAAGAACTGCTTTAAGACGTCATAGTAGAGTAGGAGGTAATAATAGTTTAGAATAGGTTGACCTGCCGTCGTGTGTACAATAGTTACTACAGTTAGTTAATTTTACAAGCAAACACAATAAAATGAAAAGATAATTGTGTTGGCATCAGGGAGCTTTTCTTTGTGATGCTTAATTTACTTATCTGAATAAAGAGACCAGTTTTGTTCCCATTTTCAGTAACACTAGGAATCATCTAAATATAAAATGCAGGTTCTGGATTATCGACTCTCAATGCTGAAGCCAGGGTTGAAAATCTAACAGAGCACTCTTAACTAAGGAAAGCATTAATTTAGGTGTCACCTAGTTGAGGATTAGTCGCTTATCTTAATTAGAAACCACGGAGTTTAGGTCGTAGATTAGTAAGCATCGCTGCTCTTTGTATTTAAGTTAATAAAAGATAGTGTAGTTGTTTTATTTTATAGCTTGGATCTAGTGGATCAGAAGGCTGGGCCACAAAAGGAATAAATGAAAAGCAATATCATCGGGCTAAAATAACAAGGAGAAATTGTGGATAAAATAAGGAGTGATAGTGATAACATAGAATGTCTGAATGTGGTTTCGTTGACTGAAGAAATGTGGTAATCGGTTATCGTTGTATCGTGGTCGTGGTATACATGTGATGCAGAGGATTGAGGAAAATGTAGTGGAAAATTTTGTGTATGAATGTCAATAGACATACTATTAAAAAAAACCGGCTAAGTGCGAGTCAGACTCGCGCACGAAGGGTTCTGTACCATTGAATCTAAAAAAGAATCTGTTTGTTGTATGGGAGCCCCTTAAATATTTATTTTATTCCGTTTTTTAATCACATTAAGAAGTACATCATCTGGGAAAATTTTAACGGTCTATCTTTCAGTTCATGAGATACAGAATGGTGATAGACGGACGGACAGCGAAGTCTTAGCAATAGGGTCCCGTTTTACTCTTTAGGAACCCTAAAAAAACACTCACAGCAACCTTAACAGTAAAATTGCAACAAAGTGCAAGTTAGTACTTGTTGCGGTATCTTAAAACAGACCATTTCAAAGTAAGTACAAACAACAAGACTGCGTATACGTCACAGTGCAATATATTCACGACGCGTGCCTCAAAGGAAGCAGCAGGCGCTGCATACGAATGTGTCAGAACAAAATATTAAGAACGGAAGCTTGGCCCCACTGTTTCGCGAGTCGTGTAAAATGTTGCCATCTGCATGTCTGATAGGATTCGCGAGGTGGAAGACCAAGTATGCGTCATTGCAAAAATAATGACGTAGGTGGGAGGACATAAATTACCACGTTGTTTAAAAGTACTAGCTTATGCCCACGGCTTCGCCCGTGTAAAGTTCGGTAACTGTCCCACAGGATCGTATTGCCAGGGTTATAAAAGATTTCTATTAGGGGTAGTAAATTTTAGTGCCAAGCAGTAAGCCATCTCAAACCAACCCAGCCACCGCGGGAGACGCTCCGGGCGTCGGGAGTTGCGAGACGACTCCCGGCCACCGTAGATGCGGGCCTGCGGACGGTGAGCAATAGGTAGCTCACCGTCCGTCCGTCTATTGACGACAGGCCGTGTCATCGACGCGTTAGTGTTTCACGCGCGCCTCAAAGAGATGTCAGCAAAGCAGAGGGGCCTGCCAGGGCCACCGCCTGCAAGCGTTGCTGGTTGTTCGAAAGACCGCGGCCCGGAACGTAAAGGGCAATAGAAGGAATGGTGGGTTGTTAGTCAGTACAAGTCTGACACTCCCCTGCTCCGCCCAGAGCGCCTTCGTTTTAGACGTTTAGACGTAAAAGGTAACAAACAAACCAACTTACTTTCGCATTTATTATATTAGTTAGGATTAGGAACGGAAGAACTGCCTTAATGTTTGACGGCACGTTGGCGCAGTGACTGAGCGATTAACTACTGCGCTACGTGTCGCGGGTTCGATCCCCGCACGGAACAAATATTTGTATGACCTGCAGGAAGTTGATCTGGGTCTGGCTGTTTGTATATGTGAGTTTAAATATTTGTGAACGCACCCATGATATAGAGGAAATTAAGCAGCATGAAAGGACGATAAAAATCCATGGTAGCTTATGGGAAGTTATATTAGCCCCAAATATCACTCACAGGATGACACGGGCGACTCATACGTTCATATGGGATAATTCCTGACCATAACCCGTGCGAAGCCGCTGGCTGAAGCTAGTTTCATAAAAACAAAACGTTTCATACCAAGCCTGCTAAAATAACACTCATATCAAGTTTACCTAAATTTAGCTGGAAAACGAGCGCGTGCACTCAATCAATTGAATAAGTACCTTACACGTTGTACGAGTACTAGCATAGGTAGGTACGGAACTTCCGAGTTACAATACAGCATTAGCAATTACTACGAGCCCCGAGTGAGTTAGGCCTGGAGCATACGAGACTTTTTGTTGAATCCTGACTAATATTATAAAAGCGAAAGTGAGTTTGTTTGTTTGTTACCTCTTCACGCTTTAATGGCTAAACCGATTTTGATGAATTTTGGTACAGAGATAGTTGGGAACGAGGAGACGAACATAGGCTATTTTTTTTTTATTTTAATTTTAAAATAGTGAGAAATGAGGGAGAAAGAGGGAAGAAAAGGGAAAACTTAGCGTTGCTATTACAAATCAATAAGGCGCTAGGGTAAAAACTGCAGGCAGCAGGTACTGTGTTATACCGAATTTAACGCGAGCGAAGCCGCGGGCAAAAGCTAGTAATTTTAAAGACAAGGAAAGCAAACAAAGAAGGAGATGTTAAGACGTTGATACACATTTTTAAAAGACTATCTCATACACTAATCCGATACTCCTCATGTGACTTGGCTAAGATTATGTAATGACTTTACTTGACTGGACAAACGACTCTTCGTGACTATACACGGAACCGCCCAGAGCGGGAGAAGACATTTTATGAAAAAAAAAACCAGCAAGTTCGAGTCGGACTCGCGCACCGCGGGGAAAAACTTGCGACATAAACAGCCATATCTTTTGACTGCGTAGATTCACAGGGTGCATTTTTTCACATCTCTAAGAAACTACAAACTTAAATAATATGGTTTTGATTTCAACTCGATACCTCCACGCGTTCTCGAGATAAAGAGTCTTGACAGACAGACAGACAGACGGACAACGTGGTGATCCTATCAAGGTTCCATTTTTTCCTTTTAAGGTACGAAACCCTAAAAATGAAGATTTCTTGTATTATAGCAACTACAATAGTTATTTATACCCATATGCTACAGATAGAAGCAAAAAAACTTCAGATCTAGGTCGCACGTGTAACTTGTTCAGTCAGCTGAAAACTCAGCGGAATGGGAAAGTCCGACCACTCACAAAACGAAGAAAAAGTTTGTTTGAACACTGCAACGCTTAGTTATAAACATGTTTACCAGAAATACAAATGCAGAACATAACTTCAGAAGATTCCATTAATCGCGAAAAAATTAACATTTGTATGAATGCAAAATTTCAGATGTTTTTTGTTGTGAAAACTGTCATTTTGCTATTACAGTCGCGAGCAAAGAAATATAACAACTTCAAATGCGATTTTGTTCTGCTGTTTTACGATCAACGTTTTCACGAAATTGTGTGTAAGTCTTATTTTATTATAACCTCAATATTAATCAATTTTAATTAACAGTGATTGTGGTTTTATAGTTACGGTAAGGATCGCAACTGGCATCTTAGCTAGATTAAAAAGTAACCTGTGTTTAAGTTACTAGTCCCATTTTCCTTTACAAATTTAAAACATTTTTACAAGAAGTTTATTCTGTTGCAATCGAAACTTTAACAAAGTGAAATAACAAAAAACTAAGAGCTAAACGAAAATATTCCATATATTATGCATTCGCTCGTAAGCGAGTGTTAATGGAGGTGTCTGTGTAAGTGAGGGTGTGGCATGTTGGGGTGTGTACGGTATGTGTGTGCGTGTTTGCGTATGTTAATGTACTACATCATTGTACTTAGAAGGTATTCCGCCTTTTGGTAGATCAGACCTTGAACACATGAGTAGATAAACGGCCTTGAAGCCATTTAGTAATTTGATTTCTATAATCACAGCTAGATGGTTGATGTTTGATTATCACAAAGTATAAGCTGTTTTTTCTTGAAAAAATCGCCGTTGAATATTACTAAGTGCAGCATTATTGCTAATGCACACTGGGAGGCAGTATTGTGTTCCAGCTTTAAGTCGGTATAAAGGCAGGTGGCCACGGAAGCCGCACGCTTGCACTTTACACGTGAGCACACCGCACGTGGCTTATTGATCCACCCCGCACTGCCCCGCAGTGTGTGGCTTGCTTTAGACGTGCGGTGATCGGACGGGAACGAATTGAGTTCCACGTTTAGCAAATGTAACTGATGTTTTAGATTTCGTACCTCTTGCCAGCTGGCTATATTTGTAGCATTTTGGTCACCTAGTACATAATTAGATTTTAGTCAATGATTATGTCGACCGTCCAGAAACTCTATCGAAGTGTTACCGGCCTTTGGGATCCCAATTAGACTATTTTGTAATTAAAAAATATCCAAAACATACAGTCAGGTCCTCATTTTAAAATATATTTTTAACAATATAGTTGTAACTTCTGTTTGAAAATAAATTCTGGGTAACAGACCCAGAATTAATTTTTATTATCAATTTTCAATAAGTTTTACTTGTAACTACGAGTAGGTATTTCTATAAAAAAATATTAGAAGTAAAATTTGACCGACTTCCAGTATTTCGATAGAGCTTAAAATTTTGTAACATGCGTGTTTGCAATGCGAATGCGTGGTGAGCTAAGTCTCATCATTTTAAACTGCTTTAAATCAGTCATCAATTTCTTTTTTACAGAAATACTCTTAGTAACAACAGAAACTAATAATAAAAGCGTGTTAAAAATATACCAAAATATACCTCTCAGCCGGAGGTCGATCCCTCTGGAGGGGATTTCAACTTATTGCACGGAGATTACATTTCCCTCCCCTTCGTTGCAATTCCCGCTTTCAATATTTCGGGGTATAACTTAGTTACATAAATAGCGTTACACTAAGGAGCTAAGGAGCTCGTGGCTAAATAATAGCAGCCGCTCGGGTCGATCTTTAGGTTAAGCTGTGCTTGCCTAGGTTGGTCTGTGGATGGGTGACCACCCGTTACATACCGAGTTTACTCCGTGCCTCGGAAAGCACGTTAAGCCGTTGGTCCCGGCTTTTGTAGACAATGACAATAAAGCCTCTTGACTGCTCATACGGGCGACTCAGGCTCACGACACATCAATGAAATTGCACTTATGTTAGATGAAAATATGACTGACCATTTTAGTTTTGACCAGTTATTGGATCTCTCCACACGCGATTATTTTGATAACTTTTTTAAATATTTCTGCATAATATCAAATAATTACGAGTTCTTGTTCAATTAAATGGTGTGAGAAATCGTCTAGAACATCCAGCTATAAAAAGGATGGCATAACTTTTCATCGGTAAGTAAAATATATTTATAATTTGATAATATTATGAATAATTGCAGGGCTCAAGCTAAACTGGTTGTTTACGTTTAAGGCACACAAAACGTACACCGCGTTGATGTCTTTTTGAAAAGTCCCTTTCTCTCACTTGGTATTTTTAATAAGTATGTCCCTTTCTATCTGTAGGCATAAATAGAAAGAGTCAGATGCATTGCTGTAGTGTTGTGACAACTTCGAAACTAAGTCTTTAAAATATTGTCGATAAAAATAACGATGTTCCCTAACTGTAAAAAAGTAACGTTTACTTAATGTTTACATTTTAGATTTCCAAATATTCCAGAAGTGAAAGAAAAGTGGATCAATGCTGTCAACAAGGAAAATTGGTTTCCAAAAAATACAGCGTTGTTTGTTCAAGGCATTTCACGGAAGATTGCTTTGAAACCTTAAATTAACCTTACTATTAAATTACCTTAAATCTTACGATTTTATTAACCTTGATTTAATTTTAGCATTAATTTAAATAAAGTTAAAACAGAGTTACGTAAGTGTTTTATTTGCACCCAGTTAACGCCCAATCACTATAATTAATAAAAAAATAAAATAAACAGACATCGTTATGTTTGATTTTATCGATATTAAGTATTGTAGCAAAACTGACTTGTGCATCACTATGTTTGGAACATTCGTCCTGACATTGTTGCATCGGCCAATCACAACTGCTGTTTTTTCTTCGTCCCCCGAACCGCAGTGGTGAGTCGTGTGCCTAGACGAAATCGGTCTATCAGCTCTCAAGTGGTTTAATTCTCTTTGTTTGTAGATCTTTGACAGTCGTTACAGGTAGTCAGTGTTCTGAAAGTCTGACAACCAGTCTTACCAAGGGGTATCGCATTACCCAGTACTAACTGGGTTGTGGAGGTCAGATAGGCAGTCGCTCCATGTAAAATACTGGTATTCAGCTGCATCCGGTTAGACTGGAAGCCGACACCAACATAGTTGGGAAAAGGCTAGGCAGATGATGACTAAGGCGAGGATATTTTAATGATCAGGACTGGCTTCCTCGGATATTGTTTTAGAAAAGCGTTTAAATATAAAATGATTATGTGGTGTTTGGGGCCTTTTTTTTTTTTTTTTTTTTTTTTTTTTTTTTTTTTTTTTTTCGGGTGGGAAATCATCCTATGACTTCCCCCGCTCTGGGTGGAGCGGGGGGGCATGTCAGACTTGTACTGACTAAAACCCACCCATGTTCCTTCTATTGCCCTTTACGTTCCGGGGCCGCGGTATCTCTTTCGAACAACCCGCAACCCCGGCAGGCGGAGGCTCTGGCAAGCCCCTCTGCTTTGCTGACTCTCTTTGAGGCGCGCGTGAAACACGAACGCGCCGTCGACACGGCCTGTCGTCAATCGACGGACGGACGGTGAACTACCCATTGCTCACCGCCCACAGGCCCGCATCTACGGTGGCCGGGAGTCGTCTCGCGGCGCCCGGCGCCATGGGCGTCTCCCGCGGCGGCTGGGTTGGGCAGATGTTCTCTCCCTCAAACGCCCGGCCACCTCCTTTGCTAGCATTACTGCTTCGCAGAAGGTGGTGACCGCTTCCCATTCCCTCTCGCTCCGGACCATGGCCTGAACCAGGGCCGGTGTTTGGGGCCTTGAAGACTGTATTTAGAAACTGAGAACTGTTTGGAAACGGACTTCCAGTCTAAGAAGCAAGTCATTGAAATAAGACAGCTAGTAATCCTTACTAATATTATTAAAAGCGAAAGTGAGTTTGTTTTTTTGTATGTTTGTTTGTTACGTCTTCACGCCTCAATGGCCAATCCGATTTGATGAACTTTGGTACAGAGATAGTTGGGACCCTGGAGACGGACATAGGCTTATTTTTTTTTAAATTGTGATAAGGAGGAGAAAGAGGGAAGAAAAGGGGAGAGAAAGATTTTTTTTTTCGATCATCACACGGGTTAAAGTTAGCGTTAGCCCAAAGTAACTATGTCACGCGGACGAAGTCGAGTAAATGGCTCGTGCGTCAGCTCGTCCCAAAACAAACTCGGACCATTGGGCCGAGTTGACGAATTTCAAAATTAATATTCTTTTCGTTCGTTATCTCGTCCCATTCTAAATTCTGTTAAATATTAACAATAGCTAAACGTCAAGAACAGTCAGGAAGAAAAGTGTCTGTGATTTTTTTTTAACTTCTTTAATAAGACAAAAAAAAATGAAAATGACGTCTGTTAGCGCTAGTGTGTTACACTGCACATGGACGTCAAACTAAGGAGAGAGGTGAAGGTCAAGCTCTCTCTACCCAGCGAATAGCGTACTCGTGCACACACGGCTCAAGCGACTCGGTTTGTACTGGAAGCCTCTCAAATTCAAGTTTTGCCGTGGCCGGCGAACGGTCCGGACTTAAATCCTATAGAGCGCATGTGGGATCAGTTGAAACGAAGAGTTAGAGACTGAAGATCAGGAAATCCACAACCAACAGCAACTCACCAACGCTGTTAAAAGGGCCTGGGAAGAGATTCCGATGGAAAATGTCAGGCATTTGATTGAGAGCATGCACTCCGGGCTTCAGGAGTGCGTAGCTAAACGAGGGGGGCATACCCGTTACTAAAAGATGAGCATGGAGTATTTTCTTTTGTTTTCAGTAACTTTATATTGTTTTTATTTTTAACCTAAAATGTGTTTTTTCTTTCAAAAGCAAATAAACTTTTTAATCATTATTATTTGAATAATTTTTTTGGTCTACTTACATGGTAAAAACAACATTAGTTTTCGTTATGGAGACAAAAAATATATATTGGTTTTATTATTTTCATGGTACAGACAAAATACCTCGTGTCCCTTATTTTGTTTTGAGTAGTTTAAGACACTGTTTGCATGTTGGTATGTTGGTAATGGCTTAACTATAGTAAATAAAGGCTGACTTTACAATTTATTGCTAGTAAGTAGTAAATCAGACTGATTATGTGTGATAGATGAGTGATGATTTTTTTTCCAATGGGGGCGCACGTATACAATGTGCGTATCGCCTTAATATCGCAATATTAAACTAAGTATGTCTGTACTTAATAATTATGAATAGATCTGATTAGTGATAGATAACTGTGATTTATAAAAAGCAATTTAAATGTACCTACTAACTTTGATTTTTATTATCTAATATATAAAATTTCCGTGTCACAATGTTAGTTACCGTACTCCTCCAAAACGTCTCGACCGATTCTTATGAAATTTTGGGTACATATTGGGTTGGTCTGAGAATCGGCTAACATCTATTTTTCATACCCCTAAACCTCAGCGGGTGAAACCGCTGGGCACAGCTAGTTACTTATATAAAAATGTTGATTCCCTAAATTCTTGGCTTTTATTTACTCGTACCTATATTGTGAAAAGTTTTGGTTTGGACTGTACCAAAACAACTTAAAATATTAAAGAAAAATAAAGTGGGACGAGATGATGAACGAAATAAATATTAATTTTGAAATTCGTCAACTCGGCCCAATAGTCCGAGTTTGTTTTGGGACGAGCTGACGCACGACCCGAGTAAATACATAAAACGTGATATTTTACGTCAAAAAACATCATTCCCACCAATATTATTCGCGTAGAGTTACTTAGTTTTAAGTACAAAATGGCATTCTTCATGAAGGTTTCGTTTACACGTTGTACGGCTGTCATCAAAGCCATCAGTCGTAATCCAGGGGAATCAATGCCATCAGTCGTATGTACATCCATTGGAATCGACCCTATTATTAGCACCCCTTTGTTGATGCATGGGAACTATTGAGAACATGTTAGCAGGTTCTTTGGGGGAGGAAACAAGGGGAAGGTAGATTTATATCGTGAATGCTAGCGACGAACTAAAAGCGATCAGCTGCCTTTTACACAGCAACTTGTCTAAAGGAAAGTTTAAGCAGTGTGGTAGAAAATAAACGTTTGCAAACGAACGATAAATCTTACTAATATTATAAATGCGAATGTTTGTGAGAATGGATGGGAGTTTGGACGTATGTATGTATGGATGGTTGTTACTCTTTCACGTAAAACGGCTGAACGGATCTTGATGAAATTTGGCATAGAGGTAGATTATGGTCTAGAATAACACATAGGATAAATTTTTTTTCGATATCACGTGGGCGATGCCACGGGCGCTAGCTAGTCTAATATTAAAAATTCTCGTGTCACAATGTTCGTTGCTTGCCATACTCCTCCGAAACGGCTCGACCGATTCTTATGAAATTTTAAATGCATATTCAGTAAGTCTGAGAATCGGCTACTATCTATTTTGCGTACCCCTAAGTAATAAGGGGGACTTGAGCAGTGGAACCCCTGGGCACAGCTAGTCTTTTATTAAAATATTCGTATCACAGTTTTAGTTGCCATACTCCTCCAAAATGGCATGACCGATTTTTATGAAATTTTAATATGTATATACGGAAGGTATGAGAATCGGTCGTAATCTATTTTTTGTACTTCTAAGTGATAAGGGTGGCCTTCTTCAGAGGGAGACGTGAGCAGCGGGGAAAACCGCTGGAAACAGCTAGTATTTTATGAAAATCACAAAATATGCAGACCATACGTTTCTCTAACTATTCCTCGTAGCCGTGAGATAGATATAGCAATTATATTGCAATCTCGTTTTGATACAATCGTCCCCTAAAATTAAGTCATACCTACAATTTCCAAAAAGCCAAAGTATTCGAATTAATGCCAACATTATTAACACCATAAAAAGTCCGAAACGTCAATCACAAGTTCCCCTACTTGTACCGTAACATAGAGTAAGAAAACAATACAGAAGTGAAATTATGTCAGGTACGCATTCTCATGATATGGATATCAGTAAAAGGGTTTGCTGAAGAAGTTATCCGAGATTGCGTGTTGTAACCTTACGCCAGTCCTTCGTAGCAGACGACCCTGCTTGAGCCACCACATGACGTGTGGGTTGTTCGAAAAAGATACTATGGGTGGGTTTTATTTTCAATGATGGTAATGAAATTAAGAGGGTATAAGTAGTTGACCTCTTAATTTCATTACCATAATTGAAAAAAAAAACCACCCATGGTATCTTTTTCGAACAACCCGCAACCCTGGCAGGCGGAGGCCCTGGCAGGCAACCCTGCTAGCAGTCCCCTCTGCATCCTATGAGGTCTCAACCGGACTATCCTTTGGGTGCCTTGAGAGTAAAGAGTAAGGCCTCCAGTCAGGGGCGCAAGAGAATGATGATTTAGTTCCAACAAATAATGGCTAGTGGCAAGTGGCCAGTTTAAAGCGAAATTGTCCTTTCTACACATTCTTAATCTTTGACCGTAGTCCGTAGCTTAAGGGGAATGTTTACCCGAGTGTGTGTAGGTCGGGAATAGAAGCGGTACCGCTATCGATCCGACAACCACCATGGCGAATGGTAACGGGGAGACGGTTCGTGTTTGATAACTGCAGACTTTGTTTAAATCACTACAGCTTTTAGATTTGTTAAAGCGAGCAAGGGTGAATTGTACTTTTAGCCTAGAATTTAAATGTTTTAAAGCGGACAATTGCTTGCAACATAAAACACAAAGCAAGTTCCAAAAGTGTTTTTTTTAATCTGTTTTGATTGCCGAGTTTTTTAGGAAATAGGCCTTATCTTAAAGTAAATACTTATATTTGTCGATAAAATTGCTTTTGAATGTTTGCTAAGTGTATACTTATTAGCTTTTGCCCGCGGCTTCGCTCGCGTTAAATTCAGGGTAACACAGTTCCCATTTCCTGCTATACAAAAAGGTTCCTGCTATAAAAAAGCCATACAAAAAGGGTCATGCTAAAACTAACTTGAACGGCCCATGACAGGGGACGAATTATCATGGCCGTCCCAAATAAACCGAGCTACTAGATCTAAGCATTATCATCAGCAGCATCTTAACCCTTTCGCTGCCCAATTCAAATTATTCCGCATATTTTGGACTCATACGCTGAGTTCTGGGCAGCGAAAGAGTTCAGCATTTATAGTTCCATAACCCAAGTTGCCTAATCCAAATTCCTGGGTTATTATTCCGCACTGATAACTATCCTAGATCCATAGATGTAGTAAATAAGAACCCTGAACGCCATGTAGTAAAAAAACGTAAGATGTAGAAAAATCAGTCTATCCTCTTTCTCAATCTTTTGCTACGCACACAACTGAAACTCAATATACAATGTGTCCGGTAATGGAGTAGCGATATTCTAGATACTTCTGTAACGAGTGTTTTAATATACCCCCTTTTTTGGCAGTCATTTTCAGATATTTTCTATGCGTGTACAAAAAATATCTCTCAAAGTGTTGGTCTTACTGATACGACAATAGCTTTATTCAGAGGGCAACAATATTGCCTATCGTTTAAATTAAGAAATGATGAGCTTACATTTTCGTAAATATAGAAAACGTAAAGTCCAAAAAAATATGCAAATCAAAGAAAGTTTTGTATACTTTTTTGTGAAAAAAAAGGTAGTTTTTTTTTTAAATCAATTTTGAGTAGAGTAGTCGGGTACGAAAAACACCAGCCTCACCTACTTTTTTTTTAGAAGTCGTGTAAAAGTTTTGGTAAAAACTTACATGCAAAATCAACATCATTTATAGTATAAAAAACACTTACCTATACATTAAAGCCGATGTGTGATCCATTTGAACTCTTTAGCAACGTGAAACGTACTAACAACAGCCCCTTTGGCGAACCTGTTGCAAAATAATTGAGTTAATAATTTTATTCTGAAACTGTGAACGATGTCTCTCGGGTTTTGTATTGAGATAAAATTCAATAAATTCCCTTAACATGACTATTAAATTTAGTTACATGAGGTATCACATTTATTGTAATCGCCTATTGCGCAATCTAAAAAGATCGGAAAAGCAAGATCAGTTCCCATTTCCTCTCGCTCCGGACCATGGACTGAACCAGGGCTGGATGCGAGAGATCTTTTTTTTTAAACTTTGCCCCACACTAGGAATTTCTCCTGTGTGGTGGTTGCGTTTACAAACATTTAAACTCACACACACAAACAGCCAGACCCGTAACAACTACCTGTAGGTCATACAAATATTTGTTCCGTGCGGGGATCGAACCCGCGACACGCGGCCCAGCAGTCGATCGCTCAGCCACTGCGCCAACCGTGTCGTCAAGATCGCCGCCGCCGATCGCCTCTACGAGAACACACGGTGCTCCGTCCAAGCTGGTGAGACCGCCACAGTATGCTCCACTGTGTCCTCGGGGCGATCGTCACAGTGGCGACACCCGGGCGTTTCCTCCCGAACGATTATGTGCAGAGGAACCTCCCGAAACTTCCGTGTCCGGTGAGGACCTGCGTCAGGCGGTAGGCGAGGACGCCTCTCCACTGGAGAGGCGTCCTCGCCTACCGCCTACCGCCTACCGTAGTTTGTAATAGTTTAGATGACTGGACTGGCAGTCCAGTCATCTAAACTATTACAAACTACAATTAACCCAGAGTCGTCTGTTAATTATATCAGTTTTCACAGACGTAGGAAAATCTCTTGCTGATAAAATTTTAGCTCCAAGTAATGTTAATGGAAATCACAACATCAAACTTCCTAGTCATAGCTGAGGTGATAAAAATGGATGTTGAATCCATCACTTCTCCGGGAAAAATAAAAGCACAAAGTGAGAAAACAAGTGTAATGTCCAGTAATATAACTTAAACTCCTAGATCCCTTGAAGAAAATCCTTACTAATATTATAAAAGCGAAAGTGAGTTTGTTTGTTTCTTACCTCTTCACGCCTTAATGGCTAAACCGATTTTGGTACAGAGATAGTTGGGACCCAGGAGACGGACATAGGCTATTTTTTTAATGTGGAATATGATGGAGAAAGAGGGAAGAAAAGGGAAAGCTTAGAATTGCTATTACAAATCAATAAGGCGCAAGGGCCAGAACTGCAGGTAGCAGGTACCTGCAAATCAGCAAAGGGGAACTGTGTTACCCCGAATTTAACGCGAGCGAAGCCGCGGGCAAAAGCTAGTACTGTATATATGACAGTCAGTGGCGTAGCGTAGTAGGGGCAGGGGAGGGGGCATCTAATATCATAAGAACGTGTTGTTTCCCTCGGGAACAGTACTTTATTTCTGGATGAAAGTTACTCTATGTCTGTTTCTGTACATCTGACAACGTAAATGTAAAGTATTTCAGGATGGTCAGTTTATGTGTGAAAAGGTAACAAACTTGCGTTTTTTATTAAAAAAAAAAACGTTGCCCCTCACTAGGAATTTCTTCTGTGTCGAGGGTGCGTTTACAAACATTTAAACTCACATCCACAAACAGCCAGAACCGAAACAAACGTCAGCAGGTTATTCAAATATTTTTTGCATTTTTAATATTAAAATGTAATAATGCTTTGCAAAAAAAAGAACGGGCTCCAAATTAACGTTCTTTGATCGATTACAATGAATTAATTTTTTTATTGTTTGACGTAGTTTGTATACTTTTAATCGTGTTAGTTAAAATGTAGTAATTCTGGCATTTTAAAATTAAGTTTCGTCTATCAAGCACAGTTTTAAGCAAACTGAAGTCAAACAACACGATGCTCACGGAGTATTTTACCCCGGGGGGTAACTGCCGATATTGGCAGCCAAAAGCCTCCTTCTGCAACGCCTGACACAAGATATCTTACCTGAAGTGTTCTATGACGGGAGGGGGCGCGGAGCGGGGCGCGCTCAGCGAGCCGCACCGACGCCTTCAGCCCCCGCCTGAAAATGACCAGTTGGTTATGTACAACACTAATTACTGTTCACCCTAATTGTCCAGCTTTTTACCAGACTACGGTAAAGCCAAAAAGTAAGAGTATTTTTGCAATCTGTGTCTATGTTTGACAGGTTTTTTGATTCACCTAAACTACAGAGTCGATTTTAATAAATAATGAGGTGTCAATCGATTCGTTGTTATAGTCACGGTAATTATCAAGATAAGCTGCATATAAAGTCTATAAATGCCCCACTTAACATGACTATTAAATTTATTTACACTAGGTAACACATTTATTGTAATCGCCTATTGCGCAATCTTAAAAGATCAATTTGAAAAAGCTGGTAAAAATCGAAAAACTATAACTAAAACTCGCTACATTTCATAATTTGATGTGAACGAAACGAGGCGTTACCAAAATTATGGGATGATAACTTTTGAGGTTGCAGTTTTTTATGTACAAACTTAAGAATGCTCTAAAGACCGTTTTAAGTACGAAATAGAAAAAAAAAACCATGAAATAGGACGAACTATTTCCGAGGCAGGGTCATCTCCGTGCGACTGCCTATCTGCGCCAATTACTGGGTAACACGGTCTCCCTTAGGGGAGACAGGTTGTCTGACTTTCTCGCCTCTAACTCATTACTACTGTTTATCTGTTTATTTGTTACAAATGCTTAACGCACTTTCCAGGGTACGGATGGGTCGACGAACGAGATTTGAATCGTTTAATGTATCTAAGTATTTACCTACATACTCTGTCGACCTCCGTGGCTACTTACTGGGTTTGTAGCCAGAGATATTGAATATGTAATGTAGTTAATTATCATGTAAAGCCAGTCCGTCTAGGGACCTTCTGATATCCTACCAATTAATACTGTGAATTACTTGGCAAGTTGCGCAACTCGAGATAGGCCTATTTCCAGCATTGGTCCAAACGCACCGTGGAAGTTTTCCATCCTATTTGTACCGGCTTAACCACAGCTAAGACTATGGTATGTAGGTTGCGGGTTATCCGGGGTTATGGGTAGTTCGAAAGATATACCGCGGCGCCGGAACATAAGGGCAATAGAAAGAACATGGGTGGGTTTTACACTGACACTCCCCCCCGCTCCAACCAGAGCAGGGATGTTATTAGATGATTTCTCATCCGCAAAAAAATACTGGCATGTGTTTATTTACAGCTTATGTTTTTTTTTGCATAAATGAAAATGGACCTACAGTTTTATGACGAGATTTTTAATGTGACACATCATCAAAGCATATTTTGCTTAGGAAAAACTGGGAAACTGTCCAAATTCTTCATCTGTTGACAATCACGAGTGTTAACGTTAATTAGCTGACCCTTCCCATTCGTCTCCCATCAGACAAACTTCAAGCAAGCAGTGATGTCAAAGAACTATAAATAACAGAGTTATAGAACAGGCTCACAGGTTATTTTCGATTGCAGAATGACGCAAGATCTGACGAATATAAATTAGCCCTTTGATTTTACTGTTGCTATTATTTTTATTTATTACTAGCTTTGCCCGCGGCTTCGCTCGCGTTAAATTCGGGGTAGCACAGTTCCCTTTTCCTGATTTGCAGGTACCTGCTACCTGTTGTTTTTGCCCTTGCGCCTTATTTATTGTAATAGCAATGCTAAGTTTTCCCTTTTCTTCCCTCTTTCTTCCTCATTTATACACTTTAATTTTAAAAAAAGTTAGAAAGAGACAAAATGTAGCCTATGTCCATCTCCAGGGTCTCAACTACCTCTGTACCAAAATTCATCAAAATCGGTTTAGCCATTTAGGCGTGAAGACGTAACAAACAAACTCACTTTCGCTTTTATAATATTAGTAAGGATAGTTGGCAACACAGGTTTATTTAAATTTTCGTTCTTGTTTCGCTTAGTTGTTTTCTGCCTTCTGGGGTTACAGGCGCGATGCTATGATGTTATGGAATGACGACTCAAGACGACAGGGTCACAGGTTCGTTGGTTCGACCTCCGAATTCGGATCATACTATGCCGTTATCTTTTTTAAAACAGATTCTTTTCTAAAACAGGATGATATCTATCTACTGACTATTGTGATTTATCCTTTTTGTCTTTTATACAAACTGTTATAAAGAGGAAATATTTGTATTTTTGTATGCAACGATTAAATTTAATAACTACTGGACCGATTTCAAAAATATTTTGCCACCAGAATGCTACAATGTCACTGAGTAACATAGGCTATATAACTTCACGCTACTCGCTACCCACGGGAGCGGGGTAGTAACCAAAGATGCGGGTGAAACCACGCAGCACCAATCCTTACTTAATATTATAAAAGCGAAAGTGAGTTTGTTTGTTACCTCTTCACGCTTTAATGGCTAAACCAATTTTGATGAATTTTGGTAAAGAGATAGTTGGGACCCCGGAGACGGACATAGGCTAATAAAAAAGTGGGATATGAGTCCCTCATATCCCACTTTTTTATTAGCCTATAATATATAGAAAGAGGGAAGAAAAGGGAAAACTTAGCGTTGCTATTACAAATCAATAAGGCGCAAGGTTAGTGTGTTATACCGAATTTAACGCGAGCGAAGCCGCGGGCAAAAGCTAGTTTATAATAAAACTATAATAAAATGACCCATCGGCATCAAAAACACGGTCCAGACTCCCGGTGGTTAGGGCTCTTGACAGAGTAACTTCCTCACCATATGAGGCGTGTGTTAAATTTAACTTCTATGATATTTTAGGGTTCCGTACCTGAAAAAGGAAAATACGTAAACCCTTATTGGATCACTTTGTTGTCCATCTGACTGTCTGTCTGTCAAGACCCTTTTTCTCGAGAACGCGTGAAGATATCGAGTTGAAATTAAAAACGTAATCAAGTCTGTGCTCCCTTGGTGTTGTGGAAAAATCTCAAGTCTTTGCAGTCAAAAGATATGGCCGTTTCAGTTGCAAGTTTGTGCAGAACCCTCGGTGTTTTTGTACATAGTTGAAGGAACAGGTGAACATAAAAATGCGTGATAAAAATTCACATACTGAACAGACAGAAACAAGACTTATCTAAAATAAGAAAACAATAATTTTAAAATACTGGAAAACAAAAAGCAGTGACATTCTAAAAGTGGTGATAGACATTGAACAAGTCATTGTAAGATTTCTACAGATAATGGCTATGAATAATTTAGATAAACCAAATGCAATGTTTACATGAGAGTACAAGTATTATTGATCTGATTGACATCACTGATAAGATTTGACATTCACCTATTTTTGAGAGACAATATTATTTTGATATATCACCAACATTTTATCATTAACACTTAGAATGAAATATTTACCATGTTTAACCGCTTACGGACGGCAGGTTCCAAATGGTACCAGCAAATCGTGACTGACATAAACTTTATTTTTATGCACATTAAGGTTTAAAATAGCGTCTTTGTTTAGGGCCAGCTCACTCAAATTTCACCAGTTATGATAAGCCCACTGGCATTAAGCAGGCACTAATCCAGATTCCTTTGTTGTTATTGAGAAATTCCTGATCGAAAAACAAATTAACAATATGCCAGACTCAGCTATTCAACTCAGGAGCTCATACTGGCTACTACTCACCCAACAAAGCAGTTACAATGTAGCAGTGTTTTGATAAACCCTTCACTCATGATAAGCCAAATCTGAATGTGAAGAAATAGTTCAACAGGTTTTATAGTAGGTACACAAAATGATTTTGTTATCTGAAAGACATTTCTGCCTTATGTTGACTGCGCTTCAGATCAACTGACCGGATTGTTCCACCCTGGCTCAAGATAAAGCGAAGAAAGGAAAAGTCAGGTTTTTGACTTGAAGCAAGACCTTAAATAAATACCTGAAAGCACCTACTCAACCCTACAATAAAATAAGCCAAAGGCGCTCAGCCAGAAGTATTATTGAAAACAGGATAGTGCATCATCAGAATATTATGGCATTAACTAGTGGTATTACTCAGTAAAGGATCTTGTCATCAATATCACAGACATTGTTATGTTGGGGTTAGTTTTCAGTCTAACAGGAAACCAGTATTTTACATGTATACAGTGTACTGCTTATCTGACTACCCAGCGCCTCAATAAAGTAAGATACTTAGCACCTTAGACTTAGGTAAGTTTAGAGTTTTTGGGGCCTGCCAGAGCGACCACCTGCAGGTGTTGTGGGTTGTTCAAAGAGATACTGCAGCCCCATAACAAAAAGGGCAAAAGAAAGAGCAAAAGTGAGTTTTAGTCAGCAAAAGTCTGACTCTCCCCATTTCTCCACCCAGAGCAGGGGAAGTTATTTGATAATTTACCATCCGCTAAAAAAATAGATGTAGGTAAGTTGTATTGGCACACTTTAGGCTTCCAAGTGCTTGTAATAACTGTTAAAGATCTACAAATGTCAACCCAGGCTAGTTATTTAATGGTAGAATATCATGTCATGTAAGAAAATGAAATAAATTGTAATTTCCAGGTTGCTTTAGTTATTTGGTTGGTTATTTATCCCAGATAATGGTGGCTTTTATCAACCAACTACTTACAAATACAATTAATTTCTATTTCCAATACTTAAAGGTACTAAAGAGTCAGTGATTGTCTTTAGCTTACCTGCTTTAATACAAAATTGAAAAGGTGTTGTCACATGGATACTTCCTACAAGCAAAAGGGTAATATTGATTGTTACTAAAAACAGTTTTCAAGTTCACTTGATAGGTCTATAATTATCTTAGGTCTTTGTCTTCTACAGTATAACACACTTGTAAATGCATAACTTATTGACATCACAATATGGAACGTTGAAAGTAGCAAAAGGGCAAACGCGATAAGATCTTCGAAACGCCGGTAGCTAATAATTTATCAATAAACTGAAGGTAGGCGAAATCACAGTTTAACTATATGTATACAGATGTGAAAACCATGCTTTCCATTATTTACACAATAATTAGGAATGGTAACGTGTAAAGGATAAAACACTTACATTATTAAAGTGTTATTCATAACATTCCACTACAAAATTAGGAAGAAGTTCAAAGGAAACCAATTCAAATCCGTACAGACTCATCGGTCTAAAACGGTAACCATTTTCACGTTTCTCTCACATGTTCAGTGTGTGTAACTTAAATTGTCAGTTTCTAGATGAATTAGCTTACCATTTTCATGGTTTTCAATACCGGCTTCACTGTTTTTAGTGAAATAACAACAAAATATCACAACAAAACTTCCTCTTGCAATAGCCGTTTGCAATTTTCTAGACTAGTGATGTGATGTGATAAAAGATTGATATGTGAAACATTCAATTAAATTGGTGCCGCATTGAGAATTTGTTTTACTAAAAAAATAAATTCCTTTAAGTTTTTCAAGGATGCAAGTATGTACGTTTAGAAAATTCTTATGGCCTGTAGTCTTAAATTCAAATTTGATAGAAAGGCAATCTAAAGGCATTATTTGAAATAACTTTATCGTTTTTTAAATGCTTCTGCACATCACTACTGTCACAGACAATGGGAAGGCGGCGTTTAGTTATTCCTAATCTATCAAGTTTGTCAAGACATTCTGAGGTTTAGTTTTCTTTTTATCAGGCAACATTATTTTTGAAATTATTTTCTTGCAGCAGCACAGCAACATTGTCATTCCACTGTCAAAAAGATAAATAATTTCGCTTTTTGCAAATGCTGTAAAAACTACATAATTTGTTCCTTTCCAGGCTATTTCCTTAACTTACAAAGGTACATTTCATCGCCCATATGTAATAAATCTAAACAGTCGGTATAATCAAAATTTCTGATAACAGTAAGTCGTGATGTAAGAAGTTGTATTTTACGCATATAAAACATATAATTTCGATGTTTTCCTTCACGCAACTGTATAATGATATTAGGCAAATTATATTTTATGAAAAAGCGTTAATATTTAATGTTCTTTTGGTCATAGATGTTGAAATTAAGCGGGTTAGTAATTTGGAGGTTAGGATCAAGGGCAGCCGTAAGAAAATACTCCGGTCCCAGCGCCACAGTATTCAAAACTGAGAAGCTGGAGCTCTCTAGTAATATACCTGATAAGAAGCTTGAAGAACTCACTGAAGATAAGGATAATGGTAAATAATTATTCTACACATAAACCAGTTTTATTATCCTGTTTTGCAATTGTGTAGTAAGTTATTGCTGTAACAATACTCTACCATTGATCGAGTTAAAAACTTTAAACATGCAACAACAAAACCCTTCAAAAATGGGTGAGGTACTTAAGTTGTACGTGCAGGATTTAGCCTTCACAAATACAACTCTTCATAGTATTAAATAATAATACCAGCCTATAACTGTCCCACTGCTGGGCAAAGGCCTCTTCTCATACAGAGAAAGCACAAGCATTGATCATCACACTTGCTCAAGATGGGTTGGTAACTTATATTAAGTAATCATAAGTCCAGGTTTCAACATCATGTTTTCCTTCACAGATACCTGTGATGTCTTAGATGAACTTTTATAAAGTCAAAGTCAAAATCATTTATTTCAAGTAGGCCAGTTACAGGCACTTTTGAACTGTCGAAACATTGACAACAATAAAAATGAAGCTACAGTCCCAGTCACAAGGCATAATAACTGTGAAAGTACTGTAGTTGCCCATTCCAAAGCGTAGATCTCTATGGAGAAGAATGGGCAAGAAACTCCATGGACACTCTTTTAAATCAGAATATTGTTACAAAATCTTGGTTACATCATTCGTGTTAATGTGGTAAACTATGTGAGAACGATGTAGTAAGACGTGCACATTAAAAGTGTCCATAGTAAAAGAAATGTTCATAATGATTC
Organism: Ochropleura plecta; assembly: GCA_905475445.1. NCBI lineage: Eukaryota > Metazoa > Arthropoda > Insecta > Lepidoptera > Noctuidae > Ochropleura > Ochropleura plecta. The sequence goes on along the minus strand of FR997733.1, from coordinate 2,465,334 downwards.
AAAAATGTCACATTGGTACTTGCCAAATTTGAACTCACAACCTCATGTATGTGACCTGTGGGCCATCATGACACCATCTACCTATATACATCTTATAGCATTGATTTGAAAAAATCTTGAAATCATTTTTCAGGTTTAGTTGCAGCAGCATTTGCCTCCCTTCATGACATAGAACCAGGTTCGGGTACTAAGAAGCCCAGTCCGAAATCAGCTAAGTTTAGTCGCCTGGCCCAGATAGATGGACAGATATCACAGGCTACGGACCTGAACAGCTTGCTTGTTGTGGCTGAGAACCCTGTTATTTCACGAAGACATGCCTTAAAGGTGAGTTTTAATAACTTAGTATTTTCACTTAAAATATAATAAAACACCATGCCTTTAATCACCGATAGTCTTAACAGAAGTGGATTTAATAGTACACATTCAGTTTTACCAGTTACATTTAATTTGAGGACATGTGTGCCGGTTGCGGGTTTGATCCTTACACAAAGTTCTATGTAGACTTCCTCCAGGCAATGCAAATTGCCAACAACGAGACTCCAAGGCTGCTATATAGGTATTCCTTATGGTACAAGACAGTCCCGGAAAATGTATCTGATACCTTGAGTGCTTGTACCCACTATACCAACGATGCTTTCATTTCACTATATCAGTTTTGTTGTGAAATCATCATTATAAGTTTCTAGCTTTTGCCCGCAGCTTCGCTCATGTTAAATTTGGGGTAACACAGTTCCCCTTTCCTGATGTACAGGTATTTTTCGTTGGTAACAAAGAGTGCGTGTACCGATTTTTAGCTTCCTACCTTGAAAATTTTGGAATGCTCTATACAAACTTCCACCCCCTATTTTAGGGAAGTGGGGGAGTTAGAAAGAGACAAAAAGTAGCCTATGTCCGTCTCCAGGGTCTTAAGTATCTCTGTACCAAAATTCATCAAAATCGGTTTTGCTATTTAGGCGTGAAGATGTAACAAACATACAAACAAACAAAGAAACTCACTTTCACTTTTATAATATTAGTACAGATTCCTGTTTTAAGGGTTTCTTACCCTATGAAGTAAATAATTTTTTATTGAGTTCCAAGACTGTTTTTAAGCTAAAATTTAAATAAATGGAAACAAAATTTAATCATTTTCTAAAACTTTTTCAGATGGTGTCAATCCTATCAGAATGGACAAACAGTAACAAAGTCAAGCTAACAGACTTTGAGAAAGACCCGCGGTTCCTGAAACTGTGCCGCATCCTGGCCAGGTCTACTGCCACCCATGCCCTCGGGTCCTTGACCATGGCTGAAGATCTGAGTACCGTGTTGGGAATCACTGGAGATGATGAGGCAGCCAGGCTTATCACGAATTTGACACTACCACAGATGATTAAAGTGAGTTTATATTGTTTTTAGCTTTTTAGGGTCCCCATACCACAAAAGGAAAAAAACTGAAACCTTAGCTGTTAATCGTTTGACTGCTGCGCTTCGTGTCGCTGGTTCGATTCCCGCACGGAACAAACATTCATATGGCCTACTTGTTTCGGGTATAGCTGTTTGTGTATGTGAGTTTTCTGCTGACAGACTGATGGGTTGCTGGGGAGTTTGTTCCGCCACTTCTACTTCCCAGCTAAAACACTAGGAAGTGGCGAAGGGCAGGGCGTTTTTTTTTAAATGTTTGTAAACGCACCGCACCGCACGCACGTGTGGGAACAAGTTTAAAATAAAAAAAAAACTTTGTTGTCTGTCTGCCAACAATGTTTTTTTCACCCTTTATCTCGGGAATGAGTGGAAATATGGGGTTGAAATTATAAAAATATCCATATACCCATGTCACTGGTCCCTTGGAATTATGGAAAATCAAGTCACTAGGTCTACGTAGTCAAAGAATATGGCCGTTTATGACGTAAGTTTGTACGGAACCTTTGGTGCAGATAAGAATACAAGAAAGCGTGTTTTTATAGTTTTTTAAACCAAAATATCTTTGTTCTAGGTAATGAAAGCTCTCCAACAAAAAGGTCGTCGCAGCACGCCACTCCTTCGTGCCCTCTCGCATAACATCACCAACCAGGCTGAGGTCATCGACCTCAAGAAGTCAGCTGATCTCCTCTACGCTATGGCCTCACTCAACTTCCCAGATCCAGTGTTGTTAGACAGGATATGCAAGTAAGGAAAATAGAAACGGTTTTTTTACCTTTAAAAGCAACCTTATGACAATGAGGAATAAAGATCTTTATGATTAAAAGTAAGGTCCAATAACTGTGAAGAGATTTTATAATGTGTTTCAAATAAGAGTTTTAATAATATAATAATAAACTTTTTATTTCGGAAACTTGCTCCATAGTTTGTTAGTGATACAACTTACGTAACTATGTTAGTACTTACTTTTAATGAAAACATAATGAAACCTAACTACAATTATCAATTCAAGTATTTTCCTGCAGCATCAGACCCATAGCTATGCATACGGGTCCAATGCTTCAGGAAAACTCCGTCCAGCCTATCCCCAATCACCTTCAGGATGCCATTGGTACTCCCACGAATCCTACGTAACAATGATGCCGTTGTTTTCCTCATGATTGCTGAAAAACTATCTGTATTAGATTCAGCAAACATGGCTGACGCGCTGTAAAATCGCGGTAGCCCCAACAGCATCCGAAAGGCGTTGTTGTACTGGACACGAAGAGAGAGAGAGAGAGAGAGAGAGTTTTGTTATTTGAATTTCTTTTTTAGGTTTCATAACACAAAAGGAAAATACGGAACCCTTATAGGATCACTGTCTGTCAAGACGTACAAACTTGCGACATAAACAGCCATATCTTTTGACTGCGTAGACTTAGAGGGTTAATTTTAACACAACTCCAAGGGACCACAGACTTGAGTATATGGTTTTAATTTGAAATTGAAAATATTTATTTCAGACCAGGCACATAAAGTTACAAGTCCATATAATAATAAAATAATACTTATGTTAGTAGAAGAAACTTAAAAACTATGTTAGTAAAATTTAAAACAATCAAGATGCTGGACATGCATGAGCGACCACTGCCTCAAAAATGGCTGTCCACTCTGTCCGACAACACACTCAGAAGCCTGTTGGTGCTACCCTTTAGCCGAGACCACAGGGAGGCCGTCCTTTTGCGAAGCACCGCCTGGAAGCCATCCGTGCTGTACTCGGCAAACATGCCGGAAGCACTGCACCGCCAGGGGAGCCCCCGACATACCCCTGAACGCGTTGTTATATTGGACGCGCAAAGCATTGTAGGCTTTTTTAGTGTAACTGCTCCACAGGTTGCATGTGTATAACGATTGGCAGTAGCTTTTAAATAGTGTGACCTTAACAAAATTTTAACTCGATATCTTCACGCGTTCGCGTTCCCGATATAAAGAGTCTTGACAGACAGACAGACAGACGGACAAAAAAAGAAATCCAATAACGGTTCCGTTTTTCCTTTTGGATACGGAACAACCTTTTTTAATCAATGCAGTCAAAGGATATGGCCGTTTATGTGGCAAGTTTGTATAAACACTCGGTTCGCGAGACCGACTCGCACTTGACCGGTTTTTTGGACGTGATAATATTTTATAAATCGATGAACGCTAGCTGTGCTTGGCTGAGGTCTTTGACCTTGCCTTTTCTTATTTGAAACACAATATAAGAATATTAGATGGTGTTGCCTAACTAAATAATATGGGTATGAAGAACAGTTTTTAAAGAGAGAAAGAGTTTTTTTTTTAATGGCATCTCGCAGTTCAACCTATGAGGTCGTTAGCTGCTTAACCGGACTATTCAGTGCGGATGCCTTGCATTTAAGGCCTCCAGCCAGGGCAAAAACTTACAAACTAAGCGATTACACGCTAAGGGCACCCTCTGTGGGGTACGAGCCTCGGCTTAGTGCGTCGCTGGGGAAAGACAGCAAAGGGACAGGCTGCATCTGAGTGATATGATTTAGGCTATGATGAACTTACTGGCTCAGCAACTCGGGCTTGTTCTAGCAAGGGACGACGACGACGTGGGGCAGGTACCGGGACGTCGCGATGAGCCTCGTCGGCGAGGGCGGAATGATATGAAGAACAGAGTGTCTAGTAGGGTTCTTTTTAACCGACTTCAAAAAAGGAGAAGGTTCTCAATTCGACTGTTTTTTTTGGTCCCATAAAAATACCAAGATCCGGCCAGTAGTTTTCGAGTTATCTTTAATAATGCGCATTAGATTGACTTCGTCTACGTTGATGATATAATATTAGAGGTTGTCGAAGACAAATGAACAAAAAACGCTATGCACTATGATTTGGAAGGTCATCGCAGTTTTTTGAGGTGATTGTATTTTAATTTGGTGATAGATCTTCAGTGATATACAACGGAACTCTTCAATAAATGACAGAAAATCTGCCGTGATTGCTGCAATCACATGTATAAGTATGGGTTTCGCCAGGGTAGGCAGGCGAGTGGGAGCAGGGTGCCCGTACCCCTTCCCCTCCTCTCACCTAGTCATTAAGAAACATAATCATCAGATCAAGTATCAGCTGTATCCCCTTGGCGATGATGCATATGATTTCTGAATTGGTTTTAAACTAAAGCATAATTTAGATAGTATTTAATACTATAGCGTGATGTGGAAATAGTAGCCGCTCGGGTCGATCTTTAGGTTAAGCCGCGCTTGCCTAGGTTGGTCTGTGGATGGGTGACCACCCGTTACATACCGAGTTTCCTCCGTGCCTCGGAAAGCACGTTAAGCCGTTGGTCCCGGCTGTCATTTGTAGATCTTTGACAGTCGTTACATACAGGTAGTCAGTGTTCCGAAAATCTGACAACCAGTCTTACCAAGGGGTATCGTATTACCCAGTATTAACTGGGTTGTGGAGGTCAGATAGGCAGTCGCTCCATGTAAAATACTGATATTCAGCTGCATCCGGTTAGACTGGAAGCCGACCCCAACATAGTTGGGAAAAGGCTAGGCAGATGATGATGATGAGCGTGATGTGGAACTAAAGCTTGTATTTAAGACGGGACCTACGCACTAAAAAGCTAAAAATAACTGTGTTTGCGAATTATATCATAATACTATAACTAAAAATGCTGAAAAATAAAACTTTTTTGCAAAAAATAAAACCGACTTCGGAAGTCGGTGGCAAAAAAGTCAACAAAAGCCACCGACTTCCGGAAATAAAGTTATTTTCCACTTTTTAGTTAATTTTTTTGGAAGTCGGTTTTATTTTTTGCAAAAAAGTTTTATACACGCTTAATTGACGGATAACTGTGCTTGCGCAATGTAGCAATAGGATGTTAGTTATTCGATTCATAGATGGCGTTGTAGTATTTTATTGATCTTCCCTGATCCCTTTGATTTGCTTTACAGTATCATAGTGGAGCTGAGATAAACCAGTCATAAGCTACTTTGTTTCTTTACCTCGCATACTATCCAACGAGATCGAACTCGCGAATACACGACCGATTAGAAAACCCGTCGGAAGACGCCCTCTGTCGGCACAACTGCGCAACTTGGTTCGCTTAACAAAATGGACGTCTGTCAGAACGATGATCGCGGTCTTATGATAAGAATTGGTCTACATCTATCAGCACACGGTACCACGTTTTGCTTTTCTCTCGCTCAGAACCGTCATTTGCTAGAGCGAGAAAGATAGCGCAAGTGCTATGATAGCATCGGCAGCATCGGCTTTGCGCTCGGTAGCATAGTGATAGATCTCGATCAACCCTTATACTTAGAGCACTGATATCTCATATGTTCTATCGTTAGATTGCCTAGATTTTCAAGCAAATATACATTAGTAAACCTCTTTTCTAGCGACGTAATAGAATGCCTCCCATCAAACGAAGACAAGTCTGCCGTAGTGAACTCCATCACGGTGTCCCTCGGGCTCCTGAAGTACCGCCACGAGCCGGTGCTCACCGCGATCGCTGATTGGCTGCAGCAGCACATACAACAGTGCCGCGCCACTGATATCGCGTCTGCGATTGTCACTTTGGCTACTGTTGACTGTATGCCGCCTTCAAGTTCTGGAGTAGCTTTAATAAAAGTAAGTTTAAAAAAAGAATAGTATACATTTATGTTCTTTCTGTAAGCGTAGAGCCATTTTTTTTTTTAAAAACTTGCCTTTCTGGGCGGAACGGGAGTGTCAGACTTTTACTGTGTAAAACCTAGCCATGTTTCTTATTTTTCCCGTTTTGACCCGTTTTGTTCGAAAAAGATACCGCCGTATCTCTTTCGAACAACCAATTTTCGACGGCACGGTTGGCGCAGTGGTTAAGCGATCAACTGCTGCGCTGCTTGTCGCAGGTTCGATCCCCGCACCGAACAAATATTCTTATTACCTACAGGTGGTTGTTTCGGTTCTGGCTGTTTATGTATCTGAGTTTAAATGTTTGTAAACGCACTCACGACTCAGGCTGATTCTTAGTGTGAGACGTATAAGAAAAAGAAATCGCATTGACCTTGACATAGAGTTGCCAGCCCGTTATACTAAACTGTCATGTCTATAGTGCCAATGTCGTCTATCTAGCAATACGTAAAGGTCATGTTCCACATAGCACATAGCTCACTAACTAAAAACCTTACTAGTAGCTTAGAACGAACTACAAATTGTCTCATCATCAACCATCATTTAAACAATGTGCGCTGTCTGACATAGGCCGTAAATAAAGGTAGAGGGCATTTGCGGGCGTGGTGACGTGATGCGAAGGCTCAATTATTGGCCGACTGGTCAACAGAAGCAGAACGGTGTGGGAGGGTTCCCGCACCGTTCAGCTACCTCAGCCCATTCTCCTGGCGCCGGGCGCCGCGAGACGACTCCCGGCCACCGTATATGCGGGCCTGTGGGCGGTGAGCAATGGGTAGTTTAGTAGTAGCACCGTCCGTCCGTCGATTGACGACAGGCCGTGTCGACGGCGCGTTCGTGTTTCACGCGCGCCTCAAAGAGAGTCAGCAAAGCAGAGGGGCTTGCCAGGGCCTCCGCCTGCCGGGGTTGCGGGTTGTTCGAAAGAGATACCGCGGCCTCGGAACGTAAAGGGCAATAGAAGGAACATGGGTGGGTTTTAGTACAAGTCTGACATGCCCCCCCGCTCCGCCCAGAGCCGCTTTTTGATCATCATGATTTCCTACCCGAAAAAAAAAAAAAAAAGCCCATTCTCCTATGGTATTGTCATGCGGATTTCTTCGGCCTTCACGACACATCGATCTACCTTGTGAGACCCAGTAATGGAGTTAGAAGACGAAGTCCAAAAGTGGCTAACGTTCACGGAACGCCTCAGTTTTCTTAGTAACCAACTGCATTATCCTGCTTACAGGCGGCTCTATCTCTCAAAGAGGAAGAGATGACCAAGTCCTCATCCTGGCTGGACCTGGTGTTCTCTCTGCTGATCCTAAACAAGGCCACCAAGCAACACCTGGAGTCCACGCTGCAGCCCGAGTTTATCGACAAGTTGCTGTCGGCTGGCGGTAAGGATAGCAATAGCGTTCAGTTTTGAAAGTCTGTGTCTCAAGGGCACACTTGCTTGATACTGCTGTACTATAACAATGTGTCCGGTCACGGACTAGCAATGTTCTATGTACTTATATAACAAACATTCTAGTACTCAAATTTATTGATTAAAAAAAAAACTACCATTTTTAAAAGTTTACAAAACTTTCGTTTATTTGCATATTTTTTGGGCTTAATTTTCTTTTCTAAAGTTACGAAAATGTAAGCTCATTATTTCTTAATTTAAACGATAGACAATGTTGTTGCCCTCTGAATAAACCTATTTTCGTCTCAGTAAGACCAAAACTTTGAGAGTTATGATTATTTTTTGTACATGCATAGAGAATATCTCAAAATGGCTGCCAAAAAGCGGGGAAGTGAATTAGACCCAAGTGTGTATCGTAATATTATACTAAAACACTCGTTACATAAGTATCTAGAATATTGATAGTCCATGACGGGACACATTCTATATACCAATTAAATGTTTGGATTCAAAGTACTGAAAGTCCATAAGTCTCCAAAGTATGGGGTATCAAGTTACCAATTCACTGGGTTGTGAAGGACAGCTAAAACAGTCGCTTCATGTAAAGTTTTAGTATTTAACTGAATCAGGTGGCAATAGTGTAGCAGTGCTACAAAACAAGTGTTACAGCAACGTAGTACAAAATGTACTACAGCGCCATCTATGACACAAGTTAAGAACTAATAACAAAATTCTAGATCGCGCTATTAGAGATATCGGCAACTTAACGACTGTATAGAAAAACCCGATAGCAACTATCGGACAGTACCCCACCAGGCACAACTTCCGCCTGGTCGGCTGATCTTCCCCCTATTTTATGGGGGATGTGGAACTTGGCACCCTGCTCTTCACAAAGCTATTCTGGAAACTGACCTTAAGATATCGCGAGAATGAACTGACCTCAGGCTGGCTGTCAGAATTTCTGTCCTGCTGGCTCCCAAAGACCATGACAGCCGGGACCAACAGCCTAACATACTTTCCGAAGCACGGAGGTGTCTCGATATAAAAATAATGTTCACTCATTCACGGACGGACTCAAAAAGCATCGCTTGACCTTACGAATGCACCCCAAAGATATATAAAGTAAAAATGCTAGTCGGTAAATTACAGCTGTATGGGTTACAGCTGTAATTTACCGACTAGTATTTTTACTTTATATATCTTTCATACATTGTCTCATAGTTATTTTTTAATTTAGTTTTTGTATTTTTTTTTATTCTTGTATAGATTCTTTTTTAGCAATTCGTTGTGAATTAGTGGACATAGTTGGTCTTGTAGATTCTTAGACGCTTGTTACCTTTTGTTAACGTATTATTTTATTGTACGTTTTGTAAAGTAAACAATGACTTATTGTCGGGCCTACGCTGTCCTCTCATTCTTAAGGTGAAAGCTCCAACCTACCCGCGAAATTCAAATTTTCTTACGTTTTTTGCAATTTTCAGGCCAGTGCTAGGTTGTATGTTCATTAAAATATTATTCGCGGCTGTAAGACGTATGTAGTTATAGAATTATAATCATCAAAATCACCAATACAACCCTCCAAGTTCATAAAGGCGTAGGAACAAAAAAAAAACAGAAAAAGTCTTTCCTACAGCTTTATGAACTTAGAGCGTTGTATTGATGATTTTGATGATTATAATTCTATAACTACATACGTCTTACAGCCGCGAATAATATTTTAATGAACATACAACCTAGCACTGGCCTGAAAATTGCAAAAAACGTAAGAAAATTTGAATTTCGCGGGTAGGTTGGAGCTTTCACCTTAAGTACTAACGCTGTAACAACAACATTGTAAAACCAAATGATTTTAAAAGAGTAACCATGGAGTTTCTTGCCGGTTCTTCTCCATAGGAAACGACCAACCCGAACCGTGCATCTTTTCTCGACGTTTTATAAGTGCCCATGTAGGCCTATGTGAAATAAAAATATTTAGATTTAGATTTTTGATTTTACATTTTCAGAAATTCCTATCCCTTGCCGCCGTAAGCTGATGATGATCGATGCATACCTGAACCTCACGAGCCCGGGCTCCGCGCGCCTGCCCGAGGACATATCGGTGGGAGTCCCCGTGATGTACGCCAAGGAGAAGTCCTTCTACGTCCAGAGCATCATGGACACCTTCAAAAGTTTTGTGTCCGCTGAAACGTTTTTGAAGAGAGAATGTAACTCGGGGATGGGGTTCTTGTATGGTATGTGAATTGTGATGCTTATTTTATACTGTTTTCGCTGAAGCATCGGTGAAATATCGTGATATTGGGTGACAAGACATTTCCCCAAAATACATAAGAAAACAGCAGGATGATAATAACTTGTTTATATTTTTACAGATGCCGAATTTGCAGTAGATGCCAAATGCCATCCCGTACCTTTAGAGAAAGCTAAAAACGACAAAAGGTAAATTGAAAACTTATCGTCTTCTACTTAGCTTTATCCCAACTATTTAATTAGTATTGGGTAATACGAGACCCGATAGGACCCGATGACGTAGGCCCAAAAGGAGATGGCGTGACGAGCTAGACTCCCACGAAAAGGAATGGGCCACAACAGCAAACGACAGAAAAAAATGGGCGGAAGGAAGGGAGGCCTTTGCCCAGCAGTGACACACATCTGGCTCATAATAATAATAATACGAGACCTCTTTAGTGAGTGTCAGACCTTCGGGCTCTATAGCAACTATCAAAGAACAACAAATGACAGCCAGGTCCAATAGCTTAACGTGTTTTTGAGGCACACAAGGTACTCGGTATGTGGTGGTCATCCATCCACGTACTACCCTGGGTAAGCGCAGCATAGACGGAACTCAGAACGGAGCTGGTCCTAAATTGAAAACTATTCTTGAATAAATTGTAATGGAGGAGTAAATTCTAATTCTTGGCAAATCATTAAGTAACTTTACCCGCTCTGAGCGGAGCGAGAGGGATAGACTTACTGACTGAAAAAACCTACTTTCACTTTTGCCCTTTATGTTCTGGGGCCGCGGTATCTCTTTCGAGCAACCCTCCCCCCGGCAGGCGCTGTCCCTGGCAGCCCCTCTGCCCCCGCGCGTGCCAGCTCCCGCCTGTAGCGGTACCAACGCTGCCCGTCCGCAGCCCCGAGCTCCGGACGCCGGGAGTGTCTCGCGGCACCCGACGCACGTTCCTAATACTGTTGTACTTATTCCAGCGTGTACCGGATAGCGGTGCTAGGGTTGGACTACCACGACATGACGCGCAACTCGGCCGTACCGCTCGGCATCAACCAGCTAGAGACCAGACTACTTACACATCAGGTCAGTTATATCATATCGCCTGACATTAGTACTATAGAAGGATCATAAATATTAAAATCAACAATTTATAGAGAACTAGCTTTCGCCCGCGGCTTCGCTCGAGTTAAATTCGGTATAACACACCAAGCAGACCTGACACTATCTTGACAAGGCGTGGAGATATCGAGTTGAAACTTATAATACTAAGGTCTCGGCTTTTTTTTTGTGAAAAAATCACCTGTCTACGTAATTAAAAGATATGGCCTTTTATGTCGTATTTCCCATACATTTGCAAATGCAATTAAAACTTTAGGGTACTTTCCGATGAGCTATAATCAGCAAAATTCAGCAAGAAGCAATATCATAGAGCAGTAGTAAAGAGATAAATCCGAAAACCGTACATTTATACAAAAATATGCGATTATGAAACCGCAACTTATGTCGATGTATAGAGTGCATTACAGTTTCCAATGGCAATTTTAAGTTTATCCTTCAATACAGTTTATCTTTCCGTTAGAGCAATGTTCGGTATTTTCATTAGTTATCTACACGTTTGTACGGAATACACGGTGCGCGGGTCCGACTCGCACTTAGCCGGTTTTTTTCTAACGCATCCCAGGTAGGCCTCTCTAGTTAGTTACGTGAGAAATAGGGGGTCAAAGACCAAAGAAATCACATAAGGAAATGCAAGTATTTAATGTAATAACTTTACTTTAGATACCTCCACAACACCAGAATTATTCAATGCATACATTTGCACAGCGTTATAAGTGCGTTACTTTGAGTCCTACCGTAGAAAGTGATTTTTACCCCAAAAAACACCTTTCCTAGCATTCATTTTTGTGTAGACTTACTCATTTTTGAGATACGGAATGGTACTTTTTGTTTATTTATTTTTTAATGGCTTTGTGAGGCGTCCGTGTCCGACACCTTGTATATTTACTCAATTATATGCACCTTATCAAAAATCTTCCATTTTGACATTACAGGGCTTTAAAGTACTCCAGATTCCATACACAGAGTTCAACCCCAAAGACAAGCTGGTGTCCAGAGTGCAGTACATCGAGAAGAGGTTGAAGGAAATAGTCAGCAATCAGGGCCAGGCGTAGAGGTTCTTATGTAGATATGTACTTTAATGTATTGTTTAATGTATGTATGTTCTTTAACTGGGCACACGTTGAATTACTAGGCAGAGTGACTAACCATCAGCGGTAATTATGGCGGAGAAGTTTTAAATAGCTACCGTAAAGGTCATTAAAGTTGAAAATCGCTGCAGGAATACAAAATGCTTCGAAAGCCATTGCCACTTGTCCAGGCACTCTGGGGGCGTCTATTAAACGCTTGAACTCGCGGTAAGCGCGGTCATGAAAAATGCGATTAAGACGAAAATATATTGAAGTCTCTTTTTGTCTCTCTCTCACATTTTGTGACCGCCGCTGCTCCAGACGTTAAAAGCTGTAGTAATCTTTTTATGCGATGTCGGTATGTGAGATAAAGGTGGTTAAATAGCTCCATCTTTTTTGGCATGACATCCCAGAAAGAAGAGAAATACGTAGATACTGTGAAAATATATGTTTTTATCAAAACAACTTCAACACCAGAATAGATTATTGTTATCAAAATTTTGGAAAACTCGTTGGTTATTTTTTATTATTTTGTCATTATGCATATAAATGCACTATGTTAATATATTCGGATTTTGTATATTTGATCAGGCAAATGATACCATAAACTATCACATTTTAAATATTACGACATAGAGGCAGGGTGCTATATCTTGTTGATGATATTAAATTAATGTTTTTATTCTGTTACTTTTTTATATATCTCTCATAGTTTTGTTTATAAAAGATTCAATATTACCTTAATCTTGAAATAGAACAGGATAGCAGGAGGTATGAAGCATTTGGTCATAGAATATAATATTTTAGGTTTTTCTGCATTGAATATAGTTATCACATTTCGTAAATCATTTAAAATGTCTAGTTACCATACATACTTGTTAGAAATATACCGTATTAATGTAATTTATTAGTTAAATTGATGACTGGGTATACATGGAACTGTTCGTCCAATATTGGCTACCCACATGCAAATGTGGTGGCCAAATCCTGTACTTATTTTCTTTTTGAAACTAAGTTATAGAGTATTGGACGTATATTAGACTAACAATATTTGGAGAGGGATTTTATGATTTTTGTGTACAAATATTATTTCTTCGAAGATTTAAATCGTTAAGTTTACCCTACTGCGTTAACGAGTTGAATCTTTAACATCGTTCCATGCGCGATGTGATATGTCCCTATTTTCAGTATACACGTGACATACGTACGTTAAGGGATACTAACGATTTAAGTCAGTTGGGTTGTTATAATATTTTTTTTAATCCAAGGACTGATTTTTTAATAGCCACATTTGCTTTCTCTGAGGAATAAATAAACTTCTAATTAAGAAGATCCATCCATGCTTTAATCACGTGAGGTTATTTATACCATTTTTATAGTCCCCAGTAATCCCAAAGGGGGAAGCTTTGGAATTTATTGTAAGATTTCACGCCATCCTTCCTCCCGCCTCCCATAATGACCTGTATTTTTGTAATATTCAAGGAATCTGATAGTTTTAATTCACTTTTGGTAGATAATATTATTTTTTTATTAATCGATTTCCCACACTAATTACTCCTGTATCGCGGGTGCGTTTAGAAACATTTAAACTCACATACACAAACAGCCAGACCGGAACAAGTATCTGTAGGCCATACAAATATTTGTTTCGTGGGGATCGATCCCGCGACATGCAGCGTAGCAGTCGATCGCTCAGCCACTGCGCCAACAGTGTTGTCTAAAAAATGAGTCATTAAATTTAATATCGGGCCCCCAGCACAGGTATATCTTTTACTTAAAAGGAGGTCCCTGTGTTATATTTACTGTAAAAGTTGTACATTTTTCTGCAATATACCATTTTTTTTAAATTAGTTTTTTTCGTCTCACGAAAAAATACACGTGATTGTCACATTATCCTATTGAAGGTGATTTTTATATATTTTATGTTTTTTTTCTGATCTCCTCCCACCTTCTTCGAACCTCACGTGATTAACTGATAAGACCAATAGGAAATATGTAATATTTATCCCCTTAGTATTCAAGTATTGTATGACTATTGAAAAATCAGTTCTAATTTTATTTAAGGGTCTGTGATGTTTCCGAGCAGTTGTCTTTGGGAATCACAGATGTTTTTAATTTCTCAAAGAATACAGTGCTGCAAGGATCAGTTGGCGCTTGAATGAGTTTGACAGAGTCTTAAATGTTTACCAACAACGCCGCCTAATTCGATTCAAAACCAAGATGGCGGATTTAGTTCCTATTTTACTCACGCGCCAAATTACCCTTGTACAACTATATTTGTATACAGAACTCAGTTGGAACACGTTGACAATGTATGACTGTGTGAGTGAGATTGTAGATACGGCTGTTAATATTATTTAAATAAAACAGATTTAACATTATGTACAGCTTATTTATTTATTTTATCATTATATCACATTTCCCTGTTGTAGGGTGCGAACAGATCGACTTCTGAATAAAAAAAGGTTTTTAAACTAATCAGTTGAATATTATTCATTGATTAACCTCTAGAGCCCCAGCGGTACAAAAAAGTGCCCGTAAACAAGTATCACCGTTGAGCCCCGCTGGCACAAATTTGTGCCACCAAACCCCGACCGATTAAAAACTGTATTTGTAGTAAAGATAAGTCTTAAAATCAGATTACGCTTACTATAAGAGCCCGCCCGGCGGTGCTTGACGGATAGTTGTCGTAAATAATGGCGGTTCTTGAGAGGTTAAAGTGAAGTGTATTGTAGTCTAAACACGAGAAATAAAAAAAATATCTAAAACTCTGTGGTTATCATCAAAAATTTCAATTTCGATTTATCATGTTTAGATATTTATACCCTCAATACATCACATAGTTTACCTTCTTAATCTATTTATATTTTAAGTGGATAGGCTAGCGGCGTTAATGCAAACAAAAACAATACTTTCCCTTGATTCCCAAAAAAAATAAACTAGGGCAAATATTTTTTATTTATTTTACTAGTGTGGACGCACAAACGACTACCACGTATTCAACCCCCAGACAAAATTCATCGGCATTTTTCTGCAATAGTGTTGAACCTGCACGGTCAAAATGTATGAAACAACTGATTTTAGTTTTTTTTTCGGATAGCTGGTTTGTGGTATTTGCTTCTGGGTCGATTACGCTTCCACTTTGTTAAATCTATGTCCTTCTCTATATGTTTCGATAAATTCAAGTTTCGTTTATTCATTTTTACACATTTTTACATATTTCTTAATTTAAAAAAAAAGAATACAAAAAAACATTTAAAAATACGAAAATAAATAGTTGCCTACCAGAATCGGGAACAGGGTCCAAGGTAATGGCGGTCAGGGCTTCAGAGAATGGAACCTCCTAACAATATGCGCCATTTCCAAGAGACTCGCTTTCTGTACAAGGCATTGATGCAGCTGCCTAACGAGAACCTCGTGCTAAGCTCATAAGCCATTAGCTATAACGACTATCGGCACAATGATCGCTGAGTTCACATCCCACATGTCGACAAAATCGGGAGCCAAATCAATAAATTTTATTTCGAATTGCCAATAAAAAATTACAAAGATATAGCCCATTAAAGTTACGTGTGACGTCACTTGTTGCGAAAATATGCAGCAACGCGTGACATTTTTGGTCTAATTTACAAATAAAAAAATACGTGTCTCATATTTATGAATAATCTAAAAGACGGACTGATAATTTTTATTTTTATGGAAACTAGCCTATTTCCTAAAAAGTCGTCTAGTTACGAAAAAAAAACGTTTGCTATGTAAATGTTATTCTATTGGCTGTTTTAAAACATCAACAAAAGACTTTGAAAAAAAAAATGGAAATACATTACACAGCATACAACATACATTATCTAATAGATGTAGGCCGACGAAGTTTGACTCTATAAAGTCGGTATGTTAGCACCCTAGTAAATAATTAACCTATTTTGTCAAAAGAACACCTACGCAATAACAACTTAATTATACAAAACTTTATTTTAAGATAACCAAAGCCTTAAAATAAAGTCAAGAATAAATAATAATCGAGACATGCGCCTCTGTCCGGCTTCATGAAGTCGGGGTAGTGGTTAATTTTAAACTATCTCCCGCAACAAGGTTGATATCTGTTTGGCAGAAACCTCTATAGTCCTTTATCTTGAGTCATTTCTCCATTTTGTGAAACATTACGGGAAATTAAAACCTTCACTATCACGGGTTGATAGAGTGTGAAACGAATCTGAAACAAATATTTATAATATTATTTTAAGCTTTTGAACGCCATTCTCACATATATGTGACGATCAAGCGCGTGCCCTGGACGCCAAAGACACAAATATGTGACAAAAATTTTGGTAAAATGAGTTTCTCGGCGCGTGTATGTTTATGCTCTAAAACTGCGCTTTCGTCATTCAATCGATTTTTGATATGGACTATTCAAAATTGATATGCGAAAATGGTAAATAGTGCGAAAATCTCTAACATCTTTTCCTGGGCTTGCTGACCCGCTCAAGATCTGTAACGCACGATTGGGTCGGCATTCGTAGGTACAGCCGGGCGGCAAAATCCATTTCAAATGTAGATACCAAATTATATTATATTCGGGAAAAAGCTTTGCTCGGATTATACCGATCCGAATATGAATCTACTATGTGAAACTTTTTTTCAAATTAAATATAGGTGGCTTGCGTTTAAACACAACTCGCCCTATGTTACGACCTAGGGAGCACGCTGGCCTGAAAGAAACCGATTCACTGGAACTTCCAGATTATAATGAACAGGGAACAGACAAGCTGGAAGTGAATTCCACAGACTGGCGGTTCGTACAATAAATGTGGACGCATAGCGCTTTCTTCGGGTCCGCGAACTTCAACCATGTAACGGTGACGCTTCGCCGTATGTCTGCTCGTCCGATGGTAGAATTGGGATGGGGGAATTAGATTGTATAATTCCAAAGCACACGCCCCAAAATGAAACCGATACAAAACCGATAGGCTGGTATCTTTGTGGCGATGTACAAGGCTTCGGTCAATAAATAAACAGTGAAATACGAACTAGGTCTAGGACTAGCTCGAAGTCAACCGTAAACTCAGCGTTTAAGTACTGCTGGCACAGGCCTCTGCGAGACGGTGTGGCCCGTAAGCTATCAAGCGGGCCCAGTTCCACATGGCGGATGTCACACCCTTCTAATTTTTGGTCTCAAGATATGCCGGATTCCATGACCGTTCATAAAGTCCAAAATCAACTTACGATCCGAAATTCCTGAAGAACTCCGCGAAAGCTTTGATGACATCGCTGAAGAAGATTGCTATTTGGGGTACGTGGACCTTGGGCACCCCGGGAGTAAAGACCCTGTGGTTTTTCAGTTTCTGCAGACTCCTGAAGTTATGGCGTCCCACACCCACCTTTCCGAATAGACGGTACTGGAACATAAAGGTTGAAGGAATTAAGAATTTTAGATTTTTCATGGTAAGGCAAGGGCAAGTTCAACCTTTATGACGGATCGAAAGTTAGCTGCGAGTACAAACCTTTCTGTAGTAATGGTGTATGGTTATTTTATCAGACTTACAGCGCCATCTTGTTTATTCTAAACAACTGCCACAGACAATTTCACAAAAATTCTTTTTTTTAAAGATTCTGATTTTCGAAAGCGCAAAAAAGTAGATTGGTTTCGCTCAAATGTCGTTAACACAAAAGCGTTGTTGATTAGCGACGTGTTGGGCGCTTTCAGTGGCGTTCATAAGGTCCTGACAAACAACAGGACAGCCAAGACACGATAACAAGTGTCTCAGAAGAGCAACACCACATTAACACTCAAAGGCATCTATGAATCCCCAACTGAACATTGCAATGTTGGTAAACATCCGTGAATGGGTCTTAATAATAAAAAACTCATCCAAAAAAAACAAAAAAAAAACGAAAAATAAGTTAACAACCGGAAGTCGGTGACTTTTGTCTGATTCATAGAATTTTTGGCAAAAAAAGCTTATTATTTCAGCCTTTTAGATGTGGTTAATCACACACAAATTCTTATCGAGTAAATACTCATTTTCCATTGCTATTATGAGATATAACCAAACCATCCATGTAAATTAGAAACATAAACTACCGATGCAGTATCAATAAAATTGATATGGGACCCTTTCGAGAGTGTACCCGTTCGATTATTAAAAGAATTTTGTAAATCGTCCCACAAATTGACGGAGAAAACGCGAAACTAACATTAAAAAATACAGTCGAATTGAGAACCTCCTCCATTCCTTAAATCGGGTAAAAAAGTTGGCGCAGTCAGTTCCGATAGGGTTGGTAAGGTTAGTGAGATGAAATATGAGACGTTTTGTAGTTCATCCCACTATTCAACTTAAACCAAGTATTTGAGGAAATCCGGTTAACTTTGCTACATCTTTGGAAAAAAGCAAGGTTGGAATAAAAAAGCTAGTCGAACGTGTCACCTGCGCATCCGTCAAATAGATGGGTGTCGTGAAGATGATCCAGATGACAGCTTCGTTGCATTCCGGAGACGTCAGGGACCCGGAGTACGTGTAGTACATCTCCGTGTTCGCACTCATCAGTTTCCTGGGTTGCAAGAAGAAGGTTCAAAATATATTACTTAGACAGAGCTCTACAGGGTATTGAGTGAGTAAAACGTGAAGATTCCTGTTAAGTGTTGATATCCTTAGAGGGACCTGCTAGGGCTACTGCCTGCTGGGCTTGCGGGTTGTTCTAATGAGATACCGTGGCCCCGGAACATAAAGGGCAAAAAAGAAACATGGGCGGGTTTTAGTCAGTAAAGGTCTGGCAGTCTGTCTCGCTCATCCATGAAATCAAAAAATGTTTATATCAAGAGATCTTAGCGTGTCGATGGTAAGTTAGTGTTAAATATTTTTGACTCAAAATTCAGATTGGCAAAGACCGGTCGCCGATGCAGCCATTAATTAGAAGATAGAAGGTGGACCATTTTGTGTGGAGACACGCCGTATACACATTTGAGATCTGAGCCGTCTATGAACCCCCTTCTGTAGAAATTGTCTTTGCTACGGCCGACTTAGTACCGGAGTCGATTTTAAGATTTGGGCCACGGCAAAGAATGTCCAGGTGAGAGGCTCTCAGACAGATCCATAACACCTTCAGTTTAAGCAGTTTCCGCCAGAGATCACATCTTGCTATAGAGGCATTGCTATTAGCTGGACTAGCTGGGCTTAAGGGATAACCCCGCCGGGGCCGGCGCAGGGTCATCATCACCTTCCTGTCTGGCCCATGTAACTTGGTCAACTGTCACGCTATCTTTTACTCCTTTTTCTTTCATATCATTCCTTACACAATTAATCCATCTTTTCTTTGGCCTTCCTCTCGTTCTCCATCTATCAACATTCCTTTGTATCAGGCTTTTAGTCACATGTATCATTCCTTACACAATCCATTAATAGTTTCCTTGGTCTTCCTCTTCCTCGCCATCCATCAACATTTATATTTATCCCTTTTGTAGTCACATGCAAATCTTATAAGCCCCAATAGATACTAGTTACTATACCCCGGCCCAGGTGGCACGCCGCTCTGGCTGGATGAGTGAGTCTTTCCCCCTAGATTTCTCAATAGTAACCTAATTAGGTACCATAACAAGATAATGTGCGAAGGAAGAGGATTATCAACTTGTCAAATATGGAGGCCAATCGTTCTTAATTCCTTCCTAATTTCGATCAATTTACTATCTTAACTTTTTACGTAAATGACTTACTAATTGGTGGCTCGAGTTTTAAATCATTAGAGACAATCAACAAGTTATTTTTAACCAATTGTAAATCATTATCAAAAACGGTTAATGAGAAAAATATTGGCATGAAAGTTACCAAACAGTTAAACTGGAAAAACCTATGGCAGTACAACACTGAAACATTATTACTTGCCTAAACATTTCATATGTTGGGGTCGGCTTCCAGTTTAACCGGATACAGCTGAATATCAGTATTGAGCATAGAGTGACTGGCTAGAACAGTACTAAAACGTGCTATTTATAATAGTTTTATGATCTAAAATCTACGAATGCCAGACAGAAGTTATAGCGAATGTTCCAATTTTATCTAAAAACCCACCATAGGTAGTTCATGGTATGCTTATACTCACGTCATATCAAGGATTACTCCGCTGACCCGGTCCCCGGTGTTGAGGAGTTTGGGGATGTACTGCATAAACTCTGACGCTTCTTCCTGATCATCCTCCAGCTCGCCTTGTACCTGTAGCAGACAAGAGCCACCTTAAGCGTAAATAATATTGCGAGTTGTTCGAAAGAGATACCGTGATCCCGAAACTTAAAGTGCTAAAGAAGAAACATAGGTGGGTTTAGTCAGTGTAAGTCTGACACCCCCCTGAAAGCGTAAATTATATACTACTTACTCAAAACAAAATAAGGGCCACGAGGTATTTTTTCATTTTGGTGAAATTTATTAAACACTAGCTTCCGCCCGCGACTTCGTCCGCGTGGCATAGTTACTTTGGGCTAACGCTAACTTTAACCCGCGTGATGACCCGAAAAATGTATCTTTCTCTCCCCTTTTCTTCCCTCATTCTCCCCCTTTCCTCACTTTAAAAAAACTTGCCTATTTCCGTCACCAGGGCCCCAACTATCTCTGTACCAAAATGCATCAAAATCGGTTGGGTCATTTAGGCGTGAAGCCGTAACAAACACGACACGGTTCGCGTAGTGGCTGGGCGAACGACTGCTGCGCTGTGTGTCGCGGGTTCGATTCCCGCACGGAACAAATATTTGTATCTATGACCTACATATAGTTGTTCCGGGTCTGGCTGTTTGTGTATGTGAGATTGAATGTTTGTAAACGCACCCACGATACAGGAGAAATTCCTAGTGTGGGGCAACGTCTTTTAAAAAAAAAGAAAGAAAGAACAAACAAACTGTCGCTTTTATAATATTAGTAAGGATTTATGAAAATAACCGAAGGTAACTGAATGCCTATTCATTTACCTAACGAAATAAGCTACGTTAGAGGTCCTAACTGTAGCTACCTTACACTTAAAAAAGTGCCTACTTAAATAATAAAACTGATCCTAAATACACTACAGCTACAACTAAATAAAACTACAGCTAAATAAATTAAAAAATAATAATTTGAATTTATAATTAACCTGAAAATAATTTAAGTACTAAATTATATATATAAATTTTGTTTTTTTTTAATATATCTAATTATGCCTGTTATCTATAAGAACCTATTAATTACCAAATAAAGTAGGTACTAAAACTAAATAACTCTAATAGAATTATACCCAGAAATATGTAGGTAAGTACAACTTGTAACAAAAAAAGAAATTAAAATAAAGCTAAAACGCCTGTCCAATACTGGGTCCACCCTTTATAGCAGAACTTTTTATGTCATAATTTTATTTTGCATAACAACGGATAGCATAAACTTCATTTCGCAGAAAATTGTTTGGCAGACACTCATTTATCATACATTCAAAACTCATAATTTTGTAAGTTAGAATCATCTCTAGACATAAATTTCATATCCATAATATTCAAAAAGCAGAAACATCATTTCGCAGAAAGTTCACAGTCAGAATCGTCTTTTGACATATATTTCATATCGTTATCATTAAACGGCAGAATTGTCATATCGCAGAAAGTTTACAGTTAGAATCATCTTTATTATTATTTGTTGTCATTTATTTTAATTATTTATTTCTTTAAAATAATATCATTTATTTTAACTATTATTTAATTGAATTTGTAATAATGTCATTTAATTCCATAAGTAATTATTATTCTAATGTAAATAGTTCAGTTCCGGGTAAACTACTAAAAACAATCTCATTTTCTATCAATGCAGGTCGTTACTGGCACTCGCCGGCCGCTGCCGCGGCACCGCTCGCTCCGCTCGCTCGGCTCGTGCGTAGGGGGTCACAGTTTTAACCTAACCTAACCTACGATTTTTTTTTCAACAAATTAACCTAATCTTAATAGTTGAGTCCCGGGTAACTAAAAACGATGTCTTTTTTTTTCTATATAATTCCAAAAATATCTTATTTTTGCCTTAATATGTTTTTGTATACAATTGTAACTCACTGTATCGGTTCACACCAAAATATTGGAAACTCAAAATAAATAACAAACATGGTAAATATCCCGTTTTAACCGTTAATAATAATGTTAGTGACCATGTCAGTTTAAAGACTTATTAGGCATATAAGTCTTAAACTTAAAGTTATTCTTAATTAAATTCTGCCATCTGCATAGTATGAAAAGTGAAATTATACCAAATACTCGTCGCTCTAAATGAACATTATGCTAAACGACATTAGCGAAATTTGAACTCTGCCAATCGTAATTATACTAAATGTAATTCTGCCATCTTAAAACTATGCAATTGTAAATTCGGAGTTTTAAATATTATGCCAAACGATAATTATATCAAATAATTTTTATGCCTTTAAAATGTTCGTTTAAAGAAAAATATGCTAAGTGTGTTTTGCCAAATAAATTTCGGAGCATCAAGATTCTGCCAGATAGAGGGAACCCGTCCAATACTATCTACCTATGTATACCTACTTCACTTAAAAATAAAAACCTATAAATACTTTAATTAATAATACCTGTAACTATAATAAAGAATATAACTATATAACGCTATGGCGCCCATTAGGGGAGGGCTATGTCCAGCAGTGGACTAATATAGCCTAATGAACTACGCTTTTACCAATATAGTATAAAAAAAAACTGAACATAAATTAGCCGAAACTCGGTTTCTAAAAATCTATGCGTACCTACTACCACTTCAGCTAAAAAGAAATAAAATGTAAACTATGAATAATTTGTAATTTGAACGAATATTTAAACACTACCAAAATAACTAATACCTATTTTATAAAATAACAACAAAAGATATAAATTATTTAAAGACTAAAAGTCGGGCTGAAAGCATTGTCTGTCAATAAGGTCGAACACTCTGAACATCTATTCGCATCAACAGCCAAATATTACACAAAAATAATCCCTAAAGCATGATTCAGTATTCACGCGCGATGGCTTATTAGCGTATTTCATGCATAACTTTGGTGTTTGTATACCGATTTATATGTTTCTTTTTTTATTGAATACGTAATAATGTTAACTGTTTTTAATTAGAGATGAGTGGGAGTGTTATAAACGTAAGAGTAGACAAATATAATCAGAAAGCTCCGAACTGCTAAGTTATCGGGAGTTACACGTGTTATTGTGAGTCAACCATAAAAGATAGACCTATGCTGTCGTAGGATATTTTTTATATAATTTTAAGGAGAACATTTCCGTCATACATGATTTCTGTGTAGCTTTAACAAACTTCTCCCGATTACCCAACATTTTCCTTCACTGCTCTGCTCCTATTGATCGTAGCGTGATGAAAAGTATACTATAACCTGCCCAGGAGTATGAAGAATAATTGTACCAAGTTTTGTTAAAATCCGTCGAGTAGTTTTTGTTTCTATAACGAACATACAGACATCCAGACAGACAGACAGACAGACAAAAATTTTACTGATTGCATTTTTGGCATCAGTATCGATCACTAATCACCCCCTGATAGTTATTTTGGAAATATATTTCATGTACAGAATTGACCTCTCTACAGATTTATTATAAGTATAGAAGAAGAAGAAGATAGATTTACATATTGAAAGTAGTAAAATATTGAGTATACAAACTCTTTGAAACCTAAACTTTTTAATATTGTAGTATTCATCTAATGATGGCAACAATTTAAAATAAAATTTGATTAAAAATTCTTTTTGAAAATTTTGATTCCATTTTCTTTGACGTTTTGCTTTCCTTAGCTTCTTGGTTTATTAGAAATTATCAGAGTTCATTAATATCTTGAGTCAGAAACATCTTTTGCAATATGCCACAAGCACGCATGCGTCATATGGACTCGCTGATAGCAACCAGAGCCGTTACAATGATTGAAGAAGGTCATTCGCAGCGATCTGTGGGTTTGCAATTGGAATTTTCTCGAAGAGCTATTCAAAATCTATGGAATCGCTTCCAAGAGACCAGCAGTGTTAGAAGAAGACCTGGTTCGGGCAGAGTTCGCATTACAACAGCTCAAGAGGATCGTTACATTCGATTAAGTGCGCGCCGAGATCGCACTACGACGGCCCGCAAGCTGCAAAATCGTTTACGGCTGACAACGGGTACCTACTCGTGTCAGTGACCAAACTATTCGTAATCGATTGCATGAAGACCAGCAGGCATCATGAAGGCGAGTATAGATATAGATATAGATATAGATATATCTTGGGACAACTCACACACGGCTATCTGATCCCAAGCTAAGCAGAGCTTGTGTTATGGTAACCAGACAACTGATATACATACTTATATAATTTATAAATATATACATATTATAGATAAATCACACCCAGACACAGAACAAACAATCATGCTCATCACACAAAGTTTGTCCTGGGTGGGAATCGAACCCACGACCTCCGGCTCAGCAGTCAGGGCCACTAACCACTAGACCAACAGGCCCGTCAGCCGCCCGAGTTGTCCGTGTTCCATTAACCAGAAATCATCGTGCAAATCGTTTAAGATTTTCCCGTCAACATTTGGACTGGGACATAAACCAATGGGGCATGGTGCTCTTCACAGACGAATGCAAAGTTATATTTTTTAACGACGATCGGCGTATTAGAGGATGGAGAAGACGCGGCGAGAGATTTTCAGAAACCTGCATCCATGAAGTCGATCGTTTTGGTGGCCCAAATGTAATGATTTGGGGCGGGATAAGCTTACACGGCAAAACTAAGCTCGCTATTTTAAATGAGGGTACTGTTACTGCTCAGCGGTATATTGAAGAAGTTGTCAGACCACATGTGATCCCATTTGCACAGCGAGCGGGTCCTGGATTCATCTTGATGCAAGACAATGCTCGTGCACACATGGCTCAAGCGACTCTGTTTGTACTGGAAGCCTCTCAAATTCAAGTCTTGCCGTGGCCGGCGAACAGTCCCACATGTGCTCTATTGGATTCAAATCCAATAGAGCACATGTGGGATCAGTTGAAACGAAGAGTTAGAGACAGTGATCAGGAAATCCACAACCAACAGCAACTCATCAACGCTGTTAAAAGGGCCTGGGAAGAGATTCCAATGGAAAATATCAGGCATTTGATTGAGAGCATGCACTCCAGGCTTCAGAAGTGCGTAGCTAAACGAGGGGTTCATACCCGTTACTAAAAGATGAGCATGGAGTATGTTCTTTTGTTTTCAGTAACTTTAAATTGTTTTTATTTTTAACCTAAAATGTGTTTTTTCTTTCAAAAGCAAATAAACTTTTTAATCATTATTATTTGATTAAAGGAGATTGAGCAATTTTGTATGGAGCTTGGGGACAAGCTTAAGATTGTTGTACATCAACCAAATGTAGGCTAGGATGTTGCTTACTTCAAGTAGTTTCTAGGATATATACTTTTTTTAATTTCTGTACTGTCTGAGCAAAGTGGATCAGGATAAGTAACCTAACCTAAGAGGTTAACCTCTCGTTATGATCCTTGTTATTATTTATCTATTTTAGTTTTAAATCGATGCAACTACATTGAATTCACTGCACCTGAGAATTAAGTACATCAAATGACCCCCCCCCCCCCCCGCCCTGGGCGGAACAGGAGTGTCAGACTTTTACTGACTAAAAACCACCTATGTTCCTTCGTGTGCTTTTTGCGTTCCGGGGGCGCGGTATCTCTTTCGAACAACCCGCAGCCCCGGCAGGCATTGGCCCTTGGACCCTTCTAGTGGTTTATGCAACGACTTTGTGGAGCCATGATTGGCTTTGCTCTAAGCCACAACACAGTACAGATAGATAATTGTCTATAAACACTAAAAAATACAGAATAAGTTTTTAATTCGACGAAAAGACGATGACTGGACGACAACGCGGAGGAATAAGGACTCAACTCGACGCGATACCGACGGAAATATTCGTAGAAGTAAAATAACGAGGAACCGATAGCTCTACTCGGTACAATACAACTCGAAAATGCAAAGCAATATTGTCAAAAGTAGAGCGGGAACTACTGACAATGACAATTTGACTTAATAATTTTTGACATTTGCATGTTTATGACAAATAAATCATTAAAAAAAAAAGCAAACATACAACATTTTAATAAAAAATGCATAGCTTTTTTATTAAAATAAGTTCGTATAAGTAAAGAGAGGGTAAGGTTAATAAAATAACTTCTAAACCCTAATTACTTACGTTAATGATTTTTTTTTTAATTTACCAAAATCTGTAAGTGGCCAAAAGACTGGTGTCTATTTTGGTCAATTCCGGGCCAGAATAGGAAAGAGAGAGAGGAGAGACAGAGATAAAAATAAAATAATAGAGCATAACCCATAAATCAAATCAATTATTTTACTTTTAATAAATTGTACATTTTACAGACAGTACCAATATTGCTAAAACTTTCCATTCGATCATCTTTATTTAGTTAAAGATTTTCGGTAGTATTTTCGTTACTGTACAATTAACATATAAAAAGCCCTGATTTGCTCAATCTCCTTTATTGGTCTACATGGTAAAAACAACATTAGTTTTCGTTATGGAGACAAAAATATATATATTGGTTTTATTATTTTCATGGTACAGACAAAATACCTCGTGGCCCTTATTTTGTTTTGAGTAGTATATATAGGTCTTTGTAAGTTAGTCTTGTTATTCTAGTGGTTGCAAGCGCGACTACTAAGCCAGAAGTCGTGGGTTTGATTCCTATTTTGGGCAAAGTGTTATTGGGTTTCAATCTAGAACTTCTCAGCCACTAGCATGTAATAGGTTCGCCCTTTTATATGGGACTTAATCAAAACTAGCAAAATGTAGGTCACTGTTAGGTATACCCCATAGATATCAGAAAGAAGCTTTTAATATTTCTATGGGTACACCTCTGCATTTGTCCAGCAGTAAACTGCTATAAGCTGATGATGATGGTGTAAGAACCTACCTGTCTTATCTTCCCAATGGAGTAACAGCTGGCAAAAGACTTTGGTCGAATCGAACTCAGGATCCCATCATCAACAGTCGCGCTAATTACTTCTAAATGTAGGTACCTAAGTATGCTACACACAGCTGGACGTTGTCAATTGACTAGATGTAATATATAACAATTGGTTGCAAACGCTATGATCACAGATAAACAGTTCCTAAACAACTTTTTCAAATTAAATGAAATTTGAAATATGCCAAGTCTATACAATGCATTCTTAGTTACTGAAAATTCAGGCTTCTCGTTTCATCCACAACGAAGTCATAGGAGGTCGAAAATAGCCTGAATTGTTTCGAGAAAAGGATGGTACGGCCGTGACACTTTTTTCCCCGACTTTGCGGGGGCACTGCCGTGCCCCCAGATAAACAATGTTATTGACTAGATGTCGGCAGGTACACACGACGACAGATCAACCTATACAAAACCAGTTTATGCGGATCTCTCATTGTACTTGAAATCTATGGTGTACGATCCGTTGTTGAGAGAGCAGCATAAACTGGTTTTGTATAGGTTGATGTGTCGTCGTGTGTACAATTTACAAACATTTTAATCAAAGAAAAATTTACTCGGTATCATCATCTGCCCAGCCTTTTCCCAACTATGTTGGGGTCGGCTTTCAGTCTAACCGGATGCAGCTGGATATCAGTATTTTACATGGAGCGACTGCCTATCTGACCTCCACAACCCAGTTAATACTGGGTAATACGATACCCCTTGGTAAGACTGGTTGTCAGACTTTCGGAACACTGACTACCTGTAACGACTGTCAACGATCTACAAATGGAAACCGGGACCAACGGCTTAACGTGCTTTCCGAGGCACAGAGGAAACTCGGTATGTAACGGGTGGTCACCCATCCACAGACCAACCTAGGCAAGCGCGGCTTAACCTAAAGATCGACCCGAGCGGCTACTATTATTTAGTCACGGAGCGAATTTACTCAGTATGCAGAATAGAATAAATAGAATGCATTTATTTGACAGAATATTGTACAGTAGTCGTTGTGTGTGTTGTTTTTTGTTTGTGTTTGTTGTTGTTGTGCATTCTTGTTGTGTGTAGGTTGTGTACAACAATCGGACAGGGAGACATAGCGTTTCACAATCATGGAAGTATGACCAATATTGTTAAAGATAGAACCTAATCAAATACGTGTAAGAGTACCTACTTATTGATTAAATAATGAGATGGTACTTTGGCAAGTCTATAGCGCACTAGGCTAGACTGTTTCGTGCTAATTGCTAAAAATATTACACCATCTTATGTAGAAATTATTGAAATTATTTATTCATTGTTTGGACATTAGTCTGGCAATCGGTGGTGCGACTGAATGCCAGACTAATGACAGAAAAAATTAATTATGGCGTGGCTACGGCATGTGAGCTCATGAGTTTGATCCACGGTTCAGATTATATGATATTGAAATCTGTTAGAAAGACTGTAGGAAGCAGTTTAAACCAGAGTTATACACAGAAATAAACAGACCCAAACTCAGAAATAAACGTTCTCTAACGGTTTCGTTATGAGACTTATGCCTTAGCCTTTACGAATCCGGACGGCTTTCTTGCGGTCGTTTTTATTATTCCAAATCATACCTACCAATATATTGAGGAGATATTAGGGGTCAAAGTTCCAACATTTTCACAACTCATCTATCAGTACAATCTTTTGGATGAAAACTTGAATTTTCTCCCAAAAATGAGTCGTTTCAGCAAAATGTTTTGGTTTGATGTGATGGAGAATGTATGGTAGACGGCTTTGTGTAAGGTTCTTTTTCAGTCTGTATAGTTTTTTTCCGAGAGTCTTTATTTCCTTCTGTACATCTTTTTTTATCATCAAATTATCTTCCCTCGCTCTGTATGGAGCGGGGGGTTTGAGGGGGGTGTCCGACTTTTATAAACCCACATGTTCTTTCTTTTACTCTTTATGTTTCGGGGCCGCGGTATCTCTTTCGAACAACCCACAATCAACATACCCTTAAAGGTAAGTAATTAAAGAAAACTACAGTTACAAAAATAAATTAAGTATAATTTTACTCAATTTCGACGATAAACCTTTGATGAACGTGTCAAGGGTACAAGGCCACACTTAATGCAATCGTTAGCAACAATATTTATTATTGTTTTAGTAATTCTTGCACTGTTTGTGAAATGCGGATGATAAAGCCTTAATTAAAATAAGCTGATTAGCGTTTCGCACATGTTTTATAGCTGACTTCGCAAATTGGAAGATATCACGATATCACTTAAATAAATGAGTGCCTTTGGTAAATTGTGTGTTACGCGTGATCAACAAACTTAAGAGGCCTTTGACCTGTCTTGGGTAGCTCTGTGTGTCATTATCGGATGGGAAATCATCAAATCACTCTCACCGTTCTGAGCGGAGTGGAAGGGAGTGTCAGATTTTTACTGACTAAAACCCATCCATGTTCCTTTTGCCTTTTGTGTTCTAGAGCAGTGGTATCTCTTTCGAACTAGCACTTTCCCGGCAGACATAGGCCCCGATAGGCCTCATAGATGCTTGAGTACCTACCTACTTCACGTGACGATGATTAGAAGTTGCTGTGAAGGCATTTCATTAGATGATTAATTGGGGTAATATCTATCATTACTCCAATAATGCAATGGTGTTTAAAACCACAACTATATCTAAATCAAAGATGTTGCAGTATATCGCGTCAAATTACTGCTGTACTTCTCCTTACTGTTCTTTTTTATTTCAGACACCTGTAATCTAACCTTAATTACATGACAATAAGGATCACAATAATTTTGAAACCTTTCTTGTTAGTAATACGATTTTGAGAGCGATAAAAGGGTGGAGGTAACTAGGAGAGTGTAGTCATGTTGCTGTTTAATTGACAAATGATAAATAGATAAAAGATTTAACTACACGGTTAGCGCAGTGGCTGAGCGATTGACTGCTGCGCTCCGTGTCTCGGGTTCGATTCCCGCACGGAACAAATATTTGAATGGCCTACAGGTAGTTGTTTCGGGTCTGGCTGTTTGTGTATGTGAATTTAAATGTTTGTACACGCACCCACGATACAGGAGAAATTCCTAGTGTGGGGGCAATGTTTTTTTTTTAAATAAATAAATAAAAAAAAAAACTGAAAAGCTATTCAAATGACATTTGATTAGTTTTGTCTCGCTTACTCATACTGGAAATTGTATCTATGAATTCAAACGGGATGTGTGACCTCACTTTTCTCCCAGAAACGGTTTTTTTGCGCAATACTCAATAACTTACTGCTTTACCATAATGTGTACTTAAGTGGTATATTATTAATGAGATCACTAAGGACCCTGTAGGGCACAGCAAAAGGGTAGAGGAGAGGAAGCCCTCAACCTCGCAACCCTCAATACCCACAACAACGAACAAATTTGAGGGCATTTGTGGTACGCATATCAACATATATATCTACTCCAATTTATTGGTGCTGAAAGAAAGTACCTGTGTGCTCGTCTGTCTTAATGTCATATCCTGTTAAGTGTTTTGTGGGAGCATAAATCCTTACCTTCTTACTAATATTATAAAAGCGAAAGTGAATTTGTTTGTTACGTCTTCACGCCAAATGGTGAAACCGATTTTGATGAATTTTGGTACTAAGATAGTTGGGACCCTAAAGACGGACATAGGCTATTTAAAAAAAAAGTGAGTAAGGAGAAAGAGGGAAGAAAAGGCGAGGGATTTTATATTTTTTTTAATAATGGGTTAAAGTTAGCGTTAGCCCAAAGTAACTATGCCACGTGGACAAAGTCGCGGACGGAAGCTAGTAAATAGATAAATATGTAAAGTATTTGTCCGTAGCACGTGGTGTTTCGTTGTCTTCGCGGACATATTCCGCGGAAGCGCACAAAAAACATTGTGCAATTGAAATGATAACTAAAATAGTTCATTTATTATATTTATTTCACTAATAGGTTTTACTTTTTTTTTTAAAAGAAACCTTGTTCCACACTAGGAATTTCTCCTGTATCGTGGGTGCGTTTACAAACTTTTATACTCATATACACACAAATAGCCAGACCCGAAACAACTACTTGTGGGTCATACAAATATTTGTTGCGGGAATTTAACCCGCGACACGTAGAGCAGCAGTGGATCGCTCAGTCACTGCGCCAAAAGTGCTGTCGCATGTATGTTTATTCTATACTGATATAATTATTTATGTTTAAGTTATAGAGCTTAATATATTATTTTTACATACTCGTGTCTACGTCTCTTATCAATCTGTCCTATCGCAGGTCTGCTGAAAGAGATTTCTAAATGATATAAGCGGTACCTTTGTATTCTTTTCTGCGTCTGTAAGTAATTTTCCATGATGTGTGTTTTGTGTGTACACACGCCGGCAGGTTAACGTATTCTAAACTATTGTAACATGATCTCTCTACTACGTATCGCACACCGTAGTAGAGAGATCAGGTTTAAATGGTTGTGTGTAGGTTGATGTGCCGTCGTGTGTACATTAATAAATACATACATAATTATAAGTTTCATATACTATTGAAATAAATGTTTATGGATACTTAGGTTAAAGTCTCTATGGTTTGTTAGATACCTGAAACTAATATTTCTTTATTTTTTTTTAACTATTCCTCACACTAGGAATTTTTCCTGTATTGTGGGTGCGTTTACAAACATTTAAATTCACATACACGAACAGCCAGACCCGAAACAACTACCTGTAGCCTACACAAATATTTGTTCCGTGCGGGAATCGAACCCACGACACGCAGCGCAGCAGTCAATCGCTCAGCCACTGCGCCAACCGTGCCGTCCACATTACGAATTTCTCCTCTATCGTTTATAAACATTTCAGCTCACATACACAAACAGCCCGACCCGGAACAACTGCTATCTGTAGGACATACAAATATTTTTTTCGTGCAGGTATTGACACCAGGGCAGCTGTCAACCGCTTGGCTGTCACTGCCGTAGAATTATTATAAATATATGATAAAGTGAATACGGATGATAAAACTTACATTTCCAAATACCGACACGATGGCTAGTCCATCTCTCCTGCCCAACGCTTCCATCACCTTCAGATCAGTCCTCACGTGGACGAAGTGTAACTCCATGGGGTATCTGAAAACATAATATTTAAAGGAAAGAAAACGCACATTTGGTCACGATAGGACACTCTTGAGGGAGTAATAGAGACATACAGATAAAACAACCGAATTTGTACGTACCACTTTTTATTTAAGGTTTTTTTTCTGTCTTGTTATATTAATTTTTAAATTAATATTTACGTCATTTTTAAAGTTAATTAAATAATAGATAGATAAAATATGTAAATTTGCTGCATTGGCATGTATCAAATTAACAATTTTTCTTTTTTTTTTAATTTGTCACGTTTGCAGCCCAGTTTAAAAACACTCAAACTTGGGTGACACAGTATGTTAGTAGAAGTCTTGGTAAGACACATTATTTTCTTTTAATTTGGTGCCGAGAATGCCGAGATAGATTAATTAAGTCCGTAATGAGAATGACACATATTTTTACCCTAAAAGTAAGACGGCGTGGACAATTTTGGAACTCCACGCGGGTGAAACTGCGGGCATAAGCTAGTTTCAATAAATGTGTAAAAACTTAAAAGCTACTTACTTGACGCCATTGATGGCGTGTTCCGAAAGCCAATGGAAGTGCAGCTGCTCCAGCCGATAGATGTGCTTGAGAGGTCCTCCTGACAGCACCGGATGGATGGCCTCATCGCCCTCCGTGCTGAATTGTACTGCAAAGAAAGACGATCGCCATCCAGTCTAGTTTTGCAGTTCTCGGAATGATTCGGGAGAACGGGAAAAGAACTCATGATGGAAGGAATTGGAGTTGGAGGTGGCCTTTGCCCAGCCGTGGGACAGTTCTCGCTAAAAAAAGAGGTGGTGGTGGTCCCTGATAATAAGAAGGAGGAAAAAAGGAAAGAAAATATATTTAATAGTCGCAAATTACGACGTCGTAGACGAAATAACAAATAAAAAACAACATGCAAAGCATCACAAACATAATACATAAATTGGAACAAAAAAAAATAACAAAATAGCTTGCACGTTGTGACTGCAACAAGTAGGTCAGCAGTCAGCATGATGCTGTGCTATGGGAGCCCACAGCACAGCGCTGGTTTTCAGTGTTCCACCCGTGAGTAAAAACTACGAAAGTCAACACGGCATACATAAATATTATAAGCAGAGCCACTTACTTGTATGTCCATTATTGATTCCTGAGACCAGCACCTTATGGTACCCCGTGAACTGCAGAGGTCCATACTTGATGTACTGCCTCGCGAAGTCTTTGATCACATCTTTGGTTTTGATGTCAATGGGAGACTGCCTTTTGCCACCCTTCTGGCAATGGCGGCCTGGCCATTTGGATTCATCTGCAAAATTATTTGACATTTATCTATAGCTATAAGTGTACTAACATTATAAAGAGCTAAACTTTGAAAGTTTGGTTTAAAGAGGTAATCTGTGACATTCCTAAAACAAGTGGTTTTTTTACCGTTGAGTTATATAGAATAAGAAATGTAAAAAGCGAGCGAAGTCGCTGGTAGTAGCTGTAGATAGTATTTATTACAGCGCCCAGCGTTAGCCATTCATTCACCGAGCGACATTTTTCTGGGCGTAGCGGAAGGGTGTATCTAACTTCTGCTGACTAAAACCCATCTATGTTTGTCTTTTGCCTTTTATGTTCCAAACGCGGTAACTCCTTCGAACCAACTCGCAACCCTAGCTGGCTTTTAACCCTGACGGCCCCTCCGATTTGCGGACATCTCTTTGAGGCGGATAATCCTTATCCTTACTAATCCTTACTTCCTTACTAATATTATAAAAGCGAAAGTGAGTTTGTTTGTTTGTTTGTTTGTTTGTTTGTTTGTTACCTCTTCACGCTTTAATGGCTAAACCGATTTTGATGAATTTTGGTACAGAGATAGTTGGGAACCAGGAGACGGACATAGGCTATTATTTTTTTTAAAATAGTGGGATATGAGGGAGAAAGAGGGAAGAAACGGTAAAACTTAGCGTTGCTATTACAAATCAATAAGGCGCTACCGAATTTAACGCGAGCGAAGCCGCTGGCAAAAGCTAGTAATATTATAAAAGCGAAAGTGAGTTTGTTTGTTACCTCTTCACGCTTTAATGGCTAAACCGATTTTGATGAATTTTGGTACAGAGATAGTTGGGAACCAGGAGACGGACATAGGACTATTTTTTTAAAAAATGGGATATGAGGGAGAAAGAGGGAAAAAAAAGGGAAAACTTAGCGTTGCTATTACAAATCAATAAGGCGCAAGGGGAACTGTGTTACCCCGAATTTAACGCGAGCGAAGCCGCGGGCAAAAGCTAGTTGTATAATAAACACGTAAATTCGAATAATCAGAGGTGCTTGATTTGGGTTTGAACTTGAGACCCATGTTTTGGCATTCCGATGGTCACACCACTGCTTACAAAATATGAAAGGAAGCAATAGAAAGTGTGGATTGGATAATCAAGTTCCATAGAATAGAATAAAAACTGAATCAATAATTTTCTTGGAAACGATAAACCAAGTCGACACATTAAAAGGTGTTACACCATTACCTTGAATTACAAAATTTTAATATCGGTTATAATTAAGTCTCGATACGGCACCGTCACTAAACTCGATCAAGAACTCGAATTACCTAGCTTCTGTAGGTATAACAATGTACCAGTAATTACATTCCACGCATTACTTAAACGGAACGGTTTTTATTTCTGGGTTCTGTACCTCAAAAGAAGAAAACGGATCCTTTTTAGGATCACTTATTTATCCGTCTGTCTGTTTATCTGTCAAGACCCTTTATCTTGGGAACGCGTGGGTATCGAGCTGAACTTCTTTATGTACTCTGTGTATTCTTTATAGACGGACTAGCTTTTGCCCGCGGCTTCGCTAGCGTTAAATTCAGGGTTACACAGTCCCCCTTTCCTGATTTGCAGGTACCTGCTACCTGTAGTTTTTGCCCTTGCGCCTTATTTATTGTAATAGCAATGCTAAGTTTTCCCTTTTCGTCCATCTTTCTCCCTCATATCTCAATCTTTTTTTTTTAAATTGTTTACATCCGTCTCCAGGGTCCCAACTATCTCTGTACCAAAATTCATCAAAATCGGTTTAGCTATTTAGGCTTGAAGACGTAACAAACAAACAAAATCACTCTCGCTTTAATAATATTATATAGTAAGGATTAAAACTTTATGTAAGTAGATACTAGTATAAACTGTACAACGGCGGACTTAATGCCTTTGCCATTTTGGACATAGGCTAAAGAAAAGTGAAAAAAGGGAAGAAAAGGGCGAGAGAAAGATATTTTTTTTCGATCATCTCGCGGGTTAAAGTTAGCGTTAGCCCGAAGTAACTACGCCACGCGGGCGAAATCGCGGGCGGAAGCTAGTAAATAAATAAATTCAACATAATTACGTCCGGTTACTTATTAAATCTGAAATGTAAGTAGAAAGTGGAGTCTTACCGTCATAACTCCATACCGGTTCATAGTCTATGATGACTGTCTCCGTAGTCGTGGTGGACGATGTCGGAGGTGATGAGAAGGTCGTCGTGCCAGCCGTGGTATCCGCTGTAGTTTCCCCCATGGTCTCTGCCAGCGCCGTGCAAGCTGCTGCCGCTATATCTGGAACAGCCATGGATTTTGACACAAGAACCTCGTTGAGCTGGCCTAGTGGTCGCAAGCGCGAGTTCCGAACAAGAAGTGTCGCGTTCGATTTCCTTATCAAGCAAATTGTTATTGGGTTTTTTCTATCAGGAATTTCTCAGTAGCAGACTCTAGACTGGATTTGTGTCTAGAAGATGGCAATAAGCTATACCTACGTACATATAAGAATGGATAAAGTAAGGAATGAATATATTAGAGGAAGTTTGAAAGTTGCGCCTATTACTGAAAAAATTAAAGGGAGTCGTTTGTCTTGGTATGGACATGTAATGAGGAGGGACGAAGCACATGAGACTAAAAGAGTGATGGATCTGAATGTTGATGGACGGAGACCGAGAGGAAGGCCAAAGAAAAAATGCATGGATTGTGTCAGGAATGATATGAATGAGAAAGGAGTAAATGATGCCGTGACGTCTGATAGGGGAGAATGGAAGAAGAAAACGTGTTGCGCCGACCCCAAATAGAATGGGACAAGGGCAGGAAAATGATGAAATGAAATGATGATGGAAATAGGCGCCTCAATGATATGGGAATCAAACTATATCTGACGAGATGCAAGATGATTAGGTACGCGTCAGTCTAACCATTCAGGGATTTCAGGCGTGTTGTTTTTTAAAGTGGCTAACAAGTCTATTATATATCCCAAATAGACAATATACATTATTGACCGTACTAAACAATGCGATGTATGTTCCTACGTATAAACAGTAAAACAATGAGATACGCTACTCATACTATTGTCACCACATTTTCTTCATTCTTATCAACAATTTTTTGGTAGAAATGATGCTTGTGGACGGTAACTTTATTGTGTATATGAATACTTACATAGTAGAACTTATTTTATTTGCCAAAATCTGTGTTTTCTTACAGCAAACTCAACTAGTTTAGTACCAATTCCTGTAGGCCTACCGTGACGTCTTAAAGCAGAACTTATTCCACTGAGGGAAAGAGATGGTGCTAGACACCCTGTATAGCTCTGTCCCTTTCCCTCAGTGGAGTAAGTTCTGCTTTAAGATGTGATGGTAGGGCAGCTGATACGGCTAGCCATTCGTGGCATCATTTTTTAGTTCAAATCTTTACATATTATAAAATGAAGTCGCTTCGGCTGTCTGCTAGATCAGATCTTTCAAACCACTCATCGGATTTGAATGCAGTTTTCAGCAATAGATAGAGTGATTCAAGAGGAAGGTTTATATGTACCAGCTAGTTATCTATAAGATCTAAATGGACCTTTCACGAAACCAAGAATTCTTTAAATCGAACTAAGCAATTTGATGCAAAAATGATAACTTGAAAACGTATTTTTTTATAAATTAGGTGATAACTCAGCGTTGGCTTCTTCTTAGGCTCAGTGTAGCGCATTTAAAACATTGTGCGAATGGATCTATTGAATGGTATATGTACAATGTGTCCGGTCACGGACTAGCGATATTAACGAACATTATAGTAATCAAATTTATTGATTTAAAAAAAAACTACCATTTATTTTCACAAAAAAGTTTACAAAGCTTGCAAAGATTTGCATATATTTTGGACTTTGATATTTGTTTCTAAAGTTACTAAAATGTAAGCTCATCATTTCTTAATTTAAACGATAGACAATTTTGTTGCCCTCTGTATACGTCATATAACATATTGTCGTCACAGTAAGACCAACACTTTGAGAGATATGATTATTTTTTGTACGCATAGAGAATATCCCAAAATGGCTGCCAAAAAGCGGGGAAGGGAATAAGACCAAGTATGTAGCGTAATAGTTTATAACACTCGTTACATACCTAAGTAGGTATGTAGAATATCGCTGGTTCATGACCGGACACATTGTATAAGGGTCATGGAGGTTATAAACTCTTCCAAAATGTCTACGGCAAAAAAATGTATGCAACTTGCGTGGCTCTGAAGCTACCAACGTTTATTTTTCACACCCTTAAGTGAGAAAGGGTCCCGAGCAGCGTGTGAAACCGCTGGGCACAGCTAGTATTATATATATGGGTATAGTCAAAAACTAAAATGATCGCTATGACGGTAAGAACAACTCGTTATTAGTCCGTTTTTGGTGATTTCGGCTTGGAAAATCACGCATAAATCCCCAATCCCCTAATCCCGTAGTCAGCCAACATAATTGTTCATTAAATCTTCCTTGTTGCCTTTCAGCGCTTTCCTTGCTCTTCGCTAAATATGCACATAGCTGTACCTATGGATCTATTCGGATGCTTACAGCCTTCTGGTTTGATGCGATCAAGCATGTCTCTCACCAAGTCCGCGTAGCACTTGTTCCCAAGGGAATTTTGAGTAACTTTTAGAAAAGATTTCCACTCAAGTGATTCTAATTAAGAAATAGATAAGTCATGTTATTTGTCAAGTTTTCACAAACTGATTTATAAAAACCATATCATTTTTTATGAACCCCGAACACGTCGACTCATTCAATGTTTGAGTAACATTGTAGTAGATGTAACAGTAGGTAAATGCCTCATAATCCTGATAAAATGATAAAAATGGTTTCAGCTTGTGCGGGCTAGAATCCCTCGCTGCAATCAGGAGACATAGATCCCTTCGTTACGCTCAGGACAACATAGAACCCGTGACATAAGGCACTGTTTTAACCCCTTGGTGATTTACACTTATCATTTCAACAAAGCTTAACAAAGAAAAGTAAAAACACTCCAGTACATACCTAAGAATGGTAAAAAGCAGACAATCCTTAACATATTGGCACTAATAAAACTGGACACTGCTCGTAACCGCGTTTTAATTGTGAATGAGATGCCGCGCGTCTCATCGTTGAATTAAAAAAGATATCTAATGTTTTCAAAACATATCAAAGAGAATCGACATTGTTTTTGATTTTGTTGAGAAGATTTCACGAGAATCAAGATTCGTTTCCTATATTTTGGAAGAATTTATTAATGAATGGCCTGTAATTTTAAACTGACATAACATAATCTGCTGAGACAGTTCATACGGCATGATTCAGGCCTCTCCTCTGTAAATCGAGTGCAATCTAACACGACGTATCCCAACTTTGTTTGGTTTGATTTCCAGTCTCATCGGATGCAGTATGCAGAATCATCAGAACATCAGAACAAAACAACATCAGAAGGCCGAATCGTAAAATACTAGTTGAATACTAGTATTTTACGATTCGGCCTTCTGATGTTCCGTAACGATTTTGTCAATGGTTTACAAATAGTTTTGATGTGCGGTGATCTCGGTGTGTAGGTTACGGATGATCCTTCCCGGATGCCCGTGAGGCATTTATGTTTTAGCCATGCGCCTCAATCCATAGATATTCTATGTCCAAATAACCATGGGATTTTTTTGCGGATTGAAAATCATCGAATAACTTTCCTCGCTCTGGGTGGAGCGGGGGGGAATGTTAGACTTTTACGGACTAAAACCCACTCATGTTCCTTCTTTTCCCCTTTATGTTCCGGGGTTGCAGTATGTCTTTCAAACAACCCGCAACCCCGGCAGGCGATGGCCCTAGGTGCATAATCCAAATTTGGAGAACAGGTACAAACCTCCTTGTTCTCTTTTTCGATTTTACCAGAAACTAGTTAAACCGTAATATCCACTCTTACATAATAAAATCCTTACTAATATTATAAAAGCGAAAGTGAGTTTGTTTGTTTGTTTGTTACCTCTTCACGCTTTAATGGCTAAACCGATTTTGATGAATTTTGGTACAGAGATAGTTGGGAACCAGGAGACGGACATGGGCTAATTTTTATTTAAAAAAAGTGGGATATGAGGGAGAACGAGGGAAGAAAAGGGAAAACTTAGCGTTGCTATTACAAATCAATCAGGCGCAAGAGCAAAAACTACAGGTCTGCTTGGTGTGTTATACCGAATTTAACGCGAGCGAAGCCGCGGGCGAAAGCTAGTTTGATAATAATTGCTGAATTTTGGGGTCGAACTTATTTGAACTAATTACAAGTTATTGCTTTCCATGTTGCGTACCTACATTAAATATAGCTTTTCCTTCTATCCTTTAATATTAGAGATTGTTTTTTGCACTAGAAGCGTTTGCTGAAAATCAACCATATTCTTTTAGTTTTCAAAAACTGCATTTAAGATAACTTTATTATAAATCTCGGCCATCCATCTAGCCGTGCCGTATCTTCATCTGTACAAGTAGATGACGCATCCCGTCCCCTCGGCCATTAGACTTAATCGCCAGGAAATCTAGACCAGGTCTAGAATGTCTTGGCCAGCGGATGCTTGAGCAGATGAAGAGATACTCTATTGTGGTCTGATTGTGATTGATAGATAGATG
Organism: Ochropleura plecta; assembly: GCA_905475445.1. NCBI lineage: Eukaryota > Metazoa > Arthropoda > Insecta > Lepidoptera > Noctuidae > Ochropleura > Ochropleura plecta. The sequence continues at coordinate 2,425,516 of FR997733.1, read as the reverse complement.
AGTGAGTGGAATTGGGTCAGTAGAATTATTAAGAAAATTAGGTTTTGTATAGGACTTAAAACACACCTACATTTTCCGGATTATGATTGAGTCTATTGGCCCCAAGTCGTGACTGTTGAGTTTGATGTCTTGGGTTCACAGGTCGGGTTAAGTTTTATTGGGTACTAGCTTCCGCCCGAGACTTCGTCCGCGTGGCATAGTTACTTTGGGCTAAAGCTAACATTAAAATATCTTCCTCTCCCCTTTTCTTCCCTCTTTCTCCACCTTTTCTCACTTTTTTTAGACTATGTCCGTCTCCAGGGTCCCAACTATCTCTGTACCAAAATTCATCAAAATCGGTTTGGCCATTTAGGCGTGAAGACGTAACAAACAAACAAACTCACTCCTTTCGCTTTTATATTATTAGTACGGATTTTCATCAGGATTTTTTCAGTGGAAGCAATGTAGTCTGGCTTTGTGTCCCATTTATAACGAAACAGTCGCTCCATATTACATGGATACAGAAATGTGAGTGTACTTTTGGGTACAACTCTGTCCACTCCTACAGGTTTGTTGATGTTATACTATGATAGAGTCAAATGTATTAGCTGGGGGTCGAACCTACTGCGATCAATCGGGCTCAAATCCGGACCTTCAATACTCAATCATATTTATTTGCTTTACCATATTGTGTAGTTAGGTGGTAGTTTTTATAATATTGTGATCATTATGGACCCTATAGGGTACAGCGAAAATACCTTGGACAGTTTCAGAAAAAATCCTGATGAAAAAATGTCTACGTTAAACTTTAATCTTTTCACAATGATAACGCCTGTTAAAAACTTTTATATCAACCTAAATCTCGCACTAATATACGAGATAAAAAAAGTAACTAAAAATATTTTGTCACTTTATGCATTAAACTCATAGAAATGCAGTACCTTTACTGTAAACTCATGTCTGTAAAACACATCAGCGACATCCTATAACATGTGACTAGATAGTCACATGTTATAGGAGAGAGTAAAACCCAATAACACTGTGCTCAATTAGAGAATGGAACCTAAGACCTCATGCTTGGCAGTCGCTCCTGCGACAGTCACGAACGAGGAGTTGACGGAGATACTAGTATCTTATCAATTTTTAAGCACAAATAACGTACTGCAAATATATTTCAAGGTTTTAGGTTAAGAAAAGTAGTAATAAAAATAATCCACAGCAAATACTTCAGATTTAGGTTAAATACGGAATTCCTCAGTATTTGTCGTATGTAGGTCTTCAGTTTCGCTATCGTAGAACCTAAATATTTACATGAATTTACACATAAAAGTAGTTATGGACGATTAATTCTGGACAGTCGGTACCTCAAGGCCTTGAGATAAACATTTATGTCTCTGTGTGATTCTTCGCCATAAAACACGTGTAAGGGTTATACATTCAGGCCGTGTCGACGGCGCGTTAGTGTTCCACGCGCGCCTCAAAGAGATGTCAGCAAAGCAGAGGGGCCTGCTAGGGCCTCCGCCTGCCGGGGTTGCGGGTTGTTCGAAAGAGATACCGCGGCCCCGGAACGTAAATGGCAATAGAAGGAACATGGGTGGGTTTTAGTCAGTACAAGTCTGACCCTCCCCCCCGAAGTTATGTTGATGATTTCCCAACCGCAAAAAAAAGGTTATATACTGCCTAATGACGTGGCAATGCTGCCAGTCTCTTGGGCATATTATACGGGTTGTGGAAGAGTTTCTTGATACCATTCTAAAATCTATTGTTAGGTTATAACTGCTCCGTTAGATTCGCAGTCGCGGTCCCGAGTTTTCCTTTAGGATTTTTTCAGTAACAACTCGGAGCTATGAGTTGGGTTCGATTCCTAACTCGGTAAAAGTTTTATTGGTTTTTTAGGGTTCCGCACCTCAAAAGGAAAAAATCGGAACCCTTATAGGATCACTTTGTAGTCCGTCCGTCTGTCTGTCTGTCAAGACCCTTTAAGGTATCAAGTTGAAATTAAAACCATATAATCAAATCTGTGGTCCCTTGGAGCTATGAAATTATAAATTACTAGCTTTTGCCCGCGGCTTCGCTCGCGTTAAATTCGGAGTAACACAGTTCCCCTTGCGCCTTATTGATTTGTAATAGCAACGCTAAGTTTTCCCTTTTCTTCCCTCGTTCTCCCTCATATCCCACTTTTTTTTTTAAATAAAAATTAGCCTATGTCCGTCTCCTGGTTCCCAACTATCTCTGTACCAAAATTCATCAAGATCGGTTTAGCCATTAAAACGTGAAGAGGTAACAAACAAACAAACTCACTTTCGTTTTTATAATATTAGCAAGGATTATTAAAAAAAAATTGTGCCTCTAAGTCTACGAAAACAAAAGATATGATAAACCTCGGTGCGCGATTCTGACTAGTTCTTAGCCGTTTTTAAGTTCTTAGCAGCAGCTACAGCGCCTAGAAATGTCCTACGTTTGAATTCGAGACACACAAAAACTGCTCCCAACAATTCAATACGTGTATTTCTCGACAGCCCAGCGTTGACAATAAATCAGCAGGGCCGTCTTTCACCTATTAGAGGCCCTGGGCACAATAATGGAGCCCTTATGACGATAGTAATAAAGCACTCTTTTGTTAGAATAAACAAAGAACGTAGATGTGCATAGTTTTAGCTTTATTTTTATTTCTGTACAGTTACATTAGATATTAAATAAGTATCTATGCTCATTGAAGCGGTACCTTTCTAGATTTGAGTTGAGCAAAATCCTTAATCACATTGTCAAAATCTATGTTTTTGGGCAATTCACATTCTATTCGACATTAGCGATATACTGTTTAATCTCTCTTGAAGCACTGTACTTCTTAATTCATTTTTTATTCGTTTTAATTTGGAGAAAGAGCGGTCCCCACTGCAGTTGCGAGTGCAATTCTACAAATTGACCATAGTCGGTAAGCATTTGTTAAGACTGATTTTCAGGCGAGAGTAGAGTAGCTATCGGTTTTCGTTTGGTAATGGAGTAGGGACTAAACTAGGGGCCCCAATCCATCGCGGGGCCCTGGGCACGCACGTGCCCAGTGGGAAAGAGGGGCCTGCAAATCAGTGATTCCATACATTTGGATCGTGTACCTGCACTCATCGTAAGGTACCTTTACATCCCATTCTAGTCTCAATTTGATATTTTATAGCGGAAGTATCAATCTGGCTAGACTTGTGTCCATTAGGTCACATCCTCGCAGACTATGGTACTTACTGAATTGATCCAGTTATCCTTACTATAATATTATAAAAGCGAAAGTGAGTTTGTTTGTTGCGTCTTCACACCTAAATGGCTAAACTGATTTTGATATATTTTGGTACAGAAATAGTTGAGACTCTGGAGACGGACATAGGCTATTTTTTTTAAGTGAGATATGAGGGAGAAAGAGGGAAGAAAAGGGAAAACTTAGTTTTTCTATTACAGTAAATAAGTCGTAAAGGCAAAAAGTACAGGTAGCAGGTACCTGCAAATCAGGAAAGGGGAACTGTGTTACCCCGAATTTAACGCGAGCGAAGCCGTGGGCGGAAGCTAGTATTAAAATAAAATATCTTGTTAGAACAGGACACAGTCTAGGCCATTTGTTGACGATCATGTATTTCAGATTTCGGAGAAAACTGTCTGCAAAGGTGTACATGCCACATCGGGAAAGATGCCTTTTTGGATTGTCATATTTTCTATTCGAGGAAATTTCAAATCACTTAGTTGACAGTTCCCGGACCCAAGGTCTGGCTTTTACCTCGGCCAAACGTTGCCATACAGCGTGGCAACGCCTCCAGTCTCTTGCGGACAGTACTAGTTGATTGTTGTTCGTCTGTCAGTCTGTCTGTCAAGGCCCTTTATCTTGGGAACATGTGGAGGTATCGAGTTAAAATTAAAACTTACTCAACCTTGTAAGTCTACGTACGCAGTCAAAAAATATGGCCGTTTTAGTGGTATTTTTAGTTATTATCTAAAAATATTGCCGTTTATGTCGTGAGCTCTTTTTAGTTTATTTTTACGTTGTAGTGAGTAGTATTAAGTTACTTAAATTTATAGAATTCTGTTATAAAATGAATTCCTATACTTTCTGAAAAGAATACCCATGAAATCACCACTGCTGAACTGTAAACGTTTATCGTCGGTATAGCGTGATCGACATCTTATGCGTTTTGTTTCTTTTTCGGATGGATTGTCATCAAATTAATCATCATTCTCCTCGATTTAAATCAAAACAATTGCAACCAAAGTTATAATTACGAGTGAAACAGGCAACCTATTCTAATGCTATAAAATCTGTTCGTTTGCATATTCCTTTGTTCTCGACTAAACGGCTGATCGTGATGAAATTTGGCAAGAAGATAGATTTTAACTGGTTGACAACTGGCATAACATAGATAAGAATAAAACGGCTATAAGGCATGGCAAATCGCGAACATATCGCATACCAGTAGGCCTACCATGACGTCTTAAAGCAGAACTTATTCCACTGAGGGAAAGAGATGGTGCTAGACACCCTATATAGCTCTGTCTCTTTCCCTCAGTGGAATAAGTTCTGCTTTAAGACGTCATGGTAGGGCAGCTGCTAGTTTCAAATAAATATTAAATGAAGTTCGCCCCCTTACTCTAAAAGGTATCTCATATGCATTGGTGGAGCTTGCACCAAATTGTGTTTTAAATATTTGATAACTTTTGCTCGTCTCGGGAAGACTATGAGAAACAAATGGGCTCTGTTTGTTTTGAAATGTCTATATTATAATATAAAAAATCAAAATGGGCTGAGCTTTTTTACGTTTATTGCTTGTAATTTGAAGGTGGCCATGTTTTATGTTGATTAAAATATGATTCGCGATCGTAAGAAATATGGCTTCACAGAGATATAAACATTAAAGTCTTCAACATAACACTGAGTTCATTTAAGCCCATTGAATGTCTTCTTCATGAAAAAGTAATTCACGAGAGGGCCGCTCTCTGCTTTGCTCCAACTACCGGTACCTCGGGTCGCTTGTCCAAGGGGATGGCGAAGTAGACCGGGACGTAACGCACCGGATCAACGCAGGATGGATGAAATGCCGACAGGTCACTCTAACAACTTGTTACCCACGGATGCCCCTCAAGTTAAAGGGGACACATTAAATTAAAGGGGGATTATATACAAGTCCGTGATCAGACCTGTCGTACTGTATGGGTCAAAAGTCAAAAGTCAAAAGTCATTTATTCAAATTAGGCTGATAATCAGCACTTTTTGAACGTCACATTACAAGATCAGGTCAGAATGCTGGGCTGTAAAAAAGGGGGAAGAAAAACGATTGCATGTAGCGGAGATGAAAATGTTGAGATGGATGTGTGGAGTGACAAGAATGGATAAAGTATATTAGAAAAAATCCATGAGTAGGTATTTTAGAAAAAAATTGAAAGTTGCGCCTGTTACAGAAAGATTGAGGGGAGATCGTTTTTCTTGGTATGGACATGTACCTAATGAGAAGGGACGAAGCACATGTGACTAAAAGAGTGATGGATCTGAATTTTGATGTATGGAGAGGGAGAGGCAGGCCAAAGAAAAGATGGATGGATAGTGTAAGGAATTATATGAAGGAGAAAGGAGTAAATGATGGCGTGACGTTTGACAGGGGAAACCGGAAGAAGACAACCCCAAAATATAGAATGGGACAAGGGCCGGAAAATGATGACTACTGATTAGGGGACGTCCATAAATTACGTGAGGTGGATTTTTGAATTTTCTGTCCCTCCCTCCCCCCCTGGTGAGATGTCGTGAGATTTTATTCAACCCCCTCCCCCATCCCCCAATCTCACGTGAGATTTTTCATAATGTGGGTTTCTTACGTAAACGCGTTGTATTGTTATTGTAAAAAGAAAAAAAAATGCTTCGTGCTTTTATTTACGACTAGTTAAGACTAGTAATCAATATTGCTGAGAGTTTAATTATAAGTGTAATAAAAATCAACAATCTGGATTAAATGGACCAAAATAGTATTTTTTTTTGTTTCAATCAGAAAAAAAATTGCGTGATATTTGCCGAGACCCCCCCTCTCTCCAACGTAAGATTAGATGAGATTTGGCTCGACCCCCTCCCCCCCTTAAACACCTCACGTAATTTATGGACGCCCCCTTACCTGCCTTCATTCATGGCATTTATTTTAGTGATAAATTAGGCGATTCAGTGATACACGTTTTCAGGGCTGATAATAAATAAATTAAGTGACGTTCACTCGATAATTAAAGTTTTATCGATATATTTATAGTTATTATCTTTGTTTTGCTAAGCATTTATAATGCTAAAAATAGAGTTTTATCAATAAGTACATGGGTGATTCTTGTTTTTCGACTTAACAAATTACGTCAATTCGCCATTCGGTTCTATCACCAAAAAACAAGCCTGCGTGCGTGTTTTAGAGGTCACTACCGCGTGTCAAAGTTTGAAAAAATAATATAAAATAGCAACCTACAACTTAAGGTAGCAATAAAAAAAAGAAAAATACACGTAGGTACAATATACTGAATGTCGTCGTTACCTTAATCTTTTACCCACCATTTTTTTTAAGAAAAACGTTGCCGCACACTAACAATTTCTCCTGTAACGTGGGTGCGTTTACAAACGGAACAACTACTTGTAGCTCATTCAAATATTAAAATTTGTTCCGTGCGGGGATCGAACCCGCGACACGCATTGTCACATTAACGAGTATGCCACAAGCAAGCGTGTACACTGGTCGCCAACGAAACCAATATGTGTCAAAAATGAGTTTCCCAGCGTGGAGGGCACGCACTGTGCGTTTACGCTTTGGCGTTCATAATAAGGTTATGCACGTAGGGATCCATCACGGCTAACCCAGGACAGGATATGGATAAACTTTGAGCAGTATGCCAAAAACATGTGCTTCAGCCGTGTAAGACGCTAATATTTCCTGAAACCTCAGCAACAATTAAAAATGCGTGTGTCTCAAGAACTCAGCTGTCAAGTGCTTTTTTATTTTTATCGATAGGATATCGTCTAATAACTTCCCGTGCTCTGGGCGGAGCGGGGGGGAGTGTCAGACTTGTACTGACTAAAACCCACCCATATCCCTTCTTTTACCTAATATGTTCCGGGGCCGCGGTATCTCTTTTGAATAACCCGCAACCCCGGCAGGATGGGAAACATCCTCTAGATATGTATGTCTGTGAAATTCAATAAATTAGGAATTAAGTCAGTAATAATCAATAGATATAGATACTCGTATCTATCTGATTCACGGATCTAGACAATGTTCCTTCTGGTTTAGCATCCATGGTTACACTTCCCACGGCACAATTTCATTTGAGATGTCTAAGAAAGGATCTTCTTGTTTGTCTACATCGTGTACCAAAAAGGTGTGATTATATTTCAGGGTGTGATTGATTCAGTTCCAGACCATGCACCTCCGTGCAAAAATAACTAGCCCACCATCTTGGAAATTCACCGTATTGGATTTTAATGTTTAAGTATGAAAAATTTGAATCAGTTGGGTATAAATGTTTAAAGATATGCAAGATTTGACGTAAATAAACGAATAAGGTACTGGCCGGTAAGGTAAGGCCACTGTCGCATCTTTTTCCAATAATTTTGACGTCAAGAAAAAAACAACAAATTTTAATTCAAAATCATATCACTTAGACAAAACTTGAGATTTTTATCAGTGTTTATCTATCTTTATCTTTCAAGTAATAAATCAGAATTTGACGCATGATTCACTAATTGTTGATTATCTTGACAAATTAAGTAAAACAACAATCTTTAACTTTGGACTAATTCACGGAATTGATTATAAAGATAAGTCAAAATGGTTATGAGTAGGTAGCTGTAACTTAAGTAGCCAGGGTTGCCGGTTGTTCGAAAGAGATACCGGGGCTCCTAAACATAAAGGGCGAAAGAAGGAACATCGGTGGGTTTTAGTCAGTACAAGTCTGGCACTCCCCCCCGCTTCGACCAGAGCGGAGGAAATTATATGATGATTTCCCATTCGCATAAAAAGGCTTTCGTAAATTTACCTATAAGTACTTTGGTCAGGAACAATGGACTAAATAACAGTCTTCGGTAAAATTATCAGCCTTAGATGTGTTGTAAAGCAAATGTTGATAAGGAGAGATGTCAGCAAAGCAGAGGGGCCTGCCTTGGACAACACCTGCCGGGGTTGCGGGTTGTTTGAAAGAGATACCGCGGCCCCGGAAAATAAAGGAACATGGTGGGGTTTAGTCAGTACAAGTCTGATACTCCCCCCGCTCCGCCCAGAGCGGGGGAAGTTACTTGATGATTTCTCATCCGCAAAAAAGGTGCTTACTACACAAACTTCACGATGATTTCTTCAAAAAATTAAATGATAATAATTCAATACGCAAATTAAATGCAAATGCCAAATGAAAGGTCTCGAGTTCAATTCGAAACCTATGATTTAACGACGGTTTCACCAATAGCCTATCACTGCTTAGATAAAAGCAGTGCTTAACGCCACTTGAATGGTAATTGATTGCAGCATAATAACTCCACTAAGGAGGTTGGAATGATAAATGATTCGTGAATAATAGCAGGGAATTCACCAGCCATAAGAATGTTAAAAATAGCAAATACTTCATTCTTCAGACAACCATCCTCTTGAGAACAAAGCAGAAAATAAATAAAACACAAATAATTTCTATTAATTTGTCATATTATTTTTTTGAAACTATGATAATGTTAAACTGTACATAATTAAAACATCACACTCATTTCCAATCGTTCGTAATTCACAGCCGATTATTATTAATCAAACATAACAAAACATTTATTAATGAAATAAAAACCTTAAATACAATAATCGTTGTAATAGCTATTAAATGCTATTATTAAAAAAATAATAATAATGTAGTTGCCATATAATTGCAGAAAATAATATTAATTATACTGTGTTCTTTAAAAAAAAATCATAAATATTTACAATTGAGATGACAGGAATTACTTTCCAACTTTATAACGCGATATGATTATAATTTATTTACATTTATTATTTTACTTAAGATAAAATACGTCACAAACAACCAATAAATCTATCAATAAAATAAAAATAATGATTATGCCAATAAATCATATTTATTGGTTTACCTGCATTATATTGAATTGTGATAATCCTAATAAATAGCCTATGATAACTATAATAATAGAGATATAATTTAATATTCTGATAAAGATTAACTTTTATAATAATAATATAATTGTGACGTTGAGCAGTAACGTTTTACAAAAATAGCTTTTGGTAAAATAATAATAACATTATTGATTTTATTATTATTTTGCAAAAAATGTCACATTAGTGAAGTTAAGATTTAAAACTTTTTATTTGGGTTTTTACACGATAGACGTCTAAAAACTCGTTTCGAAATTTTTCAACCACTAGATATTTTTTAATGTATTGAACATTTTTTATTCACGTGTCAAATCATGTGCTTCTTGTGAAACATGATATATCAGGAGTACATCATCATAATAGCGGAACGTCAAAATAATCCGTAATTAAAAACTGATTTAATTTTTGCGTCACCTTAAATCGTGTGACTATCAGGAAATGCGATCTCATAATCGAATCTTTACATCTTAAATATTTTTTATCAACACGTGCAACATAAGAAAGATTAGTTAAACAATCTATAAATTGCTGATGACTAGAAATCGGCGACAATGATATTTAGTGCTAATTTTTCACCTTTAGTATTAATTTTCGTTTTTGACGGAAATTGTCCGACGCGAAAGCACTACCTGGATATAAAATATCCTAAATAATAAGCCAAGAAATGTTTTATCCTTGTGTCAAAATTCATCCAGACTCGTTCAGCGGAAAGGACAGACAGACAGTTTTACTTTCGCATTTATAATTTAGTATGGATTTATCTTGGCCTGTATTTTTCGAACAATTACCGAAGAATTAAATACATTAATATTAGTAATGGCTTATGCTAAATCTTTGTCTGGATCTAGATTAAGATAAACGTATAAAGAAAAGACGAAAGTTAATTGTCTTGGCCTCGTACCTTAATATCGCCGATTGATAACAATTTATGATTTAATTTACATAAATGATGCAATAAATTATTATTGCCTATTTTTAATAGCTCTAGGACATGAAAGTGTATGCCTAAATAAATACGCACTACTGAATTTTCAGAGCTCAGCAGGGCCATTCTTATTCCAGTGGGGGAAAGAGATGGCGCTACACATGCTGTATAGCTCTGTCTCTTTCCAATACTGGAATGGCATTACAATAATCCAGCTTTGAAACATGTTGGCCTAGTAGTTCAGCGCCGATAGTTGAAATTGTAACAGTGCAAAAACATTTAAGATTTTATTACAGGTATTGCTGGAAGAGAGAGATATGGCTAACTCTATACCTAAATGAACACAACACACATACCTTGAAACTTCTGGCCAAACATTTTGTGGGAACTTCTAACAATTAATCTTTCAAACAAACCATTTTCATTTATGCCTAAAATCACTGCACAAAATATTTGCCGACCTTTCCATTTAGTTGCGTATATGGCACATTAAAACTACAAGATTTATCATAGAAGTCACCTTCTTAAATCACTAATATATTTTTGGCAGTTCCTACATTTTTGTCTAGCATCTAACTGGAATACCTTTCAATACCAACTTCAGATGGACACTTCCCATAAACGAATTCAGAAAATACTGAACCAAGTTTCCCTAACGTTTCATCAAAGTTAACCATGGTGGATAAGTTAGTTCGAAGACGATTGTCGCTTCAAGACCGCCAGGACTTCACCAGAGATGAAAGAGGCCTTCACACATCAAAATCCAACTAAGCAAGCTTCACGCACTTTTTGACACTGTCTCCAAAGAGTTTCCGCTTGATATCCCAGACGGCACTTACGCCCTTTTTGACTCCTGCAGCCAGGGTCGTGGACAGGCAAGATAGGAGGGTGAGCAGGGTGCCAGGGAGTGCTGGCGCCAAGATCGAGGCGCAAGACGCTATGGAGCGGTAGACCACCCTGTTGTTAGTGGGCTGAAGGCTCCTGTAGTTGTAGTCACCGCCCACGTCCACTTTGGTGAACATTCTGTACTGAAGAGAGAAAAGGAGTTCAGTATTTTACGTATGACCTTGGCTGATCATTGTGCCATTGCAGGGTAACTAAACAGCCAAGAATGGACATGGGATTAGGCACTAACCACAAGATACAGAAAAAGAATGGCAACTAAAGGTGTCTTCATACAGAGAGGACGCGAGCTTTGATCACCACATTTGCTCAAGGTGTATCGGCATTTTCAGACACATCATAAGTCTAGGTGTCCTAATCAATGGTATTGATGAGAGCTCTTTTTCAACTGCATGGACAAAACACAAAGACTTTCTTTCACATATTTTTTATAAATCGTAATACCCAATCTTTCGGAGTATCATAAAGATTGTCTGTTCAAAATCAATGGATTACTAGGTCGTAACTTTTGAATATCCTTAATAAACATAATGTCTCATTTAAATTAATGCTTACCTGGTCTGCAGTGATGAAGAGGGGTTTGTCCATGACGATCCAGGTGACGATCTCCTGGCACTGTGGAGTGGTCAGGGATCCGTGGTACGTGTAGTAAGACTGAGGCTCATGGCTGAGGAGACGCCTGTTACAAACAAAATCAATGTTTAGGATGTGTGTAATTAAAAATTTTGGAAGATGATTTAAATGAGTTGTAATATTCAGATATCTGGCCTATGCTGGCCAGCCAGCCTGGATACCTAGCCAAAATGATTAAATATACTTTATTGTACACCAAAATTGAAAATCAACTATTTAACAATATTGCTAATTATTCGTTATTCTATCGCTGATAGCGATATGATGATGAATATTCACAAAAGTTACCATAAAGCTCGTCATAGTTCTAAAGATACAAATCGCTTTGAAAGCGATTTTCGCTTACACTGACAAGCTATTTTTTGCTCTGGTAAGACCTATTCTGCTCAAGTTCATGTTTGATAGAAATAAGAAGGTTTTCAAGGATATGGCCCGTGACTTTGACCGCGTAGGTACATGGCGAAATGCATCCTAAGGACAAAAATACCCATACATCTATACATCCTCACAAACTTTCGCATTTATGATATTAATAGGACGATTCCTTACTATATACATTTGTCCTTGACAGTGCATCTACGTCAAGTAGTTTAAACCGCAACTAAAATCTTCTGCCATTGTTCTCCATAGCTTTCGTCACCCTTAAGCCCTAACAGCAACAATAATTAGTTCCATGATTGTCTTCCTTCCCTTAAACGTTACGAAGTAGACATGGAACTAATTTTGTAACCTTTCTACATTTTCCTGGTCTGAACATTTTCGCTTGGACTTCCCTCTCAGAGGTCTTGTAGACCAGAAGTAGACCTTGAAGCTGTGTGTTGTGGGTATATTTTTGAAGAAGCCTTTAATTAGGGCTAGATGTATCGCCATTATCAAAGTAGAGAAAATATTCAGCCAATTTAAAACGAAATGTCCAAAGCGATCAATGAGGATCCCGCATTAGTTGCGTTTAAATTAATTTTGCAGAAATATTCAAACACATTTTTGAACATCCGTTGACGGCTCCATTATGCTCATAAATGATTCCCAAAATTTAAAGGTACAAAGCCGGGCAAGTACCAATGTGAATTTCTCAATTAATATGTACCTTCAAGTTTATCTAAGTCATCACAGACAACGGTGAAGGAAAACATCGTGAAGACTTATAATTAACTAGTTTCCGCCCGCGACTTCGTCCTTGTGGCATAGTTACTTTGGGCTAACGCTAACTTTAACCAGCGTGATGGTCGAAAAAAATATCTGTCTCTCCCCCTATTCTCTCTTTTTTTCGTCTCCAGGGTCCCAACTATCTCTGTTCCAAAATTCATCAAAATCGGTTTTTAGGCGTGAAGACGTAACAAACAAACAAACTCACTTTCGCTTTTATAATATTAAGTAAGGATTTAAGTCTGAAATCACCAACCCGTCTTGCGAAAGCGTGGTCAAAGCTCATGCCTTCTCTGTATGTGAAGAGGCTTTTGCCCAGCCGTGGGACAGTTATAGGCTGGTATTATTATTATAAGGGTGTACTTACGTGATATCAACTTTGTGGGTCTCCGTCTGGTTGGCGGCGCTGTTAGCGATGTACGGCACGAATGGCATCAGCTGCGCCAGAGCATGTGAACTCTCGTATCCTCTATTTACCTACAACAAAGATATGTTAGATTTAAACTGACCTGTAAATGCCAGGAAAATGTAGTTGACGGTAAATATTAATCCTTATAAGACCTTAAATACCTTAGTTCTTAGGGTTCCGTTACTAAAAAAAACACTGATCTTATTATAGGATCAGTTTTTTTCCTTGAATATCAAAGTGTACCGTGTACTCACCCACAGGCATGTTTAGTGATGGGATGTATTACTATGAAGCACTAAACATATCTTTTCATCTAATGTCACCTGCACAACCCGCACCATGCTACAGCGAAAATAGTATAGTAATAGCTTTTGCCCGCGGCTTCGCTCGCGTTAAATTCGGGGTAACACAGTTCCCCTTTCTTGATTTGCAGGTGCCTGCTACCTGTAGTTTTTGCCCTTACGCCTTATTTATTGTAATAGCAAAGCTAAGTTTTCCCTTTTCTTCCCTCTTTCTCCCTAATTTCTCACTGTAAAAAAATGCCTATGTCCGTCTTCAGGGTCCCAAGCCCAACTATCTCTGTACGAAAATTCATCAAAATCGGTTTGGCCATTTAACCGTGAAGACGTTACAAACAAACAAACTCACTTTCGCTTTTATAATATTAGTAAGGATTGCTTCCTTGCACTTACCATAAATAACACACCAATGACTGCCAAGCCATCAGATCTCTCCATAGCTTCTGGCAAAGTCAGGCCAGTCTTGATGTGGACCATGTGGACTTCCAGAGGATACCTGATAACAAATATCTTTGGTTAAATCAGGTTTAAGATCATCATCATCTGCCTAAGCAGAGAATATAACTGTTGAAGGTAGAGAAGAACCAAAGATAACCTTCGATTGATTGGGACTGTTTTGTTGTTCTGTACATATCTGATTAGCCATCGGCGCGGGAGATATTATAGTGGCGTGTGTGCGCAGACACAGGTGCACTCTCTGTTCCCTCCCTCTCATAGTCCGATGAGACGGTAATCTGACACGACCGGAGACTAATGAAGTGCTTTCCGATGCACGACGGTATCTTACCGCCAACTTCCAAACTCTAGGCCGCTACTGTAAATTTCGTAATAGAAAAACCCAGTGACAATTTTTTGCCCGGACCAGGAATCGAACCTACGACCCCGTGTTCAGCAGTCAAGATTGCGACCGCACATAAGACATGTGCCGAATATGTAAACATAAAAACGATCCCTCCGACTCTTATTTTTTTGAACAGATATTGTAAGAGAGTAGAACACCTCATAGACTAACTAGCTTTCGCCCACGGCTTCGCCCGCGTTAAATTCGGGATAAGATAGTTCCCCTTTCCTGATTTGCAGGTACCTGCCACCTGTAGTTTTTGCCCTAGCTCCTTTTTTATTTTAATAGCCATGCTAAGTTTTCCCTTTTTTCCCTCTTTCTCCCTCATTTTTCACTCTTTTTTTTTAAATAGCCTATGTCCGTCTCCAGGGTCCCAACTATCTCTGTACCAAAATTCATAAAAATCGGTTTAGCCATTCAGGCGTGAAGAGGTAACAAACAAACTCACTTTCGCTTTTATAATTTAAGTAAGGATAATATTATAATTTAAAAGAGTGTCCATGGAGTTTCTTGCCCATTCTTCTCCATAGAGATCAACGCTTTGGGATGGGCAACTACAGTACTTTCACAAGTTATTATGCCTTGTGATTGGGACTGTAGCTTCATCATTTTGTTTTTTGACATTCAAAAGTGCCGGTAATGGTCTCATTGTAATAAATGCTTTGAATTTGAGTTTGAGACAAAATTGTGAATATCGAATTTTACAGCAATGTCAGTCTCTTTGAAAATTGTAACCGTCTAAGAGAAAACATTCTTCTTTTATTGCATGTCGTAAAATGTATCTATGATATACATTTTAGGTATGTACACATTTATACAAAGAAACAGGTAGCTCATTTCATTTATTATGTGTTGACATATTACTCTTTTTATCTGTCATCGCTCATAAAATAAAATAAAAAGATGATTTCTGGTTTTTTCTTACTATAAATTAGTGTCTTTTTGCGATTGTCTTATCTATGACTAATTTGAATGTTGTTGAATTTGCATAATCAATGGTAATTGTGAATAAGTATATACAACAAGCTTGTATTGTATCACTACAGAGCAAAGTCTTCCCTACCCTCCTACTTTTCGGAGTCTAGAGCAAGTTTACGACAATCATTTGAGAGAGAATCCAGCTCATCTCGCTATCTTCTTCGTAATTTACTTATTTATTTTTAACGATTTATGTTCACACTGAATACAGAAAAAAAGACACGAACAGAAAATAGGTACTAAAGTCTGATACATTTTAGTTTTGGTGTGAGAATTCATCAAATAACTTCCGAGTCCGCGGAGTGTCAGACTTGTACTGACTAAAACCCACCCATGTTCCGTCTACTGCCGTTTAAGTTCCGGGGCCGCGGTACTTCTTTCAAACAACCCGAAACCCCGGCAGGCGGTGGCCTTGGCAGGCCCCTCTGCTTTGCTGTCATCTCTTTGAGTCGCGCGTGGAAGACTAACGCGCCGTCGACACAGCCTGTCGTCAATAGACGGACGGACAGACGCCCGGGGCGTCTCCTGCGGCATCTGGGTTGGTTTGAGGTTCTCTCTCTCAAACGCCCGGCCACCTCCTTAGCTAGCTTGACTGCTTCGCAGAAGGAGGTGACCGCTTTCCATTGCCTCTCGCTCCGGACCATAGAAAAACCAGGGCCGGACGCGAGAGATCGCCGCTGCCGATCGCCTCTAAAGTCTGACACTCAACAGACACTTTAGTGCGTCAAGTAATAATTTTGCTAAAATACTATCTCATTCACAGAACTTTATTTTTTTAAACATTTTTCAGTCTCTGTGGAAAGAAACTAGCATGCGGCAGTATTTACAATATTATGGAACAAATAAATGTCACTCACACGCCATAGAGTATACAGGTAATCCTTACACAAACTCTGCTGATGCCTACTTATCACAGGTGACATAATATTGTACGATTTGATTTGTACAAAGATAACAGTATTTTGTACTGTTTTGGGATGATATACATTCTTTTGTTGGTGAACCTCTCTCTCGGGGTAACAAAACAGTTAATGCAAGTCTCGTATTTTTGTGTAATGTAAAAGTATGCGGTCCGCCAATCTTCTTTGTCCGGTAATACGAACGAACAACAGTACGATTTAAGAGTTGTTAAAACTATGGTAACAAAATTCTATATTAATGCATACATCAGCGACTTAGACGAGCGTAGATTTTTCATAGTTGGGAAAAAGCTGTATAGTTGTGTTGGGGTCGGCTTCCAGTCTTACCAGATTCTGCTTAATACCGACAAATAATACACTTAATCCGAATTGCATAGACTCTATTTTCAAAAATCATTTTCATCTTTGGAGTAACATATGATGTGGTAGTAATATGAAACTTAGAAGCCTGTTCTGTAGGGTGACGTTCGTACTAATTCAGGGACAAAAAGATTACGCAAGGGCATACTTTTCCTGGTTCAACAGTAGTTAACGCTAGCCCAGATTTTGTGATAAGATCAATGAAAAACAAAGAAAAGTCTTTTTATATTTATCCATTCATAGACATTTAGCGACTTATAACATTAACACTATCAATATTATCTCTTTTTTTAATTTAAATATTATCTATTACATAAAATATCTAGTATACTAGATATAATTTTATTACTTCATTTAATCGGTTATTTTTATCGAAAAACCAAGGTTTTCGCTGATAATCCATACTGGTTTTGGCAGGTGAATGCACTGGCAATTTTATTACATAATTAATAAGTAGTTATCGCGGATTATGAAAACGGCGTTACTGACAAATTAGAGGCTAAGCGTGTCGCGAGACGACTCCCGGCCACCGTAGACGCAGGTCTGTGGACGGTGAGCAATGAGTAGCTCACTGTCCATCCGTCTAGTGACGATAGTAGGGCTATTCTCTAAGAATACAGCGTCGAGCTTAGCGCTGCCGCAGCGTCAAGTTTCATAGAGTCGTCTGGAAGCGGTGCTGCGCCCGATGCTTAGTCAATAGCCCTACTAACATCCAACCGCAATAACTTCAGTTCCTCCGTGATCATAACAAACATGGTAAATATCCCGTTTCAAGTGTTAATCATAATGTTATTGACCATGTCAGTTTAAGGACATATATTGAAATGATTTGTTTCTAACTTTCTATCATCACCTGCTTAGCTTTATCCCAACACAACCTAGTTAGTATTGGGTAATACGATACCCTTGTTAAGATCGGTTATCACACTTTCAGGCCACTGACTATCAATTTGCAACGACTATCAGCAGTAAAGATAGTTTAAGTTCTAAAACACACACAGTAGCATCATAATTACTTTAATAGATTGCCCTCTGATCGATAAATTAAATAACTATCAACCGGTTAATTATTAAATTGTCAGCAACAAACAATTATTTACCACATTGAATGAATTGAACCAGATGGGTTAAATATATAAATATATTGCAAATTTTCTCACGACTTAAAAACCCTTGCAACTTTCGCTTGGTGAAAGAAAGTTTTGAATCGGATAAAAAGTTTTGGATGTAGGTACGATACACACAATAGGCTGGTTTCCAAAAAATATTTTATTAGTCCGTCTTTTAGATTATTCAAAAATAAGGGACGCGTGCTGCATTTTTTCGCAACAAGTGACGTCACACGTAATTTTAATGGGCATGTAATTTTTGGTCTAATTTACAAATAATAAAATACATGTCCCTTATTTTTGAACAATTTAAAAGACGGACTAAATAGAATGTAATTACTTTGACCCTGGAAACTATTAAACCAAGTGAAAGACAGAAAATAAAGGACATGGCCGGATCCTGCCCTGGTAGTTCACAGTAATGATTAATATATGAAAATTCCTTTTAAAATAAATAAAAAATAACCGCATTAATTACATTTCCCTAAAATAGGCGAGAGGAAATGCAAGAAAATATAATGTTTGTTCATTGATTGTGTGCTTTTATATTCTGACATTGCATTGATTGACATTTACATTGTCATCTTGCGTTGATTTTATCACTTATTATCGTACTAAGTTACTATTCTCTCGCCTATTCTCTGATCATAAAACATAACTGATTGTAAAGCCCTACATGTAAGCTTTAAAATGACGTACATCAATGTACATGAATATTTTTTTTGTTAGGGCACAGCTCTATACCAATTCCGTCCGTGTCAATGAATTTACTTCCTGAAGTCGGCTGCAAAAAATCTATGAATCAAACAAACGTCACTGACTTCCGGAAGTAAATTCATTTTCCATCATTTTTTGCGTTTTTTTAAGTCTGTTTTTTTTACAAAAAAGAACTAAATTTACATCCGGAAGTCACTGGGAAATTATTCAAGGATTAAAAAAAGTCACCGACTTCGAAAATCGTTTTGTTTATTTGCAAAAAAGTTTCTTTTAGTATCGTATAATGACCAGGGTTGCAGAAAATAGGGTAGGGTCAGTAAATGCAAAGTCACGTACGTTTCTCGTTAGTAATCAAAAGGCAAAGTGGGAATGAAAAGGTGCGAAATACGAAAGGTCACCCCTTTCATGTTCAGAATGCTGAAAAGATAGGCTTTTGAAAGAGTTGTAAAAAGATCCGTAAGGCAAAGGTTTTGCTTAGAAGAACGATTCGCTTTCGTCATGGAATAGGTTGTGTAGTTTTTTAAGTATTTCGTTAAGTTCTGCTTGTTTATTATGAAAAGTTGTTGAGGAAATGTTAATTTAATACATTATTTCTCCCGTTTGATAAGATGATAGGAACTTACAATATAAGAAGAAAGTTAGTAGGATAAGTATGTAAATACTTACGAGTTTAAAAAAAAAAATATCTTGCTTTAAAACCTCGACTGTTTTTTCAGTAGTGGTTTGTTTTTTTTGTCGTAAATGCTTATTGAACTGTAGCGGAGAGATATAGCTTTCCAATTATAAAATTTCTTGCAAAGTGTAATGGGAACTAACACTAGAAAATAATTCTATAAGTTACTAGTAACACTATATGGATCTTGTTATGTCCGAAATTAAATAAATTCTATTCTATTTATTTTGATGCAGTAATTCAATCCAGTTTAAAAGCTTACTCTATTAAATTTTATTAAGTATATGAACTAAATTCAACAAGTATTGAAATACTGAATCAGGGTAAATTAACGGCAGCCTTGACTGGTCTTAAAAGTTAGGTTTCACTTACTTCATTCCATCAATGGCGTGTTCTGATAGCCAGTGAAAGTGGAACTGCAGGAAGGTGTAGTTTCCTCTCAGAGGACCACCAGATAGAACTGGTGCTTCACCGTCATTGACTCCAGCCCATTTCACTGAAACAAATGTAGAAATTCAATTGTTTTGCTTAAGGCTGCTTCGTTCACCTAGAAAGATTAAAAACGTATAAGTAAGAAGAAAAGTTAATAAAGAAAATCCTACCAATATTATGGAATACGAATGTTTGGGAGGATGTATGGATGTATATATGTCATCTGTCATCGAGACATCAATTAGTACGGTCACGTCAATTCTGTTCCGGAACATAAATATCAAAATCATTGTAAAAAGTTATTGTACGACTGCGTGTTCTCTAGTGACTCAAAGACGATACTATAAGTGCTGCAATCACGTAATTTTTCTACTCGATTATAGTGTTTTTAAATGTGTAAATAGTGAAAAGTAAAGTATACTGTGGTGGTGATCAAACAAAAGTTTTTGTTATTGCGAGTCATTGTTGATCAACTTTTTATCATTCTACCGCCTGTTGTGCATATTTTCGTGTCATCTACGCAAGCGATTCATAATTTCGTGACTTTCGCTAATGTCTTGTTGACTCTGAGCGCTTAGGCGTAGCACCCGTAATCTAAGCGTCGAGAGTTCGAATCCAGCATTATACTCCTCGTCTTTTTGTAAATATTGTATCGTTTGGACGATTGATTGTGTACGTAAAAAATGTCTAACTGTGATACTTGTGGATTACCAGTTAAACAAAATGAAAAATTGGCTTGTTATAACTGCGTTAAATTATATCATCACCTATGCGTTAAAATGAGTGCTACTGCGTTCAAAAGACTTAGTAAAGCTGCGCGTTCTAAGTGGCTCTGTCCGACCTGTTTATCTGAACATGGTGAGCCGAACGTATTGACATCTGAGATTACTGGCGATAGCTCTGAAGGTGATGATAATGAGATCAGCAACATACGAGTTGTCATACGGGAGGAAATTCGGAATACATTGCGTATTGAAGTGAAATATTTGATTAGCGAGCTTAGATCCGAAATGAACGAGTTAAGGAAGGAGATTGAGGAATTGAAGTTATCTGGATCCTTTGACATCTCTCAGGTTAGCGAATTAAAAACTGAACTCCAGGGTGTGCAACGTGAGAACATGGAACTTCGTTCTCAGAACTCCGATATGCAAAAAACTATGACTCAGATGAAAGCGCAATTAAACTCTCTTGATCAGAATATGCGTGAGGCGAATCTGGAAATACACGGCTTACCTGAGAATAAGAATGAAATGTTACCGTCCATTGTAACACAATTGTCTAACGTTGTGTCATATGCCCTGAAAGACAGCGATATTATGAAGTGCGTTAGAGTGGCCAGTATGAACAATAATAAGTCTCGCCCGCGTTCTGTAATAGTGAAGCTGCGTAGTCCTAGATGTCGTGATGAATTTTATTCCGCAATAACTAGATATAATAAATCTCACTCTGAGGATAAATTGAACACTAGTGTTTTGGGTTATGGCGGTAGCAGGGACCCTATTTATGTATCTGAGCACCTTTCTCTGACATACAAATCTTTACATGCTGCTGCACGTCTTAAGGCCAAAGAAAAGTCTTATAAGTTTGTCTGGGTTCGCTATGGTAAAATTTTTGTGTGTAAAACGGAAAATTCGGGTACCATTTTAATTAAGGATGAACAGAGTTTAGATAAAATTGTATAGTTATTTGTTTACTTCCTACTTGTCATGTTTACTTTCTATTTAGTTTAATGAATAGCATATCCATTTTTTATCAGAATGTGAGAGGAATTAAAACGAAGTCACACGAAATCCTAATGTCAATTTTATGTTCAGACTACGACATAATATGTCTGACCGAAACGTGGTTAGATGAATCGTTCTTATCATCTGAATACATTGATCAGAGATACACTGTTGTACGCCGTGACCGTAGTGCACAGTTTAAAGATATGTACTCTAAAAGTTATGGTGGTGGGTTATTGGTAGCTATAAGTAATAAATTTAATTTTGTTAATAAAACCGAGTGGCAAACCTCCGTTGAGGACATGTGGTTATGTATTAGTGCTGGTGGCGTCTGTATGAATATATGTGTTGTGTATTTACCGTCTTATATACCTTGCCATATATTTGTCCAATTCTTAGCCAGGGCTGAAGAAATCTGTTTGCGCTATACGGATAGAACTAGTTTGATTATTGGTGATTTTAATCTTCCTAGTTTAAACTGGCTTGAATCTTCTGATCCTTTCCTAGGGATTAGTGATCCGAAGTATTTAGCTTTAAAAGATTTCTTAAACATCACCGGATTTGTTCAAATGAATGATATTTGCAATGAGAATGGTAATATCCTAGACCTTATCTTGGTGGATGAGAACTCCTGTCTGTCTGTTTCTTGTGCACCCCCCATCAGTAAACCAGATGTGCATCATCCACCGCTAGAAATAGCCCTTACTAAAACTTCAACTTCAAATTTGAAACTTAATACTTTGCAGTCAAAATATATTTTCTTTAAAACAGACTATGAAGCATGTGTTTGTGATCTGCGTAAGGTAAATTGGGAGGATTATTGTCATTTGAGTTGTAATGATTATGTTCTGAAATTTTATAATATACTATGGGAAAATATTGATAAATATACGCCGAAGGGTAAACCTAAGATGAATGATTATCCAGTTTGGTTCTCAGGTCCGTTAATCAAACTTCTTCAAGAAAAACACAAATACAGGATACGTTTTAAAAGGTTCAAAAACCCACGGGACTATGATACTTTTGTTTCCCTACGGATGCGAGCTTGGAGGGCTATGGATGACTGTTTTAAAGTTTATATAGATAGAATTGAGAGTGAATTGAAAACAAATGTTAAAGCATTTTGGCGCTATATTAAGTCCAAAAAAACTTTTAAAGGTGTTCCTAACCAGGTCTCGTGGGGCGATCGTGTTGGTGAAGGTGGTAGTGGTGTAGCTGATCTGTTTGCTGACTATTTTTCATCTGTATACGGCGTTAGTCAACAGCCTAGTAGCTTGTCTCCTGGTCACTCTTCGTCCAATTACAGTTTGTACTCTGTTGACATTACTGATATTGATGTTAGAGATAGTATCAAAAAGTTAGATCTCAATAAAGGAGCTGGTCCGGATGGACTTCCTCCTATTTTTATCCGTCTCTGCATGGATGCTCTTATTGTACCACTGCGGATAATCTACAATAAATCCCTTAAGGAAGGTATATTTCCTGATTTATGGAAAATCTCACACGTTATCCCTGTACATAAATCTGGTAGTATGAATGATGTTACTAACTATAGACCAATTTCTATAATATCACATTTTGCTAAGATATTTGAGGGTCTTATATACAATGTAGTTTACTCTCACGTCCGTCATATAATTAGTTCGAAGCAACATGGTTTTGTGTCTAATCGTTCGACTATGTCTAACTTACTTATTTACACTACTTTTATCGGTAATGCCTTTGAAGCTAGGGGCCAGGTTGATGCTGTTTACACAGATTTTGCAAAAGCATTTGATCGTGTTGATCACTTAATTCTTATTATGAAATTGAACTGCGCTGGCATTCATGGCTCTCTGTTGCGGTGGTTCGAGAGTTATTTAATTAATCGTTCTCAATTGGTTACCTTGGCTGGATATGAATCAGTACCTTTTTCTCCTGGCTCTGGGGTTCCACAGGGTTCTAAGCTGGGCCCTTTGCTTTTCTTGATATTTTTAAACGATCTTTTAGATTTATTGAACTGTAATTGTTTAGCCTACGCTGACGACTTAAAAATATATTGTAGGATATCGGACTTGAGTGATTGTATAAGGCTTCAAAAAGATCTTGATGTCCTTCAACAATGGTGTTTCAATAACAAAATGACACTCAATGTTAAAAAATGCCAGGCAATTACATTCACGAATAAAGTAAATTATATTAGATATGATTATCATTTGGCTGGATCATTACTGAGCAGAGTTTCTATCATCCGTGATCTAGGTGTACTCTTCGATACATCCCTATCCTTCCGCGATCATATAGATTATATTGTTGCTAAGGCTAAAAAAATGCTTGGCTTTATAATCCGTATGTCAAAACCTTTCCGCAATAATAGTAGCATTATTCTCCTATATAATGCATTGGTAAGGAGCTCACTGGAGTATTGTTCCGCTATTTGGTCTCCTTTTTATTCTAGTTATACAAATAATGTTGAGTCTGTTCAGGCCCGTTTCGTTAGGTATCTTTGTATGAAGAATGGGATCCGAAAATCTATACCTGATTATCATGATAGGTTAAAGCATTTTAAATTAATTAGCTTAAAGGAAAGACGTAATCACTCTGACTTACTCACTTTACACAAAATTATTAACGGTTCCATGAATGCGCAATTAATTACCTTTTTTAACTTTAGGACTAGCCTACGTAGCAAGCGACATCATCGCATTTTTCAATTGCCTAAATCTACCCTAAATACCACCTTTAATAGTCCCCTGACACGTATGGCAAGGCTATATAATGATCGGTCCAACTTGACGGATTTCCCTATTGATGTTTTCTCAATGAGTTTCGCTACGTACAGACGTTCCCTATATAAACAGTGTGAACCATGAGTGTTTGTTTATCTTGTATTGTTTTTTGTTTTTAATTGTACACACGACGACAGATCAACCTATACAAAACCAGTTTATGCGGATCTCTCATTGTACTTGAAATCTATGGTGTACGATCCGTTGTTGAGAGAGCAGCATAAACTGGTTTTGTATAGGTTGATGTGTCGTCGTGTGTACTAGTTTTGGATCTATTTGACACAATTTTTGTTATATAATCCTGTCTCTAATATTTATCATGTTATATGTCATGCATACCTGTTATTTGCATGGTTACCGAAATGCAGTTTTTATATGTTAGTTATTTTCTATTTCTTTGTATGTAACCGTGCTGTTGGTGTGCTTATTATAAATAAATAAATAAATAAATAAATAAATAGATGTTTGTTACTCTTTCACGCAAAAACTACTGAATGAATTTTAATGAAATTTTACAATAATATAGCTTATACATCAGAAGAACACATAGGCTACAATTCATAAAGATATATTGTATATTCTATCACCACGCGAGTGAAACCACGGGTCGCAGCTAGTAATTAAATAAATAACATGTATGTCATATAAGGAATGTCGTGAGTAGGGTTCGAAGTCAAGCGGAAGCTGTTAGGATCGAAAGGCCCCAGCGTTCAGTGTTTCCTGTAGCGGAATTTAATTTCCATTGAATTTCCTTTCCCTTCTCATTCCTTCCTATTTTATCTTTTAACCGTATTTTATGACGCGAAATAAGTTACTTTCCCAAAATCATACTTAAACCCTCTGGACTCCACGTTATATCATTGAAATAAAAAACATGAACAAGCTACCGTTTATCCCCGATCATTATAATCTAGAATAGATCTCTTCAAAGTTTAAATGAATTGGTTTGTTCTAGGCACGTGTGCCGCGCCATTATTTCACATTTGGCGAGTAGGTATATTAGTGTAAATAAAAAAAAATAGGCTTCATATTTCTACAGCTAAATTAAAGAACCAACATTGATTATAGCAGGAAATTTAAGAGGGTACAGACCAAGTAAAATATATTTCTAGAAAATGAAAAAATATGTTTTTACGAAATGTATGACAAAAGCTATCAAAAATGTACTTATGTCGTTTTACACCCCCCGCTTAACACTTGCTTGGGCTATCAAAATACATTGCTGTCATGTAGCACCACCATGCTGAGATAGGCCTTTTGGCCTCGGACTAATTTAAGTAGTTGTCTTTTTTATATTGTTTTTTTTTTGTCTTGTCATGTGCGGGTCTAATAAACAGTTTTTTTTACACCCCAAAAGGTCGTTATCCATAAAAAGTTTTTGCGTTACTTTTTTTTAAATACAGAATGTTTTTTAAATGGTAATTCGCTATGAAGTTACTGACTAATCTATTGTACTTATTTCATTTTCTATTAATGTTAATTTGTTGATTTAATAACATTATTGTATTTTAAAATGTGACTGTTTTTCGATATGATTTGTACACCAGCCATGGTTAAACATATTCAGCCAGAAAATTGTTTTGTAGCACCGATAATAAGCATCATGTATTATCTACACAAGTTTTGGAACGAAGTTCCTTATCGCGCGTTGCGAAAAATTAAGACCAATAGTTATAACGACACTTTTTGCTATAGTTGTAAGCCGTGCGGCGTGCGCATGTTTCTCTGCCTGTCTCTCTCTCTCTCATAGAAAGCAAGCCAGTTATTTTCGTTTCGTCTTTCTATTTCGCATTGAACAGTGTGGTGTCGCGACGATTATTTATGTTGAGTGTATACAGGCTGCTTGTACATAATTGGGTGTCCCTTGACACCTCTCAAGTTTTTTGCAAATAAAATAATCTTGAATCTTGCGTAGGTAGTTGATGACTTCCTGAAAATCCATTTACTTATATAGTTGTATTTCAAACAAAAAATCGTTTCTACTCACAAGTATGTCCATTGTTACTAGCGACGAGTCCCACGTTGTTATAGCCGCGGAAGACCAGGGGTCCTCGGATGTGGACCTGGTTGTTGTCCAACACTGTCTCCTGCGACATGATGTTGATCGGAGACTGTAGTTTGCCGACCGTGCACACTCCTGGCCACTCTGCTTCCACTGTGGGGAAAAACGAGGGCTTAATATATGATGTGGATTTACTTATTAGTTTTTATTTTTAGGGTTCTCTACCTCAAAAGGAAAACAAGGAACCCTTATAGGATCACTTTGTTGGCCGTCCGTCTGTCTGTCAAGACCCTTTACTGGAACGCGTGGAGGTATCTGGTTGAAATTAAAACCATATACTCAACTCTGTGGTCCTGAGGAGCTGTGAAATCAACAAAATCAAGTCTCTAAGTCTACGCAGTCAAAAGGTACCGACCGTATCGCAAGTTTGTACGGAACCCTCGGTGCTAGTCTAACTCAAGTCCGACTTGCCCTTTGCCGGTTGTTTTCTAAATAAAGCTTATTGTATTTTCGTATGAAATTCCATCGCTATAGTTCCAAGATGGCTGCAGATTTTGGAGACAACAGATGACTAAAGGATGAATGGATTATAAGAAAGATTCTACTAGAAATTTTTGGCTGATCGATTCATCGATAACAAACAAAATTGGGATGAAAAGAAACCCTTATGTTTCGTCCTAAAACTCATCATCTAAGATTTATGATCGCGCCTAGTAAGTTAGTTAGCAAAGTAAAATATTATGAGATTTATTCTGAAACTGCTACTAGAAGTAAAAAAAAAGGTTCACTTTAAAAAATGAAGTTGTGATTTGGTGAATAGATATACAGATTATGTTGGTACATTGATAATGTTGTAATTGATGAGCTTTTTGATTATCTGTAGAGATTATTAATAACGTTTAAAACGAGATATTAGACATGTTTTTTTGAATGTTATTGACCATCATCATCTTCATATTCCTGCCCCTGTCTCATTCTATTGGGGGTCGGCGCAACACGTTTTCTTCTTCCCTTCACCCTATCAGACGACACGGCATCATTTACTCCTTTCTCCTTCATATCATTCCTTACACAATCCATCCATCTTTTCTTTGGCCTTCCTCTCGGTCTCCGTCCATTAACATTCAGAGCCATTACTCTTTTTGAATGTTGTTGCCCATGTCAGTTTAAATAGTTTTATCTGTAGCGATAATCTTTCAATCGATATTTGGTGTTTATAATTATTAAACACCAGTAGCTGCAGTGCAGCAGGTATCGTCGTACCATCGATCGTGACATCGCCACAATTTCAGGGTACCGTAGCCAAGGAACACCAATGGATTTCTTAATTGGTTCGGTCAAGGGTGTTCGGAATGGTTGCGGGGTGTTCGAAAGAGATACCGTAGCTTCGGACATGGAAAGAAGAAAGAAAGAAAGAAACCATCCGAAAAAATGGGCTACGGAAAAATTGTGGACATAGCTACAGACAAACTCTGACAGATTTTATATTGAAATACTAGCTGGCGCCCGCGGCTTCCCCGCAAGATGATCGAAAAAATAAGTATCCTAAGTATGTGTTATTCCAGACTATAATCTACCTCTGTGCCAAATTTCATCAAGATCTGTTCAGCTGTTTTGACGTGAAAGAGTAACAAACATCCATACATCCGTCCTCACAAACATTCGCATTTATAATATTAGTAGGATATGCCTGAAACCGTTGTTCACAGACTTTTGACTTGACTGTACCACTTGTTTGACAAATATTTTATTAAGCCGACGCTGTTTATCACTACGTCTATAGTTTTTAAAACAGTACCAGCATAGAACATACATAGAACTATGGGCGATAATAATAATCTGAATCACTTTTAAGCCTACTCAAGTATGTATAACCGAAAACAATACCTACATAGGATTTTTTAGTTTTATTTGTACAGAACCCTAATGCGTAAATCCAACTTACACTTTGCCGCTTTCTATGTTTCCTAGTGTGCATGTCTTTGGTCTGACTTTGAATTAATTGGCATTCTTCCAGGTGCCCAAATTAGTTACGAACAGAAATCGATCATTTTATAAAGGAGCAATTTCTAAGATTCCAAACAACAATCTTTCTAAGATTACAAAATATATTAACAATCTTTCTAAGATTACAAAATATCACAGAAACGTCGTATTTAATTTTACAGTTATTTTAAAATTAAATGCGTCTTTAAGCTACATGATCACAAAGTTCATTATTCACAGCAGCTAAAATAATCTGCATCTGGCTTTCTAAGGTTAAATAGTCGCAGGTTTAATTATATGAATGGGAATCAAAGCAAGTTTCTCTGAGGTACGCTGTAGGTAGGTACGCTGAAGATCAGCGAGGCTCAGGAGTGACCTATGTGTAGTCGCCCCAGGGATGTGCTTTAACAGGCTTTGCACAGAGGGGGCTCCGGACAGGTCTATTAAGAGGAACAGGGGCCTCCTCTCATGTGCAGATAGTGATCACCGGGGTGGTTTTAGTGCAGTAAAAGTCCCACACTGTCCGGTCTTGTCCCGTACCGGTCGCCTTTTGAAGGGGAATTCTTCGACTCCGAAAACAAAAAGAAGGTACGCTGAAGATGGCCTAGCTACTTTATTTCAAGTACGATGATTACTAACCTACCAGCATCATCTGCCTAACCTTTTCCCAAATTTATTCGGCTTTCAGTCTAACCGGCTGCAACTGAATACCAGTAGGTATTTGACATGCGACTGCCAATCTGATCTCCACAACCCAGTTAATCCTTACTTATCTTAATAGCGAAAGTGAGTTTGTTTGTTACGTTTTCACGCCTAAATGGCTGGACCGATTTTGATGAATTTTGGTACAGAGATAGTTGAGACCCTGGAGACGGACATAGGCTATCTTTTACATAGGATCAACCTGTGCGCAGTTTTACCTGGAGATCAACCCGGGCGGCTGTTATTGTTTAGCCAACAGCTCCTCGGGCAATTATTAACCTACCACTTTATGTCAATATCTAAAGTACCTCTCTGCTTACCTAGTCATGATATTATTTTTACCTATAGATAAAGTACACAAGTTATTATTGAAATTTGATAAAATCACTCAATTTTAATCAACTTTAAATGCATTGTATGATTAATTTGTTTTGATGGTTTCAGATTTCATTATTGACAAGTTATCTGTTTGGCGCCCCACCTATTAACAAACCAAGTTATTAGGGTTCCGCACTTCATAAGGGAAAAACGGAACCCTTATTGGAACCTTTGTGGTCCGTCTGTCTGTCTGTACCTTCATCTCGGGAACGAAGGTATCGAGTTGAAATTAAAACTATATAGTCAACTCTGTGGTTCTTTTGTGTTGTAAAAAATCAACCCTCTAAGTCTGCGCAGTCAAAAGATAAATAGCCGTATAAGTTGCAAGTTTGTAGGAACGTCGAACCATTGGTGCGCGACTCTGACTGGCTCTTGACCGTTTTTGTTTAGAATTAATACTCATGCAAAATTCTTTGCATAAAGTTAAAAACCGCAAAAACGCAAATTCCATCTTTAGAATCTATTATTAAAGTTCCAAATCTAATAATTAGCTGTATAACAATTTAGTATCAAGGTAATTAAAATATTTCTTAGCTCCTAAAAGTAATTTAGTTTTTTTTTTTAATCAAGTTAATGTTAAGGGAGACTGATTACATATCTTAACATATCATTCATCCTTTTATATGGAAGAATTTTAATTAAATGTTATATATAATGTAATTAGATACTACTTGTGTATCTTTTTTTTTGATGACACGGTTGGCGCAGTGGCTGAGCAGCTTGATTGAGCTCGATTGCTGCGCTGCGTGTTGTGGGTTCGATCCCCGCACGGAACAAATATTTGTATGGGGTACAGATAGTTGTTTCGGGTCTGGCTGTTTGTTTATGTGAGTTTAAATGTTTGTAAACGCACCCACGATACAGGAGAAATGCCGAGCGAGGGGCAGTTTATTAAAAAAAAAAAAGAAAAACTATTAAACTAAGTAATTAAAAAAATACTTACTCCCATAACTCCATTCCGCCTGCAGACTTAAGTCTGTTACAAAAAAGAAAAAAATATATTTAAAAATAATACAAAAAAAGTAATTCGTAGATATACTTAGCGGGACAAGAGATTATTTTGAGTCTACAATAATTAAATTTTTGACACGTGTACATTACTTATCAAAGATATTTTTCACAATTCTCATAAATACACAAACTTATGTACAGATACCGCGTTAGTACTTAAGTTGATATACCGCGGCCCCAGAACATAAAGGGCAAAAGAAGGAACATGAGTGGGTTTTAGTCAGCACAAGTCTGACACTTCCCCCGCTCCTCTCGAAGTTATTTGAAGATTACCCAACCGCAAAATAAAAGTACCTATGTGTACTAAAGTCAAAAATTTTAAAGATCCATAATTTTTGATTTATTAACGAAATGTGCATCAGTTTTGTGTAGGTAAAGAATCACACGCTAAAACGTGAACTGATTACAGTAATGGTATATATTTTACGTTGTAAATAAAAAAACACGTGAAAGCATTGGGTACGAAAAAACAGAAATTCAAACGTTTAAATTCATTTAATGTATTTAATAGTAAACCCATGTAATGCCAGGTGTGTTCAACTTCCATATCTTAAGGGGCGAACCTTATGTTAGATATGCTTTTCAGTTCAGTAATATTTAAAACATTCATAAAAAAATAAGAATAATTATAATCGCCTTAGGTAGTTAGATCAAGGGCCTGATTCAGAAGGCAGTACTCCTCGATACGGCCCGCATTGTGTGGAGGTTCCTGTTTCTGGAGCCCTAACCACCGGTGCTTGGACCCTGCTCCCGATACCAGCGGAAACCTATTTTTATATTTTTAACAATTTTTTATTTATGTTCTAAGAAATATTTAAAAATGTCAATTGAATAAATAAAATAAGAATAATATAATATTCCAAAACCCACCTCCAAAACAAACCGCAAACACCAAAAATAACGCAAACATTTTGCAAAATTTCAGTAAAAATATGGAAACTTTTTTTTAAATATTTACTGCACTTCCTATTGTTTATTTATTATTATTTGTTAACTATAATTATTTATTAAATTGTCATTCAATTGAATAACAGTTCTCACTCACACCCACGATCCGGGACTAATTTCAAAAACAACCACCGCGATGTTTTATACATTTTTTTTTGTTTTGAACATATTTTTTTATCGGGCGCTTGCACCGCGCCTCGTCCCGCCAACACTGACGGGCGGCGCTCTGTTAAGTGATAATAGGTATGTTCATGACACACGGCAAGGAACGATGGCGAGCGGTCGCGTGGCGCGTGCCGGCAATCGCGTTGGTCAATACTGGGCATGCGCGGCAAGAAATAATACTTGAATGTGGAAATTGAGTTTTTTTAATATTAGAGGCCCTAGTACAAGTTCGCTATGCAAACGTAACGTAAATACGTCAATGAAAAAGAAATATAAAAAAATTATTACGTCAGTATTTTTTATTTAAAATACGTAAGATGTAATAATTTTTTTATATTTTTTGTATTTATTAATATCTGTAGATGATACTAATGGAGCTTAAAAAAACTACAGGCTATTGGGTATAATTATTTGGGTATTTTTGATTCAAAACTCGACGTATTTATTTAAAGTTTTCACCACGCGCTTGTGCTGGGGCCTCAACACTCTGATGATTAGGCAGATTCTATGATAACTGCCCACATTCACTTATTTACGTAAATGTCGTTAAGTAAGTAGATTATCATTATGTTGATCAAAATATTATAATAGAATACATATTTGCATTGTTATTAAGTTGTTCGTTTTAGTATGGTGATTATTTAGTTCAGGGTTCAGGTAATCAGAAGCCAAAACATAATTACAATGTGAGTTATTGTCTAGTTATGGTTTTGCTGTTTCTTTAAACTTGGAAAAATAGGGCATTTTAAATAATGCATTTGGAATAATCTGTAAATTACCAGAACTTCAATAACAGTTCTTACTAAGACATAAGAAAAAAACCACTTCATATAAAAGACTTTATAAAATAATTATATTAGTTAATTGTTGATTTTCGCAGAACATTCTACAAAAAATCGAAATTTCTTAAAATTAAACTAATAAATTGTGACGTTTCAATCATATAAAACAAAAGTTACAGTAAATAAAAATAGGTCAACAAACAGATTGTTTTCTTCACACCAGAGTACAGTAGATATGTTACTGTAAAAGCTCGAACTACGGTAAATCTTAAGATTTTCCAGTAAAACCTAAGATTTACCGACATGAGTTGGTAAATGTAAGTATTTATTATAAAGGGACGACTTTTTCGGACTTTTGCCGTTCCAATTCAGTACATGCTAGGTTTTACCAATGTGGACTGGTAAATGTTGGTTTTAGGAATAATAAGGCGTAAAAATTATTTGATATAATTATCGTTTGGTTGTATAAAACTCCGAATTTACAATGGCATACTTTTAAGATGGCAGAATGAAATTTAGTATAATTATGATTGGCAGAGTTCAAATTAAGCATTATATTGTTTAGCATAATGTTCATTTAGAGCGATGATTATTTGGTATAATTTCACTTTTCATATTATACTGATGGTAGAATTTCATTAAGAATAATTTTAAAAGGCATATAAATCTTTAAACTGACATGGTCACTAACATTATTATTAACGGTTAAAACGGGGTATTTACCATGTTTGTTATTTATTTTGAATTTCCAATATTTACACAGATACAGATTATGATATGATATATGATTTAGATACAATGAGTTACAACTATACAAAAAATATTAGGGCAAAAATAAGATTTTTTGGGAATAATATAGAAAAAAAGATATTGTTTTTAGTAGGTTACCCGGAACTCAACTATTTAGATTAGGTTAATTCCTTAAAAAGAAATGGGTAGGTTAGGTTAGGTTAAAACTGTGACCCCCTACGCACGAGCCGAGCGAGCGTAGCGAGCTGTGCCGCGGCAGCGGCAGCGGCCGGCGAGTGGCAGAAACGACTTGCATTAATAGAAAAAAGAGATTGTTTATAGTAGGTTACTCAGAACTGAACTATTTAGATTAGGATAATTACTTACTGATTTAAATGACATTATTTCCAAAAAATAAATAATTAAAATAAATGACAACAAATAATGACAAAGATGATTCTAACTATAAACTTTCTGCGATATGACAATTCTGCCGTTTAATGATTATTGGTATGAAATAATGCCAAAAGACGATTCTGACTGTGAACTGTCTGCGCTATGATGTTTCTACTTTTAAATATTATGGATATGAAATTTATGTCTAGAGATAATTCTGACTTACAAAATTATGAGTTTTGAATGTATGTCAAATGAGTGTCTGTCAATCAATTTTCTGCGAAATGAAGTTTATGCTATCCGTTGTTATGCAAAATAAAATTATGACTTAAAAAGTTCTGCTATAAAGGGTGGAACAGATTTTAGTCGACATTTACCGTTCCTTTAATGTAAATCCTAAGATTTACCAAGTAAATGATGGTAAAAGTTCGAATCCCAAACTTATATGGACATTTACCATTCATAATCGGTAAATCTTAGGTTTTACCGGAAAATGTTAAGATTTACCGTAGTTCGGGCTTTTACAGTAACAGATACACCACAAATTGGTGGCTCAACTCCATACTAAACTGGGCCAGCTCAATGTTAAAAATTACCACCAGTTAAATTGGGTCAATCAAATTGTTTGCCGCATAAAACTTTTTCCTTACCTAATCAGAAAATATTTGATGTTTCCAAAAGATGTCTTGCACCGATAGCTTAATCACTTGTTTTTTCATAAACATTTGTCTGCAGTCTCGCGATTATTCTGTTTTTAATTGCAAATCAACAAGTCTTAAGGGAATTTATATCGTGTTTGATTTATCGGTTTGTCTTCCAATTGTGAAGTGCTTAAACTGTCGTTTGGTTTGATCTTATTTGCAACAAACGTATCTCATTTCCCGGTGTAAAATTGCTGATTGTGCTTTGAAATTGAATTGTGTTTCATTAATTAAATACAGTCTTTTTTCTTTATCGTGTAGTTAGTGCTTCACCTGGTGTTTGAGTTTTTATGCCACATATGGGTCTCTAACTTAGATCAAAATGCCGTCGAGTAATATCTCTCAGGCATGCTGGTTTTATCACAAAGTAATTACTATAAAAAAAATAATTACTATAAAAAATACGTGAAACGTCTAATTATTTAGAGTTTTCTTTAAAGTACTCACACTTAAAACACACTTATGTTTTTAGTCGATTAACATTACTATCCTACTATAATATTATAAACGCGAAAGTTTGTATGGATGGCTGGATGGATGTTTGTTACTCTTTCACGCAAAAACTACTAAATGGATTTTAATCAAACAGAATAACATATAGGCTAAAATTCATGAAGATTTATTGTATATTCTATCACGCGAGTGAAACCACGTCTGATGGGGGGAGGGTCTCATTCATATAAAGATAAATTACTGGTAACATTTGTTGAGCATATTATTATTTTTCCGTTTGGTCCTTCGAGCCGGATTAATGCCCTGCTCTGTATGAGGAGCGGCTCTTGCTATGCAGAGGGATGGCAATAGACTGACTGATACAATAAGTTGAAAATAAAATTATATAAAATACCCCACGTTGTATAATGGCTGGATTAACTTCCAGCTATCAATCCATCGTGGTGTATATTAATGCCTTGGGCGTGATCAATAAAATAATGATGTTCATAAATCGACTGTTTTCACGTTTACATAAAAGAAATGTTTAGTATTCATGATTTCAGTTATTTTTGAATCCTCGCTTTTGCTTTGCTATGGTGCCAGTTTTGGTCCAGTGCGTCATTAACTGGCCCTAAATTATGAGTGGTAGGTTCTGGGCTCGAATGTGCTTCTCCGGTGCAGGGTCCTGGGCTTGTCCAGGGAGGCGTGCGACTGGTGTTATTTATTCCCTCATTATTGTTTTAAAACTATAGCAAAACATCGCGAAGAAACCGTAGACATATGACACGTTCTGATGTCCCTTACCTCTCTGTGTAGTGTAGATGCGAAGAGCGATCGATTGCTGCGCTGCGTGTCGCGGGTTCGATTCCCGCACGGAACAAATATTTGTATGACCTGCAGATAGTTATTTCGGGTCTGGCCGTTTGTGTATGTGTTTTTATATGTTTGTAAACGCACCCACGATACAGGAGGAATTCCTAGAGTAGGACAACGTTTTTTAAAAAAGACAGAAGAAGAAGATTCCTAAATGTTTGTTGATTTTTATCTTGTTTAACGGTTTTATCCTCCCATTGTTTTGGGGGCCATTCAAGTAATACGTAAACCTATTTGCTAGTTTTTGACCCCGTCTCCCTTATAAATAAGAAAAAATGAGAATGAGCTGGCCTTTCTCCTGCTTAATATTTATGACGTAATAATTTAAAGGAATAAATACATTCACGTTTTATGTTTAAATACCTCTTAAAGTAACCATTTTTCGTTTTTTTTTAATGGTACCTACTAGATTTTTTTTTTGGGAGTTTACATCATTAATCTTTTCGTGACAACTAGATCACAAACGGGAAGTTCCCGGGAAAAGCAGTGCGGGTAGCGGAGTTCCGTAGCCTTGAAAATCTTTTATCTATTTATTTATTTAACTGTTTATGTACACACAGTAAACCAGACGGGATAAAAAACATATAAAATTTGAGTACAAAGGTACTGCTTATTTCTTAAGAAATTTCTGCCAGCAGACCTGCGAAAGGAGATATGAGAACGAAATGTAGACAATAGTGTGTGAGAGAGTATTAGAAAAATATGTGTGCCTTAACCTATTATAACCTACATATATAAGTAAATATGAATAAATACTTGTATAAATACATAATGCTTAAATATAAATCCATAAATAAATATATAGGTATATTACGAATGAGAGGACAGGTAATGCTCTTTCACTCTGTTCTTAAATAGGGAAATAGAGGACTATCTATGTTATACGTTAGTACACAACCGTGTTTTTTCAAAGTAGAAACTTAATTTGCGCTTTTTTATTTTAATCTTCCGTAAGAACTAAAAAAATAAGACATGGTCAATTGTTTGCCTCCCACCTTTTTTTTAGCGGATAGGAAATCATCAAATAACTTCGGGGAAGTATCAGACTTTTACTGACTAAAACCCACCCATGTTCCTTCTTTTACACTTTATATATCGGAGCCGCGGTATCTCTTTCGAACAACCCGCAACCCCGGCAGGCGGTGGCCTTGTGGCCTTGGCATTCCCCTCTGCTTTGTCTCCCCCTTAAATTGTCTTAAAAATAAATGAATAGTCCCTAACTACTAATGCTGTAACAAATAAACATTGTAAAACCATATGATTTTAGAAGAGTAACCATAAAATGTCTTGCCGGTTGCTTCTCCATAGAAACCAAAAAACTTGAACAGTGCACCTTTACTCGACATTTTATAAGTGTAAGCATTGTAATCAAATATTTTGAAAATGATTCATTTAACATAAATTAAATCAATCAAATTTAAATCAAAAATCCCAGCTTACCTACATGCAAGTCTCCATTCTAAGCGGATTATTCTACTTTTGCTAAATCTACATAAAGCTTATACGATGAAATCCTAAATATATAAATAGCATAGCTTTTCTTTGACAGACGCTTCGTCATGCAAACTTAACAATTTATTATCAATACTTCACTATCTTGAACAATGCCCGCACCTAATTCTTACGTAGTATACATACTCTGCATAATCTAAAAACAGCATATTTGTCGATAATGAATGATTTAATCATTAACCACATAGCGCTAATAGTTATTTTCAATAGAACTAGACACCAGCTACCCTACCATGACGTCTTAAAGCAGTACTTATTCCACTGAGGGAAAGAGACAGAGCTATACAAGGTGTCTAGCACCATGTCTCTCCCTCAGTGGAATAAGTTCTGCTTTAAGACGT
This sequence comes from Ochropleura plecta, assembly GCA_905475445.1. Lineage (NCBI taxonomy): Eukaryota > Metazoa > Arthropoda > Insecta > Lepidoptera > Noctuidae > Ochropleura > Ochropleura plecta. Next base: position 2,388,602 of record FR997733.1, on the reverse strand, counting down.
CATGGTAGGCCTATAGTACTTAAACTGAATGATGTCTAAATAACTTAAACATTAAAAAATTTTTACATCGTTAACGTTATATTAATTTGATAGAATATAATAGAATAAATAGAGATCCGAAATAAAATTGGCACAATAAATACAATTTAGATAGAAAACAGACAGTTACATAAGTAAATTAAAATTGAGTTGAAGACGTCCTTCAGTTTTTAAAATCAAAATCAACTATGTCTGACGAATCTGGACACTTTTGCTGACTGTCCTCACCACTGATGTTTTTATGAGTCACATAATAAATGAGTACCTAGTATTTGAAATAGTTTCTAAGTGTTTCAAGAAGTAGGAATTCATTTCTGTCAGTTGTTCAATCATTTACGTTACGCTCTCTATTGCATCGGACTTAAACGTTAATTGGCATAATGTTGGGTAAGTATACTATAAACACACCCATTTTTTAACGCAAGGAAAGTCATCAAATAACTTCCCCCGCTCTGGGCGGAGCGGGGGGAAGTGTCAGACTTTTACTGAGTAAAACCGACCCATGTTCCTTATTATGTTTCTCGGTATCTCTTTCGAACAACCCGCAACCCTGGCAGGCGGTGGTCCTGGCAGGTCCCTCTGCTTTTATGACATGCGACGTGTTAGTGTTCCCCAAACACATCCTACAGAACCTTTCGGGAATTCAGGACGTAAGTTTCTCTTATATGTACACGTATAGCTAGCAATCTCACAAGATGAAGGAAATTTGCAAATAACATGCAGTACTTTTGATCAACAGTGATTAATTTTGGCAGAAAACTGGAACTTTTGATTAATGCAAAAATCCCCAGATTACACCTGCTCTCTTAATCACGTGTAGATAACAAATCATGATGAATATGAATGCAGATTGTTAACTGTGCTGAAAGCATGCATACAATTAATACTGATTGTAATTTTAAATTATTGATAATAGAGGATAATGTGATGCTATCGGGAATGATCGATGAAGATTCAAGAATTAACATGTTTTTGTTGTCGAAGAGATCGGAGATAGGCTGTAGGTTGTGATTATTGTTGTTGCAATTGATACTTTCAACTGGTAGCTGTGTTTTGACAATAATAGGTGATACAGAGGTCAGTCAACTCAAATCAAAACGTTTATTATGGTGTAAAAGGGACAGGCCCGCCGTGTCGACGGCGACGGCGCGTTCGTGTTCCAAGCACGCCGCAAAGAGACGTCAGCGAAGCAGAGGGGCCAGGGCCACTGCCTGCAAAAAGGAGCTAAAGAAGGAACATGGGTGGGTTTTAGTCAGTAAAACTCTGACACTCCCCTTCGCTCTGCCCAGAGCGGAGGAAGTTATTTGTCCGTAATAAAGGACAAGAACGGGCAAGAAACTCCATAGATTCTCTTCTCTTTTCAATTTCTTTTATAGTCCAGTAGGTGACTTTGTTTTAAAATGATTTTGTTTTTTGACGACATATCTACATGGTTAAATCACAGTTTTAAGTTTCTATGTTACTCGTAAAGAGCTATTAGGCAGTAAACCAGCAAATACAAGGCCCGTACACCCCTGTGTCGTACCCTCGTGTGGACATCACTCCAAGGAGGTTGAAAGATTTTCCATCATGTTACCCATATATTTTTAAGTTTTAATTTAGTTTTCCTGTTGTAAAATTTTCGTTGGTTAATTTTTTTTTTATAAATTTTCCTAACAAAAAAAAACGAAAAAGTGAACTGAAAAAAAAGCGAACTGTAAATCAAAAAATTGTACTTTTGCATTAAAATCCGAATCTTTATCTAAAATACTGATTGCATAAAATATAATCTTAGCAATAATTTATCTTCGTGACTCATTGCTATTTATTTAAAAGTGGAGATTTTTTTATAAATGCATATCTAATGATAACTAGCGCACAATAAAACGCCTACTTTTTTTTTTTAAACGTTGCCCCTCACTAGGAATTTCCTGTATCGTGGGTGCGTTTACAAACATTTAAACTCACATACACAAACAACTTTTTTTTTTAAACGAACGTTCCATTTTTCAAAATAAGAAAGTTTTGTGTCACGTGTGCTCGCTTCGCTCGTGTTTAAAAGTTCACAATGTGACCTAACATAACCTAATAGGATTTTCAAATTGTGGGTTACTCTGCGCTTCAGTAAGCACAAGCTATAATAAACCCAATAGTACAGAGTAACTAAGGGGCCATCCATAAAGTACGTGACACGAATTTCATGATTTTTAGCCCCCCCCCCCCCTCCTTGTCACAGGTGGTCACATTTGTGAGACCCCCCCCTCTCTAGTGTGACGTCACAAATTTGCAATTTTTTATCTAAAAATACCTAATTTATAGATAAAACTAAAATATAATTTAATATTTCAAATTTCGCGATTCAATTTATTAAATTTGAAATGTGATGTCACAAAACTAGGACCCCCCCCCCCACCCCTTGTCACACCATGTCACATTTCGTCGACCCCGTCCTTCCTTTACATGTAACGTACTTTATGGATGGCCCCTAACTACTAACTCCTAGTGTGAGTATTAGGTATGTACGCGCGAGTAAATTTTGTTGTGAAATCAGCATATGGGAATCATATTTTTTTTGTCGAGAACTGAAGTACTTAAATAAATAAATTATACACTGTTGACGTAAATTTTCTAATTATTTATAGTACTAGTTTTGTTTTACTTATGCTTTATTTGCAGTGAAATATTTAATTGATGAATATAAATTGACTGTTGATAAGTTCTTTGAAAAACATACACTACATATTTAGTTAATCAATCATGATAATGACTAAAGGTAATGAGTGAATAATATTAAAATTACTATTTTCATACTAAATATGTGCCTTATCATAAAAAAAAACGTCCAGAAAGTGTACGCAAAGCTTTGTCAACTACGCAAGATGAAAATCAAAACACAAGCTCACCGATCTAAACGCTCGTATGTCCCACAACTAAACGTCGCGTGGCGCGCAGGTCACCTAATTTATTAATCAAAATCTTACCGAGTTTACCAAGTAAGTGGATACTGCACCGACATTATTTGTATATAAATAGTATAACTACAGGATCCGTTGCAGTTGCATCCTGCTCTAGAATTAGAAAAGTATGTCTAAGAATAGAACGACTAGTCTGTCTTGTTAAGATTATTTTAAGGGCATCGTTTTATTCAACTGGGTCTTAGAGATCCGGAGGCTTAACTGGGTTGTGATCATCCTACTTCCTACTGTCCTTACTAAAATTATAAAAGTGAAAGTGAGTTTGTATGTTTGTTTGTTACGTCTTCATGCCTAAATGGCTAAACCGATTTTGATGAATTTTGGTAGGTACAGAGATAGTGGAGACTCTGGAGACGGACATAGACCATTTTTTTAAAGTGAGAAATGATGGAGAAAGAGGGAAGAAAAGGGAAAAATTAGCTTTGCTATTACAATAAATAAGGCGCTAGGGCAAAAATTACAGATAGCAGGTACCTGCAAATCAGGAAAGAGGAACTGTGTTACCCCGAATTTAACGTGAGTGAAGCCGCGGGCCAAAGCTAGTAATCTTATAAATGCGAATGTTTGTGAGGATGGATGCTTGTTACTCTTTGACGTCTAAACGGCTGAACGGATCTTGATGGAATTCGGCACAGAAGTAGATTATAGTCTGGAATAACACACAAGATACTTTTTTTTACGATCATCACGCGAGCGAAGCCGCGAGCGTCAATTAGTGTGAAATACTGATGTGGTCAGCTGAAAGTCTTAAGACCGGAAACAGACTTTAGTTTAAATGGGAAAAGGCTAGGCAGATGATGATGATCTCCTTAGCCACACAGATAAACGGTCGTCCACATAAAATACTGGTATTCAAGGTACAGCGCACCAAGGGTTCCGTACAAACTTGCGCCATATACTGCCATATCTTTTGACTGCGTAGTCTTAGAGGTTGATTGCTTTATTTTTTATAGCTCCAAGGGACCATAAACTTGAGTATTTGGTTTTAATTTTAATTCGATAGCTCTACGTGTTCCCAAAATAAAGATTAAAGTGAAGGATCACTTTGTTGTCCAAAGTTAGCCTATTACCGTCTTATTACGGGTTTCGTTTTTCTTTTTGAGATCATCATCTGCCTAGCCTTTTCCCAAATATGTTGGGGTCGGCTTCCAGTCTAACCGGATGCTGGAGCGACTGCCTATCTGACCTCCACAACCCAGTTAATACTGGGTAATACGATACTCCTTGGTAAGACTGGTTGTCAGACTTTCGGAACACTGACTACCTGTAACGATTGTCAAAGATCTACAAATGACAGCCGGGACCAACGGCTTAACGTGCTTTCCGAGGCACGGAGGAAACTCGGTATGTAACGGGTGGTCACCCATCCCCAGACCAAACTAGGCGAGCGCGGCTTAACCTAAAGATTGACCCGAACGGCTGCTATTATTTAGCCACGAGCACGTTTTTCTTTTTGAGATACAGAACCCTAAAAATGACAAACAGGTTCTAATATTATCGTACTGTAATCCTTCTAATATTATAAATGCGAATGTTTGTGAGGATGCATGGATGGATGTTTGTTACTCTTTCACGTCAAAACGGCTGAATGGATCTTGATGAAATTTGGCACAGATGTAGATTATAGTCTGGAATAACACATAGACTACTTTTTTTTTCAATCATCATGCGGGCAAAGCCGCGGGCGCCAGCTAGTAAGTAATAATTTACTTTTAAATACCTCCAAATTCCACTAACTCTGCTACGGTAAGTTGAAGTTGAGCTTACAAGTCTTTCAGAGATTTAAGAATGGTCGTTGAGTTTCCCGCTGTTAATCACTTTCTCACTGTTTAAAACCTTCTTGACACAGGTTGAGGAGCTCGTGGTCAAATAATAACAGCCGGGATTTTATTTAGCTACTGGTTCCTCAACTTTTTTTATCTTCTCTCTTGTCGATTGGTCTGTGGATAGATGACCACCCAATACATACCGCTCAATACATTCCTCCGTGATTCGGAACGCACCAGCTGTCAGTTGTAGATCTTTGACAGTCGTCATAGGCAAAAACTGACGTCAGTTCAGACCTCCGGCCTCTAGGAAGAGAGGAAGACAAGCTACCCGGTGGACAGACGATATAACACAAGCTGATGGGTCATTGTATGGATACAGCAACCAATAGAGACACATGAAAATCTAATTCAATCTCAAAGCATTTATTTCAATTGGACACAGGCACTTTTGAATATCAAGAAACATAAGAATGAAGCCACAGTCCGTTCCAGTTCGACGCGCGCCTTCAAGAGATGTGAGCAAAGCAGAAGGGCCTGCCAGGGCCACCGCCTGCCGGGGTTGCGGGTTGTTCGAAAGAGATACCGCGGCCCCGGAACATAAAGGGCAATAGAAAGAACATGGGTGGGTTTTAGTCAGTACAAGTTTGACACTCCCCCTCGGCTCCAAACTTATTTGAAGATTTCCCATCCGTAAAAAAAAGTAGGTCGTCAACTCATCACTCAGTATGAAATAATACATTTTTTTGTAGTACCTTCGTTCTCTTGGGATGATATCCGACCTCGAGTCAGTAGGTCTTCAAAAGCTCCTTGGTCCTTGTAGCCGTAGGTCTAATAACCTGCATCTGGGTTGGACGTAATAGACTCTGATAACAAGTCACCGACTTATGACCTCCGGTCTTAGATACCCTGAGGGTGCCAGGACTTTGAAGTCGTTCCCTTAATGTGTCTGATAATATCTCACATGATATCTATTAATAATACTATGAGTTTAAGTTGATTGACATAACAGTAGACCCACATTGTCGGCACGGTTGGCGCAGTGGCTGAGCGATCGACCGAATCGCGGATTCGATTCCTGCATGGAACAAATATTTGTATGACCTGCAGATAGTTGTTTCGGGTCTGGCTGTTTGTGTATGTGACTTTAAACGTTTGTAAACGCATCCACGATACAGGAGAAATTCCTAGTGTGGGGCAACGTATAAAAAAAAACTTTTCACCAGTAAGTCTTATGTAGGCGAGCCTATTGCCATCAAGCGGACCTAAATCCGGACACCATGGTTGCTACTAAGAAATTCCTAATGGGAAAGACAAATAACAAAATGCCTCACTTCACAATCGAACCCATTTCCATCATTTTCACTTGCAACAGGAAAACTTATATATAAAATTTACGTTTATCTTCAACAATAAATTAAAAACTGTACCAAAAATATGAATATTATCGCATCTATAAATAACTAGCTTTTGCCCACGGCTTCGCTCGCGTTAAATTCGGGGTAACACAGTTCCCCTTTCCTGATTTGCAGATACCAGCCACCTGTAGTTTTTGCCCTTGCGCCTTATTGATTGTAATAGCAAAGCTAAGTTTCCCTTTTCTTTCCTCTTTCTCCCTCATATCACACTTTAAAAAAAAAAGCCAAAAGCCTATGTCCATCTCTAGGGTCCCAACTATCTCTGTACCAAAGTTTAGCCATAAAGGCGTGAAGACGTAACAAACACTTTCGCTTTTATAATATTAGTAAGGATTTACGTTTATCTTCAACAATAATTAAAAACTGTACCAAAAATTTGAATGTTATCGCATCTATAAATAATTATTCCTCATATATTTTGCTGCTGCAAAATGATTGTGCTAAAAATCTTACATGGAAATCATGTAAGAACAAATTTAGGTATGTATAAATATCACTGCTAATTAATCGTATTTCTTGGTAAATACCGGTTATCAGAATGGGCTTCCACAAATCAATATCTGCCTAAGACGGATTGACATCTATGTCATAAGTGAACATTGAAGTAAGCTCGAAGGTCTACAACGGCTTTTAAAATTGTATTTCTGTTGGCGGTATATATTCTCGCTTTAGTCTAAATATTTACCCAAATGTATATTATAGATAGATAGAATATTCTTTATTATGTACACCATACAAATTACAAGAATAACAGTACAACTTATAACTAATGATACAATAGGCGATCTTATCGCTAAAAGCGATCTTTTCAATGAACCTTTGGGAGTATCAGACTTGTACTGTTCAGTCAGTACAAGTACCCACCCATGTTCCTTCTTTTGCCTTTTACGTTCCGGGGCCGCGGTATCCCTTTCGAACAACCCGCCACCCCGGCAGGCGGTGGCCCTGGCAGACCCCTCTGCTTTGTTGACATTTCTTTGAGGCGCGCGTGGAATTCTAACGCGCCGCCGACACTGCAGAAATAATTTACTTAGTAAAAGACAACAAAAATGCACCATAGACAACACAAGCCAATTACAAGTCCTCACGTATAGTATCAGACTAGAAATTGAAAATGGAATGTGAGCACAATAGCACTTAACATATTGAGTTAACTTACAAAGGAGGTAAACAAAGTTAAATATAAAGGTTCAACGAGTAGTTGACTGAAAGGGTTTAATACATATGTGAAATTATTAAACTGTTTTGTCTAGTTATTTGATTAACTGTTATTATTTTGATCAAGCAACAATCAGTTACTTAGGTCAGGCAAATAAGCAATATGTTCTATTGTTTGTTTAAGATGCTTTATTTTATTGTATACTAGCTTTTGTCCGCGGCTTCGCTCGCGTTAAATTCGGTAGCGCCTTATTGATTTGTAATAGCAACGCTAAGTTTTCCCGTTTTTCCCTCATTCCCACTCTTTAAAAAAAAAAATAGCCTATGTCCGTCTCCTGGTTCCCAACTATCTCTGTACCAAAATTTATCAAAATCGGTTTAGCCATTAAAGCGTGAAGAGGTAACAAACAAACAAACTCACTTTCGCTTTTATAATATTAGTAAGGATTATTAGTAACCTGCGCTTTAATGCACAGTAAAGTAAACAAAACTGTTTCAGTTACTTTAAGATTATGGAAACTGTCATGGAAACTGACTGTCTTTCGCAAACTGCCACTGGTCATCGATCCGCTACCCATCTGTCGGGTATTATCACAAACACGGAATCGAAGGTACAAAAACACGTACACAGTATCATATGACAAGAATGACGTGTTCGTAACATCCTGTATCGTGTTACAGAAGCACGGGAGCGCCCCATGTCCCCCGTTACTAATCTGCAATGGACTAGGCATTATAGGGTGGTGGCAGGGTGCGGGCAGCGTTTTGAGGGGGCTCATTTGGGCATCAATAAGGCTGTTTTTGCGATGTCAAGATTTGCATTACTTTGGTTTATCAAGTAGATCTATACTTTCACCTTTAGATGGCGATAGGCAGTTTTTGCGATGAGAAAATTCGTGTAAGTTTGTTTTTTCGAGTAGATACATTCATTCACCTTTAAATGCTGATATTTTAAGGGTTCCGAACCTCAAAAAGCATAAACGGAACCCTTATTGTATCACTTTGTTGGCGTTTGTCTGTCTGTCTGTCACAAAACCCTATATCTCAAGAACACGTGGCTGCATCGAGTTGAAATTAAAATTGTATACTCAACTCTGTGGTCTCTTTGTGCTATGAAAAAATAACAACTCTAAGTCTATGCAGTCAAAAGATATGACTGTTTAAGTCTTGTTCTTGTTTTATGTTAAACAAGGCTTGAACACATGTGAAGAGATGATGCGGTGTCAGACTTTTACTGACTAAAACCCACCCACGTTCCTTCTTTTGCCCTTTATGTTCCGAGGCCAAGGTATCTCTTTCGAACAATCCGCACCCCTTTTGGATAGCTTCAATCAACAAAACGCTCTCGCTACCGCGCTTTCCATGCCATATCCCTATTACGTAAGAATTAATTAAATCCAGGCGGGTGTGAATGATCTACGTAAGTGGATTACGAGACAGACGAACGTTAATTGTGGACTCCGAACGGGAGCTCGTTATATCTAGCTCTCAATTTAGGAATTAAGACTAGATTTCATTTGTTTGCTTTTGGAATTCGGCACAATTTTATAAAAGAACTCGCAACCTGCCCACGTTTCATACGGGTATAACAATATTATACGTATAAACATTCGTCTTTAATTTGTACACTCTAAGTATCTATTTCTAAAAACTGTACTCAAACCCGTTGAGTAGTAAAGAAGATCTAAGCGAACCGATAGTGGAAGCGACTTCATTTTATATTTTACTAGCTTTTGCCCGCGGCTTCGCTCGCGTTAAATTCGGGGTAACACAGTTCCCCTTGCGCCTTATTGATTTGTAATAGCAACGCTAAGTTTTCCCTTTTCTTCCCTCTTTCTCCATCAAATGCCACTTTTAAAAAAAAAACAAAATTCATCAAAATCGGTTTTAGCCATTAAAGCGTGAAGAGGTAACAAACAAACAAACTCACTTTCGCTTTTATAATATTAGTAAGGATGACGAGTTCACTGATATTTAAATGACTGGCGGAAAAAAACATGATATAGCATAGCAATTCTACAAAAAAAAAAAAATAGAATGAAACTATGACCGGGACATTTTTCCAATTCCTCATTTTTTACAGGTAAAAAAAAAACAGTTTTTCTCAAATCTCAAAAGCAAAAACTGGATCCCACATAGAAAAAACATCCCTTATTGGATCACTTTATAGTCCATCTGTCTGTCAAAACAAAAAAAACCATCGGTCCCACAATTGTTCCCTGTGGGATCCCATAATCTAAGACAAAGAAAACCAATACCTACCGCAACAATCAAGGCGTCCTTGATAATCCCCTTGTTGCTTTTATTAGCGCTAATCGCTGATAACACTACGATAATGAAATCCGGTTTGATGCGAAATGATAACTTGAAATAGACTAGTAAAGCTTTGCTAAGTCCTTATCAGCACGCACTTAGTTTTGACACGCAAACGAATGCTTGAATATGCCCTTTTAATAGGCATTAAGTTGGTCTACTGGTCGAAAGCGCGACTGCTGAGAATGAGGGGGTTCGATACCCAGGTGAGGTAAAGCGTTATTGAGTTTTTTCCGTAAGTAGTAGTAGTTTTAATTTAATTTAATTCTCACATAATTTTATTGATTTATTTACATTTAGTTTTATATTTCTTAATAATATAAAAAAAAAACATTTAAAAATATAAAAAAATAGTAGCCCACTGGTATCGGGAACAGGGCCCAAGCTACCGGCGCGGCGGCGGTCAGGTTTCCAGAGAAAGGAACCTCCTAACAATACGAGCCGTGTCCAGGAGTACCGCTTTCTATATCAAGCCTTTGATTCAGCTGCCTAACGAGAGCCTCCTCAGGTATTTGGTGAATGCTGCGTATTCCTGTAATAGACGTACATACCAGTACTTTCTTATTATTGCATAGGTACTTTTAAGTTCTTCGTCTTCTCTATTTCTTAGTCTCCTACCTCCGAACTTTTGACTGTGTGAACAGATTCTTTTTTTTAATTGAAAGCTGATAAAAACTTCTTTCACAAAAACACTAAAAAGTCGGTGGCAAAAAAAAAAATCGATGAATCTAACAAAAGTGCTTTTTGGAAATCTTTTTTTTTTTGTCTTTCGTCTCTTGTCTTGTACCTTAAACCACATACGCCTATAATATCTACGACTTAGCTTTTGCCTGCGGCTTCGCTCGCGTTAAATTCGGGGTAACACAGTTCCCCTTGCGCCTTATTGATTTGTAATAGCAACGCTAAGTTTTCCCTTTTTTTCCCTCTTTCTCCCTCACATCCCACTTTTTTAAAAACAAAATTAGCCTATGTCCGTCTCCTGGTTCCCAACTATCTCTGTACCAAAATTCATCAAAATCGGTTTAGCCATTAAAGCGTGAAGAGGTAACAAACTCACTTTCGCTTTTATAATATTAGTAAGGATACCAAACAGAAAAAGAGCCGTCTATTGTTGATAGTCCATAGTGTCCGACACAATGACAATCAGCTGACGAGCAACACTATCAGATACGTGACGTCACACAGACTCGGCCTAGTTGCTCACAATAGACAGCGGCGGCACCTACACCTAGCCATAGATTAGTTAATGGGATGAAGATTGCACAGCTGGTAGACGGAGAGAATTTTGTGGAAAGTATTTTAAGGTTGTTTTTTGCTATGTTTATTGACAGAGGAATAAAAATAGCGGTTTGATATATTTTCTATAGATAAGCTGTCAAACCGCCATTTTTATTTATTCCAAGATAAAAGTTATCTGACTATTGAAAAAACAGCCCTATGTATTATTTCTTCAAAATTAATTAATTTTGTTGTAGTCTTCAAAGTCAAAGTTAGGTAAAGGTTTTTATTTATATAACATAGGTGTAAATATAAAGTAGGTATCTCCATGGTTTGCCGTAAGCGGCGTACAAATATTAAACAAAAATACGTGTGGCACTCGGGGACTGCCGCGGTAAAGCTATTGCATAGCATTTTTTATCAACTTATGCAATAAATAAAAACAATCTAAATAAAATATTTAAAAAGTACTTCCAATGAAAAGAAGTCGCAAAAAGAAACATTTTTTTATCAACTTAGACAATAAATAAAAAAATAAAAAACTAAATATAATTTTAAAAAGTACTTCCAATGAAAAGAAGTCGCAAAAAGAAAAACAAGACCTTGGGTTTGATCCAGCGCAATGTCGATTGGCTATCCGATTCTCTACCAAACACGCTAATAGAACATTAAAATCGGGATTGAAATAACGACGTTAAACAATGCACGGCCTTCAAGCCACACCTCCGTGCCCGTCGGAGTGGGGAGCGTCAGGTTTTTTTTCGTTACGGAATTTCTGGATTCGGTCCCCGCGCTCAAGGCCCGCGATAGAAGCTATGCAATAGCTTAAAAATAAAATTCAATTATAAAGGTGCCAATCTGTCTAAAAAAAATTACAAATTAAATTTAACATATTTTTTCTGTAAATAACATCTTAATTAATTGTTATAGGAACATCAACATTAATTAGTACAGAATATCTACATCATAGTGCACATCATTTTACCTGTCTAATCCACTGAGTTTCTAACGTCATCCAAATACTTTTTAATACTGTAGTATGCCTTTTCAGTTAAATATTTGAATAAGGACCGTTTATAATCATTCAACTCCTTTTTTTCTCTTATGGGCTTAGGTATTTTGTTGTATATTCTGGTTGTCATAAGCAGGGTGTCGTAAGCCGCGCTTGCCTAGGTTGGTCTGTGGATGGGTGACCACCCGTTACATACCGAGTTTCCTCCGTGCCTCGGAAAGCAGGTTAAGCCGTTGGTCCCGGCTGTCATTTGTAGATTTTTAACAGTCGTTACAGGTAGTCAGTGTTCCAAAAAGTCTGACAACCAGTCTTACCAAGGGGTATCGCATTACCCAGTAGGTACTAACTAGGTTGTGGAGGTCAGATAGGCAGTCGCTCCATGTAAAATACTGATATTCAGCTGCGTCCGGTTAGACTGGAAGCGGACCCCAACATAGTTGGGAAAAGGCTAGGCAGATGATGATTCTGGGTGTCATACCCAGAAATCTTTTTGTGTAAAGTATATATATCTTGTAAGTTGTGTAATATATCTTGTAGCCAACAATGGCAGTACTGGGAATTTCATAAGGCTGCCAAAAAAAAAAAATCCCGTAGACCAGAGCCTAGGGTAGCTCCACTGCTTCGCACGACAAAAACGGTGGGCCGATCTGAACAAATCGAATGTCTACCTGATTCAAACTATCGTTTCTGTTGTTTACCATTTCTATGTCCAAGCAAAGTACGGATGTCGATCAATGTCTTCTATTAACCGAGTTGTGCGAAGGTCTCGGCTATAATATAATATACCTAATTTTTATCAGTGCAAGTGGCTATAGACAATATGTAAAGATAACCAGAAAACCACTAAAGCTCATTTTGTAAAAATCAATCGCATGAGTTAGGGTTGCTTTCGAGTTGTTCGAAAGAGATACCGCGGCCTTGAAACATAAAAGCTATAAGAAGGAACATGAGTGGGTTTTAGTATGTAAAAGTGTGTCCCCCGTGCTCCGCCCAGAGCGGGGCAAATTATTTGATGATTGACGGGCCTGTTGGTCTAGTGGTTAGTGGCCCTGACTGCTGAGCCGGAGGTCGTGGGTTCGATTCCCACCCAGGACAAACTTTGTGTGATGAGCATGATTGTTTGTTCTGTGTCTGGGTGTGATTTATCTATAATATGTATGTATTTATAAATTATATAAGTATGTACATCAGTTGTCTGGTTACCATAACACAAGCTCTGCTTAGCTTGGGATCAGATAGCCGTGTGTGAGTTGTCCCAAGATATTTATTTATTTTATAGAGCGTGGCAAGTTATTTGATGATTTTCCATCCGCAAAACCAAAAGAAGTTAGGGTTGTCAAAGAATGGTTTTTGCTATGATGCACTACACACATAAAACGTATTTAAATGCCCTGATGCGACAATCCCGTCTTTCTCTCGAGAAGCCTGTTTACTGAAGAAAGTATAGATCCGTGTAAACACTTTGCATGTCTGTGTGAACTAATACCGAATCCGACTATTGTTCCTAGTTGATATACTGTACAAATAGTGATAGTGATATGTGTGGCTATAACCCAGTTGAGTGGTACTTCCGGAAGGGCCATAGATAACGGTAATTTATTGGATTTTCATGCATGATGTATACCATTATAATGCCGGCATGCCATTATAAAGTCTTGTTTTTTTTTTTTAAAAAAAAGGCAAGCGGCAAGGTAAGCGTGCGAGATTTAACCGTCGGGGTTGATGGGACAAACTAAGCGGAGCGGGAGGAGTGTCAGAGTTTTGCTGACTATAACCCTCCCATGTTCCTTCTTTTCAAACTCAAAGTCAAAGTTATTTATTTGTTGAACAAAGGTTATTATGATTTACGCTATAACATTTGTTTTGTTTCCGTGTTCTGCTTTGCAAGGCGTACAAATTAATTACAAAAAATCATAAAAAAACATGCAGATAAAACCGTTTCATACACAAAATAGAATCGGAGAGAGTTTTATCTTATGTTTTAATCCTCTAAAAACTCAGAGTAGAGTAGTATGCCTTTTCAATCAAGAAATGTTTGCCCTTTGTGTTCTGGGGCCGCATCTCTTTCACAACCAAACCCGTCAGGCGGTGGCCTTGTAAGGCAGTGGCCCTGGCTTTTAAAACACCGTATTCCTGCTGATATAAATCTTTCAGTTAATTTGACGGCACGGTTGGCGCAGTAGCTGAGCAATCGACTGCTGCGCTGCGTGTTGCGGGTTCGATTCCCGCACGGAACAAATATTTGTGTAAGTGACCTGTAAATAGTTGTTTCGGGTCTGGCTGTTTGTGTATGTGAGTTTGAATGTTTGTTGTGAAACGCACCAACGATACAGGAGAAATTCCTTGTGTAGGGAAACGTTTTTAAGCTATTGCATAGCTTCTATCGTGGGCCTTGAGCGCGGGGACCGAATCCAGAAATTCCGTAACGCAAAAAAAAACCTGACGCTCCCCACTCCGACGGGCACGGAGGTGTGGCTTGTCTAACGTCGTTTACACAATACGGTCAGTTATTTCAATCCCGATTCTAATGTTCTAATAGCGTGTTTGGTAGAGAATCGGATAGTCAATCGACATTACGCTGGATCAAACTTAAGGTCTTGTTTTTCTTTTTGCGACTTCTTTTCATTGGAAGTAGGTACTTTTTAAATATTTTATTTAGATTGGTTTTATTTATTGTATAAGTTGATAAAAAATGCTATGCAATAGCTTTACCGCGGCAGTCCCCGAGTGCCAAACGTATTTGTTTTTTAAAAATTAAGTAACAGCAAACATACATTCTCGCCTACATTTTTCCTGGTTTTAGGTAAGCCACATATCACAAGTTCTTGGAAGTACAAGCTTATCCAGCTTTGGACTTCGAATGGTTAATTGATTAATTGCATAGTCAAAGGTATTACCAACTCCTTATCAGTGATAACCAATTGTCTCGGTTTTTATCAGCTAAGCCAACAGACATTGTAATTTCATGGTGATTTTGATAGATTTAGATTTGAATAGTCATTTATGATGAATACAAGATAAGTTATTGAACATCTGGTGCTTAGTCATTTTATTTAGGTATTTGATTTGATAATTTACAATAAGTTAAAGTTAGGCTTACTCTGCCGACCGTGTCACGGCGCATTATTGTTCCACGCGCGCCTCAAAGAGATGCCAGTAAAGCAGAGGGGCCTGCTAGGGCCACCGCCTGCCGGGGTTGCGGGTTGTTCGAAACAGATACCGCGGCCCCTGTAAAGGGTAAAAGAAGGAACATGAGTGGGTTTTCGTTAATAAAAGTCTGACACCAATTCTCAAAATTATTTTTATTATCGAAAGGGTGTGCTTCCTAAAAGGTTCCATAACAAATTGATCTATATTACATCGGTAGTTTATGAGTAATCTTCTATTTATTATATTTTTTCTTTTAATGTACCTATATGGACGACATGCTTGCTTGCATGGACGACATCTCTTAGAAGCAATGGAAAACAATACTTGATAAGAGTTTGTGTAAGATACCATCACAATAACTAAAAAAGCTGAGATTCACAGGCAAAGGTAGTCCGATCGGACAGAAATCAGGCACAGCACCAATGGCTTAGCTTAATATGCTTTCCGAGGCACGGGGGCATCTTACCGCCATATTCCAAACTTCAGGCTACTGTGAAACCCCTTATAGACAAACCTAATAACTCTTTTAGACCAACCCAGGAATCAAACCTGTGATCAGCAGTCGTGCACACCGCGAGACCAACACAGCAGTCAATCTTTATTTTACATTGTAAATCACAGGAATGACAACTTCCGTAAACCGAGGAAGTTTCTGAAAGTCGTGATCGTTATAATTATTAGTCCTAGTTATAATAATGTCCATATTGTTCTAGTGTCGGAAACTGGGTCTAGGTTAAGGCTAAGGTGACTAAGTAAGCTTTTTAATAAAATTATCTAATTAAGTTCATAAAATTTTATGGTATTGATTTACTATATTACTCGTTCTCGACGGCAAGTTAAGCCAAGTTATAGGCCTATGGGCGATATAAAAGAACCAGGTTCAAAACTTACCATAGGTAATGAAATACCATATTTAGTTACAGTAATTAGTAAGAAGACTTAATTAAACATATTGTTTTTGTTTATACTATCGCATTAAGTAACCCTGTAATAATAGTCGTAAGTAGAAGAATAAATAAATACATATAAGTTTTTAAGCTGACACGGCCACTTATATTATTTACTAGCTTCCGCCCGCGACTTCGTCCGCGTGGCATAGTTACTTTGGGCTAACGCTAACTTTAACCCGCGTGATGAATAAAAAAAATTTCTTTCTCTCCCCTTTTCTTTCCTCTTTCTCCCACTTTTCTCACTCTTTTACAACAACACAGTTTTTTATAATAATTTGTTTATTTGTACACACAGAAAAAACTTACATAAGCAAACAGTGAATAAATAATATTTGTACAGTGATAACAATATTGAAAGGCGAACTTCTACCTCCTAAACTCGGCCAGAAAGCCTGTGTTTTAGGAGACAATGTTCTTCTAATGATTGGCACTACAGAAGTATTTGGCTGTCATGCAAGTCACACAAAGTTCCCCTTTCCTGATTTGCAGGTACCTGCTACCTGTAGTTTTTGCCCTTGCACCTTATTTATTGTAATAGTAAAGCTAAGTTTTCCATTTTCTTCGCTCTTTCTCCCTCATTTCTCATAAAAAAATAAGAAGCCTATGTCTGTCTCCAGGGTCTATCTCTGAACCAAAATTCATCAAAATCGGGTTAGCCATTTAGGCGTGAAGACGAAACAAACAAACAAACTCACTTTCGCTTCTATAATATTAGTAAGGAAAACATTTGAAACGGGACATTTACCGGGATTTTATCCGTAATGATGGCGTGTGCAAATGCGTCAATATATTGGAAACTCAAAAACAATACCTAGTAAATATGGTATATATCCCGTTTAAAATATTATAAATAAGAAAGACTGGTTAATTAGAATGCCATAAGGCAATATTCTTCCTTGTCTCTTTATGTTCTTAATGAAAGAAAGCCTAGAATTACTGTTATATGTACTATGACTTTGATTATATTAATATGCAAGTACGCATTAGATAAGCTATTGTTCGTGAATCATTTTATGTTCTGATCTTGTGACCCGTAAGCTGCGCTTAGACTTTTGTGCCTTGATAAGTCTGCACGGAATTTATAAGTTGCAAGGTTTCTCTTAAGCATGGACGTTAATAGTACATTTTGATTCAGTTGAGGAGACTTTGACATTGTGTTAGTTGTGGAATTGCCTTTTCAGGCTGGAGGAGAAGCAAAAGGTATGAAGCCGCTAAACAGTCACAAATTGAAAATAAGAAATTCTGAAATTTTTGAACTCAAATAATTTCTATTTTTCTTAAAAAAAAACGTTGCCCCACACTAAGATAGGTGCGTTTACAAACATTTAAACTCACATACACAAACAGCCAGACCCGGAACAACTATCTGTAGGCCATGCAAATATTTGTTCCGTGCGGGAATCGAACGCGCGACACGCAGCGCAGCAGTCGATCTCTTACCCACTGCGCCAACCATGTCGTCTAAATATCATTTATTTGAGTTCAAAAATACTTGTTGTTAGAGGTAAGTTATTTTACGAATAATCATTATGCTTATTTATGATCTTTTGCTCATCATCTGCCTAGCCTTTTACCAACTAGGTCGGCCTCAAGTCTAATCGGATGCAGCTGAATACCAGTATTTTACGTTTATGTTATTGTGTTGATAAATATAATTTAAATTTTCTTTTAAATATGAAGGCCTCAAAAACATGCGCCTCCGACTATAGGCATTTGAGCAATACCCGTATGTGTAGCAAAATCAGAAAAAAATAAAGCCATCGTTGCGATAAATGAAAAAACTCACGTGTCGAAAACACATGGTTTACTTCAATAAAGTAGGTATTTATATATAGTTATGATGGTTGTAAAGTTCGTATCATTTTTAAATAACAAGATTACATCGCCCATCTGTCTTCTCAATCATCATCTGCATAGCCTTTTCCCAACTGACTTTTGACTTTTGACGGGCCTGTTGGTCTAGTGGTTAGTGGCCCTGACTGCTGAGCCGGAGGTCGTGGGTTCGATTCCCACCCAGGACAAACTTTGTGTGATGAGCATGATTGTTTGTTCTGTGTCTGGGTGTGATTTATCTATAATATGTATGTATTTATAAATTATATAAGTATGTATATCAGTTGTCTGGTTACCATAACACAAGCTCTGCTTAGCTTGGGATCAGATAGCCGTGTGTGAGTTGTCCCAAGATATTTATTTATTTAACTATGTTGGGGTCGACTTCCAGTCTAACCGGATGCAGCTGAATATCAGTATTTTACATGGAGCGACTGCCTATCTGACCTCCACAACCCAGTTAGTACTGGGTAATACGATACCTCTTGGTAAGACTGGTTTTCAGACTTTCGGGACACTGACTACCTGTAACGACTGTCAAAGATCTACAAATGACAGCCGGGACCAACGGCTAAACGTGCTTTCCGAGGCACGGAGGAAACTCGGTATGTAATGGGTGGTCACCCATCCACAGACCAACCTAGGCAAGCGCGGCTTAACCTAAAGATTGATCCGAGCGGCTGCTCTTATTTAGCCACGAGCTCCTCATCCCACGAGCCCCATCTGTCTTCTCAATGATCTCAAGATGCATACATGGTATGATTGATGAATACAACAGACGTTGCCCCACACTAGGATTTCTCCTGTATCGTGGTTGCGTTTACAAACATTCAAACTCACATGCACAAACAGCCAGATCTGGAACAACTATTTGTAGGCCATACAAATATTTGTTCCGTGCGGGGATCGAACCCGCGGCACGCAGCGCAGCAGTCGATCGCTCAGCCACTGCGCCAACCGTGTCATCAATATAAATAAGACTGTTATTTTTCGTATTGTCGTTGAGTTTCTTGAGTAATAATAAGTCAAACAATACGATAACTGACCAATGCTTGCACTAACTGGACAGGTTCACTCAAATCTGTGTGGTAGGTACTTTCTCAAAAAACCACCTCATAAACTAGTCTACATAATCCTTCATCATCTGCCTATCCTTTTCCCAACTATGTTGGGGCAGCTTCCAGTCTTACCGGATGCAGCTGAATATCAGTATTTTACATGGAGCGACTGCCTATCTAACCTCAACAACCCAGTTAGTACTGGGTAATACGATGTCCCTTGATAAGACTGGTTGTCAGACTTTAGAGACACTGATTACCTGTAACGACTGTCAAAGATCTACAATTGACAGCCGGGACCAACAGCTTAATGTGCTCTCCGACGTACGGAGGAAACTCGGTATGTTACGGGTGGTCACCCATCCACAGACCAACCTAGGCAAGCGCGGCTTAACCTAAAGATCGACCCGAGCGGCTGCTATTATTTAGCCAGGAGCTCCTCTACATAGTCTTTATGTAAGTTAAAGAAGATTTTTGTCCGCGCTTAAAAAGAGACTGACCTCTTAGTTTTTTTTGGCTGTTTCTTCTCAGAGTAGTCGAGTATGGAAAACTGGCATGAACTAGTTTAAAAAAAAAACCACGTGTAAAAGTGTTTGTAGAAACCTACTTGCTAAATAAACATCATTTATCTTTATGACTAGGTATATAATTTAATTATATAACAAGTTAATTAGTTACAGAATAATAATTGTAATTCTCACAGTGTAGCAGAAATTAGATACGAATCTGTCTCAAGAAAATATGTCTTTTTTTTAGATTTTGTACTAAATGGCGTGAAAACTTCACTAGTTCTGCGTCTATTTTATTTCTATTTCAATAGACTATGGGAATGCTGGAGCCCGCGGTAAAAACTTAAAAATATAAATAAATAAAAAAAAACGGCTAAGCGCGAGTTAGACTAGCGCACCGACGCGACGGTTCCGTACAAACTTGCGACAATAACGGCCATATCTTTTATCTGCGTAGACTTAGAGGGTTGTTTTTTTCACAGTACAAAGGAACCACAGACTTGAGTATATACTTTTAATTTTAAATCCATACCTCCACGCGTTCCCGATAAAAAGGGTCTTGACAGACAGACAGATGGACGGACAACAAAGGGATCCAATAAGGGTTCTGTTTTTCTTTTTGAGGCACGGATCCCTACAAAGGTACGCCTAATGGCAAACCATAGATAACTAACAATAATATAACATCTAACACACCTGTTTATCTATAATCTATGTTTACAAATAAATAAATCTAAAACCTATAGTATTTAGTAGATTATTAACCAAGGGGATAAAGCAGTGTCTTCTGTCGCGGGTGACGATTTAAATAGCGAGCGCAACCAAGGGCCCGAGGCTTACTCCCGAGCGTAGCGAGGGTGTTAAAAACTTAAATCACGAGCGAAGCGAGGGATTTAAGACGATTCCTGAGTGTAGCGAGTGATTTAAGTTCACCCAAGACTAAGACAGTTTTATCACCGAGGAAAATACTCTACTTTTCTTTAAGAATTTATAAACGGTTTGGCTTGAAATCAGTCAAAACTGCTTTAAAGTTTACTTTAATAACTATTAATTTTATCATGCAATATTAAACGGTTGAGGAGTTCTCTTTGAAGGAGGTAATTCTGGCTGCAGTTTATGTCATGTTTGGCATAAAAATGTATTGTCACCATATTCAAAGTCGCATACAAAATTTCAGCCCAATCGGAAACCAACACGTAGTTGAAAAATAGTTCGCAAATTTTGAAGTGGACAACTTTAACTACAACGACATACGAACCGTACAGACGAAATAACATTCCAATCTTTTCTAATCTTTCGCGTTTGTTTTGTTTAGAATATAATTTGAGACGAAATCAAGAAGTGTGTGATAACAGATAAGATGCTGTCGCTATTAGATAACAGGCCAGTATCGGGAGATGAAGAGAGAAAGGAACACGTCACAATATGGAGGAGAATAGAACAGAGAACAAGGGAGATGTTGATGATGTTATTGCTGTCAAAAGTGGAGACGCTTATACTTATGATGAAGCTGTGGAGTTGACTGGTAAATAAATAATTCTCTACTATAATTTATCATCATACCTGTTATGGAATAGGTACCTATTTACTTTTGCTTGTTAACTTTTGTTTCGTAAAGTAAGCAATGACTTATTGTCGGGCCTACACTGCCCTCTCATACTTATCGCTGTAACAACAACATTGTAAAACCAAATGATTTTAAAAGAGTAACCATGGAGTTTCTTGCCGGTTCTTCTCCATAGGAAACGACGAACCTGAACCGTGCACCTTTTCTCGACGTTATATAGTGTCCATGTAGGACTATGTGAAATAAAAATATTTTGATTTGATTTAGGATACATACCCACATTTGGCGAGTTATGTTTAGCTTCCGATAGGTACGTCTCTGCTTAGCCCTTGATGGATTACAGGCGTTGTGTTGTGTTTACTGTACAGACGGCATTTTGTGTTTATTTTTAACACAAAAGGTACGGATCGGCGTTCAGTTGTGATATGCAAATAGTACAAAGAAAGACAACATTAAAAACAGACTTACAAAAAAAATACTAAAAAGTGGAAAATAACTCTACTTCCGGAAGTCGGTGTCTTTCATCATCATTCATAGATTTTTTTGACCGACTTCGACTTTATTTAATGTCTTTTTAGTTTTTTGTAAGTAGATTTTTTTGGCATTTTTTTATTTTAGTTTTCATAGCTGTGGTATGATGGTATCTCACAGAATTCTTATCTTGCATTCATTTTTCATTGTTACTAAGAGATATTAACATATCGTCTATTGACATTAGACGAAAAAATATGTATTGTAGAAGATAACTCGTAAATTACCTAAGCAATATGGATAAAATTCATAATGGAACCCTTTTTTTATAGAAGACACAATCGAAGGAGGAATCGCGTAACAAACATACAAAAAAAACAGTCGAATTGAAAACATCCTCTTTTTTTGAAGTCGGTTATAAATCACGCTATTTTTATATTAATGTTGTTTGTGTAAGGCTTCAAGAAAAAGTGGGATTAACTAACTAACGCCAACTTTAACCCGCGTGATGATCGAACAATAAAAAATCTTTCTCTCCCTTTTTCTTCCCTCTTTCTCCCCCTTATCTCACTTTTTAGCCTGTCTGTCTCCAGGGTCCCAACTATCTCTGTACCAAAATTCATCAAAATCGGTTGGACCATTTAGGCGTGAAGACGTAACAAACAAACATACAAACAAACTCACTTTCGCTTTTATAATATTAAAGTAAGGATTGATAGTCCCTATTTCATCTTTCAGGCCATGGTCGTTACAACTACCTTCTCCTGGCAGTCTGCTGCATTATCGCCAAAGCTTTCGCATTGGATATGTTCGGGTTCGCGACGGTGGTGGCTGCTTCCAGCTGCGACCTGAAGATGGGGCTGAAAGAGATCGGGATATTGGCTTCAGCACCGTTTGCAGGTAGGACTTGGTTCTTTCAATTCACAAAGCTGTTCTGATTGGACCAAATTTTTCGAAGAGAAGTCTTTAGCGGTTCATTGTTGACGATTGGGGTCATGCATATTCAGGTCTATTGACGACAGGCCGTGTCGACGGCGCGTTTGTGTTTCACGCGCGCCTCAAAGAGATGTCAGCAAAGCAGAGGGGCTTGCCAGAGCCTCCGCCTGCCGGGGTTGCGGGTTGTTCGAAAGAGATACCGTGGCCCCGGAACGTAAAGGGCAATAGAAGGAACATGGGTGGGTTTTGGTCAGTAAAAGTCTGACACCTCCCCCTGCTCCGCCCAGAGGGGGGAAGTTATTTGATGATTTCCCAACCGAAAAAAAGGGGTAAGAGTAATCAAACGAAAGGTGAAAGTGAAAGTGACACTAACTCAGTGGACGATCTTTGGCCTGGTTATCTGGTAGCTGCTGGATGATACTTCCCGAATAACGTGCTAAATGTGGAGATGCCTATGTCCATCAGTAGATAGCAGGATTATGATAACGGCTTTTTTGCGGATGGGAATCATTAAATAACTTCCTCCTGGAAACTGGGCGGAGCGGAGGGCAGTGTCAGACTCTTATTGGCTAAATCCTACTAAAAATATGAGTGATATTTACATTTTAAAATATTTTTTAATACAAAAAAAAATAGTAGCCCTCCGGTATCGGGAACAGGGTCCAAGTTATCGCCGATCAGGGCTCCAGAGAAAGGAACCTCCTAACAATACGAGCCGTGTCCAGGATTACAGCTTCCAGCATCCCTTGATCCAGCCGACTAACGAGAGCCTCCTCAGGTATTGGCAGATACTACTATCGGCACAATGATCGCTGGCTCCACATAATTATAATGAGTGGTATTATAATATCATAAATATATTTAATAATCATTTATTACTTAATTAAGTATTTACACATCATCATCTGCCTAGCCTTTTCCCAACTATGTTGGGGTCGGCTTCCAGTCTAACCGGATGCAGCTGAATATCAGTATTTTACATGGAGCGACTGAATATCTGACCTCCACAACCCAGTTAGTACCTACTGGGTAATACGATACCCCTTGGTAAGACTGGTTGTCAGACTTTCGGGACACTGACTACCTGTAACGACTGTCAAAGATCTACAAATGACAGCCGGGACCAACGGCTTAACGTGCTTTCCGAGGCACGGAGGAAACTCGGTATGTAATGGGTGGTCACCCATCCACAGACCAACCTAGGCAACCGCGGCTTAACCTAAAGATCGACCCGAGCGGCTGCTATTATTTAGCCACGAGCTCCTCCTCCTAATTAAGTATTTACACAGTTTATCATTTATTATTCGCATATCATAATTTATCATTTAAATATTCATTTATGTTATAGTAGCTTTTGTATAATAGAAATATATATATAACTAGCTTCCGCCTGCAATTTCGTCCGCGTCGCATAGTTATGTACTTTGGGCTAACGCTAACTTTAAGCCGCGTGATGATCGAAAAAAAATATTATCTTTTTCTCCCCTTTTCTTCTCCCTTTCTCCCCCTTTTTTCACTTTTTTTTAGCTTATATCCGTCTCCAGGATCCCAACTATCTCTGTAACAAAATTCATCAAAATCGGTTTGGCCATTTAGGCGTGAAAACGTAACAAACAAACAAACTCACTGTCGCTTTTTTAATATTAGTAAGGATTCATTAATAAAAAATATTATGTTTATTTATTGCTTATTAATATATCGAATGGTATATATTCCAGGTGTTCTCTTTGCGTTCCCTTGGGGTTACTACGCAGACACGCATGGCCGACGCCGTGCTCTGCTGCTGTCTACTGCTGTCGGGTTCCTCTTCGGGGCAGTCAGCAGCTTCGCTCCAAGCTGGCAGATCATGCTCGCCATCAAGCTCATTGGCAGTAGTTTGTACGTAGAACTACTTATTTAAAATTATTAAACTATAAGTTTTTTTTTGCTGATGAGCAACATCAAATCGAAGGTCAGCCTGATAATTTCACTTTTTGAACGTCACATTACAAGAGAAAGTCCCACAAAAACGCCCTGCCCTTCGCCACTTCGTAGTTTTTAGCTGAAAAGAAGAAGTGGCGGAACAAACTCCCCAGCAACACACCTGTCTGTCAGGTTAGAAGAACCAGATTTTAATCAAATAACTTCCCAGCTCTCCGGGGGGAAGTATCAGACTTGTACTAACTAAAACCCACCAATGTTCCTTCTATTCCCCTTTATGTTCTGGGGCCGCAGAATCTCTTTCGAACAACCCACAGCTCCACCATGAGCTTAAACTAGGGGTGACGGCATCTCAATTCTGGAAGCCTACTCTCTGTGAGTTCCCTTATTATGTGGTGTCATCTTTTAAGTCACATATAAGCTTCTTATATTAATTGTTTGTGTAGTATTAGCAGTAGGTAGGTACAGCATTGACTATCCACCGTTATATTTTAATATTCGTAAAGGCCTTCCAAAGGTTGTCCGGAAGATATCGCTATAAGCGATAAAAACGCCATTGTAACCATATTATAGAATTAGCAATTTCTGTAAAACAGTTATGTTAAAACTGTGTGCAATAAACTATATTGTACTCTATTCTCTGCATAATACTTGAAGTCACGCAAATACCACGTCGCGCTAGCAGACAGACGACGTTTGTCGTATAAACAGAGACCAAATAACAAGCGATAGTAGACTACAAAATGATCAGACACAATACCAGATATTTACTATCTGGTCCATTGTTGTAGGGGATGAAAAACTCTACACCTAGTTCTTCATTTATCTATAGCTATACCAACCTTTTGCAATGAAAGTCAGAACCTCCTTCTCTCGCCTTCTATGTCATGACTGTAGCTAGTTAGTTCTCCATATTTTACCATCGCATAGGCATGCAATAATATTCAAATTTAAAATTAATGACATAATTATAAATATACATAAGAATTTATTGAAAGTTATTAGGAAATAAATGTCAAATCATAAGAATTACAAGAATGTCAATTATAAGAATTACAATAACGTTCCTGCATTCGTTTCTTCCAGTGGATCTAGTATCAAATTTATTTTTCACGCGCTTATTAGCACATTGCCATGCACGTGCTCGAATTATATGGAGCTGTCATTAATATAATAATGTATTGCATTATTTGAATATTATGATGTATGATCGTTTACTGAATGCCGTCGTATATCATGCTGATAAAGAAATAATTGGCAGTGTTTATAATAATCTCTGTATTGCCAGAAATAGATATTATTTTGGGGATCCACCTGGTTCCGAGAGAGCTTTTGAACTAATATATATTGCAGATTGTTGTGCAATACAATTAGCTTGGGCGAATTTTATTTAGTTTGTAGTTTCAGCTTAGTGTGCTGTAGTAGTAGATCTCTGGTGTAATGATTTTCCAAATACAGCAAAATTTACAAGAAAAACCCTGGTTTTACTTATAAATTTTGAGCTCTAGCACGAGTGACTGGTGTAAATAATAAATATGTCGACTTTTGAATAAAAAATACTTTCAGCACCAGCAGATATCGTCCATAGATGTAGATAAATTCTTAAAATTATGAAAATACTAGTTTTTGCCCGCGGCTTCGCTCGCGTTAAATTCGGGGTAACACAGATCCCCTTTCCTGATTTGCAAGTACCTGCTACCTGCAGTTTTTGCCCTTGCGACTTATTGATTTGTAATAGCAAAGCTAAGTTTTTCCTTTTCTTCACTCTTTCTCCCTCATATTCCACTATCTCCTATCTCTGGGTCCCAACTATCTCTGTACCAAAATTCATCAAAAACGCTTTAGCCGTTAAGGCGTGAAGAGGTAACAAACTCACTTTCGCTTTTATAATATTAGTAAGGATGACATGTGAAGCGGGTTTTTTTATACCGCATATGTTCCATGGCCGCTGTTTCTCTTTCTAACAGCTCGAAACCCCGGCAGGCAGTGGGTCTAGAGGCCCCCTCTGCTCTGCTGACATCTATTTAAGGCGCTCGTGGAACACACACGTCCTGTCGTCACTAGATGGACGGACGGTGAGCTACATTGCTACATTGCTCGCCGTCCACAGACCCGGGTCTACGGTGGCCGGGAATCGTCTCGCGGCGGTTAGGTTTGTTTAAGGTTCTCCCCCAAACAGGCACACTCTTGACCATTTTTTCATAACTGATAACAAAAATTTAGAATTTATGACAGTGTAAAATTATATGTATGTCTAGAGATAATAAGAATTAGCCATCATAATATCATAAAAATATGCTATGTCACAGATTAATTGGCCATAGACGTCACACACTGCGGTCAATCTCATAATAGAAGATATAAATTTTCAACTAGCTTTTGCCCGCGGCTTTTTAAACATTAAAAGTAAAATTCGGGGATTACCCCGGATTACCGAGGTACCTGTAGTTTTTGACCTTGCGCCTTATTTATTGTAATAGCAATGCTAAGTTTTCCCTTTTCTTCCCTCTTTCTTCCTCATATCCTAATCTTTTAAAATAACCTATGTCCGTCTCCAGGGCCCCAACTATCTCTGTACCAAAATTCATCAAAATCGGTTTAGCAATTTAAGCGTGAAGACGTAACAAACAAATAAATAAACAAACAAACTCACTTTCGCTTTTTTATAAAATACTAGCTTTCGCCCGCGGCTTCGCCCGCGGCTTCGCCCGCGTTAAATTCAGTATAACACACCAAGCAGACCTGCAGTTTTTGCTCTTGCGCCTGATTGATTTGTAATAGCAACACGAAGTTTTCCATTTTCTTCCCTCGTTCTCCCTCATATCCCGTTTTTTAAAATTAGCCTATGTCCGTCTCCTGGTTCCCAACTATCTCTGTACCAAAATTCATCAAAATCGGTTTAGCCATTAAAGCGTGAAGAGGTAACAAACAAACAAACAAACTCACTTTCGCTTTTATAATATTAGTAAGGATTATTATTAGTAAGGATAATTAGGTACTTAGTAAATTGTGATATGCAAAAAAAAAACGTGTCTGACTATCTGCGCCATGTCATGTTCAATTTATCATTTATTGGTATTACATGTAGCTTTTGATCATAAATCTTTTATCGAAGACGCTTTATAATAAAGGGCGTAATTGCCAAAACGGATGACTTATAAAAAAATCCTACTAATCCTACTTCCTACTAATATTATAAATGCGAATGTTTGTGAGGATGTATGGATGGATCGATGGATGGATGTCTGGATGTTTGTTACTCTTTCACGTCAAAACGGCTGAACGGATCTTGATGAAATTTGGCATAGAGGTAGATTATAGTCTGGAATAACACATAGGATACTTTTTTTCATCATCACGCGGACGAAGCCGCGGGCGCCAGCTAGTATAAGGATATTAACATATTTTTGCCACCCACTAGTCAAAATCTTTTATTTCACAAAGGTCTAGGACCAAGGCCTTATGTAGATCATTATAACCTGCCAAGCCTTTTGCCTATATTTTGGTCGATATCCAGTCTAACCGGATGCAGCTGAATACCAATATTTTATGGAGCGATTGCCTATCTGACCTCCACAACCCTGTTAGTACAAGGTAGCACGATTCCCCTTGGTAGGACTGGTTGACAGTTTTTCGGGCCATTGACGTCCTATATCGACTGTCAAAGATCTACAAATGACAGCCAGGATTGGTCCTGGCTGTCATTTGTAGATCTCTGTTTCATGTCATTTGTAGATCGGCTTAACGTGCTTTCCGAGGGTCACAAGAAAATTGTTATGTAATGGGCCACCAATCTACGGTCCAATCTAGGCAAATAAGGCTAGATTAAGTAAGCTTAAGTAAGCATACAAAATTAAAATCCTAGCAGTTCAGAGGGGCCTGCCAGGGCCTCCGCCTGCCGGGGTTGCAGGTTGTTCGAAAGAGATACCGAGGCCCCGGAACGTAAAGGGCAATAGAAGGAACATGGGTAGGTTTTAGTCAGTACATGTCTGATGCTCCCTTCCGCTCCGCCCAGAGCGGTGGAAGTTATTTGATGATTTTCCACTCCAAAAAAAATAAAAGGGCTTAACCTAAAGATCGTCCCGAGCGACTTGTATGAAGCATAAATTGCGCCCCGCGTTTTCGCCCTTGAATGAGATGAAATTGCATTACGAGATCTATCAGATCTTTTGCAGGACCTTTGTATTGTGCGTTGAATTTAATCGTGTTGTTTCACTCCTTGCGGGAGGATCTAACTTTATGTATGAGAAACCTGTATCTTTAAGAGGCTGATTAGGTCTCAAACGCACCAAAGGGTAGGTTAGTTTCGAGATCTTTTAGTGCTTTGAAGCAGCAGCTGAAAGTTGTTAGAAAATGATGGCGCAGGGAACGTGTTAAGCCAGGGTATAAACTAACCTACACACAAAATTTCATTCCATTTCATCCCAATCAGTTCTGTCGTTTGAGCGTGAGGGAGTGAAAAACGTAAAGGGGACAAAAGTGACTTCAAATGGTTAGTGTAACACACACGTTGCTGCTAGCCAGTTCTGTGACCTACTACCCTACCATGACGTCTTAAAGCAGAACTTATTCCGCTGAGGGAAAGAGACAGAGCTATACAGGGTGTCTAGCACCATCTCTTTCTCACACAGGAATAAGAACTGCTATAAGATGTCATGGTAACCCTTTTGACTTGACAGGCTATTTTCACATGTTCAGATACGCACATCCAAATTTCGCCTTCATAATATTAGTGTGATTCTTATATTATGCTGGCTGATTTCAGCTCCACAGCAAGCTACACTCTATGTATGACCATTCTGGGCGAGTGCACCGTGGTACGACACAGGAGTCAGTTCCTGCAGGTCATGAACTCCTTCAATTTGGCGGCGGAAATGTTTGCTTTTGGTAAGTATTCAAACTTGTTCCAACAAAGATAGTGTAAATAGTTCATTGCGTAAATTGACTTTAATTGATATAGGTAGTGATAAATGAAGTCCTGCTTTTGCTTAGGTGTCAGAAGAAGACCTGGTAAAATGGCAATGGCTTTCAATCTGTGTGGTGCTTTCTTAAAAACAGCATTTCAGACACCAGCCCTTTAAAAAAAAAAATCTGCCGCACTATGATTTCTCCTATATTGTGGACGCGTTTGCAAACATTTAAACTCACATACACAAACAGCCAGACCCAGGACAACTATCTGTAGGCCATACAAATATTTGTTCCGTGCGGGGATCGAACCCGCGACACGTAGCGCAGCAGTCGATCGCTCAGCCAACGATGCCGTCTAATCTGCATAGTCCTCATGTAAGTTGACCAGAGTTTTGTCTGGACCATAAAGAGACTATGACCTCTGAGTTTGTTTCGGCGGTTTCTTCTCAGAGTAGTCGGGTACGAAACACTGGCTCCATCTAGTTTAAAACAAAGACGTGTAAAAACCTACTTGCAAAATAAACATTGTTTATCAAAACGTGTCTTATTTCTACATCAACTGCTGGTACACGGCATCGTCATGGTCATGCATGACATCACCATGCAAGATCCTACTATCCTTACTAATATTATAAAAGCGAAAGTGAGTTTGTTTGTTACCTCTTCACGCTTTAATGGCTAAACCGATTTTGATGAATTTTAGTACAGAGATAGTTGGGAACCAGGAGACGGACATAGGCTAATTTTTTTTTTTTTAAAAGTGGGATGTGAGGGATGAAAGAGGGAAGAAAAGGGAAAACTTAGCGTTGCTATTACAAATCAATAAGGCGCAAGGGGAACTGTGTTACCCCGAATTTAACGCGAGCGAAGCCGCGGGCAAAAGCTAGTAATATATAATAATATAAATGCAAATGTTTGTGAGAATAGATCGATGGATGTATGGATGGATGTCTGTCACTCTTTCGCGTCAAAACGGCTGAACGGATCTTGATGAAATTTGGCACAGAGTTAGATTATAGTCTGGTATAACACGTAGGATACTTTTTTTCGATCATCACGCGGGCGAAGCCGTGGGCGCCAGCTACAGCTAGTGTTCTATAAGATAATTACAATCACGTTTCCATTTTCTTCCAGGCTTAGCATACTTGATCCTCCCCTTAAGCTTCAACCAACCCCTACCATGGTTTGGCATGACCTTCCGACCCTGGCGCCTGTTTACCTTACTCCTCGCGTTACCGCTGGGTATAGGAGCTGTCTTCATGTTCTGGCTCGAGGAGAGTCCTAAGTTCTTGGCCAGTAGAGGACATCATGTGAAAGCCTTGAAGGTACTGGAAAAGATCTATAAAGTAAATGGGGGGCAGAAGGATGGATATCCGGTAGGTTGATATCTTATTTATTTTTGTGCGTCTAGAGAATCGCTTTCAATCAACATTTAAAACAATGGCTGTGCTTTATATTTCGCAATTATTATTACTTATTTGATTTTAGTTTTTGTATGCAGTATGTCCACTTAACTGTTCCATGTTAGTTTTAATTGAACTTATTGTAAGTTGTTTATTTGATGTTTTACTTCTTCTATTTTATTTTCTGTTTCTATGTTAATTATTGTAATTGGTGTTATACCGTTTTAATTAAGATAAATAAATAAATTAGTAGTTTTAGCTGAGTCTGTGACAACAGAATGGACACCATAACCCATTAAAGTCATTATGTATAGTAACTGTTGGATCAAGATGTTCGTAAATAAAAATTGAATTGAATTAATTATTTTCAGGTAAAACACATTCTGATATCAGACACGGAAACTAAACAAGCCAGTTCATTCTGGACTTCTATCGCAGAGCACACAGCGCCGATATTTATGCCACCCTTGCTGTGGAGAACCATACAACTATTCTTTCTTATAGCATTATGTTGCAGCACGTAAGTATGTTTTGTTTGCTGTTCTAAATCTGTCAGGCAGTGAGAGATAATTTCGGACTGGATTTGTACTAGGTTGATGAAAAAAGACATTTCTTTCGGATGTACTTCTCCCGCTGCGGGCGGAGCAAAAGGGAGTTTCAGATTTTTGCTGACTAAAACCCATACACGCTCCTTCTTAAGAGTTGTTCGCAAGAAATACTCTTTGGTATAACCCGTAACCCCAGCAGTGTGTCCGGCAAGCCCCTATGCTATGCTGATATGCTGCTATGTATTTAAAGCGCGTGTGGAACATGAACGTGCCGTCGACACGGTCTGTCGTCACGGTGAGCACAACGTCCACAGACATGCGTCTAAGGTGGCCGGGAGTGGTCTCGCGGCATCCGACGACTGTAGCGTCTTACGCGGCGTCTGGGTTGGTTTGAGGTTCTCTTCCTCAAACGTACGTAATAGGCTCGCCTTCTATTACATGATACATAGGATAAATTGCGAAATCTGGGTGTTATTTTAAGTACGCCCTGTCTAACCCGGGATTACAGCCGACATGTTGTGTTTCTGTGGGAAGCATGGATAATAAGGAGGTTCGACCACGCAGTTCGTTCATTTAACAACTCTAGACAAATATTGGGATACCTATGTTAAAGCTTAAAAAAAATCTCGAAAATAATGTACGTGATTATACTGAATTATTATTTTTTATTATTTACAAAGGCATTCTAAATAAAACTGCTTTTAGAGTTTCTTCACACACCACACGTTTCTTATCACAGGAAAGCCTGAAGATATCGAGTTGAAATCCTTACTAATATTTTAAAAGCGAAAGTGAGTTTGTTTGTTTGATTGTTACCTCTTCACGCTTTAATGGCTACACCGATTTTGATGAATTTTGGTACAGAGATAGTTGGGAACCAGGAGACGGACAAAAGCTATTTTTTTATTAAAAAAAAGTGGGATATGAGGGAGAACGAGGGAAAAAAAGGGAAAACTTAGCGTTGCTATTACAAATCAATAAGGCGCAAGAGCAAAAATTGCAGGTAGCAGGTACTGTGTTATACCGAATTTAACGCGAGCGAAGCGGCGGGCAAAAGCTAGTTAAATAAAAACTATATACCTTCCTTCTTTCGTCTGTCCTTTAAAGCTGTGAAAAATTAATCCTCTAAATATTGCGTATATTTAGAGGGTTATTTTCACATCGGTGACACAACGGTCATAAGATATGGCCGTTTATGTCGCAAGTTTGTACGGAACCCTCATATCTTATCCGCGTATCTTGCATTTTTTCGGTTTTTTTATACTTCCGTTCAAATAATTCGTTTGTTGCTATTTAAATATTTCTATTCTATGTCTTGTAGGAACAACATGTTCGTGATGTGGTTCCCGACGATGCTGAACTTTTTTTTCAACTCATTCAACGAAGAGCAGAAGACGGCCCAGAGCTTCTGCGATAGGATATATACTCAAAATGAAACATCACCCCAGACTGAAACGGTTTGGTTTTACCGATATTCTCTTCTTTTCAACTCCGTTTGTGGTCGTTACTGACAAGTGCAATAATTCTGCCATGAAATAATATAAATTTACCTTTTTTTTGCGGATGAGAAATCATCAAATTACTGCCCCCGCTCGGGACGGAGCGTGGGGTAATTTCAGACTTGTATTAGTGTAGATAACATAAAAAAGTAATTAAATTGCTGTTAAACTGTTTTGCATGTCCCCCTCAACCTGTCTCTAACTCTAGTCAACTATTTAATCTACCTTAATTCGTTTTGTATGGTGTCAACTTTTAGTTTTTGTGAAATATTAATATTTGTTAAATAATTTACCTACCTATATGACTATTGTATGCCCAAAGGGCGGGACATAGCTGATCTATCAAATTATTTAAGACCTGTATTGTGTACAAACCCGTGATCCACAATAAAGATATTGAATTGAATTAAAATGCATGGAGAATAAGAATGGAGGCAACTAACAAATCACTATTTTCTTCCAGTACACTTGCAACGACACAATCTCCACCAACACCATATACTCCGGTATGGCCTGCGGCCTCTTCTTCTTCCTGGTAAACCTGAGCATCTCCAAGTTCGCCTCCAGACCTCGCATGGTCCTCATGACCACGCTGATTGTTGCCGGAGTCAGCTCAAGTCTGGTCAACCTGAAGGAACCAGTGGCTAATATGGTGTTCTTCATGTTGGTTCAGTCGAGTGCGTTGGGAATTGGATGTGTGGCTGCGTATTTTGTGGATTTGTATCCTACGTGTCATAGGTTAGGAGCTAGATTTAAGTTTCATCTATGATATAAGTCTTTAAACTGACATGGTTACTAATATTATAATTAACACTTGAAACGGGATATTCACCATGTTTGTTATTTTTATTGAGTTTCCGATATTTCGGCGATGTTGCAAATGCCACGATCACGGATGGACTGAAGTTATTGCGGTGGATGTTTACGAGTAGACAAAACGATCTACCCTCTTTCTTATTCTTTTTTTTTGCGTTCGTTACCACTAACACCGTCACTCACAACTCGATTTTGCTCTCAACACACAAAACTCACTGTATCAAGTACAGACGCCTGCACATCAAGCTACTACAATCTGTCAGATTTCTTTGATAGATTTTCGACTTTATTTCTAAAGTATAAGGTTCAAGGTTCATTGGGAAAAATTGACAGTTTCGGGTAGCTTGACCTGCAGGCGTCTGTACCTAGCGATCTTTTTTCACTACTTTTTGGGTCATCTATGGTCTAGACTTTTAAATTTTCGGTGGCATTTTAGTTATTTGCGACTATGAATACAACAACTTCTGTGCAACATTGTTTTCTACGACCAGACCCCTTTTCTGGGGTCTGGGAATGAGTTGAAGCAAGCTTCTCGTTCCACCACATATTTTTATCTTTTGGGCATAAAATCTTCTCTCACTAAATAACAACAATCTTATCTTCCAGGGGTTTGGTGACTAGCTTAGGTATGATGGTGGCTAGACTGGTGTCGTTCACGGGAGTCAATGTCATCGGGCTGGTCATTACCAGCCATTGTGAGCTGACCTTCTATTGCATCTCTCTACTTGTGTTTAGTAAGTATCGATTATCTGGCAGTTTGAGTACTATGCAACCTACACAAATGTGCTTTTTGGTATTGTTCGTCGTGTCGTAGAGTTCCTTGAGTTTTGAGTCGAGCGACACAGTAACTGACTTATTGAAGAAAATTAAAACCTTTTTCTTAAATATAACTAATCTTTTAAAACTTTGCCCACACAAAGTTTTTTTCCTGTATCGTGGGTGTGTTTACAAATATTTAAACACACAAACAGTCAGTCCCGAAACAACTACCTGCTGACCTACCATGACGTCTTAAAGCAGAACTTATTCCGCTGAGGGAAAGAGACAGAGCTATAGAGACAGGGTGTCTAGCACCATCTCTTTCTCACACAGGAAAAAGAACTGCTATAAGATGTCATGGTAACCCTTCTGTAAGTCATACAATATTTGTTACTGTGCGGCAATGACAAATAAATTTTATATTTCTTTATTTTACGCTTTTTCTTTCAGGTGGTGTCGTGGTGGCAATGTTTTTACCACCAGATAGGAAAACAGTTCCAAAATAAGTTTTATCAAATGTGATATTATTTTTTACCAATATATTTATAATGATATTTTAATTATATGTTTCGTTTTGTTCTTTCCCCACTCTAAAATAAGTTGGTACACATGTAAAATAACTTAAATAACTCATAGTACAGAGCTGGCCTATAGATTGAACAACATCATCATAATTTGACAACCTTTTTCTAATCTATCTAAGGGTCGGCTTGCAGTCTTACTGGATTTAGTTGAATATCTTTAGAATACTTTTTGGATTTTGAGGGGAGAAAAGTGCCGTCAAGGACGACCACAGATGAAAAGAAAGATGACGCGATGAAAGTCGCTGGTTCGAACTGGATGATGAAGATGAAGAAAATATCCTCTATATTTTAGGATTTAGCTGAGTAACTTACATGGAACGACAGGGAACGTTATTGGGTTGTTGAGGTCTCATAGGCGGCTATCAAACCTGTGGAGGTACTGAGGTAATACGGTACCCTTTGGTAAAACTGGTTGTCAGACTTTCAAGCTTCTGAATACTCCTAACGACCATCAAAGAAGACTACAAATGACAGCTTTCACACATTTAGAATATAATAAAAGTAATGACCTCAACGATCTAGTTGGTTACAAGCATGTCTGCCGATTATGAGGTCAGATGGGTTCGATTCCCTGATTGGGGAGAGCGTTATCGGGGTTTTCAAATACAAATCTTTCCTAGCAGTCTCGGAGTCTAGATTTGTGTTCGGTTGATGGCAATAAGGTTGCTTCAATTGCATACCTGGGACAATAGTGGCTGTGCAATAGGCACCTACACCTCCGCCTATACCTTCGCGGTGTGATATCTTACTTTAACCTTACTAATATTATAAAAGCGAAAGTGAGTTTGTTTGTTTGTTACGTCTTCACGCCTAAACCGATTTAGATACATTTTGGTACAGATATAATTGGGACCCTGGAGACGGAAAAAGGCAATTAAAAAAAAAAAGATTGTGATATGAGGGAGAAAGAGGGATGAAAAGGGAAAACTTAGCATTGCTATTTCAATAAACAAGGCGCAAGGGCAAAAACTGCAGGTAGCAGGTACCCGCAAATCTGGGAAGGGGAACTGTGTTACCCCGAATTTAATGCGAGCGAAGCCGCGGGCAAAAGCTAGTAATAATATAATTGCGAATTTTTGTAAGGATAGATGTATGGGTGCTTGTTACTCTTTCATGTCAAAACGGCTGAACGGATCTTTATGAAATTTGGCACAGAGGTAGATTATAGTCTGGAATAATACATAGAATACTTTTTTTTCGTAATCACGCGGTCGAAGCTGCAGGCATCAGCTAGTTACCTATGCTAAATTTTAGAGATCATCATCATTTTTCTGCTCTTTTACATAAAACTAATTTATTTGAAACATATTCATCATATAATTAAATTAATTACTAAATATACACAACCTATAACTGTACACAAACTAATAATAAAAATATATACAAGTAAAAAATGGAAAATTACAGGGCGTCAAAAAATTCGTCCGTATCGCCGTCAACAGGTAAAGTGCCCAGAAGGCTGGCAGCATTACCGCGTTGGATGGCAATGCTTATTTTTTGTGCAAAAAACAGGCCAGCCCTCTGGTCACGAGAAGAATCGACCAACCGCTTGGCGATTTCTCGAAATACTACATGGGCACTCGGACCCCATGGCCCTAGTGTTTCAACCCCAAACGGCTCAAAAACATAATTACCAATCAAATTGTGATATTTGCGCCGTTTGAGGTTTTCAGCACCTGCAGCAGCAGCTCCAGCGCAACCCACCGTGCTAGGAAGATGGGATGGTGCAAGGGTGTCGACACAAGTTGCATCCCACACCAAAGATCTACCCAACTTCCATGGCATTATGGTCATACCATCTGGTCTCTTTCCATCGACGCGTACCAAGCCAGTTGGTTCTAAAACAGCTGGCACCCCGGCGGTGGCAAGAGCACGACGGATGAGATCATTAATGCAAGCGTGCCGCGCAATACGACCTGCACTTTTACTGCAGGAAAGGCCATGGTGTCCGAGGCAGTCGACTGCTTCCCCACATTGACAGCGATGCGGAGCCCCACAGGGAGCACCCAATCGCAAACACGTAGCGAGCCGAAAGGGTGTGTAACCCAACAAAGTACCTATGTTAGGTGACGGTAACGCCTGTAGCCAAAGGCCCGTTTCCCACTCACCCACAGCCAGCAAGCGGGCACGCTCAGCAGAATTGGTGGACGTATTAATAAGGTTATTCCGTACCAACCTGCAGAGCGGCTCATCCCACTGTCTCTGGGATAACGGGTTCACGGGCCGATCCGAGTCCGGGCAAGCCATTTTCAGGTATCCTCTGCGTCGGTCAAGCATGGCACTTCCGAGTCAACCAGGGAGAGAGCTAAAATTTTCCTGGTCAGCTTTTCAGTGCTGTGGACGGAAGACAGGAATGCCGGTAAGCTTACACTGGAAATTTTGCGGACGCCGAGGCCGCCAAAACGAATTGGCAGGGTGGCTTGTAGACACGCTCGGTCAACCAAGGCCATATTAAAAATGGAAGATACATTATCGCGAATAATTTGATCAATCTTGTCCAAATGTTGTGGTTGCTTCCAAAGAGGAGAACAACGCAGAAAATACATAAAATTTGGACCAAAACATCAATATCTTAAGAGGGTGAACGCCGAATGCAAATTAATTTGAGATAGTCTGTCCGAAATATCAATAAAATGATTGATTTTGTCCTCGATGAAAGATGAAAAACTTTCTTCTAAAATAGGAGAACCTAGGAGGTGAAATGAACTTTTTTTCTAAAATTTTGATATGTGGGGCTATTGCATTAAATTTATCTATAGTCGATTGTCTGTCGGTAATGTCAGAAAGGTAAATTTCGCACTTTGAAGGATTAAGGTCAAGGCCAATAGATTTAAATTGCTGTTTTAGTAGTGTCAGATCATTCAAAACAGTGTCAACATCACCTCCTAAAGTTCCATCGTCCAAGTACCAAATGTTGAATTTTGAATTTACTTTTTTTGATTATGGGGTGAATAGCTAAACTGAAAATGACAGGCCCGAGAGGGTCACATTGTTGGCAGCCAACTGCAGATTCCAAAACATTGTCCTTGAACAATAATTTAGATGGCTGTCTCTATAGACATTGCCACATGAAACCATAAATTTCGGGAAGTTCTTTTTTCACTTCAGTCAACAAAGTGTCCCTGTTAACGGAGTTAAAAGCGTTTTTGACGTCAACCTTTTTTTTTTTTTTTTTTTTTTTTCGGGTGGGAAATCATCCAATGACTTCCCCCGCTCTGGGCAGAGCGGGGGGGCATGTCAGACTTGTACTGACTAAAACCCACCCATGTTCCTTCTATTGCCCTTTACGTTCCGAGGCCGCGGTATCTCTTTCGAACAACCCGCAACCCCGGCAGGCGGAGGCTCTGGCAAGCCCCCCTCTGCTTTGCTGACTCTCTTTGAGGCGCGCGTGAAACACGAACGCGCCGTCGACACGGCCTGTCGTCAATCGACGGACGGACGGTGAACTACCCATTGCTCACCGCCCACAGGCCCGATTGACGTCAACCTTGAGGATGATCTCACCTTTTTTAGAATTTAAAAAAGAGGATAAGGCATGTACGGCAGCTTCACAACCCCCTCTGGAACCAACACCGAGTTGAAGGGGCTGGAACTTAGTTGCAAGCGATTCGCTGTAAAGCTTGCAACAAATTTTGGCTGCCATACGCCTGTAGGTGCAGCCGACGGCAATAGGACGAATGCCGCCATCCTTCTTGCGGAGGGCACACAGATTGGCCCCATACAAAACATCGACGATGGCATCGTTCACGCCGCCGGAGAGCATTAAGTTAACCAGAACCACAAGCTCTTTCAAGCCGTCGAGGCCGCCGGCAGAACCACTCCGGAAAGAGCTCACGGCTGCGATCAACTGTGGGGGAGTAATAGAAAAAAAGGTGAATCCTGAAAGAGAGGGTCGAGCCGGGCGGGAGGGTCGGGGAAGTTGAGACCATCCGCAGGCGCTGGGTGTTTAATCTCCAGGGCTAAAAGCGTCTCTGGAGAATAAGTCGCCATCACATCACTGCTGAACAGTAATCTGGCCGCCCCCCTGATGTCACCCTCGCTTAATTTGGATTCCACATGAGCACAAATACCATTCTGGTTAAAAGAAAAAGGCAATTTGGAATCTAAAATACGGGTCGAATTGTTGCAGTTTTCTTTAATTTGGTTAGTTAAAGATTTTTGGGTTGCCAAATTTTTTTGGACATGTAGAATCCTATAAGGGAAGGTGAGTAACTGCTCCCAAGCATGTTGTGAGTTCTCCTGAGTCGCGAGACGGACACAACGAGCTAAACACTGAGCAACAGAGTGTCTCGCGCCCCGGGGAACTCTTTTAAGAACCGGATTTTTTGAATTTAGATAATGTTTTCCACAAAGTTTGTTCTAAAGGAGTTGATGACGAGGTTGTGGCTGGGGGACACAGAGGTACACTATGGGGTTTGTGAACCTTGCCATAGTGGATCTTAAGACCCCTTTCGCCTTTAAAAAAACGTGCCTGGGAGCAATGAGGGCATCTTACCAGTTGTACATCCAGTGATGTGACAGGTTGACTGGCACTGGTTGTTTCCGATTTTGATGAATTTTGGTACAGAGATAGTTACTGTTGGGAACCAGGAGACGGACATATGCATTTTTTTTTGTTTTTTTTTTTTTTAAAAGGGGATGTGAGGGAGATATAGGGAAAAAAGGGAAAACTTAGCGTTGCTATTACAAATCAATAAGGCGCAAGGGGAACTGTGTTACCCCGAATTCAACGCGAGCGAAGCCGCGGGCAAAAGCTAGTTAATCAATAAATTTGAGTACGAAAGTTTGTTATATAAGTACATAGAATATCGCTAGTCCGTGACCGGACACATTGCACAATTTTACCGCTACAATCTTCCTAGCAAACTAAACTTGGTTTTGCTCACGAGACTAGAATATAAACAAACGCGTTATTATTTATCTTTCAGTCACATTATCATTTCACGTTTCTAATGACGACTCAAGAATGGTTGGATAAGTACGGAAAGTTTCTCTTTGCAGGATGGTGATGATGTTGCAATATCGTCAATGATTTGGAGCAAAGTCCAAAAGATTGCGAAGAAAAGACTTGAGATTTTTATATAACCGATATGCTTTTTTCTTTTTGTGGATAGGAACTCATCAGATAACTTGGTAATTATCAAATATGTTCCCCTCTCTGAACGAAGCGTCAGACTTGTACTGACTAAAACCCACCCATGTCTTCACTTCACTTCTATTGCCCTTTATGTTCCGAGACCGCATTATCTCTTTCGAACAACCAGCAACCCCAGAGACCCTTTGTCTCGCCTCAGCTTTCAGCTCCCACTCTTACGTTGACTGTACCAATGAGGTTGTGACAATCATGGATAACTCCAAAACCAACTGTTTAAATGGAATTCCCTAATTCCCTATCTACTTTCTTCTCATACAATGGAACTACGCAAATACAACACACGTGTGAACATTTCATCATACCTATAAATAACATATAACTATCTTGATATTTACTTTCGTAAATCAACAAAAGTATTGTAACATCAAGAATGAATTTTACGTGTGGGTAAATTAAGGTATCTTTTAGGTAAACTGCTTTTGTAAGTAAATTGTAAAGGATAACGTCATTAAATGGCTGTAGTTGGCGATATTAGTTGTTTGTCTAAAATATAGCATACTGGAAGCACATGTGACTAAAAGAGTGATGATCTGAATGTTGATGGATGGAGAAAGAGAAGAAGGCCACAGAAAAGATGGCTGGATTGTGTAAGGAATGATATGAAGGAGAAAGGAGTAAATGATGCCGTGACGTCTGATAGGGGAGAATGGAAGAAGAAAACGTGTTGCGCCGACCCCAAATAGAATGGGACAAGAGCAGAAAAAAACTTTGAGAGATATTATTATTTTTTGTACACGCATAGAGAATATCGCAAAATGGCTGTTAAAAAGCGGGGAAGTGAATAAGACCCAAGTGTGTAGCGGTAATAGTATATTAAAACACTCGTTACATAAGTATCTAGAATATCGCTAGTCCATATCCAGACACATTGTATATTAAAAGGTGAAAATAAAATTCTGTTAGCGGTTTATACAAGAAATGCCTTTGCCTCTGCCTTTTATGTACCGGGACCGCGGTATCTTTTTCAAAAAACCCGCAAAAAAAGGTACGGAATCCTACAAATATGCCGTATCTCGTATTCTATTTCATTTGACACCCATTTTTTGTAAAACGCAAGGCTAGGCAAATTCATTTAGTAGTTTTTGCGTGACAGAGCAACAAACATATTTACATACATCTTCACAAACGTTCGCTTTTATAATATTAGTAGAATAGTGATAATAACAATAATAACATAACAAATCAAATCAAATCATTTATTTTGTAAAACATAGGTGTTAACAGGTAGTATAATAGAGATAGATTCACTATGTTTTGCCAATAGATGGCGCACAAAGTTAAAGTTTAAAATAAA
The DNA here is from genome assembly GCA_905475445.1 of Ochropleura plecta. NCBI lineage: Eukaryota > Metazoa > Arthropoda > Insecta > Lepidoptera > Noctuidae > Ochropleura > Ochropleura plecta. The sequence continues at coordinate 2,347,361 of FR997733.1, read as the reverse complement.
ACAAGCAAAAATAACATAATTTTAAATAAAAATAAAATTAAGAAGTTAAATGTCAAAATTTAACAAGAGATGTCATGTTGATAACATGAGATTATACTTGAGATCTATGCATTACATTTCCGTCTTTATCATATTCAAGAATATGATAAAGACGGACGTTAGGCCTAGGCCTGTGGACGATGAGCAATGGGTAGCTCACCGTCCGTCCGTCTAGTGACGACAGGGAGTGTCGACGGCGCGGTCGTGTTCCACGCGCGCCCTAAAAGAGATGTCAGCAAAGCAGAGAGGCCTGCCAAGGACACCGCCTGCCAGAGTTATGGGTTGTTCGAAAGAGATACCGTGGCCCAGGAACATAAACCTTTTGACGGGCCTGTTGGTCTAGTGGTTAGTGGCCCTGACTGCTGAGCCGGAGGTCGTGGGTTCGATTCCCACCCAGGACAAACTTTGTGTGATGAGCATGATTGTTTGTTCTGTGTCTGGGTGTGATTTATCTATAATATGTATGTATTATAGATAAATAACCAGTTGTCTGGTTACCATAACACAAGCTCTGCTTAGCTTGGGATCAGATAGCCGTGTGTGAGTTGTCCCAAGATATTTATTTATTATTTAAACCCCGCTCCGCCCAGAGCGGGGGAAGTTATTTGGTGATTTCCCATCGCACCATATCGGTTTTTACAAAAAAATGGATGTCAAATGAAATAGAATACGAGAAGGCGTGTTTTTAGGGTATTTCAACCATCCAATCATGGGTATTTCAACTCGATACCTGCACGCGTTCCCGAGATAAAGGGTCATGACAGACAGACAGACAGACGGACAACAAAGTGATCCAATAAGGGTTTTGTTTTTTTACTTTTACCCCTGAAAAATCGCCAGTGAGCAGTAGGTGTAAAACCATTATTTTCAATACTAGAGCCTTCTACAATCCTCTGTAGGAGAATAAGACTGTCTTACATTGCGATTATATATATATAATACTAGCTTTTGCCCGCGGCTTCGCTCGCGTTAAATTCGAGGTAACACACTTGCGCCTTATTCATTTGTAATAGCAACGCTAAGTTTTCCCTTTTCTTCCCTCTTTCTCCCTCACATTGGGATGTGAGGGAGAAAGAGGGAAGAAAATTAAAAAAAATATACCCTTTGTCCTTCTCCTGGTTCCCAACTATCTCTGTACCAAAATTCATTAAAATCGGTTTAGCCATTAAAGCGTGAAGAGGTAACAAACAAACAAACAAACAAACTCACTTTCGCTTTTATAATATTATATAAATATATAGTAAGGATATATAAATATAGAATAGTGTTAAGAAAGCATGACGATGCAATATAGCATGACCTAGACATGAATACGTTTAAACTTCAAGATTAGACCACTATCTACAATGTTGAAAAGGATAAGCATGGAATATTGATTGATTTATCTTTACAGCCTTTTGTCTACATGACATCACGGTAGAGAGGATTCCGTCGCTGGTTCGATTCCCGCACGGAACAAATATTTGTATGGCCTACAGGTAGTTGTTTCGGGTCTGGCTGTTTGTGTATGTGAATTTATATGTTTGTAACGCACCCACGATACAGGAGTAATTCTTAGTGTGGGGCAACTTTAAAAAAAAAAAAAAACCGAACCCTTATTGGATCACTTTGTTGTCCTTCCAGCTACCCTACCATGACGTCTTAGAGCAAAACTTATTCCACCGAGGGAAAGAGATGGTGCTAGACACCCTGTATAGCTCTGTCTCTTTCCCTCAGTGAAATAAGTTCTGCTTTAAGACGTCATGGTAGGCCTACTGATCCTTTGTCTCGGGAACGCGTGGAGATTTTGATTTGAAATTAAAACCATCATCATCTGCCTAGCCCTTTCCGAACAATATTGGGGTCGGCTCCAGTCTTACCGGATGCAGCTGAATACCAATATTTTACATGGAGCGACTGCTATCTAACCTCCATAACCCAGTTAGTACTGGGTAATACGATATCTCTTGGTAAGACTGGTTTTTAGACTTTCGGGACACTGACTATCTCTAACGACTGTCAAAGATCTACAAATGACAGCCGGGACCAACAGCTTAACGTGCTTTCCGAGGCACGGAGGAAACTCGGTATGTAACGGGTGGTCACTCATCCACAGACCAACCTAGGCAATCGCGGCTTACCCTAAAGATCGACTTGAGCGGCTGCTATTATTTAGCCACGAGCTCCTCCAATTGAAACTAAAACCAAATAGGTACTCTAATCTGTGGTCCCCTGGAGCTGTGAAAGAATCAACCCTCTATGTTTACGCAGTCAATAGATATGGCCGTTTATGTCGCAAGTTTGTACGGAACCCTCGGTGAGCGAGTCCGACTCGTACTTGGCCGGTTTTTATTGAGACATCATCTAATCATTTTTCTGGGCATTGCGACTTGTTCGAAAGAGACACCGCGGCACCGGAACACAAAGGGCAAAAGAAGGAAAATTGTAATAAATAGGTTTTAATCAGTAAAAGTAGGACTCTCTTCCTCCGCTCCCCCCAGAGCAGGGGAAGTTATTTGATAGCTTCACATACCAAAAAAGAGGCATGTACGATCAATCATAGATCTCATCCAGCGCTTTCCATCCGGTGATAATATCTATATATTACCTATGGCAATACTAGCTATTGCCCGCGACTTCGTCCGCGTGGATTAATAGTTCCTGTTCCCGGGGGATTTCCGGGATAAAAACTATCCTATGTCCTTTCTCGGGTCCCAGACTATTTCTGTACCAAATTTCATTGAAATCGGTTCAGTGGTTTAGGCGTGAAGAAGAGACAGACAGACAGAGTTACTTTCGCATTTATAATATTAATTAAAGTACGGAAAAGTACGGATAAAAAAAAGGAAATCGATGGTATTTGCATAAAGGTGTTTAGAACCCAGATTTCGTTGCGGAACTAAAGAACTTAGATTATTCAAAAATAAGGGCCGAGTATTTTGTCACGCGTTGCTGCATTTTTTCGCAACAAGTGACGTCACTCGTAACTTTAATGAGCTATATCTTTGTCATTTTTGTCCAATTTACAAAAAAAAAAAAATACGTGTCCCTTATTTTATTTTAATCTAAAATACGGACTAAATAAAATGTAATTACTTTGACCCTGGAACCAACCCTATTGTTCTTTGGACTTTGTCTAGCTTCATTGATTCGGCTCTTTTCGGTGGTCTCAGGAGTTTTGGAAGTGGTGTGGCGAGCTTGGCATAGCAGAATAGATATTCTTAGTTCTGCAACAAAATTAATCAGAAAAAAATGTATCTGCACAACTAAGTCACTGACACAATTTTTATCGCGGGGTCAATCATTTATAATGAGAAAAAAAAATAACGCTCAATTTCTTGAATTCATACTAAGTTACTTACCTTACAACTTACCTTTCCACCGTAGATTCAGGTCTGTGGACAGTGAGCAATAGGTAGCTCACCGTTCATCCGCCTAGTGACGATTGGCCGTGTTGACGCGTTCGTATTCCACACGCGCCTCAAACAGATGTCAAAAACAGAAAGGCCTACCAGGGCCACCGCCTGCCGGCATTGCGGGTTGTTTGGAAGAGATATCGCGGCCTCGGAACATAAAGGGCAAAATAAGGAACATGGATGGGTTTCATGGGTAACATGGGTGGTGCGTTCAATCGTAGGTGAGACCTAGCGCTTTCCTTCAGGTGATATTGAAATTAGGAGTAGGCCTGTTAGGCAATAAAAAAAAACACTAATCAATTTAATGCCAGATCAAGCTACAAGGTCATTGCAAGCCCGCCCTGCCGGGGTTGCGGGTTTTTCGAAAGAGATGCCGCGGCCCCGGAACGTAAAGTGCAATAGAAGGAACATGGGTTGGTTTTAGTCAGTACAAGTCTGACACTCCCCCTTCAGCTCCGCCCAGAGCGGGGGCAGTTATTTGATGATTTCCCTCCCCAAAAAAAAAGAAAGGTCAAGCCCGCCACACTACACCCAAAACTCCTGCAACCACCAGAATGATGCTCGACCAAGTCCCGAGTGGACATAACTTGCGTAATTACGAAATCATGCAAGTTCTGTAATCTCATAACTTCTCAAATAAAGGATGACTTGTGAAACTACTGATTACATTACATTTTTACTTTGTTATTTATTTTTTCACACTAAGCTTACTATTCAGATATATACATATCACTATCATCTGATAAGAACATCTTAAATATTAGGGTACTGTACTTCTAATCTTGCACAACCATTATTCAGATTGTGAAACTCACTTGACACTCGTCCCTTCCCAGGGTGGTGGGGTAGACAGACACTACAGAACGCTCTGTGCTACGATTCTGACATACTCCTTATGCTTCATCTATAACAGGTTCATCATCATCTGCCTAGCCTTTTTCCAACTATGTTGGGGTCGGCTTCCAGTCTTACCGGATGCAGCTGAATACCAGTATTTTACATGGAGTGACTGCTATCTGACCTCCATAACCCAGTTAGTAGATACCTCTTGGTAAGACTGGTAGTCAGACTTTCGAGACACTGACTATCTCTAACGACTGTCAAAGATCTACAAATGACAGCCGGGACCAACAGCTTAACGTGCTTTCCGAGGCACGGAAGAAACTCGGTATGTAACGGGTGGTCACCCATCCACAGACCAACCCAGGCAAGCGCGGCGTAACCTAAAGAACGACCTGAGCAGCTGGATATGAACAGGTTCATACCAGGTAATATTTTTGATTGTGATTTTTTTGTAAATGTTGTGTGTACTTCTGGTAAGTGTCAAATCAACCCGTTTTCTTTTTTTTTTTCGCGTGACACGTTTAATTCGATTATTAAGTACTAGACTACTCAGAAGAACTTCACCATTAATGACAGTGTTATGGTCTTCACACAATTTCTATTCACTGATGCAGTCAAGTTCACAGTTGACCATGCAGAGCAAGAAGGTGGATAAGACACAAATTCACAATTGTGATCTTAACGGTGGTGGAACAACTGTGGTCATTGCTCCGGCCGACTTTGTATCGAAGTATATTTAGAGATTTCCTAGTCGACCATCGTAACGCGTACTTGTGTTTGGATTTCAGTTTTTTTTATTTAATTTTTTTTTCTACTTTGTTTAATGTTGTGTGCACTTGTAACAACAATAAATTTATTTTCTTTCTTTCTCAGATGGTTTGATATAGTGTTTAGAGGGTTTTTAACAGCTTTTATTGTAGATTACGTCTTACCGAGGTGAATACCAATTGTAAACAGCGTGTAGCTTAATAATGTGTTCATATTTCTCGGTGTGATTCAGACGTGACACAAACTGCTGATTTTCTTTCACGATCTCGTTTGTCAAAAAATCTTCAGCTTGATAGTCAATATCACACCCTGAAATATTACCACACTTTAGGCTAAGAACCTTTGTCTGCATTTGATTGACTGACTTTGCGTCCGATCAATTCAATGATGGTGGTGTTTGGCTTTTATTGAATAACTGAGTACGGAACCAAACACAAACGAAATGAATAACCGCTTGACTATATTTTGTATTATAAAATGAGTCTGTAATAGTTGTCGCCGTAGTCACAGGCAGCTGGTATCAGTGAAGTCTCACTGGATCTATAAATCATTTTTTTTTGTTGTTAGAGTTGTAAGTGTTTTTTTTTTAAATAATGAAGGTTAAGGGCACTAGAGTGCCGTTTGAAGAGGCGCTTGATATGACTGGTAAGTTCTTCCTATATATAAGTTTAGCTTTAATTGATTTTGATCGGTGATGGCCTATTGGTAAAACCGCCAGACTGCCAAGGCTGCTTCCAATTGGGACCCTCACACCTCAGATCATGTCAAGTAAAACATCGTAAGGAAACCAAACATGTCCAACAGATATTCCTCACCGCGATCATTTTATGAAATCATTTGCACAGATTCATAAATAAATCGCTTTTGAGTGTAGAATATCCTGATTCCACAAAGGTGTGTAGAAGTTTGGAGAAAATAATTTTTCAGTGAACAAAATCAAAGAATTTCGGAAAGCCGCGTTGTGAAAGTCTAACAGATAGTAACTCCATATCTAATACTGGTTTTCATCTGCAAACGGTTAGACTTAAATCTTAAATAGTTGGAAAAGGACTTGGCTTTTAAGGCGCGGCAATAAGCTAATCTTTAGGTATTTACGAAAGTGACGCTAGCTGCATACTGGGCATGGTCTGACACAAGTACACGACAGTATTGCATCGAAAGAATAGAAATAAGGTCGAAAATATTTCGGTGTTTGATTTTATTTGAATATCATGTCCGCCAAAATGTAGGTCATTTTGCAGTTTTTATTGAATATAAAAAAAATACAGCTCAATGTTTGAAAAATTTTAGATATCTCTTTAGTAAATACAATTTTCTTTGTTATAGATATAAAGAATATGATGGCTGTCGCTGAAAAAATTGAGAATTTCGAGACGAAAAAAGTTTTTTCTTGGTCTTTTTAAACATTTTTTTTTCGTAGTACTAGACCATTTTTGTAAACTTATTTTGTTTAACTCTTTACTTTATGTATTGAACTACCTATACACGGTATTTTTTTTTGGCTAGTGGCATGTGCAGATACGGCTAACTTTGCGACGAAAAACTAGACGTTTTACGAAGTGTTTGCTTTGTACAGCGCCTTAATTCTTGATCAAACTACCACAAACCAAGTATCATATATTTTATTGATTGCAGGTTACAGCCGCTACAATGTGGGAATGTTCATGTTATGTTCGAGCATCATCGTCGGCATGACCTTCGAGATCTTCTCTGTGTCCTATCTGGTGCCAGCCAGTGTTTGTGAGCTGGGTACCACCAGCGCACAGCAGGGCCTGGTGGCGTGTATGCCTTTGGTTGGTAAGTAGTCGACTCTTTGACATAAGGCTTCTCATAACATCTGTGTGTAGAATCAATTCTCTATTATTGTATAATTATTAAGCCCACATGTGAGTGCTATGTATTATCATTGACTTGACGAAGCCCTGGTGGTTGAGTGTCATGCTCACTTAAATGTCTCGCTGATGGTGGCGGGTGTGTCGGGTTATTTAACTCCCTTCAAAATGGTCGAGCTGAATGGGGCTCATCCATACGTCATGTTCGTGAACGGGTGCTGTCAGTTGGGACTATTAGATTTTTATATTGAATTTTGTTTTTACTCTGGACGCTTACTGTGCACGTCTTTCTACATCGTTCTCACATATTTGTATAATCTCAACACGAATGATGTAAATACGATTTTGTAATAATATTCAAATTTAAAAGAATGTCTTTGAATGAACGCTTTAGAATGGGCAACTACAGTACTTTCACAAGTTATTATGCCTTTTGACCGGGACTGTGGCTTCATTTAGTTTTTTGACATTCAAAAGTGTCTGTAATGGTCTAATTGAAATAAATGATTTGATTTGTGATTCAGACTAAATTTATCAATTAGCTGTGGCAGTCATAGTCCATCGCTAGTTATAGGCCTCTGCCAATTTACGCCTTCAAGACTTTGCCCTCCACCTGTCTCACAGCCTAAGACTACCTCCAGTCTGTTTCAACGGCCATTTTAGGTTCTTTGTCCATCGGTCTATTAAGTAAACCTAGATAAACATTGTCTTCTTTTTATTTCCCCAGGTATTATAACATCATCTCACATCTGGGGCTACCTCGCTGACACGAGGGGCCGACGGAAGATCCTTGTCATATCCATGACCATCAGCTACATATCTGGGACACTTGCCGCCTTCTCACCCAACTGGATTGTGCTGACCTTACTCAAACTTCTTTCGTCGGCCTCGTTAGTATCTTATCTATGTTTATATTGGAGTCGATTAGCAGATAAAGCCACCTTGGCCTAGGTTGGTCCGTGGATGGATGGTGGAGATTTTTGGCACTCGCAAAAAGTCAGATGCCCGAATTTCTGACAACCAGTCTTGTCAAGTGGTATTGTAGTACCTAGTACTGACTGTGTTTTGGAGGTTAAATATTTCATTTCCATTTAAAATACTTGTTGTAGCTGCATCCGGTTAGACTGGGAGCTCACCACAACATAGTTGGGAAATATACAAGCTGGCGCCCGCGGTTTCGACCGCGTCAAGTCGAAAAAAAAGTGATATTATATATATTATTAAAAAGTGTTTTTAGACTGTTATCTACCTCTGTGCCAAATTTCACCAAGATCCGTTCAGCCGTTTTGACGTTAAAGAGTAACAAACATCTATACATCCATCCATCCTCACAAGCTTTCGCATTTATAATATTAGTAAGATTTTTGGAGCTATTTATGAGCAAAGGAGGGTAATATATGTTCATAAGTCTATGTATTTAACTACCTTCATCACATAATTTCTTTGTTTCAGTGTGTCTGGTTCTATGGCGTTATCAATTACTCTCTTGAGTGAATGCACGCCATCTGTAAAGAGAAATGGCCAGGTCTTATTAATGACAAGTGCGTATTTGGCTTCTATAGGAGTTATGGCAGGTAAGAATTTGCTTTTGCTGTATTATCAGTTATAGTTTTTGACACGGGCAGTTTATATTTACACTAGCTTTTGCCCGTGGCTTCGTTTGTACACAGTTAACACAGTTTCTCTTTCCTGGTTTGCTGCTACCAGTGGTTTTTGCCCTTGTGCCTTATTTATTGTAATAGCAAAGCTAAGTTTTGCCTTTTCTTCCCTCTTTCTCCCTTATTTCTTAATTTAAAAAAATAGCCTATGTCCGTCTTCAAGGTCCCAACTAACTCTGTACCAAAATTCAAAATTCAAAATCAAAATCGGTTAAGCCATTTAGGCGTTAAGACGTAACAAACAGACAAACTCACTTTCGCTTTTTATAATATTAGTAGGGAAAGAGTGAACGCCAATAATGGTTAACGATCTCCGAGTCACTATGAGAGTTCCTCAGGGATTCATTCTTAGTCCCTTAGTGTTTGTAAAATACTAAATGTGTTAAAAGCAGGTTATACCCAGTGCTCCCACTAATAAATAGGGCTGCATTGGATGTACTGAACACCACTATGTTCTTGGGAATTACTTTCGATCAGGCGCTACAGTAATAGCCTCATAAACTAAATCGTCAATTCAGCTAAGCAATGCAGCCTACAACATTCGTCATTTGACTGGTGTAAAAACAGCTAGATTTCGTATTTAAGTTATTTCGTTGTATAATGTGGTACACAATTACATTAAGTTGTTCAATTTGAACAGCCTTCTTCACAGGATTACCATCTAATTAAACTACTTTAAATATTTCAGTTGTTGCAATACCAGTCTTGCCAATGAAGTTCTCCTACTACCTACCATTCCTGGGCATCTACTTCAACTCCTGGCGGGTTTTGGATCTCATCTTTGCAATGCCATGTGCATTCAGTGCGATTGGTTGCTACTTTGCTAACGAAAGCCCCAAGTACTTGGTCAGTGTCGGCAGGGATGAGGAGGCTCTCGAAGTTTTGAAGACTATGTATGTGATTAATACCAGGAAAAGCGCTGATAGCTATAAGGTAGGAACGATGTTCTTGCATTTTATCCCATTCTTGTCTTGGTTTTAGAGTCTTTTTTGTTTTGGATGGGAAATCATCAAATAACTTGACTTTTACTGACTAAAACACCTCCATGTTTCTTCTTGCCTTTTGTGTCCCGGAGCCGCGGTATCCCATTCGAACAAGCCGCAACCCGGGCAAAGAAAGTAACTCTAGTATCTCGTTCATTTATTGTTTTATTAACATAACACTATATTTTTAAATATTTCTTAAAAAAACATTTAAAAATATAAAAATAAATCTAGTATCTTATTGTTAAGTTAATAATCGCTTAAAAAACATTCAAATTTACGTTACATACTCCGCTATTTAATGCAAGATGAACCCGTGAGCCAAAAATATCTGCTTCTTTTTTTATTTTATATAAACCTATATCATTGTTTAGTTTGTTTAATAACTTACTGGCTTTCAGGTTGAAGCGTTAGAATTAGACGAGGACCAGTCATCTGCGTACAGCAAGGGATTCTGGGGGTCTATAGCGTCGCAGATAGTCCCTGTTGTGAAGCCTCCATTACTCAAGCATACCGTACTGCTATCTTTTCTATTTGTCATTAGTTACATTACGTAAGTAGCCTGTTTACCATCGAGTATTAACTAATAATGATATACTAGAGCAAAACGGCTGCCTGTTGCCGACCGGAAGGTCCAAGCTCGGACCTCGAAAAATCTAATAATGTATTATAATGTACAATACCTATACAGGTACCAATTATCAATTAATACGTAGATAAGGTATACCTACTATTTAGAGCATGTGGTATCGTGAAAGCCAATTGTAGATGGCGCAACCATAGCTAGATCTTAATCTGACCAATGAGGTCAAGCTATTTGAAAATTTAAAATGACAATACCAGATTTTCAACCAATGGCATTGTTTAGTTCCAGCTATATGCATTGTTTGATCGTCTAAGAACTTATTGATCTTCACCATCTGTTTTATTATATGAACCTCTTTTTAACATGCTGCTTTTCCGACTAAGCGAAAGCAAATATTTTACCTACCTACATATAGTCTATTGATTAAGTACCATGTTTAACCCACAACAAAAAAGGTACCGTGCCGATATATTTTTAAGAAAACAAAATGCTACTAATTGGGGATTCCCAAAAGCCTGCACTAAAACATTTTTGCAAAAAAACCGTCTTTCAGAAAAAAACACTTAAGTTGAAAATAAGTTTACGTCCGAAAGTCGACTTCGTTTGTTTTGCATAAAATTGTTTTATTTCCGGATTTTTAGTTGTGTTATCTATGATGGTATCTCAAGCATATTCTTATCGAGTATTCATGTATTTGAAGAAAGAATATGTAGGTATCTATTATAGAAGATAACTCATAATCTATAAAAGCAATATAAATAAAATTGATATGGGATCTCTTCGGATCCCTTTCGATTATAAAAAGATATTTGGAAAATTGGCTCACAATTAACATGCAAAAAAAGCAAGTCGAATTGAGAACTTCCTCCTTATTTTGTAGATAGCACAAAAAAACAAAATAATAATAAAATAACCAGATTTATAAATACAAACAATCTTCTTTACAGAATGAACGCTTTTTTCGTATGGTTGCCTTACATCACGAATGCATTTATGACATCGGTGGTAGAAGGACAGAGGCAGCTTACTATATGTCAGATGGTCAGACTTTTCGCGAATTCTACAACAGCACATGAGGTAAAATTCACTCCTATATTTCCAATCTGACAAGGAACTCGAAAAGCTGTAGTTGATAGGACATTATTTTTATGGTTACAACCAAATAACTCGTAAAATAGATCACAGAAACAATCAACCATAAACAGAAATACCACTGCAGTTCAAGATGGCGCTGTACTGCTTGACAAGAAAATTGGTAAATTAATTTTAGTTGAGTTGATCGAGGTGGATTAGATTGACATACGACACCCCTTGGTAAGACTGGATTTCAGACTGACAGCCGGGAATAACAACTTTTGTTTCCTCATGGAACTATAAAGAACAAAATGTTTAGAGTTCCTTGTGTCTATCTAAGCCATAGACATGACTGTAACTTTATGAAAGAGTTCAAATCTTATCTAGTTAAAATCTGGACGAAAGCATCAGTTTTAGCCTGCTTATCATGGTGTTCTATTTTATTATTAATATGTAGGTATTGACCGAGGTTATAGAAATAAACAACAAATAATACACTTCTGGACACATCTATTGGCCCACCTTAGAGTTTAGGTTTCGATTACCCCTACCGAAATATGATTGCTAGATTGAACAAAAACTGTTGATGCAGTTTTAAACCTGATACATTTTACCATCTTTTTCGATCGTATTGTTTTAAATTTGAATTCAGAATACCATACGACATGGAGCTACGCCTAACAAGTCGGATATGCGCCTTGTTAAAGGCAATTGATTTTTGAATAAAAAACATGTTTTATCAAATAAAGGTTTAATTTAATAACGCGTGTTGCCTCCATGGGCATCTACCACAGCTCTCATACGATTAGGCATAGAGTTTATCAACCGCTCTATGAAATTTTGAGGGATCATCTCCCATTCCTCTTCTATGGCAGTTTTCAACTCCTGCATCGTCTGGGCAACTGGCTGACGAGCCCTAACACGTCTTTTTAGCTCGTCCCACATGTGCTCAATAGGGTTCATGTCTGGGCTTCTGGCTGGCCAGTCCATAACTGTGATGTTCACATCCCGAAGATATTCCCTGACGATGCCGGCCGCATGGGCTCTTGCATTATCATGCATAAAAAGGAAATTTGGGCCCACATAGTCCGCGTATGGCATCACGTGAGGTTCTAAGCACTTACGAATGTACCTTTCAGCATTTAATGTTGGCAGCCGTGGTCCTGTAACAACCTCAAGTTGAGTTTTGCCGCTCGCGGATATACCGCCCCAGACAGTCCATGAGCCACCGCCATAAGCAACCCTCTCTTCAAAGCAGCATTGTGCGAAACGCTCTCCCTTACGTCGGTAGACCTTCTTCCTTCCATCATTGCCATGTAACACAATTTTAGACTCATCAGAAAAGAGTACACGGCTCCAATCTTGCTGTGTCCAATTTAAATGACTGCGTGCGAAATGAAGGCGCGCTGTTCGGTGGGCTCGCGTTAGTTTGGGCCCATTAGCTGGCTTGTGTGGTACCATATCGCGTTCTTTTAACCTTCTCCGAACAGTTCGAGCGCTTACAGATACTCCGTGGAAGTCGCGAAGTCGGTTTTGTATCTCAATGGAGGTAAGGTGACGATTTCTCAAGCTGGTCGTCACGATGAATCGATCCTGCCTTTCAGTTGTGACCCGAGATAGTGGCCTTCCTTGGCGACGAACAAAGCCGCCAGTCTCTAGGTACCTCCGATAAACATTTCGGACCGCAGATCGACTTAAATTAAGTTGAGCACTCACGTTTCTTTGGCTGTGTCCGGCCTGAATAAGTGCCACAGCTTGGGCGGCAATTTCAGGTGAAGTATCCATAGATTATTGATAGAACCTCACCTTAATGTTAAGAATAAGTAATGTTTGTTGCAAAACCAAAGATATCAATCACTTTTTCAAGAATTAAATCCAAGTAAACCAATAAAACCTGATTTTCTTAGTATTCGATTGTTTGATATCAACAAACAGGCTCCAAATTGTCTTTTGTTTCTTTAAATTCTGTGTTCGAAATTCAAAAAAAGACTATTGAATGAAATTGTGAATGTGCCAGGTTAAAAACTGCATAAAAACTTTTTGCTCGACCTAATATAAAATTTTAGCTAGGACCAAACGAAACTGAAAATACAAGGTGGGCCAATAGATGAGTCCAGAAGTGTATATAACAAATCTGATATTTTAAATCTTTGCTTATTTAATTTTTATTTTCAGACCCAGGCTTGTTCGATGAACGCTCAAGCAATGACTCTGGTTTTTGGTATCAGCATGATTTTGACGGTCGGTAACACTTTAATGAGCAGTATTATTAGCTGGACTGGCAGGAAACCACTCTTCATAGGCATCCAGGTACGTATTTCCCTCTCATTGTTAGAATTCCTTTCAATATTCATATTTTTTTACAATATTTGGTTCAACAATAGGTGCATAGCCTTAAATATAAATTCTAAATCCAGCTGATAGTTCTGCGACCACGTATCGGAATGCATCAGGTCTTGCTAAAGATGTACTATTGCCGTTCAGCCGACAAAGGCCGCGGCAATCATCTGTATGTTTAAGCACAGGACCCATAGACATGGGCATCCATGTCTATGGGTCCTGTGCTTAAACATACGGAACATTATCTTCTATCGGCTGACATTAAAATAATGATTAATTAAATGATGATATCAACCATATTATTATAGTGGTTGTGGTTTGCCTTAATTCCAGCATATGATATCGAAAAACCTGATCGAAAGAATACCTTTAACTTGTTTCATTTCATTTGCTTCAGCTCATTGCTGGGGCTTCAGCATTGATCATCAACACCAGTACGTACTGGGTTCTCAGCGCCGTCATGTTCATGGTCTTCTTATCGGCCATTTTCAACTTTGGCACCCTCAGCTCTTACAGCGTTGACGTGTTCCCAACTTATGTCAGGTAAGTCAAGAGTATGGCCTCATTTGCAAGGGGTTGAGTGAGGTGGCGTGGACACTCTGTCGCCACTTTGAATTTTCCGCAAAGCCAAGATGAAACTAAAAAAAAACAGAGATAATTATGGCACTCAAAACTGGCGCGTTGTCGAGTGACTTCGAAGCAAAAGTAGCCATGAGAACTGTTTCTAAATAATTCAACAGTAACATAAAAATAGCTGTACAGAAAATCCAAAATGGCGACGAGGTTACTATGACATATTTTCTAGAAATAAAGTTCAGAAGAACTCAAGGTATATGGTTGAAAACCCGGTTGTATTAATTAGTTTGTGAAGTCAAGAATCTAAAAGTTGAATCATGAAAAACACGTATCACACCAGCCTGCCTTATTAAAATCAATCTGCCAACTGACTGTGTAACAAGCATCTAGGAATCTACAAGGCCCACAATGTTTATTCATTCACAAAGAATCGTTAAAAAAGAATCTAAAGAAGGAATATGAACAATATTATTAAAAAAAAACTATACGAAACAAGTGACACAGATATTGCCATCAGTACTGTAACTAATCTAAACAAAGGGTGTATAAATATGTGTTTTGATAACCTTTAAAAAACTTTTTAAAGAGACAAAAAAAAATAGATTGGGAATAGTTAGAGACATCCATTTTGTGCTATTTATGAGCTACCAGAAAAGCAGCATGCGTAGAAAGAACTTAAGGCAGACTTCTTTATCTTCCACGTAGTTCTTGATTTCGTAATTTGTTTTTATAATAAGAACACGTTTGATGTAGTTTTTAAACTTTCCATTAGTCAGTTCTGTACTTAACTGACTTTGGCAACTTGTTATAAAAGCGTATACTGTTTCTCTTTCAGAGCCATGGCGGTGTGTTTGACCCTGATGGTTGGTCGTGGCAGTGCGGTCATCGGTATCAACGTCCTCAAGAGGCTCCTTGACGATAATTGCGAAGCAGCTTTCTATATTTTTGGATCCGTAGCATTTGGTGAGTCTTCTTATGATGAATAATATAAGTTACTGTGCGCCTTTGATTGACACGTGATCATCGAAATGCTTACGAACGGAAGAAGAACGGGGAGTAGTTTCAATATTTGTGGCACCAGCCCAAAATCTGGTTTTCTAGTTAGCCCTGCTTTATGGTCGCAACCGATGAACATGAAAATTTGGGTTCTATTTCCATTTTGGGAATTTCTAGAGCCGTGCCTTGTTTGATTTGTGGCCTGATGTCAATAGGATTGCCTTCTATTAAATGGGACTAAAGACACCTGGTGTAACCCTCCAGGAATTATGGGAATGATGAGATAATTTTTCTTACAGTACAATATTTTACCTTAAGCAAATTCTTCATTAAGCTTTCGTCGTGGTAAAGTCCTAAAGATAACATTGACTAATGGAGGATTGAGACCTGACAAAATACTTTCTACTTTCCTAATTTAACCTTTTTAATTCAGGTGGAGGTCTGGTGGGGCTCCTTCTGCCTTCAGACGCAAAGATCAAGGAACAAAACCAAAAGTTGAACACGTGAACGAGAGACAGAAAAAAAATGATTTTTTGGTTCCTCCAGAAAACCAGTTACGAGTTTTTACTTCAAGATTTAAAAGGTGTTTCTGATTGATGGAAAAGTCGCTACAACTACGTTACTTACTTAGTTAATTAATGAAAATAGGATTTATGTAGTACAAGGATCTTTTTATTAGAAATTAACGATATAGAACGATAATGTTGTAATTTACCACATATTAACACGAATGATCTAACCAAGGTTTTGTAACAATATTCTGATTTAAAAGAGTCCATGGAGTTTCTTGTCCATTCTTCTCCATAGAAATGTACGCTTTGGAATAGGCAACTACAGTACTTTCACAGTTAGTATGCCTTGTGACCGGGACTGTAGCTTCATTTTATTGTCGTCAATGTTTCGACAGTTCAAAAGTGCGTGTAACTTGAAATAAATGATTTTTATTTGATTTAATTTAACCGCCCACTGGAAAGTCCTTGTTGAACTGTTGTTTTTAGAAATACTCATGAAAATAATAAACTTCTTAAAAAACGGTATTTATTTAAGTATTATTTACGAGTTTATTCAAAGTAAGTATATTATGATTCTAGAGATTATTTTATTGAAATTTGTTGTTTTTTTTATTATTATTATTGTAAAATGAGAAAATAAATATTTTCTGTTTAATTTTCGTCTTATTGTTTTGTTTGTCAAGAATTTGCTCAAGAAACATTGGTCTTCAGGAGAATATACCTAAGGGTTGCAGGTTCCTACCGCGGTTGCGGGTTCTTTGAAAGAGATACCTACCGCGGCCGCAGAACACAAAGGGCATTAGAACATAGGTGGGTTTTAGTCAGTAAAGTTCTGACACTCGCCCCGCTCCACCCAGAATTCGCAAATAAAATATTCTGTTTTGCCTACCGCCATTGAAAAAAGCGTGATTTCATTGTATGTTGTATTCACACTCGATTAACCCGTCGCACGATTGTTTACAAAAATGTAGGGTAACAATGTATGAAACTTTGCACCCGTGTGCAAACTTTGTGAACGCGCGAAGGCTTAATACCTAGTAATAACAATCAAAAATTTTGGGACAAGTCAGCATACAGCCTATACACAAATTCCCAATTATTTGTTCTCTGATTTTGAATCACTGTAAATGTTTTTCTCAATGTTCTTTATCTTCGTTCAAATACGGTTGCTATTGGGTAGCAACTGGATGAGGGCTGCCGAGAATCAAGTTAAGTCTCCATCTGTGGACTGATGAAGATGATTGGGTTTTTACCACTGACGAGACCATACAAATTAAAGTGACCTGTATTGTCACAAAGATAAAGTTGCTATTGGGATGCTACTGTTACATATAAAATAGGCACTTCTTGTAAAGTCACATGCAATACAGTTCTTTCACAGTTCCATCAGTGGCAAACCAAACGCAACCTTACGATAACGACAATTAAGATCAAAGAAATTTGTACAGAATCGTCAGTGACGACTCCAGCTAAAGAGCAACTTTATCATAAACATATTCAAACTCATATTATGCTGACAGCGATCAAGTTCGTTCAAGTGCAGGTGCGATCAGAAGAACCAACAACAAGCTTATAAAGTAAATTACAAACGCCATTTAGCAAACCCTATTTATTGATACGTATATCATGGGAGTACAATAAAATGTCTAGTCTGACATTTTTAGGAGTTCGCCATATTGGATTTAGAATGACGTCACTTAGCTAGACGTGTACGCAAAATTACAGTTCAATTATTTAAGACTAGCTTTTGCCCGCGGCTTCGCTCGCGTTAAATTCGGGGTAACACAGTTCCCCTTGCGCCTTATTGATTTGTAATAGCAACGCTGAATTTTCCCTTTTCTTCCCTCTTTCTCCCTCACATACCACTTTTTATTCAAAAAAGTTAGCCTATGACCGTCTCCTGGTTCCCAACTATCTTTGTACCAAAATTCATCAAAATCGGTTTAGCCATTAAAGCGTGAAGAGGTAACAAACAAACAAACAAATAAACAAACAAACAAACTCACTTTCGCTTTTATAATATTATATATATATATATATATAATATATATATTAGTAAGGATAGTATAGTATATAGTATAGTATATAGTACAGTATATAGTATAGTATATATAGTATAGTAAGGATAACCTTTTTTTTTAAATCAGTATTTAGATTTGATGTATTGAGGAGGGATGAAGCACATGTGATTAAAAGAGTGATCTGAATGTTGGTGGATGGAGAGGGAGAGGAAGGCCAAAGAAAAGATGGATGGATTGTGTAAGAAATGATATGAAGGAGAAAGGAGTAAATGATGCCATGACTTCTGACTGGGGAGAATGGAAGAAGAAAACGTGTTGCGCCGACCCCAAATAGAATGGGACAAGGGCAGAAAAATGATGATGAGTAGTTAGATTTGACCTAAGCAAACTTATATACATTGCAAGTTAAATAAAAGCTTGTAAATATGTAGGTACAGACGCCAGCAGGTCAAGCTACCCGAAACTGTCAATTTTTCCCAATGAACCTTGAACCTAATACTTTAGAAATAAAGTCGAAAATCTAACAAAGAAATCTGACAGATTGTAGTAGCTTGATGTGCAGGCGTCTGTACATCGCAAATTTCAGTATTGAATAGAAAACTTATTTACCTAATTATGTAGGTAGCATTTATGAGATTACTACGACACACTATCTGCTCATTATATTTTGTTTTCAGCGGTGTACATAATATATATTTACTGTGTCCAAACATTGCTATCTGATGATAGTGTCATCTTGGATATTAGGGTACCGTGTGGTTTTGACAATCGACTCGTAAGTTATAAAAAATAATTGGGGCCTTTTAGGCTAACATTACTCATATATAAGTACTCAAACTCAAAGCATTTATTGTATTATATCCGTGAAATGATGATGATGATTCGGCCATCGTTGCCCGACATGTGGCCATGGTTTCAGATTATAAAAAGCAAATAATCTACAACCACAGATTAATACAGATGTCTCACTCCCTACATAATCGTCAATACCTACTGCTATAATAGCCTAATCATCCACGTTGACGAACGCTGCGTGTGGAAATGTACTGTAAACTGTTGAATTGACGCAACTGTCTAATTAACAAAACTGTCCAATCAGCGAAACTGACTAATCAATGAATCTGGGGCTTTAATTAAACTGATTATTGAGGGAAACTGACCAGTGATACGCGGACTCAATGACGCCTAGGGCTGTTGATGTTTCGATAAAACTATCATTACACAATAATTAGGGAAATACAAGAACACTTTAGTACGACGAAGTAATTATGTGGATGCGGGCCACATACCTGTCAGCAACCTGGCTATTATCGAACGCAAATGCATAGAGTGAAACATCTGTAATAATCTATGGTACCCATTCCAAATAAATACACGCCGTGATTTCAATTTCATCAAACAATGCAATACAATTATGCTTTATTACATCTACATGGTAAATAAAAAAAAATAAAGTGTGAACATGAAATTGTACACTAACTGGCCAGTCTTATCGCTTAAGGCGTAGAATAGAAAACTGCTTCATTATAAATTCAAAGCGCCCTACGGAACCAGATGCCTTAAAACTCGAAACGCTTGACTTAAGCAGTTTGTATTATAAAACATGTCCCTGACAATGGGTGTCACAGTATCTACCGCGATGCTTGTGCAATAAAACGTAACATGTATAACATATAAGTGCAAATATATATATATATCTTTTAGTAAATAGTGTGAGTGGAATCTAGTGCAAAATGACGGTGAAGACTAATAAGGTGCCTTTTGAGGAGGCGTTGGATATGACAGGTGAGATTAAGAAAGATATACATGTGGAATCAAGAACCAGTTTCTTGACGTTAGTTAAAAATAATTGACTGTTTGTGGGCGAGAATATCTGAAGGTGAACCGAGCTATGCTCAAAGTTTCTTCAAAGGATAATAGGAGGAGAAGAATTGTGGTTACATAGCTGGTTCAGTAAGCTAGAGGAAGTGGCATCGGTTAAAATAATAACCGCTGGACCAAGCGAGTGGACCCTGTATCGGCTAGTGAAGCGTGTGGTACCCTCCAGCGAACCTCCTTCTACGAAGCAGTCATCCTAGCGTATCAGGTGGCCGGACGTTCGAGGCAGAAAACCTCAAACTAACCCAGCCGCGGAGGCCGTGTCGACGGTGCCTTTGTGTTTCACACGCGCCTCAAAGAGATGTCAGCAAAGCAGAGGGGCTTGCCAGAGCCTCCGCCGCCTGTCGGGGTTGCGGGTTGTTCGCAAGAGATACCGCGGCCCCGGAACGTAAAGGGCAATAGAAGGAACATGGGTGGGTTTTAGTCAGTACAAGTCTGACACTCCCGCTCCGCCCAGACTGGGGGAAGTTGTTTGATGATTTCCCACCCCAAAAAAAAAACCCCAGCCGCGGCGGGAGACGCTGTGGGCATCGGGCGCCGCCAAACGAGTCCCGGC
Source organism: Ochropleura plecta (assembly GCA_905475445.1). Taxonomy (NCBI): domain Eukaryota; kingdom Metazoa; phylum Arthropoda; class Insecta; order Lepidoptera; family Noctuidae; genus Ochropleura; species Ochropleura plecta. The sequence continues at coordinate 2,327,304 of FR997733.1, read as the reverse complement.
CACCGTAGATACGGGTCTGTGGACAGTGAGCCATGGATAGCTGTCGGCCGCGTTTGTGTACCACGCACGCCTCAAACAGTTTTTTTAAACTTTGCCCCACACTAGGAGTTTCTCCTGTATCGTGGGTGCGTTTACAAATATTTAAACTCACATACACAAACAGCCAGACCCGAAACCACACAAATCGACACTCCGTGACAGCAACTGTGAAATTTCTGATGGTAACCCCCATAAAAATTTGCCCGATCCGGGAATCCAAATACTTCATGTCGACCAACAAGGCAGTATGTACTGCCGGGGTGCGTATTGCCATTGTGTATATCAGTACAGACACCCATAGTCTGTACTAGATCACTTTGTGCTCTTAAAAATAACAAATACTCTAAAGCAAACTACGTATTACTACAGAGCAGTCTGTATAAGTATACAGTTTGCTTGCATATTTTTAAAGCAAACTACGTATGACTACAGACCTGTCTGTATAAGTATACGGTTTGTTCGCATATGTCTAAAGCAAAATGTGCTCTCACTGATTACTACCTATCAAAGTGGCTCGACGGAGCCCCGCTTCGCGGGGCTCCTACCTCTGCATTCAAGGTTTAAAGTAACCTAACACGAAGGGGATGGCGGGGTCTTTCAGACCCCGCCATCCCCTTCGAACCTAACCTGTCCATGTCGGGGTGCCCCAAGTCCCGAGCTCTCACTGATTACTACCTATCAAAGTGGCTCGACGGAGCCCCGCTTCGCGGGGCTCCTACCTCTGCATTCAAGGTTTAAAGTAACCTAACACGAAGGGGATGGCGGGGTCTTTCAGACCCCGCCATCCCCTTCGAACCTAACCTGTCCATGTCGGGGTGCCTACTACGGCAGCCAAATTGTCTGTACTCGTATGTGTTTTGCTCTCACGAATTAGAGCAAAGTGTATTTTATTTCAGTCTGTCTCTGTACTGATATGCAGTATGCTCTCTAGCTACAAGAGCATATTGCGTGCGATTACAGAGCAACCCCTGTCTGTGCTAGTATACATTATGGCAATACGCTGCCGGGGTAGCGGGTTATTCGAAAGAGATACCGCGGCCCCGGAACGTAAAGGGCAATAGAAGGTACATGGGTGGGTTTTAGTCAGTACAAGTCTGACACTCCCCCCCGCTCCGCCCAGACCGGGGGAAGTTATTTGATGATTTCCCATTAAAATGGCAGTATGTACTTATACAGTTACTTAAATGCTGATTGCTGCTTTCATTTTTCCGTACCTCACAAGGAAAAAACGGACCTCTTATTGAATCACTTAGCTGTCCGTCTGTCTGTCAATACCATTTATCTCGGAAACGCGTGGAAGTATCGTGTTGAAATTTAAACCATGTACTGAAATCAGCAGTTCCTTTGTGTGGTGTAAAAATCAACTTTCTAAGTCGCAGACGCAGTCGAAAGATATGGTCGTTTATGTCGCAAGATTGCACCTTCAGTACGCGAGTCTAATTCGCTATTGGCCTGTTTGTCTAAAGGTGTGTCCAAATATCGAGCGGCAATCGAGCGCGGCTGCCGCGCGCGGCCCGCCGCGCTGTGATTAGACGACAGCCGCGCGCGAACGCTTCTGGCTACCTGCCGCGCGCGAACATTCTTAGTAAACATTCGGCAGTAATTGTGTTTGGACGTATTTCTGCGCACAAACATGGACAACGAAACATCGATTCGTTTAATTGAAATGTATGGATCTTTTAAAGAGTTATGGGATCCTCGACAGAAGGAATATATAAAAATGTTGCGACTAAAAGTTGTTCCTCAAAAAACGATCTACAAAAATGGTCAGATATAATTTTTTCGTAAAATGATAAAAAAAAATTACATCTAAAAATATTTTTTTCGTACCACTTGCTTAAAAAAATGACATTCTATGCCACAAAAAGCGAACATAACAATAGTCATTTTTAATCTGTTAAAAACAGGGAAAGAAAATTGTACTGAATTTCATTCATGCTCTAGGGGGAGAATGTGATTTAAATTTGGAATACTTATCGTTTATACTGAACTACATCTGTGTTTACACCATTGAGTTTGTAAATAAAGAATTATACATCTTTTTGGAAAAGGAATACGCATTTATTATGCAGTTATGATTATTATATCAAATTACGAAAACCGACGAGGCCGTATGAGCTTGATGTCTTTGCTTTTCCGACAAAAAATATTGGTCTAGGAATTTGTCGTATTTTTGTTTTCTTCACATACATAAACGTTAAGTTTATTTTAATTTATTTTTATAAAAAAGTTAATGTTCTAAAAATACGTTACGATGTTAAATCAAAGCGACAGTGACAGTGAATTGTCGGATTCCGTCAGTGCAAATGCTGCCGCTATTATACTCATCAACAATAAATGTACCAAACAAAAAAGTAACTCTCTCTATCAATAATTGGACCAATGTTTCGAATGTTAACTTTTACTTTTAATTGTCATTATTTTTAATAAATGCTTATCTCATAATATTACTGTGTTAATTTTTTCGCAAATGGTACGAAAAGTAGAGTATTTTCCTCGGTGATAAAGCTGTCTTAGTCTTGGGTGAACTTAAATCTCTCGCTACACTCAGGACTCGTCTTAAATCCCTCGCTTCGCTCGTGATTTAAGTTTTTAACACCCTCGCTACGCTCGGGAGTAAACCTCGAGTGCATCGTTACGCTCGAGATTTAAATCGTCACCCGCGACAGAAGACACTGCTTTATCCCCTTGGTTAATAATCTACTATTTTTTCTGGAATTTCTGAAGATTTTCGCTTATAACTTTTTTATTTATAGTTCTATAATTTGCAACAAAAAATGTTAACAATTTTTTTTTATCAAATAAATAGTTTAAGAGATATATCGTAAAAACCATTTCAACCTCTATTTTCAAGATGGGGCCGTGGGGCAAGGGTAGCGACCCCACAAACTTGTTTTTAGCTTTACACTGACCAAATGACGCAATTTTATTTTTTTGATGTGTAGGGGGCTACACATCAAAAAAATAAAATTGCGTCCTCTAAAAAACGCAAGGTAAGGCCTAAAAAATGTAACATTTCAATGGACTAGGTAATTAATTTCATAATTGATTGACTCAATATTCTGTAACCTCCGTTGAAAAAGTGGTTTCATCCAGCATTTCCTCGTTAAAATATGTTTCGTCTTAGCTCTTTTACGCAATTTTTTAATAATAAGCAGAGCTACGACACATGCGACCGCTTTCATTTTAGTTCTGATGCCAACTGAAGTGCGCGGCATATCTTGGTTGTGCTGCGCAGTTAACTGCCGCGCAAACATTCGTTGGCTTTGTCCAAACTAGAGCGCGGCAGAAATGTGTCCTACAAATGCCGCGTGTTGCTGCCGCGCTCTTGCTGCTCAATGTTTGGACACACCTTAACATTAGCAACATATCAGCAATACCCTGAATGGGCAGCCAATACCTATCAAAGATTGCATAAATTAATAGTATTATGATTTATCAGTATGTATAACTCTGTAGTGAATTATTTATTAATAACTGATAATATTCACTTAAAATACCACAAGAGCTTCAAAATTATCGGGAAATGCCAGATAATTTTGAAGCTCGTGTGGTATTCGGGGGATTATTTTTCCGTCCCAAATGTCGGCCAATAGAATTGCACAAACTCCAAATCGACTCATTTTCATGCAAAATCTCCAATTTTCACAATTGAATTCAACCTGTCAGTTTGACGTGTGGTTAATTTGACTGGATCATGTTTTGTTTTTATGCATAGCAACGACCAGAGAAAATTTTCAAAAAATTATCAGTATAATACCATGTAGGTTGTACCACGTGACGTCGAATGGTGCAATTCTATTGGTCGATATTTGGGTCGGAAAAATAATCACATATAATATACCACAAGAGCTTCAAAATTATCGGGTATTTTCCGATAGGTTCGTTGCAAACAAATGAAGGAGTCAAGTTTTTCTTTTCAGGTTAAAAAATCACGAGCGCGAAGCGCGAGTGATTTTTCCTGAAAAACTTGACGATTTTATTTGTTTGCAGGGAACCTATCGGGAAATGCCAGATAATTTTGAAGCTCGTGTGGTATTCGGGGGATTATTTTTCCGTCCCAAATGTCGGCCAATAGAATTGCACCATGTTTTGTTTTTTATGCATAACAACGACCAGAGAAAATTTTCAAAAAATTTTCAGTATAATACCATGTAGGTTGTACCACGTGACGTCGAATGGTGCAATTCTATTGGTCGATATTTGGGTCGGAAAAATAATCAGTACAAAATGACCCCCCCCTCTCCTCCGTCCGCGATCGTCGTGGCGTGCACTCTCGGATTTTTGACTGCTTGCAATTTATACTATTTTATTATTCATTATTTCAGTTCAAAAACGAGTTCACTACCTTAAAGATACATCATTTTATAAACATTAGTGTCAACAGTTTAATTTTAAATGCCCTTCTAGAAAATCATGTTTAATAGATCACTGGGATATTATAGCTATAAGAATATATTTAAGTTCATTCAAGTCATAACTGACTTCAGATTTACTAAAATATGGAACAGCACAAACCAGGAAAAGCTTTTCATTCGTTTTAGGCCACGGAGGATTGTTTTGTCCTATACGTTCTGGGGCTGCGATATTTCTTTCGAACAACCCGCAAACCCGATATTCAAGACTCTTAAAAAGGGTAATTAAAGGGGACATTTGACGCAACAGTCTTAAAACTGTAGTCATATCCTTACTAATATTATAAAAGTGAAAGTGAGTTTGTTTGTTTGTTTGTTACCTCTTCACGCTTTAATGGCTAAACCGATTTTGATGAATTTTGGTACAGAGATAGTTGGGAATCAGGAGACAGGCTTTTATTAAAAAAAAGTGGAATATGAGGGAGAACGAGGAAAGAAAAGGGAAAACTTAGCGTTGCTATTACAAATCAATCAGGCGCAAGAGCAAAAACTGCAGGTCTGCTTGGTGTGTTATACCGAATTTAACGCGAGCGAAGCCGCGGGCGAAAGCTCGTTACAAATAAAGGCAAAAACAACAGGTGTAAATCTAACTTTCCCCAAAACTTTTGTTAGGCAAATTCTTATTGGTGTTACGCAAATATGTATTTATGATTCTAAAGACATGGTAATTAATACCTTTCAATGATTATTTTAGAGATTTCGTAGTCCTGCACATAATTATGGTAGCGGTAATTTTAAATCTCTTATAAATAGTAGTACCCACCTTCTGTTGGCATCGACAGATGCTATGGACATTTTATAATGATTTATTTGATTAAAAATACCAATAGCATGCATTATAATATGATCCTTACTAATATTATAAAAGCGTAAGTGAGTTTGTTTGTTTGTTACGTCTTCACGCCTTAATAACTAAACCGATTTTGATGAATTTTGGTACAGAGATAGTTGGGACCCTGGAAACGGACATAGGCATTTTTTTTAAGTGAGATATGAGGGAGAAAGAGGGAAGAAAAGAGAAAACTTAGCTTTGCTATTACAATAAATAAGGCGCAAGGGCTAAAACTACAGGTAGCAGGTACCTGCAAATCAGGAAAGGGGGACTGTGTTACCCCGAATTTAACGCGAGCGAAGCGGCGGGCAAAAGCTAGTTTTTTAATAAAATAAAACAAAATTACTGACTCATATAAAAAACTCAGCGAGTCCCCAAGCTGACTAGCTTATCCTTTCACTACGATGACAATCCCTAGTCTTCTAAAGTAGGTCATCTCTGTGACATGGCTTGTTACTAAAAATAAAGAGCCTCGTCAAATTTATAACTTACTAGCTGTGCCCAGCGGTTTCACCCGCTGAGGTTTAGGGGTATGAAAAATAGATGTTAGCCGATTCTTAGACCTACCCAATATGTACCCAAAATTTCATAAGAATCGGTCGAGCCGTTTCGGAGGAGTACGGTAACTAACATTGTGACACGGAAATTTTATATAATAGATTAAGATAATTTATTCATATAAGGTTTTAGTAATTGTGAAATTCGATGCGGTGCATTAGTAAGCAAATAAAATAGTAGTAAGCAAAATTTTCTTGATCACGCGATTAATGATACCTAACTGCATAGTAGGTCTTTCTTCTTTATCGTGTAGTTCGTGCATAACCTAGTGTCGAAGTTTGTATGCCTCCCATTGGCTCTGACTGGGCTTAACACGCCGCGCCGGCGCCGGCGAGAAATATCTCTCAGTCATGCCGGTTTTTCACGATGTTTTACTTCACCGAATGATAATTATACCTTATTATTATAATTTCCCCCGCTGTGGGCGGGGGGGGGGGGGGGGGGTGTCAGACTTGTACTGTCTAAAACCTACCCAAGTTCCTTCTATTGCCCTTTATGTTCAGGGGCCGCGGTATCTCTTTCGAACAACCCCAAATTACTCCACTAACTGTTTTGACAACTACCTATCGTCACAATGTGGCTCGTGGCCATTCCTATTTATATTTGAAACGCACAATAAATTACGCTATTGCATTATATTATTGTATCAGTTCATAACTTTAGTATAAATAAATAATTATGGCGCAATTTACATCATACGTCACGATGATCGGCAAATTATGTAAAACGAGTAACACACTATTCATATTTTTAGTTTTCTTATCAAAAGTAAATATACATTCTTGGCTTATTTTGTCTAGAATTATACGTAGATTACGTACATATACTTACTGTGTTTTGTAAATGAGCAACATTTGATAGCGATATTTACTCTTTGAAAGACGTATCTTGTCAAAGACATGAAGAATGGCATATGACATAGTTGACGATGATATTTATGCTGGAGCAGAAACGTGAATAGTGTAAGCAGGAAAAAAAGTTTTGGTAGCCGTGGTCCCCACAAAAATTATGTGTCTTGTGGGAAATTATTTGGAGGCAGAAAACCGACAGTAACCATATCCTTTTGCCTTTTCGAAGCTAAATGGCGGTAATATAGAAATACCTAGATGAACAACGTTGAATATTCATAATTGAATTCACTACCGATTTTCATCATGTACTGGGTCAACAAAACGTTGTTGCTAACTTGTTTTCACGTCGGGGTCAGTAGGATAACAAATAATGAAGTCGCTGATGTTGTGTTTAAAAATTCGACACACAATTGTAACTATACAAAGAAATTTTTCATCAGTCATTTAAAACAAAAAAATGTAACTTCTGTTGCCTATAAAAGTGCAAGTATTGCAGTTTTTTAGGCAACTAGGCCAAAATTATTGGAACAGCTGCTTTTTTTCATTGACGATTAAAATTTTCTGTGTGGCTTCCACATAGAAATTTTGTTTAAAATGATGTAGGTACTAAATAAGTTATAAACATTTGTGCGTCCATGTCCATGACTGGCAGCCGACCCCTACATAGTTGGGAAAAAGGCTAGGTAGATGATCATAATGTTTGTGCATCCATGCCCTTCCCAACCTTGCAACCACTCTGCAACTTACACCAAGTAAAGTTCACGGCTGGGTTCGACAATATGAGCTCCATGACTTAAGACATCACTGGGCCAGTACCGCGCTACCCTCGTCACTCTTGACGATGCTATAACCCTGCTTCAGGAGAGCAGCAGGGAGACTAGTACCCTTCGAAAATTTAGACGCAAAGCGCCGTCATTTCGTCCTCGCCGACGAGGCCCGCCGCGACGTCCCGGTAACTGCCCACCCGTCCCTTGCAAAAGCCACCCCGCGATGCTGAGCCAGTAAGTCTGAACCAGTCCCAAAATAATATCACTCAGATCCAGCCTGTCCCTTGCTGTCCCTCAGCGACGCCCTAAGCCGAGGCTCGTACCCCACAGGGGGTGCCCTTAGCGTGTAGTCGCTTAGTTTATAAGTTTTTACCCTGGCAGGAGGTCTTAATTTTTAAGGCACCTACAGGATTCGCCCGGTTAAGCAGACGACAACCTCCTTGGTTGAACTGCGAGATGCCATTCATAAAAAAAAGTACCGCGCTTATGTTAAACATTTTAGATCAAGTTATCTTCGTTATTTCATCTAATATCAATCTTTTCTTACAGGATTCAGTCGCTACAACCTGTACACGTTCCTACTCTGCGCCAGCATCATCGTCGGCATGACCTTCGAGATCTTCTCCGTGTCCTACCTGGTGCCGGCCAGTTCCTGTGAGCTGGGCACTAGCAGTACGCAACAGGGGCTGGTAGCCTGCGTGCCTCTGATTGGTGAGTTCACTTAAAGCCTTTATTGGTTGGTCACAGGAACTTTTGAGACTTTAAGAGGGATGGATCTGAATGTTGATGGATGGAGAGGGAGAGGAAGGCCAAAAAAAGATGGATAGTTTGTGAAAGGAATGATATGAAGGAGAAAGGAATAAATGATTGGCGTCTGACAGAATGGAAGAAGAAAACGTGTTGCGCCGACCCCAAATAGAATGGGACAAGGGCAGAAACTTTCGAGACAAAATACCCTGTGACGTTTATACCGCCAGACCTCACGTAACGTCATTCACATCACTATATGGAGCTAGCCCAGCGAAAACCATAAAACAAAAACATTTCGACGGGCCTGTTGGTCTAGTGGTTAGTGGCCCTGACTGCTGAGCCGGAGGTCGTGGGTTCGATTCCCACCCAGGACAAACTTTGTGTGATGAGCATGATTGTTTGTTATGTGTCTGGGTGTGATTTATCTATAATATGTATGTATTTATAAATTATATAAGTATGTATATCAGTTGTCTGGTTACCATAACACAAGCTCTGCTTAGCTTGGGATCAGATAGCCGTGTGTGAGTTGTCCCAAGATATTTAATAATAATAATTTCAAATATTTATACTAGCTCTTGAATACCTGGTGTTACCCATATAGGTTGAAGCCAACAAAGGTTCCAATTATTCTAAAGGTTTAGTCTTAAAAGTAATTATATTGGATAGCTACAATTAAGTTAAGTCAGAAGTCCAATTAGTCAGATTCAGTTCTACCATTTGGCATTTTAATATCATACAAACAAAAAGCAGATGCTACAGCACCAGTCACAAGGCAAAATTATTTGTGAAAGTGCTGAAATAGCCCATTCCAAAGAAACTTTCACAGTAACTGGATGCTATAGGGAGGTATTTGCCTAAGTGTAAGACGACGCAGGCTATCAGTAGATATTAATAACAATGATTTTCATTATTTCTAGGAACAATCGCCATGTCCCATGTCTGGGGCTACCTGGCAGACACACGAGGCAGGCGGAAGATCCTCATCATCTCCATGCTGTGCACCTACGTAGCCGGCACCTTGGCAGCCTTCTCTCCTAACTGGATACTATTGGGCTTACTCAAGTTAATGTCTTCAGCGTCGTAAGTACCTTACCTTTCATCATGAATGAAGAGATGGTCAACAGTCTTAAGAAATTTCGAAAACTTGAGATGGAAAATTAAATAAATTGATAAAGAAAAAGTCCTTTGGCTCATGTGGTGATTCAAATCACTGGTAAAATAAAATTATACCCGTGGTTTAAAAACCAAAGGTTTTACTCAATGTTTTTTTACGGATGGGAAATCAACAAATTACTTCCTTTGCTTTGGGGGGAGTGGGGGGTATGTCAGACTTTTGCTGACTACTGTTACTGTTACTTATAGCTCTTTATGTTCCGAGGCTGCGGTATCTCTTTCGAACAACCCACATTGACTCAATGTTTAACTGACTTTCAAAAAACGGAAAAGGTTATGAGATCTATTCTCGTTTTTTTTAACTACCTTTCGCTTTTATAATTTAGTAAAGATGTTCAGTATGTATATCTAAATACTTCATTTCCAGTGTTTCCGGTGGCTATGCATTAGCTGTGACTCTGCTGAGCGAGTGCACGCCCATGGCGAGGAGGAGCTCCCTGGTCTTATTGACCACCACCGTTCACTTGGCTTCTATGGGGGTCATGGCAGGTACAGTCTTGAGCAGTTTTTAGGGCTCTGTGGGTGGGAGTGTCAGACTATTATTAACAAAAACCCATGTTCCCTTGCCCGTGCTTCCGTGGCCGCGGTATCTCTTTCGAACAACCCGCAACCGCGGCCCCTCTGCTTTGCTGAGATCTCTTTGAGGCTCGTAGGGCACGAACGCGCCGTTGAAGGGCACAACATACCGTGTGGTCTGTCGTCAGCGATCTACGGTGGCCGGGAGTCGTCTCGCGGCACCCAGCGCCCGGAGCGTCTCCCGCGGCGGCTGGGTTGGTTTGAGGATCGCTCCCTCAAACATCCAGCCACCTCCTTAATATATCCTCTATAACTGCTTCTCAGAAGGTGTTCCCTCTCGCTTCGGACCAGGACCAGGCGATATCCTGCCTTGTTTGAAACTCCATTGATTAAATTATGACCCCTTAATGATAGTAACAACGAGCCTTTTCTAACTAAACATTCACCTTGCAGTTATAGCAATACCAATCTTGCCACTGAAGTTCTCCTACTACATACCGTTCCTGGGTATCTACTTCAATTCCTGGCGGGTCCTGGACCTCATCTTTGCAGTCCCATGCGCAGTCAGCGCGATTGGAAGCTACTTTGCTTACGAGAGCCCGAAGTACTTGGTCAGTGTTGGCAGGGATGAAGATGCCCTTGAAGTTCTGAGGGGGATTTACACCATGAATACTGGGAAAAGTGCTGATAATTATAAGGTTGGTTATTTGGTCCTTATTATAATTTAAAATGGGAGTATTTTAATAGTAAAAAGTTCTATTATGGGCTTATGGAAGATTGGCTCGTGGATGACCACAAATACCTAGAGTTTCAACATGAGGAATCCGTAGAGCTTTGAAAAGCACGCAGCCGCGGCTGACATTTGTAAATGTTTAACAGGATACTGTTAATTAGAAGCCCAGAACTTTGGCAACTCGTTTTACGAAGGGTTTGTGTATGAACATAATTGGTGTTTGCTAGCTGACATGTGACAATCGAAGAATAAATTCTTAAATGTACCTTGTGATAAACGGAATGTATAAAATCTATAGGTTCTTCTAACCTGACAGACAGATGTGTTGCTGGGGAGTTTGTTCCGCCACTTCTTCTTCCCAGCTAAAACACTAGGAAGTAGCGAAGGGCAGGGCGTTTTTGAGGGACTGTCTCTTGTAATGTGACGTTCAAAAAGTGCTGATTATCAGCCTAATTTGAAATAATGACTTTTGATTTTGATTTTAAATCAAGTATCTGTGTCTTGGAAGTCAGGCAACCGCTCGCGTACTTCGTATTTTGAATTGGTATCCTGGCTTATCTTGGCTGTCTTATTTATAAACATGGACAGATATCGCATAAGATAGACGCCTTCGCCATGCAGTGAGGCAATTGAGAGACTATTCAAAATATTCATGTCTTTATTATATATGTCTTTGGAGGAGCTCACGGCGAAATAATAACCGACACACGGGTCGATCTTTAGGTTATGCCGCGCTTACCTGTGTGGATCTGTGACCTGATAAGTAACCCATTACATACCTAGTTGTTTCCTGACTAAGCCCTTGGTCCTGGCAGTACTTACAGTTAGTCAGAGTCATGAAACTGACAGCCAATCATATCAAGGGGTATCGTATTATTCAGTACGGACTGGGTTGTGGAGGTCAGATAGACAGTCGTTCTATGTGAAATACTGTTATTATTAGTCGTAGACTAGTTGGACTGGAAACCGTCCCCAAAAGTATTTGGGAAAAAGCAACGCAGAAGATACTGATCTTGACATAGCTAAATACGTTCATGTTTCATTAATTATTTCCAGGTTGATACTTTGGACTTAGATGAAGAAAATTCTTCAGCAATGCACAAAGGCTTCTGGGGTTCCATAGCATCGCAAACCCTCCCGATGGTGAAGCCTCCACTGCTCAAATACACTCTGCTTCTATCTTTTCTGTTCGTCATCAGTTATATCACGTAAGTACCATTGCACCAGAATAATGACCTAGAGTTACAGCGAAACCTGCCAGAGATACTGCCTGCCGGGGTTTTGGGTTCTTCGAAAGAGGTACCGCGGCTTCGGAACATAAAGAGCAAAAGAAAGAATATGGGTGGGTTTTGGTCAGTAAAACTCTTGACACTTCCCCCCCCCACTCCACCCAGAGCGGGGGAAGTTAGCGCAAAAAAAAGGACAGAGTTAAAAAACCTCAACCGCGACTGAGCATGAGGTACACAGTTCGATTGCCGGGTCAGACAAATTGTTATTTGGTTTTACTATCAAGAATTTCATAGTAGCAGCCTCGAATCTGATTTGGACCCGGTTGATGGCAATAGGGTCGCTCCCTATGTCATGGAACCTCAACATAATTGGTGAAATGTGGAAGTACTATTAGGTACACCTCACCTTCGCCTTTCGAGGATCATAGGTGTGATGTAATGTCAAAGTCAAAGTAATTAATTTGTCAAAAACATGGTGTTGAGGATGGTACACACGACGGCACATCAACCTACACAAAACCATTTTAATCGATTCGTAGTAGAGAGATCAGGTTATAATAGTTTAGTATAGGTTGACCTGCCGTCGTCTGTACATACAATAATGAAAAGTTCAACATGTTCCACCAGTGCTAGGTTTACAAATATTGGATATGTTATTTAAATTTAATTTATACTAATTGATATAGATTGCGGTTGAAAAATATAATGTCATACACTTTACTCCTAATTATTTTAAGATATTAATAGCATTCATATATTTTCACTTCTAGTCAATTTCATGTTTTAAATGTAAGTTAAGGAATTACCATTTTCTCTTTAACTTTATTTTCTGGGGTACACGCTAAATAATAACAGCCACACGTGGTTATTTCTCCTGTATTTTGCCTGTATCGTGGGTGCGGTTACAAAAATTTAAACTCACATACACAAACAGCCAGACTGCTGCGCTGCGTGTCGCGGGTTCGGGCTCAGCCACTGCGCCAACCGTGCCGTCATAATTCGGTATTATTGGATTGTGGAGGTGGCATCCAGTAAGACTAGAAGCTGACTCTTACAAAGTTGAAAAAAGGGCTAGGCAAGATGATGATAATTTGATGTATTTTCTGTTTTATAAGCGTTTACAAAAGTGCTGTTTTATTCCAGAATGAATGCTTTCTTCGTATGGTTGCCTTTCATAGTAAACGCGTTCATGATATCTGTTGTGGAAGGGGAGAGTCATCGTACCATCTGTGAGATGATCAGACTCACTGCGAACTCCACGTCTATCCAAGAGGTAAGATCTAGTCACACATAGTTGAATAGTTGCGCTTAGTTTAGTAAAATCGTATTTAAATGATAGACAGCAGCAAGTACAAATAAATGGTGTCAATTCAATGGGTTTAAATGTAAAGATGGGTGTACCACAAGGATCGATATTAGGTCCCTTCCTCTTTTTAGTATATATTAATGATCTACCCCATTTATTTAAAAACCAACCACAAATGGTGTTGTTTGCTGACGATACCTCTTTAATATTTAAGATAAACAGACGTGCCACAAATCTTGACGACGTAAATAATGCCCTAATGCAGGTACAGAATTGGTTTACCGCTAATAATTTAATACTAAATTATTAGCGGTAAACCAATTCTAATGGGAAAAAAACGAAGTGTATAAGATTTGCTCTACCAAATGTCAAAAACAGTGAGTGTGACATAGTATTGAATCAAGAGAAACTAGAATTCGTCGAAAAAACTGTTTTCTTGGGAATAACACTCGATTCAAAGCTACAATGGGGTCCGCATATAACATCTCTTGCAGGACGCCTTAGTTCAGCAGCATATGCTGTTAGAAAAATCCGTCAGTTTACTGATGTAGATACCGCGAGGCTAGTCTACTTTAGTTATTTTCATAGTATCATGTCATACGGTATTTTACTTTGGGGACGGGGTGCAGACATCGAGTCTATATTTATTCTGCAGAAAAGAGCCATCAGAGCCATATATAACCTACGTAGGCGAGATTCTTTAAGGGAACAGTTTAAGGATATTAACATCATGACAGTACCTTGTCAATATATTTATGAAAACATCATGTATGTCAGGAAAAACTTGCATATTTTTAGTAAAAGAGGTGACAGACACAATTATAATACTAGAAATAGGGACCAATTAGTTCAACCAGGTTTCAGGTTAGCTAAAGTAGACTCATCTTTCATGGGGTACTGTTTGAAATGCTACAATAAAATACCTCCCCACATTCTTGAACTGAATGAAACGAAATTTAAATCTTGTATTAAACGCACACTATGTAGGCAAGCATATTATAAGTTGGGGGATTATATTGATGATAAAAATGCTTGGCTCAATGCTGGTCCTGCTCCACAAGAATAGGGGTAAACTCATTGATTGGTATCCGAAGCTATAGTGGAAGCTGCAGAAGATTGAAAGACTATCTTTGCAATGTATAGAATCAATTCTCTAGTATTGTATAATTATTAAGCCCATATGTGAGTGCTATGTATTATTATTGACTTGACGAAGCCCTGGTGGTTGATAGTGTCATGCTCACTTAAATGTCTCGCTGATGGTGGCGGGTGTGTCGGGTCATTTAGCTCCCTTCAAAATGGTCGAGCTGAATGGGGCTGATCCATACGTCATGTTCGTGAACGGGCGCTGTCAGTTGGGACTGGTCATTTTTTTAGCTACCACGGTTCATTTTTAACTTATTTGGGATTAAATTTTGCTTTTTATTTGCTCTGGACGCTCTTACTGTGCACGTCTTTCTACATCGTTCTCACATATTTGTATAATCTCAACATGAATGATGTAAATACAATTTTGTAAAAAAATTATAATTTAAAAGAGTGTCCATGGAGTTTCTTGCCCATTCTTCTCCATAGAGATCAACGCTTTGGAATGGGCAACTACAGTACTTTCACAAGTTATTATGCCTTGTGACCGGGACTGTAGATTAGTTTTGTTTCTTGACATTCAAAAGTGCCTGTTATGGTCTAATTGAAATAAATGGTTTTGAGTTTGAGTTTGAAGTACTTATTTGTAGAATATTTTTTACCTCAAAAGGAACAGAACCCTTATAGGATCACTTTTCAATGTGTCTGTCTGTTTGATAAGACCTTCATCTCAGTAACGTGTGGAGGTATTGAGTTGATATGAAAACCATAAACTCAAATCTGCAGTCTCTTGGAGCTGTGAGAAAATCAACCCTCTAAGTCTACGTAGTCAAAAGATTATGGCCGTTTATGTTGCAAGTTTGTACGGAACCTTCAGTGCTTTACAGTTGGTCGGTTTTGCTTCGATGTTTTACTGCCTCATTGATCTTCTGATCGCAATCATGACTGCTGAATTATCCTGGGTAATATTTCCGGGTGGGAAAAAATGTTATTGGGTTTTACATCAGAAATGATAGGATATATCAATAGGAGCGGCGGAGTATGAATTAGGGCCCATTGCTGACAAAAGGCTCGCCTCCTATTACGTGTCACTTAAATATAACTGGCAACATCTTTTTTTTTTGGGGTGGGATATCGTCACAATGGTGACACCCGGGCGTTTCCTCCCGCCCGATTATATGCAGGAACGGCGGTAGGTGAGGACGCCATGACGCCTCTCCTCAAAGAGGGGACTTACCGCCACTATTGTGGCGTGCCCTAACTGGCAACACTTAGGTGTATTTTTAAACGACTTCAAAAATAGAAGGTGGTTCTCCAAGCGACTGTATTATTGTTTGTATGTTCGTTACTTGATTTGTCAAGCGAATGTGGGCCGATATTCTAAATTAATTTTATTTTCGAAGGGGAATTTTATAATAGCTTGGGTAATTTATAAGTTATCTTCTATAATAGATATTTTCTAATATAAATGGGCGTTAAGAATTTGTGTGAGATACCATCATACCAGAACTAAAAAGGCTGATATAAAAAATTTGGAATAACAAAAAAATACTAAAAAAGACCGTAAATAAATTTATTTCTGCAAGTCGGTGGAAAAAAATCTATGAATTATGAAATAAAAGTGACCGTCCTTGAGGAAGATTTATTTATAAGTCATTAAAAAAAACATGAAAAAAAAAATTAACTGGTTTAAGCACACCTTAGGTTTTCAGGCGTAATGTTATGTAAACACGTTTTGTTAGTGTTAAATGTTAATAATATTTGCCTTAGTCTAAACATGAGTCTCCATTCGTTTCAGGTTCAAGACTGTTCCATGAATACTGAAGCCATGACCTTAGTATTTGGTATCACCATGGTTTTGGGATTCTGCAATATATTCATGAGTAGCATTATCAACTGCATTGGAAGGAAACGATTGATGATCAGTATACAGGTATAGAATATTACACTTCTACTTATACAAAACCAGTTTATCTTTATTGCTTGGGTAATTTATGATTTCTCTTCAATAATACATATTTTTTCTTCTTACGTAAATGGACGAAATGCTGATATCTCTTAGAAGCAATGAAAAATAAATACTCTAAGAATTAGTAAGATACTTACAATTTTTTTTAAGTTTTCTATTTCGAATCTTATTCATTATTTCAGTCTTTTTAGCTAACACAGTTTTAGAAGCTGAAATAAAAACCTTTTTTGTCAGATCTGTAAATAAAAGTTTTTTGTTTTGTACGTGTACCGCCATTTTTCCGCGAGCTTTTATGTTCGATTTCTTACAGATGTTAGCTGGAACAGCTGCTCTGGTCATCAACTTCAGCCCCTACTGGATCCTGAGTGCGGTTCTCTTCATGGTGTTCTTGTCGGCCATCTTTAACTTCGGCTTTATGAACACGTATAGTGTTGATGTCTTCCCTACTTATGTCAAGTAAGTTCAGTTCATAATAGAACAAGGTCCCATGGAAACAGTGATGACCAGTACGATATTTTTAACATACTTCTACAAAAAGAAAGATATTCTCAATTTTAAATTAAAACTTATAACTTTACTATGGTCGGTGGTAAAAAGTCAACGAAACAAAATAGACACCAACTTCCGGAAGTAAGAAATTTTCCAATTTTTTGTTTTTTTTGGAAGTCGGTTATAAAATCGATGAAACAAATAAGAGCCACAATAGGTGTAGACATAGATACAGAATTATTATATGTCATTAGTTTTAATTATATTTTATATTATATTGTGCTGATGCATACATTGAATATGAAAAAGTTCACCATTGACCCCCAATATCTCTGTAACTTACCACTAACACACCAAAAGCACACTCCACACAAACACACATACACACACAACACACACACACACACCACACAAACACACACACACACACACACACACACACACACACACACACCACACCACACTCCACACACACACCACACTTGCCATAGTTTAGAATCAAATCGATTACAATGGGGGAACAAGTGCCTTTTGGGGTCGTTACGGGTAATTTACTCCTATTAATCTGTTTATAGTTTTACCTATTTTGTCTTGTACATTTTCAGAGCCATGGCGGTGTGCCTGACCCTGATGGTTGGTCGTGGCAGTGCAGTCATCGGTATCAATGTCCTCAAGCGACTCCTCGACACCAACTGCGAAGCTGCTTTCTACATCTATGGGGCCATCACTTTTGGTAAGTACGATTTACTTATATTTTGTTCTGAGTAAAATACTACATTAGGTAAGGTAAATGGAATTCATAGATCTAAAAGTTAGGGCAGACAAGTTTTTGTCGTTTATTCATTGTAGTACATTTAAATTACATTTTTAAATATTTCTGAAAAAAAAACATAGATAATAAAAGAAAGATAATAGTTTAAAAAAATGTATTTTTAAATGTTAAAAATACATTTTTTTAAAACTATTATCACAACTGAAAAATAAACTTTTCTTTTAACAAGGACATTTACATAATGTGATAGTTAAAAGAAAGATTTCATTGATTAAGATTTTTAAAATCAAAGAGTATAAAAATAATACGGGCAGGCCCCAATCATGCTGATGTTCTGTATATTGGAAGTCAAGAAGAAGGCTAAGAAGGAAACTGTCTATATTGTGACCAATTTTATTTATTGAAAGTGTCCATGGAGTTTCTTGCCCATTCTTCTCCATATACCCCTAATGGGTAACTACAGTGTCTTCATTTAGTTATTATGCCTTGTGACTGGGTCTGTAGCTTAATTTTATTATTGTCATTGTTTCGACAGTTTAAACGTGTAACTGGCCTGTTTGAAATAAAAGCTTTGGATTAAAAAAAAAAATTGCTGTTGGTTTCTATATGCTTCAAAAACTCAGGAACTACTAGTTCGAATTGAACAACTATTTAAGTGTTGGATAGCCCATTTATTGAGGAAGGTCATAGGCCATATAACATTAAGCTACAACCCTAAAGAAGCAGCGGCGAAAACGCTGGGCACAGCCAGTAAAAAATGAAATCTTTCAAATGTAATTTCCTTGTTTCAGGAGGTGGTATTGTTGCATTCCTTCTACCTTCAGACCAGCAGATCAAGGAACAGAAGAAAACATTAAAAACTTGAACTAAGTCTAATAAAAGCATGTATTTTAACTTATAATGAACTAATGTTCAAGTTGCAATGTTGTTGCTAATCTTATTTCTAAGGCGCTTGATTGTAGTACAAAATATTTATTTTTATACTTGTTCTCATTTTCATTCATATACCTAAACAAAAGTGCTCTGTCTAATGGTTAAGTCATAGATACCAGAATGAAGGAGATATACCCGATGGTTGAAAATGTATCGGAGCCATGTGTGTGCAGTTCGCCCCTGCCACGCGCCTATACCCACTTTTTTATAAATCTGAACGTCAATAATCAATTTTGAACCTTATTTATACAAGGGTTGAGCCAATCAAGTTTAGGTATAAAACATTCAGTGGCGTTATCATGACGTCTTTTATCAATAGGTGTAGTTTTCATCGTATTCCAGTGTGAAAAAAGATGGCGCTAGACATCCCATATAGTTTAGTCTCTTTCCTGTGCGCTATATGACACACCAGGTTACCTAGTGAAAATTTAAAAGTAGAATTTATATATTTTTTTATATCTTACAAAAATTGTTAGCAAAGATTATTAAATTTAGTTGACTTAAAAGATGATTGTTTTTTTCTTTTAATATTTAAATTAAAATCTTAGGCTTAGACTTTATTTAGTTTTTAAATGATAATTAAGATTACTTGTAAATAAATAGTTAACGCGACTCAAGAGTAGGTAAGCTATAAAAGTGTTTTGATACAATTAAGAGATTAATAGATATTTTATAATGTTGTGAAGTTATTTATATTTGTGATTATGAAAAATAAAATATTTAATTTATATCAATTGTTTAATTTGTCATAAGATAGATAGATAAATCATTTATTTGATGCAGCAAAAGTCACAATACAAAAATCAATACAAAAAAAACATCACACAGAAAAAATGTACACATTAAAAAAAAGTAAGGTAGACTAAGTTAGGTTGACCCATAGGAGTCCAGCTCAGCATAATGCCAGTGCCACTACCTGACGCTGGTATTCTGCAGAATCCTGCGTAAAATAACACTTAGTGAAGGTAGTATCATAAAATCCTTACAAGTTTGGCTTGTCCATAACCTCATCTTGTTAGAGTTTTTGAACGGACTACTTGCTTATGGGCTTGCCGTATTGTTGACTTAGGAACGCCACTGATAGCACTAGGATAAAAATCGACGACAGAAGTTATAGCACCTTACATAATACGTAGTATTACGCTGATTTTTTTAAAAGCTGAATCATACTCATAATCTTTTATTTGCTTAAAATATGGGTTTATTATATTTTAGTTTAGGGCATGCAAATATAATTTTACATTAGTAAAATAATGCGTAATTAAGCTAAATAAACCAAATTAAATTAATACAACAACAACAAAAAAAAACATACAATATACACTAATTATGGCACATAAAACTACACCTAATCCATTAAAATTACATTTTATATTGCATAAATTCTTATAGACTGTAGAAGCTATTTTCTTTCTGTGTTTCTAATACAATTGTTTATAACTTTATATATCTGTTATATCTATCTATTCACAAATAAATAAATTACCTGATATTTTATTGTAATGAAACTCTGAATCACTATTCGCTAATTTACCGCCAACGTTCTCCTGGCTAAGCCATATAATCACCACGCCCATGAAGGTTTTTTTTTTGGGGTGGGAAATCATCAAATAACTTCCCCCGCTTTGGGCGGAGCGGGGAGGAGTGTCAGACTTGTACTGACTAAAACCCACCCATGTTTCTTATATTGCCCTTTACGTCCTGAGGTCGCGGTATCTCTTTCGAACAACCCGCAACCCCGGCAGGGCCCATGAACCCTGTGCTATCTACCTAGCATAGTGAGAAAGCCTATGTGTTTGTTGTCCAGCGGCGAGATGAGCAGAGGACATTGTTTCCATCGCTGGAATATCCTGGATGAGGAGCTTGGCAAAAGGAAAGAGAAGCATATACCCAGCAGCGAGAGACTTGCGTCAGATAGGCACTCGCTCCATTTAAAGTACAACCAGTCCCGTTAGCCTGGAAACCGACCTCAATATAGAAGGGAAAAACTAGGCAGATCACAGTGAAACGTGCGTTCAACTAAAAAAAAAACACTGCTACCCTCAATATCCATTTTTAATACATGCAAACCTCCTTCTCGTTCATTTCAATCACCGCTTAGCTGGCGCGTGGAACACCATGTTCTTTTTTCGAATTATATAGTTTTTTTAATCTTGTACTTATCGTAAAAAGTTTGTAATCGTTTCGTTTTTTTTTAAACATCATGAGTTTATACAAGTTCGTTTTACGTTTGTTCGTGTATGTGGTGGTTGTTTGTCCAGTTATATTGTCTACCCACGCGCATAAGAGCTATGTGCCACATGGACAAGGTAAGATATCTGGGTAATATTCGGTAATGATTGGTGAAGGGGACGTCTTCTCGCGTAAAGAAGAAAAGAAGTATGTCACACAAAACTAGTGGTAGATTTTAGGTTATGTTGGTACTGTCGGGTTTTCGTCCGGGCAGGCTTAAGCTCAAAATTAAAATTCATTTATTCAAATTAAGCTGATAATCAGCTCGTTTTGATCGTCACATTAGCCTCCCTTCGCCACTTCCTAGTGTTTTAGCTGCAAAGAAGTGCCGGAACAAACTCCTCAGCAACACATGTCTGTCAGGTTTGAAGAAACCAGTTTTTATACAATTTCATTTATCACAAGGTAAATTTTAGAAATAATGAAAGTTGCACTGCTAAATAAATAAATAATTTCAAATAATTAATTTATTTAGCAGTGCCTTTTGTAAAAATCACTTAACTAAAACAGAAAGCTTTGGTCTGTGTCCTCCATCATTATCAACGTTTTCAAAGCGCCATTATTACAATGGCGCTGCCACGGTAGGCCCCTCGTTCCAACTGCCTCTGGCCTGCCTGCCTCCTGGTCGGAAACGCGTCATCTGAGCATGGGTTCAATTCCCGTATCAAGCAAAGTGTTATTAAGTTCTTCCGTTAAGACTTTATTACGAAGTCTGTATTTGTGTCAGGTTGATTGGAAGAGTTTTGCCTAACGGAACCTTAAATAAAACTGACGAAATGTGGATGTATCTACAGTAGTCAGCAAAAGTAAGCATGCTCGTCAGAAACAGTTGATTTTTCTTAAAAATCCATGAATGTTTTCGAATAAAGTTAAATTTATTTGAATAAAAACAAACAGTCATTAAATAAATTAAGTTTTAGCCGAAGATGTCCATCGGTTTCTATGAAAAATCAACTAATATTTTACCAGTGTGGTTAATAATCTCTTTTGCTGACTGTACTCTTTAGGGGTTATATGCGTCAGGTCTTTTCAGGGCCACAGTCTGCCGTGGGGGTTGGGTCAGTGGGTCATCTTGTTCGAAAGAGATACCACAGCCCCGGTACAAAATCGTAAAACATCAGGAACATGCATGGGTTTTAGTACGTACTACTCTGACACTCCCTACCGCTCCGCCCAAACCGGGAGGAATCTTTGATGATTTCCCATCCGAAAAAAGACTAATAGCCCCACTATATGCGTGATGTCTATATCCACCATCACTAAACTCATTTCCAGAGCACCAGCATTATAAAGAGCCTCCCTGCGCCACCTGCCCTCGCCACGGCAAGTGTGTGCCCAAAGTGCAGTGTCCGGCACACGTCAGAGTCAGCTCCTACAACCCCGCGTGCCACCTGGAAGGGGCAGAAGGAGTGTGCTGCTTTACTGGAAGTGGCCATGCAGGTGAGACTGAAACTGACATAATCACTAACATCCATACTTCTATACTAATATTATAAATATGGACGTAACTCTGTTTGTCTGTCTGTATGTACCTTTACACAGCTAATCAAAGTCAAAGTAATTTATTTGTCAAAACAGGGTGTTGAGGATGGTACATACAAACAATAATGAAAAGTTCAACATGCTTCACCAGTGGGCAGCTAGGTATACAAATATTGGATACTAGCTTTTGCCCGCGGCTTCGCTCGCGTTAAATTCGGTAGCGCCTTATTGATTTGTAATAGCAACGCTAAGTTTTCCCGTTTCTTTCCCCTTTCTCCCTCATATCACACTCTTTTAAAAAAAAGTAATAGCCTATGTCCGGAAAGTCCCATTAAAATCGGTTTAGTAGATTCTGAGATTCAATTTCCTGCCTGCCCCCTAAGTTCATCGGCGTGATTATTTATATCCCAGTTTACTCTCCAGGTGATACTGAGTCAAATAAAAAAAGTCCCGTCAAAATCGGTCCAGTAGATTCTGAGATTAGCCCGGACAAACAGACAGACAGACAGACAGACAGACAGACAGACAGACAGACAGACAAAAATTTTAAAAATTGTTGTTTTGGCTTCTATTACGGTAATTAAGACCCCCTGTAACAATTTTTCATAAAAATCTTCAATGTACAGAAATCGATCTTTTACAGTCTTATTATATGTATAGATGTCATTTAAAATTATTTTTTTTACGGTTGAAAAACATTATGCTATACACTTTGCTCCTTGTATTTTAATCACGACTAAATGGCTTGTCGGATCGTATTGAAATTATTGTTATCCTCTTCTGCAATCCTACCTTACTAGTATTATAAAAGCGAAAGTGAGTTTGTTACGTTTTCACGCCTAAATGGCCAAACCGATTTTGATGAATTTTGGTACAGAGATAGTTGGGACCCTGGAGACGCCCATAGGTTAAAAAAAGTGAGAAAAGGCAAGAAAGATACATTTTTTTCGATCATCACGCGGATTAAAGTTATCGTTAGCCCAAAGTAACTATGCCACGCGGATGAAGTCGCGGGCGGAAGCTAGTTTTTTTATATTAGGTTTGCTGTAAGAAAACCCAATTCTGGGTTAAGCTCGCCGTTGTACCTAGTATTGCAATTTGTTTGTATACTTTTTTATTTGTGTGCAATAAAAGAAAGAAATTTGGTTACCAGAAAAATATTATATTTTTCAAGATATAAATTCATGCCATCGTATATCTGCCAGCCCTGGTGACATGGTCGCCTCTACTGGTTAAGAGGTCCAGGGTGGTTGGCCAAAGAGTATTTGTTTATTTTTCTCCCCAGTTGCCTCATTAACGTGTCGGTGCAAGCGATACTGAGCATGTGGGTGTCTAAAGTGACCGCTCAAGTTGATTCATACACGGTTGGCGCAGTAGCTGAGGGATCGACTGCTGCGCTGCGTATCGCGGGTTCGATCCCCACATGGAACAAATATTTGTATGACCTACAGGCAGTCGTTTCGGTTCTGGCTGTTTGTGTATAAATAAATAAAAAAAAAAATATCTTGGGACTACTCACACACGGCTATCTGATCCCAAGCTAAGCAGAGCTTGTGTTATGGTAACCAGACAACTGATATACATACTTATATAATTTATAAATACATACAAATTATAGATAAATCACACCCAGACACAGAACAAACAATCATGCTCATCACACAAAGTTTGTCCTGGGTGGGAATCGAACCCACGACCTCCGGCTCAGCAGTCAGGGCCACTAACCACTAGACCAACAGGCCCGTCAAAGGCCGTATGTCACTTTAAATGTTCGTAAACGCACCTACGATACCTACAGGAGAAATTCTAAGTGTGGGGCAAAGTTTTAAATTAAAAAAAATACGATAATTTACAATTACATTAATTACACAAAGTGACAATTTACAATATTAAGTGCGTCTGTGATCATTTTAAGAATTTTGACGTAGGTACCTAATTCATATTATTATTCTATTATGATTCTGCTTAAGCAGTTATTTTAGACCCCGAGGTCGCGTTTGGTTCCTAGACGAGACAGCTTTATTGGGATTCTTCAGGAAATACTCTGTAGCTTTTTGAAGAAAACTGGTAAAATGTAGATGATATTGTACTGCAATAAACCGTCCCCGCCCCCAGTAGGCATAAACAGTTGAATACACTTAGATGTATCGTCGAAACAAAAACAATGAAGAAGACGAATTCCTATTCCTATTTATTTTAATTCTATCCCCCCAGCGGAATCCGAGCGCAACTCCCGCGCATCAAGGTCCACGTCCATCAGCACCGATGACATCAAGTCTTCTCATACGCAATCGCGACAGAAGCTGTCTCAGTGGATCACCCTAGCTGCTAAACTTCTAGAACACTCCATGCATACCATCGTCAACACCACTTCGCCTAGTTATGGGCATCATTTGGTAAGAAAACATTTTTGTTACATGAAATACAAGATGGATAGAATCTTTAGTACATCATACTAATGACAGAAATTACAGTACATCCTTACTAATATTATAAAAGCGAAAGTGAGTTTGTTTGTTTGTTACCTCTTCACGCTTTAATGGCTAAACCGATTTTGATGAATTTTGGTACAGAGATAGTTGGGAACCAGGAGACGGACATAGGATATTATTTTTTTAAAAAGAGTAGGATATGAGGGAAACTTAGCATTGCTATTACAAAACAATAAGGCGCTACCAAATTTAACGCGAGCGAAGTCGCGGGCAAAAGCTAGTAACTTATAAATACGGTGACACAAGCGGTCTTATCGTTAAAATCTTTTCGTTAAGATATTTTCAAGACCACCTTTTTTTTGATGAAGGTGAGAGCAGGAGAGACAATATGTAGCTAATTTAAGGTGTTCCATTATTCAAATGAAAAACTATATTTATTAAAACAAATACTTAAATATAAATATTTAAAAACAGAAATGACGACACTGGCAAAACAAACTACAAAACCACAAAAAACACACGCAAAACAAACAAAAGTGTTTAACATCCGTCACATGATAAGAAATAACTTTCTGAAATCTATGGTCACATTATCTTAGATCTATTTGGGTACTAGCTATTTGGCATTTAGCTGAAGTGGACCAGTTTCATGCAGCTGTAAGATGCACAATTTTCTTTTTTTTTTGGTTTGGATACATTGTTGTTTTAAAAAAGAATTGTAGTGTGCACTCGTGGCAAGGGCCAAATGCTGGGCCGAGGCTCTTATTTATGGCATAATTTTATTTTGTGTTTTTATTTTTTATAATGCCCAATTAACGCAATTTTATTTCTTTAATTTTTAGTTAAATTGTGTAGGTTACTTTGACTTGGAGTTGCCCTAGCGTAGGTCATAGGGCGGCAGCTTATCTGACATCCCCAAACCTGTTAGAACTGGGTATTTGGGTGAAGGGGTATCGACCCCTTGGTGGGACTGGTTGTCAGACTATTGAACTACTGACTACCTGTAATGACTAACGGACTGTCAAAGATCTTTAAATAACAGCCGGGACCAAGGGTGTGTATCGTGCTAACCGAGGCACGGAGAAAACTCATACTGAGTTTCCTCCGTGCCTCGGTAACGGATGGTCACCAATCTATGCGTGACTTAAGGCGCTGTACAAAGCAAACACTTAGACAAAACGTCTAGATTTTCGTCGCAAAGTTAGCCGTACCTGTACATGCCACTAGCCAAAAAAAAATACCGTGTATAGTAAAGACTTAAACAAAATCAGTTTACAAAAGTGGTCTAGTACTACGAAAAAAAAAATGTTTAAAAGACAACGAAAAAATTTTTTTCGTCTCTTCTCAATTTTTTCAGCGACAACCATCATATTTTTTATGTCTATAACAAAGGAAATTTTATAGACTAAAGAGATAGGTATCTAAAATTTTTCAAACACGGAACTGTATTTTATTTATATTCACATATAATACCACAAGAGCTTCAAAATTATCGGGTATTTTCCGATAGGTTCGTTGCAAACAAATGAAGGAGTCAAGTTTTTCTTTTTCCTGAAAAACTTGACGATTTTATTTGTTTGCAGGGAACCTATCGGGAAATGCCAGATAATTTTGAAGCTCGTGTGGTATTCGGGGGATTATTTTTCCGTCCCAAATGTCGGCCAATAGAATTGCACAAACTCCAAATCGACTCATTTTCATGCAAAATCTCCAATTTTCACAATTGAATTCAACCTGTCAGTTTGACGTGTGGTTAATTTGACTGGATGTTTTGTTTTTTATGCATAACAACGACCAGAGAAAATTTTCAAAAAATTTTCAGTATAATACCATGTAGGTTGTACCACGTGACGTCGAATGGTGCAATTCTATTGGTCGATATTTGGGTCGGAAAAATAATCAGTATAATACCATGTAGGTTGTACCACGTGACGTCGAATGGTGCAATTCTATTGGTCGATATTTGGGTCGGAAAAATAATCAATTAAAACTGCAAAATGACCTACATTTTGGCGGACATGATATTCAAATAAAATCAAACGCCGAAATATTTTCGACCTTATTTCTATTCTTTCGATGCACTACTATCGTGTACTTGTGTCTGACCATGCCCAGTCTACAACTAGCCTCACTTCCGCGAATACCTAAGGATTAGCTTGTTACCGCGCCTTAACTTAGAAGATCGAGTCGTGCGGCTGTAGTTATGTAGCCAACGACAACACGCCTTGACACGGAACTGAAAAACTACAGTATTTCTCTCCTTCAGTCGGCGGTGACACGCGACGAACGCGCCGCCACCCTGGGTCGCGGCGGTTTACTGAACTTGTTCACTGCTCAGGAGTTGAAGGCGCGCCAGGTTATCTCCGAAGATGAACTGGCGTTAGGACTGACTGATGATACTGATGGTGAGTTTATTTTGTTAAGTCAACTTAAACGTTGATTTCACAAGACAGTCCCCAAAACACCCACTGGTAAGAAGTGGCGGAACAAAGTCTCCAGCAAGACATCTGTCCTGGGGCCTAAGTCTGCTATTACAATAGTGTCAGAATGGTCAGAATGGTCGATCACTGATCGCATAATGGTTAATTTTGACAAGTTTGGTAATCTACTACCAAACTTGGCAAAATTAACCATCTGACACTATTGTTATAGCAGACTTAGGCCCCTGACTGATAAATTAAATCAATCAAATCATTTTTCAGGGTTCCGTACATTGAAAGGAAAAAACGGAACCCTTATTGGATCACTTTGTAGTCCGTGTGCCTCTCTGTCTGTCTGTCAAGACCCTTTATCTCGGGATCGCGTGAAGGTATCTAGTTCAAATTTAAATCATATACTGAAGTCCGTGGTCCCTTTGTGCTGACAAAACCCAATCCTTTAAGTCTATGCAGTCAAAAGATATGGCTGTTTAGTAAGTAGTAAGTTTGTACGGAACCCTCGGTGCGGGAATCTGTCTCGCTCTTGAATGTTTTTTTTTAACCGACTTCAAAAAAGGAGGAGGTTCTCAATTCGACTGTATTTTTTTTTTTTTTTTTTTTGTGTTTGTTACCTCATAACTCTGGTCTGGGTGAACCGATTTTGATGATTCTTTTTTTATTCGAAAGCTGGTGGTTGTCGTTTGGTCCCATAAAAAAAATATCAAGATCCGGCCAGTAGTTTTTGAGTTATCTTTAATAATGTGTATTAGATTGACTTCGTCTACGTTGATGATATAATTTTAGAGGTTGTCGAAGACAAATGAACAAAAAACGCTATGCACTATGATTTGGAAGGTCATCGCAGTTTTTTGAGGTGATTGTATTTTAATTTGGTGATAGATCTTCAGTGATATACAACGGAACTCTTCAATAAATGACCGCAAATCTGCCGTGATTGCTGCAATCACATGTATAAGTATGGGTTTCGCCAGGGTAGGCAGGCGAGTGGGAGCAGGGTGCCCGTACCCCCTCCCCTCCCCTCACCTAGTCATTAAGAAACATGATCATTAGATCAAGTATCAGCTGTATCCCCTAGGCGATGATGCATATGATTTCTGAATTGGTTTTAAACTAAAGCTTAATTTAGATAGTATTTAATACTATAGCGTGATGTGGAACTAAGGCACTTGTCTCACCGGCAACGATTAACGAGTAACGAGTAGAGCTAGAACTAGAAACGAGTTAGCGAGACGCGGGGAGCAAGTGCGTAGTTCCGATATTTGTGTAGTTCGGCTATAAGCGAGTGTGCGAGTGAGGCGGGCGATTACTCGCATCACTCGCTCGCGGCAGTCAAGCGTGCAGTCAGTCTTGCGGCCTCATACGCGACCAAATGACATGACCACTGGTTGCTCTCTCGGCGTGATTTCTTTAATCGCTTGGCGAGTATCGCCGAGTGAGTGTTATCTTTCATAGCTCTTGTCGCTCAGCGACAAACTAGTGAAGCGAGTACTCGCCGGCAGTGTGAACAGTCAGCGATCAACTGTTTGTATATGCATCTCTTTTATTCACACGAAAAGTATATCTGTTGTACGTTTCTTGAGCGAGAAAATAGCCGATAGTTAGTCGTTTTCTCGTCGTTGGTGAGACAACTGCCTAAAGCTTGTATTTAAGACGGGACCTACGCACTAAAAAGCTAAAAATAACCGTGTTTGCGAATTATATCGTAATACTATAACTAAAAATGCTGAAATAAAAAACTTTTATGCAAAAAATAAAACCGACTTCCAAAAAAAAAAGTGGAAAATAACTTTATTTCCGGAAGTCGGTGGCAAAAAAGTCAACGAAACCAACAAAAGCCACCGACTTCCGGAAATAAAGTTATTTTCCACTTTTTTTTTTGGAAGTCTGTTTTTTACAATAATAAATCAAACTAATAACATTATTATAATATTCAAAGCAAGCATTGAATTGCCACAAATCCACTAGCATACGTCAATGGACAAAAAAAAGAAAAATAAACATTATTATAATATCCAGGTCCATTCTGCCCTCCGCAACCATCGTGCTCGGCTCCAAGCCGCTACAGGAGCATAGGAGGGGAGTGCAACAACCCCACATCCTCCACATGGGGTGCAGTCTTCACAGGCTTCGAGAGACTACTGCCTCCTCATTATAATGACGGTAATTAATCTTTTTAGGGTTCCGTAACTCAAAAGGAAAAAGCGGATCCCTTATTGGATAACTTTTTTGTCTGTGTGTTTGTCAAGACCCTTTATCTCGGGAACGCGTGAAGGAATCAAGTTGAAATCGAAGCCATATACTCGAGTCTATGGTCCTCTTGTGCTGTGAAAAATGTAAAAAAATTATGGCCATTTACCACATGAGTAGATAAACGGAACAGAGACAAAGCTTCATACAACCGCGCGAATCGGTTGCACTACTACAAGCACTCGGAGCATGTGTGCGTGACCACTGGCCGCTTGTCGCGTACGCGGCGAGACTGGAAAAAACCGGTTTACGTAGGCACAGCCAGTTGACAATCTCAGGGTTCGTGCGACGCACGTTTTTAGGGTTCCGTAGTCAACTAGGAACCCTTATAGTTTCGCCATGTCTGTCTGTCCGTCCGTCCGTCCGTCCTCGCTTAATCTCTGTGACCGTTAGCACTAGAAAGCTGAAATTTGGTACCAATATGTATATCAATCACGCCGACAAAGTGGTAAAATAAAAATTGGAAAAAAATGTTTTATTAGGGTAGCCACCCTATATGTAAAGTGGGAAGTGTTTTTTTTTTTTAATTTCAACCCTAACTTGTGATATATTGTTAGAAAGGTATTTAAAAATGAATAGGGGTTTACTAAAATCATTTTTTGATAATGTCAATAATTTCGGAAATAATCGCTTTAAAAGTAAAAAACAATGTGTCCCCCCCCCTCTAACTTTTGAACCATAAGTTTAGAAAATATGAAAAAAATCTGAAAAGTAGAACTTTATAAGGACTTTCTAGGAAAATCATTTTGAACTTGATTGACACAACAGTTTTTGTACAAAAAAGACAAAAAGTTGTATTTTGTACAACTTTTTGTCTTTTTTGTACAAAAACTGTTGGAGCGCCTACCGCGGAACGTGCAACATTGCACGCTCCTCCACCTTTAAACTCATAAGTGGGAACACTTATTGTGACGGACGGGAAACTACGGAACCCTACACTGAGCGTGGCCCGACACGCTCTTGGCCGGTTTTTTGTTTTGTTATTTGCAAGTTTGAATATTTTAATATAAGACGTGGTATTTTATTAATAATAATGGTTGTTTATTGTACTGTGTGTATGAATAATACTTTAAAAAATAAAAATATATCATACTTTAACTATCCCAAGGAGTATAATAAGTAATTAAATATTTGATTATTACTTTTTTAAGTAAATAACTTTATTGTATTGCATGATCCTTTTTTTAATAAGAAGAGGATACTCGGTGTGTTTTTACCTTTTTATTATTATTACAAGCTTTTACTAATCATTTGTAGGTATGTGGGTGGGTAAATTATAAAATGAAAATTATTAGAGTAAGTAATTTCTAAAGTATTATGTCATACTGAATAATAAAACTATTTAACAAATGTTTTTTTTTTATTTGTCTCAACCTATTGTGACAACCCTACCAAAATAGGTAACAATTTTGGACGTTCTTAGGAAGCTTTGTCTCTGTTCCGTTTATCTACTCATGTGCATTTACTTCGCAAGATGCAGTTGATTTTTTCTTAAAAAAAAAATTGATTGAAGTTAAATTTACTTAATGGATTGGTTATTAATCTCTTTTTTTAACCGTACATACGTATTTACTTTTAAGAATGATAATAATCTCTGAACCTTTCTTATACATTAGGATTGCTTGACTACAAACCTTAGGTTATCTATCTAAAACGATCACTTTTGCAGGAACATGGGCCATGAGAACAGCTAAGTCGGGTCTACCCCTGCCAAGTGCTCGTATTGTCAGCAGTGCACTACTCCTGGATGGGAGCCACCCCAGCAGGACTCACAACATGATGTTCATGCAATTCGGCCAGTTCCTCGCTCATGATATCAGCGCGGGAGTCGTGTTCACTGCAGGTGAGGACCTTCGCTAGAATAATTTATTCGGGAAAAAACAATGGGTAATTTTGTATGGAACCCGTACCCACTTTGTAGCATTTTAGACTAGGTGTAATTTAGAAGAGGCCTAATTGAGTAACTCGAAAATAAGTTCAGACCCATGTTCTTTGAAAAGGTTTATTTAACAGAACTGTATGTTTCTTTTAACGCTTAGTGGCATTATCAGGAGAAGCTAAAGGCTCGTAAAATTGGCTACAGTACGATTCAAACTTAATGGCGGCTCGGACGTTAGCTGCGAGCGTAGAGATGCGCAGGTATGGTCAAGGCAGAATCAAAGAGCGCAACTAACTCCAGTTCCAATTAGTAGATCAGTAAGGTTACGCGCCATGATAATGGAGGCGGTCTAAGTTGTTCAGTTTGATGATTTATAGATTTTACCAGAACCTTAAATTCCCACATTCAGAGACATGCTGTATTTTTTTTTTTATGAATCGTTGCCCCACTGTAGGATTTTTTTCTGTATCGTGAATGCGTTTACAGACATTTAAACTCACATAAACATAATTGTTCCGTGCGGGAATCGAATCCGCGACACGCAGCGCAACAGTCGATCGCTAGGCCACTGCGCCAACAGTGCCGTCGAATTGAGTTTGTCTTGATCGTCTGTAGGTACTCATTGTGAGATATTAAGCTAAACTGCAATCCTGATTTTGACTGCCCCCAGACAATGGCAGTGCGATCTCCTGCTGCATGAACGATGGCGAAGACGTGCTGCCTCCAGAGCTGCAGCACTTCGCCTGTGCACCAATAGTGGTGGCTCCTGATGACCCGTTCTACGGGCAGTTCCGACAGAAGTGCATCAACTTCGTCAGGACTCAGATCGCGCCAGCTAGCGATTGTTCTGTAGGATATGCAAAACAGGTATGTATTTATTATCACGTGAGGTATAGTGCAGTCTTACAAATAATGAAATTTATTTCTAGAGATTTTTGTTTATTTACTAATCATCCAAATCAAAGTTGGCTGCCGTACCTATTATGGAAACCAAAGTTACAGTATGTCAAATTAATTTCAAGTAAAAAAAAATATTTGGCTAAATATGTATGTACAATCTTGTGTTAAATATTTATTTCACTCTGTTTTTTTAGTATTTCTTGTTTGCGTAGTAACGAGAAGCGAGAAAAGAAATACATCATCTGCGAAAATTTCAACTGTCTAACTATCACGGTTCATGAGATAGAGCTTGGTGACAGACGGACATACGGACGGATAGCGGAGTCTTAGTAATAGGGATCCGATTTACCCTATAATACGAAGGAAATCTCTCCCTGCAGATGAATGGCGCAACTCACTATCCGGACCTGTCCCACCTGTACGGAAGTTCTGAGGAGAAGGTCTTGTCTCTGCGGTCTTCTGGTGGCCTGCTGAAGACCTTCAATGACTATGGGAGGGAGCTGCCGCCTCTGACGAAGAGGGAGGAGTGTTTAGCGGTGAAGGAAGGATCGGCTTGTTTTGAATCAGGTGTTGTAGTCTTTGTCTGAAACGTAAACCTCTTTGCATAGTTAGATTATAATGTTTCCACGGCGGTGATACATTCCTAAATAGATAGATAGATTGGCGCTGTGATCACTCAGCAGTGATCAACAGATAGTTGTTCCGGATCTGGATGTTTGTGTATGTGAGTTTAAATGTTTGTAAAGGCACACTAGAAATTAATGCCATAAAAAATGTGTTCTTGACCTCTAATAAATTAAAACGATGAACACTATCGTTTCTATTTATGCAAAAACAAACTTCCAAAAAATAACTTTATTTTTTTTAACGTTTGTTTCGTTGACTTTTTTACCAAAAAGTTTTTTTTTCAGCATTTTTTCTTTATATGACGTGATTTCGGTCTGTTGATATCGCACTTTTTTTTTGAGTATTCGTTTTCCATTGTTACTACAAAAAGATTAGCAGATCATCCATGTAGACATAGAATAAAATATAATATATGTTATAGAGGATAACTTATAAACTCCCAAGCAATATAAATAAAATTTATGTCCCATATCAATTTTATTCACCTCAGAAGTATTTTTGTCCTTTCGAACAAAAAAAAGAACTATGATAATTGGTCGAACTTAGAACCTCCTCCTATTTTTAAGTCGGTTAAAAATAGGTCATTGTCCAATTACATTTTAATTCCACTTTTGTGAATGTTCCCATCATGTTTTATAAATTCATGTTTGTTTTATCGTAGGTGACAACCACGGCAACCAGATAATTTCCCTAACAGTTCTCCATACGATCTTCACAAGGGAGCACAATCGTGTAGCACGAGTTTTGTCAGCCCTCAACCCTGGCTGGGATGAAGATACCGTGTTTTGGGAAACCAGGAGAATACTGCAGGCTGAGTTCCAGCATATCATTTATAATGAGTGGCTGCCTTTGCTTCTGGGTAAGATGAAGTTAATGGAACATTAACAGAACGTTACGCATTTTTTTTGCTGATGGAAAATCATCAAATGACTTGTACTGCCTAAAACCTACCCATGTTCCTTCTACTGCCCTTTACGTTGAGGGCCGCGGTATCTTTTTCGAACAACCCGCAACCCCGGCAGGCGGTGGCCCTGGCAGGCCCCTCTGCTTTGCTGACATCTCTTTGAGGCGCGCGTGAAACACTAACGCGCCGTCGATAGGTCATGTCTTAAATAGACGGACGGACGATGAGCTACCCATTGCTCACCGTCCACAGGCCCACATCTACGGTGGCTGGGAGGCATCGCCAGGGCAGACAGCCCGGTTTACTATTAAGTACTAACATAGGCTAAGTATTTTGTTACTTACACACTGGAACCCTGTTGTTTTCATAATAAATAAATATGTATTAGCATTCGCGCTTGCGACCATTAGACCAACGACGCAGCCATCAGGATTATCTCAAATTAAAACATTCTTGAAAATAACTATTTACCTAATTTCGAAGCTATATTACATTATATTTATGGTTATTTCAGGTCCCGAAATCATGAAGACGTTCGAGCTCGTACCGTCTGCAGGCTACTCCTCATCATATGATCCTCACACGAACCCGTCGCTGTCAGCGGAGTTCTCCACAGCTGCCATGAGATTCGGACATTCCGTAGTCGATAGTAGAATTGTGTAATTGGAATTTATTACCTAAAAAATTAAGAGGAGCAAGTTAAATAATGATAGAAAAATGCTCCTAATCCTCTTTGGATTAGCTTGTAACGTTTTTTTAGGGTACCTCAAAAGGAAAAACAGAACCCTTATTATAGCATCACTCATCTGCCTAGCCTTTTCCCAACTATGTTGGGGTCGGCTTCCAGTCTAACCGGATGCAGCTGAATATCAGTATTTTACATGGAGCGACTGCCTATCTGACCTCCACAACCAGTTAATACTGGGTAATACGATACCCCTTGGTAAGACTGGTTGTCAGACTTTTGGAACACTGACTACCTGTAACGACTGTCAAAGATCTACAAATGACAGCCGGGACCAAAGGCTTAACGTGCTTTCCGAGGCACGGAGGAAACTCGGTATGTAACGGGTGGTCACCCATCCACAGACCAACCTAGGCAAGCGCGGCTTAACCTAAAGATCGACCCGAGCGGCCGCTATTATTTAGCCACGAGCTCCTCCCTTATTATAGCATCACTTTGTTGTCCAAATGTCTACCAAGACCCTTTATACCGCAAACACGTGGGTATCGAGTTGAAATTAAAACCATATACTCAAATCTGTAATCCTTTGGAGCTGTGAAAATCAACGCTAGAAATATACGCAGTCAAAAGAAATTGCCATTTAAGTCACAAGTTTGACACACCTTCGGTGCGCGACTAACACTTGGCCAGGTTTTTTTTCATGTTTTGGATTTTGTGGAATTCAATCTAAGAAATTAGCATGTTAATATTTAAAACTAACGCACCCTCTCATCTGTTTTAAATACTTTTCAAATTTTTACCCACAGCGCACATGGCTAAATAGCTGCCACTCGGGCCGATCTTTAGGTTAAGCCGCACTTGCGTAGGTTGGTCTGTGGATGGGTGACTACTCGTTACATACCGAGTTTCCTCCGTGCCTCGGTAAGCACGTTAAGCTGTTGGTCCTGGCTGCCATTTGTAGATCTTTGACAGTCGTTACATGTAGTCAGTGTCCCGAAAGTCTGACAACCAGTCTTATCATGGGGTAACGTATTACCCAGAAATATCTGGGACTCTGGGTTGTGGAGGTCAGATAGGCAGTCGCTCCATGTAAAATTTGCATTCAGCTGCATCTGGAATTCGACCCCAACATAGTTGGGAAAAGGCTCACAATTTAGAAATTAAGATTTAATAAACATGAAACTGAGAAAAAAGGCTTTCATAATATAATTGGAGTAATTATTCTCTTTCAGCATACAAAGTCCCAAAATAGGCGGGGTATTCGAGACCATATCGATCCCGGAGCTGATGTTCCAGCCGACGAGGATGCGGCTGCGACACTTCCTGGACAGGGTGCTGATAGGACTGTCCGCGCAGCCAATGCAAAGTGTGGACCCATTCGTTACCGAAGGGGTAAGTTGTACTTGCCGGGGTTGCGAGTTCTTCGAAAGAGACACCGTGGCCTCTGAATATAAAGAGCAAAAGAAGGAACATGGATGGATATTAGTCTGTTAAAGTTTGACACTGGTCCCTGCTCCGCACAGAGCGGGGAAAGTTATTTGATAATATCACATGCGCCAAAAAGGGGTAGTTCCTGCCGGAGTAGCGGGTTGTTCGAAAAATATCCCTTGGCCCCGGAATACATAGAGCAAAAGACTGAAGGAACATGGATGGGTTTTAATCTATCCCTTGGCCCCGGAATACATAGAGCAAAAGACTGAAGGAACATGGATGGGTTTTAATCAGTAAAAGTTTGGCATTACCTTCTGCTCCACAAGTTGATCATCATCATTTTAATACTTCCAGCTCACACGCTACATGTTCCACGGCGGTAATCCCTATGGCGTAGACCTGGCGGCCATTAACATCCAGAGAGGACGCGACCACGGCCTGAACTCATATAACCAATACAGAAAACTAATAGGACTTGATACCTACGTCGAGTTCCAGCAGTTTGCACCTAGAGTAAGTAGTGAAAAGGTTCTGTTTTCATCATTCTCAACAACAGTCCACTACCTTTATAGGGTTCTGTATCTCAAAAAGAAAAAAACAACTTATAGGATCACTTCAGTATCCATATGTCTGTCTAGAGCTTTTATCTCAGGAACGCGAGGAGACATCGAGCCAAAACAAAATCATGTACTTAAATCTGTGTATTTTTACGATGGTAAAATTTCATGTATCGTGGGTGTGTTCACAAATATTTAAACCCACATACACCAACAGCCAGACCCGAAACAACTACGTGTAAGCAATACATATAATTGCTGCGTGCGGGGATCGAACCAGCGATACGTAACACAGCAGTCGATCGCTCAGCCACTGTGCCAAACGTGGATGAATATTTATCCGTTGAGTTGATTTCAGGTGGAGGGTAAATTTCATCTGCTGAGGTGATTGTGTAGAATGCAATTTGGTTCTCGCTCTCAAGCCAAAAGTGACGAGAAGGAACACCATGTGGTTTTAATCAGTAAGAGTCTGACAGACCCCTCCACCGCCCCATGGTGGAGGACATCCATCGAGGATATCAAAACGAAAAAAAGGAGGGTTTATTTCATCCCTAAAATCCCTACGTTACTTCATTTCGTTTGACGGAATGTTGGGACTATAACCTGCTATGCCTATTAAAACCTGTTACAAAAAAGTTAAGCTCATATTCAGTCAGTGATGTGCAGAGTGGGAGGAACAGCATTTTGAAGGTGTTTGCCGAAAGGCTGGATGGGCCTATAGCCCTATACCTTGGGTAGGTTTATCAAGCTACATGTCATACATGGGCCTTGATAAATCTACGCGAGGCTGAGTTTGGCCACATCATTTTTATTTCTTTTTTTTCTCTAATTACTAACATAGGTTTTAATTATAATACTAGCACAATGTGGGCCAATGTAGTCTGTAAATAAAAGAATATTTTTTATAATCAAGTAGGTACTCAAAACTTATATCTTTCACAGGCAGCTCAACGTCTATCTTTAGTGTATGAGAGGCCAGAAGACATTGACCTCTGGGTGGGAGGTCTGCTAGAGGAGCCAGTGGACGGCGGCATAGTAGGCCCGACCTTCGCGAATATCATTGCTGACCAGTTCGCTAGGCATAAGAAAGGAGACCGGTTCTACTATGAGTATGGACCTGATGTTAATCCAGGAGCCTTTACGCCAGGTAAGGTATTATCCTGCATCTGGTTGGATTGGAAGTCAACCTCAATATAATTGGGAAAAGGCACATGATGATGTATGTGTGAAAATCATGCTGCGAAAAGTATTTTGCTTTTATGAACCTGTAGCGGCACTACAATAAATTGTTTAGCAATATTTAATACAACGCCATCTATGCTACAAGGAAAGAACTATTATCTGACGCCTACATCGCGCAAGTTGTCCGAGAGTTAAGTCTATTTAGAAAAAGCCGTCAACAATGTCGGGAAGTATTCCATCAGACGAAACAACCGATTTATTGAAGGATTTACCCATTTCTGAGGACTTTGCAATCGAATTAACATAGGTACCCTAAATACGGTAAAAAGATGAAAGTGACATCATATTTCAGGGTAGAAGAAGACATGTGGGTAAATGAAATACCAATGTTTTTTTCTGCTTTCACGGCACACTGAAATCGTAGGTTATTAAGTAAATTACAAGTTCTTAAATTTATATTAGTCTTATATGGCCAAAAGGGCCTGCTAGGGCCACCGCATGCTGGGGTTGCGGGTTGTTCGAAAGAGATACCGCGGCCCTGGAACATAGAAGGCGAAAGAAGGAACCTGAGTGGGTTTCAGTCAGTAAAAGTCTGTCAATATTGGATGATTTCCCAACTGTACAAAAAAAAGCTTAAATGGCAATCTCTATAGACTTAATGATGCCAATGCTCAATGAGCTTAAAGTGACCTTCTACTAAAATGCATGGTTTTATGAATTACAGGTCAATTGGAAGAAATAAAGAAGGTGACGTTGTCCCGCCTTATTTGTGACAACCGAGACGCCATAGAGTTGTTGTCACAACCGCCTGCAGCTTTCTTAAGAGCTGATTTTCCTGGGTGAGTATTGCTACAATATATTCCATAATAGCAAATTTTGCATTTCAGGCTTACTACATACACTGCCCGAACCGGGAATTGAACTCAGGACCTCATGCTCGGGAGTCGTGCTTGCGACCATTAGACCAAACTACGCAATTTGTTATATTATTTACAATAAATCCTTATTTTATTCTTTCAGAAATGAACCAGTTCTGTGTGACAGTCCCAGAATACTTTCCATGGATTTGAACAAGTTTAAAGAAAGTTAAATAAGTTATTTTCTAGTGATAAAATCTTAATTAAATTTTAAGATTCTATGATGTTTTTTGAACTCTCATCTAGTCAACGGCATATTGTTTACACAACTGGCATTATTACCTATTACTGGTAGTTATTCTAGGTAGATATTAAGTTTTTAAAAGCTTGAGAAAATAATATTATAATAACGTCAAAGCTGCAATGTTCAGAGTTTTAAAGATAGGATGGAACCGCTTGTTTAGTTTGTCTAAATGAGGATCTTACATAAAAAAACGAAGTATAAAAATTATCATTATTTTGAGATACATAGGGTAGGTAGTTATTCAATTGTATCAAACTTATCATTTCATTACATTTTTTTTCAATATATCATATATTTATCTATTATTCAAAGGTACAATCTTATTTTTTCTATTATCGCAACAGGATGTTCAAAAGTGTTCGTACTCCATATTATGGTAAGTTGAAATCCTTATGTATATTTTTTAAATTCCTTTTCTTGTAATTCTTGTTTCTTCCATTCTAGTCTCAATAAGATAATTGTCTATGTCTACAGCACTTCGAACAAATTGATCTAAATTACCCACATTGATTAACTAATTGTTATTTCTGCACTATAAGATCCTAATTGTATCTTTACAATCAATTGATTCTGTTGCAAAAACGATCTCTTTTGTTTTAATACATTTTGCATGTTTTTTTTTTTACTTTTTGTGACATGAACAATAAGTTTGTAAATAGAAGAGAATTATTTTGACAACTGTTTTTTTTGTAGATACAATGTTTTTGGTGTCGTTTTGCTTAGGTACTGACATCTGGGATTTTTGTAGGTCTTGTTCCTCATCGGTGCCCGAACGGTGGGGAACTAGAGCTGGTTGGGTCACCAGGAATGTTGTGTCTATTATACTTAATGGTTATTTAAGTGATTTTGATTGAGGAAGTGGTCTAGTGCAAAACATTAATGTTTTGTGGTCAGGACAGCTTTATTACGCCATGCACGAGTATGTAGGCTTAGGATTGATTTATTTCTTGCTTAATCATCTTTTTTCTTCTAACTGAATAACTTGTATCTTTTCTTTATATTTTTCTTTGGGTTTTGACTTAATTTTCGTCTGGGAACGTACCTGATTGGATGGTTTTTTCCGTAAAAAATCTATGAATCGGGGGCCATTTTTTGGTGGGATTTTGCGAAAATATAAAAAGTAACTATGTTCTTAAAGTTTATTTTATATGAATGGATATTTTTGTAAGTTTAAATGTATAAATCCTTCTATAGTAACGTTATTTCTCATAAAATCTACCTTATCTACCAGTGATTACAATTGGGAAGACAGTGTTCCACTCCATGGCGGGTTTTTTACACTTTCAAGTAAATAACCTATTTTATTTTAGCTTTAGTTATTTAATGTTTTATATATTAAATTAGATTCAAAGATATAACAAGCTAGATGAGAGTTCAATTGTAAAAAATAAAAATAATATTTTCTTAGATGCAATAATGTACCACTGAAAACTGTTATATTTTTGGTAAATAAATTTTATAAATACTACCTACACACCTGAATGTAATTTTTAAACTTTTTACAATCTTGACTTTTTAAAGTAGGTATAAAGCGGTGGAAGTGGTGGCAAGATATTTGTGTAAAAATGTAAATTAGAATGAAATTGTAAAAAATAAATATGTAACTGTAAAATAGCGTTTCTCACACTGTAAATTCAATTGAAAAAATATAAATAATTTTAATCAATTTTGTAAAGTAGCACTTTTTTGATTTTGATGAGTTAAATTATTGTAAAACTTTGATTTTCAATGGTAGTTGCATGAGTTTTTATTTTATCATTTGCATAAATGATTTTTTTGTATATATAATACTTTTTTGCTGATTTCTCAATCATATAATCAAATTTGTTTATTATTGCATCTATACAGAGTGTCATGAAGATATCAATGTTTTCATGTTGCTTTACAATAAGTCATTTACAAGTATCTTATAATCTCGAATAAAAAAGAATCAAAATATTGTACTTAAAATATTGAATGATTTTTGTGACAGCCTGTATATAGAGGAGCTCCTTGTTTGTAATACTTTCCATTAAAATCATGTATGATTTTAAAACAGTCAATAAATAAATGAACACTTGCATTTTGTTTTTTTATTAATAATGCTTAATCTGCTAAGCTTGCAAAAACCATACCGACAAGGCTGTATAGTATATTTAACACTACATAAACCGAAAAAGCGTGTCTTTTTAACCGACTTAAAAAATGGAGGAGGTTCTCAATTCGACTGTAAGTATATTTTTTATGTTTGTTACCTCATAACTTTTGACTGGGTGAACCGATTTTGATGATTCGTTTTTATTAGAAAGCTGTCGCTTCCCACATGGGTCCTATTTCAATTTTATTTATATTGCTTAGGTAGTTTATGAGTTATCGTCTATAATACCTACATATTTTTTCTCCATGTCTAAATATATGGATGATCTACTAAGCTTTTAGTAACAATGGAAAATGAATACTCGATAAAAATAAGAGATATATCATAATACCATGACTAAAAATGCTAAAATAAAATTAAAAACAAAAAAAAAACCAAACAAGTCAACGAAATCAACAAAAGTCACCGACTTCCAGAAATAAAGTTATTTTCAGTTTTGGGGTGAGCAATGGGTAGCACCGCCCATCTATCTAGTTCCGACAGGCTGTGTCGACGGCGCGTTCGCGTACCACGCCCGCCTCAAAGAGATGCCAGCAAAACAAATCTGCTGTGTCGCAAACAACACAGCAAGCAGGCAAAGCGAAAAGGGGTAAGCAGGAGTGCTTAAAGCCTCATAACGCAGACTTAAAACAACGAGGTCTGTTAAGGGGTTCCAGCGAAGAGGATGGCTTTATTAAGGTGGAAAAGAAGAAAAAGAAGAAACCTCCTTGTCAGAACCAGTTTGGTACCGCGCTGTCAGGATCCAACACGCTGCTGCGTCCAGCATTAGCCACGACGCAGCTGTACGTGTCGAGATTGCTTCACACCACGGCGACTGAGGACATCGTGGAGTATGTACGTGTGAAGACAAACTGGACTTTGAGAGTCGTGCAGTTAGAGTCGCGCCATGACATTAATTTTAAGTCGTTTGTGGTGCGGGTGCCGACTAGTCAATTGGATACCTTCCTCAAAGGAGAGTTTTGGCCGAAGGGTGTCGTGTATCGACGTTTTCGTGGAAGGATACCGAACTCGCAGCGAAACACGAAGCCGTCACCTCGTGTGCAATAGTTTTTAATTTTGTAAAAATGTATTAGTTTATAAATTAAAGATTATTTGTGTATAGTATGTATGGGCCTTCGATGCCTGAAATAAATTGATTTATTATTATTAAAGCAGAGGGGCCTGCCAAGGTCACTGCCTGCCAGGGTTACGGGTTGTTCAAAATAAGGCCATCGCCATCGCCACAGATTGATAGCGGAGAAAAATATAAGAAACCTTGTAGTCAAAACTCAATTTCGCCAAAAAGGCTGTTACACCCTTTGATCCCAGAGGTATCGCGAATTAGTATTGAGCCATGCTGCTTTTGTTAGGGCTGTCAACTCGCCACATTAATTGTTATTCTGCTAGCCACAGGGTATGTAGTTAGAATAAAAGCTAGATCAATATTATATTGCCATTTTTTTAATTGTCGACATTTGAAAATGTAGTGATGGCCCAGAGGTTCAGCGATACCGCTCAATTTCAAACTTTAAGAAGTACATATATGTACCTACTTCTTAAAGTTTATATTAACCTGGACTTATAATTTGTATAAGTCTGAAATCGCCAACCAGCCGGCACGGCGTGGTGATTAATGCTCGTGCCTTTTCTGGATAAGAAGACGCCGTTGTCCAGTTGTGGGACATTTATAATGCTGGTATCATAATACTTATTATTCATATTAACGTTAGCAGTTGTAGCTGAACTTAATGTCATATTAAAGCTAGTTTTTGTTAGACTTTCACGTTCACCTTGTTGACATCCTTAGGTAGATATGAGTGGTTTATGTCTGGGTGACACTGTGTAGGCATTGAAATAGAAGATCAAGTCGGATAGCTCTTGAAATTTGTAAAGCAAGTTAAAACGTCCCGAAACTTCTGACTTAAAAATAAAACATTAGTATCTCAACGATTCTCATTTCTTTGTTCTCCCGTCAAAATCATTTATTTCAAATAGCTGGCTTATTTTATAGGCACTTTTGAACTGTCGAAACATTGACACTAATAAAATGAAGCTAGTCCCAGTCACAAGGCATAACAACTGTGAAAGTACTGTAGTTGCCCATTCCAAAGCGTTGAACATAACACCTACGATCATAACACGTTAAAATGACTCCAGTTTTTTTCTAAATAATGGCGCGATAACATCATAACATCATCAATCTATGTGTTATTTCAGACAATAATCTACCACTGTGCCAAATTTCATCAAGATCCATTCAGTCGTTTTGACGTGAAGATTAACAAACATCCATACATCCTTACAAACATTCG
Organism: Ochropleura plecta; assembly: GCA_905475445.1. Lineage (NCBI taxonomy): Eukaryota > Metazoa > Arthropoda > Insecta > Lepidoptera > Noctuidae > Ochropleura > Ochropleura plecta. Next base: position 2,284,298 of record FR997733.1, on the reverse strand, counting down.
CATTTATAATATATATATATATATTAAGTAGTAGGATTTCGCGTTTATTAAGTTACACGCTTGTAAATTTTCGGTCGTTTCACCAACTTGGTAAGAATCAGGTACTTCTGCTGATCCTCTTCTCATTGGACACGTGATGACCATTAACACGACGCACGCCTCATACAAAAGACATAGTTATCACTTAAGAGTACTAGGTATCACTTAAGTGTTTACTTTTCTCAATCAATTAGAAAACTGAAACACGTGCCGTGCATTTAATACACTTAGAATCGATAGTTGGAGTTTATTTTTAGTTAATACTGAGAAAGTACATTAACGTAACCTACATAATAAAGAGTTTTGGAATCTGAGGACTATTTTGTATGTGTGATGCTTTTTCACACATACAAAATGCGAATGGGGAATCATCAAATAACTTCCCCCGCTCTGGGCGGAGCGGAGGGGAGTGTCAGACTTGTACTGACTAAAACCCACCCATGTTCCTTCTATTGCCCTTTACCTTCCGGGGCCGCGGTATCTCTTTCGAAGAAAACCCACAACCCCGGTAGGCGGTGTTCCTTTTTTTTTGGGGTGGGAAATCATCAAATAACTTCTTAGATATGGCCATTTATGTTGCAAGTTTGTACGGGACCCTCGGTTCGCGAAACCGACTCGCACTTGGCTGGTTCGTTTATCATTTTGGATCAAATGACACGGCCAGAATTGGAATAGAGCTGTACCCTACAAACAACATAAAAAATATTCATGCACAGACGCCAGCAGGTCAAGCTACCCGAAACTATCAATGTTTCCCAATGAACCTTGAACCTAATACTTAAGAAATAAAGTCGAAAATCTATCAAAGAAATCTGACAGATTGTAGTAGCTTGATGTGCAGGCGTCTATACATTGATGTACAGTACGTCATTTTAAAGCTTACATGAAGGGCTTTATAATCGGTTATTATTTATGATCAGAGAATAGGCGAGAGAATAATAACATAGTACGATAATACGTGATAAAATCAACGCAAGATGACAATGTAAATTTCAATCAAAGCAATGTCAAAATATAAAAACCACACAATCAACGAACAAACATATATATTTTTGCATTTTCTCTCGCCTATTTTAGGGAAATGTAATGAATGCGGTTATTTTTTATTTATTTTAAAAGGAATTTTCATATATTAATCATTACTGTGCATTATCAGGGCAGGATCCGGCCATGTCCTTTGTAAAGGTCGCGCTTGGGATAATTTTGGCGCTAAAGGGCGCACTTTATACATTTTCGTATCAAATATCAACGTTTAAAATTTACAAAAAACTGTTTGGTCTAACAAGTAATTACACGATTGATTGATGACACAGTTGACGCAGTGGCTGAGCGATAGACTGCTGCGCTTCGTGTCACAGATTCGATCCCCGCACGAAACAAATATTTGTATGGCCTACAGATAATTGTTCTGGGTCCTGGCTGTTTGTGTATGTGACTTTAAATTATTATTAGAACTTGAAACGGGATATGTAATGTAACATGGTAAATATCCCGTTTCAAGTTTTAATAATAACCTTAGTAACCATGTCAGTTTAAAGACTTATATTGTGAGTTTAAATGTTTGTAAACGCACCCACGATACAGGAAAAATCCTAGTGAAGGGCAACGTTTGAAAAAAAAATAATAGCCGTTTATGTCGCAAGTTTGTACGGAACTCTCGTTGCGCGAATCTGACTTGCGTATGGCCGGTTTAATCTCCTCATTCAGAACCCCTTAGCAACAGTCATGACAGCTGTTCATCCACTCACAATCACAGCATGCATCACAGAAGAGATCAGTTCCCTTCAGAATGTTATTAAATCAACAGCGATACTAAATTATAGCTGTTCGCAACGTAAAAAGTACAAGAAGCACGGTTTTGAGAATTGAATGAAGGCGGTGGCGGACATGTTGCTTTTTTTTTTAAGCTTTTATTTAACTTGACGTGTAAGTATTTGTTCGAAAAGCTCGTGGTTAAGATATAACAGCCGTTCACTTCGATTTGTTGGTTAATTCACGCTTGCCTAGGTTGGTCTGTGGATGGATGACCACCCGTTATAAGTTGGGTTTACTCCGTGAATCGGGAAGTATGTAAAGCTGCTTGTTTCGGCTGAAATTTGTGTATCTTTGACAATCGTTACAGATAGTTAATGTCTCGACTTCTTTTTTTAAACCATGCCCCACGCTAGGATTTTCTCCTGTACTGTGGATGCGTATAAAACATTTAAACTCACATACATAAACAGCCAGACCCGAAACAACTATCGTACAAACAAATATCTGTTCCGTGCGGGAATCGAAACCGCGACACGCAGTGCAGCAGTCGATCGCACTGCGCCAACAGTCCATCGCACTGCGCCAACAGTGTTATCAAATCTGATAACTAGTCTTATCTTTTCATATTAGATTATATACATATTTTTGGTAATAATATGCAATTTTACTATTTTTTTCATCTTCTTCCTCTAAAAATAGGGTTTATGGTGAATTTTGGTCTAGAATCTGTGACAGCGTACGGCTAACTGTAATTAAAAAAAAGCATTTTTTAAACTCCAGAAGTACCCTGTCATTTTCAAAATAATGCCGCTATAATTACAATTTTATATTTATTAATTGATTATTAATTTTAAAGGCTCATAAATCTTACGAGATGCACAGACCGAATACTGTTCGGTTCGCTCGGCATTTACATCGCAATGAGAAAAATTATTAAGGCGCGGCAATAAGCTAATCTTTAGGTATTCACGAAAGTGACGCTAGCTGCATACAAGGCATGGTCTGACACAAGTACACGACAGTATTGCATCGAAAGAATAGAAATAAGGTCGAAAATATTTCGGTGTTTGATTTTATTTGAATATCATGTCCGCCAAAATGTAGGTCATTTTGCAGTTTTTATTGAATATAAAAAAATACAGCTCAATGTTTGAAAAATTTTAGATATCTCTTTAGTCTATACAATTTTCTTTGTTATAGATATAAAAAATATGATGGTTGTCGCTGAAAAAATTGAGAATTTCGAGACGAAAAAATTTTTTTCTTGGTCTTTTTTTTTTTTTTTCGTATTACTAGACCACTTTTGTAAACTTATTTTGTTTAACTCTTTACTTTATGTATTGAACTATACACGGTATTTTTTTTTGGCTAGTGGCATGTACAGATACGGCTAACTTTGCGACGAAAAACTAGACGTTTTACGAAGTGTTTGCTTTGTACAGCGCCTTAAATCTCCTGGCACACTCTAAATTATACCCGTTTGGCGTATCAGTGTATGTTATGTTATGTTAGTGTTTGTTATGTAAAAAGTATAAGAGGGTCGATTAAAAGAATTGTTCATAAAGGTAGTTCCAGATAAACGTTACCGTTAGCGGCGTCTTTTTGCTTCATCTTTTTTTTTGACAACACGTTTGGCGCAGTGGCTGAGCGATTGACTGCCGCGCTTCGTGTCGCGGATTCCATTCCCGCACGGAATAAATATTTGTAGATATGGCCTACAGATAGTTGTTCCGGGTCTGGCTGTTTGTGTATGTGAGTTTAAATGTTTGTAAACGCACCCACGATACAGGAGAAATTCCTAGAGTGGGCCAACATTAAAAAAAAAAACTTTAGTTTGTGGGCTGCTGGTCGACTGTAGACAGATCAGGCGCAGGACCAACTGCTTAGCGTGCTTTCTAAAGACTGGGTATTTTTTGCGGATGTCTCCCGCTCCGGGCGGAGCGGGGGGAGAGTGTCAGACTTTTGCCGACTAAAACCCACCCATGTTACTTCTTTTGCTCTTTATGTTCAGGGGCCGCGGTATCTCTTTCGAACAACCCGCAACCCCTGCAGGAATGTCCGGGTATCATACCACCAACTTCCGAAATCCTAACTGAGGATTTTTTTTTAAGAAAAATAACACTTTTTGTCCGCAGGCCCCTGTGCGCGGCAGTCGCGCGTGCCACCGCGAGACCAATGGAGCAGATGAAATACTCCATAATTATATCTACCATTTGCTTCATATACAAAACATTTCATAGACTACAATAATCATGTACAAATCTAGAGCAAATAGTAAAGGAGCATCTGATCTGATAAAGTAATTCTAGTTCTACAAAACTAGTTATAAAAAACTGTGACACGCGTTTGTTTTGTGGCCCAAAACAAAATGGGCATTGTCCTTTTTCGGTTTCCGTACCTCAACAAACAGAATAATTTGGGCGACTAAGGGCAGTCTTTAGAAAGCAATCTCACTCATGGTCTTGAGAAAAACCTGGTCTCAACGTTAGACCATGCTCTTAAGATGTTTCTTAATTAATAAATACAGTGTCAAGATCATCTCAACTCTGTACACAGTCGCACCACTTTTGATACGAATTAATCGACAGTTTGAAATGTGATCTCTATTTTACCACAGATGACATAGTATCTGTCTGTGTATTAATGCTCAAAAGGCCGCAGTTGCCAGAACCTAGAACGTAATAAAAAGTATGATCTGTCAAAAAACTATTCCGAAAGTAAATGTAGTAAATGTACATACCTAAAAGTTTGATTATATTATAATCAAATTATTACATTTTAAATTATTATCGTAATCACTAGCAAGTGATTAACATAACCTACGCAAATATTGCCCTTTTCACTACATACGCTACATGCGCTTGAACTTGATTTGAACCCACCACCTCTCTACCGGTCAATGCCAATGTACTCTTGTGACTATTATATTTCGTTCCAGCACAATATTGAGGGCCCATTGTACTACTGTACATTGGTGAACTGTGGAACTGAGTCAATAGATTTGAAACGAGAATGTGTTCACTAAATAAGCTGTTGGATTATATGAGCTTACTAATCCTTACTATCCTTACTAATATTATAAAAGCGAAAGTGAGTTTGTTGGTTTGTTACGTCTTCACGCCTGAATGGCTAAACCGATTTTGATGAATTTTGGTACAGAAATAGTTGGGACCCTGGAGACGGCGAGGGAGAAAGACTGAAGAAAAGGGAAAACTTAGCATTGCTATTACAATCAAAAAGGCGCAAGTTAAAAACTACAGGTAGCAGGTACCTACCTGTAAATCAAGAAAGGGGAACTGTGTTACCCTGAATTTAACGCGAGCAAAACCGCGGGCATAAGCTAGTTACAATATAACATGGTTGCGGGTTGCTCAAAAGAGATACCGCTGTCCCGGAACATAAAGGGCAAAAGGAGGAACATGGGTGGGTTTAATTCAGTAAAAGTCTGACACACCCCGCTTTGCCCAGAACGGGGGAAGTTGAAATAACAACCGTATACTCAAATCAACCCTCTAAGTCACGCAGACAAAAGATACGACAGTTTTTGTCGCAAGTTTGTACAAAACCGCGGTGCGCAAGTCTGAATCGCTCCTGGCTGGTTTTTTATACAGCTGTAAGTCTTCCATAGTCAAATTAAGAAATTAATCTCTCTGTTCTAGTAGATTTGTGACATGTATGTGTGTATCACATGGGACTCGGTACACCATCGAAATACAGACCTGCTACCCTACCATGACGTCTTAAAGCAGAACTTATTCCGCTGAGGGAAAGAGACAGAGCTATACAGGGTGTCTAGCACCATCTCTTTCTCACACAGGAATAAGAACTGCTATAAGATGTCATGGTAACCCTGCTGATGATACGTTTCAACTTTTTATTTATTTGGGAATCCTACAATACCTTCTTAACTTCAAACAATGACTGCCATCATTCAAAAAGGACAACGAGGCGTAAGATTTTGGAATTTGATAGTAAAGGCGCTTTAAGACGAACAAGTCGTTGCGTTTTTATTATCATACCTTTTTATGGTCGCCATTTTGTTTTTTTTTCGGATGGGAATTCATCAAATAACTTCCCCCGGAACAGATTATGAAAATCATAAATTCATTTGAGTTTAATAATAATCGACACAAAAAATCTACTTTACTAAAACATAACAGAGAAATCATTTTTTTGTCCTTATTTAAAAAATAAGGGAGATTTGATCAAACGTGATCATACTACATCTATCGATGCACAAAAAAAAACTAAAGCTACCTCCTATTTAAAGCAAAACTAACTCATTTAAATAACAAAAAATCACACCCAGGATACAAGTAAATCCCTCCTATCCTACGAATATTATAAATTCGAATGTTTGTGAGGATGGATGGATGTATGGATGTTTGTTACTCTTTCACGTCAAAACGGATAAACGGATCTTGACGAAATTTCGCACAGAAGTAGATAATGGTCTGGAATAACACATAGGCTAGTTTAATTTCGATATGACGCGGGCGTAGCCGCGGGCGGCAGCTATCTTACTAATATTATGTTACTCTTTCACGACAAAACGAATGAACGGATCTTCCTGAAATTTGGCACGGAGGTAGATTATGGTCTGGAATAACATATAGGATACTTTTTTTCGATAAGACGCGGGCGAATCCGCGGGCGCCAGAAACATAACATTCGTAACACTGACGGGCATATATCAGTGTCCAAAGCTGGCCGCTTGTCTAAAAACAGTAGTACTTAACAAATTATTTTATCACTATCCTATTTCTTTTTAATGTAATAAGCAGGCAGATAGGCAGTAATTCAGTAGCAACGTAAAGGAGGCTATTTATAAAATTAGTTAGCACGTTCGAGAAAGCGCGGGCTAAATATAGATGGACATCTTTTTATTCTAAGCTCGAGAGCATTGCCCGAGTGCCAGGGCCGTCTTCAGGTCCCAGTAGAATGAGCTGTGAAGTAGGTGAAAGCATATTTTATTGGGGAACAAAATGGCTACTTTATGGAGCCCTGATACAGGCAATATGTGGCACAGCAGACCTCATAGGAGATGGTAGGACGAGCTGCACGAAACTAACGCCCAACCCTAGTTCGACAATAAACTAGAAGACTTAAAGCAATTGAAAGATGTAAGCTAGTAATCTGCTGGGGATGCGGGTTGTTCAAAAGAAATACCGCGGCCCTGGAACACGAAGGACCAACAAAGAACATGGGGGTTTAGTCAGTAAAAATCTGACACTCTCCCCCGCTCCGCCCAGAGACAAGTTATTTGATGATGTCCCATCACAAAACAAAGGTTATTATTAATATAATGCAAAGACATGGTGACTGATAGAGGTACTCGTTTTCTTCATAACTTCTTTGCCAAAGTTTTTTTTTTAAATAACTTTATTACCACTGCTCTTTAGACGGTGTGAGAACATCGTGAGGACACCTGATCCCGAAGCTTGTATTCGAGCAGTGATACCTTACCGCAACCTGGCAGGCGGAGGCCCTGGCAGGCCCCTCTACTTTGCAGACATCTCTTTGAGGGGTGCGATAATCCGGGGCTGCGGGTTTGTTCGAAAGAGATACCGCGGCCCCGGAACACAAAGGGCAAAGAAGAAGGACACGTATGGGTTTTATTATAGCTTTAGCCCGCGGCTTTGCTCGCGTTAAATTCGGGGTAGCACAGTACCCCTTTCCTGATTTGCAGGTTTCGCTACCTGATAGTTTTTGCCCCAGCGCCTTATTTATTGTATTAGCAAAGCTAAGTTTTCCCGTTTCTTCCCTCTTTCTCCCTCATTTCTCACTCTTTTTTTAAAAAAAATAGCATCTCTGTTTTCATCAAAATCGGTTTTGCCATTTAGGCGTGAAGTCAACAAACTAACTTTCAGTCATACAACCTTGAAAACAAATTTTTGGAGCCCACTAGAATAACCCAGACTAGTGCCACTTGCCTAGATAATATTTATACAGATGTTATACCAACCCACAAAGTAATTATTAACTTATTAGATTCAGATCATTGCGGGCAACTGATCACAATTCCAAATGTAAACAAAAAAGTAGCTAAAATGGATATCATTGTCAACCCAAAAACTAAAAGTCGCCTAGAAACTTTTAAAATTAAACTCTCAACTAAATTACCACTTTTGTCAACTAGTGATGACCCCAATCAACAATATAACAATTTTTTTAGTATGTATTGCACACAGTTTAATACCACGTTTGTTCCTAAGACTATCTCGGTTAATAATAACGCTTCTTTCAATGACTGGGCCACCATTGGTATTCATAAAAGTAGAAAACGGCTTTATGAGCTGTATGAAGAGCGAATTTGTATTAATACTGTAGAATTTAATTTGTATGTTAAGAATTATTCTAAAGTTTTTAAAAAAGTATGTGCTATAGCTAAGTCACATTATTTGAGTTCAAAAATTAAAAATAGTAGTAACGTAATTAAAACGACTTGGAACATTATTAATAGCGAAGCAGGAAGGTCTTGCAAGCGAAATAGTGACTACAGCCTTGCTATCGGCGATAATATCATAAAATCAGATACTCAAGTTGCTACAGCTTTTGAAAATTTCTTTGCGGATATTCCTGTATCGACTACTAAATCGCTAAACTCGTCGCCTGCGGCTGCAGATGCTTTACTAAAGGAAAACGTTCCATTTAATGATTCCGAATTTAATTTTCAATATGTTAACTGTAATGATGTAATTAAAACATTTCATATGTTAAATGTTAAGAAGACCGCTGATCTATGGGGTCATTCTGTGGACGTTGCTAAGTCCATTATAACCATTGTAGCTCCTTCATTAGCTGTTATATTTAATGATTAAATTGACCGTGGTGAGTTTCCTGATCTAATGAAAAATAGTAAAATAATACCATTGTTTAAATCGGGTAGTACATCAGACCCTACTAACTATAGACCAATTTCAGTGCTCCCAACATTTAGTAAAATTTTTGAAAAAATAATTTTAGATCAAATGCAAAGATTTTTCAATAAACATAAGTTAATGCATCATAAACAGTTCGGTTTTACAAAGGGTCGTTCAACTACTGATGCCGGTGTTGAACTTCTAGGACACATTTATAATGCCTGGGAAGATAAATGCGATGCTTTGGGGATTTTTTGCGATTTGTCCAAGGCTTTCGATTGCGTTCTCCATAAAACATTAATCAGAAAACTACACCACTACGGAATCCGGAACGCCTCTCTGAATCTTCTTACGTCATATTTGAGTGGTAGGATTCAGAGAGTTGATGTTAACGGGAAAAGATCTCCCGGATCTGTAGTAAGCATGGGAGTACCTCAAGGCTCCATTCTTGGTCCTTTTTTGTTTCTTATTTATATTAATGACTTGCCTTACCTCATAAAGGATAATCATGATGTAGTGTTGTTTGCAGACGACACTTCTCTTTTATTTAAACTAAAACGTCAGCAGCTAGCTAGTGACGATGTTAATAGCGCTCTGGTAAAGGTCGTTAATTGGTTTAACGTTAATAATTTACTTCTAAATGAGAAAAAGACCAAATGCATTAAGTTTACGTTACCTCATGTTAGACAAGTGGAAACTAGTGTACTAATCAAGGATGAAGAGTTGAAACCGGAAGATAACACAGTGTTTTTAGGCTTAACTTTGGATGCTAAGCTTCAGTGGGGCCCTCATATAGATAAGTTGTCAAAAAAGCTTAGCTCTGCAGCATACGCCGTTAAAAAAATTCGTGATTTGACTGATTTAGAGACAGCCCGTTTAGTTTATTTTAGTTATTTCCACAGTGTGATGTCGTATGGTATTCTCTTGTGGGGCCATGCCACCGATATTCAGACAATTTTTATTTTGCAAAAGAGGGCAATTCGTTCAATGTATAAATTAAGTCCTAGACACTCCCTCAGAGAAAAATTTAAAGAGATTAACATACTAACTGTGCCCTCTCAGTTTATTTACGAAAACCTTTTGTACGCGCATAAAAATATAAAATTGTTTAAAAAATACAGTGATATCCACGACATAAATACAAGGAACAAACACAAATTTGTTGTTCCTGCAACGAGGCTCAAAAAGATAGGGGGTACGTTCACATGCCAATGTATACGTTATTATAATAAACTACCAAGCGATATTCAAACACTAAGCCTCAATAAATTTAAATCTTTTATAAAACGTAAGCTATGTTTGAAAGCTTACTATAATATGAATCATTACCTTGAAGATAAAAAGGCTTGGGATTAAGCTGCTCCAATTTAATTTGCTCTGTGAGTGTCAAAATTTTCCTTTGTTTCACTTATTTATTGTTTATTCCTTTATTTTATACAATTTGACATTACTTTGTTTATTTTTATTTTTACATTTCTTTTTATTATTTATTATTTGTGACATTTTATTTTCCTTATTATTTTAATTCATGACATTTTATGATTTCATTATGATCTCATTAATTTAATTTTGTATTTTTTTATTTTTATTTGTTTATTGTGAATGTGAAGACCATGTGGATCATTTCTTTTATTTACTTTGTTTTTTGACGATAGTCTGGCAGTTTGAGTACTATAAGCGACCTACACAAATGTCCTTTTTTTTGGTATTGTTCGTCGTGTCGTTGAGCTCCTTGGGTTATGAGTTGAGCTACACGATAACTGACAAATGCTTGCACTGACTGGACAGGTCCACTCAATCTGTGTGGTGCTTTCTTAAAAAGACCATTTCAGACACTATCTGCATAGTCTTCATGTAAGTTGACCAAGATTATTTTGTCTGGACCTTAAAAGAGACTATGACCTCTGAGTTTGTTTCGGCTGTTTCTTCTCAGAGTAGTCGGGTACGAAACACCGGCCTCATCTAGTTTTAAAAAAAAATGACGTGTAAAAGTGTTTGTGAAAACCTACTTGCAAAATAAACATCATTTATCATTTAACTCATTTTCGCTTTTATAATATTAGTAAGGATTATTTATATTCGGGTCTCATATTTCCTTCCGCTCCACTCACAGCGGGAGAAGTTTTTGATGATTTCCAACCCAAAAAAGAGGCGTCAAATATAACTAGTGGAATATCTTCAGCAACCAAAATATAAGCTAATAAATAAGGTTGTTGACAGAATGCCTGCCCTAGTTTCATGCCACTAAAGGGTCACCCATGGAAGTTTTCTCCCTTATTCATCATCGACCTCCATTCATGATCAATTCAAATCAATGGCCAGTATTCTAAGTTTCAAGGGTGGAAAGTACAACTTTCAGCTGCTTTAAGCGACTAGACGACATGCTTAAAGCGGCTGCATGTTGAATACATGCATGTGCGCATAAGTGGTAAAAGTTTAGATGTATTCAAATTCAGACACAGATCAGACTCATTCATGATTCGAGTACCTAGATTCCCAAGAAGAGAAAGGAATAGAAAATTTTCTATCGAGTACTTGACTTTTAAGCCCTTTTAAGCCATCATTATTAATTTATTTGAGAAAAACATGTAGGTACATGAAAAATGCATAGTTAAATGAAACATGTAATAAGGAATGCTTTGAAACGAATTACTTTTTATTATTTCTATTAAATTAGATACTTAAAATACGCGCGAAAAACATAACCGGGAGGGTTGGCAGTAAAAAAAAACTCTTCTTTAACTGCCAAGGAAAGGAAGGAAATCTTTCCTTCATCCTCACACAGAAAAAGCAAAAGAAAAATCATCTTTCGTTCATCCACTCACAGAAACTCGAACATTCACGACATAAGTCTACCCGTCTCGAGGCAAATAAAACATCATTTTCCTGCCCTTATCCCATTCAATTTGGGGTCAACACGTTTTCCTCTTCCATTCTCCCCTGTCAGACATCACGGTACCATTTACATCTTTCTCCTTCATATCATTCCTTACACAATCTATCCATCTTTTCTTTGGCCTTCCTCTCTGTTAGGGTTTGGAGCGAAATCATAGCGTGATCTAATATTATTTTTTGTCAAGAGTTGTCATTGCGCTCGATGGATGGCGTTGGCGTCGAATTAGATCTCGCTATGGTTTCGTTACCGCGAAAGGTATAAAAGGTCAGAATTAATTAATTGTTTTTTTTTTACGCCCCTGGCTGGAGGCCTTAACTTCTAGGCATCCACAGGGATCGACCGGTTAAGCAGTAAACGACCTCCTAGGTCGAACTGCGAGATGCCATTCAAAAAAAAAAAAAAAAAATTGTTTTTTTTGTGTGTACCTATTATTGTGAACCTATTGTGTTCTTGGGATTTAATATACGCTATTATACCGATATAGTGCTATATTATTTATTCCTCGCCGTACTTGGACCCTTCTTAGTGAAGTTTAAAAATACATGGTCCTTCGAGCCGGATTGGTCGGGAGTGTGTGTGGTGGTTTCCAGAGGTGGTAGTGTATCACCACCCTTCGCGTCGATACTGGGCAGTGGATCGCTGTCCAGAGCAGCCCCTTCAACGGGCACCAGGTGAGGTGTCCAGGAGTTGGAGGAGGAACCGATTGGAGCCGGGAGCAGTCAACCTGGTACCCAGCAGTCGGAGGATCGTCGCGAGGGAGGATTTCGTCGAAAAGAGGGTGCCACTTGTATGGTGCAGTGCAGCGCGCTGTGAAGAAGGCGCTCGTGGTGCAGTACAGCACGCGTGCCGGCAGTGGTTCGGGTGCAATACAGCAATACAGTGAGTGAAAATAAAAAATCGTGAGTACATTTGAATTATAACTTAGATCAGGAAGTTTAATGTTTGCATCAATCAAAAAGTGCGCGGAATTTGAACTTTAAAACATACTTTTAACTTTAAATTTAACATTAACTTTAATAGTTTTATTAGCTTAGGACTTGTAATTGTTTTATGTGAAAAGTGGTTCTGACGGGGAATCCATGCCCGATTTTAAAACCAAATAAAGGTTGTTCTAAACACTTGTAAAATTTTGGGATTTGTTGGATAACTTTAAACATAAAACAAATCTATTTTTTTGTGACCTGTGTTTTGATTGTGTTGATAAAAGTTGTGCCGTAATTGTTGTAAAATGGAGTCGTTCTGTAATATACAGGAAGATGTTAGTTCTAAAATGCTTAAGGCTAGATCAAATTTTAAGAAAGCTCCTAAAGAGCGTTTAACTACTTCATATTTAGAGACACGACTTGAAAATTTGGAACAATTGTGGAACGCATTTATTTCTAATCACAAAGAAATATTAAGCACGATAAAAAAGACTGAATTGGCTAATTCGAGCTTTGTTAAAAATAATCTTTATGATGAAGTTGAAGAATTTTATGTGAATTTTAAAAGTGATTTAAAAGAAATGTTATCCGAAAGAAAGTTTACTGATTCGCGTACAGATTCTAATACTTGTTCTAAAACAGAAGGGAACCTCAGTAGAGTAAAGTTGCCTGAAATAAAAATTCCTTCGTTTTCGGGAAAGTATTTGGAGTGGCAAACATTTAAAGATTTATTTGTGGGTTTGGTGCATGAAAACAAATCTTTGGATGATGCGCAAAGATTGTTTTATTTAAAGGGTCATTTAACTGGGGAAGCTGAACAGTTGTTACGAAATATTAATGTTACATCGGACAACTATAAAATTGCTTGGTCTAAGTTGGAGAAAATGTATAATAATAAAAGGTTTCTGGCAAATAGTATAATGAGAAGATTGTTAAGTCAAAAGACATTTTCGTTTGAATCGGCATTTGAAATAAAGCGACTTATTACGACTACTGTTGAATGCTTAGAGTCAATTAGTAATTTAGGGGTAGATGTGTCTTCCTGGGATCTGATTGTGATCCACATAATTAGTGGAAAGTTAGATAAAGAGACCAGGAAAGCTTGGGAACTTAAGGCGGCTTCAGACGCAAGTGATGAATTACCTACCTTTAAACAGTTTTCGGAATATTTAAATAGTCGTTTTAGAGGTTTAGAAAATTTAGATAAGGTCGATAACAAAGATAGACATTCAAACCAAAAAGGGACTCAGTCGTTTCACGTAGTAAAAAAGTCGGTTGCATGTGCGTTTTGTTCGTCAGCCGATCATAAAATTACGTCCTGTCCTAAGTTTGGAAAGGAGTCTAATGACGCTCGGCGTAGTTTTGCTCAGGAACATAATTTGTGCTTTGTTTGCTTATACAATAATCACTCTGCTAAATATTGTAAAAACACTCTCAAGTGCCAGGTGTGTAAACGCCGCCACCATTCTTTGTTACACCCAACAGGTGTTTCTGGGTCTGATATAGGCGAAGGTAGTAATAGGGCTCACGAGGAAACCTCATCGTTGATGAAGGAGGATAATAAAACTAGTAACGTTGAAATGGCCGCGCAAGCGGAGGGGTCGAGCAAGCCACTGGTTTCCTGTTTATCCACAGGAGACGGTCGGAAAGCCGTCTTATTAACTACTGCTTTAATCGAGGCGAAATCTAAGGACGGCTCGTATCGAACAGTTAGGGCTTTGCTGGACCAAGGATCACAGGGTTCTTTCGTTACAGAATCCGTGGTACAATATTTGGGTTTAAATAAAACTCCATCGCGACAAACAGTGATTGGGGTAGGTGGGGAAAAAAGTGCGACTGCCAAGTCCACTGTAACCCTTAAAATGAGATCTAGAATAGATCCCACGGTCAAGATCACAGTCAATGCTTTCGTCTTGAAGTCGGTCACTGCCCTTCTCCCAGCTACGAAAGTAACTAGGGTAGAATGGGTTGACTTGGCCGATGATGATTTGGCTGATCCAAAATACGATAGGCCTAATAAAATTGATGTTTTGTTAGGTGCTGAAGTTTACAGCCAAGTCATCCAAGAAGGAATCAAAAGAAACGTAAGCGGAACTTACTTGGCACAAAATACCACGTTAGGGTGGATATTGTCGGGTACCTTTGAGTTGGATCACTCAAATTACCCCGCACATATTACCGTGATGCATTTAAGTATTGATCCCGATGAGATGCTTCGAAAATTTTGGGAGTTAGAGGCAGAACCATCGAGAAAGAAAATGCTAACGGAGGAAGAAAATAACTGCGAAAAATTATACGCAGATACAACAGAACGCGACAAAAGTGGCCGGTATATAGTAAGGCTACCATTGCGCGAGGAGGACCCGGTCGACAAGGTTGGCGAATCGAAAGTTATTGCTGAAAAAAGATTAAAGTCGTTAGAAAGTAAATTCAGGAAAAACTGTAAATTCAAGGAAGATTATTCGAAGGTTATCCAGGAATACTTACAGCTAAATCACATGGAAAAGGTTGTAGAAAATGACAAGAATAATCCGAAAGCTATTTATTTACCACACCATGCTGTTGTCCGGGAGGATAAAGTAACGTCTAAGGTTCGCGTCGTATTTGACGCCTCCTGTAAGGGATCAAAGGGAGCTTCACTTAATGACTGTATGTTAGTTGGTCCTACATTGCAGGCGGTACTTCGTCATACGATTATGCGATGGAGAACGCACCGAATATGTCTTGTAGCTGACATAATAAAAATGTATCGGCAGGTGTTAGTTCACAAAGAAGACTCAGTACTACAAAGGATCCTCTGGAGAGACAGTCCTGAAAAGGAAATAGAAGTGTATCAGTTAGGAACGGTAACATTCGGCACGGCGTCGGCACCATATCTGGCAGTACGGTCACTTCAACAGGTGGCGTACGATGAGTGCTCAGATCAGCCCGAAATAGCCAAGATTATTCTAACCGATTTCTACATGGATGACGTGATGACAGGATCTGAAAATATAGAAAGCTGTTTTAATATTTACACGGGATTAAGCAAAGTGTTAGATAAGAGAGGTTTTCCATTACAAAAATGGAGGAGTAATAGTCAGCAATTACTAAATAAAATAAGGGATGGGAAGGAAACTACAGAGGAAGAATTAAGGATAAAAATAGATGATGTAACGAAGATTTTAGGACTTACCTGGAACTCGAACAAAGACTTCTTTCAGTATTCTGTAGAACTCCAACCGTTGACTGCACCTGTAACAAAAAGAAAAATTATCTCCGAGATATCACGTCTATTTGACCCTTTGGGTTGGTTGGCACCAAGCATTGTTTTAGCCAAAATATTTATTCAGAAATTATGGTTAGCGGGATTAGAGTGGGACCAAGAAATTCCAAAAAACTTAGTACAAGAATGGACTACTTACCACCATAGTTTGGCCTATTTGGTGAATATTAAAATCTCACGATGGTTGCAACAGGAAAGTAGCAATTTAAAGGCTGAATTGCACGGGTTTTCAGACGCTTCGAAATTAGCGTATTCGGCAGTCATATACCTGAGAGTAGTGGATCACAAAGGGGATATTCACATTTCATTAGTCACGTCGAAAACGAAAGTAGCGCCCGTAAGACAAGTGTCTATTCCACGATTAGAACTTTGTGGTGCTGCTCTCCTTGCTAAATTAATGGTGGAAGTAGGAGAAGTATTGAACATACCACGTGCCAATTGGCATGCATGGACCGATAGTGAGGTAGTACTAGCTTGGCTTAACGGACACCCAAGTCGCTGGAAAACGTTCGTCGCAAATCGGGTTTCTGAGATTTTAAGTCTGTTAGATACGAAATATTGGTCTCACGTATCAACGAAACATAATCCCGCAGATTGTGCATCTCGAGGAGTTTCCCCAGCTGATCTTGAATCTACGGCTTTATGGTGGAATGGGCCAGATTATCTAAGACAGCTGGTGGTGGAGTACAAAAGGCCTAAACACCTTATCACGCACTTAGAAAAAGTGAAAGTTTTAACCACCCGTTTTAGTACCAGATTCAAATTACGAAAGGTCCAATGTGAGTACCTTAAAACGCTGGCAGCTTCATCAGAGGATGACGCAGGATTTTTGACGTCGTTGGTCGCAGGATTATTTAAATCAATTCCTGCAACGCCATAAATGGGCCAATAAAAATCCAGAACCATCAGTTGGGGAGGTCGTGTTAGTAAAGGAAGACGGTTTGCCTCCAGGCAAGTGGTTATTGGGTAAGGTTGAACAGACGCATCCGGGTACTGACGGAATTACTCGGGTCGTAACCATACGCACGCAGGCTTCAGTCATTAAGAGACCTACCTCTAAATTGTGTGTGTTACCTATTTGCCAGTAATCAGTTAAGTTAAGGTTAAGTTTAAATTTTGTTGTATTTTGTTAATTTTCTTTGTTTATTATAATGTAAAAACAAGGGTATGATATTTGTTCTGATAAACCCTATATTGTGTTAAAAACCTACTACCAAGGACGCAAACTTTATTTAAAGGTTTCCGGTCATGGTCAGGCTTGATATAAGCCGGACGTTTGGCACGGTGGGCGGTAATTAAGGACATTTTGTCAATATGTCCTTGGTGGGCGGTATGTTAGGGTTTGGAGCGAAATCATAGCGTGATCTAATATTATTTTTTGTCAAGAGTTGTCATTGCGCTCGATGGATGGCGTTGGCGTCGAATTAGATCTCGCTATGGTTTCGTTACCGCGAAAGGTATAAAAGGTCAGAATTAATTAATTGTTTTTTTTATAGTCCGGTTGAGCAGATAAAAAACTCGAATATATGAGTTTAGCTGCGAGTGGCCCATTCTAAAAAAAAAAAAAAATAAAAAAAAAAAAAAAAATTGTTTTTTTTGTGTGTACCTATTATTGTGAACCTATTGTGTTCTTGGGATTTAATATACGCTATTATACCGATATAGTGCTATATTATTTATTCCTCGCC
This sequence comes from Ochropleura plecta, assembly GCA_905475445.1. Classification (NCBI taxonomy): domain Eukaryota; kingdom Metazoa; phylum Arthropoda; class Insecta; order Lepidoptera; family Noctuidae; genus Ochropleura; species Ochropleura plecta. Next base: position 2,266,869 of record FR997733.1, on the reverse strand, counting down.
GTACTTGGACCCTTCTTAGTGAAGTTTAAAAATACACTCTCTCTCTCCATCCACCAACATTCAGATCCATAGCTCTTTTAGTCACATGTGCTTCCTCCTTCTATACCAAGTCAAACGACTCTCTTTCAATTTTTTCGAGGCTAATATATGAATTACAATAATTTCGATGGCCAATATTAACAGTTGTTATTGCTTTGTTGCCATTTAGCAACATTATCATCATTTTTTGCTCTTGTCCCATTCTATTTGGTGTCGGCGCAACACATTTTCTTCATCATTCCGCATCATTAACTCCATTCATCATTTTCCTACCCTTAACCCATTCTATTTGGGGTCGGCACAACACGTTTTCTTCTTCCATTCTCCCCTACCAGACGCCACGGCATCATTTACTCCTTTCTCCTTCATATCATTCCTTACACAATCCATCCATCTTTTCTTTGGCCTTCCTCTCGCTCTCCGTCCATCAACATTCAGATCCATCACTCATCATTAACTCCATTATCTTCCAACAGAACGTTCAAATATTTCTTGTAGTAATTCCACTGTCTTCCATTTCTTAAACAGTAACAGAGGTATATTAGGAAGTACGAATTTGTATAGTTATTATATTCTGTCTGCCTGTCTATTTGTCTGTTTGTTATCATTTAACGCTTTAACTGTTGAACGGATTTTGATTAAATTTGGCATACATTTCAGATCATGACTGGAGATAAAAATAATTTCTTCCATTTCTTCTTCCCAACTAAAACACTAGAAAGTGGCGAAGTGTAGGCGTTTAGGGGACTGTCTTATGTTCTGACGTTCAAAAACTGCTGATCATCAGCCTATTTTGAACAAATGACTTTTGATTTTGGTACGAAGTTCCTTATCGCACGTTGCGAAAGAGGGCTAGACGAAAATAATTAAGAACAAAAGTTGTAACGACACTTTTTGCTTAAGACCAAAAGTTGTAACGACACTTTTTGCTTTACTTGTAAGCTGTGCGGCGTGCGCGTGTTTCTCTGTCTGTCTCTCTTTCTCATAGAAAGAAAGTTATTATCGTTTCGTCTTTCTATATCGCATTGAACAGTGTGGTGTCGCGAATATTATTTTTGTTGAGTGTATACAGGTTTTTTGTACATAATAAATAATAACTTCGTTCCATCCGGGTGTCCCTTGACACTTCTCAAGTTTTGATTTAAGCTTGGCTTTCTTGTACCTACCTAAGCTTATCTAAGTTCTGCCGACGGCCCTGTCTAGCCATCAGTCCTCTCCGGAATGTAGCTAGAGGACCAGTCCTAACTTATAGACCCAACTTATAGCCCCAACGTCCACGCGTACAGTTTGTATTTATTGCCAGTGTCGGCCATTACCGGGGCTATGTTTACAGCTATTACGAAAGTCGTAACCATGCGTAAGTGTGATACAAACGATGATCGGAATGATAAAGAAAAAGATGATTTTAAAGAAAAAAAAAACTTATTTTCCAAAAAACACTTAAAAGACGGAAAATAGATTTACTTCCGGAAGTCGTTGACTTTTGTTTGATACATAGACTTTTTTGCCACCATGATGGTTTCTCACACAAATTCTTATCGAGTATTTATTTTTTACTAGCTTTTGCCCGCGGCTTCGCTCGCGTTAAATTCGGGGTAACACAGTTCCCCTTGCGCCTTATTGATTTGTAATAGCAACGCTAAGTTTTCCCTTTTCTTCCCTCTTTCTCCCTCACATGCAACTTTTTTTAAAATTAGCCTATGTCCGTCTCCTGGTTCCCAACTATCTCTGTACCAAAATTCATCAAAATCGGTTTAGCCATTAAAGCGTGAAGATATAACAAACAAATAAACAAACAAACACGCTTTCGCTTTTATAATATTAGTAAGGATAATAAGGATAAGGATTGCTATTAAGAAATATTAGCATAGCGTCCACATACATCACACGAATAAATATGTATTATAGAATATAATATAACTCATAAATTACCCAAGTAATATAGATAAAATTCATATAGGACCCATTCGGCAGTATACCCTTTCGATAATTTTGAAAATCGGCTCACAATTGACAGAGCAATCGCGTAACAAACATTCCAGTCGAATTGAGAACTACCGTTTTTTAAGTCGGTTAACAATGAAAAAAACGGGTGACTAATGAGACTTTTATGGTGATCATCTTCTTCTTCGGCTTCCGGTTCTATTGGTTAGATAGATAGAAGATAGCATATTCTTTATTATGTACACCATACAAGTAACAAGAATTACACTAGACAACTTATAAATAGGGAGACACAATGGGCGGTCTTATCGCTAAAAGCGATCTTTTCAAGACAACCTTTGGTTTCAGCTGCACACAAGTATTTTACATGTAGCGAATGCTTATCTGACCTCCACAACCCAGTTAATAACTGGGTCATACGATACTCTGTAGTAAGATTGGCTGTCAGACTTTTGAGACACTGACTACGTGTAACGACTGTCAAAGATCTTTTCCTGTTCCAGGCGGAGCGGGAGTGTCAGACTTGTAGCGACTAAAACCCATCCATGTTCTTTCTTTTGCCCTTTGTGTTCCGGCCGCAGTATCGTGGGGACGTTATGTTATTATTGTTTATTTTGTTAAATTAAGATTCTACTTAATACAACAAACAACCAAAAATAAATACAAAAACTAAATATTTACAAAAAAAAAGAACTAAATTAAGACTTAAACTAAAATTACAGGTTCTGCAGGAATTAAAAGTATTATATGTTTTAAATTTTATCCATATTAGTTTAGTATTCCTTGTGTGAAACAACATGCAAACGTCATCTAAACATCCTTTCAAACTTTCGCATTTACAATACAGTGACGACAATGATATTATCTAAATTAAAATAAAATAATAGATTTTGTTATAATCAAAATAACCGTATATAACATAACATCCGCCTGCACCCCGGACATCTACCAGCTATCAATGGACTTTATTTTAATAATACTATTACTCTGTATCGTCAGGGAAAAAAGTGTTTAAAACAATAAAATATTTTGTCTAGAATTACAAAATGTGAGGACCAAGGTATATTTTATGTTATTTGATTTGTTTTATATGTATAGTATTTTATATATCTATAGAGTATTTTTTTTGTATTGCACCTACCACTGTTTGTCTCTGCATCACCCAAAGGTTGACTGGTAGAAAATGCCTATGGCATTAAGTACGCCTCTGTACGTTGTACTTGAATTAGTGTTAAATAAATATTTTGAACCACAAACAAAGTTTATTGCAAGCAACATGTTTGAATGTTTTTTTTACAGCATTTTATAGAATTTAAGATTTGCTAGCTGGCCAACATAACAAGTGTAGAGATCGCGGTAGAAATACCACCCTGTGCTCCAAAACTAAGGTTGTAAATGTTGGGGAAAATACAGCCAGGCTGAAGTGGAAATAGGCTGGTCACGTAGCGCGAATGCACCCAAGAGGTGGGCCAAGAACACTCAATGGACGTCTGATGGTGGAAATTGCGGACCGCGAACAGTGGAGCAATTGTGAGGCTACCAAAAAAAATACCAGTACGAAGAGGACAAAATACTGGACACTATAAATTGATGTTTGCATGCTGTTTTGAAGCATAGGGTTGGAAAAGGTTATTTCTAGCAGAGGACGGCTGATTGATTATGATGAAGATGTTGAATGTTACTTATGATGCCTAGTAACTAACTATTCTGGGACTAGTTAACCGAAGACAGTATCACGAAATGAGCAATATTACAACCTAGTCTTTTTTACGTCGAAACACAGGCTTCTACTCTATGTATTTAAAAAAAAAAGCCTTTTAATGCCAGTAACTTAAGAAAAAAAAATCAATGGTTGATATAACATGGAAGGCACAGGCAGAGGCGATCAGTAAAAAACTTAGCGCATCTGCATATGCACAAAACAGTATTACTGGCATATCATAGTCTTGTCGTTTCTATCCTAAGGTTCGGTATAATATATTGGGGCAATTGTACCGAAAGACAAAGTATTTTTAAAGCCCAAAAACGCTGCCTACGAGCAATATTTGGTTTAAAGGTAACTGACAGCTGTGTTCCAGTTTTCAAAAGTCATAATTTATTGACCTTTCCGTGTCTTTATATCCTGGAAACTGGACTTTTCGTAAAATGTACGTACGTTACGTCTTTCTCTGAGAGCAGATACCGGGATGTAACTTTGCGATCTCAATACAGAACGTGTTACGCACAGGTATAAGACCGCGTTGTTAAGAAAAAGTATCTTTGGTATGGCACCGACTATTTTTAACCACATTCCTAATTGTATAAAAGAACAACCAGTAACAACCTTAAAAAAAAAAACTAACTGCACTCCTTTTAACCAAATGTTACTACTCCGTATCGGACTTTCTGTCTGATAAATTTTAGTTGTATAGATTTCTGTGTTATAATATAATATGTTTTGATGATGAACTGCATCAATGTTTGCATGCCGAAATGGTAGAATGTACAAGGATTCTTCGTAATTATTGTAACCACCTTATTGTAAATACTAATACTACATTCAGAGCAAATAAATGAATATTCTATTCTATTCTATTCTAATGTAATCGCTAGAGATTACATTATATCAACCATTGAAACTTTTATTTTTTAGATAAAGGTTTCAATGATTTAATGCAAAGAATATATAAACATAATTAAAAAACTAAACTATTTAGAAATAATAATAATAAAACAAGCAAGAGTTACCTGCCGGAATCGCAGAATCGTCTGGATACAATCTAAGTCCAAATCGATTAAACACAAACGTATGTACCTAACCGTGCGTTCAGTTTTTGGGCACGGAACACAAACACATACATACATGTCAAATTGGTTTGCTCTTACTTTTGCTTCTGCGAATACCGCCTACTGAGTACAGTTATACGCAAAATGAAATGATATATGGTTGAATTATTATAAAGCATTTTAAAGAGTAAAAAAAGTTTTTGTTAAAAGATGCATTTGTTACATTAATCTTTACCGATGTAAGGAAGGAGGACTTGAAAGGTATTGAAAGGATGAATTATTACTATATTTGATGGTATTGGAAGATCAGAATTGAGGTTGTATAATAATTCGGCTATTGTTAAGCGATCACGGTTTTACAAATGGCAAAGCTTAATTTATTTAATAGTTGGCAACATGGTGAACATTAAAACATTTTATAAGATGACAAAGGGTCAACATCTGTAGGTCACTAATGTTAATGATAGAAACAGTAGTCAGCCACTCGGATTTTGTAAGAAGATAGAAAGACAAAAGGAATTTTAACCGGACAAAGTATTTTCACTATTAAAATCGACCTATTCTTTACCTGAATTTTGTCCTAAAGACAAAGATCAGCTAACCAAAACCTATTCTTCGCCTATTAACTTGTGTCTTAAATAGATAATGTGATGAAATAATATGGCTAGAAATATTGTGACTACTAGTTTGAGAAGTAGAAGTGTAATATAGGAGAAGAAAACATGTTGCGGCGACTTCACTATGATGATTAAATAACAAATCCACAGAAACCGTGTAAAATACAAAAAAAAATGCTGATAAACATCAAGAAGTTATTGACCTTATCTCGTCACAATTTAATTACTGCAAAGTAAAGACCAACACCCTAGAACAAAGCACTTAACTAGATTATTAGCGATGTATTAGATATCTTGTTTACGGCGCAAGTCAGGTACCTCAAATAGTTAATTAGCTTTCTTGTAACTATGATAAAGAAAGAAAGAAGAAAATTTATTCATATATCGACGTAAAGTACCTATTTAAGTTGTGACAGTGAGCAATGGGTGGCTCACTGTCCATCCGTCTAGTGATGACAGGCCATATCGACGGCGCTTTCGTGTTCCACGCCTCAAAGAAATGGCAAGACAAGCAGAGAAGCCTGCCTGCTGGGGTTGCAAGATGTTAGAAAGAAATACCCGTGACCCTGGAACACAAAGTGACCTTTGTGTTCCAGGGTCACGGGTATTTCTTTCTAACATCTTGCAACCTGCTTGTGATGAAATAATATGGCTAGAAATATTGTGACTACTAGTTTGAGAAGTAGAAGTGTAATATAGGAGAAGAAAACATGTTGCGGCGACTTCACTATGATGATTAAATAACAAATCCACAGAAACCGTGTAAAATACAAAAAAAAATGCTGATAAACATCAAGAAGTTATTGACCTTATCTCGTCACAATTTAATTACTGCAAAGTAAAGACCAACACCCTAGAACAAAGCACTTAACTAGATTATTAGCGATGTATTAGATATCTTGTTTACGGCGCAAGTCAGGTACCTCAAATAGTTAATTAGCTTTCTTGTAACTATGATAAAGAAAGAAAGAAGAAAATTTATTCATATATCGACGTAAAGTACCTATTTAAGTTGTGACAGTGAGCAATGGGTGGCTCACTGTCCATCCGTCTAGTGATGACAGGCCATATCGACGGCGCTTTCGTGTTCCACGCCTCAAAGAAATGGCAAGACAAGCAGAGAAGCCTGCCTGCTGGGGTTGCAAGATGTTAGAAAGAAATACCCGTGACCCTGGAACACAAAGTGACCTTTGTGTTCCAGGGTCACGGGTATTTTAAATAAGGAACATGAATGGATTTTGGTCAGAAGTTATTTGATGAGTTACCAATCGAAAAAAAAGATAGGTCAAAGAACGACTATCTCCAAAAAAACTTATGGACTTATCGAAAAAAAAAAAAAACTTTACCTATTTTGGAACATTCTGAAAAACCGTTTTGTAAAAAAATTACATAAATTTTTCACATAATATTACTATTTTCTTGAGCAGTATCATAATCACTTAAATATCTTAATTAAAATAGAAATTCTAAAAATAATCAGCGCTATTTTCCTGTTAGCCAACAATTACACAAAGCACTTGTGCGCGCGACAGTCCAAGTTCAAAGTCAAGGCGTGCCTCGCACGTTATTGCATGCTCGATTCTTGATTTACGACGCGACTGTACATATAGTTTGTTCATACTTGCGTACGCGATTGTACCTATGCATGTATGAAAGTGGGATGGAATTTTATCGCTAAGTTCACGGCGTTTTGTGTTGGTAGGTGGGCAAATAAGGAGGGTTTTATAAGGGATTCCAAAAAAAATATTACTTATGCTAATTATAACAATGAATACCACTTAGAGATAACTCTTTGAAGGTAATGCCTTTTTCCACTAGTTTAAGAAAAACCTTAATACTAGCGCAGATATTATTGTACAGTTTTTTTTTATAAAAACTTTGCCCCACACTAGGAATTTCTCCTGTATCGTGGCGCGTGGGTGCGTTTACAAACATTTAAACTCACATACACAAACAGCCCGACCCGAAACAACCATTTGTAAACCATACATATGTTTGTTCCGTGCGGGAATCGAACCCGCGACACGCAGCGCAGCAGCCGATCGCTTGGCCACTGCACCAACCATGCCGTCAAAAAGTTTAACAGCCGCTCTGGTCAATCTTTACCACCTATTACATACCGAGTTTTCTCCGTGTCTCAGAGAAGCCGACTGTCATTTGTAGATTTTTTAACAGTCGTTACAGGTAGTCAGTGTCCCGAAAGTCTGACAACCAGTCTAACCAAGGGGTACCGTATTACCTAGTACTAACTGGGTAACGAGGTTAACTAGGTAAATGCCTAGCTTTGCCCATTGAAAATACTGGTACCTATTCAGCTGCATCCGGTAAGACTGAAAGCCGACCCGAACATAGTTGGGGAAAAGCTAGGCTAGGATAAAAATGGCGTCTATAAAATTTATAAACAGGCAGAATTGTTTTAAACATAATATCATGACAATATTAAGTTTAGTTAATCAGTGTGAGGATTCCGTCAGGTCCACTGCCAGGGTGATACCGCGTTCCTGGAACATAAAGGGCAAAAGAAGAAACATTGATGAGTTTTAGTCAGTACAAGATTGACTCTTCCTCCCGCTTCGGTCAGAGCGGAACGAGTCTTAAGAGGATTTAAAAAAAAAACTTCAATCAGTGGACATTATAACCTTGTTCAAAGTAAACACATGACCATAAACTAATCATCATCTGCCTCGCCTTTTCCTAACTATGTTGGGGTCGGCTTCCAGTCTTACCGGATGCAGCTGAATGCCAGTATTTTAGGTACTTGGAGCGACTGCCTATCTGACCTCCATAACCCAGTTAATACTGTAACTAATGTCCTGGGTAATACGATACCCCTTAGTAAGACTGGTTGTCAGACTTTCGGGACACTGACTACTGTAACGACTGTCAAAGATCTACAAATGACAGCCGGGACCAACAGCCTAACGTGCTTTCCGAGGCACGGAGGAAACTCGGTATGTAACGGGTGGTCACCCATCCACAGACCAACCTAGGCAAGCGCGGCTTAACCTAAAGATCGAACTGAGCGGCTGCTATTATTTAGCCACGAGCTCCTCACATGACCATTTTTACATGACCATAAACTAAACTCTTCCGAAACAAAGAAAAAAACAACGTGCAAGTGTCGAATGATCATCATAATTATGCGTAAATAATGTCAATTTGTAGCTCAGTGTGTTACGAGAAGATTGGTCATTTCCCTGAAGAGACACGACGCAGCGGGAGATGGGAATCAGCTGATATCTCGAAGACACTTATATAAATTGGTGTACACAGAATTTAGTCTTTGGGTTTTTTTTGCTGGGCTATCATCAAATAACTCTCCCCGCTTTGGACGGAGCGGGGGAGTGTCAGACTTTTACTGACTGACCCACCCATGTTCCTTATATGTGGCAAAGTTTCTATGGCAGAACATGCTTTCTTGGCAGGAATAACTTTAAATTTTGCATAGGCATTTATTTCAGAAATTAATCCTTACTGTTTGATTGTTACGTCTTCACGCCTAAATGGCCTAACCGATTTTGATGAATTTTGGACAAAGATAGTTGGGTTTCGGAGACGGACATAGGCTAAGTTAAAAATAAAGTGAGAAAAGGGGGAGAAAGATGGAAGAAAAGGGGAGAGAAAGATATTTTTTTTCGTTCATCACACGGCTTAAAGTTAGCGTTAGCCCAAAGTAACTATGCCACCCAGACGAAGTCGCGGGTGGAAGCTAGTAGACTATCCTTATCCTTACTAAATATTATGAAAGCGAAAGTGGTACAGAGATAGTTGGGACCCTGGAAACAGACATAAGCAATTTTTTTTATAAGTGAGAAATGAGGGAGATAGAGGAAAGAAAAAGGAAAACTTAGCTTTGCTATTACAATAAATACGGCGCAAGGGCAAAAACTACAGTTAGCAGGTTATTCTGCAAATCAGGAAAGAACTGTGTTACCCCAAATTTAACGCGAGTAAAGCCGCGGGCAAAAGCTAGTAAAACATAAAGCTACGACACTAAAGAGCCTAAGCAGTGGGTGAAAACTGGGCACGGCTAATCCTTACTTAATATTTTATAAGCGAAAGTGTGGCCAAATCGATTTTGATGAATTTTGGTACAGAGATAGTTGGGAACCTGGAGACGGACATGGGCTACTTTTTAAAAAAAGTGAGAAAAGGTGGAGAAAGAGGGAAGAATAGGGCAAAGTTTTTTTTTTCAATCATCACGCGGGTTAAAGTTAGCGTTTGCCCAAAGTAACTATGCCACGCGGGCGAAGTCGCAGGCATAAGCTAGTAGACTATAATACATAAAGCTACGAAACTAAAGAACTATTTAGCGGGTGAAAACTGGGCATGGCTAGTACATAATAAATGCTTGTTGCTATTTTTTTACTCAATAATTAGATAATAGTCTAAAGTTACAGCTGTCCAGCGAAAAAAATCGCTGATGCATGCAAAATTCAGTTTCAATGCCCTTGTAAAATCGAAATTTGACCAATCTAACAATCGATTTTACACCGTATTGCTTTTAAATTACAGTCCACGTCTAAAACAATTACTGATTTGCTAAAAAGCATGAATTAACGAATTAATACCAATTAGTAAAAAGTGTTAATTGTATCTTCCGTAGAAGAACTTGTTACGGATGCACAGTTTTCTTTTATTAGACGTCCAGAAGATAAGTTTTTCTTAAACTGATCCATCATGGATGGTCTACCTGGAGTATTCTTTCTCAGCCTTCCTCTAATCCATCCAAAGGTTGCCTTGAAAATATTGCTTTCAGCGATAAGACCGCCCCTTGTTTAAAATGTTTTCTTCTATGTAAATTGAAATTTGTATAGTGTACTAGCTTTTGCCCGCGGCTTCGCTCGCGTTAAATTCGGGGTAACACAGTTCCTCTTTCCTGATTTGCAGGTACCTGCTACCTGTAGTTTTTCCCCTTGCGCCTTATTTATTGTAATAGCAAAGCTAACTTTTCCCTTTTCTTCCCTCTTTCTCCCTCATTTCTTACTTTTTTTGAAAAAATAGCCTATGTCCGTCTCCAGGGTCTCAACTATCTCTGTACCAAAATTTATCAAAATCGGTTAGGCCATTTAGGCGTAAAGACGTAACAAAGAAACTCACTTTCGCTTTTATAATATGTATTAGTAAAGATTATAAAGAATTTCTATTTATCTATTTTCATCAGCAAACGGGCTCGACATCTTCAGAAACACTTCACGTTATACCCTACCAAAAACCAGAATCTACATTTTCAAATGATGCAACTCGAACCTTAATTTCGTTACAGGAACAAAATAAACTAGATAAAATATCTTAAAGAGCAAAGTTTTCAATTTATGATTGAGGTAAATGATAGATAGATTTTACGGATGGTAAATCATCAAATAACTTCCTCCACTCTAGGCAGAGCGGGGGAGAGTACTTTTACTGACTAAAACCCATTTATGTTCCTTCTTTTGCCCTATAAGTTCCCGGGCCGCAGATTTTATGTTATTATGTTTATTTTTATTTAAAAAAACGTTGCCCCACACTAGGAATTTCTCCTGTATCGTGGGTGCGTTTACAAACAATTAAATTCATATACACAAACAGCCAGACCCGAAACAACTACCTGTAGGCCACACAAATATTAGTTCCGTGCGGGAATCGAACCTGCGACACGCAGCGTAGCAGTCAATCGCTCAACCACTGCGCCAGCCGTGAAATCTCCGCAGTATCTCTTTCGAACAACCCGCAACATTGGCATTCAGTGGCCTTGGTAGGCCCTTCTGCTAATCGGTTGACTTGGTATAGGCAAGTGATGCAGAGGAATCAGGAAAATGTCGAGAGAAAAGTTATGAGTAAAAACGTGAATGGGGTTAAGAGTAGAGAATGAAACGAGGGATTGACTGTGTGAAGTATGGTGGCTAGAAGGTGTCTGATGAGATTATAAGTAATAGAGTAATATGGAAGAAGAAGATGCGCAGACCGCAAATAACTTTGGAGAAGGGCAGGAGAATGATGATTGCAGGCGAGACGAAGGAAACCCATGATCATCTGCTTAGCCTTTTCCCAACTATGTTGGGGTCGGCTTCCAGTCTTACCGGATGCAGCTGAATACCAGTATTTTACATGGAACGACTGCCTAACTGACCTCCATAACCCAGTTATTACGGGTATCGTATTTACCATACGATACCCCTTGGTAAGACTGGTTGTCAGGTTTTCGGGACACTGACTATCTGTAACATTTATCAAAGATCTATAAATGACAGCCGGGACCAATATCTTAACGTGCTTTCCGAGGCACGGAGGAAACTCGGTATGTAACGGGTGGTCACCCATTCACAGACCAACCTAGGCAAGCGCGGCTTAACCTGAAGATTAACCTGAGCGGCTATTATTTAGCCACGAGCTCCTGCACGAGACGAAGGAAACCCATCAGAGAAAATGACCCAAAATTTTCCAGAGTTCATGATGATACAAACCGCTAAAATAGACACGTCTCGCAGTGTCACTGATCGTTTCTATTCTCGTCCCACAAATTACGATAAGTAATCATATTATTATAATTTGCAAACGTAATTATTGTTTCGTCTATTATTACATCCTAATTTTCCAGTCAAAACGACGATTCTGTTGTCATTTTATTTTTAGTTAGAGCTCGGTAAAAATAGACGCGTCCTTAACAGAGTGTCCGAAAAATAAAATTATTTTTTCTTTTTAATAAACTATGCCCCACTCTTTCAATTTGAATTTCTCTTGTATTTTGGGTGCGTTTACAAACATACACAAACAGCCAGACCCGAAACAACTATCTACAAGTCATACAAACATTTTTTCCGTGTGGGGACCGAACCCGCGACATACAGCGCAATAGTCGATCGCTCAGCCACAGCTTATCAATCTTGTTCTTCCAAAACAAAATTATGTGGCAAGTGATCTGCGGCTTATATTAATTATATACATCACTAGCTGCTCCCCGCAGCTTCACCCACGTAGACTGGGATATTATACATATAAACCTTCCTCTTGAATCACTTTATCTATTGATAAAAATTAAATTAAAATCAGTTGAATAGTTTAAAAGATTTAAGCGAACAGACAGTGGAGGCGACTTAATTTTATAATATGTAAAGATATTCGTTTACTTGCGTGGGTATGTTGCAAAAGTAGTTTATTCACTTTTGTTAAAGATCATTAATTTCTTCCTTCTTTCAAGAGTTTCATCGCTAAATAAAATCTTTAATTCACTGAGATATAAAATAAAATAAATAAAAAAGCCTTTATTCTACCATAAATACATAGAACATATAAAATTAATCTATCGTATTTTAGAACACATTTCGACATACTTTTAACATGAAATTATCTATTATATATTTAAGTGTAATGCTATGAAGCTAATGTATGTTGATAATTCTATGTTGAGGTTGAATTGTAATGTAATGTTGATAGTGTTATGTTAATAATGTATTTTCGAGAGTATATTGTCATAATTGGTGTAAATAATTGAATTGTAAATAATTGAATTGTGATAATTTCACTGAGATATAGCAGAGCTTAAACCGCTTAGTCGAAAGACTTGCATGAATTTTTGACAATTAATTCTATGATTTTATGCAAGTACAACTATATCGTCAATGTAAAATCCAATCGTGCGAACGTTTTGTAATTAATAAATAATGGATTGTGATGGAATGATAACAATGAGCTGTCAAGTAATGTTCGCGTACAGTGTTTTCTATGTATTTACAATGTGTCCGGTCATGGACTAGCGATATTCTAGATACTTATGTAACGAGTGTTTTAATATACTATTACGCTACACACTTGGGTCTAATTCACTTTCCCGCTTTTTGGCAGCCATTTTGAGATATTCTCTATGTGTGTACAAAAAATAATCATATCTCTCAAAGTGTTGGTCTTACTGAGACGAAAATAGGTTTATTCAGAGGGCAACAATATTGTCTATCGTTTAAATTAGAGCTTACATTTTCGTAACTTTAGAAAACAAAATTAAAGTCCAAAAAATTATGCAATTCAACGAAAGTTTTGTAATTTTTTTTTGTGAAAAAAATGGTAGTTTTTTATGAAAATCAATAAATTTGAGTACTAGAATGTTTGTTATATAAGTACATAGAATATCGCTAGTCCGTCACCGGGACACATTGTATAATCAACCATATTAGCATCATCTTGTTTAACTTTGCTGTGCTCAACTTTGTTAGGGTTGGATTCCAGTCTAAACAGATGAAGCTGAATACCAGTATTTTACAGACTGCCTATCTCAACCAGAACTTCAAAACCTATAAATAAATGGGTGAACGATACCCTATCTGTTAAGACTGGCCATCAGACTTTGAAGCTATAACTCTGTTGTGACTGCCAAAGGTCTACGTGCTTTCTGAGGAACACGGAGGAAACTACAGACACTAACTACTCTAACGTTTCCACATACCAACGTTAATCTGCACTGATACAAAGATCACCCAATGCAGGTGTTATCCGGGGTTGCGGGTTGCTCGATAGAGATACCGCGGTCCCGGAACATAGAGATTAATAGAAGGAAAGTGGTTGGATTTTCGATAGTACAAGTCTAACACTCCCCCCGCTCCGCCCAGAGCGGAGGAAGTTATTTTATGATTGTATTGTATAACGGGCTGATTTCCGCAACTCCACGTCTGAGGCGCGTATTTTGCGTACGGGTGGCAATATTATTAGATCCACCCTTACTCCACGAGAAACGCCAGCAGTGCCTTGGTGTTGCCGACGATCTCGTGAAGAGTACCTGGGTTACCGAAGGACTTTGCCCTGTATGGGGCAACCTCTGGGCAGTGCAGAAGCACGTGGGCACGTGGGCACGTGGCGTGTGGCTGTCTCGTCTACCTCCATGCTGTCCTCGGCTGTCTCCTAAGACAAAGAGGTGTTTATTAAAAGAGCCGTGGCCAGTAACAGCGGCTGTAATTGTGCTGTGGTTTCAAATTATTATAATATTTTACGATTTCCGCAAAAAAATAAATAAAAATGCAGGTATTATTATTTAGCCTCAATCACTTTCTTCTAACAACTCTACAAATTAACAAGACCCCGTCACCCCCTTCAGCCTCCAAACAGGATACCCTCATAACTCCCATCACAGACCCCCATCGTATCCACAATTTATAAATATCTCGTAGGCGCCATAACGAGGTACTTACAGTAACCGTTAATCCTAGCTGCAAGTTACCAACGACATGCATTACCAGTATCTGAGAGCAATTTTATGCAAACCCACTATAATTATGTTGAACATAAATGTGTAAGCTGAAGTGAAATGGCGTCTAGTCGTCAGGAAGAGAAAGCTGATTAAGATTAGATGAAAATAATTGATTATTAGTGATTTGTCTGGAAATTAAGTTTATCACATTCTAGATGGAAGGATTGCTGTAAGAAAAGTGGATTGTTCTTTTTCAGAGGTTAAGGCCTCAACTCTCATGAATGAGGTTGCGAGTTTCAATCCAGTAAAATACCAATATAACTTTAAAATTCATTTGTGTTTTCTTCTTGGTGTTTTGGAGCCGCGGTATCTCTTTCGAACAACCCGCAACTATGGTAGGTAGTGCCCCTGACAGGGCCCTCTGCTTTGCTGACATCTTTTTGAGGCCCGTGAAGAACACGAACGCGTCGTCCACAGACGGGAGTCACCTCGCGGCGTCCGACGCCCGGAGCAACTCAATATTGAAATAAACTGTCAACTAATCATTACACGATCTACGTATCCTAAAGGCGTTGATAGACTCGAGCAATTACTTGTAACAGAACGTCGAGTTTTCGCCGTTTCTAAATTTGTCGAACTGAACAACGAGCAGAATCAAGCATAGAGCAACATTTTCATGATCTGTCGCTTGATTTTCATTAACGCTCTAGTCGATGCTCCTTAAAAATATATTTTTCACGAAGATGTCAAACTTGACCCGACATCATCATATAACTTCCCCTGCTTTGGGCGGAGCGGGGGGGCCTGTCAGACTCTCACTAACTAAAATCCACCCATGTTCCTTCTTTGGCTCTTTTATGTTCAGGGGCCGCGGTATATCTTTCGAACAAACCCCGGCAAGTGTTGGGCCTGGCAAGCCCCTCTGCTTTGCTGACATCTCTTTGAGGAGCGCGTGGAATACGATCGCGCCGTCGACTCGGCTTTTCATCACTACGGACGGACGTTGATCTACCCATTGCTCACCGTTCTCAGACCGTATCTACAGTGGCCGGGAGTCGTCTGGCGGCACCCGATGCCCGGAGCATCTCCTGCGGTGGCTTGGTTCGTTTGAGGTTCTCTACTCATAAGCTTGGGTCGGCAAAAATCTCGAAACAAAGTTACTGTCCTTTCGGTAGAATGCTCGATGGAATACTCGCCGAAACGCTTTCGTATATTTCTTTGTGATCTAGTATTCGCAAGAATGCTTATTACAAGGGAATGCTTAAGTCCATCAGCACCTCAAGGCGTATTTTCTAACTTCATTTCATAGAACGGTGTAATAGAAACGAGTAATTACTGTGTTCATAGGAAAGTGTGTCCATGGATAGGCGTTTCCTGGCTTAGTATATCTGATACTTGTACAGGAAAATCTATCATTTTATGCTTAACATCACATATTTTAAGTGACTTTAAAAAAGGAGGAGGTTCATGTTTTTCTGCCCTCATCCCAAATTACTTGGAGTCGGCTCAGCATGTCTTCTTCTTCCATACATTATTATTATTCCCCCACATCAAGCCCACACCAAGCCAACTTACTTGGATTACCCCACAGCTTTTCAGTCACCGTCGCTACTTTCAGATTTCCTCTTATGTGCTCCTTTCTTACTTAATCCATTTGCGTAAAACCACACATCGCCCTTATCATTCGCATCTTAGCCACGTGCAAATGCCTTGCATTGATCCCGTTTGTGCATGGCAAGCATGTTTTTTTAGGGAAATTCTAAATGTTAATACTCTGTTGTCTGCTTGTTACAGCAACAGATTGGTGCTACACTCCTAAATATGCCAATCTTGTAGCCATAAACTGATCCAACTCAATTTATATAGATAAATCATATTTATTTTGTTTTTTTTTTTAATCAAAATAAGTATGAATTATCCGCCAAGCTTTTCACCGACTAAGTATATTGGGGTCGGCTTCCAGTATAACCGAAGCTGAATACCAATATTTAACATGGAGCAACTGCTTATCTGACCTCCACAACCCAGTTAGGACTGGATTAAACGATACCCCTTGGCAAGACTGGTTCTCAGATTTTCGGGACACCGACTAACTGTAACGGCTGTCAAAGATCTATAAATGTCAGCTGAGACCATCAGTTTTTTTCGGGTCTCGGAGGAAACTCGGTATGTAACAGCAACCCATCCACAGACAAAGAAAAACAAGCGCGGCTTAATTTAAAGTTCGACTGTCACTATGTGTAGCCACGAGCTCCACTCAAATCTGAATGAGGTAATACCACACAGTTGCGTAGAGTTTTTAAAAATATGTAAAGACATGCATTATTATTAAACATCGCAACATTCTCGCACCCTTATCAAAACATCAAACACTGCTAAACCAAAGAGGTAACACTAACTTAAAATTAATTTACATTTATCATCCCCGCCTTCTCTGCGTGTGAGTAAGTCTGTGGAACTATGGCGCTAGATGGCAAGCCGCAGTTTGTCGCAGGCAACAGTGTGTAGCGCGCGGTACCTCGGCGCCCGGGACCGCGGGTCAGTGATACAGTGATTAATATACCACAATATGGTCTGCAAGATTTTGCCAAAAATACAAAGTCGTAAGTATATTTGAATATTTTTTTGTGGTCGAAGTTGTAAACAGTTTCAATCTTGCGTCTACTAAAATAAAAATAAAATCTATAATTGAATTTTTACGTTCTCGAATTACATCGTAAAGTTAAAGCAATATAATTGACATTCTAACAAACGTTTTCTTGCCCACCGTACGTGTGTAAGCCAGGCATCGAACCTGTAATCGTGGAAAATCCGTACATTTGACCCGTTTCCACGTAACCGCTTATCGTGGAACGTTCGCATTTGCTTTGGAAATCGGAAAATATTTGATAAAATGGTAATAAAAGGCTATTGAGCCGGATTTCAGTTGTAAAACATTTAGGATGGTGTAATTTAATCTAACACTGAAATGATTGAAAACTAAGAAATTTTGTGAACATTTATTAGGTGGTAATTTACTAAATTCTTTCTTTGATTTTTAACGCTAGAAGTTGTGTTGAGTGTTAAATGGAACTGATGTTACTAAAAAAACCGACTTCCAAAAAAAACACTTTAGAAAAGGGAAACAAATCTTCTTCCGGAAATCGGTGACTTTTATTTGATTCGTAGATTTTTTGCCACCGACTTCCAGAAGTAAATTTATTTACGTCTTTTTAGTGTGTTTTTGAAAACCGGTTTTTTGTTCGGCTAAAAAGTTTTAGTGTATTTTTAGTCTTTTTAGTAGTGGTATGATGGTATCTCACACAAATTCTAATCAAGTATTAATTTTTCATTGTTACTTAGAGATATTAGTATATCGTCCATATAAAAAGAAAAAAAAAACATAAATTACCCAAGCAATATTTAAACAATCTAATATATAAAATTCTCGTGTCACAATGTTCGTTCCCAAACTCCTCCGAAACGGCTCGACCGATTCTTATAATGCAAATTCAGTAAGTCTGAGAATCGGCTACTATCTATCGTAGTGATAAGGGTTGTAAGCGAGTGAAACTGCTGGGCACAGCTAGTATTTAATTCTTAAGCTAGATACATCCACAATCTTTCGGAGGTTACAGGCGGGATATTATATCAAATTAATATGTTAACTGAGTTTTGGACGTCACATGATAGTCGCTCCATGTAAAATACTGGTATTCAGCTCCATCCGTTTAGACTGAAATCCGACCTTAACATAATTGAGGAAAAGGCAGAAGGAATTTTCGTATCTTCATATTGCAGGCAGTATGAAGTGGAATCACTATAAAAGGTTATTTTTTTTTAAATGCTCGCAGGCAAGCGCGACTTAGTCTTAAGTCGCGCTTGCCTAGGTTGGTCTGTGGATGGGTGACCAGTGACCACCCGTTTATATCGAATTTCCTCCGTGAATCGAAAAGAATGTTAAGCTGTTGGCTCCGGCTGAAATTTGTGTATCTTTGACAATCGTTACATATAGTCAATGTCCCGAAAAGTAAAACCTTAACTAGTGCAGATATTATTGTACAGTTTTTTTTTTAATAAAAAACTTTGCCCTACACTAGGATTTCTCCTGTATCGTGGGTGCGTTCACAAACATTTAAACTCACATACACAAACAGCCAGACCCGGTACAATTATCTGTAGGCCAAACAAATATTTGTTCCGTGCGGGGATCAAACCTGCGACACGCAAGCAGTCGATCGCTCAGCCACTGCGCCAACCGTGTCGCCAAGATTGACCTTTTTGGCCTCGCACAGACAATAACCTTGTCTGTACTATTTTATTTCATTTTGTTATTGTTTTACTTGTTTTGTGCGAGTCCCAAATTAAAGTTTTTCTTTCTTTCAACTAGTACATTAGGTTAAAAATGTGAAGTTAGACATACAATTGTTATTATTAAATACTTCATACAGTTATTAAACTTCTGATTCACTACAGCACAACATTAAAACCTTTTTTGTTTAAATTTGTTTATGCTATACATTATTACAATGTCATTGTCATAATTATAAAGTTATTAAAACACAGGGTTGTATTTGCAAGCGTATTTGAATGGGGTTCCTTATGTCAGTTCGAAATACTATTCTGCGAAAATCTTTACATCGATGACTATCAATCGATGCTATCAAGGCATCACGATGTTATGTTTTAACTACGCCTTTTATGTTCGCGGCTTTAATTTATCGAAATTTTTACGTCGAACCTTGTTTCTTCGAAGTTTGTTTGTTCTATCTCAAATATCAAAGTTGGTGATATTTTCGAAGTATTTTACACAAGTCTATCACAGAAGTCATTTGATGATTACTAAAAAAAGGATGTATGTATTTCTGAACCCTGCCAGGTTTGCGGGTTGTTCGAAAGAGATACCGTGGCCCCGGAAAATTAAGGGAAATAAAAGGAATATGGATGGTTTTTAGTCAGTAAAAGTCCGACGCTTCAGCCCGGTCCACCCAGAGTGGGAGAAGTTATTTGATGATTTCCCATCCGCAAATAAAAAAAACGCGTTGTGGATAATTTTTTGCTGAGCGATTAGCTGTTGCGCTGCGTATCTCGACTCGTGGGTTCGATTCCTGCATGTAATAACAATTAATATTTGTAAGGTCTAATAGTTAATCGTTCTGAGTCTGGCTGTTAGTGTAAGATTAAATGTTTTTGCCATCGACCAGGCACAAATTCACGCTTCCTAGCTATTACTGGGAAATTCTTATTCGAAATACTAAATAACAGTTTGCCTGACTTGGGAATAGAACGCAAGACTTCATGCTATGCAGTCGTGCTTACACAAGCTACACCAGCGACCGTACACAGAGTGAACACAAGAAGTTCTTAAATAAATTCCTAAGCTTAACCTCTCAAGGACCGCCATTATTTACGTCAACTATCCGTCAAGCACCGCCGGGTGGGCTCTTATCGTAAGCGTAATCTGATTTTAAGAGTTATCTTTACTACAGATACAGTTTTAAATCAGTCGGGGATTGGTGGCACAAATTTGTGCCAGCGGGGCTCAACGGTAATACTTGTTTACTGGCACGTTTTTGTGCCGCTGGGGCTCTAGAGGTTAAAATTCTTAAGGCGAAGGTGGCTTGACGCTCTGATCGTGTTTGCGGAGCTTACATGGCTAGAGATCACATAGGCTAAAGATCTATGGAAGGAGAAAGAGAAAGGGAAGGCCTTCCCAGCTGTGGGAAACAACGTAGGCCAGTAAAAAATGGTTTGCGTAAGTTGATTCATCATCATCATCTGCCTAGCCTTTTCCCAACTATGTTGGGGTCGGCTTCCAGTCTTACCGGATGCAGCTGAATATCAGTATTTTACATGAAGCGATTGCCTATCTGACCTCCACAACCCAGTTAGTACTGGGTAATACGATGTCCCTTGATAAGACTGGTTGTCAGACTTTAGAGACACTGACTACCTGTAACAACTGTCAAAGATCTACAATTGACAGCCGGGACCAACAGCTTAACGTGCTTTCCGACGCACGGAGGAAACTCGGGATGTAAAGGGTGGTCACCCATCCACAGACCAACCTAGGCAAGCGCGGCTTAACCTAAAGATCGACCAGAGCGGCTGCTATTATTTAGCCACGAGCTCCTCAAGTATAGTAGTTGATGAAACGGAAATAAATTATCTACATTTGTATTTCAGCTGCACGGCGGACAGTCAGCAGCGACGCTACACAAGATGCCATGCCCGAGGTAGCGGACTATGAAACAGCACTGGATATTGCAGGTAAGTTTTTTTTTAAAAAAAGAATGTTGGAACACTAGGAATTTCTCCTGTATCGTGGGTGCGTTTACAAACATTTAAACTCGCTTGACCTAAACTTAGGCGTTTTTTTTTTATTTAGATTTTTTACCGATTGATCTTTTGAGCCTTTACTAGCCAGCCTCATGTTATTTTTTAAAAAAACGTTGCCCACCAGGAATTCCTCCTGTATCGTGGGTGCGTTTCCAAACATTTAAACTCACATACACAAACAGCCAGACCCGGAACAACTATCTGTAGGTCATACAAATATTTGTTTTGTGCGGGGAACGAACCCGCGACCCGTAGCGCAGCAGCAGCAGTTTTAGAACAGATATTCTCAATTTTGTTTTTAAATCTTGTCGGATGTTATACTTCTAATACAAAATTTGCGAAGTTAGCGGGTCTCAATGAAAGCTAAATATCGGTCACATTTTTCCAGTATTAACAAAGGACTTTGCTCCGCGCCCATAAATTGTTTGCCCTGGAGCCAAGGGCATTGGAAAATGATGTATTATACTCTCTATCATTAGTAAACTCCTTTATGGTCTTATTTTTATAGCGGGCTAGCTGCAGAATAGATAGGTTTGAGGTTATAATCGGAACATAACCACGAATATTGGGGATGATTTTTGAAAAAAGATGATAACATAATACATTTAGCTAAACAATGTGTCCGGTCACGGACTAGCAATATTCTATGTACTTATATAACAAACATTCTAGTAGGTACTCAAATTTATTGATTTTCAAAAAAAAACTACCATTTTTTTTCACAAAAAGTTTTACAAAACTATAGTTATTGTAATTGATTATAGTTTTTGGACTTTATTTTTGTTTTCTAAAGTTACTAAAATGTAAGCTCATAATTTCTTAATTTAAACGATAGACAATATTGTTGCCCTCTGAATAAACCTTTCGTATCAGTAAGACCAAAACTTTAAGAGATATGATTATTTTTTGTACACGCAAAGAGAATATCTCAAAATGGCTGCCAAAAAGCGGGGAAGTGAATTAAACCCAAGTATGTATCGTAATAGTATATTAAAACACTCGTTACATAAGTATCAAGAATATCGCTAGTCCATGACCGGTCGCATTGTATGCCTACACAATTAGTAGGTAGGCTATGCATTTTATTTTTTGAGATCGGCCTCCTTGGCGTATTTCGGGTAGGATAAGCTCTAGTCTGGGGCCTTACCATAAGGCGAAGTCGAGCTAGAATTCTGGTACAAACAGAACCTCAAACCTCTGCATTAAGTGACCTTTTCCAGGCATTATTAGAAGATCTTTTTCCTTGTACAAACACATCCACGTGTATTAACTTCTTGATGGGTCACAAACTTCCATATTTCTGCTTGATCTGTATCCTCAAACGTGCGTGAAGATCAACGATAGACTTACTTTTAATTACGAATAATTAACTTCGTGTTACAAGTAGAATCGTAATGAAAGGTAAATTGTTTCACGCCGTTCAAACGTATCGGGCTGTGCAGAATGTGTGGTGGTTGCTGACATTATGATTAATGCTTTTGCCCGCGGCTTCGCTCGCGTTAAATTCGGGGTAACTCAGTTCCCCTTGTGCCTTATTGATTTGTAATAGCAACGCAAGTTTTTCCTTTTCTTCACTCTTTCTCCCTCACATCCCACTTTAAAAAAAATTATCCTATGTCCGTCTCCTGGTTCCTAACTATCTCTGTACCAAAATTCATCAAGATCGGTTTAGCCATTAAAGCGTGAAGAGGTACAAACAAACTCACTTTCGCTTTTATAATATTAGTAAGGATTGTTATGTCTAAAATTATCAGTAGGTTCTTATAGTTTTAGATAGTTTGACGTTCTAATTAAACATTGAATAACTATGTCATTAAGACTGTTATTCCACTAATTGTAATGTTAATTCGTACTTTATAGGGTTCCGTACCTAAAAAGGAAACTTGTACTGTATGGGTCAGAATGCTGGGCTGTAAAAAAGGTGGATGAAAAACTATTGCATGTAGCGGAGATGAGAATGTTGAGATGGATGTGTGGAGTGACAAGAATGGATAAAGTAAGGAATGAGAAAAAGTTAAAGGGAGTCGTTTGTATGGACATGTAATGATGGATCTGAATGTTGATTGACGGAGAGCGAGAGGAAGGCCAAAGAAAAGATGGATGGATTGTGTATGGAATGATATGAAGGAGACAGGAGTAAATGATGCCGTGACGTCTGATAGTAGAGAATGGAAGAAGAAAACGTGTTGCCCCGACCCCAAATAGAATGGGACAAGGGCAGGACAAAGATGATGACCTAAAAAGGAAAAAAACGAAACTTATTAGATCACATTGTCGTCCGTCTGTTAAGGCCCTTTATCTCGGGAACTGCTAGAGGTTTGAGTTGAAATTAAAACGATATACTCAAGTCTATGGTCCCTTTGTACGGAACCCTCGGTGCACGTGTCTGACTCGATCTTGGCCAGTTTTTTACAAATACCAACTCAATATTTTTGTCTTGAAATAATCATAATTATGTATATACCTACCTAATATTGGCAAACCACACGTGATGGATATGATGTGATGTGATGACTTTTACATTTATACTTAGTGTTTTCCCAAATATGTTGGTCGGCTACCAGTCCAAACGAATGCAGCTGACTACCAGTATTTGACATCGTGCGACTGCCTATCTGACCTCCACAACCCAGTTAGTACTGGGTAATACGATACCCCTTGGTATATACTTTCGGTCCACTGACAATCTGTAACGACTGTCAAAGATCTACTAATGAAAGCCTATGGTTTTACGTGATTTTCGGGGCACTCAAGAAACTCGATATTATTATGTTTTGACTTGCCACCCATCCACGGACCAACCTAGACATGCATAGCATAACCTAGAGCCGCTGTTATTTTTTTTGCTTTTTTAACTCAAACTCGCTGTCTGCCCAGCGGTTTCACCTTCTTAGTCCTCAGCTCCTTAATGTCGTTAACTTAATGTTATATAATCAGTTAATTTCATGAAAGAATGCCTAAACAAAATTTCAAGTCAATCTTGCCAAAGCATAGCGTTCTCCCACACAAACTTTGCCACCCTGTTTCACTCCCTTATGGATTCAATTTAGAAAAATCCCGGCTTACTGAGCACCTACATCCTAAAACGATTCCTCATACAAAATTTGGGACACCTAACACGTGTAGTTTCTGAGATTTCGTGACGAATGTGTCAGTGATTCACATGTAGGTATATTATTTATATATGTATACTAGCGGACCCGACAGACGTTGTCCTGTCTACACGTCTTTAATTTGAAAATTTCAATTTTTTTTTTAATAAGCCTATAAGCTGTCTAATTTGACACTGCGATGGTAGCGCCGTCTGTCGGATTCAATGTAAAACACTCCAAAATCAACAACTACTAATAAATTAAAAATTAATTAAAAAAACATTGTCCAGCGGACAAAATTGTGAATCTAAACCATTCCCAGATCCCCTTGAACACACACAAAAAATTTCATCAAAATCGGTCCAGTCGTTTGAGAGAAGTTCAGTGACATACACACTCACAGAAGAATTAGGTATATATATAAAGATTATTTATATATGTATATAGATAGCATGCTTTGTGTACGACCCGACAAAATAAATCAATACCTACATTTAGATATTCGTAATATTGATAAAACTGACATTCCTCTAGTACATAACTTCTGTATCCAAGCCACGTGTTTCGCTCTAAAACGTGAAAATATTGATGTTAAGAAAAATGATTGCATAGTACTTTTGTGTCCACTACATTGTCCGTTTGTAACCCATTCTCTTTGGTTCATTAGAATAAGAACGACATATAAAACAGTGTTTTCAGGGTTCAGTACCTCAAAAAAAAAACGGAACTCATAAAGGAGCCAAGATTAAGGAACCAAGATTTTGTAACAATATTCTGATTTAAAAGAGTGTCCATGGAGTTTCTTGCCCATTCTTCTCCATAGAGATCTACGCTTTGGAATGGGCAACTACAGTACTTTCACAGTTATTATGCCTTGTGACTGGGACTGTAGCTTCATTTTTATTGTTGTCAAGGTTTCGACAGTTCAAAATTGCCTGTAACTGGCCTACTTGAAATAAATGATTTTGACTTTGACTTTGACTTTGATCACTTGTTGTCCGTCCCTCTGTATGTCTTTCTGCCAAGACCCTTTAGATAGATAGATAGATAGAATATTCTTTATTATGTACACCATACAAGTAACAAGAATAACACTAAACAACTTATAAATAGGGTGACACAATTTATATATAATTTAGGTGAACACTAAAAGCGATCTTTTCAAGACAACCTTTGGATGGATTTAAAGGAGGAGAAACAGTACTGTAGGTAGTCTGTGGCGTAACATTTTTCAAAATTAATTTTCAAGCAATTCTTTCAAACATTTATAAAAACAAATACTTATATATAAACACATGTATCTCAGCAATGCGTAGGAAATCGAGTTGAAACCAAGCTAATCTTTAGGTATTCGCGGAAGTGAGGCTAGCTGCATACTGAGCATGGTCTGACACAAGTACACGACAGTATTGCATCGAAAGAATAGAAATAAGGTCGAAAATATTTCGGTGTTTGATTTTATTTGAATATCATGTTCGCCAAAATGTAGGTCATTTTGCAGTTTTAATTGATTATTTTTCCGACCCAAATATCGACCAATAGAATTGCACCATTCGACGTCACGTGGTACAACCTACATGGTATTATACTGAAATTTTTTTGAAAATTTTCTCTGGTCGTTGTTATGCATAAAAAACAAAACATCCAGTCAAATTAACCACACGTCAAACTGACAGGTTGAATTCAATTGTGAAAATTGGAGATTTTGCATGAAAATGAGTCGATTTGGAGTTTGTGCAATTCTATTGGCCGACATTTGGGACGGAAAAATAATCCCCCGAATACCACACGAGCTTCAAAATTATCTGGCATTTCCCGATAGGTTCCCTGCAAACAAATAAAATCGTCAAGTTTTTCAGGAAAAATCACTCGCGCTTCGCGCTCGTGATTTTTTAACCTGAAAAGAAAAACTTGACTCCTTCATTTGTTTGCAACGAACCTATCGGAAAATACCCGATAATTTTGAAGCTCTTGTGGTATTATATGTGAATATTATATAAAAAAATACAGTTCCGTGTTTGAAAAATTTTAAATATCTCTTTAGTCTATAACATTTCCTTTGTTATAGATATAAAAATATTGAATTGTTATTGAGAATTTCGAGACGAAAAAATTTTTTTCGTGGTCTTTTTAAACATTTTTTTTTTTTCGTTGTACTAGACCACTTTTGTAAACTGATTTTGTTTAAGTCTTTACTTTATGTATTGAACTATACACGGTTTTTTTTTTGGCTAACTTTGCGACGAAAATCTAGACGTTTTACGAAGTGTTTGCTTTGTACAGCGCCTTAACATAACATCGCACTTGTATACATCCCCGACGGCAGAGAGGTTGTCATTATTCGGTTTTCTTCTGAAACTCAGTAATGGGTCCGATTTTGAATTTGTGCCTAGTTAATAGAGCCATCAATTGACCCCAAATCGAAACTATGAGCAGTCCCGTCAGCTCATACTTTCAATTTGTGCTCAATTGGCTTATTCTCTTAGAATCGGAATCATTCAAACTTACTTAGATAATATTTACGGTCAACTTCTTTTCACACAGAGGATTCAGCTTACCTACATATGTAAAAGCACGCTCTTAAACGAGGGGCTGGCAGAAACCACAGAACGGCACTTGTTGCGGAAGTTACATACTTTTTCTCAAACATCTGAACATACAGAAGATGCTTGGGAATGGTTGGCGCAGTGGCTGAGCGATCGACTGCTGCGCTGCTTGTTGCGGGCACGATGCCCGCACGGAACAAATATTTGTATGGCCTACAGGTAGTTGTTCCGGGTCTGGCTGTTTGTGTTTGTGAGTTTAAATGTTTGTAACGCGCCCGCAATACAGGAGATATTCCTAGTGTGGGGCATCGTTTTCCAACAAATAAATAAATAAAAATATGCTAACCCTTTCGATTAAAAAAAAAACCAAAATCAGCCCACAATCGTCGGACAAATCGCGTAACAAACAGACACAAAAAACAGATAAGTTGAGAACCTCCTCCTTTTTCTGAAGGCGGTTAAAAAGGTGTCTGCTTTTAAAAGTTACAATACAGTTGCACTTCTCAAAACTGAAACCGCACAGAGGAAACCTAATCGGTTGGAACAGTAAACTAGTTGATTGATCGCTTACATAACGGTAACATATGCAAGTACTAAACGTTTATGTAAGCAACTGCAAAACAAACATACATGCAGACATAACATTAGTGAGTTCTCTACACATTACCGTTTAGAAGCTGGATAACAGTATAATTTTTATGACAGAACTAGCTGGCGCCCGCGGCTTCGCCCGCTTGATATAGAAAAAAAAGTATCCTTTGTGTTATTCCAAACTATAATCTAACTCTGTAATAAAATACATAAAAAAACCAATTACACTTTGCTCAACTTGGGAAACGAACTCTAGACCTCATCTAAGGCAGCATGTAGTCTCTCTGCGTATTTAAATAGATCAAATATTAAATCAAGTGCTGCAGATAAAGAAGAATATTGTCTACTTTAAGTACTCAAGCCTATAACGGCCCACCATCCTAGTTTAACTTATAAGGGAG
Source organism: Ochropleura plecta (assembly GCA_905475445.1). NCBI lineage: Eukaryota > Metazoa > Arthropoda > Insecta > Lepidoptera > Noctuidae > Ochropleura > Ochropleura plecta. Next base: position 2,239,398 of record FR997733.1, on the reverse strand, counting down.
CAGACAGAGATACTGGTCAGAGCAGTTTACACTGTCTTGTATTACATTAATTAGGTAGTATTTAACTTTTAAGGAGTTCCTAGCTAAATAATAACAGCCCCTCGGGTCGATCTTCAGGTTCTTGCCTAGGTTGACCTGCGGTTGGGTGACCGCCTATAACATACTGAACTTCCTCCGTGTCTCGGAAGCACGCTAAGCCGATAATCCCGGCTGTCATTTATAGATCTTTGACAGTTGTCAGTGGCGTCTTACTAAAGGGTCGCAGTAATAGGAAGATAGATAGGCAGGGAAAAACTGGTACTGAGTTGCATCCGATTATACTGGAAGCCGACCTCAACATAGTAGGGAAAGACTAGGCAGATAACAGGTCACAACATACAACCACAGCATGCATCAGCGTCGGGCACAAGTTGTTCGGCAGTTTGCTGAACTGGGCCTATGTGTCGCAGCCGTGAGACACACAATATTTCTCTTCTTTTTGTGTTTATTTTTAAGTTATTATTTTTTATTTAATTAGCCTTAGGCATTTTCTACCAGTCTACCTTAGGGTGATGCAGAGACAAAACACAATAGATGCAATAACAGAGAAAAAGTATATCCTTAATATTATAAGAGCGAAAGTGAGTTTGTTTGTTACCTCTTCACGCTTTAATGGCTAAACTGATTTTGATGAATTTTGGTACAGAGATAGTTGGGAACCAGGAGACGGACATGGGCTATTTTTTTTTTAAAGTGATCTCACTATTTTTAAAAAAAAATAGCCTATGTCCGTCTTATATTTTCAAAAAAAAAGTGGGATAAGAGGGAACAAAAGGGAAAACTTAGCGTTGCTATTACAAATCAATAAGGCGCAAGGGGAACTGTGTTACCCCGAATTTAACGCGAGCGAAGCCGCGGGCAAAGGCTAGTTAGAAAATAAAATTTTCAAAAATATACATTTTTAAAATACTTATATAGATACATAAAACAAATTATATAAAATTAGGAAACCGTAATTTTATGTTTTCGTTTTGTTTTCTTTCTTTGTTTGATGTTGTATGCACTCGTGGTATGTGCCAAAAAAACCTATTTTCTTTTTTTCTTTTTAAGCAGTTTTGACAGGTCCATCCATCTGATAACTTGTTTTTATAAAAACCGTAAACGCACCCACAATACAAGATAAATCCTTAGTGTGGGGCTCTAGGAATTTATCCTGTATCGTGAGTGCGTTTACATACATTTAAACTCACATACACAAACAGCCAGACCCGAAACAACTACATGTACTTCAAACAAATATTTGTTCCGTGCGGGAATCAAACCCGCGACACGCAGCGCAGTAGTCGATCGCTCAGCCACTGCGCCAATCGTGTCGCCAATTCAATTTAGTCTTTTGAAAGTATCTGACAAAATGGCGTGTACCATTTGCACGTGCACAAATTCGTCATCACGCACCCCACTATAACATAACTACACCGTAAAGTTCCTAACAAAAACTGTTAGCATATTTCATACAATTAATTCAGTTCTATAGCCATAATATTATTGTTACAGCTGTGCGTAATGAAAACCTTTCCATTGTGTCGGTGATAAACATGAAGTTATGTATCATGGCTTTAATCTGCATATGACGGCATGGTAGGCGCAGTGGCTGGGGGATCGACTGCTGCGCTGCGTGTCGCGGTTTCGATTCCCGCACGGAACAAATATTTGTATGACCTGCAGATAGTTGTTTCGGGTCTGGTTTGTGTATGTGAGTTTATATGTTTGTAAATGCACTTACGATACAGGAGAAAATTCTAGTGTGGGGCAACGTTTAAAAAAAAATAAAAAACATTATCTACACTAATATCATAACGAGGAAGGACTTGTATTTTTGTAAGTAACGAATTAACTCAAAAAGTACTGGTACGATTTCAAAAATTCTTTTGTTATTAGAAAGCTGTTTTATTATTGAGTAAGATAGGCTATATAGCATCACGCTACTACCCATGGGAGCGGCGCAGGACAGCTAGTTAACAATATTTGAATGTAAGCATTCGCTTAAGTGTTGACTTATGATACATAAGTGACCCTTGTTTACTTTTTTGATTTTTCTCACGTGAAATTGATTAAGTTATTTAAAAATTTCAACTGCATAATCACACAAAAATATACATGCTATTTAATATTATTATCAATGTAAGTACTTATATCACAAACTTATACAAATCAATCACACAAAAATTAATTCTAATGAAAAAAAAATACAAATAAATGACAAATAGTATCAAATATGTACCCATACACGTTTTTTAAAAAAGTTTGAGAGGTGTCAAGAGACACCCGGATGGAACGAAGTTTTTTTATTGTGTACAAAAAACCTCTAAACACTCAACAAAAATAATCGTCGCGACACCACACTGTTCAATGCGAAGTAGAAAGACGAAACGTCAATAACTGGCTTGCTTTCTGTGAGAGAAAGAGAGACAGACAGAGAAACACGCGCACGCCGCACGGCTTACAACTAAAGAAAAAAGTGTCGTTACAACTTTTGATCTTAATTTTTTCCGTCTAGCAACGCGCGATAAGGAACTTCGTTCCAATTACATAGATGTGTGTCTTCAAATTTTCACGCAGACGAAGAAGTTGCGGGCAAAAGTAAATAGTTCATATAAAACAGCTGTTCCATACAAAAGTCAAAATTAATGCTAACAGCTGTTTTTAAGATTCCGCGTCCCAAAAGGAAATACGGAACCCTTATAGAATCAGTTTGTTAAGATTCCGTACCCCATAAGGTAAAAAAAGGAACTCTTATAGGATAACTTTGTTGTTCGTCTGTCTGTCCCTGGACCCTGGAGACTACTTGGTGACAGATAGTCACCAAGTCGTCTCCAGGGTCCCAACTTTCTCTGTACCAAAATTCATAAAAATCGGTTTAGCCATTTAGGCGTGAAGACGTAACAAACAAACGAACAAACTCACTTTCGCTTTTATAATATTAGTAAGGATTTTCGTTAAGTTTTGCTAACTAAGCTATATGTGTTAGCAACACAGCATCTTACCGATGTTATTACACCAGCCACGTCCGTCTAGCGCACATTCCGATGCGATAAGCATAGTTATATGCGCGTCGATCACTATCTATTTACTGATAGAGAAATGGCATAGTTGTTGATAATTTTTTGCTGATTTGCAAAGATAAATTGGAGGCTGGAATGGCTGAATTAGCATGCAATGAGACAGACAATTTCTGACTGGTTGTGATAAATGATGTTTATTTTGCAAGTAGGTTTTCACAAACACTTTTACACGTCTTTTTTTTAAAACTAGATGGGGCCGGTGTTTCTTACCCGACTACTCTGAGAAGAAACAGCCGAAACAAACTCAGAGGTCATAGTTTCTTTTAAGGTCCAGACAAAAAATCTTGGTAAACTTACATGAGGACTATGCAGATTAGTGTCTGAAATGGTCTTTTTAAGAAAGCACCACACAGATAGAGTGGACCTAGTCAGTGCAAGCATTTGTCAGTTATCGTGTAGCTCGACTCATAACCCAAGGAGCTCAACGACACGACGAACAATACCAAAAAAAGGATATTTGTGTAGGTCGCTTATAGTACTCAAACTGCCAGACAATCGTCAAAAACAAACAAAGTAAATAAAAGTAATGATCCACGTTGTGAAGAGACAGTTGTAGCAGAATGTTTCCTTTTGAAAGCTTGGAGCTGCCCCTTATGTTTTGACTGTCGTAACAGGTAGCCAGTGTCCTGAAAAGCTGACAACCAGCCTTACCAAGAGGAATCTTATTTCCCAGCACTAATTGCGTTGTGAAGGTTAAATAGGCAGACACTCCATGAAAAATTCAGATGCATCTGATTAAACTGGAAGGCAACCCCAAATTAGTGGTTATTTTTTTGCGGATGGGATATTATCAAATAATTTACCCCGCTCTGAGAGGGGGGAGTGTTAAACTTTTACAGACTAAAGCCCACACATGTTCCTTCTTTTGCCCTTTATTTTCTGAAGCCGCGGTATTCGAATAACCCGCAACCCCGGCAGGCGGTGGAACTGGCAGGCCCCTTTGCTTAGTTGACATCTCTTTGAGGCGCGCTTGGAATACGAACGCGCCATCGATACAGCTTGACGTCACTAGACGGACGGACGGTGAGCTACCCATTGCTCACCGTCCGCAGACCTGCAAAAATAGTTGGGTTAAGACAAGCAGATTATTAGGAAAGTTGCTTTCTTATGTGTAGATTACAGTACCCATTTTAAAAATGGTCTTGGAAATGTGGATGTAGGACCGAATCAGGCTAGGATTGACAACTTAGATCAGCTTTTGTAATCAATTATTTCAGGTGGCCCCTATTAAACAGATGGTTATGTGGAATAGTTGGCTTTAAGAATGCTAAACAAATGTGTTTCATGTCTATGCAGTTACTTTTATAACAAACTGTAGAAACTTATACTTCGTTAATTCTTAATGAGTCTACGATTATCATGATTGTGCTTCTTTATTCAAATACTAGCTTTTGCCCGCGGCTTCGCTCGCGTTAAATTCGGGGTAACACAGTTCCTCTTTCCTAATTTGCAGGTACCTGCTACCTGTAGTTGTTGCACTTGCGCCTTATTTATTTTAATAGCAACGCTAAGTTTTCCCTTATCTTCCCACATTCTCCCTCATTTCTCACTTTAATAAAATAGCCCATGTCCGTCTCCAGGGTCCCAACTATCTCTGTACCAAAATTCATCAAAATCGGTTTACCCATTTAGGCGTGAAGCCGTAACAAACAAACAAACTCTCTTTCGCTTGTATAATATTAGTAAGGATATTTGGGAAATCGCAGCTGGAGTTCTTCAAAAATTCAATGCTTGATTATCTCAATGTGTTTTTTTCTTTCCGCAGGCTACGGCCGTTTCAGCCGGAGTACGCTCGGCGCATGCGCATCCTCATTCTTCGCGTCAGGAGTACAGAACTGCGTCATGTCCTACGTCCTTCCAGCCGCCAGGTGTGAACTGGAGCTCACCACGTACCAGGCTGGTCTTATCAATATGGCGTTTATGAGTGGTAAGCGTAATATTTGACAAATATTTGGTCACCACATCGGAATAGACTGTGGTAAAAATATGAGAAGAGTTGGAAGTATACACCCTGGATTGATTTCTACTACTAGTTAGCTCACGATAGAGAGGCGAGGACAGGAGATTTGAGGACTAATCTCAACATGAACGATGTAACAAGATCCAGTGTAACCAGATACAGCTGAATACTATATAGTATGTTACACGGAGCGACGGGTTATCTGACATCCACAACCTAGCTAGTACTGGGTAATAAGCTGCCCCTTGGCTTAACAAGGCGTGGTTTCGTAATGATAGCTGCTCGGGTCGATCTTAAGGTTAGGCAGCACTTGCCTAGGTTGGTCTTTTGATAGGTGACCAGCAATAACATACCGAGAATAGAACATGAGACTGCTGTCCTACTGAAGACGAATCCCTTTTTTTTGCGGATGGGAAATTTTCTTGGAGCGGGGGGAGTGTCAGACTTGTACTGACTAAAAACCTACCCATGTTCTTTCTTTTGCACTTTATGATAAGGGGACGCGGTACCTTTTTTGAAAAAACCTGCAAACCCGGCAGGCTGGCTCTGGCAAGACCCTCTGCTTAGAGGCGTTTTTTTTCTATTTTAGCGGTTTCTGCAATGTTTACCGTTAAAAAGAACAAACTATAAAATAGAATCCTAAACATTGCTTACTTCAACATTTTCTATACCGTTGTGTCAGGCGCCAGTGACGTCGTAAAACAGTGCACAGTCGTCTTTTTTATTTCTTGTGGAAATGACACTTTAATGTTGACATTTGAGTTTATAGCTGTCCACTAGGTTATGTTTATTTGTAAGATTGATCCCGGCTAAAATATCAGGAACTTATTTTTAGGGTTTCGTTACTTAAAAGGAAAAAAACGGAACCCTTATTGGATCAAACTTTTTTTTTTAAACGTTGCTCCACACTATGAATGTCTCCTATATCGTGGGTGCGTATACAAACATTTAAACTCACATACACAAACAGCCAGACCCGAAACAACTACCAGGTCATACTAATATTTGTTCCGTGTGGGAATCGAACCCGCGACACGCGACGCAGCAGTCGATCGCTTTGTTGTTCGTCTGTCTGTCTGTCAAGACCCCTTTATCTCGGGAACGCGTGGAGCTATCGAGTTGAAATTAAAACCATATGTATACTTAAGTTTGTAGTCCCTTGGAGCTGTGAAAAAATCAACTCTCTAAGTCTACGCAATCGAAGATATGGCCATTTGTACAGAACCCTCGGTATCCGAGTATGACTCTATTTTTTTTTTTGTAAATGGCATCTCGCTGTGCAACCTAGAAAGTTCTGTTCGTCTGTTAAGGTACCGAGTTAAAATTAAACTAAATACTCAACTCTATGGTCCCTTTGTGTGGTGAAAAAATCAACCCTCTAAGTCTACACAGTCCAAAGATATGGCTGTTTAAGTCGCAAGTTTGTACGGGACCATCGGTGCGCTAGTTTGACTGGCTCTTGTATCACATTTCCATCATCGTTCTTGCTATAAATATGGAATTTCTGAACGCATAATACCGGAATCCCATTTTTTTATTTTCCTCAAAATCAAGATACGGTGTGTTGTAATTATGGTCATCATGAGAAAATTCACAAATTTGATCACGTTTTCGCGGAAGTATAACACTTACGCGACAAGTTTGTTTTGTGTTTAAACCCAAATTATAGGCTCGTTGTTAAAACAAACACTTTGAATGGCATTACTATCGTATCTAATTGAGTTTACAAGAAGACTACTAATTTGAACATCAATATTTGGCAAAAGACAATAGGTTGTTGTCAGTTGCATCACTGATATAAACTGTTCTGTCGATGTAGGTAATAGGTAAACATTCATGAATTTATTGACTGCTGCGCTGCTGGTCGCGGGTTCGATCCCCGCACGGAACAAATATTTATATGGCCTACAGGTAGTTGTTTCGGCTCTGGCTGTTTGTGTATGTGAGTTTAAATGTTTGTAAACGCACCCACGATACAGGAGAAATTCCTATTGTGGGGCAACGTTTTTTTTTAAAAGAAAGAATGAATTCAGTCATTGAACGATTTAAGATAAAGGTAAAGATAATTTTATTTTGCAAACATGCATGTAAGAGTAAATGATGACAAAAAAGATTGACAGTTTCAACCGTAGTTTACCACCATGAGCATGCAAAAGATTTAAAACATTCAACTCTTAACTGGAAATAACAATTTTAAAAAATATTACACAAAAATAAACATTGTTCTAACTTAAAAAATCTTCCTCCGTAAGGTACTCACTTATATTGTATATTCTTTCACCACTAAAAAACTTCAGAGTCTTTTTTAATCAATTCTAGTAGAAGCTCTTGTCAGCTATTGGAAATACGTCAGCTATAGAAAAATATAATAATACTAGGCGGGGTATCAAAAAAGAGTATCTTATGTGTTATTCCAAAGTTTAATCTACCTGTGTACCAAATTTCATCAAGATCCGTTCAGCCGTTTTGACGTGAAAGAGTAACAATCATCCATTAATCCATCCATCCATCCATCCATCCTCACAAACATTCGCATTTATAATATTAGTAGGAAGTAGGATTTCGTACTTGTGTCTTTTCGTCGTTCTTTCGTTGACCATACACTGAACACCTATATTCTGGCAAATAAATCATCTTGAATTTGAAACGGGATATTTACCACATATTCTTTAAAGCTTGGTAAATGCGGTCCGGTCGATTTATCATCAGGTAAAGTTGCGCTTGCCTAGTTTAGTTCAGATCACTCATGACATACCAAGTTTCCTGCATGCCTCGGAAAGCACGTTATACTGGTCCCAACAGTCATATGTAGATCTTACCAAGTGGTATCGTATTACCCAGTACTAACTGGGTTGTGGAGGTCAGATAGGCAGTCGCTCCATGTAAAAAATCCAGCCCAGAGCGAGTCATGCGTGTGCATGCATGTGTCATGCTCACTTAAATGTCTCGCTGATGGTGGCGGGTGTGTCGGGTCATTTAGCTCCCTTCAAAATGGTCGAGCTGAATGGGGCTGATCCATACGTCATGTTCGTGAACGGGCGCTGTCAGTTGGGACTGGTCATGTTTTAGCTACCACGGTTCATTTTTAACTTATTTAGATTTAAAATTAAATTTTGCTTTTTATTTACTCTGGACGCTCTTACTGTGCACGTCTTTCTACATCGTTCTCACATATTTGTATAATCTCAACATGAATGATACAAAAATGATTTTGTAAAAATATTATAATTTAAAAGAGTGTCCATGGAGTTTCTTGCCCATTCTTCTCCATAGAGATCAACGCTTTGGAATGGGCAACTACAGTACTTTCACAAGTTATTATGCCTTGTGACCGGGACTGTAGATTCATTTTGTTTCTTGACATTCAAAAGTGCCTGTAATGGTCTAATTGAAATAAATGATTTGATTTGATTTGAGTCAGACTCTCTCACCGAGGTTCTCGAACAAACTTGCGGCATAAACAACCATATGTTTTGACTGCGTTCACTTAGAGGGTTGATTTTTTAAAATTACAGTACAAAAGTAGCACAGAGTTGTAAACATTGTTTTATTAGCTTTTGCCCGCGACTTTGTCCGCGTGGCATAGTTACTTTGGGCTAACGCTAACTTGCATATATTTCTCTCCCCTTTTCTTCCCTCTTTCTCCCCCTTATCTCTTTTTTGCCTATGTCCGTCTCCAAGGTTCGAACTGTATCTGTTCCAAAATTCATCAAAATCGGTTTGGCCATTTAGGCGTGAAAATGTAACACACATACAAACAAACTAACATTCCCTTTTATAATATTAGTAAGGATTTCTACTCCATACCTTCACACGTTCCCTACATAAGGGTCTTGACAGACGGACTACGAAGTAATCTAAAAAGGGTACCGTTTTTGCCTATTTAGGTACGGAACCCCAACTAGTATTCAACTGTATTTGTTTTGACTAGAAACCAAGATAGTGAGGAAAAGGTTGTGCAGATGTTTATTCAAACTTTAATAAAGACAAGGTGTTCTTCCTGCCCCAATCGATGTTAAGAGAGAGTGTTTATGCACGTGCGTTTAAACAATGGATATAGGAAATTATTGCAAATAGATAATAATTTCATTAACGTCAATTCTGCACCTGACTTTCTATCTTTTGAAAAAGCTAAGAGTACCTCTGCTGTAGCAAAAAAAACGCCTATTAAGCCACTGTATACTATACTACTAATATTATAAAAACGAATTGTAAAGTTGTATGTAAGTTTGTTTGTTGCTGTTTCACGCAAAATCTTACATATCAGAATAACACAAATGCTACAATTCATAAAGATATATTGTATGTTCTATCATCACGCGAGTGAAACCGCGGGCCGCAGCTAGTATCAATATAAACTCCACAACGGATTTTTTGTAAAAGTGATTTAATAGGACAGAGGAAGGTTTATTTGTATATACAATGTGTCCGGTCACGGACTAGCGATATTCTTTGTACTTATATAACAATCATTCTAGTACTCAAATTTATTGATTTTCAAAAAAAAACTACCATTTTTTTTCACAAATAAGTTTACAAAACTTTCGTTGATTTGCATATTTTTTTGGACTTTCATTTTATTTTCTAAAGTAACGAAAATGTAAGCTCATCATCATAATTTAAATTATAGACAATATTGATGCCCTCTGAACAAACCAATTTTTGTCTCAGTAAGACCAAAACTTTGAGAGATATGATTATTTTTTGTACACGCATAGAGAATATCTCAAAATGGCTGCCAAAAAGCGGGGAAGTGAATTAGACCCAAGTCTGTATCGTAATAGTATATAAAAACACTCGTTACATAAGTATCTAGAATATCGCTAGTCCATGACCGGACGCATTGTATGATACTAGTATCTACATTGAACCCTTTCGAAGCTGGGGCGGTTCGCTAGTTTAAGTACCTATATAATCTTAATACGTATATTATAATATCATTCTTCAGTGCGTGTATTTGTCACTGAACTCCTTTTAAACCACTGCCACTGGACCGATTTCAGCAATAGATAGAGTGATTCAAAAAGAAGGTTTATAGGTATAATATTCCAGTCTACCTGGGTTAAGCAACGTGGTGCAGCTAGTATATGGTATAGCGGGCTGCTATCCGCAACTCTTAGTCCAATGTATGTATGTCACGTACAGTTTTTTTTTTATTTATTAATTTTTATGCACAAGTACAAAAAAATGAGTGCGTGTACTAGCGTACACTCGTAAGAAGTGAAACTTCGACATTATTTTGTAAAAGTAATAATAATATGCAGAAAAGAACAGATTGTGATAGGAACTAAATATGTCATTAAAAACATCATTATTCTGTTTCATTTTGGACTTATCAAAAGAACATCGTTTTCGTTTTCGTGTTCATCATCGTTTAGAAATTCGAGGATCGAAGGCACTTTGAATAAAACTCTATTACTGGCCCCGTGTGGTAACCCATCCATTCCCAAACCTTGGCAAGGGTTGCTTAACCTGGCCCCCTGTGGTAACCCATCCATTTCCAAACCTCGGCAAGGGTTGCTTAACCTGTCCCCGTGTGGTAACCCATCCATTTCTAAACCTTGGCAAAGGTTGCTTAACCTGGCCCCCTGTGGCTACCCATCCATTTCCAAACCATCCATTTCCAAACCTTGGTGAGGGTTGCTTAACCTGGCTCCGTATGGTAACCCATCCATTTTCAAACCTTGGTGAGGGTTGCTTAACCTGGCTCCTTGTGTTAACCCATCCATTCCCAAACCTTGGCAAGGGTTGCTTAACCTGGCCCCCTGTGGTAACCCATCCATTTCCAAACCTTGGTGAGGGTTGCTTAACCTGGCTCCGTATGGTAACCCATCCATTTTCAAACCTCGGCAAGGGTTGCCTAACCTGGCCCCGTGTGGTAACCCATCCATTTCCAAACCTTGGTGAGGGTTGCTTAACCTGGCTCCTTGTGTTAACCCATCCATTTCCAAACCTCGGCAAGGGTTGCTTAACCTGGCCCCCTGTGGTAACCCATCCATTTCCAAACCTTGAACCTGGCCCCCTGTGGTAACCCATCCATTCCCAAACCTTGGCAAGGGTTGCTTAACCTGGCCCCCTGTGGTAACCCATCCATTTCCAAACCTTGGTGAGGGTTGCATAACCTGGCTCCGTATGGTAACCCATTCATTTTCAAACCTCGGCAAGGGTTGCTTAACCTGGCCCCGTGTGGTAACCCATCCATTTCCAAACCTTGGTAAGGGGTTGCTTAACCTGGCTCCTTGTGTTAACCCATCCATTTCCAAACCTCGGCAAGGGTTGCTTAACCTGGCCCCCTGTGGTAACCCATCCATTTCCAAACCTCGGCAAGGGTTGCTTAACCTGTCCCCGTGTGGTAACCCATCCATTTCCAAACCTTGGCAAAGGTTGCTTAACCTGGCCCCCTGTGGTTACCCATCCATTTCCAAACCTTGGCAAAGGTTGCTTAACCTGGCCCCCTGTGGTTACCCATCCATTTCCAAACCTCGGCAAGGGTTGCTTAACCTGGCCCCGTGTGGTAACCCATCCATTTCCAAACCTCGGCGGCCCCCTGTGGTTACCCATCCATTTCCAAACCTCGGCAAGGGTTGGTTAACCTGGCCCCCTGTGGTAACCCATCCATTTCCAATCCTCGGCAAGGGTTGCTTAACCTGTCCTGACGGGCCGCAAAATACATTGGAGACATTTACCAATCCCTACTCCGCTGGAGAAAGTATACTTCGAATCACGCGTGGTAGGGATAAGAAAAAGATGGCGCGTAACCGAAAAATGTGACGCGAATTTTTTTCCAACCCCGATAAAGAAGTTTCACTTCAAAAAAACTTCACAAAAGCGGACTTAATAGAGAATAAGTCAACCTTAGGGTGATTCAGAGAGGACACGGTGAAGCACACAGTGGCGGTCTGCCCAGCGTGGGCGGAGCACCGCCGGCGCCGTGCCCTCGTGGAGGCGATTGGCGGCGGCGATCTCTCGCGTCCGGCCCTGGTTCAGGCCATGGTCCGGAGCGAGAGGGAATGGAAAGCGGTCACCACCTTATGCGAAGCAGTAATGCTAGCAAAGGAGGTGGCCGGGTGTTTGAGGGAGAGGACCTCGAACCAACCCAGCCGCCGCGAAAGACGCCCCGGGCGCCGGGCGCCGCGAGACGACTCCCGGCCACCGTAGATACGGGCCTGTGGACGGTGAGCTAGCGAAAGGCCGTGTCAACGGCGCGTTCGTGTTTCACGCGCGCCTCAATGAGATGTCAGCAAAGCAGAGGGGCTTGCCAGAGCCTCCGCCTGCCGGGGTTGCGGGTTGTTCGAAAGAGATACCGCGGCTCCGGAACGTAAAGGGCAATAGAAGGAACATGGGTGGGTTTTAGTCAGTACAAGTCTGACATGCCCCCCCGCTCCGCCCAGAGCGGGGGAAGTCATTAGATGATTTGCCACCCGAGAAAAAAAAAAAGGGTGATTCAGAGACAAAACACAGTAGGTGCAAAAACAGAAAAAAAGGATATTAGAAAAAAAAATATAAATCCTACTAATATTATAAATGCGACTGTGTGAGGATGGATGGTTGTTACTGAAATTGGCACAGAAGTAGATTATAGTCTGGAAAAACACATGGGATACTTTTTTTCGATATCACTCGTGTACATATAAACACACAACACTAGTATACATATAAATCGTAAAAGTTTTCAATTATAGCTGTTTTAATTTACAATATCTAAATAATCATTGTTCTATTCTTTTGTATATTCTTTCTTAAATGATAATGGGGGATAATGAACCTTATTGTAATGACGTCTTTCTGCGAATTCAACAAACTAACAATTCAAAGGTCGACGTTAGTACATAACAGACATATAGCTGATATCAATATATTGATGACAGCATTTTCTCCATAAATGAACATTCCATTTACCACGTATATGGATTCGTTAGCGAAAATATATCAAGTGTTACTACAATTTATAGGTAAGAACCCCGATTAGGACTGGTGCTGTATAGAAAGACGTAGTTTAGAAGATGTCACGTGTTTATAAATTTAACTAGCTTTTGCCCGCGGCTTCGCTCGCGTTAATTCGGTATAACACAGTGCCTGCTACCTAGTTTTTGCCCTTGCGCCTTATTGATTGTATAAGCAAAGCTAAGTTTTCCCTTTTCTTCCCTCTTTCTCCTTCATTACCCAGTTCTTTTTTTTTTAATTGGCCTATGTCCGTCTCCAGGGTCCCAACTATCTCTGTTCCAAAATTCATCAATTGGTTTAGCCATTAAGGTGTGAAGCCGTAACAAATAAACAAACAAACTCTCTTTCGCTTTTATAATATTAGTAAGGATTCAATGAAGCTTTCCCGTGTTACCTACACGGGAAAGTCGTAAGAAGTTTTAAGGAAAATTTCGTAAGAAAAATTAAAATTGCAATATTGTTAATTCTTTTTTTAAACTTTGCCTCAGGCATCCGATACAGGAGAAATTACTATAGGGAGACCCGTTGCCCACGTTTAAAAAAAAAAGACTATTTCTAGATTTATAAACCATTCGAATTGAAAAAAGGTCGAGTGTAGGAAATTGGCCGCTTATGTAATTCAGTCCCATTAGAGTTGGCCGATAGATTGATCGGATCAATTAAACAATCGACTTGCCTATATACAAGGCTGAATGATTGTTTCTATCCTTCATATGTATGTGGTCTACATAGCGAAGCCGTTAATTGTTGTTCATAATTTATTTAATAGTGTGATTTGTCCATCACCATCCATTTGTCCATCACCATGCATTGTCCTTCATTATTGTCATTTTCCTGCCATTTCCGTTATGCTGAAGGTCGGCGCAACACGTTTCTCTCTTCCATTCCCGGGCTGTTCAGATCAGACGTCATTTCATCATTTCGCCCTTTCTTGCGCATTTGAAATCTTCAAATAACTTCCCCCGCTCTGGGCGGAGCAGAAGGGAGCGTCACACTTTTCTCCATGTTCCTTCTTTGCTCCGGAACCGCGGTATTTATTCCGAACAACCTGCAACCCCATCAGGCAGAGGCCGTAGCAGGCCCCTCTGTTTTGTTTACATGGAACGCGAATGCACCGTCGACGCGGCCTGACGTCAATAGACGGTCGGACGGCGAGCTACTCATTTCTCACCGTCCACAGACCCACGTCTACGGTGGCTGAGAGTCGCTTCGCGGCGTCCGATGACGAACGGAGCTTCTCCCGATCTTTCTGACCTTATCCTATTATAATTGGAGTCGGTGCAACACGTTTTTTATTCTTCCATTCTCGGGGTGTCCAGACGTCTTTGCATCATTTTGCCCGTGTCCCAGTTTATTTGGGGTCGGTGCCATTTGTTTCCCTTTACATCTCATTTAGTTCTCATCTCAGTTGGGGTAATTCTTCTGCCTAGCCTTTTCCCAACTATGTTGGGGTTGGCTTTCATTCTAATCGGATGTTATTGAAACCCAGTATTTTACACAGTGAAACTGCCTATCTGACTTCAACAACCATCATTGTCTTCTCTCCAGGCTTGAGTAAAAGATGAACGTGTTCTCTTAGCTTCAAGGGATTGATTACAATACAACAGAACGTAAAATAATAAATGGAACGATATACGAGTACTACATATACATGCTTAATGCTTATATATTTTTTGTCTTTGCACTACAATCAACACTCTCACACACACGTTCCAACAAATTGTTGATAACCCAGTCTTATCAACTGAAATGTCAACTTTTATTAATTAATATAAATAATTAGCTTTTTTTTATTTTGTTTCATTCTGCCAATTCAAAAATGTTTTAAGGAATATTCTAAATTGTTGATTTTTTTATTTAATTATGTTATTTCATCGTGTATCCTTACTAATATTATAAAAGCGAAAGTGAGTTTGTTTGTTTGTTGGTTACCTCTTTACGCTTTAATGGCTAAACCGATTTTGATGAATTTTGGTACAGAGATAGTTGGGAACCAGGAGACGGACATAGGCTAATTTTTATTAAAAAAAATGAGATATGAGGGAGAACGAGGTAAGAAAAGGAAAATCTCAGCGTTGCTATTACAAATCAATAAGGCGCAAGGGCAAAAACTGGAGGTAGCAGGTACTGTGTTATACCAAATTTAACGCGAGCGAAACCGCGGGCAAAAGCTAGTATTAAATAAATGAAGACTGACAGACAGACGAATAAAAAAGTGATCCTGTAAAGGTTCTGTTTTTTGCTTTTGAGTTTACTGAACCCCTAAAAATGTGGTAAGATCGCATCCCATCGGCTGGCCCCCGATGGCTGGTTCGATGGTCGCTTTTGCCTAGAAATAGGAAATCCATGCCTAAAAAGCAACTCAAATAGTTATACACATTTCGCAGTAACGTTAATTTGAAGACAACGGTCAACGGGATAATATCATAGCATCTATATTGAAGTTGTTTTTTTTTAAGATTCCATACCACCAAAGGAATGATGGAACCTTTATATTATCACGTTGTTGTCCGTCTGGCTGTTTAGAGCCTTTATCTAGGAAACGTGTGGAGGTATCGCTAGGAGTATTGATTTATAAGGGCACTCAATTCAAAGCTAATTTATATTCTCTGTCAGAATTGCAAGATAAATGATGGTAAATAGTTTTTTATATTAAGTCATTTATTTACCTTTTTGTACAGACGCCTGCACATCAAGCTACTATAATCTGTCAGATTTCTTTGATAGATTTTCGACTTTATTTCTAAAGTATTAGGTTCAAGGTTCATTGGGAAAAATTGACAGTTTCGGGTAGCTTGACCTGCTGGCGTCTGTACTTACCATTTGGTTATGACATTTAGACGAGTACATCAAATGCGTTATAAGACTTTTTGCACTTTATTGATTTATAATAATTTGACACCTATTCAAAAATATCATTGCCTATTCATAATAATTAATACAATGACTATTTACAATCTATTCAACATCATATTTATAATATTTTTAGTGACATTTTTATTGATTATTATTTATTGTTTTTGTATTTTTTCAATTCACTACCTATTTATTGTTTTTAGGTTTTTCAAATTAATTATGAACCTAATGTATTAATGTAGGATTAGTTCAAACACAATGCAAATTGTTTAATTAATGAATAAATAAATGTGCCAAATAAAATTATTTTCTTTCTTTCTTCATATTCTTCTCATCAATCCTTTCTTTTTTCTCTTCTTCAGGTGGAGTAGCCAGTGCGTTCTTCTGGGGCATAGTTGGTGACGTGTTCGGCAGACGGAACGTGCTCAGCATGACGTTACTGATGGACGCCACCATTACACTGGCACAGAGCACCGTGACCGACTACCGATTACTGCTGGCCGCCAGGACTATTAATGGATTTGTTATAGGTAGGTAATAATGATACCTCTCTCGAGCTCGTGGCTAAATAATAGCAGCCGCTCGGGTCGATCTTTATGTTAAGCCACGCTTGCCTAGGTTGGTCTGTGGATGGGTGACCAGTCGTAACATATACCGAGTTTCCTCCGTGTCTCGGAATGCACGTTAAGCTGTTGGTCCCGGCTGTCATTTGTAGATCTTTGACAGTCGTTAGTAGTCAGTGTTCCGAAAGTCTGACAACCAGTCTTACCAAGGGGTATCGCATTACCCAGTATTAAATGGGTTATGGAGGTCAGATAGGCAGTCGCTCCATGTAAAATACTGGTATTCAGCTGCATCCGGTTGGACTGGAATCCGACACCGGCATAGTTGGGAAAAGGCTAGGCAGATGATGAGTAATGAATGATGTCTCTTTGCTCGCTGTGTCTGCTTCCAAAAAAACTGTTAAAAATATAGTCCTCAACTTTGCTATACAGTATGTTAGTTTAAACGAGGGACGTATTCAAACCCACAATAGTGCATACTTACATGATACTAATAAAAATATGAACAAAAAAAAACACTAATAAATAAAAGACAGACCCATACCAAAAATTTCGCATAAGTCTCGCAACGTGTATATACCCTTGCGCTAGCGATTTAATACTATCGCAGAACATGTGTGCATGTCAATGACCTTTAGGTATAATCCATTTTCCCTTCATACTTTAAACCTGGCTTAGGACGCCTTTTCGGTAGAATCGGCGCGTAGGTATTTTGCCGCGTGATTTACTTCACTGTTACAAGTTTACTTCTCTCGCGCTCAGTGTTCATGAATAATGTATTTTATTGGACAATTACGTCAGAAATTAAGGTTATAGGTTTTTTACATATTTGGGACGAGAATCGAATACTGAATACCCTCCCTCAATAAGTCCCTCGTTTAACCTAACACTCTGTATATGTATTAATCACACAGCGTGAATGCTTGAGTAAAGGAAAAACAATATTTTTTATATGTTACTGTTGTCGCTAATAATTTGTGGTTAGATATGGATAACAAATGTCCAATATCGCACCTTATATGCGTAATTATGCTGAATTATTTTATTTTATCGTAAGTATTTGTGGTAACCTACATATTTTTAATTAAGGAATATGGATTATTTTCGATAATCTCCCGTTGGGGAGTACGAAGTACGTCGTGTTTCAGTTAATGATATTATTAAAGAATAAAGTGACGGCATGCTTGACGCAGTGGCTGAGCGATCAATTGCTGCACTGCGTGTCGCGGGTTCGATTCAAGCGCAGAAATAATATTTGTATGACCTACAGGTAGTTGTTCCGGGTCTGGCTGTTTGTGTATGTCAGTTTAAATGTTTGTAAACGCACCCGCGATACAGAAGAAATTTCTTGTGTGAGGCAAAGTTAAAAAAAATGTAGTTTAAAGCTTTTAGCCGCGACTTCATTCCAGGAAACGTTTTTTAAATAGCTAATTATGACACTTGAAGATAAAGTAGCAGCAACGTTAAAAAAAAACAAAACAAAAAAATGGTGAACAATAGTTCTGAAGATTATCCCCTACATCCGCACTCTCAAACCAACAAAATAGATTATTAAAACTTTATTACTGAATTATTTTAAATAAACAAAAATATTGCGTCAATAAATTTGTCCTCAATGCTGTCAATTGGTAATGTCCCCAAGAGACTGGCCGCGTGCCTTACTACCACCACTTAGCCCAAGCTTATACTTTTTTTTTTAAGGACGTTCTTTAATTTTGTTTTTTTTTTTTAAATTGTCAATTGGTCTTTTGAGCCTTTACTAGCCAGCCTCATGTACTCGTAAATTACATTTACATCCTTGTTTTTTTCGTCAGGTGGACCTGCAACCCTGGTGTTCTCCTATTTATCAGACCTGGTGGGACCTAAGAAGAGACAGCTGTACCTTAGCGTCGTGGGAATGAGCTTCATAGTAGCGTGGCTGATCTTACCAGGTAAGGAGTTAGGAACTACGTGTGCTACAGTAAAAAGTTGTGGGTAGGGGATAAATCACGAGGTTACCTACGGGTTGTTCGAAAGAGATACCACGGCCCCAAAACATAAAGGGCAGTAGCAAGAACATGAATGGGTTTAAGTCAGTACAAGTTTGACACTCAAGGCAAGTTATTTGATGATTTCCTATCCGCCAAAAAGGGTATGAATCAGAATATGAGAGTTTAGGAAGAGCAATGAGAGAATGGTTTGAGTGTATCGAAGGTGATGTATGCCTAAAGTAAAATGGGATGATTACTAATATAGTAATATATTTATGTTTTTTTATTGTACAGACGCCTGCACATCAAGCTACTACAATCTGTCAGATTTCTTTGATAGATTTTCGACTTTATTTCTAAAGTATTAGGTTCAAGGTTCATTGGGAAAAATTGTCAGTTTCGGGTAGCTTGACCTGCTGGCGTCTGTACATGAAGTTTTAAACTTCATGTACAATAGTGGTACATAGGCGGACTTAATGCCATAAGGCATTCTCTACCAGTCAACCTTTTTAGTTCAATACGACAACATTATGATACGGTACAACAATTATATCAAAAATAATTTAATGAATAGATAAAAAAAAAATAACGAGAAAATATAACAGTAATTATTATGAATTTAAATTCGGAGCTATTTACTCGGCTTTATCTATTTGGACCTACCAAATAGATAAAGCCGAGTAAATACCTAATTAAAAATAAATATAATTATTAGAGGTTTGTAAAAATAAAAACTATTAAAGACAAACAAGATTCCATAAAAGTAACAAGAAGAAAATTAAGACTATCTATCAACATTGAACGTGTGTACTAAGTTTCTTGTCCTTGCTATAAACCGTTGAGGAGTTTTCTCGTGAGGAGGCGATCTTGGTCGCATTATTGAGTCATATGTACCATATAAATTGACACTAAAACCAAACGAAAAATTCCAGATCAATATGTTGAGGGCAATTGGTTTGAAATTCTGTAGCAAAACTTGACCAATACATTTGTATAACAAACCAACTTAACGACAACTGTTATAAAAACTTTTGAAATCCTTACTAATATTATAAAAGCGAAAGTGAGTTTGTTTGTTTGTTACGTCTTCACGCCTAATTGGCCCAACAGATTTTAACATTTTACAGTACAGAGATAGTTGGGACCTTAGGTCTCCAAGGACATATGCTTATTTTTTTTAAGTGAGATAAGTTGGAGAAAGAGGGAAGAAAAGGGGAAAGAAAAACATTTTTTTCGATCACCACGCGGGTTAAAGTTAGCGTTAGCCCACGCGTACGAAGTCGCGGGCGGAAGCTAGTTATTTATATGAAAGAGAAGAATGAATAATAAATCAAGCAATTTAATGATTAAGTATCTACATGTTTATACAAAACTGGTCATGACTGTGATGAAAGTGAAATAAAAAAGCTATGCGGTAAGGTCATAATGTAACTTATAGGAAAAATCCTACACAAAATCACTTGAATCAATGTATAAAAAACCACGACAAGTAACGATCGATAAAAAACAGAAATACTCTCTCTTAAGAGATAAGTTCTAGGACCTCATGAGGTCAACGGAACTAGCCGGTACTTACTCCGAATACCTAGATTTAAAGTCAATGTGAATGAAGACACAGAATAAATAGTTACAGAAGGTCAACGCTATATCGTACAATGAATACAATCGCATGCACACATAGATACGTTTCACATATAGCCAGTAAGTGCATTCACGACTGGCTTTTGTTTGAGGGGGTTCAATACATGTGAATACAACAGAATTCTTGTAGAAGAACAAGTACTCCGTGCCTCGGTGCCTCGGAAAGCATGTTAATCCGTTGGTCCTGGCTATCATTTGTTAATATTTGACAGTCGCGAGTCTCGAAAGTCTGCCAACCAGTCTTACCAAGGAGTCACCCAGTTATTAATAGGTTGTGGAGGTCAAATAGGCAGTTGCTCAATGTAAAATACTGGTATTTAACTGAACCCGGTAAGACTGGCGGTCTTTTCCAATATAGTTGAGAAAAGGCTAGGCAGCTGATTAGAATGAAGCTACACATAATAATTGGTTTTTATTCGTCTCGGGCTAATGGATGGCTTTCAGCATCTACCATTGCATAATCAAGTTCGCTTTGGATCGGCAAAAGTTGAGCTAAATGGACTCAAGTGACTATTTCTTGAAAGAATAAAAAAGAAAAAAAAAAGAAGAAAGAAACTAGAAACTGTCGAACAAAACTATCGAATCGGCGAACTTACTAATCAATGAAATTGGCGAAATAAATAAACAGACTAGTAAGGGTATACGCGGATATTTTTTTGCATTCGCCCTGTTTCGTTCATTGTATGCAGTTGCACTTCTGTACCTATTTATTCCTTAACAATACCCAGACAAGTGAACCGATATAACTTAACGGTTCAATAGTTAAACATACATACATGTGCGTACAGTCAACAAATTAATCAAGTGTCTAGGCTCATCAAGTCGGATGCAGAAAAGCTATCAAATAAAATTAAATTTATTTGATTTGAATTTATAGAAAACACATTTTTTTAAATAAATTAGAATTGAGTTGAAGACGTCCATCGGTTTTTAAGTAAAAAATCAGCTATGTGTTACGGGCCTGGTTATTTAACTCTTTTGCTCACTGTACATAGTAATTTAGGGGTCAGTGTCACTCATTTGTTAGTCTGAAGCGTGTTTGCAGACAGTTCCGTATGAGAGAAACTAATTGTAACGGATTGTGTTGTAGTTTTTTGTAGTGGAAGTTTTTAAAATAGTAATGAGTGGTTAAGTTTGTCTGATGGAAAAATTCTGAGGTTCTACTTTCACTTATGTGGGTTATATTGAACTGTCTTGGAATTCCCATAGTTTTTTGAGACGGTTGTTATTAAGTTAGACATCGAAAGGTCGAAACAGATGTATGTGAAGTATTGTTTTTAGTAGTTAGATAAAAATACGTGAAATATCATTCTACCGTGACTAAAAATGCAGTAATAAAAACATTTTTGTAAAAAAAACGAACTTCAGAAAAATAACTTAAAATTGTAAAATAACTTCACTGCCGCAAGTCGGTGACTTTTCATTTCAGCATTTTTCAATGAAATCTTTCTCCATCATCGATTCATCGCTTACAAATGCGCTTCTATAATCTTCTTTTATAATATAAAAATGAATTGCAAAATGTGTTAGTAAGCGCATAACTCAACAACGCCTGGACCAATTTTACCAATTCTTTTTTTTATATTTGTTGAGGTCCAAGGATGGTTTTTACAGCGAGAAAAAAAAGAAGTCCAAGGCAGTGAAGGGTTTAGGTAGGTAGGGCAATCCCTACCTTTCTACCTCAATAGGTAGAAAGGTAGAAAAATTGCATTCCAAAGCATGCCGGGGCACAGCTAGTAATCCAATAAAATTGAATGTGTCTACGGCGCCGTTGTAAAGGTATATTGATAAATTGTCTGTGTGTTTGTGCCGTCAACCGAATACTATTGTACATTGTATGAATTTGTGATGACAGGAGCTAGATTCATGTCGATCATTCATGCGTTTAGTCCA
The DNA here is from genome assembly GCA_905475445.1 of Ochropleura plecta. NCBI lineage: Eukaryota > Metazoa > Arthropoda > Insecta > Lepidoptera > Noctuidae > Ochropleura > Ochropleura plecta. The sequence goes on along the minus strand of FR997733.1, from coordinate 2,217,470 downwards.
GGCTCAGTCATAACATTGATGCAGGTGGGTAGACGTTTGATTTTAAAATAAATATATTTTTTTAGGCTTCCGCACCTCAAAAGGAAAAATCTGAACCCTTATAGGATCACGTTTTGTTTGTCTGTCAAGACCCCTTACCTCGGGAACGCGTGGAGGTATCGAGTTGAAATGAAAACTACCAAAAAACAAATACGATACTCATAAAACCATAAAGGACGTCCCCTTAATAAAAAAAACTCGGACATGTGCGAGTCTGATTCGCGCTCCTCTAGGGTTCCGTACAAAATTGCAACATAAACGGCCATGTTTTTGTCTGCACGACTTGGAGGTTTGTTAAGGGTCGTATATGGTTAGATAGACAGACAGAGAGGGATCCCTTTTTTTTCTTTTGAGGTACAGAAGCCTTAAAAGAAAAACAAAATTAAAGGGCTAAAACAAAAAGCCCGTATCCAATTTATATTTATATACATATTTTACTAAACGCAATGCCGTTTCAATTACATAAATTCCTCGAATGAAATTAAACAAAACTGTAACATTTAAAAACAAACAAACCTACAACTTGGTTATTCTAGAATAACATGACGCGTGTAATTCCTTGTCGGGAAGGGCAGAAATTGTACAACACGTTCTTGTTTAGGAGGTGAGCCAAATGAATTGTTTTTTGAAAAACTCTTTTTTTTTATTTTTTCCAGGAATTGCCTGGCTGGTGATACCTTTCAAGATGATTGACCACGAGACCCTCTGGCCGATCTACTCCTGGAGGCTCTTCCTCGCTCTCTCCAGCATACCTGGGTTCATCTCTGGAACCTGGGTGCTGTACCTCCCTGAGAGTCCCAGGTTGCTGTCGGATACGAATAGAAGTGAGAAGGCTTTGAAGATCCTGGCCTCTATTTATAAGTCAAATCATGGGAGTAGTGCTGAATATAAGGTAATTTATCCAGTATAAATCTAGGGTTGACAGACTAGACCACATAAGTCAAAAATATAAGTTTTGATCCTATTATGTCAACAACATTCATTTAAATCGACACCGACTTTAGTCACCGCTAGTCAAAACAATTAAACTGCAATGCGTACCTTTTACAACATAAGTCTTACTCATGACAAACGGTCCCGTTAGAATTTTGTATTACTAATAATAATCACTTATGTCTAGTGACAAGTGATTAAGAACGTTACGTTTTTATACGGTTTTTTGTACAACTACACTGTTTTTATACACTAAGGTCATTAATAGATAGATAGAATATTCTTTATTATGTACACCATACAAATTACAAGAATAACATTAAACAACTTATAAATAGGGTAACACAATGACATAAGTGAAGATATAGTTATAGGTAAGTATAAGGTATGACATGGCCTAAGTCGCGAAAAACAAAGATTTTTATTTTTTAATTTTCTGAAGTTTATGTTGCATGTTATTATTATCTTGTAGGACTTCAGAAATCTATTAAAAGTTCAATATGATTTTATTATATATAGGTTTAATTGTTCTCGACAAGTTTGACTTATGTGGTTTAGTCTACCGGCTCTAGAAATCATTCGAAATTTGTAACTGCATAAGCTAAAAAGCTGTCTACTTGACAGCAAAAATAACGCGACGAGGAATAATGTATTTGTTTTTAATGTATTTAGGTATTTATCTTCCCCCATCTACCATTACAGGCGGTAAAACGATAACCTTTGGTAAGACTGTAGGTAGATGAAGACGACTAAGTCTAAAGTACATGATGTCTTGCGAATAAGTCGCTCCATCAGGCCGTGGTCTGATATACAGGAAGTATTTGATAGAGCCTACATATGCATACATAAATACTACAACAAAACCTTTATTTACTTCCAGATAAAGAAGCTGATACAAGACGAAGTTTTCGTAGGCAAGACCCTCGGCACTGAGGAGAGCAGAACGAAAGTCTTGTTCTTGAGCGTCATCAAGGACCTGAAGACTTTCGTGTCCAAGAGTTATGCCGTCAAATCCACCCTTATACTGTTCATGTTCTTCGCTAATATGGCAGCGTGAGTGTCAAATGTTCTATATCATAGATTTAAATAAAGATACTTTTTTTTAAGGATAGGAAATGATCAAATAACTTTCCACGTTCTGGACGTAACGGGAGGGACTTTTACCGAATAAAACCCATGCATGTTCATTCTTTTGCGCTTTCTGTTCCGGGGCCGAGGTATAAATCGGGCACAGTCCAGAATACGTACACGGTACTTCTGAGGGGGAATTGAACCTAGGACCTCTTGCTCAGCAGTCGCTATTGTGACCATCATCATCATGTTGGGGTCGGCTTCCAGTCTAACCGGATGCAGCTGAATATCAGTATTTTACATGGAGCGACTGCCTATCTGACCTCCACAACCCAGTTAGTACTGGGTAATGCGATACCCCTTGGTAAGACTGGTTGTCAGAGTTTAGTCGCTATTGTGACCACTAAACCAAATAATTTTACATCCGGAAGTCGGTGACTTTTATTGGTTTCGTTGACTTTTTTGCCACCGACTTCCGGAAGTAAAGTTATGTTCCACTTTCCGGGTTTTTTTTTTGGAAGTCTTTTTTATTTTTTACAAAAATCTTATTTATTTCAGCATTTTTAGTTATGGTATATATTATATATTTCACTTTTTATTTATCGAGTATTAATTTACCATTGTTACTAAACTTTTTAAGACATAAGAAAAAAATTGTAGTGGAAAGTATATAGTAACAGGAACAACTCATAATTTCTTTCAAAAAATGTACTCAGATTTCATGCTCTGATTTTCAGTGGCTTCGGCCTAAACATGTGGATCCCAGAGCTGCTCCTGCGCATCCAGGGTCGAGAGTGCAAGCTAACGGCATCTACAGCTAAGCCAGAAAACGCAAGACTGTTCAACGCATCTACCCACTGGAAAGACTTGCAGTATGACTCCTATGGCAGGGAGATTCTTGTTCCTGGGTTAAATGGCAGCAGCTATGGAGATCATTTTGGACAGAGCAGCACTTGTGATGCTACTATTGATCAGGAAGTAAGTTACTTTAACTATTACTATGTATATGGCAAAGGTCTCCTCAACCGCATTCCAAAATCCTATTCCTTACTAATCCTTACTAATATTATAAAAGCGAAAGTAAGTTTGTTTGTTTGTTTGTTTGTTACCTCTTCACGCTTTAATGGCTACACCGATTTTGATGAATTTTGGTACAGAGATAGTTGGGAACCAGGAGACGGACATGGGCTAACTTTTATTTTAAAAAAGTGGGATGTGAGGGAGAAAGAGGGAAGAAAAGGGAAAACTTAGCGTTGCTATTACAAATCAATAAGGCGCAAGAGGAACTGTGTTTACCCCGAATTTAACGCGAGCGAAGCCGCGGGCAAAAGCTAGTATTATAAAAGCGAAAGTGAGTTTATTTGTTTGTTACGTCTTCACGCCTTAATAACTAAACCAATTTTGATGAACTTTGATACAGAGATAGTTTGGACCCTGGAGACTGACAAAAGCAATTTTTTTTTAAGTTGGTAATGAGGGAAAAAGAGGGAAGAAAAGGGAAAACTTAACTTTGCTATTACAATCAAAAATGCTCAATGCCAAAAACTACAGGTAGCAGGTACCTGCAAATCAGGAAAGGGGAACTATGTTACCCCGAATTTAACGCGAGCGAAGCCGCGGGCAAAAGCTAGTAGATTAATAACATGAATTACGTCATTAGGATCATCTAGTTCCCTTCAAAATGGTTGAGTTGAATGGTGCTGATCTATACGTCATGTTTGAGAACGGGCGCTATCAGTTGTGACTGGTCATCTCTCAGTTGCCACAGCTTATTTGAATGAATTATTTATTACCCGACGCGCACCGCAAAGGAGCGTAAGGAGGGTATGTATGTATGTTTGTTCCTTTGAAGCACTATACAGACTAAACGCCTGGGCCGATTTTTATGATTCACACGTCAATCGATTCCTCTTAGTCCTGCGAGTGTCACTAAAGATATGAAATTAATAAAAGAACAAAATGGCGACCATAAGACACCATATTGTGACAATCAAATAAAATAAAACCAACAAAATATGTCAAGTGGGGTATCGTCGAATAGGTATTTAAAAATCAGTAATAGTTTTCTTTCATCACTTTTCGATTCAAGTGACTATTTTTTTTTAAATCTTTGTTATTTTACTAGGGACACGTTTAACGTGCACGTTGACATATCAACATGAATGATGAAACCAAAATTTTGTGCCAAATTTTCTTGGTCAGCGTTTTTCTGCTTCTATAGATATTAATTGAACCTTTTTACAATTTTCCAGGTGTTCACCTCCGGCCTCATAGTCGGCGCTTGCTGTGTCCTCGGCAACGCTGCTTGTGCAATCCTCTGTGCACGAGGTGGAGCCTTAGGAGTCCGTCGTGCAGCGATCGCCTGCACAGCCGTCTGTGCCCTCGCCAGCGCATGCTTGGCAGCAACTGCCTGTTCCTGCTCCAGTTTCAATAAGATAGCAGTTGCAGCCGCTGCAGCATTAAATGCTGCATCGCTGAATGGCAATGTGCTCTTGATTAGACTGCTGCTACATGTTTTGCCGGCACGGTTAAGGTAACTGGAAGTTACTAATACTTCTTCTTCATTCTTCTTCACGTGGACCCCGTTTCTTGGGGGTGTCCGGTTTCCGCATTTAGACCTTCCATTTGGACCATTGTGCACCTAGGCGGTCGCCATTCCAGCCAGTCCATCTCCTTCCAGAACCAGATTAGACTTTTCGGATTTTTTAAATGACTACTACTAGTTTTATATAAAAACTTTTGCCCCAAACTAGGAATTTCTTCTGTATCGTGGGTGCGTTTACAAACATTTAAGCTTACATACACAAACAGCCAGACTCGGAACGTGCGACCTTTACCGTGTGGGGATTAAACACGCGACACCCAGCGCAGCAGATCTCTTTCGAGAAGCAACACGCTTAGTAAAATTAATTAATTTTATCAAGAAATCCGAATGTTATGTCAGTTTGTTCGATACATTGTCATACTTTATCCTTACTAATATTATAAAAGCGAAAGTGTGTTTGTTACGCCTTCACGCCTTAATGGCTAAACCGATCTTGGTGGTACAGAGATAGTTGGGACCCTGGAGACGGAAAGATGCTAACTGTTTTTTTATTAAAGTGAGAAATGAGGGAGAAAGAGGGAAGAAAAGGGAAAACTTAGCATTGCTATTACAATAAATAAGGCGCAAAGGCAAAAACTACAGGTAGCAGGTACCTGCAAATCAGGAAAGGGGAACTGTGTTACCCCGAATTTAACGCGAGCGAAGCCGTGGGCAAAAGCCTGTTATAATATAATCGAGGATAGCTCGACAAAACTGACTAGGGAATTGAAACCAAATGAGGCAATTTAACGTCGTGAAAGACCCAAGCGACGATGGCGATCAACGTTGGATCGCATTCAGGAACAATGGCCTGTTATTAAAAGTGGACTGAATGAAAGCAGCCCTTTGCCAGTGGGCTGATACAATTTAAAATTAAAAAATAAAATAGAATAACACATTCTTTCTTTTGTCTTTACCAATATTTACAGCATCTTTCTCACTTTACTCCAGTGGTTTGGGCGTATGCTGGGGAGCTTGGTGGGGTCGAGCTGGTGGAGTAGCATCCAACCTGGCAGTGGGCGCGTTACTGGACTTCTCCTGCCCAGCTCCTTTCATAGCAGTGGGAGCTTTGCTTGCGTGTAAGTACCTTATTATGTATTTTACAACCCTGTTTTTATCCCAATTTTCACCACAGCATATCATTCCCTTTTTTTTTTGTTGGTTTGGGAAATCATCAAATAACTTCCCCCGCTCTGGGCGGAGCGGGGGGGAGTGACAGACTTGTACTGACTAAAACCCACCCATGTTCCTTCTTTTGCCCTTTACGTTCCGGGGCCGCGGTATCTCTTTCGAACAACCCGCAACCCCGGCAGGCGGAGGCCCTGGCAGGCCCCTCTGATGTCTTTCCCTCAGATACTGTTCTAAGATATCATTTTAGTATATTGAATTGAATGTTATTCTATCTCACTGTGGTACTGTAATGGTTTGTGATATGGAGGGTTTTTATTTATAATAAAAGAATCATAGAACACTTCTGGCTATATTTTATAATACCATTTTACAAATACATGTCACATCATTGCAAACCTATCCTCTTCTCTATATTTTTTTTTATTCTTTATTTAAACAATGTGAGTATTCGAACGTTTTTCCAAACCAGCCAGCACTCTTTGAGGTTTGGTTAATGGTATAAAACCTTTACAGTACTATAGTTTCGTGGGTCACCGCCCGCTTCCATTTATAGTCTGCGCATTTGTTAATTATCTGGTAAACTTGTTTGAAGTTACTATCGTAAAAGTAATATAACATAAACAACTGGAAAGAAACGGGAGGTGGTAGGCAGAAAATGCAGAATTCTTTGCTTAGAAACTGTCTCCAACATAGTCTGTCTCCCTTTCGCTGCCCAGTCCGAATTATACCATATATTTTGGACTCATACGCTGAGTTCTGGTCAGCGAAAGAGTTTAGAAAAGACAATGATGATGACAAAAAAATAGTAATAACTAATCAAATATGTTATTCCACAGTATCAATCGGTGCCATCATGATAATAAAACTTGAAGAAAACAAAGAAGATATCAGCCAAAAGACTGAGGAAGAACCAGACAGCGGCCTGGCGAAGAACACAGGACTAGACAGATATATATCTACGTATATGTAGCTTTAGGATACAGTAGGCATGTCAAGACATGTATAATTCAATGTAACTGAAATGACAATTAATTGTATTAATGTTCTGTATGAAAATGTCAAACGTAATGGTTTTGGTGTGATGTGTGCCAGTCCGTCCGTTTAGCGAGTTTAATACGAATATTGTTGCAGAGATAGACAAGTAATAGTAATTTATATTTTTTTTTATTAAATATTTAGTCAAATCCAGCTAAATCTAGAGTCAAAATCAAGCCAATCACCTGTATCAACTAGAAAATTAAATAAGTTGATGATATGGTAGAGTTAAAAACAGATTTTATTAGGCTTTCTAAAACAGGATGTATCAAGGTTCGATCAAACGGTTATAGACAAACTCCGCACACGGTTCCGGACACCGGGCTCGTACAGAAAACGTACTGAGATTTCGGATTGATCGATTTAGTGCCCCACCAAATACTGACTGCCTTTTTGTAGGATGTTATAGAACTGTAATCACAAGGGCTCTAGGAAAGTCCGCGAAGTTGTTTTTTTCTTACGACATGTTTTTAACCGACGGAAACAAAAAAGGAGGTTCTCAATTCGACATGTTTACTTTTTTTATTTATTTCTCATGAGCTACCAGCTCCAATTCTTTAGATACTCCTGCTAAGATGAAAGTGAGATGAAGTCATACTTAATAATAGTCTAGGTCAGGGGTTTCCAAACTTATTAATTATGCGCCCCCTTTCTAATAGACAAAAAAATCCGTGTCCCCTGGTCCTGATAATTTAAAATAACAATTTTACATTACTCAGAGTCTGAATTTTTTTTTAATCTTTTCTCGTAAATATTTTTAGTAACTTTTAAAACCTTTTTTGTTACCAAGTTTGTATGAAAAATCAAATATATAGGGCTTAACCGCGCCAGGCCATACTAGTTGCCGACGCACACTTTCAGGTATCTGCGCCCCCCACTTTGAAAATCCCTGTTCTAGGTTATCAATTAATATTTCATTCGATCATTTTAAATGTAATCTATTTAATAAGGTGTAAGTAGAATAAGATCTCGTAATTTTAAGATTTTTATATTTATTTTAGGTGATTATCAAATTTTAATGTTAATAGTAGATTTGAATGTGACCTTTTTAAAAGAGAGCAACAATCAATTATGACGATTTTACTGTATTAAATAACGTGGAATTTTGACCACGGCACCGTGTAGTTTTTGATACATTCATTTATTAATAAAGTAAACATTCACATTTTTTCTGTGATTTAAACAAAATATGAACGAGTTTTTCTTGACGTTTAAAACGTGTAAGATTTATGACAATTGTATATTATTTTAGATAACGCTTTACAAGTAAAAAGGTAAATAAATGACATTATTTATGTAATATATATTCTTTTATTTTATAAAAACGATCTTCTATAACTACATTAACAAGATTCTTAAGAAGAATAATAGAAATACCTTTTGTATTTAGAACGCCTTTTCTATGCAAAATTGTATCATACAAAATATATATTTTCTTAATTGATGCTATTGCATAGCCAAGTACATACACGAGATACATAATAAATTTATATCGATTAATTCAATAAAAATACTACAAAATATAAAAATAATAGTACTTATTAACATTTCTTTTAGAGATAATTTACTCACATTTGAGTACAAGTATACTTGAGATAATTTGGTTAATTAACTAATGAGGAACTATCACAACCTATTTAAAAATCGTTCGGATCTAAAACACAGTTAAATTCTGATTTAATTAGGAAAACATAGAGAAGCATGGATCCAATACAAATACTTCTGATTATATTATAACAATTATGTCATGAATTTATAGCCCAATTCACGCGAAGAGTGGGTGCGGGTCGGGTGTGTCAACTCGTGCCTGCCGTTTGACGCACTGCTACCCTACCATGACGTCTTAAAACAGAACTTATCCCAGTGAGAGTAAGAGACAGAGCTATACAGGATGCCTAGCACCATCTCTTTCTCACACAGGAATAAGTGCTGCTATAAGATGTCATGGTGACCCTAGTGGTATACCTTCCTACAACACGCGTCGGAAGCGCAGCGGGTCGACTTTCTACCACAAGTATTATTTTGCAAATATATTTTAAATCTGTTAGTTAAAACCCACGGCAATACTTTTCCATATTTCTTTAAATATTCACAAAATCAAAACAGCCACGTCAGTGTGCCTGCTTATTTTTGATTATAATATCTAATACCACTCAAAGTAACTAAGCAATACCCACTCCCGACCCGTTAGCCTGCGCGCTTTCTGTAGCGGCAGGAGAGAGCGGCACCCGTCCCGCGCCCGCCCCGCGCCCGTCCCGCTCCCGCCCCGCTCCGCCCCGCGTCCATCCTGCGACAGTCCCATGCACACTCTGTTTTCACCCATATATACATACATGTATTTATTATACTGAAGAGCTCAAGCCAAAGCTCAAGCTCGGAGGTTAAGCCGTGCTTGCCTAGGTTGGTCTGTGGATGGGTGACCACCCGACATACCGAATTACCTCCGTGCCTCGGAAAGCACGTTAAGCTGTAGGTCCCGGCTGCCATTTGTAGATCTTTGACACACATGTTACATGTAGTCAATGTCTCTAAAGTCTGACAACCAGTCTTATCAATGGACATCGTATTACCCAGTACTAACTGGGTTGTGGAGGTCAAATAGGCAGTCGCTCCATGTAAAATACTGATATTCAGCTGCATCCGGTAAGACTAGAAGCCGACCCCAACATAGTTTGGAAATGGCTAGGCAGATGATAATAAATACATGTAATCACACAAGCCGTAGTCCCGACCCGTTTCGCGTCGACACCTTGTGTGTTACAATATTTGCCGATATTAAAAACGTATTCATACTTTTTCGTTTGACAAATAAAGCACCAGTATTTCCATCAGTTTCTTTGAAACTTACAATACTTCATAGCATCATCAGACATAACAATGTTCCTTAAACAACTGCTTACGATACAATATTTATAAATCACAGATATAAAGCTTCCATCTCCAAGTATACATCTACACAGCATCTGGTTTGGTCACGACTGGTTGCGGTTTGTCTGGTGGCAGGAACCAAGCGGCTACTGCACTACCTAGAAAAAACAATAAAACATTGTAAGGAAAATATAAAACAATCACCTGTAGTATCCTGTAGGCCTACCATGACGTCTTAAAGCAGAACTTATTCCACTGAGGGAAAGAGATGGTGCTAGACACCCTGTATAGCTCTGTCTCTTTCCCTCAGTGGAATTAGTTCTGCTTTAAGACGTCATGTTAGGGTAGCTGGTATCTGTATCAATTCTGAATAGTTTCAATTCACAGGCTTTCTTGTATTCTCACCAGCAAACCTTTTCATTCGATACACATATCATACATAAAAATAACTCATCCACAATCTTTGGAAGTCCGCCATATTGAATTTGGAATGATGTCACTTAGCTAACCATGCATTGTTATGCAAACTAAACATGTATACTTACAACATTTCAAGAGAAAGAACATGGGTGGGTTTTAGTCAGTACAAGTCTGACAATCCCTCCCGTTCTGATAATAAGATGTCAGCAAAACAAAAGTGCTCGTCACGGCCACTGCCTGTTGGAGTTGAGGGTTGTTCGTGTCCTCCGAGCGATAGTCACAGTGGTAACGCCCGTTTCCTCCCACCCGATTATGTGCAGACACCTCCCGAATCTTCCGTGTCTGGTATCTGAGGAAGCCGTAGTGCCTCTTCAGCCATTCCTCAAAGGGGGGACTTATCATGAGTATCGCGCGATATTGTGGCGTGCGACCATGACAATCCATAGGTATCAATTCGTCTATTTCTAAGCTATTTACCACAACGGCTATTTATCTGGTTAACAGGAATCCTACATAGACAAAAGTTTTGTACTTACTCAACACTAGTAAAGACCACAGATAAAACGTGACCTGACAGTGGTGGAATATCAAGTTCCCCACCACATTGATGCCGATGAACGTACTGCTCCGACCCACCATTATACTGAGGCAGGTAGCCATGCCCCTGGAAGAATACGAGACGATGCATTAAAATTTGACTTGGACAAAATTCGAGAAACAAAAGAGACTTCTAAACGACTTTTAAACTATTTTCTGAGGCTCTAGTACAAGTTCGCGGTGTTGATTATTAAATCGATAATACAATAATTCGATTTCATTGCAGTTAATTAATTGCAACAATCACAATAACTATCATCCATATACTTTTATCTATTCTTAAAATTATGTAAAAAACCGGCCAAGAGCTATATTTTGACTGGATTGACTGAGAAGGTTGATTTTCACAGCACAAATGGACCACAGATTTGAGTATTTTAATTTCAACTCGATACCTCCAGACGTTCCCGAGATAAAGGGTCTCGACAGACGGACAACAAAGTGAACCAATGAGGGAGCCGTTCTTTCTTTTTGAGGTACGAAACCCTAAAAATGCATATGACTAAAGTACGGCCAACGAGAAGCGATACCAAATGTAAACAAAACCCATGCTAAAACCCCATCTAAAATGGCCGCCCGAATGTTGGCGAACCCGTCTTAACGTTGTCATGTTTTTGCCGGGAGAACGAAACATTACGATAAAGGCACAAGATGGAAAGAGATAAATATTAGATTGTCAACGCCACAGTTGTTCTTTAGGTTAATGACCTTTCGTATCGCTTCTCGTTGGCCGTACTTTAGTGGGTTATTCTTTATTTTTGAAATTGACGTATTTTCATCACGTTTTCACTGCGAACTCGTGGTAGGGCCTCTGGATACGCGAAAAAGAGAAGTTTGTTTTGTATAATTTGAGTTTTCACGTCACGTTAAAAACATTAACATAAAGGTTACTCTGTTTTTAACACCCAACTCCTAATTAAGATGCTTTGTGGAGGTTAGGAAGTGGCATCAACTAGGACAGTGGCGACATCTGGTTCACCATCTTTAAGACCTCAAGACAAGTGGACATTCTATAAGAAGGTAGTACAACCTACATTGTTTTATGCTGAAAATAATAATAACATAAGACACCCCTGTAATGTCCGAAGGGTTAGGCAGAGGTGTACCTAATAGTACAACCACAAGTGGCAACGTAATAGGGGAAGAGCCTTTTGGCATCAACCAGACTTAAATACAGACTCTGAGGCTGTTTTTAAAAAAATCCTAATGGAAAAACCCAATAACAATTTGTTCCACCCGGGAATCAAACCCAGGACCGCCATCAGCAGTCGATTGAGACCACTAGACCAAACGAGGCAGTTACAGAACTGGGCAGTTATTTGTAATACTGTTTTTTTTTTAAAAAAAAACGTTGCCCCACACTAGGAATTTCTCCTGTATCGTGGGTGCGTTTACAAACATTTAAACTCACATACACAAACAGCCAGTAGCTGTAGGCCATACAAATATCTGTTCCGGGGGGTTCAAACCCACGACACGCAGCGCAGCAATCGATCGCACAGCCACTGCGCCAACCATGTCGTCATTATACAGAATAACAAAACAACTTACCGAAAAGAAGTTGGATAAATGTCCACGAAATAAGATGCCAGGATGCCCATTCCCAAGCACGTACAAGTAAATACCATGAAGAAGAACACACTGGAGATGGGTTCAGGCACCAGGTTGAGCATGGTCCCACTGAGCGCGGAGAGGCACAGGATGCAGATCAGCACCACTCTCCTCCGGTTTTGTAGGTAGGAGATGATAAAGTTGAAGAACGCGAAGACTGATTGAGACGCGATGAGGGTTAAGATGACGTTGTGTTCTATTGTACCAGTGCAGACTTTCAAAGTCTGAAATAAATTGTGAATGTTTTAACATTAGTCTATCTATATATAAAAGAAAAAATCATTGATCATCACAAAATCTCATCAACTACAAATCTTAGGAGTCTCAAATTTGGCATAGGGGGGGGGATCCTTTTAGTACGTCAGTACTCACTAAAATGGTGTTTTGCAAAATTCGACTCCTAAAGAGGTAAAACACAGCACAGGCACAGTTTTTATAAAACGTGACTCATTGGTCGGATGACTTGAAATTGACACAGTCCACTCATACATAAACCTATTGGAACCTCATTGAAAAACACTATCTCTCAAGATCTATTGTGTACAGATTTCTGTAGCATATAATTGTTTATTAGTAACGTTTCATAATATACATAAAGCGATACAGATTATCCTTACTAATATTATAAAAACCGGCCAAGAGCGTGTCGGGCCACGCTCAGTGTAGGGTTCCGTAGTTTCCCGTCCGTCACAATAAGTGTTCCCACTTATGAGTTTAAAGGTGGAGGAGGAAATTATTTTGTACAACTTTTTGTCCAAAAACTGTTGTGTCAATCAAGTTCAAAATGATTTTCCTAGAAAGTCCTTATAAAGTTCTACTTTTCAGATTTTTTTCATATTTTCTAAACTTATGGTTCAAAAGTTAGAGGGGGGGGACACATTGTTTTTTACTTTTGGAGCGATTATTTCCGAAATTATAGACATTATCAAAAAATGATTTTAGTAAACCCCTATTCATTTTTAAATACCTTTCCAACAATATATCACACGTTAGGGTTGAAATTAAAAAAAAAAACACTTCCCACTTTACATATAGGGTGGCTACCCTAATAAAACATTTTTTTCCAATTTTTATTTTACCACTTTGTCGGCGTGATTGATATACATATTGGTACCAAATTTCAGCTTTCTAGTGCTAACGGTCACCGAGATTAAGCGAGGACGGACGGACGGACGGACGGACAGACAGACATGGCGAAACTATAAGGGTTCCTAGTTGACTACGGAACCCTAAAAAGCGAAAGTGAGTTTGTTTGTTTGTTACGTCTTCACGCCCTAATGGCTCAATGGATTTTAATGAATTTTGGTACAGAGAAAGTTGGGACCCTGGAGACGGACATAGACTAACTTTTTTTTTTAAATTGAGAATGGAGGGAGAAAGAGGGAAGAAAACGGAAAATTTAGCATTGCTATTACAATAAATAAGGCGCAAGATCAAAAACTACAGGTAGCAGGTATCTGTAAATCAGGAAAGACCGAATTTAACGCGAACGAAGCCGCGGGCAAAAGCTAGATGTTTTATAAATTTAAGAAATAATACTAAACCCGCCAAACAAATTTAAGAATCTAATATTAATACTCACAATGTCTTCAGTGGAATTGCTAATGGCCACGACAGGCTTGCTGCTGATCAGTTCACAGATATTCCCTGTAGCATTGCCGCTCTCCATTGACAACCTGATCAGGTTGAGGATGTAGGGAAGCCATACTAAGAAGCTGTTGTTTCTGTGAACGAAAACAAAAACCTTGAAGTTGTTGAGATAGATATGAGATATTGTTCCTAAGAAAGATCGAAGTGTTATAATTTGTAAAAAATAACTACACCCCAAGGTGAAACCATTTACCAAAATGTATTTTCATCTTTTACGAAGCATAGACATAGAAAATTACAATGTTATTCTCAAAAACATATATTATATAATTTTTCTTCAATATACTGGGTATTGTAGTGACCTTAGTCCAGTCAGTCACTCCACGTGAAATCCTTACTAATATTATAAAAGCGAAAGTGAGTTTGTTTGTTACGTCTTCACACCTTAATAGCTAAACCGATTTTTGAATTTGGGTAGAGAGAAAGTTGGGACCCTGGAGACGGAAATAGGCTATTTTTTTTTAAGTAGGAAATGAAGGAGAAAGAGGGAAGAGAGGGGAAATCTTAGCTTTGCTATTACAATCGATAAGGCACAAGGGCAAAAACTACAGGTAGCAGGTACCTGCAAATCAGGAAAAGGGGACTGTGTTACCCCGATTTTAACGCGAGCGAAGCCGCGGGCAATAGCTCGTACTGGTATAAAGTTGCATCGCCAAACCCAACACACTTGGGAAAATAGATACACACAGCACACAGGCAGGCATATCAGCCTCTCAGGTCAACCTGAAGGTTGAGCCGCGCTTACCTGGGTTGGCTTGTAGATGTGTGACCACCCATTACATACAGAGTTTCGTGCCTCGGATAGAACATTAAGCCATTGTTCCCGGTTATCATGTCATTTGTAGATATCTGACAGTCGTGACAGGTAGTCAGTGGCCCGAAAGTCTGGCAAAAAGTCTTATCAAGGGGTACCGTATTACTCAGTACTAACTGAGTTGTAGAGCTCAGATTGGCAGTCGCTCCATGTACAGTACTGGTATTAAGGTGCTCCAGGTAAGACTGGAAGTTAATCCCAACATAGTTTTGAAAAGGATAGGCAGATCATGATACCAATCCGAAGGCGATTTACACAGATATTCTCGCTAACAGAGAATCCAGAACAGCGCGAGTTGTCATACTAATAGAAACCTAACTAACTAAACTAGGAACTTCTCCTGTATCGTGGGTACCTGTAGGTCATACAAATATTTGTTCCGTGCGGGGTTCTAACCCGCGAGACTTAGTGCAGCAGTCAAACGCTTAGCCACTCCGCCAACCGTGTCGTCAAAAATCTAGCCGGAGGATCTTCTCTCAATTGAAGATGAGGATCCTTATTCCATGGTCCTCATAATTTCTTACCATAATCAGTTAGTGTACATAGATTACAATATAAAACCTGGTTCTCACGTGATGTACACGACGGCGACGATATAGAACAGCTGAGCCGACCTCCAGACGTAGGGGGGCCTGAAGAGGGGAGCGCTTTGTTCATACATCGCACGGATCAGCGACATCTGCTTCTTGGCGGTGTAGCCGTCTAGAGTGAACGAATGGACCTGGGGTTGGAAAAATAAGGTAAATGTAGATCATTTTTCTAGGATTTGGGCGGAATGTTAAAGTTTTCTTTAGAGGATGTGCAGCTGTGTCCTTTGCTTTGGTTATATCTTTCTGATGGCACAAATGCAGCTTGACGTCAGTAAAAGGACTAATGAGTTTTTTCTTCGTTGGTAGAGAGAGCATTTCTTTAAAAAAAAAGGAGATCACCATCATAATTCAAAAAAAGAAATAAAAAAAATCACTCACATTTTGCCAGTAATATTTTAAGTCCAATGTTAAAATGTTTATCTTGAATTGTTTTTTTTTATTGTACTGGATTTGGATCTACTTGACACAATTTTTGTTATAACATTTTGTCTCTATTATTTATCATGTTCAATGTCATGCATACCTGTTATTTGCATGGTTACTGAAATGCCGTTTTTGGATGTTAGTTTATTTGAATTTGTATGTATGTAACCGTGCTTTTGGTGTGCTTATTATAAATAAATAAAGGATTCGAGCTTATTGCCATCAGTGGAACACAAATCTAGACTCCGTAATCCTGAAAAAACCTATTCCTACCCTGGATTCATATCCAGAACCTTGGGCTCAAAAGTCGCGCTTGCGACAACTGGACCAACAAGACAGAGTAGGTAACACTGCAATATTTCGCCAAGCAAAGTTCGCTATGAACAAGACTTCCAATAAAAACAGCATTTACCGTATACTCCTCCTTAGAACCCCTATGATTGACAGCATAAATATGCTTCAGCACTTCCAAAGCTTCATCTCTTCTTCCAGAGTTGAAGAGGAACTTGGGTGACTCGCAGAAGAAGTAGATGGCCAGGGCCCCGAGGCCTGATGGTAAGGCCAGGACTACGATGAGTAGTCTCCAGGGTTTGTAGACGATGTTCAACCAGGATAGTTCTACGGCGAAGTCCAGTTTCAGGGTCGGGTAGGTAAGAACTGAAAAAGGAAATGTAGTAGAATTACTAAAATATAGTTACATGATTATTTAATTCGTTAATACGTTAGTAGATTTATGATACATCCGAAACTATTACATACAATACAATTCTGAAATTTTAATTTATTTGTTCGGAAATCGAATTCATATGAAATTTGCAAACAGCCTATAGAAAATTCAAAGCGTACAAATAAATACTACAGCAATATAGTACAAAATGTAGTACAACGCCATCTATTGTACAAGGTATGAACTAGCACCAAATTCTGAAATGCGCTTTTAAAGTTAAGTACCTTTATAGAAAAACCGGCCAAGAGCGAGTCAGATTCGCGCACCGAGGGTTCCGGTCAAACTTGAGACATAAACAGCCATATCTTTTGACTGCGTAGACTTAGAGGGTTGATTTTTCACAGCACAAAGGGACCACAGAGTTGAGTACCTACATAGTTTTAATTTCAATAACTGTCAGGCTGTAACCCTATAGACACCGTCTGGTTGAAGGATCCGCCCTTCTCTATAGGGGATGAATAACTTTCAACCTTGTTCTTCATAACGCTATAGAACTAACGCTTCGTGAGTTGCATTATAGCGAGAACACAACTTGTTTTTTCGCGTATTTAGAAGCCAAGATATGAGCCTGTCTGAAATAACATTAGAAATCTGACCCTTACCACCAGCAACGGCAGGAGATAGCAGAATCAGGCAGGTCATGAGCAGCATGTACCGGTTTCTCACTCGCTGGACACATGACTCTCCCACCAGGGTGTAGGTAGCAGAGTTAGCTGCACAAGCACTGGCAAAGAAGAAAATATATAGATTAGGTAGGTACTGGTGAGGAAGATCAAAAGTAACCAGCTTTGATTCGTTTATACCGAAAAGATCTATAAGTTATAAAAAAAAAACGTTTTTGTATAAAATAAAACCGACTACCAGATAAAAAAACAAAAAAGTGGAAAATAACTTTACTTCAAGGAAGTCGGTGGCAAAAACGTCAACGAAACCAACAAAAATCACCGACTTCCGTCTTTATTTTTAACTTTCTTAGTTTTTTTATAAGTCATTTTTATTTTTTACAAAAAAGTTTTTTATTTTACCATTTTTAGTTATGGTATAATGATAAAATTATCACATAATTTAAATCGAGTATTCATTTTCTATTGTTACTAAAAGAACAGCTAGCAGATCATCCATATAGACATAGTGAAAAAAAAAAATCTTATACACGATAACTCTTAAACTACCTAAGCAATATAAATAAAATTGATATGGGCCCACTTGGGAAGTATATACCCTATCAAAGATGAAAAGAATTTTAGGGAGCTTTTTTTACGAATGGAAAATCATCATACAACTTGGTGAGGTGTTTCAGACTTTTAGTGACTAAAAGTCACCCATGTTCCTTCTTTTGCCCTTTATGTTCCGGGGACGCGGTGTCTGTTTCGAACAACCCAAGGGTGTCTCCCCCCCTTAGGGACTGAATTTTGCAAAATCCCGTCTTAGTGAATCCCTACGTCCTATAAGTATTCCCCTTGCAAAATTTGAGACTCCTCATACTTGTAATTAGGACAGTAATTTTCTTTTTTTATCTAACACTAGCTTTTTCCCGCGGCTTCGCTCGCGTTGAATTCGGTATAACACAGTACCTGCTACCTGCAGTTTTTGCCCTTGCGCCTTATTGATTTCTAATAGCAACGCTTAGTTTTCCCTTATCTTCCCTCTTTCTCCCTCATATCCCACTTATTTTTTAAAAATTAGCCTATGTCCGTCTCCTGGTTCCCAACTATCTCTGTACCAAAATTCATCAAAATCGGTTTAGCCATTAAAGCGTGAAGAGGTAACAAAAAAACAAACTCAATTTCGCTTTTATAATATTAATAAGGATATAAAATTCTCGTGTCACAATGTTCGTTCTCATACTACTCCGGCTCCAGAAACAGCTCGACCGATTCTTATGAAATTTTTTATGCATTTTGAGAATCGGCTACTATCTGTCTTTCAAACCCCTAAATGATGAGGGGGACCTGAGCAGCGGGTGAAACCGCTGGCCACACCTAGTATATATTTATAGATAGTTTTGTAACATCCAGTATGAGCTGACTTCTCATTATACGGGAAGCCTATCAATGGAAGGTCAGCGTTTATTTCAAATGAAAGTTGGGTGCCACATCGCATACAATACATGTTCGGGTGTGATAATAATGATTAGAGGCAAAATAGAAAAACAATCTGCTGTTCCGTATATTATGACCGGGTAGATATTCCACTTTGTTAACACCAATTTTAGGGTTCCGCACCTCAAAAGGAGTAAAAAGGAACCCTTATTGGATCGCTTTGTGGTCCGTCTGTCTGTCAATAGCCTTTATCTCGGAAACGAGTTGAGATATCGAATTGAAATTAACACCATATACTCAAATCTGTGGTCCCTTAGAGCTGTGAAAAATCAACTCTTTTACTCTACGCAGTCAATAAATACGGCCGTTTATGTCGCAAGTTTGTACGGAACACTCGGCGCGAGAGTCTGACTCGGCTTTTTTATGACCGATGAAAAATATTTGGGTTCAATTGATGTAGGTACTGAATACGTGGTAAGCGTTTGAGGGTCGTTTCCACCCTGATGTTAGAGGTGCAAATCAACTCTACGCAAAAATTATGCCTGAAAAATTTACATTAATTGAGCAATATTTAATAAAGATTTGAAATTATTTAAATTCCATTACTATTCTGACATTTATATATATTTTAACTTTTTTATTATTCACATAAATATTTTGTAACTACCATGAAGTTAATTTTTTTTTAACATCAACATTTTACAAAACATGTCCGGACCGTTTCTTTTTATTATCTTGCATGCATTTTTTTTGTACTATTCATGTATAAGCAAAAATAAATATCTTATCTTATCTTAAAATATCCTTTTAGGGTGAAAAAACTGGTTTTACAGTCCCAGTCCAAACCCAATCTAACGGATTCAAAAGCGATTTCCTATCTGACCTCCATAACCCAGTTAGGACTGGGTAATACAATACCAAGGCACGAAACAAACTCGGTGAGTAAAAGGTGGTCCCAAACACAACAATAAATCTAAATAAACCTATTAATCACACATCTATCAAGTCAGACTAGAACTAGACTGTTTATTAACTCAGCCTACATCAGAAAAGAGGAGAGCCCATGAAATAGAAGAACTTTAATTTATACTGTCTCTTTAACAAATTATAATCAATCAAAGTCTTTTCAGTATTTTCAGGAAGTTATATAGCTGGCGCCTTCTCAAGAATCTAATAAAAATAATTGAGAAAAATGATGGATTGACACGTTATTTATAAGCTCTGATTCATGGAAATTCAGGAAGCATATTAAGCGGCATCCGTTTTTATCCATCGGGCGCCGCGAGACGACTCCTGGCTACCGTAGATGCGGGTCTGTGGAAGGTGAGCAATGGGTAGCTCACTGTCCGTCCGTCCAGTGACGACAGGCCGTGTGGACGGCGCGTTAGTGTACCACGCGCGCCTCAAAGATATACCAGCAGAGGGGCCTGCCAAGGCCACCGCCTGCCGGGGTTGCCGGTTGTTCGAAAGTGATACCGCGACCCCGAAACGTAAAGGGCAAAAGAAAGAACATGTGTGGGTTTTAGTCAGTACAAGTCTAACACTCCCCCCCGCTCCGTCCAGAGCGGGTGCAGTTATTTGATGGGGAGTTCATCAAATAACTTCGTATTTATTTGAATAAGACATTAACATAAATGGTGTTTAATTTCCTTCACATTCTATGTTTGTATTTATTTAATAGTTTAAAATAATTCTTAGAACAGAAAATAGTGGCAGTAATTTCATCTATGTAGGTATTTTGGAAAAACATCGCCAACCTATAGAGTCACCTTACCAAAAAGGCTAGACAATTGATTGTACAAGTGCAATAAACAAGCTAGCAACAGCTGCGCGTGCGCGTTTTAAACAAATTCTTACTAATATTATAAAAGCGAAACTGAGTTCGTTTGTCACGTCTTCACGCCTAAATGGCCGAACCAATTTTGATGAATTTTGGTACAGAGATAGTTGGGATCCTGGAGAGGGACATAGGCTAAAAAAAGTGAGAAAAGGGGGAAAAAGAGGGAAGAAAAGGGGAGAGAAAGATATTTTTTTTCGATCATCACGCGTTTAGTTAGCGTTAGCCCAAGTAACTATGCCACGCGGACAAAGTCGCGGGCGAGAGCTAGTATAACATAAAAAAGTGAACAAGACGATTCTAAACAATATTACCGGTCACAATAGAAATTTACTAGGAATATTTTCGATTCGTAAAATAATGGTACCTAATAAATAACAGTACCGGTACATCACTAGCAGTATTAAAAACTTTTCCACTATAATTATGTTTCCGTCCAATAAACACTTGACATTCATGATCGAATGGCGAAATGTGGCACATACATATATTATACACATGGTGCTCCGCCACTCGGCCACACAATTAGACGGGTCAAATTAATAAGATCCATGCAATATGGGAAAGAATGACAGTATTAAATGTTTTGATGTGGCGGGATTTTGCCATGACTATTTTTAAAGATGAAGACTTTCTTTGGTATGTTAAATATTTACTTAGTTACAACAAATGTCGTTTAAGTATAAAATATAAGTGTTCAACTTCAACTCTTCATTAATGGCTTTTGTGGACGAGGGATACCACAAAAATATTGTGTTACAGAATAAGCCAATCATGGCATGGGAACATTGAGAACAATGACAGAACACAATTGACAGGTGACATTGACACCTGTCACCGTTTTCACGATTGTATCAAAGAGCATAGAGCTGACAAAAAAGTAGTGATAAGTAACTCACAAACAAACACAAAGAAACTTGACGAGTCCCAGGAACAGCCAGTGAGGAGAGAGGCTGCTAATGCAAGAGAGTATGAAGGACAGCAGCAGAGGTATCACCAGGGTGAACCGACGACCCTTGGTGTCGGAGACGTAACCCCAAAGGTAGGATACCAGGAGTATACCTGGAAATATAAGAAGAAAGCAGTGAGCGACTTAACTGACTAAAAAGTGTACTTATCAGAATTAACACTGGTGGGGACAAAGTTTTTGCAAGTGATAAGTGGTTAGTAGTAAATAATAACAGACGCTCGGGTCGATCTTTAGGTTAAGCCGCGATTGCCTAGGTTGATCTGGGTATGGGTCTACCCGGAACATACCAAGTTTTCACCTTCCTTGTAAGCACGTTAAGCTGATGGGCCCAGCTGTAACTTGTAGATCTTTGACCGTCGGTATCGATAGTCAAATTTCCAAAGATCTGACAACCAGTTTTACCAAGGGGTATCGTATTACCCAGTACTAATTGGATTGTGGAGGTCAGATAGACAGTTACTCCATGTCAAAAATTGGTATTCAGCTGCATCCGAGAAGCTGACCCAAACATATTTTGGAAAAGGCTAAGCAGATGATGAAGTGATTCGTACACGAGATTATTCAAAAGTAATCAGATGAAAACTCAAATCACCAATAAGAATCCAGAATGTTTATCATAGATACGAATAAGAGATCTTTCTAAAAAGAACTTCTGTCCATTTTATTTAGGGTCGACACACCACGTTCTCTTCTTCCATTCTCCCCTTTCAGACGTCACGGCACCATTTACCCTTTTCCCCTTGATGTCATTCTTTACACAATTCATCCATCTTTTCTTTGACCTTCCTCTCCCTCTAAATCCATCAACATTCAGATATATCACTTTTTTAGTAACATGCGCTTCGTCCCTCCTCATTTCACGTCCTTACCAAGACAAACTACTCTCTATCATTGTTTCTGTAACAGGCGCCATTTTCAAACTTCCTCTAATATACTCATTCGTTACTCTATCCATTATTGTCACTCCACATATCCATTTCAATATTCTCATGCAATCGTTTTTCGTCTATCTTTTTTACGGCCCAGGTTATAAACTGAAAGAGGCGACTGGCACTGGCGTGAAAAAGAATGGGGGATGTTTGTTAACATCCATACATCCGCAAAAGCTTTCACCTTAACACGTTCCCTGCGCCATCATTTTTAAAGAACTTTCAGCTGGTGCTTTGGAGCCCTAAAAGATCTCGAAACTAACCTACCCCTTGGTGCGTTTGAGACCTAATGAATCTTCTAAAGATACAGGTTCTCATACTTAACGTTAAATACTCGCAAGGTGTGAAACAACACGATTATATTCAAAGCACAAGACAAAAGTCCTGCAAGAGATCTGATTAGATCTCGTAATGCAACGAACGTGTTAATAACATGTGATAGTTGATCAATTAGAAAGCCTGTTTCTTCCACAAACTACTTCAATTTTCAGTGTTATTGTTACAACCAATTGTTCTGTCACTGTTCATTATACTAGTTTTATTGAGGAAATTGAAGATGCACTTGTAGTCATTCGACATGCTGGCGATGGATATTTAGTTACATTTCTAGAAATGTTATCTTTTATCAGTTTTTCCCAGTTATCTTTAACTGCGCGTAACTGGTGACGTGTTTAAAAAAACCGGGCACCGAAGGTTCCGTACAAACTTACGACATAAACGGCCATATCTTTTGACTGCGTAGACTTAGACACAAATTATTTTTCCACAACTTCAAGGGAGTACAAATTTGAGTGGAATATTTAAATTTCAACTTGATACCTTCAGGCGTTCTCGAGATAAATGGTCTTGGCAGACAGACAGACGGCTAGCAAAGTGATCCAATAAGCGTTTCGTATTTTTTCCTTTTGACGCACGGAACCTTGAAAATAACCCTGCCAGATCTTTTAATCACTTAAGGCATAATGTGGTTTCATTACTTTTCAAATTAAGAGATTTATCTTGCTTGCACTCTAAGTGCATTTATGGGAAAACTAGCTTTTTCCCGCAGCTTCGCTCGCGTTAAATTCGGGTAACACAGTTCCCCTTGCGCCTTATTGATTTGTAATAGCAACGCTAAGTTTTCCCTTTTCTTCCCTCTTTCTCCCTCAATTCCCACTTTTTTTTCAAAAAAGTCTAAGCTCTAAAGCCTATGTCCGTCTCCTGGTTCCCAACTATCTCTGTACCAAAATTCATCAAAATCGGTTTAGCCATTAAAGCGTGAAGAGGTAACAAACAAACAAACTCACTTTCACTTTTATAATATTAGTAAGGATTAAAAAAGAAACAATTGCCTTTGACCAAAGACATTAAGCCAAACGCCTAATTGAGACTTCCAGTGACTCACGGGCTGGGTTTTACCTTGGCCTGAGGCTAAGCATTGCCAAACAATGTGGCAACAGCGTTGAGGAACTTTTTGGTGTCCCTTTTATAGTTTAGGTACTGCTAGTTTATTTAATCATTCTCTTTATCAAAAAGGGGTGCAGCTAGAATGTATCCTGCCGGAGTTGCAGGTTGTCCCTGCCGGGGTTGCGGGTTGTTTGAAAGAAGGGAAAAAGAAGGAACATGGGGGGGTTTTAGTCAGTACAAGTCTGACACTCCCCCATGCTCCGCCCGGAGCGGGCGAAGTTATTTGATGGATTCCCATCCGTAAAAAAGTAAACCACAAAGACAGCATAAAACTTCAGTAAATAATATTTGTAACATAAAATAATTTCATGATCACTAAATAAAAACAACCACCCGGCTCGATTTTCAAGTTAAGCCTAGGCCTACACCGTGGGATCTGGAGGCGATAGTGCTCGCGCGCCTGTTTGAGTGGCGCGCGGAGGCACTACACCGGGGGGAAACTCCGCTACCGCGGCAAATTGCCGCTCAGCGGACAGACCTCCGGTGCGATCTCAATTGCCGCTCAGCGGACAGACCTCCGGTGCGATCTCATGGTGGCATGGAGAGAGCGACTGTCACAACCCCCTGTAGGGCACGCCACAATAGTGGCGGTAAGTCCCCTCTTTGAGGAGTGGCTGGAGAGGCGTCATGGCGTCCTCACCTACCGCCTGACGCATGTCCTCACCGGACACGGAAGTTTCGGGAGGTTCCTGCACATAATCGAGCGGGAGGAAACGCCCGGGTGTTACCATTGTGACGATCGCCCGGAGGACACGGTGGAGCACACAGTGGCGGTCTGCCCAGCTTGGGCGGAGCACCGCCGTGCCCTCGTGAAGGCGATCGGCGGCGGCGATCTCTCGCGTCCGGCCCTGGTTCAGGCCATGGTCCGGAGCGAGAGGGAATGGGAAGCGGTCACCTCCTTCTGCGAAGCAGAAATGCTAGTGAAGGAGGAGGCCGGGCATTTGAGGGAGAGAACCTCAAACCAACCCAGCCGTCGCGGGAGACGCCCCGGGCGCCGGGCGCCGCGAGACGGTTCCCGATTGACGACAGGCCGTGTCGACGGCGCGTTCGTGTTTCACGCGCGCCTCAAAGAGATGTCAGCAAAGCAGAGGGGCTTGCCAGAGCCTCCGCCTGCCGGGGTTGCGGGTTGTTCGAAAGAGATACCGCGGCCCAGGAACATAAAGGGCAAAAGAAGGAACATAGGTGGGTTCTAGTCATTAGTAAGCGACAAAGACAGCATAAAACATCAAATAATATTGGTAACATTTATAACGTCTCACACTTACACATGTCATTCCTGAACGGTAAGAAAGAAAAAATTAATACATTTTGATTCGAAGTGAGGAAACTTTGTCATTGCGCAAAGTCCATTAACACCCCGTTCCAATAAACAAAAACGATTCGTTTTGGTTACGGATAGTAGTATTTTGACAAGTTCTATGAGACGTATGTCAAAATCCTACTATCCGAAAGCAAAACGACTCGTTTTTGTTTATTGGAACCGGGCGTAAGCCGTTGGTCCAGGTCATTTATAGATATTTGTTTTTTTAGTCGTTTTTATATTAATAGATATATGGTAGTCAGTGGCTTGAAAGTCTGGCAACCAGTCTTACCAAAAGGATATCATTTTGCCTAGTACCAGTTGGATTGTAGAAGTCAGTCTAACAGTCACTCCATGTTACATAGGTACTGGTATTCAGCTGAATCCGGTAAGACTGCAAGTCGGACTCAACATTTTTAGAAAAACACTGGCAATTGATTATAACAAGGCAAGTACTCACCAACAAATGGCAAAGACGTGAGGATCCCTTTCTGCATGACGGTGAGCTCCAGATCACAGGCGGCTGCCACGACCAAGCTGAACCCAAACAGGTCTATGCCGATGGCCAGGAGAATAAGGGAACAGGTCATTACCAGAAGAATGTTGTACAGTCCATTGCCTGAAAGAAATATCAAGGGATTAGTAAAAGCAGAGGAACCTGCCAGAGCCAGCGCCTGCCGGGCTTGCGGGTTGTTCGAAAGAGATACCGCGGCCCAGGAACATAAAGGGCAAAAGAAGGAACATAGGTGGGTTCTAGTCATTAGTAAGCGACAAAGACAGCATAAAACATCAAATAATATTGGTAACATTTATAACGTCTCACACTTACACATGTCATTCCTGAACGGTAAGAAAGAAAAAATTAATACATTTTGATTCGAAGTGAGGAAACTTTGTCATTGCAGACGAGGCTGATTTAACGCACGAGCTGAAATGCGAGAGCGTTATAGAGACGAGAACAGGCTCAGTGACAAATTCTCACGTTAATTAAATTACTTTTTGAATACACTTCAGAGAAATTAAATAACAGAACAAAAAGTACTTTTGTCATTAATCAATATGAAACTATGATTTAATTAGATTTTTGCCCGCGCTTAAACAGCCTAATATAAAAAGTTCTTTTTTTTTATTGTAAACAAATTATTTCATAAATGATCATGTTTATTTATAATTTGTGATATTCTATTGATAAACACAATTTATTTTATTAAATAAATATGAAGGCCTTCAAAACAAGCGCCTCCTCTCCTCTCTCCTCGCTCTAAAAAAAAACTATTTGGCGCAACCGTGCACACAAAAATTATTTTCTTTTTGTGTTTAGTTTTAATTTATTATCTTTTTTAAATTTATTTTATTTTTCATTTTGGTTTTGTCTGATGTTATGTGCCAAATAATTTACGTATTTTCTTTGTTTCTTTCTTTCTTTGCCTGACCTAGTTATCGAAACCATGTTTAGCAGTCGCACTGGCGTCCACTCGACCAACGAGTCAGACGAGGTGTACCAGCGAATAAACAGGCACAACGATGTTTCTGGAACACCCAGTCATTCCTTTGTAGACTGAACCTTTCAAAGTGGTATTTTTTGTGAGACAATATCACAAAAAATTATGTTTTTTTTTGTGATATTTTCTCAGTGATTTTTTTTTTGTGATATTTTCTTAGTGATATAAGTAATCTAAGTGATTTTTTCTTGATAATAATTTCTTAGTAATATTTTCGTAATTATATTTTCATAGTGATATTTTCGTAATTATATAAAATGGTGTTATTTACAGTCAATTAGTATGTTACAAAAACAATGCGACAATAGTAATAAAACAAAAACCTATTCGCTTGAATGTCAGACACTATCAAATTGATTGGAACGAAGTCTTTTAGTCTATGTGAATAAAGTTTATTGATACCTACCGTTTGGCAAATACAAAAAAGGAGATAGCCAGAATTGGGCCAAAGTATGTACAGAAACTATATGTATATTAAAAAAAACTAGATTTTTTACTGATTAAAAATAACATGTAACAATAATAACTTTCTACTGGAATGAGCTACAAATTATAATTTTAAATAAGGTTTTTAATTTAATGTACGTCTAAAACTAGCTCCGTAAACAAGCTGTCAGGTCATTTTAAGATCGTTCTAAAACTCGTAGTTCTAAAGAATTTATTAAAAAAAACGATATCTATTTTATTATAGCATTTGTCATGGACATTATAATCATTTTATAAACGAAAAAGGACATTTGATGAAATTATTTTTGTTTTAGTAATAAGTATGTAGTTATTTATTTATTTAACAAAAACTTCGTTCCAAATCTAAAAAAATATATACATATATATATAAAATATATACAGCGTGTTGTTTTGCATCCTCGTCAAATTCAAGGACGTAACTATGCTAATGATTCTCGACCCGAATCGATAATAAAATAAGTAGGTTTTTTTTTTTTTACTTTTTTCGTATTTTCAGAAATCGGTAAGTGCACACAGGTGCGTGCATGCCGCTGTATGATACGTATGCACCGACGCTCACGCACACTGTTCTGTGTGTTCTGTAGGTGATTCTCTACTTTTGAAGTGAAATATTCTGTAATACTGTTAAATTTAAACACACAGAGACAGATCATAAAAGCGCCGTATATTATTATTGATCAGGTACCGTAATTTTCATTGATTATTTATGACTTTTACTAGCACCTCCTAAATTTTGACGAGGATGCAAATCAACATATTGTATAATAATAAATTATACAATATGTTGATCATTATCGATAATTTTTCATCATCATCATCGATAATTATATCGGTAACATCGATATTTTTTCGTTTGTCAAAATGTCAATGTCACGTCATTCCCGTCAAGTCCCGTCATTCGTTTTTGTACTCGTGCCTAATACTGCCTAATTCCTTTTTTGTGCTATGCAATAATATGCTAATAAATATAATAATATGCTGTTTTAAACATACAACTATGTTTTAAAACAATTAAATAATTGTGTCTATTTGATTATGGTGTTTAAAATACATTTTGGCATTATAACATACAATTCTTACCATTTGCATATACCACCTAACCTAGTGACCCAAAAACTTATTTTCTTCCTAATTACGATAGAATTTTGAAAAAAATCTTTCTGATATTAATATGTACGTGTTTTATCTATTAAACAACACATAAATGGTTACTGTTCACATTTGGCCCAACGATGTATGGATTTCTGGCGATCTCCTTTCAATGGCTTAGAATCTTTATTGTCTTATTATTTTTTTATTGGGAGACAACGCACAGGTGCTCAAACGGTGGGTCTAAAAGCATGTTATTAAGCCGAAAGCTTTCTTGTATACGAAGCTAAGTCTTAACAAAACCAGTACTTAGGAAAGATTTTTAGGATTCCATATCCTTCCGTATCCAAAGGGCAAAACGGGACCCTATTACTAAGACGCCGTCTGTCTGTCTGTCACCAGGCTGTATGTTATTAAACGTGATAGTTAAACAGAAGAAATTTCCACAGATAATTTGATGTATTTCTATGGCCGCTTTAATAACAAAAATAACAATAAAAACTGAAGCTCTCATACACCAAACATGATGTTTTTATATATAACTAGCTGCTAGCTGGCGCCCACGGCTTAGCTCGCGTGATATCGAAAAAAAATCTATGTGTTCCAAACTATAATCTACCCCTGTGCCAGATTTCATCAAGATCCGTTCAGCCGTTTTGACGTGAAAAAGTAACACAAACATCCATAAGTACACCCATCCTCACAAAAATACGCATTTATAATATTAGTAGGATTGTACAGAACCCTTCGTGCGCGAGTCCGACTCGCACTTGGCTGGCTTTTTTATACATACCATAACATCTATTGTTAAAACATCATCATACAATTTCAAAACCTATCTTATGTTGAGTAAGGCATCAATTTGTGTCAATTTATGTTCCCAATAGTAAACTATTACAATGACTACTTAAAGATTCAAGTTCAAGTACAAATGATTTTAATTTGTATAGGTACCTATCGATCATTGAAAAGCCTCTGTAAACAATTAATCAAGAACAATCGTTGTCATAACAAGAGAGAGCTCGTAGCTAAATAATAGCAGCCGCTCGGGTCGATCTTTAGGTTAAGCCGCGCTTGCCTAGGTCGGTCTGTAGATGGGTGACTACCTGTTACATACCGAGTTTCCTCTGGCAGTTACAGCTAGTCAGTGTCCCGAAAGTCTGACAACCAGTCTTGCCAAGGGGTATCGTATTACCCAGTTCAACAGGATTATGGAGGTCAGATAGGCAGTCGCTCCATGTAAAATAGTGGTATTCAGCTGCATCCGGTAAGACTGGAAGCCGACCCCAACATAGTTGGAAAAAGGCTAGGCAGATGATGAGTCGTTGTCATAACACTTATTATTGGGAACTTATTTGTTTACAAGAAATGACTGCTTCTACTATTTCCCTGGGACATTAAATAACCTTTTTCTAATTTATATTAATTATTAGTTGTACCCCAAGGTGATCTTAGGGATCGTAGCATAATGTTACTGTATTATATAACATCCTTATAGCCTTAATCGATAAATGGGCTATCTAACACTTAAACAAATCAATTAGAATCAGCAATTTCTGAGATTTATAGATTACTAGCTGTGCCCAGCGGTTTCACCCGCTGAGGTTTAGGGGTATGAAAAATAGATGTTAGCCGATTCTCAGACCTACCCAATATGTACCCAAAATTTCATAAGAATCGGTCGAGCCGTTTCGGAGGAGTACGGTAACTAACATTGTGACACGGAAATATTATATATTAGATAATATCTTAATAACAAATTTTCAATTCAATTCAATAATTTCTGAGATTTGCATCGCCAAACAAACACTCTCTTCAACTTTATATTATTAGTGTTAAATAAAGCAAAATCTAACAAAACAAAGGTACATACATACACACTTTTGCAAATCACGTTCGCTCTACGAAAGAATTTCAATAATTTCAATTGAATCACAAAATGAACAATGACAAACCAATCTAAATATAATAAAAACAGAGCATTGACCTGAAAATCGGAATTAAATTTTCAAACACATTTTCCTCAATAAAAAAAGATTTACAAAGAAATGAGAACGAGACGTCAATACTGCAATAGAACAAATATTTTACACAAAAGTGTTTACACAACAAACTGGTTACGGGAAAAAAACGAAACAATTTTGGACACTTCCCAAAAACATATGACAAGCAGAAATTACGAAAATTATCGCGAAAACTTCATCAAACTAAAATAGGTGAGACAAAGGATAGATTTGAAACTGTAACACAAATCAAAACCCTAAATTACAGCCCTAATTTCGACACACACTTTCTAGAACCTCACTCCAAAAAATTACTATAACAATTTTGGTTTTTGCATTCAATACCTGTCTTATCAAGAGCCTCTTCGAAGGACACAGGGGTTTCATCATTGTGATCACACTTCGTGGTCATGGTCACACGTTCTTCCACCACACTTCCTTGGTTACACTGTACTGAAAGCTTCGCACGCGCGTGTATTTCAAAGTCAGCGTAAGGTTAGCGGGCAGTTGGACGCGAAAACGTTCGGGATGAAATTGGCAGCGTTTTGAAGTGTCTTCGGTGTGACGGCCGCCAAACGCTTGGTCGATAGAAGACTTTCTTTTGTTTCATGTGTCAAATTCTATAATTTGTGAAACAAACGCATTTCGTAGTCTGTTGTGGACATTTTAGTTTATACGCTAGTATCTATTATTATTATAATATAAATGTGCTCAACGTTTTTGTCATAAACAATTGCCTTTACAAACAAATAAAAACCTTTTGCTGATGGCCAAGCGTTTGGCGGCCATCACACACATTCTCATCCTTACTAATATTATAAAAGCGAAAGTGAGTTTGTTTGTTTGTTTGTTACCTCTTCACGCTTTAATGGCTAAACCGATTTTGATGAATTTTGGTACAGAGATAGTTGGGAACCAGGAGACGGACATAAGCTAATTTTTAAAAAGAGAGAAAGATACGAGAAAAAGGATAACTTAGCGTTGCTATTACAAATCAATAAGGCGCAAGGGGAATTGTGTTACCCCGAATTTAACGCGAGCGAAGCCGCGGGCAAAACCTAGTTTATAATATTATAAAGTAGGATTCTTTTGTTTTCAAGTAGTTAAGTGGTAACTAGCGCGACTGCTGAGCATGTGGTCCTGGGTTTGATTCTCAGGCTGGGCAAAGTTTTATTACCTTTACCTAAGTTTTATACGTGCCTAGTTGATGGCAATAAGCTCGCCCACTATTACATGTGACTTAAATATAACTGTCAAAATATCAGTATACTATTTGGGCACCTCTGCCGAACCCTTCGGGCATTATAGGCGTGAGTGATGCTATGTGTTTTTTTTTCAAGTCTACAAGACTCGGATAAGCTGAGAACATTAACCAATCTTCATTCGATCAATAACACCAAGCAGTTGCCACACTCACTGTACGCCTCTCCTTACGACCGCTGAACACAACTTCAGATCAACTACTGAAGTCTACGAAAACATCGAACGAACTTCATTAATCAGAATACATTGACTGCTATTAACTAGCATCTATCAAATTATGTCTTGCAGGACAAGCAATGGATAAGTTGAAATGATGACGACGATCGCACCGTGGCACCGTGCCAATAAGGAACGAAATGGATGAACAAGGTCGTGTGACGAACTGTTACGTGAAATATATCTGTGATTGTTGAACTACTTTTTAATTACAATAAATAATTTGTTTATTTCTGATAATTACAAAGGTTTTGCTACATGGTTTGATAAAAATAATATTAATTTTAGTTATCAAAAACTAAAGAAGGCATTTTCTCGATTTGTTCTACTCAAATCTTTTCATTTCATACCCATTTCATGGTTAATTAGTCCGCCATCTTTAGGAGTACGCCATATTGGATTTAACATGTGCTGACATGCATTATTATTCAAACTGAACATGTATGCAAAATATCAGCTCTAAGAATACCGGGAAGTGAGTCAAATTTAAATTGTAAGATTTTTTACATAGTTTCTGTAACTATTTAAAAAAAATCTCACAAGTTAAACTAATATAAAAAAATCGTGCTAAAAACAAAATATTCACAAAGAAATCTTATAAGAAAAACACATATGGATGGAGAGCCAGGTTGAAGTGGGAGTGGGCGGGCAGGCCACGTCGTACGGATGTATCAGGAGATATGGGCAAAGACTGTCACACTGGATGCCTGAGGAGGGACGGCGCCGTCGAGGTGGACAGCAGCGAAGGTGGCGCGACGATCTGCTACCCTACCATTACGACTTAAATCAGAACTTTTTCCACTGAGGGAAAGAGACAGAGCTATACAGGGTGTCTAGCACCATCTCTTTCTCACACAGGAATAAGAACTGATATAAGATGTCATGGTAACCCTACTGATCATGTATGTGGGGCTTACATGGCCAGAGATCATACAGGTTAGAGAGATGTGGAAAGAGAAAGGGGAGGTTTAAGCCCAGCAGTGGGACATAAAGTAGGCTAAAAAATAAACCCGGCCAAGTGCGAGTGAAACTCGCGCACCGAGGGTTCCGAAAAAACTGGCAACATAAACAACAACCATATCTTTTGACTGCGTAGACTTAGAGGGTTGATTTTTTCACAGAACAAAGGGACTACCAATTTGATTATATGGTTTTAATTTCAACTCGATACCTTCACGTGTTCCCGAGATAAAGGGTGTTGATAGACAGACAGACAACAAAATGATCCAATAAGGGTTCCGTAATTCCGTTTTTTCCTTTTGAGGTACCTAAAACTGGATTGAAAACTGATCCAAATAATTGTTATGTTAGTAGCTAGCCAACTAGCTCATTAAATCTTTCGCCTAGCAATAAAGGGAACAACTGAACATCTCGAACAACGCACAGGGGTCAATCGATATAGAGGAGACATACAGTCTCATCTTTGTTCCTTATCATGTATTTGGATTGTTGCCAGAATTCGGTATGTCCAACTTGAGAAAGGCCTTTAACTCATTGAGACTTTGACCTCTTTTGTTAAAATCGGCTCACAATTGACGAAAAAGTCGCGTAAAAACACAAAAAAGTCGAAATGTGGAATGTGAGCTCGGCTGTCATTGTGCCGATAGTAGTTACGGCCAATGGCCTGATGGCCAAGGGTATCGACGACCATCTCTCGAAGCTCTCCTTAGGCGGTTGGATTAAGGGCCTGAATCAGAT
Source organism: Ochropleura plecta (assembly GCA_905475445.1). Taxonomy (NCBI): domain Eukaryota; kingdom Metazoa; phylum Arthropoda; class Insecta; order Lepidoptera; family Noctuidae; genus Ochropleura; species Ochropleura plecta. The sequence continues at coordinate 2,184,214 of FR997733.1, read as the reverse complement.
ACTCTCGTATACTTTTCGATACGGCCCGCATTGTGAGGAGGTTTCTGTCTCTGGAGCCCTAACCACCCTGCTACCGATACCGCCGGAAACCTATTTTTAAATCTTTTTATAAATATTATAATAAGAGCCTTGCAATTTTGAATTGGTTCTCTGGTACATTTTACTTAGTTATAAAATGTCCCTTAATTCAGCGTGCCTCTTGGCAAAGGGCTCCTCAGCTGCTTCCACTATACTCTATCGCGAGCCACTCTTCTCCAGTTGGGGCCCGCCGTCAGTTTTAGCTCGTCCTCCCATCTTATTGTTTGTTTTCCTCTACTCCTTTTCCCATCTCTGGGGTACCAATCTGTCACTATTTTGCTCCACTTTTCCTGGTTGTCTCTCATCATGTGACCTGTCCATCTCCATTTAAAAAATATATTATTTAAGAAATATTTAAAAAATTATTGATACGTGTGAGGAAAGGAAAATATTCATACATCCTCACAAACTTTCGCATTTATAATGAGTAGGACTATCAGCCTAGATTTTCCCAATTTAGGGCAAAAGTCATCCGTACTCTCCATTGACTTCCGTGTGTATGTTTTCCAGTTACTTCACGTGAAGCAAATTTAAGAGAAAGCTCTTAAGCTTTTAAAGACAAAGGGCCAAATTCGTCACCCATACATGAAAAGTCTTAGTTCCACGATATTTTTAGAAATTTAAAAAAAGTAATACTAAACCTTCAATCCTTTAACTGTTCACAGTTAGGCAAAAGCATCTTCTCATACAGAGAAGGCAGGGCCATTGATGACCACACCTGCTCAAGACGGGTTGGCGATTTTAAGCTTTTAAATTAAATTTTAAGCTGCACTTGCTTACAGCAGTTAACACATTAGTTCTTGCACTAGTACCTATAATAAATGATGTCGTGTTAGCCCAAAAGTTAAGCGCCTCACCATTTACGTATGAGGTTGTGGGTTCAAACCCAGGCAAAGTACCTATGTGACTTTTTCAATTCATATGTACTTTTGTTAGTTTCACGCGTTCGTGTTCCATTCGCACCTCAAAGAGATGTCAGCAAATCAGATGGGCCTGCCAGGGCCACTGCCTGTAGGGGTTGCATGTTCTTCGGAACAAAAAGGGCGAAAGAAGGAACATGGATTGGTTTTTAGTCAGTAAAAGCCATCACAAAAATGTTATAATTTACAAAAAATTAAGTGTTCTAATTTGAACTATATTAGTTACTAGCTGTGCCCAGCGGTTTCACCCGCTGCTCACTCAGGGGTATGAAAAATAGATGTTGGCCGATTCTCAGACCTACTGAATATGCATATAAAATTTCATAAGTATCGGTCGAGCCGTTTCGGAGGAGTATGGGAACGAAAATTGTGACACGAGAATTTTATATATTAGACTAGCTGTGCCCAGCGGTTTCACCCGCTGCTCACTTAGGGGTATGAAAAATAAATGTTGGCCGATTCTCAGACATACCCGATATGCACACAAAATTTCATAGAAATCGGTCCAGCCGTTTTGAAGGAGTATGGTAACTAACGCTGTGACACGAGAATTTTATATACATATATTAGATTTTATATATTAGACGATCCCTCTACTAATACACTCGTAACTAGCGGCACAAACGTCGAAAAATAGTGACCTGAAATGACCTAGTTACTACTAGGGCACCACTCCTCAGTTATTGATTATTTTTTGTTAAATATTTAGGCCAACAAAACACAAAAGGTAAGGTAAGTTATATTTTTTTACCGAGTCTCACTGAGCCCTCGTGTCCCCCTATAACAACTAAATTATATGGATTGTGGAGGTCAAATAGCCAGGTGCTCCATGTAAAATACTGGTATCCAGCTGCATCCGGTTAGACTGGAAGCCGACCCTAACATAGTAGGACAAGGATGATGAACTGGTCACGAGATCAAATAATTAGTCAGATAGACTGCCAGCGCTGTGCTGTGGGCTCCCATAGCACAGTGTCATGCTGAGTGGTGACCTACCTGTCGCAGTCACGACGTGCAAGCTAATTTCATTTTGTCCCATATATGTATTTGTAAATGTTTGTTATGCTGAAGAAAAGGGAAAATTAGCTTTATTGCTATTACAATAAATCAAGCGCAAGAACAAAAACTACAGGTAGCAGGTACCTGCAAATCAGGAAAAGGAAACCCCAAATTTAACGAGAGCGAAGCCGCGGGCAAAAGCTAGTTTACCTATAAATAAATGAATGGGTACTCCTGACATCACAAATAACATTATTCCTGGTTCAAGGAACGTCAATTGTGTCCATAAATAATAACTGTCAAGGCAATCATTACGAAGTCTTGGGATTAATTAACTTGTTTTGCTTCAGTAATTAAACCTTAGGGCAATGAATTTAAATAGTTTGCACGTGCAATTGTTTTAAGCTTATAAATATGTATAACACGAGCTCTTTTTCGTTCCAGGATTTTATAAAGACACTGACATTTTGAAGATGAAAAGATTTTTCACTGTATTAAGAGGTACAGTTTGATTTAAGTGAGGAAACTTTGTCATTGCGGCCGAGGCGGAACTAACGCCCGAGCTGCCAGGCGAGGGTATTATAGAGCCGAGAACAGCAGTGACAAATTCTCACGTGAATCAAACAACGCTTTTTAATACACTTACGGAAATTAAATAACAGAACGAAATTAAATAAAATTACTTTTGTTATTAATCAGTATGAATTTATGATTTAATTTGTTTTTTCCCGCGCTTTGTCTACTAAAACTGAAGGAGAAACAGAGATATGACACCGCTGTTTAGTGGTTTGATATCTTTGTTTCTAATATAGGGTTTTCCAATAAGAGGTGTTATTCTGATATTCAAAGAAAAATGCCAATTTTTAAAATAAATGATCGGATGTTTATTTTATTTGACGGCACGGTTGGCGCAGTGGCTGAGCGATCGACTGCTGCGCTGCGTGTCGCGGGTTCGATTCCCGCACGGAACAAATATTTGTATGACTTGTAGATAGTTGTTACGGGTCTGGGTGTTTGTGTATGTGAGTTTAAATGTTTGTAAACGCACCCACGATACAGGAGAAATTCCTAGTGTGGGGCAACGTTTTTTTTTAAAAAAAAAATATTACAAAGAGGTAAAGTATTCCGTTTATAGTGGAAAGTAACATCAGACAAATAACCACCTCGACCACGCTTACGGGACCATAACCTTTTCATGAAATTTTCCACAACCAAATCGTAAAGTGGCTGCCCTATGTCCTCGATAGCCTCACGAATTCAATGTTTGAGGTCTTGAATCAACGCTGGGCTGTTAGCGTAGACCTTCTCTTTCACGTGGCCCCAAAGGAAGAAGTCTGAAAAATCACTGACGACTCTAAGGCAGCTAGCAGTTGTTTATTGATAACCGTGGTGAAATCAGAATAAAAACTTTTTAATAAAAAATTGAACCGACGAAAAGTGAAAAATAAAAACCTTATAATCTAGCTAAGCTCTAAAGTTAAAGTATGAGGTTAATTTCAAGTCGGCGCCAAGCAAACTATTTATTGATTTTCATAGCGTAACATGGTAAACGTTGTCAACTTGATTGATCGTCGATCATTGTTTGTTGGCGCCGCCTCAAAATTAACCTCATACTTTAACTTTAGAGCTTAGCTAGATTATAAGGTTTTTATTTTTCACTTTTCGTCGGTTCAATTTTTTATTAAAAAGTTTTTATTTTACTCTTTTTGGTTTTCTTCTACAACAAATTTGTTCTTGCTTTACTTAATCTAATTTGTATAAAATTTTTGACTGTTATTCAAATTCCAAATTTTTCGGCTTTTAAAATAAAATATTGTCTTTTGCTATCTAATTTCCTTTTTCGTCGATTTTTTGTATACTTCGACACTACTAAATATTTGGTAGCTATTATTTTGAACCCACATTAGTTGCTTGTGATATTTAATAAAAATCCTTGATAGGCGAACAGACGCGTAAGATGAAGGATTCGGGGATGGGAGCTTCGATAAGAACGTTCCTTACCGTCAAACAGGTTGACAAGTACTAAGATGACTACCATGAATTCGAAACACTATCGAGTGTTTGTTGTTAGACCTCCAGATATTCTAGTACCTACCAAAAATCTGAAGAATTGTGTTAACAATGAAAGCAAAGGAAATAGAGTGATAGCAATGGCTGTGTTGCTAGACCTCGATTGGTTGCATTTTCAAAAGAACACGTAAGTACTAGAAATGTTTTTGACCGCATGATGTAGCCCGTAATTCTAAGCTGGGCCGTCAATTTACATAAACTTCAAGGGACGACCCTCGATAAAGCAAGAATTGACCTGGGACTACATTTTATTAGCATCATTATCAAATTTTGAACCAAATAAGGTGTTAATCCACATGATGAGCGCGCTGACTGTAATGCAGCTACTGAAAGGTTAACCCACTATGCCCTGCACATATACAGATATTTAATTCTTACAGTAATGGCTAAAACATTCTTATTATGTTTTTTCAAATAAGGGCATCCGTCCGTCGATGACACGCATAACCCAGTAAGGTCTACAGTTTTTAATAAAGTTCAAGAAATAAGCCCAAGTGGCGTTATACTGTTGGGGACCTCTTGTAACTGTCTTCCATTTCCACTGCCATAGCTTTGATGACAATCATACTCCAGCAAGGCATCAACAGTTCTCATCGACGTACATGAAATGAGCCTATACACAATACAGCTGCTGTAAGCTATTGAGAATGTTTAGTTAATACTTCCCGTCTCCATCATCAGACCTTCCATGACCGTAATTCTCCAGCTAGGTCTAAAGATCACGTCAAGGTGCATTTAATGAGCCCAAACACGATATAGCTACTGTAAACTGTTGAGAACGTCTTGCAAATACCTTCCGTCTCCATCGTCAGATCTTCAGTGACAGTAATTATCCAAATTGGCTCAAAGTCCTCATCAAGGTTAATAAAATGAGCCCAAACACAATATAGCGGCTGTAAATTGATAAGAACCTCTTTCAAAAGCCTTCCGTCTCCATCGTCAGACCTTCGATAACAGCGCTATTCTCCAGCTAGGTCTAAAGTTGTCGTCAACGTGCATGAAATGAGTTTAAACACGATATATCGCTGCTTTAAACTGTTGAGGACCTCTTGCAAAATGCAAGTATTTCCTGTCTCCATGATCTGATGATGGATGCATCATCAGATCATTTTGACGCCGTATTATCATCAGAACTACATATGTGTTTCAAATTTAAACAAAATCGGTTCACAATTGCAAATTTAGTATGAAAAAAAATCAATCAACCCCTATTTTTCCACCCTTCGGGGGGGATTTTTTTTTCAATTTGAAATGGGACCAACTTTGAAATATACTCTCTCCAATGAAAAAAGAATTTTTCAAATCGGACGTCTCAGTAAAAAGTTATGCGTGGTCATACATAAAAAAAAAAAAAAAAAAAAATATACATGTCGAATTGAGAACCTCCTTTTTTTCGTCGGTTAAAAAAAAGAAATCCCTCGTTGCTATAAGTGAGATAAAAGCACGTGTGTGAAATACATTGCATGTTGAACCTAATTGTAGTGCAATAAGACCCAGTTTTCAAGGAAGGGTATCGAAAAAAACAACAACAGCATGTAAAAGGGGCGAACATTAGTTTGTCCCTTTTTTCAAGAATCATTAATAGAGGGAAAGTAGTTGCAATATTTACGACAATGGAACGCCTTCACATTGTTTTTGAGAAAAGCGCATTTAAACCACATTTTGCTAGTGGTTTTACAGCAGGCGTTAGGCGTTCCTGAATTTTTATTTTCGTTCCTTCTGTATTGTGGGATTGACAGATAGAAAGAAAATTTATCTATTAGAATAGTGTTAATATGACGTCCATTTAACCATTTTATTTATTTATTTTCTTTTCGTTGGTCTGCTGGCAGCAATTTCTCAAAAAATAAGGAGTACCTTTGTGTTTACTCAAATTTTACATGTTTTTTCCTGTCTTGTCTGCTACAACTACAGGACTACTGTGTGTACATAAAGAAATAAATAAACACGACACCTATGTTTAACCTTCGAGGATATCAAGCGTAATGTTTTGTTTTCTTACATCACTCCATAAGGTCTAAAATGGCCACTTAAGCAGACTCATAATCCTGACTTCCTTACTAATATTATAGAAGCGAAAGTGAGTTTGTTTGTTTGTGACCTCTTCACGCTTTAATGGCTAAACCGAGTTTGATGAATATTGGTACAGAGATAGTTGAGAACCAGGAGACGGACATAGGCTAATTTTTTTTTAAAAGTGGGATGTGAGGGAGAAAGAGGGAAGAAAAGGCACTTAGCGTTGCTATTACAAATCAATAAGGCGCAAGGGGAACTGTATTACCCCGAATTTAACGCGAGCGAAGCCGCGGGCAAAAGCTAGTAGGTTAATAATATGAATTTCGTTACTCGTCGTTATTCGTAAAATGGTCACAAAGTAACAATTCACGGTATTAACTGCATCTGTGATAATTTTAAAAATGTTAATGTAATTCATATTATAATCCTACAAGCTTCCGCCCGCGACTTCGTCCGCGTGGCATAGTTACTTTGGGATAACGCTAACTTTAACCCGCGTGATGATAAAAAAAAATCTTTCTCTTCCCTTTTCTTCCCTCTTTCACCCCTTTTTTCTAACTTTTTTTTAAAATCAGCCTATGTTCGTCTTCATAGTCTGTTCGTCATCTCTGTACCAAAATTCATGAAAATCGGTTTTGCCATTTAGGCGTGAAGACGTAACAAACAAACTCACTTTCGCTTTTATAATATTAGTTTAGACGCCCTTATACAATATTATTATGTTGATTTGCATCCTCGTCAAAATTTAGGAGGTGCTAGTAAAAGTCATAAATAATCAATGAAAATTACGGTACCTGATCAATAATAATATACGGCGCTTTTATGATCTGTCTCTGTGTGTTTAAATTTAACAGTATTACAGAATATTTCACTTCAAAAGTAGAGAATCACCTACAGAACACACAGAACAGTGTGCGTGAGCGTCGGCGCATACGTATCATACAGCGGCATGCACGCACCTGTGTGCACTTACCGATTTCTGAAAATACGAAAAAAGTAAAAAAAAAAGCCTACTTATTTTATTATCGATTCGGGTCGAGAATCATTAGCATAGTTACGTCCTTGAATTTGACGAGGATGCAAAACAACACGCTGTATTCATGAACCTACGTTCAAATCATTTCAGATGTAACACAATTTAATGTGACACGTGCTACGGGCTAAGTTGAACCAAACAATACAATGACTTGAGGTAATTTGATAAGATAAAATCAATCTTTTATCTCGCGTTACTCAATGTTGCATATTTGTTTTACGATGCAGGTAGACATACCTAAATACTTATCTAAGTTTAGCCGTTGATATGAAGATAATAATTATATTATGTATTTTTGAACTGCTTGTGACATCTCTTAATTGTACCTACTAATGTTTTACATTGCGTACCTTAAAACCAGCGAAGTGCGAGTCGGTTTCGCGCACGTATGGTTCCGTACCATTATCTATAAAAACGGCAAAAAAGTCACGTTAGTTGTAAGCCCCCTTAAATAGTTATTTTATTCTGTTATTTGTAATTTATTGTTTTAGCGGTTACAGAAATACATCCTCTGTAATTTCAACTGTCTCACTATCACCTGGTGACAGACGGAGAAACGAACATACGGACATACGGACGGACGGACGGACAGTCTTTTTAAGAAAGCACCACACAGATTGTGTGGACCTGTCCAGTCAGTGCAAGCATTTGTCAGTTATCGTGTAGCTCAACTCATAACCCAAGGAGCTCAACGACACGACGAACAATACCAAAAAAGGACATTTGTGTAGGTGCAACCATTCCTGTTGCACTGCAGTAATATAGAAGCCCTCATAACCCTGAAGGTATTGTTATTGTTGTTTTAGTTGAACATTTGCTTGCTAGCGTAGTATAGTCCTCCTGACCGTTTTCAGGCACTGCGGCCAATCTCTTTCTTTTTTTCTTTGCAAGCACGTGTGCGCTTTCATAGGTGCAGTCTCTGTTCCCTCACTCTCATAGTCCGATGGTACAGTAATCCGACACGACCGAAGAGACATCAGGCGCAGAACCAACGGCTTAACGTGCTTTCCAAGGCACGGGGGTATCTTGCCGCCAACGTCCAAACTACGGGCTGCTACTGTGAAAATTCTAATGGAAAATCCCAATACCATTTTTTGCCCGACCTGCGAGTCGAATCCAGGACTCTCAGAAATACAGGACAGTCGCGTTTGCAACTGCGAGACCGACGGAGCAGTACTTGCGTAGTTACAGTTTAATTAACGCATTTTGTTTGTAGCTAGAACTATTCGTCATAGAACAAAGAAAACTTGAGAGGTGTCAAGGGACACCCGGATGGAACTAAGTTATTATTTATTATGTACAAAAACCTGTATACACTCAACAAAAATAATCATCGCGACACCACACTGTTCAATGCGAAATAGAAAGACGAAACGAAAATAACTGGCTTGCTTTCTATGAGAGAGAGAGAAAGACAGAGAAACACGCGCACGCCGCACGCCTTACAACTAAGTATAGCCAAAAGTGTCGATACAACTTTTGGTCTTAATTTTTCCGTCTAGCCCCCTTTCGCAACGCGTGATAAAGAACTTCGTTCCAAAATATCCAAGACCACACCACGTTAACTCATAGGTAGTCTTCTTTACACAAAAGCAACATAGCAACATTAAATACTTAGGCCTAATTAATGATCTCACAATCTTATTTCCTCTTTGCCTATTATTTTTGATGAAAACTTCCTCCAAAAGATTGACTAAGTACTCCGACCTATATATCAGATGAACTTCCTTGTGATTGGTGATCTTATTAAATAATTAGGTTGTGACTTTTTGGGTGGCCAGTAGTCCAGTACTGTAGAGGTCTGATAACGTTAATCAAACCTTTGACAGCACAGGCTGGTTTGCAAAGACATTCGAATACTCAAGTTTTTAAATAAAGATTTAGAACGAATAAGTAGATGAGAATGGCATAGGAAGTGTGTGATATGTATTGATAAAATTAAGGAACAAAAAATATAATTTTAAAGTATTTTATCTTCTTTCAATAACGTACTTACTACTACGTATTACCCTACACATTACAGGGGGTCTAATATGGACGCTTTAGCAGAATCTTTCGCTTTAGCAGAATTTCTCCGTAACTAGAAGATTCTTCCCAAGTATGCTCAAAAACAATAAAATGATCTTTTGTAAACTTTATGTCAGCGTCAAAACTGTTAATAAATGAAGTTTGCTAGCAAATTTTAAGTTGTAAGGAAGGAGGTTAGTACCTATTTAAGAGACAATATTTTTTTTTTTACCATAAACTGATAAGTTTATGTTTATGGTCATGGAAGACTCCTAGAAAACAACATACTTAAACATAATTTTATTTAATGTGTAGGTAAATAAAAATGCATAATGTGGGTAGTGTGGGTACCGCTATTACATGCCAGTTACTCATTAATATAATCACTACTTACTAATTGCAATGTACCTAAACAAATATTGTATCCGATATTAATGAGCCTCGTTTGTGGAATAACATCAAAAAATACCCGGATAATTCGGACTTGCACCCCGAGGCCGAGGGTATGTATCTACCATACCTTACAGTTCCAAAAACAGAGCGTAACTTGAAGCCGTGGATAACACCGGGTTTACTCCGCTGTATACGGCACCGGGATCGCATGCATGTCAAACTCAAAAAGTCTGTAAATAATGTACCTATTATTAAAAATCACCTACACTCGCTATCGCAACTTCTGCAATTCGCTGCTGAGAAATCTTAAACGCTCGTACGAAAAAGAGCAGTTTCGCAATGCAAAAAATAATGTTAAAGCTACTTGGAATGTTATTAAGAAAGTCTCGGATCTCCAAACTCAGCGTTCTTCCTCGTTTGACTTACTAAATCTAATAAATAACCCTAAATCTTCACTTAATCATGTAAACAACTTTTTTGCAAATGTAGGCAGTACCTTAGCGTCCAAATTTAAATCGCATACTATCGTGCACAATCCTGTGACAATTTCAGAGTCGTGTAGCTCAATGGCCCTCCTTGAGGTAACTGAAGACGTTGTTGACTCCATTATCTTGGGTCTTATGAGTGACTGCGCTACTGGCTTAGACAGCATACCTCCTAAAATAATAAAGGCTTCGCGATGCGTATTAGTCCCGATTATAACTCACGTCTGTAATCTGTGCATACGTGAAGGCGTCTTTCCGACGGCTTTCAAAAAAGCTTTGGTTCAGCCCATTCATAAGTCTGGGTGCACAGATGATGTCAGTAACTACCGCCCAATTTCAATTTTAACTTCTATGTCAAAGATCTTGGAACGTATTTTGAACAAGAATCTGACAAGTTTTCTGGAAACTAACAATATATTAGGCAATAACCAATACGGGTTCAGAAGAGGAGTAAGTACCGAAGATGCAGTTATGGATTTATCAAATCACGTAGCTAGGACGCTAGATAAAAAACACAAGTGCTTGGGAATTTTCCTTGATCTGTCAAAAGCGTTTGACACCGTCTCTGCCGCAGCTTTATTGAGAAAAATGGAAAACATTGGAATACGTGGTCATACATTGAAAATCTTCGCAGACTATTTGACTGATCGCACCCAAAAAGTAAAAATCGGCAAACATAAAAGTGACGAGCTTCCAATGGCATACGGCGTTCCGCAAGGTAGCATACTAGGACCTACCCTCTTTCTCATTTATATAAATGATCTCTGTAAACTGCCTCTGGAAAATCTTTACGTACGCGGATGATACTGCCCTTATCGTAGATGGTTATGACTGGCCTCAGACATACCAAAAGGCTGAGGCTGCGCTTTCCTCTGTAATAAAATGTTTGACCGATAACCTACTTACTTTAAACGTTGAAAAATGTTATAAAATTATATGTTCCCTTTGCCATCCGATCAAATCTGTGTCCCTCAAATTCCCTTACTCTAAAAGCACATGCTTGTGGCTCCTTAACTCAGTGCAGCGGCCTCTTCCTCAATAAATCCCCTTGTGTAAAATATCTAGGAGTTCTCATTGATCAGCATCTCAACTGGCATCCCCATATAGTAAAGGTCGCGTCCCGAGTACGTAAACTTATATATGTGTTCAAGAAACTACGAAACTCTGCTGATAGTGAAACGCTTAAACTAGTATATTTTGCCCTTTGCCAATCCATACTAACCTATTGCCTTCCCGTTTGGGGTGGTGCCACAAAAAATGTGTTTATTCGCCTTGAGAGAGCCCAGAGAGCTGTCCTTAAAGTAATGCTCTCTCGTCCACGTAGGTATTCCACTCTACAGCTCTACTCCGACTGCAAGGTCCTCTCTGTCAGGCAACTCTATGTGATCCTGTCTACCCTTCGCAAACACTCAGAACGCCCTATAAAGAAACCGACAGGCCGGCTTAAGCACAATGTCTTCCCTCACGAACGCCATAGAACTGCCTCTGCCAAACGTCAATTTTATATTATGAGCAATGTTTTATACAACAACTTGAATAAAAAAATTAAAATATACTCGTACCTAAAACACGAATGCAAAAAGTTACTCATCATAGACTATCTCCAAACATTAAATTACGACAACACTGGGGATCTACTGCTGGGTATTTTAGTAACATAATGCTTGAATCGAAATCTGACCACACTTACACCATACACTTACTCACTACACACATACACTCATGCACATACACACTCATTCACATCCTACACTTACCATAACACCATTATGTTTTTTTTTATTTTATTTTTTCTTTACATATATGTTTTACCTAGATTCTTATTTCTTTGCCACCATTCTGTTTGACATCACGTTTTTCTATAAATATGGCTTGCTTGTTTGTTTCGGAGAATCACTGACTCCTAAGTCACAGGCCTACACCTAGTTTAGGAGTCAGGGTATTTATATTTTGGTGCCATTTTAATAAGCCTTATTGTTGTTCAATGTTATTTTATTGATTTTGTTATGTAATGGCTTTTGGTGAAATAAAGAAATTTATTATTATATTTATTTATTTAAACTTGCGACATAAACTGCCATTGTTTTTGACTACGTAGAAATTGAGGGTTTGTTTTTTTCATAGCTTCAAGGGAACACATAAATGAAAAAGTCTGTGGGACTTAAGTATGTATATTTTCATCTAAGTTTTAATTTCAACTCTAAGTACCTATACCTTATCGCGTTCCCTAGAGAAAGGGTCTTGACACACAAATAGACAGACAGCAAAATGATCCTATACGGTTTCTGTTTTTTTCCTCTTGAGAAACGGAACCTCAGTCAAGAAAAGAGATTTTAACCAGGCTCAGCAGGAAGGATGAAAAGTCGGGCTGTGCTTGATAACCCAGATTCGTTAAAAAAGATAATAATTTAAATTAAATTTGATCGGTTTCTAAGAAATAGCAAACTTTACCTAACGAACTTTGCTTACTTAGTTTTTTTGCTGACAGTACACACATGAAATTGCTATTTTTCTGTACGGTTCTACCATCGTTACCTGCCGACAATGACCGAAAAGAACTTCCGCCATTGTTATTATCTACTTGAGTATATTATAAAATGAAAACATTGCAATAGAAAAAGTTCGATAATTTTAACCACGCTTTGATTCACGTCCAAATCGCTCCACAGTTGGTGGCGTTTTTGGTGAACTTGCATAAAAAGAACGGCCAAACATAGAACCTCCACGTTTTTTGAAGTCGGTAAAAATTAAACGTCACCAGCGTTACAAAATTGCAAAAAAAAATTAAAAGCAAAAAGCCAACGTTACGCGGTGTTCCCAGGCAGTCACCCATCCAAGTTCTGACCGCGCCCGATGTTGCTTAACTTCGGTGATCGGACGAGAACCGGTGTATTCAACGCAGTATGGACGTTGGCGAAAACTTGGTCAAAATGATCGAACTGTTTCTATTGCAATGGCGTCATTTTTCATCATTCAACGTATTGGGGACGGTAGTAAATTTAGCATCAAAATTATCGATGTTAATCTATGAACAGGGTGTGATGTCTTGTTTTAAAGTTATTGACCTTCATTTAATTACTCTTTGTCTTTATTGCGAAACAATTAAAGAGCGATAAACCCGAAATCGTCTGGAAAAAAGTATCACAGTATTTATAACTATGTGTGGGTAAGTAGTTCATTCATATTTATTTTTTTAGGGTTGGGAAGTCGTTTAATGTTTCTCCCCGCTCCGTATATGTATATAAAGATATAGTATACACACGTATATCCTGAAAATTTAATTCAGTGGGATAAAATGAGCCACCTTTGTGCTCTTGTAATGTTCTGTCATGTATTTAGTGTGTGCATAAATTATTAAAAAACAGTAAGTACAACTTACAAAAATTTTTTTTTGGGATGGGAAGTCATCAAATAACTTCCCCGGCTCTGGGCGGAGCGGGGGGGAGTGTCAGACTTTTATTGACTAAAACCCACCCATGTTCTTTCTATTGCGCGTTATCTCTTTCGAACAACCCGCAACCCCGGCAGGCGGAGGCTCTGGCAGCCCCTCTGCTTTGCTGACTCTCTTTGAGGCGCGCGTGAAACACAAACGCGCCGTCGTCGACACGGCCTGTCGTCAATAGACGGACGGTGGGTGAGCTACCCATTGCTCACCGTCCACAGGCCCGCATCTACGGTGACCGGGAGTCATCTCGCGGCGCCCGGCGGCGCCCGGGGCGTCTCCCGCGGTGGCTGGATTGGTTTGAGGTTCTCTCCCTCAAACGCCCGGTCCTTTGCTAGCATTACTGCTTCGCAGAAGGAGGTGACCGCTTCCCATTCCCTCTCGCTCCGGACCATGGACTGAACCAGGGCCTGACGCGAGAGATCGCCGCCGCCGATCGCCTCCACGAGGGCACGGCGGTGCTCCGCCCACGCTGGGCAGATCGCCACTGTGTGCTCCACCGTGTCCTCCGGGCGATCGTCACAATGGTGACACCCGGGCGTTTCCTCCCGGCACGATTATGTGCAGGAACCTCCCGAAACTTCCGTGTCCGGTGAGGACCTGCGTCAGGCGGTAGGTGAGGACGCCATGACGCCTCTCCAGCCACTCCTCAAAGACGGGACTTACCGCCACTATTGTGGCGTGCCCTTAGTTTTTGCCCTTGCCCCTTATTTATTGTAATAGCAATGCAAAGTTTTCCCTTTTCTTCCCTCTTTCTCCCACATAACTCTATTTTTTTTTTTTAAATATGTCATATAACATATGTCCGTCTCCAGGGTCCCAACTATCTCTGTACCAAAAAACATCAAAATCGGTTTAGCTATTTAGGCGTGAAGACTTAATAAACAAACAAACTCACTTTCGCTTTTATAATATTAGTAAGGATATCTTATTGCGTTTCTTTTAGCAAAACCCGTAACCAATTAAATATTAATGACGATAACACACTTGTTAGTTATATCATTTCAGGAATGGCGCAATGCTTAAATTAATGGCGGTGGTACATCCGGTGTATTCACTTAGTATCCACACGTTCTCCTTTCTAACTTAAATTGTGAATAGGCGTGACGAAAGATTTTAAAATCCTCTTCCATAATGTGGGTACACTTTTACTATTTACAAAAAAACCTTTATTTCGGTAATAAACTTAAGTTTAACAAAGTTTGAAGCCACTTTTCTCATCATTTTTCAATAGTGCCCGAAAACAGCTCGCATGTCTCATGGCGTCGGCATGACGTCACAGTTACATAAAAATGACATTGTTTCTATAACAACGTCCCATAAATCACATAACCGTGACGTCATACGCTGTGATCGGTGTTTCAGTCAAAATGGCCGATTGCAGTATTTTAATGTTTTATTTTATTGAAAATCTTAATAATCTGTTATTTTTAAATAAAACTAAACCTGTGTTTACTTTTTTTTTAATATGACTTCTCCCCTGTCATCACTGAATCAGCGATTTTTTTATACTGTCGTCATGCCTATTGTATACCTACACGACTAGCTGTGCCCAGCGGTCACTCTTGCTGCTCAGCCCCTTAATGTCGTAGCGTGATTTATATATCCTACTTCCTGGCAGTTTAGCTTTCTATTGAGGAAAAAAATGTTAGAATCGGCCTAGTAGTTTCGGAGTCTATTCGGTACCAACAAACAAACATAAAAAAGTATTGTGTGGTTTTATGATACCTTGGTATAAGTGAAACGTTTTTTTCACATATACATTTAGACGTCTCTAATCCGCGGCCGACCGTCACGCGACATGCAACACACAGACGAAAAAGTTTGAGACGACGTAATAAAAGTTTCACTTAAAAAAATCCTTCCTCTTCATAATATTTTTAGCTGTCTTGCGCGGTTTCACTTACTGCTCACCTCCCTGGGGTAATAGCGTACCTCAGTGATAGTTTTAGTAGCAAGTTTTAAAAACCTATGTACAGACCTGCATATCAAGCTACCCGAAACTGTAAATTTTCCCCAATGAACCTTGAACCTAATACTTTAGAAATAAAGTCGAAAATCTATCAAAGAAATCTGACAGATTGTAGTAGCTTGATGTGCAGGCGTCTGTACAATCTTGCGACTAAAACGCCCATATCTTTTAGTTAAAAGAAAAAGAAGGAACTTATAGGATCACGTTGTTGTCTGTCTGTCAAGGCCTTTTAACTCGGGAAAGCGTGGAGGTATTGAGTTGAAATTATGAAATAAAATCATCCCTCTAAGGCCCGGCGCCCATTATCGGCATCGGCAAGGAAAAGGATCCTTCGGCATCCTATATGCAAGCGCACACTGTCGGAAACTATGCTTTGGCATGCTGCAACGTTCTTAGGGATGACGAGGCGTCCTTAAGCATGCCGCACCGTCCCGTCCTGTAGCTTGCCGAATATATTGCCTCGGCGCCGTCGGCGTACCGAAGAATGCCGAAGCATCCCGAAGCATTCTCAAGACTGCCGATACAGCAGCCTCAAGCATACCGAAGCGGTATTTTTGTTATTACGACAATATATAATGGAAATTTCTACTTTATTGCCATTGCGTTACTGTATATTGCTATTTGCCACCTAAAATCCTCAGTCGTGCCGATGCCGATAATGGGCGCCGGGCCTAAGTCTCCGCAGTCATCAGAGAGCAGAGAAGAAACTTTGGTGCGCGAGTCTGACTCGATCTTGGTCTGTTTTTAATATGTGTTGTTATAGCCGCAACAGAAATACATCATCTGTGAAAATTTCAACTGTCTAACTATCACAGTTCATGAGATACAGCCTGATGACAGATAGACAGACGGACGGGTAGCGGGGCTTAGTAATAGGGTCGCGTTTTACTCTTTGGGTACGGAACCCTAAATATGCCCATTTTTAGGAACGTTTTAGGATTAAAGTAATAATAAAAAAAAATATTGATATAAAGAGATGTTACATTATCATAAGAAGCTCTGGGGGCTTAGACAAAGTAACAATTTAAAAACGATAACGAAGTTAGAAATCGTTATCGCTCAGCAGTCACTAATACATTTTCAACTTTATACGCGCGTTTAATAAAGTTGAAAATCTATTGACGTTTACATATCGTTTTTGTTTGTTTCGCTCAGCAGTCTTTAATAGATTTTCAACTTTATGCACTAGGGTATAAAGTTGAAAATGTATTAGTGACTGCTGAGCGATAACGATTTCTAACTTCGTTATCGTTTTTAAATTGTTACTTTGTCTAAGCCCCCTGACTCCTGAGCTAGGTGAGAGCTGTGTTACAGAAGTCAGTGTCTTCACCCGTTTTTGGTACTAGCAGTTTATGTAATAAAAAAAGAAATAATAATGAAATAAACATATAATTAAACATAGGTATATTATTAATTATTTGACGACAGTGACGCTGGGTGTTTTTCTATAAGTAAAATAAAACTTTTCTCGCGTTCTTAATGTGCGATGCGATGTAGATTTGCGTGACCTCAGGTATAATCCTTACTAACATTAAAAAAGTGAAACTGAGTTTGTTTGTTACGTCTTCACGCCTAAATGACTAAGCCGATTTTGATGAATTTTAGTACAGAGCTAGTGGGACCCTGGAGACGGACATAGGCAAAAAAAGGTGAGAAAAGAGGGAGAAAGAGGGAAAAAAGGGGAGAGAAAGACGACACGGTTGGCGCAGTGGTTGAGCGATCGACTGCTGCTCTGCGTGTCGCGGGTTCGATCCCGCACGGATCAAATATTTGTATGACCTACAGGTAGTTGTTCCGGGTCTGGCCGTTGGTGTATGTGAGTTTAAATGTTTGTAAACGCACCCACGATACAGGAGAAATTCCTAGTGTGGGGCAACGTTTTTTAAACAAGAAAAAAAAAAGATATTTTTTTTTCGATCATCACGCGGGTTAAAGTTAGCGTTAGCCCAAAGTAACTATGCCACGCGGGCGAAATCGCGGGCGGCAGCTAGTTCAACAAATAAATAAAATATTTGGCGCTATAGATGCCGCCACAGAGTCAATTGAGAATATAGGTTTATGGTCTTAACAAATGCCCCAAATTGCTATTTTAAATGCCAGTAATGCTAACCATCGCTTCGAACACTGACTGTGTCGAGGTCTGAATCAGCGGTGCCAATTTTAATAAAACAAATGAGTTCGCTTTTGATTTGTGTGCCAGTGCAATGGACTTTAAGATTCAAATTGCGAATTGTTTTTCTTTACATATCCTAAACCTAGAAATAAACTGAGACAACTAAAAAAAGATAAATTATCAGGAGACGGAAACTACGTCTAACGTGTAACTTAAGTTCAATTGCTCTCCCTGGGTTAAGGCGGTACCCTACGCAAATAACCTTGAGTATTCGCTTCCCTCTTTTCCGCGCAGGAGTGAGCGAGTGAGAGCAGTAGTGAATAATGCCAATTTTTTGGAATAAAATCTATATAAAATTAAGTATTGGGTTTTTGGAAAAAATATTTCTACCAAAATGTTCATTATAGAATTGTGTATCCATTAGTGTCAGTAGCAAAATTAAACAATGTTTACTTTACGAGGAGATGCATTTTATTGATATTTTTTCTCATTTCGGGGGCTTTGTTGTAAGGAGATTTACTAAATAATGACTCAATAAAAATAAAAACTAAATCTACAATAATGTAATCAAGATTATAAAGAAATTTAATGTATTTTTTTTGTTACTTAGTTCGTTTTAAATAACAAGTAGATAGCTCTAGAAAACTGTACAAAAACGGCTTGCTCGGCGTTTTGGTCGGGGTGGCGCCTTAAGCAGACGACAACCTCATACATGTTGAAATGCGAGATACCGTTCATAAAAAAAAGTTCAATTGCGTTCTCTTTGGCGGCCCGTCAATGAATGAATGATATGCAATAATCAGGCCCTTATCACTACTGTGATCCGCAAGGGGCGGCACATGTGAGAACAAATATGTATCTTTGTTATGTGCTTAGAGTTGTGAATACCTATGTTATGAATTACTGCAAGTAGTGAATTCACAAACAATATCTAGTAGAAATTCTGTATTGACGTTTGAGTTACGCGCCTTTTGCTGATGGTTTAAGTAATAAGTACAGACGCCAGCAGGTCCAGCTACCCGAAACTGTCAATTTTTCCCAATGAACCTTGAACCTAATACTTTAGAAATGAAGTCGAAAATCTATCAAAGAAATCTGACAGATTGTAGTAGCTTGATGTGCAGGCGTCTGTACATACTGCTTTTTTACGGATGGAAAATCCTTACTAATATTATACAACCGAAAGTGAGTTTGTTGGCTACGTCCTCACGCCTTAGTGGCTAAGCCGATTTTGATGAATTTTGGTACAGAGATAGTTGGGACCCTGGAGACGGAGATAGGCTATCTTTTTAAAAAAAAATGGTAAAAAGGAAGAAAAGGGGAAACTTAGCTTTGCTATGACAATCAATAAGGCGCAAGGGCAAAAACTACAGGAAGCAGGTACCTGTAAATCTGGAAAGGGGAGGCCCCTCAGGCCCCTCAGTAGCTACTCTACTTTGACGTTTTAAAGCAGTAGGTACTTATTTCAGGTGTGGGAAAGAGACAGAGCTATGCAAGATGTCTAGCGCCATCTCTTTCTCACACTGGAATAAGTGCTGCTTTAAGACGTTATGGTAACATTGCAGGTCTCTGACAAAGTAAATACGGACTAAAATTGGGGCATCAGATATGAATACTTCATAGTGTATCAGTGCAGTTGGGACCTCCAAACTAACAATCTTGTCCCAATTTATAGCTAATCTTTATCCTTGACAAGCTCATTTATTTCAGAATATACTAATCGTATTATAACTGCTCATAATACAATGTTGCCATTATACCCGGTTTCTTTGTAGTTTTAATCAGTTTGTGAAGATGTGCTGAAACGGTTTTTGTCAGTCAAATGTTTAAGATGTCCGAGTTTTCGAAAAAGTTTAGTTCGTCTATGCATCACCCAAAGATAGACTGCGTAGACTTTAAGGGTTGATTTTATCACAGCTCCATAGAACTTGAGTATAAGGTTTTAATTTTTACTTGTTACCTCCACGCGTTCCCGAGAAAAAGAGTCTTGACAGACACACAGACAGACGGACAAAAAAGTGATCCTATAAGGGTTCTGTTGTTTCTTTTTAAGGTAAAGAACCCTAAAAATAAAAATATGGTAGATCTGCTAGCTGTATTTCTACGTACCTACCTCAATATTCTGTCTCTCTTTTAGATTTTAACAAGCTTTTGCCCGCGGCTTCGCTCGCGTTAAATTCGGGGTAACACAGTTCCCCCTTCCTGATTTGCAGGTACCTGCTACCTGTACTTTTTTGCCCTTTCGCCTTATTTATTGTAATAGCAATGCTAAGTTTTCACTTTTCTTTTCCCTTTTTCTCCCTCATTTCTTCTAGCCTATGTCCGTCTCCAGGGTCCCAACTATCTCTGTACCAAAATTCATCAAAATCAGTTAAGCCATTAAGGCGTGAAGACGTAACAAACAAACAAACACACTTTCGCTATTATAATATTAGTAAGGATGACTTGATTTTGAGTGTATGCCGAAGAAATATTGTCTTTAGAATTGGGTACACTGTTAAGTAGGCCAGTTTATTATAAGAGTTGAAGACATATTTGCACAGCTGTAGTCAGTAGCTACAATAAATCTGGTGGCTTCAAGACTTCAAGGACAGTTGATTACGTTATAAATCACAATCACATATAAGTTCACGAACATAATTACATGTTTTGATCAATGGATATTATGACACAACGTCACTGTATTCACTATCAACAATTCATAATTATTTCGTTACAATAATGTGATAATAACAACCACTTATCATTATTATTTGACCTGAATTGATAACCTATGTTATGATGGGCGAAAATCACAACATTTGGGATTTTTTGATATGCAGGATTCTTTGGCTTGTATTGTACCAGCCGCTCGGGTCAGTCTTCAGGTTAAGCTGCGTTTGTTTAGGTTGGTCCGTGGATGGGTGACCATCTTTTACATACCGAGATTCCTCTGTACTTCAGAAAGCATGTTAATCCGTTGTCCCTGTAGATCTTTGACAGTTGTTACAGGTAGTCACTCAGGTTTTTGTTTGTGGATGGGAATTCGCCAAAAACTAATAAAAACTGATTCATCTCTGGTTTAATGTAAGATATCCCAAAAAAAGAATTTGGCATTAAGGTCTGTGTTTTTTTCATATAGGTTGGCAAAAAGGCCATTAAATAATTGACCATCAGCCAAGTACCTAGGTACATTGAAGGTCGAAATATTATAGCACATTTTCCTCATTTTGACCTTCTTCTCTTGTTCGCCACAAATTCTGCGCTTGAGTTGTAATGTCTGCAAATACATATGTAGTTACGTACAGTAAACATATGTAAGTAGATAAGTGGCTACATGTAAAGATAAGGCATCTGTTGCGATCAATACTTAGTTACATCAGCTGTGAATGAATTGTGGAAGTTATTTTTTTATCTTTTGCAACAAACAAAACTAACTCTGATGAACTCATGGCTATACTTATTATGGCAGATGTTCGGGTCGGTCTTAAAGTTAAGCCGCTTTTGCCTAGGTTAGTCTGTTGATGGCTGACGTTACATACCGAGTTAGAAAGCACGTTAAGCTGTTGGTCCTGGCCTGGCTGTCATTTGTAGATCTTTGAAAATCGTTACAGATAGTCAATGTCTCGAATTCTGACAACCAGTCTGACGCACGGCACACGGTACAACTGAATTGTGGAGGTCGGATGGGCGGTCGCTCCATGTAGATTACTGGTACCTACCTATTCAGCTGCATCCGGTTAGACTGGAAGCCAACCCCAACATAATATATTTGGGAAAAGGCGAGGCTCATGATGATCGAACAAAAACAACTTAAGTACCTATATATATTTATTTGTACTTCTATAACTACGTAGTTCACAATTAACATTTCTATAGTCACTGTTGATTTATTTTGTGTAATTAAACCTAATGGTAATTCATTCATTAAAATTAATCCCGAAACACAAAGAAACAGTAATTATCGACCCATTAACCAGACTACTACCTACCATAAAAACAAACATTACGAAATGACCTGGCACTGGCAGCTCTATAAAAATACTGCAATGCGTGTACGTCGATCCCGTGGCTAATTTTAGTCAGTAGTTCATTCAGTACATCTGCAACCGCGGCCGAGGAAGGTCGTGTCGTTTCAACCTCTTCGAAAAAGCTGTTTTGTTTCATATAACGTGGTTTGTTGAATTAAAATGTGTTTACTATAAAGTTATAGTTAATTTTTTGTGTTTTTTTTAGTTTAACTTTGCAGTGATAAGTGTTGTTTTAGCTGTTTTACTTTGTAATCATATGGTCTTTGATAAACTAAGTGCAGTTGAAACGTTTAAGTTAAGCCGCGTAGTGTGTGAGTAAACTTTCATTTTTACCTTCACTGGTTTTTGCTAGTTATTTCTATTGTCTGTTTTTTTATTTGGTTTATAACTGACTGCTTTTACCTGTCCGTTTGTAGAACCGTAAAGTGATGATGCAGCTCATTCCAAAAAAAAAAAACAATAAATCGTGGATTCAATACTTCATGGATTGATAATTATTTATTACATATTACAACTTTAGCTAGTCATTGCATCAGTCTTATACTGATGCAATGACTAGCTAAAGTTGTAAAAAATACACAAATGTTTTGACCTACCTACCTAGATAAAAAATATTAACACGTGTATTTTAGTACTATTTCTTTTACATCATAGGTTTATTGTATATGTAAATGTAGGGGAGTGTTTTCGTTATAAAAGAAGCATAGATGACTTTAAACTACATAACACAAGCTCTGCTTAGCTTGGGATCAGATAGCCGTGTGTGAGTTGTCCCAAGATATTTATTTATTTTACCAATAGATGTCACAGAATATAACAAAACTATTTACCTATTTCTTTTTTCGTTTTTTTGACAACTCGAGCATTCGAACGTCATTGCGAACCAGCCAGAACGCTTTAACGCGTTTAGTTAATGTTTTAAAACCTCTACAGTACTTACCTACATATACATTGACGATTGCAGTATATTTACGCAGTACAGTACCTATTTTAAGTGATCAAGTATTTTCCTCGTCGTAGACTAAATAATTATGGTTACTGCATATCAGTTTGATTAAAACATAACAAAAAAAAATCTTACTACCCACATTTTTCATAATGTAATTTTGTGATTTACGCATTGTCGCACTGCTGCATGCTAGGCAAAGATGAAGATCATCTTGTTCCTAACCAACATGTTCGAGAACACGGTTGGCGCAGTGGTTGAGCGATCGACTGCTGCGCTGCGTGTCGCGGGTTCGATCCCCGCACGGAACAAATATTTGTATGACCTACAGGTAGTTGTTCCGGGTCTGGCTGTTTGTGTATGTGAGTTTAAATGTTTGTAAACGCACCCACGATACGGGAGGAATTCCTAGTATGGGGCGTTTTTTTTTAAATGTTCTTATCATAACCTAACAAGATAACTTCACGCCCGTGTTCCCCGACGGATAGGTAGAGGTGTGCCTAATAGTACCTACTTTCACAGTCTGCAGTTTTGATAAAGACTCATGTACTTAATAGGGCCGAGCCTATTGCCATCAATCAACCCGGCACATATCCAATCTCTGTGGTTGCTACTGAACAGTTACTATAAAAACCGACTTTCAAAAAAAAAAAATCTGCTAGTCGGTGACTTTTATTTGATTCATAGATTTTTTACCACCGACTTCCGGAAGTGTAAACAAACAAACAAAAAACAGTCGAATTGTGAACCTCCTCCTTTTTTGAAGTAGGTCGAAATCCCAAAAAATGCTTTGTCCGATCCGGGAATCTTAATCCCACTTTAGTTATCTTCCTAGAAGAGGTCTTCTTAAGCCTCAGTAGTCTGGCTTGCAATCACTAGACCAACGCAGCCGTTAGTACCTAGTAGGTTGATAGGTATGCAGCCGATTACCTGTCTTTGCTAGAGTATTTCTCATAAACTTATTAAACATATCCTAGGTCCTGAAACACATCGCATTTGAAGTACTAAGGATTGCCCTTACAAAAAACTTTTTGCCAAAAAAGATTTTTCTAAATAACACTAAATATAATAGTTTAAAAAACTAAAAACACGCTTTTAGCACGCACTAAAAAATATTTGGATTTAAGTCACATGACTATTATTTTCGTATTCCTGACAGCAAACCCTTTCATTTGATACATATCATGATGAAGATGGCGGACTGGCTGTTGTACTGGCATCTTGGGGAAGCCGCCATATTGGATTTGTAATGACGTTTCAGCTAGTCATGTATTGTCATCAGAACTCAGAGCGTGTGCAAAATTTCATCCTAATCAAAGACCGGGAAGTGGGTCAAATTAAGATTCCAAGATTTTCTTACATACATAGTTACAAGTGGAGCTAATAAAAGCGTGTAAGAAAGTATTTTTTTTTATTTCTGACTTTAGTTGTGGTAAGATGGTATCTAACACAAATTCTTACCGAGTATTCAATTTTCAGTGCTACTAAGAGATATTAGCATAATCTCGTCCATAGTATACAAATACATTAGAAGAAAAAATATACATATATATAATATATTTTGAAAGATCTTTACTAATATTATAATAGCGAAAGTGAGTTTGTTTGTTTCTTTGTTACGTCTTCACGCCTAAATTGCCAAACCGATTTTGATGAATTTTGGTACAGTGATAGTTTGGGACCCTGGAGACGGACCTAAACTAAAATAAAGTGAGAAAAGGGGGAGAAAGAGGAAAGAAAATGGGAGAGAAAGTTTTTTTTTTCGATCATCACGCGGGTTAAAGTAAGCGTTAGCCCATGCGGACGAAGTCGCGGGCGGAAGCTAGTAAATTATAAATCACCCAACCAATATAGATAAAATTCATAAGAAGGGGTCCCCCCCTTCGAGAATATACACAGTCACTTAAGAATTTTTAAAATCGGCCCTCAATAGACGGAGAAATCGCGTTACAAACATAAAAAACACAGTTGTATTGAGAACGTCTTCCTTTTCTTGAAGCCTAATTGTCTCCCATTCAGCTTACCTTTAATCCATCTGGATTTGGTTTTCCGAAATTTTGTTAAGACTTCACTCCAATTTTCGGCTTTGCTGGTAGGCTGATACCTTAAAATCTAGGCCATCATCTGCTTAGCCTTTTTCCAACTATGCTGGGGTCGGCTTCCAATCTAACCGGATGCAGCTGAATACCAGTATTTTACATGCAACTGCCTATCTGACCTCCACAACCGATTATACGATACCCCTTGGCAAGACTGGTGGTCAGATTTTCGAGACACTGACTATCTGTAACGACTGTCAAAGATCTACAAATGACAGCCGGGACCAACAGCTTAACGTACTTTCCGAGGCATTGAGGAAAATTGGTATGTGATAGGTGGTCACCACAGACCAACCAAGCAAGCGCGGCTTAACATAAAGATCGTTCGAGGCAGCTGCGAATATTAGCCACGAGGACTTTACCATAAATTCTAGGTATTCTAATTTAAAAAACCGGCCAAGAGCGTGTCGGGCCACGCTCAGTGTAGGGTTCCGTAGTTTCAATAAGTGTTCCCACTTATGAGTTTAAAGGTGGAGCGCGGCAGGCGCTCCAACAGTTTTTGTACAAAAAAGACAAAAAGTTGTACAAAATGCAACTTTTTGTCTTTTTTGTAAAAAAACTGTTGTGTCAATCAAGTTCAAAATGATTTTCATAGAAAGTCCTTATAAAGTTCTACTTTTCAGATTTTTTTCATATTTTCTAAACTTATGGTTCAAAAGTTAGAGGGACACATTGTTTTTTACTTTTGGAGCGATTATTTCCGAAATTATTGACATTATCAAAAAATGATTTTAGTAAACCCCTATTCATTTTTAAATACCTTTCCAGAGATTAAGCGAGGACGGACGGACAGACAGACATGGCGAAACTATAAGGGTTCCTAGTTGACTACGGAACCCTAAAAAGCAATTTCCTGTTCCACAGAGAGGCAACTCCTTTCTAACAATTTGTAATCCACTTTCACTATTTCTGCTATGTGTTTTTATCCGCTTATTTTCGTTGGATCCCAGTTTTTGATCCCACTTTAATATTTTTGGCGTTGGATCCCACAAAACATTATTATATATTTCCGTTGAATCCCAAATTTGAAAAATACTAAAAAAATACGTTTTATTGCCACTGAATCCCAAAAACTATTTCCGTTGGATCCCAGATGTTTAAAAACATCTGAATGCGGGTACATCCAACAACAAAATCACAATAATATTTTAAGGCGAAATTTTGTATGTATGTTTGTTATTCCAACACGCTCAAACTTCTAGACTGATTTGGATGAAATTTGGGTATGTGGATAGGTTATGTTAGAATAACGGGTGCCTGCCGTTTTTCCGAAAAGATTTGGACAAAATTTCATTACCCAAACAAATTATAGGAACCGGGAACTAGGTTTGGTTAGGTTAAAACTGTGACCTCCTACGCACGAGCCGAGCGAGCGGAGCGAGCGGTGCCGCGGCAGCGGCCGGCGAGTGCCACAAACGACTTGCATTTATAGAAAAAAGAGATTGTTTTTAGTTGTTTACCCGGAACTGAACTATTTAGATTAGGATAATTACTTATTTACAAAAAAAAGGTTAGGTTAAAACTGTGACCTGTGTGCCAGAAACGGCCACATAATATAAAAAAAAATATGGAAAAATTATGACGGCAGTATTTTTTTTTGAGCTTAGAGGCGCTTGTTTTGAAGGCGTTCATATTTATTTATTTATAAACATCACAAATAAACCTGATCATTTTTAACTCATGCCAGTCTAGTACTATTTGGAGTACATCATTTGTCTCATTTATTCCCCAGTGGCAACAATCCTAAAAAATCCAAAATACACACACGGTGTTTTTGAAATATTTAATAAAAGTAAATCACTTTTCTTCTGAAATGTACACATGTTGTCATAAAATGGGATTCAATGGTAATATCAAATGGGACCCATCGTTAATACCTAAAAAATGGGATCAAAAACTGGGATCCAACGAAAATAAATCTTTTTATCAAGTATATATCGATCATAAAATTAATATACAATACCTACACCCATTCAACACAATGTATTTTTATCACTGCTACGCAATTTGAGACCTTATCTCCTAATCATATGTCCTTGTCATGTCAATATGACAATATTGTTTATCTTGAGTCATGAAATATTAATGAAGGATGTAGGTTACTACATTAATAGATACGGGGGTCAGTGACCCGAAATACATAATGTGATTAGTACATGACATCAAGGGGTGCCACCTTGTTTTGTCCAAATATTAAATACATTAAATACATGGGATATTAAGTAAGTATAGAAAATAGTAGGTACATTGTGTGAAAATAAAGTACTTTTTATTCCACTTTAATACGGAAACGGTACCCGTACCGTTTCAAAATACTTCTTTACTTTTAGTCAATTTTATCAAATAATTATTTTCACTGATTATTAAAAAAAATATTAAAATAAACAAAAACATAATAATATTCTGTCGTTCTATTTTACGCAAAAAATCTAACAATATAGATAGGTATGTACATGTTTCTGTATATTTAATATAGAGAGAAATCAAATCACTCAAAATAAGGTATTTACGCGTACTTTATAGTTGGAATAAAGTATAGAGTACAAGTAACTGAAATAACGTACAATACTTTATAATAAAATATGGGTGGCAACTAGGGTTGCCGGGTAATTGTACTTACTTTAAACTAACTATAATTATTATTTTGCTTGATATGATTTCTTTTGACATAAAATATACAGAAACAAGGAATTATATTATTGTAAGAATTTTGTGTAAAACAAAACGACAGATGATGCTTTTATTTATTTTAATTTTTAATGTAAAGATGCTATGCAGATATTTAGTGAAACTAACTATTTGATAAAATGGGCTAAAAGTAATGAGTAATATACTTTTCAAACGGCACACTTATTAAAGCGGAATAAAAAGTTCTTTATTTTTCTGCCCTTCATTGCCAATGTACTTTATTTGAACAAAAAGGTGGCAACCCTAATGACATCACGTTAAGGTGATTAGCATGCCTAGAAGGTTTTGCATGATCCAAGGTTGGTTAGTTATGGCTACACGCAGCATGATTTGGAATACATTTCAAGTAATAACGCGACTACTAAGCGTTTCGTTCTGGGTTCGATCACCAGGTCAGCCAAAGTATTGGTATTCTATCAGGGATTTCTCAGAAACAGACACGGAGTCTGGATTTGTGTCCTGTTGATGGGAATGGACCCGCCCTCTATTATATTGGAATTAAACATAACTAGCGAAATGTGTGTTTATTTTATTTAGGTTAACCAACAATTGTTTACACATATACATTTCTTAGTTAATAACAAGGGTACACATTTACAAGTGCAACAATTAATTTAAGATTAACACCACATGCACAAAAAAAACGGTTTTACAAACATATTTATAAAGATTAACATACAAGTAAAAAATAAAATAAAATTAAAAATAATAATAAAGAAAACTAACAGATTCATTCAATACCGTACTTTAAAATTGAATCGAAATTTAATCAAAATTTATCGAATTATAATCAAATCAAAAACAAAATCAAAACATAATGTGTGTTATTACGTACACCTCTGCCAGCCTGCACAGATCACAGGCGTGATGTTACATCTTCGCGCAGTGTGGCAGAGCGTTTGACTGCTGAGCTGCGTTCACGGGTTCATTTCTCCCACGGAACTAATATTTGTATGGCCTACGAATAGTTGTTTCGGGTCTGGCTGATTGTGAATGTGAGTTTAAATGTTTGTAAACGCACCCACGATCCAGGAGAAATTCCTAGTGTGGGGCAACGTAAAAAAAAATGTTTCAAGTAATAGACAATGTTTAATTAACAACGACATTGCCCTTGCGCCTGATTTATTGTTCGCTCCGTTTTCACGAACGAGTACAAGAAAATAAACTAAATGAAAACCCGGAGCAATAAAAAGAGCAAAAAATATTGCTTTATCAATATTTATGTGTTGCCATGGAAACCTCGTGATTACGTCACGCTAACAATAGCGTGTCTTGATGGATTGTTGTATTGTTTGAAACAACTCAGATCAGCAACAAATTAACTAATTAGGTAATTTGCAAAAACAACGAATCAGAACTAGTAAGACCAAAAATTACAAACAATATTTTTGACATTCAATCCTTACTAATAACATTTTAAAAGCGAAAGCGAGTTTGTTATGTCTTCACGCCTAAACGGATGGTTGGGACCCTGGAGACGGACATGGGCTATTTTTTTAAGTTGGATATTAGGGAGAAAGAGGGAAGAAAAGGAAAATCTTGGCTTTGCTATTACAATCAATAAGGCGCAAGGGCAAAAACTACAGGTAGCAGGTATCTGCAAATCAGGAAAGGGGAACTGTGTTACCGCAAATTTAACGAGAGCGAAGCCGCGGGCAAAAGCTAGTCTGACATAAATTTACACTCAACAGCCAAACAAGATTTTGTTTTTCATAGTATGGTAATAGAAAACCGGCCAAGAGCGAGTCAGACTCGCGCAACGAGGGTTTCGTACAAACTTGTGACATAAACGACCATATTTTTTTACTTACGTTACGCCCCGTTCCAATAAAGTTAAGTTAAAGGCAAGCATATTATAAGTTGGGGGATTATATTGATGATAAAAATGCTTGGCTCAATGCTGGTCCTGCTCCTCAAGCTTAGGGGTAAACTCATTGATAAGTATCCGAAGCTATAGTGGAAGCTGCAGAAGATTGTAAGACTATCTTTGCAATGTATAGAATCAATTCTCTAGTATTGTATAATTATTAAGCCCATATGTGAGTGCTATGTATTATCATTGACTTGACGAAGCCCTGGTGGTTAATAGTGTCATGCTCACTTAAATGTCTCGCTGATAGTGGCGGGTGTGTCGGGTCATTTAGCTCCCTTCAAAATGGTCGAGCTGAATGGGGCTGATCCATACGTCATGTTCGTGAACGGGCGCTGTCAGTTGGGACTGGTCATTTTTTAACTACCACGGTCATTTTTTTTAACTTATTTAGATTTTAAATTGAATTTTGCTTTTTATTTACTCTGGACGCTCTTACTGTGCACGTCTTTCTACATCGTTCTCACATATTTGTATAATCTCAACACGAATGATGTAAATACGATTTTGTAAAAATATTATAATTTAAAAGAGTGTCCATGGAGTTTCTTGCCCATTCTTCTCCATAGAGATCAACGCTTTGGAATGGGCAACTACAGTACTTTCACAAGTTATTATGCCTTGTGACCGGGATTGTAGCAGCATCATTTTTTTGTTCTTGTTTTTTTTGACATTCAAAAGTGCCTGTAATGGTCTAATTGAAATAAATGCTTTGAGTTTGAGTTTGAGTTTAAACAAAAACGACTCGTTTTGCTTACCTACGGATAGTTGTATTTTGACATAA
The DNA here is from genome assembly GCA_905475445.1 of Ochropleura plecta. Lineage (NCBI taxonomy): Eukaryota > Metazoa > Arthropoda > Insecta > Lepidoptera > Noctuidae > Ochropleura > Ochropleura plecta. The sequence goes on along the minus strand of FR997733.1, from coordinate 2,154,286 downwards.
GTCGTGTTTTGACATAAGTCTCATAGAACTTAGGAGGGTTGATTTTTTCACAACACAAAGGGACCACAGACTATACTGTTTTTCTCTTTCAATTTCAACTCGATACCCCCACGCGTTCCCGATATAAAGGGTCTTGACAGACAGACAACAACATGATCTAATTAGGGTTCCGTTTTATCTTTTAGATATACGGAAGCGTAAAAACAAAGATACTTTTGCAGTTTGACGAAATACTGGTGCTACTGTTTTTTTGTATCGATAAGGTCTTTGTTAGAAGTGAAAAAAACTGAGAGGACGGCAACCAGTTAGTTCCGTAGATAATAACGAATCAAGTTATGTTTGTATATAGTGCCAAGTTTAATTATATAAACTCATCATAATTATTATCTGCGCACTTTTGTCATTTACGTAGAAAAAAAAAATGTTATAAGTCTTTAAACTGACATGGTTACTAATATTATAATCAACACTTGAAACTTAACATATTTGCCATGTTTGCTATTTTTATCGAGTTTCCGATATTTCGGCGATGTTCCACCCGCAATAACTTCAGTTCACCCGTGATCGTGGCGTTCGATCATGGTAAATATCCCGTTTCAAGTGTTAATTATAAAAAAAACATTTTGTTCGCCAAAGTACTCCGTGGAGTATTTGCACATCTTAAAAGTGTAATTTCATTGATAAGGTTTATGTTGTCATTTAGATAATGATAATGTTGTTAGTAGCTATTTACTCAAATCAATAAAGTTTTTTTTGACTACGAAATAATAAAACATAAAACGATGAAGACTCCATAGTTTACCATATTAACACGAATGATGTAACCAAGGTTTTGTAACAATATTCTGATTCAAAAGAGTGTCCATGGAGTTTCTTGCCCATTCTTCTCCATAGAGATCTACGCTTTGGAATGGGCAACTACAGTACTTTCACAGTTATTATGCCTTGTGACTGGGACTGTAGCTTCATTTTTATTGTTGTCAATGTTTCGACAGTTCAAAAGTGCCTGTAACTGGCCTACTTGAAATAAATGATTTTGATTTTGACTACAAATCAGTGCGGAAAATATGACGAAGAAACTAATAGTGAAACTAAATCAATAATGTATATTAGTTAATGTGTCATCATGATTCACCATTATCGCCACTAAAACAAACTTTGTAGGGTTCCGCACCTTAAGGTCATTTCTTTTATTTACTTTGTTTGTTTTTGACGATTGTCTAGCAGTTTGAGTACTATAAGCGACCTATACAAATGTCCTTTTTTTGGGATTGTTCGTCGTGCCGTTGAGCTCCTTGGGTTATGAGTCGAGCTACACGATAACTGACAAATGCTTGCACTGACTGGACAGGTCCACTCGATCTGTGTGGTGCTTTCTTAAAAAGGCCATTTCAGACACGAATCTGCATAGTCCAAGATTTTTGTCTGGACCTTAAAAGAGACTATGACCTCTGAGTTTTTTTCGGCTGTTTCTTCTCAGAGTAGTCGGGTAAGAAACACCGGCCTCATTTTGTTTCCACTTGCAAAATAAACATCATTTATAAGGATATAAAGGGACCCTATAACTAAGACTCCGCTGTCTGTCCTTCTGTCACCATGCTGTATCTCATAAACCGTGATAGTTAGACAGTTGAAATTTTCAAAGATGATGTATTTCTGTTCCCGTTATAACAACACAAAAATCTGAATAAAATATATATAATATTTTTTGCCATTTTTTTAGATAAATAGTACTCGAGTCCGACTCGCACTTGGGCCGTTTTTTTATCATAAAGCATATACCTCCACAATCTAAGTGCGTCAAAACATTAAAAACATGTCTGGTGATAAAATATTATAACTGCTTGTAATATCTATTCATTCCTCAAGTCTAAGTATTATACCCACAAAATTTAATATATCACAGTATTCCCTCTTCTGTCATTTTACCTTGCATAATAATACCTATACTCTTTATAAACAAATCAAGTACATATATTGAATGGGTTCGCGAGGTTGTCGATGTGGGATGTAGACTCAGCGATCATTGTGCCGATAGTCGTTACAGCCAATGGCTTAATTGCCAAGAGGCTCGACCAACACCTGAGGAGGCTCTCGTTAGGCAACTGGATCAAGGGCTTGATACAGAAAGCGGTACTCCTGGACACGGCTCGTATTGTTAGGAGGTTCCTTTCTCTGGAACCCTGACCGCCGGTAGCTTGGACCCTGTTCCCGATACGGGTGGGCTACTATTTTTAAATGTTTTTGATAAGAAATATGTAAAAATATAAAAAATATGTATACAAATAAATAAACGATCATAAAACTCTTTATAAATAAACAAATCAAGTATATTGACTTGGCTCGCGAGGTTGTCGACATGTAGGATGTGGACTCAGCGATCATGGTGCCGATAGTCGTTACAGCCAATGGCTTAATTGCTAAGAGCCTCGACCAACATCTGAGAAGGCTCTCATTAGGTAGCTGGGTCAAGGACTTGATACAGAAAGTTACTCTTGGACACGGCTTGTATTGTTAGGAGGCTCCTTTCTCTAGAGCTTTAAGATATATTTAAAAATGTAAACTTATAGGTCTCTTTTCATTGGTAGGTCTACGTTAAAGCAGAAACATTTCTCAATAAGGTAGCTATGGCAACAAACACACTTTTACAACTAATTGTTTTATTGTTTCAGTCTTAAGAACTTCGCCAATTTATCAGAATCAGGATAGACTCTGATGACCAAACTCATAAAAAAACACATCACAATCTAATCATCACGTTTTGCAACCAAACGTATGGAAGGAAGAGGAGTTGAACAGTGATGCCAAATTAAACAGAGAAAGAGAAGCAGAGAGTCAAGAAAATGACAGACAAATACAGAGGGGAAGGAGATGCAGAAACCGCTGAAAAGCTGAATCCAGCTACTGAATACAGTTTTGAAGATGCATTCGAACAAACAGGTATGTTAAACAAATCCTTACTAATATTATAAAAGCGTAAGTGAGTTTGTTTTTTTGTTTGTTACGTCTTCACGCCTAAATGGCTTAACCGATTTTGATGAATTTTGGTACAGAGCTAGTTGGGACCCTGGAGACGGAAATAGGCTAACTTTTTTTTTAAGTGAGAAATAAGGGAGAAAGAGGGAAGAAAAGCGAAAATTTAGCTTTGCTGTTACAATAAATAAGGCTCTAGGGCAAAAACTACAAGTAGCAGGTTCCTGCAAATCAGGAAAGGGGAACTGTATTACCTCGAATTTAACGCGAGCAAAGCCGCGGGTAAAAGCTAGTAGATTATAATGATAGTGTTTGGGATAGTTCGACAGTCGTATCGGCCAATGGCTTCATTGCCAAGAGCTTCGACCAACACCTGAGGAGGCTCTCGTTAGACGGGTGGATCAAGGGCTTGATACAGATAGCGGTACTCCTGGACACGGCTCGTATCTTTAGGAGGTTCTTCTCTCTGGAGCCCTGATCGCCGATAGCTTGGACCCTGTTCCCGATACCGGTGGCCTACTATTTTTTGTATTTTTAAATGTTAGTTTTCTTTGATTTTTTTAAATAGGACTTATGTAAAAATATAAAAAAATATGTGTGAAAATAAATAAATGATTTAAAGCGTTTGAATAATAATGAACTAATGGTGAATAAATTGCTGTAACATGCTAGATAAGGGACGAATGTAACTCTATAAGATTGTTCTTCCATTCAGAGCTGTCATACAAAATGCAGTCCTATTGGAAGGTCTTTCCGTGTCTTTATATCCTGGAAACTGGACTTTTCGTAAAATGTAATCCTCACCTATTTACGTCTTTCTCTGAGAGCAGATACCGGGATGTAACTTTGCGATCTCAATACCAGAACGTGTTACGCACAGGTGGATATAAGACCGCGTTGTTAAGAAAAAGTATCTTTGGTGGCACCGGCTATTTTTAACCACATTCCTAAAAAAAACAACCAGTAACAACCTTCTAAAAAACTAACTGCACTCCTATTAACCAAATGTTACTACTCCGTATCGGATTTTCTGTCTGATAAATTTTAGTTGTATAGGTATCTGTGTTCCAAATTAATATGTTTTGATGATGAACTGCATCAATGTTTGCGTGCCGAAATGGTAGAATGTACAAGGATTCTCCGTAATGATTGTAACCACCTTATTGTAAATACCTACATTCAGAGCAAATAAATGAATATTCTATTCTATTCTATTCTAATATTCTAAAGCTATTTTTCTGGTTATGTATAAAACTCCACCTTCATCTCTTCAGGTCACGGCAGATTGAACCATCTAGTGCTGTTCACCAGCGGGCTCATCATGCTGAACGTGTCCATGGAATCCGTGGGCATGAGCTACGCCATCACAGCCGCTGAGTGCGAGCTTAAGCTCACCAGCAAGGACAAAGGGCTGGTTAATGCAGCTGCTTTTATTGGTAAGACATTTTGTTACCACGTTGAAGTTCATTAATTACACCTGTAACTAATTATGTAAAAAACTGTGGAAGTTAAATTAACTGAAAATTTGAATGCATGTTTAGCTTGGATGGCTATGGTGTCGATTCTGTAGTCGCTAACTAAAACTTCTCTAAACATTTAGTTTATTGATGAACTAAAAGTTGTTCGACAGGATTGATTAAAATTGACATAGCTTAATTAAAACATAATAGTTTGACAGCATTAATGATAGTTTAGTTACTCATACAGGGTGGAATTTTGTAATGCCACCTGAAGGGGAAGTACTCTTAATACTTTAGATAGAAAATTTTACTCAAAGAAAACATTCCTTTATTTTTGAAAAGAAAGAAAACCGCATTCAATGATTTTTAAAAATTCGCTTGCCGCACACGGTATTCGAACCGACTATAATCTGTTTTTTTTTATTGCATCGATCCTTAGGGTCAATAAGGATGAAATCTCTTTAGCAAACTTCATAAATTAAATGAAAGGAAAACAATGAAATCTTAAATTAATTTGATTATTTACAATAAATTGTAAACAAACTAATTAATTGCTCGAAATCGGATCCATTTTCTTTTTACATTTGTCTTATCTAAATAGTAATTCGTCATTTCAATGGATAAATGACGTCAATGATAATAATTAATTAATAACGTAAGTACACAGGGAGTAGTTTGTCTTGGTATGGGCATGTAATGAGGAGGGACGAAGCATATTCGACGGGCCTGTTGGTCTAGTGGTTAGTGGCCCTGACTGCTGAGCCGGAGGTCGTGGGTTCGATTCCCACCCAGGACAAACTTTGTGTGATGAGCATGATTGTTTGTTCTGTGTCTGGGTGTGATTTATCTATAATATGTATGTATTTATAAATTATATAAGTATGTATATCAGTTGTCTGGTTACCATAACACAAGCTCTGCTTAGCTTGGGATCAGATAGCCGTGTGTGAGTTGTCCCAAGATATTTATTTTATTTTATTTATTTTTTATATGTGACCAAAAGAGTGATGAATCTCAATGTTGGTGCATGGAGAGGGAGAGGAAGGCCATAAAAAGATGGATGGATTGAGTAAGGAATGATAATACTTATGAAGGAGAAAGGAGTAAATGATGCCATGACTTCTGATAGAATGGAAGAAGAAAACGTGTTGCGCCGACGACAAATAGAATGCGACAAGGGCAGGAAAATGATGATGATGAGTTACTCAATTTAGAGAAAATCGCAATCTATTCTGAAATTGACTTTTACACCAAAAATAGTGGTTGTCAAGCTAAATCGGACTATCTTTCGCGACTAAATTTGTATGGAACAAAATTAGATGTGTTTAGGTATGTCATTTTAATTGTAGTTAAATCCGGTGGTTCATCAGAATCGGCACCAATGCATAACCTTCTCAACTAAAGATAACCAGCTAAGTGACGTCATTCTAATGGTGGACCAATATGGCGTTTCCAATATGGCGGAGTCTTAAGATGGCGGACGAGCTATTTTTTACGGATTCCTATGAATATGGATGTCAAATGTAAAAGTTTGTTGAAAAGTGTATGAGAAAGCGTGTTTTTTATAACAATAATGTTGTTTGCTAGATTTGCTTGCTTTTGACCTTTATCCCAAGCGATAAAATGCTATGAATGAGTTCAACGTAACACGCATAGCCATCATAAAATGCTCAATTTGTTTGGTGGGTTTGAAGATTAATGTTGTGTAAATAAGGAAATATAATATAAATATGAGACAGTTAAAAATGAAATCTTTCGTAGTCGTCGTTTTGCAGGTTGGCCTTGATTTTTGTAGCATCTGTATTCTTGGTTTAGAAATACTCTCCGATTTCTAAAAAGGAAAATAAAACATCGCGGAGAAAAAACCCGTAAATTAAAAAAAAGACAACCAAAAATATAAAATCAAAATTAATAGCAAAAAGCCAACGTCACGCGGTGTTCCCAGGCGGTCACCCATCCAAGTACTGACCGCGCCCGATGTTGCTTAACTTCGGTGATCGGACGAGAACCGGTGTATTCAACGTAGTATGGACGTTGGCGAATGTATTGTTGAATTTACCCTACACATTCATATTTAGCTGTTTGTTTATGCATTACAATGTTTCCGAACAATTTATCTCATCTAACCAACATAATATTTATTACTTAGATAGTAGCCTGAGCTTAAAGAGATATAAATCTAAATTAATTGCGTTATCCGTGCTACACAAACAATCATTCTATTAATCCATCAATACATACTAATACTACGACACCGCTTTTGGGATTAAATCCAATTGTAAAATCGATAAATTCATATTTAATTTTAAAATTTATGATGTTAGTTTGTGATAGATTGACAGCTTTTTGAGTCGCAATAGGTTCCGACGATTTAGAGATGAATTCTTCAATTTGACTACTGACTTAATATGGAAATCGTCAAATCAAATCATTTATTTCTTTGCAAACATGGGTATAGTGTATAGGTGTTTTTTGTAGTAGAGGTCTCCATATCTTACCGGCACATGGGCATGCAAGGGTTATACAATTTTCAAATTAAAATATGTGGCAGATTATTGAAATACAAAAATAAAAATTAAATATTAAAATGACAGCGTTGTCACAGTAATAAAGAACAATAAATTAATGCTATATAATGTTAAAAAAAAAGAAAGTCAGCCAGGATTACAATTTTTTATCGTGTCTAAAAGAGTCACTGATTTAAATACAAAGGGCATAGAGTCCATAGTTGTCTGTCCTGCGCGGTTTCACCCACATCTTTGGTTACTAAGCATTGCATATTTCCATAGGTAGGTATTATTAACCTAGATGTAGAATACTCAGTTTACGAGACTTACCATACAGTCATCGTCATCAGTAATACCTAATTAAAAAAAAGTAGGTTTACGATCGAGATGTTTACGTGATAACGTCTTATTGGTGATATAAGTTATCACCAGTAGTGACATCTAAAATGAATTAAAGTTTGTTTTTCGAGCCAAGTAACAGATGGCGCTACCATCTTTATGAAATGTCGCTTGTGAGGTTTTGGTGTGACACAAGTTTCTGAACATGTCACCCGACTAAAACGATTTTAAAGACGTTATCACGTCAAAAAAATGCACAGTAAAGTTTTTATGCAAAATGCTTGTTGAATATATTGTCCTCCTTACCGATGTTTGTGACGGCGGGCGTCCTTTTAATGCTATAACTGTGTGTGTGCCCTTAAATGACTGGCCAGATCGAATTTGTTTCTAAAAACCCGGTCAGAACTAAAGCATTAGAGTTGGCTGGCAGAGTTATATGTGTATGTATAAGAAGACTTTTTTGTCGGATGGGAAATCATCAAATAACTTCCCCTGTTCTGTACAAGTCTTGTACTGACTAAAACCCACCCATGTTCCTTCTATTGCCCTTTATGTTCCGGGGCCGCGGTATCTCTTTCGAACAACCCGCAACCCCAGCAGGCGGTGGCCCTGGCGGCCCCTCTGCTTTGCTGACATCTCTCTGAGGCGCGCGTGGAACACTAACGCGCCGTCGACAAGGCTTGTCGTCAATAGACGGACGGAGGTTGAGCTACCCATTGCTCACCGTCCACAGGCCCGTGTATAGAAGGTCTTAGGTCTCTCTTTGCATATTTGGCGCTTGTCATTCGGTATGTTAAGTCGCTGATTTTCAAATGTTTTTACTTTTTTAATATAGTAGAGCGCCAAAGCGGGCTTCTCCCAAACATTTGGATCAATAGCGCAGCGTTCAGATGTCTCTCGAAGCAAATACATAGATGACTTTGTCTTCAACTTATTTTGGTAAAATAACGCATTCACCCTCTCCAAAGATGTGTCCATAACCTGACGCTTTTTTCTCCACCAGGTATAATAAGCACCTCCTTCCTCTGGGGCTACTTGGGTGACCGCATAGGGCGGCGCGCGGTGATGCTGCCAGCCATCCTGCTGTCTGCCGTCTTCTCCGTCGTGTCCTCCTTCTCAACCAACGTGTGGATGCTGCTAGTCTTCAGGTTTCTTACAGGATGCTTGTAAGTCGAAGTGTTTATAAATAAGTAGGGCGCTAACCTCATTGATGGTGTCACGGAGAAGTCGGGTGCGTAGTACCTACCTATTTACAACTGGCCCGCGCGTATAAGCCAAAAAGGAATAAATACAATGTATCCTCATTTTGGCTATTATACATGTATAATTGAATATTAAACATACATCATAACAATTGCTGTTTTGTATATTCCGGTTTTAACTTGTGCTACATTATTTATGAAGAAAGCATGCATACCAAACTGTACATAACACTCTTACGGATCGGTAATCATCAAATAAATTCCCTCGCTCTTTGCGGAGCGGGAGGGAGTATCAGTCTTTTACTGACTAAACCCACGAATGTTTCTTTTTTTTTTTGGCCCTTTATGTTCCGGGGCCGCGGTATCTCTTTCGAACAACCCGCAACCCTCTTTTAGACGCGCGTGGAACACGTACGTGCAGTCGACACCGCCGGCCGTTCATAACAGTCATAATTAGTTGCTACATTCGCAGGATACCAAAATATCCACAAAAAATGATTTAATGACAAACTAAATCACTTCATAACTCGATAAATATTTTATGGATAAAATTACAGTAAATCGGCAATACATTGGTAAATAGAAAACATATTTACAGTGTTTTAATGAGTTGTCAAAGAACATCGTGAGTACACACGGCGACACATCAAGCAATACATTTCCAGTATTACATTACATATGACTAAAAGAGTGATGGAAGGAGAGAGAGAGGAAGGCCAAAGAAAAGATGGATGGATTGTGTAAGGAATGATAATGAAGGAGAAACGAGTAAACGATGCCGTGACGTCTGATAGGGGAGAATGGAAGAAGAAAACGTGTTGCGCCGACCCCAAATAGAATGAGACATGGGCAGGAAAATGATGATGATGACAAGTCGTAGCCATGCATGGCCTCGCTTTTAAAAGATTTTACGTACAATGCGATATCTGTATAAACTGGTTTTGTATAGCTTGTTAATTCGCCGTGTACACTAGGCCCTATAAACAGCTGCAGCAACTTGAATCATATGTTGAAGTTGACAGCTGACACTTCATAATTTATAATTGATTGGATGTATTTAGATTTATCGTACAAGGCTAATCTAATGAACTAAAAACCAGATACTAATTAAATTTATAATTACGGACGCATATAAACATAATTATATCAAGCATTAGATGTGAATAATTGATGTGGGTCATTGACTTAAGTGTAACGGCCGAACCGTCTTAATCCATTATTATTTATTCATTGCAATATAATGATAAGCCAATAATAAAACGTTTATATTACTATTTGTCTCTTTGCTCATTTTTTTTTCTTAAAAAATATAAACTAAGGTTTCCACCGGTATCGTGAGCAGGGTCCAAGTTCTCGGTGTAAGGGCTAAAGACACGGGCCTGTGGACAGTGAGCAATGGGTAGCTCACCGTCCGTCCGTCTATTGACGACAAGCCGTGTCGACGGCGCTTTAGTGTTTCACGCGCCCCTCAAAGAGATGTCAGCAAAGCAGAGGGGCCTGCCAGGGCCACCGCCTGCCGGGGTTGCGGGTTGTTCGAAAGAGATACCGCGGCCCCGGAACGTGGAGGGCAATAGAAGGAACATGGGTTGGGTTTTAGTCAGTACAAGTCTGACACTCCTCCCCGCTCCGCCCAGAGTGGATATAACTTCCATTTGAAAAAAAAAGGCTAAAGACAGGAACCTCCTCACAATGCGGGCCGTATCGAAAAGTACTGCCTTCTGAATCAAGCCCTTGATCCAACCGCCTAAGGAGAGCTTCGACAGATGTTCGTCGAGGCTCTTGGCAATCAAGCCATTGGTCGTTATAACAATCGGCACAATGATAGTCGAGTTCACAGTCCACATGTCGACAACGTTGTGTGCCAAATCGAGATACTTGTAACTATTTTGATATTGTGGGCGTTCTAATACAACACTCCATGCTAACGAACGCTAGGTGTCCTCAATGTCGCGGGTTCGATGCCCGGATACGCAAACCTTTACTGTACTGTATGACCTTTAGGATTTTATTTTAAACTTAAGCATAGACTCGCAGACTACCTGTATCAGTAAAGGTATGACCTCTCCGTAGTTTTTTAAATAATATAATTTATTGTAAATATTGGTTTACTAGCTTTTGCCCGCAGCTTCGCGTTAAATTCGGGGTAACACAGTTCCCCTTTCCTGATATGCAGGTACCTGCTACCTGTAGTTTTAGCCCTTGCGCCTTATTTATTGTAATAGCAAAGCTAAGTTTTCCCTTTTCTTCCCCCTATCTCCCTCATTTCTCACTTAAAAAAAATAGCCTATGTCCATCTCCAGGGTCCCAACTGTACCAAAGTTCATCAAAATCGGTTTAGCCATTTAAGCGTGAAGACGTAACAAACAAACAAACTCACTTTCGCTTTTATAATATTAGTAAGGATTCTATTCTATTCCGACATGACCACTTAGAAGCGTTCTTGATAGATTGACCGGAGGAAACCACATGGAGATAAGAGTAGAAGGCTATGTGGGAGGTCTTTGCCCAGGTGTGGGCAGAGCCAGCAAAACAGGCCAAAAAAAATGTATTGTGAAATTTAATAATTGCACACCACATTTATAAGAAACAATGTAAATACCTTTCGTCATTTATGCTAACATCATACGAGTTTGTTAACCTACATTCTGGCAAATGAATTTATTATCTTATCTTTTCTTAAGATAAAACTTAAGATTTCAAATGAAGTCTTGCACTGTACAACCGCTTTGCACATACAGTTGCAGATACTTACAACTGTTCCGTTGATCTCGCGGTCGCAAGCGTGACTGCTGAGCACGGAGTCTTAGGTTCGATTCTGGTGTCAAGCATAAAGTTGAATTTTTCTATTAGAAATGTCTCAGTAGCAGCCTGGAGCTTCGAAAAGCAAGCTAAGCCGTTGGTCCTGCCCAGGGCGCCGGGCGCCGCGAGACGACTTCCGGCCACCGTAGATGCGGGCCTGTGGGCGGTGAGCAATGGGTAGCTCACCGTCCGTCCGTCGATTGACGACAGGCCGTGTCGACGGCGCGTTAGTGTTTCACGCGCGCCTCAAAGAGAGTCAGCAAAGCAGAGGGGCTTGCCAGAGCCTCCGCCTGCCGGGGTTGCGGGTTGTTCGAAAGAGATACCGCGGCCTCGGAACGTAAAGGGCAATAGAAGGAACATGGGTGGGTTTTAGTCAGTACAAGTCTGACATGCCCCCCCGCTCCGCCCAGAGCGGGGGAAGTCATTGGATGATTTCCCACCCGAAAAAAAAAAAAAGCCGTTAGTCCTGCGCCTGATGTCTCTCCGGTCGTGTCAGATTGCCGTCCCATCGGACTATGAGAGTGAGCGAACAGAGAGTGCACCTGCGCCTGCGCACACACGCCTGTACTATAATATCTCCCGCGCCGATGTCTTATCTCCGCTGAGATGGGCCGTCGTGGCCGAAAACGGAAAGGAGGACTATAAATATACATACAGTCATTCTGTAGGTCTAGCGGCTTCGTCTGTTTATGTGATAAGGGTCTGGCTGTTTGTGTATGTGACTTTAAAATGTTTGTAAACTCACCCACGATACAGGAGAAATTCCTAGTGAGGGGCATATTTTTTTTAAACAAAAACGAAATCTAAATGCTCGAAACAATATCTTCTACAGTCAAATCAAATCATTTATTTCAATTAGACCATTACAGGCACTTTTGAATGTCAAGAAATAAAATGAATCTACAGTCTCGGTCACAAGGCATAATAACTTGTGAAAGTACTGTAGTTGCCCATTCCAAAGCGTTGATCTCTATGGAGAAGAATGGGCAAGAAACTCCAGGACACTCTTTTAAATTATAATATTTTTACGAAATCGTATTTACATCATTCGTGTTGAGATTATACAAATATGTGAGAACGAGTCGAAGTATTTCCCTAGAAGTATTCAAGTCTCCAACCATCTTCTGCCATTTGCCTTTCATAATCAACATCTCCCCAACTCCCTCTACCAGTATAAACAAAAGACCATCTCTTATTTTTCCAGGATATCAGCATCCAGCGCCACAGTGTACGCGTACCTGGGAGAGATGCACGCCAACTCCAAGCGAGCTGCAGCCATCGCGTGGAGTTCCGCATTCATTTCCTTCTCGTTTATTATATTGCCAGGTTTGTTCCCATCCTTTGTTACCTACTTACCATATCAAGCTAGATGGAGGAGCTCGTGGCTAAATAATAGCAGCCGCTCAGGTCGATCTTTATGTTAAGGCGCGCTTGCCTAGGTTGGTCTGTGGATGGGTGACCACCCGTTACATACCGAGTTTCCTCCGTGCCTCGGAAAGCACGTATAGCTGTTGGTCCCAGCTGTCATTTGCAGATCTTTGACAGTTGTTACAAATAGTCAGTGTCCCGAAAGTATGACAACCAGTCTTACCAAGAGGTATCGTATTACCCAGTACTAACTGGGTTATGGAGGTCAGATAGGCAGTCGTTCCATGTAAAATACTGGTATTCAGCTGCATCCGGTAAGACTGGAAGGCGACCCTAACATAGTTGGGAAAAGGCTAGGCAGATGATGATAACTAGCTAGATGCCGTAACCGACTACTCTTAGAAGAAACAGCCAAAACAAACTCAGAGGTCAAAGTTCCTTTTTAGGTCCATAAAAATATCAGTCTTTATGATTATAATGACCGATGAAAAAAAGTCAAAACGTCTAATAGATAACTCCTTGAAAAGATCTCGAAAACGTAAATTGGCTCTCCTCTAAAGCATAATTTGTCTCTCCCATGAAGCACAATTTGTCTCTCCGCTTCGCTCGCGTTAAATTCGGGGTAACGCAGTTCCCCTTTCCTGATTGGCAGGTACCTGCTACCTGTAATTTTCTCCCTTGCGCCTTATTGATTGTAATAGCAAAGCTAAGTATTCCCTTTTCTTCCCTTTTTCTTCCTCATTTCCCACTTTAAGCCATTAAGGCGTGAAGACGTAACAAACAAACAAACTCACTTTAGTTTTTATAATATTAGTAAAGATTTGACTTTGCTAAAAACATAATTTGACACCCCTAAAAAGCATAAAAAAACAGTTCAAAAACAAAAGTCATTTATTCAAATTAGGCTGATAATCAACGTTTTTTAAAACCATCATAACAAAAGATAGGCCCCCAAAACGACTACACTTCTCCACTTCATAGTGTTTTAGCTGGGAAGAAGAATATATGTATAATTTGGCTTTCCCATAAAGCATAAATTGGCTCTTCTTAAGCATAATTTTTTATTTACAATTTTATTCGAATAGCAGGTTGATAATAATTATAAACCGGTCAATTTGCGCCAAGGCAAACACAAACATTAAAACTAATTATATAATTACCGTACTACTTATATCTAACTCATATTGCAACGGAGTTAACTTGAACTTAAAGTTATCAATCAGTCACTGAACGACCCATTTTAACTGTTATTACATTAAATAGGCTAACTTATCTTGCAATTATAATAGTTCTAGCCGATTAATAAACACGTACACAGGTCGTGGAACTTAATCGTCAACAGATGTGTGTGATGCAAATATGTATAAATATTATTAAAGGGAAACATACGTATGTAGTTCTAACAAATGTTTAATTATTATGTAGTACTAGCTGGTGCCCGCGGCTTCGCCCGCGTGATATCGAAAAAAAAAGTATCCTATGTGTTATTTCAGACTATAATCTACCTCTCTGCCAAATTTCATTAAGATCCGTTCAGCCGTTTTGACGTGAAAGAGTAACAAACATACATACATCCATCCATCCTCACAAACATTCGCATTTATAATATTAGTAGGATTTTTATGCGTTATCGATTTGTTGGTAGGATCTGGTTTAGTAGGTATTTCTAAACTACTTAAACTGCTATTAATCAATTATAATTATTAATATTTATATGAGTTTGGGACTGGTAACCAAAGGGTAAAACGAGACCCTATTAATAAGACTCCACAGAATAAAATAAATATGTAAGGGGGCTCCCATGCCGTTTTTATAGACACATTGGTACGGAACGTATTGGTGGCAACGTTTAAAAAAAAATTGTTACGGAACCCTTTGAACGCGAGTCCGACTCGAACTTGGCCGGTTTTTTATTTATATTTCATGTGCTCATCGTCTCTGACGCCACTTTTCTTTCTTTTTTTATTGCAAGTTAACGAAAATATTTAAACATCCGTCTCAATTTATAACGATAAAATCTTTATGTAGATCTTACCAAATCTGACAAATTATTGTTTAATTGCAGAATCTTTCCATTTTCAACAACAAACCGTTTATAACTGGAAAATATCAAATACATTTATGAACAAATCCCACTCAAACACCAACCCTTAATTACAGGTCTCGCCTGGCTAATTATTCCGGGGAAATGGTCATTTACGTTCGCGTGCATGGAGATAGTTCCTTGGAGGGCCTTCATCTGGCTGTGGTGTGCCCCAGGGTTGGCAGCCGCTGCCATCCTGCTGTTCCTGCCAGAAAGTCCACGTTATCTCCTCGCTGCTAAAGGCCCGGATGCAGCCCTTCCGGTTTTAGCCATGATGTATGCCTGGAACAATGGAAGGAGTGTTGAGGATTTTCCTGTAAGTATCTTCTTGAGTGTTTGGGTACTGTAGAGGTTTTATGTCTTTTGACAACCCTTAAAACGTGCTGGCTGCTTTGATATGACGTTCGAGTGTTCAAAGTATTTAAATATCATAAAGAAGAAATATTAGAGTAGATTTTCAGGGTCCCGTACCTCTAAGGAGTCTTTTTTAGAGATTAGTTAGAACATGACTAGACTGGAATAGAATAGAATAGAATATTCATTTATTTGCTCTGAATGTAGGTATTTACAATAAGGTGGTTACAATAATTAATTGAGAATCCTTGTACATTCTACCAATTCGGCATGCAAACATTGATGCAGTTCATCATCAAAACATATTAATTTGGAACACAGATACCTATACAACTAAAATTTTTCAGACAGAAAATCCGATACGGAGTAGTAACATTTGGTTAATAGGAGTGCAGTTAGTTTTTTTAGAAGGTTGTTACTGGTTGTTCTTTTATACAATTAGGAATGTGGTTAAAAATAGCCGGTGCCACCAAAGATACTTTTTCTTAACAACGCGACACGTTCTGGTATTGAGATCGCAAAGTTACATCCCGGTATCTGCTCTCAGAGAAAGACGTAAATAGGTGAGGATTACATTTTACGAAAAGTCCAGTTTCCAGGATATAAAGACACGGAAAGGTCAATAAATTATGACTTTTGAAAACTGGAACACAGCTGTCAGTTACCTTTAAGCCAAATATTGCTCGTAGGCATCGTTTTTGGGCTTTAAAAATACTTTCTCTTTCGGTACAATTTCCCCAATATATTATACCGAACCTTAGGATAGAAACGACAAGACTATGATATGCCAGTAATACTGTTTTGATATTAACTTTTTTTTTTAAATTATAAAGTGCATATGCAGATGCGCTAAGTTTTTTACTGATCGCCTCTGCCTGTGCCTTCCATGTTAATTGACTATCAATTAATATTCCTAAAAATTTTGTAACGTCTACTCTTTCTACATTTTGACCGTTAAAATTAATACTTAGGTCCTTGGTACGAAGTCTTTGATAAAAATGCATTATTTTGGTTTTTCTAATGTTTATTTGTAAGTTGTTACTATTTAGCCAATTTATTATAATTTTAAGGGTGTAGTTTATATCTCCTTCATAATTCTCATTTTTGTCGCATTTTATTACTGCTGTACTATCGTCAGCAAACAGTCCATGGGTTGGCGGATTTGGCGCGGGAGGTCATTAATATAAATTAAAAATAACAAAGGTCCAAGGACACTTCCCTGTGGTACACCAAATTTAACTTTTCTATAGGAAGACACGTGTTTTTTTTCTAATTTGGTCTTTATACATATTTCGTAAATTTCTGTCATCTGTTTGCGATCAGATAAATATGATTTTATTAGGCTTAGGATGTTACCTCGGATGCCGTAGGCGTTTAGTTTTTGAAGCAGAATGTCATGGTTGACAAAGTCAAAAGCTTTTGACATATCTGTAAATAAAGCACATATAGGCGTTTTAGTGTCAACATTCGACATAATAATATTCAACAGGTCAAAAATTGCCATGTTTATATTCTTATTTTTAGTGAAGCCGTATTGCTCGCTGCAAAGTATATTAAATTTAGTCAGGAAAGAGGATATCGCTTCGTATATAACTTTTTCTATTATTTTAGAAAAAACCGGAATTAATGCTATCGGCCTGTAGTTCGACATATCTTCTTTACTGTTCTTTTTATGAATTGGCTTCACAATTATAGTTTTTAAGTTGTCAGGAAATGTACCTGATGATATGCTAACGTTAATAATATGAGTTAATGTTCCGTACCTCGAAGGAAAACTCGGAACCCTTATAGGACCACTTTTCGGCTGTCTGTCTGTTAAGACCCATTATCTCGGGAACGTGTGGAGGTATCGAGTTGAAATTAAAACCATATACTCAAGTTTGTGGTCCTTTGGAGATGTGAAAACATCAATCCTCTAAGTGTACGCAATCCAAAGATATGGCCATTTATGTCGCATATTTGTACGGAATCCTCGGTTCGCGAGTTTTAGAGGAGTTAGGAGTAGCCGTTTAGGAGGAGTTCAATGACATACACACGTACAGCAGAATTATATATATAAAGATGAGACATGTATTGGTAAAATGATAATCTAAAATATAGTTTAAAGTCTTCTTTGCCTCTTTTACGAATAAACACCACTACATTTACATTAACCCCCTATAGTACCTACTCATTAATTTGCTTTTTCCAGTTACTCCAGTTAGTGGAGATTTATGGATATGTGGAACAGGGTGGAAAGTTTCTAGGGGCTAGTGTAATCGGGGTTTTCTATATTCTGTATATTGTATATAGTCTTAAGCCGCGATCTTAGTTATTCATGTGTATCATGGCGATGTGGTTCTTTATGAACTATGATGCTGTGTCCCAAGAAAAGAAAAAAAAAAAAAAAAAAAAAAAAAATTCGATAGCATTTTCCGTCGTTTCATTTCGCAACAAATCAAAGAGCAGACCGTCAATCGATTAGACTAATTAACGATTATGTTATTTACGATAGATTAACATTTAATCTAGCGTGCAGTTAATTAGCAATCATAATTAGTAGTTGCATACATGAGTAGTGCCGGTTAGAACTAGATGCAAATGAATAGCGGTATTATTTACCATGTGCAAGCGCAGAGTACATAAATGACGTTATCGCATGATAACAGATAAATAATACAAACTGAACGGTCATGTTAGTTTTAAACCAACGACAAATAAACGAAAGTCGTGTTATTTTTTCTACGATATGACACTACATAGTTTTAAAACTTTTCGATTTTTTATTTTTAGTTCATAATTTCTCAACTGGGTAAAAGCCTGTCCCAAGTCCTGTTTAGAACTATTAAACCGCTCTTTAATCCAGCCCTCCAATATTCTTTATGAACATAATCCGTAACTTCAAATTTGTAATGAAATCTTAGTTATTTGTCCTGGGTTGCATTAAATATGAGATGTATGTAACTCCGATATCCTTGGATATATATAAATATTTTTATATAGTAGTTCCAATTAACATTTTATATTTTTTCACGACATTGTATTCTATTTGAATTTATATGACACTTTATTTTAATTTGAAAAACATTTTATTTAAATGGTTTTTACTTTAATTTATTTAACATTGTAAACAATAAACCTGTCAATTAATCTTAATAATGTTAGTCCCGGCTGTCATTTGTAGATCATTGACAGTCTTCACTGGTGGCCTAATGTCTGAAAACTGGTCTTACCCAGGGGTATCGCATTACCCAGCTCTAACTGGGTTGTAGAGCCCAGATTGGCGCTCCAGGTAAAATACTAGTGTTTTGTTGCATCCGATTGAGACTGTAATTCCCCCAATATTGGGGAAAGGATAGGCAGATGATGAGGACTGAATACTTTTCTTTTTAAACCTTTTCTAACACGCAGTTTTATTCTGTTAATTCCAGGTGCAGAAATTAATAACTGGCAGTGAAGAGATCAAGACTGGAGGTTTCGCTGGTGCTGTCAAGAATGTGGGGCTGATGTTCAAAGTGCCACTCCTCAGATGTGTGTTCATTTCTCACATATCGATGTTCGCAGTATTTATGGTGTAAGTGCAAGTAATCGACCTACCTAGGGCCTAGGTGCGAGCTGCCATGGTTGACCAGGAAGTCTTTATGTAGACTCCGGGAACAGCAAGGAAAACCTGCAAAGGTGGGTTCATAGATGACTCTGACCTTTTTTCACAAAAAAATCTACCATGTTCTGGGGCCTCGGTATCTCTTTCGAACAACCTGCAACCCTGGATGACTCGGCCTTGGAATGTAAATATGGTGTTGCTCCACAAACGATGGGACACTCGACATCGTGTTCTGCCTGTCCTGTCACACAGGAGCTGATGGACGCCCCTGATTGTGCCAATCCCGTCTCCAAATGGGCTGACTTAATTTCATGTGTCATAGAAAGAACTAAGAAGACCTAATACTTTTTTTTAAATAAACCTTTCCCCACACTAGGAATTTCTCCTGATCGTGGGTGCGTTTACAAACATGTAAAGTCACATACACAAACACCCAGACCCGAAACAACTGGTCATACAAATATTTGATTCGTGCGTGAATCCAACCCGCGACACGTAGCGCAGCAGTCGATCGCGCAGCCACTGCGCCAACTGTGTCGTCAGTCATACTGATTTCCATTTATGGAAACTTTCTCGGCTCAAAAGGATCCTGATACGCGTAATACTTAGAAAGAAAGTTTTTACCAAGGTCTATGAACGTTAGTTAACACAAGCTTGGATCTTGACGTGTTCCTATTTCTACCTTGCAATAAGATGTAAGACAGTGCGAAGGGACATGAATGACGGTATACCAACGCTCATTACCATGAACTTATGATATAGATCCTTGTCTTGAACTCACAAACAATCCATGCAAGTTTAAATTAGGGTATCTCTTGATTGTTCGTCGCACTACAATTCCCAAGGCCGGCTGGATGTTACGGCTTCTATAAATGATTTTATTTTGAATTTCAGGTCGAGTGGTCTTTACGTGTGGGTTCCAGATATACTTAACAGTATTTTAACAAGTCACACAAATCGAAGCATCACGATATGTCAGATCATACGTGATAAATTCGATAATGCTAGCGTAAGTACTCGTATTTCTTATTTGATCAATTCTTGAGATAAGAATCGATTAGGTCTGATTTTCTAAAACTAAAAACGCTTGTTTTTCTATACTTTCAAATATTTTATACCTGTTAACATAACTGGAATTCTGTTATTTTTTCATATCTTGGGAATAAATAACAGCTGGAGACTGTGATACAGGTACTAAATGTTACTTCAATTCTCGGCTATTTCACGAAAGTTGGCATTTTTGACGTGATAACGTCTTTAAAATCGTTTTAGTCGGGTGACATGTTCAGAAACTTGTATCACACCAAAACCTCACGAGCGACATTTCATAAAGATGGTAGCGCCATCTGTTACTTGGCTCGAAAAAAAAACTTTAAATTAGTACTTAATTTCATTTTAGATGTCACTACTGGTGATAACTTATATCACCAATAAGACGTTATCACGTAAACATCTCGATCGTAAACCTACTTTACAAACAACCAATTGTTTTTGCGGATAGGAATTCATCAAATTTTAATAAATTCCCTCGCTCTTGGTGGAGCAGGGAGTGTCAGACTTGTACTGACTAAAACCCACCCATGTTCCCTGTATTGCTCTTTATGTTCCGGGGCTGCGGTATCTCTTTCGAACAACCCTTAACCCCGGCAACTGATGGCCCTGGCAGGTCCCTCTGCTTTGGTGAAATCTCTTTAAGCACGCGCGGAACACTAACGCGCCGTCGACACGGCACGAAAGTTGCCTTACATTCTACTTTCAAAAGCGTAATATATTTTTTCTTCCCTTCATAACGAAAGACCTCTGTGTTTTGTTCCAGATGTTGTCTTCTGAAGAAGCAGTGTGCGATTCGGAGATATCAGTGGCGGTGTTCCCCATCTCCATGTCTATGGGGGCCGTGTTCGCGCTCACGTACTTAGCCATTGGCTTCCTCATCAACAAAATTGGCAAGAAGGCGTTATACAGTATGTTTGTTTTATTTAATTTGTTATTGAAGTTTGATATGTTGGCTGTCTCGATGGTAATTGGTAGATAGTAGTTTGTGAATCTGTAAAATTCTTAGTAGCCACCTGGTGTCTAGATTTGTGCCGAGTTGATAGCAATAACTTTGCTTCGGACTTTCTCGGCATGGCTAAGTTTGGAATGAGATTATGCAACTTTACAATAATTTCAAGTACTTACTAACTTTCAATATGGAACTACACCCAGATGATGTCAATAGGCTTGCAAAATCTGTGAATAGATTTGTGTATTATTGCATCCTCAGTCTACTATTTAAGGGAACACACGTGTATTGTAGAACAAACGTCTTCACGCCTAAAAGGCCGAACTGATTTTGATGAATTTTGGTACAGAGATAGTTGGGACCCTGGAGAAGGACATAGGCTAAAAAAATGAGAAAAGGGGGAGATAGAAGGCAGCAAAGGGGAGATAAAGTTTTTTTTTCGATCATCACGCGGGTTAAAGTTAGCGTTAGCCCAAAGTAACTATGCCATGCGGACGAAGTCGCGGGCGGAAGCTAGTAATGAATAAATCATTTATTCCCTTTTCTGATGAACCTAATGCTCTTCTTCATCTCCAGGTGGTATAATGTTTATCTGTGGCATCGCGACGGTGGGAGCAGCCTTCGTGCCCGGAGGTATCGCGGCGACGGTGCTGCTCATCATATCCTTGTGTTCAGGCTGCGCAGCCTCTATACTGGCGGCTATAGCCGTTGATGTGTTTCCTACACAGTTGAGGTAAGTAGAAGATGGTTCATCATCTTCAATCTCCTGCCCTAATTCACCTTTATATGTGGTTGGTGCAGCATATCTGCTTCTTTCATACTTGTCTATTAGACATTAATTCATCAGTCACTAAATTATATTGTTTTTACAGTCTTATCATAAATTATTCATAATTAATCCATAAAAAATATACCAAAGCACCTAAAAATATGATAAAATAAAAAAAAACACAAAAAGCCAACGTCACGCGGTGTTCCCAGGCGGTCACCCATCCAAGTACAGACCGCGCCCGATGTTGCTTAACTTTGGTGATCGGACGAGAACCGGTGTATTCAACGTAGTATGGACGTTGGCGAATGCTTAGTTGAAATTATCAATCTGTAACAACAAACAAAGGATGACGTCATTCATAACGGCCAGTTTGATTTCCTTCACGCTTACTATTGAAAGCTGTCAACAATTATTTTTATCTCTAAATCTGCTAAAATGACTGATCTTTATTTCTATAACAGTAAGGTTGTTATTGGATTGCCTCTTACGAGTCTACAAACGGTTGATGTTGGATTTAATTCTTTTGCTACTTTTTTCAAGCACAATAATGTTGTCTCTGATCTCATCTAGTAGAGTCTTGTTATAAACAAACTTAAGAATTCTCACTAAAACTATGAATGAATGGACATTGTGGCCCTTGTAGATACCGAAACGCTTATTAACTTTGGTTAACTTCTCATTATTTTAGGTTTTGTAAAGTAAGCAATGACCTATTGTTTGGCCCATGCTGTCCTGTCCTCTCATACTTAAGTACTAACGCTGTAACAACAACATTGTAAAACCAAATGATTTTAAAAGAGTAACCATGGAGTTTCTTGCCGGTTATTCTCCATAGGAACGACCAACCCGAACCGTGCACAGTTTCTCAACGTTTTACGAGTGCCCATGCAGGCCTATGTGAAATAAAAATATTTTGAAATCCTACCTACTCCATCTATCAGGGCTATGGCGATGTGCGTGATGTACATGGTGGGGCGGACTGGTGCAGCCGTCGGGTCTAACTTCCTCGGGGCCACGCTGGACCTGCACTGCCATGAAGCATTCACTGTTTTCGGAGCATTTACTGCAGGTAAGAGTGATTTGTGTTTATTGTTATTTACTTTTTTAAATATATTTTGTCTATCTTTACCTTTCAGAAAATGCGAATAATGCGAATGTTTGTGAGGATGGATGGATAGATGTTTGTTACTCTTTCACGACAAAACGGCTGAATGGATCTTGATGAAATATGGCACAGAGGTAGATTATAGTCTGGTAATAACACATAGTAACTTTTTTTTCGATTATCACGCGGGCGAAGCCGCGGGCGGCCTACTAGTTTTCATATATTTTTTGCATTTTTGCAACGTCAAAATCGGTGGCTTCTGACATTTCAAAAATATCCACGTAGACGGAGTTGGTTGGAACAGATAGCTGTTCAAATTGATCTTGTGTACACCATAGGGTGTAGACCATAGCTGTTTAAATTGATTCTGTCATAAGGAGGAAAGCCGGCAAGACACTCACAATATTTATAGAAATAGTGTTTAGGGGTATGAAGAATAGGGTGTTTAAGGGGAAGGGTCCCCAATGGAAATGGGAAACCATCCGACCAGCCGGTGTCGTGTCTGATGGGCCACTGCCCAACTATTGGTCGGGTTCTCATTTATATTAGTTTAACTCGCGTATTAGAACTCTGCTAGATGCGAGTTGTGGGAATTTGCAGTTAGTTCTCCCGTAGTTTCATAGATGGCGCTGGAGTACTTTTAGCCATGTACAAAATTGTGTCGCTACAGTGTTATGAAAGGATTTTGTATTAGGCATTGTAGGTACTTTTGAAGCGATATTAAACATATTTGTTACTATCGTTTTTCCAAATCACTATCCAAAGGTAAAACAATAATGTTAATTACTATTATTTCTTGTTTCAGGGTCAACAATCCTAATGGTCTTCTGGCCAAATCCTCAGAAAGTTCGAGAAGAATTGGAAGAAAAAGGCTTCACCTACTAAATTCTATGTGGTCATAGAATATTTACTCACAATTGTTCCAAAAAGAGACTGATAGAAGACAGTTTATGCATTTGTAATATTTTATGAGGCATTTTAGATTATTGTATTAAATTAATTTAAAAGTGATTACAAAATTGTTTTATTCATAAATATACTAAAAACAGCGCCATCTATTACAATAACTATGAACTAAGGAAACAAATTTGGCAATATGGCGATGGCGCTGCCGTCGCAAGCTAAACTTTTTCAAAATGTACCATAGATGTCGACACCTGTAAGAAAAAATTCGAATTTAGAACAAGTCTTACTAAAATATTACGTTGACGAATAACAGTTTTCTGGTGAATATTTTATTGTTATGTGTACTTCCTAACATGATCTTTTATTTTTTTAATTTAATGACACCTTTTGCTTGCTGAACAAAAGGTACAGAATTACAGATATGGGACTACCGCTCTTCAGAAGATATAAAAAGTTTAATATCTTAACCCTTTCGCTGCCCAGAACTCGCACAGGGTATGAGTCCAAAATACATTGTATAATTAGGACTGGGCAGCGAAAGTGTGATAATAAATTTCGATTTGTCATTTAATTTCTCGGTAAGTGTATTGCAAAACATCGTTTGATTCACATGAGATTTTTCACTGCACTTCTCGGCTCCATAACACCCTCGCCGAACTCCTCGTGCGTGAATTCCGCCTCGGTCGCAATGACAAAGTCTCATCAAATGAATGATGTTTATTTTGCAAGTAGGTTTTTCGTACCTGACTACTCTGAGAAGAAACCGCCGAACGAAACCAACTCAGAGGTCACTTTTAAGGTCCAGACAAAAATCTTGGTCAACTCACATAAGAACCATGCAGATTAGTGTCTGAAATGGTCTTTTTGAGAAAGAACCAAACAGATTTCAGTGGACCTGTCCAGTCAGCGCAAGCATTGGTCAGTTATCGTGTAGGTGGACTTATAACTCAAGGATCTCAACGAAACGACGAACAATGCCAAAAAAAAGGACATTTGTATAGGTATCTTATAGCAGAATCTAATTGTAATATGTCTGACCATATATTTTCCCAAAGCTGGGCAAAGACCTGCCCCACTCTCTTCCACTCTTCCCTCTGTGTATTCTAAAGGAGTTAATTGGCCATAACTATGATATCTGATACATGTACGAACACAAGCCAGAATTCAAATAAGATTCATGAAAATGAGTAACAACTTTTTTGGTTGCCTAAACTCGGAAAAAAGACTATCAGCTGTCCAAGCTATTAAATCGGGGTTATTTATATATCGATATCAGGGTTTTATATCACAATAATAACCATCTTAAGTGGGATCTAACAAGATTATAAGCATCAAAATCAAAGGGTGAAGTGACAAATGTAACATCATTATATAACATCATTATTTATCGATTTAGATAATGTTTATCCGTTAGTCGTTCATCACAATCGTTGCCTGCGCAACCCGTTGACACGTTTTTGTCACCCCTTGTTATGGATTGACACAAAAAAGTGGAGCATTCCGTTTTGACGCCAGGGTCCGCGAAATAAGCGTGCCTGTTACCTAATTATAGGCAGCAGAATTCTTACCTACTTTGAGAAAAGTCGCTCATCTCTTCTCTCTTCTCATTCTCATTAATTTTGTAAATACTTTCTAGTCTGTAGTTGTTTATTGTAAATGTGACGACCATGTGGATCATAACTTTTATTTACTTTGTTTTTGACGATTGTTTCGCAGTTTGAGGACTATATACACAAATGTCCTATTTTTGGTATTGTTCGTCGTGTCATTGAGCTCCTTGGGCTATGAGTCGATAACTGACAAATGCTTGCACTGATTGGACAGGTCCACTCAATCTGTGCGCTGCCTTCTTAAAAAGATCATTTCAGACACTAATCTGCATAGTCGTCATGTAAGTTGACCAAGATTTTTTGTTTGGACCTTAAAAGAGACTATGACCTCTGAGTTAGTTTCGGCTGTTTCTTCTCAGAGTAGTCGGGTACGAAACACCGGCCTTATCTAGTTTTTAAAAAAGACGTGTAAAAGTGTTTGTGAAAACCTACTTGCAAAATAAAATGCTTCATTGTATTCGGACGTATTCGTACTTTTTAACGAAACTTCTATGGTCTTTAAAGGTAACATTGGTGAAAACTGCCAGGATAATCCGCAAAAATCCAATTTTCTTAGGATTTTTTTGCTATGCTACAAGTAATTGTCAAATAGTGTTCATAGCAATATCTACTAAATTGCGACTGTATCAAACACTTTTTTAAAGAGTTTTACCCATTAAAATCATCTTAACAACCTCATTTTAAGTTCATGTAATCTCGTTAAGAATGGTTTTCATGAAATAATCGTTTAATGCAACTAAATGAACCGCCGTCACGGAACACAAAATGCAAAGGAACATAGATTGGTTTTTGTCAGTATATTTGATGTTTTCCCAACCGCAAAAAAAGGATGGTATTGAGGATATTATTATTATTATAACTATGTTGGGTTATCGCTTCCACCATAAACGAAAAATAGTTACTTTCATCCAAGCTTCCTCCATTGCAAATAAGTACCCACAGTTTAATCTTCCCACAAGAGACCGTGTCGGCTTGCTATTTCAACAAAAAAACTAGCCCAATCATCCGAATCCGTTTCGTATCCCCAAAAATGTTTTGATAGAGTATTTTATGACAAAATAATAGCCAGAGTATCACTGAGAGAAAAAAAATGGACGAATTACTGTCGAAAAAGTTCGGATCTCAGGTAGAGCGTTGAAGTCTTCGTAATGTTTCTACAGGGGTCGGAATTTTGACCCAATTTGATGAAATTCGGGGTTGTTTGTTAGGTTTCTAATATAAATTTGTGCTTGATAAATATATATTTTCTAGATAAATCCTATGAAAGTAAAAAAATCCGATCAACTTTTTGTGTTCTGTTCTGTCCAGAAATCCTAAATACTTATTGCGATTCACAATCTCTGCATTTTTCTAACATTTCAATTCGGACATTCGTCTCCATTGAGATTAAATCTTTGAAATGGGCAACTACAGTGCTTTCAAATGTTATTTAGCATTGTGTCTGCGACAGTAGCTTCATTCTATTGCTTGACATTCAAAAGTGCCAGTACCTCATAGTCCAATTGAAATAAATGCTTTGAATTCGAGTTAGTCAATCGTCTCAATAACATCCTAACAAACTATCGCAATGGATTAGCCACATCTTATTCAGCTTAATTATAAAACCACTTCAAAAATCAAACTTCCACAAAAATACAAAAAAAAATAATTAACAGCACGGTTGGCTCAGTAGCTGAGCGATCGACTGCTGAGCAGCGTGTCACGGGTTCGATCCCCAAGCCGAACTAATAAGTGTTTGTAAACGCACCCACGATACAAGAGAAATTCCTTGTGTGAGGCAACATCTAAACGTATAAATATATACTGCATGTAAAGAAAGGAGCACTAATACTTATATGTAGGCACATAAATCATGTAAAGAATACACTGTGAATGAATCATTATTAAATCAATGTTTCACTTTCATACTCTTTTTTCATTTTACTTCACTGTTACGAACCTAGGCGTTCAGGTAAATAGCCAACGACAGGTACCAAAGACATTAAGTACGAATGCGCTGGAATACTTTTTCGTAAAGTTCTTACCTACTGGAATAACTTACCCACTACTTACTGGACTTAATTAGGTAGGTATATCTACGCCTACGTAATTAAACAAACTTGGAAATAAAAAGCTCGCCGATTTCAGGGTTGTCGCATGGAGTTCCTGCAAAAAAAGTAAAATGTGTTTTTTTTTCTTCTAAAAATATAGTATTTAGAAGAAAAAAAACTGGCTGAGCGATCGACTGCTGCGCTGCGTGTCGCGGGTTCGATTCCCTCACGGAACAAATATTTGTATGACCTGCAGATAGTTGTTTCGGGTCTGGGTGTTTGTGAGTTTAAATGTTTGTAAACGCACCCACGATACAGGAGAAATTCCTAGTGTGGGGCAAAGTTTTTTTAAAGAAAAAAAAAATTGGGAACCTGGGAACAAAAAATGGTTATCACATTAGCTGTAAGCCCGATAAATATTATTGCTTCTTTTTTTACACATTGTATATAAATATATGTGGCCTACTCTAGCTATTTGCACCCCACAAAACGTCCCATAAGCCACGCATATGTCACTAACGGTTGTTCGACGGTTGCTAATTAAAATTGTTCAACATACACCAGGGGGTGATGTACAACCCCTTGCACCCCTGTGACTTACTGTTGACCCTGAGTTTACCCCTCTTTGTTCAATTATAATGTGTTTGACTTTGACCCTGTTTAATGTCTTTGTGTTTATGGTGAGCTTCGAATAGAAAACATCTTTAGTTTACATTTTCTAAAAAAACAACTGATTTATCCTTTGAAGGCGATGATTGGAAGTTATCATCAACTAGCTTCCGCCCGCGACTTCGTCCGCGTGGCATAGTTACTTTGCCCTCTACACCGCGTAATGATCGAAAAAAAAATATCTTTCTCTCCCCTTTTCTTCCCTCTTTCTCCCCCTTTTCTCTTTTTTTTTAGCCTATGCCTGTCTCCAGGGTCTCGACTATCTCTGTACCAAAATTCATCAAAATCGGTTTGGCCATTTAGGCGTGAAAACGTAACAAACAAACTCACTTTAGCTTTTAAAATATTAGTATAGTTTGAAGCATTTCTATTTAAATCGATTCTATGTTTAACATTAAGTTTATCTTGAAATAAGTTTTAGAAGTAACCAGTCTCAGAAAATCCGGCCAAGAGTTCCGTACAAACTTGCGACATAAGCAGCCATATCTTTTGACTGCGCAGACTTAGAGGGTTGAATCTTTCACAACACAAATGGACTACAGATTTGAGTGGACTGATGATTTTAATTTTAACTCGATACCTTCATTGTTTCCGAGATAAAGGGTCTTGACAGGCAGATGGACAACAAAGTGATCCTATCGGGGTTACGTTCTTTTCCCTTTTGAGTTACCGAACCCATAAACCAGTCTACTCTGAATGTTCTAACAAATCTAGGTCTCGTTATAGGTATATCAGTTGTTTTGCATAAAAAAAAAACTTTAGTTTATGATGCCCCAAGCAAAAAGTCAGTAGGAAATGTCAAGTCTTACAGGAAAATAGATTTACTGTTTATGTTGAATTACTTAAATTTTAGTGCGTGGGAATATGAAACATCAAATTGAAGAATTTATTTGTGAAATGTTAGAAAATACATATAAGAAACAAAAAGGTGTTTATTAGCAATATCTTGCGTTCGCCATTGTCATTAGGCAAAATCTTAATAATGAAAAAAAAAACAAAATAAAAACTGTTTATTTGTAATGGATGAATAGATGGCGTAGAATCCATTTCACCAATCAACGCTTTGAAGACACTGTCGGAAAACTTGCAAGAGCCTTTAAGAATTAAAGAAAATAAATAAGTTGGACTGACACATGACACACAGCTTATCATAACTAAGAGATAGACCCAGACTCCCTAAGACATAAGGTAAACAGTAACCAATCTGCCAGCTCCCAACAAATCGTTCGATGGTTGATATTTGTTACAAAAACCCGTGGATAGCACGTGCACGCTCAGGTGGGCGTCACGTGGCAACCGACACGCCATATGTCACTGCTTGGTTGGACTCCCAGTTGGACAGTTTATGTGTTTGTGAAAAAATTGAGTCCATTTGCTGATTGGATGATGAAAATAGGTTGCGTTTTAAATATGGTGTTCTAGAATTACAACTTCATATTTAAAAAGAGAATTTTGATGTGATGCAATTTGCTGTCTCCAAAAACTGGCACCTGAACATTTCACTGAAAGAATCTTTGAGATGCGTTCGCAGGTTATTTTGGGAAATGAGCAGGAGAAACATGGAAAGGAGAGAGTCTAGGTAGGTACGTGTGAATATTAACAGATAGGAGCGTGTTTTTAAAACATCAGAGATTAGCATTGCAAAAAATTACTAAGAGCAAAAGCATTTATTTCAATTAAACTATTATAGGCAATTTTGAATGTCAAGAAATAAAAAGATGAAGTAACAGTCCAGTCAAAAGATGTAATAACTCGTGAAAGTATTGTAGTTGCTCATTCTAAAGCTGAAAAGAGTACATCTCAATGAAGAAGAATGGGCAAGAAACTGAACTATACGATCAAATTATTGTAACATGTAAATTAACAACTTAAGAGCGTTCAGAGTCAAAATAGAACTGGGGCCTTAGTCTGCTATTACAACAGTGTCAGAATGGTCGATCACTGATCGCATTATGGTTGATTTTGATAATTTTGGTAATCTACTACATACTAAACTTGTCAAAATCAACCATTATGCGATCAGTGATCGACGATTCTGACACCATTGTAATAGCAGACTTAGGCCCCTGATCATCTCATACAGGTACCAACACTAACAGAGGAGCCAATGTTCCAAGATCAGTATCTCACGCTGGTCCCCACTAAAGATATTTAAATGTTCATTACGCATATGGTACTGAATTACTGATGCTATCACGATTAACACCAGTAATGTACCTCGAATAATGCCACCGAACCGTGACACATTGCTCACATTAGCATATCAACGGTATTCGTCACTGCCGGGGTTATATGGATGTTTTATCGTAAGGGGTGAAGTGCTAAGAGACCCTCAGTTTCAGAAATAAATACGACCAATGCAACTGGTCTCGAACGAATTATTTCTCTATTTTGGTTTGCATAAATTACGTCAAAAAAAAGAGAAAAACATATAACAATTTCCTCAACCTTGGAATCGAACGCAGAAGAGAATGATTCTTATCACCATTTTGTATTAAAAAAAAACATAATCTTTTTATTTCACATTAGTACTCTTTTAAAATCATTTGGTTTTACGATGTTGTTGTAGTACTTAAGTATGAGAGGATACCGTAGGCCCGACAACAAGTCATTGCTTACTTTACAAAACGTAAAAAGGTAGTAAATGGTCAGTTCACTACATGACATCATCATCATCGCTCATAAAACCGGAAGGGATGGAAAGAAGTGTATCTTCAATTTATCAACATTTCGCTAGTTGAAGTTAAATACACCTATAACTGCTCGAAATTTGAACATAATCAGAGTCTTTTTAAAAAGTTGAAATGCATTTCCCAACTTGTCAAAAGGACTATAACTAAGATCTCTTTTTTGCTACATTAATAGAAAAGCTATTTTTTTTTAAACTTTGCCCCGCACTAGGAATTTCTCCTGTATCGTAGGTGCGTTTACAAACATTTAAACTCACATACACTAACAGCCAGACCCGAAACAACTACCTGAAGGTCATACAAATATTTGTATTGTGCGGGGATTGAACCCGCGACACGCAGCACAGAAGTCGATTGCTTAGCCACTGCGCCAACCGTGTCGTAATTGATTGAGATTGTTGTCATTTAAAACTTTTCTTTATAAAATTTAACTCAAGCCTTTGAGCTTAAGATTTGCATGGATGAGTTTGGACTCCTGCCTATCCCTAGCCTAATTATCCACACCCCGTACATTATAAAGTCAAGTGCAGACGACACGCTACCACCCGCCCGTGGGAACCCCACCACCTGTCCCAGACATCTTCAGCCACTTTCCCATAAGGCACGCTCACCCACCGTAAAGCACCCTGTTTCTAATTACAGCCTGTTACTGTATCAGCTGCCTGTAAGGTGAGAATGTAGGTTACCTATAAAGGCCTGTGAAAAAATGGGCCTTCGCATGTGTGGAATTTTGATTTTATATGGAATGGGTAACTACAGTACTTTCACAAGTTATTATGTCTTGTGACTGGGACTGTACCAGCATCTTTTTTTTGTTTATATGACATTCTAAAATGCCTGTAATGGTCTAATTGTCTTTCGGGGTTGTGGGTTGTTCGAAAGAGATACCGCGGCCCCGGAACATAAAGGGCAATAGGAGGAACATGGGTGGGTTTTAGTCAGTACAAGTCTGGCACTCCCCCCCGCTCCGCCCAGAGCGGGGGAAGTTATTTGGTGATTTCCCATCCGCAGGAAAAAAAGGACGTGACAATTGAAAAGTAAAATTGTAATTTGCAATTGTAGTGAAAAATTGGAAAGATTGTGCCTAAATGGCAGGTGTGAGTGGCATCGCCGAGAGGGGAGGCCCTAGAAGAACATAATATGCCTATTGACCTTATTGGTGAGGGTCTTCAGAAAGACTAGTTCCTGTTAGACTGTAAGCCGACTTATTACTACGACTTATATTTTCTTACTTTTAAAAAGGCTTACAGACTAATTACAAAATAAAAATAAAAAACAGTAAATTATAAAAGTGATAATTACAAGCCTCTACAGTTATAACATTAACAATTTACTAAAGCCGAAAGTTAAGGCTGAAGTTAAGTTATTTTATTTATAATTTTACGTTACTACATAAATAATTGTGAAAAGACGAGACAGATATTGAATTTACCTACCAGTTTAAGAACTGGAATAGAAATGATTCAAACGCATTAGCACGAAATAAAAGATACTTACATATAACAGGCGTCAATTTGCAGAAGGACCTGCTTTAAAAACCATTTTTCAGCATATCCTTACTAATATTATAAAAGCGAAAGTGAGTTTGTTTGTTTGTTTGTTTGTTTGTTACCTCTTCACGCTTTAATGGCTAAACCGATTTTGATGAATTTTGGTACAGAGATAGTTGGGAACCAGGAGACGGACATAGGCTAATTTTTATTTAAAAAAAGTGGGATATGAGGGAGAACGAGGGAAGAAAATGGAAAACTTCGTGTTGCTATTACAAATCAATCAGGCGCAAGAGCAAAAACTGCAGGTCTGCTTGGTGTGTTATACCGAATTTAACGCGAGCGAAGCCGCGGGCGAAAGCTAGTTCTTGATAAAATCGAATAACTGGTCATAATGACATCCCACTATGTAATATTATAAATGCGAATGTTTGTGAGGATGGATGGATGGATGTTTGAATGTTTGTTACTCTTTCACGCCAAAACGGGTGAACGGATCTTGATAAAATTTGGTACAGAGGTATAGTCTAGAATAACACATATTTTTCTATAACACATTTTTTTCGAAATCACGTGGGCGAAGCCGTGGGCACCAGGTATTAATGACATAAAACAAAATGTCAAGTATTTTGTCTTGCACAGTTTAGGCAACTTTTCCCCCTTAATGGGATTAGACACATAAAGATAATCTACTGCATCGAGTTCAGTTCTGACTAAACAAACAGTTCTTAACATTTTACCTACACATATACATTTCCCGTTACCTAAAAACGTTAGTAGTATTCTCTGGAACACCTCTTCAACACAACCAAACCACTGCATCGTAATCTCCACAAAGATCAACAGGATAAACTCCATCCCCACACAACACCAAAGACCCAATTGACCCATTTACAAAAACCAAAACACTTAAAAAACCTTTTTTCTCGCCAGAAACGCGCAATCAAGCTCCACTGAGGAGTTGAGGCGCTACCGTCATCACCATAAATGTAATCGATTAAACAAACATCCGCTCTGCTTTGTGCCATAAATCATACATTGATTGGATGTGCGAGGCAAAGAGTCGGGGGAAGACTGGATGGTGATGTTTGTGCCTAAAGCTTGTTGTCCTCTGTGAGGAAACCTTTGAAATGTTTGGTTATGCTTTTTTAGTTGGTGTTGGTTAGCTGAGAGTGTATTGTAGGCATTTATAAATCTTATACTTATAAAATTTATGGTCTACTCATTCATGATCCTGACCAATATACAATTTAAACTATCTTGTGTTTTTTTTTTAAACTAAATTCGGGGTTCCCCTTTCCTGATTTGTAGGTACCTGCTACCTGTAGTTTTTGCCCTTGCGCCTTATTTATTGTAATAGCAAAGCTAAGAATTCCCTTTTCTTCCCTCTTTTATTATTTATTTCTCACTTTATTAAAAAATAGCCTATGTCCGTCTCCAGGGTTTATCAATTTAGGCGTGAAGACGTAACAAACAAACAAACTTACTTTCGCTTTTATAATTTTTTTTTTGTAAGTGATGATATTATATATTCTTCTCTTTTAAAACTTGATCTATGACTGGTTGCGCGCGCGCCGCTCCAAGTTTCGCCAACCCAATTAAACGGTCCCCACGATCCGTGCTATATCGTATCAGCCCAGTATTGCAGTGTAGCAAGTTTATAGCCTCTCATTTAACTTAATAATGTGGTGCTTTAGTATAAGGCTGGAATAATAAGGTTATAAATTAAAGCATTGGAACTATGTGTGAAAGGAACACGTTTAAATAGTTTTGGTTAAAGAAATTAAATGGTCCTCCTGTCTTGATCGTATTTAAACGAAGAAATCTGCATCTGCTTACTCATGTTCGTACAGTTCATCCTAAGGTAGTCTAGAAGATATTGCTACCAGCGACAATACCACCATTGTTAACATAGAGTTAGTTATGTCAACTTGAGAACTGAAGACATTTTAGTCATGATTTGAGATTTTTTAACATTCGATCTTGCTTGAGGCTGATTCCAATAAAACGTGGGTTTTTACCCAAAATAAACGTTTTCTTTAGTACTCTTCTTGCCTTTCGCATCCGTTCTCTCATAAATAGAGAAGATCCGATGTCCGGAAAAGAGAATAGAAGGATGATTGAGATCTACTACCGTCAAACGTAACACCGACCAGGCGCCTCCTGTTTAGTAGCATTTGCCCATTATTCCACCAAAATTATTTACAACCTAGCTATTTCACAGAAAACCTATGATTACAGCAAACAGCAGTCGAAATTGACCGAAACAAGCAATAAAAATCGCCCATAACCAATAAAATAGTTTTTTTTCAAGATGGCGGCAATATAGCGCCGCAAAGCGTTGTTTTGGCGCCATTTTTTATTTTATTTTTCTAACGAGGAGATTAAGTAATATTGTAAAACCAACAGTGGGCGTAAAATGTTTTGTTTTTTTGGGAAAAAATTTGTTTGGCGCCTTATAAGGTTAGCATTAAGTCATTATAGGATGTTAGGTCAGGTCAGTAACGATGAAATTTTGGGAAAATTAGTTTTGATAATGTTTGGTACGAGGTAAGATATATTGTGTTAAAGAGATTTTGTATTTTTTTTCTAGCCAAACTGGTATATAATTAATGCAAATAATAGATCTTTGACGTTGAACGATTACGAATGAGATATGATTTATCATATCTCATTCGTAATCGTTCATTAGTAGATTTTTCTTTACATATCTTTTTTATTACCTACCATGAATTAGCTGAATGTTTCACCGTCTTTCAAAAATCTCCCAGACCTTTCACGGTCGTCTATTTTCATATATTTGTTTTAGTTTTAACTCTTTTTTAGGGTTCCGTAGTCAACTAGGAACCCTTATAGTTTCGCCATGTCTGTCTGTCCGTCCGTCCGTCCGTCCGTCCTCGCTTAATCTCTGTGACCGTTAGCACTAGAAAGCTGAAATTTGGTACCAATATGTATATCAATCACGCCGACAAAGTGGTAAAATAAAAATTGGAAAAAAATGTTTTATTAGGGTAGCCACCCTATATGTAAAGTGGGAAGTGATTTTTTTTTTAATTTCAACCCTAATGTGTGATATATTGTTGGAAAGGTATTTAAAAATGAATAGGGGTTTACTAAAATCATTTTTTGATAATGTCAATAATTTCGGAAATAATCGCTCCAAAAGTAAAAAACAATGTGTCCCCCCCCCTCTAACTTTTGAACCATAAGTTTAGAAAATATGAAAAAAATCTGAAAAGTAGAACTTTATAAGGACTTTCTACGAAAATCATTTTGAACTTGATTGACACAACAGTTTTTGTACAAAAAAGACAAAAAGTTGTACAAAATAATTTCCTCCTCCACCTTTAAACTCATAAGTGGGAACACTTGTTGTGACGGACGGGAAACTACGGAACCCTACACTGAGCGTGGCCCGACACGCTCTTGCCCGGTTTTTTTACAATAGCCACGCAGCCATGAAATCTCAATTTGCGCCCAGTTATTGACAATATTTTGTTTTCATGTTGTTAAAAAAACGTTGCCCCACACTAGGAATTTATCCTGTATCGTGGGTGCGTTTACAAACATTTAAACTCACATACACAAACAGCCATACCCAAAACAACTAGCTATGGGTCATGTATACAAATAATTGTTCCATGCGGGGATCGAACCTGCGACACGCAGCGCAGAAGTCGATTGCCCAGCCACTGCGCTAACCGTGTCGTCAATAGGATCGCCCCCAATTACATGTGGCAAAATGTGAGTGTATTTGTTATGTACAACCCTGTCTACCACTACAGGGGTTGCAAGGTGTTATTGTATGTTATTTCAATTTTAACATTTTTTTTTTAATATTGTGCGCTTGCCAAACGCATTGATCCAATTACCACTAGTCCTACCGATTAAGTTTAATAAGATCAAAAGTGCAGCCTTCCATTTTTTTACTTAATAAAAAACAAATTTGACCAAAAACAAACAAACCAACAAACTATAATTCATTATTACACGCCAAAGCTATACTGCTAACCGCCAAATTCTAACCGAAAAATATCTATAATCAGGAATCGAAGGTGCACCCAATAATCAGGCTTAATCACCCTAGAGGTTGTTTGCTCAAATCGCATAAAAAAAATGTTTAGGTGATCTTTGTTTTTTAGATATTGGTTTTCAATTAATATAACCATGCTACTTGATAACTTATTTAACTTAAAACCTTTGAGCACTAAGCAAAGATTTCAAATGAACTCTTCACTTAGTGCTCAAAGGTTTCTAAAGGACCTAGACAATGAAATCCGGAAAGCAACACCAGGGTACACCAGGGTCACTTGCGGCCGCCCTCAAGAACCCGAAAAGACTCATCTGCTTCTGGAAGGAGGTGGGCTGGCTGGAGTAGCGGCCACCAGGTGCACGGCAAACGCACAATGGTCCACTGCAAGGACTAAGTGCGGAAACCGGACCCCACCAAGAAGCGGGGCCCACATAAAGAAGAAGGACCTAGACAAGTGTTTCGAAGTATTTCTCAAAGCGCGTTATCGCGCTTTGAGAAATACTTCGAAACACTTCGA
The DNA here is from genome assembly GCA_905475445.1 of Ochropleura plecta. Taxonomy (NCBI): domain Eukaryota; kingdom Metazoa; phylum Arthropoda; class Insecta; order Lepidoptera; family Noctuidae; genus Ochropleura; species Ochropleura plecta. Next base: position 2,117,794 of record FR997733.1, on the reverse strand, counting down.
AACACTGTCACTTTACTAGATCAAAAATAAATGTCCGGAATTTCAGCTCAGCGTCCGAGATGCGTTGAAATTTCTAATACGACCAGAAAAAATAATTGAAAAATTAATTCATTAAATGCTATCAACAGGAAATACGAGTGTGAGGACCTAAACCTTAAATTTTCAGTTGAATAAACTAAGCACAAGTCAAAATCTCGAAAGACCAAAAATTCTATGAAAAATCCTCGCTAATCTTCAAAACTTTTAAACCAATTTCCCGTGCGTAATTATCTAACATACTACCCAAGTTTACCAAAACAAATATTATCCTAATATTAGTTATTAAAACCAATATTTTTGTAATAACTCTAAAAACTATTCTAATTTGTTTTTTTTTCTACTCTATGACAAATTGCTGTTTGCTTTATGAAGCGTTATAATTATCCGTGATTTACAAAGTAACGTTTAAAGTAACCTTATTCCAAATCCCAAACAAATAAGGTTCAATATTGACTAAACTCAACCTTGCCAAAAAATTGTAGACTGATTTCGCACAAAATGCTTGCAAAGCCAATGAATGCCACAGGGAACTTCACTTCAATCTTATCACCATGGCGAATAGGTTCTTTTTTGAACGGACACGTTAAAACAATACCAAAAAAACGTGTTTGCAATATACCTTTTTGCGGTTTGCGACAAAGACATGTTTTTTTCTCAAATCTTTGCGGTAGGCTGCGCCCGCGCTGATTGCGGTGCGCCCATTGTTTGATCTATTTGTCATATTAGTGTGTGCGGTGTCTTTTGCCTCTTTTTTGTTTGTCATAATTATTGCAGTTATGATTTTTGCATAGTTTTCTCTGTTTGCGGACAATTATAGGAGGCTCCATTCGTGTGGGATCGTCGTCGGTGGGATGACAGGCAGTTTTAAGGTATTTGTGGCTTTCAAATGGTTCCAGTCTGAAGAATCTAAGTCAGATTGGGAAATCAATATAACAGAGGTCATGCAGAATCGCAATAGGTTAATTGCATGAATTACGTTACCATTCGTAAAAAGTCCCAAAGTGACAATTCGCAAAATTAACTGCGACTGTGACCATTTTAAGAATTTTGACGTAATTCATATTATCTATTATACTATTATGGTTCTACCAAAGCGGCTATTTTAGACCCCCAGGTCTGTTTTCCGCCTTGGATTCTGCCTAGTTCACTATCAACATAACGGTTGTGTCTCAGTCCCGTGTATATATATAGGGGGTAAGTCACCAGGCACTAATCCTGGCTGCAGCATGATTGCACAAACTTCCCGTTTTTATTCTGGCCTTTTTAGTTGTGGTATGATGGAATATCCACACAAATTCTTATCGATTATTAATTTTCCATTGCTACATAAGTATATCGTCCATATACCTAAGAAGAAAAAAATATGTATAGAAGATAGCTTATAAACTAATATATGGGAACGATATGGGACCCCCTTCGGTAGTTGACGGAAAAATCGCATCACAAACATACAAAAAAAAATACAGTAAAAATTGAGAACCACTTCCTTCTTTTTACGTCGGTTAAAAATAGATACGATTTATTATTCTCGATTCAAGTCCTCATTTGTGCCAAACAAAAGACATCAACGATATGATTGTTAATAGTTGCGTGATAAAATGTTTACACCAAGAAAAATAGGCTTGTTTATGAATAAAATAAAAGAGTTTTTTTTTTAAGTTTAAAGGCTAATGGGAACGTTATTTGATCCGGTAGGACAAATCTAATGATTAAGTATTTGCCTAAAATAATAAAGGGGACAAAAAATTATCTAATTTACAGAACTTTGCATGCATCACGTAAAAAACACAGGTGGAAAATAAATTTACTTTCGAAAGTCGGTGTCTTTTGTTTGATTCACGGTTTTTTTGACCAACTTCCCGAAGTTAACTTATTTTACGCAATTTCGTGTTTTTTGGTAGTCGCTTTTGTTTTACAAAAATGTAATTTTTTTTATTATTTCAGGCTCCACTTACAACTTTTTTACAGAAGGAAAAACAATACAAATTCTTATCGAGAATAATTTTTTTATTGACACTGAAATATTTAAGGATGATTCATATACTTACTTTAAAAGAACAAATATGTTTTATAAAAGATAAACTACCGATATGGGACCCCTTCGGAAGCATTCAAACAAAAATAACAGTCAAATCGACAACATCCTTCATTTTTTGAAGTCTGTTAAAAATTTAAATGATCAGAGACTCAGTTATTATAATGAATTGTCGTTTTCGAATCGTAACGTTATTCATGTGATGATTTTGCTACAGCAATCATTTAAGTCCCCCCTGTTCAGGCCATGACGTAAGATAACCAATGGACTTTGACCAACGCAACTCAAAATATTCCTTTCATGTAGTTCTAGTAGGTACATTTGTATCCACACCGTGCAGATAAACTTGCTCCAATTTTACCATACAAAGTGTGTTCCATACTCTTTCATTATACAGGTTGTGGCTAAATGAAGGTTCTTAAAAACCACCAAGTTTTTTCAATTCAAAAGCTTCTTTTGTGGGATCGCGTGATTGGTACATCCTTGGGAAATAAGTGGTGCTATTCATTGATATACTTTTACCTGTGGCAAGGGCAACTGTACCGTTTTGTTGAGTTTGAAGGTAAGGTCAGAGATCTGAAGTCGAGAATTCAGGGTGGGGTACTGTAGAGCAGAAGCGACGGCGACGGAGCGATATATTCAGAAGGAGAACCTAAGTTATGAAAATGTTTAAAAAACCCCTTTCCCAACTTTGTAATGGTCATCTTTGGATTAATACGGCCTTATTGCACAACTTGTTTTTTTTATTTTCGAATACACAAATATTATTATACTAGCTTCCGCCCGCGACTTCGTCCGCGTGGCATAGTTTGTTTGGGCTAACGCTAACTTTAACCAGTGTGATGATCGAAAAAAAAAATCTTTCTCTCCCTTTTGATTTTTAGATGGGCTCGTTTCTTATTAGTAGGTACCCAACCTTAAATGTAATGCTATATTGTACTTACTACTATTTGTGTATATTGTACACGCAGAACGAAGTTTAAAAATAATAAAAAAAAACTATTTTTAATTTGATGTCAAAACTTATTAACTTTACTCAGGGATATGTGTTTATGCAAATAAACTAAAATACTAAATAAATACAGCAGTCTGTTCAGGTTGTTTGTGTATTTTATTATAATCTAGCTCCCGTGTTGAAAATTTGATATTTTAAATTCATTTAAATTAGCCCATTTACTTTTCAGCAACTGCTATAACCTCATACCCTCTTAACCTATTTAAAGCATCCTGAACGTTTTCTAACACAACCTAAAGGAATTTATAGGGACTTATAACGTTAACGTAACGCGTTTTAGAACGTTTTGTGAGATCAAGGTGTGAATTCTCCCCTCGGGGTAAAATCAACACGTTCGTTTGGTTTACAAAAACATAATATTGTGATGAATCAAAGTTATTTTGTGTTATTAAAATAATCGATAACCAAATGTTTATCTGACTAGCTGGACACCCTCCAGCATTTTAAAGGGTTAAATCAAAATTATATTTAAAGTTTTTTTTTAAGCCAGCTCTGTCCCAATCTGGGGAAAAGGCTAGAAAAAAAGTAAGGCTCTCTCATTTAAAGTTATTGAATTTAATCAAAATCAATTTATTTCACACTGGCTTGTGCCCGCGGCATCGCCCGCGTGATATCGAAAAAAAGTATCCTATATGTTATTCCAGACCTATCTATCCACATAATCAAATTTCATCAAGATCCGTTCAGCCGTTTTGACGTGAAAGAGTAACAAACATCCATACATCCATCCATTCTCACAAACATTCGCTTTTATAATATTAGTAAGATTAGATAGGCCTACATGGGGCACTTTAATAAAACGTCGAGAAAAGGTACACGGTTCAGGTTGGTCGTTTCCTATAGAGAAGAACCGGCAAGAAACTCCATGGTTACTCTTTTAAAATCATTTGGTTTTACAATGTTGTTGTTATAGTGTTAGTACTTAAGTACGAGAGGACAGGCGTAGGCCCGACAATAAGTCATTGCTTACTTTACAAAACGTAAAATAAGATAAGAAGTTAACAAAAGTTAACAAGCGTCTAAGAATCTACAAGGTCAACAATGTCCACTCATTCAAACAATTTTTTTTTAAACCTTGCCCCGTTCTAGGATTTTTTCGTGTAACGTAGGTGCTTTTGCAAACATTTAAACTCACATACACAAACAGCCAGACCCGGAACAACTATCTGTAGGTCACACAAATATTTGTTCCGTGCGGGGATTGAACCCGCGACACGTAGCGCAGCAGTTAAACGGTTAGCTGCTTCACCAACCGTGTCCTCAAAATTGCTAAAAAGAATCATACAAGAATAAGAAAAAATATTGCAAAAAATAACTATATGAGACAAGTCACACAGATAATAATTGTCTTACTCATTGGTTTTGTGGTTGCAAGCGCGACTGCTGATCGTGAGTTCTTGAGTTCAATTCCCAGGTCAGGCAAAGAGTTATTGAGTAGCAATTCCGGAGTCTCTATTTGAATTCATTTGCTTGCAATAGGGTCGCCCCCATTATATAGTACTTAAACTTAGCTGGCCAAATGGGGGTGTGACATAAGGTATACCTCTGTCTATTGTATTGTATAATGGGCTAGTGTCTGCAACACCAACACAACACCTGTCCAACCTCTCTATCCTATCTAGCGTGAGTGTATGGTGGTGAGGTAGATAGATAGATAGAATATTCTTTATTATGTACACCATACAAACTACAATAACCCTTACTTATATTATAAAAGCGAAAGTTAGTTTGTTTGTTTGTTACCTCTTCACGGTCTAATGGCTAAACCGATTTTGATGAATTTTGGTACAGGGATGTTTGGGAACCAGGAGACGGACATAGGCTATTATTTTTATAAAAAGAGTGGGATATGAGGGAGAAAGAGGGAAGAAACGGGAAAACTTAGCGTTGCTTTTACAAATCAATAAGGCGTTACCGAATTTAACGCGAGCGAAGCCGCGGGCAAAAGCTAGTTACAGTATAAAACTACCCCATTAGTACCACAACAATAGCTGTACTTGCAGGTTTTTCCAAAACATACTATAAAACAACGAGATAGTTAGAAGGAATGGGAGAGGCTTTTGCCCAGCTTTTTCTTTTGGGGAAATCCTTACTAATATTATAAAAGCGAAAGTGAGTTTGTTTGTTTGTTTATTTGTTTGTTTGTTTGTTACCTCTTCACGCTTTAATGGCTAAACCGATTTTGATGAATTTTGGTACAGAGATAGTTGGGAACCAGGAGACGGACATAGGCTAATTTTTATTAAAAAAAAGTGGGATATAAGGGAGAACGAGGGAAGAAAAGGGAAAACTTAGCGTTGCTATTACAAATCAATAAGGCGCTACCGAATTTAACGCGAGCGAAGCCGCGGGCAAAAGCTAGTACCTAAATAAAAATAAATCCTTACTAATATTATAAAAACAAAAGTGAGTTTGTTTGTTCGTTTGTTACGTCTTCACGCCTAAATGGATAAACCGATTTTGATGAATTTTGGTACGGAGATAGTTCGGGCCCTGGAGACGGACATAGGCAATTTTTTTTAAGTGAGAAATGAGGGAGAAAGTGGGAAGAAAAGGGAAAACTTAACTTTGCTATTACAATAAATAAAGCGCAAGGGCAAACACTACACCGTGGGATCTGGAGGCGATAGTCCTCGCGCGCCTGTTTGAGTGGCGCGCGGAGGCACTACACCGGGGGGAAAACCCGCTGCCACGGCAAGTTGCCGCTCGGCGGGCAGACCTCCGGTGCGATCTCATGGTGGCATGGAGAGAGCGACTGTCGCAACCCCGTGCAGGGCACGCCACAATAGCGGCGGTAAGTCCCCTCTTTGAGGAGTGGCTGGAGAGGCGTCATGGCGTCCTCACCTACCGCCTGACGCAGGTCCTCACCGGACACGGAAGTTTCGGGAGGTTCCTGCACATCATCAGGCGGGAGGAAACGCCCGGGTGTCACCATTGTGACGATTGCCCGGAGGACACGGTGGAGCACACAGTGGCGATCTGCCCAGCTTGGGCGGAGCACCGCCGTGCCCTCGTGGAGGCGATCGGCGGCGGCGATCTCTCGCGTCCGGCCCTGGTTCAGGCCATGGTCCGGAGCGAGAGGGAATGGGAAGCGGTCACCACCTTCTGCGAAGCAGTAATGCTAGCGAAGGAGGTGGCCGGGCGTTTGAGGGAGAGAACATCTGCCCAACCCAGCCGTCGCGGGAGACGCCCAGGGCGCCGGGCGCCGCGAGACGACTTCCGGCCACCGTAGATGCGGGCCTGTGGATGGTGAGCAATGGGTAGCTCACCGTCCGTCCGTCTATTGACGACAGGCCGTGTCGACGGCGCGTTCGTGTTTCACGCGCGCCTCAAAGAGAGTCAGCAAAGCAGAGGGGCTTGCCAGAGCCTCCGCCTGCTGGGGTTGCGGGTTGTTCGAAAGAGACACCGCGGCCCCGGAACGTAAAGGGCAATAGAAGGAACATGGGTGGGTTTTAGTCAGTACAAGTCTGACATGCCCCCCCGCTCCACCCAGAGCGGGGGAAGTCATTGGATGATTTCCCACCCGAAAAAAAAAAAAAAAAAAAAAAAAAAAAGGGCAAACACTACAGGTAGCAGGTACCTGCAAATCAGGAAAGGGGAACTGTGTTACCCCGAATTTATCGCGAGCGAAGCCGCGGGCAAAATCTAGTAATAAATAAATAAGCCTTTTTATTCGGACAACAAACACAATTACAGTTATTTTTGTTGTTTTTCTTTTTAAACTACTAATATTATTTTATACAATAAAAAAAATGTCGCATATTTGGTGCTTCTACAGAGTGTTAGGTTAAACGAGGGACTTATTGAGGGAGCGTATTCAGTATTCGATTCTCGTCCCAAATATGTATAAAACCTATAACCTTAATTTCTGACGTAATTGTCCAATAAAATACATTATTCATGAACACTGAGCGCGAGAGAAGTAACCTTGTAAACAGTGAAGTAAATCACGCGGCAAAATACCTACGCGCCGATTCTACCGAAAAGGCGTCGTAAGCCAGGTTTAAAGTATGAAGGGAAAATGGATTATACCTAAAGGTCATTGACACGCACACATGTTCTGCGATAGTATTAAATCGCTAGCGCAAGGGTATATACACGTTGCGAGACTTATGCGAAATTTTTGGTAGGGTTCTGTCTTTTATTTATTAGTGTTTTTTTTTTGTTCATATTTTTATTAGTATCATGTAAGTATGCACTATTGTGGGTTTGAATACGTCCCTCGTTTAAACTAACATATTGTATATTTTTTGTAAGTCCGTTTGCCAGTAAGCAAAGGCCTCCTCCAACCTACTCCATTCTAATCTCTCTCGTGGTGGTGAGAGTGGGGAAATAAGGCTAACACAAAAAAACCAGCAATAATATGGAACAACAAATCGAGCCACGCGTAACACGCCTTCATTCGGTCAGTATTTGGCCACACCATTGTACTATACAAAGGATGTTCCCATTTCACAGTTCCTTATGATCCCATACAATAGATCTGTGTGAAGCCTCTGCTTGGGTTAATGCTGTCTCGTAATGGGTAAGGAGGTGGACTGGGAGATGATGGTAGCGAGATATATAGCGAATCAGGTTAATGGTGCGGATTTTTAAGCTATTGCATAGCTTCTATCGCGGGCTTTGAGCGTGGAGACTGAATCCAGAAATTTCGTAACGAAAAAACCTAACACTTTCATTACGGAATACGGTCAGTTATTTCAATCTTGATTCTAATGTTCTGTTAGAGTGTTTGGTAGAGAATCGGATAGTCAATCTACATTGCGCTGGATCAAACCCAAGGTGTTGTTTTTTTTTTTGCGACTTCTTTTCATTGGAAGTAGTTTTTAAATATTATATTTAGATTTTTTTTTATTTATTGCATAAGTTGATATTATATTTAGTTTTTTTTTTAATTTATTGCTTAAGTTGATAAAAATGCTATGCAAAAGCTTTACCGCGGCAGTCCCCGAGTGCCACACGTATTTTTTTGCTATGGAATATCATCAAATGACAATGATACCACGGCCCCGCATCATAAAGGGCAAAAGAAGCAACATGGGTGGGTTTTAGTCAGTAAAAGTCTGACACGCCCCCCAGAGCGGGGGAAATTATTTGATAATTTCCGACCCGAAAAAAAAAGTTATGGAACCCTACATGCAACTCGCACATGTGCTACGCATCAACTTAATTTCTTTAAATCTGATAATTTGAATTTATAACTTGCATCTACTCTCCCCCGCTTCCTCAGTATCCTCGCCCCTAACTCAGCAGCACTATCTTAGCAACTAAAAAACCATTTTCCAATCGATTTTCAACCTTACCCCTTGAACATAGAATCTGTACTTAAATTCAACAAGAAGAAGCTTAATTTTCGTTAATAACGGAAAATTGTTTCCTTTTCATACAAAAATGTAAGTTTTAAGTCTGTTTATAAACATTGTAAGCTTCGACCGGTGGGCTTAACACGGATAAGTCGCAAATGTAACAATTAAGAACACGCGATTTTTTTAAATTGACGACTTTTTTGCCCCATTTATTTTTATTTCAGCCTGTTAAGTTATACATAGATAAAAATAATATGAGGCTTCTTCGGGAGTTTTACCCTTTCGATTATAAAAATAATTTAGATTTTCGACACAAAGTTGTCGGAGCAAAAAAATTGCGTTATTTCCAAGTTTTATTTATATCTTTAGTAGATCTATCTATATACTTATAATAAATCTGTAGAGAGGTCAATTCTGTACATGAAATATATTTCCAAAATAACTATCAGGGGGTGATTAGTGATCGATACTGATGCCAAAAATGCAATCAGTAAAATTTTTGTCTGTCTGTCTGTCTGTCTGTCTGTCTGGATGTCTGTATGTTCGTTATAGAAACAAAAACTACTCGACGGATTTTAACGAAACTTGGTACAATTATTCTTCATACTCCTGGGCAGGTTATAGTATACTTTTCATCACGCTACGATCAATAGGAGCAGAGCAGTGAAGGAAAATGTTGGGTAATCGGGAGAAGTTGGTTAAAGCTATTCAGAAATCATGTATGACGGAAATGTTCTCCTTAAAATTATATAAAAAATATACTACGACAGCATAGGTCTATCTTTTATGGTTGACTCACAATAACACGTGTAACTCCCGATAACTTAGCAGTTCGGAGCTCTCTGATTATATTTGTCTACTCTTACGTTTATAACACTCCCACTCATCTCTAATTAAAAACAGTTAACATTATTACGTATTCAATAAAAAAAGAATCATGTAAATTGGTATACAAACACCAAAGTTATGCATGAAATACGCTAATAAGCCATCGCGCGTGAATACTGAATCATGCTATAAGGATTATTTTTGTGTAATTTTCGGCTGTTGACGCGAATAGACGTTCAGAGTGTTCGACCTTATTGACAGACAATGCTTTCAGCCCGACTTTTAGTCTTTAAATAATTTCTTTTTAGATTTCTTTTGTTGTTATTTTATAAAATAGGTATTAGTTATTTTGGTAGTGTTTAAATATTCGTTCAAATTACAAATTACTCATAGTTTACATTTTATTTCTTTTTAGGTGAAGTAGTAGTAGGTACGCATAGATTTTTACAAACCGAGCTTCGGCTAATTTATGTTCAGTTTTTTTTTATACTATATTGGTAAAAGCGTAGTTAATTATACTAATTATAGTTATCATCATCATCATCATCAGGCTATATTAGTCCACTGCTGGACATAGCCCTCCCCTAATGAGCGCCATAGCGTTTTAGAGTTATATTCTTTATTATAGTTATAGGTATTATTAATTAAAGTATTTATAGGTTTTTATTTTTAAGTGAAGTAGGTATACATAGGTAGATAGTATTGGAGATTTATTTTCGTTGGATCCCAGTTTTTGATCCCATTGTATAGGTATTAACGATGGTTCCCATTTGATATTACCATTGAATCCCATTTTATGACAACATGTGTACATTTCAGAAGAAAAGTGATTTACTTTTATTAAATATTTCAAAAACACCGTGTGTGTATTTTGGATTTTTTAGGATTGTTGCCACTGGGGAATAAACAAGCGCCTCTTAGCTCAAAAAAAAAATACTGCCGTCATGATTTTTCCATATTTTTTTTTTATATAATGTGGCCGTTTCTGGCACACGGGTCACAGTTTTAACCTAACCTTTTTTTGTAAATAAGTAATTATCCTAATCTAAATAGTTCAGTTCCGGGTAACCAACTAAAAACAATCTCTTTTCTCTATAAATGCAGGTCGTTTGTGGCACTCGCCGGCCGCTGCCGCGGCACCGCTCGCTCCGCTCGCTCGGCTCGTGCGTAGGTGGTCACAGTTTTAACCTAACCTAACCTAGTTCCCGGTTCCTATAATTTGTTTGGGTTATGAAATTTTATCAAAATCTTTTCGTAAAAACGGCAGGCACCCGTTATTCTAACATAACCTATCCACTTACCCAAATTTCATCCAAATCAGTCTAGAAGTTTGAGCGTGTTGGAATAACAAACATACATACAAAGTTTCGCCTTAAAATATTATTGTGATTTTGTTGTTGGATGTACCCGCATTCAGATGTTTTTAAACATCTGGGATCCAACGGCAATAGTTTTTGGGATTCAATGGCAATAAAACGTATTTTTTTAGTATTTTTCAAAGTTGGGATTCAACGGAAATATATAATAATGTTTTGTGGGATCCAACGCCAAAAATATTAAAGTGGGATCAAAAACTGGGATCCAACGAAAATAAACGGTATTGGACGGGTTCCCTCTATCTGGCAGAATCTTGATGCTCCGAAATTTATTTGGCATAACACACTTAGCATATTTTTCTTTAAACGAACATTTTAAAGGCATAAAAATTATTTGATATAATTATCGTTTGGCATAATGTTTAAAACTCCGAATTTACAATTGCATAGTTTTAAGATGACAGAATTACATTTAGTATAATTACGATTGGCAGAGTTCAAATTTCGCATAATATCGTTTAGCATAATGTTCATTTAGAGCGACGAGTATTTGGTATAATTTTACTTTTCATACTATGCAGATGGCAGAATTTAATTAAAAATAACTTTAAGTTTAAAGACTTATATGCCTAATAAGTCTTTAAACTGACATGGTCACTAACATTATTATTAACGGTTAAAACGGGATATTTACCATGTTTGTTATTTATTTTGAGTTTCCAATATTTTGGTGTGAACCGATACAGTGAGTTACAATTGTATACAAAAACATATTAAGGCAAAAATAAGATATTTTTGGAATTATATAGAAAAAAAAAGACATTGTTTTTAGTAGGTTACCCCGGGACTCAACTATTAAGATTAGGTTAATTTGTAAAAAAAAAAATGCGTAGGTTAGGTTAGGTTAAAACTGCGACCCCCTACGCACGAGCCGAGCGAGCGGAGCGAGCGGTGCCGCGGCAGCGGCCGGCGAGTGCCAGTAACGACTTGCATTGATAGAAAATGAGATTGTTTTTAGTAGTTTACCCGGAACTGAACTATTTACATTAGAATAATAATTACTTATGGAATTAAATGACATTATTACAAATTCAATTAAATAATAGTTGAAATAAATGATATTATTTTAAAGAAATAAATTATTAAAATAAATGACAACAAATAATGATAAAGATGATTCTAACTATAAACTTTCTGCGATATGACAATTCTGCCGTTTAATGATAACGATATGAAATGTATGTCAAAAGAAGATTCTGACTGTGAACTTTCTGCGAAATGATGTTTCTGCTTTTTGAATATTATGGATATGAAATTTATGTCTAGAGATGATTCTGACTTACAAAATTATGAGTTTTGAATGTATGATAAATGAGTGTCTGCCAAACAATTTTCTGCGATATGAAGTTTCGCACGTTGCCCCACACTAGGAATTTCTCCTGTATCGTGGGTGCGTTTACAAACATTCAATCTCACATACACAAACAGCCAGACCCGGAACAACTATCTGTAGGTCATACAAATATTTGTTCCGTGCGGGAATCGAACCCGCGACACACAGCGCAGCAGTCGATCGCTCAGCCACTACGCCAACCGTGTCGTGTTTGTTACGGCTTCACGCCTAAATGACCGAACCGATTTTGATGCATTTTGGTACAGAGATAGTTGGGGCCCTGGTGACGGAAATAGGCAAGTTTTTAAAGTGAGGAAAGGGGGAGAATGAGGGATGAAAAGGGGAGAGAAAGATACAGTTTTTCGGTTCATCACGCGGGTTAAAGTTAGCGTTAGCCCAAAGTAACTATGCCACGCGGACGAAGTCGCGGGCGGAAGCTAGTTTTTCAAATATAATAGAAAAAAAATACTACATTAGGTTTAGTATTTTTGAGTCAGAATCGTTCAAAAATACTTTTACATTTAAGACGTGCGTTCGTGGCGGGGACTCGGAGACCCAAATATTGCATAACAGATGTTTTTTTTAACTTATTCAGTTTTCTTGGTCGCGTGTCGTGGTATTCACAAAAACATAATCAATTGCTTTTATTCAGTATTGTTCGGTTACAAAACTTAACTGTTTTGAAAGAAAAACGTTTAAGGCTCGCCAGGAGCTTTGGGTATTTAAACAGTGGTTCAAAATGAAGGACATGGAAAGGAGGCCATTTAATGTATTACCTTGAAAATTCTTTGAAATGTGATGTGGTCTTCAGACTTAAATAGGTCACCTTTCTATCATCAAATAACTACCCCCGCTTTAGGCGGAGCGAGGGGGAGTGTCAGACTTGTACACTTGTATTGACAAAAACCCACCCATATTCCTTCTTTTGCCCTTTATGTTCCGGGGCCGCGGTATCTCTTTCAACCAACCCGCATCCCCGGCAGGCGGTGGCCCTGGTATACCCCTCTGCTTTGCTGACATCTCTTTGAGGCGCTTGTGGGACACTAACGCGCCGTGGACAAGGCAAATAGGTCTCCTTGGGCTGGCCATTATCTTAGAAGCTACATGGTAAACTGTTCGTGTCTTTTATATGATTGACAATGGTGAAAGGTCTGCGCGGTGGAATCTAAAATGATTTTAATGTTATAATCCTTTCTATTGTACAGGATTGAAATAACAAACACAAGAATATTATCCAACTAATATTATAAATGCGAATGTTTGTTAGATTGGGTGAATGGATGTATGGATGTTTGTTACTCTTTCACGTCAAAACGGCTGAACGGATCTTGACGAAATTTGACACTGAGGTAGATTATAGTCTGGAGTAACACTTAGGATACTTTTTTTTTTAATATCAAGCGGGTGAAATCGCGGGCGCCAGGTCATCATCTGCCTAGCCTTTTCCCAACTATGTTGGGGTCGGCTTCCAGTCTAACCGGATTCAGCTGAATATCAGTATTTTACATGGAGCGACTGCCTATCTGACCTCCACAACCAGTTAATACTGGGTAATACGATACCCCTTGGTAAGACTGGTTGTCAGACTTTTGGAACACTGACTACCTGTAACGACTGTCAAAGATCTACAAATGACAGCCGGGACCAACGGCTTAACGTGCTTTCCGAGGCACGGAGGAAACTCGGTATGTAACGGGTGGTCACCCATCCACAGACCAACCTAGGCAAGCGCGGCTTAACCTAAAGATCGACCCGAGCGGCTGCTATTATTTAGCCACGAGCTCCTCTAAATCGCGGGCGCCAGGTAGTAGTCAATATTATCTTGGAAAAACGTAAGGTTTTTATTAAAGTTCCATATCTCAAAAAGAATAAAACGCAACCTTTATAGGATCACTTTGTGGTCCGTCTGTCTGTGTGTCAAGACCCTTTATCTCGGGAACGCGTGGATGTATCGAGTTAAATTAAACCATGTACTCAAGTCTGTGGACCCTTGAAGTTTTAAAAATTAACCTTCTAAGGTTATGCTGTCAAAAGATATGGCCGTTTATGTCGCAAGTTTGTAAGGAAAGAAAAGGAAGGGGAAGTACTCTTCATACTTTAGATTCGTAAGTATTAAGAGTACTTCCCCTTCAGGTGACATTACAAAATTCCACCCTGTATAGTATTAGGAAACCCTTTTACCCCACACAGCGTGGTCGAATGACATAAACCAACGCATCATTTATCAAATAAAACATAAACCACACAGAGTGACATACAACAGGAAATCAAAATCCATAGACAAACGGAAGCTCCGCCATCTTGCCAGCGTTTACAGTTAAACACAAAATGATATAGTTTAGCGAAATTATAGAGCGGCGCGATATAAAACTGTTAGATTTGACGGTTTTGATGCGGTTTGTTTAACCGTATCATTTAGTAAAACCGTAAATCGCCTTGGGAGGTATATTTTTGAGTGTTTTTTGGTAATGGTAGCAGTTTAAATCGACCTTAGATTACTTCCTAGTATCGGTTTTTAGAGAAAATTGAGATTTATATCTACATAAAGTAACTATTTCAGTTGATATCTTTCTTTTTTATCAAAACGTTGCCTCACACTAGGAATTTCTCCTGTATCTTGGGTGCGTTTACAGATATTTAAACTCACATAGACAAACAGGCCATACAAATATTTGTTCCGGTCGGGGATCGAACCCGCAACACGCAGCGCAGCAGTCAATCGCTCAGCCACTGCGCTAACCGTGTCGTCAAACCATGTCGTAGTTGTTAAACTCACTAACACTAAAATCGGGATATTTATACCTTTCAGTTCCCGATATTTTGGCACTATTGCAAACACGGATGAAGCAAACAGAAAAAAAAGTTGTTTTGTGTTATTGTTTATTTTTAATTATATGTAGGTATGTATGTTCTTTGTAAAAGTGTATTAACTAAAGCCGTTTGTAAAGTTAAAGAGCTTCCATAAAAACGTGAGAAATGAGGGAGAAAGAGGAAAGAAAAGGGAAAACTTAGCATTGCTATTACAATAAATAAGGCGCAAGGGAAAACCTACAGGTAGCAGGTACCTGCAAATCAGGAAAGGGGAACTCTGTTACGACGAATTTAACGCGAGCGAAGCCGTGGGCAAAAGCTAGTATAAATATACACTTTCATTGCAAATAAATTATGGAAAATCTTGTTTAGGGATTCGTACCTCAAAAGGTATAAACGAAATCCTTATAGGGCCACTTTGGTGTCCGTCTGTCTGTCTATAAACTTCACAAGATCATCCTTACTAATATTATAAAAGCGAAAGTGAGTTTGTTTATTTGTTTGTTACGTCTTCACGCCTAAATGGCTAACCCATTTTGATGAATTTTGGTACAGAGATAGTTGGGACCCTGGAGACAGACATAGGCTAAAAAAATGTAAGAAAAGGGGGAGAAAGAGGGAAGAAAAGGGGACAGATAGATTATTTTTTTTCGATCATCACGCGGGTTAAAATTAGCGTTAGCCCAAAGTAACTATGCCACACGGACGAAATCACGGGCGGAAGCTAGTTATACCTAAGTATTCCTATGTCCAAGAAGTAAACCAGAAGTACTGATATTACATTAACTGCATCAATGTCACGGTGGCCGGCCACTGGCCACTGATTGCAACGATCGGCCATTGCGCAGGAATGCTATTGTGCACTACATATGACAAATTGACGGTAACGGGAGCAAATGGCGGTATTTGATGATTTGTTGAAACTGTGGGTGACGCGGCGGTATTTTTTCTAACAGGTTAGGTAGGAGTTGAAACCCCTTTTCAATTACTACGACTGTTATTTATTGATCGAAGACTGTTATAGATAGATGCGCTTTGAAATGACATTACGTGACGTAACCAATTGACATTTGATACCGAAAACGTTGCTTACTTCAATTCTGTTGTAAGTCACTGTAGAACCATGAAACCCTAAAGACCACTGGACAACCCATACAGTGGTCAATTGGTCATATTTAAATATACTGCTACCTGTTAATATGTCGATGACAATCTAAATTGTATCTGCCCAAAATTTAGCAACGAGTTTGGCGCTTCCATTATCGTTTATAATAAACTAGCTTTTGCCCGCGGCTTCGCTCGCGTTAAATTCGGGGTAACACAGTTCCCGTTGCACCTTATTAATTTGTAATAGCAACGCTAAGTTTTCCCTTTTCTTCCCTCTTTCTCCCTCACACCCCACTTTAAAAAAAAAAAAGTTAGCCTATGTCCGTCTCCTGGTTCCCAACTATCTCTGTACCAAAATTCATCAAAATCGGTGTAGCCATTAAAGCGTGAAGAGGTAACAAACAAACTCACTTTCGCTTTTATAATATTAGTAAGGAAACTGCGCACTGAAGGTTCCTTACAAACTTGTGACAAAAACGGCCATATCTTTTGACTGTCTAGACCTAATTTAGATTAATTTAGAGGCTTAATTTTTAAAACTCTAAGGGACCACAGACTTAAGAATATGGTTTTAGTTTAACTCGATACCTCCACGCATTCCGGAGATAAAGGGTCTTGACAGACAGACGGACAACGAAGTGATCCTATAAGGGCTTAGTTTTTTTTTTCGTATAAGGTACGGAACCCTAAAAAGCACCATTGTGGTGCCTGGTTACCTTTACCTTATACCTTTTTATTTTATTTTTTTCGGTTTGGAAATCATCAAATGACTTCCCCCGCTTTGGGCGGAGTGGGGGGGGCATGTCAGACTTGTACTGACTAAAACCCACCCATGTTCCTTCTATTACCCTTTACGTTCCGGAGCCGCGGTATCTCTTTCAAACAACCCGCAATCCCGGCAGGCGGAGGCTCTGGCAAGCTAAAGTTTTCTAATTAGGACCAAAATTGTAAATATTACAAATCAAAAACAAAGCTTAACATAATTTGATTAATATCATAATGTCTTAATCCAACAAAATTGATTGGTTCCAATAAACAATACTTTTATAAATATTCATAATAACCCTAAACCGCGTAGGGGGCGAATTTGGCTCATTTATTTATTTATGTTATAGTTATGTTGTTATAAAATTATGTAAATGTTATCAATCAACGATTGTTAAAGTTTGGCCGCACACTGCGTTGAGGGAACTGTTTTTGTTGCATTATGTTGTGTAAGAGTTAAGTTTAAGCTTCCGTTTATTATTTGAGTGATGTAGGTGCAATTATCAGCTTTTGGGGGTCTCGGTTACGTGGGGATTAGTAGGCCTCGGATACGTACCTACTGTAGGACGATGTATAAACCCCCAATTGAGTACTGCCTTGGTTGTGGAAAGTTGTGGGTACAGTAATCAAAGTCTCAGATACAAGTTAAGAACGTCTACGTTCATAACCTTAGAACCGGGTCCACCCTTTATAGCAGAACTTTTTATGTCATAATTTTATTTTGCATAACAACGGATGGCATAAACTTCACTTCGCAGAAAATTGTTTAGCAGACACTCATTTATCATACAGTCTAAACTCATAATTTTGTAAGTCAGAATCATCTCTAGGCATAAACTTAATATCCATAATATTTAAAAAGTAGAAACATCATATCGCAGAAAGTTCACAGTCAGAATCGTCTTTTGGCATATATTTTATATCGATAATCATTAAACATCAGAATTGTCATATCGCAGAAAGTTTATAGTTAGGATCATCTTTGTCATTATAAGTTGTCATTTATTTTAATTAATTATTTCTTTAAAATAATGTTATTTATTTTAGTTATTGTTTAATTGAATTTGAAATAATGTCATTGAATTCAATAAGTAATTATCCTAATCTAACTAGTTCAGTTCCGGGTAACCTACTTAAAACAATCTCTTTTTTCTATTAATGCAAGTCGTTTCTGGTAGGTGGTTCGTAGGAGGTCACAGTTTTAACCTAACCTAACCTAGCCATTACTGCCGTCTGCATAGTATGCCAAGTGAAATTATACCAAATAATATATTATGCGAAATTTGAACTCTGCCAATCGTAATTATACTAAATGTAATTCTGCCATCTTAAAAGTATGCCATTGTTAATTCGAAGTTTTAAACATTATGCCAAACGATAATTATACCAAATAAGTTTTATGCCTTTAAAATGTTCGTTTAAAGAAAATTATGCTAAGTGTGTTATGCCAAAAAAAATTCGGAGCATCAAGATTCTGCCAGATAGAGGGAACCCCTTAGAACCATGTAATGACAATCTTCCAGTCAGACCAGTGCGCAGTAACTGGTCATTCGTCCATTATTCTAACTCGTAAAAAATGTTGCTTATTCATCGTTCTCCCTTTATATTGTAGAAGCTTTTAAAGTCTCTTCTTCGGGGTAGGAAGTAGGCTCAACCTCCAGCGTATATCCACGTAGTTGTCCTAATGAATTTATTTATTTCAGGAAATTTTCTCATTATAAAAGCTACAAGTTATACATACATATTTATGAAATGCATATACATAAAATATTATAACTGCGAAATTTTGTGAGTATGGATGTATGTTTGATCCTCTTTCACGAAAAAACTACTGAACGGATCTTGAGGAAATATGGCACAATGTAGATTATAGTCTGGAATAACACATATGATACTTTCTTTACCACGCGGGCGAAGCCGCGGGCGCCAGCTATTTATAGATAATTGTATATAATGTAAGTTGGTGAATGTGACATTCTCTTGTTTCTAGGCCATGCCAAACTTCATGAAGTAACCCTCATAAAGTTTTCTCTTATTGTTGAAATAAATTACACTAAGTACTGAAGGTTTTAGAACTGACAACTAATTTTAAATAACTTCTAAGTGTATTAAAATTCTAAAAAGATTTAGAATAGGAAAAGTATATGAATATTTTCAGATGGTTGGGTTGACAATTGGATTACCATTAAGTTTATCAACATGATGATGATACATTAAACTGAGAACGCTTTGAACTATCAAGTTTAATTATCAATTCTAATGTTTTTAAATTTTAATCATTTTGGAATTAATACGGTACAGTTGGCAAAGTGGCTGAGCGATCGACTGCTGCACTGCATGTCGCGTTTTCAATCCCCGCATGGAACAATTTTTGTATGACCTAAAGGTAGATTTTTCGGGTCTGGCTGTTTGTGTATGTGAGTTTAAATGTTAGTAAATGCACCCACGATACAGGAGAAATTCCTAGTTTTTTTATTTAACGGTGTAGAAATACCGTCTGACAGTTAATCAGCAATTACAACATCCCAATCGGAAGTGACTCCGGAACGAAGGCACATCTGTAACGGGATCAACCCTTGCACCGCGATCCCGTTAGCAATGGGATCGTTTCTGTTACTTTTTGGACTTTTTTGTAACTTTTTTGTTGATTAAATTTTTCACAGTCAACTTGATTCCGGTGTTCCGTTACGTTTGTTGGTTCGATTTGTTATTGAATACCGGTAAACATTGAAATAGGATATGAGGGAAAAATAAGGAAGACAAAATCAGGGTTTTTTGAGAAATAACCAACTTGAGAAAAGGTCTTTTGCAGTTAATAAAATAAGTGAAAACACGAATTATTCAAGACTTACCTGTCTTATAAAAACTGCCAAATCATGTTTGAGTACATCGGCTTTGTGTATTTGATTCAAACATTAAATACATTATGTAGGTATGGTATATTGAGAATGGAGTTAAATCTTAAAAAAAAAAACATTTAAAATAAGGGGTATCTTTTGTTTGTACATGTACTTTTCCATTATTTGTGTTTTGTGTGTATGCAAATAAATAAACTAAAAACAAATAACATGAAAAACTTCCAAATTTTAAAAATTACTAATTAGGAATCAAGGGCAAGGGTTACTATCCCAAAAATAAATAACTCAAAGATAAATTTACACAAAACATAGTCCTCTTTTATGCTAATATTCACATTACAACTTAATCCAAACAACGGCGATAATCAAACTAACTATCCAGATTAAGTAATTTCATTACAGTAAGACAAAGAGACAAGGGTACGGTAGACCCTTAACATTTTTTATGGGTTGCGAAATCCGAGCCGCTTTGAAGGGTTAATGACGTGAAAAATGATCGTTGAAAAAAAACAATGTTCTTGACCTCATGGGGGTTTGGGAATTTGTGTATGTTCAAGCTAGTTTTTGTTGACGGTAAGTAGAGGTCTAGGAATGTTTGTTGTGCGTGGGGCTGGCATTATTAGTGGTACGTATAAATATAGACTTCCAAAATTGACCTCTCTCTCTCAAAATGCAAAAAAGAATGAGTTTTTAAGATACCTTTCGTTGATCTAGATGGAATGATTCATTTTATTTAGAGGATGAATTTGCCAGCATCTTACTCTTCCAAACGACGAGTAAGTTTACACTTTTTTGCAGATCGGAAATCATCATGGGATTGTCAGACATTTACTGACTAAAAACTCACCCATGTTCCTTATTTTGCCCTTTATGTTCCGGGGCCGCGGTATCTCTTCTCTTCTCTCTTCTAACAATCCGCAACCCCGGCAGGCCTACTAGTAAGTTTACACTTTTCCCATATTTGAAAACTTGATCTCGTAACATGCGTAAACACACAGAGCACTTCCCGTACTCCGATTAACAAATCCGAGCTTTAAACCGTTGAGTATAGAAGTCAATACAGCTCAGCGATTGCTGTGCCACAAACCATAATTTTCATAGAATCTATTTTTTTTTAATTCAAACTTTTTAAAAGTTAGATACTGTTAGACCATTTAACAACTAACCAGTAGCTAGGTCAGTGAATACCTTCAACAAGGAGCTGTGATTTGCGTACAGGGAGGCGACTTGTGAAAATGGTTGGACCACACCGGGGCTACGCGGATGATGAGACATGGATGTATGAAACACGTTGGCAGTTTTGATACGGTATTTGCCTTATCGCAATTGAGATTTGTAGGTATTCTCAGATCCATGATTTCGTAGATTACATCTAACATTACAGGCTAACCCAAGGCGTTAAAGACGTCTATCTACTTCTAATTAAAAATCAATGTTTTAATAGGATATTGAAAGAAATGATAACATTTAAAACGGGATATTGACAACATTTATTATTTTGAGTGGTAAGCGACAACAACAATAACATGGTAAAAATCCTGTTTCAAATGTCATAAATAGTGTCAGTGAATGTTAAACTTATAAATGAAATTATGTTTGTTTTATAAAATTTATAATCAACGTCATTTTGGTTTGATACGCTCCCTTATTAAAATTAATCTAACAATTAAATAAATGAGTTTTTAAATCCGTTTTTTAGCTAAGAAGAGAAGGAGGAATTACGGAACAAAAACTGCTTATGCCTTATTAATAACTAGTTAGGAACAACAAAAAAGCAATTGCAAAAGTGCGTTCACATACGTTTATATGGAGGCAATACTTTTAAACAAGGAAATGCTTGTGCTAGGAGACTCCAATCTTCCATTTATCATCCATCTAAAAACATGCAAAAAACATAGAACCTCCCACTTTTTGAAATCGGTTAAAAATTCTCACAAGTCTGCCCGCTCACTAAATACCGCATCCGACCTTCTCACTTCGCTTACCACCGGCCCACCAACACGACAGTTTTGAATTTCACCCAGTGGGTGCATCTCGTGAAAAGTATCGGGGGTTCGGTTCCCGAGATGGGACGGTGTCGAGTGGTGACTGGTTCACTCCGTCCTGGTATTCCACGAGGATGGGCATGAATTAAAATGTATGATCTGGGAACACATTGATGGTAAAAAAAAAACATGGAAGGTAGGTATTTATTTGTATCCCTTACTAAGAAATTAAAACTTAAATAAATTTACTTAATACATAAACTTTTTAAGTTTAACTTTTTTTGTCCTGGGTCTAACTCTTTATCCATTAGGATCCATATTTTCATCAGGAATTTCTCATTAGCAGCCACAGAGTCTAGAAATGTGCTCTTTATCACTCATGAAGTGGGATTTATTTGATTTTTTACATGTTATTATTTCTGGGTATTAAGGCGCTGTACAAAGCAAACACTTCGTAAATCGTCTAGTTTTTCGTCGCAAAGTTAGCCGTATCTGTACATGCCATTAGCCAAAAAAAATTACCGTGTATAGTTCAATACATAAAGTAAAGAGTTAAACAAAATAAGTTTACAAAAGTGGTCTAGTACTACGAAAAAAAAATGTTTAAAAAGACCAAGAAAAAAATTTTTTCGTCTCGAAATTCTCAATTTTTTCAGCGACAACCATCATATTTTTTATATCTATGACAAAGAAAATTGTATATACTAAAGAGATATCAAACATTGAGCTGTATTTTTTTTTATATTCAATAAAAACTGCAAAATGACCTACATTTTGGCGGACATGATATTCAAATAAAATCAAACACCGAAATATTTTCGACCTTATTTCTATTCTTTCGATGCAATACTGTCGTGTACTTGTGTCAGACCATGCCTAGTATGCAGCTAGCATCACTTCCGCGAATACCTAAAGATTAGCTTATTGCCGCGCCTTAATATTTTTTACAAAAATAAATATATGGGGGTGTTGCTTTTATTCAACTTTGAGTTCGACATATATATTACTAGCTTTCGCCCGCGGCTTCGCTCGCGTTAAATTCGGTATAACACACCAAACAGACCTGCAGTTTTTGCTCTTGCGCCTGATGGATTTATAATAGCAACGCTAAGTTTTCTCTTTTCTTCCCTCGTTCTCCCTCATATCCCACTTTTTTTTAATAAAAGTTAGCCTATGTCCGTCTCCTGGTTCCCAACTATCTCTGTACCAAAATTCATCAAAATCGGTTTAGCCATTAAAGCGTGAAGAGGTAACAAACAAACAAACAAACAAACTCACTTTCGCTTTTATAATATTAGTAAGGATAGTATGTTCTATTGGTACTAGTTCGTTAGTTTTGAATGTAGACTACAAGCTAAAGAACACAATTACGATATGAAATCAATTATTTGAAATTTTGACCCGTTTCTACGGTATGTTGCCTAGAGTCCATACAATGTTATAGCGTTAGTAGGTAGTTAAATTAATTTCATCATTTAAATAACACATAAACAAATATACATCAGTTCTGCATACGACTTCATTTACATCAATTGACATGTACAACCATTGTAAAGTATTAACTACACATTCAATAGTTACAAGGTTAACAGCAAGCATTGTGCCGCGGAGTCAAACGCTACCTACAATACACAGCGCCCGAGGGAGGAAATAATTAATGATGATTGGCCTTAAATTACCCTCTCGGGACCTCACCCGTCCCTCTCGCACCCCCACAGCCTATCCCGACGAACCTTTTCGCACAAACAGGGAACCTATATAAGGCTCACAGGTAGGCGCCGACGGTAGACCCCTGTGGGACGCCGAATCGTTCGCACCTGTATTAAACGTGATCAAAAATGACCGCCGAAACTTACGGACACCGACTTGTCTACGAGAAGGACATGTTCGCGTCCGACGTGATGCTGGAGTATTCGACTGAAGAGTGCTATCTTTCCTGGCCGAGATCTCCTGACTCTGGGAGATCCAGTTTGGAGCCGACGCCTTCTATTGACGGCAGCCTCAACCAAGATTCGTCACACATTGCGTACAGAGGATTGTCACGAGATGTTTTGGAAGACAGTGCCGAAGATAATGAAATTCTGGAATCAGGGAAGAGGCGTGGACGGGCGACCAGTGCTGCAGTGTTGAGGAGGAGACGGTTGGCTGCGAATGCGAGGGAAAGAAGGCGTATGCAGAACTTGAACAAGGCGTTTGACAGACTCCGAGGTCACCTCCCATCTCTGGGCGCTGATCGTCAGCTATCCAAGTACGAGACCCTACAAATGGCCCAAACCTATATATCAGCACTTTATGAACTACTCCAGTAAGTTGCTCCATATTCTGCCGCTATTTGCCAAATTAGATTTACCTACAGGGATATTTATTTTAAGTTTAAGTACCGCAAATACTCGTTACCACTTAGGTTAATCTGCTTCAAGTTTTCCGAGTTCAAAATTAAGTTTTAAAGTGTCGAGTTTCTGTATCGTGTTACGTTTAAATCTTACGCTTATTTTTTATATATTTTGTGTAAGTTTTGGCCTTTTACTCAATGTAAAAGACAGTGTTTACTTAGAATCGTGGTTTTAAATTAAACAGTTGAAAATAGTTTTTTTTTTGTAGTTTTCGTCAATTTGATTTTATTAGCGTCATGTTAATATAAATAGAATTCAGTACTTTGTCATTATTATAACTTTTGATAGAGTTATTTATTTCAAAGTTTTATTTAATTCATTTGTAGAGAATTTTTTTTGTGAAACTTTTAGACCCCTTAGCTTAGCGCACCTTGGTCTAAAATTAGCCAATGTAAACGAGTCTAGATTTAATTTATGAGCGCACCTCACCAGTGTTATCCGTCCTACCGACTTAGCTTTAGATCGTAAGTTCGTTCGTCCTAGATTTTCATCTTTGCCTGTAAAAGTATTATGTTTTTCTCTCGTATTTACAGCCACTTAAAGTGTACATTTAATTACTTATGAAAGTGACAAGACGTAGAACATTGTATAAATTATTTGTATTAAATAGTTTTAATTTGATTATGTGGGCGTCAAGAAATGTTACCGAATTTTCAAATATATTTTTGTGAGTTTAGTTTAACCTGCAATAAGTTAGTTAGTTAAGATCGTAACTCAAAAGAAATTTATGTTTGTAATTATTAATTAAGTTACCAGTTTTAAATGTTTTTAAAGTAAATGATTTCATACTATTTCATTATTTCTGCGTATTTTTAGTTTGTCACTTTTTGAGTACGTGTCTATACGAAAGCTTGAAACAGTATTAAATATTGTTAATAACTAGATTGTAGATTGTTTATGTAATTCTAAGTAGCTTCAAAATGTTTTTTCATGTGTAAATATACAAATTATGTTTAAAACTTCATTGTTTTCCTTTACCCATATAAATCATTTGGTTTTCACTAACACACACATCCAGTTAACTGGTTATTTTAAAATATACAAAAAAAAACTTTCTCACACAAAATAAGACTATTCACAAACCGTCATTAATACAATTTTTTTGAAAAAAGATTTTAGACAAAAGAAAATCTACATACTATAATATACATTGACGACACGGTTGGCGCAGTGGCTGAGCGATCGACTGCTGGGCTGCGTGTCGCGGGTTCAATCCCCGCACGGAACAAATATTTGCATAGCTACAAATAGTTGTTTCGGGTCTGGCTGTTTCTGTATGAGAGTTTTAAATGTTTGTAAACGCACCCACGATACAGGAGGTATTCCTAGTGTGGGGCAACGTTTTTTTTTAATGTTTTATTAAATAATTACATCACGCCTGTAATTCTCGACGGGTTACTAATATTTGGTGTACTAATAATTATCTAATAGTACACCCGAGGAACTAGTGGCTAAATAATGGTAGCAGAGAAAAGTATTTGAAGGTTAGATAAAATAATGAATAATAATCATTTTAAAAACGGCTTGGTAAATAGTGTTCTTTGAAAGGGTACAATTTTTTTTCATTATTAATATAACTGCTATGTCTGAGCCGTGGGTGCCTAAAATGGCCGTTGCTGTGGCCGTACAATAGGGTAGTAATATGAATTACGTCTAAATTATTAAAATGGTCAAAAACGCAGTTAATATTGTGAATTGTCACTTTGTAACCAATTTAAAAATGGGTACCTAATTCATATTATAAACCTACTAGCTGTGCCCAGCGGTTTCACCCCCTGTTCAGACCACCCTTACCAGTTCGGGGTATGAAAAATAGATGTTGGCCGATTCTCAGATGTACCAGATATGCACACAAAATTTTATAAGAATCGGTCGAGCCGTTTCGGAGGATTATGGGAACGAACATTGTGACACGAGAATTTTATGTGTTAGATTATGATTCTGCTTAAGCGGCGATTTTAGACCTCCTGAAGTTGACATCCACAAGAAAAATTAGCTTTGCGAAAACACGTGGCAAAGGCGGCAAAATACACCCTTTTTTTGGGTGGAGCAGGGGGGAGTGTTAGACTTTTACTGACTAAAACCCACCCATATGCCTTCCATTGCCCTTTACGTTCCGGGGCCGCCGCCGTACCTATCTTTTTCGATCAACCCGCAATCCCACCAGGCGGAGGCCCTGGCAGGCCCCTCTGACCCCCCTTAAATATATAGTCTCAATATGAATGATGTAACCAAGATCTTGTAAAAAATAGTTTGATTTGAAAGAGTGTTTCTGGAGTTTCTTGGCCAATCTTCTCCATAAAATTCTGACCTTCTGAATAGACAAACAAGAACGTTCACAAGTTATGATGGCTTTTGACGATAGCTTCATCCTTTCGTTTTTGACAATCAAAAATATCTGTAATAGTCTAAAATAAATACTTTGACTTTGAAAATTACCCCACTGACAATTTTCCCTCGAATCTCACAATTCCTAACCATAGGTAATGAAACCAGTTTTTGCTCCCCATTCAGACGTAACCAGTCTATCGGTGGTAGCAACCCCGGAGTGGCAGGACAATCAGTCAAGATCCAGGGTATGCAAATTAAGCAGATGTTTTTAAAAACCAGCCTAACTGGACCTCTGAAACGGTATAAAATATGCCATTGTGAACTCTAAAGCTTTGAGATTGAAGGCTGTACGTTGGAGGAAAGGTTCGAAAAGGGTGAACGGTGTGCGGTGGGTGACATTGTTTTTTAACAGAAGTGGGGAGCGCTTGTCTTTAAGTAGGTTTTGGGGAGAATTATACTGTTTATTCTAACCTATTGGTAAAAATACTACTTATATAAATGGCTGGACTTTATACATATTGCATAAACTTTGATTATAACAACTATCATTCTGACGGTTCCCAATGTAATGTACTTAGTCCGATTGTTAGATAGGCATTCAATCTTCCAGCTGCAAATCCCTTAAATAGTTCGTTACTTATCTAAGAAGGTTTCTTATTCAGAAATTTCTATTTTCCTATCTTATTCTTCGGTTTGAAGAGTCCGCAAACGCATGCAAAAGTTCTATTGTGGACCATCATCATCTGCCTAGCCTTTTCCCAACTATGTTGGGGTCGGGTTCCAGTCTTACCGTATAAAGCTGAATACAGTATTTTACATGGAGCGACTGCCTATCTGACCTCCACAACCCAGATACTACTGGGTAATACGTTACCCCATGGTAAGACTGTAAAAGTTGTACTGTGGACTATGTTTTGATGTACTAGTAACAAGCTTTTGCTAATGGCTTCGGAATGTACATAAATTAACCTATAACACTCGAAGATAATGCAGCTTCCTGTTAGAGGAAGAATTTTCAGAATCGGGTGAGTAGTTCCGAAGATAGAGAGACACAAACTTACAAACAAGTTTCGCCACTTATAACATTAGGATAGAAAATAGCTTAGCTATAAGTCTTGCTATTAGTGTTTAAATTTGTTTTTATTATAGATATATTTACGATCTTCAAAGACGCCTTCCAAGTTTATTTACAGACAGAGTATATAGAGAAAGTTTAAAACATTGATCTAACAGCGTTGACTAGTTAAAAACGTAATAAATAACTCTATAATTTCCAAAAAAACTGCACTAAAAACTTCTAACAATCTTATTAAAACACACCGGTGTATAATTAAAATCAACGAAACGTGTGAACGTAATATCAGGTTCCGTCGACTTTTTAACAGTTAAACGTAACGTCTTAATTCCACATGTCAAATGTCAGATTTGACATGTGGGATGTCATGCGCAAGAGTGCAGTGTCATGCGCGATTCTTTGCCAAGATCGTTGGCGGAATGATAAGCTATCATTATGAGTGTCATTTATAATGTTAATTTGATACCGATGAGATTTTTTTGCATGAGAATGTAGTTTTTAGGGGTACTTTTTGATATCGTTAACGTTGGTTAATTGTGGGGGTGTTAGTAAATAATAATATCAGCCTATAACTGTTCCAGTGCTAGGCAAAGGCCTCTTCTTATACAGAGTACGCATAGGCATGAGTTTTGATCACCACGCTTGCTCAGGGGTTGGCGATTTCAGACTTATATTAATTATAAGTACAGATTTCCTCACGACGACGTCTTAGGTAAACTTTAGAAAGTACATATGAATTGAAAGTCTCATTGATGATTTCCCGGATTTGAACCTACAATCTCATGCTTGAGAGGCGAGGCGGTTAACCTCTGGGCCATCACGATTTTGAATAGAATAAAACTAAATTAAAAGTTATTCTTGTAAGCCAAAGACACTTTTCTATAACCTTATATCTCTTGAAACTGTAATAGACTGTACCTTATTTTTTTTATATAAAAATACTAAATTATTAGTTTTGACCGACACAAATCACTTTGTTATTAAAAAACGGAACCCTAAATAGTAAGAGTAAACGTTACTTTAAAGGTGCAAATAATTTATAGAGCTCACATATTATATGCCACATTCTATATCTTACAAACACACAAAACCCCACACTTTTCTACGCACTCAGCATACAAAACCTTCAACAAAGAAAAAGGAATAAAACTTCAATGATCATTGCTAAAAAAAAAGTAAAGTTCACTCCCCTATTTGACATTACCAGCGCATGCGCGTCAGATCTATGAATGCAAACGATCCCATTGGTTAACTGTCGACCAATCAGCGGCCGGCTCATAGTGCACGATTTGAATTCAATTGTTGAATGTACATAGATTATGGAGTTTTATTGTTGTTTTTGTGTTGGTAATAAATACTGTC
Organism: Ochropleura plecta; assembly: GCA_905475445.1. Classification (NCBI taxonomy): domain Eukaryota; kingdom Metazoa; phylum Arthropoda; class Insecta; order Lepidoptera; family Noctuidae; genus Ochropleura; species Ochropleura plecta. The sequence continues at coordinate 2,089,175 of FR997733.1, read as the reverse complement.
AAGGTTTTTTTTTAGTTGGAAATGAGGTTATATGTTGTTTATATTTCAATCATCATTATTATATATTCCTTTAATTTTAGAGAGCAGTGGAAGCCTATTTGTATGTTTCTATAAGAGTAAACTCTTAGTGGTAAACCCTATTTTGCTTACAAAACGTTCTCATAAATACTTAATTATTTCATCCCTTGTTTTAATAACACACATCCCTTTCACTTTTTCTTTGACACCAAAATGTGTTAATTATTGCCAAATTATAACTTTTACGTTATAATGGCTGACATTTCGATTCTTTTGATAATTATAACTTACTTGATCATCTCGTTGGGATCGATCTAAAATTCTTGTATTCTCTATGAGTCTTAGGAAGGGTGAAACTGTTCCGCCTTCCGAATACCATATTCGGTAGAAGGAACAGTTTATTATTATTTATATGATTAACCTAGAATGCTTCTGCTTAAGCGGCCATTTTATTCCCCTGGTCTTATTCATTATTGAGGAGCTCGTGGCTAAATAATAGCAGCCGCTCGGGTCGATCTTTAGGTTAAGCCGCGCTTGCCTAGGTTGGTCTGTGGATGGGCGACCACCCGTTACATACCGAGTTTCCTCCGTGCCTCGGAAAGCACGTTAAGCCGTTGGTCCCGGCTGTCATTTGTAGATCTTTGACAGTCGTTACAGGTAGTCAGTGTTCCGAAAGTCTGACAACCAGTCTTACCATGGGGTATCGTATTACCCAGTATTAACTGGGTTGTGGAGGGCAGATAGGCAGTCGCTCGATGTAAAATACTGATATTCAGCTGCATCCGGTAAGACTGGAAGCCGACCCCAACATAGTTGGGAAAAGGCTAGGCAGATGATGGTCTTATTCATTATTGTGGTTAGGTACAAGATGGCGGTTGAAATGTGATTATTGTCAGCTAAACGTGATTAATTTCAATGACTATTTCTATTGTATTGACATGTTACCTATTTGTAATTGATGATGAGTCATATCTGTTGACTGCGTAGACTTAGAGGGTTGAGTACCACAGAGTTAAGTATATGGTTATAAATCGATACCTCCACGCGTTCGATAAAGAGCCTTCAAAGACAGACGCTTAAGAAAGTATTCCAATAAGGGTTAAAAAATAAAACAAAAAAAAAAACTCAAATCTAAACACAACAAGAGATAATAATTAGTGTCTATCTGTGAGTGTACAAATGTATCTTTATTTACGCAACTAGGAAACTTACAGACCAAGCAAAACTAAATGCGAACATGAACACCACGATCCTCTACGTAAGTATTTAAAGAATTAGCGACTCCGAAATAAATGGAAGTAACCAAATCGATGGGAACAATTACGAACAGCGATAAGAAAATTGAACTTAATCCCGAACTCAAGGTACAGACAAGGTCCGTCTGGACAGGAAACAGGCCTATTACCTTGTCTGTCTGTATTCTTTTAAAAGCGAATGCAAGTAAACCCTCACAATTAGACGAGTATTTTATTTCTTTGTAGTGTGGTTAGTGCTTAAGCGGTGTCAGAGTTTATAAGTCACCCATGGGCCTCTAACTTGGTTTAACATTCGAGGAGCGGCAAATATCATCCCTGCCGAGTTTATTTCAAAGCACAAATTACTACCATAAAGCGCTACCTCTCTCCACAATAATATTAACTATTTCTTTGCTCTTCATGATTATTATTTTATATGTATACTAGCTTTTAGAGGAGCTCGTGGCTAAATAAATAGTAGCCGCTTGGGTCGATCTTTAGGTTAAGCCGCGCTTGCCTAGGTTGGTACAACTTTTCACCTCACTCGGAAATTCTCCTGTAGGTGCTTTTACAAACATTTAAACTCACATATACAAACAGCCAGACCCAAAAAAAAATACCTGCAGGCCATACAAATATTAGTTATGTGCGGGAATCGAACCTGCGACAGGCAACGCAGCAGTCAATCGCTCGGTCACTGCGCCAACCGTGTCGTGTCGTACTTCCACTTGTTTTGTACTTAACCGTGTTCCATGAACATAATCAAACTTTGCTATATTTCTGCTCTTCCTTAAAGCCCTATTAAAAAAAACTAGCTCTGATTACAAAAAGAAATAATGGGTTTATAAGCAACACCCATTCAGTAGCAAAAATGAGTTATGATGAAGATGTTAGAATTAATTCTTTTAGCGGAAGAGAGGCGGGACAACCAACATCAATATTATATGAATTAAAAAACGAAAAGGAGGTTTTGTTTTAAAAGGTAATATTTCGGAAACTGAATTAGTAAAAAATGGAGAAAACTTAATGAGGAAAGATTGATCAGGTAATACGTATTAATTAAAGATGAGTTATTTCTTTGAATATTGTTTTGTGATGAGTTTGTTTTTTATTTTTAACTTGAGAATTATGGTCTAGTTACTTTTTTTTCAGTGGCTTCTCACAGGTTAACCTAGGAGGTTGTCGTATGAGTGTGTGTGTGTCGGGGTGATTGTGTAGAATGCGATTGTGTCCCCGCACCCCAGCCAGAAGTGACGAGAAGGAACACCGTGTGGTTTTAGTCAGTAGGATTCTGACAGACCCCTCCGCCATGGACGCCATCCATCGGGGATTTCCACACGTTAAAAAAAAAGGATGTTGTCGTATGTTTAGTTGGACTTTCCAGCAGGAACCTTAAGTGTAAGGCCTCCAGCCATCGATGACGTGTTCGTGTTCCACGCGAGCCTCAAAGATATGTCAGCAAAGCATAGGAGTCTGCCGCGATTTATAAAATGGGTACTCACGAGTTCATCAGAGAAAAAAAAATCGAAATACTGACTTAGTTGCCAAAGTCTGTTACAGAACTGACCTATTACCAGTATTTTACATGTAGCGACTGCTTATCTGACCTCCACAACCCAGTTAATAACTAGGTCATACGATAGTCTTTAGTAAGATTGGCTGTCAGACTTTCGGGACACTCACTATCTGTAACGACTGTCAAAGATCTACACATGACAGCCAGGACCAACAGCTTAACGTGCTTTCCGAGGCACGAAGGAAACTCGGTACGTAATCTGTGGTCACCCATCCACGGATCTAAGTACCTAGGCAAGCGTGGTTTAACCTCAAGATCGACCCGAGCGACAGTTTTTATTTCGCCAGGAGAAATGCAAATAGAGCATTTCAAATTAATGTCCACTCTCGTTTTTGCTTTGCAATTAAAAATGCATACAATCGTTTTTTATTGAGACTCTCTTCACCTGTCAACGGTGTCCCTACAAATTACGACAACATTTATCTACGAAATGATCACCAAAGTTTTGCTTACAGTAATTTATCGCATATAAAACTAGCATAAAGATTATCTGAATACGAATCTCCATAGTAAAACAAATAATAAAACAAAAGGTAAGAACGAGACAGAGTCATACGCGTAAAAGAGAAAGAGATACATCTTCTTCCGGTTGCGTCGGCGCAGGTGACACAAAATTTATTCCGAATTTGAAAACCGAAATATATATTATATGGGATACAAAAGGCTTTTTAAATATGGACATCCTTTATACTGCGGCAACGCTTGACATTTTTATATTTGTCATCGAGCTTATAAAAAGGGATTTGATTTATGGAAAAATAATGGTGGCTCTCCTTGCGGGTGACGACGTAGGATTTGATTAGAGAAATATGATATTTAATAATAAATAAATAAATAAAGTGAAGTCAGACTGTTTTATATAATTTTACTAAGAATTTATTTTATTTATTTAATATCAGGCTTCTCAATTATTAGCAATGATAATCATGATAGAACTGTGAAATTTCTTAACTTCTGAATGAAAACAAATTTGACACATTTTATTTTACAAAACTAGAGGCCTGGCAAAATAGTACTGGTAGAAAACAGTATAGAAAGTTGTTTATCTGTTATTTTTTTAAATATATTTACATAAACGATTTATTTTTAATAGTTGTCAGTGTTTTATTATCCTAACTAATATTATAAAAGCGAAAGTGAGTTTGTTTGTTTGTTTGTTTGTTACCTCTTCACGCTTTAATGGCTACACCGATTTTGATGAATTTTGGTACAGAGATAGTTGGGAACCAGGAGACGGACATAGGCTAATTTTTATTTTAAAAAAGTGGGATATGAGGTAGAAAGAGGGAAGAAAAGGGAAAACTTAGCGTTGCTATTACAAATCAATAAGGCGCAAGGGGAACTGTGTTACCCCGAATTTAACGCGAGCGAAGCCGCGGGCAAAAGCTAGTACTTATATAAAAATAAAAAGCGGCCAAGTGAGAGTTGAACTCGAGCTCCGATGGTTCTTAACAAAATACGACATAAACAGCCATATCTTTTGACTGCATAGACTTAGAGGATTGATTTTTTTTTCACAGCTCTAAGGAACTACAAGCTGGAGTGTTTGGTATGAGTTCCCGAGACAAAGGGTCTTGACAGATGGACAACAAGGTGATCTTAGAAGGGTTCCGATTTTTCTTTTCGAGGTGCGAAACTCTAGAAACCTACTTAAAATTCAACGCAGAATTGCATTTGTATAATTTCAAAAATATTTTCAAGCCCATAAATAAATCAGAACTAAGTTATCGCGGGACGGTCGCACTTTCGGCTTCACTACAAACGTCGTAAATCTAAACTTTGATGTAGATATAGATTATTATTGAAGAGATAGATTTATTGAAGTTTTTGTGGTAAAAAGATGGCTGCATCTTTGTTTTGCGGTTTTGACAGCTTTTGTTTTGGATAAAAAATTCAAAACGCTTTGATAGGTGTCATCTAAGATTAAGCGTATGTGATTTATAGAAATATGAAAAGATAGAACTATGGGTAAGTAACTGTTTCTTTTTGCGTTTAACAATATTTAAATATTTTAAGTAGGTAGGAGTCTTTCTTTCATTTTTTTTTCAACTATGTTGGTCTGCTTTCAGTCTAACCGGATGCAGCTGAATGTAAACCCGTCTTTTACATGGAGGACCCGTTTTTCTGGCCTTCACAACCCAGATAATACTAAGTAATACGGATGGGATATCATCAAATAACTAACTCCTCTAACTCCTCCACTACGGACTGCCCACACATTTTTATTGTATTTTATCTTATTTCTATCTGTAATGTATATTTCTGTAATGTATCTATAATGTAATATATATTTCTGTAATGGCTTAAAATTCTCTTTAGCATAACAACACTTAATACTCTTCAAATATTCCCACAGCATTTATTTCAATTCCAATAATATTTATCACCTAAATATCTTTCATTTCTATCTATTATCAACTCCAAACGACATTTTAATCGTAAGTAGTCAGAAACATCCCACAGAGAGGAACAGCTTCTTAAAAAACAAAATACAGGCATATTTCATACGTCGATGATAGAAAATATATGAAAAACATACAATTTAATAGTAAATTAACATATTTCGATCATTTATATTAATTTCGTTACGGGTGACAAATTAAAACCACTTAAAATGATATAAAATGCAACCCTTTTTATTGGGAATCGAGTTTTTGTTGGAAAAAATGTCCCCTGAGTTTTTAAAAAAATTTAAAGTACTTAGCTGATTTGAATTTTGTACGATTGGGATGTTATTAGTTTTAGATTATTTATTACAAAAATTATATTAGTTTCGGAATTTTAGAGAACCCATGTGAATCAGTTGGTCTTGTAAAGTATAAATTTAAGAACCTCAAGATTCTGATGACAAAATATTGAACATGGACATCACTACTCTGAATCCCCGAAGGGTGACTTTAGAAGTGTATTTAATACTATGGTACTTTGCATTTATGAAGAAAAAAAACCGGTCAAGTGCGAGTCAGACTCACGCACCGAGGGTTCCGTACAAACTTGCGACATAAACGGCCATATCTTTTGATTACGTAGACTTAGAGAGTTGATTTTTTGAGTACAAAGGGACCACAGATATAATAATAATAAAATAATTTATTGTGCATAAGGTGAACAATAACACTAGTAATATTGTAATACAATTGTGTTACCAATATAATTAAAACTAGCGTATTTTGAACTCCGGTACTCAAAGTAAGATCTAACTTGTGTTATGAGTACCACTATTTTGACAGAGGTAGACGCAGAAAGGTACACTTATAACCACGAGAGGTGGTAGGCGCGGTAGTGCGATTTAGGTGTCACAAAACAAATCAATAATAAAATAAAAATAGAAAATAGAGGGAACAAAGTGAGTATGGGGGTGTTAGTGTGTGTGTTGAGATTGTGTGGGTAGGTATATGTATTATATGATGAATATATGTGTGTGTTTCTGTGTCTGTTTTCGTGTGTGTGTGTGTATCTGTTTGAGTAAGCGACTAGGAGGTTATATCGAGGAGGTATCGAGTTGAAATTAACCATTTACTCAAGGTAAATAGTTTATTTCAACTCGACACCTTCACGCATTCTTGAGATAAAGGGTTCTGACAGACAGACGGACAACGTTGCGTTCCGTTTTTTTTCCTTTTGAGTAATCAAAAGGAAAAAAAACGGAACCCTAAAAAAACTATAAAAACGGCAAACTTTTCACATTAATGTTATAGATTGATAAGCTTTGTATCACTATGTACCCATTGACATCATCGAGCCTATTGACATCATCCAATACAGAGCCAAACTAGGCAACTATTGAGAAATTCCTAATGGAAAAATCCGATATTAATACAAGTTAACCTACTAAAACTAATACTATTTTAAATGATGTTTATTTAGCTCATAAGTGATTTTTGGGTAACTTTTTTTGCACTCTATCATTTAAGATATTCAGAAATGTGTTTGATATTGATAACGGGTTTGTACGGAAGCTATCCACTGACCGCCCTGTTTATTCTTATATCGTCCTAAATTAGATCCTGAGTCTCAACTAAGTATTTACGAACACACACGGCATTTTTAAACTAGGTGTATCGTTTACTCTGAAAAGGAACAGCCGAAACAAGACTCTAATCTGGCTGTAATTAAGTTAGTAATAGAATGAGTAATATCACGTAAGATTGTACTACTGACAGGGCATATCGACTGCACGTTTGTATCCCCCGTGCTTCTCAAAGAGATGTCAGCAAAGCAAGAGGGGCCACCGCCTGCCGGGGGGGGGGGATGCGGGTTGTTTAAACGAGATACGGCGGCCCCGGAATATAAAGGGCAAAAGAAGGAATATGAGCGGGTTTTAGTCAGTACAAGTCTGACATTCCCGTCCGCTTTGCCCAGAGAGAAGTTATTTAACTATTTCCCATCCGTAAAAAGACTATACTATTGTAAACTCCAATATTTGCTTTGTTTATCCCTTCAAACGCTAGTACATGTTTAAAAAACCTGCGAACTCAATATAAATGTAGAAAACTCGCTCAAAAAGGCTCCAAAGTAGGAACAAAAAAAGTTCCCCTCCTCAAAAACAAATTTATCGTCCATCCTTAAGAAACAAAGCAAAAAGATATGCAAAATCAAACAAGAGTTAAATCAGATGCTTAAAAACTTCTCACGACATAAATTACGTTGAAACGAGCGTCCATCTTTATCCGGAAGTGGCGCAATTTGTCGAAGCTTACGCATCGAGACGACTTCCGGCGCGATGGGCCGCTGAAAATAAAACTGCTTACACTATGTCAGACCGTCGTAAAGATATACGGTGTTGTTATGAGTTGAATTTTAAATGTTTTTAATTTATTGTCTACGGTTTTGTTAATTATAATATTTACTAGCTTTTGCCCGCGGCTTCGCTCGCGTTAAATTCGGTATAACACCTGTAGTTTTTGCCCCAGCGCCTTATTTATTGTAATAGCAATGTTTTCCCTTTTCTTCCCTCTTTCTCCCTCATTTTTCACTCTTTTTAAAAAATCCTAAATCCGTCTCCAGGGTCCCAACTATCTCTGTACCAAAATTCATCAAAATCGGTTTAGCCATATAAGCGTGAAGACGTAACAAACAAACAAACTCACTTTCGCTTTTATAATATTAGTAAGGATTTACTTCGAATCCTGGTCGTACAGTGTTCAAAATCAAAAGTCATTTATTCAAATTAGGCTGATAATCAGCACTTTTTGAACGTCACGTTAAAAGAGACAGTCCCACAAAAACGCCCTGCCCTTCGCCACTTCCTAGTGTTTTAGCTGGGAAAAAGAAGTGGGTTTTAAATAATAATAAAATAACAATGCCAAAAAGAAACTTGTATATTACCAATAACAAACTAATAATATCTTGTAAATTTTATCATAACTTAATTCGGTAAGGAGTATAATGAACTCTGGTACCCAAGGTAAGATAAAATTTGTGTTATGGGTACTGCGTGTCGCAGGTTCGATTCCTGCACGGAACAAACATTCGTATGACTAACAGACAGTAGTTCCGGGTCTGGCTGTTTGTGTATGTGATTAAAAATGTTTATAAACTGTCTTACAGGAGAAATTCTTAGTGTGGGGTAACGTTTTTTTTAAAAAAAATACTCTGGATAACAAGCAGCTGATACATTTCTCCTTCAAAAATAAATTAATTTTATAAGTTTATCTGGATGTAATTTGTAGGAAATTAGACTTGTTAGCAATCCTAATAATCCTCATTGGCCAGCCATTAAGTAATTTGATATTAAGTTGAATTAAGTGGGGGCACTCACGCGCAGCTACCAATCAAATCTATATTGAATGTGTTGGTAAGTCTGTGGGTATGAATTGGCAACTTAACACTTTACCATCGGTTGCGGGTTGTTCGAAAGAGATACCGCGGCCCCGCGGCCCCGGAACGTAAAGGGCAATAGAAGGAACATGGGTGGGTTTAAGTCAGTACAAGTCTGACACTCCCCCCCGCTCCGCCCAGAGCGGGGGAAGTTATTTGACGATTTCCCACCCCAAAAAAAAACACTACTACAAGACGAGATGCTCCCCAAATAACCGCAAGAGAGTAATACTCATAGAATTAGAGGATTTTCTATTTCCTAGGGCAGGGGTGGCGAACCTTGATTGACCATTTTTCCTAAAGAAATGTTGAATGAGGCCACAGACGTGTCATCAAATAATTTTGACTAAGTGATTGTGTTAGGAAAATAATTACTATCAATTCGAAGCTTTTTTACTGACTAGTAGAGTCATCGCTAAACGGTTTCTGAGCGAATTAATTTCATTCATCAAATCGTTGTGCCGCGTGCCGTGAATGGCACGCGTGCCATTGGTTCGCCATCTCTGTCCTAGGGCATGAGAAACTGATTTTAATTCTACTATTAAACTCGTGCTGTACTATAAAATAACATTTTCATATTCATACCATTTTTAGTCACAAAAATTAGAAACACTATCAACAAAATAATCCCAAGCGAATCAACGTGCCATAACTAGTGGATCCCAGTGTCCAGTTCTGTTGAATAAAATCTGCACGATTTTGATTTGATTAGAGATCGGGTGGTCCGGCTGTCCGGCTGTCCGGCTGTTCGTCCGGTAGATCGGCCGCGCGTGTCGCTAAGAAGAAACGCAGATTAGGATGTTTATGTAGAGGCTTTTTAGTGGGATTTAAGGGATTATCTTAATTCATTGGAACTATGTTCGTACGCTCAACCACATAGCAAGTGACATTGATATGTTTCTTTGTTCTTTGAATGAGTTGACAAAAGTTGCATTATTTGTAATTAGTTACAACGTATTATTTAACCGTTATTGTTATTGTGTACATTATCGCATTAGGTAACCCTGTAAAGATAGTCGTAAGATAGAGAATAAATAAAAAAAATGTTATATTTATTTGCGGGTTCACTCATTACGTTATGCTTGGAGGCTTTAATTATTTTTTTGGCTATATTTTTTTTTTGGTATATTGACGTGTTCTAGCGAACAAGTGGAAATATAATTAAATGTAATATAGTAATTCTTACTATTATTAAAGTGAAAGTGAGTTTGTTTATTTGTTTGTTACGTCTTCACACCTACATGGCTAAACCAATTTTGATGAATTTTGGTACAGAGATAGTTGGGACCCTGGAGACGGACATAGGCTATTTAAAAAAAAAGATTAAGATATGAGGGAGAAAGAGGTAAGAAAAGGAAAAAACTTATCATTGCTATTACAATAAATAAGGCGCAAGGGCAAAAACTACAGGTAGCAGGTAGGAATTTAACGCGAGCGAAGCCGCGGGCAAAAGCTAGTCTTTCATAATTGTAATGCGTAACTTTATTACTGTATAAAGTCTGGTTCATCAAATCTATCAGACAGTTGTGTTGCTGGGGAGTTTGTTCTACCATCTTCTTCTTCCCAGCTTAAGCACTAGGAAGTGGCGTTTTTGGGGACTGTTTTGTGTAATGACGTTTAAAAATTGGTGATCATCAGCCTACTTTGAATAAATGACTTTTGATTTATTTTATCATTAATGTAGGTATGTGAGAGAACTTAAGGAAGAGTATTTCTAGGTTCTGTTTAAAACTTGATTAGTAGACGAAGGAATACAGGTAATACCATGTATGTTGTACAACATATCGCGTAGAAGAAATCTAATCATTTCAGGAAACACTATCTAGGATAAACGTGGTAATGAATGTTCAAGAAAAGAAAGTTTCTAACGAACGCGATAATTTATGTAATAGATACTTCACTGCGATATTATTTTATTAGTTTTAGGACATTTAGCTGCGCCCTAACAAGGTCATGTACTTACTAGTTGTAAGCCTAGCGTGTTACATTATTGTATAAAGTATTAATTAATAAACACATAATTAATAAATAAAAAAATAAGATTAACAGAAAATCAATTGGATAATTGGATTCTTTTTCCAACTAACTATGTCAGTTGTTTGTGTAAGTTTTTATTTGTTTTATATTACGTTGTGTGCACTTATGCATTTACTGAATAAACGTCAATTCTTCTTTCCTACGTTTCGAAGTAGGAAAAATGCAATGACAAGACATCCACACTTTCATCATGTACTCAAACGTTTTTTCCTTGATTTCATAGTTTTATTCACTTCCTACATAAAACAGTGAAACCTCTGTTATAACTACTCTGTAGCTACTAAACAGTAAGTCGGCACGCGTTCCGAACTGCGTGCTATAGCCGTCGCCCGCGGCGCCGCCTGCTAACCGCCCACAGAGAAGGAGCACACGTCTACTAGCTACCAATCTTATGACGTTAACCATCCTGCTATGTGTTTCCTCAAGACTTGTTCCAACTTCCTACATAGTTGTGTGTCAGATCCTCTTCATCATCATGTCGTCAGACATGTCGTGTTTTATCTATAGAGCATTATTTCACTATCTGAATTCTGGATAAAAATTACTTTCACTGGATTATTAAGATTGTAAAAAGACTCTTAACGAAGAAATTTTTATCTCTCTCGTTCTTACGGAGGTATTGGGAGGTCAAAGTTCGAAATCAGAAAAGGTAGCAAATACAATATGATACGTTTAAACTTTCCTAAAACAGAATTTCTCGTATTTTTCTAAGCAAGCCCTATCAATTGATACCCATAACATGTCATCATCTGCCTAGCTTTTTCCCAACTATTTTGGGGTCGGCTTCCGGTCTAAACGGATGCAGCTGAATATCAGTATTTTACATGGTGCGACTGTCTATCTGCCCTTCACAACCCAGTTAGTACTGGGTAATGGTACCCCTTGGTAAGACTGGTCGTCAGACTTTCGGAACACTGACTACCTGTAACCTCTGTCAAAGATTTACAAATGACAGCCAGGACCAACGGCTTAACGTGCTTACCGAGGAATGGAGGAAACTCGGTATGTAACGGGTGGTCACACATCCACAGACCAACCTAGGCAAGCGCGGCTTAACCTAAAGATCGACCCGAATGGCAGCTATTAATGACATGAGCTCCTCCATACCCATAACATGTGAATAGATAAAAAAAACTAAGTCCACCATGAGCCATATTGGATTTAGAATAACGTCAAATACCTAACCATGCATTGTCGTCTAAATTAAACAAGTACGCAAAATTTCGACTGAATCGAACCCCGGCTAGTGGGTTAAATCTAACTTCTAAGATTTTGACATAGTATGCTAGTTACAAGTTTAAAATGGTGTTCAAAATGAGAATCCTACAAGATCAGAATCGCTATCCTTACTAATATTATAAAAGCGAAAGTGAGTTTGTTTGTTACCTCTTCACGCCCTAATGGCTTAACCGATTTTGATGAATTTAGTTACAGAGATAGTTGGAACCCAGGAGACGGACATAGGATGGGATATCAGGGAAAAAGAGGGAAGAAAAGGGAAATCTTAGCTTTGCTATTACAAATCAATAAGGCGCAAGGGCAAAAACTGCAGGTAGCAGGTACCTGCAAATCAGGGAAGGGGAACTGTGTTACCCCGAATTTAACACGAGCGAACCCGCGGGCAAAAGCGAGTGACTTATAATAAAAACGTACTTTTTATGGCCTTATGTCAGCACAGTGTTGAGCAGTGTGTTTAACCGCAAGAACTTTCTCTGGAATCGGGTTCAAGTCCCTAATATACGTAATATTGTAACACACTGTATAATTTCCAATACCTTTGTATCGGCTCTTCCTGAGTGAAAAAGACCTTTCTCTTCCTGAATATTACAGACAAAGAAATACATTATTATAAGGTAAAATTAAACATCGTTTTGAATCTCGGGATTTTATTCGGGAAATTATCGGGATAAAACTATACTTGACGACACGGTTGGCGCAGTAGCTGAGCGATCGACTGCTGCGCTACGTGTCGCGGGTTCGATCCCCGCACGGAACAAATATTTGTATGGCCTACAGATAGTTGTTCCGGGTCTGGCTATTTCTGTATGTAAGTTTAAATGTTTGTAAACGCACCCACGATACAGGAGAAATTCCAAGAGTGGGGTACGGTTTTAAAAAAAAAATTAAAAGTAATAATACTATATTTTAATTCAGGTTATAAGCTATCTGTGTGTCTGTCATCCAAATTCGTTCAGTGGTTTATGCGAGAAAGTTTGACAGACATTTAGACATTCATCCATCGATCCTCACTAACTTTCGCAATTATAATATCAGTTGGACGTAGGATTACCTCAAATCAAACCTGCCACCGCGGGAGACGCTCCGGGCGTCGTCGGGCGCCAAGAGACGACTCCCGGCCACCGTAGAGACGGGATTGTGGACGGTGAGCAATGGGTAGCTCACCGTCCTTCCGTCTATTGACGACAGGCCGTGTCATCGGCGCGTTCGTCTTCCACGCGCGCCTCAAAGAGATGTCAGCAAAGCAGAGGGGCCTGACAGGGACACCGTCTGCCGGGTTTGCGGGTTGTTCGAAAGAGATACCGCGGCCTCGGAACATAAAGAGGAAAAGGGAACATGGATGGTTTTCAGTCAGTAAAAATCTGACACACCCTCCTGCTCCGCACAGAGCGGGGCAAGTTATTTAATGATGTTCCATCCGCAAAAAAAGGACGTAGCATTAATCACGTATTATTATAAGCCAATCCCCTTTTCCCTAAGCTAATCAAGTTCAATATTGACATTGCAGTTGTAATGATAGATGACATCATCTCATTAATTGTGAGCTCTCCCTTCGCATGCTCATCATTATGTGCTCTCCCTTTATATTGCTCATCATTGGCTCCTCGCGTGACCAGATCAGTGTGCACGTGCCTCATATACTGATTAAAATTGTTAAATGGTCACGTTAGTGTAATATTAGGGGTTCGTATACCAATTTGTGTAATCTGTTTTAAAATAGTATTGTAATTACTATCGACTGCTTTGCACATAAACTGTATTTTTTATTGATTTGTGCAGTTTTAGTTAAAGTAAAAGCACCGGGGTACTAGCGAAATTAATTTTTTCTTGATTTTTTTAGGATTCTATGCCTCGAAAGGAAAAAACGGATCCCTTATCGTCATATCGATCACCTTGTCTTCCGTCTGTTTGTCTGTCTGTCAAGACCTTTATCTCGGAAACACGTGCGCAAGTCTGTGGTCCCTTAAAGCCGTGGAAAAAACAATCCTATCAATCTGCGAAGTCAGATATGGCAGCTTATGTTGCAAGTTAGTACGGAGCCCTCGGTGCGCAAGCTCGAATCAAACTTGGCCGGATTTAAAATAAAAATATTTCTTTTTTTCTTTAAAAAAAAACTTTGCTCCACACTAGGAATTTCTCCTGTACCGTGGGTGCGTTTACAAACATTTAAACTCACATACACAAACAGCCAGACCTGAAACAACTACCCGTAGGTCATACAAATATTTGTTCCGTGCGGGGATTGAAACCGTGACACGCAGCGCAGCAGTCGATCGTTCAGCCACTGCGCCACTACATAAATTGAATACATAAATTCCCATATTTCACCACGTCATAGTTTATTAGCCTCACTAAGGGTGTGTCCACATTATTTCCGGCTCATTGACTGTACAAGATGGGGTGACAGCCCCTGTATTAGCTATAAAATTATCGAGCCTGTTCGAAACTCATCAATTGATGGTGCGTATGGAATTAATTTGGTAGTATAGCTATTTACAGAAGCAGGGGGCTTAGACAAAGTAACAATTTAAAAACGATAACGAAGTTAGAAATCGTTATCGCTCAGCAGTCACTAATACATTTTCAACTTTATACCCTAGTGCATAATGTTGAAAATCTATTAAAGACTGCTGAGCGAAACAAACAAAAACGATATGTAAACGTCAATAGATTTTCAACTTTATTAAACGCGCGTATAAAGTTGAAAATGTATTAGTGACTGCTGACCGATAACGATTTCTAACTTCGTTATCGTTTTTAAATTGTTACTTTGTCTAAGCCCCCTGTACTTGTATCGTATCATTATCTTCTTTTGTTTTTTTATTCATATTGCTTCGACATTCTGACAACTAGTCGTAGTACCCGGTAATAACTGTGCTGCGTGGGTAGTATGTTATGTAGGTAGTATGTTTAAGGTCCAGGGTGTCTAAAATGGTTCGCTTCAGCAGAATCATTATGGGTTAATAATAAAAATTACGTTACCATTCGTAAAATGGTCACAATACTAACTGCGACTGTGCGTACGTTTTAAGAATTTTAACGTCATTCATATTATTGTCCTATTATGATTCAACTAAAGCGGGCATTTTAGACCCCCTGGTAATAGGTGGCGCAGTCAGGAAAAAAGTCTAAAAACCAGTCTTACCAAGGGGTATTGTAATTACTTGATTGTGAAGGTAAGATAGACAGTCGCTCCAAGAGAACACTGCTATACAGCTGCATTCGTCGGACTGTAAACGGAACCAGAATACCCAATATAGTTTAAAAAAAAAACATATGACGATTCGCATTAATTCAGAAAAAGAAAGAAAGAAAAAACATTTCATTGTCGCAAATTACGACGAGTATACAAAAATATAAAAATAAACATTAAACATGCAAAGCATCACTAAAATGTACAAATACATACTGGAATCGTTCTTGTTAAGCCGTGCTCGCCTATGTTGTTCTGTGGGTGATCACCCGTTACATACCGAATTGTTCCGTAGATAGGCGGTCGCTCCATGTAAAAACACTGGCATTCAGCTGCATCTGGTTAGACTGGAAGCCCGCCCCAACATAGTTAGGAAAAGGCTAGGCAGATGATGAATGTTCACGATGGATGGACTATGCGGAGGATTATATAGCTAGAACAGAGGTGAGGTGAGAAGACTCTCATCAGACAGTTTGGAACAGTAATAGAGAAGTATGGAATGAGAAGACATGCTGGCCTGACAGGTTTCTCTATTCGGTATAAATTGCAGTTCATACAAGAAAATTTAAGGTGTATTGCAAATATGTTCAAATAATTTAGTCAAGCACCTTAAACTAATATAAGATTTTGATTATATAAATGTAGCTATTCGTTTTGAATAATGGAACACCACAGATTAACTACAGTACTGTTTCTCCTCCTCCCTTAAATCCATCCAAAGGTAGTCTTAAAAAAAAAGCTTTTAGCGATAAGACGGCCCATTGTGTCACCCTATTTAAAAGTTGTATACTGTTATTCTTGTCATTTGTATAGAGTACATAATAAAGAATATTCTATCTATCTATCAGAAAACAAAGTTCTATCAACGTAAGTTATAATGCAGATGTTTTAGAAATAAATGTGGTGCATATGCCTTGTTAAAATACTATCACTTCAAATTAAATGAACTAAAAAAGCGTAAAAATATTCCAAAACCTTAATAAATTCAAACGTTGTAATTTCAATATTCAACAACAACGGAATGCCTTCGGTGCCATGAATTAGTTCTAAATAATTAACTCCGTATCGGCGCGTGCGCTGCACCCCTCTTCAAAAAACCCTTCGTATTCAAATTAACAAAACATTACTGTGTATTCCTGCTACAATTATTTTATTCGCGTTTGTTAAAAAAAACACCCTACTTTTTATTGTCAATCTAAAACTAACCATCTTTCTCTTCGTTTAAAGTTTATTTTTCATCAGCCAGATGGCAACTAGTGGCTTCAAAAGAAAATGGACTGTGGTGAATGTGTATAGGGTTGGTTTTTCATTGGATTTAGTGGGGTGGTGTCGGTTGTAAAGTGATGCAAGTCAATATGAAGCAAAAAGGTGGCACGCGCCCTGCGTACGCGCAAGTACGGGGTATCTTCCCTAACCATCGGAGGGTGGGGTAGGGATGTCACTGAAGTTGTATCGATATTAAAATAAAACGTGAAAGGTTTTAGCGGCTTACTAGATGTTATTACAATGCGTCGGAATGTAGTCCACCAGTACATTTAGTTTTGACTTTATTTATTTAAAAAAAAATCGTTGCCCCACACTAGGAATATCTCCTGTATCGACAAAGTTTAACCAAGCTTTCTTGTACCAAGATGTTTTCTCTATTGTAATTCAATATGATTTGTCTCAGAATCAATTGAAATTAGCTCTTTGAATTTTTAGATATCAAAAGACTGGCAGCGTGTACTAACCTTATTTTGTTAAACAGAACACAAAAATGATACAAAAGTTTTTTTTCAAAATCGTAAGATCATAATATTGTAAAAGTGCTTTAGAAGATTTTGATGAAAAATTATCTCACAAACTTCTTTTTAAAACATTTCAACTTATTAAGTTAGACAATAATTTCTATATTTATACGCATAAGACACAGTTTACACCACAACATTCCAGCACATAAATGAATGCAGAACCAAATCCAATATCGAGAACCATTTTCTATCGACTATCGATAAAAAGAGAGTGTCCTCCCATTTCTACGATGGCTCGTGTCACAGGGCGAGGCGCAAGCGCAGGTGCTGTTCCGCTCGCTCGTCCGTGCCCAGTTGCCCACTGTTGCCCACACCTGGGCAGATCCAACGATTAGGATTTGTAGTGTCTTATCTACCTTACCTACAATCTTTTGTAACGTACTTTTTTGTATTGTCGTGAAGTAGTGAAAGTTTTATGTCGTAGAAAGCAAGTGTTTTACATTGTTGATACAAATACATACAAACATTCTGTAGTATCCACTTGTAGTACCGCTATAACATTTGTTATGTTGTAGCCTTATTACAGAAGTACCCTTACCGTACCGTACAGTACCTTAAGAGATATCTTATTTATCGTCTTTGTTTGTTAAAAAAATATTCTCTAAATAGTAGGTCACCACTCAGCATGATACTGTGCCATGGGAGCCCACAGCACAGCGCTGGTTTTCAGTGGTCAACCCGTGAGTAAAACTTACGGAAGTTAAAACAGCATTATAAATATTTTAAATACTTAAATTAAGAAAAAGATAAATTAAATAGTAGGTATTAGGATTTAAAAAAAACTAAAATAAAACAACCAATGATTTGACGTGACACGTTTCACGTCGTGACACGTTTGAGAAATAATTATCTACACAGATTTTGACTGCAGTATAACTTGAGAAGCAGGCAAGTCAAACGCCATAATATCATTTATTTATTTATTAAAACTTCATGCACAAGTAACAAAAACATTGTACAAAGGCGGACTTAATGCCTTGGGCATTTTCTACCAGTCAACCAACAAAAAAATATATATATCAATTTTATTCATGATAAATACATATCAATTTTATTAATGATAAACATAGAAAATATACAAAAGTAAAGAGAGGTAAAAACTACTAAATATGATGAAAAACTGACAACTTTTTAATTTTGAGAAGAGTCTGCCAACTTCTTACGTAAGTGTTCGCGAACGTTTACCTTAAATGTAAACCGACTGGTAGCCGTCCTGATATTCAGAGGGAGCGCATTCCACAGAAAAACCGCCTGGACAGAGAAGGAATATAGGAAACCAGAGCGATGAGTAGGACATCGTAGAAGACGATTTTTGGAATTAATTATATTACGCTACAGATTGAGACACATGACCTGAGAAAACGAGAAGAAATCAAGTGCAGTCACACTAAGGGTTCCGTACAAACTTGCGATGTAAACGGTCATATCTATTGACTGCGCAGACTTAGAGAGTTGATTTTTCACAACTCCATGGAACCACAGATCTGATTATATGGTATTTTTTTTAAACTGCCTTTCACTAGGAATTTCTCCTGGGTCGTGGGTGCGTTCACACATTTAAACTCTCCCAAACAGCCACACCAGGAACAACTATCTGTAGGCCATACTAATATTCAACTCAATACCTACACGACGTGTTCTCGAGATAAAGGGTCTTGACGGACAAAAAAGTGACCCTACAAGGGTTCCTTATTTCCTTTTGAATTACGGAACACTAAAAAGCACCGATCCAGTTATATTTTCAGAAGCACACAACCATTGGACTATACCGCACTCAAAATTAACCATTAAGTATAATTTAACCATCACAATTAACAACTCAGTTACTTCACAATTCGACGTAATGGCAACACATTCAAGCTTAGCCGGTGTTTAGCTTAACAAAGGGTAATGACAACCTTGGCAACCTCTCCGTGGTTGCTACGGTTGCTTTTGGTTACTAATCGATTGTGGTTACTCATATTGAAAAGAACCTTGTATTTAAATGTTCTGTTTGAAGATTATTCGCATCTAATTGGAATGATTAATGTAAGTTTCTACAGATAATATTAATACGGTACTTACTGCATTTGTTCTCAATGGAAATTTCCTTTTGAGTACGTTTCCGTGTTTTTGTGAGGATTTAAAAACATGGTGATTTTGCCGCCCGACATTTATCTACCATATAAGTTATTATCAATGCTTTGGCAATTTTATTCACCATTATTTTGATGCGCAACCGATTGCTGCGCTGCGTGTGGCGGGTTCGATCCCCGCACGGAACAAATATTTGTATGACCTACAGCCTACAGGTAGTTGTTCCGGGTCTGGGTGTTTGTGTATGTGAGTTTAATTGTTTGTAAATGCACCCACGATACAGGAGAAATCCCTAGTATTAGAAACTACGCTTTAAAAAAAACATATTTAAATAAAATACTTCGTGAATGCGTGATGTACGCAGAATAAATAATAATTGTTTTTCCTTGTAAAGTTTCATATTTAAAGGTCAAAATAAAATTTCGTTAAACTTGTGACTTTTTTGTTAACATTATGTATAATTAAAATAAGAAACGAAACACGTAATATGAATCAATTAGAGCTTAATAGGTATTGAACCTATATCTATAATATCTTTACATTTATGATATCTTTCATTTCATTTAAAAAATACAATGAAAATGTTAATTTTTAATTAGACCATATAAATAGAAATATTAATGGAATTTAACCACTTATTTTTCTTCTGGTAAAAGTTTTATAAGCACAAGTACATTGGGTTTCATAATATAGTCGAAAGCTGCCCTGTATTTAAATTGTTGGAGTTATGACATGTTTGTCGCAAATAAGCAAATGCTTTAATACTGAGGATCATGACCTCATACGATCCGTCTCTAGCTATGCTTCCAGCACAGTGGACCACTCTCTCCGTTATAACCACGTTTGACCATCATGTGCTCACACCATGCTGAATCTCTCTCCTTCTGCTTTGAAGGCACAGCACGTAATATTTATTATATTGTTGCTCCTTCATACTTAATCGGCTTAAGAGATTTGGTTGAAATTTAGTATCAAGATAGCGTATATTTCAGATTAACATATCGGCTTCTTTTAATCCCGGAAAATGCATTGTCCTCGTGAGATGATTAAATTAAAATATGGATTTTCACCGTGGGTCACACCGCGGGGCGGAGCAAGTAAACGATAAACAAAATAAATCCGTTGTGACAACAGTGTAACATGTTCCTACCAATTAGCTTCACAATACTCAGCAAATATTGTAGGCATATGCAGGGGTGCCACACATTCGGAATAAAGCGTCGAAATAATCCTTATCCTTACTATCCTTACTAATATTATAAAAGCGAAAGTGAGTTTGTTTGTTTGTTTGTTACCTCTTCACGCTTTAATGGCTAAACCGATTTTGATGAATTTTGGTACAGAGATAGTTGGGAACCAGGAGACGGACATAGGCTATTATTTTTTAAAAAAGAGTGGGATATGAGGGAGAAAGAGGGAAAAAACGGGAAAACTTAGCGTTGCTATTACAAATCAATAAGGCGCTACCGAATTTAACGCGAGCGAAGCCGCGGGCAAAAGCTAGTAATATTATAAAAGCGAAAGTGAGTTTGTTTATTTGTTTGTTTGTTACGTCTTCAGCCCTAAATGGCCCAACCGATTTTGATGAATTTTGGTACAGAGATAGTTGGGACCCTGAAGACGGACATAGGCTAATTTTAAAAAAAAGTAAGATATGGGGGAGAAAAGGGGAGAGAAAGATATTTTTTTTTCGATCATCACGCGGGTTAAAGTTAGCGATAGCCAAAAGTAACTACGCCACGCGGACAAAGTCGCGGGTAGAAGCTAGTTAAACTATAAAAAGCATAAAAATCTCGAAAAAAGTTAAAGTTAGCACTTAGTTGACACTTCCCATGATCTGGCTTCTACCTTGGTCAAAGACTAAGTAAGTGTCGCTATACAACGTGGTAAGCCGGCCAGTCTCTTGGGTAATTACCAGCTGTTACTGCAGTAACAGCAGCATTACAGCGTTGAGGATGGGTGGATTCTGGACCTAAACTTTAGCATTTTTGGCAGTATGTGTAACCTTTGCGTTGTAATGCAATTGTTCTACCCTACCTACCCTGCCTACCTATTTTTTTTTCCTATGAACCCTCTCCTGACATTAAACAACACAACAAAAAAAGAATAAGTGAAATTGGTCCAACCGTTCACGCGTGATGCCGTGACCAAGGGAAATGGGGATTTATTTTTTATATAAATAATATAAGATAAGATTTAAAATAATCGAGGAGGTTTCCTAGCAATATATTATTTTATTACGTTTGTTCTGGAATATTCGATGACGGTTGGACAAATTTGATTTGAAAGATGACTGTAATAGGAACAGTAGGGGAATGAGGGGCGAAATCGGACAGGGGGTGAAACCAGATAGTTGCTATTTCATTACTCCGCGTACAGCTGTCTCGCTATAGCTTGCAGTGAAATACGCGCGAATGCTTACTCAGTGCAGTTGCAAATGGCGGCGACGGTAACATCTCAGCGCGTGCGTCTATAAACGAAAATTGTAAACAAAGGTAAGTTAACTAATATTTTGACTTTTTTAAAGTGTTATCATTAAGTTTAGCTATGTGCTATCTTATACAGTTGTATTTTTTATGAAGTAATATATATTTAACCTTTTAAAACGGTATTTGTTGTTGCTATGAGTGTAAACATAATCTCTGTTAGTATTGCAATTTCAAACATGGCACCTGTGGGGTACAAGCGGACGGGGTGATTTCGACTATCCGTTTTCACCCCGATTGATTTTATATGTAGGTATTGCGTGTTTTATTCGTCTGTTTAATTACTATTTTTTTACTTTTTACAGAGTGTGAGCGTTAACATGCCACGAACATATGTGAGAAAGTCAAATAGGCTGCAGTGGTCGGAGTCAGACATGCTTTTAGCCATAAATTCAGTGCTGGAAGGCAGAATGGGATATCTTTTAGCGTCACACACATATAGTGTACCCAAAAGTTCCTTAGAAGATCGTGTAAAGAAGGCAGGTAAAGGTATCGGCAAAAAGACGCATAAAGAAAACTATCAGGAGGATTCGGAGTGTTTGGTTTGTGGCGAAAAATACAGTTAAACTAAATCCACAGATGAATGGTACCAATGCACTGCTTGTCTTAAATGGGCTCATGAAAGTTGCATCAGTTGTTCTAAGCAAGAATTATTATTTTTTGTATGCAAAAACTGCGAATAATTTGATTATTTACATTTATTGTTAGTATCTGTATTCACCCCTTGAATAAAAAATGCCTATCCGGTTTGACCCATAGGTATGGGGTGAATTCGGATTAATATTTTTTATTAAAACAATTATATTTTATAATTACTAAGATTGATCTCAAACATTTTTATGCCAAAGTTATACCTAAGGTATACTTAGACATTTATGACATTGATTACCTCAATAAATAACATAGTAATTTTTTTATTGTGTCTTTTTCTTAACTATCCGGTGTCCCCCCACCTTCCCCTACATACCAGCACTTTTATTTTATTGCTTAGTGTCTTTTAAGTTTTAGTATGTATTGCTGTTGGTGTACCAAATAAATCCTTACCAATATTATAAAAGCGAAAGAGAGTTTGTTTCTTTGTTACTTCACGCCTAAATGGCTCAACCGATTTTGATGAATTTTGGTGCAGAGATAGTTGGGACCCTGGAGACAGACATAGACCATTTTTTTAAAGTGAGAAATGAGGAAGAAAGAGGGAAGAAAAGGGATATCTTAGCTTTGCTATTAGAATAAATAAGGCGCAAGGGCAAAAACTACAGGTAGCAGGTACCTGCAAATCAGGAAAGGGGAACTGTGTTACCCCGAATTTAACGCGAGCGAAGCCGCGGGCAAAAGCTAGTAAAAATGCTAAAACCGCAACAAAAATCAACCCAGTGAGTTCACTGGGTTGATTTTTTTGCGATATGAGCATTTTTTTGTCGACAATTAAAAAAAAAAGTACCAGGTTTTGTACGGTATTTCAATCCACTATTGTAGCAGAACATAGTTGAGGAGAAGGGTAAAGTCAAGGTTTGGAGTCAAAAATAGATAGATAGAATATAGTGATAGTGGAAATAAAATGTGTGAAAAACTGATGCTTTCCAGTTGCGTTTTCAGCAACACCTAATTGAATGTTTAAGGGCCGTTTTCACCAACACTAAGTTACACCTAATTGGTAGCTAAACCACCGATTTAAAGAACACTAAGCCCCACCTAATTGGTTGTCTAACCGACGATTTCACCAACACTAAACGACATCTAAATTATTAGACTATTTCTATTATTATTATTTATTATGTATAATCTACGTAGGCGAGATTCTCTAAGAGAACAGTTTAAGGAAATTAACATCATGACAGTACCTTGTCAATATACTTATCTATGAAAACATCATGTACGTCAGAAAAAAATTGCATATATCTAGCTCACTTAAATGTCTCGCTGATGGTGGCGGGTGTGTCGGGTCATTTAGTTCCCTTCAAAATGGTTAAGCTGAATGGGGCTAATCCATACGTCATGTTCGTGAAAGGGCGCTGTCAGTACCACGGTTCATTTTTAATTTATTTAGATTTTAAATTAAATTTTGCTTTTTATTTACTCTGGAAGTCTGGACGCCCTTAAGCCCCGTTCCAATAAACAAAAACGAGTCGTTTTGCTTACGGATAGTAAGATTTTGACATAACTCTCATAGAATTTATGTCAAAATACTACCATCCGTAAGCAAAACGAGTCGTTTTTGTTTATTAGAACGGGGCTTTACTGTGCACGCCTTTCTACATCGTTCTCACATATTTGTAAAATGTCAACATGAATGATGTAAATACGATTTTGTAATAATATTATAATTTAAAAGAGTGTTCATGGAGTTTCTTGCCCATTCTTCTCCATAGAGATCAACGCTTTGGAATGGGCAACTACAGTACTTTCACAAGTTATTATGCCTTGTGACCGGGACTGTAGATTCATTTTGTTTCTTGACATTCAAAAGTGCCTGTAATGGTCTAATTGAAATAAATGATTTGATTTGATTTCCTAGCAATGGACACACTTAAAATCGATAACCTATACTCCGATCTGATTCTGTTGAGACTTGCTGCACCACTAATTTATAATAACTTTACTTTTCATTTTTTGGGAATGGAACAAACATCTGAATAATTTGCCTGGATTCGTGCCCCGTTCAGCATTTGTGCAGTCAATCAAACTTACATAAGCTTTGCAAAATGTTGTGTGCCCCTGCCAGCACGGGGCCGCGATAAGCAGCTCTCGTCAAACAGTGTCTGGTGGCCGCTGAAAATATAAACAGATGTGTTAAGGGTTAGCTTTTCAACAGGATTACCATTTTTTTTAAGGGAGCTTTCGGCGTAACCATTTTTTTAAAATAAAAAACGCCATGCCCCACACTAGGAATTTCTCCTGTATCGTGGCCATCGTGGGTGCGTTTATTTAAACTCACATACACAAACAGCCAGACCCGAAACATCTATCTGTAGGTCATACAAATATTTGTTCCGTGCGGGAATCGAAACCTTGACACGTAGCGCAGCAGTCGATCGCTCAGCCACTGCGCCAACCGTGCCGTCAAAACGCACGGAAAATGCACGGTTGCAAACGCACCCACGATGCAGGAGAAATTCCTAGTGTGGGGCAACGTTTTTCTAAAAAAAAAAAAAATTGTTGTTTCGGGTCTGGTTGTTTGTGTATGTGATTTTATATGTTTGTAAACGTACTCACGATACAGGAGAAATTCCTAGTGTGGGGCAATGTTTAAAAAAAAGAAAAAAAAAAATTATTACTCCAAGACTAAGACGGTCGGGTTGCGGGTTGTTCGAAAGAGATACCGCGGCCCCAGAACGTAAAGGGCAATAGAAGGAACATGGGTGGGTTTTAGTCAGTAAAAGTCTGACACTCCCCCCAGCTCCGCCCAGAGCGGGGGAAGTTATTTGATGATTTCCCACCCCAAAAAAAAAGACTAAGACGGTGATACCGATATAGACACATTCAACAGCTTTTGTATAAATAACATTTACAAACAGCCGACTAACTGCAGCGTTTGAAACGAACACAAACAACTTTACTTTTCATAAAATCATTTTTACAACTACGAACAAGGCTTCCCCTTAACAAACAAAGCGAACATTAAACAAACAGAGCTCGCATCGCGCATTGTCCCTCTGACGTCATCAGTTGTGCTAACACCGCTATTGTTGCAGTATTGGACGACCTGCTTCCCTGCCTTGTTCCTGTGTGGTAGGCTCACATGATTTTCTTTTATTTTGCAGGTTTTATCGGATTTTTGGTGTATGAAGTTGGAGTGATGCCAAGCGGGGTAATCCGGATGTTGTAGGATTTATTTCTGTGTTTTTAGCTGGAAAACAATGTCCATTAGATTTAAGGGCCTTTGTACGGTTTACGTACATTCCGTCAGGCTGCAAACGCAGCAACCTACTTTTCTCTTTGGTATTTAAAACAATGTTTAATATGATTTTAAGTTAGTTGACGAATTACATACTTACGCGAACACCGCGGATTAGCATCCAACCCACTTTTACTTTGTTGTGATCGGTACTCTAATAAACCTTTAGTGTTACCAAATCTGTGTGTGTTTACATCAACTCGCCTAACTCCAAGTACTGACTTACCACTTCTTACTTAAAGCTACAAGTGTAAGGTACCAACTACTACGGGACCTTACAGCCTTCGCTGATCGACGTTGACGTTGCAGCGACCAGCAATGCTGCGCCACATTAGTATGTTAAAAAAAAAACTTTATTTATTAAAGAGGGTTTGTTCACATTCGAACACACGTGTCACCCTCCCTTAATACATGCAAAACTTATAATCTACGTTTAATCCCTAAATTAATTAATTAATAAATGTCTAGCTTTTGCCCGCGGCTTCGCTCGCGTTAAATTCTGGGTAACACAGTTCCCTTTTCCTGATTTGCAGGTAAAGTACCTGCTACTAGTAGTTTTTGGCCTAGCGCCTTATTTATTGTAATAGCAAAGCTAAGTTTTCCCTCTTTCTCTCTCACTTCTCACTTTAAAAAAGAAAGTTAGCCTATGTCCCTCTCCATGGTCCCAACTATCTCTGTAACTAATAAATATAACTAATCTTAATCTTAATAAATATAAATAATTAAGGCGTGACGTTCACGCATTAATGGCTAAACCGATTTTGATGAATTTTGGTGAATGAAATGAATGGAGAAAGCTTTGCTATTACAATCAATAAGGCGCAAGGGCAAAAACTACAGGTAGCAGTTACCTGCAAATCAGGAAAGGGGAACTGTGTTACCCCGAATTTAACGCGAGCGAAGCCGCGGGCAAAAGCTTGTTGAATATAAGTTGCACGACAGAAGCATATTCATATTCATATCTTTATTGCATTCCATAATGTCTGAACATCTTAAAATAGGCTTAAAGCTAAGGTACAATTACGGACCCTGTCGGGCACAGCAAACAAATTAAACTAATTCTTAATATTAATTACCAAATCCTTACTTTAATATTATAAAAGCGAAAGTGAGTTTGTTTGTTTGTTTGTTTGTTTGTTTGTTACCTCTTCACGCTTTAATGGCTACACCGATTTTGATGAATTTTGGTACAGAGATAGTTGGGAACCAGGAGACGGACATAGGCTAACTTTTATTTTAAAAAAGTGGGATGTGAGGGAGAAAGAGGGAAGAAAAGGGAAAACTTAGCGTTGCTATAAGAAATCAATAAGGCGCAAGAGGAACTGTGTTACCCCGAATTTAACGCGAGCGAAGCCGCGGGCAAAAGCTAGTTATAAATAAATTATTCATTTTATTAATCAACAAAATTATTAAATTATACTTATTCTAATAAAATATTAAAAAACTAAATTATAACAAAAATAAAATAAAAATTGAGATCAGTTATAGGAACATATTGTTAGGATTAAAATTAAATTTATTCGTATTTATCAAATTAAATTAAAGCACACTTTACAATAATAGTATCTATCTATCGACTAATAATGTTTTGTGTCTGTTTGTGTTAAATGTATTTGTTTGTCATATATGTATTCGTTTATTGTGTAATATGCTTTTTTAATCAATATTTGTTTGAAGCAGCGGTTACAGCGTCACAATAGTAGAGATACAGTGGTTAAATGGATGCAATGCAGCCAGCGATAGATAGCGATAGCTTTACGACTGTTTTACCGCTGTTTACGCTGACGTTTGCTTAGTTCTTCAAGAAAATATATTATGCATGTTATATTGCTATGTCGGGTTGTATGATTAGGTATTATCTCGTTCATACACATCACTTAAGTTCTTCACGCTATTATTAAGTAAAACCGTAAAAATAAGCAATTTCATCAAGAAACGTGTTTCACATTTTGGCACTTTTTCAAATTAGTCATAACCAAGCTGTCGAGAGGTCGTCAGTTGGTATGATTTTCGACACTTCTCGCTAATTTCTTGACGCGGGAACCGAACCCGGTACCATGTACTTATCGGGCAGCACGCGACTTCCGTGGTGGTAAACAATTATTGACATTAAGATTCTCGCGATTATAATTTTGACGCGTGAAAATATGTTTTTATTTTGTCTTTTTGAAAGATGATTTGCTAAGGTTGATAGAGGGTGGTGTATTTCTAGTGGTTAACATTGAGGGAATCTGTACTTTGACCAAAAAAGACTTTAATGAGATGATCAAACTTGGCTTTCGATTCGGGGTAACACAGTTCCCTTTTCCTGATTTGCAGGTTCCTGCTACCTGTAGTTTTTGCCCATGCGCCTTTTTGATTGTAATAGCAAGGCTAAGTGTTCCCTTTTCGTCCCTCTTTTTCCCTCATTTCACTCTTTTTTTTTAATTAACCTATGTCTGTCTCCATGGTCTCAATTATCTCTTAACCAAATTTTAAGCGTGAAGACGTAACAAACAAACAAACAAATTCACTTTCGCTTTTATGATATTAGTTAGGATAATTGAAAGAAATGCTCCCACATTAATTCAGTATATATTAAATATTATAATATATATATATTATGTTAATATGTGTATTAAGTATATGTAATGTTTTAATATATGTATTCAGTAATGTACTGGCTGGCACCCGCAGTTTCGACCGCGTGATGATCGAAAAAGAAAAGTTAAAAAAAAGAAATGCACAAACAGACAGACAGGTCTATGTCGCAAATTTGTACGGAACCCTTGGTGCGCGAGTCCCACTCGCTCTTGGTCGGTTTTTTTTTCGTTTGGCAATCCTCGATGGATGACCTCCACCATAGGGCGGCGGAGGGGTCTGTCAGACCCCTACTCAGTAAAACCACACGGTGTTCCTTCTCGTCACTTCTGGCTTGGGTGCGGGAACAGAATTGCATTCTACACAATCAACCCGGCTGTACCTTCACCCCAGCAGCTACCAACCTTAATAATTATAAAATTGGTGGAATGAGAATCATCCTAAAACTTCATCTGACCAATGATGGACGTTGACTTCGAATGATATCTTATTGAAAGACGCATTAAATATTGTACACCTTAGGCGCGTCGTCCACACGACCAACAGTCGAGGCGCAGTCGGGGCGCGGGTGTATTAGGCGCGTCGCCCACAAGATCAACAGTCGACGTGCAGTTGACGCCCGCGCCCCGACTGCGCCTCGACTGTTGGTCGTGTGGGCGACGCGCCTTAAAGGTATGTTACAGCGAGTTAATTCTTAATAATAAGAACTAATTTTTCACCTGTAACAAACTACTGGATTTGAATTTGAATTAGCTTTATCCCTATTATGCTCGGTTCAGATCCCAGTCTTACCGGGTGCAGCTGTAATCGCTGAAAGGTAAGGCAGAGGTCTACCTCATAGCACTCCCACATTTCGTTAGTTATGTTTAAGTCCTATATCTTTAACAGAGGGCGAGATTTTTTTTTGTCATCAACTGGGCACGAATCCAGACTCCGTAGCTGGGAATCGAACTCCATGAAGTTACTGCCATGGATAAGGAGTCCTCCTCCTAGACAAATTAATCCTTACTAATATTAAAAAAGCGAAAGTGAGTTTGTTTGTTTGTCATGTCTTCACGCCTAAATGGTTTAACCGATTTTAATGAATTTTGGTACAGAGATAGTTGAGACCTTGGAGACTGGCATAGGCATTTTTAAAGTAAGAATCGAGGGAGAAAGAGGGAAGAAAAGGGAAACTTAGCTTTACAATTAATAAGGCGTAAGGGCGAAAACTACAGGTAGCAGGTACCTGCAAATCAGATAAGGGAACTGTGTTACCCCGAATTTAACGCGAGCTAAGCCGCGGGCAAAAGCTAGTGTAAAATAATTAAAAATGCATCTGGAAACATCCAAAATATCAAAAATTTATAAAGTTTTAGTACTCCACAAAAGCCGCACACCCTGTTCACCTCCTTACCTCGTTAGCGTGTTGATTTAATATCGAGTAGCGTTATTATAGCCTTATTGCCGGCGGGGCTTAAATTACACCGTGTGGGCACAGGTTCGACGCCTGCCTGAGCCACTTGTACTGCGTCGTTTTTAAATGTTTTAAATAGTATTAATTGATGTTAGTGTGTGACAAATAGGTGGTTAACATTGTTTTTCCCGTGTGGGATTTTAACACAGATATAGATAGACATAGATAACGCAAGAGTTAACTACTTATCGTGCCACTTCGCGTGCCCAACTTACGAACAAAAATCGCAAGCTGCTACTTTTGCGCTCAGTATATATTGTAGTCTTTGGTCTGCATCGGTGTGTGGCACATCAATGCAGACTGAGCGCCTACTAGTCGGACGTCAGATATCAAAAAAACTATTATTTATTTATTTACTACCTTTTGCCCGCGGCTTCGCTCGCGTTAAATTCGGGGTAACACAGTTCCCCTTGCGCCTTATTGGTTTGTAATAGCAACGCTAAGTTGTCCCTTGTCTTCCCTCTTTCTCCCTCACATCCCACTTTTTTTGAAAAAAAATTAACCTATGTCCGTCTCCTGGTTCCCAACTATATCTGTACCAAAATTCATGAAAATCGGCACCTTTACATACATATCCAATACGATGCTATAAGTCACCAAATAATACAACATACAAAAAAAACACGTTAATTTAATTTAAAATAAATTAATACTTATCTTAATGGCATGGCAAAGTATATATGAACAATTATATACAACAAGTCATCATTAAGGGAGATGGGCACCCCTCTCAATTACGATCCGTGCCCTATGAAGAATTGTAAAAACTGTCGTCAGTCACTAAATAGACGTCACATCACTAAAATATAGTGCCTGTGACGTAGATAGTCCAAAAATGGCACGCTTGGTTTTCATACCGATCGTGATACTTG
Organism: Ochropleura plecta; assembly: GCA_905475445.1. NCBI lineage: Eukaryota > Metazoa > Arthropoda > Insecta > Lepidoptera > Noctuidae > Ochropleura > Ochropleura plecta. Next base: position 2,058,902 of record FR997733.1, on the reverse strand, counting down.
CATTATCTATGTCACTCTATATCTCTGGTTTTTAACAAAAGCGACTTACACAAATGCCTTTTTTTGGTATTGTTCGTCGTGTCGGTAAGCTCCTAGAGTTATGAGTCGAGCTACATGAGAACTGACCAATGCTTGTACTTACTAAACAAGTCCACTTAAATCTGTGTGGTGCTTTCTTAAAAGACTATTTCTGACACTAATCTGCATAGTCCTCATGTAAGTTGATCAAGAATTTTGCCTGGATCTTAAAAAAGACTATGACCTCTGGATTCGTTTCCGCTGTTTCATATCAGAGTAGTCGGGAACGTAAGACCGGCCTCATCTAGTTTTTTAAAAACGCTCGTGTAAAAGTATTTGTCTTATTTTTACCTTCTTGCACAATAAACATCATTTTCAATTATCACTGTATAAAACTGAACAACTTGTGTTCTATTAATTATAGACATTACCAACAAAAATATAATGTATGTACTTACTTTTAAGACCTAATGGGATTAGCTGATCAACATTAATGTAACAAACCAATTTCGACATTATACAATTAAGAATTAGTTCACCGTTAATTATTGTTGTTTTGTGTAATAATAGATTCTCGTATGTCGTCAAAATAAACTCTTCAGTTGGGTTTGATCGAACCTTCCGAAAGTGTGACCACTGGGTCATTGTTTGATTAGGTTTTACATTCAAAAGACTTCAACGCATATGTAATGTATGTGAGCTTTATACACCTTGTAGGTCGTAGTTGTAATAATTACACGAATTGGATTAGGTCGGATTATGTATGTTTAATATACCGGTCTACCGTGTCTTCGAAATAAATAAAGAAGAAGTATTTATTAGCCTCGCACAGGACAAATCAAAAGCATCATTTTCCTACCCTGTCCCATTCTATTTGGAGTCGGCGCAACACGTTTTCTTCTTCCATTCTCCCCTATCAGACGTCACGGCATCATTTACTCCTTTCTCCTTCATATCATTCCTTACACAATCCATCCATATTTTCTTTGGCCTTCCTCTCGCTCTCCGTCCTTCAACATTCAGATCCATCACTCTTTTAGTCACATGTGCTTCGCCTCTCCTCATAACATGTCCATTACCAAGACAAACGACTCCCTTTAAATTTTTCCGTAACAGGCGTAACTTTCAAAATAAATGTAATAAAACACAAGCTACCGTTTAATGTATGTCACAAATATTTGGTAATTTTGCTGTAGGATATGCAGTTTCCCGACGTATTCCTTCACTATAAGTATTTTTTATTTTTTTTTATTTTAACAATAGTTAAACTCTAGCATGGAATGGTTTTAATCTATTAATTTTATAATTTATTCATTTCAGACTACAATGTGGTCCAGTGTGTTAGTATGTACTATGTTAAAGGTCTCAATTTTCCTTACAAGTTAGAGTATAAATTTAAAATGGTGTTGATTCTGATGACCCACCGGAATAGACTAGGCTAAGATTAAAATGACATCCCTTATCACATCTAATTTGATTCCACACCATTTTAGTCGCGATTAAAGATAGTACGATATATATTTGATTTTGGTGAAAAACGACAATTTCAGAATAGTGATTTTCTCTAAATTGAGTTACTAAACTATCATTAATGCTGTAAAACTATATTAATAAAAATATTAATAATTAACTCTTATTCCTTTTTATTGTACTTGTTTTAACATTTAGAGTTGCCCGCAAAGCGAAGCCTGAAAGTGGGTTTTTAGACGGCACGAAATAGTTGGTAATATATTATCTTTGCCACCCTACTAACATTATTAGTCGCCAAGTCATTATATATAGCTCCTCGCCTAATATTTCAATTGCCTGGTATAGTTTATTTGCTACCTAAACGCAGCTGCTAGTTTTTAGTTTTTATAACACCCTTAATTTTGAACCTTACCTAATATAATAGTCGCGAAAATATTTAATCGCTGGCAAGTTATTTTATTTGTTGCAAACATTTAGTCGACTTTTAAGTTATTAGTCACTCGGAAAATAATAAGCTAAACTATAATTATATTGAAGTTGTGTCACTTTAATCAAGTTCAGAAAAGGTAACGTCGACAAGAATAAACTAAATTTTAATAACTTTTAGAGTAGTTTTAGTTTAATTTGTGACAATATAATCGACATTAATGTGCAACTTAAATCTAAATTAAAAAAATGAGTCAAATTTCTTTAACAAAACTATAGATCCAGATTCACACGTACTGCCTTGCTCGTGCGCAGTCCTTCAATTTGCATACCCCACACGACACCCTAAGGCAACGGCACCTTTGTCTTAACTCACTAAATGAAATTATTATGTAAGAGACAGAAGCTAATGGGTCCTTAAGTGGATATCGCCTAAAGTTAGTCATCAAATGTTTAAGGACATTCCTCACACCTTCGAATCGTGACTCTTTAACATTCTCCGTTAATTGGAACGGCGGCGCTGATAATGACGATGATTTGTCACGATCGCGAATAATGACGAGTTTTTTTGAACTGTTGTCCAAAAGTAATGATTTAGGGAGATTTTATTTGAGGGAAATTATTTGGAGTACAGTTTTGTGCATTTGTGAATACTATGGGCATTGAATTTTATCGTTTAAAAGTCTATATTTAGGTTTATTAACAGTGTTCTCTATCCGATAGTAAGGGAGATTGTAGTCGACAGGATCTGCCTATCCACACCAAGGGTATATCGAACAGGCCTTTCTCTCTTTTTGAACGATAAAGTTCCATAATCAACCTTACCGGCCAATGGGTGATTGTGGATAAATAAGAATGCTTTTGGGTTAAATTCTGTTTAATTCAGCGCTACCAGTTAAATTAAAATGAAACCTGTTTTATATTTCAGAACACCATTTACGAACACTAGTTTCGAGACCCAGACTGAAATTTGTCTGTAATGGCCTGATCGAACCCTTTTTTAGGGTCAAAAAATCATATAAGAACGCCCGGATTAGAACTTTCTCTGGGCGGAGTAGGGGGGGGGGGATTGCCAAACTTAACACCATCCATATTCTTTCCTTTGCTCTTTGTATTCTAGAGCCACGTACGTACGGTATCTCTTTCGAACAATCCGTAACCGAGACAGGCAGCGGTCCTGACAGACCTCCACTGCTGATTGAACTTTTAGACTAGCACTCAAAAGATTATCTTTTACAGATCATCGTGCACTTCAGAGTGCTTAAAGTTGGTCTAAACATTATTTGGTATAATTATCGTTTGGCGTAATGTTTAAAACTTCGAATTCACAATGGCATACTTTTAGGATGGCAGAATTACATTTAGTATAATTACGATTGGCAGAGTTCAAATTTCGCATAAATATTATTTGGTATAATTTCACTTGGCATACTATGCAGACGGCAGTAATGGCTAGGTTAGGTTAGGTTAAAACTGTGACCTCCAACGACTTGTATTAATAGAAAAAAGAGATTGTTTGAAATTCTGACACAGGTGAATTTTATCTTATTTTACAATTTAATTCTCAATCTGTCACTCTGATGATAGATAATCTCATTCTCAATTTGATGGTATTAATCTCGTCAACATATTGCACTGCAACATTTTGCCATGAAGTCCACAGGGTCTCAATAGCAATTCGGTAAAGAAATTTTCTCATTTAAATGAAGCCTAATAAGCCACTCGCTCAAAAAACATCACTTTTTGAACACGTGCTACCAACGACATATGTGGCCGCCATCTTGGAAGAAAAAATGGCGTCAGATGGCGAGAAAAAACACTCAAATGATAGAGGAAGTGATTTTACGCGTACAATAATATAAAAACATAGAGGTTTTTATATAAAAAGGATGTATTAATTTATGTAATTGTTAACCCTTTTGATAAACATGTGTTTGGGTTAAGTTCAGTTTAATTTCGAATTTGTTTTGATTGGGCGTTTTTGTTTATGGTGGTGTATCCGGTTGTTTGGACTTCCGTTTTATATGCTTCTTATAAGATAACAATGGATAACTTTGTTTTTTTCTGTTTCTGTGTGATTTGTAGTTTTACTATTAGAGATTGTTTTTCGCTCTGCACATGGGGATTGATACTAAAGGGCTTTTTTCAAGGTCCAAAGTCCAGTCTGAATTGGGAGAACCTGGCGCTAGCGAGCAAGACCATACATATTTAACATTTTACTGCCAACCCAATTTCGTAACTATCAAAATAATGACGCCATAAAAGTCATAAATATAAAAAAAACAATAACCTCGACCGCCCATAACGTTTCCCATGACATAATAATTTCGTATAAAATTTATGCAAACCTTATGACGCCGACTTTTGGGTGTTAAATCTGGTGAAATGTTTCTATAACTACTCCTGCGCAACAGGGGGTGGAAAGATTTTGAATTTTTGATTTTATTATCGCGACTGATTGAATTTTTGATGTGGCAATATTGAATTTAAGTTGGAATTCCTTCAGTGTTGTAGTGATCAAGATTAAAAACATTTTTAAACCTTGATATCGACTGCGTCAATGCTCTGCCCCTTTTTTGTTTTAAGTACATAAACAGCGATGGATTTTAAAACTTTAGCTTGTGAAAAATTGGTGCCTGTTTAATTTTTAATAGACACCTGTTTATCATCTTTGATTGAGCCACAATTCCTATTGTTTTAAGACCAATTAATAATGTGTTTCTTTTATGGAATGCAAAGCTCGGAGTTGCGCCCCCAAGTTTTGTGTTGTTCATACTGTTTTTTTTTAATTAATTTTGTAGATTTAACTGTATGTATTTAAATTTATAACTACATCTTTACATAGTTTATAATAAAGTCGCTTCCGTTGTCTGTTCACTTATATCTTTTAAACGGGTCCACCCTTTATAGCAGAACTTTGTATGTAATAATTTTATTTTGCATAACAAAGGATGGCATAAACTTCACTTCGCAGAAAATTGTTTAGCAGACACTCATTTATCATACATTCTAAACTCATAATTTTGTAAGTCAGAATCATCTCTAGGCATAAACTTCATATCCATAATATTTAAAAAGTAGAAACATCATATCGCAGAAAGTTCACAGTCAGAATCGTCTTTTGGCATATATTTTAATCGATAAACGGCAGAATTATCATATCGCAGAAAGTTTATAGTTAGGATCATCTTTGTCATTATAAGTTGTAATTTATTTTAATTAATTATTTCTTTAAAATAATGTCATTTATTTTAGTTATTGTTTAGTTGAAATTGAAATAATGTCATTGAATTCAATAAGTAATTATCCTAATCTAAATAGTTTAGTTCCGGGTAACCTACTTCAAACAATCTCTTTTTTCTATTAATACAAGTCGTTGGAGGTCACAGTTTTAACCTAACCTAACCTAGCCATTACTGCCGTCTGCATAGTATGCCAAGTGAAATTATACCAAATAATATTTATGCGAAATTTGAACTCTGCCAATCGTAATTATACTAAATGTAATTCTGCCATCCTAAAAGTATGCCATTGTGAATTCGAAGTTTTAAACATTACGCCAAACGATAATTATACCAAATAATTTTTATGCCTTTAAAATGTTCGTTTAAAGAAAATTATTGTAAGTGTGTTATGCCAAATAAATTTCGGAGCATCAAGATTCTGCCAAATAGAGGGAACCCCTTTTAAACTACTCAACGCATTTTAATGCAGTTTTCAGGCAATAGATAGAGTGGTTCAAGAGGAAGGTTTATATATGTATAATAATATCCTACGTGGGTGAAACTGCGGGATGCGGATGGTATTATGAAATTTTAAGAAGTCTTTTTATAACACTATCACGCTATTTTATTTAGGTTATTTTTTTCTGTGATAAAACGCCAAATTACAGTAATTGAACTCAGTGCTTTCTTAAAATTTTTACTTCACAAATAACCAATTTAAAACTATTGTTCTGATAATTTTTTAACATTTCAATTTTATTTATTCACACCGGAAGAATAAAAAAGTTCATCCTTTTTATCAATTGACAATAATAAATCATTCTTTTTTCAAATAAAAATACCACCTACCAGAGACTAAGCGAAAACAATAGTAAAACTTTTTGACCCGCACTCTTTCGCTCTGCGGGACATTTTCCCGACAACCTTTTAGCTGCGTTCCAAAAACTGATATTTAATCTTTATTTACTTGTGACAAGGATCAATTCTCATTTATCTAAGTGTGTTTACATTGTGGTTTTCTTGTATGTCCTGTCAATAAAGCATTTTGGCGGCAAAACTGTCTTTTGTAATCCTACAATAGTGAATATTATTGTCCTATTGTAGTTTAAGCGAATTAATTTCTTTGTAAAGGATTTCTGTGTGAAAAGGATGATTTTTAACGCTTTTATTGTAACAAAAGTTTATAATTAGCAATGTTTATTTGATAAATTTTGTGGGGTTTTGATGAAAGATTTTTATTTCGAGATTAAAAAAGCTTGCAAGAAATTGATTTATTTATGATTTTCGTTTACAAAAACATAGATCCTTCTACGTTCCATATCTCTTTTCAACAACTGCTGTGACTGAAATCAAATCAATTTCTTCACACCTTCTATTCTGATACCTTTCATTACCTCTATGACTTTTGACTTTATTTGACAATGAAAAAATTGCCAGTTTTTTGGTTAATTTTGCTAGGTCTAAGTCAAAGCTTTATTTCTAAACAATGAATACAATACAACATATAAAATACATTTTTGTGAATGCATAGTTCACTGTGTTCTACAAATTAAGACACGCAAAATTAAAATACTAACACACCTAGTCCGACTTATCTTATTAATTTTGTTATTAGTTTACGTGTCAACTTTACCATTTAAATTTTAATCTCAGACATACCTTAATTTTAATTTCTAAATTAACATTACAAAATTTAAATAAGATAAATCGGAGTAGATGTAACAAAGGAAGCTTATTTTAACTGGACCCACAGTAAGATCCAAAAGCGTAATTTGACGCTAGTAATCACCGAATAATTAGGGTCAAGTGACATTTCAATCATGATCAAGCCACATGTAATAGCAGGCAAGCCTATTACCACCAATCGGGTACAATTCCAGACTCCAGAATACAATGCTTAACACGTTCCCTGCGCCATCATTTTCAAAGAACTTTCAGCTAAAAAGGCTTTAAAGGCCTTAGAGATCTCGAGACTAACCTACCCTTTGGTGCGTTTGAGACCTAATGAGTCTCCTAAAGATACAGGTTTCTCAAACATAAAGTTAGATCCTCCCGCAAGGAGTGAAACAACACGATTATATTCAACGCACAATACTAAAGTCCTGCAAAATTTGATAGATCTGGTAATGCAACGAACGTGTTAAACTGCTATATTTTAATTGATTCCCAGTTTCCCATCATCTGTTAACACATTAAAACCTTCTAAATAACTTCAAATATTTGGTGTTTTGTTAAGAAAACACTTGACAGCTGTTTAGTTTGGCTACCGGAGTTTTTGCCACCCTCACACAACACACCCTTGAGCTTTTTCTATTCTGTCAAGAAAAGTTAGAATTTATATTTGACTAGCTTTTGCCCACGGCTTTGCTCGCGTTAAATTCGGAGTAACACGGGCTTCTCTTTTCCTGATTTGCAGGTATTTTTCGTTGGTAACCTTGAAAACTGCGAAAAGTCCCGTTTTGAAATTTCTGCCCCTTTTCTCATATAAAAAAATAGCTTATGTTCGTCTCTAGAGTACCAACAATCCCTGTATGAAAGTACATTAAAATCGGTTTTGCCATTTAGGCGTAAAGACGTAACAAAGAAACTCACTTTCGCTTTTATACCATTAAGTATATTAAAAACTATGTAAAAATGTATTTCAGCAGGCTCCACCATATAATTTACAGAACTTTGTATTGAGCTCTACCATTCTGGGATATATCCCAGAATAGTAGGAGGTCTATAGACCTCCTGACCATTTTTCGGCCAGGGCGGTTAATTTCAGCGGAGAGTAGCCATCGGCGCGGGAGATATTATAGTGCAGGCGTGTGTGCGCAGACACAAGTGCACTCTCTGTTCCCTCACTCTCATAGTCCGATGGGACGGTAATCCAACACGACTGGAGAGAGATCAGGCACAACAACGGCTTAGCGTGCTTTTCGAGGCACGGGGAGTTCATCATCATTTTCCTGCCCTTGTCCCATTCTATTTGGGGTCGGCGCAACACGTTTTCTTGTTCTCTTTCCATTCTCCCCTATCAGACGTCACGGCATCACTTACTCCTTTTTCCTTCATATCATTCCTTACACTATCCATACATCTTTTCTTTGGCCTTCCTCTCGCTCTCCGTCCTTCAACATTCAGATCCATCACTCTTTTAGTCACATGTCCATCATCCCTCCTCATTACATGTCCATACCAAGACAAACGAGTCCCTTTCAATTTTTCTGTAACAGGCGCAACTTTCAAAACTTCCTCGAATATATTCATTCCTTACTTTAAGGGTAAGATACCCTTACCCCCAACTTTCAAAGTCCGGGCTGCTTCTGTGAAATTTTTAATGGAAAACCCAAAACACTTTTTACCCGACCCCTGAATCAAAACCAGGTCTCCGTGTTCTGCAGTCGCGCTTGCTACCGCGGGCCCAACAGAGTAGTTCATACCGGAATACAAGATACATGGATGCTTCATTTAACGATTTTCAGCTCTCCTTCTTCTTTCAGAGCTCAATGTGACGAGTTTTTTTAAAAGTCTCATTTAATAAATTCACACTGTACTGTACGTACAAATAACTTGAATTCGACTGAAATAACTCATCACAGTATTGGTTTTAAAAGATAAGAAGTCAGAGTGAAAAATGAATTTTGTTAAAAAACGAAAGATCCATAAAGAGGTAGTAAATCAATAAAAATATTATTATGAATTTCATAAAGTTCTAAGAAGAATTAAAACAAGTTAACAGTTCAATTTATAAGACCACCACACTATCTATGCACTTCCAAAATGAACCTGTCAAATACAAATTAATTCATCAACCATCACTCGTTAACCTTACACTTTTTAGCACGAATCCCCACAGTCATCGTGCCTGGGTGGGTTTTTACGCACCATAGACACTCCATGGGAGTTTTTATTTCACTTCAGAAACTGCAAGTCAGTGTCGGCAAAGGTAAAGAAGCTTCCTTCCTATAAAGTTGTTTTTTTAGGAATCCGTATTAAAAGTGTGTTGGATTCAGCATGTTTGGGTTATGTGTCATTTGGATATTTTTTTCGGTCTGTCATAGGTTCTATGAAAGTGAAGGATATCGTTTTATCTGGAGGTCCCACGCAGGCAAAGCGTAAGCAAAAGCTAGTCTTATCTTATTGACAGTATTGCAATACTGGTATAAATATATTAAGGGCGGAGAGGAGCGGGGGGAGTGTCAGACTTGTACTGACTAAAACCCACCCATGCTCCTTCTATTGCCCTATACGTTCCGGGGCCGCGGTATCTCTCTCGAACAACCCGCAACCCCGGCAGTTGGAGGCCCTGGCAGGCCCCTCTGCTTTGCTGACATCTCTTTGAGGCGCGCGTGAAAGACTAACGCGCCGTCGACACGGCCTGTCGTCAATAGACGAACGGACGGTGAGCTATATTAAGCACCTGACCTAACCTTAAGACACTTCAGATATAACAAAATCAATCGGTATTAATTTTTTCCTTATTGTTGATACCTAATACGGACAAACATTTCAATAAAACTGTCTTAGTAAATGTTAATTCCAGTTAAAAAAAAACCTATCCAACGTCATTTATGTGTCTTTGCGTGGAGGTTCCAATTTGCCCATCGTCCTTTGCTACTTTTTTTTAAAATATTTTTCTTATTCAGTAGCGTTTCCCAGATTGGTAAAAAAGTTTTCCTTGTTTTTCAACCGTAACTTGACCATTAGAAGTGGCAATTTTTTTTACAAAAAAAAAAAAATATATATCGCGCCTCTTTTTTTTTCTAATAACACTTAACATCATCTGTGACCAATATTTGGCCCCAAGTTATAACTTAATTTACTTTTATTACTTCTAGCAGATATTTCGTAACTTTTTTATTACTTTTATTGAGTGTGACGAAAAGGGTGGTCGATTTGGCGCCTAAAAATGGACATTAGGGTTTTTTGGGAGCCATTTTTTGGCAAGTTATAGCCCTTTATTTTGATTTAGGTTAATACAGTTTTTTTTATATTTTGGCGTATTGCAGGGTGGCCGTTTTTTGTGAGTTAAGGGATCTTTTGCTTGCGGTATTTTTTAAGCTTACGTCTAAGTTATAGTGCACATATGTAACAGATACATTAGTATAGGAATTTTACAGAATGAACTTATTCCATTTAACCACCATTTAAAAAAATTAAGGAAATTATTTTATCATATAAATAGCTTTTTTTTCGACAGGAAATCAAAAATTGACTCGTCCAGCTCTGGTCAAACCTACCCAAATACTTATAACTATAGTACTTTGCGTGAAACATAACAATCTGTAAGTAGAAGGACTCAATAATGATACAATAAGTTAAATTAATCAGAGAGAGAGTAACTAATAGTTTCTTATGAGTAGCTAAACACACACACACACACACTCACACAGGACACAGGATGTCATTATGTGCAGGTACATCGAGATGCTGCGGTGAGGGACACACTGAGATAAAAAGGTTGAGTACCACACAATTATTTTTTATTTAGAACAATATTTTATGTACTTTTTCTATTATGTATATTTTTAATAGAATATCGAAACTTTCAAGTATTGATAAAAAACTCTAGATAAAATTCCCTAACCATTTTTTTCTTTTTTATTTTTTTCGGGTGTGAAGTCATCAAATAACTTCTCCCGCTATGGCCGGAGTGTCAGACTTTTACTGACCTCAACCTATCCATTCTTCCTTCTTTTGCCCTTTGTGTTAAGGGGTCGCGGTATATCTTTCGAACAACCCGCAACCCCAGCAGGCAAAGTTCCTACCCTTAACAATAACATGTCGAAACAAACTCAGTGTCAAAGTTTCTTTCAAAGTGCAGAGGGTTGTTTTATAGTTGTGTAGTTAGGGAAGTATTTTAATTTATTTATTTAAATTGGTAACGCCAATATACACCAACAGTACATACATCAATCTTTCAAAGATATAAATATATATGTTTAGATTTTCATCCAGGGTTTTAAGCTACGTTGTGCTTGTTCCTTCTATGTTTTTTTTAACGAATTAGTTACTTTATTTATCAGTTTCATCGCCCAAAATAACCACTTACACACCACTATAAATTTAGTCATCCACTATCCAAAATAACAACCTACACATCACTATAAATTTAGTCATCCACTATCCAAAATAACAACCTACACACCACTATGACTTTAGTCATCCACTACCCCAATTCTCACAATATCCACATCATCGACACAAGTGTACCACGGACCTAAACACCGGATGTACTCGGAACTCTTCCTTGCCCTTTATATGTTAATGATTACAGGAGTTTTTGAGTCGAAGTAAAAAATAATGACGGAAAAAATACTTTCCCACAGCCACTGTTGTGTGGGAGAGAATTTGTGGATCCCAGACTGGAAGCACGCTTTCTTATTTATTAGTTGGATATATATTGCTGTTGATTTATCCTAGACTATTTAACCGACTTAAAAAAAGGACAAGGTTCTATATTCGACCGCATTTTTAAAGTATATTTTGGTGGTTAGCAACAGTCGTAGGTGTATTTGGATGAGTTTTATAGAACAACACTAATTTGAATTTTAAACTTAGTAGATGTTTCAATCCTATATATATTTTAATCGACCTCGATACGAAATATTATTACGATTGGATTTATTGGTAGATTTTCACCCATCTGCTTATCTAAAAGCCACCTTCAGTTTTATTGGTGAAATATTTTTAGGTAATATTTATTCCTATATTTTTTTCAGGTTGCCTTTAGGTTAAATGTATATACGGAAAATAGTTAAGTACTCAGTAACATGGACTCAAAGAGTTATTATTGATTTTCAAAATGACACCAAAAGAGATGATCTGGGGGTCTACAATTTTATTTATTTATTAATTTTTTAAAAAACGTTGCCCCTTCACTTGGATATCTCCTGTATCGTGGGTGCGTTTACAAACATTTAAACTCACATACACAAACAGCCAGACCCGGAACAACTATCTGTAGGCTATACAAATATTTGTTCAGTGCGGGAATCGAACACGCGACACGCAGCGCAGCAGTCGATCGCTCAGCCACTGCGCCAACCGTGTCGACAATGGGCGCTTTAGCAGAATCGTATTAGAAAAATAATATGAATAACGTTAAAATTCTTAAAATGGCCACATACGCAATTAATATTGTGAATTGTCCAACGACTTCGTGACCATTTTACGAATGGTAACGCAATTCATAATTACAATATAACCTATTATGATTCTACTTAAGCGCCCATTATAGACCACCAGATTTAATTATTACATTTCGTTAGAGAAAGCTTCTTTTTTAAAAAAAAAAAAACGATTTCCCATTCTAGGAATTTCTCCTGTATCGTGGGTAAGTTTACAAACATTTAAACTCACATACACAAACAGCCAGACCCGAAACAACTATCTGCAGGTCATACAAATATTTGTTCCGTGAGGGAATCGAACCCGCAACACGCAGCGCAGCAGTCGATCGCTCAGCCAGTGCTTCGTGTTCCTGATCAATCTAACAAAATATTTGCAAGTAACACAAGATGCACTCACTAGTACACAAACAGTAGGCCAGTGGGTGACGGTAGACCGTGGCCCGTGGGGCCACAGAGTACTTTTACTATACGGGTCGTGGGGCTTCGACCACACATCGTCGCAGGCGCATCACGCCTCATTACTCCCACCTTTTTGTTTTAACGCGACGTTTAACCTGTGTGGTTTTAGTAAGTGGTGACCTTATGTCATTCATTGATTAACCAGAAAACTAAATTTACATTTTGGGGAGAGAGAAAATTTATCGCGACTTGATACAGTGAGTTTTGTGTCGAGAGCAAAACCCGGTTGAGTGTCAAGAACAGAATCGAGTTGTAAGTGACGGTGTTATGGTACCAAACGCAAAAAAAAAACGAATAAGAAAGAGGGTAGATCGTTTTGTCTGCTCGCAAACATCCACCAGCAATAACTTCAGTTCATCCGTGATCATGGCGTTTTCAACATTACCGAAATATCGGAAGCTCGAAACAAATATCAAATATGGTAAATATACCGTTTTAAGTTTCAATTAGTAACCATGTCAGTTTAAAGACTTATAGAGAGTAGATTTATTGGAAGACAATCAACATTTTGGGTATTTTAATATCAAAATGAAGAGGAAATCAAAATGGTATTCGACCCGATAGTTGGGAAAAAGCAAGGCAATACGTAGGCAAACTGTGGCCTAGTACACCAGTTACATCATGTAACTTACGAGCTCTCGAGGTTTTATAAGTGCCCATGAAGGACTATGTAAAATAAAAAGTTATATTTGGATATCCTATTTACCCGACCTCAGCCTGCCAAGTTTTTTGCACATATTAATCACGTTTATTAAGGAAATATAATTGCTATTCCAAGTAGTACCCATCAGGGGGCTTAGACAAAGTAACAATTTAAAAACGATAACGAAGTTAGAAATCGTTATCGCTCAGCAGTCACTAATACATTTTCAACTTTATACCCTAGTGCATAAAGTTGAAAATCTATTAAAGACTGCTGAGCGAAACAAATAAAAACGATATGTAAACGTCAATAGATTTTCAACTTTATGCACTAGGGTATAAAGTTGAAAATGTATTAGTGACTGCTGAGCGATAACGATTTCTAACTTCGTTATCGTTTTTAAATTGTTACTTTGTCTAAGACCCCAGCTCAGCGTCCGTCCGTCTACTGACGACAGGCCGTGCCAACGGCGCGTTCCTCAAAGAGATGTCAGCAAAACTGAGGGAGATCTGCTTTGCTGGCATCTCTTTGAGCAACGCTGCTAAGGCCACTGCCTGCCGGAGTTGCGGGTTGTTCGAAAGAGATACTGGGGCCCCGGTACATGAACGGCAGAAGAAGGAACATTAATAGGTTTTAGTAAGTAAACGTCTGACACTCCGCGCACTCCCGCTCCGCCCAGATAAGCCGGGAGAAGTTAATTGATTATTTCCCACCCGTAAAAAACTTTTGGAAAAAAGTAGAACCCAGCCATCATTATATTCTACATACCTACAATTGAAATAATTCGACATTTAAGCTTAGACCAATTGCAGGCCACCTGTCCGCGCATGCGCGAGAAGCCTCCCAACTGCTGCCATTGCGGTCGACTCACAACTGTCACTTTTCCCGCCCTATAAGTTATGTTTCATTCAAGATGGCCTCCAGATGCGTGTGTTTTTATGCAAAAATCTCAGCTTATCGGTTAATTAGGTGTTTAATTTTGTGTGTAATTGGTGTAAATTAGGAATCTTGTGAATTTTTGTAGATGCAGGTCACAATCTTAAAACTTGAAGCTAGCATTTTTAACTAAATAGGTACTAATAGAAAGTCACTTAATTTAGACAATTGTTCAAAGTAGAATGATTTTGAATGACAGTTATCAACATAATACAAACAGCTGAAGTATTTCGTGGTTAGTATTTCAAATACAAATGGCTTCAATTTTGTATTTTATATTTCGAAAGTACCTAATTTGTATTTAAATTAAACAAATAAAGTATTTGCCCAACTCAGAGTTCCATGCAGTTAGCCTCAGTAAAAGTATCTTCCACTAGACATTAGTTTAATTAGATAACTTTCTACAAGTTTATCTAGGACAGCACAGACATCGGTGAAGGAAGAAATCATGAGAAAACCTGGACTTTCTTCATTCTTCATAGTTAGATGTCTGAAATCACCAACCCGTCTTGAGCAAGCGTGGTGATCAATGCTCGTGCCTTATCTGTGTGAGAAAGGCCTTTTCCCAGCCGTGGGATGGTTATAGGCTGGTGTTATTTGATAGATAACTTTAATGGAAAAAGGGGAAAAGGTTTATGCAGACAGAATTATTGTCCGTATTTTTATTTCCTACACAATGTAAGTCTTTTAGTTTTACCTACAAAATTTTTCAAAAATAGTGACAGGAAACGCGGATATTTAAAATTAAATCAACAAACATTATATCAATAAAATCAATTGACGATTGTCTGTAATTTTGTGGAAAAAAATCTTTCAGTTGATTTCTTGAGATTGTTCTCCAATAAATTTCACACGAAATTCCTACCATATGGAGGATTTTTGTGCAAAATCTCAACAGTTAACGAGTTCAATTAGCAGTGTACCTACCTGTATGGACTTAATGAATGAACTCAGGAATTTATCGTGTGAACTTGGCGACAGATGTAGGTCAGGTCCTCATCTTGGTCTAGTCCTAGATTTTTTAAGATGTAGGTTTCTAGCCGAGCGAACATTTTTGTACTCTTCAGAGGGCCTAGTTTAAATGATATTCTATGAGATAAAATGAATTGGAAAGTAAAAAGTTTATATTTTATTGTGGTTTTGGGCTATCCCGATTGCAGAGTTTTTTTTCTTTTCTTATGGTTAATCATCAAATCACTTTTCACGCTCTGGGTGGAACGGAAGGGAGTGTGAGAGTTTTACTGACTCAAACTAAAACCATTTATTTCAATAAGGTCGTTACAGGCTACAACTCAACCATATTCCTTCGTTTGCCCATTGTGTTTCGGGCCGTGGTAGCTCTTTCGAACAACCCGCACCCCGGCAAGGGCTTTTGCGCCCTCTAACTTCTAAAAAGTCCATCCATCGTTTCTTTGGTCTTCCTCTATTCTTTTAGTCATTCACATTCATACTCTCAGTTTTTCTCGAATCTAGATATAATTTACATATAAATATTATTTTTTTTGTTAAGCCATAAGGTCTTCATACAAGACTAATGATGATGACGTGGTAGTTCATAAAATAAATTTTAATTTAAAGTGAACGTAGCGTTAACAAAGGTATACGTTACAAAGGGCGGATCGAATGGAGACTTCCCATAATTTCCTAAACAAGGTTTCATGGCCGGAAGTTAGCAGAATTTGTAAGATATCGCGCTTCCGGGTAGTTTATAATATTGTCGCATAATATACAGCACTCGGACAGTCTTGATATTTGGGGGTATTCAAAAAATATTAATTTATAAAAGGAAACATGATAACCTAAACATTTTGAAAAAGTCAACTTTCAAACAAGTTAATATTCTCAACGGAAGATAAGTTTATTTTTTATTTTTAGTTAATAGGTGCGACACAGTTTTGCGACTAATTCAGCTATTTACGTACGCAATACAATTTTTCATGTGTTTTTGGTCGAATAAAGATTATTATTTAAAGTTTTCCGGAGATCTGGGGATCAATTCAAATAAGACTGTGTTGTGTTCAGACGTTATAGACACGATAGAAAATAACAAATATATTAAGAAAATGCTAAACTTATTTTAGCTTTCCTAGAAACCATTTTCCCCTTATCAACATTTAAAACTCGGTGATGCTCAGCTATAAATTTTAGTTTATTTGATCAAGAATTGATGGAAAGGTTCGCACAGTGGATGTTGGGTTGGATCCGAGTTGGGTTCGATCCCCGCACGGAACGAATATTTGTATGACCTACAGGTAGTTGTTTCGAGGCTGGCTGTTTGTGTATATGAGTTTAAATGTTAGAAACGCACCTACAATACAGAAAAAAATCCTAGTGTGGGGTTACATTAAAAAAAATAGAGAAAAGTTCCAGACAAGCCAGAAAGACTCTAGGAGGAAAAAAACATCCTAAAAAGTGTTTATTCAGCCCGATTCCGGACTAAAAACTCAACGCACAAGCAACAAAAGTATCAAGACCTCTCGATCGGAAGCTACATGTCCATCCGAGACATCTCAACAGCGGACGTCCAGCAATGAGCAGTTTGCATGCGCCACTGAACCGGACATGGACGAGGACGCAAAAAATGGCAACTGCAATATTATGATACATTTATATTATTTCTGCAAATAATGCAGTCACTTGAGTAAGTATTCAGTTAACCATATATCTGGTTGGTTAAAATAAAATAAGCTCAGCACATGACAAAGTAAGTTAGAAAGGGGTTAATAAGTTAACTTGATCTTAGGTAAGTTGGTTCCATCGTTGATCTTATCTCTGTCTTCAGGAGTTAGGAT
This sequence comes from Ochropleura plecta, assembly GCA_905475445.1. Lineage (NCBI taxonomy): Eukaryota > Metazoa > Arthropoda > Insecta > Lepidoptera > Noctuidae > Ochropleura > Ochropleura plecta. The sequence goes on along the minus strand of FR997733.1, from coordinate 2,041,816 downwards.
AAGTTATGACATATCCTTACTATATAATAACCGATTTTGATAAATTTTGGTACATAGATAGTTGGGACCCTGGAGACAGACATAGGCTATTTTTTTGTAAACAAATGAGTAATGGGGAGAAAGAGGGAAGAAAAGGGAAAACTAAGCTTTGCTATTACAATAAATAAGGCGCAAGGGCAAAAACTACAGGTAGCAGTTACCTGCAAATCAGGAAAGGAGAAAGCTGCGGCCAAAAGCTAGTTTAATATAAAACACCGGTCAAGAGCGAGACAAACTCTTGCACCGAAGGTTCCGTATAAGCTTGCGACATAAACGGGTATATCTTTTGACTGCCAAAACTTAGAGGGTCGATTTTTTCACAACACAGCTCCTGCTTTCTCTATACGATAAAGACGCCAGCAGTGAGATATAATGGTCAATAGGCTGTTATAATAATCATTCTTATTATTTATTATATAATCCTTCTTAATATTATTAATAAAATCAGGACACCTCGACAACCACGCAACTGGCACCGACCTGAATTAACATATGTTACTTAAAATCCCGAGAATGTTTCCTTGGGACACATTTCGACGTGCAGAGATTGGCCGCTGCGCTACGTGTAGTGCGTTCGTTTGTTTGTGAATTCAAACGTTTGTAAACGCACCCACGATACGGGAGAAATTCTTATTGTGGGGCAACATTCTTTGAAATAAATAAAACTATCTGGTTTAACTGTTCTATTTTTAAAAACAGCAAAAATGATACCAATTTTTTTCTCTACACAAAATTACTAGTTTCTTCGTGTCCGTCGTCACTTTAGCCTGTCCTAACAAGCCTTAAGCAAGCGGCGACATCTAAGTTTTTGTCAAATTAGCCACATTGACTATACTTAGCCGCTGTGTCTATACTTAGTAGTCGTAAGGCTATAATTTTCAACTTTACGGTTCGGACTAATGCTTGCGAAACTTTAATTCAATTAGACGGTCTTGGTGTTATGGGGTGTTGTGGTTTTCGAAATTCGATTTCAAATGTCGAATGCAAGAATGCTTAAAAAAAATGGGTCCTTTATTTTTGATTTTCGAGTTAGAAGAATGTTATATACTTAGTGTTCGATAAGTTTACAACATATTTATCAACTATACATAACAAAGTATGTTGAACCGAAAACCATACCAAATAGTAAAACTTAAATCTAAAATTAATATTTTTCGTAATGCACTCCATTTTATTTATAATAGGTACGCATTCAATTATTCAAAATTATTATTCTATAGTAGATCATAAAACATATTAAATGAAATAGACTGTTGCAAAGTTTTGATTGACTCTAACAAAGTCCCAAGCGAAAAATCCCCAAGCGATCTTTGCGTCTTTCGAAAGTTTTTGTAAAACGTCGGCGATTTTCGAGAAGCACCCTATTGGGCCCGTCAACAGGTTGATCGCAATTTGATGACAAGTTTCGGTTATTTTTTGCGAACATCTCTAATTCACTAATAGAATTTAATATAATGCAATTTTGCGCGATTATACGCGATTTGTGGCATTCGGTTTATTCATTAGAACTTCCTGTATTTGATAGGTAAGAAAAAATATTTGGCATAAAGTTAAATCAATTTTAGTTTTATATTAATGTTGCATAAATATTTTTTTCTACTATATTTTGCATTTTTTAAATTTTCTATATAAATAAATAAATTAAAATTGAAGACGAACAAACCAATGTCCAAGTTTTTTCCAGAATTCTGTTACGATTTATTAACCCTACTAAAATTAGTACTGCTCCATATTCGAGTACTACATCAAAATAACAATGTAGCCGCATCGGGGTCAAAGAGACCCCATAAAATTTAGTCATAAATTGACCACACCACGCCTGCAGCAGAATAATATGATATAGTGTGATTTTTTGCCACTGCCCGCCATCTTACAATTTATGATTTTATTTGGAAGCGCGAGGCAAAAACTTAATCGATGGGTCAAGTGGACCCCGGGAGTTGGCTAAGGGTTGACGGATTTTTTTGACCTGCGGTGATTTTTGGAATGTCTTTGTGGGAAAAATACCGAATGCAGTGTGTTTAAAGTCAACACAAATCGCGAATGAAATGAGTAAAGTTTTACAATATTGCCAAGTTTTTAGTTATTGTGAAACTTCATATTCTAGACACACAGTTTGAATTTGTCGTTTTGTAAGGAGATGAACTGGTAGAAAACTCTCTTTGAAATTATATTGTCTTATATTTTACAATGTATCTACAAAGCCGTGAAATATTTATATTTGATAGAGCAGTTAGGGCCTCACAACAAGTACATGGATATTTTAAGAAGCCTTTTTTTGCGGATAAGAAAACATCAAATAACTGCCCCCGCTCTCTCTTTGGGCGGAGCAGGGGGGACTGTCGGACTTTTACTCACTAAAACTTTCATGTTCCTTCTATTGCCCTTTACGTTCCGGGGCCGCGGTATCTCTTTCGAACAACCCGCAACCCCGGCAGGCGGAGGCCCTGGCAGACCCCTCTGTTTTGCAATGAACGCGCCGCCGAGGTTTCTTGCTAATATTTTGTTTTAACCTGTAAAGTCTATTATACGAAGAAAAAACAGAATAATATATTTTTTTTTTATGTTTGTGAGAAATACCTACCACCGTGAAAGTTCAATCAATAATAGAACAGCATTTATCAATACTCCTTCGGAATGTGCAAACGTCAAGATTTTGCTCAACTTCATTACAAAAGATTTAATACCTATAATTAAACAAAATGCTACCATTAGATAAAAATTGAAATAAATCCATAGAGCTAAGGGAGGTACTTCCCCGCCTACGCATCAGAAATGCAAAAGAAAAAAGATACATTTATTTTGATGTTTAGCAAAATATCTACCATATAATTACTAGATGTATTTTAACGTATAATTAAAAGGATATTTAGTGCAAAAGCTCAATAGAGCGATAAATCGATGTTTCTAATTCCTTTTGTGATTTTTTATCTGTGTGGCATTGTATTTGGCGCGCATTTTACCACCTACATTGTCAAAAGAGATTTAGCGGTGTTTTGACGTTTAGCTGTCAATCAATATCTTTTTAAAAAATGGCTGCGATTTTTATTGTTACATTGCTGGAATTATAATTTAACTAGCTTTTGCCCGCGCTAAATTCGGGGTGACACAATTCCCCTTGCGCCTTATTGATTTGTAATAGCAACGCTAAGTTTTCCCTTTTCTTCCCTCTTTCTCCCTCACATCCCACTTTTTTCAAATATTAGCCTATGTCCGTCTCCTGGTTCCCAACTATCTCTGTACCAAAATTCATCAAAATCGGTTTAGCCATTAAAGAGCGTGAAGAGGTAACAAACAAACAAACAAATAAACAAACAAACAAACTCACTTTCGCTTTTATAATATTAGTAAGGATAATTGTTGATATAAATGGCCTTAAAAGATGTAGGCTTGGTGTAGAATAATAAACGCACAACCCCGTATGATGGTCAGACGATGAAACTGTTTTTTTTAAACTGACATGGTAACTGCCATTGTTATATAAATTTAAAACGAGATTTTTTTCTATTGTTTTTGGGTATCCAATAATTTGGTGTAGTTGCACACGCCAAGATCACGGATAAACTGTTTACTTAAAATGAATTCTTCGTAAATAAAAAAATTAACAACTTTTGTTCTACGACATCTTGAAATTCGCAAAGTTTACAATAGGAACAGGCGCAAACAGCTGATACCTATGTCTGGTCAAAACTAAACAAAAAGCTTTCGAAAATCAAATTTTCGAACAAAAGTTGTAGCTTCATGGTCTGAGTTACACGATAGGTTTTTGTTTATCATTTTAGACCTTGTTAGGTCAAGGTCAAGGTCTAAAATCACTAGCTTATGAATACGTTGATGAACATGTTTTGATCATCATCTGCCTTTATAATTGGGTCAGCTTCCAGTTTAACCGGATACAGCTGAGTACCAATGTTTTACATGGAGCGGCTGACTATCTGACCTCCGCAACCCAATTAGTACTGAGTAATACGATACCCCTTGGTAAGACTGGTTGTCAGACTTTTGGGACACTTACTTTCCATAACGATTATCAAAGATCTAAAAATGACAGCCGGAACCAAGAGCTTCTCGTGCGTGGCACGAAGGAAACTCGGTATGTAATGGGTGTTCACCCATCTACCCACTAACCTAGACAAACGCGAGTTAACCTAAATATCCATCGGAGTGGTTGCTATTATTTAGTCATGAGGTCTTCCTTATATGTCTTGATTTATCTCATTTTCTGAAACTATCTTTTCTTTTGGTTTATTTGTCACATTTTTTTTTTAAATATTTTTTTAACTGTGCGAGTCAAATAAATACATCTCTTTTCTTTCTTTTTGAACGGCAAGTATGCGTATAAGTACGATGCTAAAAGACACTGTTCTATTTCGGCTGACAATTTCACTTATCTTTAAAAAAAAAAACTCAATAGCCTGATACAAAAGACAAAACAAAATCGAAAGTCCGTCTCATTTAAACGGTTAGTCACTAAAAAAGTGTCGCTTTACTAAAAAGACTGACCATTGTCACTTTTTCTGTCCAAAAGTACCAATAAAACAGAATTTATTGTGTCCATACAAATTAAGTGCCTTGACAATTCACTGATCTTCACTTCAAGGGAATAGACGCTTCCACTGCTATTGAAAATTAAACTTTAACTTCAACGTGTTAAGTATAATTTCCACTGTTTATTTTTATCAATTTAGGGTTGACAAAAATGGCTACTTATCTTTTAACTGAGTTCAAAAGCTTTGTAAAGTGATAATAGACATCTTTATTGACATCACTCAGTTTGTCACTGATTTTATGTTTTAGCCGACAGACTTGCTATTTAAAAGGTGTAAAAAGTTACGCCTTTTTTGTTGGAACGCGTGTCGCCAACGCTATCACGCAAGTTAATGATAAAAAAAAACAAATTTAAAAACACAAGCATACAGTGCAATATTGTTTACATGTAGAGTAAAGTCGGGATAAATGCCATACTTTTAGAAATAATTGTTTATCTTCCACAACAAAAATCTAAATATTTCATTTGTAAAACTGGCAAGATACCTACTTTGGTTCTTTATCTCCAAATTTATAAAAGTAAAAAACATTCTCTTTCATTAATATGAAAGACTAGCTTCCGCCCGCGACTTCGTCCGCGTGGCATAGTTACTTTGGGCTAACGCTTACTTAAACCCGCGTGATGATCGAAAACAAAATATCTTTCTCCCCCTTTTATCACTTTAAAAAAATTGCTTATGTTAGCAATTTTTGATCCCAACTATCTCTGTACAAAAATTTATCAATATCGGTTTAGCCATTTAGGCGTGAAGATGCAACAAACAAACAAACACTTTCGCTTTTATAATATTAGTAAGGATTGATTAAAAGTACAGGTTTGCTAAAATAGAGTAGTCGCTACTACTCTATTTTTACGGTTGTTCTCTCTATTTTTAAATGCTTGTAAACGCAGCCACGATCCAAGAGAAATACCTAGTGAGGGGCAACGTTTAAAAAAAATGTTTGTTTGTTTGTAGTGATTTAAAAAAACAAAAAGGTAATCCATAACCAGTAGTGGGACTTAAACATAACTGGTGTAACGGTGTTTGTATTAATAGATACGCCTCTGCCTAACCCTTTAAAGAATTACAGGTATGATGTTATGTGCGTAGCTGCAAGTCGCAAGCTCTGTACAGCTTCATAAAAAAAAAGTTTTTAATTAAAACGTTGCCCCTACACTTTTTTTTCCTCTATCGTGGGCGCGTTTACAAACGTTTAAACTCACATACACAATTAGCCAGACCCGGAACAACTATTTGTAGGTCATACAAATATTTGATCCGAGCGGAGATCGAACCCGCAACACGTAATAAAACATTTTGTTTTGTATGGCAAAGTATTGTACAAGGCTCAAATAAATACCCCAGCGACGCAAGTGAATTGTGTGTCAACTTCGTGGGTAACAGGATTTTTTTTTAAACTTCGCCCCACTATAGGAAAAAATACTAATTTAGTTTATTGTGTCACAAACTGTCAATATTAAATGATCTATGTCTGAAGTACTGTCAAATTATTGATTATTTCATAAGGTAATAAATCCTTTCGTTTTTGATAAAAACTAAAATATTTTCAGTAAACCCTTGTGCAATTTGCCACTACTCAAAAAGTGGCCGCTTAAAAAAAATATCATAATCACTCTACTAAAAACAAAAGCGATTAGTTGGATTCTGCTCTAAATTCCCCGAAGCTACAAAGTAATAAACCTTTTTAGCGACATTTAAAAAAAAAGCGGAACCAAAACCTTTTTTCGCCAAATTTTTATGGGTTATTAAAACAAATTAACGTCGCACACTTTAGAGGAGAAAAAAACGGAAAAATTTATTAGTTTCCTAAACAATAAAATTTGTTATTATCGCTAAATCTAAATGGTGGCCGTGAAATACTACCTACTACCGTACAGATTAGTCGTTAAGATATTTATAGGAGACACTGAAAAAAAACTGCAATTGTTTTCTATTGACTTTCTTTTGCGAGACGTTTTATTAAATTACTGTACATGGTTTTCAAAGAAGAGAATGTCGTGAGAAAATGTTGGGTATGAACGATTGGACGTGAATGTTTATCTCAGTATACGACACCACAGAAAACGATGAATAGATTGTGTGAAGGTTGATAATGTATGGATGTTTGTTACTCTTTCACGTCAAAACGGCTGAAGGGATCTTCCTGAAATTTGGCACAGAGGTAGATTATAGTCTGGAATAACATAGGATACTTTTTTTCGATATCACGCGGGTGAATCCGCGGGCGCAAGCTAGTTTAATATAAATCGGTACAGCCATATATTCAGAAATTTGAGAATTGGTCCTAATCTATTTTTCATACCCGTGGTTAGGGTAGGTAGGTAGGGTAGGTAGGGTAGTTTGGTAGGTACGGTAGGTACGTTTTACTATTCTAGTGAAAGGTACAGTGCAACGCATACCGAGTACAGCTAGTAATTCTATAGAAAGTTGATATAAAAAGAACTACTCTATGAATTGTCACATATTTAAAGTTTTTTCTTTAAATAAATGTAATAATTACCTAAACTTTTCACCTAAATAAAACATCAAAGTCACAAAGAACATTTGACCGATCGCTTACCAACATGGTGGTAAAATTAAATATTGTTTGCGGCCACACAAGTGAAGTCATAAAACACTCTGATGGGGGGCGGAGCGCCCGGGCTCTGCCCCACGCGCCAATACAGATGATATACACGTGCGGCACATTTGTTGATACTTTATGGCACTTTTTATGGGGCTTATTGAAATTGATCTACTTAGTAGTGGATATGCTTTATTGGAGCAGCTCATGGATAAATGAGGTTGAGCTGCGCTTGCCTAGGTTGGTCCGTGGATGGGTGACCATCCGTTACATACCGAGTATCCTCCGTGCCTCGAAAAGCACGTTAAGCTGTTGGTCCCGGCTGTCATTTGTAGATCTTTGACATTCGTTTCAAATACCCAGTGTCTCGAAAATCTGACAACTATTCTTTTTGTCCGTAAGGTTATCTATGCCCGGAACAGGCAAAAGAATGAACATGGAAGGGTTTTAGTAATTACAAGTCTGACACTCCTCACTCACAGAGCGGGAGAAGTTATTTAATTAATTCCCATCCGAAAATTAAAAAATATATTTTTGTATGGGCCAAAGTTGCCTGAAAATAAATGAATGTTATGTTATATTACACGTGCTACATGTCAACGATAAAAAAACCCTCCAATGCACATGATCAACTAACATTTAAAAACAAGTAAAAATAAATAGAATAGAGCCACCCTTAATCCGTGTGGATGGCGGCGTCACAAAGGGATGCGCACGAGTCCATATGTCGCGTGCCCTCGTTAGAGGTTAGGGTGGCTTTTGGTAACATATCGTTGTTTTTTTTTCTATTTTCTTGGTAGCTATATGACATAAGGGGTGATAGGTATTTTAGATTACATATTTGAGGGTTAAGATTGTAATGGCCTGAATGGTTGTCTATATGTTCTTGTGAAAAATGTGGCGATTTTGGGCGTATCTTTTGCCTTCTATTTAACATACATAAAATCGCGCCGTTTTGCAATTAGAGTGAATAGAAACTTCAGAACCCCGATGATTATATTTTTTTGTTTCATACTAGCTGCATAATAATTTTTTGACTAGGCGATGTGGTCGCTAAGCGACAAAGCAATTCAATCAAATAAAAAAAAAATTGGCAATATAAACAATTCATTCCCATAGAAACTAAGATTACAATGTTTAATTGCATCAGTAGTTTATTTAAAAACCCCCACAACACATTTTATTTGTAAGTTGTTCAAGACCATCTATTTTTATGGTTGCAATTGCAATTCAAAAAAATTAAACTAAGACATTAAACGCAAGTCGTTACTAGATTATGAACATCCTGCACATTTTGTAGAACCTTGAAATCTTAAATCACTGACTCAAATAATGTTAAAAGGAAGCTATTTATTTCAACGTTTTTTTTTGAGTACATCTCTAAAATTATCATGGCAACAATCTTATGTTAACCCCAAAATGGTTAAGTTTTACTCATAATCCATATGTTGTTTCGGATACCGATTATCGTTCCAATATCCTGTTTATACAGTCATTCGAATTTTCGAATTATGCTCGAATTCGCGCCAAAGCCTACCCTACTTCCGGCGCTCGCGCACGTGTCTTTACCAAACAATACACTTTTTTGCGATACGACATTCAAATGATAGTACCACCGACTAATGAATCGTATTTCTATCCCGTTCTATCCCACCCTTCATATCCTTAGTGCGAAAAGGATAGAAGCCATGACAGTTGGCTTCGTATGGCGTCTGCCGCTACCATATGTTGCTTGAGGTTTCGAAAATTACCCTCAGTTCATTTTCAAAATGGCGATATTTACATCCGTCAGTTTTGTCTATTCATTACAGTTTGCATGACACGCGAACCTTAATCGGGATGACGGGGCTTGTAAAATTGTGAAGGTTAAGGAGTATTGAAGAATTTGATGTAAGTGTAAAGTAATTATAGGGAGTACTACCACTTGAATGAGACAAAACTTGATGGTTCATAATTATTCTTTGGAAGATGTTGACAAAGTCTGTTCAGGGCAATTATTTGTATTATATTTGAGTTCTTCATTACTTCTTACAACAACACTGGAGAAGACTAGCTATATGCTATATTACCGACGAATTTTGTCCTAGATTTAAAGCAAATTCTAAAACGAAATTTTGAAGTTTGGGCAATTATTTAGTTTCAAATCTATTTCAATCTACATTGGTTACAGTTTCAATATTTAAATTGTGATTCATTTTTATCCACGACATTAGATTTTATGCACCAAAATCTGAAAATAACAATGAAATTGTACAGATCAATAAGTTTAATCTAACGGAAAAGTTCATTAAAATCAACGAAATTCTCCAATATTAGAAATGATATAATTTATTCTATTATTTGACCCATAACCAATCAAAAGTAATGATGCAACCGAAACACACAATTATTTCAACCCTTGAATGGTTCCGATCGAATTGAAAATTACCCGCTCGTGTCAATATACAGTTAGGTATTGGTAAAAATAGAAAAAGTTTTTTTTTTAAATAAAAATGCAGAAGGATTTTTAATATTTTTTGTTTGTTTTCGTGCCTTGATTGGCTACTATGATTTTTGTTTTTACCGTTACAAGACTTGCTTTTTTGTGTTTTTGTGTCGGAAGGTGAATTAGAATAATTCGTTCGGTAATAATAATTAGCCTTGCCGTGAAATTATCGTATTTTTTCAGAGGGTTTTTTTAAATGGGACTCTTTAAATGATACTGCAGTAGGTATAATAAAACTCAATAGATAGAAAATAGGAAAGAACATGTTATTCTATAATTCGTTCGGTAATAAGCCTTGCCGTGAAATTATCGTATTTTTTTCAAAGAGGGTTTTTTTTAATGTGCCTCTTTAAATGATACTGCAGTAGGTATAATAAAACTCAATAGATAGAAAATAGGAAAGAACATGTTTTAAGGGTTTCTTTTAAAGTACGCCGTATTTACTACGTAATTAATATTATCGAATTACTATAGATACCTACTAAGGCTACAATTTTTAAAATAGCAAACAAATTACTTAACTTGCGTTAGACCTGATTTTTTATAGGCCATTTTCTCATCGGCACTTCTATACTTTTTTTATATTCTATACTTTTTTTATAACAAATTCCACCCTTTAGTTAAATGTTTATTCAACAATCACAATAAAAAGGATAACTTAACGTCTTTTAAACTACATAAAAGTTTAGGAGAAAGTTAAAAAAAAGGCCATAATTTCGTAAATTTTAAACAAAGTACTTTAATTTCACAAAAAAGTATCATCAAGGTTAACAAAAAAAGGGTGATCAACTAGATCAAAGGTCCCGATGTAGCTAAATAGTAGATCGCTATAGACCGAAGCGCGAACTAAGTATAGTTGACTAAATGGACGTTTAACCCTTCGATGAGGTTTGAGTCTGTAACACGAAATAGAATGAGGTTTGCGTTTTGAGTAGGTTTAGGATCAACAAGAAATATTTATAATAGAGTAACGTTAATGTGTTGTAATCCCACCCGTCCCTTGCAAGAGCCAGCCCGCGCTGCTGAGCCAGTAAGTCCAAATCAGCCCTTAAATAATATCACTCAGATCCAGCTTGTCCCTTGCTGTCCCTCAGCGACGCCCTAAGCCGAGGCTCGTACCCCACAGGGGGTGCCCTTAGCGTGTAGTCGCTTAGTTTATAAGTTTATACCCTGGCTGGAGGTCTTAATTTTAAGGCATCCACAGGATTCGCCCGGTTAAGTAGACGACAACCTCCTTGGTTGAACTGCGAGATGCCATACCGGAAAAAAAAAAAAATGAGTTGTAATCTTATTCAACAATATCAACGTATTTCAAGGATAAGGTTAGTAATTTAAAAAAGAAAAATATAAACTTTACTACCTATTCTATTTATTATTTACTTTAGCAATTAAGTACACCAGACCAGTAATTATTATTAAAATAATGTTTTTTTTCTGAGAGATCTATATTTTTATTATGCTTTCTTCTTTAGGTACTTAAGGAAAACGCTAAATATAGGGAGTGGGAGCGCTAACGCCATCCTGAAGGTGTTCAGCCGTAAACTGGATAGCTCTTCTGGGGCACTGGGAGCAAATGCGATTGCGTGTGCCCGGGGCACCAGAGGGCGGCAAACACTTAAATTAATTGTGTGTAAATGTACCTAACATAGCTTTTAAGTCATACTACTAACAATAATATGGGCTAATTATGTCTGAAATAAAAAGTATTTTTTTTATTTTATAATGGAAATATTGATCACAGTTTTTTTAAAAAAAAAAAACCTAAACTAGAACTCACTCACTCACTAAAAGCGTACTTTTTTTTTAGTAAATAACAACATAACCCAATTTTTACTAATATCAGCTAAAGCCCCTCAGCAACTTAACTTAAACGCAAACCCCAAAATAAAAGTTAAACCAGTTAAATCATTCCCCCGAATCAAAAGTGGATGAAGCCATTTAGAAGCAAAAATCCCGTGTTTGTTTAGCATTAAATATTATAATAGGGGTCTAAACGACCCGCCGTCGGTAAATAAAGGGTTGACCCCGAATTTATTAAGTCAACATTTGGACGTTTTTTTGACAAACATTTGGCTATTAAATTTTTGATGTGTAAATAAATATAGCGAAGAGATTGGGTTTGATTATGATGATTTTACTGTTGTTTTATGAGTTAATCAGGTTTTTTTGTGAATTTAATAAAAAATGCCCAAAATCTAAAAAAAAAGCGTGGAAATAACTTCAGCTAAAATTATTTCTTGACTACCAAAATATTTTTCTACAATAATATTTTAATATCCACCCAAAAATGTGTCAGCGCAGAAATCAAAAGTGGCATAACTCAAAAAATTGCAAAATCCATCAATTTTCTGGACACGGTAGCGAGACATCCCGCGGTGTGGCCAGTGTCGGCTACCGCGGAGGTTGCTACAAGAAAAAATAAAACGATTGATTTGAAAAAAAAAATGGCGGGCCTTTTCACTTTCTGAGCTTTGATTTTGCACGCCCACTCAGCGGACGTGTCGTGATTTTGAAATCCTATGTTTTTGTGGCGTTATTGAGTGATTGTATGCTGGTGTATGTTTCTCTAAAATAGCTCTGCCATACTTTATGAATCCAATAGATTTCTCAACACATAATTGGTCATTTTTGTGAAATTACTGGGTACCTTGTTTTTATATAATGTTAGAAAATAAGTTTAATAAGACTGAATTGTTTAACACAGAGAGCACTGACATAATTTAAACTATTTTATGTCAGCAAGGTCCTCATGCTCACATAAAATCTGAATATTTATTTAATAAAAGGGACTATTCCGTTTTTTTTAACGTTTCTTCATTCGGTTAAATAGAACATAAATTTCTTCCATTCCAAGTCTCACACTGTAGACGACAACTTTCCATTTTTTTTATTGAAAAAAAATGGAAAGTTGTCGGAATAGACACAATTGTCTATTCCCTTAACACCATCGCCATTAAACAAACAGCGGCTGCCGCACAAACAGAAATGAAGTTATTATTAAATATTATTGCAAATGACAAGCAATAAGGATAATTCGCATTATGATATCTCCCACGATTCAGCAGAGAAGTCACAGGAAATACTGATGAAGTCATTATGACAAAAATGACGTGTCACTGATGTGTGACAATCAACGCTGTATTGTTACATCTGCATCTTGTTTGTAGTCATTTGCTGATTTATTTTATGATGTCAATGGCAATTTGTGATGACACTCTTGTCCAAAATTATATTTTATAATGCAGTTGGTATGTGTGAAAATCGCACGACATGTTTCGCGGCACATTTGCCTTTTAAATATCGAAGAATTGCTCAAAACACTGCTCAATGCATCTTATAACAATAAGAAGTTTTCTTAATACCACCTACAACGTAAATGACTCCGTAGATGGCTTGCATCAAGCCTCAATTAAGTCAAATCTATACATAATAAAAATAAGTCAATTAATAAAAAAAGTTCCCAATCAATTGAATAAAAAACCTTTTTTTACTTTGGCAACCGCGAATAATGACACCGCGGGCCGTCCGCGTTCTTTTTGAATTTCGAACAATGGCGTCCAACAGTTCGCGCCTAAAGAATGACATTTAAAGAAAAATAGATAAATTAGAAAAAAAACACGCTTTTATTTTTATGTCAGCTCTGATACGGGCTACTGAATTTACAGATTAATTACTTATAGAATTTTAATTAAATTGATGGAAACTTTGGGTCTGACTGTCATCAATAAATACAGTTTTGGAAACCTCATCAAGCTTATTCCCAACTATGTTGTGATCGACTTCCAGTCTAACCGGGTGCAGTGCAGCTGAATACCAGTACCTATTCTACATGAAGCGACTGTTTATCCGACCTGCACAACCAAGGTAGTAAGTACTGGGTAATACGATACACATAGTAAAACTGGTGTTCAAACATAAAGGCCACTGACTGCTCGTAACGACACTCAAAGATCTACATTTGACAGCTGGGACCAACGGCTTAACGTTTCCCGAGGCGAAGAGAACTTTATCCACAGACCAACGTAGGCAATCGCAGCTTAGCTAAAAACCGCCCAAACTGGCATTTTATTTAGCCACCTGTTTTTAGTAACACTTATTGTAATTATTTTTATAACTTTAATGCAGACGCCTTTTGGAACTTGACCTCTAATGCCCGTGTCTTAAGTGAAATGTTCGTCGCGTCAACACGTAAGAGAAGTCGCTTTAATTTTAGTTAGGAGGCTACCTTTACCCGTCTTATGAACCTCAAACCAACCCAGGCAGCGCAGGGGACACTCCGGTCTTCGAAAGTGCGAAATGACTACCAGCCTCCTGTAGACTCAGGTCTAAGGGGTAGCTCACCGTTCGTCCGTATGGCGACGACGGGCCTTGTCGATGGCGCGTACGACCCCGGAACACAAACTGCAAAAGAAGAAACATGGATAAGTTTTAGTCAGTAAAATACATTTTTTTTGCGGTAACTAAATAACTTCCCCCGCTCTGGGCGGAGCGGGGGGGAATGTCAGACTTGTACCGATTAAAACCCACCCATGTTTCTTCCATTGCCCTTAATGTTCCGGGGCCGCGGTATATCTTTCGAACAACCCGCAACCCCCGAATGTTAGGAAAAGGCTGATACTCTCTTTCGCTCCATTCAGAGCGGGAGAGGTTATTTGATGATTTCCCATCCCAAAAATCTTTCCTTCTGATGTTTTGAGCTCAGATTATCCCCCGAAGATTATAAGAAAAACCTTTTTGACCAATACTTTCAAAATAATAAAAATTACAAAAAAAAAACTCTAGCAGTGACACCACGTCATTAACGAATGACATTTCATTACGAGAAAATGTGAAAGCTACAAAAAAACCCAAAATTGGTCAGAAAACATTCATAAAATTTAAAATGTAACACAGAATTCACAAAGGAATATTGGCCGCGCCAATTTATGCACGTGGCAGTAGAAATCTGGAGAACGTAGAGATGTAAGTACCGTATGCTAGTTTAGAGACCTTGAGCACAACGTGGATGACACGACAAGTTACATGGCCGGCCGTTATCTTGCTCGAAGGTAGCCGGACGACCAATCGTGCAACCAAACTCTCTTCCTGGTCAACGCTTCTGCGGTCAAAAGTAGTGATCGTGTTCTTTAATGCCTGAGGTCCATTAATCGGAAATTATATAAGTTTCGATAGCTTTCTTGGATGAGATCCAAAAACCATAAGGCGAAAAAAGTCAGGCTAAGTGCCAGTGGCATCTGGACGTAGACCAGTAGGTCTTGAATAAGAATGATGAGGATTTGAAGGGAGTCTCTTATCATTACCCTATACACAAATAAATTTTATATTTATATGTAACACTTATTTCACTTAATAGGCTTAAGAGCTTAACTCCTTTCTTAGTAGATGGATGCTGAATTCGTTAAATGGTCACTAAGTGTCAATTTACAATATCAACTGTGACCTTCTTCTGTGACCATTTTACGAATTGCCTGATCCGATCATAATTATTATGATTATGTTACAGCGGCTTTTTAGACCCCCGTTCTATCACACTTAGATCATATTTCTGCTTATCTGTTTCGCCGTAGATGGCGTCGGATCTAGAGAGGGGCTGTAACGAGCAGACGATCAACAGACAGTTCGGCCAAATGCTGTACCAAGCCCCCCAACTGAAAGCGCTCTCCTCAGAAGCCTTCGCGAGGTCGTCCAGGGAATCCAACATAAGTGTACGTGACCACCATTGAACCCATCATTAACCTGTTAATATA
The DNA here is from genome assembly GCA_905475445.1 of Ochropleura plecta. Lineage (NCBI taxonomy): Eukaryota > Metazoa > Arthropoda > Insecta > Lepidoptera > Noctuidae > Ochropleura > Ochropleura plecta. Next base: position 2,026,432 of record FR997733.1, on the reverse strand, counting down.
CACAGGCCTGGTACCACATTCTCAGATAATATCATGCCTGCAATCCCCTAAAGCAGGAATGGCGAACCAATGGCACGCGTACCATTATAGGCTCAATATTTTGAGAACGCCACCTATTTTATTTAACCATATTTTCATCTACATAATTATGCTTTTGTTTTTATTCGCGTTTTCCCGCTCTGGGCGGAGCGGAGGGGAGTGTCAGACTTGTACTAACTTAAACCCATCCATATTCATTCTTTTGCCCTTGTGTTCCGGAGACGCAGTATCTGTTTAAATCCGGCAGGAAGAGGCCCCGTCGGGCTTTCAGATTTGCTGCTCTAAAGCGTGATTTTTTGATGTTACGTTTGGGCTCGACTGCCAGATATTTTGTGTGGAGGAAAAATAAAAGCAAGTTTGTAAATGCTTAGTTATTTTATTTTCTCAGTAGCAGTGATGCAGATAGGCTAGCCCCTATTACATGAAACTTAAACTTTACAAATAGCGCAATGAGAAAACAACATAAAAAACAGCTTTGGTCTGTTTTGTCCTCTATGGTGTTTTATTCTAACTTTGTTAATATTTAAGACTTCAAACCTCTTTTCAGCAGAGTGATGGGGTAGCTTCATCGTCATCATATACCCTGGCTACTGACGAAAGCCGGTACCACGACGACACGAGGAGATGCAGCAGTTGCACTGAGGATACTGGGGTTCAAAACAGCAGGTACAACAGTCGTATCTCTTAACATACAGGTTGTTGGGGGGTTCATTCCGCCCCTGCTCCTCCCCCCAGCTAAAACACTAAGAAATAATAGACGGGGCGATGGAGGACATCTTTGACGTTTATATAGTGCTGTTTGACTTTCGATTCAGATAACATTCCTCTACAGCAACAACCAGGCTGAAACGTTAGTGAAACGACACGGCGCATTGACTGAGTGATCGACTTCTGTGCTGTGTGTTGCTTGTTCGATCCCCGCACGGAACAAATATGTGTAGGGTCTCCTGTATCGTGGGTGCGTTTACAAACATTTAAACTCACATACACAAACAGCCAGACCTGAAACAACTACCTGTCGGTCATACAAATATTTGTTCCGTGCGGGAATCGAACCCGCGACACGCAGCGCAGCAGTCGATCGCTTACCCACTGCGCCAACAGTGTCGTCAATAATAATTATTAAGATAGAAGTTATATAACATGAGCAAGATTAAAATGTTTTTAGGGTATTTGAGTCCTGTAGGGTACCATGACATCTTATAGCAGTTCTTATTCCTGTGTGAGAAAGAGATGGCGCTAGACACCCTGTATAGTTCTGTCTCTTTCCCTCAGTGGAATAAGTTTAAGACTTAAGCTTTAAGACTTCATGGTAGGGTAGCTGCTTTTCAGCAATGACCTGTAGGAAGCTCTAACTCTGCAATTATTCTGATCTCTTTTTTAAAACAGTTCTGTTAAAAAATTTCTGATATTCTATAGGGTAGCACTAGTCCAGGCTGCGACCCTGGCACCCTCGTCATCTATGGACAACACCGGGATGATGTACATCATGGCTCTGCTCCTGCCTCTCGTCAGTGTCAACAGCTTTGATATCCAATGGAGATGCACACCCAGGTAAACTGAGCTTTATTTTAGAAAACATAATGTGTTTATTGCCTTACCATCTGCCCCGAGGTGTAACCCGCGGTGAAAATCCATGTTTGAGTTATTTGCTCATCCCACGGGAACGCAGCATTTTTCCGGGATCAAATATAGCCTATGTGATAATCCAGTATATAAGATATCTTGATACCAAATTTCATCTAAATCCATTTAGCCGTTTGAGCGTGAAGTCGTAACAAACATACACACACTTATAATTTTAGCTTTTTAGTATTACTAACTGGCGCCCGCGGCTTCGGACGTGATATCGAATAACTATGTGTTATTCCAGACTATAAATCTACCTCTGTGCCTAATTTCATTAAGATCCGTTCAGCCGTTTTGACATGAAAGAGTAACGAACGTGTCCATACATCCATCCATCCTCACAAACATTCGCATTTATAATATTAGTAGGATTATAATAATATAAAGTGCGGTACATACTGTTATTTAAATTAAATAAAAAGCCTTATATTTCTTGCAATTACTATATTTATAGTTTTTTAGAGTTCCGTAACTGAAAAGGAAAAACGGAACCCTTATTTGATTACTTTATTGTTCGTCTGTCCGTCTGTCTATCTGTCAAGATCCTTTATCTCGGAAACGCGTGGAGGTGTCGAGTTGATATTAAAACCATTTACTCTGTGGTTACTTTGGTATTGAAAAAAATCGACCCTCTAAGTCGGAGTAAAAAAATATGGCTGTTTATGTCGCAAGTTTGTACGATACCCTCGGTGAATTTTTCCAAGTTACAAGACACCTCGGAAGAAGGTCTCCTCCAAAGAGTTCCATTTGATTCTGTCCTGAGCCTTCTTCATTGCCTGGGTGGTACAGTCGTTTCTTTTTCGTATTCGTCCGGCCATATTCAATGATTGAATCCATACATTGGAGTTCTGTGCTCGATTCCGATAAGACTACCAAGTCATCGGAAAAGCGGAGACGTCTCAGGTGTTTTCCATCAATGTTCAGGCCTCAACCGTTCCAATTTAGCTTCTTCTGTGATACTATTATGTGAGCAATATTTGTATGTCTACTAGCTCTGCCAAGTTATTTCACGTGCTGTTCAGACCACAGTATAAAAAATTGATGTTGACCGATTCTTAAACCTACCCTATATGCACACAAAATTTTATACAAATCCCTCCAGCCGTTTCGGAGGAGTTTGGTAACAAACACCGTGACACGAGAATTGTATATATGTGATTTTGTAATCACGTTCTCGAAAACGGATCTTACAATTTTGATGAAGGTCTCATATCTGGGAAAATTCGTTTTCTCAATTTTTTCCCGAGCAGCGCCCGGTCGCCCTGGTGGTACTTTGAACTACATTCAATAATAATATTATATACATTGTATATTATTATTATTATTGAATGTAAATATTATCATCATGAAATACATATTATGTATGATGATAATTATTCATGTAAATAAACATGCGAAAACTTGATCTTGCTGCCATCTGTGTACATTTTGAAGAAACGTTTACAAACGAACGATTCACGAAGGGAACCGCGCCGTAGCTCTTCGTACCGAACCATTCCGCAGCGTTGTTGTGTTGCTAATCTGCGTAGTTTACTCTATAATTTATAGATGGCGCTTAAAACAAAATTGTTGCAATATTGTCGTGAAAAAAATATACTAGCTGGTGCCAAAAATTTTATCCAAAAAAATATGTAACAATTTGTTTTCGAGATCTAATATACTTATACATATACTGCACATCATCGTTATTTTCCTGCCCTTGACTACTTGGGGTCGCTCGGCGCAATTCCTTTTTTTTCATCCATTCTCCCCTGTCAGACGTCACGGCATCATTTACTCCTTTCTCCTACATTTTATCACAGATATACAAATAAAATAAACTTAATAGGTACTTAATTAATCATTTATTTTACAGTGCCGTCCTACGCACCACAGAAGTGTTGCTGATCCAACTAGCACGGTTGGTCGCACAAGCCAGAGCCTACATCCGGCGATTGGCTGACGACCAGATCGCCAGGGACCTGTTCGCCACCGCTATGGATATTGTCCTTGTAGTCTATGCCGTCGGCTTCCTCTTCCTATCCTTGTATCAGGCATCCATCTTTGCATGAAGGTCCATTCAGATAATAGTGAAGTCAAGACAAGTGTTGTACAAATGATTTTTCAGTTAGTTTCCCGTCAATAAACAATGGGTCCAAAAGTTTTGGATTTTATTTACTCCTGATGACCTCGTGGCCAAATCAGATGCATTTAATATTTTAATCCACAGAAATATCCTTACTAATATTATAAAAGCGAAAGTGAGTTTTTTTGTTTGTTTGTTACCTCTTCACGCTTTAATGGCTACACCGATTTTGATGAATTTTGGTACAGAGATAGTTGGGAACCAGGAGACGGACATAGGCTACTTTTTTAAATTGAGAAAAATGAGGGAGAAAGAGGGAAGAAACGGGAAAACTTAGCATTGCTATTACAATAAATAAGGCGCTAAGGCAAAAACTACAGGTAGGAGCCCCTTACCTGCAAATCAGGTAAGGGGAACTGTGTTACCCTGAATTTAACGCGAGCGAAGCCACGGGCAAAAGCTAGTTTACTATATTTTGTTTTTAGGGTTCCGTGCCTCAGAAGTCACTTTACTGTCCGTCTGTCTGTAAAGACCATTTATGTCGAGAACGCGTTTAGGTATCGAGTTGACAATAATAATATACTCAAGTCTGTAGTCTCTTGGAGTCTCGGTGAAAAAAATCAACCCTCTAAATCTACGCAGTTAAAAGATTATGTCGTCGTCGTTTGGCCGTTTGTGTCGCAAGTTTGTACGGAACCCTTGGTGCACGAGTCTAACTCGCTCTTGGCCTGTTTTTTTAGTTAGACCGTTTTACCCACTTCTGGGCTTAAAACTGTGCCTTATAACCAACTAGCTTTTGCCCGCGGCTTCGCTCGCGTTAAATTCGGTATAACACAGTACCTGCTACCTGCAGTTTTTGCTCTTGGGCCTTATTGATTTGTAATAGCAACGGTAAGTTTTCCCTTTTCTTCCCTCGTTCTCCCTCATATACCACTTTTTCTTAAAAAAAAAATTTGCCTATGTCCGTCTCCTGGTTCCTATCTATCACTGTACCAAAATTCATCAAAATCGGTTAAGCCATTAAAGCGTGAAGAGGTAATAAACAAACAAACTCACTTTCGCTTTTATAATATTACTAGCTTTTGCCCGCGGCTTCGCTCGCGTTAAATTCGGGGTAACACAGTTCCCCTTGCGCCTTATTGATTTTTAATAGCAACGCTAAGTTTTCCCTTTTCTTCCCTCTTTCTCCCTCACATCCCACTTTTTTTCAAAAAAGTTAGTCTATGGCCGTCTCCTGGTTCCCAACTATCTCTGTACCAAAATTCATCAAAATCGGTTGAGCCATTAAAGCGTGAAGAGGTAACAAACAAACAAACTCACTTTCGCTTTTATAATATTATAAGTAAGGATAGTAAGGATTATCAATACTGATGAATAACTTAGTTAAATTTCGTGTTTGCAGCCGTAAACTGGTAGAAATGTCGGATGTGGTTGGTTCTAAATAGATATCGCAAACCCGGAACACAAAGGGCAAAAGAAAAAATATGGGTAGGTTTTAGTTAGTGGGAGGAGGCATTTGATGATTTCCAAACCCAAAAAGCTTTAAACTTGATTACATTATGGCGCCAATTCTAATGAACCACCGGATTAAACTAGACTAAGATTAAAATTACATATATAATCAATAATCATATCTAATTTTATTCCACACCATTTTAGTCGCGATTCAAGATAGAACAATTTAGCTTGCAACCACAATTTTTGGGAAAAAAACGTCAATTTCAGAATAGTGAGATTGCAATTTTCTCAACTTCCACAATTTTGCCAATAACACGTGAACTGGTAATAAACTATCAAACGGTGGAGAATATTTAGCAAGTAATTACAGTAATTAAAAAATATAAAAACAATAAAAGACCCGATTTTCTCTAAATTGAGGAACTAAACTTTCATGAATGCTGTCAAACTATAATAAGTATGGGTTCTTCAATCAATTTCAGAATAGAAAATGTCATTTGTCAGGAAAAATCTGAAGTTTATTGTTTCTTTTGAGTAGTTGTGGTTTAGCTTGTGACAAACCAATCTCTAGTATTTTACAGCAATATTAATAAAAAAATGTTACAGAAATATTTTATTTGCCTGTGGATGGCTCGAGTTCTTGACGGATCGGCCAGTTATTTATGGGATAATTTGTGAGATGTACACGGGCGAGGCCGCGGGCTAACACTAGAGTAGATTTTGCTTAAATACTGCAGGTGGCCAGGTGGTAATGACTTGTTAATGACGCAGTTCCGTCTAATTATTTATAAAGGAAAATTTACCAACTATAAAGTAATATTAAAATTACACTTCATTGGATATATTTTAATAGCTTGTGATTTAATGATATCATAGAATATTCATTACTATGTAAATTACTAGCTGTGCCCAGCGGTTTCACCCGCTGCTCACTTAGGGGTATGAAAAATAGATGTTGGCCGATTCTCAGACCTACCCGATATACACGAAATTTCGTTTAAATCGGTCCAGCCGTTTCGGAGGAGTATGGGAACGAAAATTGTGACACGAGAATTTTATATATTAGATGATAAATAATTAGCGTTTAAAATTACTTTTATTTAAAGTAATTCGTTATAAAGATTTATCGTGGTAATTGTTTAAATAATGTAAGTAACAGGGTTGTCCAAAAAGTGAATTCTGCCTGCTGCGTTTTGTGTTAATTGGCTTGTATAGAGATAATGAAAATCAACCCTCTAAGTCTACGCAGTCAAAGATAATGGCCGTTTATGTCGCAAGTTTGTACCGAACCTTGACTCCGACATACACTTGGTCGATTTATTTTTTAATTAGATTCATATCTATTTGTCTTAATGAGTACATTGCACCCGTTTAAAGCCGGGGTGAGTTGCTAGTCCATGCTAAAAAAACATATTATAAACAGGAGAGTGGTGAAAAATTAATGGTACTAATTTGCACACTATTTGTAAGCCTAGCGCATCCAGCCGGGGTTGCGGGTTGTTCGAAAGAGATACAGCGGTCCCGGAACATAAAGTGCAAAAGAAGGAACATGGGTGAGTTTTAGTCTGTAAAAGTCTCACACTTCCCCCGTTCCGCCCGGAGCGGGAGAAGCTAGGTATTTCATGGTTCGAAATCCGTAAAAAAAACTTATCGTAAAACTATGTGTACATTATGCATTAACTAATTATCAAGATTTCTCAGAGGGACAGCGCGAACGCAGTCCCTCACTACCAAAAATTATGCGTCCGAGTTACCCACATTAGGGATAATCGCAAGGGTCAACCTTAACCGCAGTGCAATGGTAAGTCTCGCCCTGGGGGACCGCCTACTTGATCACGGTTTCCCCTACGCCAGGTAAGTATGTATTCTATTCAGTTACGTGCGAGAGTCATTTCGCACCGGAGAATCTTAACACCGCGATTCAGAAAACAGCGCTGAAAGTAAAACGCCATCTAGTTGCAGCTTCAGAACTAACTGTGACGTCACGGGATAGGGGTGATGGTGAATATTCTGAGGGGTGACTAACAATAGATAGGTAAATGTCAAATTTGTTTATTGTATGTATTATACATCCGAGCAGATAAACGAGTAATCTACTGTTCTAAACAATCAAAAATACCAAAGTTCTAATCAAAGAAGCATTGCAGACGAGATGCCAATGTTAACTGCCTTAAACCTTGCCGTACAATATACACACATCAAAAGTATCTAGGGATCAACATATATTTTTGCAATAACTTTTCTCCTGATTGATATTAATTAAAATTTTCTTTAAGGATTCATCAAATAAAGTGTTTTCGTTTGTCACAGTAACGATAAACCAAGTCACCTTTGCATTAATAAAGAAATTTGCCATTTTCCTAATAAAGGGATTTTTGACATTTGAACCACTAACATTAAAGTTCGAAAAAAAGACTGAAAAAACAGTTTTCTTTAAAATTTTATTGGGTAACTTAAACAATTAATAATCCGTGTTTCTACCGCGAACACTAACAACACAAGAACATCGGTTTGGCATACTCAAAATGAGTTCATCCAAATCACGCTGTGGAATGGCCGCCCATGTTCGTTGCAACAACAAAAAAAGGTCTTCTTGCGACTGGATACCCTCCATATTCGGCAGAGCTCTTCTCTGTAGCATATCCCATGCATGCTCAATCGGGTTCAAGTCTGGCGACTGAGCAGGCCAGGGCAGGACATTGATGTTAGCTGCGGCGAGAGTCTGTCTTACAACTCTTGCGGTGTGCGGTCGTGCATTATCATGCATTAACTGAAATAAGGGACCGATTTGCACTTGTAGAGGAACGATGACGTCTGATACAATCGTCTCAGCATAAATTTGAGCGTTGAGGTTGCCTCTGATCCAAATCAACTCAGTTCTTCCGCCGATCCAAATACCCGCCCATACCATGATGGTTCCACCACTATAAGGATGGACTTCCTGGCAGGATTTTAATCGCTGTTGGCGTCCAGGGGTTCTCCAGTGTCGTATACGTCTTGTATCAGGTCTCATACCAAAACGAGACTCATCAGAAAAGCACACGAAACGCCATTGTTCTTCTGCCCAATTTCTGTGTTCAAGAGCCCATTGATATCGAATCCTACGATTGTGCATTGCTATAGGTGGTACCCGTAGCGGTCTTCGGGAATGAAGGTTCACTTCATGCAAGCGGTTTCTGACTGTTTGGTCGCTAATTAAGTTCCCTGAAGAGTGATGAAGCCTCACGGCTAACATCATGGCGGTTATTGTTGGAGCTCTTCGAGTTAAGATTTGAATGTATCGGTCTTGTCTCCGTGTGGTGCAGCGATACCGTCCTCCATGGCGCTCAGCCACGGTACCAGTGCTTCGGTAACGTGTCCAAAGTCGACTGATAACACTCTGACTTGTATTCAGAGCTAAAGCTACAGTACGTTGCCGGGAACCAGCTTCTATCATTCCCACGGCTCTGAGCATTTCTTCCCTGCTTAAATGACGTCGCCGCTCCATAATAACGTTGGTTTTAATCAGTAGTAGGGAAACAGTAGCACTAATAATGTCTTCAATGCGTTGTATGTTTTTATAGGGAAAATATTGACAGCTTATTTTCATCTTTTACTCGAATTTGATTGAGAGTTCCTGATTCAAATTATGAAATGCACCAAAAAGGATCCATATAAATTTATAAAATCATAAATTTATTACAAAGCCACATCTCAATCTCAAGAAATCCGCATAAAAATGCTTGATCCCTAGACACTTTTGATGTGTGTATTAGTAAGTAATTAGTAAAATACGCGCCTCAGACGTGGAGTTGCGGACACCAGCCCGTTATACAATACAATACAAGTAAGGATATAAGGTGCGAAGACCTACAAGTTATCTATACTTACTATTACATATGGGGACGTGATGTTATATTATAATATCACGTCTTGCCTAGGTCGGGCAAGGTGTTATTATGTTTTTCAATCAGGGATTTCTCAGTAGGAGCCACAGAGGCTAGAGTTGTGTCTGATTAATGGCTATAGGTTATACATAACCCTATTAAATGAGACTTAATAACGTAACTGGCGAAATATTTTTTGCGGATGAGAAATCATCAAATAACTTCCCCCACTCTGGCCGGAGCGGGTGTGGGGGGGAGTGTCAGACTTGTACTGACTAAAACTCACCCATGTTCCTTTTTTTGCTGTTTATGTTCCGGGGCCGCGGAATCTCTTTAGAACAACCTGCAACCCCGGCAGGCGGTGGCCCTGGCAGGCCTTCTGCTTTGCTGACATCTCTATGAGGCGCGCCTGGAACACTAATGCGCCGTCGACACGGCTTGTCGTCAATAGACGGACGAACGGTGAGCTACCCATTGCTCACCGTCCACAGGCCCGCATCTACGGTGGTCGGGAGTCGTCTCGCGATTAGGTACACATAATCCTCACCCATTTTTGGATTCCAGGCATGATATAATGTCATGAGAAAATCAAACTAGACAAGTGACTTGAAAAGTAGGTCACATTTTCAGTTAATCATGATAAAAGCAGTTCCATGACGCACTGGATTCCATCAAAGATGTGCACGCTGAATGTTTTCAGCATTACTAACTGGATGCGTCATGTGTATACATTGTGACAATCACATAGCCTGAAGGTTCTATGTTGTTAGGGCTGCTACTACCAATAAATTAGCTGCAGACAAGTCACTTGCAGGATATCTTCGGTCAGAGGAACGTGCCAGGGCCACCACTTGCCGGTCTTGCGTGTTGTTCGAAAGAGAAACCGCGGCCCCGGAACATCAAGGGCAAAAGAAGGAACTTCTTCCGCTCTGCTCAAAACGGAGGAAATTATTAGATAATTTCCAATTCGCCAAAAAAAATATGTCTTCGGTGATATGTATTTATTATTTAGCTACCTTTATTTCCCTCCATTGTTTATGCCCCGTTAGGGATAGTTTAAACATAGTTAGAAACCACGAAAGGTTTTTTTTAATACGTTACTACTATTCTTATCCTTACTTCCTTACTAATATTTTAAAAGTGAAAGTGAGTTTGTTTGTTTGTTACCTTTTCACGCCTTAATGGCTAAACTGATTTTGATGAATTTTGGTACAGAGATATCTGGGACCCAGAAGACGGACATAGGCTATTTTTTTTTGGATGTGGGATATGAAGGAGAAAGAGGGAAGAAAAGGGAAAACTTAGCTTTGCTATTACAAATCAATAAGGCGCAAAAGGCAAAAATTGCAGGTAGCAGGTACCTGCAAATCAGGAAAGGGGAACTGTGTTACCCCGAATTTAACGCGAGCAAAGCCGCGGGCAAAAGCTAGTACTTACATTCTTTAGAATTAGAATTTTTTTTTCGCTTAAAATGTAGGTGATTTTTTTTGCAAGACAAAAAGATAATGACTTGCAAAAATACTTTCGGAAGTCGGTGGCAAAAAAATCGATAAAGTATTAATAATGACATTATTATTTCTTAGTGTTTTTTATCAAAATCGTTTTTTTTTGTGCCAACCCTGCTTGAAGTCGATTATATTTGAACAATTGTTTCTCCATCCACAGAAACTATTATGAGTATTCATTTAATGAATTACTCTTCCATTTAATACTATACACAGTTATATTCCTCATCCTTTATTATTGGACCAGATTTGTCATAGCATGACACAAATATAAACTAAAATAAGGAAGGTGAACTTGGGAATAGGCTAGGCAGATGATAATCCTACTAATATTATAAATGCGAATGTTTTGTGAGGATGGATGTATGAATATTTGTTACTCTTTCACGTCAGCTTCGTCGGCTTCGATCGCGTTAAATTCGAGGTAATACAGTTCCCCTTACCTGATTTACAGGTACCTGCTACCTGTAGTTTTTGCCCTTGTGCCTTATTTATTGTAATAGCAATGCTAAGTTTTCCCTTTTCTTCCCTCGTTCTGCCTCACATCTCAATCTTTAAAAAAAAAATAGCCTATGTCCGTCTCCAGGGTCCCAACTATCTTTGTACCAAAATTCATCAAAATCGGTTTAGCCATTTAGGCGTGAAGACGTAATAAACAAACAAACTCACTTTCGCTTTTATAATATTAAGTAAGGATTGAGTAAGTAAACTATCATTAATGCTGTCAAACTAAAATATAGTTGTATCACTTCAATCGATTTCAGAATAGGAAACGTCGTTTGACAGGAATAAACTAAACTATAGTGTTTTTAGACTAGTTTTAGTTTAGTCTGTGACAACAGAATCGATACCTCTGTATTCATTCCAGTTATCCAGCTAGAAATGAATGCCATATATGAAATAATGCAAATGGATTGCATACAATTGTATTAAACTGTCAATTTATGCCTAGGTTTGCCATAAAAATACTTCCATGAATGTTTAGCCTGCAGTAGTGGCTATATTTATGGAAATATACATCCGGTGCACTCTATGAATTGGCAGTCCCGCTACGGGTAATCTTTTAACCACGACCCGGGGTATGAACACTGGACGTTGAAGGCTTGTGTACCAGGAAAATATAAATCATCAGAAGGTACTGTAATGTGCTGATGGTATACGTATATAACAACTTTTAAAATGATTTTTGTATTTAGTGTTATTTTAATTAAAGTTATTATACACAATCTCAACACATAAAATTATTTTTATTATTTTCAATTAATGTGTTAATTATCACGTTATACAAAATAGGGAGGAGCGAAGTCTTCTACTACCACCGGCATAATTTGTCTAAAAGAAGGATCCGAACACAACTATTGTAAACGAATTATTTGACACAATATATATATATATATATATATATATATTTTTAATCTAGTTTTAGGTCATAATTTTGCTCAGTCAGAAGCTTTGAACCCATTAATTTTAAGAATCTATACGCTAAGCTTCAATCAACATTAATTTAATGCATGATGTGCATACGTGCAAGTGAGTTTTTAAAGTTTAAACGGGCCCACAATTCGAAATATCTCTTATTAAATACCTATCTATACATTTTAAAAAATAATGTGCGGTCTATGAATGCAGTACTACATTTTAAAATCAAAATATTTTTACTTTATTATCTACTATCTACATGGGCACTTATAAAACGTCGAGAAAAGGTGCACGGTTCGGGTTGGTCACTTCAATAGAAAAGAACCGGCAAGGAAATCCATGGTAACTTTTATAAAATCGGTTTTGCAATATTGTTGTTACAGCGTTACTTCTTATGTTTTCTGTGCACATGCATTACATTATAATAATACAATCGAGGACCAAGAGCACTAAGCAAAAAGATTAGAACCTTCGCGTAATGATTAAATAATTATCGTATGTGTGTTATGTTTTGGCATTGATAAAATAATATAATTAAAATAAAGGCCTCATTGACTGCCTTAATGGTCTGGTGGCCTGAGGTCCTAGGTTCGATTCCTGGGGCCAGTACAGTTTTATTGGGGTTTTCTAAGCTTGGAAAAGCTTAGTCCATTATTTTAAACTGGCCTGAGATTTTACCCGTGTAGACCGGTATAAAGAGCCTATGTGTTAATTCAGGGTATAAGGTACCCAAACATGCTAAATTTCATCTAAATCGATCCAGACTTTTGAGCGTAAAAGAGTAACAAACATACACACACACACGCGTACAAACTTTTATATTCATATTGATTTATTTGCGTACCATAATGTGTTATTTAATCATAAAGTTAAAAACATAATAACAAAGCAATAACATTTCGGAAATAGTAACTTATATTTATTCTTACTATAGATATTATAATTTATGTATTACAGTATTCATAGTTACTTCACTTCACCATTTTCTTTATATTTGAACAATTTTTATACCAATTATTATTCATAATTAAGATTATTCGCTTGTAATATTTGGATTAAATTAGTTGGCTTATAGACTGGACGTTATCTCAGGTGTTGACAGCGACCTCTTGGCTGCAATTAAACGATAATTATTATTTAATTGGTTCAATTATAAATTAACCCGTCTGATTAGCATATATGTATCAATATATGTCTATAAACATACTACATGGTTGACACAGAGGCTCAAACCTCTGTCAATCGACTGCTGCGCTGCGTGTCACGGGTTTGATCAAACTGAAGCAAACATTCGAGAACAAATATTGTATGTCCTACAGTTAGTTGTTTCGGGTCTGGCTATTTGTGTATGTGAGTTTAAATGTCTGTAAATGGACTCACGATACAGGAGTAATTCCTAGTTTCCTTATTTAACAGTGTAGAAATACCGTTTGACAGTTATTCAGCAATAACAACATCCCAATCGGAAGTGACTCCGGAACGAAGGGTCATCTGTAACGGGACCAACCCTTTTTTTTTTTTTTTCGGATGGGAAATCAGCTAATGACTTCCCCCGCTCTGAGCGGAGCGGGGGGGCATGTCAGACTTGTACTGACTAAAACCCACCCATGTTCCTTCTGTTGCCCTTTACGTTCCGGGGCCGCGGTATCTCTTTCGAACAACCCGCAACCCCGGCAGGCCGAGGCCCTGGCAAGCCCCTCTGCTTTGCTCACTCTCTTTGAGGCGCGCGTGAAACACGAACGCGCTGTCAACACGCCTGTCGTCAATAGAAGGACGGACGGTGAGCTACCCATTGCTCACCGTCCACAGGCCCGCATCTACGGTGGCCGGGAGTCGTCTCGCGGCGCCCGGCGCCCTGGGCGTCTCCCGCGGCGGCTGGGTTGGGCAGATGTTCTCTCCCTCAAACGCCCGGCCGCGTATTGCCATTGTGTATATCAGTACAGACACCCATAGTCTGTACTAGATCACTTTGTGCTCTTAAAAATAACAAATACTCTAAAGCAAACTACGTATAACTACAGACCAGTCTGTATAAGTATACAGTTTGCTTGCATATTTTTAAAGCAAACTACGTATGACTACAGACCTGTCTGTATAAGTATACGGTTTGTTCGCATATGTCTAAAGCAAAATGTGCTCTCACTGATTACTACCTATCAAAGTGGCTCGACGGAGCCCCGCTTCGCGGGGCTCCTACCTCTGCATTCAAGGTTTAAAGTAACCTAACACGAAGGGGATGGCGGGGTCTTTCAGACCCCGCCATCCCCTTCGAACCTAACCTGTCCATGTCGGGGTGCCCCAAGTCCCGAGCTCTCACTGATTACTACCTATCAAAGTGGCTCGACGGAGCCCCGCTTCGCGGGGCTCCTACCTCTGCATTCAAGGTTTAAAGTAACCTAACACGAAGGGGATGGCGGGGTCTTTCAGACCCCGCCATCCCCTTCGAACCTAACCTGTCCATGTCGGGGTGCCTACTACGGCAGCCAAATTGTCTGTACTCGTATGTGTTTTGCTCTCACGAATTAGAGCAAAGTGTATTTTATTTCAGTCTGTCTCTGTACTGATATGCAGTATGCTCTCTAGCTACAAGAGCATATTGCGTGCGATTACAGAGCAACCCCTGTCTGTGCTAGTATACATTATGGCAATACGCCGCCCGGCCACCTCCTTTGACGGGATCAACCCTTGCACCGCGATCCCGTTACCAATGGGATACCACACAAGGGGGGCAAAGGTTTTTTTTTTTAAATCATCGTGCAAATCTATCTGACTGTTTTAGTCAGATAGATTCGCACTGTGGCGAGAAAGTCCCCTACCCAGTCCATTCGTGCCACTTGCTGAAAATCTCCTACTTAGACGTGAGTTGCCATGGCTAACCTGGAAGTCTTTGAATAGACTTCGGACTCAGGTTGGCTGAAGTAAGGGCAACCAGTTCAGGTGGGGATTCTTAGATGAATCCGTTCCTTTTTTTTTTGCGGATATCAAGTACGAGGTTAACATAGTATATAGTTAATCTGTCTAACATATTTATAAAATTCTCGTGTCACAGTCTTAGTCAAAATACTTACTCCTCTGAAACGGCTCGACCGATTCTTATGATTTTTTTAATGCATATTCAGTAAGTCTTAGACTCGGCTACTATCTATTTTTCATACCCCTAAGTGATAAAGGGAATCTCAGTTGCGGGTGAAACCGCTGGGTACTGCTAGTAAACAATTGAGTATGCATGTCAGGAATACAGTAATGTCATATTAGGTATCAATTCAAATCCTTATCGTTCAGAAATTCGGCAATTGAGTATTAACATTAATTAATCAGTTAATTTATTTTTGAAAAGTTGAAGTGTCTTATTTTTTTCGCATCGGGTATTTTGATAAGTATGGTCGGACCCATACATACAATTCATTTCTATAATAGAGCGGTATCAGAACACAGACAATGAGCATATTTTTATATTGTTTATGAATTAAACATTACTTACGAAGTGTGGGTGTAATGAAAGTACACCTCTACTGTTCCTTCCGGGATGGGGACAGGCGTGATGTTACATTAATATCTAGTATAATCCAGAGCTACTTGTTATTCGAGATGGTGGGCGTATTATCACGGCCAGTATTGAGGCAGAGGGCCCTTGACTGATGTGATTGATTACGGAAACACTTCATATTGTTAATTACTTAATAGTTAATAACAGACTTGAGTCAATGGTTTTAATTTCAACTTGATATCTTAACGCGTTCCTGAGATATACCGACCAGATAGAGGAACAACAAAATGAAACAATCTAGGTTCCATTTTTTTTTTAAACTTTGCCCCACACTAGGATTTCTCCTGTATCGTGGGTGCGTTTACAAACATTTAAACTCACATACAAAAACAGCCAGACCCGAAACAACTATCTGCAGGTCATACAAATATTTGTTCCGTGCGGGAATCGAACCCGCGACACGCAGCGCAGCAACGAGCTCAGCCACTGCGCCAACCGAGTCCCTAAAAATTGCCTCATTTTATACCAATTAACATTAAATTACAACATACAACAAATCATGTCAACATACTACATAACAAAACTGAAAAATATGCAATATGCACTCAAGACATACCAATACTAATACATAAGAAATACCTAAACACGAAACG
The DNA here is from genome assembly GCA_905475445.1 of Ochropleura plecta. Lineage (NCBI taxonomy): Eukaryota > Metazoa > Arthropoda > Insecta > Lepidoptera > Noctuidae > Ochropleura > Ochropleura plecta. The sequence continues at coordinate 2,010,311 of FR997733.1, read as the reverse complement.
ACAAAACTAACTCAAAATAGTTCACGCAATTTTTTTCACTAAACGATTTCGTGGCTCGTTTTTAGAGTTGCATTTTCAAAATCGTGGAACTGAGTTGTGCTAGTTTTCTTGGTAAACTGAAGATCATATTTGACGGACGTAACTGACGTAGTTGTCCGCTTTTAAAATGAATGACAAATATAAATAAATGGATTGAATGTGATATGATGTGGAGTCACAGATAAATATGGACGAGGGCGCGTAGACTGTGGAGTTGGCGAAATCCTTACTAATATTATAAAAGCGAAAGTGAGTTTGTTTGTTTGTTTGTTTGTTTGTTTGTTTGTTTGTTACCTCTTCACGCTTTAATGGCTACACCGATTTTGATGAATTTTGGTACAGATATAGTTGGGAACCAGGAGACGGACATAGGCTAATTTTTATTTAAAAAAATGGGATGTGAGGGAGAACGAGGGAAGAAAAGGGAAAACTTAGCGTTGCTATTACAAATCAATCAGGCGCAAGAGCAAAAACTGCAGGTCTGCTTGGTGTGTTATACCGAATTTAACGCGAGCGAAGCCGCGGGCAAAAGCTAGTATAATATATCTCTAACTGCACCCCGCGGTTTGAGCCGCGTGCTCCGGGATAAAAAGTAGCTGTGTGCCTAATTTTTGTGTTCCAAATCCGTTCAGTAGTTTTTGTGTGAAAAAGTAACAAACATCCATCCATTCATCCTCCAAAAAATTGGTCAATAACTTTGAGTATCAAACAGAACAGATATTAATACTATTTTTAATTGATGCAAGCTTATAGTACACACGACGACACATCAACCTATACAAAACCAGTTTATGCTGATCTCTCAACTACGAATCGTACGCCGTAGATTTCCCGTACGACGAGATATCCGTATAAACTGGTTTTGTATAGGTTGATGTGTCGTCGTGTGTATATACAGATCAATCTAGTGCAATTAATACCACCGTCAATTCCGCCAATAACGATTTTTATAATAGGCATTTTTTAAACTTTAGGTTACATTATTGCAATTTTCATAATAATTAATAAATTCGTTCGGTTTCCTGTTTTTTTTTAAATATTGCTGTTATTCCGTCGACATTCAGACACACCGGGTTATTCGTTTTTTAATTGATTTTCTTCTATTGCATTTAAACTAAATTTCAATATAACGTGTAACTGTTTTCATCCCAAATAAATAAAATACACTGGTTATGATAATAATAGGCTAGTTTCCAAAGTTAAGAGTGACGTCACGCGTTGCTGCAATTTTTCGCAGCGAGTGACGTCACACGTAACTTTAATGAGCTATATCTTTGTTATTTTTGGTCTAATTTACAAATGAAAAAATACGTGTCCCTTATTTTTGAATAATCTATAATAGTATGTAATTACTTTGACCCAGGAAACTACACTACTTTAAAATACCTGAAGTAAAAATAGCGCTTTACTCATCCATATATCCATCTCATTATTTCTCTCTCGTGGCTAAATAATAGCAGCCGCTCAGGTCGATCTTAAGGTTAAGCCGCGCTTGCCTAAGTTGGTCTGTAGATGGGTGACCACCCGTTACATACCGAGTTTTCTCCGTGCCTCGGAGAGCACGTTAAGCTGTTGGTCCCGACTGTCGTTTGTAGATCTTTGACAGTCGTTAGAGATAGTCAGTGTCCCGAAAATCTGACAACCAGTCTTACCAAGAGGTATCGTATTACCCAGTACTAATTGGGTTATGGAGGTCAGATAGCAGCTTTTCCCAACATAGTTGGGAAAAGGCTAGACAGATGATGATGATATCCATCTCATTATTTAAGGTTGGCATAGCGGGTCATCTTTTTCGATACTCATTTATTACTCATATTCTCATTAGACAACATTCTTGCCATATCATCCTTCACACACTAGATCATCGTTTCTTTAGTCTAAACACAATAATAATCCCCGATGCACTACAATACAGTTGCCCATATACAGAGCTAAGCAAACGCGTGCACCGTCCGACTGTAGCACGCGCAGGTGCGCAAGCGCTGCTATCACTACCGCGGTGCAGTTCGTACAGTGCACTATGGTTCCGCGCGCTCTCGTCGCGTCTTACGCGTTACTCGCGATCGCGGGCGCTGCTCTCGCGCAGGTCGGTTTATTTATTTTTTATTATTATTGTGAATAAGTTTTTTTTATTTAAATACGAGTTTAGTAGTAAATGCCAATTTATTAGATTTTTTGGTGGTTATTTCGTTTGTTTTTGTTGTAATTTTTTGGTCGGTAAGAGTATTTTTTTTTTCTAAGTCAAATTGGAACATCATTGAGCATATAACTGGAGAAATTATTTTGGTATGTGCTTAATGGCACCAAAACAAAACAAAAAAAATATTGTTTGGTAAAAACACAAGTTTTATTATGTTTATAATTTAAATGCATATTTATAATTGTAACTGTCCCTTTATTGATTACTTATATCATTATAAATCGAAGTTCTATCCCTCGGCTTGTAGTGATATTATCTTTGAAAAATTAAAAATAAACTATAAGTGTCTCCAAAACATAATAAACATCTGTTTTTAGTCAATAAAAGGATGACTCAGCATAAAAATATGTTTTGAATATGTCGGTTAATATTCGACAGTGCAAATCAAGCGAGTGACTACGATATTAATATTTAATGCCACCATAAACTAAAACTTTATGGTCTGAGGAGTGTTTCTGCTGTAACTGCAGGTGTTAAAATCAGAATTGGAATTTCATAATTACTTAAATTAATAATCAAACCAAATTGATTGCCCATAAAATTATATTAGGCAATTGGAATATACAAATACATATATAAATTATTAAAGGCCGTAATTGCATATTCCAATTGACATAAACATTCAGGAAAATTGATATAAATAATAATTTCTATGAGAATAAAATAAGCTGAATTTCAAATTCTCAAAATTATTGCAAGCTAGACGAACTACCTAAAACAAATATTAAAATAACATTATTAAGTATTGTGAAACTTTCCAAATGTTAAGTAAAGTTCAATTTAATTGGTCAAAGTTCTCTGCTGATCCCACAAAACAAAAGCTCTTCACAAACATCGTATCTTGTATCAGTAGAGTCACTCGTCATAACTCTACACCTCTGGTTTGCTGGCATTTTGTAAGTAAACATGGCTTAGAATGTGTGGGAAAATATGCGAGGGATTGCCGGGAGGTCGACCCTAATGGTAGTTTCACGACTTTAGGATTTTAAAGGGTAGGTAGATAGACGTAGATCAAGAGGTGTCCAGAAAGACATCATCAATTTCATGTATTTTCCGCCAAATTGTCGATATTGTGCTTTATTTTTGGAATAAATGAGTTCTGTTATTTTAAGTAGGTAAAGGCGAATGGCAGGGTTGTATGGGAGTTTAGTACCCCTAATAAAATATCGTGTTTTGGATATATTTTTGTTTCAATTGGTAGTCAATACGATAGACAAGCCCTTTTGAAATTCTTAGATTTTTAGGAATTGGGACCTAAAAGTTATAACCAGTATAACGCGGGGAATAATATTAAGTAGGCTGTGGTTTGTAAGCTGCTGTTGTTACGCTGTGCCATGCCACGTGACACACCCCTCCTCCGCCGCACGCGGGCTGCAAAGCGCCCGCGCCGGCCGCGGACGCAGAGAGAGAACTCAGAGAACCCCCCAAAGACTACTATAGTATATGGAACCCCCGATCGCCAACGAGGTCAGACGGAAGAAGTGTCTCCGCGACTCTCGGGTGTGCGCGAAAGCCCTATATTGTTAATCTCGTCTCAGTATGTTGTGCTGATAGACTGTACTATTGTATTTGATGAGTGCTTCTATGAATAAATGATTTTAAAGGTATAAACGCCTTTTAAACCAGTTTTATTTTTGAGGTTATGTCCTAAAAAATATTATTATGTGTAAGCACATAAACATTGTTTTGGTGAAAAACGATGTTCTAGATAGCTGGTGCTATCTTTGTAATGTTTTACTTATCATTAAGTTAGCAAATTGACATGAGAATTGTACCTATTCAGTAGAGTGCTTTAGGAGACCTACGTCCACCAGTGGTCTGCAATAGTTTGATGATGATGAATGATGAAGCGCTGATGCAGTTTTGAGTGTGGGTAAATAAAACAACTTTGTTTTTGCAGGAACTTACATTAATTTTATTGTTGTTATAATTACCTAATTGATTCTTAATATTATTTTATCTAAGAAAGGGGCAGGTCGGGTCATACCTTCATGGCAAGCGTTACTAAGGTACCAAATAATGCTCATAACATGTGAGCAGCATCCCATCCAGTTACAAAAATCATTAAATTCAGTTGCGTTTAATAAATCACTCATTATGGTGGCATTATTTGTAGTGGCACTATATGGTCCGCGTACATCTATAATATATCCATCAGAGGCATAGAGGACAAATGACTTTAATAAATTCCTATATTTTTATGAAGGGAATATGTATCCTTTTGGAATAAGTAATTACTACTTTTTTGTATGTATATTTATATTGCATCAGCTATTGTGATTGCAGGTTTTTGATCAGCTGGTGCATTAGGCTCACAAAAATGTGATCGGCAATGTATGAATTTTTTGCTGCCACTTGCTCCCTTCTTAAATGAGAAAAACCAAGAAATCCTGGAACATAATCAGTTAGCAAAATATTTATTGCTACAGACATTAATGTCTCTAGGGTCCTTATCGGAACTTGAAATAGATATGACAATCTGTCCTCTGAATCCCCAGTCCTTAATTTACACAATAAGGCTGTTAATGCAAAACTATCCCGATGCATATTCCTAAGCCTCGGTGTAACATCCAATATTTGTTGATGTTGTTTATTTATGCCTATAAAGTACTGTACTTGGTTATCGGGGTAGTTTTGAATATTCTCATAAGAGATGTTACTTAACCCTTCCATTAAAATAAAAATTATCTCCTCTGTGTGTGGAAGTAAAGCTATTAAGGCTATACTCAGCAGTATACAGGTTTTCATAATTAGCGTCCTGTCTATGTAAGGAGCAAATACGAGCTCCTCTTGGTACAAAATATTGATACTTAACCAATACAGCTTGCCTGGTTTCTTTAGGCACAATATTTGGCTCTGGTTCCAAGCACTCTTTGGAAAATGCAGTGTCTTGGTGTTTCAGCTGCTCTTCTTATATTGGGCAATACAATATGTTGGGGTCTTTCTTCTGGTTCATATATCTGGAACATAGAAGCTCAAATCTCAAGCTTGGCCCCAGCAAACTCCACAAACTTCATTCATGGATGACATCTGTAAATAAATAACATTGATGAAATACAAATTAAACACTAAGTTTGATAAGATATAAATTGCGCCCATCATGACCAAGCTACAGAATAGTTTATAACATCCAATGATTGGTTTTCACCTTACAGAAAACCTTTACCAAAAATATGTATGTTGTGTTAATATGAGAAAAAGGGCTATGTGACAATGGAAAAACCAGTATCCTTTTGTTGATAGTAGAGCCAACATCATGACTGTCCCAGATTTAACAACATAAAATAGTAATTGCCATTTGCATGACACATTTTTATAAGCTAATTACTATAAATATAATTATGTGTTGTTGCGATTCCACTCTTGATCTGATTTTGGGGTGGATAGACTGACCACATACAGCACACATCAAATCATAATGATCACCCTCCAGATGATCAGGCACAATGGGTTGAATATTTTTATTTGGTGAAACAACTCTAGTTCTTCTAGCTCTTGGACAACACGGTACACAAGCTTCATCTTCAGAATGAAGCTAAAATAAAAAATATTAATAAAGAATAGCTTGCATTTAAAAATGCATGGTATTAGTGGAAAATAATTTACATTGTTTTAACACATACATACATCAAATCAAGATATATGTGTAAATGATATATACCTCTCGTTGGATCCATGTAGCAACTGTGTTAGCCATTATTTGTTCTTTTCATTTGCATCTTTAATCAAAATCCTGCGTCAACTGATTCATAGTATGGATTGTCCGCATACAACACAAACACTTAGATGGCATATTATGCTTCTCCTCGGCATATTATCAGAAGAATGTGAATGAGTAAGTCAGCAGGTGTTATCTGAAAATAATTAAGTGATTTTGAGTGAACAACATTGCTTTATATGACACTACAACATTGCTTTATATGACTATGACACTATGACAGTCATACTAACAGAGTAATAACTATTATAACAGGCAAGTAAACAATACATGTAAACGATCACTCAAGTGTTTATACAGGATATAGGACACATTATATAGGACAAAATGTAAATATTTATACAACCACAAGTGTTTATTTTTTCAAATAATGTTTAGATTTGTTTTAGTATACACATTTTATTTTAAACGGTTTTATTTAGTATCATATCGCGTAGATTAAATGGTAAGGACTACTTTTTAACACGTAAAAGTTATCACTTAACGTAACTGACACACGCGTACGCAAAATGTTATTTGGAAACTACTTACATATCTAGGATATACCCACAGCCGATTAGTATTGACGATACCTTCACTCTCATCGGATACAGCGTCCTTTCGCGAAAGTACTATCAACAGATAGAGTACGGAGCACCAGTAGTTCAACTCAACGTAAAAATGGCCAGATAATTTGCCATATTGCTCAGATGCAGTTACAAACTATAAACCAAAAAAACAACAAAGCACACACAAGAAAAGATTTTCGGGATTTTTCCATCCTGTCAAAAAAATTGCCAACACAAAAAAACTTTGATGGCGAAAATAATTCCTATAGTTAAATAGTTAATAATTAAGATTGTATGCAATAATTATTCATTGTAAGGTATAATGTGTAATAGGTTAATTTTATTTACTCTTATTTCTATTTTTAAATAATCATTTATCATTTTGAACCTCGTGATATTTTACAAATGGCAACTTCTAAAAACATAACCACATTTAGTTGCGTTCAGTTTAAGATTATATTACATTTAATTAATTAAATCTTTTAATTGATATAATTCATTAATGCAGTGTGCTAAAAATACTAACGTTACATGAAAATGAATGGTTTAGTTGCCTTAATAAGTGGTACAAATTGTATCACAAAACAACAAAAAAAGTATGCGGTACGAATCTTGCCGTTCGCCTTTCAGAACGAAGTTTTTAAAGTATAATTTATTTAAAATCCAAATACTTTAATTATTGCCAGAATAGCAAATCCTTAATTATTTGGAAGTAGTTATCAGTTAAATTAATGTTTCCCAATTGACCTGTGTTTCTTAGGAAAAATATTTGATTAATCATTCATAATGTTTTGAGAACCCCATCAAGTTCAATGATCGCACTTCTGTGCACATGTTCAACTAGGCTAAAATCTACATCTAGGTACTCTAATATTATAAAGAAAAAATATTTCTACTTTTCTATATAACGAATAAACTCAAAAACTACTGGACCGATTTCAAAAAATCTTTTGCCATTAGAAAGCTACATTATCACTGAGTAACATAGTCTATAACATCACGGTACTACCCACGGGAGAGGGGCAGTAATAATAAATAAAATCGAAGTATCTTGACATGGCATACGAAGTCGTTGACATGTCAATGTGAACTTGACATCCATCTGGAGAGGCTCTCGTTAGCAGTTGTGTCAAGGGCTTGATGCACTTAGTGAGACTTTTGGGTATCACCTGTATTTTTGGAGGTCTTTGGACCTCTGCGAACTATGTAAGTAAAATCATCTCTCATTTAAGGCCCTCTCTGGGGTGGCGGGTTGTTCGAAATCTCTTTCGAATAACCTGCAAACCGCGGCCTTGAACATAAAGGGCAAAAGAAGGAACATGGGTGGGTTTTAGTCAGTAAAATCGGACACTCCCTCCGCTCAGAACGGAGTTATATCTTCCATCCGCAAAATGCAGCAGCCACTGGTCGGGTGTATGTCGACTGCGCTGCCCCGAAATAGCAGTTTTGTCTTTATTAAAAAAACCCTACCCTAGCCCCTTTTAAAAAACAAGTATTTTTTTCTTTATTTGATGTAACTTCAATCTGCGATAACACTTCTGCTCATAGTCAAAAGACTGATTGCACGATATAGAAAATAGTAAAAAAATAAATTGATGTAACTTTTAAAAACTTTTCTCGAGACATAATTTCATATAGAAACAGACATAATAAAATAATTTTATATCATGTTTTGATTTTCAAACAGCGGTTGGTTATGTGTTCAACTTTAATAAAATATTTTTTCATTGAGTTCTTTCTTATATTTGTGGATTACCAGAGGCTCAAATAGTTTATTTTTGGTAAAACCTGGCGTATGTTTCTAAAAGATAAAGTTACAAATGTAAAGAAAAATTTTTTTTTTCTAAAAGGTATTATCGAGCCATATCCCGTAATTACATCATTAACGTAGATATTAAATTTAAAGAATAATTTATACGAACACTTTACGACAAGGGCAAATTACCTATAAGAAAGGGTAATAACACACAGATATATCATTATTATTATTGAGTAATAACACTTAGCGAACACTTGTATCCATAATACAAAATGATTTATAGGAAAAATGTTCCACACGATCATAGCAGCTCTATTCAAACCACAATAATAAAAGCAGTTATTATGAAACTATTAAATTTCTTTTCTGCTGTCGCAAATGATAACTACGCCAGGCTGCATCATCCAGGATTGCGGGTTGTTCGAAAGAGGTATGTCTTTCGAACAACCCGCGGCCCCAGAAGAGAAGGGCAAATGAAGGAACATGGGTAGGTTTTAGTCAGTACAATTCTGACACTCCCCCCTGCTTCGCCCAGAGCAGGGGAAGTTAGGTTGATGATGTCCCATCCGCAAGAATACGCTGCATCATCGCTTCACATCACGCGAGTAGCCACCAAAAGCAAGCTAATTAAGTGTAAAAAAAAGTCCTGCAGTAGTACATTAGTACGAGTCGAAATATTGGAAATTTTAGCCATCAAAATTTCCAATAGTCCACCTCAGTGGACCCCATCGTTCATAACTTACTACGAAATACTTCATGTTTTTTTCTAAATGCATACCGTTATCAGTCCAAATTAATAAAATGTGCCTAGAATTGTGTGCCTGTATGACGGTACTCTTGGCAAAGTGCCTGAAGGATTGGCTGCTGCCCTGTCGTGGTTTCGATCCTCGCGCTGAAAAAATATTTGGATGACTTTCAGGTAGTTGCTATTGGTCTAACTGCTTGTGTATGTGATTTTCAAAGTTGGTAAACGCACCCAGGATACAGGAATTCCTAGGACGTCGTATAATTTAGAAAATAAAAGTTCCCTCTTCGAAGTCTAATAGCTCGTTGTACCACTTGGCTAGTAGACCTCAACTAACGTACATTTTTTTTTTAAATGTAGACGTTATTTGAGGAGAATTCTAGGCTCTCTTGAAATCAGAACGGACATTACCATAAATACAGATGACATTTTTTATCAATGAAAATTCCACAGTTAATTACCAAGTCATTACCAACCTACCTCTTTTTGCAAGTTCAATGTTACCATCAACAATATATGACGCAAGAACTTAAAATAATCTAAATAACCCAACAATTAAAACTAAACGTAACAGCGATCATCTATTCTAATGTACTGAAAGTGACGTCATATGCACTTATATGCACTGTATGCATTTGTCATACTGTGGATGACGCTCTCATTGTGCCCCCGACCTTGTCTGTATTGACAATACTATTGATTTTTACTGAAATGTCTTGTTGACGTTTTAGTCATAGTTGCATAGCGAATAAATGTAGTTAGTTGGTACCTAGTTTAAGTAGATTGGCGCTTGTATGTTATAAAGAGGAAAGATTTGTATATAAGTATGTAATGAATAAACTTAAAAACAACTGGACTAATTTCGAAAAATATTTTGCCATTAGAAAGCTACAATATCATTGAGTAACAAAGACCAAAACACGGGTGAAACGACGCAGGACATATAGATTAATAAATTAAATTAAATAAAAACTTAAATATACCTAATGAAATAAGGATCAATCTTTAGTGAAACTTTACATTCGATAGGTAGTGTATTTTAACCAAAATCCAACAAAGGTCCAGGCTCGAGTCCCAGGTCGAACAAAGTCTTGTTAGATTTTTCTATCTGGAATTTCTTAGTGGCAGCCACAAAGTCTGGATCAGTACCCAGAGTATGGCAATAGGCGCGCCCTCTATTACATGAGAGTTAAGATAACTGGCGAAATGTGGGCCTAACAGGAGTCGAAAATAGTTACGGAAATTACAGCAAAATAAAATAATGTAATGTCGTTTTTTTTTAAAAAAAAAACGTTGCTTTACACTAGGAATTTCTCCTATATCGTGGGTGCGTTAACGTTTGAACTCACATACACAAACAACCAGACCCGCAACAACTATCTGTAGGCCATACAAATATTTGTTCCGTGCGTGAATCGAACCCGTGACACGCAGCGCAGCAGTCGATCGCTCAGCCACTGCACCAATCGTGTCGTCAAAGAGTCTGTATCAGTGCCCGAAGTAGGGCAATAAGCGCATATAATAGTATTTTTTTGCGAAAATAGTTATGAAAATTACAGGAAAAATAAAAAGTAATGTCGTTTATTGTAATCGTCATGCTTAGTTTCAACAGTTAACTGTACTAAAGTGGAATCTAATAAACGCAAGATTGTTAAACTCGGAATTGGAATTGGGTCACGTGAATGATTTTCACGAATATTTAGCAAAAAAAAACTACTTCAACGATGTGCCCTTTAGGAAAATCATTTGAGTGTTTGAAAAGTTTTAAAATAATAAATTGTGATATACAAGAATTATTTAAGATTACCTATGCAAATAATTCCTTTCACTTCGCTGTTCAGGTCTGCGAATCACTTGGACTTCTCATTACAAACTTATATAATTAATATTGATCCATTAACGTCTATTGAATAAAGCATTTTAATTTTTAATGACGGGTCTGTAACAAACGGTCGTACTGTTTAAAGTAAGTATTAATTCATGAAAGCTAAACGCAGCTTATCGACTGTTGCTTGATCAAAATAATAACAATCAATCTAATATATAGACAAAACAGTTAGATGGTTTGACAAACTAAAAATAACCCAAAATACAGGCCTTGGCTTAGTTTAGGCGCCAGTCTCCTACAAATAAAATACATTATTCTTTTATCTATGTTACTTCCTAAGTAATGATTTTATTTATTTGTAGAAGAGAAACAAACTTTAAATTAAATTTATTTATTAATAACACACTTCACGTTTTTATTCTACAGAGGCACAGACAAAAATTTTACGCGTTAGTAGGTATTTCAACAATCCTTATCATTTATATAATAGCTTATCAATTTATCATACAAGATCTTTTATCAGCCTAAAATCTGTAAATACATTGTAAGTGAATGTGTTAGGAAAATGCCTATCCAATACCACTGCTCAACATGGTACCCTAAAACCCCTGTTTTGAGTCTGATTCGATTCTGGTGAGAAAAAGAACTTTAATTGCATGTACAAACATTACAAAATGCAATGACTGACATAATCAAAATACCACAGCACTCTCTATTATGATACTGTTGCCATCACTGTTGTTATGATGATAACAATATCACGTCATCACACTATGATACACTCATTGTGTCCCAGTCCTTGTATTTGATTGAATGCAACAAGCGTTGATATGTATTTATGACTTATTATTCATTCCACGGCTAGGATTATGTTACGACTTTTTAATTGATATCATCCGGGATTATTGCGGCACCTATTGAAATCTATCTTCTTAGTATATTTTTAATTATTTGCCTACTTATCTATCAGATATCATCTTAATTTATCTGAGCTATTAATCATCACACGCAAACCGATATTGATAAACACAATGTCTGCTATAGGTAGTGAACAATGGATTCATAAAGATTTCCTTTGATCACCACGCTTGCATCATCATCATCATCATCACCTCTAATAAAAGTAAGTTGAATGAAAGCCTTTTTACTTAAAAATGCTAGATATTGTATACATAATTACAATATTTATTCCACTGCAAATCTTCCACCATCAATTTTTAAAAAGTAATTTCCCTTCTCATTTTCAAACAAATCTAAAAAAACAATTCTAAAATGCGGTTATTTTTAATTGTTTTTGACTGTTCATTTTCTGGTTGTGATGCAAGCGGTCCCAAGCATTTAACACACCTAAAACGTGAGTGGGAAAATATTTTCTTTCGCATCTATACATATTATGCGTTCCACTACATCACATCACGAAACAGCGTGATGCTCCCATTGTGTCTCAAACCTTGTGTCTGTTTACACACAATCGTAATAAACGGCACTGGAACATTTAGATTTATGTTCATGTCAATGTCTTTAAGATTTCAATGCTAATGTCGATATTGTTTAAGATTAGCTGAACTTCTGCAGGTTTTATAATAGTCTGAGGAACCAATCTCATCAATGTCTTTTGAAAAAAGTGACCAGTAGGCCTACCATGACGTCTTAAACAGAACTTATTCCACTGAGGGAAAGAGATGGTGCTAGACACCCTGTATAGCTCTGTCTCTTTCCCTCAGTGGAATTAGTTCTGCTTTAAGACGTCATGGTAGGGTAGCAGCACGCTTAGATATCTGGTCCTGTCCTTCTTTTATACATTCGGGATTGGCACCACTCAGTCAATCAGGGTCTGCTTGTTTGTGATTTGTGAGTGTTTGTGAACGCACCCACGATACAAAAGAAATTCCTGGTGTGGGTCAACGTTTGCAGAGTGGAGTGATTGTTGCGGGTTATCGAAAAAGATACCTCGGCTCCGGAACATAAAGGGCAAAAGAAGGAACATGGGTGGCTTTTAGTCAGTAAAATCTGACACAATCCCCCCCCCCCCCCCCACACACGCTTCGCCCAAAACGGGGAAAGTTATTTGAAGATTTCCTATCCGCAAAAAAAGGGAAACGTTTACTTCAAAAAGTAATTACAATAGTTATATGAAACACTAATCACTAAAAAGATGATGACATATTAAATCCAATCATCATTAGAACCGTTTTTCTAGTATTGTTATGTAAAATAATTAATTGATAAGTGGTTAAATATATGAAGTGTTTCAGTAATAAATCTTTACAGTCAAGGGCCCTCTGCCTACCATGCCGTGATAATGCGCCCATCGCCCACCAGCTCGAATAACAAGTAGCTCTGGATTATACTAGACTAACTAGCTTATGCCAGCGGCTTCGCGCGCGTTAAATTCGGGGTAACACAGTTCCCCTTCCCTGATTTGCAGTTACCTGCTACCTGTAGTTTTTGCCCTTGCACCTTATTTATTGTAATAGCAATGCTAAATTTTCCCTTTAACTTTTTCTCCCTCATTTCTCACTTAAAAAAAAGGTTAGCCCATGTCCGTCACCAGGGTCCCAACTATCTCTGTACCAAAATTCATCAAAATCGGTTTAGGCATTAAGGCGCGGTAACAAGCTAATCTTAAGGTATTCGCGGAAGTGAGGCTAGCTGCCTACTGGGCATGGTCTGACACAAGTACACGACAGTATTGCATCGAAAGAATAGAAATAAGGTCGAAAATATTTCGGTTTTTGATTTTATTTGAATATCATGTCCGCCGAAATGAAGGTCATTTTGCAGTTTTTTTTTTTTTTTTTTTTCATTTTGGTGTAATTTATTAAACATTTACATATATTCATCATATAATTAAATTAATTACTAAATATATACAACCTATAAATGTACACAAACTAATAATAAAAATATATACAAGTAAAAAATGGAAAATTACAGGGCGTCAAAAAATTCGTCCGTATCGCCGTCAACAGGTAAAGTGCCCAGAAGGCTGGCAGCATTACCGCGTTGGATGGCAATGCTTATTTTTTGTGCAAAAAACAGGCCAGCCCTCTGGTCACGAGAAGAATCGACCAACCGCTTGGCGATTTCTCGAAATACTACATGGGCACTCGGACCCCATGGCCCTAGTGTTTCAACCCCAAACGGCTCAAAAACATAATTACCAATCAAATTGTGATATTTGCGCCGTTTGAGGTTTTCAGCACCTGCAGCAGCAGCTCCAGCGCAACCCACCGTGCTAGGAAGATGGGATGGTGCAAGGGTGTCGACACACGTTGCATCCCACACCAAAGATCTACCCAACTTCCATGGCATTATGGTCATACCATCTGGTCTCTTTCCATCGACGCGTACCAAGCCAGTTGGTTCTAAAACAGCTGGCACCCCGGCGTTGGCAAGAGCACGACGGATGAGATCATTAATGCAAGCGTGCCGCGCAATACGACCTGCACTTTTACTGCAGGAAAGGCAATTGTGTCCGAGGCAGTCGACTGCTTCCCCACATTGACAGCGATGCGGAGCCCCACAGGGAGCACCCAATCGCAAACACGTAGCGAGCCGGAAGGTTGTGTCACCCAACAAAGTACCTATGTTAGGTGACGGTAACGCCTGTAGCCAGAGGCCCGATTCCCACTCACCCACAGCCAGCAAGCGGGCACGCTCAGCAGAATTGGTGGACGTATTAATAAGGTTATTCCGTACCAACCTGCAGAGCGGCTCATCCCACTGTCTCTGGGATAACGGGTTTACGGGCCGATCCGAGTCCGGGCAAGCCATTTTCCAGGCATCATCTGCGTCGGTCAAGCACGGCACTTCCGAGTCAACCAGGGAGAGAGCTAAAATTTTCCTGGTCAGCTTTTCAGTGCTGTGGACGGAAGACAGTAATGCCGGTAAGCTTACACTGGAAATTTTGCGGATGCCGAGGCCACCAAAACGAATTGGCAGGGTGGCTTGTAGCCACGCTCGGTCATCCAAGGCCATATTAAAAATGGAAGATACAGTATCGCGAATAATTTGATCAATTTTGTCCAAATGTTGTGGTTGCTTCCAAAGAGGAGAACAACGCAGAAAATACATAAAATTTGGACCAAAACAGCAATATCTTAAGAGGGTGAACGCCGAATGCAAATTAATTTGAGATAGTCTGTCCGAAATATCAATAAAATGATTGATTTTGTCCTCGATGAAAGATGAAAAACTTTCTTCTAAAATAGGAGAACCTAGGAGGTGAAGGGAACTTTTTCCTAAAATTTTGATATGTGGGGCTATTGCATTAAATTTTTCTATAGTCGATTGTCTGTCGGTAATGTCAGAAAGGTAAATTTCGCACTTTGAGGGATTAAGGTCAAGGCCAATATTTGGCCAAATTTGCAGTTTTAATTGAATATAAAAAAATGCAGTTCCGTGTTTGAAAAATTTTAGATATCTCTTTATTCTATAACATTTCCTATGTTATAGACATAAAAAATATGTTGGTTGTCGCTGAAAAAATTGAAAATTTCGAGACGAAAAAAATTTTTTCGTGGTCTTTTTAAACATTTTTTTTTCGTAGTACTAGACCACTTTTGTAAACTGATTTTGTTTAAGTCTTTACTTTATGTATTGAACTATACACGGTATTTTTTTTGGCTAGTGGCATGTACAGATACGGCTAACTTTGCGACGAAAATCTAGACGTTTTACGAAGTGTTTGCTTTGTACAGCGCCTTAAGGCGTGAAGACGTAACAAATAAATAAACTCACTTCCGCTTTATAATATTAGTAAGGATAATAACATAACTTTACGCCTGTGATCCTCGGAAGGTACAGCAGAGGTGTACTTGCATAACACCCACAATGGCTACAATTCATAAGAAATGTTTAATTCATAAACAATATAAAAATTTGCTCAGTGCCCGTGGTTCCAATACCGCTCTATTGAAGAAATGTATTGTAAGTATCGGTCCGACCATATTTAACAAAATACCCGATGTAATAAAAATGAGACACTTCAACTTTTTTAAAATAAACTAATTGATTTATTCATTAATAAATGTTATTCGTCAATCGGCGAATTTCTGAACGATAAAGATTTGAATTGTTAATATGACATCACTGTTTTCCTGCTATGTTACTAAATTGTTTATATTTTATATTAACTATATTGTATTGCGGTGCCTATTTCAAATGATTCACTAAATATCATCTTGACATGGTAAACTTATTGATTTGAATGACTGCGTTGATATTATATTAAATGAAACCTTATTAAAATAGCTAAAACTGTTTGCATGCCTCAGTTAAGTTAGTTATAAGGATCATTCTTAAACTTAACATCTGTAACTTATACCTATTTTCTGGGCAAATAAAGAACTACTCTATTCTATTCATAGGGGCAAGCATATCGACTTCAAACGGGTAATTCCTCCTGGCTATCGAATCCAGGTCAGTAGAAGAGGTTGCTACAACTAAATCATAGACGCAGTCAATTTCAACTTACCTAAAAACTCAAAAACAGCTAGATAAAAAAACAAAAGACTGCTTTTTTTTGTTCTATGCCCCACACTAGGAATTTCTCCTTTATCGTGGGTTCATTCACAAGCATTTAAACTCACATACACAAACAGCCAGACCACCAGACCCGGAACAACTATCTGAAAGTCATACAAATATTTGTTCCGTGCGGGGATCGAACCCGCCACACGTAGCGCAGCAGTCAAACGCTTAGCCACTGCGCTAACCGTGTCGTGAATTATTATTGCCTTTTGATAACAGTAAATTACTCCAAGGTCGTTAGTTTATCTTCAGTGTGCAGAAGATAAGAGACCCCACTGAAAATGTTTCAGGAATTTCAGGTATTTAGGTCATGGTTGTCCATGTGACGAGATGCAGGTGGGCGTCTATCGGGATTTAGTGCAGCTATGATTCAATGAGATATTTGTTGAGGTAGGTAAAGATTTCAGTGCAGGCATTTGTTTTTACTGCTAGTTTGGGTAATCTAAATATAATGTTTGAAGAGAGAGGGAGAAAGAGTGTCCATGGAGTTTCTTGCCCATTCTTGTCCATAGAGACCCCCGCTTTGGAATGGGCAACTACAGTACTTTCACAAGTTATTATGTCTTGTGACTGGGACTGTAGCAGCATCTTTTTTTGTTTTCATGACATTCTAAAGTGCCTGTAATGGTCTAATTGAAATGAATGCTTTGAATTTGAGTTTCAGTTTAAATAATTCCATGACCATCTTACAGTAGCTTGAACAACAACCCCGCGTAATACAACACAATACTACACTTTGCACAATAGATAAAGAATGAAACCAGTATAATATTACTTAACAAATCCTTGGCGATGAACAAACAAACAGAGCACACACTGATCGCTGTAGATACTATCTGTATACGACGCTGAATGATACACCTGTTTTGTGTTATCAAGTAAAGTAGGGTAGGCAGAGATTTTGATGATTGCCTTTTTTTAGTGATGGGGAAATCCGTCAGACTTTTAGTGACTAAAATCCACCCATGTTGCTTCTTTTGATTATTAATGAGAAATCACTAAGTTACTGCCGGTCCGCCTAAAGCGGGGGAGAGTACCTATCAAACGTTTGTTGACTAAAACCCACCCATGTTCCTTAGTTTTAAACGACTGCCCCAAAAAAGGAGTGTTATGTTGTACATAATAAATAATAACTTCGTTCCATCCGGGTGTCCCTTGACACCTCTCAAGTTTTTTTTTATTTTTCAAATTATTTTCAGCCCAAAACCAACTCTATGACACACTGGATAGTCCAGCAGGCCAAAAACACCTTTACCGGCTTGCTAGAGCGAGGGAGAGAAAGTCGAAGGATGTTTGTCGGATAAAATGCGTAAAAGACGAAGCTGGAATGGTTATATCAGATGATGAGAAAATTAAGGATAGGTGGAAAAGTTACTTTGAAAGACTGATGAATGAAGAGAATGACTGGAATAGTGTGCTTGAAAATAAACCAGTGAATGAGCCAATGGATGAAGTGAGGATTGCAGTGAATGGAATGAAGAATGGTAAGGCATTAGGACCGGACGGAATACCGGTGGAAGTATGGAAGTTATTGCGGATGGACGTGGTTAGCTTTATTCTTCAATAAACTGTTGCTGGCAGAGGCCATACCTGACGAATGGTGCAACAGTTCGCTGGTGCCCATCTTTAAAAACAAAGGTGATGTGCTGGAGTGCAACAATTATAGAGGAATAAAGCTAATGTCACACAGTATGAAAGTTTGGGAGAAAGTTATTGAAAGGCGACTGAGAGAAGAGAGCGAAATCACACAGAGCCAATTCGGTTTTATGCCTGGTCGGGGAACGACGGATGCCATTTTCGCTATCCGCCAGTTGTGCGAAAAATACAGAAGTGCACATAAGAACGTGCACATGGTGTTCATCGACCTCGAAAAGGCATACGACCGGGTACCGCGAGCGGTTTTGTGGTGGGCTCTTAAGGAGAAAGGTGTGCCTGGGAAGTATGTGCAGTTGATCCGTGCGATGTACAGTCGATGCAGTACCCAAGTCCGGTCCACAGCGGGCACTACCTTCAATGTGGCTGTCGGTCTGCACCAAGGGTCGGCTCTTAGCCCTTACCTCTTCCTGGTGATAATGGACGCTCTCACGTCGGACATTCAGGAAGAGGCTCCCTGGTGCATGCTGTTTGCCGATGACATTGTGCTGGTTGCCGAGAGCGGCCAAGAGGTCCAGAGCAGATTGGAAGTGTGGTGGCAAAGACTGCAGAATGTTGGCCTGAAATTAAGCAGAACTAAAACAGAATACTTGTTCTGCGATTTCGGCGGTCTCTCCAGTCCTGTGCCCATAACCCTTGGCGGAACGCCTATACCGATCTGCTCCAACTTCCGGTACCTCGGGTCGCTTGTCCAAGGGGATGGAGAAGTAGACCGGGACGTAACGCACCGGATCAACGCAGGATGGATGAAATGGCGACAGGTCACTGGAACAACTTGTGACCCTCAAGTTAAAGGGGAAAATATATAAGTCCGTGATTAGACCTGTTGTACTGTATGGGTCAGAATGCTGGGCTGTAAAAAAGATGGATGAAAAACGATTGCATGTAGCGGAGATGAGAATGTTGAGATGGATGTGTGGAGTGACAAGAATGGATAAAGATTAACATTCCTTAAATGAATATATTCGATGAAGTTTGAAAGTTGCGCCTGTTACAGAAAAATTGAAAGGGAGTCGTTTGTCTTGGTATGGACATGTAATGAGGAGGGATGAAGGACATGTGACTAGAAGAGTGATGAATCTGAATGTTGATGGACGGAGAGCGAGAGGAAGGCCAAAGAAAAGATGGATGGATTGTGTAAGGAATGATATGAAGGAGAAAGGAGTAAATGATGCCGTGACGTCTGATAGGGGAGAATGGAAGAAGAAAACGTGTTGCGCCGACCCCAAATAGAATGGGACAAGGGCAGGAAAATGATGATGATGATCTAGCCTTTATGTTCCGGGGCGTTGGTATCTCTTTCGAACAACGTGCAACCTCAGGTCGATAATTGCCGCAGAATCAGAATTAGATTAACACTGCTTTATTTGTAAACATAGGTCAAATTATAACATCGTGTGAGATGTTACAGATAAGTAGGTCCTCTAGGCTTTCCCTAATGGCGCACAAATATTGTTTTTAATTAACACTGCCATTTTTTACATTTTAGGTTAGGTTCCGTACCTCAAAGAGAAAAACCGGCCAAGAGGGAGTCAGACTCGCGTACCGAGGATTCCGTACAAAATTGCAAAATAAATGGTCATTTCTTTTGACTGCGTAGACTTAGACGGTTGACTTTTTCACAGCACTAAGGGACCACAGACTTGAGTATATGGTTATAATTTCAACTCGATTCGTCCACGCATTCCCGGGATAAAGGGTCTTAACAGACAGACGGACAACAAAGTTATCCAATATTGGTTCCGTACTTCAAAAATAAAGCTCGTGGCTAAATAATAGCAGCCGCTCAGGTCGATCTTTTGGTTAAGCCGCGCTTGCCTAGGTTGGCCTGTAGATGGGTGACCCGTTACATACCTACTGAGTTTCCTCCGTGCCTCGGAAAGCACGTTAAGCTGTTGGTCCCGGCTGTGATTTGTAGACAGTCGTTACAGATATTAAGTGTCCCGAAAGTCTGACAACCAGTCTTACCAATAGGTATCGTATTACCCAGTACTAACTGGGTTATGGAGGTCAGATAGGCAGTCGCTCCATGTAAAATACTGGTATTCAGCTGCATCCGGTAAGACTAGAAGTTATTGGATCACTTTGTTGATCGTCTGTCTGCAGCGAACAGCTAATATCTCTGCCTAATCTTTTAAAGATTGCAGGCGAGATGGTATGTTACGATGAATATAGAATCCCGTGGACTGCTTCCAAGCGCAGCAGAGATGGGAGAAATAAAACAAGTGTCACTAAATTTCTCAGTAATTTACCGCTTACATCGTCCAGAAGAAATGCAACCATACATTCCTAATCACTGCGAACTAGTCACAACAATGATTTGTAGAACGATACCCATTGCACGTTGAGTCATACTTTAAATGCGGTATGATAAGAATTTCAGTACATTGTGGGTTTAGCGCATTCCTTTAGGATTGATATGGCTTCAGAAATAACTCTGGTATCATAACGCTCTATTAATGAGCTGCACGAGATTTAAGATGAGGGAGTTGTCAGAATTAGAGGTGTTGAAGAAAAACGTACCTTATAGTATCAGTTTGTTATCCGCCTGTCTATCTATCTGTCAAGACACTTTATCTCGAGAACGCGTGATGGAGCCGAGTTGAAATTAAAACCATATACTCAAGTCTGTAGTCCCTTAGAGCTGTGGAAAAATCAACTCTCAAAGTCTACGCAGTCAAAAGATATGGCTATGATAAGGCTATTTATGTTGCAAGTTTGTACGGAACCGTCGGTGCACGAGACTGACTCGCTCTTGGTCGGTTTTTTAAGTTTCCGTATCCCAAAAGGATAAAAAGGGTTCCACCTTATATTATCACTTTTTTGACCGCCTGTCTGTCTGTCTGTCAAGACACTTTATCTCGGGAACGCGTGGTGTTATCGAGTTGAAATAAAAACCCATATCTCAAGTCTGTGGTTCCTTCCATGAGATGTTTGCAAAGCAGATGGGCCAGCCAGGGCCACCGCCTACCGGGCTTGCGAGTTGTTTAAAAGAGATTCCGCGGCTTTGGAACACAGAGAACACATGAAGGAACATAGGTGGGTTTTATTCAGTACAAGTCTGACACTTCCCCCGCTCCGCATAGAGCGGGGGAAGGTATTTGATGATTTCCCATCTGGAAAAAAGGCAATTTATAATGGAAATCAGCTATCTGACATAACTGTTAACAAATCGTTCTTGCTCCAAGATAATAGCTTCACAGGAGTCTTCAGTTTCCTTGCCAATTTACGTGAATACGCGCTCGACAATGCTTCTACATAACGATGAAATAATATTTGTTTCGCTGTCTGTTCTAGCATTTACAAGCACTCGAGAATCACTGCATGCGTTTCTCTCTGTTGGTTTTAGAACGTTTATGTAAATTATATTTATTTTATTATTTTTTAATCGACTTCAAATAAGGAGGTGGTTCTCAATTCGTCGGAATCTTTTTTTTATGTATGTTCACCGATTACTTAAAGACGTCAAGACCGATTTGTAAAATTCTCTTTTTGTTTGATAAGGGTTTTTCCTTCTTCTTCTTCTTCCTTCTTCCCAGGTGGCCCCATCTTAGTTTTATTTATATTGCTTAGGCAGTTTATGAGTTATCGTTTATAATACATATTTGTCAACTCTATGTCTATATGGATGATCTGCTAATCTTTTAGAAACAATGGAAAATGAGCTTTAGATACAAAATATGTGATATATCATTATGCCATAACTAAAAATGCTGAGATAAAAAAGTTTTTGTAAAAATAAAACCGAATTCCAAAAAAAAATTTAGGGGTAAAAAATAAGTTTACATCCGGAAGTCGGTGGCAAAAAAGTCAACAAAACCAATAAAAGTCACATGAATTCATAAAGTAGACGTTAATATTGTCTCCACTTCAAACCTCAATTGAGAATAGAACAGTCCGACTCTTTTCAAATGTTTAGTATTAAAAACAAATACAACAGATTTCAGTATAACACTTATAATCTTATTATAATCTTAAAGACTAGATACATCTATACATCAGAAGATCTTCTCTTTAAATGGGTAAGCACAGTTTCAAGTGGTACTACTAAGAGTCTAAGTGGCCGACACGGATGTGTTGGCGCAAATCCAAGCAGCAAGTGCAGGGTCAAAGGCCACTCCTGCATAGATGCACTGGATGACGTCATTATTGTGCATTATTTCATAATACAGAAGAATTCATTATTGTTTATGATGATAACTTCCGTGTTTGAGGGTTTTCAGTTTATATTGAGATCGCGATCGGTAGCTACATGAAATCTAAAATACATTTACTAGTATTAGTCCAGTCATTATAGTAAGTTCACCTCGGAATTCGAGATACCCAGCTGTAAGTCTGTAAATACTTGTATATTGACACCCTGCACATAAATGGTGCAGCTCAAACCAACCCAATTACCGTAGACCCCCGGCCACCGAAGACGCGGGAGGGTGAGCAATGGGTAGCTCACCATCTGTCTGTCTAGTGACAGGCCGTGTTGACGGCGCGTTCGTGTTCCATGAGCGCCTCAAAGAGATGTCTGCAAGGCCTACTAGGGCCTACTAGGCCACCGCCTACCGGGGTTGCGGGTTGTTCGTTGTGCGGGATACCTCCACGCGTTTCTGAGATAAAGGGTCTTGACAGACAGACAAGACGACACGGTTGGCGCAGTGGCTGAGCGATCGATCTCCGCACGGAACAAACGCCTACAGATATGGCCTACAGTTAGTTGTTCTGGGTCAGGCTGTTTGTGTATGTAAGTTTAAATGTTTGTAAACGCACCCACGAGACAGGAGAAATCCTAGTGTGGGACAAGTGATCCAAAAAGAGTTCCATTTTTTCATTTTGAGGTATCGAACCTGCTGGTATTGCCCCGTAATAGGTCATTATCACAAACAGCCACTGCTCTCGTTAAATCATAGTCTTCTGAAAACAAATCACCTTTCCAAACAAATTATTCGCTAGGCAGTTTAGAAAATTGGCATGTAAAACTGAATTAATGACGTCATCACATTAAATGAACTGTAAATACTAACAGCAGATGGTTTCCTTTGTGACGTCATCATAATAATTCCGCCATAAGAATTTTATGGCGACCTTAGTTTTGCGAGGCCGGTTTTTTTGCGGATGGGATCATCAAATAATTTCCCATCCGCCATAGCGAGGCACTCTGCTCTTATCACTCTGTTCTTTGCCCCTCTCGCTCCACCTATGGGTGTACGACTTTTACTTACATCAAATCTCTTGGCAATTAAGCCATTGGATGTAACGACTATCAACACAATGATCGCTGAGTAAAAACGATTATTATTATTATAGTATAGATGACTCATCTGGTACGAGTGACAGATGACAGGTAATGTTAAGTTTGTATTACAAAGTGCAGACCAGTCTATTATACTTTGATGCTGGCTATAAGAGAACAATTGTGCTGTTGTTTAAATGTTATTGTTTGTAATCATTCAGCTGCAACAGTGTTGTGGCGAAATAAATGGGTGCTATAACATTTTTACTTTTGAGTGGTCAGGTGAATTGGTTAGTGGAATAATTATAGATTGTGATTTATGTTAAAACTAGCTGCCCCTGCGGTTTTATCTGCGAAGACCAAGATAAAAGCAGCCGCAGTAGAGGGGCCTGCCAGGGTCACCGCCTACCGGGGTTGTGGGTTGTTCGAAAGAGATACCGCGCCTTCGGAACGAAAAGGGTATTAGTAGGAATATCGGTAGGTTTTAGTAAGTACAATTCCGACACTCCCCCTACTCCGCCCAGAGTAATGGAAGTTATTTGATGATTTCCCATCCGCAAAAGGACTGTGTGGAAAGTAGCCGTCGGGTTGCTTGCTGCGTTTATTTGTATATACCACAGATGGGTTTTAGTCAGTACAACTCTGACATTTCTTTCCTCTCCGCCCAGAGTGGGAATATAAATAGTTATTTGATGATTTTCTTTCAAAAAAAAAAACAAACAGCCGTGGTTCATAAAACATAGGCATAGTTAAAACAGCATTTGACTCTAAATCTAGTTTTATTTTAGCCAAACAGTCTATTTCAAATACCTAGACTTCAATTTTGACTTTTGTAACACAATTTAGTCATCATCATCTGCCTAGCCTTATGCCCAATTATATTGGGGTCGGCTTCCAGTCTAACCGGATGCCGCTGAATACCAGTATTTACACGAAGCGACTGCCTATCTGACCACCACAACCCAGTTATTACCGGGTTATACAATACCCCTTGGTAAAACTGCTAAGAAAACTTAAAAATCGCTTTTAATTACCAAAGAATAATATTTAGATCATAACGCTGTTGAAGTAAAAATACTACATTTTTCGAGGCTGATAATTATTTTTTTGGAACACTTGCGTCTTTGTTTTATTTATAAGTCGCTTTTATTAGCTTCACGTGTTACAAATGATGGTTAGGTTAGCGCAGTGGCCGAGCGATCGCGGGTTCGATCCCCGTACGGAACTAATATTTGTATGACCTACAGGTAGTTTCGGGTCTGGCTGTTTTTCTAGGGGAGTTTTAATGTTTGTAAACGCAACCACGATACAGGATAAATTCCTAGGGTTGGGCAAAGTTTTTTTTTAAACTATGTAAAAAATTGAAGTTTTTTGATTGAGTTCCCGGTCTCCGATTGAGCAGAAAAATTGCGTATATATTTAGTTTGGATAACAATACATGCTTTGAAAGAGACGCCATCGTCATTCTTAACCTAATCCTTCTAATATTATAAATGGGAATGCTTATAAATGAGGATGGATGGATGTTTGTTACTCTTTCACGTCAAAACAGCTGAACGTATCATGATGGAATTTGGCACAGAGCTGGATTATAATCTGGAATAACACATAGGATCCTTTTTTCAATCATCATGCGGACGAAGCCGCGGGCGGGCGCCAGCTATAATAAAATAAAATATATCGTTAATTGCTTCGTGCGTATAACTGATACAAATCTCTCGATCTGCTGACCACGATCAATGAGACCCGGAACAACGATTGCTTATTAAGTCCGTAGAGTACCTAGTGCAAACGGTTGGAATTGAGCCATCGAGTACCTCAACTCAAACGGGCCCTCTTTTTTTTCTTTTTTTTAGATGGAAAATCATCAAATAACTTTCCCCAATCTGGGCGGCACGGGGAGGAGTGTCAGATTTTTTACTAAAACCCGTCTATGTTCCTTCTTTTGCCCTTTATATTCTTGGCCGCAGTATCTCCTTCGAACAACCCACAACCCCGGCAATCAGCTCTGGCAAGCCCGGAAGGCGCGTGTGGAACACGTCTTCACTAGACGCACGGACGGTGAGCTACCCATTGCTCACCGTCCACAGACCCGCGTCTACGGTAGCCGGGACTCGCGGCGGACCCTACACAATACCTTTAAGCAAGCCTTCTGTCTGTACATTAAAGTAATTCTACGTAAAAGTTATTGCTGGGAAACTACACTTTAGGGTTTTGTACCTCAAAAGGACAAATCAGAACCCTTATAGGATCACAATAACTACAACCACCAATTAATTACTATAATTTAGAACACATAAGAACCAGGAGATCCCTACCAAAACCTCCGCTAGTCTTTCTGGACACACTATTGGCAAATTGTGACGGGCCTGTTGGTCTAGTGGTTAGTGGCCCTGACTGCTGAGCCGGAGGTCGTGGGTTCCCATTCCCACCCAGGACAAACTTTGTGTGATGAGCATGATTGTTTGTTCTGTGTCTGGGTGTGATTTATCTATAATATGTATGTATTTATAAATTATATAAGTATGTATATCAGTTGTCTGGTTACCATAACACAAGCTCTGCTTAGCTTGGGATCAGATAGCCGTGTGTGAGTTGTCCCAAGATATTAAAAAAAAAAAAAAAAAAAACTGGGTTAAAAACGTAACTAGTTCAGTCATACTCATGATATACGAAAAAAGGGTTAAGTTGTAATAATTCGCATAGAGGTGAAAAACACGCCATTATAAAAGAAACATAAAAAATCCCCCATCGATCCGACTTATTGAAAAACCGTATTTTTCTCGTTAAAATAAATGACGACGATTTTTTTAAAATGTAATTTGTCTTGGCTAAACGTTTTTATTTTGTTTTCTTTTCATCTAATACCTCCATCTTTACCGTTCCAGGACGCTGTGATCAGAGTAGATGTGTCGAACCGCAACCGTCCTACCCACGCTCGTCAGGTGCTTATCAACGATGACCAGTACGCCCCACTCATTGCTGACCTTCATTCAGTCAAGAATGATGCTCTGCTGCTCTACACCGACTTCGCCTCCCGAGCTGGCAACGACTTGAAGACGTTCCTCACGAATATCACCGGGTTCGCTGATGGAGTTATCAGGAATTTGCATTGGAGACCGCCTCATAATGATGTGAGTATTTTATATATTATATATAGATAGAATATTCTTTGTTATGTACACCATACAAATAACAAGAATAACATTAAACAACTTATAAATAGGGTGACACAATGGGCGGTCTTATCACTAAAAGCGATCTTTTCAAGACAACCTTTGGATGGATTTAAAGGAGGAGATACAGTACTGTAGGTAGTCTGTGGTGTAACATTTTTCAAAAATAATAGCTACGTTTAAAAAAACAAATACTTATTTATTTTAAATACATATAATATACATTTAAAATAATAATC
Organism: Ochropleura plecta; assembly: GCA_905475445.1. Lineage (NCBI taxonomy): Eukaryota > Metazoa > Arthropoda > Insecta > Lepidoptera > Noctuidae > Ochropleura > Ochropleura plecta. Next base: position 1,983,647 of record FR997733.1, on the reverse strand, counting down.
ATCAAGAGCAAAGAAGTATTTAATATTTTGTTTAAGGAGAGAGGTAGTGCTTTTTGACCAGAAGCTTTTTCACCCGCGTCTTTAGTTGCTGCCCCGCTTCCATAGGTAGTAGCGTGATGTTGTATAGCCTATGTTACTTCCTAAGAATGTAGCTTCCTATTTGGGTGTGTGTGTTTTTTTTAAATCGGTCCAGTAGTTTTGGAGCCTATTCGATACAAACAAATCTTTATAATCTAAAAAATATAAAAGTTTCGTGTCACAATGTTCGTTCCCATATTCCTCCGAAACGGCTCGACTGATTCTTATGATTTTTTTATGCATATTCAGTAAGTCTGAGAATCGGCTACTATCTATTTTTCATACCCCTAAGTGATAAGGGGGACCTGATAAGCGGGTGAAACCGCTGGGCACAGCTAGTGTTATATACATAAGTATATATTGTTTGGGAAACAGCTAATATTATGGAATAGTTGCAGTTTCATATGGCAGAAGGCCAATCATAAATATCCACTTATAGTCAACAAATAGCTAGACTTAAGTAGACTCACAGTTTCACTTTTACAGGGTGGCCGGAACATTGACGTCCAAAAATAAAATTTAAGTCCGGTCAGTTGCAAAAAAGTCTTACCAAGGGGTATTGTATTACCCAGTATTAACTGGGTTGTGGAGGTCAGATAGGCAGTCGTTCCATGTAAAATACTGATATTCAGCTGCATCCGGTTAGACTGGAAGCCCACCCCAACATAGTTGGGAAAAGGCTAGGCAGATGATGATGACTTGCAAAAAAATAACTAATATGCCATGTAATTTTATTTTTTTCGATTGGTCAGGTCGATCATTCTCAAAAAAATCAGAAAAAAAATCATATCATCGTCGCGGAATATACCTACATGGGGGTGATTCGGATACCCCACGATACGAGGGACCTAAATGTTATTTTTGGACGTCAATGTTCCGGCCACCCTGTATAATGGACAATACTTTATTTCTATTCACAGTTACACTTTTTCAATCAAATATGGATGTTACAAATGGTCAGCAAAAAAAGTGGTTGCACACAGTTTTTTTCAATTTACGGATGCTACAAATGAATGTAGTATGTTGTTTGTGCTGGTATTTAAAATTTCTATAAACAAATCTAGTATTTAGTTTGTTTTGGAATTTAAAAGGGAACTCTTTTTCAAAGAGTTAGTTGATTTTGGGTCGACAGTTTAGTCTGTGTGTCGTATACCTACTTGCTAACGTTACTTTTCTGGAACTTGCAAACATCCCTACTAATATTATAAAAGCGAAAGTGAGTTTGTTTGTTACGTCTTCACGCCTAAATGGCAAAACCGATTTTGATGAATTTTGGTACAAATATAGTTGGGAGCCTGGAGACGGACATAGGCATAGTTGTTTTTACAGTGAAAATAGGGGGAGAAAGAGGGAAAACTTAGCTTTGCTATTATAATAAATAAGACGCAAGGGCAAACACTACAGGTAGCATCGAAAGAGGGGGCAAAAGCTAGTTTCTATATAAAGTATGAACAAACTGAATTTCGTGTTTGTATAATATAATAGAATAGAATATACTTTATTGCACACCAAAAGATGAAAATAACTATTTTACAGAAATTGCTAATCCTTTGGTTATAATGGCGATCTTATCGCTAATAATCGATACAATTATATTATTTATAATGTATTTGTAACTTAATAATGGAGTGCTGACAACGAAATAAACCAGCATTGTTCTCTGAGACTAGTATTTATTTACGACTAGCTTTCGCCCGCGGCTTCGCTCGCGTTAAATTCGGTATAACACACCAAGCAGACCTGCAGTTTTTGCTCTTGCGCCTGATTGATTTGTAATAGCAACGCTAAGTTTTCCCTTTTCTTCCCTCGTTCTCCCTCATATCCCACTTTTTTTTAATAAAAGTTAGCCTATGTCCGTCTCCTGGTTCCCAACTATCTCTGTACCAAAATTCATCAAAATCGGTTTAGCCATTAAAGCGTGAAGAGGTAACAAACAAACAAACAAACAAACTCACTTTCGCTTTTATAATATTAGTAAGGATAAGGATATTAGTAAGGATAGTAAGGAAGTAAGGATTTGTTGAATTTGATCCGAGGGTAGGGTGACCGTTCGTTAGGTCAGTAATAAGCCATAATTTATTAACAGGTTATGTGAATATTGCAGTTTTTAAACTACAGAGAGGTCATTGTTAACGATAAGAGAGAAAACGTAATGTTAGCTACTTCTGCTTACATTATTCTTCGTAAGTAACATAAGTCAAATAATATGTTTAATCCGATTTCTTCTGCTTCTTTTCTTAATCTTTTGTATTTAAAACTATATACTTGGTTAATTATTTTTCTTTATTATGGTAACCAACAGCGATACTTACAATATATTATACATAACAGATTAACAGATAAATGCGAATGTTTGTGACGATGTATTGATGTTTGTTACTATTTCACGTCAAAACGGCTGAACGGATCTTGATGAAATTTGGCACAGAGGTAGATTATACTCTGAAATAACACCTTGGATGTTTTTTCAAAACCACACGGGCGATGCTCCGGGCGCCAGCTAGTCGTTACATCCATACGTCCCTCTGTACATCCTTACAAACATTCGCATTTATAATACTAGTGACCCGCCCAGCGGTTTCACCCGCTGCTCACCTCCTAAGAGTCACAGCGTAAAGCATCATACATATAAACCTTCCTCTTGAATCACTCTATCTATTAAAAAAAACCGCATAAAAATCCGTTGCGTAGTTTCAAAGATTTAAGCATACAAAGGGACATAGGGACAGAGAAAGCGACTTTGTTTTATACTATGTAGTGATTAGTAGGATGTAGGATTTATTTTGTACACTTTGAATACAGTATTACAGAAGACAGAAACAGAAAATAGGTACAAATGTAATGCTTACTTCCAAAAAAAAACTCTTCTAGCATACCTGCGGAAGGATAGTATATAAAAAGGGATGTAGACTAGGTACCTAAGTGTTTAAAAAAAAGAGGGAGATTAGGAGTGCATGAAAAAATAAATGAAATATATGAACGGAGCACCCCGAAAAGCTCTTTCCTTTCTTTCTCGTTGCCATCTTTCGTCATCTGCAACTTTCCAACATAATATAAATATAAATAAATAAATAAATATCTTGGGTCAACTCACACACGGCTATCTGATCCCAAGCTAAGCAGAGCTTGTGTTATGGTAACCAGACAACTGATATACATACTTATATAATTTATAAATACATACATATTATAGATAAATCACACCCAGACACAGAACAAACAATCATGCTCATCACACAAAGTTTGTCCTGGGTGGGAATCGAACCCACGACCTCCGGCTCAGCAGTCACGGCCACTAACTACTAGAGCAACAGGCCCGTCACAATATGTCCGTCACAATATGTATTATTAGAATTATGTTATCACCATCTAACATAACCAATTTTCCCCACGTGTAGCCCAAACATAACAAACATTGTTTTCTTCCCCCATTCCTCTGATATCACGTCATAAAATATTGATGATTAACTGCATTCTCTCAACAAACTATTTACGTATTAGTTTACAATAATAAATAGCCAAGAATACGCGAAAACTTTCTATAAATAACCTTGACGTGAACTTAAGTTTGTATGGAGAAATGTGTGTTTATCAAAACATATTGGGCAAAATATGCGGGAACATAGTTGCAATGTAGACTTGTAGGGTTGGTAGATATACTAGCTTGAATTTTGTTATCTGTGGATTCTACTTGGTATTCCACAAACAACGAGCATGAAGTAGCGACAATCGATAAGGCTACCTTTTTCCTACATGGTGTCTGTTTAGATGCATGCTGGTTAACTAAGTATCTAGATAAAGGTTTAATCCGTGCTTTTTGTTAACAAGGTAAATAAGCTTTGCCATAAAATATCTTATTTATTTAGGGCACTTCAACGACTTATTCACTTACATATAGCTACACAAAAATCACAAACATTGAGATTATACATAATTTTCTTGAAAAAGAGAAAAATGGAACTCTTATAGAACCACTTTGTTAGTCTGTCGGTCTGGCCTTTATCTCGGGAACGCGTGAAAATATGGAGTTGTAATTAAAACCATAATTATACTAAAGTCTGTGGTCCCTTAGAGTTTTCAAAATATCAACTCTCTAAGTCGCAGTCAAAAGATAATGGCTGTTTAAGTCGCAAGTTTGTACGGAATCCTCGGTGCGAGTCTGACTCTCTCTTGCCCAGTTTTTTTTTAACCGCACGTTTGTCGAAGTGACTGAGAGATGGATTGCTGCGCTGCGTGTCGTGCGTTCGATACCCATACGGAACAAATATTTGTATGACCTACAGGTAGTTGCTTCGAGCCTGGCTGATTGTGTATGTGAGTTTAAATGTCTGTAAACGCACCTACGATACTGGAGAAATTCCTAGTGAGGGTTTAAAAAAAGACGAGTCTAATTCAAATTCTTTAGTGCTAACTAAGTGTAGTAATTTAGATCTTAACAAAGGGATTCTTAGAATTTAGTTGCCTGTTTAGGCATTGCAATTTAATAGTCAATAATACATATAAAAAAAGAACTCCTTTTACGAAACTTAAGTCAAACTTTTTTTTAAGAAAAAAAACTGATATCCGACACCAAAAATGACTTTGTTTTTAACCGACGAAAAAAAGGAGGTTCTCAATTCGACTTGTATATTTTTTTTTTTTTTTTTTTTTATGTATGACCACGCATAACTTTTTACTGAGACGTCCGATTTGAAAAATTCTATGTAAATATATCACATAAGTAACAATATTTATGTGAGTATTATATGCAAATATCAATAAGCTTTTAGAGCTCTGCCAGCCCTGTATACAACAGATGGAAGCACTATCGATGCAAGTAATGCAAAACGAATGCCATCACGTCGGAATGTGTTGCATAGATGCGTTCACGAGCTTGTACGGGATTTGGCAATAGCGCTCGACTTGCACATTGTGCGGTAAGCAGAGAGGAAGGTGTTGTTAATATAATTTGTAAACATTCGTTCATAGACATCTATTTCGTGCTCGATGAAAAATACAGTATTATTGATATTTTTGGATACCTACTGAAGTCTATATTACTCTACTGGTTTTGTTTTTTAGCTTTTATTTTGTAAGGTGATAGTGTCGTTTGTTTATTCTAGTTCACTTCCCCGCTCTGGGTGGAGCAGAAGGGATTGTCTGACTTTTACTGACTAAAACACATCCTTGTTTTGCCCTCTGTGTTCCGCTGCCGCGGTATTTCTTTCGAACAACCTACAACACCTGTTATGATAGTAATGGGTCGGAGTTTCGAACTGACTATTTGTAACGGCTGTCAAAAATCTACAAACAGGATCAACGGCTTCATATGCTTTCCGAGGCACGGATCAAACTCCGTATCCACCTATCTACAAACCAACCTTAGCTGTTACTACTTAACTGCTCAGTCCATGTTAATCACTAGCCAAAATAATAATGAATGATTCATTAATTCTCCGAAAACAACTCGATGACAAATTCCCTTGACCACATCACACTTTGCCAAACAGCCATTAAATCTTGAGAAGAAACGCCACCATACACCCAGAACTAAGAATCCATCGTGGTCTGACCAATAAAATAGTCGTAACTCGAAATAACGACCGACATATTGTCAACATAAATGCGAATGTAAATTACCCCAGTCTGTCTTTAAGCTCATGACATAACCTTGCTTTTAATACAGAAACTGTTTGTTTTAATTGTTAATGAGTTTCACGTGGAGTTCCAGAGTATTGCCAAGGTGAGAATGGGAATGGCGCAATCGTCGATAAAAGATGTGTTGCTGGGAAGTTGTTCTGCCACTTCTTTCCAGCTAAAGCCCGCGGTACACATTGAGCCAAGATATTGGGCCAGCCTATTGGGCCAAGATAATTAATTCCCAATGTCGCTGTATTCACATTGGTGTCAATCATGACGAAGCGCGCCAAGATCCTTTGATGTGTGAAGAAAAACTCGACAACAATCGGTTTGATCGCCAATGTTGGCGCCAACCATTCATCGCTGCCAACATACCGCCAAGTAGCCCTCTACGCTTTAGGCCAATAGGCTGGCCCAACACCTTAGCCCAATGTGTACTGCGGGACTAAGGAGCAGATTCGTAGCAGATTCTATTCACTTCGCTTATCCCAGTTTATCGTGAAACTTTCTATGATGTTCGCAGTTAATGAGGTGATTAAATAATAATAGCCGTTCGGGGTGATCTTGAGATTAAGCCACGCTTGCCCAGGTTGGTCCGTGGATGGGTGACCACCTATTACATACCGATTTTTCTCCATGCCTCGGAAAGCACGTCAGGCCATTGGTCCCGGCTGTCATTTGTAGATCTTTGAGAGTCGTTACAGGTAGTCAGTGGCTTGAAAGACTGACAACCAGTCTTACCAAGGGTTATCGAACCAAAGGGGCCTGCCTGGGCCACTGCCTGCTGGGGTGTCGGGTTGTCGTAAGAGATACCGCTGCATCAAAGAACTTACCCTGCTCTAAGCGTAGTGGGGAGGGGGGAATGTCAGAGTTTTATTGATTAAAACTCACCCATGCTCCTTGTTTTACCCTTTTAGTGCCGGGACCGCGGTGTCTATTTCGAACAACCCGCAATCCTGGCAGGCGGTGGCCCTCTGCAGGCCCCTCTGCCTCTTTACCAGCCAGGAGTCAAAACATGTTCCCGGTAAACAGTGTGCGGCAATAAGTTCGCCCCTTATTACAAAGGACAAGTCTGACAAAATGTTGGTGTATTAAACGTACATTCCTGCCTAATCTTTTAGAGATTACAGGCATCATGTTATGTCAGATTTGATTCTAATGCATTTACGGTTGGCATGGAGATCGGAAGTGTAATGGCGTACATTTCTGATAGTCTGATACTACTATATTTAGCTGAGAAACTTGGCAATAGGTGAACGATCTCGTCATATGTTTTGTGTGCTATTGCATCTTGTGTTGATAAGAAGATAGATGAAGTGATAAAGAATAAAATGCAACTTTTGTTATATGCTCATTTTCACTAACACTAAGCTCCTCCCAAACGAAAGTTAGAATTATACTGTTGGAATTTTATTTTGAGCCGACTAAGAGCGTCATTGTTTTTTTGACGAACATGCTCCTCTTTCCAGCTCTGATAGAAACTACCTAGTTCGCTCGGCCATCTTCTTCGTGACCAGTTCTCTGCTATTTTAGCCAATAGTTTGTCCGGCATACGGCAGCAAAATTTCCTGCCCAGTGTCATTTGAGAGCGCATTTATTGATGCAAAAATTTGGGCGTCACCTAATTGTTACTGTAAATTGTTGTAGCGTTTTTAGGCAGATGTCTAGTGAGCGTAAAGCTTTACATTTCTACAAAGTTATACTTTCTCATTGCTTGGAGTGTGGACATCAGAAGCCGACCTGTTTCTTGTCACCTCAAACCAACCCAGACGCCACGGGAGACGCCCCGGGTGTCGGGCGCCGCGAGACGACTCGCGGCCACCGTAGATGCGGACCTGTGGACGGTGAGCAATGGGTAGCTCATTATCCGACCTTCTATTGACGACAGGCCGTGTCGACGGCGCGTTAGTGTTCCACGCGTACCTTAAAGAGATGTCAGCAAAGCAGATAGGCCTGGTAGAGCCGATGCCTGCCGGGGTTGCAAGTTGTTCGAAATTATTGTTTTTATTTCAACTCGATACCTCTATGAGTTCCCAAGATAAAGGGTCTTGACAGACAGACGGACGACAAAGTGATCAGGGTGTGATAAGGGTTCCGTTTTTTCCTTTTGAGGTGCGGAACCCTTAAAAGACCTGTTAAGTAACTATTCCTTTAGTTAATCGTTCTTTGCAATTCAGTAAGGTCACGGCAAAGCTCCAAAGAGGATTCAATCAATTGTGTTGATCTTATTGACAACGTGTTGATTTTAGTATCATCATTAAAATATTAACACGTTAATAAACATGGATGTAGTTCACAGTTGCATACGAAATCTCGCACCTAGTACTATAAAGTAGTAGGATTTTTAGGAGGTACGATCACATAGTTTATCGTGTAGTAATATTTTGCATTTCCAGGCAAAATGCCAATTCATTCCTTTATAACTTAATTCCTTAAGGCATACAAATATAGTCAACGACGTCCTCGTCCGCCCATACGAAGTAAGCTTTACTATCATTCGATGATATTGGCTCATTTTGGACTGGGGGTAACCCAGAAATTATGCGACATATGTATAAATATAAATTACGACGATGACTTACAAGCAATGGGTTAAGATTATATTAACAATTTAATGGATCTATAGGCTTATTTTTAAAAAAATAACATGGTTTTTGTATGCTCGAACAATTAACCCACACAAATCTACGCTCTGTTTTTATTCTGGGTTAACAATTTCGATCTTGGAGATATTCGTTCGACACTTACCCATAAGCAACGCCTGCTGCTTATCATTCTTAGCCCTCAGCATCGCCTCATCGTGCTGCAGTATGAGCTGGTCCCTCGCTATGAGTAGCTTCTTCTCCCTCTCTCGTGCGCTCGCCTCGCATGACTCCTTCTCGCTCGTTATAGACGCTATGGTCTGGCTTAGTTTGTGTTCTAAGGCTTGGCGGAGTTGTTCCTGCCAATAAAGGTTCAGTGAAAATATGGTCAAGTGCGAGTCGGTCTCGCACACCGGGGTTTTAAAGCCCCCCCCCCCTTTAACCCCCCCCCCCCCCCCCCCGGGAAAAAGTATTACAATGCATCAGCAAAGGGGATAAGAAACCAGGTCCGTGAGATATACTTGTTTGTTTTATAATCGATGATATTATGTCGTATGTATAAACACAAATTTAATTTATTTCATAAACTGTGAGTTTTCTGGCAAAGAGACCCAACTTTATTCGAAAACATTCATGGAATTTTAAGAAAATGACAACTATATCTAACGAGTATCAAAATCAAAATCATTTATTTCAATTAGACCATTACAGTCTACTTTTGAATGTCAAAAAAATACTAAATGTTAAAGCTACAGTCTCGGTCACAAGACATAATAACTTGTGAAAGTACTGTAGTTGCCCATTCCAAAACGTTGATCTCTATGGAGAAGATTGGGCAAGAAACTCCATGGACACTCTTATAAATTAGAATATTATTACAAAATCGTATTTACATCATTCGTGTTGAGACAAACATGTGAGAACGATGTAGAAAGACGTGCACAGTACGAGCGTCCAGTCTGGCAACATAACTATTTTACTGACAGTACACGGTGCATGGGAGAGTCTATTATTTTTACAACGACATACGAAAATTACTGTTTTCTTGAACATGTTAATGGTTTTTTAGTAATAATGTCCCTTTCTCGTGTTTCACACACTTAACATCAAATACAGCATTATAATCAGCTAAGCTAAATGCAATACACACAAACAAGAGCTGTCCATCAATGTATGCGATGGCCGCGTCACTGCTATCGTCATCAATCTGCCAGTTGACCTGCTGCCAAAGTGCTCCACGTCAGAGCAGGGTGACCACATTGCTCACACGTGTCGGATGTTCTAATATGTTGTGTTTTGTTTCGACTTACTATTTGTGCTAATAGAGAAATTGTTTTGTTTCAGTGAGAGCGCGTGCTAGCAAACATTTTAGCTGTATTTTTGGAAAAAAGATCAGTGTAGAAAACCTTCTAAAAATAAATAAATTTACTAGCTTCGTAAGTAGGTAAATAAAATATCAGCAGTCTTGTAAAAACTAGTACCTTCTTAAAATATTGTAAAAATTGATCAGTCGTTACACTTTATTGAAAAACATTTGTATGGCCAACAAATAGTTGCTCCGGGTCTGGTTGTTTGTTTTATAATGCACCCACAATACAGGAGAAATTCCTAGTATGGAGCAACGTTTTGTAAAAAAAAAAATATTTCCGTAAACTGTAACAGTTAATTTATAAACAGAAGCAGTTGTGTTAAAATTTTGGTTTACATATTATTAAAATTATATTCTACTAGCTTTTGCCCGCGGCTTCGCTCGCGTTAAAATCGGGGTAACACAGTTCCCCTTTCCTGATTTGCAGGTAGCTGCTACCTGTAGTTTTTGCCCTTGCGCCTTATTTATTGTAATAGCAAAGCTAAGTTTTGCCTTTTCTTCTTTATTTATCCCTCATTTCTCATTTAAAAAAAAATTACCCATGTCCGTCTACAGGGTCCCAACTCCCAACTATCTCTGTACCAAAATTCATCAAAATCGGTTGAGCCATTTAGGCGTGAAGACGCAACAAACAAACAAACTCACTTTCGCTTTTATAATATTAGTAAGGATAATATAAAAGTCTAATTTTCCATCGTTTTTGTTGCGTTACTTAGTTGTTAAAAGCTAAATCTAAAAAAAACCGGATCGTGGAGTAGCATTGTAGAGCATTTGAAACAAGAGTTGTCCTCAAAATAAGCATTTCAAAAGTACTCATAAATCATTTCCTTACCTCAACTAAATACTTGAAATCAAACCTCTAACTGAAAAGGCACTTGATAAACCTAATCCCTTCACGGCAACTGTTGTTAACAATGTAAGCAGCACTTGAGTTCACAAAGAAACAGTTTAAATACATTTGAGTGGTACTATCGACTCCATTATCTTCGAATACTCATATCAGTCCTTGAAGTTTAAATAAGGCTTTTAAGAAGAAGAAGTAGTTTGTTTATAAGGAGGAGCGCGTGGCTAAATAATAACAGCCGCTCCAGTCGATTTTTAGGTTAAGCCGCGGTTGAATACGTTGGTCTGTGAATAAGTGACCACCCGTTATACTAGCTTTTGCCCGCGTCTTCGCTCGCGTTAAATTCGGGGTAACACAGTTCCCCTTTCCTGATTTGCCCTTGCGCCTTATTTATTGTAATAGCAATGCTAAGTTTTCCCTTTTCTTCCCTCTAAGCCTTTGTCCGTCTCCAGGGTTCCAACTATCTCTGTACCAAAATTCATCAAAATCGGTTTAGCCATTAACGCGTGAAGACGTAACTAACAAACAAATTCACTTTCGCTTTTATAACACATTAGAATAGTAAGGATTATTGGTGTTTGCTAGCTGACATGTGACGATAGTTGAATGGTTTCTTAAAACCTTGTAAAAAATAAAATTGTATGAAATCTGGTTCTTCTACACTGACAGGCAAATGTGTTTTTGGGGAGTTTGTTCCGCCGCCCGCTTCTTCTTCCCAGCCAAACACTAAGAAATGGCGAAGGGCGGGTGTTTTAAGGGCATGTCTTGTATTTTGACGTTCACGATGAAAAAGAGCTGATTATCAGCTTGATTTGAATAAATGACTTTTGATTTTGATGTTATTAATAAATTAAATAAATAAATATCTTGGGACAACTCACACACGGCTATCTGATCCCAAGCTAAGCAGAGCTTGTGTTATGGTAACCAGACAACTGATATACATACTTATATAATTTATAAATACATACATATTATAGATAAATCACACCCAGACACAGAACAAACAATCATGCTCATCACACAAAGTTTGTCCTGGGTGGGAATCGAACCCACGACCTCCGGCTTAGCAGTCAGGGCCACTAACCACTAGACCAACAGGCCCGTCTTAATAGCAGACGATTTAAAAAATAGTCGCCTTAAAGATACAAAGGAATGAAAGGACTGGTTGGATCAGTTGAAATCCCACCTGCAAATACATAGTTAGTTATCCTGTTATTGCCAGGATCTATTTAGCATGTAAGTGGGTACCAGTCCTGCTCTCATTAACAGGATCAGGACTAGTTCCTTAGTTTACATAAATAAAAAATTAAATGTCGTTTGAACTGAATAATCTTTAGGATAGCCATATTTGCATGGTGATAGTTTAGCATCCTATTTTTGCATTGCCATAACTCTTGATATAATTAAGATCTGAGAAATTTCACTATGACAACATAAAACCGGCCAAGAACGAGTCAGACTCGTGCACCTAGGGTTCCGTTCATAAGCAGCCATATCTTTTGACAGCGTAGACTTAGAGAGTTGATTTTTTCACAACACAAAGAGACAGCAGAATTGAGTAAATGGTTTTAATTTCAACTCGATACTTTTACGCGTTTCCGAGATAAAGGGTGTTGACAGACAGACATACGGTCAACAAAGTGATTCAATACCTACAAGGGCACTTACAAAATGCACGGTTCGGGTTGGTAGTTTCTTATGGAGAAGATCCGACAAGAATCTCCATGGTTCCTCTTTTAAAATCGTTTGGTTATCACCTTGATGGCACGGTTGGCGCAGTGGCTGTGTGTCGCGGCTTCGATTCCCGCATGGAACAAATATTTGTATGACCTACAGGTAGTTGTTCCGGGTCTAGCTGTTTGTGTATGTAAGTTTAAGTGTTTGTAAACGCATCCACGATTCAAGCGAAATTCCTAGTATAGGGCTAAGGATAAAAAAAACCTATTTCTAGCTTTTAAAGTAGGTAATTGGGATTTGTAAACCCTTTTATATAATAAGAAAGTGCCAATAAATGAAATGCCAACTCATTTGTTACTTACTGTAAAGGTGCATTGATAAGTATTTTAGACGTTCAAAAGCGCCGCTGTTTACACGACATATTAATATATAATAAACACTTAATTTAATTACTTGTTAGATTGATGATAATATTTCTTCCTGTTGTCAAGAGTGTAAGGTTATCTGTATCATCGATAAATTGATATCATGATCGCAGGAAACCAACTGTTTGGAATGCTCTTATTTCTGAAGTATCTACGTGCTTATGTAGTTTACATTGTATTGTTTCCGTTTGCGATATTTGAACAAAATGACTATGTGAAAACGAGAAATTTTCTTCAGTGGCAATCCATACTAATATCCTTACTAATATTATAAAAGCGAAAGTGAGTTTGTTTGTTTGTTTTTTTTTAAATGAGAAATGAGGGAAAAAGAGGTAAGAAAAGGGAAAACTTAGCATTGCTATTACAAAAAATAAGGCGCAAGGTCAAAAACTACACATAGCAGGTACCTGCAAATCAAGAAAGGGGAACTGAATTACCCCAAATTTAACGCGAGCGAAGCTGCTGGCAAAAGCTAGTTAAGTATAATTTTGAGTGCTTTAGATTTATTCAAAATCAATGCACGTATTTACTTCGTCCTTAAAGATATGTTATGCTACAAAACACGACTGCCAGTAATTTTAGGTCAAAAACACTTTTTTTTCTTGGTGGTTTTAAACAAGCACAAAGTTACTTTTCATAAGTGCTTACATTTACAAATCCTACTTAAACATGATGGATGTATGGATGTTTATTACTCTTTCAAGTCAAAACAGCTGAACGGATCTTGATGTTTGGCACAGAGGTAGATTATAGTCTGGAATTACACATAGGAAACATGCAATATAACGTGCCGCTATTTCAATTCCTTTGAGAAAATTGTAATTGCTTGTAATTCGGTATCACTGATTATGACACTTTTTTTATTCGAAAGAAATTTAATTAACTTTTAGTTTTATCAATGTGCTGACAGTTAATCTAGTGCATTTTAATTTAACATAAATAATCTCAATGTGTGTAATGCAATTTATTTCTCACATAATTTTATTTTTTTGGTATTGGAATGCGTTTGATGTTACTTAAAATTAGTCGTATTGTTACTTAAAATAAATGAATAAATAAAAATGTAACAAAACTGGTGAATTGTGGGTGTAATCTTCGCGGATTCCAGACATGATGTTATCCTCATGAAAGTCCATCGCATGGTGCCCCTACTCGGATGTGAGTTTCTGCAGTATAAGTGCACACCTTGACTCTGTGGCACTCGCTCGTTCAAGGGTACAGCATGACTAATTGTGCAGCATTGCATAATGCCATCAGCTGCGCCCAATGTTACACTACCAAGAATTGCTTTTAGGAAAACGTTTATTTTTAGGAATCTGATTAGTGGTGACGGGATAGGCTCATAGTTTATTAATATTGTTAATTAAACTAATATTTATAGCGATAGAATTATTTGGCAAGCGTTTTTATTTATTTGTTTCGTAAATAGAGATCAAAGGAATATATTAGGATGCATTCGATGCAATGAAAACAAAACTAATGGAGTTTAATATCGAACACATGTGACATTTACCAACTCGCATTGAGCCCGTGTGTTGCATTATGGACCACTCCCTTTAACAGAGAAGAGGGAGAGGGAGGAGGAGAGGAGGGTGTCACATCTGGAGAGCTGATTCCGAACTTCTTTATCCCAGTTGAAACGATAAGCGACTGTGAACAGCGGCCATTTTGGAAAACTGTCTATTCTTATTTAAATAAATAAAGTTTGAATGGAAAATTTTAAGTATTTTGAGGATGGCTATAAGAGAAGGCGGGCGGACTGTGTGAAGGATGATATGGCAAGAAGGTTTCTGGTGGGATGACGAATAAAAGAGAAGTATAGAAGAAGAATACATGCTGCGCCGAACCCAAATAAATTGGGATTGGGGTTTGATTGTGTGTGCGAGCGGTGGCGATCTGACCGCGCCCTGCGATAGCTGGATCGAGGTGGCGAGTGTCAAAAGTATCTGGAAAGAGTAGTAGAGGAAGCTTGTGCCCAGTAGTGGGAAATAATTAGAGTGCAAGTATTGGGCAAATAAAAAAAAACATCAATCATCCATACTTAATATTATAAATGTAAAAGTAACTCTGTTTGTTTGTTTATATGTTACCCTGTCACGGCTGATCAGATCGTAATGAAATTTGGCAAGGAGATAGATTTAAATTTGGAAAAGACCATAGGTTATGTATTACCACGCTAATAACTTAGGGTAGTGAGCAATATTGCATTAAACCCGTATTCCTCAAGTATTTGACAGCTGTCATGATTTACATTAGAATAGAACGGTTATAAGACAAGACACGTCGCGGGTAATAGCTAGTAAACGTCATCCTACTTTATATAATTATAATCCAACTAATATTATAAATGCGAATGTTTGTGAGGATGGATGTATGGATGTTTGCGACTCTTTTATGTCAAAACGGCTGAACGGATCTGGATGAAATTTGGCACAGAGTTAGATTATAGTCTGGAATAATACATACAATTCTTTTTTTGATTATCATGGGGGCAAAGCCGCGGGCGCCAGCTAATGGATCATAAACTTCAGTAACTTGTCAATCAACCCATGAGATCAAGTCGATAACCACAAACCACGTAATGACGTTACAAAGTTATTCCAAGGACCTGAACTGCATTCTTGAATTAAAACAACTTCTTGCTTGATAACGCTATGTTCCTATTTTATTACATTTTAATCGCTATTAATAACGATATACATTCTTTTTGATATAATAACGTTGACACTATCGCAAGTGCCTCAGCTGCAGACTTAGTCTACTTCTATTATCTCTTCAGAGATACCTGTAACAGATTTATGCTATATTAAAAAATGCACTAAGACTAGGAGTTCTTTGCTAGCATATCTAAAGATGCTAGCAAAGAACTCCTAGTCTTAGTGCATTTTTTTCTGTTTTATAAAAGTGTTGCCCCTCACAAGGAAATTCTCCTGTATCGTGGATCGACAAACATCTGTAGGCCATACAAATATCTGGGATCGAACCCGCGACACGCAACGCAGCAGTCGATCGCACAGCCATTGCGCCAAACGTGTCGTCAATTGTCGGTTGTATCGGTAAAAGATAACGTGAGATAACAGCATGTCTGACAGATATTTTTCGTAGGCATGTATAGCAAAGTCAGATCGATTGGATCCCCGCACGTAACAAATATTTGTGTGTGAGTGCACCCACGGTACTGTATTCCTAGTGTGGGGCAACGTATCCAAAACAAAAGAAAAAACCAGCTAAGACCGAGTAAAACTCGCTCATCGAGGGTTCCGTACAAACTTACATAATATATCTTTTGACGCAGTAGAGGGTTGGATTTTTTCACAGCACGAATGGACCACAGAGTTGAGTTTATGGTAATTTCAACTGGATATCTCTACGCGTTCCTTAGATTAAGGGTCTTGACATCGTCTTTGTTTTATTTTTTCCTTTAAATCAAAAAACAAAATCAAAATATTTTTATTTCACATAGGCCTACATAGGCACTTATAAAACGTCGAGAAAAGATGAACTGTTTGGGTTGGTCGTTTCCTATGGAGAAGAACCGGCAGGAAACTCCATGGTTAATCTTTTAAAATCATTTGGTTTTACAATGTTGTTGTTACAGCGTTAGTACTATAATGGTATGGAACCCGAAAATAAGACATACATTTTTTTCATAACATATTCAGTAAAGTATTATAAATCTAAATTATACATAAATATTTCATGCAACCAATCCGTTTCCAGGCCTTGACTGCAACCGTTTTACGTACCAACTGGCCAGTAACGTGATATTTTATGTGACAACACCTGCAATTCATCAACGATAATGAGATCAGAGGGGTATTTGTTTGTTGCAATGTAGTTCAAGAGTAAACTATAACAAAAACGACTTTGTTTATGTACTGGTAAACCAGAGATCAAGAGGTCGCACCCTTCTTTTTTTTGGATGGGTAACCATCAATGACTTCTCTTTGAGCGTGAAGGAGTAACAAACACACACACATAAAAACTTTCGCCTTTATAATATTAGTATGATGTTACGTCAATCGTCGACCATTTTTTTTATTTAAAAGGCCATTATAGACCCCCTGGTATTAAGCTGCTTCTGGTAAGATAGGAAGCATACCCCAATATAATTGGGAAAAGGTTAAGAAGATGATGTTACGTCATCGCTCTTTGGAGGTCAGATAGGCAGGTGCTGTGAAATACTGGTAATCAGCCACAAGCAGTTAGTCTGCCCAGTTAAAAACCCCTCATAGACATGATATAATTCGATCATCCATTATTGCAACAAGAAAACATCATCATCAATTTAATTCCCGAAGGCTTATAAAGAGGTGTACCTAATAACTACAAACATTTCACCAGTTATGTTTTTTAAGTCACATATATAATAGAGGGCAAACGTATTACCCAGTATTAACTGGGTTGTGGAGGTCAGATAGGCAGTCGCTCCATGTAAAATACTGATATTCAGCTGCATCCGGTTAGACTGGAAGCCGACCCCAACATAGTTGGGAAAAGGCTAGCCAGATGATGATGATAATAGAGGGCAAACCTATTGCCATCAACTGGGTACAAATCCAGACTCCATGGCTGCTACTGGGAAATTCCTGATGGAGAAACCAAACAACACTTTGTCTGACCCTGGAATCGAATCCAGAACCTCAAGCTCAGCAGATCAAAGCGGCTGTGCAAAGCACTACCACAAACCACCACGTAAATATTAGTATGATTAAATATTGTTTATTTTGGATCAACGCAAAAGCGCTTCAGCTGCAAGCCGATAACATATACCATATTTTAAAATAATCCGTATCGGAAGAATATAAATAATTTTAATACATAATCTAATAATATAGGTGTTCCCACGTCCATCAATGTTAAAACCTTGGCAATGAGTAGAACGCGGTGTGGCCTTACAATTAGCGAGTTATGTGTCAGTGCAAACATTATATTAATGCAAAAACAAAACACGTGCTAAACGGATGAATGCAAGTCTAAATTATAATGACATGCCTTTTTCATTGTATTGAATTCGCACATCATCATTTTAATTAACTAGAATAGCTGGACCATATCCTGTAAAAAACTATTGGGAAAATTCAAATTGAAAAATACAAGCCAATCTTTTGCCGAAGAATAGACTGGTGGCGATGTTTTGGGAGAGAAAAATATAATAATATCGGCTTGCTGGCGACACGAAGAGAAGACTAGACTTACAAATAAATACTCAATTCAAGATAGGATACAATAATATCTATAACATACACAATAACATCATCGTGCGACAAAGGCTGAAATAGCGTGGGAGTGCTGTCGCGAGAAAGTGCTTTCTTACCCAACCCTAAAAATCTGCTACTTGCCAATGATTTACCATATCAGGCCTGAAAGTGTTTAAATGGATTCAGACACAGGTTGCCCGAAGCAAGGAAAACCTGTTCAAGTGGGATTCATGGACGACTCTGCCCTGGAGTTGACGTCGTGACTTGCCTGTGCTGTAGTATGCACATCCCAGGTGTTAATGGACGCTACTGAAAGCGTCCGAAATAGTCGCTTAATTTTAGGTTGACTCAATAGAGGTTACTTTCATCGATACAAAAGATTGCAAAACTGTTATATTGGGAAACAAACTTTAGCTCAGACATGTACGGGACACGACTCGTGCTGAAATGAATACCTAACTGCTCCGCTCATTTCGTGGCCTCAGTAATGAGATCACCACGTCACACCAACCGTCTGTCTTGCGTTCTGTCTATTAACTATTTAATGTAGTCCCTATCAACCTGCGCACACGCCGTTTGGTAAACCTTGTCGTCGATATATTTAGTACGCCGTTATGTCCATCGGTGCAAAAATAACTTTATTTAAATGAAGGTTAGGGTATTAACTAGATTATTTTAATGTAATTCGGAAGTCGACTAGAATTTCTGGAATAGATTGAGTTGATTATGAAATAATTATGTCATTGCGTCTGAATTCTGGTTGACGTGCATCTTTACGTCCTTTATAATTGAAGGCAAGAGCAATTGGCTAACTCACAGCTGGGACACAAACACTCTCTATAGCTAATAACACTCAGCTAGATTCCCTCTGTGAAAGAAACTCTCACTCACACATTACCCATAGGTGCTGCCGTTACCACCACGCCCGAAGCTGGTGGACTGGGAGAAGTTCAAATATTCACAAAAACAATATTTTATTTTAAAAAAAGATGTTCCGTACCCGACTACTCTGAGAAGAAGCCGAAACAAACCATAATCTTGGATCAAGGACTGCATAGTCCTTTGTCCAAGATTATTTTTACGTGGTGATGAAACATTGCAGAAAGAAAGTCCAGCACTTGAATGGCTTCGAGTCTTGACACGAAGAAGCGGGACCACCACCACAAAGTCTCCACTGTTCTACCTCTCAACTCATGGTTCTTGAGAACTATACGATACAATGTCTCTTTGCAGGTAAACGAGTGCTGGACCAAGTTTGAGTACCAAGTTAAGAAGATCGAGCACGATGCGCGCCGAGCTGCCGTGTACAGCGGGGATTGTCACCACAAGTTCCTCCTGGGGCACATGGTCGTGTTTCGAATGCATCTTAATAAGGTAACCAATTACTGAACATTCCGGTAGCCTGAACCAATCTGTTGGCGAAAACACCCCTCAGCAGAACGATTCGCGTTGTGAACGAACTTCACGAGCGACTGGATGTTTTCTCGTGCACTTTGAGTGACTTCCCAAGAATTTGATTAAATATAGTTAGTTATGTAAGACCATAAGGAAAGAGAAATATTGTGTTTTTTTTTTGTTTGTTTATAATTAGGTACTTAGAAATTAAGAGATTTGATGTTAAGTGTTTAATTTTTTATATTTATTTTTATTAATTGATAGGTTGACGCACTGACGCATTAGGTTAAGGCCTGTAAGGATAGTAAAGTTGTAAGGAGAATAAATAAATAAATAACAATTCCTCAGAATTGGTCTCCGATTGGCAATAGATTCGCCCTTTGTAACATGTCCAGTCCCATGACACAAAGTGCGAGTCAACATAACTGACAAAATGCGTGTGTGCTTCCAGCCGCTAATTTGTTTGTAGAGGTCAGTTGTTGGGCGCAGCGGCTAAGCGATCGACTGTGGCGCTGCGTGTTGCAAATTCGATCCCCGCACGGAACAAGTATTTGTTTGACCTAGGTAGTTCCTTCGGGTCTGGCTGTTTGTGTATGTGAGTTTAAATGTTTGTAAACGGTGGGTCCGTTTCATACAGGATAAAAATAAATATCGGGGTAGATATTCCAACGATAAAAATCTAGACACATATTTTGCAAAAAAAAACTGTTCGAGGAATGGAACCAGCAGCAATGTATAGAACTTGATTAAAGTCGTTTTTCCGCATTTTGTGCATAAGATTGCGGAAACGTTTACAAAGTTATTGGAAAACCAACTTTTCCTATTATTTTAATCGTCATAGGAACTGGAATGATCTTCTGCAAACATACCAGGGTATTATTCGCTGTCTAATCTTTATGTTTTTCGTTTTTGTTTCTAGACAAACTATAGTACCTTTAAAATATTTTTTCTCAATGATTTTAATCGGATAATTATATAATATTTATTAGAACACTAGCTTTCGCCCGCGGCTTCGCTCGCGTTAAATTCGGTATAACACACCAAGCAGACCTGCAGTTTTTGCTCTTGCGCCTGATTGATTTGTAATAGCAACGCTAAGTTTTCCCTTTTCTTCCCTCGTTCTCCCTCATATCCCACTTTTTTTTAATAAAAATTAGTTTTTTTTTATGTCCGTCTCCTGGTTCCCAACTATCTCATCATCAAAATCGGTTAAGCCATTAAAGCGTGAAGAGGTAACAAACAAACTCACTTTCGCTTTTATAATATTAGTAAGGATAACATAGGTAACATCACGCCTATACAACCCAAAGGGTTTGGCAGAGGCGTAACTAAAACTGTACCGACATATTGCCAGTTACGTTATGTTATACCAGCTGACGCCCGCGGCTTCGCCCGCGTGATATCGAAAAAATAAATTATCCTATGTGTTATTCCAGACTATAATCTACCAAATTTCATGATGATTCGTTCAGCCGTTTTTACGTAAAATAGTAAGAAACATCCTCACAAACATTCGCATTTATAATATTTTAAAGTAGGATCTAGTATTTCATATAAAATTGGCCGGCTGCCATTTGAGATCTTTGACAGTACAATCTGACAACCAGTCTTACCAAGGAGTCTTATCGTAATTACGCAGTACTAACTGGGCTGTGGGTATCAGATAGGCAGTCGCTCTATTCAGCTGCATCCGGTAAGACTGGTAGCTAACCCCAATAAATTTGGGAAAAGGCTAAGCAGATGATGATGATTTAGTTACCGATTCTGTCCAAATCGCAAACGTTTGCAACCAAAATGGAACTGGGCTGGCCACATATAGCACCAAAATTGGGCCAAAGTGGCAACAGTTTGGATTCTGAACAACGGAACCCGGCGGCGCGATAGGTTCAGAAGGAGATGGTGTAACAAGCTGGACTCTTACCAAAGGATTAGCTCCAGATAGCTGTTGACAGTCAAAGATGGAGAGAGGGAAGTGAGGTATTTGCCCTGCCGTGAAACACATCAGACTCATATGAGATAATAATTATGCCCATTTCGGAAGGCTCCTTGGATACAGCCCATTGTGATGAGCCGAGGAAGTTCCTGTCTCTGGACCTGTCACCACCGGTAGCTTGGTCCGTGGTACCAATACCGGCGAAAAGCTTTTTTTATATATTTTTTTATAAATATGTCTTTATTTAATATATAAAAATGTATTATTTAATTAAACTGATATGGTCACTAACATTATTATTAACACTTGAAACGGGATATTTACCATGTTTGTTTCACAGACATGGTAATTGGGATATTTACCATGTTTGTTAAACAGTTTTTTTTGACATAACCAAACCATGTTTAAAGTGTTAATAATAATTTTAAAATGTATTTATAAGAAGAAAAGTCAGCAAAGAAAACAATCATAATGCCCATTTTAACGACATTTTCTTTAATATTTTCAGAGCGAAGATTACTTGAAGAGATGCGACCATGTAACCAGAGGCTGCAACCGACCGTGCGTGGTATGTATGAGAAAGGAAATTATTGTTTCTTCAACCTGTTTTGTAACCATTACAATAATGAATAATTCCTTAGCTGTTCGGGGATTAACAGTGAAAGTGTAGCAATTAATTGGCATGCTGTATGAGTTGTGAGACACAAACGGAATGGTGATGCGTGCGGACTAGATTATCTTGATACAAGACTAAGCATGGTTTTATAAATTTTTGCCTAGAGTGTAAAGGGAATGCGGAAGACACAAACTTTAAATGACATTAGTAAATGCCTTGACTTAGTATAATCCTGCATTTGTTGCGGTTGGGAAATCTAATACATAAAATTCTCGTGTCACAATGTTCGTTTCCATACTCCTCCGAAACGGCTCGACCGATTCTTATGATTTTTTTATGCATATTCAGTAAGTCTGAGAATCGGCTTCTATCTATCTTTCAAACCCCTCTCCAGAAAAAGAACTGAGCAGTGGGTGAAACCGCTGGGCAAAGCTAGTCATTATATCATTTCCTCTGCCGCTCTGCTTCTTTTGCCCAGTGTGTGCCGGGGCCACGGTATCTTTTTCGGACAACCTACCCCCGCAATCCTGGCATTACCACCTGCCAGGGCTGCGGGGTCCTAGCAGGCCCCTCTGCTTTGCTGACTTCTCTTTGAGGCGTGGAACACGAACGGACGGACGAACGGACAACGGACGGTGAGCTAACCATTACTCACCGTCCATAGACCCACATCTACATGTTGAACGTCCAGCCACCTTCTTCCGTAGCATATTTGCTCAATTCAAACCTTTGATTTAATTTAAACTAGTGACCCGCCCAGCGGTTTCACCCGCTGCTCACCTCCTAAGAGTCACAGCGTAAAGCATCATACATATAAACCTTCCTCTTGAATCTCTCTATCTATTAAAAAAAACCGCATAAAAACCGTTGCGTAGTTTCAAAGATTTAAGCATACAAAGGGACATAGGGACAGAGAAAGCGACTTTGTTTTATACTATGTAGTGATTAACTGCTCAGTATCAATGAATTACTGTGGTAGAAACACAACGAGATTTCCAACTCACTCCTCAAATTTTTCCTCCACAGCTGACACCCAAGGTCAGACGCTGGCAACGCCTTGCCCGCCTCGAGCTTCAACGAGTCCGAGAGGACATGCCGTTCACCCAGCGATCCTACCGGGACGTGGTGTCCCATGCGCGTCGGAAACTGAACCATCTAAAGAAGCAGGCCATCAGCAAGTCCTGTGCTGCCGTCAAGGACTATAAATACTGTATAAATAGAGGGTAGAACGAATAGGTCTTGTAAGTTTCGGTGAAGTCGAAAGTTGCTTGAGATGTCGTTAAGATTTAGAGGGGTAGGAATTTTACATACTTTGAGGCTGTTTTATTATACCCCAAAGAGATACCTTGCAGAATAGATGTACCTTTATTAAGACAACATTTTCACACTTCCTTACGCTAATCTCAGTCAGTTAGATCAACTTAGGTTACTATAATGTAGAAGTTGGCTTTAGGTGACCTTTCAGACTAAGACTAGGCAAAGATCAAAGTTACCCCCCATTAAATGAATTGGTTGGTGCACTTTCGACCTTAACCAAGATTTCACAAGATCCATTATTGAAATTATGTGTCATATTAGTTAATTTTATAATAGAAAAATTACGTCATCAATTTTGATAGATCGTCAGTGAAATTAATGAGATTGATATTACGTAGTTTGGTGACAATGGTATTAAATTGTATTGTTTTATTTTATTGACTATGGTTTCGATATGAAGTCAACAAGTAAACAGCCATTTCATGGACTGAACGGTCCAAGAATTTGAGAGAATTGTGTCACTGTTTGGACAGCTGCACTAATGGGACTTCTTTTAAGGCTCGTTCAAACCAGGACGGACAGAAACTGCAACTGACAGATAATTCAGTTCATTATAATCTATCGAAGTTCATTGTCTAATGCAGCGTCTGCAATTTGTAATCTTTGGTTAAAAAGTTGTAAATCGAATATTTTATTCCAAAATAAGAGCCTACATAACAACGATTCGAAATAGTAGGATTCCTAACGAAGAAAAAAGAAACCCAGGAAATAATGTGATAACTACGTCCCATTGAATATTATTAGTACTAGGAAGAAAAGAAAAGGAAGAAATATCGTATCCTAGTAAATGCTTTATCCAAAAATATACTGTGTCGTTTTAATTTGAAGACTCTACATTGTTTAGATTTTAAAAAAAATTGTACAAAGAAAAATAATTTATTTTAGTTAACGATTGAAATTGGGTTATGAAAAATTGAGTTTTTAATTTTAAATGTGTTTTAAAAAAAATGTGATGACCCGTTTCACGCACTACGAAAAAAACAACTTTTAAACAGTTATAAGTCCTATTGATAAAATATAAATTAAAAAAATATGCGGAAGCCAATTTTTTAAAATAATATTATGCTGTATATTTTTTTTTTAATGGGCGCCAGTTACAGTTGTATGGTTTCTGTACATGTTTAAGCCAGATTTTATAAAAAGAAAAAAAAAACCATGCCAGTATCAAACCCAATATTAAACCTTTTTTTCTTTTTGTGTTAAACGGGCCATTACAGTATTTTAATAGTTTAAAATTCGATATAGATACACTGTGATAGTTTATAAAATAAATATAATATAATTTGAAAATTAAGTATAAATGTAACGTGTTATAAAAAAAAACTTTTTAAACGGAATATTTATTTTGTTTATTATTTAATTTGAAATCCCGATATTTCGGTGCTATTACCCGGTAAATATCCCGTTTCAAATGTTTATAATAATGTTAGTGACCATGTCAGTTTTAAAACTTATATATAATAAAATAATTGTTGTATGTTTAACTTAATGTATTACCTATTTTTGTAAACGCATCTGTGTTTTGTATTTGCTTATAATTTTAATTTTAGCCATATTTTTGAAAGATTGATTTGTTTCTACACAGGTGTCATATGTTTAATAATAAAAGTAAAACACAAATAGCCGTCGTTAATTTTATATACCGTCAAGTTTTTTTTATTTACAGTTTTAAAAGATTTTTGATTTTTTTTTAAGTTTTAAACTTGATCTATAAAACCTTCTATTGACTAGCAAATATGTATTCAAGTGTCTCTTTCAATAAACTTAAATTATTGCTATAAATATAGACCATTATTTATTTTATAAATAATTATTCGAAGAAGGCAATCAAAATGGCAGATGCGTAACATTACAATTTATAAAATGAAGTACAGTCGTTTGTTTTTTTTTTAATATAATTATGACTACAATATAATACACCATTTTTGTTGTTGTTAATTTTATTGTAAAAATGTATTTGACAATTTATTTTTGTAATAAATATTTTAACATCATTATTTTCTGTTCTTTTTTTGTTTGCTTTGTTAAATGGTTTGCAAATTAGGTACCCAGGTTAATTTACTCCTAGGAGTTTCTTAGCAGGTAGGACTACCATGCGACAAAAAGTACATCTTTCAAAGCAAAGAAAAACAGCCAAATGCAAGTCGGACTGCAGCACCGAGTGTTCCGTACAAACTTGCGATACACACAGCCATATCTTTTGACTGCGTAGACTTAGAGGGTTGATTTTTACACAGCTTCAAGAGATTACAGACTTGAATATATGGATTTAAAGCCAATTCGATACCTCCGCGCGTTACCCATATAAAGGGTCTTGACAGACAGACGGACAAAAAAGTGGGGTTCCTTTCGAACAACCCTGCTTTGCTGACATATCTTTAAGGCGCGCGTGGAACACGGACGCGCTGTCGACACGGCACATAGTCAAACTTCTTTAGAACAACCCGCAACCCTGGCAGTTCTACGCTGCGTTGGGGGTGTTGAGGACCTGTATATACTAAATACGAACTCCACCCTGTATATTATGTATAACAGAGACCTAAATATTAGTAGTGTTTAAGGAAGGGCAACAAGTTCGATACACAATCACAAGTTATCCAATGCGACCTTGGTGCGCAGTGCACTGCATGCAAATAAACATTGAATCAATCTGTCTACAGATAACCTGAGGTTATCAAGTCACTGCATGCGTAGAGTCAGACAGACCAACAGTACTGGCACTGTATTAGAAAATTTAAAAATTATAATACTTAGTGCATTGAAGAGCTATTGGTGTTGATTTTGTTGTCACAAACTAAACTAAATATCACTAAAACTTAGTTTATTTCTGTCAAACGATGTTTACTCTTCTGACATTGATTAAAGTGATACAGTTTAGTATTATAGTTTGACAGCATTAATGATAGTTTAGTTAATCAATTATTTATATTTGACAACACGGTTAGCGCAGTGGCTGAGCGATCGGCTGCTGCGCTGCGTGTTGCGAGCTCGATCCCCGCACGGAACAAATATTTGTATGACCTACAGGTAGTTGTTTCGGGTCTGGCTGTTTGTGTATTTGAGTTTAAATGTTTGTAAACGCATCCACGATACAGGAGAAATTCCTAGTGTAAGGTAACCTAATGCGACAGTGTACATAATAACAATATGTTTAATTAAGTATTGTAACCTATTACAAATAAAGCAACTTTTGTGAACTCACTCAGACAACAATGAAACAGATCAATGATACTAGCTAGGTGGTTGAGAGTACGAATTGCACGCGTCATTGACGCCTCCTCTAACATGTTCTCCTCTATATCTTTTACGCATGTTGTAAATCAACCTTTGAACATTCTAACTGCGTTCTGTCTCATTTATTATCATATTATTTATTAATTAACATAATAAATTGCTAACTTTACTTCAAATCGAGTTTAATCTGCCACAGATAAGGCAATTCATATCATGCCGTCGACTGCACTGCACTATGAGAGAATAACTATTTCATCAATAAATTAATTTTCGAAAATGTTTTTATTAAAATTATTTATTTTTCTGTTGCCTGTACTGCGCAGGAGTGCTTCTTGTGAGGTGAGTCCATTTCCTTCTTGTCTTGTTGACACTGATTAGGCTAAGTTATTTGATGTCATTGTTGGCAGTGTGGTCTTTTTTTTTTTTTTTTTTTTTTTTTTTTCGGGTGGGAAATCATCCAATGACTTCCCCCGCTCTGAGTGGAGCGGGGGGGCATGTCAGACTTGTACTGACTAAAACCCACCCATGTTCCTTCTATTGCCCTTTACGTTCCGGGGCCGCGGTATCTCTTTCGAACAACCCGCAACCCCAGCAGGCGGAGGCTCTGGCAAGCCCCTCTGCTTTGCTGACTCTCTTTGAGGCGCGCGTGAAACACGAACGCGCCGTCGACACGGCCTGTCGTCAATAGACGGACGGACGGTGAGCTACCCATTGCTCACCGCCCACAGGCCCGCATCTACGGTGGCCGGAAGTCGTCTCGCGGCGCCCGGCGCCCTGGGCGTCTCCCGCGACGGCTGGGTTGGGCAGATGTTCTCTCCCTCAAACGCCCGGCCACCTCCTTCGCTAGCATTACTGCTTCGCAGAAGGTGGTGACCGCTTCCCATTCCCTCTCGCTCCGGACCATGGCCTGAACCAGGGCCGGACGCGAGAGATCGCCGCCGCCGATCGCCTCCACGAGGGCACGGCGGTGCTCCGCCCAAGCTGGGCAGATCGCCACTGTGTGCTCCACCGTGTCCTCCGGGCAATCGTCACAATGGTGACACCCGGGCGTTTCCTCCCGCCTGATGATGTGCAGGAACCTCCCGAAACTTCCGTGTCCGGTGAGGACCTGCGTCAGGCGGTAGGTGAGGACGCCATGACGCCTCTCCAGCCACTCCTCAAAGAGGGGACTTACCGCCGCTATTGTGGCGTGCCCTGCACGGGGTTGCGACAGTCGCTCTCTCCATGCCACCATGAGATCGCACCGGAGGTCTGCCCACCGAGCGGCAACTTGCCGTGGCAGCGGGTTTTCCCCCCGGTGTAGTGCCTCCGCGCGCCACTCAAACAGGCGCGCGAGGACTATCGCCTCCAGATCCCACGGTGGCAGTCCGGCAAGGAGGCTCGCTGCCTCGCCGGAGATCGTGCGGTAGCCCCGGACAAGCCGTATGGCCACCACCTTTTGGGGCGCGTTCAGGTAGTGGGCGGCGCGCCGCCCTAAGGAACGCGCCCATACCGGGGCCCCGTAAAGGGCCATGGACCGCACGACTCCGGCATAGAGCCTACGGCAGGAGGCGTTTGGCCCCCTCAGATTGGGCAGGAGCCGCTTGAAAGCAGCCCCCGTCCGCTCGAGTTTGGGAGCCAAACGTCGAAAGTGTTCGACGAAGTTCCACCGGCTGTCGAGGACGATTCCCAGGTACTTCATCGTCGACCCGACGCCGATGCGAACCCCTCCTACCGTCAACTTGGATCCCGACGGTGGCGTGTTTCCGCGGCCATGAAAGACCATGGCCTCGGATTTGTGCAAGGCCACCTCGAGACCCAGCAGCCGGATCCTCTCTGCGACTATCGCAACCCCGCGTGTCATGATGTCGGCCGCCGCCTGGTGCGACCCCCCCTGAGCCAGAACGAGCGTGTCGTCAGCGTAGCAAACTACGCTGACGCCGCTGGGGAGGTCGGCGCGCAGCACCCAGTCGTAACCGATGTCCCACAGGAGCGGCCCCAAGACCGATCCCTGCGGGACACCGCACGACATCTCTCGCCGGTTCCACTCTCCAGAGCGACCGGGGTAGATGACGGCCCTGTCCGTCAGATATGCCCCGACCACGCGACGAAGGTAGGTCGGCATCCGGTGGTATCGGAGTGCCTCCCTGATGCAGCTCCAAGGCATGGAGTTGAACGCGTTGGCGATGTCGAGAGACACCGCCACGACTACCCCACCCCTGGACACTGCAGCCCCCGTCGTGAGGGCTCTCACGCGCATGATGGCGTCCACCGTCGAGCGCCCCTTGCGGAAACCATACTGGTGATCCGCAAGATCCGGCCCCGTCCCCACAAGGTGCCCGACGAGGCGGTTTGCAATTACTCTTTCAAAGAGCTTGCCTACCTCGTCGAGCAGCACAATGGGCCGGAATGCGGACGGAGAGTCCGCAGGGCGCCCCGGCTTCTGTATCAGGACCAGTTTCCCCGTCTTCCAACGAAGTGGGAACTGGCCCCTCTCCAAACACGCGCTTAGGAGCCCTAGTAGTCGGGGCCCGAGAGCCTCCAGGGCCAGGACCCAGGCTTTGCCATGCAAGCCATCGGGTCCCGGGGCGGTGTTTTTGGCTTTCAGCCTGCCCACCGCCACTCTCAGGTCTACCCCAGTCACCTCCGGAACGTCGTCGTCGTTGTCCTCGTGGTCCGCTTGTGGCACCGCAAGCGGCGGAGCCATGGGCGGAGGAGCATGTTCCCCTCGCGAAGGGAACAGAGCGCTCACCACATCCTCAACTAGTTGGGGCCGGAGACTCTGCGTCAGCGGGGGGGCCCTGGTGCGGAGTTTATCCCGCACCATCTTGTATGGGCGCCCCCACGGATCTCCGTCCAGAGACTCCAGCATCTCCTCGCGGGCCAGATCCTTGGCCCGCAAGACACCTTCTAGGAGGGCGGTCTTCGCCGCTCTGTACCCCTCATACAGCTCCGCCTCAATGGCTGCCGCATCCGGTGCTCGGATGCGGAGCCTGCGGTGCCTGGCGTACAGGTGTCGCGCAGCGACGCATGCCTCTCGCAATGCCGTCAGCTCTCGCGACCACCAGTACACCTGACGCCGGGCGCTTCCAGGCCGGACTCGGGGCATTGCCACGTCACTGATCTCCGACATGGCCTCCTGGAACCAGTCCGCCTCATGGTTGGTGTCGGCAGGCCTGTCCGGTGATGACACCCAGGCCTGCACGATCGAGGCTTCCAGGAGGAGCTCCCGGTCCAGCTGCTTCAGCGCCCACCGCGGACCACTCGGGGGGCAGTGTGGTCTAGACTAAGAATAGAATACCCTACCCATCCGTGGGGTGTGGTTAAGTTAGAAAACCTTTCATTATCTTTTCAGAGCGAATTTTGTTATTTTATTTTGGGTATTAGAAATACATAGTTTAAAATGTAAAATTTTTAGTTATAAGTAACTTACAACTAGATTAGCTAAATTAAATATTTTTTCTTGTACAACTTAATGCATGCGGTGTTTACCTTTAAGTGATTGTTGCACTAATATATATTACTTTTCGCATGTTACTTTTAGCATAAAACCAGTGTGGACAATTGTTGGTGAACCAATAAAATAAAATAAAATAAAATAAATATCTAGATAACTATGAGATGATAGTACTAAATGGTATTGGAGACTGTCGAGGCTGAGTTGGTTATTCACGAAAAACAGTTCAAAACCATATTCATTTTCCTGTTGTTTTTAGAAAACCAAAGATCATCTATTTTTAGGATTCCGTGCCTCAAAAGAAAAAAAACCGAACCCTTATAGGACCACTTTGTTGTACGTCTGTCTGTCTGTCAAGACGCTTAATATCGGGAACGCATGAAGGTATCGAGTTGAAATTAAAACCCTCAAAATCAACGCAGTCAAAAGATGAGATATGAGAATGATGGCTGTTTATGTTGCAAGTTTGTATGGAACCCTTGGTGCACGAGTCTTACTCGCTCTTAGTTTTCTTCTTCTAGACGTCATTACAGGGACACATCCAGCTGATGATTCGGATACGGTGTTCAAGATATTTTTCGGTAGTAGACAATTGAATTGAAAGTAAAAGTAGAAATCAATAAAATCAACCATTTTGAAGGGAACTAAATCACCCGAAAAACCCTCCACAATCAGCGAGACATTTATGTGTTTAAAGGTTTAACTAATATCCTCTTAATCATTTCCAGCACCACATCTTAAGGCCAGGCAATACAAAAGCCTTGATACAGATATACGAGCGGGATCTCAAAGCATCCAAAGTCTTGCAAAAGGATGACAGGAACCTGATGGTGACATGGACTGATGAGTTTCAGATCACACGGCTGGATGTCACCATGAAGTACAGGTTGCAAATGGTGAAGCATCAGGAGCATAGCTTTAAGAGCAATGGAAATGTTAAGGTGGGGAATGCTTTCTTTCCTAAACATTATATAACGCATGTTGTCCTCGAAAGCTTCGGCCCTGTACCTAATAGAAAACCCACATTTTCCTAGTTATGTTTTAAGTCCTAGGGTGTCTCGTGCTTCGGAAAGCACGTTAGGCCATTGGTCCCAGCTGTCATTTGTAGATCTTTGAGAATCGTTACAGGAATTCAGTGGCCTGAAAGACTGACAACCAGTCTTACCAAGGGGTATCGAACCAAAGGGGCCTGGCAGGGCCACTGCCTGCTGAGGTTTTCGGGTTGTTTGAAATAGATACCGCTGCCCCGGAACACAAATGGCACAAGAAGGAACATGAATGGGTTTTAGTCAGTAAAAGTCTGACAACCCCCTCCCGTTCCGCCTCAAGCGGGGAAAGTTATTTGATGATGTCTTACCTCTACAAAAAAGCCTAATGCCATCAACAGGCCACTAATCCAAACTACGGAGTTTAGTCTGTAGCCTGGCTGCTCCCGTTCTACGGCAAAATGTCCTACAGCGCCATCTATGTCACAGAAGGAGAACTAAGTTAGAATTCCTACGCGAGTTAAGACCATAAAGAGTATTTATAGACTGACTGACCTGACAAACATTGCGGGCAGTGGCCCACCAGACACGACACCAGTCTGGTCGAATATTCCTTCCTTTTCTATTGAGAATGAAGATCTTTACACCCATTTCTGCATAGGTACCTAACATGTTATCAAAGAGTACTCCAAGAAATTATTGATTTACTAACTAAAAATAGCCTATATCCGTCTCCAGGATCCCAACTATCTCTGTACCAAAATTCATCAAGGTCGGTTTAGCCATTTAGGCGTGAAGACGTAACAAACAAACAAACTCACTTCCGCTTTTATAATATTAAGTAAGGATATTGCTTTTCAGTGGATCGGCTGCCTCGATATGCACAGGAAAGAGATAAGACGGTCCATCAGGCTCTACCATGATAATGAGCACGAATGCTTGAAGGCAGCTAGCTCCAAAGATACCGAGACGAAGGAAAATGTGGAGCAGTTAGAAAAACAGGTAAGGGCTCATTCGAAACATGTTTATAGAAGAATAATAAAAGAAACAGTGGAAGATGCTCACATATCCTCATCAACTAAGTATAAAAGAGCTGATGATCTTCAAACGGCTGAACAGATTTTTCTTAAACCATAGCTAAGAACACTCTAGACCCTATACTAATATATGTATATAAAATGAGTAATGAACTAAATCAAAATTAGTTCATCCGTTATATAGCTACGATGCCATAAACACGTACAGAAACACGCATAGTTCTTATAGCACCCCATTTAATCAGAATAAGAGCTAAAGGATGATGAGTATAAAGTCTTTTTGAATATTTTAATTATGACGGCGCAGCGGCCATTTTGTTTGTAATTATTGATCTCCTAAACCACTCGACCGATTTTGATGTTTTTATGGTTCCGCACACAAAAGGAAAAAAACGGAACACTTATGTGATCACCTTGTCGTCTGTCTGTCTGTCAAGACCTTACCTTACCGATTTATCTCGGGTACGCCTGGAGTTATCGAGTTAAAATTAAAACTATACAGGGTTATTTGTAAAACACTGGCAACGTCCCAGGACCATGTTACTAACATCATAATCAACAACTTTTGTTCTAGGACATTTAAACATTTATCATATTTTTATTCATCAGATTTTCATACAAAAATAAAAATATTGAAATTGAACGCTCTAAATGTTACGAAATCTATGCGAAGCAAACGTACCTACAAGCGGCGGTGTAGGTATACAGTACAGCAAAATACGGAGTTGAAATGTGTTAGATAGGACAACGAAATCTTGAAGATTTGTTTTTGGTAATTTATGTATAAAATTTTGTAAAAAATTATAGAACAAAAGTTGTTGTTTATGTGTAATACAGTCCTGCAAGGTTGTCGGTGTTTTACAAATAACCCTGTATACTTACTCAAGTGTGTGGTCCCTTGGAGCTATGAAAAAAACAAGATAGATATGGGCGTTTATGTCGCAGATTTGTACGGCAACGTCGTATTTTTTTTTAAAAAAACCCTTGCCCCACACTACGATTTTTTCCTGTATCGTAGGTGCGTTAAGAAACATAAACAACCAGAACAAGGTCATCTGTAGGTTATACAAATATTAGTTCCGTGCGGGAATTTCACAGCACAAAGGGACCACAGAGTTGAGTATGGTTTTTGTATGGTTTTAATTTCAACATGATACCTCCACGCGTTTCCGAAATAAAGGGTCTTGACAGACAGACAGATGGACAACAAAGAGATCCAATAAGGGTACCCTTTTTTCCTTTTAAGCTACGGAACCCTAAACCCTGGGGCCTTAGTCTGCTATTACAATAGTGTCAGAATGGTCGATCACTGATCGCATAATGGTTGATTTTGACATCTACTTCATACTAAACTTGTCAAAATCAACCATTATGCGATCAGTGATCGACCATTCTGGCACCATTGTAATAGCAGACTAAGGCCCCAGGGGCCTTAGTCTGCTATTACAATGCTATTACAATGGTGCCAGAATGGTCGATCACTGATCGCATAATGGTTGATTTTGACATCTACTACATACTAAACTTGTCAAAATCAACCATTATGCGATCAGTGATCGACCATTCTGACACTATTGTAATAGCAGACTAAGGCCCCTGGTTACTTGTCTCTTTTGTCCGTAGAATAGGCTAGTTTTCAAAAAAAAATATCATTAGTCCGTCTTTTAGATTATTCAAAAATAAGGGACACGTATTTTTTTATTTGTAAATTAGACCAAAAATGACAAAGATATAGCCCATTAAAGTTACGTGTGACGTCACGCATTGCTGCATTTTTTCGCAACAAGTGACGTCACACGTAAAAATACGTGTCCCTTATTTTTGAATAATCTAAAGGACGGACTAAATAGAATGTAATGACTTTGACTTTGGAAACTACACTATTAAAAAGGCTGATAATGGTTTTGGTTTGTTTGTAGATATCGCAGTGGAGGAAAGGCTACCGATATTTGATCAATCGCTGCAATGATGAATATCCTAAAAATGAGAAGATGTCTCAGCATTGTTTAGTTGAATATGTGAGTACATTGTATTGAAATCCAAACGAACGAAAATCTTCTAATTAAGCCAATTCTTCGCGACCAAGCCATAAATAGTTCCAAAAAAATTCATTAATAACATAAAAAACAGTATAATTTTAACACGAAAAAACTCCTTTTCACAAAAACTTAATTAAGTTATATTATTAAATTATTTTTTCATGTGCCCATTCTTTTTTTAAATCAGTTTATACTAAAAGTAACATTTTTTTTTGTATAGCAATGTACTTATACAGAATAATCATACAGATACAAATATATACAGCATGTATCAAAAAGAAGGTGGTCAAAGTTAAGGGTGATTCAGAGCATCAAACTGAAAAACCTTATCTATAAGACCAATAATCAACGGCCCCATATGTGGGTCGAGTATATATTAAAGTTTTGTAGCTCATGCATGCTCACACATGCTCTATAAATAATACTGAAAAGTAACTCCAAACATAATGTTTCAGATGCGAAACGACAACTACGATGAAGTGATCCAAAGACTCATGATCCTCAAGCAGCGTGCCATGAACGACCTGTACGCCTACTTCAACTCCTCGGTCATCGATCTGGAAGAGTGCCTGAAGTCCCAGCTTTCTGGATATTTGGATAAAATCAGATCTATCATGGAAACTTTGAATAAATGTTACAACTTGAATACGTGACCCGGAGTCTTACATAAATATAGAAATTAGTTTTAATGCAGAACAAACATTTATATAGTAAAAAAAACTGATTACGTGTGACTAAAACGGGTTAACCATTTGAACGCCAGGGTTTAAAGACACGCGCGTGCGTGTCCTTCACGCCAAGAAACTCATTTTACCTATATTTTTGTCACATATTTGTGTCGTTGGCGTCTCATATATGTGACAATAGCGTTCTTAAAGAAGGAATCAGAAATTGATGCCAATAGGCTCGCCCAAACCAAGCTATCCCTTGTCTTAGCACGATATGCTATGTCCAAAATTCTAGACAAACATGTGTATTCTTATTTATTAACATAACATTACGCCTGTATTTTCCGAAGGGTTTGGCAGCGGTTTACCTAATAGTACACCCACATTTCGGTAGTTATAAAATTCTCATGTAATAAGGAGCGAGTCTATTGCCGTCAACCGGACACAAATTTAGACTTAAAAAAAAACGTTGCCTCACACTAGGAATTTCTCCTGTATCGTGGTTGCGTTTACAAACACCAACCAACCAACCAATACTCACATACACCAACAGTCAGACTCGAAACAACTACCTGTAGGACATACAAATATTTGTTCCGTGCGGGAATCGAACCCGTGACACACAGCGCAGCAGTCCATCGCTCAGCCACTGCACCAACCGTGCCGTCAAACTCCGTGGCTGCTACTGAGAAAATATTGATAGAAAACCCAATAACACTTTGCCCAACCGGGAGACCGCTCCCAGGACCTCACGTTCAGCAGTCGCACTAGCAACCACTAAAGGCAGAATTACTAAACTATCAAGAACCATCCAGCGTAATTGTAGTCGGGCCTGTGGACGGTGAGCAATGAGTAGCTCACCGTCCGTCCGTCTATTGACGACAGGCCGTGTCGACGGCGCGTTCGTGTTTAACTCATCACGAATTCTGAGCAATTACTAGTGTTAGGAGTCTCAAACTCTGCATAGGAGATCCTTTTAGGTCGCAGGTGCTCAAAAAGACAGGATTTTACAAATTTCAACCTGGTAAGGGGGTAAAACAGGGTGGCAAAGTTAATATTATGGTTTGGTGATATTAGTTTGGTCTGCGAATTCTGAGCAATTACTAGTGTTAGGAGTCTCAAACTTTGCATAGAAGATCTTTTTAGGACGTAGGTGCTCACTAAGACAGGATTTTGCAAATTTGAAACTGGTAAGGGGGTAAACAGGGTGGCAAAGTTAATATGATGGTATGGTGATATTCATTCTAATAGTTTGGTCTGTACATATAATAGTTCTGGATAGGACTTATTTACTTTTTATGAAAAATAACTATCAATGTAATTAAATAAAAAAATAAGTCTATAGTAACTTAGGCAGTCGGGACCCATTAAAATCTAGAACGGCTCATACTCCAATAATGGGTCCCGACGGCTTAAGTTACTATAGACTTAATTTATTATTTAATTACCTTGATAGTTATTCTACATAGTTCCAGATTACAGTACTTGATTTTGTATTTTCAGTTTGGTACATTTTATACGCAGTCGGGTTTTATTTTAATTTTTTACTAGCTTTCGCCCGCGGCTTCGCCTGCGTTAAATTCGGTATAACACACCAAGCAGACCTGCAGTTTTTGCTCTTGCGCCTGATTGATTTGTAATAGCAACGCTAAGTTTTCCCTTTTCTTCCCTCGCTCTCCCTCATATCCCACTTTTTTAAAATAAAAATTAGTTTATGTCCATCTCCTGGTTCCCAACTATCTCTGTACCAAAATTCATCAAAACCGGTTTAGCCATTAAAGCGTGAAGAGGTAACAAACAAACAAACTCACTTTCGCTTTTATAATATTAGTAAGGAATAGTAAGGATGTCTGTATACGCGGGTGGAACCGCGAGGCGCAGCTATAGGCTAATAATACTTAGGAGTAGAGCAGCGGGTGAAACCGCTGAGCACAGCTAGTAAGCTATATGTTAAGTTTTAACGCAATTTTAGGTGGGGGGTAATAAATCAAAACAAAACATTCGATATAAAATCTCTTTATTGCTCTTTCGTTATTAAATAATACTTGAAGGTATAAAAATATATATTTACATCTTGGTACTTAACTTATTGACTATTTATTTGTATTATTTGAGTTTAAGGGACTATTTGTATGTTTTCTAAAATAAATCTATTTTGAAGGAATGTATTTTACGTCGTTTTTTAGTCTTCTGCTTGGATTTTTCAAATATGTTGACTTTAACTTCCCGACTAACTGTGTGCAGCTGAATACTACTATTTTATTTGGAGCGATCTGACCTCCACTACCCTGTTAGTACTGGATAGCACGCTACCCCCTGGTAAGACTGGTTGTTAGTTAGTCTGGCTACAAAATTAATATATCCTCGCAGTTTATGTACTAAGATCAGTACAAAAGATCTACGATTAAATACTTAGTTTATAGTTTCTTTCGAAAAAACTAAACCTGAGAAATTGAAAGGTTACAAACATTATTATATAAATTTCATAATCGTTTCCAGTTATGTACTAATGTTACAATAGGTACGTATTTTGTTAGAATTACTGTGCAGTCAATACAAGTTTTCACTGATGTTTTTAACAATCAGTATAAAAAAACCGAAGACCATCGATTTATAGAAAACAATTATTAATTGATTTAATATTTACAAGATTTATGTAGTAAAAAACTATCATAATACCTGAAAATCTTTAACACTACATATTATAAAATAAAAGTCGCTTCCCGCTGTCCGTCTATTCCAATGTATGCTTGGATATTTAAAACTACGCAAAGGATTTTGATGCGGTTTTTTAATAATAGATAGAGTGAGTTAAGAGGAAGTTTTAAATGTATAATATTAGTATCAACATTGCACCCGGGGCGAGTTGCTAGTAGAGTTTTAAAAACACAAGCACAAAATTAACAATTTACATCACATAAAAATGCGCCCGCGCTTATAATTATGTCCTACTAACGTAGGCTTAATAGAAATTTTATAAAAAATATATATTTTATTTTCTGAAGTTGGTCCCTTTAAAAACTAGTCTTAATATAATGTCTTAAATATTATTGTATTTTGTAATTTACAATATATTTATATGGCAGTAGTCAACTCAAGAATAGGGGAAAATAATTTAGATTACAAATCTAAGGTTAGACTAAAGATTGGCTAAGATTTAATGAGATTCAAGACAAGATTTTAGTCACAATTTAAAGAAAAATATACTTTGAAAAGGTCTTTTATGCAGTCTAGGGTTTCAAGATTTGTCTTTTTGAAGCTCATATTGTGATGTCTAATATAAAATATTTAAAAAAAAATCCTTTGTCACTAAGGATTTCAGGCATCATTTAAATAAATTAAGTTTATTTATCTCATCATAATAAAACTATGCACATAATCAAATCATCACTACATAGAGACTAGTATCTATTTTAGAATACATTGTGGAGAGAAAAACTCAATGTAAAGTTTAGAACTAGCTCTTAAAAAAATTACCATCTCCAAAACGGAAACCCTTGAAATAATTATAAAAAAATAATTAAGTATTTATAAGGAATTTGTTCCTACAATAAAAATAATTGGACGTTGTCAATGTATCACAATAAGAATGTTTTTTTTTATAAAATGGTAACAAAAATATAAATTATATCTTCAGACAGTCTTATTTTGAGTAACGAGAGTTACTTCATTTGTAACATACTTTTTATTGTAGCTGTAAATATTGTTACATTGTATGAGATTCAGAGTAAATGTTACAAATATAGTATTTTCGTTTAAAATTAATGTAATACATTGTCAACATGCACTAACTAGTTACAGCATATTTACACTTAGCTTTATATTTATAAATCTGCCACCATTTTGTGTTGACGTATCTGCAAAAAAAAACATTAATTATAATTTTTTTCTTGGAAATTATTATCAATTGGTACTTGCAATTTGTATTACCCAGTACTAACTGGGTTGTGGAGGACAGATAGGCATCGCTCCATTTAAAATAGAGGTATTCAGCTGCATCTGGTTAGACTGGAAGCCGACCCCAACAATGTTAGGAAAACGCTAGGCAGATGATAGTATATTGAATTTGTTGACAAAAAGTCTCGAAATTGTTTGAAAGTGTGGACAAACTGACTGGACCAGACTCCTGACTGGCAGCGGACCAGACTAGTCCACACTGGGTTTTGACAGATAACGCACTGAAGTAGACGACGAGTCCGGTATCCGAGAGCTTTATTAATTACTATTGGGACATACTATGATGATGACTGATACTGATGTCAGTTGTACTTACCATCAGAGTACTCCCAACCCTGAGGGTCTAGGTGGCGGTTCTGGCGTATCTGGTGATGGCGGCTTAAACGTACTGCCCTGGAGACATAAATATTACATGAATAAAGTATAGTACACCAAATGATAAGGCTAGGCAGTAGCAGTGTTGCGGGTTGTTCGAAAGAGAAACCGCGGCCCCGGAACATAAAGGGCACAAGAAGGAACATGGGTGGGTTTTAGTCAGTACAAGTCCGACCCTCCTCCCCGCTCCGCCCAGAATGAGGGAAGTTATTTGGTGATTTCCCGTCCGCAAAAAAAGGCAGTAGCAATTGTAGTACTTTTTCTATGCAGCTATCAAAATATACGCTACAAGTTGGACGTATTCATGAAAAATTGGTCTACATCAGCCAATAGCTGGGAAAAAAATGAGTCGGGATGCCTTTACCCAGCTGTGGGACGTTATGAGTTGTTTTCATAATAAATTGCATAGACATACCTGGAACCCTAGGGCAGCTTCGAGCGGTGTGGGTGACTCGCCACCTAGCGTGGCGTAGTCCCCGAACCTCTCGGTCGTTCGACTGCCTTGTATCGTTGCGTAAGTGTTGTCAGTCTGAAAAAAAACAGGTTTTATTTTTATTATTTTTCAGTCACGGAATCACGCGTGGTCACATATGAAAGGTCTGGTCATATGAAATGGATTAACTTTCTTTCAACTCTTTGGAATGACGTCATCAAGTTCAGTATTATGTCATCAAGTTTGACGACATAGTGGCGCAATGGCTGAGCGATCGACTGCTGCGCTGCGTGTCGCGGGTTCGTTTCCCGCACGGAACAAATATTTGTATGACCTGCAGATAGTTATTCCGGGTCTGGCTGTTTGTGTATGTGAGTTTAAATGTTTGTAAACGCACCCCCACGATACATGAGAAATCCTAGTGTGGGGCAACGTTTTTTTTTTAAATAACAATGATATTTAAGCAGATACTTTTATCGCCGTATTCACGTATTGACTATACTGTATCAACAACAGACTGAAGCAGAATAAAGTTAATAAACTTATGAAAAAGAAGTTGATGTGAAGACAGCCGTTTCAAAAAATACGAAGCATTCCATGATCATACCGGTGCTGGCTCAGCAGGTGGCTGTTCGTTCTGGTCTCCGAAGACGTTCATGGTGAGTTCCTGCTCCTCGTAGGGTCGCAGCTTGGTCTCCAGCCACAATGGGTTCTCTGTCGTGGACAGCTCCTCCAGGATGCGACGCCGCGCCAGACTGTCCCCCTTACTGGATTGCAGGGATGGTGGGGGTATTACCCTGGGAGAAGAGATGAGGGATTAATTTTTGAGCAATCTTGTTAAATCTCAAAATTAAAGTAATTCAGACAGGGTTGGTACGAAAGATGAAAGATTTAACACCGTTTTGTTTAGTTAACCTTTCAATCTTTGACAATATTTATCTAATAAAATGAAAATGTTAAACGAAAAGGTAATATTATTTAAAAGTTACTAACCAGTGTTTCAGACATGCGCATACGACGATAAATGTCACGATGCCAGTGAATAACACAATTAGTAGTGCTATTAACGCTGCTAACGCTGGGTCAAAGCTGTCCGGGGCTAGAAAAGGGAGACACTATTAAGAATACATACATCAAACGTAAACCTAACCTACATTTACATTGATTCAAATGAAGAAACTTTATCATTGCGACCGAGGCGGAGTTCACACACGAGCCGTTAGGCGAGGGTGTTATGGAGTTGAGAACAGCAGTGACAAATTCTCACGTGAATTAAACGACCTTTTTCAATACATTTACGGAGGAATTAAATAAATAAACTAAACTTTTTTTTTCAGTAATCACCATGAAACTATGATTTAATTTGTATTTTTCCGCGTTTTGACTTTTCAGGCTTAAGTATAATATTAAAAATAAGAAAATCAAATATTTGTTTAATTTAGAACTAATAAATAAATGTCAATTAGTTGTTATTTATAAGCAAATTATTTTATAAATTATTTGTGATATGATTTGTGTTTATAAACATTGGCCTCGTTGCTCTAAATAAATGACACTGCCGGCTTTAGGGATTCGTATTTTTTTATTGTTATCCGTGGAGAAATCAGAAAAAAAAATGAAAGCCCTCGTTGCGATAAATGAGAAGAAAGCACGCGTATAAAATACATTGCATGTTAAACCTAATCAGAGTGCAATAAGAGCCAGTTTTCGAGGAAGTGTATTAAGTTGCAGCAATGATTAAACAAAGGGTCGTTGCAACTAGTACCGCATAAGTGCTTGACATAACAAAAAAAAACGCATCTATTATATATACCTTTTGAAGTAGCACTAGCAGCGATCAGGGTCTCTACTCCAAACTCCTGGTAGATATCCTTGAGCTCATCGTACTTGGAATCGATCGTTTCTAGTACCTTCTCCACAGGTAGCACCTGGTATGTGGTTGGGTCTACAGCGTGGAGGTGGATCTCACACCTGGGGAGAGTACAAGAGGTTTTATTTTGGTGCTGGAGTTTGTAAAGTTTTTTTGTAGAAATAATTGTCTTTTTTTTCGAAAAATCCGTGGATTTTTTCTAAGGAGCAAGGCTGTTGGAATGTAAACATAATTACAAGATACTAATATTCACTCTATGTATGTTTTTGCTTATCTGTATTGTTGTCTGTGGTAACTGTGATTATCTATGCCTATTCATTACTTTTTCTGTTCAATAAACA
This sequence comes from Ochropleura plecta, assembly GCA_905475445.1. Classification (NCBI taxonomy): domain Eukaryota; kingdom Metazoa; phylum Arthropoda; class Insecta; order Lepidoptera; family Noctuidae; genus Ochropleura; species Ochropleura plecta. The sequence goes on along the minus strand of FR997733.1, from coordinate 1,942,212 downwards.
CGTACTATTTTCTATCTCGTGGTATTATTTCCTATAAAGACAAAAATAGTCAAAATATAAAAAAACATGCTTTCAAAATATCGTAAGATGAATCAGAACGACGCGGTCCAGAATCCGATTCAAAGATTTTTTGTGTGGACAGAGGAGTTGTAATCCGGTCATAATTTAAGTCCAGACGATTTGTACTTAGTGTCAATAGGAACAGCTTTTTTATATTAACTAACAACCACTCGCAAAAATATGTAGACTTACCAGTCATCGTACCGCCTGTCAGCCTGCACCAGCGGCAGCCTGCGGCCAGGCACCAGCAGCGCGCCCGACGCGGCGGCGAGGCGCGACTGCACGCCCGACACGGCCGCGCTGCAGCTGCGGGACACTACCATGCGGATCAGGGACGAGCGGTCTATGATCCATACCTGAGAATGAAGTAAAATTCTAATTTACTGACTAGACCAATGATGAACTGAACTTAATAAGTGTTTTTCACAGATTTCGTAAATTTTCTACATCTCTCCCTTACTTTATTTTAGATTACGTTGCTGACCAATATAACAATTTCAGCTCCAAGATGGCTGCGACTTATTAGGGGCAACTAAACACACACGACGCGTAAGTATTGTGGAACCATTTCATATTAAAACAAGATATTAGTAAACTAGCTGTGCCCGCGACTTCGTCCGCGTGGAATAGTATTTTGGGCATCATATTTATTTTTGCAAACAACCTCCTCAGCTTTATAAATTATAACTGTTACCCACGACTTTGTCCGCGTCTTAGCCCAAGTTCCAGAATTCTGTGAGGATAAACGTTGAGAACGTTCAGCGCTTGATTCCCGTAGTCGGTTCACCAATGTTCGAGAACTCTGTGAGGCTAAACGTTGAGAACGTTCAGCGCTTGATTCCCGTAGTCGGTTCACCAAAGTTCGAGAACTCTGTGAGGCTAAACGTTGAGAACGTTCAGCGCTTGATTCCCGTAGTCGGTTCACCAATGTTCGAGAACTCTGTGAGGCTAAACGTTGAGAACGTTCAGCGCTTGATTCCCGTAGTCGGTTCACCAATGTTCGAGAACTCTGTGAGGCTAAACGTTGAGAACGTTCAGCGCTTGATTCCCGTAGTCGGTTCACCAAAGTTCGAGAACTCTGTGAGGCTAAACGTTGAGAACGTTCAGCGCTTGATTCCCGTAGTCGGTTCACCAATGTTCGAGAACTCTGTGAGGCTAAACGTTGAGAACGTTCAGCGCTTGATTCCCGTAGTCGGTTCACCAATGTTCGAGAACTCTGTGAGGCTAAACGTTGAGAACGTTTAGCGCTTGATTCCCGTAGTCGGTTCACCAAAGTTCGAGAACTCTGTGAGGCTAAACGTTGAGAACGTTCAGCGCTTGATTCCCGTAGTCGGTTCACCAATGTTCGAGAACTCTGTGAGGCTAAACGTTGAGAACGTTCAGCGCTTGATTCCCGTAGTCGGTTCACCAATGTTCGAGAACTCTGTGAGGCTAAACGTTGAGAACGTTCAGCGCTTGATTCCCGTTCTCGGTTTATCAAAGTTCGGAAATTTTGTAAGGATAAACGTTCAGCGCTTGATTCCCGTTGACGGTTTGCCGAAGTTCGGAAATGTTGTAAGGATAAACGTTCAGCGCTTGCTTCCCGTTGACGGTTTGCCGAAGTTCGGAAATTTTGTGAGGCTAGATACTGCGAACGTTCAACGATCGATTCATTAGCACGGTTTTGTTCACTGATTCCTCGTTGAGTAGCCAACCTATGCATATTTTCATTCTCTATTTCACTGCTGCGCAAAGCTCGCAGCCGCTTTGCGGTAACAGTCTGCCGAGAAAGCTGAGTTCTTTTTCTAGGCATTATAGTGACGAAGAAAGAAAATAGGAAATGAAAACTTAACCAAACCGTAACTCGTAATCAAGAAAAAACAAACGTAAGGTTAATAATTAGGATTACCTGTATTTGGTACTTACGTAAAATATAAGGTTAACTAACTGTGTACTTAAACTAAAACCTAACCTAATAAGGGCTGATTTTTTAATAGTCAGATAATTTTTATCTGAGGAATAAAAATAGCAGTTTGACATACATATTTTCTATAGATAAGCTGTCAAACCGCCATTTTTATTCCTCAGATAAAAGTTATCTGACTATTGAATAAACAGCCCTAAGAATAATTATGTAGATGACACCTATTTACAGGTATTATCTACAATTTTTTTTTAATAATTGTGAAATTTATAAAAAAAAAATAGCTCATGTGGAGCTCGTGGCTAAATAATAGCAGCCGCTCGGGTCGATCTTTAGGTTAAGCCGCGCTTGCCTAGGTTGGTCTGTGGATGGGTGACCAGTGACCACCCGTTACATATCGAGTTTCCTCCGTGCCTCGGAAAGCACGTTAAGCCGTTGGTCCCGGCTGTCATTTGTAGATCTTTGACAGTCTTAACAGGTAGTCAGTGTTCCAAAAGTCTGACAACCAGTCTTACCAAGGGGTATCGTATTACCCAGTATTAACTGGTTGTGGAGGTCAGATAAGCAGTCGCTCCATGTAAAATACTGATATTCAGCTGCATCCGATTAGACTGGACCCCAACATAGTTGGGAAAAGGCTAGGCAGATGATGAATAAATGTGAAATTATTAGAACCAAAATATTATCCTTGACAATCGTAGAGCTAGACCCCCCCTCCGCGTCGCCCGCAAGCAACGCCTCTCCTCGCCCATGCCCAGCGTCATGTTTTGCACATCATGCGGCGCGTGTGAATTTTATATCGGAGTTATTTTAAAATTGTAATATCTTCTAAGATGTTCATTGAAATTAAGTGATGTCAAAGACAATTTTGTTCACAACTAAATACTGTTAATCAACAACACATTTATTTGGATAAAGATTAATATTATTATGTTGAAACAACTCTAACAAATAATTGGTAATCATGCATTAATTTTGACCAAATTTGATTACCATAAAAACGGTTCTAGTGACTTAATCTTAAAAGATAGACATATACCGTCAAGGACATTTTTTTAGATCATTTCAAGAGAAATAATTCTTTTCTACATATTTTTTTGATATCTTGAACCGTTTTCGCAGCGCACGCAACGGAAGCCCTCAAAGATGAATAATTTTCCCCGTTTTTTTCACATTTTCCATTGTTTCTTCGCTCCTATTAGTCGCAGCGTGATGTTATATAGCCTAAAGCCTTCCTCGATAAATGGTCTATTCAACACAAAAAGAATTTTTCAATTCGAACCAGTGGTTCCTGAGATTAGCGCGTTCAAACAAACAAACAAACAAACAAACAAACTCTTCAGCTTTATAATATTAATAATAAATAATATATAGTATAGATAAGCTTATATTGTATCTGTTTTTATTAGTTATCTAACTTGATTTTCTATTTTTTTCTTTCCTTTATTTAAAAAATCTACCTGTATCCGTTATAGACTTGGGAACCACTCCAACAATGTGCCCCAAACCTATTTCATTAGAAAGGCAATAATGTAAAAATGGATTTAGACCAAACATAACATCACGCTACGATAGTAAGGAGCCGAGCTGCTTAACCCGGATAGCAAAAAAAATTTTTTTCATTATACTTCCTCGAAAACTGAGTCTTATTGCAGTACAATTACGATCAATGTGCAATGTATTTCACACGCGTGTTTTTTTATCTCATTTATATATACAGGGTTATTTGTAAAACACTGGCAACGTCTCAGGACCATGTTACTAACATCATAATCAACAACTTTTGTTATTTATCATATTTTAGTTCATCAGATTTTCATACAAAAAAAAAATGAAATTGAACGCTCTAATTGTTACGAAATCCATGCGTAGCAAACGTACCTACAAGCGGCGGTGTAGGTATGTAGGTACAGCAAAATACGGAGTTGAAATGTGTTAGATCGGACAACGAAATCTTGAAGATTTGTTTGGTAAATGTATAAAATTTTGTAAAAAATCATAGAACAAAAGTTGTTGTTTATGATGATTGTAATACAGTCCTGCAAGGTTGTCGGTGATTTACAAATAACCCTGTATATTCACTTACTATTACAATTAGTTACTTACAAAAACTTGAGCCTTTGCTTGCCTGTGTGGCGGTGCAAGTTCTTGTGCGATGATGTCCAACACAAATCGATCTTGATTGTATTCTGCCATGTAGTGTGCCGTCATCAATATTCCTGGAAATGAAACATTAAGGTTTACAATCTTTTATGTAAGGGATGATTTGGTTTTTGCAGATGCGTTTAAGTACGACTTATACGGAAATGGTCAGAGATTGTAGTGGCACCAAAACATGAAAATGGCTCACCAAAATTAACTGTTATTTTGAAGGAACGTTGAAGATATTCAGCAAAGATGAACGATTTGGAAAGACGAAGACAAAATCCGGCACAACAAAAAAAAAGAAAAAACAATTTCGGCAACTACAGTACTTTCATAAGTTATTATGTCTTGTGACTGGGACTGTAGCAGCATCATTTTTTTGTTCTTGTTTTTATGACATTCAAAAGTGCTTGTAATGGTCTAATTGAAATAAATGCTTTGAGTTTGAGTTTGAGTTTGATGGATAATCCTCAAAAAAACATCCATCAAGGCAGAGTCAGACTTTTACTGACTAAATCCCATCCATGTTCCTTCTTTTGCCCTTTGTTTTCCGGGGCTGCGGTAACTCTTTTGAACAACCCGAAAAGGTAAAGACGACGTTTGGGTTTAAATATTCTACTTATAGTAAGTCAAATATTCTACTTATAGTAAGTCAAATATTCTACTTATAGTAGTGACCACCCTATTTTTTGGTCAGGAAATAATTTACAGCTTTATCAAAGAAAAAAAAAGATAAAAAATAAAAACTGTTTATTAGACTCGCACAGCATAAGACAATAAAACAAAATCCTTACTAATATTATAAAAGCGAAAGTGAGTTTGTTTATTTGTTACGTCTTCACGCCTAAATGGCTAAACCGATTTTGATGAATTTTGGATCAGAGATAGTTGGGACCGAGTGGAGAGTTGGAGACGGACATAGGCTCTTTAAAAAAAAAGATTGAGATATGAGGGAGAAAGAGGGAAGAAAAGGGGAAACGAATAGACGGCACGGTTGGCGCAATGGCTGAGCGATCGACTGCTGCGCTGCGTGTCGCGGGTTCGATTCCCGCCCGAAAAAAATATTTGTATGACCTGCAGATAGTTGTTTCGGGTCTGGCAGTTTGTGTATGTGAGTTTAAATGTTTGTAAACGCACCCAAGATACAGGAAAAATTCCTAGTGTGGGGCAACGTTTTATTTTAACAAAAAAAAAATCTCTGATGGGTCGTTCTCGGGTTGCTCAAAATTTTCATATACATTTTGAGGTTTACTTGTACATACATGTAAATCCGTTCAGGCATTTAGAAGTTATGATGGAATAAAGAAACTCACATACATACAAACATACATGAACCCTAAAAACATAACACACCTTTTTTGGGGCAGTCGTGTAACAAAGACAATTAATTAACTTAGTCCTCTACGAGACTAAAAGGCCCCTATCCCAGAATGGTGCTGCTACTAAAAAAAAATCTCACCATCCTGGCTGATGTTGAAAGGCGATGGCACCACACTACCACTCGGCTGCGAGGCTCCAAACTTGTACAGATTGGACGCGGCCACCATGTACACAATGGTTCCATTCTCGTCCAGGTCGGGGTCTTCAGCTATCACCGAGATTACTGGCTCGTTGACGCGCGCTGTATGTTTTATTCCTATGAAAAAAAAAACGTTTAAGTAAAACGTGAACTAGCTTTTAAGTAAGCTACAAGATAGGAGTCTGCTGGCTATTCAGATGTTTAGATGTTCCGCATAACATCTCCAATTACAAAAAAAAATATTTCAACTCGATACCTTCACGCGTTCCTAAGATAAAGGGTCTTGACAGGCATATGGACAACAAAGTGATCCTATAATCCGATTTTTGTTTTGAGGTGCGCAACCCTAAAACTGGAATATCCTCCAACCAGAGGGATATTTATTTTTGAGGACACGGTTTGCGCAGTGGCTGAGCGATCAACTGCCGCGCTGCGTGTCGCGAGTTCGATTCCCGCCCGGAACAAATGTTTTTATCTGTCTGGCTGTTTGTGTGTGTGAGTTTAAATGTTTGTAAACGCACCCACGATACAGGAGAAATTCCTAGAGTGGGGCAACGTTTTACTTTTAACAAAAAAAAACAAACTGTAGCTGATGGGTGCTTCTCGGGCTGCTGTTTATATTTTTTTTTTCTTGTCATCATCAGGTTTGTATGTAGCGTTGTGATGCCGACAAACTCTTTATCTCTTTACTAATCTTATTTTAGCTTAAGCTAGTCATTTGTGTTGAACTAACCTGCGTAATAAACCTTATGCTGGAACTTGGGTTCGTTATCGTTCTCGTCCAAGACGCGTATCTTCACGCCGGTGACGCTGGGGTCCTGTCCGTCGGTCGCGTTGTCCACCGAGTTCAAGATGGCCGCCGCATGTTCCAAGATGGGGTTATTGCTGGCGTATATTGTGAGTGAATATTCTGCCTGCTTTTCTCTGGAAATAAGTTGTACTTTTAGTATTTGCAATTGCTTTTCTTCAATTCTTTAATGGCATGGCCGATTTTGATGTTTGATGATGGCTATAATTTTGGGATAGAAAAACGTCAGTCGCATCAGTTAGTACTTAAAAAATATAATGCGTAAGGTATTAATGTAAATAGTAATTATATAATGTATATTAAAGAGAAGAGAACACAGTACCGGATCAAAATGTAGCCTACCTATGTGTGAATGTGTACCAGGTTCTAAGATATTCAAAACAGTTCAATAGTTTATGCGGGGAAGAGTTACAAACATCCATACATAAATCCATGCATCGTCACAAATGTTGCATTTATAATATTAGTAGGATGGTTACTGAGTCACGTCACTAAGCCGGCCAAGTGGCTGATTCACACCTGCTGTTTTCACTGTATCATGGTGCGGGTTCCATACAATGAAAGGGCATTTTACAAGTGATTCTTCCTTCACGACTATGAGACTCAGGGCTGTTGAAAACGGATTTTTAACGATACATTACTTCTGAAATACAATTCTTAATTCTTACCTATCAAAGGTGATGTTAGCCCTGATGATACCCGAGGTTCTGTCTACAGTAAATGCACCTTCTTGATTGCCTTCCAGGATATGGTAGTACACCATGCCGTTTTCACCTGAGTCTTTGTCCGTTGCCTTCACTGTACCTGTGCAAAAAATTAATCGATATTCGTCGAAGATATGTCCGCTGGGAGAGCGAGGGTAATGCAATCGAGGGGGCGCGGTACGATCACGCCCCGAACGCGTGGGCATGCATTACATTTCAAAAGAAAACATCGGAAACCACTAGACAGAGGCGTGTGGTTTTTTTTCAACTGTTTATGACTTACCAATAATAATTCCAGGCAGCAAGTTCTCCTTGATGCTAAACTGATGGAGTGGCGAAGCGAACCGCGGGGCGTTGTCGTTGTCGTCAACTAGTACCACAGTCAAGAGACGGAGGCTTTCGAACTTAGCTGGAGTGCCGTTGTCAACTGCTGCTATGACCAACTGAAAGAAGATTGCAGGTAAAGAACTGGTGAAGTTGATGGAAGTCTGAAAACAGCATGGATTACTATAACAACCGCAGTGCTGAAAAATGTATTTAAAATAAAATGCTTCCGCATTACAATTAAAGGAGTTTTAGACATTTTAGGGTATTTAATTCAGTCTTTAAAATTTCAAAGTCAAAGGTTTTTATTTGTTAAACATAGGTGTAAAAGGTGTAAATATAAAGTAGGTATCTCCATGTTTTGCCGTAAGCGGCGTACAAATATTTAACAAAATTAAAATTCAATTACAAGAGGGTTAGCAGTAGGGGTCGCAAACCGGGATACCGAATTTCGAAAATACCGGAATACCGGGCCAAAATTCGGTCTTATTAATACCGGTATTCATTTCACAAAAACCGGGATATTCGGTATTTTCGGTTTTAGTAAAATAAATAAAAATTATGCGCCATTTAATTAAAATTACGCGCGCGCGAGTTTGTTCACCTTACGACAAGACTGATGAATCCGGCGACAGCCGAGTTGCCGAACTTCATTCTCATTACAAGGCTAAACCAACAATTTAATTTTAAATATTTCTTAGTAAAAACATAGAAAACAAAAAGAAAACCTTTAAAAATACAAAAAAAGTAACCCACCGGTATCGAGAACAGGGTCCAAGCTACCAGCGGTCAGGGCTCCAGAGAAAGGAACCTCCTAACAATACGAGCCGTGTCCAAGAGTACCGCTTTCTGTATCAAACCCTTGATCTAGCTGCCTAACGAGAGCCTCCTCAGGTATTGGCCGAGGCTCTTGGCAATTAAGCCAGTGGCTGTAACGACTACCGGCACAATCGCTGAGTCCACATCCCACATGTCGACAACCTCGCGAGGCAAGTCAATATACTTGTTTCGTTTATCTTTTTCGGCTTTCACGAGGTTCTCGTCATGTGGAACCGTTATGTCAATAATCATTGCGCGCCGCTCTGATCGGTTCACCACCACTATATCAGGTTTATTTGCAACAATAGTACTGTCAGTGATGATGGATCGATCCCAGTACAATGTGATATTGCCATGTTCGAGATCCGGGTCGGGCACATACCTATAGTACTCCACTTTCGATTCCACAAGGCTGTGTTTTAGAGCAAGTTGTTGATGGATAATCCTGGCTACAACAAGGTTGTGCCTATGCAAGTACTCTCCGTTAGCAAAACGAGAACAACCAGAGATAATGTGATGAATTGATTCACCCGGACGGTACTGACGGTAGTATGCTCGACATATGTCAACCGTATCATCCTTCACAATAAATCTCCGGTAGTTATTCGTCATCATAACTTCATCCATGATTGCACAGACAAAACCTTCGGTTTCGCCAAAGAGGTCACCGGAACGTAGCCTGGCTACGTTAACACACCGTAACCACATCTCGATGCATCCCTACGTCGGCTTCCAAGAAATATTCCCTGAGACTGCATAAAAATTGCATATCTCGCGATTGTGGAGAGTCTTGGCGAAAGCCTCGACCTCCACTGCTCCGCGGGAAATACAGTCATAACCCAAGAACGTGGCTGATGCATCCGATATGCCGTCAACAATGTACGCACCTTCCTATCCAGGGCATCTAGTTCTGTTTGAGTTCATTTGAGTATGCCGAAGGAGTACCTACATCTAAACCGGCAATAAAGGAATAAAAGGGCATTTAGTATTAGTAAATTATTGCTAAGAACTAACTGATTGATTACCAACTTATCCAATAATAAATATCAATGAAAATTTTGTTTTATTTAGAAGATAAATTGATTTAGGTACCTACTTACCATTCCTCCGGAAACTAACTTTATTGTACAAAATTTGCTAACTTTAGCTTAATCCCGGAAATATCGAAAATACCGGATTATCGGTATTGGTCTGGACCCAATACCGAAAATACCGGTTTTGCTAAAATGATTCGGTATTGCGACCCCTAGTTAGCAGCAACCTGCCTTAAAAAATTACAAATTAAATTTAACATTTTTTTATTCTGTAGGTAATAGATTATTTAATATTGTTAAGAAACATCAACATTAATTCTATTAGTATCTACAGATTAACTACATCATAGTGCACATATTTTTTACCTGTCTAATCCACTGAGCTTGTATCGTCATCCAGATACTCTTTAATACTGTAGTATGCCTTTTCAGTTAAATATTTGAATAAGAACTTTTTAAACTCATTGAACTCTTTTTTTTCTCTTATGGGCTTAGGTATTTTGTTGTATATTCTGGGTGTCATACCCAGAAAACTTTTTGTGTAAAGTGCAGTGTTATGTGTATTGGCATAAATCTCATTATTACGGCGTTTAGATTTCAGTGATTCGAATAACTGTGGGTTACATTTTACAAAGACTGCTGTCTCATAAATAAACAAACACGGTAGGGTAAGTATGTTATATTTTTTGAATAATGGCAAGCAACTATCTGTTGATTTTAGTTTGAAAACAGATCTTAAGCATTTCTTTTGTGTCCTAAATGCGATGTCGTTATCTGTGGAATTTCCCCAGTACAGAACTCCGAAGCGTAGTGTAGATGTTACGTATGCATTGTAAGCTATTAGAACCACGGATTGAGCAACAATTTTTCTCAAGTTGTATAAAGCATATGAATATTGATTCAGTTTTTTACAGATAATTTCTATGTGTGTTTTCCAGGATAAATGACTATCTAAATGTAGGCCTAAGAACCTGGCATTGTTGGTATCGGCAATTTTTACATTTTCATAAGCTATATTTAATTGTGATTGGTTTGTACGCTGATAAAATGACATTATTTTAGATTTATTTTTAATTTATTTACTTTTATCCAATTAATTATATATTGTAAGGAATTATTAATATCATTTTCGTATTCATTAATATCATTGTATGGAACAATTAGTGTGCTGTCATCAGCAAATAAAATAGTTTTGTGAGCAGTGCACTTTGAAAGATCATTAATATATATTATGAAGAGCAAAGGCCCAAGAACACTTCCTTGAGGAACCCCACATCTTGTGATCCTAATTGATGACATGTACATTGTCTCTTTTTTTGTCTTTGGACAAATTCTGTTTATTTATAAAACATTTCAGAATGAAACAAAAATACAAAAGATATTTCTATAAACCTTCGGAATCGATAAAACTGGCAGAAGGCCATCAGCATCATCGTTCTGAAAAGATGATAGAGAATGATAAACAATGCATTTTGTCCTGAAGCAACAAAATAAAAAACCGTATATACAAAATTAACAAACACACATTTCCAGTACCCAGTCGAACAAACTAATCTACTTGTTTTAAAATTCGGAAATGTAACTAACCTGATACTCAGCCTTATGCTCCCTATCCAGGAAGGTCTTAGTCCTGAGCTCCCCAGTATCCTTATCCAGGCTGAACTCCGACGTCTCCCCTACGTTCTGATTGTCCACCTTGAGGAAGTAAGACACGCGGCCATTTTCTCCGCTGTCTTCATCGGTGGCCTTTATTGTGGTGATGAGGTAGTCGGATTGGGCTGCGTTCTGTGGATGAGGGTTGGTGTTAAGGTTGGTTAAGAAGTGTATTGATTTACAACATTGTATTAATGTGGCTGGTACCTGATTATGCATTCGCTCGCGTATCTTTCTTTTTGCCAAAGCCAGACTTGCAAATAATTAGCAAAATGATTATTGTATAGAGAAATTGATTGGTATCCGAAGCTATAGTGGAAGCTGCAGAAGATTGTAAGACTATCTTTGCAATGTATAGAATCAATTCTCTAGTATTGTATAATTATTAAGCCCATATGTGAGTGCTATGTATTATTATTGACTTGACGAAGCCCTGGTGGTTGATAGTGTCATGCTCACTTAAATGTCTCGCTGATGGTGGCGGGTGTGTCGGGTCATTTAGCTCCCTTCAAAATGGTCGAGCTGAATGGGGCTGATCCATACGTCATGTTCGTGAACGGGCGCTGTCAGTTGGGACTGGTCATTTTTTTAGCTACCACGGTTCATTTTTAACTTATTTAGATTTTAAATTAAATTTTGCTTTTTATTTACTCTGGACGCTCTTACTGTGCACGTCTTTCTACATCGTTCTCACATATTTGTATAATCTCAACATGAATGATGTAAATACAATTTTGTAAAAATATTATAATTTATAAGAGTGTCCATGGAGTTTCTTGCCCATTCTTCTCCATAGAGATCATCGCTTTGGAATGGGCAACTACAGTACTTTCACAAGTTATTATGCCTTGTGACCGGGACTGTAGATTAGTTTTGTTTCTTGACATTCAAAAGTGCCTGTAATGGTCTAATTGAAATAAATGGTTTTGAATTTTGAATTTGAATTTGAATTTAAATATAGACCGATTTGAATGGCAAGAATTTTTTTATGACTTCTAAACTGTTATCTTAAATAGGCTCAAATTCTGTGCTGTGCCTGTTGACGCTGAGCACGGTGATGTCGACGCGCGCCGTAAGGTTACCTCAGGTATGTCGAGCTGCCTGATGTGTTCCGGCGGCTGCGTGTGTCGGGGGCTGTGCCTGTTGACGCTGAGCACGGTGATGTCGACGCGCGCCGTAAGGTTACCTCAGGTATGTCGAGCTGCCTGATGTGTTCCGGCGGCTGCGTGTGTCGGGGGCTGTGCCTGTTGACGCTCAGCACGGTGATGTCGACGCGCGCCGTAAGGTTACCTCAGGTATGTCGAGCTGCCTGATGTGTTCCGGCGGCTGCGTGTGTCGGGGGCTGTGCCTGTTGACGCTGAGCACGGTGATGTCGACGCGCGCCGTAAGGTTACCTCAGGTATGTCGAGCTGCCTGATGTGTTCCGGCGGCTGCGTGTGTCGGGGGCTGTGCCTGTTGACGCTGAGCACGGTGATGTCGACGCGCGCCGTAAGGTTACCTCAGGTATGTCGAGCTGCCTGATGTGTTCCGGCGGCTGCGTGTGTCGGGGGCTGTGCCTGTTGACGCTGAGCACGGTGATGTCGACGCGCGCCGTAAGGTTACCTCAGGTATGTCGAGCTGCCTGATGTGTTCCGGCGGCTGCGTGTGTCGGGGGCTGTGCCTGTTGACGCTGAGCACGGTGATGTCGACGCGCGCCGTAAGGTTACCTCAGGTATGTCGAGCTGCCTGATGTGTTCCGGCGGCTGCGTGTGTCGGGGGCTGTGCCTGTTGACGCTCAGCACGGTGATGTCGACGCGCGCCGTAAGGTTACCTCAGGCATGTCGAGCTGCCTGATGTGCTCCGGCGGCTGCGTGTGTCGGGGGCTGTGCCTGTTGACGCTCAGCACGGTGATGTCGACGCGCGCCGTAAGGTTACCTCAGGTATGTCGAGCTGCCTGATGTGTTCCGGCGGCTGCGTGTGTCGGGGGCTGTGCCTGTTGACGCTGAGCACGGTGATGTCGACGCGCGCCGTAAGGTTACCTCAGGTATGTCGAGCTGCCTGATGTGTTCCGGCGGCTGCGTGTGTCGGGGGCTGTGCCTGTTGACGCTCAGCACGGTGATGTCGACGCGCGCCGTAAGGTTACCTCAGGTATGTCGAGCTGCCTGATGTGTTCCGGCGGCTGCGTGTGTCGGGGGCTGTGCCTGTTGACGCTGAGCACGGTGATGTCGACGCGCGCCGTAAGGTTACCTCAGGTATGTCGAGCTGCCTGATGTGTTCCGGCGGCTGCGTGTGTCGGGGGCTGTGCCTGTTGACGCTGAGCACGGTGATGTCGACGCGCGCCGTAAGGTTACCTCAGGTATGTCGAGCTGCCTGATGTGTTCCGGCGGCTGCGTGTGTCGGGGGCTGTGCCTGTTGACGCTCAGCACGGTGATGTCGACGCGCGCGAGGTCCTCATGCGGGCCGCTCCCCGCTCCGTCCCGCGCGGACACCTGCAGCTGGTACGTTCTGTTGCCCACCACGGCCGCAGCGGGGTAGATGATGCCGTTAGATGGGTCTACGGTGAACACGCCTGGAGGAGATGGGAATCATTAAAAACTGGCTTCTCGTCTAAACTATTATCAATTTGTAACGTAGTGTCGTTAATTTTATAAATAATGGAATAATCTAGTGAAACCACAGCCGTAACAATACTAGGAACGATCGCCCTAAATCACTAAACATCAAAAATTTGCTGGTACATTAGTGATGCGCGCGGTCAGCATATCGGCGCACAACAAAGAACACGGCAGGTTACAGCAGCACTAGACGCGCGCGGTGACCGTATGCAGGTACGGACAATCAGGTTAATAACTTTGTATTTTTATCATGATACATTTAAATTTTGTGCATAGATTCTGTATATAAAAATACTAGACACGTGTTTCAGGATTCGCATAAACTCTAACTAATTCAGGCCTATTGTTCAGTAGAAGATTTATTACCTAACGATAAAAAAGGATGTAACAGTCCAATTTTTAAATTAACCTTAACATCAAATAATTTACGACGAAGCAACGAAGTAACTAATAATGGGACTGACAATGCCAATCTTTTTGCTTCTCATTTATATTTTATTACCGATCCAAATTGTAATTCAACAACAGATATCAAAGCATCAGAGTGTTAAGAAGTATTAAATTTACGCGTGAAGGAGTTTTTGTAAAAAAAAAAAATGATGACTCCAATAAGGGTGCCGGTCCTGATTCTATTCCACCTGTTTTCGTTAAGTCGTGTGGTAAAGCATTTGCAAATCCGCTGTGTCTGTTATTTAATCGATCTTTGCAGTCGGGTGTATTCTGCAGAGAATGGAAAAAGGACCGTATTGTGCCTGTTCTCTAAAAAGGTGTCTAGAGCAACATCAACAACTACAGGCCGATTTCATTACTATCATGTTTCTCGAAGCTCTTTGAATGTCTCGTTTGTCTCATTCAAACCAGTTACATAGATGCCAAGCTTTCTGTTACTCAACACAGATTTTGAGTTGGACTATCTACCGAGACTGATCTGATTAGATATTTGGGTGATATTTCTGAAACGCAATATACACAGACTTTAGCAGCGCGTTCGACAAGGTGAGCCATTCACTAATGATAGCGAACCTCGAACGCAGTGGTTTACACGGATCGTTTTTGAGGTGGTTTGCGTCTTAACTTATAAATCGCTCTGAGTTCGTTGCAGTCAACGGCTATGTTTCTTACAAATTTCACGTACGATCTGGAGTTCCACAAGGCTTTTATCTTGGTTCAATTCTGTTTTTGATATTTGTAGACGATTTCACAAGTGAAATTAGGCATTGTGAAGCTTTGCTGTACGCCGATAGCTTAAAAAATTATAAAAAGCACGGGTCCTGCTTACAGTACAGGCTTTTTCAAAGGGACTTAATAAATATTGAAAACTGGTGCATAGCAAAAAATACGTCTCTAAACATTCGTTCATTTACATACGTTTTCCCAGAAAACAGTCATCTTTTTCCAACTCATATTCTGCGGTACGGTAAGCTCAAAATAAGAGTTACGACATTTCTTTACGACTTAAAATACCTTAAAACTTTCTTACCCGGCTCACTCTGCTCCACAATCTTATACTCAATCTTCCCATTGATCCCTTCGTCTTTATCTTCGGCCAACACCTGCAAGATGGCCGCCGGAGGGTTCAGCTGCAAGTTCTCAGCTATTGTGCTCTTGTATACCTTCTGGCTGAAGATGGGCGGGTGGTCGTTTATGTCTAGGATTTTTATATGGACCTAAGGACAAAATTCACAAATTAATAGAACAGAATAACATTGCAGAAACTTTCGTAAGTTCTCAATGTGACGATTATATTAACTGGCTACTATCGAATATTTTGTTTGAACCGAAAAAAATCTCATGTTTTGCTTTGTCATTGCGACCGGGGCGGATTTAACGCACGAACCGGCAGGCGATACCTTACCATATTGTTAACAATATAATCAATATAAAATATATTCACGCCAAGAATCGATTCCAAAAAACTTAGACATAAACTTACTTAATCAACACTTCTCTTCTTCATCCCAGATCAATGGGACCGTGAAGGCAGCTACGGTAAACGATCTTTCAAACCTTCCAACTCCGGATCATCCCCCATTTACTTTTAGTCAATTCTCTGATTGTGATGTTAAGAAGAGTGTACTTTCGATTACATCTAATGCGGTTGGTAGTGACTGTGTCAGTCGTAAGATGATTCTTCCTGTCCTTGACGAAATCCTTCCTATCCTGTGTCATATCCTAAATTACTCTATATCCTTTGGTGTCTTTCCGTCGATGTGGAAAGAGGCCAAGATCAAAAAATCAAATCCAACTTCTTTTTCAGAATACCGCCCAATCTCCATATTACCTTTTATCTCCAAAGTCCTTTAACGCCTTGTCCATGATCAGCTAAGTGTTTTTCTTTGTAAAAATAGTCTGCTGAATCCTTTCCAGTCCGGTTTTCGTCCTGGTCACAGCACTGCAACTGCGCTAATTAACGTCACTGATGACATACGATTAGGCATGGAAAAAGGAAGTTTAACGGTGCTTTGCTTACTGGATTTCAGTAACGCTTTCAATACCGTCGACTTCGATATCCTGCTGGCCATGTTTCGCTCTCTTAACATATCTCCAACGGCGATTGACTGGTTTCGTAGTTACCTGTATGGCCGCCGGCAACGTGTATGTTTAGAAGAGTCGTGCTCTTCGTGGTGCGATACCTCTGCCGGTGTGCCTCAGGGCGGCGTCCTATCTCCTTTACTCTTTGCGATATTCATAAATTCAATTTCAAAGCAACTTCTTTCTTCCTACCACCTTTATGCTGACGATTTACAAATTTATAAGCAAGCTACTTACTCGAACCTAGATTACGCAATAGATATCATCAACAAGGATCTGGTTTCGATTAGCGAATGGAGTGGGGCCCATGGGTTGCAGGTAAACCCTGCAAAGACTCAGGTCATTGTTGTTGGCAGCTCAAGGATGTTCCCCAAAATAAATTGGACGCAGCTTCCCCAGGTTCAGTTTAATGGAACTACAATACCAATAAGTGACAAAGTTAAGAACCTTGGAGTTTGGATCGACCGGCATCTTTCTTGGGGTCCTCAGCTGCAGGACGTATGTCGCAAAATTTTTGCATCGGCTAAATCCCTGAGACGATTGCGAAACTTTCTTCCAACTGCTACTAAAACTGCGCTTGCTCAATCCCTATTACTTCCCATCCTTGATTACGCCGATGTCAGTTATCTTGATCTCACTGAGGCACAACTAGATGAACTTGAGCGACTTCAGAATGTCTGCATAAGATTTATATTTGGCTTGCGCAAATATGATCATGTCTCTGATTTTCGTATAAAGCTCAAGTGGTTTCCCATAAGACTTCGCCGGAATACTCATATCCTGTTTCAGCTATACAATATTTTGTTTAATCCTAGAACCCCCCCTTATCTTAAAGAACGTTTTAAGTTCCTTCATGACACACATAATAGATATCTGAGGTCATCGGAAAACCTGAGACTGGAGATGCCGCCGGTGCATTCTACTAGCTTCTATGATAAATCCTTTACAGTTCAAGCTGTACGGCTATGGAATGCCCTGCCCGTGTCTGCAAGGAGCGCTCAAACCTTGTCTATTTTTAAAACTATGGTCAAAAAGCACTACCTCTCTCCTTAAATAACAACATGAAATATTTCTTTGCTCTTCATGATTATTATTTTATATGTATATAATATGTATTAATATATAAGTATTTGTTTTTGTAATTTTTTAAAAAATTGTTTGAAAATTAATTTTGAAAAATGTTACGCCACAGACTACCTACAGTACTGTTTCTCCTCTTCTTAAATCCATCCAAAGGTTGTCTTGAAAAGATCGCTTTTAGCGATAAGACCGCCCATTGTGTCACCCTATTTATAAGTTTGTCTAGTTTTATTCTTGTTACTTGTATGGTGTACATAATAAAGAATATTCTATCTATCTATCTATATATTGTTAAGTGTTATATTTGTACCTTTTCTTATCTTTTTCACTTTAATTTTATTTCTGCTATCTGTGTTTGCCGCATCATATTGTACACTTAGTCGAACCATTGTAGGTAAACCAATATATAAATTGAAACTTGCAAAAGCTCTTGTTTCCATCAGGTGAGTACACGATTAAAAAAAATACTTACGGGAACACTGGTTGTCCTTCTAAGATGCGCAGGCGCATTATCACTAGCGACAGCCCTCAGCCACACATCCGCAGTCACCTCCCTGTCCAGGTCAGCGCCCTCCGCGACGGTGATGACGCCGGTTTTAGGGTCGATGGTAAACTGTTGTGCCAATTCTCCTGACATGCTGTAGGTTACTTCGCCGAATTCATCTAAAGAATTACAGATTATATTCAATCAGAGGCAAATGGAATTCTGAGAGATTAAAACAGGTAAATCTAACTGAAAGATTTTTTTTTTTCTTTTATGTAGCTTCAACTGTATTTCCCACCTCAGTTTAATTATTAAACTTGCTTATTAAAAGCGTTGCAAACATTTATAAGCTTTTTTATTCTGTATGCATAATTAATGATAAAATTATCGGTACAGTCTTAAACTGCACATTTTGCTGACGCTGGGTCTTGCACCCGACGTGCGTCATTCTTTTACTATAAATAAACATACTTCACAATAAATCGATGAGTATATTACTGCTACGCGGTGACTAACATTAGAGAAAGGAATCGTCAAAAGTTTTCTCTGTAACCAGTGTTCTTACGGAATAAATCTTACGGGATACAAAGTGATCTTTTCTCTTCGTACTCCAACCACTACAACAACAACTCTGCAAGTGTACGAACCGTACATAATCATTAACGTAATGTGGGCTAATGTAGTCTGTGAATAAAAGTTTTTTTTTTAATTGACTTAACATAAAGATCGACCGGCCTGCCATTATTTAGCCACGACAAAGATTTAGATTGTCCTTAAAAAAATATACCTTCATCCTTATCGACGGCGGCCACAGTGACGACCCTGGTCCCGGGCGCGGAGTGCTCGTACAGCGCGGCGTCGTAGGCGGCGGCGGCGAAGGCAGGCTCCTCGTCGTTCGCGTTGCGCACGCGCACCGTGACGCCGGCCCACGTGCTGCGCGCGGGCACGCCGCTGTCGTACGCGACCAGGGTGAAGTTAATGCTGTGGATCTTCTCGTAGTCTATGCGGGCGGCGGTTTTAACAACACCTAGGAGAATAATAAAGATGTTTTAGTATCAATTGGTCCCATTTTTGCAAACAAGAACCAACCCACAGCAAATCTGCTGTAGGTCCGTTCTTGTTTGCAAAAAAAACAATAGGAAATATACAAACAATGCAAAACTTTTTTATTTATTTTTAATATGCTTTGTCCTATTCCAACAAAATCTCTTATTGTAATTTCTAAACCACTTATTTTACAATTTATTTTTTATGTTACATATTTTTTGTGAAACGGAACGCAACTCAAAACGCTTCGTCTCAGATAATAGCGGTAGTAACGTCAAAGACAAATAGCAAAGTTATAGAAGGAAGTTGGTTTTATGTTTTACAATAAAGTCTTTTATTTCGGACTTTTAGTTATGTTATAATGATATATCATATTCATTTTCCATCGTTACTAAATGATTAGCAGATCGTCCATATAGACATAGAGAAAAAATATAGACGATAACTCATAAACTTCCTAAGCAATTTAAATAAAATTGATATGGGACCACCTGGGAAGTATACCTTATGAAACAAAAATAAAAGAATTTTGCAAATCGGTCGAGGTGTCTTTGAGTATTCGGTGAACATATAAAAAAAGATTCCGACGAATTGAAAACCTCCTTCTTTTTTTGAAGTCGGTTAAAAACAAATTTAAAGAGCTAAAACTTACCAGTAACATTATCAATGGTAAAGTAGGGGCTGGGCGGTTGTATCACAATGGCCTGCACGGGCGTCTCCCTGTCCGTGGCTACGTATGTGTTGAGCACGGTGCCTATGGGCTGCTCCTCCAGCATCGTCTCCAGGTACGAGGGTTGGGAGAACACAGGCGCGTAGCGGTT
This sequence comes from Ochropleura plecta, assembly GCA_905475445.1. Taxonomy (NCBI): domain Eukaryota; kingdom Metazoa; phylum Arthropoda; class Insecta; order Lepidoptera; family Noctuidae; genus Ochropleura; species Ochropleura plecta. The sequence continues at coordinate 1,922,685 of FR997733.1, read as the reverse complement.
CACGTCGACTATGGTGATTATTAGCTCGCCTGGGAAATAAAAATTAGAGGTGGTGAGTGGATCTGGGTATATTGAAAATCAAAAACTAGTTATTTCAGAATATAATGTTTTCAAGATGTGTCCCATTCTATTTGGGGTCGGCGCAACACGTTTTCTTCTTCCATTCTCCCCTATCAGACGACACGGCATCATTCACTCCTTTCTTCTTCATATCATTCCTTATACAATCCATCCATCTTTTCTTCATCAATCAAAATAGATAAAATGAAAATAAAATGTAAAGTATTTTGGTTATTATGTGCATTTTATAACAGTACTAGCTTTGCCCAGCGGTTTTAAGCACTGCTCAGGTCGCTATCTGAAGAATGAACGATAAGGGTGGCCCCCTTATCACTTTAGAGGTATGGAAAATAGATTTCGACCGATTTTCAGACCTACCGAATATACATATTAAAATTTCATAAAAAACGGTCAAGCCGTTTTGGAGGAGTGACACGAAGATTTCATATTTAGGACTAGCGATTTCCTCCGCAACTCAGGTCCCCGTCTGATAAGGGCCACCCTTATCACTTAGGGATATGAAAAAAAATGATTACGACCAACTCTCAACCCTACCAAATACAACATTATTTTTAGTATATGCGAAACCTGAATATAGTTTGTTCAGAATAAGTAACTGAATCGATTCCAATCATTTTTACACCATGTTATATTTTTTCCCAAAAATATTTAAAAAGTTTATAATATGGACACCATGCGACACTAAGTACCTATTCGCAAGCGCTACCCTACACTTGACCATTACGACAGTCCAAAGCCTGCCAGACAGTGGGATGGAAAACGTATCACCAGTTAATTACCTACAATACTAACTGAGACATTATTATTATCAATGAAAGCAAGGTGCGCGGCGCGGGGACGCCGTGCTCCGTTGGTGACAGTGTATTTGTACGGATATCCAGGTAACATAAAAAGCTTATAACTTTGTGGTTTTTCATGATACAGTTTTGGAATTTTGTACATAGATTCTTTATATAAAAATACTGGACAGGTGTTTCGGCTTTCGCATAAACTAAAAATAATGTTGTATACAGAAAAAAAAAAACATAAAAATCAGTCAAGCCGTTTCGGAGGAATATGGCAACTAAAACTGTGACACGAGAAATTTACATATAAAAATAAAAAAGCGAGACTGATCCCTTAAATCTATACACAAATACTATTGTTACTAGTTGTATACTGTAGCATCAATTTACGTCAAATTCCTGATAATAACTTACCATCTGCCTGTTGCAACGTGGGCGCGGATGCGTCAGTAACTCTGACAGGTAAAGTCAATACTGCCGCCCGACTCCTGTCCAACTTCTGGGATACTACTATAGTGCCATTAGGTTGCACTGAAAACCAAGAGCCGAAGATGCCTTCGTCTGAAACCTGTAGATCACAAAAAGGATAAAGTAAAAGATCCCTTTCGATGATTTTTAGGGTTCCGTAAATCAAAAGGAAAATTCGGAACCCTTTACCCTACTTTGTTGGCCGTCAGTCAAGACCTTTTATCTCGGGAGCACGTGAAGGTCGAAATGAAACCTCTCACGCGTTCCCGAGATAAATGTCTTGACGGACAGACAGACAGACGGACAATAAAGTGATCCTATAAGGGTTCCGTGTTTTTATTTTGAGGTACGGAACCATAAAAATAAAAACCATTTAAACTGAATCTGACGAGTTTTGTTACTTGTCTCCCTTAATGACTGTCTATATCAGGGATGGCCAACTGGTCGATTGCGATCGACCGGTCGAACGCGGCTAATAGTCCAGTCGATCGCGACAAGGCAAACAAAATAAATACGTCTAACTGATGCGCAACGTAATCACGTATCATATTGTGTGTGTTTTTAATAAGAATATACTGAACTACACTGTTTCAATAGAATTTTAAAAATATTATTTTTATAAATATTGTTACCTACCTAGGAATGAACAATTAAATTAATTAACTATTTTGTATGCCTTTCGACGGAAAATTGTATGAATCAAATTTTCTATCCAACATTATAATATTATACCTATATTTGTACCCTGTGTTCACAAAATGAATAAATGAATTTGAATTGAAAATTTGAAAACCAATGATGAATGAATTCTTAATTTTTTTACGTTTCGTACGTTAAAAATCGATCTTGGATTTATTCAAGTTGGCCACCCCTGGTCTATATTGATTCAAAAGTATCGGTAAATAGCTGACTTTTTGGTTTGGTGAAAACCAATTTGAATCATTCAATAGAGTGGTTAGAGCTGATTAAACCGATGTAAAAATAATGCGATCAGAAAATTTAAAAGGCATGCAAGAGCGAACATACGCGTTTGGATTCCGTCTTTAGTGAAATCCAACCTTACCCCCCCCCCCCCTCGTCTCTCATAAATAAATGCTTCTGATTCTAGAACTTAAGAGTTTCACAGAAAATGAATGATTCTCACCTCCTTCCCGTTCTTATCCACTGCCCTTATCACTCTATCCCCCATCTCATACAGCAGCGACCCATTATCCGTGATATCCGGGTCCACGGCTATCAGATTGTGGACCACGGAGCCGAGCTCGGCGTCTGCTGACACCTCCGCGCGCTGGATGGACGGCGTGAAGTATGGCTTCTTGTCGTTCACGTTGATTACGTGGACTGTGAGTTCAGTGGTCCCGGTAAGGCTGGGTGTACCTGGGAAGAGCAGATGTGGTTTTTTTTTTGTGGGAAATCACCAAACAACTTCCACTGCTCTTGGCGGAGCGGGGGAGAGTTGAGGGAGGGGGAGGGACTTGTACTGACTAAAACCCACCCCTTCCTTATATTGCCCTTTACGTTCCGGGGCCGCGGTATCTCTTTCGAACAACCCGCAACAAGTCTGATACTCGCTTGCTCTGATAGGAGTCGTTTGATGATTTCACATCCGAAAACAAAGGTTGGTTAGTGTTAGTAGGTTTTTTCTAGTATAAATTGCTTTTCCAACCATTTTCTTCCTGCTTCGATGTTTAGACAATCAAAGATCGCTTTAAAAAGATCGACAGTCATCATCAAACATTTTCAGGAAAAAACATTAAAAGAAAAACAAGAACTTTCTGACAGAAATTCTCATAGTTTGACCGCTTTTACAGATCAACCGAGAAGGAAATCAGTATAAACTAAATGGCAAGCAAAGCCGTTGTCCACTATTTAGATAGTCTCATTGTAGTTAGGTAGCAATTGTTATAGGTAGAAATAACATCTTGCTCTGTGGTGCAATCTGGCAGCTAACCTCTCTGTCTCCTCCTCTCTCCTTTAAAAGCGTGTTACTCACCCAAATCAGTAGCCACAATCTGTATCCTATACGTGTTCCGCTTATCATAGTCCAGTTTGGACGAGACAGTCACCACCCCAGTGTCGTTGTGTATCGCGAAGGAGTCCAGCGCTCCCTTCTGGATCCAGTACTTGAGCTCCGAGTTGATGCCGCTGTCCAGGTCTGTCGCACGGACCGCTGCTACTTCCGTACCTGAGGAACAAGTGTTTAGAGACCGGTTATATTACGAGACAATGAAATATTATGATGACATGGAGCTGATCTGATGATGGAGCTGGAAGGAAGGAAGGACATAGGAAGTCCGTAATAAAATGATCAATACTAACGAGATAGAGTTTTTCGTTTGATTTGTCTTGACGAGTACTTTTAACTTTTTAGTTATTTTTTATTAAAAAGTATTGTAAGAAAATGTACATATAATTGGGTATTCGGTTACTAGAGCGAATCTACTACATACGTATGACGTAACTTTAACGTAGATAGATTTCTAAAATCTAGTAAAATACTGGATGACATCGTTGGTATCACTTTCTATTAATCAATCTGACAGCAAAAACTCAATAGCAGCCTTATAAATAGCAATTTCATTTTGACATAATAACTGTAGGTAAATAGACTCAAGAGTACGTCATAGGAATGAAGAATGAATTTCATTTACCTCCAAAGAGATTTAAGATATATCTTACCAATGGGTGCATCTTCGGAGATATCAGCGTCGTACTTATCAGTATCGAACACGGGCGCGTGGTTGTTCACGTCCCGGACTGCGACCTCCACCCTGCACGTTGCGTTGTGGACTCCATCTGTTGCCTGGAACAGTGACGATCGACGATGAAAATCGATATAAACTATATCTAATATATAAAGTTCTCGTGTCACAATGTTCGTTCCCATACCCCCCCGAAACGGCTCAACCGATTCTTATTAATTTTTTTATGCATATTGAGTAGGTCTGAGAACCCTGTGCAAAATTTCAGTTTAATCGGAAACTGTAGGTCAAATTTTACTTTTAGGTGATGCAAATAAAATCTAGAATATTATTTCGGCATTCTTTATCCAATGAGATCTTACCAGTACAGTCAAGTAAATCTTGTTGCCTTCCTCCGGCGGGCTAACTCCGCCGGTGTCTGCGCGCACGGATATCTTGCCGTTGATGGGGTCGATCCAGAACGGGTGGATCGGGGGGTCGATGATCGAGTAGCGGATGTCTGATGTTGCGTCTACGTCTCGGGCTTGGACCTGGAAACAGTAATTAGTTTTGTACCCTAACTAGATCTGAGCAGAGTTTCTTGGCGTGTGAAAAATAGACCCGGAAAAAGTGATTCATGATTTGCCTTGCTTTTTCCTAACTAAGCTGTGGTCGACTTCTAGTATAACCGAAGGTAACTGAATACTAGTATTTTACTTGAAGCGACTGCTTATCTGACCTCCACAGCCCAGTGAGTACGATACCTGGTAAGACTGGTTGTAACGACTATCAAAGATCAACAAATGATAGCCCGGACTAACGATTTAACCTTTTGAACGTCATTGTCATTATATGAGACAAAAACCGGCCAAGAGCGAAACAGAAAGACAGAGCACCAAGGGTCCGATACAAACTTGCAACATAAACAGCCATATCTTTTGTCTGCGTAGACCTAGAGGATTGAATTTTTTTACAGCAAAAATGGACCACAGACTTGAGCTTATGGTTTTAATTTCAACTCTTTACCTCCACGCGTTCTCGAGATAAAGGGTCTTGACAGACAGATAGACGGACGACAAAGTGATCCAATAAGGATTCCATTTTTTTCCAGTTTGACGGGCCTGTTGGTCTAGTGGTTAGTGGCCCCGACTGCTAAGCCGGAGGTCGTGGGTTCGATTCCCACTCAGGACAAACTTTGTGTGATGAGCATGATTGTTTGTTCTGTGTCTGGGTGTGATTTATCTATAATATGTATGTATTTATAAATTATATAAGTATGTATATCAGTTGTCTGGTTACCATAACACTCTGCTTAGCTTGGGATCAGATAGCCGTGTGTGAGTTGTCCCAAGATATATATTTATATATATTTTTTTTTCTTTTTGAGGTACAGTATCTCTCAAAATTGTGGTAAAATGAGTTTCTTGGCGTGGAAGACACGCTCGGGCGTTTATGCTCTGCCGTTCAAAACAGTTAACATGGTTTCCGAGGCACGGGGAAAACTCGATTGTAAAGTATCCACGGGGCAACCTAGGCGAGGATAGCTTAACCTTAATATCGACCCGAGCGGATGTTATTATTTAGCCATAGGCTTCTCAGGTTCCAAATTACATGAGCATAGTGAGTTTATTACTGAGGAGCTCGTGGCTAAATAAATAGCAGCCGCTCGGGTCGATCTTTAGGTTAAGCCGCGCTTGCCTAGGTTGGTCTGTGGATGGGTGACCACCCGTTACATACCGAGTTTCCTCCGTGCCTCGGAAAAGCACGTTAAGCCGTTGGTCCCGGCTGTCATTTGTAGATCTTTGACAGTCGTTACAGGTAGTCAGTGTTCCGAAAGTCTGACAACCAGTCTTACCAAGGGGTATCGTATTACCCAGTACTAACTGGGTTGTGGGATCGATAACTTTCTCATTCAGGGTCCGATTTTGAAGCTGTTTTCAGCAAATTTCGACTAAACTAGGCAACCGCTTAGTAACTGACCACTTTGAACCCTGTCGCACGCACCCTGAAAAACCTTCCCTTAGAAAACTCACATTTTTAATAATTTTCATTTTAAAAAGTCAAAATCTACTTTGTTTTCAAAATTTTTATTATTGTTTCAGTAGATTATAGTTTCAATAGTACTCATCCTTCATCCCTGAAATTTGGTCCGCGATCCGTGTACCCAAATTCAGGTTGGGGGTTGATTTTCGAATTTTTTTCCTTAAAAACCACGTTTTTGGACCATAACTCAAAATTTTTGTTCCACCGACAATAAGTTTTATTCCATAATCGGCTAGCCCGCGCGGAGACGCGTCTCTGGACACCTCGGTCGAGGGCCTAGCTCGAAATAAAAATCGGGTGGTCGGCAGTTATTATTTCTTGTTATTTTATTTTACCTTTTGGCTTAATTGTAATCTCGTTTCGACACATAAATAGGGTTTTAAGGGTTAAAAGCGCTTGAATTTACTATTTTATCTTTATTTTTGACCAAGCTGAGAAGGCAAATATTTATTTTAATTGACAGTATTTATTTATATACATTTTTGTGTTACTTGTTTTGTCTCTAAATTGTTATTATACTTTCTGTGTTTCCCCCTTTACAGGGACACAGAAGTTCCAAGTGTTCTGTTCTCTCTGTTTTAAATTTAATTTTATTCTGACCTCCTCTATACAGGGGTTTATTTTTAACCGTTTTAGTTCCCCGTTTTAAACATGTTTCGCACCCCATCTAGCACCGTAAGGACTCTCAGGTCGCGTAGCTCGTCGCGTTCGGCGGAGAAAGTGGAGCCCTCGTCTGCTTTTGCGAGAAGGAGAATCTCCTTCGGAGACGACACTCCTTCCGCCTCGCAAGAGGGCTCTTCTGCCCCGGCGACGCAACGAGCTACTGCGGATTACTCTCGCCCGCTCAAAAAGTCTGAGGCCGGGTACCCCAGTCGCACTGCGGAGGCGAGAGCTTGCCTGAGCAAGGCTAAGGTCAATTTGGGCAACTCTCGCAACCTCAAGGCCGAGATAAAGACTGCGGTGCTCGAAGCCATAAACAGGCTTTTTGAGCTGGTGAAGGAGTCTGAGCGGGACAAGGCCCCTCTCGCGCCTTCAGCCGTACCGGTTCCCGCGCCCACCGCTGACCCCAGTCCCCAACCCATCCCCACCGAAATCCTTTCTGGCCAGACTGAGCTCCTTAACACCCTAAAGGAGCATATCTCGGAGTTAAAGGACAACTCCGAGAAACTCGAGAGACTCCGAGACAGTCTGGCCAGCAGGGAAAGTGTTGGAGAGACTACCTACGCGAGTGTTGCGGCTGTCACTAAGAGCCATACCGGGGCTCAGGCCCTGGAGCGTACGACGCTTCACTCCGTGGTCGTCTCCTCAACACAGGAGATGGATACGGGAGACGAAATTCTCGAAAGAGTGAGGAAAGCAGTGGACGCGAAGGAGGGCTGGGTACGCGTTGAGAGGGTCAGAAAAGCAAAAGACCAAAGGGTTATAATGGGGTGCGCCACGAGGGATGAGAGAGCAAAACTTAAAGCGCGATTACAGGCGGCCGGAGAAAACCTCGTCGTCGAGGAAGTGCAAAATCGAGACCCGCTTCTGGTTCTTAGGGACGTGTTGTTGGTACACAGTGACGAAGAAGTGCTGAAGGCCCTTAGGAACCAAAACCGGGAGATATTTCACGGCCTCGAGGACGAGGACCAAAGAATGTGCATTAAATACAGGCGAAAGACTCGAAACCCGCATGTGAATAGCATTGTGCTGAGTGTCAACCCAGCAATCTGGAGGAGGGCACTCGAAGGAGGCAAACTTCGGATTGACCTCCAGAGAGTGCGCGTCGAAGACCAGACGCCTCTGGTACAGTGCACCCGCTGCTTGGGATACGGACACGGCAAACGCTTGTGTTCGGAGCCAGCCGACCTGTGTAGCCACTGCGGCGGACCACACCTCAGGGCGGACTGCCCGGCCAAACAGGTCGGTGAAGCAGCGGTGTGCGTGAACTGCACCAGAGCCAAGCTGGGGGAGCACTCACACAATGCTTTCAGCAACGATTGCCCGGTGCGCCGGAAGTGGGACGCATTCGCTAGAGCATCAATTGCATACTGCTAAAGTTGTCGATGCGCCCACTTCCGCGTACACAGAGATTACTGATTCGACACAACCAGAACGCAGACGCATTGAGCGAGCCGTTGGGGTTGGCTCAGTGGAGATCGGGAACTGGAGTCGCTTTCGTAAGAAAGTGACTGGAGTTTTACTGGACAGTGGGTCAACTCTAGCGAGCTTGTTAACTTGTGTCAAATCAGAAAAACCTTTAACAGACTGTAACAGAAATAAATACTTTTGTAGTTTAGACACAGAAATTAAACAAATAGTTTGAAAATATTTGATAATAAATTATATATTGAATATATAGATTGACTATCACACAAATAGTTTCAAAAAACACAACTAACAAAATAAAAATATTGTAAATTAAATAAAATAATCTAGGATGTAGTATATTTATATAGAATAATTAGTAGCATATTTAAAAAACTGTTAAATACGGGCACAAATATAAGGGTTATAAAAGTAGTACACATATAAAACAAAATATAAGTAAAAAATACAAAAACAATATATTAAAATGGTGAAAAGTAGTCATAAAAAAGTCTGTAGATACCAAAACGGGCATAAAATTGACATAAAACAAATAAATGGCTATTAATAAATAAAAGTGGTACATATAAATAATGAATATAAACTTGAGCTTTACTATATAGCGAAAATAAAAATGTTAAAGAGTACGCGCCAAATGTGGTCCTCCGGCCACCTAAGAACATGATCAAGACAAAAAACCAGGTATTAAGGTCTCTGATTATGTTAGAGGGACACTTGGAAAGGCAGGAGTGGTTTTTAGTCGGTTCGAGTCCGACACTACCTCGACTGTCTCACAATCTGTGAGGCAGTCGAGGTGTCCGTGGGGATTTCCCACTCCTGCCACAATAAAAAAAAAAAAAAAAAAAAACTGGGTTGTGGAGGTCAGATAGGCAGTCGCTCCATGTAAAATACTGATATTCAGCTGCATCCGGTTAGACTGGAAGCCGACCCCAACATAGTTGGGAAAAGGCTAGGCAGATGATGATGAGTGAGTTTATTACTACAACATGTATGACAATGTTATGTTGTAATATTTTAAGCCTTTTTCCCAGTTTTACTTTTAATTAAGACAATAAATTAAATTTGCTAAAACACTCTAAGCGGTGTGGGGAAGGAAGTGTCAGACTTATACTGACTAAAACCCATCCATGTTCCTTCTTCCTCTCCCCTCCGGATACCGTTGAGTACGGTCGTGTGCACAAGACTCCGCGCAATTATTTTCAATTATTTTGTTTAAATAAAATAATTAAATTAACACCGTAAATAACCAGTTGAAGTACTAGGCGCGCATACGCATCAAGTAGCTAGAAGCGGAACGGAGCGAGACAACAACAGTCCACGCCCCCTCGGTCATCACATCTACTGAGTCCGCATTCAGCCCCGCCTTCCGACCAACTGCAGCCGAGGACAGAGCGGGACAACCAACTTCTCAGCATTGCGGCCGGCTCTGCCCACTAGACCACCGCATATAACCCCGCCCAGTCACCAATCGGAGCTGCGCGTACGCAGGTATTTGAAACAATAACACAGCTGCTAAGGCGTCAACAAAACAGGTATTTAACTAGTGGATATTTATCTGTTCATACAATGGCTACTCATCGTACTCCCACGAAGTCAGAAAATTCCTCCACCTTAGAAAAAACGCCCGTATTGACTTATGGATCTGATTCCCAATTATATGTGTCTCCACCCGCTGGCCAAAGTGACAACACAACTCGCAGATTAAAGCGTAAACATTTAGATCATGGCTCGTCGGGTTGCACCATAACCACAAGCGAAATAAAGGATTTACTCTCTTCTCTTGAAACCAAGCAGAACTCTAAATTCGATAAACTCTTGGAATCGGTGACAATCATCAAAGACCAGAACACCGAGATTCAGAAAAATGTGGAATTTCTGTCATCCAAGTATGATGAAGTACTAGAAAAAATGATCTCCCTTGAACAAAAAAACAAAAGTTACGTACTAAAAATTGAGACACTAGAGAGCAAGATCGAACAATTGGAGCGCAACTCACGTTCATCTACCATCGAAATTAGGAATATTCCTAAACAAGAATCGGAAAACAAGACTACCCTACGTGCTTTAGTCCAGAAAGTGGGTGAGGTCATTGAACAGCCATTATCTGACTCTGATTTTCGAGATATCTATCGTTTGAAAACAAAAAAAGAATCCAATAACCATATTGTGATTAACTTTGCAACTACTTCTTGTAAAGATGGCTTTATAAAACAATGCAGGAACTACAATAAAATACACAATGGCAACAAACTCAATACCTCTCACCTTCAACTGCCAGGCCCTACTAAGCCGGTTTATGTTGATGAATCGCTCACTAGCCTAGGGAGAAGACTAGCTTACCTGGCCAGACAGTTTGTTACGGAGCACAAATACCATAGTACTTGGACCTCTTACGGCAAAATATTTATAAAAAAAACCCAAGATGCACCAGCTTTTCGAGTGGACTGTGAACAAGACATGAAAAAACTCCTAATTAAGTGACTATCCCACGTCATTTTACCAAGTTTGTTTCCTACTTTTTATTTTATAATTTTCTATTGTTATAAGTCTAATATCATAAGTCCAAACACAACATTACACAACAAAACATGTATTACATTCGAAATAACACTACCATCACACTACCTCTACACTACACAACAATATACACAACTACCACAATATACTAACGTTACATTACACAACAAAACATGCATCACATTCGAAATAACAATACCATCACACTACATCTACACTACACAACAATATACCTACGAGATCCTAACCACTATTCTCTCTAGCAATTGTATACTGACAATACACACGGTACCTATCCTTTACCTGTCTCATACATCTAATTTCCTTACACGTTATCCACAGTCGTCATTTTATATTCACTTGACAAAACAACAAGCTACCTACATGATACCACTCACAACTTTCTCTTACAACCCTATACATATAAACCACACTTATTATTCTCTCAAACAACAATTGTCATGCTCGAATCCACCTACTTACTTAACTTATACTACAATTCGATAATATTAACCTAATTAACAGCGAACTTGATGGCTTTGCTATAGCGCAATCATCCACTTGCGAAATAGAAGAGTGTCATAATTTAATTACAAAACCACAGTTGAGTTTAAAATTAATTCATCAAAATATCCGCAGCGTAAATTGCAATTTTTCAGGCCTATTAACCCTCCTTAAAAGATCAAATACAGAGTGGGACCTTATTATAATTACTGAGTGCTGGCTACGTCACACCCACTACATTCCAACTATAAGCGGCTACGACAGTGCTAGAACTGAAAATAATATCACACAAAATGAAGGGGTCATCGTTTACTTTAAAGACAATTTAAGACCTCTAATAACAGAACCTAACCTACAAGATGCCAACTGTCTAACAATAAAGTTAGACAGTAACACTATTATAGTTGCAATATACAGACCCCCCCGCAATAAAAATATTAATCCCTTTCTTGAATCTCTCAATCACCTTTTAAGCAGCTTAAACTACCCAAATATTATACTCACTGGAGATATTAATATCGACATAATTACTAACAGTAAAGATCCCAACTCACTAGTCTACCTGAACCTTCTAGCTTCACACAGCATCCTACCTGCTCATCAGTTGCCAACACATAGCAAAACATGTTTAGACCACGTTATGCTTAAAAGTAATTTCCCTGCATTTTGCTATGTCGCGGAAACGTCAGTTACTGATCATGACAGTGTGATACTTGTGCTAGAAAAACATAACCAACCCAATAAATCATCTATCTCTAGGAAAATTGACTATACAGGCCTTGACAACGACATGCAAAATATATGCTTCAATTCCATCTATGAAACATCAGATGCAAATTTAGCTACAACTATGCTAGTTAATGACTTAAAATCTAAAATCGAATCTAACACACGCACCATTACTGTTCCCAATCGCAAGAGGATTAAAAAGCCCTGGATAACTGCTGGACTATTAAAGTGTATGAAGAATCGTGATAAACTCCATATAAAATGCAAAAAAAATCCAAATAATGAAGCCATCAATATCACTTACAAAAGGTACAGAAATTTTTGCAACGGGTTATTAAAAAAATTAAAAAGAGAATATGAAAAAAGTTTATTAAATGAAGCAGCTAAAACTACCAACAAAAAACTATGGGACACCATAAAAAAGATAACACATTCCAATAAAAAAACAATCCCAGCTATGGATCTTATATCTCCGTCAAACCCCACTACCTCAGCCAATAACATAAACAGATTTTTTGTGTCTATAGGGAAGAACCTTGCTGAAAGTATTAATCACGGCAGTCCACCTAACAATACATCATATGCTGACTCCTCTCCTTTCTCCTTCGCTTTGTATCCCACTGATGAATCAGAGATTCATCAGAGTATACTGAATTTAAAGAAGGTTAATACTGCTGGACGTGACTATATCTCGGGAGCTTTTCTGAAAAGATACCTCACCATTCTAGTACCCCCCTTAACGTACATTTTTAACCTAATGTTCCGCACAGGCGTTTTCCCAAAGGAATTCAAGCTTGCTGAAGTGATCCCAATACACAAGAGTGGTGACAGAGGCTGTGTCAATAACTATCGCCCCATCTCTATACTTCCTACACTATCTAAACTTGTCGAAAAACTTATTAATAAACGTCTAATAAAATATCTTGAGACCAAATCCCTTCTGTCGAGATCTCAATTTGGATTTAGAGCTGGAATCTCGACAAATGATGCAGTTCACGAATTATCTGATCACATAGTTAACAAACTAGACCATAAAAATAAAGTATTAACAATATTCTTGGACTTAGCAAAGGCTTTTGACACGGTCTCTGTTCCACTCCTATTAACTAAATTACATGCCATGGGAATTCGCGGTGTGCAGCTCGAATTGTTTAGGGATTACCTAACTGACAGACATCAGAGAGTAAGAGTGGGTGAAAACACTAGTGAGGACTTGCCTTTATCCTACGGTGTCCCTCAGGGCAGTGTACTGGGCCCCACACTTTTCCTCATCTTCATAAATGATCTGTGTAATCTTTGTCTACAAAATGGCAAAATCGTGACGTTTGCGGATGACACAGCACTGATCTTCCATGGTGACACTTGGAATGATGTTTACGGCTTTGCTCAAACTGGATTCAACACAGTGATACAATGGCTCAATGACAATGGCCTTACCCTTAACGTGGAAAAGACCAAATATATACCATTTTTCATCAAAAATTCTCCAGCTGCAATTCTAGAAAACTACTCCATTAAAGCTCACTACTGCTCCTCCAACCATCTCTGTTCCTGTAGACATCTAGAAATGGCTCCTAGCATAAAGTATCTTGGAGTCATGATTGATAGCACACTAAGCTTCAAACATCACCTTGACTTACTATCCTCTAGAACTAGGAAACTTATCTATTTCTTTAAAAGCCTGAGGCACATAGCTGACAAAGAAGTCATTAAAATGGTATATATGGCCTTATGCCAATCCATCCTGAGCTACTGTGTTACTGTATGGGGTGGCTCCTGTAGGACACACATACTGAAACTAGAAAGAGCCCAAAGAGCGGTCTTAAAGGTAAGTCTGTCACTACCATTCTTCTTTCCTACTAAGGATCTCTACTTGCTCTCTGATGTGTTGACAGTACGCCAACTGTATATATTGTGCACAGTTCTAAAACAACACTCACTAATAGGGTATGATCCAGCAATGAATATTAACAAGCGAGTCAAACACAGGGTTTGCCAAACGCTAACCAAGCGAAACACTGCTTTCTCACGCAAATTTTTCGAATTTTTAGGTGGACATCTATACAATAAAATAAATAAGAAGCTTGCAATTTACCCACTTACAAAAGTCAATTGTAAAAGGGCTTTAACCACTTGGTTAAAGTCCCTCAGCTACGATGAAACAGAAAATTTACTTAAAGTCCCATCCTAGTCTTACTTCATACTATCCGACAACACCCACACTCTCATCCACATCCACACACACTCATACACCCGCACCCACACATACACCCACAAACACACATTTACACCTACACAACACACACACCTACACAACACACACTCCCACACAACACTCACACCCTCACCCCCCCACACACACCCTCATATACACTTTCACACACCCGATTCTCACTCCCTCATCTAATTAATCCTCACAACAGACACACTTTTACCCAGTTTTACCTAATTTTTTATTTTAAATTCTCTTAACTGAATAATGTACACCTACTACCTGTTACCCACTTCCGGAGTCTGGAGAGGCTGGTAATCTGTCATACAGGTCTCCTAGTACAGAAACCAGTCTCTCACATAGATTATAATCCACCGATGTACACTTTGAATTATGTCAATTATTCCTTGTATATTTCTATGTGAGAGAGAAAATAAACTTTTTTTTTGTATTCTTTTGCCCATCATGTTCCAGGGCCGCGGTATCTATTTCGAACCAACCCGCAACCCCGGCAGGTTTACATACCTGCAGCTCTGGTTCAAACTTCACAGCATCTTCATCTATGGAAGCTTTGTAGACAGCAGTGTTGAACACTGGCGGGTTGTCGTTGGAGTCTGTCAGGGATATCTGGAGGGACACCACTGTCATCTGACCGGCGCCATCGTCGTCGGTCGCCTGAGAAGGTAGAAGATAGTTAGGACAAAGATATTACAAAATTAGGATATGGTAACCGCAGTTGTGTGGCGTAGACAACTGTAAATTTTTAACTTTTATTATGAACTAGCTTTTGCCCGCGGCTTCGCTCGCGTTAAATTCGGTAGCGCCTCATTGATTTGTAATAGCAACGCTAAGTTTTCCCGTTTCGTCCCTCTTTCTTCCTCATATCCCTCTCTTTTTAAAAAAAAAATAGCCTATGTCCGTCTCCTGGTTCCCAACTATCTCTGTACCAAAATTCATCAAAATCGGTTTAGCCATTAAAGCGTGAAGAGGTAACAAACAAACAAACAAACTCACTTTCGCTTTTATAATATTAGTAAGGATGATGTAAATTTTATTATTCTTTGTTATCATCATTTTCCTGCCCTTGTTCCATACTATTTGGGGTCGGCGCAACACGTTTTCTTCTTCCATTCTCCCCTATCAGACGTCACGGCATCATTTACTCCTTTCTCCTTCATATCACAATCCCTCCATCTTTTCTTTGGCCTTCGTCTCGCTCTCCGTCCATCAACATTCAGATCCATCACTCTTTTAGTCACATGTCCTTCATCCCTCCTCATTACATGTCCAAACCAAGACATCTTTGTCTATCAATAAAATACATTATCAAAAAATATTAGCGACGATTTTTCTTTTTTCACAAAATCAAAACATTACGCAGATTATATTGAGTTATAATTCGCATAATTGCACGTCTTGGAACATTTTATTTAGAAGTGACGTCAGGAGCGAGAATAATATGTGTCCAATATTTTTTGATAATCTAACTAACGGATGAACTAAATAGAATGTTGTTTTATTTACCTAGTCATTACCCCTTTTGCATGACAAAAAACCGCTAATGATGAATTCTATCAGTCTAAACATATAACAGATACATAGACATGGTAAGTAGCAGTTTAAAAAAGGCTGAAAAAGAACTTGTCTTCGGGAAAGCTCCAGTCTGACTGGTTTTCCAAAGTTCCTTCATTGCTGATAATGTATAAGACATCTCTAGAAACCAATTGGTATTTCGTGATTCAGCCATGTCAGTAGCACTTGTTGGTGTGACCAACTTGAAGCATACCTTGTACTGCAAGAAGTAATCCTTCCTCGTCTCGTAATCCAAGCATGGCGCTTGTCCAGGCGTGGGACATGGTGCCACGGTGATTACTCCACTGCGGTTGTCAACCCTGAACAGTTCCGCGCCGTTGCCAGACAGCTGGTATACTATGCCTTCGGTGCCAAATCTGGAAGGTGGAAGGACATGTAGTGCATGCAATCTTTCAAAGGAAATCATTGATATCCTCATCAAGGATGGATTCCCTTCAAGAATCTAGATATATCGATAAACCTGAACGTGTAATGAACTTGAACTACCTTGTGAGATCGTGTTGGACAATTTAATTTTGTATAGTCAAGGAATCGGTTAGTCAAAAACAAAAGGTGATGATTGAACAAAGACAGACTGCTGCCAGTAGTGCCAGTGCTGCCTGTATGATGCAAATGGCGGCAAAGAAGAAACCTAGAACTCCTTGTGACTCTCAAGCATTCATGAGTCTTACTTTGTAAATTATTTTTAGTGTGCGCGTACCTCAAGACTGTCGGTACTTTCATAAAAGCAACCTAATACTCCTAATGATGTTAAGGTTTCTGATCAGTCTGCTATCTTTACGGGTTTGCCCCATTGTTGACCACTAGACACGTCATTGCCTCAAAAGGAAATATCACTGTGTTCTCCGTCAAAAAACTTTTACTCGGGAAAGCGTGGAGGTATCGATTTGAAATTGAAACCCTATAATCGAAACTGTGTTCCCTTGGAGCTGTAAAATCAACCCTCTAAGTCTAAACAGTCAAAAGATGTGGCCGTTTATGTCGGAAGTTTGTACGGAACCATCAATGGGCTAGTCCGACTCCCACTTAGCCGGGGATCTCAATCTTGTCTAAAAACCCAAAAGAAGCCTTTTAACACAGACACTGTCAGGGAATTCTCCTCTGGCGGACCGGAAGGGAGTGTTAAAGTTGTACTGACTAAAACTTATTTTTGTTCCTTTTTTGCCCTTTGTGTTCCGAGGCCACGGTATCGCTTTCGAACCCAACTGCAACTATCACAATGTCTGACCTGCCCGTGTCCCTGTCGGTAGCCCTGACGCTGGCGAGCCTGGTCCCCGGGGCGGCGCCCTCGCTGGCGGCGGCGGAGTAGGGCTCGTCGGGGAACTGCGGCGCGTTGTCGTTGACGTCCGTGAGGGTTATCGTGACGCTGGCCTTGGACGACAGGCGCGGAGATGTGTGGAGCTCTTCTGCTATCACCTGGAACATCAGGTAAGTTTCAAAGGAAGTTTTTGCCTCGATTAGTAAATTTGGTATTTTTTTTTTTTTTTTTTATAAATATCTTGGGACAACTCACACACGGCTATCTGATCCCAAGCTAAGCAGAGCTTGTGTTATGGTAACCAGACAACTGATATACATACTTATATAATTTATAAATAAATACATATTATAGATAAATCACACCCAGACACAGAATAAACAATCATGCTCATCACACAAAGTTTGTCCTGGGTGGGAATCGAACCCACGACCTCCGGCTCAGCAGTCAGGGCCACTAACCACTAGACCAACAGGCCCGTATTTGGTTTGTCTATCGGGAATTTCTCAGTAGAAACTACGGAGTCTGGATTTGTGCCTGGTTAATGGCAATAGGACCGGTCCCAATTACAAGGGACTTAAAACAACTCACGAAATGTGATTGTACTATGAGGTACATCCCTGCCTAACTCTTCAAAGATTACAGGCATGATGTATATGTGTTTATGACTGGAGAATAGGACCAACTATAGACAAACAGCAACTGCCTTTTCCCAACCATGTCGGGGTCGCCTTCGAGTCTAACCAGATGCAACTGAATACCAGTATTATACAGTAAGTACAACCCATGTAGCAATACGATACCCCTTGATAAGACCAGTTATCAGATTAGTTAATACAATTGTAACAAAGTGGGTATTTCTAACCTCTCTGTTGCCTCAACCTTTTTCCTTTTGAATCAACATTGTTTTTTTTTTTAAATGTTCTTATTTCGAATTTCATTCTGTCATTTCGTCTTCAACAATATTTTTTTGGCTCATTACATTTTGATCACAGCTAGCAGCCACAAGTGCTAATTTATTGTTTTTTTTTTAACTGTATTTAAATCTATAAATCTTATTTCAACTTTTTACAAAGATTGAGGTAGTTATTGGATATTTAACTTTACTTAATCTTTTTTGAATGTGGTCCATATATTTGGTAGCATGGATTTTAAATTTCAGATACGTATTCCAATTGGCTTCTAACAAAAGTTACACACACATCAGTCCTACGTAAAACTCACCTCCAAAATGAACTTCCTCTGATTCGGGTCTTCATAATCCAGGCTGGAGTTTAGTCTTAATGTCACAGAGGCACTACCAGTCGCTGTTGAAGGCTCTACAATGAATGCTCCCATCTCGTCTGATAGACGAAGAGTGAATACTGAGTTTAGACCCTGGAAAGATGAGCATAAGGTTTAAAATATGACGAAGGTGATTTTCTCAGAGACATCAGATGTACGGATAATGTCGAAACCTTACTAATAATATAAAAGCGAAAGTGAGTTTGTTTGTTTGTTTTTGAAAAAAAGTGAGAAATGAGTGAGAAAGAGGGAAGAAAAACTTAGCTTTGCTATTACAATAAATCAGGCGCAAGGGCAAAACTACAGGTAGCAGGTCAAATCAGGAAAGGGGAACCGTGTTACCCCGAATTTAACACGAGCGAAACTACGGGCAAAAGATATTATGTAAATAAATCAATAAATGAACGAAACAAGTGTCATACCACATCAGTATCAGTGACGACCATATCCAAGTTCGGCAGCGGAGTCCCGATGGGCAGACTCTCGGGTATGTCGACGCTGTACTCGCGCCGGTTGAACCGCGGCGGCTCGTCGTTCACGTCCTTTATAGTGATGGTCGCGGTCGCCACGGATGACGTCAGCTCCGAGATCAGGGGGGCTCCGTTCACTACTTCTGTTGCCTGTGGGTTCAGTCAATTTGTTACAGTCATTAAAAGATACGAATTCAGTAGAGATAAAGTCAAAGTCAAATTCTTTATTGCTAACTAAGTGTAATAATTTAGATCTTAACAAAGGGTAGGTTCTTAGAACCTAGTTGCCTGCGTAGGCATTGCAATTTAATAGTTAATGATAAAAATTAACCAGTCAAACATTTTACATTATATTAATTATTCATAGATTTATGTCCTAGGATTATCATCACATTATAATAAGTTTTAACAATAAATTTAATAATAATTTCTCTTCCAAGAATTCTTTTACTGAGTAGTAAGCATTTTTAATCAAGAAATCTTTTAAGTTCTTTTTGAACACACCAATTGAATTTATGTTTTTAATGTCTATGGCTAATCTATTGTATAAAAGCACACAATAGAAAAAGGGTATCAAAAGGAATAAAAACAAGTGATGGTGTTAATTGGTATCTCATGCTGAACCTAAAACCAAACGGTAACTTGGAATTGCTAGAATATCGACTGATAGAATGAACATTATTTTTGTATATGTTTGAAATCACGCTCTCGAAAACAGCTGTAACGATTTCGATGTAAGTTGCGAAATATGGCTATTTTCAATCGAGCAAAGCTCGGTTGACAAAATACTCACTGAATATCTTAAGACAGCTGTAATTGTTAAAACTACATTTCCATTTTAACAAACAGATAGGTATTCAATTATATTTAAATAAACATTTATTCAGTTCAGGACCATATTTTGAATGTAAAAATGCACTTAAAAATATTTTAGTATTAAAATTATGTTGCTACTTACCCTAACGGTAAGGTTAAGTGGTGATGATGGGTCAGCTAACGCCTCCCTGTCCAACGGTTTAGCTGTTCTCAGTTCACCCGTTTGGCTGTCCAATAGGAAGAAATCCAAGGGATCTGAAAAATAATCGTTTACTTTAGTATCAACAGTCTGACAAGTTTTGTTTCATCGTTGACCTATTCTAGAAATTTCTCCTTTATGTATGGTAGGTTTGTTTAAACAGCCAGGCCCGGAACAACTACCTGTAGGCCATACAAATATTTGTTCCATTACACGTACTGCGCCAACCGTGCCGGCAATGAGCCTCTTTACTGATGTTAATCTAAATAGTTTTATTTTCAAATTAAATAAATAAATAAATATCTTGGGACAACTCACACACGGCTATCTGATCCCAAGCTAAGCAGAGCTTGTGTTATGGTAACCAGACAACTGATATACATACTTATATAATTTATAAATACGTACATATTATAGATAAATCACACCCAGACACAGAACAAACAATCATGCTCATCACACAAAGTTTGTCCTGGGTGGGAATCGAACCCACGACCTCCGGCTCAGCAGTCAGGGCCACTAACCACTAGACCAACAGGCCCGTCAACTTGACACTGGTATCAATCTTCCAATATTTTTGCAGGTCATGCAATTATTTGTTCCGCGTGGGGATCGAACCCGCGACACGGCAGTCAATCGTTCAGCCACTGCGCCATCCATGCCGTCAAACCAATATCTACTTAAATTGTTCGGTTTCGGACACCATAAGCGGCTTCAAGAGAATAACCAAACACTTACTGGTGATCAGCTCCAACACGACTCTTCTAGGCTGTGCCCTATCAGCATCCCTGGCCTTCACAGTGAGCGCCAGCGTCCCCACCGGGGCGTCCTCCGACAGCGCCCCGCTGAGGGCGCCACTGAACACTGGCGGAGAGTTCTGCACGTCCACCACTTTGATCTCCACGTGGGCTGTAGAGTTGAGGGTGCCGTCCTGGTGAAGAGAGGATATTTGAATAACTTATAGTCGAGGTTTCGGGTGATTTTATCATAATCATATCATTCACAGCCCCAAGACACCAGACACGTTGTTATTAGAACGAAGTACTTATCGCGCGTTGCGAAAGGGGGCTAGACGGAAAAAATTAAGACCAAAAGTTGTAACGACACTTTTTGCTATAGTTGTAAGCCGTGCGTCGTGCGCGTGGATCTCTGTCAGTCTCTCTCTCTCTCTCATAGAAAGCAGGCCAGTTATTTTCGGTTAGTCTTTCTATTTCGCATTGAACAGTGTCGCGACGATTATTTTTATTGAGTAATAGATAATAACTTCGTTCCATCCGGGTGTCCCTTGACACCTCTGAAGTTTCTTTTATTATTTCAATCAATCTCAATTGGGACAGCCCCCAAATCAGTATGTACATCAGTTCCTGTAACATGAGACAACAGAACCAGCAGTGCACGATAATAAATGTCCTATTTGTTTATTGCATTTACTAGAAAGCCCCTCCGAAAGGTTTTTTACTATAATCTCGAAATAATTGTTGTTGTTGGTTAGAGTTATTTTGCATGTTATTTGTTGTTGTTATGTGTGAAATTAAATCTCTTGCTGCTAAAGCATCGGATTGGTTGCCAATCAAAGTAGTAGCTGAGGAAGCGGTAACTTGAAATGAACCCTTAATAAAGTGAGACTATACTCACGGTAGCATACAGCTGGTACTGGTAGAACTGTCTGTCGTTGTAGTTGAGCGGTTTCCTTAGCACCAGGGCACCGGTGTACTGATGAGCTGAGGAGTTAAGGGCTACCACTTCGAAAGTCTCACAGGCTTCGGGCCACTGAAATATAGATAATTCTTAATTATAACATTTGTTTTACAATGACATTTATATTATACAGGTTGATAGTCTTAAAAATCAACTTACCTGTTTGTTAGGCACACATCCTACTTCCAGACCGTCTCCCACAGAATCCCTGTCTTCGACCAGTATGTTCTCCAGGAGAGTTTTCCCAACTTCTTCGTCTTCCGGCACGTCTACTTCATAAGGACTCTAGAAAAAAAAACAATGACATTTTAGGTTAGTATCTTCTCATGATTTCATGGTAGGAGTGGTCTTTTTATATACTAATATTTTTCAATACACATCCTTGAAAACTGGCTCTTATTCCAAGACGATTACGTTTAACATGCAATATATTTCAAACGCGTGTTTTTTTCTTATTTATTACTATTTCATGTTCTGTTTCACCGTAAGTGAAGAACGTCGTTTAGTTCTCGTGTGAATTTTTCACTACTGTTGTTTCGCTTTACAACACCTTCGCCTGACGGCTCGGGCGTTAAATGTGCATCGGCCGCAATGACAAAGTTTCCTCACTCGAATCAAAATGTAGTATTAGCGTTGCTTTACTTAGTTTGACGTTCAGAACATTTGGTTGACAGCTTTGTGAACGGTTCGTTTACACCTTGTATCCCTAACTAAACCCTTGTACTGTGAAGGTTAAATATTGTTTTTCTTACATTTTTAAACATCGGCGGGTTATCGTTTTCATCCACCACGATGACGGTGACCGGCTGCCACTGCACCAGGTTCTGTACCCCCGCAGGGTCCTGATCTTCGATGGAAACTAGGAACTTTATCGTGTCTTCCACCTGCAATCATATAAGGAGGATAAGGTTTTCTGGTGTAAGCCTGAGAATCTAGGAACAAGTGACTTTAATGATGAGAAAGGTGACCAAGAGAAGATAAACATACACATATAACATCAAAATAAAAAAAAAAACAAAATCAAAAGTCATTTATTCAAATAAGGCTGATAATCAGCACTTTTTCAAAAAATCAAAATCAAAAGTCTTTTATTCAAATTAGGCTGATAATCAGCACTTTTTGAACGTCACATTACAAGAGACAGTCCCATAAAAACGACCTGCCCTTCGCCACTACTTCATCACACCAGTAATTACCGAAGCGATAAACAGAGAATACTAAACCCACATTTTGCCGTAGCAGGGAGCACGCCTTTCAACCTGCCACAAAATCTAGACGCCGTGGCGAGGGCAGGTAGGCAGATATTTTTTAGCCATCGAAAAAGATTGACAGAATGTCACCAATGTTTATTTATTAAAACTTTATGCCCAAATAAAAACTATATAAAGGCGGACTAGGGCATTTTCTACCAGTCTAGTCTAGTCATTTTTCTCTAGTATCTTTGTTCTCTATCTATAAAATTCTCGTGTCACAGTTTTAGTTGCCATTCTCCTCCGAAACGGTTTGACCGATTTTTACGAAATTTTAACACTATATTCAGTAAGTCCGAGAATCGGGCGTAATCTATTTTTCATACCCTTAAGTGAAAGGGTGGCCCTCTTCAGAAGGTAACCTGAGCAGCGGGTGAAACCGGTAGGCACAGCTAGTATAATATAAAAGAATCTATACAAAAGTCACATATTAAGCGAATACCATAGACATCCAAAATTTTTACCTTTTGTCTTTATGAAATCCTTCAACACAAGTTGAACCTGTGTGACCCTGACCGTTAAAAGCGGAATAGAATACCGCCATATGCCACATACTTTAGTTTTAGAATAATTTTATGAAACATTTTGCATATTTTATAATTCCTATTATCATTCTTACAATGCTCATTATTATTAAATAATTTAACAGTAATTGCTTTTGTTATTATGTAAAATACAAGTCTGAGAACATCAACCTTCCTTGAAGATTCGGGGTCTTTGTCGCAATTAAAAATAAAATAAAGTTTTATATGTTTGAATGCGCCACAAAACATTTGAATACCAAAAAAAAAATGTGGGTAGGCAACACGTGGCATAGTATTTTTACAATTAATTTTATTTATAAATACATACATACATAAACTCACGCGTTTTTCCATTAGAGTAGGCAGAAACTACAGAACGCCACCTGCTATGATCTTTCCATACTCCTTTTACCCTGTCCACATTCATGCATCAACTGGTCATACAGGCACAATAATATTTATTTAAATAAACTAGCGACCCGCCCCAGCTTCGCACGGTTGCAATTCCGTGCAATGTAGATACTAATATGTATTATATATATACAATAAACCATCCTCTTGAATCACTCTATCTATTGCTAAAAACTAAATCCGTTGAGTAGTTTAAGGGCTGAAACTGCGTTAAACGGACACCCGCGCGGTTTCATACAAAAGTGAACCGACGCGGGGACACGCGCGGGGCCCGCCAGCGGTAACACGCGCGGGGCCCGCCAGCGGTAACACGCGCGGGCTTGTTTAGTCAATAACGCTTGATGAAAAGCTTGTGAAAATAGCTTTCAACAGAGAAAGAGTAATTGTGAAACTACAGTGTCGCTCTATCATATGAGGCCAAGCGAATGAACTCTTTAGTTACCTGTGACAGGGTCCTTCACATACCCACAGAGCCCACGCTTGCAGACACGCGGCGTGTGTCTGTCGCGGGTGCCCGTTTAACGCAGTTTCAGCCCTAAAAGATCTAAGCGAAAAGACAGCGGAATCGACTTTATTTTATACTATGTAAAAAAAATACGGAGGCACTGAACTATACTTTTCTTGAAATCGGTTGATGGTTTCATCAATCGATGTGTTCCGGGGCCGCGGTATCTCCGTCGAACCAACTCCCAGCCCCAGAAATCAGCATGCCTGACAGATATCTTGACACCATGTACCGCCAAGTGTATTTATAAAATACGTGTGGCACTCGGGGACTGCCGCGGTAAAGCTATTGCATAGCATTTTCTATCAACTTATGCAATAAATAAAAACAATCTAGATAAAATATTTAAAAAGTACTTCCAATGAAAAGAAGTCGCAAAAAGAAACATTTTTTTATCAACTTAGACAATAAATAAAAAACTAAATATAATATTTAGAAAGTACTTCCAATGAAAAGAAGTCGCAAAAAGAAAAACAAGACCTTGGGTTTGATCCAGCGTAACGTCGATTGACTATCCGATTCTCTACCAAACACGCTATTAGAACATTAGAATCGGTATTGAAATAACTGACCGTATTGTGTAAACGACGTTAGACAAGCCACACCTCCGTGCCCGTCGGAGTGAGGAGCGTCATGTTTTTCTTCGTTACGGAATTTCTGGATTCGGTCCCCGCGCTCAAGGCCCGCGATAGAAGCTATGCAATATGCCCTAGCTTCGACACCAGGTAAACTAGGGTAGAAACCCACAAGAAAAAGCTGATAAAGTTTTTACCTCTCTGTCCAGTGGGCGGTCCAACGTCACATTGCCAGTTTCAGGGTTCACTGAAAACTTATCAGTACCCACTAAGCTGTATTTAATCTGTAAGCAAACAAAATTAACAATTTATAACTACTCAATATCTTAATTGCTTAAGCATAATGTGTTGTCTCTATTTTGATGATTGATTATTGGAAGTTCCTTTCTCTGGAGCCCTGACTTTCGGCAGCTTAGACCCATTCCCGTTATCGGTGGGCTACAATTTTATTAGTTTTTAACATTTTTAAAAAATATTTTGATTCCATGTTTTTATTAAAAAATATTTAAAAGTATATTATATATATATGTACTTGTAAATAATAATACTGAAAATGAGGATAATCACGAATTACATATGTACTAGGTATAATTTCGCTTACCGGTAATCCTTCAGGGTCTGTTCCGTGCAGCGTGTACACTATGGTACCGACTGGCGTGCTCTCTGATAGCGCCACATTGTTCATGTCCTGCGTGAACACTGGTAGCATGTTTGTAGACCCTGTAAAGAGGTGGTGGATTAAATCATTATAAGAAATCAGTACGATGAATCCTAACTCTAAATAATAATAAAATGATCGGTCTAACTTGACGGATTTCCCTATTGATGTTTTCTCAATGAATTTCGCTTCATACAGACGTTCCCTATATTATATGTATAAATAGTGTGAACCATAAGGGTATATTTATCTTGTATTGTTTTTGTTTGTTATTGTACTGGTTTTGGTTCTATGTATAAGGGGCCGAGCTTATTTACTTAGTACTAATCATATACATAAAAACATAAATTACAGAACTCTCCTACATCTGTCATATCACATCTTAGGTCCAGTTGAAAACCAGCGTCGGGCATTCGCTGCTCCGATTTTGCTGAAGTGGGCCTACTTATTTGGCGCAGCTGCGAGACACAATATTAGTTTTGCTTTTTAGTTTTTTTCTTTCCTTTCTTTTTTATTTTCTTTGTAGTGTTAAGATTTAAGCTTTTATTTTTAACGTTGTGTATACTTGTGGCAAGTCCCAAATAAACCTGTTTTCTTTCTTTCTTCTTTCTATTGTCATCAACCAGGAACACAGATCAAACCTGACCTGGACTGGTCAAGCCTTGTCTACCGAATGCAGGCAAAGCTGTGGTCACACATATAAAAAAAAACTGAAGCCATGAGACAGCTAGTCGGGGTCGCGGCTAAAAAGGAAAGTGAAAGGAATAGAGGTATTTGCCCAGGAAGACAGATCTGGCTAATACGACACGGTTAGCGCAGAAGCTGAGCGATCGACTGCTGCGCTGCGTGTCGCGGGTTCGATCCCCGTACGGAACAAATTGTATGGCCTACAGATAGTTGTTTCGGGTCTGGCTGTTTGTGTAATAAAATAAATAAATAAAAAAGCCTTATATTTCCAGTTAACAAATTAATAATACATGTTGATTTCTACCTAAACTTAATAAAAGAGAAATTAAAAACTATGTAACTTAAATTAACTCACTATAATACTAATAAAAAGAAATTAATACCTATCTATGTGACTTAAATTATCTTACTATACATCTTATTTATACATATAATATAAAAAACAAATCATAATTTTATGTAGGTAGGCAGTAGCATTTGAGTCTACTGGAACCCCCCTCAGGTAAAGGCCTCCTCCAAAGCTTTCCATTTGCTGTTTGTGTATGTGAGTTTAAATGTTTGTTTACGCACCCACTATACAGGAGAAATTCCTAGTCCCCCACACTAGGAATTTCTACGTTCAACGTTTTTAAAAAACATAAAAAAACAAATAATAAAAACCACCCAGGACTAAAAGACAGTCGAAAATGCCGCAACTGCTCTAACCAAAACGGCCAAAAAGAAAAAGCTAACTTTCACCCCAAAAACCCATATTACCCAATGTTCAATTACACACATTAGCACTATACACGCCGAGAAAGAGCCGACGCTATGGACGATAATTGTGTTAATCACTGTTCCGGCTGCAGTAACAGTTGTATTGTTAATAGTCTACTCATCTACTGTATACTGTTCATATTTATCTGTTTTAGTTGTAAACTGTGACTATATTGTGTAAATTAGTCACCAGAGCTGTGAGTTGATCAGATTTGCTTCGAGACGTTTGGGTCAGTGACTGCCAATTGACAGCTGGGACCACCAACTTAACGTGCTTTTCGAGGCCCGCATAAATGGTCACCTATATTTTTTTCTTTTAATTATACGTTGCCCCACACTAGAAATTTCTCCTGTATGTGGGTGCGTTTACAAGTAAACATTTAAACTCACATACACAAACAGCCAGACCCGAAACAACTACCTGTAGGACATACAAATATTGGTTCCGTGCGGGGATCGAACCCGCGAAACGCAGCGCAGCAGTCGATCACTCAGCCACTGCGCCAACCGTTAACTGTGACTAGCTTATATTGTGTAAATTAGTCACAGACCTGTAAGTTGATCAGATTTGCTTCGAGACTTTAGGGGCACTGACTATCTGTAAGACTGTAACGACTGTCATACATTTGCAATTGACAGCCGAGACTACCAACTTAACGTGCTTTCCGATGCACGGAAGAAACTCTGTATGTAATAGATGGTCATCACCTATTTACAGACCAACCCAGGCAGACGCGGCTTAACCTGAAGATTAACCGTAGTGGCTGTTATTATTAAGCTTATGCATATATGTCCTACCAAGCCTCTGTGACAGGGAGTGGGCAGCAATTCACAGGACATGACCAATGAGGGTTAAAGGATATCATAAAAAAAATCTTCTAATTTCCACCGATGGCGGACACGTGTGAATTCATATAACCTTTGTTGGAAAAAAATAAGTCATGTATGTAGTTATCTAGATCGGCAACTGCCAAAATCGACTACCCAAGATGTGCTCAAATGACGCTAATTTGAAATCAATAACAATATGTATATTATTTTACATAGCCCTACATGTGCACTTATAAAGTCGAGAAAAGGTGCACAGTTCGGTTTGGTCGTTTCCTATGGACAAGAATCGACTAGAAACTCTATGGTTACTCTTTTAAAATCATTTGGTTTTACAATGTCGTTGTTACAGCTTTACTACCATTAGTACTTAATTATGAGAGGACAAAGTTTAGGCCCAACATTAAGTCATATCAGCCTACTTTACAGAACGTAAAATAAGATATGAAGTTAACAAACTTCTAAGGATCTACAAGGCCCACAATGTCCACTACTTTACAAAGAATTGAATTGAAATAATACCTAGTATATTTATATAGATCTCCACCAGTTATTAAAACCGATGTTGACGTTCGATTTCCTAGTAAAATCTTGCTAGTCGACTGCCAAATTGCTTAAATGAATTATAAACAGCCAGTCCCTTACCTGAAGCAAAACATAGCGCCGTCCAAATGATGACATAGTTCCATCTCGTCTCCATCTTTTGTTATCTGAAACAATGAAAATGATTTTCATAAGCATTTGTGAATTATCTTTACTAATATTATAAAAGCGAAAGTGAGTTTGTTTGTATGTTATTACGTCTTCACGCCTAAATGGCCAAACCGATTTTGATGAATTTTGGTACAGAGATAGTAGGGACCCTGGAGACGGACAAACACTAGTTTTAAAAAAAAGTGTGAAAAGGGGGAGAAAGAGGGAAGAAAAGGAAAGATATTTTTTTTTAGATTATCACGCGTGTTAGCGTTAGCCCAAAGTAACTATGCCACGCGGACGAAGTCGCGGGCGGAAGCTAGTTTAAAATAAATAAGGATTGCGACATATATTTAGGTAATAGGCCTTAGCAAGTGCGGGAAAGTGATCATTTTCTTCTCTTGCCGGGGAGTTTGTTCCGCCACTTTCTTCCCAGTTAAAACACTAGGAAGTGGCGAAGGGCGGGCGTTTTGTGGGACTGTCTCTTGTAATTTGACGTTCATAAAGTGCTGATTATCAGGCTAATTTGAATAAATGACTTTTGATTTTGATTATAATTGTATAAGAAAAATACCAAACAAATATGGGTGAACGGTGTGAAGAATGTGGCAGTAATAGAGAAGTATAGAAGAAGACATGCTGCGCCGAATAGCATATGCCTCCGAAAATCTTGGATTCGAACTTGAGTTCTATGACTTGGCGTCCAACGGGCACACCACTAGGCTAGCACTACTGCAGAGGTTGCCGGGGTTCCTAGTAGTTTGAAAGAGATACTACTGCCCCGTTACACATTGGCAAAAGAAGGAACATGGTAGGTTTTTGTCAGCAAAAGTCTGACATTCACTTCCGCTCTATAAAAGCCGGCCAAGAGGGAGTCACACTCGCGCACAGGGTACAAACGTACAAACTTGCGAAAAAAAACAGCCATATCTTTTGACTGCGTAGACATAGAGGGTTGACTTTCACAGCACAAAGGGACCACAGAGTTGAGTATATGGTTTTAATTTCAACTCGATATCTTCACGCGTTCACGAGATAAAAGGTCTTGACAGACAGACGCACAACAAAGTGATCCAGTAAGGGTTCCGTTATTTTCCTTTTGAGTTACGGAACCCTAAAAATAAATAGGACTATCACTGCTACTTGCATAAAGTACACACTAAACTTACTCTTATTTTTACTGATCAAGATGTCAACATATCAAGATGTATTATAATAAGGCACTCTCACACAACACGTGCTTCACAAACATCAACTTTGTTAGAATCTTGCTACTAAAAGAACTAGGCACAAAATGCAATATTTGCTAATACGTTGTCCTTCTTTCTTAACTCTTTGCCTTAAACTAATATCCTCAAATGTGGTCAATGCCACTTTATACATAACCTTTTAGTAGAATGAGCCATTTCACTAATGACTTTAGTTCTTAACTAATCTGTGGCAATTAATTACTTGGAAGACACTTTGCCTCATTTATCTTCACTTAAAAATCCAACTGCTGAAAAATAACAATGACTAGAAAAAAAAAACATCTGAAATTGATATGTACGAGCTATATAAATTGGTTTAATTATAACATATTCATAGTGATGTGACAAAGAATAGCCGCGGTCGTATGCCATTTCCCCAAGAATATATTGTTTTGTTAGAGTAAGTGCACAATTGCACATATTTCAAATGTCCCAAAGACCTTTTATTTGATAATTAATACGGCAGACGGCTTACATCTTGACTTTATGTCATCTAGAGGGCGCCATATGCCCGCTCCAGAAGCATCCATCGAAACTTCAATTGTCTGAAGTTATGAGGGAACAGATGAACATACACACATACCGGTCAAAATCACAAACCCTCCTTTTTGCTTGACCATAGTCGGGTAACAAGTGGTCAATACCGTTTCCGTTTTACTTAAATGAACTATTTTACTAATGACATTAGTTATTAACTAATCTGTGCTTTATAATTACGAGAAATAATATAAGTTCAAAGAAGAAAGTCAATGTATTTTAATACGACTAAGCTCATAATACAAGTTGGTATTCATTAGATAACGAATGCCATTCAGGACGATATTGACTTATGAATGAGATGCATTTAAAAAGGTGACTCAATCAATGATGCAATTTATGCATCACAAATCATAATATTATCTTGATAAACGTCTCGTTGTGTTAAACACGATATGAAAGAAAGGGTAAGTTTATAAATAAAAATCCATTAAGGATTGCAAGAAATCTTCAAATCACAGGGCTTTTCAATGTATGGTGAACTAGCTTTTGCCCACGGCTTCGCTCGCGTTAAATTTAGGGTAACACAGTTCCCCTTACCTGATTTAAAGGTACCTGTTACCTGTAGTTTTACCCTTGAGCCTTATTTATTGTAATAGTAATGCTAAGTTTTCCCCTTTCTTCCCTCTTTCTCCCTCATAGCCTATGGCCGTCTCCAGGGTCCCAACTATCTCTGTACCAAAATTCCTCAAAATCGGTTTAGCCGTTAAGGCGTGAAGAAGTAGCAAACAAACAAACAAACTCACTTTCGCTTTTATAATATTAGTAAAGAAGTAAGGATTGTCAAGCGACTTCGCCCGCTGTGGGTGGAACGGCCAGAAGTCTCTAGTGTCAGTCTTGTACTGACTTAAACCCATCTATGTAAGGAACATGGATGGGCTTTTGTCCGGAGCCGCGGTATCTCTTTCGAACAACCCGCAACCCCGGTTTCCAGTCTGGCCGGATGCGGATGATTACCAGTATTTTACATGGAGCGACTGCCTATCTGACCTCCACAACCCAGTTAGTACTAGAAAATACGATACCCCTTGGTAAGACTTTTCATGTCATTGAACATCTGTAACGACTGTCAAAGATCTACAAATGACAGCGGGGACCAACAGCTTAACGTGCTTTCCGAGGCACGGAGGAAACTCGGTACGAAACCGATGGTCACCCAGCCTTAGACCAACCTAGGTAAGCGCGGCATAACCTAAAGATCAAGCGGCTGCTACTATCTAGCCACGAGCTCCTCGAGATACTTAGATACTAGATGCGATTTCTAATTGCCCTTATGGCTCAAGCTGCATGATTCCCTGGTACAAATATTTAAAGATCCTGTAGTTTGACTACTTTTGTTGTTTTGGAAGTCAAAAGTTGTCTAGAAAAGATCGCTATCAGTGATAAGACGTCTGTTGTATCTATGCTTAAGTTCTACATTGTAATGATACCTGGAATTTGTACGGTGTACATGTTTTACATTGTAAGAGTATTCTAGCTAGCTATCTATCTCTCAGGGTTGCGGATTCAGGGCACGCCACAATAGTGGCGGTAAGTCCCCTCTTTGAGGAGTGGCTGGAGAGGCGTCATGGCGTCCTCACCTACCGCCTGACGCAGGTCCTCACCGGACACGAGGACAAGTTTCGGGAGGTTCCTGCACATAATCGGGCCGGGAGGAAACGCCCGGGTGTCACCATTGTGACGATCGCCCGGAGGACACGGTGGAGCACACAGTGGCGGTCTGCCCAGCTTGGGCGGAGCACCGCCGTGCCCTCGTGGAGGCGATCGGCGGCGGCGATCTCTCGCGTCCGGCCCTGGTTCAGGCCATGGTCCGGAGCGAGAGGGAATGGGAAGCGGTCACCACCTTCTGCGAAGCAGTAATGCTAGCATAGGAGGTGGCCGGGCGTTTGAGGGAGAAAACATCTGCCCAACCCAGCCGCCGCGGGAGACGCCCAGGGCGCCGGGCGCCCCGAGACGACTCCCGGCCACCGTAGATGCGGGCCTGTGGACGGTGAGCAATGGGTAGCTCACCGTCCGTCCGTCTATTGACGACAGGCCGTGTCGACGGCGCGTTCGTGTTTCACGCGCGCCTCAAAGAGAGTCAGCAAAGCAGAGGGGCTTGCCAGGGCCTCCGCCTGCCGGGGTTGCGGGTTGTTCGAAAGAGATACCGCGGCCCCGGAACATAAAGGCCAAAAGAAGCAACATGGGTGGGTTTTAGTCCGTAAAAGTCTGACACACCCTCCCAATCCGCCCAGAGCATGGAAAGCTATCTATCTCTATCTATTAGTATCTCTGCCAAAGCTGGTTCATTATTGTGACACGCAAAGCTTAATCACACTACACAATTAGTTAAATTTTACAATAATTAAGAGGGTTTTTGTGCTAATGTTTATGCATTGTTAAGATAGGGCTTCAAGGTTCAAATCTATTGTGGCCGCGTAAATTTTCTCAGGTTTCTCTTCAATGGTTAACTGTTAATTAACACTTTATTATTGGCACATAACACACGATTATGTAGGGGCCAAACGAAGGCCGATTTCTGAGCGGAACCGAACCAAAGGTTTAATATACTTTAACTTTTAAATTCAAAGTTTATGTTATTACAGTCAACAACTTTTAAACCACGAGCTCATCGCGCTCTCAGTTCGAATTAAAAACGGTGGGGCACAGCTAGTTTAGAATATTCCTGTGATCCAAGACTGCGTTTCATCTTATTTTTCTAGAACACAACTGACCTTGTTTCAATTAAAGGTACAGACCTTGTCAGTTACCGAGACCTCTTCAAATCGAGTGGCTAGGGAGCGGTAAAGTCGTCCATTGTCGTACAGCGACACATCATGCAATGTCAATTTTAAGTTTTTTAAGCTATTGCATAGCTTCTATCGCGGGCCTTGAGCGCGGGGACCGAATCCAGAAATTCCGTAACGAAAAAAGAGAGAGAGAGAGAGAGATTTTGTTTTATATTGCCGTCTTTTAATAGGGACGAACCTATTGCCGTCATTTAATAGGGACGAACCTATTGCCGTCATTTAATAGGGACGAACCTATTGCCGTCTTTTAATAGGGACGAACCTATTGCCGTCATTTAATAGGGACGAACCTATTGCCGTCATTTAAAAGGGACGGACCTATTGCCGTTTTTTAATACGGACGAACCTATTGCCGTCATTTAATAGGGACGAACCTAATGCCGTCAATTGGGCACAAATCCAAACTCTATGGCTGCTACTGAGGAATTCCAGATTTAAAAACCTTAGCTCGACTCTGGAATCAAAGACTTGACTATATGGTTATAATTTCAAGTCGATACCTTTACAAGTTCCCGAGATAAAGGGTCTTGACAAACTGACATACGGACAACAAAGTGATCCTCAACCACAAGACCTGTAATGAAGTACTAGGCTTGCATGAATTCACGGTGGTAATCGTGATGCAATAGCTTTACCGCGGCAGTCCCTGAGTGCCACACGTATTTTTTGACGTGATAACGTCTTTAAAATCGTTTTAGTCGGGTGACATGTTCAGAAACTTGTGTCACACCAAAACCTCACAAGCGATATTTCATAAAGATGGTAGCGCCATCTGTTACTTGGCTCGAAAAAAAAACTTTAAATTAGTACTTAATTTCATTTTAGATGTCACTACTGGTGATAACTTATATCACCAATAAGACGTTATCACGTAAACATCTCGATCGTAAACCTACTTTACAAACAACCAATTTTTTTTTTTTTAGGAATGGCCTCTCGCAGTTCAACCTAGGGGGTTGTCGTCTGCTTAACCGGGTGAATCCTGTGGATGCCTTAAAAATTAAGACCTCCAGCCAGGGTAAAAACTTACAAACTAAGCGACTACACGCTAAGGGCACCCCCTGTGGGGTACGAGCTGAGGGAGGACAGCAAGGGACAGGTTGGATCTTTGTGATATTATTTGTGGACTGATTTAAACTTGAAGCGCGGGCTGGCATTATATAATTGCGTCAAGAATGTTATGCCCTGCTCTGGTAGCTCTTTTAGAATGGTTGATGTAATTAGATCGTATCCAGGGGTTTTCCTACATTCATTTTGTAATTGCAGATTTGATTTCTGCTTTGCTAAGTTTCTGAATGGGCAACTCTAGTTGGTGCGTCTGGTTCAGCAGTTCTACAACAATTTCCGTCTTTGTAGAGCCAATATTGGGGTATGGTTGGAAGACTTCTTGCAGATGTTCCATGAATACATTGGCTTTCTCCACATCATTCCTAGCCAATGAATTATCTGCTTTGAGCAGAGGTGGTTGGTAAGTTATTGGGCGTTTGAGGCCTTTTGTCGTTTTCCACAATGAGTAGTCATTAGAAGGTTTAGCGTACAGATTTTGCAGGTATGTTGAGATATTCTGGTTTCTATCATCGCTCAATAGTTGCTTGAGTTGTGCAGCTAGTCTATTGAATGTTGTTTTGTCTCCTGGGTACCGAGTGGTTTGCCATCTCTTTCTAACTTTACGCTTTTCATCTAGTAGTTTTCTGATAGATCGTGAGCTTTGGAGTCCATCTCGATTTATGGGCTTTGGTGGAGGCGTGGCTTCCCATGCAGCTTGTTGGACTGTGTTGTTAAAATGCTCAACTGCGCTTATAATATCGTCATCCTTTTGTAATGGCATTTTGACATCAAGAGATTTAGTTATTAACTCGCGAAAGTATTCCCAGTTAGTTCTACGTGTATGTAGTCGGCAAGTCTGTCTTCCTTTTTGCAGAATTCTTCGACTCAATAATACTTCCACAGGAGAATGGTCAGAGGACAGGTCAGTAGTAGAGTTGCAACTGAAGTCGGTGTTGTTAATACCTTTGATGACGCAAACAAAAGTCATTGAGATCTGGCTCCCTATTTCGATCAGTGGGCCTATTTCGATGTTGATTCTCCTGTTGAGATAACGCCCAGTTGGAGTTTATTTATCGCTAGGATTAGCTGTCGGCCTTTTATTTATTTATTTATTTAAACTTCATGTACAATAGTGGTACATAGGCGGACTTAATGCCATAAGGCATTCTCTACCAGTCAACCTTTGGGTAAAATACGACAACATTGTGATAGGGTACAAAAAATATATAAAATATATAATAAATATATATCTAAAACTATTTGTTAACGAAAAAAGTATATTTTTATACGGATACTAATACACATATACATATCAAATAAACTAATAAATACATTTAAAAAAATAAATAAAAACGAGAACTTTAACCTTTTGAATTTATAGTCCGAGAACCCCAGAATGTGTGCTTGGCATTGAAGTCACCACCAGACACAAACCGCCGTCCCAAGGTTTTAAGACATTTTTCGTATTCCTCTTGCTTTATGACATGCTTGGGAGGGCTATATATAGCTGATACTGTGACATGTCCCAACCAGTCCTCTATCACAATGTTTGTAGCCTGAATTTTTTTCAGAACAATAGCTGTGAGCTAAGTGATGTCTTATGTTGTTATTAATCAGAACTGCACTTCCTCCGTGGCCTTTTCCGTCAGGGTGCGTGGTGTGATAGAATTTGTATCCGGGCAAAAACTAGTAAAAATATAATCTTAAAGTATTATATGCGCTTTTATTGTTTATCTATAGTATTATTCTACAGTACCTAAGTTTAAGTGTTTTGCAAACGTTGCTATGGAAATATTCGTATTTATTGCATGTGTATTTAACTGTTCACAATGATGTATTACTTTCATTGTTATAACATTTTAATATTGCAAGTGCTAAGTTAGGTTCAACAATAAATACTTGTAAGTTTTACAATGACTTATTATAACTTTTGTTCTGATCTGAATTAGTATTGTTCAGAGGGTTTATTCAATAGTCAACCTTTCAATAATATTTTTTCTTTTCTTTAATTTATTTTAAAAAATAAACTTTCCTCACGCTAGGAATTTCTCCTATATCGTGGGTGAGTTTACAAACATTTAAACTAACATATACAAACAGCCAGACCCGGAACAACTATTTGTAGGTCATACAAATATTAAAACAGATTTAATTGTAAGTGTTAATTCACTTTTTGCGCCAGTGAGTAATTATCGTTATTTTTTTTTGTTTTAGACTAGGAATTTGTCCTGTATCGTGGGTGCGTTTACAAACATTTAAACTCACATACACGAACAACCAGACCCGGAACTATCTGTAGGTCATACAAATATTTGTTCCGTGCGGGGATCGAACCCGCGCCAATTAACGCAGCAGTCAAACGCTTAACCACTGCGCCAATCGTGTCGACAACACCATACCATCATAATTCTTCAAACATGCGTATGTACTATGTAGATGTTCCTACTAACCCTAACTACCTACAAGGTTAATTGCCAGGTCAGTTACCATGACCGCAGACTCCACCTCAGTAGGACAGCGTTAAAATCGCTCTCATTAACTAATTAACTCAGTCGACTGGTATTGGATAATATGTTGCAATCAAATATGTCTTTTGTATCTGTTTCAAAGATTATGTTCCGATTTTGTCTAATGGTTGCACAATACTGTAATATGAATTTGGTCAAGATTGATCTGATTTTGATATCAGTTTTAGATTTGGTACTAGCCGACTAACTAAATGATATTACTTTAATTACTTAACTATGACGAAACGGTTGGCGCAGTGGCTGAGCGATCGACTGCCGCGCTGCGTGTCGCGGGTTCGATTGCCGCACGGAACAAATATTTGTATGGCCTACAGATAGTTGTTCCGGGTCTGGCTGTTCGTGTATGTGAGTTTAAACGTTTGTAAACACACCCACGATACAGGAGAAAATCCTAGTGTACTTGTAACTTGTTGTGTAACTTGAGAAATAAGCAAGAATTTTTTTTTGTTTTTTAGTACTATGTAGGTCAAATGAAATGCAAACTGACTGGAATCACAGTAATTTAAAAAACATGCTAAGAGCGAGTCAGACTCGCGCAGCGAGGGTTCCGTACAAACTTGCGACATAAACGGCCATATCTTTTGACTGCGTAGACTTAGACTTTAGAGGGTTGATTTCACAGCACAAAGAGACCACAGACTTGAGTATACAGTTTTAATTACAACTGGTTACCTCCACGCGTTCCCGAGATAAAGGGTCTTGACAGTCAGACGGACAGACTTTTTCTTGGAAGTCAGTTTTTTTTTTTTGCAAAAATGTTTTTACTCAATCCTTTTTATTTGTAGTATCATTTTATCTCACACAAATTCTTATCGAGTATTGATTTTCCATTGCTAGTAATAGATATTAGCATTCTCCTCTTTTTTTTGAAGTCGGTTAAAAATTCATGTATTACAAAAATAATCGTACATTAACCATTATCTACTTTAAAACAAATGGAAATAGGTATGTTCACGGCAATTAGTCAAGTGTGCCGTGAGAAAGATCTCGTTATTTCGTAATCTATTCTTATCAGCGTGATTCTTTTATTTAACAAGTTAATCTGTGACCATTGTAGGCCATTTATCTGTTCTGTTCTCAATTATTTGTTAATTAGTAGGTCAAAGATTTCATTAATTGATTTCGGTCTGTCAAGGATTTTGGCTGGTTGATTTTATGGTGATTAACTGAGTAAATTGAGAGAGCTCGTTCGTTGGCTGGTAGGTCCATGGATAAGTGAGCATACTGATCCTATCCTGATGAGCATATGGATCCTAGCAGGTGCAAAAATGTATCCCTACTCGGAAAGTTACTTTAAACCGTTAGTACCGGCCGGCATTTTACAGATCACAATCAATCGCTATAGGCTGTCAGAACTTGACAACAAGTTAAACCAAGGGATTTCGTGTTCGTCCTACCGGGGTTGCCGGTTGTTCGAAACAGATACCGCAGCCCCGGAACACAAAGGGCAAAAGAAGGAACATGGACGGGTTTTAGTGAGCAAAGTCTGACACTCCCTCCCGCTTCGCCCAAAGCGAGGGAAGTTATTTGATGAATACCCATCCCTAAAACGGCCATATCTTTTGACTGCGTAGACTTAGAGATATGATTTTTCCACAACTCCAAGGGACCACAGACTTGAGTAAATGATTTTAATTTCAACACGATACCTTCACGCGTTCCCGAGATAAATGGTCTTGACAGACACACAGACGAACAACAAAGTGATCCAAAATGGGTTCCGTTTTTTCCTTTTGAGGGACGGAACTCTAAAAAGGGATATCTTGTTACCCAGTAGCTGTAGTTGAAGAGGTCAGATAGGCAGTCGCTCCATGTTTTGATGGCACGTTTGGCGCAGTGGCTGAGCGATGGGCTGGTGCGCTGAATCGATTCCCGTAAAGCAAAAAAAAATAAGAATTTCAGGTTTTACAGGGTCTTGCTGTTTTTGTATGTGAGTTTAAATATTCTTATCGCACCTACAGTACAGGAGACCTTCCTTGTTTGAGGCAATTTTTTTTTTAATAAACAGCATTTGTAAGAAAATAAAAGTATTTTGCTGTATCCGGTAAGACTGGAAGCCTAGAAAGCAGATGGTGACACGATCAAAATAAATAATATTTAAACAATTATTCCTTCAATATCCAACATAATGGCGGTGCTTTCATGCAAGTCTAAATCTTAGCTTCCCCTTGGGGTTTCTGCAGACTGTTGTCATATGGAATAGCCGTATTTTTGGCTGCTCGCACCCGAAACTGCCCAACAGTCCATTACAATTGATTTTTATTATGTTTGGCCAATGCCATTGAATAGTTTAACACAGTTAGTGTCAATCAGAGTAATGTTGTAACTCAATTGATTGAAGTAATAAAAAGCATTAGGTTTCTAATGTCAATGCAACAGTTATAAAAGGCGAATGGAATTTTGAGGCTTAGCCGTGCGTTTATGTGGCCTAGGTTGTATTAAATGGTTTACTTTTAATCTATTGCTTCTATTATTAACTAGGAAGAACTCGTGGTAGTACTGACTGTGAAGGTTTTCTTATACTAAAAATATAAAAAATAATACGTGTGGCACTCGGGGACTGCCGCGGTAAAGCTATTGCATAGCATTTTTTATCAACTTATGCAATAAATAAAAACAATCTAAATAATATATATATAATAAATAAAATATTTAAAAAGTACTTCCAATGAAAAGAAGTCGCAAAAAGAAAAACAAGACCTTGGGTTTGATCCAGCGTAATGTCGATTGACTATCCGATTCTCTACCAAACACGCTATTAGAACATTAGCATCGGGATTGAAATAACTGACCGTATTGTGTAAACGACGTTAGACAAGCCACACCTCCGTGCCTGTCGGAGTGGGGAGCGTCATTTTTTTCTTCGTTACGGAATTTCTGGATTCGGTCCCCGCGCTCAAGGCCCGCGATAGAAGCTATGCAATAGCTTAAAAAGGACTTATTGCTGATTTTTTTGTTAGTTGGGCAAAGGCTAGGCAGATGAAGAGAAGGGCCCCCAGTTATAATTTAAGACAATAGACAATTGTGAATAAAAAAAACAAACACTGTAATTTGGTAGGTACGCAACTCTACCATAAGCAACCTTACCAAACACAAAACTACTAAAAACCTGAGCTATATTATACTGGAAATGCGCTTGACGTGTAGTCGTATGTACCTAGTATATCATTATAGAAAATATTTATTTGACGTAATTAGGTACTTGGTTAATTAAGCAGGCCCCCAAATTGTATTAGTCCAGGACCCCACAAACTAACGGTCCACCTCTGTGCTTAAGGCCTTTTTTTGCGGATGGGAAACCATCAAATAACGTCCCCGGCTCAGGGCAGAACGGGGAGGATAGTCAGACTTTTACTGACTAAAACCCACCTATTTCCCTTCTTTTACCCTTAAAGTTCCAGGGAGGCAGTTTATCTTTCGAACAACCCGCAACCCCGGGTGCTTATGGCCTGGCTTTTCTATTCATAAACGTGAACGGAATCCAGTTTAAAGCCTTGCTATAATTGAAAAGCTTTCAATTTGACAAACTTACATTGACTTTTGTTATTATACTTGAACAAAGATATAACAATGCTATAACGAGAGATGTAGCAGCTCGATAACTGCAATAATATCTATAAATAAATATAAATAGAATCTTACTAATATTATAAATGCGAATGTTTGTGAGGATGGATGGACGTATGGAAGTTTGTTACTCTTTCACGTCAAAACGTCTGAACGGATCTTGATAAAATTTGGCACAGACGTAGATTATGGTCTGGAATAACACACTTTGAGCGCCAGCTAGTCAGGCTATGAAGTATTAGAATTGCAGATAAAATCTACAAGTGCACCGCATTATGCATGACCGACAAATCGACAATATAAGACAGATTATTATCTTATGCAACGTTACCGGT
This sequence comes from Ochropleura plecta, assembly GCA_905475445.1. NCBI lineage: Eukaryota > Metazoa > Arthropoda > Insecta > Lepidoptera > Noctuidae > Ochropleura > Ochropleura plecta. Next base: position 1,882,319 of record FR997733.1, on the reverse strand, counting down.
AGACCTTCTGTGAAAGCCTGATTTCCCTAAGGGTTACTCAGGTCAGGTCAGACACCTAGCAGGCAGATACAAACACAGAAAATATAAAGTACTAGTACTAATAAAGGCAATAAGACAAGTATATTTATACTGTCACTTAGATTATTATCTTCTGTGATTTTTTATTATTATGTGCTCCCGATATTTCGATACCACTACTTTTATTCGTTGACAGTCATCGCTCTGGGCGTCTAAGTTAGTCGCTTTAGCAGAATCATAATAGGATAATAATATGATTCAACTTAAGGCCGTACCCTACGCAAATAACCTTGAGTATTCGCATCCCTCTTTGCCGCGCAGGAGTGAGCGAGTGAGAGCAGTAGTGAATAATGCCAATTTTTTGGAATAAAATCTATATAAAATTAAGAATTGGGTTTTTGGAAAAAATATTTCTACCAAAATGTTCATTATAGAATTGTGTATCCATTAGTGTCAGTAGCAAAATTAAACAATTACTTTACGAGGAGATGCATTTTATTGATATTTTTTCTCATTTCGGGGGCTTTGTTGTAAGGAGATTTACTAAATAATGACTCAATAAAAATAAAAACTAAATCTACAATAATGGAATCAAGATTATAAAGAAATTTAATGTATTTTTTTTGTTACTTAGTTCGTTTTAAATAACAAGTAGATAGCTTTAGAAAACTGTACAAAAACGGCTTGCGCGGCGTTTTGGTCGGGGTGGCGCCTTAAGCGGCCATTCTAACACCCTGTTCTGTAGGCTCCCATAGCACAGCATCATGCTGAGTGACCTACTTGTCGCAAACTCGCAATCACCGCGTGGAAACTATCTATTTTTTATGCCGTATTTTATAAATATTTGTGATGCTTTGTATTTTCAATGCTTTTTTTTTGTTATTTTTGAGTTGTCGTCGTCAATGCGACTAAAACATTTTTTTCTTTTTTCTTTCTTTCTTAACCGTGAAAGCTTAAAACAATTTACGACAGGTATGTAAACTGAAGTGTTTGCAAAATACTGCCAAGCAATCCCATTGGGAAGTCTTCAGAAAAATACAGCAGTTACTCGAACAGTTACAATATCCAATTACTAACACCAAAAACCAACAATTAAAATGCACCTTTCTTAATAACAAGCACGCAGTAACCAACAAAAACCGAACCAGATCTTAAGAACAATGAGTTGCACAACGCAATGTTTCGCACAATTACGTCACGTCAAACGACACAGTTCGCGGTTGCGACTTGCGATTCCGTACGATCCCGTGTGAGAATGTACAAATACAAATGCTCATACTTAGTTTTTGTTTTAAACAAAGTAATTAACGTATTGTTTTTGTTTTCAAGGGTAATGTTTTTGTGTGACTTATTAAGTAATTGTTTGGAACAAGGATTATTATCTAAGCTTTGGAACGTTGTTTTATTGTTTGGTCAGTTGTTAATTACTACTTCGTTAATCTAGTCTACTAATGAGTGCTATAATATTTTAAGGTAAGTATTCATCTTCCTGCCCTCGTCCTATTCTATTTGGGGTTGGCGCAACACGTTTTCTTCTTCCATTCTCCCCTGTTAGACACACGGCATCATTTACTCCTTTCTCCTTCATATCATTCCTAACACAACCCATCCATCCTTCTTCAGCCTTCTCCCTCTCCATCTATCAACATTCATATCCATCACTATGTAGTCACATCCGTTTTGTTCGGCCTCATTACATGTCCTTACCAAGACAAACGACTCCCTTTCAATGTTTCTGTAACTGGGGCATTTTTCGAACTTCCCGTCACTCCGAAAATCCATCTCAATAATAACGTTATCTAGTTCGGTGATTTTGTTTTTTAGAAGAAATTCCAGATTTCAGAACTTTGTAGAAATATGACAGTATCGAGCAGAATTGCTGCCATCTCTGCTGACATAGAGCTTCTCAAGACTTGGTTGGGGCACCCCGCCTCGTCCAGGTTAGGGCCGAAGGGGATGGCGGGGTTTAGTGAGCGGGGCGAGCTAGATTAATATTCAGATACAACGACAGACCTTTTCAAGAAATTCAATAGTGAGGTAATTAATTATTATTACATTTCAATTAAAATGCAGAGATGAGGTAAACGAGTTACATAACTTGGTAAGCAATCACAGCAACCTGTTATTACTAACTGCATCACGAGATAACCTGACGCGAACCGTGAGAGAACAAGTTCAGTTCAGATGCAGACTGGCTAACTCCGTAATATGTTAGATCCCGCATTGCTAAAAAGGCAGACAGAGAGGTAAGTCATACTGTTTCCGCCCTGTGATTACTCACTTGTTCGTTCGGAAACACGAAGGTTACCGAAGCGCTTACTTTTTATGGTTTAACTTTACCAACAAAATGGTATAATAGGTACAACTTATTAAATTGTCATCGTGTCTGTTTATAATTTCAAAATAACTGCTTTGTACTAAATGCATATGAAAAGTATACGGTAACAACGGTTAAAACGATCCACTAGTTAAATAACATAATATTTGTCTGTCAGCCTATTTGTTCCGGCTAATCTCCAAAAAGGCTGATTCGATTTTGACGGGACTTTTACAGATAGCTGGTGTTATAAGAAGTAACTAAGGCAAAATTCAAATGGGAAATTATGATTTTACAAAGACAAAAGTTTGTATGTATCTTTAAAAAAAACGCATATACTACTGCACAGATTTGGATAAAATTTGGCACACAGATAGTTTATAGCCTGGATTACCACATAGGATTAATCCCAGCAGTGCCATCACGTGGGACAATTACCTAACTTGACACGAGCAACGTCCCGGACATGAGCCTGTAAACCATAACACTTCATAAAGGAGCTTCCGGAGCAGATTGACAACAATAATTTAAGCTTATTTGTATCAGAAATCATAAAGATAACATCTCTAGTTTATATCCCTTTCATAGCCTATTCCGCGAATGTCCTAACAGTCAGCCTAAACAGCAATATCATAAATCTAGATTTCCTCAGGGTTGCGTAGGTCAATCGGCAGTTATTTGTCTCGCCAAAACTAGAAACTTAATCTACCATGGATGAAGGAGCTTTTAGTACAATCGTTGAAATGGCGAATCATTATTCTTCTGCTTTTATTTTCGGATGAGAAATCATCAAATACCTATACCCCACTCTGGGCGGAGCAGAGGGAATTATCAGTTTTTTACTGACTAAAACCCATCCATGTGCCATCTTTTGCCCTTTGTGTTCCGGGGCCGCGGTATCTCTTTCGAACAACCCGCAACCCCGGCAGGCGGAAACCCTGGCAAGCCCCTCTGCTTTGCTGACTCTCTTTGAGGCGCGCGTGAAACGAAAACGCGCCGTCGACACGGCCTGTCGTCAATAGACGGACGGACGGTGAGCTACCCATTGCTCACCGTCCACAGGCCCACATCTACGGTGGCCGGGAGTCGTCTCGCGTTTCACCTTCCAAGCTGGGCAGACCGCCACTGTGTGCTCAACTGTGTCCTCCGGGCGATCGTCACAATGGTGACACCTGACTAAAACCCATCCATGTGCCATCTTTTTCTCTTTATGTTCCGGGGCCGCGATATCTCTTTCGAACAACCTGCAACCCCGGCAGGTAGGCACCTCTGATCATTATTTTTCTGTGTAAAAAAAATGCTAAATAATGCTTTAAACTCGACTAATCCTCCCGACCAAATTTTTTTTGACCTGTAATATCATTCAACAAAAACAACCAGACTTCAAGTCATAGAACATGATGGTGTAAGCAGTCCAGCAGAACCGAAACCCGTGCATTATTGCGGTTGACCCCGCAACCGTTACACCATCAGACTATTATCTTACAGTTATATCTCCAGTACGAATGTACACTCAACAAAGAAGATAGGTAACCACTAACCAGGCGCGTCAGACGCAGTTGAAGTTTTCTTAAAAATTTATTCACTGTTTTCGAATAAAGTTACATTTATTTGATATAGCTGTCTTGCGCGGTTTCACTCGCGTCTGTAGTTGCTGCCCCGCTCCCGTGATGATGTATAGCCTATATTACTTCGTGATAATGTAACATGTAACATGAAAATGGTTAACATCGGTCTAGTAGTTTTGGAGCCTATTAGATACAAACAAACAAACAAATCTTTCTTCTTTATAATACTTATCACATACCATAAAAAATTATAGGTATAAAAAATAAATAAGCGAATCCCAAAAAAATGAAAACTCGATTAGAATATATTTCTCTACTAGCTTTTGCCCGCGGCTTCGCTCGCGTTAAATTCGGTAGCGCCTTATTGATTTGTAATAGCAACGCTAAGTTTTCCCGTTTCTTCCCTCTTTCTCCCTTATATCCCACTCTTTTTAAAAAAATAATAGCCTATGTCCGTCTCCTGGTTCCCAACTATCTCTGTACCAAAATTCATCAAAATCGGTTTAGCCATTAAAGCGTGAAGAGGTAACAAACAAACAAACAAACTCACTTTCGCTTTTATAATATTAGTAAGGATTTTCCATAAATAAGGCTGAAAGAAACAACATTTGCCAAAAAAAAAATTGCCGACCACAGATGACTTTTGTTTGTTGCGTTGACTTTTTGCCACCGACTTTCGGAAGTAAAGTTATATTCCAAATTTCCAATTACCTATTAGTTTTTTGTACATCTACAAAAAAAATCCTTACAGTCGAATTGAAAACCTCTTCCACTTTTAGAAGTTGGTTAAAAACAAACAGTTTATTAAAAAAAAAAAACAGTTGGAAACGTCTATCAGTTTTAAGAAAAAAACAAATTACATCAGAAGAGCGTGGTAACTTATCTCTTTAGCTGAATGTATGCCTGGATACAACACTGAGAACACGGAAATCATTCTCTCGTTTGTAATTCAAGTTTATTGTTCATCGAAAATTAATGTGGGGTTTTACTGTGATTACCACGTAGTGAGTGTTTAGGAACTTTGAAGATTCTGAATGTTACCAGGGTTTTTTTGGGATGGGAATTCATCAAATAACCAAATAACTTCCCCCGCTCTGGGCAGAGCGGGGGGAGTGTCAAACTTGTACTGACTAAAACCCTGTTCTATCTATTATCCTTTACGCTCCGGGGCAGGCAGCGGTATCTCTTTCGAACAACCCGCAACCCCGGCAGATGTTACCAGGGTCAGTTGAAGGCTTTCCAAAGCTGTTTGTAGTGCCTGGCCATAGTAGCTAAGGTTGAATCTGACCAATTAGGTCAAGCAATTTAAAAAAAAAGTTGATTTATAGTTGGTATTATTATTGTTTTAACTATTCTAATCTTCTTCTGGACTTTTTAGGGTTCCGTACCTAAAAAGGTTAAAAACGGAACACTTATAGGATTAATTTGATGGCCGCCTGTCTGTGTGTCAAGACTCAAGACCCTTTATCTGGGAAACGCGTGAAGGTATCGTGTTGAAAATAATGGTCCCTTGGAGCTGTGAAAAAATCAACCCTTTAAGTCGACGCAGTTAAAAGATATGACCGTATATTGTCACAAATGTTTACGAAACCCTCGGTGCGCGAGTGCGACTCGAATGGATGTCATTAATTAACGTCACCTGTAGGGTTACCATGACATCCTATAGCAGTTCTTATTTCTGTGTGAGAAAGAGATGGTGCTAGACACCCTGTATAGCTCTGTCTCTTTCCCTCAGTGGAATAAGTTCTGTTTTAAGACGTCATGGTAGGGTAGCTGTTCCGCAGAGCCGAACTCAGACTTGTACTAACTAAAAGCCATCCATATTTCTTTTTACCTCATACCTTTCATACCTCTAGAGCCCGCACAACGCCAAACAAAGGCGTTTGTGTGTGCATGCGCATCAAGATCCGACATTATTAATAATATTTATTGTCAAATGTCTTTGGTGTTAATAATACTATTACGATCTTTGATGTAAAAAATGGAAGGTACGTCTTTGTTTCACAATAAAACGTGACGAATCTTATAATAACAAATGATGATTACATTTGAATAATAATAATTATTATTATGATTCGTCATAGTGTCTAGACGTGCTTTGTTAACATTACCGAACGCGTATGTTATTTAATTATTATCGTGTCATTATTAAATCGTCTACATGTAGTAGTTACTGTAAAGTTATATGATAGTAAAATGTGATTCATTGTAATTATAATCTCTTCTGCAATCACACTTACATTTTAAAGGCGAAAGTTTGTATGTGTGTCTGTCTGTGTATGTTTGTAATTTTGCGTAACGCTCAAACAGCTTAACGGATCTGGGTGAAATTCGGTATGAAGATAGCCTAGCCTATAGCATAAAACCTTCCTTAATGAATATGCCATCCAACACTTTATTATTGTTTCAATTCGATTGTGTGTCACACAACATAATTACCTATTATTATAAGAAGGCTAATTACAGAAAAAAAAGGTAAAAACAGTAAATTATACAGTTGCTAATAACAAGCCTCCATAGATATTATAATTTAATTTTCGATTTAAAAGTAAAGATGAAGTTTAATATATAATATGAATATCGAATTTGAATAATAGTATCTAACGAACCAGTAGTTCTTGCCGTTTATTTCCGTTGGATCCCAGTTTTTGATCCCACTTTAATATTTTTGGCGTTGGATCCCACAAAACATTATTATATATTTCCGTTGAATCCCAAATTTGAAAAATACTAAAAAAATACGTTTTATTGCCATTGAATCCCAAAAACTATTTCCGTTGGATCCCAGATGTTTAAAAACATCTGAATGCGGGTACATCCAACAACAAAATCACAATAATATTTTAAGGCGAAACTTTGTATGTATGTTTGTTATTCCAACACGCTCAAACTTCTAGACTGATTTGGATGAAATTTGGGTATGTGGATAGGTTATGTTAGAATAACGGGTGCCTGCCGTTTTTCCGAAAAGATTTTGATAAAATTTCATTGCCCAAACAAATTTTAGGAACCGGGAACTAGGTTAGGTTAGGTTAAAACTGTGACCTCCTACGCACGAGCCGAGCGAGCGGAGCGAGCGGTGCCGCGGCAGCGGCCGGCGAGTGCCACAAACGACCTGCATTTATAGAAAAAAAGAGATTGTTTTTAGTTGGTTACCCGGAACTATTTAGATTAGGATAATTACTTATTTACAAAAAAAAGGTTAGGTTAAAACTGTGACCTGTGTGCCAGAAACGGCCACATTATATAAAAAAAAATATGGAAAAATCATGACGGCAGTATTTTTTTTTGGGCTAAGAGGCGCTTGTTTATTCCCCAGTGGCAACAATCCTAAAAAATCCAAAATACACACACGGTGTTTTTGAAATATTTAATAAAAGTAAATCACTTTTCTTCTGAAATGTACACATGTTGTCATAAAATGGGATTCAATGGTAATATCAAATGGGACCCATCGTTAATACCTATAAAATGGGATCAAAAACTGGGATCCAACGGAAATAAATCGTTCTTGCGATTAGCGCATTCAACGAAACAAATTAATCCTTCAGCTCCGAATCGAATAAAAACTTTAAAAGGCTTATTTTTAAGGTTTCGTACCCCAGAAGGAAAAAAATGAATCCTTATTAGATCATTTTGTTGTCCTTTCGTCTGTCAGGACCTTTTATCTCGGGACTGTGTGGCGTGGAGGTATCGAGTTGAAATTAAAACCATACACTCACCTCTGTGGTTTCTTGGTGCTGTGGAAACATCAACCCTCAAAGTCCACGCAGTCAAAAGATATCTAGCTGTTTATGTCGCAAGTTTGTACGGAACACTCAGTGCGCGAATCTGACTCGCTCTTGACCGGTTTTTTTACTGTAAATGGGCTCACTTATGACCTCAATCTTGTTTAAGAAACGGGTTGAGTTCAACGAAGAGACGAGCTGACCCATGACTTAAATAAATCCAGGCTATACATATAAACACAGACGCAGACAGGCGCCCCTGGCTGCAGGCCTTAACTGCAAAGCATCCACAGAATAGGTTAAGCTCACTGAGATCCAGCCTCTCCCTTGCTGTCCTCCCTCAGCGACGCTCTAAGCCGCGGCTTGTACCCCACAGGAGGTGCCCTTAGCGTTTAGTCGCTTAGTTTGTAAGTTTTTTCACCCTGGCTGGAGGTCTTAATTTTTAAGGCATCCACAGGATTCGCCCGGTTAAGCAGACGACAACTTTGACGGGCCTGTTGGTCTAGTGGTTAGTGGCCCTGACTGCTGAGCCGGAGGTCGTGGGTTCGATTCCCACCCAGGACAAACTTTGTGTGATGAGCATGATTGTTTGTTCTGTGCCTGGGTGTGATTTATCTATAATATGTACATGTATTTATAAATTATATAAGTATGTATATCAGTTGTCTGGTTACCATAACACAAGCTCTGCTTAGCTTGGGATCAGATAGCCGTGTGTGAGTTGTCCCAAGATATTTATAACTTCCTAGGTTGAACTGCGAGATGCCACCCAAAAAAAAAAACACGCAGACAGGTAATGCCATTCCTATTCCTACATCCCTTCCTTCCTTTTCTCCTAATTCTCCTCCTAACTCAAGTAAAAATAGCTCAAACATCATTCATTTCATCATCATTCATCAGCGTTGCGGGTTGTTCGAAAGAGATACCGCGGCCCCGGAACATAAAGGAAGGAACATGGGTGGGTTTTAGTCAGTACAAGTCTGACACTCCCCCCCGCTCCGCCCAGAGCGGGGGAAGTTATTTATGATTTCCCAACCCAACAAAAAAAAAATACGTGTGGCACTCAGGGACTGCCGCGGTAAAGCTATTGCATCACGATTACCACCGTGAATTCATGCAAGCCTAGTACTTCATTACAGGTCTTGTGGTTGAGGATCACTTTGTTGTCCGTATGTCAGTTTGTCAAGACCCTTTATCTCGGGAACTTGTAAAGGTATCGACTTGAAATTAAAACCATATAGTCAAGTCTTTGATTCCAGAGTCGAGCTAAGGTTTTTAAATCTGGAATTCCTCAGTAGCAGCCATAGAGTTTGGATTTGTGCCCAATTGACGGCATCAGGTTCGTCCCTATTAAATGACGGTAGGTTCGTCCGTATTAAGAAACGGCAATAGGTCCGTCCCTTTTAAATGACGGCAATAGGTTCATCCCTATTAAAAGACGGAAATATAAAACAAAATCTATATAATCTCTCTCTCCCTCTCCGTCTCTCCCTCTCCCTCTCGCTCTCTCTCGCTCTCTCTCTCTCTCTTCAATCGGGATTGAAATAACGGAGTGGGGAGCGTCAGGTTTTTTTTCGTTACGGAATTTCTGGATTCGGTCCCCGCGCTCAAGGCCCGCGATAGAAGCTATGCAATAGCTTAAAAACATCATTCCTCTATCGGAGACACACACACCTTATCTAGTGCGGTATGTACCCTTGCGTAACATAGTGTTACTAGAAGAAAAGGTGCTAACGTTACTATACATATAGCTCTTACACTAGATTGTAGTAGGAAATGAGAAGTCGTAGGTATTTGCTGTAAATATGAGATATAATGTAAATTACTTCCGCATCAATCTTGTGCTGTGTATTCAGAGCCTCTTCTCAACGCCCATTGCACGATTGGGCAGTTGTTTGTTGATTTCGCAAATAACACAGAATGTTTTTTTAAAAAAGCAATCTTTATTATTTTATGTAACTTTTAAATACTTTTCGGAGACATAATTTCATAGAAAAACATGATTTAAATCGTAAGTTAGTGTTACATTCGTGATTATGTTTTATTGAGCCGCCGTTATTAATAAAAAACAATTTTCATGGTATTCTTTATTTTAATACTAGCTTTTGCCCGCGGCTTTGCTCGCATTAAATTCGGGGTAACAGTTCCCCTTGCGCCTTATTGATTTGTATTAGCAACGCTAAGTTTTCCCTTTTCTTCCCTCTTTCTCCCTCATATCCCACTTTAAAAAAAAAATTGTCTATGTCCGTCTCCTGGTTCCCAACTATCTCTGTACCAAAATTCATCAAAATCGGTTTAGCCATTAAAGCGTGAAAAGGTAACAAACAAACAAACAATCCCACTTTCGCTTTTATAATATTAGTAAGGATTATAAAGAAGAAAGATTGTATCTAATGGGCTCCAAAACTTATGGACCGTTTTTTTACTAATAGTTATCTACATTATCAGGAAGTAATACTATAGGCTGTAAGCTCGTACAAGTTCCAAGGGTTCCGTATTTCTTTTAGAGCTACGGAACCCTAAAAATACCGATCCAACTAATAAATCTCATTAGTACGAAGAATTTGGACAGAGGGAATTTCCCAGAATCAAATCTGGCTTCAACGGAACCCGGTACGACTTGACTTAGTCATGTTTCGTTACCCATCATCATCTGCCTAGCCTTTTCCCAACTATGTTGGGGTCGGCTTCCAATCTAACCGAATAAAGCTGAATACCAATATTTTACATGGAGCGACTGCCTATCTGACCTCCACAACCCAGTTAGTACTGGGTAATACGCTACGCCTTGGTAAGACTAGTTGTCAGACTTTCGAAACACAGACTACCTGTAACGACTGTCAAAGATCTACAAATGACAGCCGGGACCAACAGCTTAACGTGGTTTCCGATGTTTCGTTACCTATAACTTAGGAAAACTTGTGAAGTGGTGAAACCTAAACAGGTTTGTTTCGTCGACATCAGATACCGTCTGATTCAATGTAGCTATTTTTTTTTATTGCAAACATAAAAGCAGCTCTAAGTCTAAGATTTAAGTGAGGTTTTAATTTAACTCGATACCTCCATGGATTCTTGAGATCTGTCTGGTCTGTCTGTCTGGTCTTGACAGATAGACAGAGGGACAATAATGTGAGTCTTATAGGTTGCGTCTTTTCTTATACGCTTCTTTATATGCTACGGAAGCCTAAAAAATATTAAAAAAAACTAAAAACAAATGCTATCCCCAACAATGGTGACGCTATTGGTTCCGACAAACACAGGTACCTATGTTGACATCCCAAGTAACCTCAATAATTCGCCATGTTAAGGATATCTCTCACAATATCCTTGCTAATTTTATAAAAGCGAAAGTGAGTTTGTTTCTTACGTCTTCACGCCTAAACGGCTAAACCGATTTTGATGAATTTTGGTACAGATATAATTGGGACCCTGGAGACGGACATAGGTTTCCATTTTTTTTAAAAAAAGGTTGAGATATGAGGGAGAAAGAGGGAAGAAAAGGGAAAACTTAGCATTGCTATAACAATAAATAAGGCGCAAGGGCAAAAACTACAGGTAGCAGGTACCTGTAAATCAGGAAAGGGGAACTGTGTTACCCTGAATTTAATGCGAGCGAAACCGCGGGCAAAAGCTAGTTATGAAAATAAAGCCAACATAACATACCATGACACACGACGCGACGGCAGGTCAACCTATTCTAAACTATTATAACCTGATCTCTCTACCACGGATCGCACACCGTAGTAGAGAGATCAGGTTAAAATAGTTTTGTGTAGGTTGATGTGCCGTCGTGTGTACAACCTTATAACATTATCGATCAACATATCCAACAAACTGCTCCATCACAATGATGAGAATCAGGTGGCCCTATTATGAACATCGTGAGAATTTGAATTAAAACATTATTTGTTTTAACACAGGCAAGTGGCTGTTAACAATGTAATGTGGATAAATAGCTTCTGCAAGTAATAAAGATTGAATTCAATCGTGTTTATTTTTAATATCATAGAACATAACGTGACGCATATAATCTCCGAAGGGTAGAGCAGAGGTGTACCTAAAACTTAAAAGTACACCCTCATTGCCACCACCCTCACCCTCACACACTACACCCTCAGTTCTGCGCATCGAGCTGTACCTACTTCCCGAAGGATATGGCAGCTGTGTACCTTAAAATGCACCCTCATTTCGCCAGTTCTGCGTAAACCTTCACTCGCTGCAGACTCTTCTTCCGAGCCACCGTTTTTGTCTTTCATGTTTGCGGATGGGAAATCATCAAATGATTTCCCCCGCTTTTTTGACTGACTCAAACCCCCACCCATGTTCCTTTTTTTGCTCTTTATGCTCCGGGGCCGCGGTATCTCTTTCGAACAACCCGCAACCTGCCATTTGTCTTGATTTTTTCTAAGACATGTTAGTTTGCTTTCAGCTTTTCCCTTCACCGTTTCGTGAATATTATAGCTTAAACCTTTGTCATAATAATATTCTGTCAGCAAGATGTCATATCAGTCATAAAGTGGCTGATGAAACTGGCTACAAGCCAAGTCTTAGCCCTCATCTGTAAATGGTTCAATAAACCGCTGCTCTTCTTCAACCTACCATCGCTTTAAATCAAACAATGAATGAAAATTGGTAATGGAAGGCTGTGATACGGAGATCTGGTCAAAAAGAGCTATAACTGTTGTTTAAAAAAAAATAAGATGCCGACTATATGAATAAATAAATGCATTCTAACCAGGGTTAACCACTGGTCGTAGGCCCTGTCCAGCTCTCCCGCCATCTACTATGAGATGTACCGCGTCGCCTTCTAGCTGTGTAAGGGCTTCAATCGTTAGTTATTTTAGGATACGGCAGACATGGCCGACATGCCCCACTTCAGCTTAGCGGCTTTTTAAGCTACGTCAGTCATGTGTTTCGGAGATGAATTTGGGGTTGCGAATGGTCTGATAATTGCCTTTTTTTCACCTTTATTCTCTCACTTCTTTGATCAAGAAGATCAACCGATATTGGCTCTGTGTTACGGTTCACTAGCTCGCCTTCACAAAGATATGATTACATTAATTACGCTGATTACGTTTTGGCATGACAATATATGATATAACACTTATCTTTAACTTTAACTTTTAACAACCATTAGTGGGAAAAGGGTTACCTATTCTTAAGAAACCATCATTGTTACATAATATACAATACGGTTGGCGCAGTGGCTAAGCGTTTGGCTGCTGCGCTACGTGCCGCGGATTCGATCCCCGCACAGAATAAATATTTGTATGACCTACATCTACAGATACCTAGTTGTTCGCGGTCACTTTAAATGTTTGTAAACGTATCCACGATACAGAAATACTTCCTAAAGTGGGGCAACGTATTTAAAAAAAATCTTCGCCGGACTGCGTGAATGGTAGACTTCCACCTCTTCGGTAATCGCAGCTGTCTTGAATTCCCAGGTCATAACAAAGGTATGCTAGATTTTATTATGCATGACAATGAATGGATTTCCTCACGTTTCCATCGGCTCACGATGGTTGATGACTTGGCAAAGATACGTGTACGTAAAGCTCGACACACATCGGCGGATCGATGGTCACGACATTACAACGATTGCAGAATTGTCGGACAAATTGCTACTGTGTTGCGTCGTGTATTTGTCTGGGCAACTGTTTGATGTTCTTCTGACTTTTACTCACAGAAAAACAAAGAAACCTAATGGGATCACTTTGTTGTCCATCTATCTGTCAAGCTCCTTTTTGATATCTATGGTCAAGACCTTCTATCTCTGGATCGCGTGAAGGTATCGAGTTGAAATGAAAACCTTATACTTAAACTCTACGGTCCCTTTGTGTCTTGGCCGGTTTCTTTTTTCATATAATTCCTCACCTAATCCATCCATTTTTTTCTTCGTAGGCACGATCTATTAATGTACAGAGGACGGCAAGTCAACCTATCCTAAACTATTATAACCTGATTTCTCTACTACGGTGTGCGATACGAAGTAGAGACATCAGGTTATAATAGTTTAGAATAGGTTGACCGACCGTCGTGTGTAGATACATTACACATTTGAATACAGATTAGTCTACCAATACAATTACAAATCATTGCATTGAAGAACAATGCAATCATTTCCAAAAGTATTGCATAAACTATTTCTATACCAAGTTTTCTATTTACGCCCGGTTCCAATAAACAAAAACGACTCGTTTTGCTTACGGATAGTTGTATTTTGACATAAGTTCTATGAGACCTAGTTAGTTCACTTGGTGTCAAGCGGTAAACTATCGCTACGAAACCAATGACAGTTGCTTTTTTAGAATTTTAGGGTTGCGTACCTCAAAATTGAAGAAACAGAACCCTTTTAGAAACACTGTTGTCCGTCTGTCTGAAGACCCTTTATCTCGCGAAAGCGTGAAGGTATCGAGTTCAAATAAAAACCATATACTCAAGATTGTGGTCTCTTGGAGCTGGAAAAAAAATCAGCCCTCTAAGTTTACGCAGTCAAAAGATATGGGAACTACCAACCAACTGAATGGGGCTGATCCATACGTCATGTTCGTGTTCGTGAACGGGCGCTGTCAGTTGGGACTGGTCATCTTTTAGCTACCATGGTTCATTTTTAATTTATTTAGATTTTTTATTAAATTCTGCTTTTGCTTTTACTCTGAACGCTCTTACTGTGCACGTCTTTCTACATCGTTCTCACATACTTATTTGTATAATTTCAACACGAATGATGTAAATTGATACGATTTTGTAATAATATTCTAATTTAAAAGAATGTCCATGGAGTTTCTTGCTTCATTCTTCTCCATAGAGATCAACGCTTTGGACTGTAGCTTTAAGATTTTTTGTTTGACATTCAAAAGTGCCTGTAAAGGTCTTATTGAAATAAATGCTTTTGATGGGCATTTTTGTTTTTCTTAATATTGTAGTTATCTTTGTATTTTTTCTATAAACAGTTTCTCACTTTAAACCGCATCTTCTCCACTTTCTATTTCATTTGTTGTAATGTGCTGTTTTTGTACAAGAATTGCTCAATGGTAGCCATTTCTCTACAGTTGTGCAACTGAAATTTACGCTTCATTTTGGCACGTCACGAGGCGATTGTTCGTTTCATAATAGGCAAAGGAAGAAAAAGAAAGTGTTCGAACAATACCCGGATCTTTACCCAATGAATGTCGTTATGAGCCTACGGGGGCACATAAAGGCATATAAAATTATGCTCTGGCGCGTGAAGAGTTAAAACAATTAGCCTTTTTAAGGCTTGACCATGTATGTAACTAAGATATGATTCCGAACTCGGGAACAAGTAGCAGTGCTGCCTGCCGGGCAGATAGTGATGAGTTTTCATGTTTTCTGCCTTTTGCCAACTATGTAGGGTTGGCTTCCTGTCTAACTAGATGCAGCTGAATACCAGTATAACTTCAGACTCAAACATGCACAACTAACAGGTGACGTGATGTTATCCTTACTTAATATTATAAAAGCGAAAGTGAGTTTGTTTATTTGTTTGTTACGTCTTCACGCCTGAATGGCTTAACCGATTTTGATGAATTTAGGTACAGAGATAGGTTATTTAAAAAAAAAGTTTGAGATGTGAGGGAAAAAGAGGGAAGAAAAGGGAAAACTTAGCATTGCTATTACAATAAATAAGGCGCAAGGGCAAAAACTACAGGTAGCAGGTACCTCTAAATCAGGAAAGGGGAACTGTGTTACCGCGAATTTAACGCGAGCGAAGCCGCGGGCGGAAGCTAGTAATATAATATTTTGAATATTTATGTTTCCATCTATCTGGCTAATGCAGTTTTTAATTAACAATCTATCGTGTGCTAATAACGGATGATATTTGTAATTTAGATTATCTCATTCGGAATAGTAATCATGATGTTTAAAGTATTCATTAATTTTTGTCTAGACATTACATCATTATTCCCTGGTTCAGGCTCGTGAACCTAGGATTCCTATTCACACTGGCAAACAATAAATGGATTTGAATTTGAATTTTAACTGGTCGAAAAAACCCAATATCAAATTAATCGACCCAGGAAGCGAACCCAAGACGTCTTGCTCGCCTGCCGGGGTTGCGGGTTGTTCGAAAGAGATACCGCGGCCCCGGAACGTAAAGGGCAATAGAAGGAACATGGGTGGGTTTTAGTCAGTACAAGTCTGACATGCCCCCCCGCTCCACCCAGAGCGGGGGAAGTCATTGGATGATTTCCCACCCGAAAAAAAAAAAAGAAGTCTTGCCCAGCAGTAGGAATTGCACTCACTAGACCAACGAAGCTTTGTTTAATCAATCATCTTTAATCCTCATCATATCAGCAATGGCTTCTTATTATTGGATTATCAGATAGATTAATTCCACGATAAAAAGAACTGCGCATTCATCTAAATAAATACACTTCTATGCTACATAACCAACAAGTGCGAGTCGAAATCGCGCATGAAGGATTCCGTACCATTTTCTGCAAAAAAAAAAACGTTGCCCCACTCTCACTTTCTCCTGTATCGTGGGTGCGTTTACAAACATTTAAACTCACATACACAAGCAGTCAGACCCAGAACAACTATCTGTAGGTCATACAAATATTTGTTCCGTGCGGGGATCGAAACCGCGGCACTCAGCGCAGCTGTCAATCGCTCAACCACTGAGCCAACCGTGCCGTCGTGTTTATTGTATGGGACCCCCTTAAATATTATTTTATTTTGTGTTTTAGTATTTGTTCTTATAGCGGCAACAGAAATACATCATGATCTATAAGTATTTTAACTGTCTAACTGTCATGGTACACACGAAGACATATCAACCTATACAAAACCAGTTTATACTGATCTCTTAACAACGGATCGTCACCGTCGATTTCTCGTACGATGAGAAATCCGCATAAACTGGTTTTGTATAGGTTGATGTGTCGTCGTGTGTACATGAGATATAGCCTGGTGACAGAGGGACTGACAGACGGACAGCGGAGTCTTAGTAATAGGGTCCCGTTTTACCCTTCTGGTACAAAACCCTAATATATCGAATAGGCTCCGAAACCACTGGACCGGTTTTAACCATTTTTGCGCCAATAGAAAGTTAAATCATCAGGAAGTATCATAGACCAAGACACTCTGGAGCTGAGCAAAAGGTAAAAATGCTGGGCACAGCTAGTTAGTTAAATACTTCCTCCAATAAAATCTAAACGCATAGTGATTTCCTATCAATATTCCTCGCGAGATTCTCGTCGACCTTGACGAGAGCAACTAGGTATATACATCTATGAGTGATGATCGGACATGAATGCCGACATTCAGTCTGTATGTATTGCACAAATACGTAAATAGAAAGGAGGTTTTAGTTTATTGTCAAGTCTAGCGTTCTACCGGAGATTACGAAGCTTCTAGATCTTAATGTATTGTGGCTTACTTCCGAAAAAATTTCATCATTTTTTAACTTATCGTGTCTGGAGCAAACTGGCGGTAGGCCATATAGGAGTTATGGCTCGACTGAGATAGGCTCTTGGGTGCGAGTGCCAGAATTTTACTAAGTAAAATCCACCCATGTTCCTTCTTTTGCTCTTGCAAATAACGGAAAATGGGTGGATTTTAATCGATACTGCGACTCAGGAACTTAAAGATTATGTTCTGGGGCCGCAGTATCGCTTTCGAACAATCCGCAACCCGGGCAGGCGGTGTCCCTGGCAGGCCCCTCTGCTTTGCTGACATCTCTTTGAGGGGCGCGCGGAACACGTACGCGCCGTCAACAGGGTCTGTCGTCACTAAACGGATGGACGGTAAACTACTTATTGCTCACCGTCCACGGGCCCGCAACTGAGATAGGCTGACTTTACCAATCAGCTCTAAATTACCTTTTCAGCCCATAATAAGCAAAGTTATGTTTTATGAGGTGTAACTATTTACACCATTTAATAAAACATGACTTTGCCTGACTTAGTCACCAAACCCAAGGCTAGACAAGCGTGGCTGTCGACCTACTACAAACCATAGTGGTTGCAAAACTAATGAATCAATAGAGAAAGGCATACAAGGTGTAACTATGTCACTTTTAATTTTCTTCACATTGATTTCATTTGATCTGGGAATGGTGTGAGAATTCAATTGTTTTGAAATGAGTAATCTTACTGTTATTTAGATGAAATAAAGTTGCGATATTTATCTTGTTCTGGATCATACCCTGAGAACCCTGTAGTTACTTAGATATTGGAGATTATAGTTCCAACTTTTTCGCAAGTAATAGTAGAGCAACTGTACTAAGTACCGCAGGGAATGTGAATTATTAAGCATCTTGACTCCCGGGGTTGCGGGTTGTTCGAAAGAGATACCGCGGCCCCCGGAACGTGAAGGGCAATAGAAGGAACATGGGTGGGTTTTAGTCAGTACAAATCTGACACTCCCCCCCGCTCAACCCAGAGCGTGGGAAGGTATTCGGTGATTTACCATCCGCAAAAAAAAACATATAATATATTCTCTTGCTATTTTCCTTGACAATTTCGTTAATTCTTTTTGTTGTTGTGTTGGTTAATACCAGGAGAGGGTTCTTATGAAAAAAAAGTAGGGTAGGGTAGGTAAGGTAGGTTGTTAAAACACAAGGAGTTAGCAGTAGGTAGAAAAATTAAAAGTAAAGCAAGCACAGCACAGCACATTATAATGTGTGCTTAGCTTTACAATTTGCTCTAAAATTTAAACATTGCAACATGTTGCTGATACAATAAAGTATCTAATCACACAATATGCATTTTGATTACAGTGCAAGAAACAATTAAATAATCATGCATTTCATTATTAAAAATATTTATGGGGATGACAAGATTACAAAAATACGCAAATCTGTATCATTTATTTACCATTCTCTATGGCGATTTAATGAATTCCGAATCAAATTATATAATTGCCCAATCACTACTAAATACTTCCAACTATGTCGGACATTCCGTAAACGGGGAAAGTTAGCACTGATTTCAATTACATCAATAGACGCATCTAATTGGCTGAGTAGTATTGTCGATTTATTTCCGTTGGATCCCAGTTTTTGATCCCATTTTTTAGGTATTAACGATGGGTCCCATTTGATATTACCATTGAATCCCATTTTATGACAACATGTGTACATTTCAGAAGAAAAGTGATTTACTTTTATTAAATATTTCAAAAACACCGTGTGTGTATTTTGGATTTTTTAGGATTGTTGCCACTGGGGAATAAATGAGACAAATGATGTACTCCAAATAGTACTAGACTGGCATGAGTTAAAAATGATCAGGTTTATTTGTGATGTTTATAAATAAATAAATATGAACGCCTTCAAAACAAGCGCCTCTAAGCTCAAAAAAAAATACTGCCGTCATAATTTTTCCATATTTTTTTTTTATATAATGTGGCCGTTTCTTGCACACAGGTCACAGTTTTAACCTAACCTTTTTTTTGTAAATAAGTAATTATCCTAATCTTATACTATGCTAAATAGTTCAGTTCCGGGTAAACAACTAAAAACAATCTCTTTTTTCTATAAATGCAAGTCGTTTGTGGCACTCGCCGGCCGCTACCGCGGCACCGCTCGCTCCGCTCGCTCGGCTCGTGCGTAGGAGGTCACAGTTTTAACCTAACCAAACCTAGTTCCCGGTTTCTAATAATTTGTTTGGGTAATGAAATTTTGTCCAAATCTTTTCGGAAAAACGGCAGGCACCCGTTATTCTAACATAACCTATCCACATACCCAAATTTCATCCAAATCAGTCTAGAAGTTTGAGCGTGTTGGAATAACAAACATACATACAAAATTTCGCCTTAAAATATTATTGTGATTTTGTTGTTGGATGTACCCGCATTCAGATGTTTTTAAACATCTGGGATCCAACGGAAATAGTTTTTGGGATTCAGTGGCAATAAAACGTATTTTTTTAGTATTTTTCAAATTTGGGATTCAACGGAAATATATAATAATGTTTTGTGGGATCCAACGCCAAAAATATTAAAGTGGGATCAAAAACTGGGATCCAACGAAAATAAGCGGTATTGTCAAATTGCACAGTACACCTTCTATTAAAGTAATTGATGATTTAACTTGTGGCGGTACTTTGGTTCAAGCCTTAAAGCTTTTTGGATGGGAAATCATCAAATGCTTCCTCCCGCTCTGTGCGGGGCGGGGCGGAAGGGAGTGTCCGACTTGTACTGCCTAAAACCCATCCATTTTCCTTCTTTTGCCTTTTAGGGCCGCGGTATCTCTTCCGAACAACCCGCAAGCCAAGAACCTTGGCTTGGAGTTTTGGACTTTTAACTCTTATCTCTCTCTTCAGGATGTGAGGGTTTCTGGGCAGTTTCCTGGCTCTAACGGCTTGCCGTATAATTGGCACGCCACTGGTTTTATCTAAAATCTGGATGATGAGGAGAATAACATCATGGTAAGGAGCTGAATAGAACAGATGCAAAGGTACCAAAGCTTTGACAGAGTAGCTCAGCGATATCCGACTGTTTGTTTAATGTAAGTTTAAATGTTTGTAAACGCACCCACGATACAGGTGAAATTCCTAGTGTGGAGCAATGATTATAAATTGGCCAAGAGCGAGTCAGACTCGCGCACCGGAGGGTTCCGTATAAGCTTGCGACATAAACAGCCATATCTTTTGACTGCATAGACTTAGAGGATTGATTTTTTAACAGCACAAAAGTACCATAGACTTGAGTATATGGTTTTAATTTCAGACAGACGGACAAGAAAGTATCCAATAAGGGTTTCGTTTCTTCCTTTTGAGGTACGAAACCTAATGACACCTGCACCATGCTACAGCGATAACAGTATAGATAGCCCTGGTTTCTTGCTATTACTTTATGTCCATACACACTTGTGCACAGACGAGCTAAAGGATCTGCTGTTTGATCTACCAGGTCTATAAATCCTTACTAGTATTATAAAAGCGAAAGTGAGTTTGTTTGTTTGTTTGTTACCTCTTCACGCCTTAATGGCTAAACCGATTTTGATGAATTTTGGTACAGAGATAGTTGGGATCCAGGAGACGGACATAGGCTATTTTTTTTTTTGAAATGGGATATTCGGGAGAACGAAGGAAGAAAAGGGAAAACTTAGCTTTGCTATTACAAATCAATAAGGCGCAAGTGCAAAAACTGCAGGTAGCAAATCAGGAAAAGGGAACTGAGTTACCCCGAATTTAACGCGAGCGAGCGAAGCCGCGGGCAAAAGCTAGTGACTTTATATTTATATGATTGTAATCGAAGAACCCATTGCCCTATTCGTGCAACAATGTTTTGATTTTGTGCCAAATATAACTTGGGTAATGGTCTGTGAGTAGCTTACCTCTGTAAAATCTAGACCGTTTTTTCATTGAAAAGAAAAAAAAAAACACTTTCAACACAATCAAATGTCATGCATATTTTGCAGAATTAATCTTTAATTACGACCACAAATGTTTAAACATTAAATGAATGATTTGCTCTATTGCGTAAAAATGACAAAATGAAATAAAATCGGCGTGAAATCTAACGTTCACTGTTAGTAAGTATTTCAATAGAAGTGAAATTACTTCAAGACGTTGACACTTATGAACCGCGGAAACCTATTACGTAACGTTTACGTAAGGGTAACTAACTAGTTTTCTAAACGATATTTACACATTGCAATTAGCTACTAGTAATATTTGCCCGTTACTAGAGTTTTGTACCTGAAAAGGATAAAACTGAACAATTATTGGCTCACTTTGTTGTCCGTCTGCAACTGTTTTATGTAATTACTAGCTTTTGCCCGCGGCTTCGCTCGCGTTAAATTCGGGGTAACACAGTTCCCCTTGCGCCTTATGGATTTGTAATAGCAACGCTAAGTTTTCCCGTTTCTTCCCTCTTTCTCCCTCATATCCCACTCTTTAAAAAATAATAATAGCCTATGTCCGTCTCCTGGTTCCCAACTATCTCTGTACCAAAATTCATCAAAATCGGTTTAGCCATTAAAGCGTGAAGAGGTAACAAACAAACAAACTCACTTTCGCTTTTATAATATTAGTAAGGATAACTCTGTAATAAAGGCTATTTTTTATTTTATTTTTCGGTAGCGGGTGCCCGCGGCTTTGCCCGCGTGATATCGAATAAAAAAATATCTTATGTGTAATTCCAGATTACCTCTGTGCCAAATTTCATCTAGATCCGTTTTGATGTGAAAGAGTAACAAACATCCATACATCTATCCATCCTCACAAATATTCGCATTTATAATATTAAAAAGAATAGGATTATATTATAGAATATAGTAGGATTAACGATGAAATATGTAATTAGTTTGTTTTAGTTTTTAATACCTAAATAAGTTATATTTTCTACAAACGCTGGAATTTTCGATCATATTTTGGATTAAACATTGACGTACACTGTGGTTTACTGATAGTAGCGGGAAAATAGAAAATAATTAACATATGTGTGGTATTTTCGGGCGAAAATTAAATTCCAATTAAATACAATAAATTATTATGCAAATAATACCCAATACTGATTTAGTCAGAATCAGGAAATACGTATTAAATCAACCATTACGTCAACTGAACATTATTCGTAAATAATTATTTATATTACTTATATTTTTCTGTTGTAGGTAACATTACATAATATTATCGTTTTCAAACATAAAACTAAAATGAGAACGTGTGTCGTTCTCGGCTCTCTTCTCAACAAAACATATTAAATAAAAATCGAACTAGTCGGCCATCTTTGGGAGTCCGCCAATCGCCATATTGGATTTAGAATGACGTCGTTGTAGCTGACCATGCATTGTCATCCAAACTAAACATGTAGAATGCAAAAGTTCAGCTGAATCCGAAAGTGGGTCGAACTTCAAACAACGAACAACAATCAACTTCAATTTTCTAAGATTTTTTACTAAGTTGGTTAGTTAGTTAGTTTTACAGGTGTATCTAATAAAAGTATGTAGTAAAGTAAGCACCAAATTGATCGAAAAACAAAGAAAACCGCAAAATTACACATTAGGTATACGTACATTATTGTCGTCGATTTCTGAGTCATTTTAACATATCAGCATCGGCAGACATTTTTAATATTTTAGAGACAGGTAAATCGTTTGAAAACTGGTTTAAAATGTTGGTATTTTATGATTTTCGCTAACCAAGCGGTACGCAAACCTTGGCCTACTGAGGTTAGTGGCTTTTTTGGGAATATATCCAAGATTTGAGAGACTAGCTCCTAGTCTATTGGTCAAATATCGCATTTGTGATTACTAAGCATGAGGTCCTGTATTCAATTATCGGATCGGGCAAATAATGACTGAGTTCTTTCCATCAAGAATGTCTCAGTAGTTGCCAGGAACTTGAAGTTGTACCCAAGTGATGTTAATAGGGTCTCCCCCTATTACACGGGACTTAAACATAACTGGCAGATTTGATTTATGTTACTACTGGATTATTAACAGTTACACGTACACGTATAATTAACGGTATCTGGATTCGTGTTCAGTTGTTGCCAATAGGCTCGACCCTATTACAAGGGACATAAACATAACACCTCTGCCAAACCCTTAGGGGATTACAGGCATTGTTATATTAATTTATGTACAGTATAATATTTAAGTATCACTTGACTAATCACCGTCATTAATTAATACTGATGTGTACGTTTTGTTTCTTATTTTTAGCCGACTGCCGCATGCCGTCAGGAAATGAAGGGTTTTGTATTTTGATAGAATTATAAACCTTGTGGTACAGAGGAAGTGATCATCATTGATGATCTAATCTCTGGTTTTATTAATATTGACGCTTTCGAATACATCTTCACTTCATGTCATTATATCATTAAACTTGTGAATGAGCATACGATTCTTTAAATTCTAAATTGCTTAATATAAATGGCTTCTAATTGTTTAATTTTGAGGGCTTTCTTATTCAATATAGGAATGAGGAAAATTTCGTGAGGAAAGTTTTGAGTATGAACGTGGAAGGTTTTAGTAGTATATGAAAGTCAAAGAAACCATGGGTGGACTGTGTGAAGGAAGATATGGAAAAAAGGATGTGTCCGATGAAATGTCGAATAATACAGGAATATGGAAGAAGAAGAAGACATGCTGCGCTGACCCCGAATAACTTGGGATAAGGGCAGGAGATTGATGATGACGCTACATTTACGTTGAATATACCTAATCATAAGATACAACAAGATGGGGCTGGCTGTAAAAAAGGTGGATGAAAAACGATTGCATATAGCGGAGATGAGAATGTTGGGATGGACAAAAATGGAAAAAGTAAGGAATGAGTATATTAGAGGAAGTTTGAAAGTTACGCCTGTTACAGAAAAAATGAAAGGGAGTCGTTTGTCTTGGTATGGATATTGTAATGAGGAGGGACGAAGCACATGTGACTAAAAGAGTGATGGATCTGAATGTTGATAGACGGAGAGCGAGAGGAAGGCCAAAGAAAAGATGGATGGATTGTGTAAGGAATCATATGAAGGAGAAAGAAGTAAATGATACCGTGACGTCTGATAGGGGAGAATGGAAGAAGAAAACGTGTTGCGCCGACCCCAAATAGAATGGGAGGAAAATGTTGATATATTTAAAAATGGTCCCTTACAGCTATTCCTATCCGCTACTGCCGAACACGGGGTCGTAGGGTCGATTCTCGAGAACCTCAAACCGACCCAGCCGCCGCGGGAGACGCTACGGGTGTTGGGTGCCCCGAGACAACTCGGCCACCGTAGGCGCAGGCCTGTGGAAGGTGAGCAATGGGTAGCTCACTGTCCGTCCGTCTAGTGACAGGCCGTGTCGACAGCGTGTTCCAGTTCCAAGCGCGCCTCAAAGAGATGTCAGTAAAGCAGATATGCCCGCCAAGGCCACAGCCTGCCGTACGGGTTATTCGAAAGAAAAACCGCGGCCCCGGAACATAAAGGGCGATAGAAAGAACATGGATGGGTTT
This sequence comes from Ochropleura plecta, assembly GCA_905475445.1. Lineage (NCBI taxonomy): Eukaryota > Metazoa > Arthropoda > Insecta > Lepidoptera > Noctuidae > Ochropleura > Ochropleura plecta. Next base: position 1,857,772 of record FR997733.1, on the reverse strand, counting down.
TAGTGGATTAAAATCTGACACTCGTTTCCAAACGAGAGCGGAAAAGTTATTTGATGATTTCCCACTCAAAACGGTCAATTCATAGAATTGACAAAGTTATATTCTGTTCTGCCATCAAGATGTCTCAATAGTAGACAGGAATTTGAAGTTGTACCCGACTGATGTTAATAGAGACTGATGTTAAATGATGTTGATCTTAAAGTTCCGCGTAATAGGGGAGACCCTATTACGCGGAACTTTAAGATACCTGGCGAAATGTGGGTTTTCTATACAAAGAATACAGGTATAATTTATGTTACTACTGGATTATGGGCCTACAAAATCTTGACAGCCATTTTGATTCCCCGCCCTTCCACGTCTTTAATAAGCATACTTCTAATATAAACCGGTTTATTAACCTCGCTAATTATGCAGGCATCTACGCGCTCTCAAAACTCGGTCATTGCGATATCGTAAACACTACTGTCTCTGCTTGTTCCCTAAACACCGTTATGTTGGTGTCACGAACTCTCTACGGCAGTGATTTGGCAAAACACAACGTGGCTGGAGTGTCAAGAGTTACTAAGCGTTCTTATCAATCTATACCAAAAGCCGGTTTCAACCTCGAAAAAAAATGTGCGCCCAAAGATGAACGGATGTTTGGCACGGAGATAGATTTCAACTTGGGGAAGGCTACACATTATCATGCCGATAACTGAGGGGGTAAGCAATATTGCATTATGTCCATATTCCTCAACTCTTTGACAATTGACAACTATCATGGCACATTGGACTAGAACGGCTTACGCATAATTACGTTAACTGGAGTTGAAGTAGATAAAGCTTTAAGTTATTATAACATTTAACTACCATATTGCTTCCGATAACTACAGATTTAACTATCCGCAGCTCTTAGCAATAAACAGTAACAACAACTGTCTGCTAATTACTGAGATCTAAGTGGAGTTGCAGGATGTCGTTAATTATGGCAAGTAATTGCCATAGTTATGTTTATGTTCCCATAGATCATATTGAGGCAATGCCGGATTAACCATTTAGCAAGAGTAGCAATTGTTACGGGTCCTGCGCAAAATGGGACCCCACGCGGGGTCCCACATATTTTTCGTTTATTCATTTCTATGCATATTTGTTATATTTTTACATATTCTTATAAAAAAAGAAAAAACATTTAAAAATATAAAAAATAGTAGTCCACCAGCATCGGGAACAGGGTCCGAGCTACCGGTGGTCAGGACTCTTGAGAGAGGAACCTCCTAACAATACGGGCCGTGTCCAGAAGTACTGCTTTCTGAATCAAGCCCTTGATCCAGCTGCCAAGCGATAGCCTCCTCAGACCACATATTTTTATTATTAGTTTATGTCTATTTGTAGTTTGTAAATAATACCTAGTTGTAATAGATAAATTAAGCATCACATCGGTGTCGATTCTGTTAAAAAATCACTTAAATTTAGTTTATTCCTGTCAAACGACGTTTCCTATTCTGAAATTGATTGAAGAGACACAACTTAACTAATATTATAGTTTGGCCGCATTAATGATAGTATAGTTACTCAATTTCAGACTAGATAGCTTCTTAATTTAAAATTCTTTCACCAAAAATAGTTCTTGTCAAACTGAATCGCACTATCTTTAATCGCTACTAAAATGGTGTGAAATTAAATGTGATTAGGTATGTAATTTTAATCTTAGCCTAGTTTAATCGAGTAGTTCATCAGAATCAGCACCAATATAACTCCCAGCTTTGCTACCTAGACCTACAATCGCATAGAAACTAAATAAAACAACACTGAAATCACTTTACACACCAAGATTTATTTGTCCAGAACTCGTTTAGGCGTCTTTTGTGTGCGGACAGCGTCTCTTTGTGGGCAGTAAACCGTTCTCGAATAGAGGCCATGTTGCCATGTGTCTAGCCGGCAGCTCAGATAGAAAGTGCACCTAGATCATGGTCTATTGTTGGCTGAATTTCAAGAATGTTGATAGTAGAACCTTATTTTTTCGGGTGGGACATCATCAAAGAACTCCTTCGCTCTGGGCAGAGCCGGAGTGTCAGACTTGTACTGATTAGAACCCATCCATGTTTCGTCTTTTTACACGACTGCCCCAAAAAAGGAGTGTTATGTTTTTAGGGTTCATGTTACATGTTTGTATGTATGTGAGTTTCTTTATTACATCATACCTTCTAAACGGGGGACTATTTATACAAGGAAGTATTCTACAGATTGGTCTCCCGACTGCAATGAATTTTTTTGTTTCGTTTATCACACCTATATTATTATTTATCACAACTACATTTATTTCATCTTTATTCCTAGCACATTCCATCGGCAAATGTAAAACTAATATCTTTTTTTTTCTTTTTAGTTGATTTTTTTGACATGGCAGTCGTGTTTATTCATTTTTTTAATTATTTATTTTGTCCTTTGTGTTCCGGGACTGATGCATGTACCTCTTTCGAACAACAAGCAACCCCGGTAGGCAGTGGTGATAGTGAAGCTTATGCGGCTGTTAAAAACCCGCCCTCTTTTTTTAATAAATTGCAGATAAAAAAAATCTAATTCTACTCTGTTTTTTGACCAAAATTCAAAATTTTTGTTGTACTATAAGCGACCTACACAAATGTCCTTTTTTTGGTATTGTTCGTCGTGTCGTTGAGCTCCTTTTAATAGTGAGGATAGAATCGGTAGTACTGAGTAATACTGCTGTGTAATTATTCGTTACAGGAAACACAGCAGGAACGGAAGGCATCAAATTCGTACCTCAGTTCTAGGCAAACACAAATTAGATTTATCGACATGCTACGAAAAATAAAGATAGGAATCAAATGGATGTGTAGAGGCAGGGCGGCGCTTACATGGTTTTAATCATTATCGTCAACAGTTTACCGCTGATTGATTCTACTGATAATTGGAGGTTAGTGTTTCCACGGCCGGTTCCAACACAGGCCTCCCTCTTGATAATGAGAAGCCGTTAATCCATCATGCGGGCTCAATGCCAATGCAAAATGCCATGTGGTAATTTTTAGGGTTCGTATTTCAAAAGGAAAAATACGGAACCCTTATGGGATCACTGCCTGTTTGTAGGAACACGTGGAAATATCGAGTTGAAGTTATCCATTTACTCAACTCTGTGGGACCTTTGTGCTATAAAAAAACAACCTTAGAGGGTTGGTTTTTTTTTAGTTTAGAAGTCAAAGGATATGACTGTTTATGTCGCAAGTTTGTACGGAACCCTCGGTGCGCGACTCGGACTAGCTCTTGTTTTATTTCGATTGTAGTTTTCGTAGGAGGCACTGAGAGTTTATTTGTTAGCGTCGTCTTTGGTAAATTGGAATTAACTACAAGGAGTTAGAGCTTTCCTTATTTTCTAATATATAAAATTTTCGTGTCACAATGTTAGTTACCGTACTCCTCCGAAACGGCTCGACCGATTCTTATGAAATTTTGGGGACATATTGGGTAGGTCTGAGAATCGGCTAACATCTATTTTTCATACCTCTAAACCTCAGCGGGTGAAACCGCTGGGCACAGCTAGTTGTTAGTATAAAGATACAATATCGCTGCTGTGTTGCCATGCCATGATTTCGTAACACCATAATAAATTATTCCAAAACCAAAACCTCTATTTTAATTCATGCTTCTTCACTATCCAACAGCGTCGGAAGAGACATCCTAGGAAGCGGCAGAAAAAATCTTAAACTAGTTGTTTTCCCCAAAAAAATTTGCCGCAGGTCAGGAACTCTCCGGATATGAAAATCTTAGGCAATGCAACACGGGTATTTTAATTTCCATTGTCACACTAGTATTCGACTGCTTGTACTACATCATCATCTGCCTAAAGTACGGCCAACGAGAAGCGATACCAAATGTAAACAAAACCCACGCTAAAACCCCATCTAAAATGGCCGCCCGAATGTTGGCGAACCCGTCTTAACGTTGTCATGTTTTTGCCGGGAGAACGAGACATTACGACAAAGGCACAAGATGGAAAGAGATAAATATTAGATTGTCAACGCCACAGTTGTTCTTTAGGTTAATGACCTGTCGTATCGCTGCTAGTTGTTTTAGCCTTTTCCCAACTATGTTGGGGTCGGCTTCCAGTCTAACCGGATGCAGCTGAATATCAGTATTTTACATGGAGCGACTGCCTATCTGACCTCCACAACCCAGTTAATTCTGGGTAATACGATACCCCTTGGTAAGACTGGTTGTCAGACTTTCGGAACACTGACTACCTGTAACGACTGTCAAAGATCTACAAATGACAGCCGGGACCAACGGCTTAACGTGCTTTCCGAGGCACGGAGGAAACTCGGTATGTAACGGGTGGTCACCCATCCACAGACCAACCTAGGCAAGCGCGGCTTAACCTAAAGATCGACCCGAGCGGCTACTATTTATTTAGCCACGAGCTCCTCCTAGTGCTTGTACTACATAAATAACCATATCTTCGATTAGTTTTGGCTCTAGCACATCAAATCGGCTTATTGTTCTCTATCCAAGCTTTCGAATGACTACGTGGAACTAAAACCCGTCAACTGAAGAAAGTTATAAGGGTTTGTATTCGTGTGTACGATTATCTTCAACTTGAAGTATTAAGGAAATATTTGGATAATAATAATATCAGCCTATTACTGTCCTACCGGTGGGCAAACACCTCTTCTCATATAGATGGCGCCCGCGGCTTCACTCGCATGATGATCGAAAAAAAGTATGCTATTATGTGTTATTTCAGACTATAATCTACCTCCGAGCTAAATTTCATCAAGATCCGTTCAGCCGTTTTGACGTGAAAGAGTTACTAACATCTATACTATACATCCATCCATCCATGCGCCGTGTATTGCAAGATGCGGGAATTCGGGTCTTATTGCACAGTAATACGGAAATCTGCCAAAAAAATATCAATTCTTTAATTCTCTTGTATTCTGAGGCTGCATGGTGATCCGGAATTCTAAGTTTCTACAAAGTAGGTTATCTGAAATTGAATACATCCATCCTATCCTGTTTGAATCAGAGACATTCAAGATGAAATCGTTTTGGAGAAAAAAGAAAGGTGTGTTTATATTAGCATTGAAATAAGCAAAACCTATAAAATAAACAAAATAAATAAGCAACGCTGTTAATATCAATAATGCCTCATCTCAGCGTAATGCCACATGGCAACATGAGGTATTACCTACTGACGCTTCACGAATGCCATACGCTCTATAACACAATCATATTGTACAAGTTATTTTTTTCTTTTTTTAAATACCTGACTACATACAGAGTTGAGTAATATGATTTTAATTCCAATTCGATACCACCACGCGTTCCCGAGATAATAGGTTTTGGCAGACAGATAGGCAGGCAGACAGACAACAAACTGATCCAATTAAGGTTCCGTTTTTTCCTTTTGAGGTACCCTAAAAAGCCAGAATTAAAAAAAAATATATAATATACATCGTCATGTTTAGTTAGGTTCCATACCGCAAAGACTTAAAGAATAAAAAACATCAGCATCCATTGTCCTAATTAAAATTCAAAGAAAAGACATTTTGCCAAACAGTTCTCTCCACGACAACATAAGAATCTGACCTCTCAAAGATACTTGAGATTCAGCTCACTAAACCAAGTGAAAACATAAATAAAGTACTTTCTTCAGTAGAGACTTGGGAGACCCAGTACTGGTTGTGGTCCTATTGGAAAGTCAGCAACAATGGCGATTTGACGTGCCCGATACTGATAAACGGGTTCTGTACAGATATACCCACAGAATATATTAGACCGTATTGTAAGCGAATATGATGGGAAAAAACAAGATAAGGCGGTAGAGGAATCTGTTTACAGCACAAATGGATGAGACGTAAGATATGAGCGTCATACACAACACAAATGAATGTGTTTGTGGTTTATAAATGGCCAAGTGCGAACCGGACTCGCGCACGAAGGGCGGTACCCCCTCTTTACCATCCCTTTTTTTTGTGGGGTGGGAAATTATCAAATAACTTCCCCCGCTCTGGGCGGAGCGGGGGGCGTGTCAGACTTTTACTGACTAAAACCCACCCATGCCTTCTATTGCCCTTTACGTTCCGGGGCCGCGGTATCTCTTTCGAACAACCCGTCTCTTTACCATCCTTATGACGAATTTTGGTACAGAGATTGTTGGGACCCTGGAGGTAGCCTATTTTTTTTCCTAAAAAAAGTGAGAAAAGGGGAGAAAGAGTTTTTTTTCATCTTCTGGGTCCTTCGAAATGGCTCGACCGATTCTTATGTGGCATATCGGGTAGGTATGAGAATCGGCCAACATCAATTTTTCATACCTCTGGGCACAGCTAGGCTTATAATATTGTAAATGCGAATGTTTATGGGGATGCACCGTAGGACTAACATTTGTTACGTCATTTAAAATTTAAAATAGAAGATATGTCATATTCGAGACTTACTGACAAGTGTCGGAAAATACCACAAACGGAGTACAAAAATAGTAAATCTATAAGTAGGCTACTTATGTACTAGTGGTACTTATGTGGTAGCCTACTTATGTACTAGCTGCGCCCCGCGACTTTACCTGTGTAGGCATAAAAGCAATCTAGGGTGTAAGATTCAGGGCTTATTGGACGATTCGCACGAATTTAACTCGCACAAAACGTGCGAATCGACTCCTTTAAAACATATTATTTTTTCTGTAGTCGATTCGCACGAATTTCATTTATTGGCGTGCGAATCGACACCCTCACAAATATGTAGTAGGCTATTCGCACACATATTGTTTTTTTATGAAATGCAGTTAAGATAAAGTACACTTGAGCACAGAAGTAGTAAGGTCAAATATGTTTTACTCGTAATAGAATTGAAAATAAAATCACAATCTATAATCAACAATATCTGTATTAAAATTAAAACTAAGTACTAAACATCTTCTAAGCTCGTGGTTTGAGGATTAAAAATGAGCAAATATCGATCACAGAATAATAAATAAGTGTCACTAACAAACTACTACTCCACTAACCGCGTAATAAAAAATAAAAGTACCAAAAATTTACATTTTTTTTTACATTACATAAACATTTACTTTTTTAATAAGGTAGGTATATATATAATTAACAACTTTTTCTTATATTTATTATTGACGAACATTTGGTACAACAAAAACATGTTTTAATGTTTTTCAGAAGTGTACCTAAAATACACAGTTCTCATAATTATAACAATAAAACTTTTAATCATAAAACTAGAACTAGGGCTATAATCACAATTTGAATCACAGATTTTTCTTTAAAATAACGTACAAAAGTGACTAAACTTTTATATATGTATACAACTAACAAATCAACAATAATAAATCAAGTCATAATAATAATAAAATGCTTACTTCTAATTTATATATAACAGTTTAAAAAATAAACTTACGAGAATTATAAAAATAGATATTTGGCTTTAATCACAATCAAAATCACAGTCGTTACCTTTTAGGAATAACATAATCAGTTATATATGTATACAATATTACCAGCAACTAATTTCGTAATTTTTCAATACAAAGTTGTATATTAATTTCGCCACGATTCAATTGGCTTACGATGTCTTCGATTCTTTTTTGAAGTTTTATTCTCTCAGGCCTTTTAATTGAAATATACTGATTTTTATTATAAAGGGTTAAATAATAATTGGAATCTTTACGTAAAGTATCCAAAAACATTGCAATGTTTGGTTTGGGTTTTACCAATCTGTTAAAACGCGAGTTCCATGATTCGATGGCATTATTTGTTTTATGACACACATCAAAAAATGACCATTTGTTTGAGAAATAAGCATTTTCATCTAACCAAGTACGAACAAAATAATCATTAAATTGAGTAATTTTCTTTTCAGGCTCATTTTCTGATTCAATATATAACCAGCCATCTGATCTATATTCTCGAGCCTACATATGCTAGAGCCATGCAACGTTTAACATGCATTTTATCTTATATATTTTTTGTTTTTATTTCAGTGATGGCTGAATACGACTGTACTTTAATTTTTTTAAACCTTAAAATGAAATGTGTGCGAATAGTCTACTACATATTTGTGAGGGTGTCGATTCGCACGCCAATAAATGAAATTCGTGCGAATCGACTACAGAAAAAATAATATGTTTTAAAGGAGTCGATTCGCACGTTTTGTGCGAGTTAAATTCGTGCGAATCGTCCAATAAGCCAGATTCAGAGGGGCCTGCCAGGGCCAACGCCTGCCGGGGTTGCGGGTTGTTCGAAAGAGATACCGCGGCCCCGGAACATAAAGGGCAATGGAAGGAACATGGGTGGGTTTTAGTCAGTACAAGTCTGACACTCCTCCCCGCTCCGCCCAGAGCGGGGGGAAGTTATTTAGTGATTTCCCACCCCAAAAAAAGGGTGTAAGATTAACATACCAAAATTTTATCGAAATCCCTTTGAATATAAAGGAGTAACCAACAATATACACACATACTAACTATCACTTTTATAATATTCTTACTGTGATTTATGATAAAATGCCATAGTAGGTAGGTACCTAGCTTCTGCTGTAGTGTAACATTGCACATTTGTGTGGTTAAATTGGTTTTGATGATATTTGGCACACAGATAGACGAGGAAAGGGGCATACCTACATATAATACATTTATCCCGATTGGACTTACCTACGTTCTCGTGAAACGATTTCTAACGTCCTCGCAGGCGAAACCGCGGGAAAAGCTAGAAGGTTTTCCATATAATTAGATCAAACCACAGGCCCCGATGTTTTAGCTCCGATTACTAAGTAGCAAGCGTAGAGGTACTTGTAAGTAACATGTAGGTTGGAGGATTAACATTTTAACCAATGAGCATAATTCTAAACCTGTTCTTGCAGTCTGCATCTTGGTATGTGGAGGATAAGTAGGTGAGCGTTTGTCGACCTTCTGGGCTTACTCTTATTAGAAAAGAGAACCCAGGTTTAAAAAGCCGGCCAAGCGCGAGTGAAGTTCTATACAACAGCCATATATTTTGACAGTAAGACTGATTTTTTCACAGCACAAAGGGACCACAGGAGCTCGTGGCTAAATAATAGTAGCCGCTCGGGTCGATCTTTAGGTTAAGCCGCGCTTGCCTAGGTTGGTCTGTGGATGGGTGACCACCCGTTACATACCGAGTTTCCTCCGTGCCTCGGAAAGCACGTTAAGCCGTTGGTCCCGGCTGTCATTTGTAGATCTTTGACAGTCGTTACAGGTAGTCAGTGTCCCGAAAGTCTGACAACCAGTCTTAAATACCAAGGGGTATCGTTTACCCAGTACTAACTGGGTTGTGGAGGTCAAATAGGCAGTCGCTCCATGTAAAATACTGATATTCAGCTGCATCCGGTTAGACTGGAAGCCGACCCCAACATAGTCGGGAAAAGGCTAGGCAGATGATGACAAAGGGACCACAGGGATTTGAGTAGGTAGGTATATGGTATTAATTTCAACTCGATACCTCCAAGCGTTCCCAAGATAAAGAGTCTTGACAGACAGACAGACAACAAAGTCATCCAAAAGGGTTCCGCTTTTTAGGGTTACGTACCTACGTAACCCTAAAAAGAAGTTACTCCACACTTGGTATTTTTCCTGTACCGTGTGTGCGTTTGCAAACATTTAAACTCAAATTCACAAACAGTAGGCCATACAATTTGTTCCGTGCAGCGATCGAACCCGCGACACGCAACGCCGCAGTCAATCGCTCGGCCACTTTGCCAACCGTGTCATTACAGGGTTTACAAGTGACAACCGATTTCATAGCTTTATGTATTTACGTGTTTCTGAAGCACAACGTAAGCATTTTCTTTGACTTGAGGTACATTAGAAAGCGGCCATTTTGGAAATATTAGAAGAGAGGTTTGGTGATGTTTTAGAAAAAAGGTTTTAAACGCTACTGGGTTCGGTCAAGATTCGAGTCTTACGTCGAGCATAGTGATAATGGGTTTTAAATCCCTCAATCAATATGATTTAAAACCCATTAACACTTTATGTATTAACATTTTATGTATTATTAACTGCTATTGCAGTTAAAAATACATAGAGCCAAAAACGCATGCTTTCCAGATCCATGTTTTTTGTTAAAACGTTTGCTGCACTACCTTCAGAAAAACTGGAGGTCCTAGCACAAGCGCGCGGTATAAACATACGTGGATTTTAAAATAAAAAAAATACGTGACTCATATAATATTTTCATCATTTTAAAGGTTTTTATTCATATCTTTGGATGATACGGAATGTGCTTGTTGCAAATAATACTTTGGGCTAATTGTATTTTCGATTTAAAACATCGTTGTTACGTAAAACCGCGCGCTTAGGCCCCTTTTGACCGTTAAGTTTAGTCAACTGATTAACATAATAATAGAGTCGATAATTACTTCAAAAACCTGAACGGCACTTCACCATGCTGACATGAATAAATTAAGCAATAATTCAAGTGTTTTCTCTCACAAACAGATAAACGTGCGTGACAAACCGCTGGAGAATGGCAAATGGGGACCTTTGCAACAAGGTCGTGCCTTGCTTAAACTCTCCAAGACTGCTATTCGTGTTTATGAATCATAGGTGCGAAATATTGACCTTAATATCCTGGTAGACTTAAAAAACTTTTTGTTGTAAAAGGAAGAAGAATAACGAGTTGCCTTTGCTTAATTTGGCGGAGAAAAAAAATCAATTCAAAGGTCGATGGGTAATAATCAGAATTCAAATTTCGAAATTGATTAAAGTTGCTAAAAAAGAGCAATATGATTATAAGATCAAGAAATGTCGTAATTATGACGAAAGAACATTTTGCAACAATAAAAGTGCCTCGTGTTATTTGACAAGTACATAGGTCTCTTACCGTAAATAAGGTCAGTCAAAAATCACACGCGTTGCATCCTGTACTTTTTTGTTCACAAAAACGGGCTCCGCACTAGGTGTGTTCGATTTGATACAAAACCAGTGGTTCACAGCACAATAATACCGTTATTTCAACAGCTTGACATCACAGAAAACGGTTAAAGGTAGCACAACAACACACTAAACAACACTTTAGTTTGTAACACGGACCTACATATTTACTCTTTAAGTAATATTGTATTAAACACACGATGCAACAATTAAAACTTAAGTTAAATTACTACTGTAACCCGCCACCGTGGAATTTAGCTCGGCAACTGACAACTTGTGTTTACGTTACGTTCCATTGACATGATTCTAGCTATCTCTTTCTAACGTAAAACTTCATTGAATGAATGAAAGAGATGAACGATGTTAACCGTAATGCAATTATTTTACGGGAGCGCAGTGCCTCTGGTGGTTGAAAAGAGTACTAGTAAGTGCGAGGGCTTCGTCTTTATTGATATTGTGTTCATAATACCTTGAGAATTCAGTAGATAGCGTTGTTTATTGTAAGCTTAGTTACAATTTCTTGTCAATAGATGGCGCTCAGAAGTTCGTGGTGGTCATGCGTAAGTTTGTCTTGTACAGAATAAATTATAATACTTGGCCTTAGTCTATTTTCTACTAACTCTGTTTTTGCTTCTGATGTAATTCGAGAAACTTGCCCAATTGGTGTTGCAGGTTCAAGCGTTACAGCCTTGGCTGTGCAGAACCTTCAGAGGGACAGGGGTACGTACAGATACCACATCTGTCATGCCAATACAAACAGTGGTAGGGCTCGCAGACGGTGTACAGGAATGACTCCCTGTCCCTCGGCAAAGATCGCCTCCTCACGAGAGAACTCTTCGACGGTCAATAGCACGGACACGAGGTTTAGTTACACGTGTTCAATGTTGTTTATAAATAGGGCTTGATTTTTACCTTGAAAGTTATTAAAAGCTTGTTTAAATATTTTTTTGCGTTCATCGCTGTTTTCAGTGGGCTACCAGTTTCACTGGTCCATTCAGGTGCTATTGAATATGATTAACTGATATTTCTTTACTTATAGTATGTTGTGACTAATCTACTAAATTAATTTACCATGCATTGACAGCTGCTGATGCTGATAGTCTTCAGCGTGGTGTACTTTTTGCAACGCACAACTTGCAACAAAGTATAGTTTATAAACATCATCTTCCTCCCTTTGTCATGCATGTAAGGACTGTCAAAGATCTACATATGACAGCCGGGAGCTATGGCTTAACGTGCTTTCCGAGGCACGGACGAAACTCGGTAAGTAATGGATAGTCACCTGGTCGGACCATGCGAGCGCGGCTTCTCCTCAAGTGCGTCCGAGGGGCTTCTATTAGATATTGAACCACGAGCTCCTCGCTATTGCAGCTATTGTATTAACTTCCTGCAAATAATTTTGAGAAGCCAGTAGTCCTTATACTTCTACACTAGGAATTCCTCCTGTATTTATTTATTTATTTAAACTTCATGCAACACAAAAGTACATAGGCGGACTTAATGCCTTAGGCATTCTCTACCAGTCAACCAAGGGTGGTGAAGAGATAACATGGCAGTTGTTGCTGTATCGTGGGTGCGTTTACAAACATTTAAACTCACATACACAGACAGCCACTAAACAAATACTAAACGACAGAAGACATACATACCAATGGTTTTCAATTTAAAATAACTAAAAGCCCTTTATAGGGTTGTTTACTGTAGCTCACCGTCCGTCGACGACGGTGCGTTATTGTTCCACGAGCGCCTCAAAGAGTTTTCAGCAAAGCAGAGGGGCCTGCCAAGGCCACTGCCTGCCGGGGTTGCGGGTAGAGATACCGCGGCATCGTAACATAGAGGGTAAAAACAGGAACATGGGTGGGTTTTAGTCAGTACTAGTCTGACACTACCCCCGCTCAGCCCAGAATGGGGGAAGTTATTTGATATCCGCAAAAAAGGGTAGTTTACTCATAATTTCTTAGTATTCTCAGTACCTCGAAAACCATGTTAAGCTGTTGGCCCCGGCTGTCATTTGTAACTCATTCACAGTTGTTTCAGCTGATAGTCAATGTCCCGAAGGCCTAACAATCAGTCATACCAAGGGGTTTCGTATTACCCAGTACTAACTGGGTTGTGGAGGTCTGATAAGCAGTCGCTCCATGTAAAGTATTGATTGGTATTCAGCTGCATCTGGTAAGACTGGAAGCTGGCCCCAACATAGTTGGGAAAAGGTCATCATCTGCTACTATAAGTACCTAAAACCGAAAGACCCCTACTAACTAGGGTATGCAATCTTGCGAGATTTTAAAATTAACCTAGATTTCGCAAGACTTTTATGTACTTCCGTTTAAAAATGTTCGGTCAACATGTAAGATTAAATAAAACTTTCATGTTATGAAAAACGCAGCAGACATCTTGACGGCACGGTTGGCGCTGAGACTGAACGATTGACTGCTGCACTGCGTGTCGCGGGTTCGATTCCTGCACGGAACAAATATTTGTATGACCTACAGGTAGGTAGTTGTTTCGGGTCTGGCTGTTTGTGTATGTGAGAGTAAACTTTAAAAATATAAATATACAGGGTGATTTTTTAAGTGAGCATGGATTTTGTGCACATCCATGTGAACTATAGTTTTATTAAAGATCCTGTAAAACACATGTGAGATGCAATCAATAATATACGAAACACTCAAAACAGTCTGAATTTGATTAACACTAAAACTGCGACATCAGGCTTACAATCTTTACATGCATTTTGACTATACAATAACGTCCATTCCATTATTTAGGTACGTTTACGTGCAATGTTTTACGAATTTCCTTCGAACGCACGTACGGAACCCTGAAAAGCTATTTCCTATATTTTGACATTATGAGAACATACAATGAATGAAGAAACAGATGTAAGTATAAAGATTTTGTTTTCGCAAATCCGGGTTAAATAAATTTGTACAAAAAACACAATATAGGTACTAGACTTGTCATCATAGCAGTGCAGTAGTATCTATCGACTGCAACCGTTCGCGGCGCACGCGCATATCATTTCACTCTCTATAGACATTGATCGACAACATTTTTGTTCTATAAGACGCTACGAATAAATCGTTATAGGCATAATTTTCTGGTATAACTAGTTAGGGAAACTTATATTGAAGCTAGGAAAGTTTAATAGTTTAATGTATACCGTGAATTAAAAAAAGACATTTAGCGCGTTTTACACCGAGAGGCCGGCGCAAAATTGTAAAAAAAAATGGATAATTGAATCATCTGATTGCAACCATGTATTTGATGACAAATGTTGTGGTTGCTATAAGAGTTTGTGTGAAATATCATCATAACTTAAAAGGCTGTAGAAAAATTCTTTTTTCCCAAGAAAAACCTGACTTGAAAAAACACTACAAATACAGAAAATAAATTTACTTCTTGAAATCGGTGGTAAAAAATACAGGTTATTCTTTAAATGCAAGTGCAATGGAATGTTTTGGGTTTTCATTTCACATTAAAGATACCAATGAATTCGTTTGCTATTGATTACCGCCTTTCACAAAAAAAAACTACTATTTCCACGCAAGTGCGCTATTAACATCCTTTCCAAACAGCTAATAAATCAGCGAATGTCACTTACACTTTTCATTTCCTTCCCACATAATTACCCCTTAAACAAAATGTTTTCAACTCCTACTCCTCATGGCCGGTGGGGGTTTAGGCGCCAGCCAACACCGCGGAAAAAAGTAAAAACACTATCGTTAGTCATTAATATAGTCGCAAGCGCACCGCGCACTTTTTTCCAACCATTTCTAATTTCGACACCGTCAGAAGCGCACGTGTCAAAAAGAATCTTTTTTCTTTTTCAAATATCGGACGGACTGACTTTTACCGCGTTTTTATTGGCAGTTACAATGATTAATAGTGATGTTTATGAATCGTTAAATATCGATACGTATCGTCGCGTTATTTACGCGTAACATCAGCGCAAATTGTGCGTGGTGGAAGAATGAATTGATTGTTGTCGTGTTAAATAATGACTATGACGCGTGTTAACTGTTGTGGTTTAATTGTAGTTTTATTGGCGATTTTTATGGACAGCTGTGATGGGTACAGCCCTAGAGGTAAGTAATAAAATATAAGTTTTTATTGACCATTTCACGTGAGAATTTGCAGGAGTTTTTTGTACGAAATATCCCAAAAGTTTTACTCATCCGTAATAAAATCTAAAATCTCTAGCTCTTAAATAAGAAATTATTTTTGTTAAACAATTTTTTTAATCAAAAACAAATAAAACTATTATTAAACAAAATTCTGTATGAATTTTCAGTTTTATTTTTACATTTCTACGATCCGAAAGCTCGAGTGAGATCTTTCACAAAAATAAACAAAAACATTTTTTCCCAATTAATCAGTTAGGACTGAAACACTAATGGAATTCAATTAATTGTCGTGACTCGACGATTCATCGTGAAAGGAAATAAACGTTTCAGATTTTGTAACAACTTAACTGCCATCATGCACTTAATGTAATTGATGATAAATGATCTATGACTTGATAAATCTTATCTCTGCAGATCAAAATTTGAGTTATTCAGTAGCAATTAACTACTTTATCGATAGATTTATATGACAATTATGATAAAGAATTATCTTTATTCTCATTACGTTTGTCCAACCCTTTCCTTTCACTTTTGTTTTTTACTTCTTTACAATTGATGACATATCTACCTTTTATCACCGTTGTTATTTTTTCTACAATTAGGATTTCTCTGAAGCCTCAGAAATCCTGAAATAGAAGCAAAATAATAATCGCTAGACCTGCCATGTGGTCGCTTGTACTACAAAAAAGAACAACTTTTGTTCAAAAAAACAAGCTGTTAAATGTGTCTAAAACAATGTTTGATTCATCGATTTTTTTGATATCGACTAATCCGGGAGCAAAATTTTTTTCCTTCTTTTTAGGTATATTTTGGAACTTTTGGAAGACCGTTTTGGTTGCAGAAAAGGTTTTCTTTCAGCCTTTTTATTTTTGGTATGATGGTATCTCACGCAAATTCTTTTCGAGTATTCATTTTCCATTGCTACCTACTAAGAGATTAATAACATAGCATATCGTCCATATACATTAGAAAAATAAATATTATAGAAGATAACTCATAAAGTACCAAAGCAAAATAGATAAAATTAATATGGAACCCCTTGGGGAGTAAAACCCTTTCGATTTAAAATTTTGAAGATTGGCTTACGACCTACAGAAAAATCGCGTAACAAACATAAAAAAATACGTGTGGCACTCGGGGACTGCCTAGGTTCGTCCCTATTAAATCTCTCTCTCTCTCTCTCCAATCGGGATTGAAATAACGGAGTAGGGAGCGTCAGGTTTTTTTTCGTTACGGAATTTCTGGATTCGGTCCCCGCGCTCAAGGCCCGCGATAGAAGCTATGCAATAGCTTAAAACAGTCGAATTGAAACTTCATGATTTTTAATGTCTATGATTATCTAAAGTTGTTCAATTTTATAAGACCTTAGTAGTAGTGCGCATTGTAAACGCAATGTAAATACGTTGATTTTTAAATCGAAAATACAATTTTTTTTTATCATTTTAGTTAAATTTTTTAATACGAGCACAATCAATATCAAACATAGATATGAATAAAATCTAGCAATAATTATTTTTATATATTAAACTTTGAACGCCAAGCCAGGAATTTCTCCTGTATCGAGGGTGCGTTTACAAACATTTAAATTCACTTACACCAACAGCCAGACCCGGAAATACGGGAAATCAAATCAAATAATTTATTTCAATTAGACCATTACAGGCACTTTTGAATGTCAAGAAACAAAATGAATCTACAGTCCCGGTCACAAGGCATAATAACTTGTGAAAGTACTGTAGTTGCCTATTCTAAAGCGTTGATCTCTATGGAGAAGAATGGGCAAGACACTCCATGGACACTCTTTTAAATTATAATATTTTTACAAAATCGTGTATTTACATCATTCATGTTGAGATTTTACAAATATGTGAGAACGATGTAGAAAGACGTGCACAGTAAGAGCGTCCAGAGTAAATAAAAAGCAAAATTTAATTTTAAATCTAAATAAGTTAAAAATGAACCATGGTGGCTAAAACATGACCAGTCCCAACTGACAGCGCCCGTTCACGAACATGACGCATGGATCAGCCCCATTCAGCTCGACCATTTTGAAGGGAGCTAAAAATATCTCTAGGCCTTATATTTGTTCCATACGGGGGTCGAACTCGTCACACGCAGCGCAGTGCCAAATGTGCCGCCAAATCACAATTACATGTGAAGCGGGATTTTAAAATTGGCGTATTTTGATACGTCAACGCCACGAACTAGCGTTAAACTCTGACGAAATCAATATCTTCATAAACTCTCTATTTACTACAAAACTACCTAGGTACCTTATAATATTACCTTTTTTAATGGGAAATCTTGAAATAACTTTCTCTGCTCTGGGCGGAGCTTGGGGAGTGTCAGACTTCTACCGACACCCAATCATGTCCCTTGTTTTCCGGGGCCGCGGTATTTCTTTCGAAAAACCCGCAACCCCGGCAGGTAAAATATTACTTTGTAATAACTTTACATTAAGATATCAAACAATTTACATATTTACTCTTATTTTCTCTCCCACCTGGTTACCACAATTCAAACCGCATTTAGTGCTAAAGCAGACATTAGCCGACTAAGGTAGGGTCAGATGTTCAACAATGAAACAGTGGTACACAATAAAACACAGTGATATTTCTAAAACGCTGCGTTGCCAGTCCGTCCATTAGATCGCGTAAGGACACTCTCGAGAACCCCCCGCCCTACCCCAGTTTGCGTCGGCGCCACGTGGGAGAAGACGTGTCTGTGGAGCATGTTAAGTTTTTTGACAAAAATGTAAGTATTTTTAGCATTCTTTAAAGATTTTTCATTAAATTATGGTTGAAAAATTCATATTTTTCATGATTACGTAGCGTTAAACATATTTCGTAGGTTATGTGGAATAGATCATAATGTTAAAAGTGTTACAATTTAGTTTTCTTTTTTTGAGGTTAGTAAAATAAACCCTATGTAGTCAACAATGAAACAGTTGCACAATGGACACAATGAAACAGCTAACCACATCTATTTTTCGTGCAAATTAATCATTTTTGAGGCTAGAAAATAATTTTATCACTTGATATTTGTTTTTGTTTTAAGATGGCGCGTACGAAATCTCTAAAAAGAAAGAAAGGCGGAAAGGAAAGGAGGAAAAAAGAAACCAAAAATCAAAATAGTAGGGCGTTATCTTAATTTGTTATTACCAATTAAAAGTAACCTGAAGAGACTGATTATAGTGAAATAAGTAATAAATCCTTTTTTGATTGGACTCAAGCATTTTTTATCATTCACCTACTCCATACATTTCACAAAATATGAGACAAACACTGTTAATTATTATGTTTCATTGTTGAATTTATGGTGTTTCATTGTGTACACCACTGTGGACACAATGAAACATTTTTTATTTTTTTGTTTTTATTTTTTTGTTGATTGATTACACTTTAATTTAAAAAACCATAAACAGCATCCGATACCCAATAAAATTGCCTATATACCTGTAAAAAATTAGACTTCTATCTGTAAAATCAAAAGGTGTATGAGACTTTGAATTTTTAGTGTTTCATTGTTGAACACATGACCCTACTTGACAGGCTAGGCAGTGGAAGGTTGTAAGCCTTTGTGTAACAATGCTTTACTGCCAACTTACTAGAAATTACAATTAGTTAACGACTAACTAGAAGATAAATCAGATTAGAGTTGATCGTTAAGTTAGTAAGTATATTTATTTGCATGAAGTGTGGTATAAAAGGATCTTACAAAAGAGTTTTCGTGCATGACACATTCCGCCATTTTTTTTTACTAGGAATTTCTTCTGTATCGTGGGTTTATTTACAAACATTAAATCTCACAATGACTTTATCAAGACTCTACAACAGTAGAGTCTTGCTGTAGACTCTATTGTTGTGTAGAGTCTACAGCAAGACACTAAACAACTACCTGTATGTCATACAAATATTTATTCTGTATGAGGATCGAACCCGTGAGACGTAGCGCAGCATTAATGATAGCAAATTTAAAACAATTTTCATGACATAAAATTTAACATCATAGGTATCTAACTGGTATAATACCTATAGTCCATTGAAAAGTTACATTTGGGGTTGCGTTTTTTAGAGGACGCAATTTTATTTTTTTGATGTGTAGGGGGGATCAGTGTAAAGCTAAAACCAAGTTTGTGGGGTCGCCACCCTTGTCCCTCGGCCGCCATCTTGAAAATAAGGGTTGAAATGGTTTTTACGATATATCTCTTAAACTATTTATTTGATAAAAAAAATTGTCAACATTTTTTGTTGCAAATTAAATTCTCTACAACTTTGGTCCAGTAACTTTTTGTCGTAAAACAATAAATAAAGAAGTTATAAGCGCACATCTTCAGAAATTCGAGAAAAAAAAATATATTTTTTGATGTAACTTTTTTTTTATTTATATTTCTACGACAAAAAGTTACTGGACCAAAGTTGTAGAGAATTTAATTTGCAACAAAAAATGTTAACAATTATTTTTTATCAAATAAATAGTTTAAGAGATATATCGTAAAAACCATTTCAACCCCTATTTTCAAGATGGCGGCCGTGGGACAAGAGTGGCGACCCCACAAACTTGGTTTTAGCTTTACACTGACCCCCTTTCCACATCAAAAAAATAAAATTGCGTCCTCTAAAAAACGCAAGGTTAGGCCTAAAAAATGTAACATTTCAATGGACTACTATCAATACATAAAATTATGTACATGCATTGAACATAGACAAAAAAAATGATTCTGAATAAATGATTGTTTTATTCAAGATTACTGAAAGTTTTCAGCGTGTTGACAGCAAAAAAAGATATGAAGGAATGAAGACTAATTTTTATATTGTTTGCTTGCTGGCTCGATTACGTTGATTACCTACGTTGGTAAAGGCTTTTATTAGCGGATGGGAAATCGTCAAATAACTGAGTGTAAGATTTGTACCGACTTAAAACCCACCCATGTTCCTTCTATTGCCCTTTACGTTTCGGGGCCGTATCTCTTTCGAACAACCCGCAACCCTGGCAGGCTCCTCTGCTGGTTAAAATAAACTTAAAACATTAACCTAACTCTAAATATTTAAAAACACCATCATCCGAAGTTACGACAAACTTACACCTTAACATACAGCTATAATAAAAGTGTTATAATCAATCTAACATCTCAATAGGAAACTGTTTTATTACACAAAACCTTAAGATTTCACTTTTCCGTCTTAATATTTATATCAGGTAGTTTCCATTGCAAACGACCGGGTTTCCCTTTAATGCTTGCAGACAATATCTTGTCTATTCGTGTAATAAACGGTTTGGTCTGTTAGCTAAACCTTAGTCAGTGTTGCATGAAAAAAAAAAGATTTAAATAAATAATCTTTATTCAGGTTAGTTACACCCATAACATCACATTTACATTTAATACATTATAAATTTCATTAAATCAATCACATTAAAATAAACTTATAAATTACTAGCTTTTACCCGCGGCTTCGCTTGTTTTAAATTCGAGGTAACACAATTCCCCTTTCCTGATTTACAGATACCGGCTACCGGTAGTTTTTGCCCTTGCGCATTGTGGTACCACGGCTTTGGAACATCTGCAGTCCCTGACCACTAGCAACTTCAGCAATTGTTGGATCCAAGCATAGGATCCAACAATTGCTTTAGAAAAATCCACTTACTAAACATATACATTTTTTATAAAACACTAGCTGTGCCCAACGGTTCCACTCGCTGCTCAGGTCGGGTTCTCACTTAGAGGTATGAAAAATAGATGTTGGCCGATTCTCAGACTTACTGAATATGCATAAAAAACCGGCCAAGAGCGTGTCGGGCTACGCTCAGTGTAGGGTTCCGTAGTTTATTTTTTTGTTTGAAAAAAGATACGTTCAGGATAATAAAATATGTAAACGTAGTTAAAAAAAATGCTTGCTACGATTATACTACAAAAATTATTTTGTACAACTTTTTGTCTTTTTTGTACAAAAACTGTTGTCTCAATCAAGTTCAAAATGATTTTCATAGAAAGTCCTTATAAAGTTCTACTTTTCAGATTTTTTTCATATTTTCTAAACTTGTGGTTCAAAAGTTAGAGGGGGGGGACACATTGTTTTTTACTTTTGGAGCGATTATTTCCGAAATTATTGACATTATCAAAAAATGATTTTAGTAAACCCCTATTCATTTTTAAATACCTTTCCAACAATATATCACACGTTAGGGTTGAAATTAAAAAAAAAATCACTTCCCACTTTACATATAGGGTGGCTACCCTAATTAAACATTTTTTTCCAATTTTTATTTTACCACTTTGTCGGCGTGATTGATATACATATTGGTACCAAATTTCAGCTTTCTAGTGCTAACGGTCACAGAGATTAAGCGAGGACGGACGGACGGACGGACAGACAGACATGGCGAAACTATAAGGGTTCCTAGTTGACTACGGAACCCTAAAAAAATCATAAGAATCGGTCGAGCTGTTTCGGAGGAGAATGGGAACGAACATTGTGACACGAGTATTTTATGTATCACTACATAGTATAAAACAAAGTCGCTGTCGCTGTCTGTCTGTTGCTATGTTGTATGTATGCTTAAATCTTTATAACTACGCAACGGATGTTGATGCATTTTTAATAGGTAGGTAGAGTGATTCAAGAGGAAGGTTTATAGGTATAATACTTCACGCTGTGACTCTTAGGAGGTGAGCAGCGGGTGAAACCGCTGGGCGGGTCACTAGTTAGAGATATAGCTCCCAATGTTTTATAAACAATTTAAATGTTTGCATGCCGATTAGTAAAAACAACCCACACCCCGTACCCGTAAGTACATTTTACCACAAAAAAAAACTATTCTATTCTAAACTTTATAGCACTTAGTTTAAATTGATAGAGAAAACTAACTTCACTTACACGAAACCAATTTCCGTCTGATTGAAAGACATCAATTTCCAATAAGGTTCTATTTTAGTCTTTCATGTGTTTCCTTTGTTGTGCAACATTTTATTTATTGTTGCCAATAAAGGCAGCCATTGTAGTTAAACTTTAAATTGTGTTCATCGGTATTCGTAAAATAGCTACAGAATGCGTTGCCTTTCTTCAAGACAGACTGTTAAGAGATATTTTTGTAGCAAACGCTTGAAACAGTATAAAATATGCGTTAACTTTAACTACATGAGTAGAACCATGATCTATCATAACAATAGTTACGTCATTTATTGAAGCCAATCATAACAATAACGTAATCAAGTTAAACCCAACAATAACAGCATTATCGATATCAATAAAATTTAATTTAAAAACGTGATATTCCTGTCAACTATTGACAATTCAGTCTGAGCTCACAAAAGATCATTGATCGATAAAAAAGTATCGATGAAAATATCGACAAAAAATGTATCAAAAAAGATTATTGTGATTGTTGTAGCGGAATTACCAAATTCATTGTCATTGTTACATTTGTTACGAAATATCAAAATGTTTGCGAGGAAAGTGGTGGAGCAAAAACATCGGACCTGCGCCCGCGCCGGCCGCGGTACTGTGACGTCACGACAGATCAATTTCTCGATTAGAATCGTTCCACTTTGAACCAATTGACTCGAGCCGTTTCGTGTTCCATACAAATTAGTTTATAGTTTTGATTTGATTTTAGAAACTACTGACATTACGGAAATGCGCGGTTGCTGCAATTAAAAAATTTAACGCCTTTGCTATTTGGGTCTCGATTTTTTTTGTATTCCTTCTCGCTTATGGTTTAAGCAGTACCTATCTATGCTGTGTATCGCAATGGCTTCTATTTTATAAACTCTTAACTATTTTAAATACTAATATAAAAGCTATGGCATTATATTATTAGAGAACTCTTTTCCTACTTTGAATTATGGTTTGGCATACAAATCCTAACAAATAATTAGGTATATATACTTTATAAACTTCCTCAATTTAATATATTTGCCTATAATTAATAATATCGTCACAAATCAATCGTACGAATTCGTCTCATAGGTATGATCAACAACAGAATAATACGTCATAAGTATTATTCTGTTGTTGATGGTATTATAACACTACCATCAACATACTATGTTCCGTAACTTGCTTAATATTCTAGTCAAAGTTAGCACTCATATATGTAACTCCTTACTCACTGCTTACGACACGACAATGTGTAGAAAGTACAAGTGAACATAGTATTTGTTAAGTTAATAGTGGACCTTCATATGCTTTTGTTACTTACTTCAATTAGCACAGCGGCCTATTACAGCCCATTGATGGATCTCACTCAAGATACGCCGTAACACCCAATCCTTCGATTTCTGCATTCCAGCCAGTTTGTTACTTATAAAGTTTTAAAGCTTTTGCCCGCGGCTTCGCTCGCGTTAAATTCAATGTAACACACTTCCCCTTTCCTGATTTGCAGGTACCTGCTACCTATAGTTTTTACCCTTGCGCCTTATTAATTGTAATAGCAAAGCTAAGATTTCCCTCTTTCTCCCTCATATCTCACTTAAAAAAAAATAGCATATGTCTGTCTCCAGGGTCTCAACTATCTCTGTACCAAAATTCATCAAAATCGGTTTAGCCATTTAGGCGTGAAGACGTAACAAACAAACTTACTTTCGCTTTTATAATATTAAGTAAGGACTAATATAACAAATAAATAAGTGAAGTGAATTAAGATAAAACCAAATAGGAACAGTTTCAATGACGTCGACACTGAAATACTTGTATTCTCTGTAGAATTAGATTCACTTTCACGAGGTAATGTCAACGTTGTATGCGGAAAACATAGTGTTACTGACAGTGATGAATAAGTTGGTTAGCTAACAACCTGGTTGAAGAAAGGTCAAAATGATTTTAACTTTTTTTTGAGGACACATCATCGGAGGAGCTCGTGGCTAAATAATAGCAGCCGCTCGGGTCGATCTTTAGGTTAAGCCGCGCTTGCCTAGGTTGGTCTGTGGATGGGTGACCACCCGTTACATACCGAGTTTCCTCCGTGCCTCGGAAAGCACGTTAGGCCGTTGGTCCCGGCTGTCATTTGTAGATCTTTGACAGTCGTTACAGGTAGTCAGTGTCCTGAAAGTCTGACAACCAGTCTTACCAAGGGGTATCGTATTACCCAGTACTAACTGGGTTGTGGAGGTCAGATAGGCAGTCGCTCCATGTAAAATACTGATATTCAGCTGCATCCGGTTAGACTGGAAGCCGACCCCAACATAGTTGGGAAAAGGCTAGGTAGATGATGATTTGCGGATACATCAAATAACTTCCCCCGTTCTGGGCTGAGCGGGGGGGGGGGGGTGTGTCAGATTATGTACTGACTGCCCTTTATGTTCCCGAGCCGCGGTTTCTCTTTCGAACAACCCACCACTCCGGCAGAAAGATTGCATCTAAGGTACACTTGATAGAAGGAAAGACCTGCCAGCATAATGTTTCCTAAGCTAAGGATCTTTCAGGCAATTAGAGTAAACAACATAAGATCGATTGAAAATGTTACGAAAAAAAAGCAAGAGACACAAAATAGAAATCCCAATTGATTAGTATAAAACAAAAGAGTTTTTGCAGAAACAAAGTAAAATTATAAAAATAAAAGTATAAAAGCTATTAGGTAAGATGAAAACAAAAGTTAAATAAGAAAATTAGTCGAAACTGCGATGGAAAGTTAAATAACTGTAAGTAGTCATTGGAAAGAAATAAACTTAATTCGATTTGGAACGAAAACTTTTACGTTGCTTACGTAATTTTTGCGATTGCTGAAAACTACAGAAAAAAATACGTTTGCATCATCATTTTCTTGTAAGAGATTTAGCAACTGAAGAGAAGATTAACATTTTTAATAAACTTGAGGTGTTTTTCAAAAAGGTCCGTTCTTTATTATCATCGTCTATGGCATCCTTACTAATATTTTAAAAGCGAAAGTGAGTTTGTTTAATTGTTTGTTACGTCTTCACGCCTTAATGGCTAAACCGATTTTGATGAATTTTGGTACAGAGATAGTTGGGACCCTGGAGACTTTAGTTTTATGAAAAGTGAGAATTGAGAGAGAAAGAGGGAAGAAAAGAGAAAACTTAGCATTGCTATAACAATAAATAAGGCGCAAGGGCAAAAACTACAGGAAGAAGGAAAAAATCGGGAAAGGGGTACTGTGTTACCCCGAGTTTAACGCGAGCGAAGCTGCGGGCAAAAACTATTTTTAGTAATAATGTAAAAGTGATGTATCCACCACGTTAAAGGCATATATCGCTTTTTAAATTCGAAAGGGCCACATGTCGACAGGTTATTTTTGTACAGGAGAGCCTATCAAAATATTACTAAGACAAACAAAGTCTGTAAAGGCAAAAAAGGCAGCAATCTGATTGGACCATACTAGGGGTATATTTTGCATATAGAAATATAAAGAGAATTGATAAGACTTTTGCAATAAATATTTGTGGCCCTTGTGAACTTAAGCAGCGATATGTCGAGCAGTCCAGTAAACCTCCATCACCTAGACCTCGGACCAGTCCATTTGGCTACATTCCTTCTCCTAAGCGTCTCTCTCGTCTGCTCCAGTTTTCATGTCATCATAATCATTCTCAAATTCCTTTCCCAACTTATTCGGGGCTTTCACAGCACTTTTTTTTCAGTACCTAGTTGCCATGTCTAAAGAAAGATGGTTTATTTCACGCAGTCTATCCAACGTACATATCTTTGGTGTTCCCGTAATCTTACTCAATCCTCACTTCAAGGCAGTTTATTGTAGAAATTGCTAAGCATACCGATAGCAAGTGCCTGCTTTATATGGTTTTGATTGCCACACATAACAGTTAAAATAATATGTTAAAAAATAATAAACATATTAATATTACCCCATCAACACTAAACATGGGCCATTGTATGAACACCTCATAAATATTAATGGTCGAAGATGGCTACTGCGTACAATAAACCATAGACATAAAGAGGTTTCATTTTCACATGCCCTCAAAAATCTCACGCAAGTCCTTTCACACTTCGGTCCGATTAACAAAAAAAAAGTGTATGACAATCGATACTTAGAATATTGATTCGATATCAATCGAGACAATCTGTCATTAGAAAAAGACTAGACTTTTCCCCCGGTATTTCTTGTACGGTAATGACAGATACCTTTGCAAAACATGAGAGATTGGATGTGAAATACCATTGTACTTGTAATATTGTTGTTGGTTTTCCTAGTTCGAGTTCTGTTAAATGTCATTCGATTTTAATTCTGAAGCCTTAGTACAAGTATGCGGTGTAGACGTACAGTAAATACGACAATTTTGAAGCGAAAATACATTTATCCAGTTTTGTAACAGTTCTTATATAATCCATAGATATTAATAAATTCTTACGGGAATTTTTATTTATTTTAAATTCGACGTAGGCGGGGTACGCTCCGCCGCGAGATTCTTCCCGGTAGCCGTAGATCTTTGGACGGTGAGCAATTGGTAGCTCACCGTCCGTCCGTCGGGGTCTGGCACGTTTGAGCTCCACTTGCCCCTCAAACAGATGTCAGCAAATCTGAAGAGTCAAGGCGTCTGCCTACCGGAGCTGCGTGCTTGCTGCTGCGAACTTGAGAGGTGTCAAGGGACACCCGGATGGAACGAAGTTATAATTTATGATGTACAAAAAACCTGTATACACTCAACAAAAATAACCGTCGCGAAACCACACTGTTATATGCGAAAAAGAAAGACGAAACGAAAATAACTGGCTTGCTTTCTATGAGAGAGGGAGAGAGTAAGAGACAGAGAAACACGGGCATGCCGCATGGCTTACAACTATAGCAAAAAGTGTCGTTACAACTTTTGATCTTAATTTTTTCCGTCTAGCCCCCTTTCGCAACGTGCGATAAGGAACTTCGTTCCAATAATATATTATTCTTCCCTATTAAACACCATTGCTTTTATTTTCATAACACAATATGGATAGCTGCATATTATCGTGTCGATATAACCGCATACATACGTCTGCGGTCAAGGTTGTTTCCTACTTCCATGAAATACTTTTACTTTTACACGCACGCCGTCATCTACTCACTATGTTATAGCTCTGTTTCGTTCTATATCTACATTTCTATCTAGATCAGCAGAGTTCTCTTCCTCATTGCTTCCTAGACCTGTTTAGATAGATATCTACTATTTTATTGAATGCTAGCGATTGGCCCCGGCTTCTTACGGGTGCAATATAGGTAGATACTAATATACTAATATTATACATATAAATCTTCCTGATTCCTAATTAAAAAAAAAACCGGCCAAGAGCGAGATAGACTCGCGCACCGAGGGTTCCGTACAATATAGCGACATAAACAGCCATATCTTTTGACTGTGTAGACTAGACTTAGAGGGTTTGTTTTTACAGCATAAAAAAATCCAAACGTTCCCGAGATAATTGGTCTTGCTTGTCAGATAAACAGACTGACGGACAACAAATTGATCCAATAAGGGATTCCGTTTTTCCTTTTGCGGTATGGAACCCGCAAAAGGAAAAACGATACGGTTTTTAGGGTTCGGTATGGAACCCTAAAAACCGTATCAAAATTCGTTGCGTAGTTTTAAAGATCCAAGCATACATACGGACAGGCAGAGGTGTGCCCATATTTATAATTTTTCTTTTTTTTTATAAAAACGTTGCCTCATAATAGGATTTCTCCAGCCTGCATCGTACAACACGTGACGCAGTGCCTGAGCGATTGACTGCTGCACTGCGTGTCGCGGGTTCGATCCCCGCATTGAACAAAAAATTGTATGGCCTACATACAGATAGTTGTTTCGGGTCTGGCTGTTTGCGTATGTGAGTTTAAATGTTTGTAAACGCTCCCACGATACAGGAGAACATTTTAAAACTTTTTTTTTATATCTGCCAGGGTTTTGCCTTCTTTAGCCAATCAGAAACGATTCCATATCATCACGCTAGCGTTTATTGTAATAGTAGTAGCGTTTTTTGACCTTCTATCGGTGACTACGACCGTTTTCAGACCAGATACTAGCATACATATTTTTTTTTAATAGAAGTAGGTAAGTTTATTAATGTTATTGTTTATGGGGTGTTTGGTAACCCACAATTAGTGGCTCGTAAACTGTAACTTTTACTTGTGGGTGCAATTTAGCGCCCATAGAGCTCCCAACTAAATGGTAGGCATAAACTTTATTACTCTCACTTGCAACTCTCTATTTCAAACAGATTTCTGTGTGTAACGGAACAATAGATGTTCCATATTTGGAAATAGCTGGCGCCCGCGGCTTCCCCCACGTGATGATCGAAAAAAAGTAGCCTATGTGCTATTCCAGAATATAATCTACTTCTGTGCCAAATTTCATCACGATCCGGTAAGCCGTTTTGACGTGAAAGAGTAACAAACATCCATACATTCATCCTGACAAACATTTGCATTTATAATATTACTAGTAGGATATAAGGATAGGATAGTAGGATATTCTAGTTTGCTAATTTTCTGCTCACATATGCTTTTTATTTTATTAATTTAAACTTTATGCACAAACTAGCTTTTGCCCGCGGCTTCGCTCGCGTTAAATTCGGGGTAACACACAGTTCCCCTTGCGCCTTATTGATTTGTAATAGCAACGCTAAGTTTTGACTTTTCTTCCCTTTCTCCCACACAGCCCACTTAAAAAAACATAAACCTTTAAAGGATCACTTTGTTCCCCGTCTGTCTGTCTGTTAAGACCCTTTATCTGGGGAACGCGAAGAGGTATCGAGTTGAAATTAAAACCATATACTCAAATCTGTAGTCCCTAAGAACTGTGACAAAATCAACCCTCTAAGTGGACGCAGTTAAAAGCTATGGCCGTTTATGTCACAAATTTATACCGAACCCTTGGCCCGCGACTCCGACTCGCACGGCACTGGCCGGTTATTTATTTAGGTATAATATTAATATATTAGGGCAGGCTATAGCTACCTTTTAACGTTTTCAGTTTAAGCGAAAACTAAAATTAAATGAAGGTCGCATATCCTTATCCTTACTAATAATAAAAAAGCGAAAGTGAGTTTGTTTGTTTGTTTGTTTGTTACCTCTTCACGCTTTAATGGCTACACCGATTTTGATGAATTTTGGTACAGAGATAGTTGGGACCCTGGAGACGGACATAGGCTAAAAAAGTGAGAAAAGGGGGAGAAAGAGGGAAGAAAAGGGGAGAGAAATACGTTTTTTTTTCGATCATCTTGCGGGTTAAAGTTAGCGTTAGCCCAAAGTAACTATCCCACGCGGACGAAGTCGCAGGCGGAAGCTAGTCATAATATAAATCGAATTTAATATCATTAGTTAACAATTCTATTAACGTAGGTATAGCAATCAACTCACAAATAGTCTACTTAAACTAAACTAATAACATAATCCCAACAATCAGCCTTCAGTAACTCTAGATGTCAGTTTCTTAACTTTCTCCAGCGAAGGTCGCGGGTTCGATGCCTGGCCCGATGACACGACGCCACTCATTTCTGAGAACAAATTATACATTATCTATGGTTCAAATAATAGAGCAGAAGTTAATGTTTATGACGTGTTAATGACTTGTGAGGTAATATGTTGCTGGACGTAATATGAGAACGAATTATTACATGATTTTATGGGCATTTGTGAAGCACATTATGGACTTGGTTGCAGTCAACTTGAATGGGTTATTCATCACTTTTAATATGTTAGTCTTTTTCCCAAGCTTATTTTACCATAGTTCCCTCGAGAATACTTTTAAAAAACTGTACGGTTCTCAGTAGTTTTGTTAGTTTTTCCCATCCTTGCTTCTTATAATAATTTAAACATTAATGTCTTCTTTAATCTGAAGGACCAACCCCAAAGGTTTGAGGAACAAGGTAAAAAGTTTCTTATATTCCATAGAAAATGAGAGTCTGCCGATCTGATAGGTCTAATTGTTGGGTGTCTGTACTCGGAGGGAGGGGACTCTTTGAGGTGATTGCTGCCCCTCGGCCCCTCTCCCTTCGGACCATGGACTGTACCAGGGAAGGTGGCCGCTCGCCGATATATAGGCCTCTTTTTCCTCATGTAGCATACGTCAGCTTACTCCTAATTCGGCATTCCAAATGTGTCTACAAATATCTTAGAATATAACAAGTTTCTTTATATTTGAAAAAAGAAAAAAACGTTGCCCCACACTAGGAATTTCTCCTGTATCGTGGTTGCGTTAATGAACATTTTAAACTCACATACACAAACAACCAGACCTGGATCTATCTGTAGGCCATACAAATATTTTTTCCATGCAGGAATCGAAACTGCGACACGCAGCGCAGCACTCAATTGTTCAGCCTCTGCGTTAACCGTGCTTTCAAATAATAATAATACTAATATCGGTACAACAGAGACTTTGTCTAGGCACTCATCTTTACTCTTCCACCTCCATCTTACAACTTAAATGTTAGTACAACGAGTAAGTTCACCTCATTAGTTCAGGGCACGATTTGAACCCGTGAGTCACGACCTCATGATGACCTGTCAACGACGTCGCCTAGCCTGTACGCTGTTGTCGCTTCTTCTAATGTTTCTAGCGGTTTTTGCTTTGAATTTCTCTTGATTAACTCATCTTTGAACGTATCTCTGCATTCCACGATTGAGACTTCGCTCCGGACACATCCCATTGCATTGATGGGTAAAGTAACATCTCCAAACTGTACGGAATGTAATATGGTGGAAGATGTATTCCATATTATGGTGGAGTGTGTCCGGAACGACGTTGAAACATATGAGATTCAAGAACAATCCTTACTAATATTATAAAAGCGAAAGTGAGTTTGTTTGTTTGTTACGTCTTCACGCCCAAATGGTTAAACCGATTTTGATGAATTTTGGTACAGAGATAATTGGGACCGTGGAGACGGGTAGGCTATTTTTTAAGATTGAGATATGAGGGAGAAAGAGGGAAGAAAAGGGAAAACTTAGCATTGCTATTACAATAAATAAGGCACAAGGGCAAAAACTACAGGTAGCAGGTACCTGTAAATCAGGAAAGGAGAACTGTGTTACCCCGAATTTAACGCGAGCGAAGCCGCGGGCAAAAGCTAGTTAAATCTAAATGTTCGGGAATTAGGAGTATGCAATACGATTTTAGCCTTCCCAGCTTCAAAAACAGCTAGAATTATTTATAAATTAGTTAATTTAGGGATTAAACGTAGATTACAAGTTTTGCATGTAATTAAAGTGTTCCAATGAGGGTGACAAATGTGAACAAACTCTCTTTAATAAAAAACGAAAAAAAAACTGTTGTACATTTTGCCAGCTATGTTTAAGTTGCATGTAATATGGGGTGAGCCTATTGGCATCAGTGTGCTCACATCCAGATCCCGGACTGCTTGTAAGGTTTTTTTTAAAGTGTTATTTTGATGTTTCAGTCTGTTTTATTTTATTTTTATCGTCAAATTCTTTGTAAAGGTCCATGGTGTTCTTAACTATCACACCATTGCCACTTAAGGCTCTCTTTTACGGCGACGTTTTTTGGCACGGGTATTGGTCGCGTGAGTGTCGACTGCGCAGTCCAGCAATAGCAGATTTGTTTTTATTCAAAAAAAATAGTAGGTACGTATTCAAACATAATTTCTTGATTCAGCCCTTTTAAAAAGCAAGCTTTAATTGTTTTGTGAAACTTTCAAATACTTTGCCGAGACATCTATCTAATATATAACATTCTCGTGTTGCGGTGTTTGTTACTAAATTCCTCCAAAACGACTGGAGCGATTTGTATGACATTTTGTGTGCATATCGGGTAGGTCCCACAATCGACCAACATCTATTTTTCATACCCCTCTTCAGAAAATGAGATGAGCATCGGGTTAAACCGCTGGGCACAGCTAGTATTTTTATAAAAACACACGTTTAAAATCATGTGTTCTTTATCGAGCGAACTTATTTATTAAATATAATATCATGTTTTGATTTTCACATAGTTGAACATAATGATCGGTTGTCATCTTTAATTAAAATATTTTTTCATCGTGTTCGATTCGTTTTTCTTATATTTTCAAGTGTATATTATGTAATTGGTTAAACTTCGCCTTAAACGAATGTGGTTGATTCCGTGCGCCTCGTAAAAAACATTATTACGTATTACAGTTGTTTTCCAATACTTCTTACAAAACATTGTATATGTAGGTATGTGAATATAAACAAACTATTAAAACTTACACTAATAACTACTCAATCCAAGTAATTACATCTTGTCAAGCAATGTCATAACAACTTGAAGCTCATTCAAGTTACCATACATCGTATTTCCTAACGTTACGCAACCATTGCCGAGTTAATACCGGTAATTTAATGTGTAGTGTGGAGGGAATACGCAATGGAATGAGTTTTCATTTTCTTTGAGACGTGACTTGCGAGTAAGTTGTTTAGGGCTTGAGGGATGAGAGGAAGCGGATTGATAATGTAACCATAATTTTGGAAAACGTAGCAAAAGTTTTACTGTAATGACGTAGTGACTTCAAACTTTGACGACACGGTTGGCGCAGTGGCTGAGTGATCGACTGCTGCGCTGCGTGTCGCGGGTTCGATCCCCGCACGGAACAAATATTTGCACAAGGCATATATCCCCACAAAACTTTGAGCGCACCTTGTCTTCCCATGCAATCACACAGAGCCAAAATACACGGTACAATTAGTAGTAGTTAGAAAATCTTATCGATAGATAAATAAAATAGCAAGCGATGATTTAGGTAATTACAATCGAGGCATCTATCCCGTTGCAGAGGGGCCTGCCAGGGCCTCCGCCTGCCGGGGTTGCGGGTTGCTCGAAAGAGATACCGCGGCCCCGGAACGTAAAGGGCATTAGAAGGAACATGGGTGGGTTGTAGTCAGTACAAGTCTGCCACTCCGGGGGAAGTTATTTGATGATTTCCCAACCAAAAAAAAACAGGCATCTATCCCGACTTTACTGTATAACAAGTCGCATCCCGCTCCTCTCATACCTTACACCACTCTACGAGTATTACGTCACAAACATACGCGGTCATGGGACAGTCGTGAACCATAGTGCAGTACACGATGTTACGTCACTTTATGGTCACCATAATAACTCGAGAGTTTGATGAACTTTATTATCGTGATGTTGGATTTATGATTATTATGGTTTGTTTTGATTTATGGCCTCAAGTTTGATATAAATTTTATTATAACTTCTAAAGAATGTGTAAGTAAGAAATGTCGTTGTATATAAGTAGTATTATTTAGTTTTATCTTGTATTTAATATATCCATGTAGTATAAATTAATAATTTACTTTTTGTTTTACACCTAGAAATGTTTGTCTCTGCATCACCCAAAGGTTGACTGGTTGATAATACCTATGGCATTAAGTCCGCCTTTTGTACTTTGTGCTTGAAGTGTTAAATAAGTAGAATTTGTCTACATCTAGTCCACATACGAGTCCATGATCCCTTGGAGCTGAGAGAAAACCCTCAAAAAATATGGCCGTTTATCTTGCAAGTTTGTGCGCAACCCTCGGTGCGCAAGTCCGACTCGATCTTGGCTAGTTTTAAATACTTAAATTTGAATTTATATTATTGAACCAATTTGCGACCGATTTGCGCGAAGTTTATTACTCAAAATCCATAACATCACGCCCTTTTTCCCTTAGGGTTTAGCAGTTAAGTAATAATACATCTAGATATCGTTTTTAGGGTTCCGTAGTCAACTAGGAACCCTTATAGTTTCGCCATGTCTGTCTGTCCGTCCGTCCGTCCGTCCTCGCTTAATCTCTGTGACCGTTAGCACTAGAAAGCTGAAATTTGGTACCAATATGTATATCAATCACGCCGACAAAGTGGTAAAATAAAAATTGGAAAAAAATGTTTTATTAGGGTAGCCACCCTAATAAAACATATGTAAAGTGCTCTATATGTAAAGTGGGAAGTGATATTTTTTTTAATTTCAACCCTAACGTGTGGTATATTGTTGGAAAGGTATTTAAAAATGAATAGGGGTTTACTAAAATCATTTTTTGATAATGTCAATAATTTCGGAAATAATCGCTTTAAAAGTAAAAAACAATGTGTCCCCCCCCTCTAACTTTTGAACCATAAGTTTATAAAATATGAAAAAAATCTGAAAAGTAGAACTTTATAAGGACTTTCTAGGAAAATCATTTTGAACTTGATTGACATAACAGTTTTTGTACAAAAAGGACAAAAAGTTGTATTTTGTACAACTTTTTGCCTTTTTTGTACAAAAACTGTTGGAGCGCCTACCGCGGAACGTGCAACATTGCACGCTCCTCCACCTTTAAACTCATAAGTGGGAACACTTATTGTGACGGACGGGAAACTACGGAACCCTTTACCCTACACTGAGCGTGGCCCGACACGCTCTTGGCCGGTTTTTTTTCTGTTTCTTAAAAATCTTTATGTCCTAAAATACTGATTTCACAGCATAAAATCAAATACTATTAAAACGCCATGATTAGAAAAGAGAGTCTTTCCCTGGGGCCTTAGTCTGCTATTACAATAGTGTCAGAATGGTCGATCACTGATCGCATAATGGTTGATTTTGACAAGTTTAGTATGTAGTAGATGTCAAAATCAACCATTTACGCCAGCTAGAGTACCACATAACGTCACATCTGTAATGTAACGTTATGTGGTACTCTAGCTGGCGCCCGCGGCTTCACCCGCGTCATATCGAAAAAAAAAATCCAATGTGTTATTCCAGCCAGACCATAATCTA
The DNA here is from genome assembly GCA_905475445.1 of Ochropleura plecta. Lineage (NCBI taxonomy): Eukaryota > Metazoa > Arthropoda > Insecta > Lepidoptera > Noctuidae > Ochropleura > Ochropleura plecta. The sequence goes on along the minus strand of FR997733.1, from coordinate 1,823,102 downwards.
CTTCTGTGCCAAATTTCATCAAGATCCGTTCAGCAGTTTTGACGTGAAAGAGTAACAAACATCCATACATCCAAACATCCATACATCTATTCATCCTCACAAACATTTAGGTATTTATAATATTAGTAAGATATTATATTAAAATACCATGATTAGAAAGGGAAACTAAAAGTTCTACCCACAACCTGAGCCTGCAAAAAAGGTGTTCCAACAACCCCTGACCACACAGCTGCAGATCTCCCTCCCTGTCCACTCCACCTGTTCTCACATAGGTCATCGACACAGCAACAACTCTAGACCAACAACCTTGTAATCTGATCATAGATCTATTTCCACAAAGGAAAGTAAAAGCTATCTACCTACCTATTAAGTAGTAAGTACGGAAGCAAGGCTTGGAAAGCGTGTACAAACGACATTTTCCGATCACGCGCGACTGTCGACTCGTGCGTATAAACTTCTTGTGTGGTTCGCTGAATTCGGTGACAGTTTTTTCAGGGAACAGGCTTGTTTGTGTTAGAATCTTTGTTTTAATCGCCGTGATGTTCTGAGAAACCATAGTGAAAAGATTGGTCGATGATAGAGGAAAGATATCTTCTGACTGCTGTGCTGCCTGTCGTGGTTTCGATTCCCGCACGGAATAAATATTTGTATGGCCTTCAGGTTCGGGTTTGAATGTTTGTGTATGTGAGTTTAAGTATTTGTAATTCTTTAGCCACGAGTTCCATTCTTCAACCATCGCGCAATCCTTTATTAACAAATAATATATTTTCGTAATCATTTATTATCAGCCCCCTATTCATATCTACTGGATGGGTATGGAGAGAAAGACCTCTCACCACTCATCTATCAACATTTATACCTATACGAATTTAAAACTTACGGAAATACCTAAAACAGTGTTGTCTCTTGTGAAAGGGCCACACAGTAGTTCAAACACAGAATTACAGTTCTAGATAAAATCATTACAGCCTCCACTGATTCCCATTATACAATAAACATTAACACTGATAACGGTATCAATAAATACACGCAATGACAATATTTTTTTTTAAACGTTTCCCCACACTAGGAATTTCTCCTGTATCGTGGGTGCATTTACAAACTTAAACTCACATACACAAACAGCCAGACCCGAAACAACTATGTACCTGTAGGTCATACAAATATTAGTTCCGTGCGGGGATGGAACCCGCGACATGCAGCGCAGCAGTCGATCGCCAAACCGTGCCATCAAACATTATTCGAATCGGAAGTTGCGCAGTTGTGATAACTTTCTCCTTCTGGCATGTCAATCAATCATCATACATGTCCTTCGCGAGTTATGCACCTGGGCTGCGCACCTTTTTTGTATTCCAATGGCATCCATGTTTCTTACCAGCTTCCGTGGTGAGTTGTACTCCTGTCACGTACCGTACTTTGAGGTACCGTAAGACTCACGTGCAGTGTGCTACATCCATAAACAAATAGGTAGATTATATATAACGTCCTCAGTTTTGAGGACCCCTGCATGGTTCGGTGGTAAAATAGACACTGAGAATCACGAGGAACGGGTATACTTCCCGGGGTTGCGGGTTGTTCGAAAGAAATATCGCGGCCCCGGAACCTAAAAGGGCAAGAGGTACCTAGGTTTTAGTCAGTAAAAGTCTGACACGGCCCCCCTCTCCGCCCAGAGCGGGGAAAGTTTCTCTTCTGTAAGAGGAGAGAATTACAATCAATAATTGATTGTATTAAATAAAAAATACCGTTTACCCAGATATTACCACAACTCTCGCGGTCGCAAGCGCGACTGCTGAGCTCAGAGTCCTGGGTTCGATTTCTTGTTTGGGAAAAAAGTGATACTGGGTTTTTCCATTAGGAATTTCTCAGTAAAGAAGTTGACGCTATGATACCCCGTACCTCGGAAAGCACGTTGTTAAGCCGTTGGTCCTCCACCTGATCTCTCTCCGGTCGTATCAGATTGCCGTCCCATCGGACTATGAGAGTGAGGGAACAGAGAGTGTACCTGCGCCTGCGCACACACTTGTGCTCTATAATATCTCCCGCGCCGATGGCGAATCTCCGGTGAGATTGGCCGCCGTGGCCGAAAACGGCCAAGAGGACTATAAAATATCCACACAAAAAAAAGTAAGTATTTGATTTAAAAGAGTTATTTCGATTAAAAGATCAAAGTGCTGATAAAATAGTTCATTTAATGAATACCTGAAATATCACTTTTACACGAACAAAAAATACAACCAAATTAATATTCAGTTAAACAATTCATTGCCACACCAGTAATATGACATAACACGAAATTACATAAAAAAACACGCCCACAAAAATATAAAACAAAAATAAAACAATAATCATGCTAACGTAACCGGATACAAGTAAATCACTTGTAACGTAACGCGAAACTATGCGGTTACGTTGTCATTTACGTTAACGTTACGTTTACGTTAAGTATTGCGTAATGTGACGCGTTATTACGACAAATTATTGTTCTATCACTGGTTGAATAATTTTGTTCGGACTTTTGACAAATTGGACACTTTCTTTAAGATTCTTTTTATTCTGTTCAATTATTTTTATATTGTTTCGAAAATTGGCCACAATTGCCTAATATACGTCTATTGTATATTGATCGTACTATCTGTTTGGTTGGGTTCCTTCTTAGAGTCACGAAAAAAAGGATAGGTACCAATATAAATATTAATTATAATAACTAAGTTGACAACCTTTTGTTCTGGAACCATTCATGGTCATCATTAATATTTTTTAGTAAAATCCACATTAAGGGTGTTTTCCAACTCTTGCGGGTTGTTCGAGAGAACACAAAGGGCAGAAGAAGGAACATGGATGGCGGTAGTCAGTAAAAGTCTGACACTCCCCTCGGTTCCGCCCACAGCGGGGGAAGTTATTGAAGATATCACACGTGAGATCAAAAAGAAGGGTGTTCCAACTGTTGGTTGCAGTTGTACCTAGCTATAGAACTGCGATCGAACAATTATTTGTTTGCTGGGGAGTTGTTTCGCTACTGCACGACTGGTACGTGACGATGACGATACGATTGGCGCAGCGGCTGAGCGATTGACTGCGGCGCTGCGTGTCGCGGGTTCGATTCCCGCAGGGAACAAATATTTGTATGGCCTACAAATAGTTGTTTCGGGTCTGGCTGTTTGTGTATGTGAGTTAAAATGTTTGTTAACGATACAGGAGCAATTCCTAGTGTGGGGCAACGTTTTATAAAAATAAAAAAAAACTTCTTCCCAGTTAAAACACTAGGACGTGGCGAAGGGGACTGTCTTGTGTAATTGTCATTCAAAAAGTGCTGATCTTCAGCCTAGTTTGAATACATAATTGATTTTGATAATTAACATTTGATTTTAATTGCCTTCAATCAGCCATAGCTTTGTACAATCACTTTTAACGGCAATCCTCATCTGCCTAGCCTTTTACCAACTATGTAGGAGTCGGTTTCCACTTTCCAGTCATACCAGATGCAGCTGAATACCATTTTTTTTACATGGAGCGACTGCCCACCTGCCCTCCACTACCCAGTTAGTACTAGGTTATACGATACCCCCTGGTAAGACTCGTAGTAAGACTTTCGGATCACTACTTAGCGATAATGACTGTCAAAGGTCTATAAATGTAGGGCACGCCACAATAGTGGCGGTAAGTCCCCTTTTTAAGGAGTGGCTGGAGAGGCGCCATGGCGTCCTCATCTACGGCCTGACACAGGTCCTCACCGGACACGGAAGTTTCGAGATGTTCCAGCACATAATCGGGCGGGAGGAAACGCCCGGGTGTCACCATTGTGACGATCGCCCGGAGGACACGGTGGAGCACACAGTGGCGGTCTGCCCAGCTTGGGCGGAGCACCGCCGTGCCCTCGTGGATGCGATCGGCGGCGGCGATCTCTCGCGCCCGGCCGTGGTTCAGTCCAAGGTCCGGAGCGAGAGGGAATGGGAAGCGGTTACCTCCTTCTGCGAAGCAGTCATGCTAGCGAAGGAGGTGGCCGGGAGTTTGAGGGAGAGAACCAACCCAACCGCCGCGGGAGACGCCCCGGGCGCCGCGAAATGACTCCCGCCACCGTAGATGCGGGTCTGTAGACGGTGAGCAATGGGTAGCTCAACGTCCAGCCGTCTATTTATTGACGACAGGCCGAGTAGACGGCGCGTTAGTGTTTCACGCGCGCCTCAAAGAGATGTCAGCAAAGCAGAGGGGCCTGCAAGGGCCTCCGCCTGCCGGGGCTGCGGGTTGTTCGAAAGAGATACCGTGGCCCCGGAACGTAAAGGGCAATAGAAGGAACATGGGTGGGTTTTAGTCAGTACAAGTCCGACACTCCCTCTAAGTTATTTGATGATTTCCCACCCAAAAAAAATGGTCTTAATATGTCTGTCCGGACCAACGGCTTCACGTTCTTTCTGAGGCAAGGAGGAAACTCAGTAACGAGCTCTCATCCTAATTCTTACTAATATTATAAATGCGAATGTTCGTGAGGATGGATGGATGTATGGATGTTTGTTACTCTTTCACGTCAAAACGGCTGACTGGATCTTGATGTAATTTGGCACAGAGTTAGATTAAAGTCTGGAATAACACATAGAAAACTTTTTTTGATCATGACGCGGGCGAAGCCGCGAACACCAGCTAGATCTTTATATTTATAGCAATCAAGTTCAAATCAAGTCAGTTCATAGTTTATCAATCAACATCCGGCTCCAATCGCCTCGTAACGTAACTATTCCAACGTTACGCCATTGGCCAGTAATCCTAGTAATTACTTTTTACAAAACATTGCTCACTTTTTGTCCATTCAAGCATTTGTCCATTTCTCTTTTTGTCCGATTTCACCGACTGTTCGAATCTTCATGGGTAATTCTATTCTTTTGTAACGAACTTTTGGTTTGTCTAAAAGTTGTCAAGATAGTCTTTTGTTAGGTTTTTGGCAGCCATTTGTCTAAGTGATGTCTTTGTCAAAGAATGGTGTTGTCTGTGGTTCATGAAAGTCTGTTAATGTGTTTATGGTTTTCATTGAAAGATGAAGAAGAAGCCATGGATATTGTTATTAATGATCTCGAATTTCTTTCTGATTGTATTCGGCATGGCATCTATGTGCTAATTGCTCATGTTAGTAAAGTAAATTAATATTGATTGCTTCGGAATATAAAATGCTTATGGCTAACTGATATTGTGATGCAATTGAGACTCATGTATATCAAATTAGACGCTATTTTTTTAGATCTTCTCCATGATAAAAAGGTCCAATCAGAACTCTTTCAAAAGCGTTTTAATTTTTCAAGTTTTTGAAATCAGTGGGACCAGACCATTGTTAAACAGAATAGTTTTTATTGGTACAGAAAGTATGTACGAGTACAGATGTTAATTTTAAGAATGATCCTTATACTAGCTACCTAAACTAAGGTATGCAAACAGTTTTAGGTATATTAATAAAAACTCTTTAATAAACTATCAACGCAGTCATTCAAAACAATAAGTTTACCATGTCAAGATGATATTTAGTGAAATAGGTAATTCAAGACATAATGTCAAGTTTACTAACTACTGATAATCGTCATCTTTCTAATTAATTATTTACAAGATTCAGTCCCACAAATACGCCCCGCCCTTCGCCACTTCTTAGTGTTTTAGTTGGGAAGAAGAAGTGGCGGAACAAACTTCCCAGCAACGCGTGTGTCTCTCAGTTTAGAAGAATCAGATTGTTGTGATGTCATATTATCAATTTAAAACCGGCGTATTTCTGAACGACAAGTTCAAAAATTCGCCAATTGAGTGATAACATTTAGTAACTAATAAATCAATTAATTTATTTTTGAAAAGTCGGAGTGTCTATTAGGGTTCCGTAGTCAACTAGGAACCCTTATAGTTTCGCCATGTCTGTCTGTCCGTCCGTCCGTCCGTCCGTCCTCGCTTAATCTCTGTGACCGTTAGCACTAGAAAGCTGAAATTTGGTACCAATATGTATATCAATCACGCCGACAAAGTGGTAAAATAAAAATTGGAAAAAAATGTTTTATTAGGGTAGCCACCCTATATGTAAAGTGGGAAGTGATTTTTTTTTTTTAATTTCAACCCTAACGTGTGATATATTGTCGGAAATAATCGCTCCAAAAGTAAAAAACAATGTGTCCCCCCCCCCTCTAACTTTTGAACCATAAGTTTAGAAAATATGAAAAAAATCTGAAAAGTAGAACTTTATAAGGACTTTCTAGGAAAATCATTTTGAACTTGATTGACACAACAGTTTTTTAACCGACTTCAAAAAAGGAGGAGGTTCTCAATTCGACTGTATGTTTTTTTTTTTTTTTTTTTTTTTTTTTTTTTTTTTTTTTTTTTTTTTTTTTTTTTGTGTTTGTTACCTCATAACTCTGGTCTGGGTGAACAAATTTTGATGATTCTTTTTTTATTCGAAAGCTGGTGGTTGTCGTTTGGTCCCATAAAAAAATATCAAGATCCGGCCAGTAGTTTTTGAGTTATCTTTAATAATGCGTATTAGATTGACTTCGTCTACGTTGATGATATAATTTTAGAGGTTGTCGAAGACAAATGAACAAAAAACGCTATGCACTATGATTTGGAAGGTCATCGCAGTTTTTTGAGGTGATTGTATTTTAATTTGGTGATAGATCTTCAGTGATATACAACGGAACTCTTCAATAAATGACCGCAAATCTGCCGTGATTGCTGCAATCACATGTATAAGTATGGGTTTCGCCAGGGTAGGCAGGCGAGTGGGAGCAGGGTGCCCGTACCCCCTCCCCTCCCCTCACCCAGTCATTAAGAAACATAATCAATCATTAGATCAAGTATCAGCTGTATCCCCTAGGCGATGATGCATATGATTTCTGAATTGGTTTTAAACTAAAGCATAATTTAGATAGTATTAAATACTATAGCGTGATGTGGAACTAAGGCACTTGTCTCACCGGCAACGAGTAACGAGTAGAGCTAGAACTAGAAACGAGTTAGCGAGACGTGGGGAGCAAGTGCGTAGTTCCGATATTTGTGTAGCTCGGCTATAAGCGAGTGTGCGAGTGAGGCGGGCGATTACTCGCATCACTCGCTCGCGGCAGTCAAGCGTACAGTCAGTCTTGCGGCCTCATACGCGACCAAATGACATGACCACTGGTTGCTCTCTCGGCGTGATTTCTAATCGCTTGGCGAGTATCGCCGAGTGAGTGTTATCTTTCATAGCTCTTGTCGCTCAGCTACAAACTAGTGAAGCGAGTGCTCGCCGGCAGTGTGAACAGTCAGCGATCAACTGTTTGTATATGCATCTCTTTTATTCACACGGAAAGTATTCTATTGTACGTTTCTTGAGCGAGAAAATAGCCGATAGTTAGTCGTTTTCTCGTCGTTGGTGAGACAACTGCCTAAAGCTTGTATTTAAGACGGGACCTACGCACCAAAAAGCTAAAAATAACCGTGTTTGCGAATTATATCATAATACTATAACTAAAAATGCTGAAATAAAAAACAAATAAAAAAGACAAAAAGTTGTACAAAATAATTTCCTCCTCCAACTTTAAACTCATAAGTGGGAACACTTATTGTGACGGACGGGAAACTACGGAACCCTACACTGAGCGTGGCCCGACACGCTCTTGGCCGGTTTTTTTTTTATTGCTTCAGGTATTTTGTTAAGTATGGTCGGACCCACACTTACAATACTTTTTTTTGATAGAGCGTTAACAGAACCATGGACCAAGCGCAATTTTTTATGCTGTCTCCTGATTGGTGTGTTTCTATTTTCGGACATACATTATAAACTAGCTAGCACCCGCAGCTTCGCCCGCGTGATATAAAAAAAAGGTATCCTAAGTGTTATTCCAGACTATAATCTACCTCTGTGCCATCAAGATCCGATTAGCCACTTTGTTGTTAAAGAGTAACAAACATCCATACATCCATCCTCACAAACATTCGCATCTATAATTTTAGTAGGATATGCATATTTAGAGACTAAGAAATCCAACATATTCTTATCGGACACGTAAGTTATTTCCATATCATTTATCCATCTATTTACGTCAGAATAGTGAAAGTGCTTATTATCTACAATCCAGTGACCTGTCATGATTGATGATCTGTCCCCTGACATCTTGAACTTCCTTCTCCTAACTATGGTTTGAAAAGCGAATTTGTTTTGTATTGAGGAGCATTGAAGCTTGAGCGCGTTTAACGGCTGAATGAGTGAGATTAATGGAGGAGATCACAAGCAGTGAAGTGACAATAGAGTTTAAACGTTCCTCAAACCACAATGGATTGGAATTCCAATGCGTTGCGGTTTAGTCAGGTGGATAGAAGCCGAATGTGTGACTAGATGATGCCCGCGGCTCCGCCCGTGTGGAGCGCGGTAATTGTGCCACGTGATCGTTCCACCGGGATCCAGGTTATAAATTATCCGTGTGACAAATTTCTGCGTTCAGTGGATCTGACGTGAAAGTGTAACTACATCCAAACAGTCATTCTCACAAACTTTTGCATTTATGGGTATCTAGCTGCTTTATTGGACCCGCGCTTTATTTTTTTCACCCGCGCGGACAAAATTTCAGCCAAATCAGTCTAGACGTTTAAGGGGTGAAACACACATATAAATTTAAATTTTCACCTAGATATGTAATTTGTGTTAATCCCAGAATACTGGCAGCATTGCCACATTAGTGGCTAACTCTAATAATTTGGAAAAAGAAAGAGCCAGCTCTCTGAGGGTCTAAGATAGCCACTTTATCATATTATAATAATATAAATTACGTTAAAATTCTTAAAATGGTCGCAGACGCAGTTAATACTATGAATTGTCACCTTGAGACCATAATACGAACGATAACGTAATTCATTATTATTCTGCTTATACGGCCATTTTAGATCCTAGTCTTATAAAAACACATTCCCATCAACTTATCACTCATCCAAAACTCACTAGGCATTTTACGAACCAACCGGGGTTCGACCCGAAACTTCTTGGAATCAACCGGGTCATCAGTATACGTAGAGCAAGCAACGGTGACGGCCCGACTAATAGCTCAGATGATTTTGATAACGCTACTCTGGTTGTTCTGATCATCTTGACAGGTGACGTTTTTATTTAATTTGCTGACCTTACTGTGTCTTCGTATTATGTTGTAAGTTTTAGGGTTCCGTGTTCATTTCTGTTTTCGCAACATGAATGATGTAAAGTTCATCTTGTAAAAATATTATGATATAAAAGAGCATCCATGGAGTTTCTAGCTTATTCTTTCCGTAAAGATCAACGCTTTGGAATGGGCAACTACAGTACATTCACACGTTATTATGTCTTGTGACTGGGACTGTAGCTTCATATTTTTGGTTTTGACGTTCAAAAGTAAATGCAATGGTCTTATTAAAATAAATGCTTTAAGTTTAAGTTTTGTGAAATTCCTTTTGTTTTGTTAAATTTTAACGCATCGGCTTCCAAATCTGGTCACGGATAAAGCTTGACACTAATAGAAGAGCCTTCGTTAATTGACTTTATGTCTCTTATCCGTATTTTCTCTCACTGATAAGGTTCTTTTAAACGTATGCATCGCACTTATTCCTAAGGGTACTTAACTTCTTGTTACTACCTTTTCTTGCTTCAGATGAACATGAAAATGAAAATAATTTACACGACAAAATAATTTCAACAAAGGTATGTTGTTTTTTTTTGTTTAACTTTTAATCATCGACACAAACAACTAGACCCGGGACAACTACATGTAGGCCATGCAAATATTTGTTCGGTGTGGGGATCGAACCCGGGCCATGCAGTGCAGCTCAGCTACTGTGCCGACTTAGAAAAAAGAAAAGAAATTAATTTTATCATTTTACTGAAGAATGTATGTACATCAGCAAGATCGCTTAAATCATTAAAGATAAATCTTTAACCGCGGTAGAGAGGTTAAATTCATAGAATGTCGATCGATCAGTCGCCGGCGCAGCTTGCAGTAGCAATTGAGACAAGCCTGACGATATCTCACAGTAGGATCATACACTAACGCGATGCAATCGCTACTCTCATTTAACTCTGAACACTTTAACTTTTATTCGGATGGGGAAATCATGGTGCAATTGACGGCGCGTTAGTGTTCTTCGCGCGCCTTAAAGAGATGTCAGTAAAGCAGAGGCCTACCAGGTCCACCGCCAGGGTTGCGGGTTGTTCGAAAGAGGTAGCGCGCCCTAGAACATAGAGGGCAATAGAAGGAACATGAGTGGGTTTTAGTCAGTACAAGTCTGACACTCCCCTCTGAAGTTATTTGATGATTTCCTATCAGCAAAATAGGGAACATAACACCTATGTGTTAATCTAGGATATAAACGTGTGCCAAATTTCATTCAAATCAGTTCAGCAGTTAATGCGTTAATGAGTTGCAAACATCCATACATCCTCACAGGCTTTTGCATTTATATTATCACTAGCTTTTGCCCGCGGTTTCACTCGCGTTTAATTCGGGGTAATACAGATTTTTTTCTTTCCTGATTTGCAGGTACCTGCTACTTGTAGTTTTTGCCCTAGCGCCTTATTTATTGTAATAGCAAAGCTAAGTTTTCCCTTTTCTTGCCTCTTTCTCCCTCATTTCTCACTGTTTTTAGACAAAAGTTAGCCTATGTCCGTCTCTAGGGTCCCAACTATCTCTGTACCAAAACTTCATCAAAATCGGTTCAGCCATGTAGGCGTGAAGACGTAACAAACAAACAAACTCACTTTCGCTTTTATAATATTAGTAAGGAAGTTAAGAAGTATGATGTCAAAGACTTGTTAGACACAGATAAAGTTTACACCACGCAACAAAAACTGGCAAAGAGTGAGTCAGACTCGCGCACCATTTCTCGACTGCGTAGACTTGAGGGTTGATTTTTACACAGCACAAAATGACCACAAACTTGAGTCTATGGTTTTAATTTCACGCGTTCCCGAGTTATAGGGTCTTGTCAGACAGACAGACGGACTTTTGACGGTTCTTTTTCCTTTTGTACGGAACGATAAAAACGCTACCAAAGTTACATCACAGATAAGTCTTATAAACGCTACAATCAATTTGTAATAAACAGCGTCATGCGCACAAATTATCACCGAATATAGTCCCTTAGTAAATGGCATAACAACACTTAAGCCCTTTGTATTCTAACCAATCAATTTCTAATAATAACTACAGATTATGTAACTATAGACGTGGAGAAAGAAGCTTAGAAGGCAAAGTTAAATTGTTGTGAAACGAACCAGCCAAGTGAGCCACCGAGGGTTCCCTACAAACTTCCAACATCTCACTAATATTATAAATACGAATGATTGTGAGGATGTATGGATGTTTGTTACTCTTTCACGTCAAAACGGATAAACGGATCTTGATGAAATTTGGCACAGAGGTAGATTATGGTCTGGAATAACACGTAGGATACTTTTTTCGATATCACGCGGGCGTAGCCGCGGGCGCCAGCTAGTAATCATATATTTTGACTGCGTTGACTTAGAGGATTAAATTTTTCACAGCTCTAAGGGACCACAGGCTTAAGTATATGGGTTTTTTTTAAAATTTAAACTCGATACCTCTACGCGTTCTTGAGATAAAGGTTCTTGACAAACAGACAGACGAAGTTATCCTATAAGGGTTCCGTTTTCCGGGGTTGCGGGTTGTTCGAAAGGGATACCGCGGCCCCGGAACGTAAAGGGCAACAGAAGGAACATGGGTGGGTTTTAGTCAGTAAAAGTCTGACATGCCCCCCCGCTCCGCCCAGAGCGGGGAAAGTCATTTGATGATTTCCCACCCGATAAAAAAAGGGTTCTGTTTTTCCCTAATGTATGTACACCCGGATTACTTATGCATTAGGTAGTCAGTTAATTTCGTTACAGCACCTTCTTTTTAGTGTCGCTGGGATGACAGTATTTAGAATATTAAACCAACTTGAAGACTTCTGCCACAGAGTACGTAATAGAACAAGTCTTATGCCTACTTGGTGCATAATACTTCACAGCGCACCTTTTTTTTGCGTTTGGGAAATCATCAAATAACTTCCCCCGCTTTGGGCGGAGCAGGGGGGAATGTCAGACTTATACTGACTAAAACCCACCCATGTTCCTTCTATTGCCCTTTACGTTCCGGGACCGCGGTATCACTTTCGAACAACCCGCAACCCCGGCAGGCACAGCGCACCTTCTGCTCACAATCCACTCAATATAATAAGTTATCGGTAATCCGGAGATTGGTTGTCAGTGAAAGTGCTATCATTACTCTGATGGCTTGTTGATGAGGTCACTGACAGTAACCGCATGACTTGGGACACGAATAGAGATGGATGCTGCATAGATCACTGTGCTTGATGCAACGTGGGAACTTGCATTGGCATGTATTTTGTCATTTTCCTAACACGTTTAATTCGTTGCATGTTACCAAGGCTTGCGTATCTTGGTTGTGTGATTATTTTATTAAAATTGTCGAAAATGGCTGCTTACGTCGTGATTTTTCACTTATAATACTGAACTGAAAACTGTACTACAAAACTGTACTACAAAACTGTACTGAAAAACTTGACGATTTTATTTGTTTGCAGGGAACCTATCGGGAAATGCCAGATAATTTTGAAGCTCGTGTGGTATTTGGGGGATTATTTTTCCGTCCCAAATGTCGGCCAATAGAATTGCACCATGTTTTGTTTTTTATATATAGCAACGACCAGAGAAAATTTTCAAAAAATTATCAGTATAATACCATGTAGGTTGTACCACGTGACGTCGAATGGTGCAATTCTATTGGTCGATATTTGGGTCGGAAAAATAATCACCTCAAAAAAACCTTATAATGTTTTTTGTGCAAAAATTACTTAGTATGTTGTAAATGAAAATGCGTAAATATATGTTTTTTTGCGGATGGGAAATCATCAACTAACTTCCCCCGCTCTGGGCGGAGTGGGGGGAGTGTCAAACTTGTACTGAAGTTGATGAAACAGCTTCAAGATCTTAGCTGTTCTTAGCAGTTTTAAATACGCTATCAGCTGAAACCAGTTTAATATACTTAATTATTAAACTGGTTTCTGGTTATTATTTAACTGGGTTAAAAGATTAGGTAATCCTTATCTTTTCGCGAGAAATGCTTGCTTACCTTGGTTGTGTGATTATTATTATTTTAAAAGGATTTTTATTGTTTTTTTTGTACTGCTATAGTCTATACAGCAGATCATCATCTGCCTAGCCTTTTCCCAACTATGTTGGGGTCGGCTTCCAGTCTAACCGGATGCAGCTGAATATCAGTATTTTACATGGAGCGACTGCCTATCTGACCTCCACAACCCAGTTAATACTGGGTAATACGATACCCCTTGGTAAGACTGGTTGTCAAGACTTTCGGAACACTGACTACCTGTAACGACTGTCAAAGATCTACAAATGACAGCCTGGACCAACGGCTTAACGTGCTTTCCGAGGCACGGAGGAAACCCGGTATGTAACGGGTGGTCACCCATCCACAGACCAACCTAGGCAAGCGCGGCTTAACCTTAAGATCGACCCGAGCGGCTGCTATTATTTAGCCACGAGCTCCTCTATAGAGCAGATATAGTCTATACAGCAGATAGTCTTACTAAATCATTGACTTTTTATCTAGAGTTATATGTTCGTATATATTTGGAAGCTTAAATTTTTGATTTTTGTTTGAGTTTATTCTCAATGTTTATTTATCTTTTATTTTGGTATATAGATGTGTGCTAGAGAACATGTCTTTAATAATAATATAGTGTACCTTGGATATTACTAAATAAAGTCTGGTTCATCCAACTAACCAGACAGTTGTGTGGCTGGGGATGGATGTTTGTTCCGCCACCTCTTCTTCCCAGCTAACACTCTAGGAAGTTGCGAAGGGTTGGCGTTTTGGGAGACTATCTTGTGTAATGACGTTCAAAAAGTGCTGTTCATCAGCTTAGTTTGAATAAATGACTAAGTATTGATTTTGAAAAAAAAAAAAACATTGCAAGCGGCCTTACTTTTGTTACTAAGCCCTGGAATATTAATATAAGCAGAGTAATAAATATAAATACTCACTACTCATAGTAATTTCATTTCCAACATAGGTACGTTTTTAGGGATTGAATTTTGTCATCATTTTACTGCGCGTATAAATAGAAGGGATAGGTGTCTATTCAGCTGCATCTAGTTAAAGCTGGGCAGATGATGAGCTGTCTGTTCTAAGAGAATCTACAAAGCTTAATTTTAGGGCGGAAATAAAATTATATCTTAACACTAGCTGGTGCCCGCGGCTTCGCGCGCTTGATATCGAAAAAAAAGTATCCTATGTGTTATTCCAGACCATAATAATTTGGCTCTGTGCCAAATTTCATTAAAATCCGTTCAGCCGTTTTGACGTGAAAGAGTAACAAACATCCACACATCGAAACATCCATATTTCCATTCAACCTCACAAACATTCGCATTTATAATATTAGTAAGATTGGAACAAATTCATATGTTATTGTTTTCTATCTGGATTCTATATTGACGGGATCGCTCTTTTTCAAAATAGTGCGTTACAAAAAATCTCAGAAACGGCGTTTGTTGAGTTGTGAGACGTTTTAGTCACCATTTGAAGCTTACCTAGTCGTTCCTGCGTCGGACGAGGTGGCCCAACTGCGGGCGGAGGTTGCCCGCCTGACAGCCGCCACGGAGCTTCTCTTAGAGGAGAACCGCAAGCTGCAGGCAGACCTGGCCAGCCTGCGAGAGGCCGGTCCCCCGGGGGCACCCAAAAAGGGGCCACAGCAGCGGACGAGCCATGCCGAGCCGGTTGAGAACCAAATTCTCAAACTGGTTCGGCAGGAAATGGCTGCCTTCCAGGCACGGTTCTCCGTCCTGGAGGCCAAAGTCCTGCGCCCGCCCCTGGCGGCAAGCCAGGCGCCAACCAAGGCGGCAAGCAAAGACCGGGGGCCGGCTTCGTACTCGGCCGCGGCCGCTTCTGGCCCGAAGACTAGCCAGCCCTCTAGCGCGCCGGCTGCGCCGGCTGCGGCGCGGACAGCGCCGGCTAAAACGGCGCCGGCCGCGCCGAGGCCGGCGCAGACCACGGCGAAACCCGCGTCGATCTCAGCCAGGCCGGTTCCAGCAAATCCGGCACCGGGTTCGGCAAATCCGGCTCCGGGACAGCCAGCGCCGGTTAAAAAGAAAAGAGGGGCACGGAAGGGCAAGGCGAAGGCGCCAGCGCCGGTCGCCGGCACCCCCCTCTCGCCTAACCCACCGACGGCCGAAACCGGCTGGGAAGTCGTCGGAGAAAAGAGGAGGGGGCGCAAAGCGGCTAAGGCGGCTAGGAAGAAGGCGCAGAGGCAGCGGCGAAACGGCGCGGCTAGGCTTCGCGCCCCGAAGACCGCAGCTGTAGTGCTTACACTACAGCCGGAAGCGGAACAGAGGGGCGTGACCTACCGCGACGTGCTCGCTAAGGCAAAAGCGGCGGTGGACCTGCAGGAGCTCGGGATCACCGGGGGCCTTCGGCACAGAGTCACAGCGACTGGGGCTCGGATGCTGGAGATACCCGGTGCAACAAGCAGCTCGTCCGCCGACGCCCTGGCTGAGAAGCTCAGGGCGTCCCTAAATGCGGACGAGGCCCGAGTGTCCAGGCCTGTCAAGTGTGCAAGTCTGCGCATTTCAGGCCTGGACGACTCCGTGGTGGAAGAGGAGGTGGTGGCTGCCGTCGTCAGGACTGGTGGGTGCCCTGCCGACCAGGTGAAGGCAGTGGGCACCGTGCGTCCTGACTTCGGGGGCATGCGAACCGTAACGGTAAGCTGCCCCGTGGCGGCGGCCAAGACAATCGTGGAGGGCCGAAGGCTCTTGGTGGGCTGGGTGTCTGCGCAGGTGAAACTGCTAGAGCCCAGACCTCTGAGGTGCTTCCGCTGCCACGTGGGTCACCACGTGGCAGTCAAGTGCTCGGAGGTGGACCGCAGCCGACTGTGCTTCCGCTGCGGCCAGCCCGGTCACAAGGCCGCGACCTGCGACGCCCCGCCGCACTGCGACGCATGTGCGACGGCGGCCAGGCCGGCCGATCACCGGGCGGGAGGCAAGGCCTGCGCACCACCCGCCAAAACCAGGGGCAAGGGAAGGTCCTCCGCGACCACCACCACCACCGCCGCCGCCACAGCCGCTGCCACTGACGCCGCTGCTGCCGCCGCCACCAGCGCCACCGCTATCGCCACAGCGGTGGCAGCCGGACCCTCACAAGGGGTCCAGGAGGGGGCTGTAATGGAGTGCCAATAACGGCCCCATTACGCCTCCTACAGGCGAATATCAACCACTGCGCCTGCGCTCAGGATCTCCTGCTCCAGAGCATGGCGCAGTGGTCGATTCATATCGCCGTGGTCGCTGAGCCGTACTTTGTCCTCCCCAGGGACGACTGGGTTGAGGACCTGAGCGGCTCAGTGACCATCATCTCGTCGGCCGCCGCCGGTACCCCGTCCTTCGAGGGTGTCAGGAAGGGTCAGGGGTGCGTCGCAGCACGGTTCGGGGATATAGTCGTAGCGGGTGTCTACTTCTCCCCGAGCCGAACTCTCGCCGTGTTCCACAACTCCCTCAGAGAGTTGACCGTCGTCGTCGGTAACTGCTCCCTCCCCGTGCTAGTGCTCGGGGACTTCAACGCCAAGAACTTGGCTTGGGGTTCTCGCTGCACGGATGTGCGGGGAAGGATGGTGGAGGACTGGGCACTGGAGACAGGCCTGGTCGTCCTAAATCGGGGTTCTGTTCCCACGTGTGTGCGGATGCGGGGCGAGTCGGTGGTGGACATTTCGTTCGCTAGCCCCGCTCTGTCGCCTCGTGTCGTCGACTGGCGCGTCATGGAGGAGGTGGAGACCTACTCCGATCACCGGTACATCCGGCTCGACGTCTCCACCCAGACCTCCAGCGCGCCGGTCCTACAGGCCCCGAGTGGTCCGCGGTGGGCGCTGAAGCAGCTGGACCGGGAGCTCCTCCTGGAAGCCTCGATCGTGCAGGCCTGGGTGTCATCACCGGACAGGCCTGCCGACACCAACCACGAGGCGGACTGGTTCCAGGAGGCCATGTCTGAGATCTGCGACGTGGCAATGCCCCGAGTCCGGTCTGGAAGCGCCCGGCGTCAGGTGTACTGGTGGTCGCGCGAGCTGACGGCACTGCGAGAGGCATGCGTCGCTGCGCGACACCTGTACGCCAGGCACCGCAGGCTCCGCATTCGAGCACCGGATGCGGCAGCCATCGAGGCGGAGTTGTATGAGGGGTACAGAGCGGCGAAGACCGCCCTCCTAGAAGGTGTCTTGCGGGCCAAGGATCTGGCCCGCGAGAAGATGCTGGAGTCTCTGGACGGGGATCCGTGGGGGCGCCCATACAAGATGGTGCGGGATAAACTCCGCACCAGGGCCCCCCCGCTGACGCAGAGTCTCCGGCCCCAACTAGTTGAGGATGTGGTGAGCGCTCTGTTCCCTTCGCGAGGGGAGCATGCTCCTCCGCCCATGGCTCCGCCGCTTGCGGTGCCACAAGCGGACCACGAGGACAACGACGACGACGACGTTCCGGAGGTGACTGGGGTAGATCTGAGAGCGGCGGTGGGCAGGCTGAAAGCCAAAAACACCGCCCCGGGACCCGATGGCTTGCACGGCAAAGCCTGGGTCCTGGCCCTGGAGGCTCTCGGGCCCCGACTACTAGGGCTCCTAAGCGCATGCTTGGAGAGAGGCCAGTTCCCACTTCGTTGGAAGACGGGGAAACTGGTCCTCATACAGAAGCCGGGGCGCCCTGCGGACTCTACGTCCGCATTCCGGCCCATTGTGCTGCTCGACGAGGTGGGCAAGCTCTTTGAAAGAGTAATTGCAAACCGCCTCGTCGGGCACCTTGTGGGGACGGGGCCGGATCTTGCGGAACACCAGTATGGTTTCCGCAAGGGGCGCTCGACGGTGGACGCCATCATGCGCGTGAGAGCCCTCACGACGGGGGCTGCAGTGTCCAGGGGTGGGGTAGTCGTGGCGGTGTCTCTCGACATCGCCAACGCGTTCAACTCCATGCCTTGGAGCTGCATCAGGGAGGCACTCCAATACCACCGGATGCCGACCTATCTTCGTCGTGTGGTCGGGGCATATCTGACGGACAGGGCCGTCATATACCCCGGTCGCTCTGGAGAGTGGAACCGGCGAGAGATGTCGTGCGGTGTCCCGCAGGGATCGGTCTTGGGGCCGCTCCTGTGGGACATCGGTTACGACTGGGTGCTGCGCGCCGACCTCCCCAGCGGCGTCAGTGTAGTTTGTTACGCTGACGACACGCTCGTTCTGGCTCAGGGGGGGTCGCACCAGGCGGCGGCCGACAATATGACACGCGGGGTTGCGATAGTCGCGGAGAGGATCCGGCTACTGGGTCTCGAGGTGGCCTTGCACAAATCCGAGGCCATGGTTTTTCATGGCCGCGGAAACACGCCACCGTCGGGATCCCAGTTGACGGTAGGAGGGGTTCGCATCGGCGTCGGGTCGACGATGAAGTACCTGGGAATCGTCCTCGACAGCCGGTGGAACTTCGTCGAACACTTCCGACGTTTGGCTCCCAAGCTCGAGCGGACGGGGGCTGCTTTCAAGCGGCTCCTGCCCAATCTGAGGGGGCCAAACGCCTCCTGCTGTAGGCTCTATGCCGGAGTCGTGCGGTCCATGGCCCTTTACGGGGCCCCGGTATGGGCGCGTTCTTTAGGGCGGCGCGCCGCCCACTACCTGAACGCGCCCCAAAAGGTGGTGGCCATACGGCTTGTCCGAGGCTACCGCACGATCTCCGGCGAGGCAGCGAGCCTCCTTGCCGGACTGCCACCGTGGGATCTGGAGGCGATAGTCCTCGCGCGCCTGTTTGAGTGGCGCGCGGAGGCACTACACCGGGGGGAAAACCCGCTGCCACGGCAAGTTGCCGCTCGGCGGGCAGACTTCCGGTGCGATCTCATGGTGGCATGGAGAGAGCGACTGTCGCAACCCCGTGCAGGGCACGCCACAATAGCGGCGGTAAGTCCCCTCTTTGAGGAGTGGCTGGAGAGGCGTCATGGCGTCCTCACCTACCGCCTGACGCAGGTCCTCACCGGACACGGAAGTTTCGGGAGGTTCCTGCACATCATCGGGCGGGAGGAAGCGCCTGGGTGTCACCATTGTGACGATCGCCCGGAGGACATGGTGGAGCACACAGTGGCGGTCTGCCCAGCTTGGGCGGAGCACCGCCGTGCCCTCGTGGAGGCGATCGGCGGCGGAGATCTCTCAGAGGGAATGGGAAGCGGTCACCACCTTCTGCGAAGCAGTAATGCTAGCGAAGGAGGTGGCCGGGCGATTGAGGGAGAGAACATCTGCCCAACCCAGCCGCCGCGGGAGACGCCCATGGCGCCGGGCGCCGCGAGACGACTTCCGGCCACCGTAGATGCGGGCCTGTGGACGGTGAGCAATGGGTAGCTCGCCGTCCGTCCGTCGATTGACGACAGGCCGTGTCGACGGCGCGTTCGTGTTTCACGCGCGCCTCAAAGAGAGTCAGCAAAGCAGAGGGGCTTGCCAGAGCCTCCGCCTGCCGGGGTTGCGGGTTGTTCGAAAGAGATACCGCGGCCCCGGAACGTAAAGGGCAACAGAAGGAACATGGGTGGGTTTTAGTCAGTACAAGTCTGACATGCCCCCCCGCTCCGCCCAGAGCGGGGGAAGTCATTGGATGATTTCCCACCCGAAAAAAAAAAAAAAAACTTACCTAGTCGTCCAAAATGTTCACACTAAACTTAATAAGAAAGTCGTTAAAAATCGTTAAACAAAACCCGTTTTGAACCAAAATATTTTCAATAACCTATCATGGTAAAGATGCTCAAATACTAATCCAAATTTACCTAGTCTTAAAGATAAAATTACATTACATAACGCCAAAAGCGCTCGTTCCGCTTTGACTTCTTACTCCATACCACCCACAAGATATGCAAAATTAAGACATCGCCATCGTCTACCTAGTGACTCTAGTGCTTTACAAACAAAACTGAACTAATACATTACTGTCATAATTTCACTTTCAAAACTTGTTTCTGTAGTGAGTAGTGACAAAGCATTTCCATAACGATTTGGGCATTAACTTTCCATAATTGAGTTAAAATTATGTGTAGCGATCGTAACGAGTTAGCTTCTTTAAGGATCTCTGTTTTCGTGTCGATAAAAAGCTTACGGAAGCTCTGGGTTTCCGCCTGCCGGATTGCGGGTTGTTCGAAAGAGATACCGCGGCCCCGGAACGTAAAGGGCAGAAAGGAACATGGACACATGGACTAAAACCCACCCAGGGTTTTAGTCAGTACAAGTCTGACACTCCCCCCGCTCCGCCCAGAGCGAGGGAAGTTATTTGATGAAAAATAAGCTCTGGGTTTGTTATTGTCTGCACTCCAATACGTAAAATATTTCCGTATTCCGTACCTCAAAAAGAAAAAAACGGAACCCTTATTAGATCACTTTATCTCGGGAACGCATGGAGGTATCGAGTTAAAATTAAAACCATATACTCAAGAATGTCGGGTGAATGACGGGCCTGTTGGTCTAGTGGTTAGTGGCCCTGACTGCTGAGCCGGAGGTGGTGGGTTCGATTCCCACCCAGGACAAACTTTGTGTGATGAGCATTGGGCACCTTATAGTACGGAGATATTGGGGGATCTATATTCCAGAATGTTCCCAAGTAACTGGGACTTTACTTTTAAATACTTCCACGACCCCTGCACTATTCAATGTATCGATCAGGAGGTCGAAAATGGCTGCTTACGTTAATATTCTTCGAATGGTCACAGTCGTAGTTAAATAATAGCAGCCGCTCGGGTCGATCTTTAGGTTAAGCCGCGCTTACCTAGGTTGGTCTGTGGATGGGTGACCACCCGTTACATACCGAGTTTCCTCCGTGCCTCGGAAAGCACGCTAAGCCGTAGGTCCCAGCTGTCATTTGTAAGTAGATCGTTGACAGTCGTTACAGCTGGTCAGTGTTCCGAAAGTCTGACAACCAGTCTTACTAAAGGGTATCGTATTACCTAGTACTAACTGGGTTGTGGAGGTCAGATAGGCAGTCGCTCCATGTAAAATACTGATATTCAGCTGCATCCGGTAAGACTGGAAGCCGACCCCAACATAGTTGGGAAAAAGGCTAGGCAGATGATGATGATGGTCACAGACGCAGTTAATATCGTGAATTGACACTTTGTGACCATTTTACAAATGGTCACGTAATTCACACAATAAACCCGTTTATGATTATGTGGCCATCATCCCTCTGCTCAATAGTTTGAGTGCGTTACATTGACTCTAGCGTAAAACGTGGTTTTTCACCCAAAAAAAAATCCTTACAATGTTTTTTTGTGCACGAGTTACGTAGTATGGTGTAAAGAATGCCTGGCTGACTTAGTTGGTCCGTTTACACCTTTATACGAAATACACATACTTATATCAAATATATATTTATCGGTGAAGTCAATAGTACGAGAGCTGTTTTGACAACGAGACGCAAGCGTTAGCTATGAAGTTAGCGCTTCTACAGAGTCTAGACTGAAGTTCGTGTGAGCGGACTGCGAGGCGACGAGGGAGCAGAGTGACGCGGACGGACTCTCTCTCTTCTCTTCTCCGCAGTGCCTGCCGTCGTGCGAACAACTAGTCTAGGAACTGTACTACGACTCGTTGTGATAATTGTGCCTAGTATATTGTTATTGTAACTCGATAGTAAATTCGTGGTGTGACATAAAGTTATTTTTGTTCGTAACCCGTTCCCCATATATTGCCCACACACACAATATGTTCTCTGGTGAAGGTTCTCACCTTATTAAGCCACCTCATCCGACATCCTTACTAATATTATAAAAGCGAAAGTGAGTTTGTTTGTTTGTTTGTTTGTTACCTCTTCACGCTTTAACGGCTAAACCGATTTTGATGAATTTTGGTACAGACATAGTTAGGAACCAGGAGACGGACATAGGCTATTATTTTTTCAAAAAGAGTGGGATATGAGGGAGAAAGAGGGAAGAAACGGGAAAACTTAGCGTTGCTATTACAAATCAATAAGGCGCTACCGAATTTAACGCGAGCGAAGCCGCGGGCAAAAGCTAGTATTTTATAAATGTATCAAAATATATGTTTTTTTGCGGTTGGGAAATCATCAAATAACTTTCCCCGCTCTCAGAGCGGGGGGGGGAGTGTCAGACTTGTAGTGACTAAAACCCACCCATGTTACTTCTATTGCCCTTTATGTTCCGGGGCCACGGTATCTCTTTCAAGCAACCCGCAACCCTGGTAGGTTGATGAAACAGCTTCAAGATCTTAGCTGTACTTAGCAGTTTTAAATACGGTATCAGCTGATACCAGATTGATAATTACCTTATCTTTTCGCGAGAAAAAGGGTTATCGCTTGAGAGATCTAAATTAAAAGTGTTTTGATATGTTGAACCTGGACTGGTTTTTCAAAGCATGTACGCATTTCTTGCTAAGTAAATTAATTAATTACCATGTTGGTATTCTGTAAGAAAGCTTGTAAATTACCTGACAGTCACTAACGGTTTATAAAGTGTGATATGTTTATCGTTCGTATCAAAGTCGTGCCTTGCCAGCTATGACAAGTTACCGACAGTCTTTCAGTCATTACTTAGAAATATATATAAAGCTGCTGCCCCGCTACCGTCGGTAGTAGCGTGATGGTGTTTAGCCTATGTTACTTTCTCATAATGTTGCTTCGTATTAGTGAAAAAATGGTTAAAATGGGTCCCGTAGTTTTTGAGCCTATTGTGGATACAAACAAACAAACAAATATTATTTTTTTTTAATTTATTACTAGCTTCCGCCCGCGACTTCGTCCGCGTGGCATAGTTACTTTGGGCTAACGCTAACTTTAACCCGCGTGATGATCGAAAAAAATATCTTTCTCTCCCCTTTTCTTCACACTTTCTCCCCCTTTTTTAAAAAAAGCCTATATCCGTCTCCAGAGATATAACTATCTCTATACAAAAATTCATCAAAATCGGTTCGGTCATTTAGGCGTGAAGCCGTAACAAACAAACAAATAAACTCACTGTCGCTTTTATAATATTAGTAAGGATTTGGTAAGGATTAATGAAAATAATTGAAAGGCATTCAGTTACCCAACAAAATAAGTTACGTTAGAGGTCCTAACTAATAGCTACCTTACACTTAAAAAATCCAAGTGCCGACTAAATAATAAAACTGATCCTAAATAAATCCTTAAATCCAAAATTAAATTCTTAAAAATATATAAGTAAGTAGGTACCTAAACTAAGTCTAATAACCTAAAAATAATTTAAGTACTTATGTACTAAATTATATCTATTTATGCCTAAGTATAATTATTATAATCTATAAAAACCTATTAATTACCAAATTATGTAGGTACTATAACTAAATAATTCTAATAGAACTATACCCAGAAATATGTAGGTAAGTACAACTTGAAACAAAAAAAGAAATGAAAATAAAGCTAAAACGCCTGTCCAATACTATCTACCTATACCTACTTCACATAAAAATAAAAACCTGTAACTACTATAATTAATAATACCTATAATTAATAAAAGTACCTACGCTTTTAACAACATAATATAAAAAAGAACTGATCATAAATTAGCCAAAACTCGGTATCTAAAAACCTATGCGTACCCACTTACTACTACTTCACCTAAAAAGAAATAAAATGTAAACTATTAATAATTTGTAATTTGAACGAATATTAAAAAAAAAAAAAAAACTAATACCTATTTTATATAATAACAACAAAAGAAATCTAAAAATAAATTATTTAAAGATTAAAAGTCGCGCTGATAAGCATTGTCTGTCAATAAGGTCGAAAACTCTGAACGTCTATTCGCATCAATAGCCAAATATTACGGTAGCCGCGTCGAGCGCACACAAAAATAATCCTTAGGGCATGATTCAGTATTCACGCGCGATGGTTTATTAGCGTATTTCATGTATAACTTTGGTGTTTCTTTACCGATTGATATGATTCTTTTTTTATTGAATAGGTAATAATGTTAATAATTGTTTTTAATAAGAGATGAGTGAGAGTTTTATAAACGTAAGAGTAGAAAAATATAATAAGAAAGCTCCAAACTGCTTAGCTATCGGGAGTTACACGTGTTATTGTGAGTCAACCATTAAAGATAGACATATGCTGTTGTAGAATAATTTTTAAATAATTTTAAGGAGAACATTTCCGTCATACATGATTTCTATGTAGCTTTAACCATTAAGGCTACACACGCGACGGAAGCTTAAAAAATGGAGTAACTTCTCCCGTTTTCCCAACATTTCCCTTTACTGCTCTGCTCCTATTGATCGTAGCGTGATGAAAAGTATACTATAACCTGCCCAGGAGTATGAAGAATAATTGCACCAAGTTTCGTTAAAATCCGTCGAGTAGTTTTTGTTTCTATAACGAACATACAGACTTTACTGATTGCATTTTTGGCATCAGTATCGATCACTAATCACCCCCTGATAGTTATTTTGGAAATATATTTCATGTACAGAATTGACCTCTCTACAGATTTATTATAAGTATAGATAAAAAACGTTGCCCCACACTAGGAATTTGTCATGTATCGTGAGTGCGTTTACAAACATTTAAACTCACGTACACAAACAGCCAAACCCGAAACAACTATCTGCAGGTCATACAAATATTTGTTCCGTGCGGGAATCGAACCCACGACACGCAGCGCAGGAGCGAATGCTCAGTCACTGCGCCAACCGCGCCGTCAAAGTTTGAAGACACTAAGTTATTTCAGTAAACCTATTGCCACATATTACAGAATTATGGTAACATTCACAATCCACTTCCTCTCATTCCTCAAACCGATCCTCAAAAACTCACTTTTCCTCTTAAACTTACATTTTTAAATATTTCTTTGAAAAATCATTTAAAAATATAAAATGGGTTTCCGCCAGTAACGGGAGCAGGGTCCAAGCTACCGGTGGTTTAGGGCTCCAGAGACAGGAACCTCCTCACAATGCGGGCCGTATCGAGGAGTGCTGCCTTCTGAATCAGGCCCTTGATCCAACCACATATGGAGGGCATGGCAATCTAGTATGACTATGATTATTAAATTAAAATCTTACAAATAAATGAAATACCTACTAGGTCAGAATACTGAACCTTTTAATTTGGGTGGTCGTAGTTATATGTATATCGTACCGTTATAACTGTGTGTGTCGAATTGGATTTGATTATAATTAAACTAGCATTCGCCTGCGGCTTCGCTCGCGTTAAATTCTGGGTTAGACAGTTCCCCATTCCTGATTTGCAGGTATTTTTCGTTGGTAACAAAGAGTGTATGTACCGAGTTTAGCTTCCTACCTTGAAAACTGCGGAATGCTCCATACAAACTTCTACCCCCTATTTTAGGGAAGTGGGGGGTTAGGAAGAGACAAAAAGTAGCCTATGTCCGTCTCCAGGGTTCCAACTATCTCTGTACCAAAATTCATCAAAATCGGTTTTGCTATTTATTTGTGAAGACGTAACAAACAAACAAACTCACTTTCGCTTTTATAATATTAGTAAGGATTTAATGGTTTGAAGAAAGAAGGGTACTATGAATGTGACTGTTTATCAAATAAATATTTGGCACAGTGATGGCTTTCAATCAGCTGATTCATATAACCGCAAAACGTTTGAAGAAAGAAGTGAGAGTAATTTATTTAGATAAAAACAATTTGAGTGAATCTTCTTAAATAATCACTTTTAAAACTAATGGCTGCCAGTTCTGACCACAAGTGTTTTTTGGTTTAACGGATGGGAAATCATGAAATAACTTCCCCGGGACAGAGCGGGGGGGAGTGTCAGACTTTTACTGACTAAAACCCAGTCATGTTCCTTTTTGCCTTTTGTGATCCTGGGTTGCGGTATCTCTTTCGAACAACCCGCAACCCCGGCAGGCGGTGGCCTTGGTGGACCCCTCTAATTACTATTTTTCTGGGTAAAAGAATGGTAAACCCATGTTCCATTTTTTTCATGATGAATCCGATTTACGTGATTCTTTTTTTATTTGTAAGCTCCCCATATGGTGTCATTTTAATTTGGTCCAGTTTTGACAATGGTATCTAGGAGAAAATCACATAAGCCTTCAATTGCATTAAATATGTGCGTGACAAATCCCCAGTATAGGCGGAGTAAAAGTGTTTATCAGACTTGTATTCACTAAAACCTATCCGTGTTCCTTCTTTTGCCCTGTGTGTTCCGGGGCCGCGACTAACCTTAATCCCCGGATAAAGCCCGGAGATGGTGGTGCAGTCAAAATAATTCAGAACATTATATTGCCAAAACAAATTATATAACAGTCTAACCTAAATCTTAAACTCTAAATACCGACGTGTGAAAATGCGACAGAAACTCGCACCTCCAGAATACACAATCGTTACGTGCTCGCATGTAAATATAAAGTATAATGAGTAGCTGTGAGCTCATCAATAATGTATGTGTAACAACATTACACCTTTTTACTGCGCGGTTGGGTAATTGTGGGTGACGACATGACAGATGGCTTAGTTCCGTATTGAGGACTATCCTTCCGTAGGTATGGTTTTTTATTTATTTACTAGTTTCTGCCTGCGACTTCGTCCGCGTGGCTTAGTAACTTTGGGCCAAGGTTAACTTTAACCCGCGTGATGATCGAAAAAAATATATCTTTCTCTCCCCTTTTCTTCCTCTTACCTTGCTTTTTGTTTAAAAAAAATTGCCTAAGCCGTCTCCAGGGTGAAGACGTAAAAACATTTACATCTTCACGCCTAAATGGGTAAACCGATTTTGATGAATTTTGGTACAAAGATAGTTGAGACCCTGGAGACGGACAAAGGCAAATTTTTTGGGAGAAATGAGGGAAGAAAATGAAAAAGCTAGCTTTGCTATTACAACAAATAAGGCGCAAGGGAAAAACTACAGGTAGCAGGTACCTGCAAATCAGGAAAGGGGAACTGTGTTACTCCGAATATATACGCGAGCGAAGCCGCAGGCAAAAGCTAGTATTTTATATTTCCGGTTTTGTTACTATCAAACTATTTTCCACACTGATATTTTTGGATTATGTAAATTCTAAAAGGCAAATTCCTTAAAGTTTATCGTAATCGTATTCGTAAAGTTTTTGCTCAATGCATTATTCATGGCCCTCTATCATAATACAAACGCGACTGATTTAGTCAAGATACGAATATTAGTATCACATAAAAGTTAATTTTTATTTACAGCAAAATGTACAGTCACTTGTCGTATAGAAAGCGTTTAGCGTTTTGGATAGTTAAAACTGATGTAAGGGACAAGCAGCTCACCGTCCGTCCGTCTACTGACGACAGGCAGTGTCGACGGCGCGTTAGTGTTCCACGCGCGCCTATAAGAGCTATCAGCAAAGCAGAGGGGCTGGCTAGGGCCACCGCCTGCCGGGGTTGCGGGTTGTTCGAAAGAGATACCGCGGCCCCGGAACGTAAAGGGCAATTGAAGGAACATGGGTGGGTTTTAGTCAGCACAAGTGTCACACTCCCCCCCGCTCCAGCTAGAGCAAGGAAGTTATTTGATGAAATCCCATCCGCAAAAAAAAACAAGCAGTACCCAAAAAAACCAAAGAACATACTTTCTCGTATTCCTCTCAGCAAACTCCTTCATTTGATACCCATATCATGGGTTACAAAAAAAAACCGGCCAAATGCTATTCGGCCTCGCGCACCAAGGGTTCCGTACAAGCTTACGACATAAACGGTCATATTTTTAGACTGTGTATTTTAATATGGTTGATTATTACATAGCTATAAGTGACCACAGACGTGGTTAGTAAATGGTTTTAATTTCAACTGGATAACTCGAAGCGTGCGCGAGATATAGGGTCTTGACAGACAAGCGAACGGGCAGACGGACAAAGAAGTGATCCTGGGTTACGTTTTTTTGCTTTTGAGGTACGCAACAGTAAAAATAAATAGTCTTCTATCTTTGGGAGTCCGCCAATTTGGATTCAAAATGACGACACTTATTAATTGCTATCCAAACCAAAAATATATGCAAAAAGCAGTGGTCAAATTTAATATGTAAGATTTTGAACATTTTTAGTTACACGTGAAGATGATAAAAGTGTGTTAAATAAGAAGAATTCCAGCCGTATTGTATGGAGTTAGTGTTAAGGTTGATCTATCAATGCATCTACTATGTATAGATCAGAAGGCCTCGAAAAATTCCTTAATCTGCGGTAAAGGACCAAGGAATATCTTCTTCTAATATACGTATAAAATTCTCGTGTCACAATTTTCGTTCCCATACTCCTCCGAAACGGCTGGACCGATTTAAACGAAATTTTGTGTACATATCGGGTAGGTCTGAGAATCGGCCAACATCTATTTTTCATACCCCTAAGTGAGCAGCGGGTGAAACCGCTGGGCACAGCTAGTATATTATAAGATATTAAGCTGTCGAAGACCTAAAGTCAATTCTTTGCCTTTGCCTTTGTCGCATTGAAGGCAATTTGAAGGCTTTCGCGTCTGCATCAGCTACCCGCTGTCAGTGAGACCTAGATCATCATCAGACCGTGAACAAATAGCGTGTCCCATAATTTGTTCCTCATACTCATCGCGATTCATTTCTCATAATTGTTTACAAAAACGCTAATCATTGTCTAAGCTGATATTTTTGTATTATCCGCTTGCAGTTAGGTCATTTATACCTAAGTGCATTTTTTATTATTATAAATCAGTAGAGCACTGAAACTTTGTTATGTAGTTCGTCTATTTTAGTGACCAAATTCTCCTTAATTAAAAATGTTGCCCACACACACAACACTCACATCACACACTACGCCCAAACACAAGCCTTTGACCCAACACACCACGCTTCAATTGGTCATATGATGGTCGGTTGGTTCCAAGGTAGAGCATAATGCTGGGGGTTTTCATTGAAAAAAGTAGCATCACGTATTTGTGGCCAGTTTTAGGCTAGCTCCTATTACTTGGAATTATGAAATACTTAAGTAAGCACATGTGACTAAAAGAGTAATGGAACTGAATGTTAATGGACGGAGAGCGAGAGTAAGGCCAAAGAAAAGATGGATGGATTGTGTAAGGAATGATATGAAAGAGAAAGGAATAAATGATGCCGTGACGTCTGAAAGGGGAGAATGGAAGAAGAAAACGTGTTGCGCCGACCCCAAATAGAATGGGACAAGGGCAGGAAAATGATGATGATGAAATTTGCTGCATATGGGGCCTGCGTGTGTGTGTGTGTAATATTCATGTTTTATTTATAACTTGCTTTTGCCCGCGGCTTCGCTCGCGTTAAATTCGGGATAACACAGTTCCCCTTGCGCCTTATTGATTTGTAATAGCAACGCTAAGTTTTCCCTTTTCTTCCCTCTTTCTCCCTCACATCCCACTTTAAAAAAAAAATAGCCTATGTCCGTCTCCTGGTTCCCAACTATCTCTGTACAAAAATTCATCAAAATCGGTTTAGCCATTAAAGCGTGAAGAGGTAACAAACAATCTCACTTTCGCTTTTGTAATATTAGTAAGGATATGTGTTTGTGAATTTTGTACGACGATTTATATCTAAAAATACATAATAATAACTAGTAAAAGGTATCAAAAGTCTGATGTCGCGGATAACACTCTACCTAACTTGCGCTCTTTAGAATTTTGATATTAATTATTCATTTGTGTCATAGATAGTAGTGAAATACTTTTTGTATTTGTAGACCACACTTAGAATTTTTTTTTCAGAATGCGGTGTCCCGTTACGTCGACACACGCGTCAGCCTCGAGACAGGACACACGGACAACTGCGCATCATCAAAGGCAGAGAGTCAAAACGAGGAGCTTGGCCGTGGCAGGTCAGTATTCATTCAGGTTCTAGCTTTTTGTTTAGGATTTTTTTTTTATTTTATAAATAAACGTTGCCCCACACTAGGAATTTCTCCTGTATCGTGGGTGCGTTTAAAAACATTTAAATTCACATACACAAACAGCCAGACCCGGAACAACTATTTGTTGGCCATACAAATATATGTTCCGTGCGGGAATCGAACCCGCGACACGCAGCGCAGCAGTCGATCGCTCAGCCACTGCGCCAACCGTGTTGTCAATTTGTACTTATCCCAATTTATTCGTGGTTGTTGTTCACTCAAATAAATGTCAGAATAATTTCTCTGTCTGGGCTATTTTGGAAGACAGTGTTGTCGTCTTATAAATATTTCGTTTATAAATATTGCTGCTCTGTGCACGGAAAAAATTGCCCGGGGCACTGAAAAAAGAAAACTAAGTTTTTAAGTATTCCAGTAATGTTTGTCGTGATGGCCCAGAGGTAAAGGCCTCGCCTCTCATGCAAGATGTTGTGAGTTCAAAACTGGGCAAGTAAAAATGTGACATTTCTAATTCTTATGTTCCTATTTTCTAAAGTTTATCTCAGACAACACAAACGTTGTTAGAAGAAAACATCGTTTGGAAACCTGGACTTATAATTCACATAAGTCTGAAATTGCTCGCTTGCCCAGCAGTGAGGCAGTTATAGGCTGGTATTATGATTATATATTCTACTGATAATATTAATTAAAAGGCGACCAATTCTTTCTAAGGCCAAAAAACTATTTTCGAAGCAATTTAAACATGTCAGTCAAAAGTCACCAATGAAGATGTCACAATAACTCTGTCATCCTTTAATGTTTCTTTTCCAGGTGTCTCTGCAGCTGCTGCACCCAAACTACGGGCTGATCGGTCACTGGTGCGGCGGAGTGCTGGTGCATCCAATGTGGCTGCTCACCACCGCTCACTGCATCCATAAGTATATCTGTTTGACTTCATACTTCAGTGTACATGACATGAGCTAACATGGAGCGACTGCCTATCTGACCTTCACAACCCAGTTAGTACTGGGTAATATAATACCCCTTGGTAAGACTGGTCGTTAGACTTTCAGGGCACTGACATCCTGAAACAACTGTTTAAGATCTACAAATGACAGCCAGGACCAACAGCTTCACTCGCTGAGGAAACTCGGTATATAACTCGGTGTGTGGATGGTCACCTATCCACAGACCAACCTAGGCAAGCGCGGCTTGACCTAAATTCCGATCCGAGTGGCTGCTTAGCCACGAGCTCCTCATGAAATAGTCAATCAATGGGGTTATATGGTCGTGTCAACGGCGTTATTCTTCCACGCGCACCTCAAACAGATGTCAATAAAGCAGAAGGGCCTGCCAGGGCCACCACCTGTCGGGGTTGCGGGTTGTTCGAAACAGATACCGCGGCCCCGGAACGCAAAGGGCAATAGATGGACCATGGGTGGGTTTTAGTCAGTACAAGTCCGAAAGTCTTCCCCGCTCAGCCCAGAGCTAGGGAAGTTACTTAATGATTAACTTACAGGGTTATAACCACCACATTATTGTCCCTGATTTCCCAAAAGTAACAGTGTTCAACAAAATGTTCCAGTGAACTGTTCAACCTGCCGGTGCCAGCTCTCTGGACAGCAGTGCTGGGTGAATGGGACCGGGCAGAGCAGAAGGGCGCCTACGTGCCTATTGAGAAGATCGTGCTGCACCACCGGTTTCATAACTACCAACATGATATAGGTGAGACAATCATCATAAAAACATGATCATCAATATCCTGCCACTATCCCATTTTATTTATTTAACAACTAGCTTCCGCCTGTAACTTCGTCCGCGTGGCATAGTTACTTTGGGCTAACGCTAACTTTAACACGCATACTGGTCAAAACAATTTTTTTTTCTCTACAATATTTTTCCCTATCCCTCCCCCTTTTCTAACTTTAAAAAAATAGCCTATGTCCGTCTCCAGGGTCCCAACTATCTCAGTACCTAAATTCATCAAAATCGGTTTGGTCATTTAGGCGTGAAGACGTAAAAAACTAACAAACTCACTATCGCTTTTAAAATATTAGTAAGGATACACTTCGTCAAATACTAGCTCGTATTGGACTATGGATTTGGTTCAATGTGCAACGTCCACACGTGTACATTTTTCTCATTTATCACAACGAGGTCTTTCATTTTTCATATTTCTGATAAACAACTGTTCAAATCCCTATAGTCGGCGGTGTTTAATTATAGAACAAGTTTGCGCATTTGTGTTTATTAACAGAGCATCTCAATTAAACATGATCATTAGTAAAATAATTTGCGTATTCACGACAAATTGACATTTATTTGAGTTCTAAATTAAAAAAAAAATTGAATTTCTTATTGTTAATATTGTTTAGCGGTATCATCATACCTTTAGTCTGAGAAGACAATATGCGGGGACAAAACTCATCAAATCTTAGTTTCATAGTGATTAATGACAAAACACTTTTCGTTCTGTTATTTAATTTCTCCATAATTGTATTGATTTACGTGGGAGTTTGCTATTGCTGTTCTCAGCTCCATAACACCCTCGCCTAACGGCTTGTGTATGAATTCCACCTCGAACGTAAAGACAAAGTTTCCTCACCTTCCTTCTTCCATACTTTTTAAGTGAGAAACACATTTGACCACGGTTATTGCTTATTAAACTGAAATTTTGTTTGTGAAAGTAAGGATTTCCATTCAATAATGGAACTGAAAATTGCCCACCATCATCAAATTATAACATCACGCCTGTAATCCTCGAAATGTAAGCAGAAGTGTATCTAATAGTAAACCCATTTTCGTTATGTTGTTTGCTCTACCTAATTGGGGTCTGCCCGACCTAGACACACAATTGTTTAAGCTTCATAACAACTATTATCCAATGGTTTTTAGCAGTTTATTTTTTTATTATTTTCCAGCCTTAATGAAGCTCACAAGACCAGCAGATGTCAGCACAGGCAGTCGCATCCGTACAATCTGCCTCCCTCCATTTGAACCACCACCTATTGACACCTTCGAAACGGACAAGAGCTCATCATTCTACCTCCGTCCAGAATCGAACACGGGACCGCCAAAGCGAAAGCCAAAACCACCAAAACCTAAACCAGATACTGCAGTGAAATACCTTGAAAAACTAAACAATTTAACGAAGAATATCTTCTCAGGACTTGTGAATAAGAAACATAAAAATATGAGATACAACGTTAGAGTGTCCAACGAATCAAATAGACAAACAGAAAGGAAGAACGGAGAAGAACTGAGAAAATCTGACAGTGAAAGAGGACATAGTGACTTAATCTATGACAGTGCTACTCTAGACAGCGTAGTTAAACTTATAAGGAACAGTCTTCTAAAAGATGATTATAAAGTAAATATAAACAGAAGTGACAAAAAGCTTATGTTTGGTGAAGAAATAGATCCTTTCATTGACGATAACAACAGATTAGATTTCAAAGATGAATGTTATACTACTGGATGGGGCAGAGAACAAACGAATGGGACGTTGACTGATGTGTTGTTAGAAGCTGAAGTGCCTGTTCTACCACTGAATGTGTGTAGAGATAGGTATGCACTGACTCTTCCATTGAATGATGGTCATCTTTGTGCGGGAAGCACGGATGGCAGCACAGGAGCTTGTGTGGTGAGTATCCGTCTTCTTTTAAATCTCTAAAGACAGAGACGAAGACAGAATTGACTGAAGAACAAATTCAATTCAAACAATTCTTCTTTGATTATTCTTCTTCTACTATGATAGTTAGTTCTAGTTTATATGTCCACTTTACTAGATTTCGGTCTATTTCAGTATTTATTTTTATTTCTATTTCAGTAGCATTCTTTACAATCTTCATATGTGCAGGAGTGAAAAGTTTTCCACACACTTCGGAAAATAAACTGATGGCCCAATTGTTGAAGTGATCAAAGTGTCTCTTGATGGTTTATAATTTAAAATAACGTTAGTTTTAATGCTGGCTACCCAGGCGCGAGTAAAGTGGCGTGGTGACCTTCCGACTGAATTCTGGGTTTGTTAGTATGAGGAATTTTAATTGAGCCAATTATGTCTCGAGATTGTTATCTAAATGAAGCATTTTTGATTTTTATCTAAAGTTCTTGAAAGATCGGGCTGGCATAGTTTTATTTTGGATTTTGTTAAAAATATTTTACAAAACCTCATATCATTCTAAGGTATTTTGTTGGAATTCAAAAGAGGTCGCTTGTACTGGATGCTTGATGGCGCCAAATCGTAGTCAAATTCTGGGTCGATTAAATTTAGATGACCATCAACACGTTGAAAAGATTAATTAGCCCTAATCATCATTATCAACTGGCTACCCTTTTACGTCGGATTGGAAATCATCAAAAAACTTCCCCCGTTCTGGGCGGAGCGGGGGCGAGTGTCAGACTTGTACTGTGCAAAGATAATCACTTTGTCATAGTAATAAATAAATAAATAAATATCATGCTACAATGACATTATGATATTCTATGACTAAGTGATAATAAATGATTATGTTTTACTGTTAGGGACAACACTCTGTAGATGCTAGACGATGTATTGGGAGCGGCTTTTGCGGATGGGGAACTCATCAAATAACTTGACACTTGTGCTGTCTAAAACCCACCCATGTTCCTTCTATTGCCCTTTATGTTCCGGAGCCGCGGTATCTCTTTCGAACAAAGTTGTGGTCAACTTCCAATTACACCGAATATAGCAAAAGAATAAGCCCTCATTTAAGTTAAATCAGCGAAATGATTTCTAAGCGGAGTTTGAGAAACCGATTAGGAAAACCTTCTAAAAAAAAGCAAGCTTTCAATAGTTAAAAGTTTTTCTAGTTGCATCTTATTTTGAAACAACATCTGGACATATTATCAGCTGTTCTTATTAAAATACTACATCGAATCGCGTATCAGATCTTGTCTTTATGATTGATGACACAGTTACGATGAGCCAGAATTATGAAGATTGCTTAAATTTTGAGAATTTCAATTCGATTATCTGATTGATTTACAAAGGTTTACTGTTTATTACTTTTGTCAATCCATAGATCATTCAGGTTTTTTCTTTGTGAAGAAACCAGCATTCTGAAAGCTATTTCTCGACGGCATGTAAAGCCAAGTCAGAAGCCTATGGGTGGGATGAAAACTACGAGGTTAGACAGTAATCATACGATTAAGAAAGAAGATCAGATTTTTATAATGATTTTCAGCACACTCACTTATAGAGCTGATGATTTATACTAGTAGTATGGCCACGCCAGATCGCAATGCTGTTTCTTTGGCCAAAATAAAGGCAATATCTGGAAAATCTAGGTGTGCACTCGGACCCTAAGGCTCTAGTGTTTCAACCCCAAGCGGCTCAAACACATTACCAATTAAGTTAATATACTTTCGCCGTTTGGGGCCAAAAAGTGGTTAAGTTTTTACTGCAGTAAGGCCACTATTCATGGTCACCTTTCAACCGGTATACCTACTTATATATATCATACCAAACTGTCGATAACAACTGATCATAAGCCCGATAAGACTGATGTTGACTTGTTACAATTTAATACTGTTCTTATTAATTTTCGTGACATCAGCTTCACATTGGAAAGTTCAATCAAAATTCTTGACTTTCACTCATCAGAGAATATTATATCAGGCAATAATAGTTTTGTTGTGACTGATTGGAAGGTCGTGAGTTCGATGATAGAAGTGAGAATTCTGATGTCAAGTGCTTCTGTCAATGTATTGAAGATTGATGATGAAAATTGAAGTTTGATAGTTTGTTATAAAATTTAAATTTAATTTCAATGTCCCTTCGTAAAGGAAGGCTTACCCTTCGCTATTATAGATCTGTTTATAGATGAATTTATTGTAGAACTATTTGTTAAATGCACCACGAATTACAATGGTTAAAAAGATATCACGATGACCGCTCAGCAAAATTCTCCTCAAAATGGGAGCCAAGAGATGGACAGCGCCGTCGAGGTCTGCCCAGAAGCCGGAAGCGAGATGAATTAGATTCGTTTGTGGAAGGAATTGAAGGAGGCTTTTGCTCAGCTGTGGGAGAGCACAGATTAAAAAAAATATATAATTGCCATCAGGAATTGTATTTTTTTTATGCTTAACTAGTTAGTGTGATTTAGCTATCTCTTGCTAAATATTCCTCCTCGTCTTTTGGAATGAAGTTGCACACAGTTTTATTGAAATTGTGTTCGTTTAAGTCGCGTACTTTTAGTGACCTAAGTTGTAAATCTGTTTCCTGTAATTTCGAAGAAATCGTTTTACCGATACATTCATCGATTTTCACAGTGTGTCATTCGTCGAATTCGTAATTCCATCCCATTTGCAAAGAAAAACATCGGTGAATATTGTTTTGATACCTACCATTTTTTAATACAAGCTAACACGCCTTTTTCAGCCATTTTTAATTTAAAATAGTTGAGTCACGTTCACATCTGGCTAGATTTTTTTGTGGTTTCCTCATGCGTTGGTGTTTCAATAATGTAGCGAATATATATTGGAATTTGAAATACCACTTTCGAAGGCATATTTTTTATAACTTAATTAGCCTAAAAGTGTTCTACTTAGCGGAACAGTGTTTTTTTTTGCGGACGGGGAGTGTCAGACTTGTACTGATCAAAACCCACCCATGTTCCTTCTGTAGC
Organism: Ochropleura plecta; assembly: GCA_905475445.1. Taxonomy (NCBI): domain Eukaryota; kingdom Metazoa; phylum Arthropoda; class Insecta; order Lepidoptera; family Noctuidae; genus Ochropleura; species Ochropleura plecta. The sequence continues at coordinate 1,786,642 of FR997733.1, read as the reverse complement.
CCATTATGTTCCGGGGCCGCGGTATCTCTTTCGAACAACCCGCAACCCCGGCAGGCGGTGGCCCTGGCATGCCCCTCTGCTGAGGATGGCCAGTGGGCATTTTTCCTCTGTCAGAGGGAGTGGGTCTGGTTCAAGCTAGTCGTGCGGATAGTTGGAATATAAGTATTTGTATTATTTTTATCCCGTACATTTTCCATTTTTTCACACGAATGCTACCAGACATGACAAGCATTAACTTATAGAACTGTATCGGATTTCAATTTTCTTTCATGTCTTCGGGGTTGGCACAAAGAGATTTAAAAGACTTTTAGAGTGGAACATTTTCGATTTAAGCCCCGTTCCAATAAACAAAAACGAGTCGTTTTGCTTACGGATAGTAGGATTTTGACATAAGTTCTATGAGACTTATGTCAAAATCCTACTATCCGTAAGCAAAACGACTCGTTTTTGTTTATTGGAACGGGGCTTTAGACACACGAATACTAGACAGTACGCTTATTACCAAGTAGTAACAAGTATTGGATTACGAATTTCTTCGTTATATTTAAATGTTTTTGGGGTTGGTAGATGTTCCATGTTTCAAATTTTCGGTTGTTTTGTGGCCCTGTTCTCTGTTATTATGCGATCCTACTTTAATTTTTCTTCATTCTCGATCTTGCTTTTATATTATTGAAATAAAGTAAATTATTCTTGCTACGCGTAAATTTGTTCAATCAATCTTCATGGGAAGACAACAATATTCATGAATGCTCAAGAGCTTGAAGCTAAAGCGACTGTGACCTTCATCTGTGGATGATGCTGATGGTGATGACTATAAATCTTCAAGGTACAAGCTACCTTCATCTTATTTTACTCTATGAATAACTGATCCTTCTTCTCTTCCAGGGTGACAGCGGAGGACCTCTCCAGTGCCGGTCAGGCGGCCGCTGGGAGCTCCGAGGTCTGACGTCCTTTGGCTCCGGCTGCGCCCGCCGTGGAGTCCCTGACGTGTATACGAATGTAGCCCACTACGTATCCTGGATATACGCGCATGTTTATGCCAGCTAGTACTTCTGCTGTAGAGAAAAAATACATACCAGCCTGTTTGAGGAGAACTGTGAAAATACTGGGCTTTAGAAAGTTATGGAAAATGTGTAGGTATTGGAAATGTCGAATATCTATACTAATTATAAAGCTGAAGAATTTATTTGGTTCAACAAATTCATTATAATGTTGGCGGTCATATCAGGATCTCCTGCAACGATAGTTTTGTTTTGGATAGCCCATTTATTGGGGATGGCTATATACGAAAAATCTGGGTACAGCTCGTTTATATATCTACTAGCTATGCCCAGTGGTTTCATCCGCTTCTCACTTCTTTTAGGGGTGTGAAATATAGATAGTAGCCAATTCTGAGAATTACAGAATATGCATAAAAAAATTGATAAGAATCGGTCGAGCCGTTTCGGAGGAGTATGGGAACGAATATTGTGACACGAGAATTTTATGTATTAGATCTAAAACTATATGTCAATCTTGTTGACTTTAACTTCGAAATACGGGACACTTAGAACGTGATTGCCAGTTGTCTCGAACCAGTGGGTTGTGTTACGTTACATTCACGATAGAAGATTCGATATCAAAGTCAATGGAAAATTTACTGTTTTGAAAATGATGATTACCAGACAGACATACATAACCCATGACAGAAAGTTCCAAGAAGTTAGTCTAAGACCTCGAGTGTTTTGAAAATTGGTCTGGTTAGCATTTCAAAATACCACAACAGGAGAAGCTGACGAAATTTTAACTTAGTCATCACATGACTGCATTGGCTCACCTAGACAATTAAGCCCTAAAGCCACCCCCAAATCCGTCTATTGACGACAGGCCGTGTTGACGGCGCGTTAGTGTACCACGCGCGCCTCAAAGAGATGTCAGCAAAGCAGAGGGGCGCCAGGGCCACCGCCTGCCGGGGTTGCGGGTTGTTCGAAACAGATACCGCGGCCCCGGAACGTAAAGGGCAATAGAAAAAACATGGGTGGGTTTTAATCAGTACAAGTCTGACACTCCGCCCAAGTTATTTGACGAGTCCCGTCCCCCCAAAAGCCACTCCCAATACATCGTTTAGTTGTTGCATCTACAGTGTGTTGTCCCTAACAGTAAAACATAATCATTTATTATCACTTAGTCATAGAATATCATAATGTCATTTTATCATGATATTCTATGACAAAGTGATTATCTTTGCATGTATGTTACTGTTTAATTAATATTACATGATTGAGTAGTTATTATTTATGTCAAGGATTAACTATTATCAACGACCATGTTAACCTAATTCGTATTATTAATTTATTATGATTACCAGTTTGTAAATATACCTTCTAGTCTCCGATTTTAATAGAGTTATTGTTAAAATATTGTTTATTAAATGTTATTTAAATGATAATTTTAAGATGATAATTTTCATCGACAATAAGTATCTTTAAGTTACAGTATTTTGTTTGTAGTTACCGATATATTGACTAATAACACTTATAAGTTTTATCGGCTCAAATGTTTAAAATTCGCCCCTAGTACCCCATGCATTAATCAAAACAGTCTATCGCGCGAATACACGACCGTCGTGTTTATAAACCACACTCATTTGTTCGTAGAATCGGAAAGGACCATGTAGGTACAATTCGGGTTCGCCGAGCAAAATTAACGTAACATTGACATAATGTATGCGCGCGATGTTCGCGTTGGTCAGGACGCTAACTATTGCTGCGTTTGCTAGTTAACTATAATTAATTAAATTATTATGTAGAATTAGTGTTGTAGTTGAGTATTTCATCCCATTACCACTCAAAATAACTGTGATTTAATTAGTATAAATTATTTTCTTAACAAAATTCAAAGCTATAAGTATTTTGTATTTAGTTTGTATACAGGTTGGCTGCATGTCAGTTTTTTACCCGACTGCGCACCGCAAAGGAGGGTAATGTGTTTTTAGTAGTTATTCTCGTGTGCACTATCTACGTCGAAATTTGAGCAGAGATAATAGAGAATGGAAACATACTGAAGCAGCTTAAACGTAGTCAATCTGCATACAAATTAAGTTTTTATATATTATCGTCTTCGTTTATTTTTAAGCGTTTAATTTAAGTTGTAAGCAGTATTTATATTACTCAAGTAATATATATTTTTACTGCAATACCAGTTTCTGTACAATTTTTAATTTTTAGTTTTGATTAATTGTTAATTTATTTTATTGTGAAATTATAAATATTAATGAAAACTTATAAAATTCTTGAAAAAACCTTTATTTAATTATGAAAACATTTCACCATCAGTCTATTAAATTAAATATTTACAAATTTATTTACAAATAACTTATAATTAGATCTAAAATTAATATCACAATTACTAAAACTAGCTTGGTTCCATACAACTGGTACAATACAAAAATTGAATGATAAATTGAGAAAATGGCATAAGTTTAAAATCGGTAAAATAATTAATACTAGGGATCCATAAGACTGGATCACACTTTCTAAATAACAAATTACATTGTTGTCATAATACATAATCATGTTTATTGCCTTAACCTCTCACACAGTGTCAAAAAATCTACTGTTAACGACTTACATTTCAAGCACAACCTGATTCATTGGATCTAGAAGCACTTGTTTTCATTAAACAGTTCGTTTTAAATCCTTTTATACCGTAAAAAGAATATTTCAAAATTTATAAGCTAATGAAATTATTGGTCCTTCGAGCCGGATTGCGAGGAAACCCCATCGTGATCCGGCTCAAAGCTCAAAAACTACGTTCTTCCACACACCCGTATGAATGTTCGTAATTTTTGCCGATAGGTTGTCTTCTAATTAAAATAAATTATAAAATAAATATCTTGGGACAACTCACACACGGTCATCTGATCCCAAGCTAAGCAGAGCTTGTGTTATGGTAACCAGACAACTGATATAGGTACATACTTATATAATTTATAAATACATACATATTATAGATAAATCACACCCAGACACAGAACAAACAATCATGCTCATCACACAAAGTTTGTCCTGGGTGGGAATCGAACCCACGACCTCCGGCTTAGCAGTCAGGGCCACTAACCACTAGACCAACAGGCCCGTCAAAATCGTCAAAATTGATATTTTACCTAGTACACTTAATGACAAAGTTACATAAGCATTTCATAATAATTATAACGTACAAAAACATAATAATTAAAGCTCCAATAGCCATTACGAGGAATGTTAATTAATGTATTATGCTAATTACGTCTAAACGGCAAAAGTTGTTGTTAGACAACTGTGTATAATAATTAATAATAAGATAACCTCACACCTTGCTAACTCCCACTAATATAATATTGAGCAATTTAAGTTAAATGTTAACAATAATATGGGTTTAATAGATGGGGTTAGACGCAAGATGCATCGCCCGCCCCGGGTTTGGATGCAAAATGCCGCACCGCCCCAGCTCATAATCTTATACGCACATGCACGAATTGTGCGAAAATTTGCATAGTTATTATGAATAGTAAAACTGTATATTATTGCATAACATTATACTGTCATGGATTTTCACCCGATTCCATGAGTAATTGAGCAATTGTTCGATAACCTACTTATCTTACTTATCAATTAAACCGCCAGCGGAGTTAACAGTACTAAAAATAATGGCTAAACTCCAATAGGTTTAAATTAACTGGGCATTTCCAAAAATATAGCCCGAATTATCCACTGTAGGCTTTGCGTGTATTACCCGTAATGAATACCTATTGCACCAAGATTTTTCTGGTGCTAGAATGACAGTGATAAGACACAGTTCACAAAAACCTGAGAATTTCTTTCGAGAAATTTTATTGAAAAATAGTTGGTGCCCGCCATATCACAAGAACTACATCTTTCCTTATGGTAAGTTATGTCAAAAATATCAGAATAGCTGTACGTCTACAAATTATTATCTTGAGCATACTTAAAACTTATTTGATCCAAAGTACACTCTATACCTTTTCACATCAGGCAAGAGAAGAACACTTCGAAAAGACTCGTTTCCCTCCTACTAAACCAAATTGAGCAAAATCTACAGCATTACCTCATTCATTATCAGAACTAACCAGTAAGTCTACAAAATCACTGTCCTCCTCATTGATAGCCAGGAGAGAAACAGCTTCCTTAGCCAGATCCTCATCATCTTTAAAACTAAATGCTACATTTTCTGCCATATTCAGGATGACGCTACTTCTCCTTCTTTCTGAACTCTTCCTCCTTATAATGGGAGTAGGGATATCCTTTGGTGGGATTATTTTGTACTTCGGTTTCCAGATCCTGTGGAGACCTTGGGCTGCAAGCACTAGTCCTATGACAAAGAGTATGACCTCGAGTGTGATGACTAATGGAGGAGCGTAGACCAGACGGAGACGCAGCATCGTTACTACGTCTGAAGGTGGTGCTTTGCAGAACTGGAAAATAATACATTGATTAGTATTTTATTGATGTAATAGAAGTTAGCCGGGGAAAAAGAACAGGGCAGGTCCTGCTGTGGGGTGATGCAGTCTAACAGTATAAAATTATTGGTTTCCGTTTTTTTTTATTTAAATATGGCTTGTTCCTGTCAAGGCTAGAACATACAGGATCAATTGACCACAATCTATAAATCATGGCAAACAGATTTCTGAGTGAATTACTGATATTGTAATGTAATCTTAAACATCCAGAATAATTCAGGGTGAAGTCTAAGAAGCCCATTACGATAATCACTAATTAAATAAGAATGTCCTGCGTGGGATAAGATTTGTAATGACTCACCATTGAAAACCACATGAGCGGCAAAACTTTGTCCTTCAGTGGTTCCGTGATAGGGTTGCCTTTAGACATCCTCACTGCAAGGTTGATCTGGATCTTAATCGAGAAACTTAGTGGCGCTCCGACAACCTGTGAAAAATATTGAAGGTCATTCCAACTATTACACGAAATAATAATGTGTTGATTTTGTATTGAAAGAATTTAAGTCCACGGAAAGTTAGACCCGGACTTAATTATAACCGACTATCTAGCACACGCGACTTCGCCCGCTTGATATCGAAAAAAAAGTATCCTATGTGTTATTCCAGACTATAATCTACCTCTGTACCAAAATTATTTATTTATTAAAAAGGTCACCAACAGCTTCTGTATAAAAATATCTTAAAAAATTAAAATTGCACAGTATTGGACTTATACAGTTGCCAATTACAGATAAACCAACATTTTTACACAATGAGTAATAACAATAATATTTATGTATTTAAAATATAAAAAACTACTACAAAAACAACAAAATTACAATTTCTTTAGGGTATAACAGAAGTAAAAAAAAAGAACGACACTTGTAACAAAAGGTAAAACAAATGAGATCAAAATTAAATTAAAAACAATAAAATGCAATTTGGGTAGGCAAATTGCCAGATGTAGGTTGTTTATTACTAAAACTGCAAGTCCTTAGGAGATTTATTTTGAGACTTTAGTATTTGGGTCTTAAAGGAATAATAATATCTTAATTTCATCAAGATTTGGGCCAAACAAACTCACTTTCGCGTTTATAATATTAGTATGAATTATGAACCTATATTGTCTCACTACAGGTAATGCATAGGTCTCCCTTCCGTCCTTCCATTTTTCGCGGTCTAGTGCGATTATAGGCCAATCCTTTGAGAAAGAGTCCAGCTCATTACGCTTTGTACGCCATCTATTGGCAAAACATAGTGAACCTATCTCTAATATACTACCTGTAAACACCTATGCTCTACAAAATAAATTATTGATTGATTGAGCTCATCTCGCCATCTCCTATTGGGTCTGCATCGTTGGCATATTAAAAAAATCTTGGTACTTCTACTCACAGGTTCCAATTCAAAATGCGAGGAATGCTTCTTACGATCAGGTTTCATTCCCTCATAGTATGACTGCTGGACCGGGTCCGTATCCATATAATGTGGCTTTGAAAGGTATATTGGGAACCCTGGAAATTAATTGATCGGTTAAAATTCGTCCACAAGAAAATAATAAAGAATCATAGATGTGTGGCTAAATAAATACTGCCGCTCGGGTCGATCTTGAGGTTAAGCCACGCTTGTCTAGGTTGGTCTGTAGATGGGTGACCACACATTACATACCAAGCTACCTCTGAGCAGTTGGCATCGGCTGTCATTTGTAGATCTTTGTCAGTCGATACACGTAGACAGTGTCCCGAAAGTTTGGCAACCAGTCTTACTAAGGGGTATCGTATTACCCAGTACTAACTGGGTTGTGGAGGTCAGACAGGCAGTCGCTCCATGTGAAATACTAGTAGTCAGTTGAATCCGGTAAGATGAGGTTGGGGAATACGCTAGGCAGATTATGATGAGACGTAATTAGAATTCAGGAGCTTAGCTTATGGTAATCATAACCTAACATGAGCCTTTCGCCTCAAAGGTTAAGCAAAGATGTACTAGTAACCCACATACCCCCAGTTACATTTAAGTCCCACGTTAGAGGGGGCGAGTTGAACCCATGCTGTTACTGAGAAAATACAGATGGAAAATCCAAATTTCACTTAACCCGAACAGGAAATCAAACCTGCGACCTCATGCAGTAGCACATACTGCCAATAGACCAAAGAAGTATTTAAGTATGTATCACTTTTATTTCACTAAATGATCAACTGCTGCGCTGCGTGTCGCAGGTTCGATTACCGCACGAAACAAATATTTGTATGACCTACAGGTAGTTGTTTCGGGTCTGGCTGTTTGTGTATGTGAGTTTAAATGTTTGTAAACGTACCCACGACACGATACAGGAGACATTGACAGTGTGGGGCAACGATTTATAAAAAAATACAGTTCAAAAGATAGGTCAAGATCAAGAAGATGATATAGAAGTAGATAATATAGAAGAAGATTCTACACTACTGACCGTAGTAACAGTTGCTGACATCAACGAATCCTTCAGGAGGACACTCACTGCTACAATTGCAGGCGAAGGGCGAAGTGCTGCTGAAGGCCGTAGTGTCCATTGCAAACCTGGAGCAGATGAGAAGAATGAGGATCAAAAATTCAAATAGCTGCGATTATTGTTATCAGAAGAGGTGATCTTATTACTGTGGACAATTTACTTCTGCTTTTAGTCAGAACTTCTGCACAGAAATCCTCAAAAACACTTTATGTGTCGATGAAACTATTATCGCATACCTAGAACTAAACGGAGACAACTCAAAAAAGGCAATTTTTCAGGAGACGAAAACAACACTTTACTAGACTTGTATGAAACGTCATGAATATTAAAGTTATTTTAATAAAAAAGTAATTGTAAATTGTCACTATGTAAATTATGTTATGTTACTTGTAGATTATCAAGTATTTTCAATACAAGGATAAACCAAAAATTTTCGATTTTTGACTTGTCTCAGTTTAGGTTAGCGATATAGTGTGAGACCAGTATGTAGCCATACGCACAGCTCTAACATTTTTTTCGATATCCTGATACATGTAAGTGGTTGTGCACCATGGGCAGGATAGATTTTACATATGTATAATGGGTGTGATGTGTCAAAATGTCTACGGGTCAATCTAACTTCTACATTATTTATTTTTTTACTTTTTCTTTTTTTGTCAGTTTCATATTGTTTGTGTTAATACCTGTATTGTGTCTTTTGTTGCATAACCTTCGCGCGACAAAGTGTTACGACGGGTGCAAAGTTTACCTACATTGTTACCCTACATTTTTGTAAACAATCGTGCAACGGGTTAATTCATCTATCTTTATCTCTCTATCTTAATCAATATCATTGTAGGAATTAACATTGATGAGAATTGAGATGGATGTGTAGAGTGACAAGAATGGATAAAGTAAGGAATGAGTATAACAGAGGAAGTTTAAAAGTTGCGCCTGTTACCTGATTAGTAATGCTAAAGAAGGAAAAATAATAAAAAATCAAATCGCATGCAATTAAAAGAGAGATGAATATAAATGTTGATGGATGGAGAGGGAGATGAAGAACATGTGAAAAATGATGTGAGAGAAAAAGGAGTAAATTATAGCGTTACGGTTGACAGAAGAGAATAGAAGAAAAAAACGTCTCCAAGTAACATAGGACCTAGAGATGACGATGGTTAATTAGAGGAATTCGATAAAGGTAAGACTTACATATAAGAGTTAAGTCCCTGGTCACTTGTCGCTTCTCTGACATAACTGAAGGGGTAGTTCCTGCAGGCTTGCTTCCTGAAGATTGTGATGTTGCGACCTTTTTCGTAGTTCGAAGGCAACATAAGGCCTTCGAAGGATCCCTTGATTCTGTTGCATGGTGTGCTGTAGAAGAAGAATATAATATTGAGTCGTACAAACATACACACAAGGTACGATTTCGAACAATCAAAAAAATTAAGATTTGAAACATCGAATGCCTAATTAAGCGATCAGTTCTCCTGCCAGGGTTGCAGGTTGTTCGAAAGAGATACCGCGGGCGGCCCCGGAACACAAAGGGCAAAAGAAGTAACATGGATTCCGCCCAAAGCGAGGGAATTGATTTCCCATACGAAAAAAATGAATGAAAAAGCAATCTGTCGTCTATTTTATTTCATAGGTGAATAAAACCTGATTGCAGAATTTGATCTAGAACGAAAAAATCATCTGACAACCAGTCTTACCAAGGGGTATCGTATTATCTTGTACTAACTGATTCGTGGAGGTCAGATAAGCAGTCGCTCCATGTAAGACACGCTGCATCCGAATAGACCCCAAAATACTTGAGAAAAGATTTAGCAGATGATGTAAAGTAAAAAACTATGTCGGTTTTACAAGTAAAACCAGTATTTAATGTATGTGACTTCTAAGATTTGATCTTTTGCCACTAGCCCTCAAAAAGTACTTCAAAACAGGCACACACAACGACAGGCGTAATTGTTAATGCAGTTTTAAGCAGAACGTTTTGTATATTTGTCTTCCTTCTTACCTGGATTCCAAGTCTGTGAACCCCTGCTCCAGAAGTCCGGTGACATTGTCCCAAGCGTTCAAGGAGTATTTCCTGCTGCGGTTCCTGAGTTCCACCTCAGACCACTCCAGTTTTTGTGCATAGAACTGTGAAAATCACGCCATAGGCTTGAGAAGGCTCTAGCACAAAATTATCGTAATTATGTAATCATATTTGACGTCTTTATTGCCTTTTCCAAAATTTCCGGCTAATGCTAACATTATCTTAAAACACGACATAACATAATGAGTACGTTTTTAACAAAAAAGTGTGGTCATGGTTAACTAGTAGACACTTATGGTATTGTTGACGTAGGCAGTTTTGGTTTAAAAAATATAAAGTGGATAAGGTCATTGTAGTCGCAAAGTATTCATATTCAAAGTATTCATTCGTAACATGTATCAGTGAAATGTGATTTAAAATATAAAAGTTTTTATTGCTATATTGAAATTTATGTTTTTTTTTTCATTATTATATTCACTTCAATAATAGGTAAAATATTGAATTTTGATGGGATTATCTGTAATATGACTGCATGATTATAATCAATATTTAGTTAATTTAAATAAACATAATATTACCCTGATTTCAATTTGCACGCCGAAATTAAAGGCAGAATAAGATATCGGTGTTCACTTGTCAACATTCTGTTTTTTACGCAAATTATTGATTTTTTCTTTGACGTTTTTGAAAGTCAAAATTGTGTGAGACTGACATAAGCAAGCTAGAAAAACTAAGGTTAATCCCGTTGAAAGTTATTGGATCAATAAAAACAGTTAGAAAACGATGGTCACCTTCAGTAAGGCTCTCTTAATCCTATCATACTAACCCGGTCAAGCAGTCCAATCTTCTTGAAATCAATCCAGCCAGGTAGGAAGGTGTTTGCAATAGACACAATGGGGTCGTTGTAACCCCAGAACATGTCCTGCACAGTCATGTCTTTGAAGAGTTTGGAGCCGAGTGCAGACATGGAGTAGTATGCTCCTGCATTTGCGAAGTAGCCCAACTTGTCAGCTGCTAAGGTGCTCATGGCCTGGAAAAGCCCAAAAATAATATTTACAAAAAGTTGCGACTTAGACTCGCGCACTGAATGTTCTGTACAAAATTGCGACGTAAACGACCATATTTTTGACTGCGAAGACTTAGAGGGTATATTTTTCATCGCTCCAAGGGGCTACCGACTTGAGTAGGTATACGGTTTTAATTTCAACTTTATAACTTCACACGTTACTGATTTTTCTAAATTACCATATTACCCAGTATTAACTGGGTTGTGGACGTCAGATAGGCAGTCGCTCCATGTAAAATGCTGATATTCAGCTGCATCCGGTTAGACTGGAAGCCGACCCCAACATAGTTGGGAAAAGGCTAGGCAGATGATGACCATATTTTCTAAATATAGCACTAGGACCATGGGGTCCGAGTGCCCACGTAGTATTTCGAGAAATCGCCAAGCGGTTAGTCGACTCTTCTCGTGACCAGAGGGCTGGCCTGTTTTTTGCCCAGAAAATTAACATTGCCATCCAACGTGGTAATATGTTTCGCCATGTTATGAACTGTTTTAGTAGCCTCTCACTAAACCTCTCAACCACACAAAATAATATTAAGTGTTACAAAAGAAATTCCACTAAATAAGTCAATGATCCAATTTATAACTTATCTATTGTTTAAAAATAATTGACAAATAGTCTAAACTAAAACTAATCATAATTGATAAGAAACGAGAATAATAGAACACGGAAGTAATAAATCAATTGATAAACAATACTTAATAGGGTTTTTTGGTAGCTTCACGATTTAAACCATTTTCCATAATTATGTTTCTTAAGTTTATTGCACACTTCTTCAGATTTATTTTAGTCCTACACAATAAAGGCAGGCTTATATACAATGTGTCCGGTCATGGACTAGCGATATTCTAGATACTTATGTAACGAGTGTTTTAATATACTATTACGATACACACATGGGTCTAATTCACTTCCCCGCTTTTTGGCAGTCAATTTGACATATTCTTCATGCGTGTACAAAAAATAATCATATCTCTCAAAGTTTTGGTCTGACTGAGACGAAAATAGGTTCATTCAGAGTGCAACAATATTGTCCATCGTAAAGTGCAAAAAATATGCAAATCAAAGAAAGTATTGTAAACTTTTTTGTGAAAAAAAAAATGGTAGACTTCTTAGAAAATCAATAAATTTTTAGTAAGTACTAGAATGTTTGTTATTTAAGTACATAGAATATCGCTAGTCCGTGGTCGGACACATTGTTTATATATATTTGGCATGTATTTTACCATTATTTTTGTTTCAACACACTTATTTTAAATTTGGTTTTTGCAATAGTACTTAATTTTAGAAAATTTGTTTAATTTCAAACCCTGGCTGGCTGACTAATTTAATGTATTCTTTTATGATTATTTTGATTAATTTTGTTGTTCTCTAATATGGGTACCTGAATTAAATGGCTTTTGTTTTTAAATTATACTTGGGCCCATAGTGAAAAATACTAAACCAAATAGCAATGTTTAACCGAGAATCGAACCTAGTTAACTCGTGATCAGCAGTAGCGTTTGTGAACACGAGGTCAACGAAACAACTCTAAAATGAAAACGTCTAATGGGCTGGAACCTTTTCTTTCTTTCTTAAAGAAAGAATAGCACTAGGAATTAATTAATTAGGAGAAATTTAAACACAAAACATTTAAACTCACAGACACAAACAGCCAGACCCAAAACAACTATCTGCAGGTCATACAAATATTTGTTCCTTGCGGGAATCGAACCCGCGACACGCAGCGCAGCAGTCGATCGCTCAGCTACTGAGCCAACCGTGCCGTCAAACCTCTACAAAATAACTGTAGACTTTTACAGAATCTAGATGAAAAAACAATGCGGTACTTACAATAAGCGCTATATTCGGTATCTTGACAGTAACATTCTGGAGATCATCAATGGACATCTCAGGCAGGAACTTGAGTTTCAGCTTGGGGTTCATAGTCATCACCCCTCGCTCCTTGTCTATCCGTATGTTCTCGTTTGTCCGCATTTCTCTGGAAATAAATTGCTTTAATAAACAAATGTTTTAAAAGTAAAGGCTTCAGTACTTCGGTTTCACGTGAATAAATTTGACCATCGGATTTTTCTACTAATCGATTTAAGTGTGTGTGGTGATTCAGATCCCCATTGCACATAAATATAAAAAATAGTTTTTTTAGACTTCTGCCTAACCTTTCGGTTATACCAGACGTATTATGTTACAATTTAGAAGTCATCAAACAGTGGGTATCGCAGTTGTTTTTTTTTTATAAACATTGCCCCACACTAGGAATTTCTCCTGTATCGTGGATGCGTTTACAAACATTTAAACTCACATACACAAACAGCCAGACCCGAAACAACTATTTTTAGGCCATACAAATATTTGTTTCGTGCGAGAATCGAACCCGCGATACGCAGCACAGCAGTCAATCGCTCAGCCACTGCGCCAACCGCGTGCCGTCCATATATTATGAGCATGATAGTTATAACGTAAGTTATAGGGACTTGCAAGCCTTGCTATCTTCGCAAGGTAACCCAAGAGTTAAGATGAGAGAAACTGTGACAAAATCTGAGGGTCCTTTCAGAGCTAATGCCTCCCGGAGCTACGGGTTGTTTCGAAGGAGATACCGCGGCCCACACAAAGAAGGAACATTGATTGGCTTTACATGTCTGACACTCCCTTCTGTTCCACCCAGAGTGGGAGAGGTCATTTGATGATTTCTCATCGAAAAAACAAAGAGTAAGAAACTACTGAGGGCAGCCCAGCAACGGTCAAGGACTTGTTCACCTAAAATTGACTTAACAACACTCATAGTCACGATTAGTAACATCTTACTCAAAACGTTTGAACTGCTTGTAATTCTACCCAAGTTTCAGTCAAACAAGGATAATGACTTAACCCAAGCAAAGTAGCAAAGTTTGTGCAAAAATCGTGATATTTGAAACACGTACCGTTAATAAACAAGTACGATGAGCTAATGTTGACTATGCTGCTTACCGCAAAAGACATAAAAAGGATGTAGAACTTGTGAATCAGCGAAAAATTGCAACACAATTTGAATTGACCTTGCCGAGTAAATATTTAACGGCACTGTTTAAGGCCGTGTGGATGGGTGGGTATTCCCGAAGACTGTTAACAATCACACTACTTGACTTGACAGCAAATACTGCTACCGAGATAACTGTTTGTTTAGTAATATAAACTCGAGAACAAAGAGGCCTACTACGACGGCTATAAAAGCTTAGCATAATTGACACGATAAATGTTCTATTTTGTTAGCTTTGAAATTTGCCGCTTCGGACCAAGACGTCGGTGGCTGCACGGAGATGACTTCGGCTGCATGCTTTTGGACTAAGAGGGCAGGATAGGAAGAGTATAGTTTGCAACATAGCTTTCGTTATGTTTAAGTCCTATAGGACCCTCTATTTGCTAGAGCCGTTGGCCATCATTAGGTTACAAATCCAGACAATGACACTGAGATTTTTTTATGGAAAAAACTCTTTGTTATTTTTGAGTTGAGTGCCCGCTAATGCTTTAGCTTATTTTTTTTTATCGTGAACTGAATTTTCTACGGAACAAAATGACTCAACACCGTATTTTGAAAATCATCCATGCAGACGAGGACCAAAAACCACCTCTATAATTTTGCAATGATGATAGTATATATTTTAATGAAGCTGTAAGTATAAAGTATCATTTAACCACAGTTACAAGGAAAATGTGGTGCGTCAATCAACAAACTCAGCAAATAAACTATACGTTGTTTTCACAGTATATTTAACTTATATTAATGGGTAATATCAACAGGGAAGTGGCGGTGTAATCAGACAAACAGTTTGTATCTATGTGAATAGGAACGATTGTGTCAAGGTAAAGGGCGAGTGTTTTAATTGAAGTTTTATTATCTTTTGGAGTTATTGACAAATCTACTTCATCTTCATAATCTTCAGCATCTTCATCATCCTCACAATCTTTATCAACTTGACCATCTTCTTCATTATCTTCACAATCTTAATTATTTTCATCATCTTCATCAACTTTACCATCTTCATCAACTTCACAATCTTTTTCATCTGTACCATCTTCATCATCAGCTTACAGTAGTCCACAACTGGTTATTGCCGGCCCTCTGCCTCTTCAACTTACTTATTTTTTGAGTTGAGTCGACAACTCTGGTTCTCTTTCCGATAACCTCGTTTCGGATGCGACGAAACAAAACTACTTATCGAATCTTAAACGCTATGCTTAAACAAACTGCTAGCTAGTTCTGTAGATACTTTATTTATTAATGGCAATTCTTATCGGGCACGGGTTTTCTAACCTGATGAAACATGAGTGTTTTGCAGAGTCTATTCTAGACTTCTTTAAATTAAGATGACAAGCGTGACGTTATAATAAAATAAATAAAAAAAAAATATTATCAGACAAACTAGAAACAAATGTCAAATCGAAAATAAAATAAACTAAACACAACATCAAAACAATATAAACTAAACACAACACCATAATCGATAAAAACAAAATTAAAATCAAAATGAATCAGAGTAAAACTCAAAATGGATTAAAATTATAAAAGTGGTTATCAAAAATTAAATCGTTATAGATATTTAATTAAAATCAATATTAGTAAATTCAATTTAATAACCAAAATTATATCAGGGATATTTATGCATAACCGTGTTTAATAACCGATTTGTATCACTAACCCAAATTGAACCATATCCTTCCCTATCTTCGCAGGACAAGAGGTGGGATATCCTGCAAAGCTGGCACTGTATTTAGGATTGACCAAGGACACCATTAGGCCAGATTTAATCTACAGTGGCCAACCTGAACCGTCGTCGTCATAAGAAATAGATACTTACTGAAATGTAAATGGCCCGACTTCCTTCACTTTGAGCACCTTATCAGCATCAGCGAGGTACTCCTGCGCGTTGGTGTAGTTGTACACCCACATCTCGGACAGCATCTCATACGTTGGGTTCTCCCACATGTTGTAGAGGAATGAGCCTTCTCGCATATCCGTGTACTGTGGACAAGGGAAGATTGGGGTAAGTATAAGCATAATTAATGTTCCGACTGCTGGGACACTGGATGACTTCCTATAAGAGGAAACAGCCTGGGCACAGTGAAAGAAAGAAAGAGAGAAATAGTACATTACGATATTAGTGCGTTATGATGGTTATAACATGCGAGGCGGAATTTCAGCCCGAGCCGAAGGCGAGGGCGTAATCGAGCCGAGCATGTTATAACCAATACGCACGTATATCGTACGACGTTTTTTAACACATTTGCGAGGAAACAGAAAAAAAACATTTCACAATACAAGTACAAAGAAAAAAAAATTTGAGAAAAATGGCGCGAGGATTATTTTCTGCCGTGGCTGCGTGAACATGTTGGCAAAGACACTAGACTTCACTAGAGCATGCAGCCAAGTTTTTAAATTACCGAATAAACTGTTTTTTTTTTATTTTAAATAAACTCAATCTGTGAATGCACACTGTTGCTTTCGTGGTTGCTTTAAAATGGCGATTAGTTCGAAATTTGAATAGCAACAGCGCGCTGCTCACTAGCTGGTTAGTCGTGCGGCGGCGATCAGTTCCAAATTTGAAATGGCAAATAATACTGTTAAGGAATTTGTATAGACTATAACTTAACTATTTGCTTTGATAACACACGCGTTTTTTATGACCCTCTTTACATATTTAAAACCGGTGGAATTACATCAGCTTTACGAGCAAGGGTGTTAAAAAAATATTTAGCGCACGATGTATTTTCTTTTTCAATTTATTTCATTTAGTGCCCTTTGGTGGTTTTTAAAAGTTCTAAGGCATGCTTTCCTCAATTTTACTCCTTTAGGGCATTGAAAGAAGTTGTAATGAAAATTTACTTTGTGTAATTAATATAAGTACCTACAGAGTAAAATATTTGTCTGGGATCGAATCCACGCCCGTTGAGTCGAACGTCGAGCCCGTTGGCTCCCAGTCTACTACAGCGCTCTCTCTAGACTATTTAAATACTGAATTTTATCTGAAGGTCTAATTGAATAGACCATTTGACAGATTTGGTAAAACTATCTAGCACCGTGAACTTTTATTTTTCGGGGCATAGACAAACTGTTGTTTTGTCTAGATATTACTGCAGGATATACTACTAGTGACATAAATATATTAATTTACACTTCCATAGAGTTATTGTTACCTTTTGTTTGACGATAACCATTAGTTAACAGTTCTTTCTTTTGTATTGAAGACGCAAAAATATTCCTTGCTTTAGTCATTACTTCATTAGGAAAATAAATCTAGATTTAAATGTAGAAGATTTAGTGATCCCAGTAACTAACAAATCCAGCATAAGCTAGTCTCTTCATTATCGTTGTCTGAACTATGAAAGGGTCGGCTTCCAGTCTAACCGTATGCAGCAACGACTATATCAGTAATTTTACATGAAGGCACTACTTCCTTGACCTCCTAAATTTAGTTAGAAACTGGTGTCAAGACTGGTTTTATTGTATTGAAACTCTGTATTTTTGTGGGTGTAATGTCTGTATACTATTAGTTACACCTCTGCCTTACCCTTCAGGTTTTATGGGCGGGATGTTATGTTATATCCATACTACGCTAGGCTGACTCAAAGTTGAAGTACTTATTCAACTTAGGGTCAACACGTAAAAAAAAAGCAATCAACAGTTTTAAGACCCAAAAAGTATCTTTTGTCTAGAATTTTATGTGAGATAAATATAAAATTATTAGTCATTTGACACGAAAACATCCTATTTGTGCTTTTAATAAGCCCATTTAACATCACAAAAAGCTGAGCCATAAACGGTCAAACAGTCGTAAAACATAGCTTCAATTAATTCGCACATAAAATGTTTATTTGAAAGGCGGACGTCACTGACTGACTGACAAGATTGAGGACAAAAACTTCTCAGAAAAAAAAATGTGCTGTTTCTATTATTTTAATTGGGTCTAAATTTCATTAATTTAACAGCACACATTCCATAATTAATCAATCAATCTTATCTGTTAATATATCTTTGGCAAATAAATCTGCGTATAGTATACAAATATTATAAACTAGCTTTTGCCCGCGGCTTCGCTCGCGTTAAATTCGGAGTAACACAGTTCCCCTTTAAAAAAAATAGTAAATTAGTGCGATAGAATTTAATTAAGTAACCACATTTCCGAACAAACGATGCTCTTTCAACATAGTCTATGACTGTGAATGACATTGACATTCGTTACGCGCGTTTTTTAAAATATGCAAAATTAAATGTATTTTTTTAAATTTTTCTAAAAACTTTTTTTAATATTTTTTTCCGTAAGAACCTTCTACAGAGTATTAGAAAATTACAAAAAAAATAATCAGCCAAATCGGTCTCAAGCTAGCCGGCCGTTCTCAAGTTATGGCGTGACAACGGAAAACGGGTTTCATTTTTATATATATAAGATAGAAGATAAGTAAACTTGTAAGTTTGTTTGTAAGAAGGGTAATCTTCCAAGGCCCCGGAACACAAAGGGCGGAAAAAGGAACATGTATGGTTTTTAGTCAGTAAAAGTCTGACACTCCTTTCTGCTCCGCATTACGTATTACGCACATGCATTGTATAAGTACGGGAGTCAGGTAAAGTAAATAACGTTAAAAAAACATGTAAAAAAAGTGTCTGTAATGGTCTTATTGAAATAAATGCTTTGAATTTGATCCCAACTTAAGAATTTAAAGAAAATCTAAGTTACGGCCCCTGTTTATTAATTGTTTATTAAACTGTGCATGAAGAATTGTGATCTTGTTGATGGACGGAGAGCGAGAGGGGGACCAAAGAATGATGGATGGATTGTGTAAGGAATGATATGAAGGAGAAAGGAGTGAATGATGCCGTGACGTCTGATAGGGGAGAATGGAAGAAGAAAACGTGTTGCGCCAAACCCAAACAGAATGGGACAAGGACAGGAAAATGATGATGAAAGACTTGTGATCGTTTTTTCGGTGTTTTTTCTTAATTTGTCGTGAGAAACTGAATAGTTAAATCTCGTAAATTGGGCTTTTTTTGTTTTACTGACAAAAAGTTGAGCCAAATTACGCACGTCAGACAAAATACCTCACGTTATTATTAGCTCAAATTACTTTGTGCAAAATTAAAACCTTTTTTTTTCGTTTCAACGCGTCACGTCAAGCCTGTCAAATTACTTGCTAATTGTGTATAGTTTTCCGAACAAGTCAATTGGAATATATTTTTTTTTATGTTTTTAAGCGATTTTATCTTACGTTGTATATTTAATTGAGTTGTGTTAGTATTTCTTATTAATTAGCGTTTTCATGTGAAGGGTGTCATAACGGATGTGTTTGACGTCAAATACTTAAGTTTTTCTTATACACTAATTTTAATATTGATAGAAAACAGTTTTATCTGTCACACCTAATTCTGTGTTAAAACGTTAATAATGCTTGTTTACGTTAATACTGAAAGGATATGAATGTTTTAATTCTGATTTTCATTTTTCAACCAAAATTCAAGAGAAACTTTTTTATTTTAAAACATCAGATATAGTTGTTTTTTTATTTTATAAACTGGTTATGATAAAACTTCTCTTTCTCTTTCCTTCGATACTCTTGGCTCCAGGGCCAACAATGTATGGGCGCAGAGCAAAGTAACTGAGAAACAATGTCCTATAAGGTTGAAAACGTCGATCGTTTTTCCAAGAAAAGACCATATCTGACGAGCATGATTACTTACATCTTTTGCTTTCTGTTCATACACAACAGCTTCGAAGTACACCTGCGCATCACTGTCATCCGAAAACGTGTCCAGTAGACTGGCAGCAATGCCACATTGAATGGCAATACTTATTCTTTGGCCAAAGAGCAAGCCCTCTGATCAAATCATTTTATTTGTTCATAGTTTTTATCATTTAACCTTTAAAAAAACAAACCAAATTCACGAGAGGATGACTAAAAATAAATTTTATTATTGAAGAAGAATCGGATATATAAATATCTATCAGTAACAAATTTCCGTTTTTTAACTACTTCCTTTTTGACGTGATAACGTCTTTAAAATCGTTTTAGTCGGGTGACATGTTCAGAAACTTGTGTCACACCAAAACCTCACAAGCGACATTTCATAAAGATGGTAGCGCCATCTGTTACTTGGCTCGAAAAAAAAACTTTAAATTAGTACTTAATTTCATTTTAGATGTCACTACTGGTGATAACTTATATCACCAATAAGACGTTATCACGTAAACATCTCGATCGTAAACCTACTTTACAAACAACCAATTTTTTTAAATTCTATTCACAGCTAAACAAAGGCGTATCATTGATATTTAAACTTACAATAGATACTAACATAACCTTTTCATTTATGTTTTTCTATTCAAAGTGTCAATCATGTTAAAGCATTACTCTTCGTTTAATAAGTTTTGTGATGTAATTAACTACTTACAAGATGTAGTGATTGTTATATTTGAAGTTCTACACCGGAAGAATAAGAAATAAACCTCTCATTATTTTCTTATGTCAATTTTAACACGGTATCTACCTAGGTACAAAAAAGCGTTTCCATTTTATTAAGTACAGACGACGACGGCACATCAACCTATACAAAACCATTTTAACCTGATCTCTCTGCTACGGTGCGCGATCAGCAGTAGAGAGATCAGGTTATAATAGTTTAGAATAGGTTGACCTGCCGTCGTGTGTACATTATTTTTGTCTAAATCCCAATTACGTTGAAAATGAAAGATGGCATAAAAGAATACCCATCAAAATTTATTATTATTATATTACTTTGACATTTTATTTGCAATTTATCTTTACATTCTCATTCAATACATGACATTTTAATTTATCTAGCAACATGTAATAACCAAATAATAGAATTATTATTATGTATTATTCTTACTTAATCATTTATTCAAAAAACAATTTAACTTGAAATTCTTATTTAATTTATGACAGACTTCTAGTGACATTATTCCGTTTATTTATTTTTACATATGTTTTTTTTTATATTTTTAAATATTTTTTAAGTGTACCTAAAACAAACAAAAAAACATTTAAACATACAAACCAAAAAGTAGTAGCCCACCGGCATCACGAACAGGGTCCAAGCTACCGGCGGTCAGGGCTCCAGAGAAAGGTATCTCCTGACAATACGAGCCCTGTCACAGAGTACCGCTTCCTGTATCAATCCCTTGATACAGCTGCCTAACGAGAGCCTCCTCGGGTATTGGTCAAGGCTTTTGGCAATTAAGCCATTGGCTGTTACGACTATCAGCACAATGATCGCTGAATCCACATTCCACATGTCGACAACCTCGCGAGCCAAGTCAATATGTAGTGACATTATTATTAGCTTCATTTGTTATGTTTCATTGCTATTTGTCATGGTGAATTTAACAAAATAAATTGTGCTGTTAATATAAATAATTTCTGCAAGTATACATGTGTGTAATAAATAAGCTTGTGATTTGCATGCCTTAAGGTGTAATATTTAGGGCACGCCACAATAGTGGCCCGTAAGTCCCCTCTTTGAGGAGTGGCTGGAGAGGCGTCATAGCGTCCTCACATACCGCCTGACGCAGATCCTCACAGGACACGGAAGTTTCGGGAGGTTCCTGCACATAATCGGGCGGGAGGAAACGCCCGGGTGTCACCATTGTGACGATGGCCCGGAGGACACGGTGGAGTTCACAGTGGCGGTCTACCCAGCATGGGCGGAGCACCGGCGTGCCCTCGTTGAGGCGATCGGCGGTTGCGATCTCCCGCGTCCGGCCCTGGTTTAATCCATGGTCCGGAGTGAGAGGGAATGGGAGGCGGTCACCTCCTTCTGCGAAGCAGTCATGCTAGCGAAGGAGGTGGCCGGGCGTTTGAGGGGGAGAACCTCAAACCAACCCAGCAGCCGCGGGAGACGCCCCGGACGTCGGGCGCCACGAGACGACTCCCGGTCACCGTAGACCGCCTGTGGACGGTGAGCAATGGGTAGCTCACCGTCCGTCCGTCTATTGACGACAGGCCTTGTCGACGGCGCGTTAGTGTTTCACGCGCGCCTTAAAGCGATGTCAGCAAAGCAGAGGGGCTTGCCAGAGCCTCCGCCTGCCGGGGTTGCGGGTTGGTCGAAAGAGATACCGCGGCCCCGGAATTTAAAGGGCAATAGAAGAAACATGCGTGGGTTTTAGTCAGTACAAGTCTGACACTCCCCCCGCTACGCCCAGAGCGGGGGAAGGTATTTGATGATTTCCTATCCGCAAAAAAAGGTGTAATATTTATGTAATTACCCATATCAGCACATAAATGATTATGAATATATTATCTGCATTCGAAAATAACGGAAACTGCAATACATATGGGATGTGTTCTTTAAAAACAACACACCCACACATTGTCAATAATACGTAAATATTTTTGTTGGCCTACCGTTAGTTTTTGTACATATACCATGATACCACTTGACCCGTAAGGCCTTCGTATTGTTTTATTTTAAACTGGCAACTCGAAAATTCCAAGTATTTGACTAGATGAACTTTAGGAGTTGCAAAAACAGTATTCATTTATCATAAATATTAATTGTTAGACTGTGTATTTATTAGTCTGTTGAGTAATAAAACTAATGCCTATTCACGCTAACACCAAGCGATACCTAGCATAAGCGGGCTGTTGGATTTTCTACTTTCGGCACTGAGTATAGTGTTTAAAATACAACTGAGCGCTTTTTCAGTGTTAGCAAAACGCAGAAATTATTCATTCAGAAAAATAATAGCTGTATTAATAGTTGTGCTCAAAAAAAGATAATATGTTATTTTTAGTTTAGTTAAATACTTGCCTGACTGTTCTGTAAAATCATCGTACCTTAATTAAATATCGATAGATAAATATTATTGGCACAGATGCTAAAAAGAAGTCTTATTAGGTAGGTAGGAAGGTCATCTTTAGGTTGTATTTTAATTAAAATATATTTCGCGAATTTAACAAATATGGCTTTAATTGATTCGTTTCTTAATTTTTATACATATTTTTAAATAAGTTTTGTTAAAACTAAATAAAACATTTAATAATACAAAACATAGTAGCCCACCGGTATATGCAGCACGGTCCAAGCTAACGGCGATCAGAGTTCCAACGAAAAGAAATTGACAATACGAGCCGTGTCCAAGAGTACCGCTTTCTGTATCAATCCCTTTATCCAGCTGCCTAACGAGAGCCTCCTTAGGTATTGGTCGAGGCTCTTGGCAATTAAGCCATTAGCAGATACGACTATCTTCACAATGATCGCTAAGTCCACATCACACTTGTCGACAATCTCGCGAGCCAGGTCAATTTACTTGATTTGGCTTTAATTATTACTAAAAGAATCTTTTAAGTTTCACTTAATCACATTTAATTAGGTACTTATTCAGAAAATAGTCATTCAATGACCGGCAAATTATGACGGCACGGTTGGCGCAGTGGCTGAACGATTGACTGCTGCGCTGCGTGTCGCGGCTTCGATACCCGCACAGAACAAATATTTGTATGGCCTACAAATAGTTGTTTCGGGTCTGGCTGTTTGAGTATGTGAGTTTAATTATTTGTAAACGCATCCATGATACAGGAGAAATTCTTAGTGAGGGGGCAAAGTTTGAAAGAAAAAATGACGCAATAATATTGCCATTCAGCCATTCAAAATATTCAAATGATGCCAATTATCTGACGTTTCCACCTTAAATTGTAAATGAACATACATATTATCCATTATTACAAATGGCTGTCACTTTGCCACCATAGTTATATTGACCTGTTTGTTTTCTTATTTTTCTTGATTCCTAATGATATGTCAGCAAAGCTTCATTAAATATTTGATTTAAATGCGCGTTAGGCCGGTTTTTTTATGGTGCAAACTCTTAAAAGATTTTTAGAGTTTCGCACCCAAAGGGTAAAACGGGTCCCTATTACTATGAGTTTGTCCATCTGTCTGTCTGTCCGTCTATCACCAGGCTGTATCTCATGAACCGTGATTCTTTGACAGTTGATATTTTCACCGATGATATAATTCTATTGCCAGTACAACAACAAATACTAAAACACAGAATAAAGTAAACAATTGACGACACGGTTGGCGCAGTGGCTGTTGCGCTGCGTGTTGCGGGTTCGATCCCCGCACGGAACAAATATTCGTATAGCCTACAGATAGTTGTTCCTGTTCTGGCTGTTTGTGTATGTGAGTCTAATGTTTGTAAACGCACCCACGATACAGGAGAAATTCCTAGTGTGGGGCAAAAAAAATGGGGATATTCAACAAACATGATTTTTTTGCCGTATTAGTAGATAATGGTACGGAATCCTCCGTGCGCTACTCCGACTCGAACTTGGCCGGTTTTTTAAATTACGCAGGTGTTAATATTTCTAGGATAATGAATCATGGAATCCATTGAATAGAATATTGGCTTATACTGATTGATGTCTATATATTTTTTTATAATCCGAAGCTTAAGTTAAATTCTAGGATAGATAAGATACACGAATAATGCTTGGAATAATAAGTTTTTTGCTTAAATTACTTACACGTTACAAATTGACATGTAACTTAAGTTTTTGTTTGTTACTTTGTTGTACAAGAAACTAGTATTTAAAGTGGCAAAAAAATGAGGAATGTTGTTGTACATACAACGACACATTAGCCTATACATAACCAGTTTATGCTGATCTGTCAACTGATCGTATACCGTAGATTTTCCATACGATGACAGATCCGAGTAAACTGGTTTAGGTTGATGTGATGTCGTGTGTACTTACCTGTCTGCTATGTTTTATAGTGATAAGATTGAGTATAATTTTTTTTTGATGTCACGGTTGGCGCAGTGGCTGAGCGATTGACTGCTGCGCTGCGAGTCGCGGGTTCGATTCCCGCACGGAACAAATATTTGTATAGCCTACAAATAGTTGTTCCAGGTCTGGCTGTTTGTATATGTTAGTATAAATGTTTGTAAACGCACCCACAAAACAGGACTCTTTTTTTTTATTTACTCTTTGTTTTTGAAAGCACAGCGCTACATAGTTGCCCGGCAGTTTGCTGAACATAATAATTATCTCCTTTTTGTTAATTTTATGTTTTTATTTTGATTAATGTTGTGTGCACTTGTGGCATGTGCCAAATAAACGGTTTACGGTTTAAGAAAATTTATTTCACTCAAAAAGAATACAATTATTCACTTCTATGAAGAAAAACATAATAATTAAGATAGCCGACGGTTTCGCATGGTAATAACCTAAAATTAGGTTAAAACAAAAACAGTAAAAAAACGTAAAATTATTTTACACAAGCTTCCGCCCGCGACTTCGTCCGCGTGGGATAGTTACTTTGGGCTAACACTAAATTTAACCCGCCGGTTGATCGAAAAAAAATATCTTTCTCTTCCCGTTTTTTCCCTCTTTCTCCCCTTTATCGATTTTTTTTTAAAATTAGCCTATGTCCGTTTCCAGGGTCCCAACTATGTCTGTACCAAAATTCATCAAAATCCGTTTAGCCATTTAGGCGTGAAGACGTAACAGACAAACAAACAAACTCACTTTCGCTTTTATCATATTTATAGATTACTAGCTTTTGCCCGCGACTTCGTCCGCGTAGATTAATAGTTCCCGTTTTCGGGGGATTTCCGGGATGAAAACTATCCTATGTCCTTTCTCGGGTCCCAGACTATATCTGTACCAAATTTCATCGGTTCAGTGGTTGGTCTATATATGTAGTGCTTTATATATATTATTCTATATCTATATATATTATTATATAAATTATTTTATATATATTATTCAGGTAGTGCTTTAGTAGCCTTTTCAAAGTTGGAAGTGATTTTGATAGGTATAGAGTTATAGATTTCAATTTTAACTCGTACTTGAACGAGTGCGGGTTAGACTCGCGCACCAAGTGTTCAAACAACTAACATACACATATCTTTCATTTTTTTTGCAGACTTACTCGTATCTTTTGATTGCCTGGACTAGTGTAGAACCATAGCTTTAAGCATACAGTTTTAATTTCTACTCGATACCTGTCTTGTCAAACAAACAGACAGACGGCCAACAAAGTGATCATATAAGAGTTCCGTTTTTTGGAACGAAGTTCCTTATCGCGCGTTGCGAAAGGGGGCTAGACGGAAAAAATTAAGACCAAAACTTGTAACAACACTTTTTGCAATAGTTGTAAGCCGCGTGTTTCTCTGTCAGTCTCTCTCTTATAGAAAGCAAGCCAGTTATATTTTCTTTGAGTCTTTCTATTTCACATTGAACTGTGTGGTGTCGCGACGATTATTTTTGTTGAGTGTGTATAGGTTTTTTGTACATAATAAATAATAGCTTCGTTCCATCCGGGTGTCCCTTGACACCTCTCAAGTTTATTTTCTTTTCAAGTAAAAAACCCTACAAAAATTAAGGTCTCAAAAAGCTTTTGTCAACGCCGCTACTGGTCTTTGGTCTGGCATCCAACGCCTTCGTAAGAGTACCCTAAGCATAGGTACCAAATTGTGAGCACGCACGTGTTTTCGCGTCTAAACTCCAATTTACTATGTTATGTGCAAGCTAGAGCGATCAAAAGTGAAGGTCAATTCTTAGTAAACAGTTTAAAGGCTGTTAATGATATGCTTATAACGCGGTGGCAGAGTAGACTGCCCCCTAATTTATTGTGCATATAAACATAGACATCAGATAGACAAATGGCCTTGTTGATCTAGTGGTCACAACCGGTTCGATTCCTTGGTCAGGATAAATGTTGTTGGGTTTGATTTTCTCAGTAGCCGCTACGGGCGTTGGTATATAATATGGCAATAGGGTCACCCCCTATTCCAGGACTTTAATAGTGAATCATCAAGGTCATAAAAATATTTGTTCCGTCAGGGGATCGATACTGCGACACGGAGCGCGATCGATCGCTCAGCCACTGCGCCAACCGTGAAGGTACATCTCTGCCCATCCCTTTTGGGCTTATAGGAATGTTATTTTTCTCAAAGTTGACCATTATCATCTTCCAGTCCTTATCCCATTATATTTGGGGTCAGCGGAACACGTTTTCTTCTTCCATTCTCACTGTCAGACGTCACAGCATCATTGACTCCTTTTTCCTTCACATCACACTTATATATTGTAGTCTTTGCATCACACATTGGTGTCTATTCAATTATAGCATCATTCATTATGGATCACGTGCAGCCTCTAACAAAACAACACGTTTTCTGGCCTCAGCTACACCTTTGACCATTAACTGTTTTTATTGTGTAAATGATAATAGTTATTTGTGTAACAAGAGAGCAAAGTTATTATATGCTGCCAGTGCTGATTTTGAGTCTCCAGCCAGCGAAGGATTGTATGTTTGAATCACGAGCGTAGCGAGTAATTCTAATGTAGAATCCTGAGTGAAGGGAGAGATTCAAAACAGAAGATGTAAATAGTTTTATTTCGTGTAACTCACATCATTTTTCACTTCATCAGCGAGAACATAATATAACTCTGATCTCATGACGCGACGTTATGTTCAACAACGAATAGGAGCTACTCTTATCTCATAGTTTATTACGCCATATTATATTATGATATTTAAAAAGTTACTTTGTCTCACACAGTGTGCAAAATGCGATTATGCTCACTGTTTTCACGAAACCAAAAATATATGTTTGAGCTGCTGTGGTGACAAACTCATTTTTTATATTTATTTATTTTATTTGTTTGTGAAAAACTGAGATGGCATTATTGATATTTTTTTTATAAAAACGTTGCCTCACACTAGGAATAAGTAAATAGTAATAATAAATATAAACATGTAATAGTGTGTCATCTGTCAGAGACTTAGATTTTCAAGGATTTTTCTGCTAGAGGAAGAAAATTCTTGAAAACCTAGATCTTGATCGCTAGAAAATAAGCAATATATATTTTTGAGTGATGCTGATGACCATCTGAATACAGTTGACTTTATTTTAAGGAATTCGTAAATACTTTTGACTTCGGTTAAATAAATATTATTTTTGAGATCTTCCATCTCATAGTTTGTAAACCCGGATGCGAAATTAGTGCAAATTATCACGATCCGAAAACAATGACAACCATAAACAAGTATTTCTCATAGACTGAAACATTTTTTGTTCAGCCTCTTTGTAGATATAAAAAAGAAAACAATAAACTGACTGTAATGATTACCTTTGCCATCGTAAAACTCGTCTTGAATTTTTTTAATGTTTTTTTTTATATACGAATGTAATAAAGGCATAGTAATTTGGTGAGATGAAATGGTTCAGTCATTGTTTTGTGGATTTGTAAAGTCATAATCATTAGAGCAGTAATTCCTGAATCTCACTAATAAGTAGTTTGACCTGTGGATTAGATAGTTTGCAAATAACGATACAGACAAAATCTAACCGACTTCTTAAAAAGAAGGGATTATGTAAATAAAAAAAAATGGTTTTTGTTTTTTTTATGTATGCATTATTAAAAAAAACGGGCAACTGCGAGTCGGGCTCGCGCACCGAGGGTTCCGTACAAAGGCGAACGGCAAAATTCGTACCGCATACTTTTTTTGTTGTTAAGTGATAGAATTTGTACCACTTATTAAGGCAACTAAACCATTCATTTTCATGTAACGTTAGTATTTTTAGAACACCGCATTAATGAATTATATCAATTAAAAGATTTAAGTATTTAATGTAATATAATCTTAAACTGAACGCAACTAAATGTGGTTATGTTTTTAGAAGTTGCCATTTGTAAAATATCACGAGGCTCGAAATGATAAATAATTATTTAAAAATAGAAATAACAGTAAATATAATTAACCTATTACACATTACACCTTACAATGAATAATTATTGCATTCAATCTTAATAATTAACTATTTAATTATAAGAATAATTTTCGCCGTCAAAGTTTTTTTGTATTGGCAATCATTTTTTTGACAGGATAGGAAAATCCCGCGGAAATCTTGCCGAGTCTCTGTTCAATTCTGTTTTATAATTTGATTGTAATTTGTAACTGCATCTGAGCAATATAGCAAATTATCTGGTCATTTTTACGTTGAGTTGAGCTACTGCTCCTCCGCACTCTATCTGTTGATAGTAATTTCGCGAAAGGACGCTTTATTAATTTGTACTGTGTGTGTACGTGCTTTAATTAAAATGTCGAGTTTGCAATGCATTAATTGCAGCGTTCGCTTGCTCCGGTTAAGAAAGCACGCTTTATCCGATGAGAGTGAAGATATCGTCAATACTATTCGGCTGTGGACATATCCTAGAGATGTAAGTAGTTTCCAAATAACATTTTGCTCACGAGTGAGTCAGTTACGAGTGTTAAAAAGTAGTCCTTACCATTTAAATACCCGATTAGTTTTAGTACACACATTTTATTTTAGTATGATACTAAAATAAAATGTGTGTACTAAAACTAATCTAAACAGTATTTGAAAAAATAACAAACACTGTTGTGGTTGTATAAATATTTACAATTTGTCCTATATAATGTACAAACACTTAAGTGATTTACATGCATTGTTTACTTGCCTGTTATAATAGTTATTACTCTGTAAATATGAGTGTCATAGTCATATAAAGCAATGTTGTGCGTACTCAAAATCACATAATTATTTTCAGATAACATCTGCTGACCATGTTTGCCATGCATGCTGGCAGCTAGCTACTCATTCACATTCTTCTGATAATATGCCGAGGAGAAGCATGGGCCATCCAAGTGTTTGTGTTGTATGCGGACGATCCATACTACGGATCAGTCGACGCAGGATTTTGATTGAAGATGCAAATGAAGAACAACAAAGAATGGCTAACACAGTTGCTACTTGGATCCAACCACGAGAGGTAAAACCACATGTGCCTATTATAATTTTTATCAATTAGGTATCTTGATTTGATGTATGCATGTGTTAAAACAATATTTATTTATGTGTTAATTTACATTGTTCCATGCATGCATGTATTCCATGCATTTTTAAATGCAAGTTTTTCTTTAATAATATTTTTTTGTTTTAGCTTCGTTCTGAAGATGAAGCTTGTGTGCCGTGTTGGCTAAGAGCTAGAAGAACAAGGGTTGTTTCACCAAATGAAGATATTCTACCCATTGTGCCTGATCATCTAGAGGGTGATCATTCTGATTTGATGTGTGCTGTATGTGGTCAGAGTCTAACCACCCCAACATCAGATCAAGAGTGGAATCGCGACAACACTGCTCGATTGTTGGAGCACCAGCAGGTATATATGAAATAATAATTATATTTATAGTAATTAGCTTATAAAAATGTGTCATGCAAATAACAATTACTATTTTATGTTGCTAAATCTGGGACAGTCATGATGTTGGCTCTACTATCAACAAAAGGATACTGGTTTTTCCATTGTCACATAGGGCTATGTGACAATGGAAAAACCTCTCTCACATATTAACACAACATAGATATTTTTGGTAAAGGTTTTCTGTAAGGTAAAAACCAATCATTGTATGTCAAGAACTATTCTGTAGCTTGGTCATGATGGGCGCAATTTATGTCTATCAAACTTAGTGTTTAATTTGTATTTCATCAATGTTATTCATTTACAGATGTCATCCATGAATGAAGTTTGTGGAGTTTGCTGGGGCCAAGCTCGAGATTTGAGCTTCTATGTTCCAGAAGGACCAGAAGAAAGACCCCAACATATTGTGTTGCCCAATATTAGAAGAGCGGCTGAAACACCAAGACACTGCATTTTCCAAGAGTGCATGGAACCAGAGCGAAATATTGTGCCTGAAGAAACCAGGCAAGCCGTATTAGTTAAGTATCAATATTTTATACCAAGAGGAGCTCGTATTTGCTCCTTACATAGACAGGATGCTAATTATGAAAACCTGTGTACTGCTGACTATAGCCTTAATAGCTTTACTTTCACACACATAGAGGAGATCATTTTTATATTAATGGAAGGGTTAAAGAACATCTCTTATGAGAATATTCAAAACTACCCCGATAACCAAGTACAGTACTTTATAGGCATAAATAAACAACAACATCAACATATATTGGATGTTACACCGAGGCTTAGGAATATGCATCGGGGTAGTTTTGCATTAACAGCTTTATTGTGTAAATTAAGGACTGGGGATTCAGGGGACAGATTGTCATGTCTATTTCAAGTTCCAAGAAGGACCCTAGAGACATTAATGTCTGTAGCAAGAAATATTTTGCTAACTGATTATGTTCCACAATTTCTTGGTTTTTCTCATTTAAGAAGGGAGCAAGTGGCAGCAAGAAATTCATACATTGCCGATCACATTTTTGGTGAGCCTTATGCACCAGCTGATCAAAAACCTGCAATCACAATAGCTGATGCAACATATATATATACACAGAAAAGTAGTAATTACTTGTTCCAAAAGGATACATATTCCCTCCATAAATATAGGAATTTATTAAAGCCTTTTATCCTCTGTGCCTCTGATGGATATATTATAGATGTACGCGGACCATATAGTGCCACTACAAATGATGCCACCATAATGAATGATTTATTAAACCAAACTGAATTTAATGATTTTTATAACGAAAACGATATCTTCATTGTAGATAGAGGTTTTCGTGACTGCATGAATTGTCTGCATCAGAAAGGATACATAGGTCATATGCCTGAAACCAGAGAAGACGGCCAAATACAGCTATCTACTCTTGATGCCAACCATTCACGCTGTGTCACTATTAACAGGTGGGTAGTAGAAGCTGTGAATGGCCGTTTTAAGAGAGACTTCAAAATATTCCGCCATGAATATTTTAACCGTGGTTGTCGCAATTTAATGGCAGATTTTAAAATAGCAGCTGCTCTGCTGAATGCGTTTACTCCGCCATTTACAGATAATATACATGCAGACCAGTTTGTGTCGATCATATTTGAGCGCCTGTTTTTAACGAATACTATAGCTGAATTAGTAAGGTTACATAATTTAAACAGGCGCGCTTCCTGGTTTGTACCCATAGATGCGACAACCCTCCCCTTTCCGCGGTTATCTATGGAAGAATTGATATTATTTGCTTGTGGTATATACCAAATTCGCCAGGCTCGTTCTTATGTGGGTGAGCATTTTCGTTTTCATGGAGTCTATACATTAGAGGTATCTCGAGAGAGAATACATGGCCTAGAGGGAATAAATCCAATGTTGCTTCGTGCTAAAATAAAGTCCCGCCATTCTTCTGCTAGAACTTATTTTGTTTTCATAGTTGCAGAAACAAATATGAATGGTCGGGACGCAATCAAAAGTTATTGCTGTAATTGCATTGTAGGTTTAAGAACAGTGGGATGCTGCTCACATGTTATGAGCATTATTTGGTACCTTAGTTACGCTCGCCATGAAGGTATGACCCGACCTGCCCCTTTCTTAGATGAAATAATATTAAGAATCGATTAGGTAATTATAAGAATGGGCCCACTCGCTGCCCGGCCGCCGCCACGTACGGAAGTGCTCTACCTACTCGCCCCCGCTGCCATTGTTTCAGTGCTCGCCCGGTTCGTGACGTCATCCGTAGTCTCAGACTACGCCCGCAACAATTGCTGTCTTTTTCAAGACAGCTCTTGTAACAGTGTTTCTCGTTTTGGAGATTCTGTCGATACATAACTTGCCCCCTCTGGGAAAACCCACTGTTTCGTGGTTCTTGGTGGAAACCTTACGGTGCCAACGAAGCCAAGAGGTGTTGACCCGATACACCGAGTCTACCCCATTCAGGGGTGACCAAATTGGAAGGGCACTGATCACGCGGCCTTGGGGGATCTCCTAGTCGCGCCCAGTTGCTTAACCCCGTTCTCTTTCAGCTTGCACCCAGGACGTCTGGGTGTTTCCAACCCCAGTGGCCCGGATCGGTCGCAAGACCCATAGGGCCCCGCTGCACAATAAGACTGGCAGTGGGTTTACAAGCTTAGGGCACACCATAGGTACACACCTTCCTGTCACACAATCCCGACAGGGGGGCTACACACCCCCGGGCCCACCCACCCGAGGAGTTAGCTTTTTAGGGCTTTAGGGAGAGCTTCACTCTCATGTCGGTTAACTTTTAACCGCCCTAGGTCGGAAACGGAATTGTATAAAATCTGGTTCTTCTAACCTGACAGACAGATGTGTTGCTGGGGAGTTTGTTCCGCCACTTCTTCTTCCCAGCTAAAACACTAGGAAGTGGCGAAGGGCAGGGCGTTTTTGTGGGACTGTCTCTTGTAATGTGATGTTGAAAAAGTGCTGATTATCAGCCTAATTTGAATGAATGACTTTTGATTTGACTCTACGTAAATTCAGACATAAAGCGCCGTAATTCCGTCCTCGCCGACGAGGCCCGTCGTGACGTCCCGGTAACTGCCCCACCCGTCCCTTGCAAGAGCCAGCTCGCGCTGCTGAGCCAGTAAGTTTAAATCAGTCCATAAATAATATCACTTAGATCCAGCCTGTCCCTTGCTCTCCTCCCTCAGCGACGCCCTAAGCCGAGGCTCGTACCCCACAGGGGGTGCCCTTAGCGTGTAGTCGCTTAGTTTGTAAGTTTTTACCCTGGCTGGAGGTTTTAATTTTTAAGGCATCCACAGGATTTGCCCGGTTAAGCAGACGACAACCTCCTAGGTTGAACTGCGAGATGCCATTCATAAAAAATATATATAAGAACAATAAAATAATTGTAAAAACAAAGTTGTTTTATTTACCCACACTCAAATTCCATCAGCACTTCATCATTCATCATTATCAAACTCTCTTCTAAAGCACCCCACTGAATAGGTACAATTCTCATGTCAATATGCTTACTTAATGATAAGTAAAACACTACAAAGATAAAGCTCTCTTAAAGCTATCTAGAACATATCCTTTTTCACCAAAACAATGTTTATGTGCCTACACGTAATAATATTAGGACATAACCTCAAAAATAAAACTGGTTATAACTTTTAGGTCCCAGGTGCTAAAAATCTAAGAATTTCAAAAGGGCTTGCCTATCGTATTGACTACTAATTGAAACAAAAATATATCCAAAACACGATATTTTATTAGCGGTACTAAACTCCCATACAACCCTGCCATTCGCCTTTGCAACATAAACGGCTATCGGCCAAGTCTTTAGAGGATAGATTTTTTTGATTTGATTGTTTTTTTTTTCCAAAGGACCAAATACTTGAGTTTATGTTTATTTTTTTAATTTCATTTCGATATCTCCACGCGTTCCCAAGATAAAGGGACTTGACAGATATACAACAAAGTGATCCTTTAATAATATAAGGGTTCCTTTTTCCTTTTGAGTAACGGAACCCTAAGATTACGACTATTAGTTATTTCTCATACTTAATGACTGTTATACATAGTCAAAATTTTATACGGTTTATTTTTGACCACAAAAAATGTATGAGAATATCATAGTATCATACAAATGTGAATTATTTTAGGTAAGTACCTAATTTTTTTTAGATTGTTCTTGTTTACTATAATGATAATAATCTACAGATCCTCTCGTAAGCAAACAAACATAAAATGAATTTTGAAGTTTTTTAAATTCAGTTTTTGATATTTGATTAATTAAAAATTTATGCACAAGTTACAACTTTACAAAGGCGGACTTAATGCCTTAGGCATTTTCTACCAGTCTACCTTAGGGTGATGTAAAGACAAAACACAGTAAGTCAAAATACAGAAAAAAAGGACATTAGAAAATAAATATCTAAAAAATAATAATATACCTACACATACCTACATAAATAACTAAAAATAGAAATACTTATAAACATACATACAACAAAATTATATATGAGACCGAGATATACTGTTTCTGTTGGTCTATCATCCCACAGCTGGGGCAAAGCCTATCCACATGACTTTAATTATGTCAAAATCTAAGTAAATTAAAATTGCTAAGACTGTGACCTTTTTTTATCGAATGGGAAATCATCAATGCGGGCCTGTGGACGGTGAGCAATGGGTAGCTCACCGTCCGTCCGTCTATTGACGACAGGCCGTGTCGACGGCGCGTTAGTGTTCCACGCGCGCCTCAAAGAGATGTCAGCAAAGCAGAGGGGCTTGCCAGGGCCACCGCCTGCCGGGGTTGCGGGTTGTTCGTTAAGAGATACCGCTGCCCCGGAACGCAAAGGGCAATAGAAGGAACATGGGTGGGTTTTAGTCAGTAAAAGTCTGACACTCCCCCCCCCGCTCCGCCCAGAGCGGGGGAAGTTATTTGAGGATTTCCCACCCCAAAAAAAAGGGAAATCATCACATAACTTCCCTTACTTACTTGTACTGATTAAACCTATCCATGTTCGTTCTTTTGCCCTTTATGTTCCGGGGCTGTTCTTTCGAACAACCCGCAACCCCGGCAGACTTCTGAAATTGTTTTGTTCTGAATATTACTTGATATTTTATCAGACACCTCCTTTCTTGCGAAGTTGCGATATCATGCTTTACACTGTCCATTCATCGTTAATTCGATATCTTTCAATTATTCTAAAGAGATAAAAAGCTCTAAAAAACATTTATCAATGAATTTACACAACTCTAAGAAAAAAACACAGAGTAGATAAGAAATTTGGAAATTCAGAGGTCAACGGTTGACACGTCATAATTATTGTTAGAAAATAATAACTGTTAGAGAAATAGTCATAACACTGTCTTATCACGAACTGATAAGAGTTATATCGACGATGCCGGAAGTCTGGACACGTCTCCTGTGAATTTGTTATTGTGAAGATGAATAATTATCTAATTAATTCTTATTTGTTAGGATTGAGTTTTTATTTATAAATGTAATTAAATATATATTATTTAAACAATGAGTTGTTTTTTTTTAATTAAGAGCACGAGCGCGCTATGTGAACGTAATTTAAATACATTTATTTCAAAATGAAAAAGATTGTTGCTCGGGTTATATTTTAACTAAAACAATATAAGGATACTAGCTTTTGCCCGCGGCTTCGCTCGCGTTAAATTCGAGGTAACACAGTTCCCCTTGCGCCTTATTGATTTGTAATAGCAACGCTAAGTTTTCCCTTTTCTTCCCTCTTTCTCACTCACATCCCATTTTTTTCAAAAAAAAAATAGCCTATGTCCGTCTCCTGGTTCCCAACTATCTCTGTACCAAAGTTTATCAAAATCGGTTTAGCCATTAAAGCGTGAAGAGGTAACAAACAAACAAACTCACTTTCGCTTTTATAATATTAGTAAGGATAAGTAAGGATTTGTAAGTTTATAAGGATATTTGTAAGTTAGATTTCAAAATCGTTATGTTAACATATCGTACTAATGCAAGGGTAAACTTAACATACTTCAGTTTTTAGGATTCGTACGTCAAAAGAGAAAAACGGAACCCTTATTGGATCTCTTTATTGTCCGTCAGTCTGTCTGCCAAGACCCTTAATCTCGGGAACGCGTGAAGGTATCAAGTTAAGGCGCTGTACAAAGCAAACACTTCGTAAAACGTCTAGATTTTCGTCGCAAAGTTAGCCGTATCAGTAGATGCCACTAGCCAAAAAAAAAATACCGTGTATAGTTCAATACATAAAGTATAGACTTAAACAAAATCTGTTTACAAAAGTGGTCTAGTACTACGATAAAAAAATGTTTAAAAAGACCACGAAAAAAATTTTCAATTTTTTCAGCGACAACCATCATATTTTTTATATCTATAACAAAGGAAATGTTATAGACTAAAGAGATCTATACGGAACTGTATTTTTTTATATTCAATTAAAACTGCAAAATGACCTACATTTTGGCGGACATGATATTGAAATAAAATCAAACACCGATATATTTTCGACCTTATTTCTATTCTTTCGATGCAATACTGTCGTGTACTTGTGTCAGACCATGCCCAGTAGGCAGCTAACCTCACTTTCGCGAATACCTAAAGATTAGCTTGTTACCGCGCCTTAAAATTAAAACATAATTTTCAAGTCTGTGGTCCTTTTGTACTGCAACAATAATCAATCTTTTAAGTTTACGCAGTTAAAAAATAGTTAAAAAGCCTTTTATGTCGCAAGTTTGAACCCGTGTTGCGCGTTTTTGCATTATATGTTAGGATTCGGCCTATTAATTATTCTCGCATTAGGTAGATGTTACAATATAGAATGATTTTACAATATACATAAAAATCAGTCATTACATCATCTGCCTAGCTTTTTTTCCAACTAAATATATTGGGGTCAGCTTCCAGTTTTACCGGATGCAGCTAAATACCAGTATTTTACATGGAGCAACTGCCTATCTGACCTCCATAACCCAGTTAGTACTGGGTAATAACTAATAAAAACTTTTGGGACACTGATTAGCTGTAACGACTGTCAAATATCTACAAATGACAGCTGGGACCAACAGTTTAGGAAACGCGGTATGTAACTGGTGGTCACCCATCCACAGACCAACCTAGGTAAGCGCGGATTAACCTAAAGATCGATCTGAGCGGCTGCTATTATTTAGCCACAAAAATCACTTATTAACTTCCTATATACAATATGTTGAATGCATCCTCGTCAAAATTTAGGAGGTGCTAGTAAAAGTCATAAATAATCAATGAAAATTACGGTACCTGATCAATAATAATATACGGCGCTTTTATGATCTGTCTCTGTGTGTTTAAATTTAACAGTATTACAGAATATTTCACTT
Source organism: Ochropleura plecta (assembly GCA_905475445.1). Classification (NCBI taxonomy): domain Eukaryota; kingdom Metazoa; phylum Arthropoda; class Insecta; order Lepidoptera; family Noctuidae; genus Ochropleura; species Ochropleura plecta. The sequence continues at coordinate 1,749,019 of FR997733.1, read as the reverse complement.
CAAAAGTAGAGAATCACCTACAGAACACACAGAACAGTGAGCGTCGGCGCATACGTATCATACAGCGGCATGCACGCACCTGTGTGCACTTACCGATTTTTGAAAATACGAAAAAAGTAAAAAAAAAAAACCTACTTATTTTATTATCGATTCGGGTCGAGAATCATTAGCATAGTTACGTCCTTGAATTTGACGAGGATGCAAAACAACACGCTGTATATTCTTATTGCAAATGACATACCTAATAATTGGTTTTGTCCTATTTTTTTATAAATTTTGCTAGCATGTTTAGTAACTAAGTAGTTACTTAACTCAATAGCAATTTTTCGGAAAAAATATCCTTGACTTTTACTAAGATACTATTTTTCATACAAATCTGATCCTGATGAGCTTGGGCTGGTAGATTTACACAAATTACCGTTCATCATCATTACCATCATGTGCTTAATCTTTTTCCACTATGTTGGGGTGAACATCCAGTCTTACTGGATGCAGATGAATACGATTTCATAATAGAATAGAATAGAATATACTTTATTGCACACCAAAAATTGAAAAAAAAAATAATGTTGCCGTACAAAAAATTGTGTACTGCCAACAACAATATGGTAAGTGCATAAGGCACCAGCGGGGTTTCGGGTTGTTCGAAAGAGATAATGCGGTCTCGGAACACATAGGGCAAAAGAAAGAACATGTATGGGTTTCAGTCAGGAAAAGTCTCAAACTACAATAGGGTAAGTAGACCTGTTTAGATATGTTTGTTTAGATACCCTAAAATCTTGATCGCCTGTAGTCTCATTTTCTCATAAAAATAAAAACATTGGGTATGCTGAAATAATCAAAACTCATGATAAAAATCTGTTTAATGTTAAAAATAATTAAGATAAAATAAACTAATTCGTTATTTTCATATCTTATAATATATCAAGTGGATAAAATTACGAGATAAACATCTGACACCACTTTAGTTGCCAGTAGTTAGTAAATTCTTATTATCCTTAATAAATGTTTCGAAAAAGATTTTATTTAGGGCCGAAAAATCTATGAAATATTTAAATATTTTTTGTCAGTCACTAATCACGAAAATTTAATGTTTTTGTAAAAATAAAGAAAATTCTCCAACAGATTACCAAGAAAACATTATTGAAAGTTGTTTTTTAGAAACGAGTTATTCGATTTAGATAATTTAAACATTATTAAAAAACGTAAAGCATACAAAAGACGTCACTATAAAATTAATCGTATCATGTTCGCGACCGGTATCCTAGCTCTGAGTGACGTATATGAAAAAACTTGATTGCCGTCCATTACAGAGTCGAACTCAATGATATTTGGCTTATCATATGCGAAATAAAGCTATAATAATGTGAATTAGATTGATTTCAAGGTTTTTTTGATACGGAGTTGTAGAGACAAACTTAATAGGCATTTCACAACAGAGCTGCCGATATGTCGGCGACTTACGTACGCGCTTATTTTCCCGGCGACCCTCCACTCACGTTGTTCTAGTTGGCTATCTATTTTACGATGACACGATGCGTTCTCCATCGTGCGAGTACCGATGCTTTTTTTTATTTTTTCTCGATGGGAAATCACTAAATAACTTCTCCCGCTCAGGGCGGAGCTGGAGGGAATATCAACCTTTTACTGACTAAAACCCATCCATGATCTTTCTTTTACCCTTTGTGTTCTGAGGCCGTGGGATTTCTTCAAATCAAATCATTTATTTCAATTAGACCATTACAGGCACTTTTGAATGTCATGAAAACAAAAAAAATGATGCTGCTACAGTCCCAGTCACAAGACATAATAACTTGTGAAAGTACTGTAGTTGCCCATTCCAAAGCGTAGATCTCTATGGAGAAGAATGGGCAAGAAACTCCATGGACACTCTTTTAAATCATAATATTTTTACAAAAATCATGGATACCATTCATGTTGTGATTATAAATACATGTGAGAACGATGTAGAAAAACGAGCACATTAATTAAGAGCGTCCAGAGAAAAAAGCAAAAACAAGAGTTTAATAGATAAATTAATTAATTAAAGCAAACCGTGGCGGCTAATAGATGACCAGTCACAACTGACAGCGCCCGTTCACGAACATGACGCATATATCAGCCCCATTCAGCTCAACCATTTTGAAGGGAACTAAATGACCCGACACACACGCCACCATCAGCGAGACATTTAAGTGAGCATGACAATCTCTCAACCACCAGGGCAACCGTCGAGTCAATAAAATTACATAGTACTCACACATGGGCATTACAATTATACAATATTAGGAAATTGAGTCTATACAAACAACCCGTAACCCCGGCAAGCAGTGGCCCCGCAGGCCCAATCTGCTTTGCTGACATCTCTTTGAAGCGCGCGTAGAACGCGAACGCGCCGTCGACACGGCCTGTCGTCCCCAGACTTACGGACGGTGAGGTACCATTGTTCACAGTTCACAGATCCGCATCTACGGTGGCCGGGAGTTTTCTCGCGGTACCCCACACCGCGGCGGCTGAGGTGGTTTGTTTTATGCCTGCAATGATTTGAAACCGCGGCAACTTTGTTACAGCTCGAAAGATTTTTCATTTTTAGGTAACCAAGGGTTGTAGTTAGTATTTGTGTTATAAAACATTTTCCCAATACTACAATAACATTCATTGTGAAAATGAAATATACAGTACAATTAAAAAGGAAGCTATAAAATTAAGTGTTCTTTAATGCACATCTTGACTTGAAAGGATGCGTTTTTTTCACTTTTAATGAGCTTGTTTCCTGTACAAAATTAAATTTTGATGAAATCTAATTTTTTACTTCTACCTAGCAGCTACCTAATTAAGAAAATGTCAATTTGAAGATTTATTTTGGGTTATTTTAATAACCTGATTCTAGCTGATAAGGTTTTTTTTAAGAACAATCAGGGTTCCGTGTTTAGAAAAGTTTAGTTATTACATATCATATCGATGCACTAAAATATCGCACCTAGCTATTGAAAGTTAGGATATGAATAAAGTCGTATGTAGATCTAGGTTTTTATTAATATTCCTACAACAACAAAAAAAATAGTATTATTCAGATGACGAAAGAAGCGAGACGACTTCATCAGCCCACCACTACCAGGGGTTGCGGGTTGTTCGAAAGAGATACCGAGGCCCCGGAACACAAAGGGCAAAAGAAGAACATGGATGGGTATTAAGCACTAAAACTCTGACACTCCCTTCCGCTCCACCCAGGGCGGGAGAAGTTATTTGATAATTTCCCATTCGAAAATAGAACAACTACAAAAAAAAAACAATAGCAGAATATACCGAAACTTTTCATTTGATAACGGCCGTCCTGTACGTATAGTTTTCTTTACAAGCCTGCCACAGAGTTCGTCTCCTATTCTTTTAATAATACATCATCAACTAATAGTACACCAAGATTTCGCCAACTTCCTTGGAGTCAAGTAATAGGGGCGAGCCTATTGCCAGCAACTGAACACATCCTGACCTTGGATGTTACTGAGAAATTCCTGAGGGAAAATCACAATAACACTTTGCCCCAATTTGGAATCGAAACTAAAACCTTATGCTCAAGAATCGCGCTTGCGACCACTGGACCAACGAGGTAGTCAAAAATATATACGTCCAAATCCCGAGAGAGCCAGTCAACCTCCACTTGACCAGATTTCCGACTACTTGAGAATTGCATAGTAACTTATTCACAAACTTAATTTATAAGTCGTCGAACGCAGTATTTTAGATCTCAAAGCTCACGTGTTCTAAACGTGAGCTGAACTTTAAAAAAAGTTAATCTCGTGTTTTTTAACTTGACTACGCACATCTAGGCGGGATAATGTTATAATTGAAACTGTACGATAATAAAACTTAGTAATTACTTCGTTTTTTTAAATAAAAAACAGATGGTACTGGCCGTAAATTATTAGCTAAGAGAATTGTCGGGTAATTTAAAAGGTAATTGGTGTCTAAAGACTGTCGAATTTGGTCTTATTAACCACCATTTTTTTTTCTTTTACAATGTGTCATATTCATATGTCAGTTAGTTTTTGTAACAAGATCAAAAAGTTAAAAAAAAAGTTGAGAGGTGTCAAGGGACACCCGGATGGAACGAAGTTATTATGTACAAAAAACCTGTACCTATACACTCAACAAAAATAATTGTCGCGACACCACACTGTTCAATGCGAAATAGAAAGACGAAACGAAAATAACTAGCTTGATTTCTATGAGAGAGAGAGAGAGAGAGAAACAGACAGAGAAACACGCGCACGCCGCACAGCTTACAACTATAACCAAAAGTGTCGTTACAACTTTTGGTCTTAATTTTTTCCGTCTAGCCCCCTTTCACAACGCGCGTCATGGAACTTCGTTCCAAAACTTCGTTCCAATAAAAGTATTCAGTTGTGCGAAGACTGTTCGCTGACGCAGATCTTATGAACGTCCAGTGCTCAGGTGTGAAAGTATGCAGCGCAAGATGGAAGGTGGGAAATTGTCTGTGGAGACACGCCGCATGCTACACTTGAGATCTGAGCTGTGAACCGTGAATCGGAACCCCAGCAGCAGCATTCGTTGGGGGACATAATAATTAACGCGCGCAAGCGACGCGAGGGGAGGGGCGAGCGAGCCAAAAAAACACGCCATGGCCTGTGTTTGTGTTGAGGTGGGTATATTCTGTTTGTTCTAGTATCACGTCTAATGATTGGGTTGTTTTATTTTAGTTTTTTTTAAAATCTTAATACTATTTAATTTTTTTTTATTATTCATTTAAGTATCTAAAATATTGATGTATGCTGTTTCGACTTCCGTACGTTTTACTCACGGGTTGACCACTGAAAACCAGCGCTGTGCTGTGGGCTCCCATGGCACAGCATCATGCTGAGTGGTGACCTACCTGTCGCAGTCACGACGTGCAAGCTTTTTTATTTTATCCCATGTATGTATTTGTAAATGTTTGTGATGCTTTGAATGTTTTTTTTTTTTTATTATTTTGTGTGCTTGTCGTAATTTGCGACAAATAAATGTTTTTTCTTTCTTTTCTTTCTTAACTGTCAAAAAATCCCTTATCCAACTAAGGACTTACCCAATTAGTAGCGATGTCGACAGGATCTATCGCAGCCATAATGACACTGACGATCATTAACAGAATCCCATACGATAGTTTGATCACAGAATCTAAAAATAGAAATGAAACAGCTATAATTTTGTTATAATAATACACGTTTCTAATCAAAATGCGACTTTAATATTTTTGCTGTGGAATTTTTACAAAACCCAATTATAGATTTCTCTAAAAGTAACGAAAACGTGATACTATTTTAGGGTCACTGACCGCTGGCTACCTTTTTTGAACAGGAGATCAACATCGAAAATCGTCTAATTACCGCTGGCCGATAGATTGAATCTTTGATCAAAACATAATTAAGCCTTATTCCGAGTTTGTTATAAGTCTATGGTCAAAATGTAGACATTTGAAAAATGACCTTCTATTCTATCTCACACCATAATTTATTCTAAAACTTTGTAAATAAAAACACGTGCATTTTGTTCTCACGTGTTTGCACATATTGCCATCGTTTTAAAAAGAGAACCAGTATTCTTAATTTAAATACACAGTTTAAAAAAGAGCAATCTATTAAAAACATTATAAAGGGGGATACTTTGTAAGTTTTAATGTAAGAAGTTATCTGCAGATCTATTGATCCGATGACGATAAATTCTTTTACAAATTTTAATATGAAGCTGTACGTTTCCCGCGTCATTAATTAAAACGTTTTTACAACAGCAAACAACTCCTCAAATCTCTATAGCCGGCAATTTTTTTTTTAGACAAGGGAGGCGCTGGTTTTTAAGGCCTTCATATTTATTAAATAAATTAAATTATGTTCATCAACAGAATACCACAAATAAACATTATCATGTAGAAAATGTAGAAACATTTATTTGAGTTCTAAATTCAAAAATATTTGAATTTCTTAGGCTGTTTAGCGATGACATGCCTTTGTTTCTCCTTTATAATGAGAAGACAAGTCGCGGGGAAAATACAAATTAAATCATATTTCATATAGATTCATGACAAAAGTACTTTTTGTTCTGTTATTTAATTTCTCCGAAGTGTATTGAAAAAAGTCATTTGATACACGTGAAAATTTGACACTACTGCTCTCGGCTCTATAACACCCTTGCTTCGCGGCTCGGGTGTTAAATCCGCCTCGGGCGCAATGACAAAGTTTCATCACTTGTATCAAACTGTATTATTTTTTTAATTTGTTATACTTACGTCTTTTCTGTACAGTGAAGTTTTGTATTTTCATAATTGATATCCGTCCCTTGCTGGGGACATGCTGTAGGGTGCCTACAACCATCTTTCAGTCTTCTGAAACAAATAGAAAATATGGTAAGACCCCATGCTGACAGTTTAGACTTATCTGTAAATTTAAATCTAAAGTTCAGATGGCTGTCGATTTAAGCGATTTTTTTTTAAATAAATTATAAGTTTTTTCATAATTTTAGGAATTTATTGAAGAATATGTGTGTTGATGATACTAATTATTTTGATGATTTTTACCCCTGACCAAAATCCAGGGCTGTATTAGTTTGAAGTGTGTCCATAGAGTGTGTCTCTGTGTATTTGTGTGCATGTCTGTGCCATTGTAGCTCCTGAACGGGTGGCCCGATTTTGATCTGATCAGCCATTGGAATATGAAAATATATAAATTTAAAATCCGGACAGGATTTCAAATTTATATATTTTGTTTATATATCTTGCCAATGATATGTATCATACAAAAGTATGATAAGCATGTCCTGATTTTAACAAGCAGACCTGCTAATACAATCTGGGTGGTAACGGCAATAATCTACATGTTACTCTAAATCTTAATATACATATTTAAAAATAGAACACTTCGAATAATTTTTTTTAAGTAGTTAGGTACATTTTCTCAGTCTTTGCTTCAGATTTTTTTTCATAGAAAAAAACACTAATTTGCACAGAGCCGAGAATTATCTCGCAATTATTAAACATTTTTAGTTATACACGTGTAAAGATATTCTCACGGTTAAAAAAAAAGATTCTAGAAATTGTCGTACCTATTTATTTGTTTTACGTTTATACTGCGCGCTCGTGCTAGCGATCTCCGATTATGAACAGTATTTTACCAACAAGAAGCTCCCTACATTAAAACCGAGTGTCATATTTGAAACGTTTGAGCATTTTTATACGCCTAACCCCCGAATACTGAAACGTCACTCAAAATTTAAGTACCACTTAAATTTAACAGATACTCAAAAGTGACGTTTGACAATACAAAATCTAAAGTTTAAGAGCTGCTCAAATGTTAAGCAGCGCTCAAATTTTGAGTGACGTTTTAGTATTCGGGGGTTAGAAACCTAAATAAAAAGAATAATCCTTACTAATACTATAAAAACGAAAGTTTGTTTGTTACGGCTTCACGCCTCAATGGCTAAACCAATTTTGTTGAATTTTAGTACAGAGATAGTTGGCACCCCGGAGACAGATATAGGCAATTTTTTTAAAGGGAAAACTTAACGGAACGGGGAGAAAGAGGGAAGAAAGGGGAAAACTTTGCAATATTTTTTTTTTGTTTTTTTACTTTTGTATAGATTCTTTTCTACCTATTAGTTGTGAATGAGTGGACATGGTTGGCCTTGTAGATTCTTAGACGCTTGTTAACTTTTGTTAACGTATTATTTTATTTTACTTTTTGTAAAGTAAGCAATGACTTATATGACTTATTGTCGGGCCTACGCTGTCCTCTCATACTTAAGTGCTAACGCTGTAACAACAACAACATTGTAAAACTATATGATTTTAAAAGAGTAACCATGGAGTTTCTTGCCGGTTCTTCTCCATAGGAAACGACCAACCCGAACCGTGCATCTTTTCTCGACGTTTTATAAGTGCCCATGTAGGCCTATGTAAAATAAAAATATTTTGATTTTTGATTTTGAATTAATAAGGCGCAAGGGCAAAAACTACAGGTAGCAGGTACCTGCAAATCAGGAAAGGGGAACTGTGTTACCCCGAATTTAACGCGAGTGAAGCCGCGGGCAAAAGCTAGTAAAATATAACTTTGTTGTCTGTCTGTCAAGACCCTTTGTCTCGAGGTATCGAGTTGAAACTTAAATCATAAATTCAAGTCTGTAGCCCATGGAGCTATGAATTAACTTCTAAAAATTAACCCTTTAAGTCTACGTAGTCAAAAGTTTTTGTAAGGAACCCTCGGTGAGCGAGTTCGAATTTGACCGGTTTTTATTAATAGTTTTTTTTTCCAACTTTTAAAGTCTGTTAGTAAGTTGATCTATTTTGTTCCTAAGGAATATCATAAAATATTTAAAAATATAAATCATAACTGCCAATGGCTTAATTGCCAAGAGCCTCGACCAATACCTGAGGAGGCTCTTGTTAGGCAGCTGGATCAAGGGCTTGATACAGAAAGCGGTACTCCTGGACACGGCTCGTATTGTTAGGAGGTTCCTTTCTCTGGAGCCCTGACCGCCGGTAGCTTGGACCCTGTTCCCGAAACCGGTGGGCTTTTTTTGTGTTTTTTTTTTTATTAAGAAATATTTAAAAATGTAAATAATATGGAAATTAATCAATAAATGAACGAATAATTCTCCTTACCATGATGTTACCATTCCGCATCGCGAGAACCTCTTGAAAGCTGAGAAAGAGAAACAACTAAAATATCTCGACTTGACACACGAAGTTGTCGATATGTGGAATGTGAACTCGGCTATCATTGCGCCAATTGTCGTACCGGCCAATGACCTGATGGCCAAAAGCCTCGATTACCACCTGTCGATGCTCTCTTTAGGCGGTAAAATCAAGGGCTTGATTCAGAAGGCAGGACCTACTCCTGGAAACAGCCCAAATTGTGTAGGTTTCTGTCTCCGGAGCCCTAATCACCGACAGTAGATAGGTTTTTTTTATACTATATACTATTTATTATTATATATTTATTTATTATTTTTTATACTAGCTGTGCCTAGCGGTTTCACCCGCTGCTCAGCTCCTTTTCTCTACCCTTCTCCAAAAGGGCATGAAAAATAGATGTCAAGGCCGATTCTCAGACCTACCTGATATGCAAATCGGTCGAGCCGTTTCGGAGGAGTATGGTAACTAACACTGTGACACGAAAATTTTATATATTAGATTTTAAGAAATATTTAAAAATGTAAGTAACGAGATACTAATTAATACTGGCATTAATATTTAATATTATATTTTATTTAAATATTATTTAGCAGGATTTTTTATAAATATAGTTTTTCCTCTATTTAAACTAGCTGGTGAGGAAACCTGCTCAGTAAAATTATATTTATGAGGTATTTAACTACTTACCTAAGTACCTAAGGCTTACCTAAATTTTTATTAATAGCATATTAGCATACAAAGATTTTTTTTCTTATATACTGGCTAAAACCTCATAAAAGTGGTAATTTAATAATACATTATTTTATTTATACACCCAGTATAAATAGAATAACTGAATGATGCGAACAGATTTAATTACTCTTTTTTGCAGATGGCAAGTCATGAAATAACTTCCCCCGCTCTGGGCGGAGCGGGGGGCAGTGTCAAAGTTGTACTAACTAAAACCCATCCATGTTCCTTAAAAAAAAAATATTTATTTGCAAAAAACACGGTATTAAAAGATGTCACAATACAGAATGAGTCCAAACATGTTTTGCTTAATATTAAAGCATGCAAAATTCATCATATCAGCATTACAATTTAAGTTCAAGAAAGTCTTTAACACTGTAAAAATTATTTTCTTTCAGCCAGTTACACAATTTCATTCCTTCTTTTTAACCGACTTCAAAAAAAGGAGGAGGTTCTCATTTCTTCGGATTATTTTTAAGCTATTGCATAGCTTCTATCGCGGGCCTTGAGCGCGGGGACCAAATCCAGAAATTCCGTAACGAAGAAAAACATGACGCTCCCCACTCCGACGGGCACGGAGGTGTGGCTTGTCTAACGTCGTTTATACAATACGGTCAGTTATTTCAATCCCGATTCTAATGTTCTATTACCATGTTTGGTAGAGAATCGGATAGTCAATCGACATTACGCTGGATCAAACCCAAGGTCATGTTTTTCTTTTTGCGACTTCTTTTCATTGGAAGTACTTTTTAAATATTATATTTATTTTTTTATTTATTGTCTAAGTTGGTAAAAAAATGTTTCTTTTTGCGACTTCTTTTCATTGGAAGTACTTTTTAAATATTTTATTTAGATTGTTTTTATTTATTGCATAAGTTGATAAAAATGCTATGCAATAGCTTTACCGCGGCAGTCCCCGAGTGCCACACGTATTTTTATGTAAGTATGTTCACCGATTACTCAACCAACATAAGTCACCGACTTACGTTAGTAAAGTTATTTTCCATTTTTTTGCCTATATGTTCCAGGGCCGCGATATCTCTTTTGAACAAACCGCAACCCCGGATTAGAATATCCTTACACGTGTATTAACTTTGTAATAGGTTTATTTTATTGCTAAAAATATTTTATAATTGCTAGATAATTCTCGGCTCTGTGCAAATTAGTGTTTTTTTCTATAAAACAAACACGTTTGTTACAACGTGTCGACAAAGTAATTATTATTAATAATGTAACAGGTTAGTTTTAAAATTCTGTCGATATTATTTACTGAACAATGTTAAAGCGCTCTTATGCATACATAGTTTAATGATTCTTTTTCTTTGCATAACAGACGTTTGGGACATCCCCGAAAATATTATTTTGGTACTCTCCAACTTATGAATTTTCCATAGAGTTTTTGAAATGGCTGGCTCGAGTATCGAACCGGGAACTCAGGCTTGCGAATGATCATCACGTATTCAGTAAACGACTCGCCGCCCCCCCTTCCCTCTTCTTAGGCTAAATGCGGACTGCGCGGTTCTGCGGTACAGCGGAACGGCCATATCTTTTGACCACAGAGTTGTATAAATAGTTTTAATTTTAACTCGATACCTCCACGGGTTCTCGCAGACAGACAGACAACAGAGTGATCAATATAAGGGTGCCGTTTTTTCCCATTGAGGTACAGAACCCTAAAACGTATTGATCGTTATTAGTCGTTGTATATAATTGTTTGTGTATTTAATGTAAGATGTAAAATAATTAATGCAAGACCCAACACCCTTCTGGGTGGTATCTCGAACCATGTAACTAAACAATTATTGTAACATGTTCTTGAAATTCGCAAAAAAATGGACATTCTATAGCAGGGGTGGCCAACTTGAATAGACCCGAGATCAAATTTTTATGTGCGAAACCCTGTGCTAGCTACCAATGAAATACTTCTTAGAATTTTAAATGAAGCTGTATAGTCCAATATCTATACCATTATGTAGTATTTTTTTTTAATTAAAAATCTTACAATATGATACGTGATATCGTTGCGCATCTGTTAGACGTATTTATTTTGTTTGCTTTGCTGCGATCGACTGGACTATTAGTCATGAGCGACCATACGATCGCAATTGACCTGTTTGCCATCCCTGTTCTATAGGATCTGACAATATAGCATTTATGGCATGCCATATCAGACTATGTCGTCAAAAATTAAAAAAAAAAACAAATGAATTACCAAAAGTCATAGAACAAAACTTGTTTAGTTTTAAATAACACCCTGTATAGGTTCTTCGTTTCAGTTTTAATTTAGTCGTTATTTAGTAAATGATTCGTTTGTGTATCTATTTAAGGATGTTTTATAGTATTTAAAGAGATTCGTTCATCAATAAACTACTACTAACTAAAAACAAATTAATACTTTGTATGTGTTGATCAATTATACTACTACACGTAAAATAGACCTGACCGGTCACAGCGGCCAATCACAGCGGAGATTAGCCATCGGCGCGGGAGATATTATGGTGCACAAGAGTACACTATCATATCTTAGCGTAGCAACTTTGTTTTATAAATACTATGAAGTGAAGTACATACATAGTCCTCCTGACCGGCTTCGGCCGCGGCGGCCAATCTCAGCGGACATTGGATATAGGCGCGGTATATACTATAGTGCAGGCGTGTGTGCGCAGGCACAGGTGCACTCTCTGTTCCCTCACTCTCATAGTCCGATGGGACGGCAATCCGACACGACTGGAGAGATATCAGGCGCAGGACCAACGGCTTTTTTTTGCGGATGGGAAATCATCAAATAACCCCCCTCCGTTCCGCCCAGAGGGGGGGGGGAATGTCAGACTTGTACTGGCTAAAACCCACCCATGTTCCTTCCATTGCCCTTTAGGTTCCGGGGCCGCGGTATATCTTTCGAACAACCCGCAACCTCAGCAGGCGGTGGCCCTGGCAGGCCCCTCTGAGAACCAACGGTTTAACATGCGCACCGAGGCCCGAGGGTATCTTAGAATTAAAAATCTTAAGGCCAACTTCCAATTTCCGGGCTGTTCCTGTAAAATTCTTATTGAAAATATTTCATCTTTATAAAAAAACAGTAACTACATAGTCTTCTCGATTCTAAGTATAAATATTACTTGGATCTAAAATAGCCACAAAAAAATGTGTTGGTTTAGGAAATTAACGCTTAATCAAGACTAAATTATTACCGTGCTAAAAGCATTATGCGTGTGTTTTGCCATATTTGCGTATTTTTTAAACACGGATGAATCTATGATGACGAAAAATTTTGGACAAAAAACAGTTACTCTAAAAATGAAAGACGATTCGCTACTTAAACTCAAAAGGGCCACATGCAATCTAATTAAACCATTTATAATGCGAGAATACTGGGAGTCTTTTTTGCATAATTATAAAATAATATTTGATTTGATTATTTGTTTTAGTTGTAGTATGAGAGTTTCTCACATGCCCTACTATACCGTCTGGATCGTCTACCGTTTCGATTATAAAAAGTATTTTGAAAGTCGGCTAAAAATTTACGGAGAAACAAAAACAAAACAAACAAAAAAGTACAAAAGGCAAAGAAGGAACATGGATAGGTTTTAGTCAGTAAAAGTCTGACACTCCCTACGCTCTGCCCAAGGCGGGCAAGTTATTTGATGATGACCTGTCCAAAAAAAGCCTTGTTTAAAAATTTATAGTTGATTAACTATTTATTTTATACTTTTAGCGGTGACCTACAGGAGCCGTATTTGTACCTTAGCTTTAAGCCCATTGTAAGGTCCTCACACATTATAAAATGCAAATATATATATGATAAAGGATGAGGATGAGGGATGACATGAAGAATAAATAAGTTGATGATAGACTGAGGATTGACCAGGGAGAATGGAAGAGAAAATCTTTTTTTTTATTTTTTATTTCTCAAACAATTTTTGTGTAGATTAATACAATATTACTCGCCAAACTTTACGTTTGATGGCGGGATGCGCTCTTTTCTTTTAAATACACGTAAACCTTATACTTTTTTAACAAAATAAATCCTAATTAAAAAATAAAAAAACATAAATTAAAAACTGTCAGAATTTGCTTCTCAACAAAAAAACGTGCTGATGCTGCAACCGCAACCTCTAAGTAATCTTGTCGAGAAGTAAACTCTTCAGTCTTGATCCTAAAATACCTTTACTTAAATGAGAGGTTTGCCTTGATAAATCTATTTTATTAAAAACTTTTGGCACTAAATATTTAACTTAAATATTTTACTTGTTTCACCAACCCCAAATAGAATGTAACCAGGTACCAATGTAACATCTCAGTAGAACGAAACAAGGTTTCCGTATTCAATAAAACCTACAGTGAACAGTGATTCACAAAAATACCAAAAAACTGGTCACGAAGACAGTCAAATTTTGGTAGCCCTTTAATTTTTTTTTAATTTGCCATTTTGATAAATGTCGTATCACCAGTGTCTTATCAAAAGAGCCAGTTTAAATAACCAAATTAATTTCAAAACAGGTTTTTAAATTAGGGGTTACTTGTATTGACGTCAATCGAATCATTGACGTCATATTTTGGAACCCTTTCGGCTTTATGAAAAGAATGCTGTCTGTATCTGCAATTAATAATGCGACGACTTTGCGGTCGCTAGCTTGTCGAAATCTTTGATGTTATCTGTGTTCGGAAATGTTATTAGGTTTTTTGTCAATAGTAGCTACGGAGTCCAGATTTGTGTCTGGTTTATGGAAATAGGCTCAACCCCATTACATAAAACTAAAAAAAAAGTTTGACGACAAAGTTGGCGCAGTGTTTAAGCAATCGGCTGCTTCGGTACGATCCCCGCACGGAACAAATATTTGCATAGCCTACAGATAGTTGTTCCGGGTCTGGCTGTTTGTGTATGTGAGATTAAATGTTTGTAAACGCACCCACGATACAGGAGAAATTCCTAGTGTGGGGCAAAGTTTTTTTTAAAAAAAAAAAAACCTAAGTACATAACTGGCAAATCGTGGGTTTACTGTAAGTCTGATGTTAAGTTTTTTGCTTTGATTTTCATTGGTGTTTGAAATCTATTATTTGACAAGAGAGTAATGTTCAGCTGTAGGACAGGAATTCAGACTTAGTAAAAAGTTTATTTATACCTTTTACATCTTTACTAATATTATTAAAGCGAAAGTGAGTTTGTTTGTTAACTACCGTACTTTGGGCAGTAGTTGGGCAACTACAGTACTTTCACAAGTTATCATGTCTTGTGACCGGGACTGCAGCTTTAACATTTTGTTTTTTTTTTACATTCAAAAGTGCCTGTAATGGTTTAATTAAAATAAATGATTCTGATTTGATTTTGTTACGTCTTCACGCCTAAATGGCTAAGCTAATTTTGGTACAGAGATAGTTGAAACCCTGGACACGGACATAGGCAATTATTTTTTTAAAGTGAGAAATGAAGGAGCTAGTGGGAAGCAAAGGGAAAACTTAGCTTTGCTATTACAACAAATAAGGCGCAAGGGCAAAAACTACTGGCAGGAAAGGGGGACTGTGTTACCCCGAATTTAACGCGAGCGATACCGCGTGCAAAAGCTAGTAAGCCATAAAGCCTCATCAATAATTTGTCACTGTCGTAGGAGAAAAACGAAATACTTAGGTAGTATGGATTATTAATGATCTTCTAAGCAGTGTCAAATACCTATTTTTTATGTCACGATGGTGTTAGAATATCTTTTGTCTTAAGTATAAATTTTCCGTTAAGGATATTGGAAAATTGATTGTCATTGTAGGGTCAAAGGTATTTTGAATCACATTATTATATTCATCAGTGTGCATATAGGCTAAAGTCGGGATAAATGCCGCTTGTAATTACTTGACTCATAGCTTATCTATCGATAAGATTTTCCAGCTACTATTAAGTGGACCGTGCCTATTGGCTCTTTAAAAAAAGCACTTAAGTTGAAAGGCGAGCATGCAATAAAAAAAACATGTACGCCACACTCTAAGTAAATCGGAACAATCGGTGGATAATAACGATATTTAGGCGTTTAGGCAAATTCCTTATTGCTATAAGATTTCTACTACTACATAATTCCTGTATCATTTTTTTAAATGTACAAATCGTAATTCACACTGACAATTATTCAGCTTTTGTAGCAAAACCAAACAAAGATAAATAACGAAATAAATACGTTAACATACACACTTATGAAGCAAAAACTAAGTCTCTGATCATAATTATTTGAAAATTCAATCATAGTTTCAGAGTTTTTGTTTCAATTTGTTGTAGAGACGGGCAATTATTTACTACAATGTTGCAGTTTGACAGCAAACAAACTGATTAATCATCAGTGATAATCATCATCATCATCACACGTGTGATGGTCACATGGTCGTGGTTGGCTAAACATCGCTTTAAAACTTGAACTTGTTTTGTTTAGTATTTCATTGGTAGGTTTAAATGTAAGGCCAAGTCACCTATTTTTTAAGGTTAGGAAATCATCAAATAACATCCCCCGCTCTGGGCGGAGCGGGGGGGACTGTCAGACTTGTACTGACTAAAACCCACCCATGCTCTTTCCATTGCCCTTTACGTTCCGGGGCCGAGGTATCTCTTTCGAACAACCAGTAACCCCGGCAGGCGGAGGCCCTGGCAGGCCCCTCTGCTTTGCTGACATCTATTTGAGGCGCGCGTGGAACACTAACGCGCCGTCGACACGGTGGTCTAGGCTAGGTCACATTATGCTAAAAATGGTTTGCTTGTTATGCCGCTAGGGTAGCTTGATTCGGGAGGTTCCTGCATATAATCGGGTGGGAGGAAACGCACGGGTGTCACTATTGTAACGTCCGCCCGGGGACACTGTGGCGGTCGCTTGAGCGGTGCATCGGTGTGTCCTCGATGACGACGACTTCTCGCGTCAGTCCATGGTCCGGATCGAGGGAATAGGAAATAGTAACCTCCTTCTGTGAAGCAGTTTTGCTAGCGAAGGAAGTGGCTGGACGTTTGAGGGAGAGCGCCTTGAACTGTCCCAGCCACCGCGATAGACGCGTCAGGCGACGGATGCTACGAGACGATTCCCGGCCACCTTAGGCGGGAGCCTGCAATCTAGCTGCAGACGGCGAGCAATGGGTAGCTCACCGTCCGTCTGTCCCGTAGTGACGAAGGCCGTGTCGACGGCGCGGATTTTCTACGCTCGCCTTAAAGAGATATCAGCAAAGCAGAGAGGCCCGTCAGGACCACTGCTTGTCGAGGTTGTTTGAAAGTGATCACGCTGCACCGGAACACAACGGGTAAAAGAAGAAACATGGATCGGTTTTAGTCAGTACAAATCTGACACTTCCTTCTGCTGCACCCAGGGCGGTAGGAGTTACTTGATGATTTTCCATTCGTAAAAAAGAAAAAGGACGGCTTGATGGGGTCATTGTTAATTGCTCAAAGCTCGCTAATACATTGAATCGAAAGCTTATAGAAAAATCATCCCTACACAGGCTGTTTCATGTCCATACTTCAAAGTATCTAAACTGCAGGAAAATCTGATATTTTATGGTTTGCCAAAGGTGTACCTACAATCTTAGAAAAAAATTACAATCTTAAAAACAATGTCATATAAATTTTTACTGTATTCCTAATAAGTTATTAGAATTTTAACTATCTGACAAAATTAACATCCAAATAAATATTTGAAACTAAATGACTTGTAAAATTCATCGTTTTACATCGATGTGGTTTCATAAACTAATATTGCATTGCAATATTTACAATACTATGTCTTAGTTAATAAGGAAAGACAAATTTTAAACACTAAGTTTATTGAGTTTAAATAGCGTCTACGTCCTTATAACTCAGTATTTAAAACTAGCTGCGCCCCCCGGTTTTACTCGCGTGGAGATAAAATATACAATATGTATATCTTTCTGAATTGTAGCCTGTGTGTTATTCTGATATGTAAGCTATATTATTGTGAAGTTTCATCAAAATCCATCTAGTAGGTTTTGCGTGAAAGAGCAACCAACATACTTGCATCCTCACAAGCTTTTCTTTTTTATAATATTAGTAGGAGAATAGACAGTTATGTTTTTGAACAGTGTTTTTGTTTTGCGAAACATTCTAATTGTGGACACAATAGAAACAGAGAATAATATTACTGTTCATACATCAAAATGAATAAGATGACGTCTTTAAAGATAATTTATGCACCGGAAGAACCAAAGAGGACACTTTTTTTGTGAACCATACTTAACACTAAAATAATACAATACAGTTATAAAGCAAACAGCAAAGCAAAGTTCCCAATACTCACCGCTTAAGTCCTTCCGCTAAACTTGTATATATGCAAATAAGAACTAAGAAAAAACATTAACACTGCTAATTCGCAAACACCAAACTGTGTAAATAAATCATATTTTATTTACATAAATCTTAAGTAACGGAAGGGAAATATAGACATCCTTCCTACTAATATTTTTAATGCGAAAGTTTGTGAGGTTGTTTTGTTGACTCCGATACAATTTGGCATTAAGCCAGGGGCCTAAGTCTGCTATTACAATAGTGTCAGAATGGTCGATCACTGATCGCATAATGGTTGATTTTGACAAGTTTGGTAATCTACTAATATATTGTCGTCATTATGACATTCCACTGGTCAGTCACTGACAGTCCATTGAAAGAAATTGCTTAGAACGGTAATCTCGTACATAATGACAAACCAATGACTGACGCATGCGGTAATCTGCTAAAATTTTGACAGTTCCTTTGATCAGTGATCTACCATTACAACGTCATTGTGCAGTCATTGCTTTTAGTAGCTAGGCTTGACAAAGTGTTTGCTATCCATCGTGTTTGTGGAGTATTGATTGGAGAAATATGTTCACTACGAGCTAAAGACTATTTATTGAAGTTAATCATGCCCAATAAAGTGGATTTACATGTCTGAAAACCACATTTTTCATGATTTTTAGCGTCGACCTACACTGCCATCAAAATTTCGATGATCGGTAATTTACGGTCTTGGACTTTACAAGCGTTAATTAAGAAACTTGCTCAATAACTTAAGAACTTCTAATGACGTTTACATAAGAGTTTTTAATTCTACTATCTTAATTGATGCACACCCATATTATTTTTTAACCAGAAAATAAAATATTTATAAAAATAATGAGGAGGTTGTATGACTTAAATATTCGACTCCTTTCGGGGCCAGTACAGTACTGAGCCAGCAGAGGTTTGAATGTCAAGTACCTACCTGAAGGGGTCCGTATATAAAATGTACTCTGTGATCCGTACAGAACTATATGGTTAACGTTAGTTGCTTACTGACGTTAATATCACATTTGACTGTGACAGCTAAAACATTATTAAGTTGTTTTACAAAAATTGTGTTACACATAGAGGGATGCCAAGCCGCTATAGTGACTTAAGGCCCTGAGTGCCCACAAGCAACATTGAATGTTAATATTAGTATGCCCCCAAATAATATATTGATAAAAGATATACTATTTAAATATTACAGATAGTTGAAAATAAAACAATAATAATATATTAATAGAAAACATTTAATTCATCATAAACTAAAACATTGTCAAAAATTGAGTATCACACAGACAGGCTGCAAAAAAAAAAAATATAATGTTAGCCTTTTAACATTTCAGAGCAATCTTACTGCATTCAATAGGATTCTAAAAATAGTATAGTTTGTTATTTTAATGGTTGTGGTGCAATTTGATATGCAATCAGATTCCTTATTTGGTTTACCGTTGTGGTGTATCAATGTTCAGCAAATATGACCTTTGCCTTAAAAGAGAGGTGCCACAGCTAATAGAGAT
Source organism: Ochropleura plecta (assembly GCA_905475445.1). Lineage (NCBI taxonomy): Eukaryota > Metazoa > Arthropoda > Insecta > Lepidoptera > Noctuidae > Ochropleura > Ochropleura plecta. The sequence goes on along the minus strand of FR997733.1, from coordinate 1,729,821 downwards.
ATGAATGTGGATAACAATAACAAAATGTGGACTGTTGAGTGTTGACTTGTTGCCTGACTGATTTTATTCCATGCTTTGGTCCAACATGCATGGCACACCAAACTATCACTGTCTTGTAACTGACTGGAAAAGAAAAAACAATATTATGTGAGTATTTATTTGCAAGCATGTATGAATAGGTACCTTATTTTGAATCATATTTGCATTTATCATTACAGTTGTAAAACTTATTATAGTTACCTGTTGATATCCAACCCATGTTTTTCGAGAGATCGAACTTCGACGATTTCCAAAAGGTGTCTTCGCAATCTTGATATGTTAAAAATTACAATTTATTTACACAGCGTACATAATATTATCCACTTGCAACAGTTCACAGTGAAGAACTCGAACCAGGTCTTCGATAGGTACTGACATCAAACCCATGTTATCGTGGGAGTTGTCACTATCAGCAAGAGCGGAATCCATATTCAAGCCGTGGTCGTCAGGTATAGGAGAATCACCAGAGTCAGTATTCATGGTCAAAAACGTCGATTTTAATAGAAAACGAAGCGAATCACTATGATGCAAATGTAAACAAAGTTATGAAATGACATTTCTAATATTGTCAACTGACAAGTTTCAGTGTTGCCGTTGCACAAACATAAAATAAATGTTGTAGATCATTTTAAAATCATCATTTTATATTTTTTAAGTTGATTACAAATCTAAATGTGTTAACATAAAATGCATCGGGACAGGAAAAATACATTTAAATAAAATCTGGCTTGAATAAACGTTTAAATGTGGTAGTAGTTTTTCGAAAATCATTTCTACTAACGGGTTTTATAATAATGGCAATACTACAATGTCATTCTACTACCATTCCATTACGAGACCACCAAAGACTACAATAATATATATCTGGCCGACCAATGATCGACCATTGTAATTTAGCAGATTACGAACTTTTAGCAAAATGACAGTGGAATCGTGTTGGAATGACTAAGTTATATAAAATAGCAGACTTGGGGCCCTGGTAGTATGATCTCGTGATTTTAGTAGTGGTATGATTCACGTAAAACTGATAATCAGCACTTTTTGAATGTCATATTACAAGAGGCAGTTCCACAAAACGCCCGCCCTCCGCCACTTTCTAGTGTTTTAGCTGGGATGAAAGTGGCGGAACAAACTTCCCAGCAACATATCTGTCTGTTAGGTTAAAAGAACCAGATTTTATACAATGACGTTTATCACAAGGTAAATTTAAGAAATAATTCATTCATTGTCACATGTCAGCTCAAAAGTCAATTATGTATATCAAAATATACCCAAGCATAAATAAATCCTCCAATCTAACGATTGTGCCCGCTTACACGTGCAGTGAAGAAGTTCCAGATGATAAACTAAGACCATAGTGCAAAATAAATAAGCTAAGCATAAAAGGAACTACTAATAACAGTAACAAGACGACCAGTCACCACAAGCAGCACCCGTTCACGAGCATAACGCGAAGATCAGCCATTACGTCCTTCGCCATATTTGAGGGAAGGAGGTAAATCGACTCCAATGACGAACTTGCTGCCAGTTTTTGAGGGCAATAAATATAAATATCTATTATCAAGTGCTCTAGCTAGTAGACTCACACGCAAGCGAAGTGGCAAGTATGCGTGAATACTAACAAAGAAATCATCCTCGATGTCCGTACGAAACACCATGACGCTTACTTACATTACCATAACTAAATATTTAGATAATCATTGATGATATTATTCCATTTATAATATCAACATTGATATTTCCGATTTTTTTCCATGTTTATTAAGAAACGCATGGAGTTTCCGTATTGTAATTTCTATATTTGGAATGTTAAAAAAACCTGGTGACTAAGATTGTTTCTGTTTTTTTTTTCGCCATTTCATTAGACTAGCGTTAATTATTCGCCGTATTTGATTGATGTGTTCGCGTATACGCTTATTTATTTAGTATTTGTTTCTGTACATCTATGGTATGGAAGTTTTGGTCTTGATTCTGTACAAAATCCGGGTTTTGAGTGGCATATATACTACAGTAAAAATAACTTAAATACTCTGAGTAAATAACGTCATTTGATAACAATTTTATAGGCATTAACGCGTATCTACGATTGTATTGAGACACATGGTTGCCCTCAACAGAATCTCTCTAATGTTATATTGTCTCAATTCCTTTTTATGTTGGTAATTAACCACGTGATTTGATGTACAAACGCCAGCGGGTCAAGCTACCCGAAACTGTCAATTTTTCCCAATGAACCTTGAACCTAATACTTTAGGAAAATGTCGAAAATCTATCAAAGAAATCTGACAGATTGTAGTAGCTTGATGTGCAGGCGTCTGTACATTTTATGCGAGAAAATTTCCTCGTAAATTAGTTTAACGGTTCAAACAAAACACAGTAAGTTAAGAAGGTTTTATTCAAACACATTAAATAATTTACACTATTACATCAATCATCATTTTCCTAAATAAAAAAAAAAAAAACATACATAATATCTACTCATAACTAGTTGGATGTACGGAGTAATCTTTAGATTTTCTAATCCGATTCCAAACTTATTTCCGAGTGTCAAACACTATAATTGCAAAGTTTCAATGGAATCATTTTTGCCTATACAGCGAGCGAAGTCACGGGTTAAAGCTAATGAGAGCATTAAACAATTCATTCGTTCGCAAACATGTCTGCCGATTAAAACATCATGGGCTTAGGTCATTGTCAGCAACAAGGCGCGCGATGTCAGATTATTCAAATCGGAACTTCGAACAAATGACTTATCCATATTTCGTATTCTTAGAATATTCATAAAAGGAAATTTCCGTTTATAAATATTGCCGAAGTCAAGGGGATTTTGTGTATCAAAAATAATAATCTAAATAATATATGTTTTATGTCACCGGAACTATTTCCTTCCGTGATTGGAAAAAATTATAATGTCATAGAAGAACATTGTATATTTAGCAAAATATGTCTTTAATCATGACTTGAATTGTTTTTATTTTTCTATTTCTTGGGTACTTACTTATTTTTAAAGAATCCTTACTAATATTATAAAAGTGAAAGTCAAAGTGAGTTTGTTTGTTTGTTACCTCTTCACGCCTAAATAGCTAAACCGATTTTAATGAATTTTGGTACAGAGATAGTTGGAACCCTGGAGACGGTCATAGGCTATTTTTTTTAATAAAAGGGAGAAAGAGAGATGAAAAGGGAAACTTAGCTTTGCTATTACAATAAATAACGCGCAAGGGCAAAAACTACAGGTGACAGGTACCTGCAAATCAGAAAAGGGGAACTGTGTTACCCCGAATTTAACGCGAGCGATGCCGCGGACAAAAGCTAGTCTATTATAAATTTGTTATCTGTTTAATAAAGTTACGGAATCGTAATTACTTTTATTTTACAACAGAATTAGCAATTTCCATGCAAATAATGATAATATTAAACTCAGAAAACACCCAAACTCATACAAAATGTCGCGTTTTTATAAAAAATGTGTGTATTAAGTCTATGATTGCTGTTTAACATTTTATTTCGTCTCAAACGTGATACCTTTCGTGAATATTAAATAGATTTTAGAGGCCCGGTCTAGCGAAATAGATTGAAGTCATCTTAAATTCTGTTCTGTAGGGTTACCATGACATCTTATAGCAGTTCTTATTCCTGTGTGAGAAAGAGATGGTGCTAGACAAACTCTATAGCTCTGTCTCTTTCCCTCAGTGGAATAAGTTCTGTTTCAAGACGTCATGGTAGGGTAGCTGATCTACAAAATTTTGTAATAGTCCTGCTTATACGTATATAATATTATAAACGCGAAAGTTTGTATGGATGGATGGGTGTATGGTTGTTTGTTACTCTTTCACGCAAAAACTACTGAATTGATTTTAATGAAACTTTACAATAATAGATATAGCTTACACATCAGCATAACACATAGGTTACAATGCATAAAGACATATTGTATATTCTATTACCACGCGAGTGAAACTAGTTACTCATATTCCCTAAATATGGGGATGACTGGTAAAGACAGAGTCAGTATTATTACCATTATTTTTGTAATATTGTCGCCGGGCGTTGATCTCAAACTGATTCCTCCCTGATATGTTGGTGCTGACTAAAACACGATTTTAAGAAAGGGAACAAACACAATTTCGTTTTGTGTGTGTGTGTTTACAATTCTTTCTTCCACTAAACGGCTTGACCGATTTCAATGAAACTTTTTTTTGTACTATGTGGGGTCATCTAGATGGTATTAGTTAGACGCGGTTGGTGATAACGTCAGCGATAGATATACGAAATTCATGTGAGGTCGCGAGCTAGCATTATTTATAGAATAATTGATGTATTTATTCAATTTGTTTAGAAAGAAGATATATTAGATTAGATGTATATAAGATATTTTTTTGTTATGTATGTAGGTCAAGGTTAAGACCATTTTTAGAGTTTAGCGATACTAATTGCTTTACCTAAATATGATGTTACTAGCCTAAAATATTAACCTAATTTATTAATCGATTATGGTATTATCAAAAATGATATTGGTAATTAAGGCACAATTAACAAAATTAATCTCAAATTGATAATGTTTTATAGAATTAATAAATTATTAACGACTCTTGTTTTGTCGCAAAAACCGGTACTACGTTTTCTTATTTGCAAGATTGTCGGTGATCTAATATCAATAAATAAACATGATTTTATTTCAGTTTAAGATACAGGTGCATTTAAGGCGCTGTACAAAGCAAACACTTCGTAAAACGTCTAGATTTTCGTCGCAAAGTTAGCCGTATCTGTACATGCCACTAGCCAAAAAAATTACCGTGTATAGTTCAATACATGAAGTAAAGACTTAAACAAAATTAGTTTACAAAAGTGGTCTAGTACTACGAAAAAAAATGTTTAAAAAGACCACGAAAATTTTTTTTTCGTCTCGAAGTTCTCAATTTTTTCAGCGACAACCATCATATTTTTTATATTTATAACAAAGGAAATTTTATACACTAAAGAGATTCTAAAATTTTTCAAACACGGAACTGAATTTTTTTATATTCAATTAAAACTGCAAAATGACCTACATTTTGGCGGACATGATATTCAAATAAAATCAAACACTGAAATATTTTCGACCTTATTTCTATTCTTTCGATACAATACTGTCGTGTACTTGTGTCAGACGATGCCCAGTAGGCAGCTAGCCTCACTTCCGCGAATACCTAAAGATTATTTTGTTACCGCGCCTTTATAAAGAATTCATTTTGACATGTTCAGTTTCATTTAAACATCCTATATTTTATGACCTTTATAGCGCATTTTAATGTTTTAATTTAATCATAATAATATTCATAACGACTGGCGACGGTTCTGTAGAATTCCATGTTTTTTATACCACTTAATGGGTTTTTTCTTGACGATTTTCAGGTTTTAACTGACTAGACCTAGCAATACAGGTTTAAGAGTTGATGGAGGAATGTCTGATGACCTGTCACTGCTTGTAAGTTATGACATATCATTAAATTCACACGTGTACATTCTTGTGTGATACATAGGAACACGACTTTTGCCAAACATAGGCTCTGTTCAGTTGTTTAGAATCCAAGACATGGTGGGACAATGTCCAAAATGACTCTGTGCAATAAAGAGTATCAGAATACACGATAATTGGTTGTCTTTTATTTAATTACTAGCTTTTGCCCACGGCTTCGCTCGCGTTTAATTCGGGGTAACACAGTTCCCCTTTTGTTGATTTGCAGGTACCGGCTACTTGTAGTTTTTGCCCTTGCGCTTTTTTATTGTAATAGCAAAGCTAAGTTTCCCTTTTCATCCCTTTTTCTCCCTTTTATTTTAAAAAATGCCTATGACCGTCTCCAGGGTTCCAACTATCTCTGTACCAAAATTCATTAAAATCGGTTTAGCCATTTAGGCGTGAAGACGTAACAAACAAACAAAAAACTCACTTTTACTTTTATAATTTTATAGTAAAGATGCACACACAAAATAGTTGAAAAGACATTATATTAAGACGCAGCACAGCAGCTCTTTTACAGCTTATTTCATTAGATTTCTTTATCTTTATTCTTTTTATTATCTGATTTGCTAATACTTCTGTAAAACGGACTAGCTGTATGCCAAAGTACATTTTATAGTATTTTACGCGACTAATAATATGTTATAATATAATTGTTTGAATATTTTATATGCATTTTAATCAAAGTAAAAGTCAAAGGTTTTTATTTGTTAAACATAGGTGTAAAAGGTGTAAATATAAAGTAGGTATCTCCATGTTTTGCCGTAAGCGGCGTACAAATATTTAACAAAATTAAAATTCAATTACAAAAGGGTTAGCAGCAAGCTGCCTTAAAAATTACAAATTAAATTTAACATTTTTTTATTCTGTAGGTAATAGATTATTTAATATTGTTAAGAAACATCAACATTAATTTTATTAATGTGGCACTTACATCCACGTATTAAAAATCACTCGGAGCTTTGAAAATAATACCTAATATTCGTTGTAATGGTCAATTAAAACCTTGAAAATTTTTTTTTTTTTTATGAATGGCTTCTCGCAGTTCAACCAAGGAGGTTGTCGTCTGCTTAACCGGGCGAATCCTGTGGATGCCTTAAAAATTAAGACCTCTAGCCAGGGTCCTTGAAATTTTGTACCTAGATTCTTTATATATATCTATTCTGCTACTAGTCCGATATTAAAATCCTTACTATCCTTACTAATAGTGAGTTTGTTTGTTACCTCTTCACGCTTTAATGGCTAAATCGATTTTGATGAATTTTGGCACAGAGATAGTTGGGAACCAGGAGACGGACATAGACTATTTAAAAAAAAAGTGGGATATGAGGGAGAACGAGGGAAGAAAAGGTAAAACTTAGCGTTGCTATTACAAATCAATAAGGCGCAAGGGAACTGTGTTACCCCGAATTTAATGCGAGCGAAGCCGCGGGCAAAAGCTAGAAAGATCATAAGGAGTTTACTAATGATAGAGAATACAATACATCGTTTTCAGATGCTTTTGGCTCGAGGGCCAACAATGTATGTAGGTACGCAGAACAATGTCCTTTATTAATAGCAGTATCTGTTATAAACAAGTCAGAGTAATGACTTATGTCATTATTTAAGATACGATTTTTAACCGACGAAAACAAAACGACATGTACCTTTTTTATGTAAGTATACAATAACTATTTATTATATATAACTTTTTATTCTGTAGTTATTTATTTCTTGAAGTAAGAACTGTCAAAAGTAGAATCCTTAGCTTAGTTTTCTTAGATAGCTCTCATTTCGTTTAAATTCTTGTTGATTGCATTACAAGTTTGCATAAGTAAGAACTTAAACTCAAGTTATTACTTTTACTTGACTATAGATACGGTTGTTAGTGTTTATTAAAATTTGTGAAGTAAAGAAGCAAAAGAATGATTCATCATCTGCCTAGCCATTTTCCAACTGTTTTGGTCAGCTTCCAGTCTTACTGAATGCACCTGAATACCAGTATTTTAATCCTAGCCTTGGTAAGACTGGTGGTCAGACTTTGGGCCACTGACTAGTCTGACTACCTGCAACGACGGCCATTTTTTTCAAATGTCCCTTGTCTCCTTCTACGGGGCATCTTCACAAGTTGTTGACTCGACGACCACTAGCGGCGCAAAGATAATTTTATCACTAAATACTTATATCTATTTGCACATATTACGAGTCAAACAAATAAACTGACTAATTGAAATGCAGTCAATGTTACATTATCTATTTAAATTGAAATTAATGAAGTATGCGGCAAAGTCATTCCTCTTAGTATCTGTTGTAATTTTCTTACCTAATACGTAATCCTTAGATACTATATAATATATTTTATATAATTATATTGTTTATAATATTGTGAAAGCGAAAGTGAGTTTGTTAGTTTGTTACGTCTTCACGCCTCAATGGCTAAACCGATTTTGATGAATTTTGGTACAGAGATAGTTGGGACCCTGGAGACGGACATGGGCTATTTTGTTTAAAAAAAAGTGAAAAATGAGGAAGAAAGAGGGAAGAAAAGGGAAAAATTAGCTTTGCTATGACAATGAATAAGGCGCAAGGGCAAAAACTACAGGTAGCAGGTACCTACAAATCAGGAAAGGGGACCTGGTTTAACCCTGAATTTAACGCGAGCGAAGCCGCGGGCAAAATCTAGTAGTAATATCATAATGGCCTATAACTATAGGCTGGTATTATTATATATTTGGTACCGTTTTTCAGTAGTAATAACAAGCATATCTAATATTTAGAAAAAAGAACCAATCAGTTCAGCCAGGTTTCAGGTTCACTAACGTAGACTCGTCTTTCATGAGACACTGTTTAAATGTTACAAAAAATACCTCCCCACATACTACAACTGAATGAGACGAAATTAAAATCTTGAATAAAACGCACACTATGAAGGCAAGCATATTATAAGTTGGGGGTTATAATTATGATAGAATGCTTGGCTCAATGCTGGTCCTAGTCCACAACCATAGCATAGGGGTAAATTCATTGATTAGCATCTAAAGTTATTGTGGCAGCTGCAGAAGATTGTCCTCAATCAATTTCCCCGTATTGTGTAAATTTACAGCTCATAATTATGTTAGTACTATGGACTATGATTGAGTCGAATACGCGGTGGTTGGTGTTGTGTATATTATGCTTACTTTTTCTCGCTGATGGTAGCGGCTGACTCTAGACCAGAGATGGCGAACAAATGGCACGCGTGCCAATGACGGCACGCGACACAACGATTTGGGCACACAAACAATTTGAATCATATTTTTATCTTCCTATCATTTTTTAAGTGCCGGAGCGATTCATTATTTTCAGAGATGAATAAAATTAATTCGCTTAGAAACCGTTTAGCGATGACTCTAGTACTCTATTAGTCAGCAAAAAAAGTTTCGAATTGATAATAATTATTTTCCTAATACAATTACTCAGTCAAAATTATTTGAAGGCACGTCTGTGGCCTCATTCAACATTTCTTTAGGAAAAATGGCACGTTGGTCCATCAAGGTTCGCCACCCCTGCTCTAGAACAACGAAGCAGTCTTTAACTGTCATTTGAAAATAGAATTCATACCTTATGAAGTTTGGTCGGTCAACAAGTCTACTGTTACGAATACTTAACTAACCGTTATAGCAATGACAATCGTTTCATAAAAGTCGGTTGAGTGCACTCTTGAAATAACAGTGAGATTATTGAATTGTAATGAGGAACTGTTAAAATAGGTGTTATTTACTTTGCACACGATTGTTATAAAGTGGGCCGAGCATTTGGCTAGTAATGATTCTTTGTACTCATCAAGCAGTCTTTTATAATTAATACTAGCTAGGGCCCGCGGCTTCGCCCGAGTGATATAAAAAATGTATCCTATGTGTTATTCCAGACTATAATCTACCTCTGTGCAAAATTTCATCAAGATCCGTTCAGCCATTTTGACGTGAAAGAGTAACAAACATCCTCACAAACATTCACATCTATACTATAATATAATATAATATATATTTTATATAAATATATTATATATTTATATATTTTATATATAATATTATAAAACTGAAGAGTTTGTTTGTTTGTTTGTTTGAACGCGCTAATCTCAGGAACTACTGGTTCGAATTGAAAAATTCTTTTTGTGTTGAATAGACCATTTATCGAGGAAGGCTTTAGGATATAAAACATCGCGCTGCGACTAATAGGAGCGAAGAAATAATGGAAAATGTGAAAAAAACGGAGAAAATTCTTCATCTTTGAGGGCTTCCGTTGCGTGCGCTGCGAAAACGGTTCAATAAAGAAAAAAATATACGAAACCCTTCGTACGTTGTACTTCGCACATGGCGTTTTTTTTTTAAAATATTCTGTAGGCCTCGAATAGTTCACAAAAACATTGCGAATTCGACGTTTGGGCTCATTACCATTTCCAGGCAATATATTATTACATTATGCAGAATTTTAAGAAATCAATAAATATTTTATTTTGGCTACTTTAGCTAAAACTTTTGTTTTTATTACAGTTACTACCTTTCGCCGGCGGCTTCGCTCGCGTTAAATTCGGTATAACACACCAAGCAGACCTGCAGTTTTTGCTCTTGCGCCTGATTGATTTGTAAAAGCAATGCTAAGTTTTCCCGTTTCTTCCCTCGTTCTCCCTCATATCCCACTTTTTTTAAATAAAAATCAAAGCCTATGTCCGTCTCCTGGTTCCCAACTATCTCTGTACCAAATTTCATCAAAATCGGTTTAGCCATTAAAGCGTGAAGAGGTAACAAACAAACAAACAAACTCACTTTCGCTTTTATAATATTAGTAAGGAAAGGATGTTCGGAGGCCTTGTAACTGTTGCTGTATTTAAAATGTTTGCTAAACAATAACGTGTATGTAAACAGTTTGTTCATTAACTAATAGACTTAGTGCTTATTTGTTGTTCATTAAGATTAGCTGCCTATTAATAATGATTGTATTGACAGTGGTCATGCATGTTATTTGACATTGGCTGTACGCCGCGGTATTTTTTTTTTTTGGAATGAGTTTCGACCTATGAGTTTGTCATCTAATAAAAAAAACAAATTTACTACCCAAATGGCCGCATCTTTTGAGTGCGTAGACTCTTAGACTTAGAGGGTTGTTTTTATACAGCTCCAAGGGACTTGAGTATTCGGTTTTAATTTCAACTGCATACCTTTACGTTCTTTACGTTTCATCAATTTTATTTATTAATTACTAGCTTTTGCACGCGGCTTTGCTTGCGTTAAATTCGGGGTAACTGAACTGTTCCTGATTTGCAGGTACTTGCTAGCTGTAGTTTTTGCCCTTGCGCCTTATTTATTGTAATAGCAAAGCTAAGTTTTCTCTTTTCTTCCCTCTTTTTCACTCGTTTATCACAAATAAAAAATAGCCAATGTCTTTCTCCAGGGTCCCAACTATCTCTGTACCAAAATTCATCAAAATCGGTTTAGCCATTTCGGCGTGAAGACGTAATAAACAAACAAACTCACTTTTGCTTTTTTTGCGTAAGGATTATTAATAAATTATTAGCTATTATTTATTGTAAGAAGTCAATTAATGTTTAAAAAAATCAGTTACTCCACATGGCAGTCATCTAATAAATATTGATAAGAGTTTTCTATGTAACTTGAGGGGTCAACGAACGGTACGAAGCACTTGCCCAAATATCACACGACGTATTTTTATTAATCAAGAATTACTCATCTATTGAGGTTACGAATACATAGAAATTATGTATTAGAGATAGTATAATGTCTAAGGTCGCGAGTAAGACAAGAAACAAATACTTTTAAGACATTTCCGTTGTCTAAACAAGACGGGACCAAAATGGTGCCAAATGTAGTCCTTTAATTTAGTTCGTCTGTCGATAGGTGATCACCAGAGGTCGGAATTAGATAGAGTTTTTTATTTTTTTATTTAAACATTGCTTCACACTAGGAATTTCTCCTATATCGTGGGTGCGTTTACGAACATTTAAACTCACATACACAAACAGCCAGACCCAGAACAACTATCTGTAGGCCATACAAATATTTGTTCCGTGCGGGAATCGAACCCGCGACACGCAGCGCAGCAGTCGATCGCTCAGCCACTGCGCCAACCGTGCCGTCAATCAAATCAAATCCTATATATACATAGATGTTAATATAGATCTTCCCAGGATTTCTAATAAAAAATCCCGTGTGGCCAACAATATTACAGATAAATAATAATAAAAACAATATTCGTTTCTTTTTTTATTTATTCAATCAGGGGATTTTTTCTGCTCTACAAAATTAATCCCGGTATTTGAGGCATATCTATATTATTATTTCGCTGTATGAAATCAGTGTAAGTATTTAAAAAGCTCTACCTAATTCCGACCTCTGGTAATCACTGATCACACATTACATAGCACGTTAAGCTGTTGGCACACTGTTGGTCCCGGCTGTTATTTTTAGATATTTGACAAACGTTACAGGTGGTCAGTGGCCTGAAAGTCAGACAACCAGTCTTACCAAGGGGTATTAACCCAATACTAATGCAAATGACGATAGGTATTGGGGTATTTAGCTAAACCAATAAGTTATTGGTGCCGGGGTTGCTGGTTGTACGAAAGAGATACCGCGATCCCGGGGAATATGGGTAGGTTTTAGTCAGTACAAGTAATTCCCCTTGCTCCGCCCACCGCGGGGGAAGTTATTTGATGGTTTCCCATCCGCAAAAATGAAAAAAGTAAGTAAGTCTTTGGTGACTGGATCAGTCGATGATTATCCGACTAAGCTTAGGTCAACCAGCAAAACACACCAAGATTTTACTCACCGAGAATTTTCTTGAATTTATATTTATAAAGAGACTATTTACGGAGGTGAATAGTATAGTATGTTAGATGGCGATCCAACGGAAGAACAGATTTTTTATTTTTTATTAAATAGATAAATTTAGATACAATTTTCATAATAATTTATACAGTTTCTGAATATGAAAATAAAACTATATGCCATTAAAATATTGCCACAGTGTTATTTGCCTAAAAATTAAATTAGCATGGTATATTTAAATAGCGTGTTATTTCGGTTTAACCATATTTGTTTTTGGTCTACAAAAAGTATATATTCTAGTGCCATGCCACTATATTTGTGCATGTAACTTTATTTAGTTTGATTTACACCTACCTGTAAAAACTGCATTTGCATGTACCTACAGAATAAATTATACTGCGTGCTTCGTTCTCGATATATGTATTTACCATGCAGCTTTCTCGATTCACTCGGCAACTGACGCAATTTTTCAGAGCTAAAATTATCTGTCAGTGTAAGTATGCATTATCTGTGTCCTTACGTGAACTGTCATTCCTTTCGTTTGCGCGGCAACTGATACTGTGTTCTACGAAATAATAAAGTAAATTTAAGTTTTAGAAAGTGAAAATTGTGCATAATATACCACAACTATGCCTAAAAGGCGGCATGAAGAAAAAGAATTACAATACTACAAAAAGAAAATAAGAAAAATCGAACGAAAAATGAAACGCCGCCGCCGTGGTCGTAGTCGGGATGACTATAAAAGTGGAAGCGATACTTCAATTTCTAGTATTCCAGGTAATAAAAAGTTGTCTTGTGATTGCTATTATACGGTACGGCTACTGGCTTTCATAGCAGTTAAAGCCACAAGGTTTTTTCATAACCTTAGTACCGTATGAGACGGGTGGTGTACGAGATACATCGACGTGCTCACTGGACTCGGGTCGTATACGAGATATACGGACGAGATCCTTAGATGCGGGTCGTATACGAGATATACGGACGAGATCTGTAAACCTTATGTGAAGCCCGTGAGGCTTCAATAAGCAGTTTGTTAGCGATCACTTGTACACTTTCCAGTGGTATGATTTTTGTCTTTCAGATTACAATACTGATAACACTTCGAACGAGGTCGAAATCATAGAAACATTACCACGTGATATGTCACCAGCAGGACCTATGACAGACCCGGTTCCAGAAGAATCTGAACCACCGATTGCAGAAAATTCTACCTCAACTACAGTGGTGGATCCTGAGCCTACGTCAGAAATGCCAACAATAAGTTCCGAGGTACTTTTAGCACTGGGCGATCTCATGCCAGATAAACCTGTATATGGTCCCACTATAAACAGTGACTTGGCTCGTATTTGGAGCAATATTTTGAAAAATGGTCTTCTTAAAGAGACAAAACAAAAATTAATGGAACAATTGATCCCAGAAAATGTACCTTTATTAAAAGCACCAAAGCTTAATCCAGAAATTTCTGCTTCAGTAAGTGATAATATTGTCAGCAGAGACAAAAAGATAGAGTTGGAACAAAACCAGCTAGGCATTGGACTGTCTATAATCAGTAATGCAATATCATTGTTGATAAATAATGATACAGTGGACAGATTAAAATTGATCTCACTACTTAGTGATGCTGGAAGGATCTTGACAGATCTACATTTGGTACAGACGAAATCAAGAAGAAACTTAATTTTCCCAGTTATAGACAAAAAGTTTTATGATGCTATCAAAGATGTGGAAAGAGATGAGTATATATATGGAGTTAATCTTAGTGACAAGATCAAAATTTTGAAAACATGCCAACAAAGTGGACAGTCTATCAAGAAACCTACATTCAATCAATACAACAATAAAGCAAATCATAAGGGAAACTCACAAGGTCCTCCTCGCTACAATCAGAGGACATCAGCGAGGTACGGACCCAAAAAGAGCCAGTCCTCAATACAGGCCCGGAGACATCACGGCCGCTATTATCAGTCCACTACCAAGAAAACCAAAGCCTCACAGGAGAAGCCTCCTGCTCGCACATAGAGGTAAGTCATGCTGGAAGGCTGACACATTTTTTATCTTGCTGGAACCGAATTTGCAAAGATAAATCTATACTTAATTATATCAAAGGATACTCGATTACCTTTGTACAGAAACCTTATCAGAATTCAGCGACTCTCACCCGTTCAGTAATATCATCTGAAGAAAATACTGATATGCATACTGCTATCAGCAATTTATTAAAATTGGGAGCTATATCCCCTTGCATGCCATGTAAAGACCAGTTTATCTCCCCTATATTTTTGATTCCAAAACCTAATGGTACAAAAAGATTCATACTAAACTTAAAGTCATTGAATAAATATGTAGAAACATCCCATTTTAAAATGGAGGACTATAGGACAGCAATAGCTTTACTCTCTCCAGGTGATTACATGGCAAAAATTGATTTAAAAGAATCATATTTATTAGTAAATATAAATCCACAGTATAGAAAATACCTACGTTTCCAATATGATAAATTATACGAATTTAAGGCCCTCCCTTATGGCCTATGCTCTGCACCTAATATTTTCACAAAAATTATGAAGGTTGTAGTGACACATCTAAGAGGAAAAGGTTACAAGTCAGTTCAATACCTAGATGACCTACTATGTATAGGATCTTGTTATCAGTCATGTTTACAAAATGTTCAAGAAACAATAGCTCTCTTAAAGTGCCTGGGATTCGTTATAAATTTTGATAAAAGTATATTAATACCATCACAGTCTTGCAAATTTCTAGGTTTTGTGTTTGATACAAAAAATATGACATTACAATTGCCCATAGACAAAGTATCAAATATTAAAAAATCTGTTCAGAAGTACTTAGATCTTGATAGCTGTTTTATAAGAGATCTGGCAAAATTAATTGGAATACTAATTGCAGCCTGTCCAGCTACCACATATGGTTGGCTTTACACAAAATATTTAGAACATCACAAGTACCAATATTTAGTTAAAAACAATGAGAATTATGATGTAAAAGTAAATTTACATTCTGATATAAAATTAGATTTGCAATGGTGGAATGATAATATTAGTACAGTATGTAAAAGTATTGCTCATCATAAACATGATATTGAACTGTTCACTGACGCATCCATGACTGGATGGGGTGCTGTTTACAAAAATAAAAGAGCACATGGCTTCTGGAGTGAATTTGAAAATACATACCATATAAACTATTTGGAACTACTGGCAATATTTATGGCACTAAAAGTTTTTGTAAAGGATAAGCAATACCTTAACATCCTGTTGCGTGTGGATAATAAGACTGCAATATCTTATGTGAACAGAATGGGTGGTACTCAGTTTCCACATTTAAATAACCTGGCCAGATCCATATGGCAGTGGTGCGAAGAAAGACATATTTGGCTAGTTGCCTCCTACATTAAGTCTAGTGAAAATAAAGAGGCTGATGAAGAGTCGCGAAAAATAAATCCAGATACTGAATGGGAGTTAAATACTGTGGCGTTTCAACAAATTGTATCTGTGCTGGGTGAACCTGAAATAGATTTATTTGCATCCCGCACTAATGCTAAATGTATTTCTTATGTTTCTTGGAAACCAGATCCAGAGGCAATGAATATTGATGCTTTTACTTTGTCTTGGACAGAATATTTCTTTTATGCCTTTCCTCCATTCAGTTTAATATTAAAATGTTTACAAAAAATTAAAAATGAGAAGGCAACAGGTATTATGGTCATGCCTCACTGGCCATCACAACCTTGGTACCCTTTAATGCAGACTATGCTTATCTCAAAACTTATATATTTTAAACCTCAAAAATATCTTTTATATTCTCCTTTCAGAGAGCATCATCCTCTTCATCATCAACTCACCTTGATTGCAGGAATATTATCAGGCAAGCTTGGCTAAAAAGAGCTATTCCCCCAACATCAATAGATGTCATGTTTGCATCCCTTTCACATAATACACTAAAACAATATAATGTTACATATAAAATTTGGTGGACCTTCTGTCAGGAACATGGTATAAACCCATTCACTCCATCTATACCATTTGTTATGTATTTTCTAACAAAATTATTTGACTCTGGGGCTGCCTATGGTACTCTTAACTCACATAAGTCAGCTCTATCCTTGATAATAGGCTCTAAAATTGGGGAGGATGATCGTATTAAGAGGCTCTTTAAAGGTTTCTATAAGTCAAGACCACCATTAGCAAAATACCAAAGAATGTGGGATCCAAATAATGTTTTAAGTGTATTAACCAACTGGACCCCCAATATGACATTAAGTTTTGAATGTATATCAAAGAAACTGGTGGTTTTGCTTGCATTAAGCACAGCTCAACGGGCACAAACCTTGTCATTAATAAAAATATCTAATATAATACAGAGTGAAAGTTGTGTCAATATTGCCATTACTGATACGACAAAAACTTCGGCTGCGGGAAGAACTCAGCCTAATCTTTTCCTACCCTTTTTTGAAAAACCTGAGATTTGTCCAGCCAGAACATTGTGTGATTACATGAGATTTACTAGAGAGATAAGAGGTCATAATGACTACTTGTTTTTATCACTTAAAAAACCCCATAAACCGGTTTCGGCTTCTACTATTGGTAGATGGATTAAGAATACTCTTTCAGACTGCGGTATTGATACGCGTGTCTTCTCAGGTCATAGTACACGACACGCCTCTACATCCAAGGCTAAATCAAAAGGAATTTCATTAGATGTAATAAGACAGACTGCTGGTTGGACAAATAACTCATTAACATTTGCAAAATTTTATAACCGGCCAATTTTAAATTCAGGTGAATTTGCCCATGCTGTGCTTAATGTATAATAATATAATTATTAATTAGTTGGTAGAAAACAGATTGTTATGCACCAAAAAAGGCTGATTAATAACATAATGACTGATTGTTAATTAAGTTTAATTATTGAAAAGAATTTAAGATGTTTATGAATAAAACGCTGTTGATTTAAAAAATAAAAACATTTATTTTAAAGGACAAGGAGTCAGGGTCATCTCAACTTTACCATCTCTCTAAACATCTGCATGGTAAATACATATATCGAGAACGAAGCACGCAGTATAATAGATGATCAAACGAACTTACCTGAGTGAAGTTCGATCATTATTATACGAAGTGCTTCGTTCGAAGATATATGTTCCCTACCCACCTCACCCCAGGTAAAATTGAGATAACCTTGCAAGAATCTAAAAAGAATGACAGTTCACGTAAGGACACAGATAATGCATACTTACACTGACAGATAATTTTAGCTCTGAAAAATTGCGTCAGTTGCCGAGTGAATCGAGAAAGCTGCATGGTAAATACATATATCTTCGAACGAAGCACTTCGTATAATAATGATCGAACTTCACTCAGGTAAGTTCGTTTGATCATCTATTATACGTGATAGATAATGAATCCTAAAAACTATTAAACACGGCCGATCTCATCTCGGCGTCATGGTCAAAAATTTTAATTAAAAAAAAAAACAAAATTATAAAATAAATAAATATCTTGGGACAACTCACACACGGCTATCTGATCCCAAGCTAAGCAGAGCTTGTGTTATGGTAACCAGACAACTGATATACATACTTATATAATTTATAAATACATACATATTATAGATAAATCACACCCAGACACAGAACAAACAATCATAGTTATTCAATAATAGTTATTCTTTGCTTGGCTTTTTGTAAGAAACGCGAATGAGCCATCAGGGTTAGTAAAAATATCTAAAAAGGTGTTTACATAATAATATTTTGTGCTAAGCAACTTTTACAAAATATTATAATAATCAAAATAAATAAAATATCAAAATAATGTATAGAAATTGATATCTATGGTTAGATTTTATATAGCCTATTGACAATGATAATCTTTGCCTATTATTTTGTTTTGAATAATCCATGCAATGTCCAAACCAATTAACAACTACAGTACTTTCACAAGTTATTATGTCTTGTGACTGCGATCTTTTCTTGTTTTCATGACATTTAAAAAAGGCTGTTGAAATAAATGCTTTGAGTTTGAGTTTGATTTTTTTTTATGAACTGAAAAAATACTATTATCCAATAGTATTTGTTTTTTAAACTCGTTATTGTTTTGAGCTTTCACAGAACATGACTCTAGCCTGCATACGTTATGTAGTAGATACTTCTGCATTTCTGCAATTATGCTCCAAGTATATTATTATATTTCTTTAGTTAAAATATATATATTGTGTGATATTAATATTAATAAAACACGTGAAATACAATTATAATAATATTTTATTTGGCGACATTCAGCTGATTGACGCAAGTAATTATGACTAATTTAAGAAAATGTTTTGTTTTATTAATTTTAAAGACTTATGGAATATTAGTGTATATTTCGTGACCTCAATGACATAATAATTATTAATTATAATAGTTATATATACTCTTCAGGAAAATTACTAATGAATTAATAAAGTGCAAAGTATTTGTTGGTCATTTTACGTAATGCATGCATTTCATTAAGGAAAATATAATCATATTAAATAAAATTAAAAACTCCTACAAAAAAATTACAAGTAGGATATGGTCGCAATAGGTAATTAAAAAAAATGTTAACAAAAATTAACCTACCTAATAAAAGAATCACATAAAATCACTTCCAATCATACAAGAGAAAAATCCACAGAAAAAAAAAACACTAGTTACAGCACGTTTACGACGCGATTAGTACGATCTGCGCGCGCGCATAAATTCGACTGACCGATCTATGGCACATTACCATACCTATATACTACTAGCTAAACTTTCGGACAAAATCTACTGACGCAGAACAACACCATTTAATTTTTTTTTTTACAAAACATAGAAATACATGTTATTTTTATTTTAAGACTAGCTTTTGCCCACGGCTTCGCTCGCGTTAAATTCGGTATAACACAGTACCTGCTACCTGCAGTTTTTGCCCTTGCGCCTTATTGATTTGTAATAGCAACGCTAAGTTTTCCCTTTTCTTCCCTCGTTCTCCCTGATATCCCACTTTTTTTAAATAAAAATAAATAAATTAGCCTATGTCCGTATCCTGGTTCCCAACTATCTCTGTACCAAAATTCATCAAAATCGGTTTAGCCATTAAAGCTAAAGCGAAGAGGTAACAAACAAACAAACTCACTTTCGCTTTTATAATATTAGTAAGGAAGTAAGGATTAATACCGGGCAGGTATTCAATCTCAAAAAATAAAATCTACATACATTATTTTAAAGCATTTAAGGATACCCAATTTATATTTATTTTAAAGCTTGATTATAAAACGAGTATAATTACCATTAACTCAACCAACTAAATTTTAGGATAAAATCTACTGCTTAACAATAAGATTTAATGATTTAGTATTTTAAATTAAATCTGACCCGTAATAGGTATTTTCTATCGTTACAAGGATTTTCCATATAGTAAAATTTATTAATTCAATCTATGGTACATAACCATATGTGGACTCTGATATTAACTTTCGTGCGTAAGCACTTAAGCTGTGTCTATTAAACCAGTTACAGTTTGATCTCTAAACTCCATGTTATATTTCTTACAACCTTTGTAACTATGTATTTTAATGTTAATGTCAACTAGTAAACACTTCTTTGTCATAGGACATTCAGACTGACCTCTTTTGCGGAGACCCAATGGGCGGACCGGCGGGAGAGTCAGACTTTTACTAACTAAAACCTACCCATGTTTCTTCTTTTGCCTTTTATGTTCCGGGGCCGCGGTATCTTTTTAAAACACCCGCAACCCCGGGCTGTGTGGATCTTGATGGAGGAAGACGAGACAGCAGCAGCACTGCCCAGTAGTTGCCTCATACAGGGCAAAGTTCTTCATTAGCCCAGGTATTCTCTGCGAGATCGTCAGTAACACCAAGGTATTGGCGACTTCTGTCAGGGAACTGGGGCTGACCAAATGATTTTCGCGATTTAGACGTGCACCTTGAAGTTACAGACACCAGCCCGTATAAACAAAACAATAGTGAACTACATTTTGGCGGACATGATAATCAAATAAAATCAAACACCGAAATATTTTCGACCTTATTTCTATTCTTTCGATGCAATACTGTCGTGTACTTGTGTCAGACCATGCCTAGTATGCAGCTAGCCTCACTTCCGCGAATACCTAAAGATTAGCTTGTTGCTGCGCCTTAACACTAGGTATTTCTCCCTTATCGCGGGTGCTTTTACAAACAGGTAGTTTGAGTACTATAAGCGACCTACACAAATGTCCTTTTTTTGGTATTGTTCGTCGTTTCGTTGAGCTCCTTGGGTTATGAGTCGAGCTACACGATAACTGACAAATGCCTGGCTGGACAGGTCCACTCAATATGTGTGGTGCTTTCTTAAAAAGACCATTTCAGACACTATCTGCATAGTCCTCATGTAAGTTGACCAAGATTATTTTGTCTGGAGCTTAAAAGAGACTATGACCTCTGAGTTTGTTTCGGCTGTTTCTTCTCAGAGTAGTCGGGTACGAAACACCAGCCTCATCTAGTTTTAAAAAAAGACGTGTAAAAGTGTTTTTGAAAACCTACTTGCAAAATAAACATCATTTATCAACGGCACGACGGCATGACGGCACGGTTGGCGCAGTGGCTGGGGGATCGACTGCTGCGCTGCGTGTCGCGGGTTCGATTCCCGCACGGAACAAATATTTGTATGACCTGCAGATAGTTGTTCCGGGTCTGGCTGTTTGTGTATGTGAGTTTAAATGTTTGTAAACGCACCCACGATACAGGAGAAAATCCTAGTGTGGGGCAAAGTTTTACTTAAAAAACAAAAAAAAAAACATTTAAACGCACATACATAAACAGCCAGACCCGAAACAACAACCTGTAGGGCATACAAATATTTGTCCCGTACGAGGATCGAACCCTCGATACGCACCGTGCCGTCAAACATAGAGCTAGACACATACAGGGTGTCAACGAACCTTCACGAAGTCGTCACCCCCCATACATTCTTTACATTAAACTAAGTACCTTAACTGACTTTGAGTGAAAAAATACGTTTTACAGAAAGACTCAATTAAACATCATTCAGTAAGATTCAATTAGGTAATTTATTTTTATCTTATATTGTGATGTAGTAATTTAATTCAACAACACATTGTTATAATTATATGGGTTAATACCTGAAATACTTTATAATTAATACTATAAATAAATAATAATAATCAAGTACATTGACTTGGCTCGCGAGGTTGTCGACATGTGGGATGTGGACTCAGCGATCATTGTGCGGAGATTCGTATCTGCCAATGGCTTAATTGCTAAGAACCTCCACCAATACCTAAGGAGGCTCTCGTTAGGGAGCTGGATCAAAGGTCGAGGTTTCTTTCCGGCGGCCTCCAGCCTGACCGCCGGAACTTGGGTTTTTTTTTAATAAATAGGGTAATTTCACACACTTTTTTTAATTTGCCTATTTTTTTACATTTTTACATTATTTAAAATATTCTTAAGTTGTGTTCTAGTATCTTAACAAGGCACGGAAAAGTAACTAAGTTATTTCGTTTTGAACTTCCAAAATTAAATTACATAAGCTTGAACTTCTTGATCAAGAGACTTGTGAGTAAATGACGATCGGATCGACCGATGGAGTTAAGCAACGTTTCTGTAGATGGATTGGTAGACACATTTTGAATGTGAATCTTCCATGATTTCAAGATAGACATCAAATACCGACAGACACAGGTGGGTATGAGTTGGTCTCCATAATGTATTTATTTATACACAAAACACAAATAGTGGAAAAAATATGCAGGGTGGAATTTTGTAATGCCACCTGAAGGGGAAGTACTCTTAATACTTTAGATAGAAAATTTTACTCAAACGAAACATTCCTTTATTTTTGAAAAGAAAAGAAAATTAAATTAATTTAAGATTTCATTGTTTTCCTTTCATTTAACTATGAAGTTTATTAAAGAGATTTCATCCTTATTGACCCTAACGATCGATGCAATTAAAGTACAGGGTGCAACTTTTACAGATTTTAGTCGGTTCGATTACCGTGAGCGGCAAGCGATTTTTTTTTTAAATTATTGAATGCTGTTTTCTTTCTATTCAAAAATAAAGGAATGTTTTCTTTGAGTAAAATTTTCTATCTAAAGTATTAAGAGTACTTCCCCTTCAGGTGGCATTACAAAATTCCACCCTGTATACCTACAGACAAAAAAACACAAAGGTATTTATTTAGAAATCTCATCCAGCAGACCTGTTGTTGTGTGAAACTTAGAAGAAGTACTTACAAAAATGAAGTCCACTCAAATCTACGTGGTTCCTTCTTCAAAATATCATTTCAGATTCCAATCTGCGGTCTAAAATCTGAGGTTCTCATCTAAGTTGACCAAGATTTTTTAATATTAAATACTCTTAACCTTAATTATCGAAAATAGGACGAGCTACACTAAAACAAGCTAATTGTCCGCGAGACGACTCCCGGCCACCGTAGATGCGGGTCTGTGGACGATGAGCAATGGGTAGCTCACCGTCCGTCCGTCCAGTGACGACAGGCTGTGTGGACGGCGCGTTAGTGTTCCACGCGCGCATCAAAGAGATATCAGCAAAGCAGAGGGGCCTGCCAGGGCCACCGCCTGCCGGGGTTGCGGGTTGTTCGAAAGAGATATCGATAAGGACTATGGGATTATGGTCTTTAAATGACACTGTGACCTTTGAGTTTGTTTCGGCGATTTTTTGTCAGAGTACCTACTCAAGTACGAAACACCAGCCTTGACAAAATTCGCCGTGTAAGTGTTAGTAAAAACCAATTAACAAAATATAAATCATTGAATCATATAGGAATGTGATAAAAAGTCAGTAATGTGATCTTAATCTAATCTTTTTCGTCTAGTTTTTTGACTCTGATATTCTTATTCTTTTCGTGCGTAAGCACTTAAGAGGTGTCTATTAAACTAGTTACAACTTGATATCTTAACTCAATGTTTTATTTCTTACATCCTCTGTAACTACGTATTTTGATGTTAATTGGCACTGTCAAACTACTATGAAGTCAGTAGGTATAAGCAATAGTTTTTGTGATAGCTTTTTGTCGTTAATAAAACAGTTAAAAGTACCCACGAAAATTTAGCTTATTAACTTATGCGAAGAGACGTGTACAGTAATCAAGTCTAATGCCCTTTACCCACTGTGAAGTTTTGTAGCGATGACGACGCGCTTCTGCGATAGCACCGCTACTGCTTTGATGCACGAATGTTGTGCTATTCTATAAGAATACAGCGTCGAGCTTAGCGCTGCCGCACCGTCAAGTTTCATTAAAAGTCGTCTGGAGTCGTCCCTACGCACGCTCAAGGCTAAACAACCCAGCCGCCGCGGGAGACGAGTCCCGGTTACCGTAGATGCGGGCCTGTGGACGGTGAGCAATGGGTAGCTAACCGTCCGTCCGTCTATTGACGACAGGCCGTGTCGACGGTGCGTTAGTGTTTCACGCGCGCCTCAAAGAGATGTCAGCAAAGCAGAGGCGCCTGCCAGGGCCTCCGCCTGCCGGGGTTGCGGGTTGTTCTACAGAGATACCGCGGCCCCGGAACGTAAAGGGCAATAGAAGGAACATGGGTGGGTTTTAATCAGTACAAGTCTGACACTCCCGACGCTCCGCCCAGAGCGGAGGAAGTTATTTGATGATTTCCCACCCCAAAAAAAAGGCTGTACTGGGGATCTATTCTCGAAGCCCTTCAACAAAAACTTTATGCTAAAAAAGCTTTTATTTCAGCATTCTTAGTTATTGTAAAATGATATCTCTCACATTTTTTTTATTGAATATTCTTTTTTCATTGTTACTTAAAGATATTAGCAGATCATCCATATAGAAATACAAGAAGAAATAAATATCGTGGTAGACGATAACTTATAAACTACCCAAGCAATATAAATAAAATTGATATGGAACCACCTCAGAAGTATGACCCTTTCGAACAAAAAAGCATTATGGAAATCGGAGTAATTGGTAATCATATTTTTTTTAAATACAGACGAACATAGAAACTCCTCCATTTTTTGAAGTCGGTTAATAATGCGGACCCGTTTGAAAGTAGCGCGATTCTGGGTTAAGCTCGCCATTGTACAGACGCAGGTCAAGCTACCCGAAACTGTCAATTTTTCCCAATTAACCTTGAACCTAATACTTTAAAAATAAAGTCGAAAATCTATCAAAGAAATCTGACAGATTGTAGTAGCTTGATGTGCAGGCGTCTGTACATCAGCTTTGGTATTGCAAAGCTTAGGCTTTTAAGATTTTGTGCATTTATTCTAAAAAGGAAAGATTAGTATTTTTTTAGGTAACAAATAAACTCAAAACCTACTGGACCGATTTTAAAAACTCTTTTGCCATTAGAGATCACTGAGTAACATAGGCTAT
Source organism: Ochropleura plecta (assembly GCA_905475445.1). Lineage (NCBI taxonomy): Eukaryota > Metazoa > Arthropoda > Insecta > Lepidoptera > Noctuidae > Ochropleura > Ochropleura plecta. Next base: position 1,705,082 of record FR997733.1, on the reverse strand, counting down.
ATCACATCACGCTACTACGCACGGGAGCAGGGAAGTAACCAAAGGCACTGGTGAAACCGTGCAGGACAGCCAGTTAAGAAAAAAAGAGAGAGAGTAGCTTGGTCCTTCCAAATAAATCCTACTCCCCATTATATTCAGACTAGCTTTTGCCCGCGGCTTCGCTCGCGTTAAGTTTGGGGTAACACAGTTCCCTAACAGCGCCTTATTTATTGTAATAGCAATGCTAAGTTTTCCCCTTTCTTCCCTCTTATTCCCTCATATCTCAACTTTTTTTTAAATAAAATAGTCTATGTCCGTCTCCAGGGTCCCAACTATCTCTGTACCAAAATTCATTAAAATCGGTTTAGCCATTAAGGCGTGAAGAGGTAACAAACAAACAAACTCACTTTCGGTTTTATAATATTAGTAAGGATTCTTGAGTTATGAAAAAACAAATTAGAGGCTACTGTTCAATCGGCTTGTCATATTTTTCTTAGCTTGGGCTCCTAACCTAACGAATCTTATGCACGTAAGTGACAGAGAGTAGGAATCGACCGAAACTTTGGCTGAAATTACGGATTCGTTTTGTTCGTGCTTAGAGAATAGACGTCTTGTTTCTGATGGTATCCTCTGGTTTGCATGACAACAGCATCGTGGGCGTTAGGTGAAGATACATAGCATCGCGGACGTTTTACTGCCTGAAATCGTGGTGGGCGAGGTCCCTTAAATTAAATTGGTGGATATCATAAAAAGACTGCGCCAACCGTGCCATCGATTGCTGTACCGCCGCGGTATCTCTTTCGAATCATCCACAACCCCGTCACGCAGTGACCCTGGAGATTCCCTCTGCTTTGCTGTCATCTCCTGTTACAGTTTAACGTTTGCTAACAGTTTGCATTATGTCATAGAGTAATCAATCTGTGGAAAATGTTGTGGGTAGTATATTTGTTAATTTTATTGTTAAGTTAACACTTTTTTATGCTTAATGTATCTACTACTGTTTGTTTTCCCAAATGTAATAAATAAATCTCTTTGAGGCATACGTAGAACACGGAAACGGCCCCACGTCTCTAGACGGACGGTCGGTAAGCTATCCCACTGCTCACAGTCCACAGACACGTCTGCGGTGGCCGGGTGCCGTCTCGCGATTCTACGCCTTTACATGTCATCAAGAACTATTTCGATGTTTTCCTTTACTATATTCTAGAAAAAGCACTCATATTGTTCATAATTACAATTGCTCATAGTGCGCTGATCTTTCCTCTCGCTACCTTATACATAAATATCTCCGTCTCTTGACAAAAACATCATAATAACTATGTTCTAACGTGTTTACGTTAGCAATGCGTTTAACATGGACACAGGTTCAGTAAGGTCACTTAGATACCTACAATAGTACAATAGAGCATGTTATCATCGTAGATAGACTCACACAAACGTCACACAAGTTTTTGTGACAAAGTCATGACGGCTCAAATGATAATCATTCTGCGTATCTAGCTAATTAATGAAGGTTATGCGCAAAAGCTAAGTATAGTCGATGATAGGCATTACCTGACCCACTAAAAAATAGACGAATTTGAACCTTCTGCAGTTAGGAGAGTGTTTTACGTATGTACTTACATCGGGGTTGCGGGCTGTTCGAAAGAGATACCGCGGCCCCGGAACATGAAGGGCAAAAGAAAGAACATGCGTGGGATATAATGAGTAAAAGTTCGACACCCCCCCACCCCGCTCCGCCCAGAATGGGGGAAGTTATTTGATCACTTCCCAACCGTAAAAAAAAGGATTAGTACATTTCTTCTTTTTCTGTATAAGTCTGCCTGCTTCGTTTGTCTAGTGGTCGCAAGCAAGACTGCAAAGCATGAGGTCTTCTTCTTCTTCTCGGGGCGACCAAAGTATTAATGGGTTTGTCCATCAAATATTTCTCAAGTCTGGATTCGCTTGTTGGTAGACTCGTCCCCTATTTACATGGGACTTAAATAGCTGGTGAAACGTGGATGTACAGCACCATCTCTTTCCCTCAGTGGAATAAGTTCTGCTTTAAGACGTCATGGTAGGCCTACTGTTAGGTATACCTATGCATAACTCTTCGAGGATTGCAGGCGTTTAAGTCATGTGTGTGAAAGTTCTTCAGAACACATAACTTACTATTTTCAAGCTCGCTTCGTTCGCTCAGCCTGCATTTCTGCATATTGATTCTGTGATAATAAACAAACTCTCGGTTATGAGTCGAGCTACACGATAACTGACAAATGCTTGCACTGACTGGACAGATCCAGTCAATCTGTGTGGTGCTTTCTTAAAAAGACCATTTCAGACACTAATCTGCACAGTCCTCTTGTAAGTTGACCAAGATTTTTTGTCTGGACCTTAAAAGAGACTATGACCTCTGAGTTTGTTTCGGCTGTTTCTTCTCAGAGTATTTGGGTATGAAACACCGGCCTCATCTAGTTTTTAAAAAATACTTGTAAAAGTGTTTGTGAAAACCTAATTACAAAATAAACATCATTTATCATTTATTTACTGCAAGGCTGTTTCAGATATTCCATGATCCGTTGCACGATTGTTTACAAAAATGTAGGGTAACAATGTAGGTAAACTTTGCACCCGTCGTAACACTTTGTCGCGCGAAGGTTTAAAGGTTTACCTGAATTCAAAGGTTTCCTCTGCATGTTACATAAAAGCATCCCACGTAAAGCTTTAACAAGCACCTGGGGCCTTAGTCTGCTATTACAACAGTGTCAGAATGGTCGATCACTGATCGCATAATGGTTGATTTTGATAATCTACTACATACTAAACTTGTCAAAATCAACCATTATGCGATCAGTGATTGATCATTCTGACACCATTGTAATAGCAGACTTAGGCCCCTGATTACCACGAAGTGCATGTGCCACGGAAACGAGGCGCCGACGCAGCAGAGCGTGATGATGCTTCGTAACAACGGATTTCGTGACCCGTGTCAACAGCTCACTTCGTCGACTACTCAATTTTTAAATATATAATTAACACTAGCTTTTGCCCGCGACTTCGCTAGCGTTAAATTCGGGGTAACACAGTTCCCCTTTCCTGATTTAGAGACAGGTACCTGCTACCTGTAGTTTTTGCCCTTGCGCCTTATTTATTGTAATAGCAATGCTAAGTTTTCCCTTTTCTTCCCTCTTTCTCCTATGAAAAGTAAAATAAAATAATAATAAAGTAAAAAAGTATATAAAAAATAGCCTATGTCCGTCTCCAGGGTCCCACCTATCTCTGTACCAAAATTCATCAAAATCGGTTGAGCCATTTAGGCGTGAAGACGTAACAAACAAACAAACTCACTTTCACTTTTATAATTATTAGTAAGGATTATAATTTTGAACACCCCGGTGACGCACCTTCGTGAACAACTTCCACAAAAAGAATTAATGCAAACACACCGTTTTGATGTTGGGGTCCAACATAAGTCATTCGAAATTGGGTTTAACTAAACGAGTTTTTTGCCAATTAGTTGGTCACACTCATTGCACCGGTTGACAAAACTCTTTTAAAATAGGTTATACTACTCTGTCAAAAAAGTACCGGGAAAAGATCAATAATACACAAAATGTCTGTTATTCATCCAAATTTATTTTATCACCTTCAAAGTATGCTCCTTTAGAAACGATACACTTGCGCCAACGAATAATCCATTCATCAAAACATTTTTTAAACGCTGCTTCCGGAATTGAGTTCAGTTCTCGCCGCGAATTCTCCTTTATGTCTTCTATCGATTGAAAACGGGTGCCACAAAGTGGTAATTTGAGTTTAGGAAAAAGAAAAAAGTCAGCAGGAGCCATATCTGGTGAATATGGTGGTTGCTGGATGGTATTTGTTGAGTGTTTGGTCAAAAATTCGTTCACAATGATAGCCTTGCGCGAAGGCGCATTGTCGTGGTGCAAAATCCAAGAATTTTCTTTCCACAAATCTGGCCTTTTTCGTCTTATTTGCTCTCTTAAACGCCGCACAACGCTCAAATAATATTCTTTATTTACCGTTAGACCTTCCGGTAAGAATTCAGAGTGCACAACACCGCGATAGTCAAAGAAAACAGTCAACATGACTTTGACTTTTGATCGACTTTGGCGTGGTTTTTTCGGTTTCGGTTCAGTTGGAAGGCGCCACTCCGAAGCTTGTTGACTAGTTTGCATGTCAAACTCGTAAACCCACGTCTCGTCACCAGTAACAATGCGTTTCATGAATGTTGGGTCCGAACTGACTCGTTCTAGCATGTCCTCAGCGACTTTCATGCGATTGAGTTTTTGGAGAAAATTCAGATCTTTTGGGACTAGCCGAGCAGCAACATGTTTCATACCCAAATGATTGGTTACAATGGTACGGATCGACTCGTGAGATACAGAAAGTTCGGCGGCTATCTTCTCAGAGTTGAATGAGGATTTTCAGTCACTATTTTCTTCACTTTTGCGATGTTAACTTCAGTTGCAGAAGTTGACGGCCTACCGGAGCGAGGCAAATCTTCCATCACATCTCGACCGCTTTTGAACGCTTTGAACCACTCATAAGCACGAGTTTTTGATAAAGTCGATTCACCGTAAGCCTTCTGTAACATTTTCAGTGACTCCGAACACGAAATTCCATTGGCGATGCAAAATTTAAGACAAACTCTTTGTTCGATATTTTTGTCCATTATGAAATTCGCAATACACACTATATATGATATTACTAAAACCAGCACTATATTTAATATAAATAACAGATGCAACTCAAACTCCGCGCCAAAATGGAAAACAGTTGTGCCAATCTAACAACTACAAAAAAAACAAAAAAAATAATTTGGAACCATAAACAAATCATCCATTCCCGATACTTTTTTGACTGAATGTATATTAAAAATTCGTCATGGCCCAGAGGACAAGCGCCTCGCCACTCATGTATGAAATTGTGGGTTGGAATCCGGACAATTACCATTGTGACTGTTTCGATATCTAATAATAATTCATAAGTACTTTCTAAAGTTCATCTTACGACATCACAGACATCTGTGAAGGAAAATATCGTGAGAAATCCTGGACTTAAAATAGATTAAGTCTGAAATCGCCAACCCGTCTTGACCAGCAGTGGGACAGTTGCAAAAACACCGAAATATCGGGAACCCAATCTATACTAATATTATAAAGAGGTAAAATTTGTAAGTTTGTAAGTTTGTAAGTTTGTAAGTTTGTATGTAGGGGGTAATCTCTGGAACTCATAATCCAATTCTAAAATTTTCTTCTCTGGTAGAAAGCTACATTATTCCTGAGTGCTATAGGCTATAAATTGTTTCTATAACATGTATATTAACCGAGCTATCACAACTTTTGTCTAGCAAGTCGGAAAAAAATACCTCATGAAACAGAATTATTTGCGCGCGCTGCCTAAACAGTTGCTTAAAATTAAAAACAATGTATGGCTACCTGGTTCGTCTTAATTATTTCTACAAAAAAGCCCTCAATACCATATCTCTATCTTTCATATTTTGTCTTTTATACTTCTTTTATTGCATTAAAAAAAATTTTTTTCGGCATACTTACGTTTGGTTGATTATTTGAGCAACAAAATATTAATTCTTATGACAATAAATTATTTTAGTATCACAAGAACATCATACAGATAAGATTTGCCATTTACAGTATATCAATTGGTCATACAGTTTCGGAGATAATATATTATTAAATTACTAAAACGCAAAATGCCCCTAGCATATCTTTCATTGTGTAGACGTTTTACCTATTTGCCCATAGATAGCGTTCTGCAATTACGTCATTTTTCTGAATCGCGGTGTTAAGACTTTCCGTGGATTGATGACCCTCTCGAATTATTATGCCCACGTTGTCATTAGTTGGAATTCTAAATATTACATCATCTGCCTAGCCTTTTCCCAACTATGTTGGCCATGTTGGGGTCGGCCGGTCGGCTTCCAGTCTAACCGGATGCAGCTGAATATCAGTATTTTACATGGAGCGACTGCCTATCTGACCTCCACAACCAGTTAATACTGGGTAATACGATACCCCTTGGTAAGACTGGTTGTCATTGTCAGACTTTTGGAACACTGACTACCTGTAACGACTGTCAAAGATCTACAAATGGCAGCCGGGACCAACGGCTTAACGTGCTTTCCGAGGTACGGAGGAAACTCGGTATGTAACGGGTGGTCACTTATCCACAGACCAACCTAGGCAAGCGCGACTTAACCTAAAGATCGACCCGAGCGGCTGCTATTATTAAGTCACGAGCTCCTCTAAATATTACATGTCAGTTGCTTATTGTTTCGTTCGTATGGTTGTTGTTGTTGATAGATACCTCATAATCGAAAATATCGTAATTTCGTTGTACGTTTGTTTTGTATGTTCGTAGTTTCGTACTTCGTTCTATCGTAATAATCGATACGAGTTATTCGATATTACGATTGTTTTGTTTTGTAAAGGCGGACGGTGTTCGAGTCGCTCTCCCTTTGTTCATAATTGTCTTCAAGTCTGTGCGTAGTTTGTTGAGAGCATGCCTAAAAGGAAATCTCAACTGTCCCGGCAGACATCACAGACAAGAGCCGCTCGAGTACGCCGTACGAAAGAATCTGCCCCTGAAAATGAGCAGCGCCTCTCGAGAAATAGAGAATATAATTATTTCGCAAGCACGCGCTAGAGAATCTAGCTCCGAGCGCTCACAGCGCCTCGCTAGCCAAAATGTGAGGACGTCGCGGGCCCGTGGCAATTATATGTTGGTCTATCAAGAGTGGTATCATCCGAAAAGCAGATTATTCTGTTACCGGAAAATAAAACAACCTCAAACATTGTATATAGAAAGGCTTCAAATTAAATAGATACCTAACTTAAATAAATAAAATAAGTAAAAGGCGACTAAGGGTTAAGTTACCTTGAGCAGAAAAGAGAACTTCGGTAATCTTTGAAGTTACTGATCTGATTTCAAAAAATATTTTACTAATAAAATTAAATACAGTAATATCAATCGAGTGTAATCTTATGTTAAAACAAAAAAAATTCCGCGGACGAAGTCGCGGGCAGAAGCTAGTATAAATGATAAACGCAGTAAATATCCCGTTTCAAGTGTTATACATTGCTGCGCTGCGTGTCGCGGGTTCGATTCCCGCACGGAACAAAATATTTGTATGACCTGCAGATAGTTGAAAGTTTGAGTTGAGTTTAAATGTTTGTAAACGCACCCACGACACAGGAGAAATCCTAAAGTGGGGCAACGTTTTTAATAAAAAAAAAAACCAAAACACGTGGCCAATATAAAGTAAAAGTGTAAAAGTAAAGTAGAAGTGGAAAATTTTCAGTAAAATGCATAGAAATTAAATCTATGAAAACGTTTAGAACATCGCATCAGTTGTAATTAAATAGATAAAAATAAAAAAATATACTGCTATTTTGAATCAACGCATTATAACAACAAATTAACAAAACGTGACGATTTTAGTGTTTATTTATGTTCAAAAGATGATAGAACTATTATCTTTATTATTTTTTTTTTTACACTTACATATTGATTTTACATTTTTAATAAAATAAAATAAAGTTTTCGCCAGTATCGGGTTCAAGCTACCGTTGGTTAGGGCTCCAGAGACAGGAACCTCGTCACAATGCGAGCCGTATCGAGGAGTACTGCCTTCTGAATCTTGGTTTGACTGTCTAAGAAGAGCTTTGACAGATGGTCGTCGGAATCTTGGCTATGTTACGACTATCACTACACTATGCGAGCCAACCCCACATTCCAATTGCGGGTTGTTCGAAAGAGATACCGAATGGTCATTAGTGCGAATGATATTCACGCAATAGTGCCATCTTGGATTTTCATTTTGACAAAGTTTTTTTTTGCTTTTTTTTATTTTCATGACATTATTATTTTAATTCCTAATTAATGTGGAATGCAATTGACTACTAATGTCATTTTAATGAATATAATAAGAGATTAAGACAATGTGAATATTAAAATTTGTAATATGCAAATAAATGATTTGATTTGACATCATTTTTATTATCACCCGAAGAACTCTTGAAAACGACACTCATGAAGGAAAAGCCTGATTTTTTTCTGGGCGCCATTTTGGTTTTTCATTTTGACCTGATCTTCGTTATCAGCGACCCGAGAAACATATTTTATATACGACCCTCAATATGGAAAAATCGAAAATTTACTTCAGCGCCATCTTGGATTTTCATTTTTAAAACAATGAAAATGACACCCGTTAAAATTAAGAATAAAAAAACAGCGATCATGACTACATCCTTACCACCTGTTTCGGACTAAAAGTCCAAGATCGTAATTCAACCCTTCCTTTTGTATAAAAGGACTCTATTTAGAAAGAGCCCATTTGCACAAGTGTGCAAGATCCTGCGAAGTCTATAAGTCGGTTAGCTAAGTTTGTTTTGACGTCCGTTTTACTCACGGGTTGACCACTGAAAACCAGCGCTATGCTGTAGGCCCCCATGGCACAGCATCATGCTGAGTGGTAACCTACCTGTCGCAGTCACGACGTGCAAGCTATTTTTATTTTGTCTCATATATGTACATATTTGTAAATGTTTGTGATGCTTTGCATGTTTTTTTTTGTAATTTCTTGTGTTCATCGTTATTTGCAACTGATATTTTATTTCTTCTTTTCTAAGTTATAGTGGAGTGTTTAGTAATCATATATATTCATAAAACTAGTTACTAAAAAAATTAAATTAAAAAATTTAAAAACACCCCCGACCCAAAAAAGTACGCAATTATTATGACAAAAGGTTAAAAATGCTAAACCCTATAAAAACAAAAAAAAATAACTTTTGACACTACGTAAGTACCAACTAAAGCATGTCAGACTATCTACTCGGGACTAAGTGCCACCTTTATGTCGGAGGCGTAACCGTTAATTTTAAACAGCAAATGGTTATCTTGGCCTGCTGTTGACCGTACGTATGAAATTTTTGATTAAATTTTGTCGTGTCGGGGGACCGCTCTAATTTATTAGCCTAACGTTAGAAGCACACATTAAGAAGTCCTCAATCCCATTGTCATTTTTCATACAATTTTTTTGAGTCGTTCGTAAGATTGGGGGTCAAAATTATTGTTTATCATTTATTTAGATAGAGTACTTATAAAGTTTTTTTTTATTTCGTTACTTACGTTAACATTTTCGTTATAATTTAAATATTATTTTGTTTACTTATCTTCTTCTTTCTTTACAAGTAAATCTTGTGAGTCGTACTATTCGTCTGTTTTAATTTTTTGTCCAGTGTTATTGTATCATTTAGTGTAGTTGTTAAAATACGAATTTTGTGATTAGGTAGGAATCATTGGATTTAGGTAAGTATTTTTGAAGGTAAAAAGCGGTCCCCCGACACGACAAAATTTAATCAAAAATTTCATACGTACGGTCAACAGCAGGCCAAGATAACCATTTGCTGTTTAAAATTAACGGTTACGCCTCCGACATAAAGGTGGCACTTAGTCCCGAGTAGATAGTCTGACATGCTTTAGTTGGTACTTACGTAGTGTCAAAAGTTATTTTTTTTTGTTTTTATAGGGTTTAGCATTTTTAACCTTTTGTCAAAATAATTGCGTACTTTTTTGGGTCGGGGGTGTTTTTAAATTTTTTAATTTAATTTTTTATTTCATGCTTTTTGAAGGAGCTCTTTAGTTTTTCATTCTTTCATTTAATTTCTTTTATTTTTCTTGCCATTTAAGGGTAATTTTGTGTTTTATTTTTAAATTTTGGTCTTTCTAGATTTTCAGCAAAGATATAAATCGGTTTATCCGTTTCATTCGCCACATCCCATTTCCAGCTTCAGGTCCTCGTCAATTAGAAACATAAAGAGAACTAGTTAAGACAAATCCAACGAGCCCAAACTCGATGGGTTTACTAAAAGGCAGTCCAGGGTTACGTTTCCTACCTTCGAGCCCTATCACCAGACCAGCTCAGAGGTTCCAGATTTCCAGCACCAGGTCCTCGTCAATTAGAAACATAAAGAGAACTAGTTAAGACAAATTCAACGAGCCCAAACTCGATGGGTTTACTAAAAGGCAGTCCAGGGTTACGTCTCCTATCTTCGAGCCCTAACAGCAGACCAGCTCAGTGGTTCCAGAAGATATTATTGTTTCAAATGTCAGATCCTCCATATGCTCGCGAGTAAACTGAGCGTGGAACATTCCTATCACACCTAACAAACGACCTGATGACCTTGAAGACCTGAACCGATTTCCACCAAACATAGCTAAGAACACTCTCGACTGATATACCTTTCAAACAAAAAAAACCGCATTAAAATCGGATCATCCGTTTGGGAGCTACGATGCCACAGACAGACACATACACATTTACACACACACACAGACACGTCAAACTTATAACACCCCGTCGTTTTAGCGTCGGGGGTTAATAACACCCCGTCGTTTTAGCGTCGGGGGTTAAAAATGCAAAACAAAATAAAACAAATGCAACACTCCGGGTCAACAACCTTCGAATACTTTTGAGCTATCTTGCAATGCTGATTTCTTTGCACCATTTACTTTCCTAGGTCCTCTTAATTGTTACTAAGTAAACACTTCTACAATTTTAGGGTTCTGTATCTCAAAAGGAAACACGGAAGCCTTATAGGGTCACATTGTTGTACGTGCAAATATCTGTCTGTCTGTCAAGACCTTTTATCTCGGGAATGCGTAGAGATATCACGTTGAATATAAAAACCGTATACTCAAGTCTGCAGACCCTTTTTTTATTGGTGCTGGAAATCATCAAATAACTTTCCCCGCTCTTCGCGGAGCGGGGGGAGTGTCAGACTTGTACTGACTAAAACCCACCCATGTTTCTTCCATTGTCCTTTATGTTCCGGGGCCGCGGTATCTCTTTCGAACAACCCGCAACCCCGGCAGGCAGTGGCCCTGGCAGGCCCCTCTGCTTTGCTGACATCTCTTTGAGGCGCGCGCGGCACTAACGCGCCGTCGACACGGCCTATCGTCAATAGACGGACGGATGGTAGTCTGCAGACTACCATGAAGCTGAAAAACCAACACTCTAAGTCTACGCAGTCCAAAGATACGGGCGTTATGTCGGAAGGTTGTACGGATTTGTACTTTTGGTGCTCGAGTCCAACTCACACTTAGCCAGTTTTTTATATTTATATTGGAGATTTTAAAACTGTAGTATGTATCCATCCCAAATAAACAACTAAACAAATGAATTTGTTTGTGTGTGTACTTTAGTTTTTAAATTGATCGCTCATTAGAAACTTAAGTGACTACCTAAATAATAAAACAGCATACTCTTTTAACAAAGCACTTTTCAAATTGTATGTACATTATCCTTTGATCAGTGAACTTACAAACAAAATAAATAAATATTTATTATAAATTGTCGACCAAGTTAAACAGGTTGTTGCAGCTAGGGTTGTCATGCTTCTGAAAATATCTGGCTTCTTGTCCTTTGGTCCAGACTTAGTCTGGCCATCTGTACGCAATTTTTGACATTTGAGATACAACAGACAAAGCATGCATGTGTGGCGAACCAAACTAATTGTCTATGGTTCCCACTTAGTGAGACAACACTACAACTGTTGACAACACTGCTCACGGGTCGTACTTAAGAACTGAGAAGGTAATACAGCTAGCGTGAACCGAATTATAACTCTTAGCGTTGTGGAACACTAATACTCTCCCGATGTCGCAAGTGTGCTGTATTGTGATTCAAAATATATTCGTCTATTACATACAACTGGATCGAGTTTCATTTATGTAAACAAGGCGCCAAAACGCGCCTAAACATGTCTAATTTATTTCTAAAATGTAACATATACAAATTACTATACTAATAAATTTTATTTTTTGGGTTTATTCATATTATAAAACACACGTTCATGGTCCAGGTTATTTGAAAGTATAGCAATTGTTTAGGATACAATGGGAAAGGCATACGCTGTGCGTTAAAGTCCCTATAATTGGACGGGTCGGTTGGGCAGTGGCGATCGACTGCTGCACTGCGCTCCATGTCGCGGGTTCGGTCCCCGCACGGAAGAAAAATTTGTATGACCTGCAGATAGTTGTTTCGGGTTCTGTTTGTTTATGTGCATTTAAATGTTTGAAAATGCACCCACGTTACAGGAGAAATTCCTAGTGTGGTGCACTGTGTTTTAAAAAAAACACGTACCTATTTAATCAATTTAATTAGGTTTCAAGTGTAGTATTTGCAGTAGGTACCCCATTGACTACCCCCCGATATATTTTTATATTCGTACTAGCTGTGCCCAGCGGTTTCACCCGCTGCTCACTTAGGAGTATGAAAAATAGATGTTGGCCGATTCTCAGACCTACTGATTATGCATATAAAATTTCATAAGAATCGGTCGAGCCGTTTCGGAGGAGTATGGGAACGAACATTGTGACACGAGAATTTTATATATTAGACAGTCCATCCAGAGGTAGTCTGGAAGATATCGCAATCATGGAAGATAGCAAAATAAGACCGCCATTGTAACCATAGAACTAACTATTTCTGTAAAACAGTTTGTGTCACTTTAGTGTGCAATAAAGTATATTCTATTATATATTTTACGTCTGTAATATTTGCACACCTTTAAAGGTAGGTTATATGTTATTTTACCACCTCGTGTATGACCAATAATCAAGCAAAAAATAATTTGAACTTGAATAAAAAAGTTAAACGAATAAGGAAAATCGAAACATGTTAAACTGCTAAGGTGTCCGGTTGTTTCACAGACGGCTGGCGTTATTTAAATTATGAAATTATGAAACGATAATGTATGCAGCATCGGATAATGACCTCTTGCGAGATTCTAATTGAGATTAATTTAGTTTTTTTTCTTTGTAATAATTTTTCTATTTGTTGTAAAGATTATTTTTTTACCAATACAATGTGAATGCCCTTTAATATAGCCCTTTAATCCGACCGTTTACAGTATTTGTTGTTGTTAAACTATTATAAAACTAGCTTTTGCCCGCGGCTTCGTTTATTCGGGGTAACACACTTCCCATAATCATGATTTGCAGGTACTTGCTACGTGTAGTTTTTGCTCTAGCGCCGTATTTATTGTAATAGCAATGCTAAGTTTTCCTTTTTCTTCCCTCTTTCTCCCTCATATCTCATTTTTTTTATCTCAAAAATAGCCTAGGTCCGTCTCCATGGCCCCAACTATCGTTGTACCAAAATTCATCAAAATCGGTTTATGTATGCGTGAAGTCGTAACAAACAAACTCACTTTGGCTTTTATAATATTAGTAAGGATGTCCCTCAGTTCGGTTTGTCTTTTGACATAGGCCTCCTACAACTGTTTCCATTGCACTCTATCTTTTGCTACTCTGGTTTTATTTATTAAAGGGCTATATTATTATTACACTAAGTGAATGAGTAGATATTGTGATTCCAAGACGCTTGTTAACTTTGCTTAACTTCTTATCTTATTTAAGGTTTTGAAAAGTTAGCAATGACTGATTATCGGGCGTACGGTATCCTCTCATTCTTAAGTACTCAAACATCAAAATCATTTATTTCAAGTAGGCCAGTTACAGACACCTTTGAACTGTCGAAACATTGACAACACTAAAATGACGCTACAGTCCCAGTCACAAGGCATATTAACTGTAAAGTACTGTAGTTGCCCATTCCAAAGCGTAGATCTCTATGGATAAGAATGGGCACTAAACTCCATGGACACTCTTTTAAATAAAAAGTGTCCATAGTAAAAACAAATAGAAATTAAAAAAATAAATAATTAATTTAAATAAGCCGTGGCAACTGAGAGATGACCAGTCACAACTGACAGCGTCCGTTCACGAACATGACGCATAGATCAGCACTATTCAACTCAACCATTTTGAAGGGAACTAAATGATCTGACACACGCGCCACCATCAGCGAGATATTTGAGTGAGCATAAGTTTAAATGAAGTCTTACAGAATCACACTGCTGCTTTCAACCGCCAAAGCAAATAAAAGTCAAGAAAAGACGTAGGTGACGATAGCTTTGTAAAGTACGGCCAACGAGAAGCGATACCAAATGTAAACAAAACCCATGCTAAAACCCCATCTAAAATGGCCGCCCGAATGTTGGCGAACCCGTCTTAACGTTGTCATGTTTTTGCCGGGAGAACGAGACATTACGACAAAGGCACAAGATGGAAAGAGATAAATATTAGATTGTCAACGCCACAGTTGTTCTTTAGGTTAATGACCTTTCATATCGCTGCTAGTTGGCCTTATTTTAGTACATAGTACTCACACAATTTGGGCTATGCGATTATATAATGCTATGAAATTGAATCTATACAATGCAATGATAATTGTACAATCTTCAGCAGCTCCAACAATGTTGAATGCTATCAATGAATGCGCCCTTGTCCTTGTGGAGCAGGACCGGCATAGACCCAAGCCTTTTTGTCAGTAATAGTACTAACACTGTAATATAACAACATGACGACACGGTTGGCGCAGTGGCTGAGCGATCGATTGCTGTGCTGCGTGTCGCAGGTTCGATCCCCGCACGGAACAAATATTTATATGATCTACAGGTAGTTGTTTCGGGTCTGGCTGTTTGTGTAGTGAGTTAAAATGTTAGTAAACGCACCCACGATACAGGAGAAATTCCTATCATGCGGCAACGTTTTAAAAAAAAGAAAAAAGCAACATTGTAAAACCAAATGATTTTAAAAGAGTTGCCATGGAGTTTCTTGCCCAACCCGAACCGTGCACCTTTTTTCGACATTTTATAAGTGCCCATGTAGGGCTATATGAAATAAAATATTGTGATTCAGATTACCTGGAACTTACCTACGTCACGGAAAAATTAATTTACAAAAAAAACAACACAGTCAGGTGTCTTTTTGGAGTTTTGTACCCAAACGAAAAGAAACGGAACTTTTATAATTTTGTTTTTCACCTTGTTCTGTCTGCTAAAGTGCTATGTTCTAGCTGTTTGGAATTCTATGAAGTACGGTTCCAAGAACTGGTTATAAGATCCTTTTATCCTGGGATAATTTCTGACGAAACTGAAGGCGAAGACTTAACCATTTGTAAATGATAAATGCCTTTATTAATAAACTTCGAAGCTAAAGAAATTATATCTTGATCAGTAATACGTCAAAGATGTAATTTGCAGAGAAATAATTTGTAAATCACTATGATATAAAATTGCTAAGTCATCATTGTAATTTCATATTGGTATTAATTGTTTTTATGTTCAGAAAAAGCTACAAGTCAGAGGCTTTAGGTCAATTAAGTTAAGTGCATTTTAGTCATAATGTGCTGTGCTGTGCTGTGCCATAATGTGTCCTATCTTGAGGTGTCTATGTTTGGTCTTTGTTCAACATCTAGTTATCTAAACTCAAGGATATCCTACTAGTGATGGATATTGCATTTACAGCATACTGAATGGGTTAATAAATTCCCGGATATGAAACACCACACTGCATTCCAGGGGCCTTAGTCTGCTATTACAATGGTGTCAGAATGGTCGATCACTGATCGCATGATGGTTGATTTTGACAAGTTTAGTATGTAGTAGATGTCAAAATCAACCATTATGCGATCAGTGATCGACCAGTAGGGAAACATGTACCGGACGTAGAAAATACACATACAGACCACGATCCGTTTTCCGACCTCGCCGCCGAGGCTCGCATGCAAAAAGTATCCCATGTGTTATTCCAGACCATAATCTACCTCTGAGCCACACTTCATCAAGATCCGTTCAGCCGTTTCGACGTGAAAGAGTGACAAACATCCATACATCCATCCATCCTCACAAACATTCGCATTAATAATATTTGTAGGAAAGTAGGAAGGATGTTAGTAGGAAGTAGGATTTCTTTCGTTATGGTTTCGGACCCAAAGGGTAAAACATTAAAACCCTATTACTAAGACTCTGCCGTCAGTGCGTTTGTCACTAGACTGTATCTCATGAATCATCATTAGATAGTTGAAATTTTACAGATGAATGCCGCTCTAACAACAAATGCTAAAACATAATAAAATAAATATTTAAGGGGCTCTTCAGCAAACATGTTTTTTTTTACCATACAACAAACACGTCTCTTTGTGGGAGAGTCTGAATCGCATTTGGCCGATTTTCTGTATAACGTGTCAGAAATAATACCTTAATGACCAATAACTTAAGGTCTATAATACCATATCAAAAAAAATCCAATTGTTGGCATGTACAGTTTTACAAAAACATAACTAATTAAACGAAACACCGGAAAATCTATTTGCGAATTAAATGACGAGGTGTCAAAGCTGTTGACGTAGATTCGTTTTTTTTTCGGAATCGGGTGTTTTCCTAATGAGTCGTACCGTTCTATACATTAAAATTCTCGAAATTAACAGCCACTAGATTGTAAACATATTCAGTTGACGGGGATGCATCATCGGTGGTGTGATATCATCTATCAGCCTGCAAAACCTGAACATAGACCGCGATCATTAAAAAAAAAGAAAAATGGGAATCTGCTACCCTACCATGACGTCTTAAAGCAGAACTTATTCCACTGAGGGAAAGAGACAGAGCTATACAGGGTGTCTAGCACCATCTCTTTCTCACACAGGAATAAGAACTGGTATAAGATGTCATGGTAATCCTACTGTTCTTAAGCATATGTGGTCTAAAATGGACGCTTTAGCAGAATCATAATTCTTATAATGGTGACAGCCGCAGTAAATATTATCTAATATATAAAATCTAATATATAAAAAATTCTCGTGTCACAATGTTCGTTTCCATACTCCTCCGAAACGGCTCGACCGATTCTTATGAATTTTTATATGCATATTCAGTAAGTCTGAGTATCGGCCAAAATCTATTTTTCATACCCCTATTTGAGCAGCGGGTGAAACCACTGGGCACAGCTAGTGAATTATATAATTGACGGCACGGTTGGCAACGGTGGCTGAGTGATTGACTGCTGCGCAGCGTGTCGCGGGTTCGATTGTCGCACGGAACAAATATTTGTACGGCCTACCAATAGTTGTTTCGGGTCTGGCTGTTTTTGTATGTGAGTTTAAATGTTTGTAAACACACCCACGATACAGGAGAAATTCCTAGTGGGGGCCAAGTTTTTTTTTTTAAATACTGTCTTGTTTTGGCCATTTTACGAATGGTTACACAATGTAACGATTGATAAAAACCTATAACGAGAACGGGATCAACGGTTTAACGTGCTTTCCGAGGCACGGAAAAAACTTGGTACCTATGCAGTACCAATCCGCGGGCCAACCTAGACAAGCGTGGCTTTACTTATAAATCGACCTGTGCAGCTGTTATTATTAAGCAACGAGTTTCTTGATCACCATA
The DNA here is from genome assembly GCA_905475445.1 of Ochropleura plecta. Lineage (NCBI taxonomy): Eukaryota > Metazoa > Arthropoda > Insecta > Lepidoptera > Noctuidae > Ochropleura > Ochropleura plecta. The sequence goes on along the minus strand of FR997733.1, from coordinate 1,687,782 downwards.
CAGACACCAACTATTGACGACAGGCCGTGTCGACGGCGCGTTCGTGTTCAAAAAGATGTCAGGAAGCAGAAGGGCCTGCCAGGGCCACCGTTTGCCGGGGTTGCGAGTTGCCCGAAGTTACTGCAACCCCGAAACATAAAGGACAAAAGAAAGAAAGGACATGGTTGGGTTTTAGTAAGTACAAGTCTGAAACTCCCCCCCCGGTCCGACCAGAGCGGGGGAAGTTATTTGATGATGACCCCATCCACAAAAAAAGGCAAAGCAACTGTAAATGTATCTAAGTTGTCGTAGGTAAAGGACAGTGGCCATCTTAAGACTGAAATACACCAAGAACGAGACGAACTATGTACAATTCTAATTAGGTGTTGTTCAACAATGTTTCTCAAAGGTTCTATAAATACAAAAGTAACGATAAATGAGTAAACATTCGGAAAATAATCGTATAGGTGTTAATTGGTTGTAATACGTAAACTTATGACTTACGACATTATTCTGTGAGAGTAAACAGGGTCAGAGGTCTGTTGACAGCGCGGCTGCAGATTGATTTATGAATGGGGAAGCCTTGCTGCCATTTTCTTACTTCTTTGAAACCACAGTTTCCTTATCCCGTTGATTTCTCAGTTGCAGACTTGGAGTCTCAAAACTCAAAGCATTCATTTCAATTATAGCCCAGTACCTACAGGCACTTTTGGGACTGCAGCTTCATATTTTTATTTCTTGAATGTCAAGTCAAGTTTCTTGTCAAAGAAAGTCAATGTCAAGTTTCCTTAAAGGTCAAGAAACAAAAATATGAAGTTACAGTCCTAGTCACAATGCATAATAACCAAGTAGATCTGTATGGAGAAAAATGGGCAAGAAACTTCATAGAATCTGTCTTCATAAATTCTGGATTTGTGCCTGCTTGTCCCTTATAACTCACCCAATGTGAGTGTACTATTAAGCAAACATCTGCCTGACTAAAATTACAAACGCGACGTTATGTGTATCTTGGAAATCTTTGATGAACGGGATCTTGTAGAACGTGATAATTTTATTTTTAAACAAAACTCATCTCAGTTGCGTTCCGCGGCGGCCACCTTTCGCGTCCGGCCCTGGTTCAGTCCATGGCCCGAGGCGTGAGGGATTGAGAAGTAGTCACCTCCTTCTGCGAATCAGTAATGCTAGCGAAGGAGGTGGTCAACCTCCCAGCTGCAGACGTCGGTCTGTGGACGGTGTGCAATGGGTATCTTACCCTCCGTCCGTCCATTGACAACAGGCCGTGTCGACGGCGTGTTTGTGTTCCACGAGCGCCTCAAAGGGATGTCAGCAAAGCAGGGGAGCCTGCCAGGGCCACTACTTGGTGGGGTTTCGGGTTGTTAAAAAGAGATACCGCGTTCTCGGACACACAAAGAACAAAAAAAGTAACATGGTTGGATGGGTTTTAGTCAGTATAAGCCTGACACTCCCTTCCGCTCTGCCCAGAGACAAGTTATTAGATGGTGGGAAACCATCCGTCACCAACCGTCCGAAAAAAGGTATGTAGGTAATAGCTGTATCCATCTTGTCTATATCATGATCACCAATAGGTGGCACATCCTTACTAATATTATAAAAGCGAAAGTGAGTTTGTTTGTATGTTACCTCTTCACGCTTTACTGGCTAAACCGATTTTGATGAACTTTTGGTACACAGATAGTTGGGACCCTGGAGACGGACAGAGGCTATTTTTTTTTAAAAAAGATTGAGATATGAGAGAGAGAGAGGGAAGAAAAGGGAAAACTTAGCATTGCTATTACAATAAATAATTAATTAATAAGGCGCAAGGGCTTTTGCCTACTACTACTACTACTACAGGTATAAGGTACCTGTAAATCAGGAAAGGGGAACTGTGTTACCCCGAATTTAACGCGAGCGAAGCCGCGGGCAAAAGCTAGTAATATATAATAGTACTAACGCCATTGGTTGTATTGCGGATTTCCGTGGGAATCTTTTTTGTGAAAAACGACCGACAATCGATAAAATCTTGTCATCTTAGGAAGGCTACAAGTATATTTATTAAGGTACTAGTATCGCAAAAATTATGACCAAGATACATTTTTGTTTCATCTAATTAAATTAACATATTTTTTGCATAAACATGTCATATTTTTTTTTGTTCATTAATCAGTTATCTGGCCCATCTTTTAACTTAAGCTCAATGGCAAGATTTTCTCCGATTAGGTCATTAATATTGGTTCATTAATCAATAAAATTAATGAACTATTTTTCCTTATCATCCGTTTGTTCTTCCGCTTTTTGACAAGGTTTTTATCTTTGGGGTCATGTCGTGGTCAAATTATAATAAGCTAATTATTAGTGATTAGCAAAAATATATAAAAATTGTTTATGGATTTTCATAGTGTTTGCTGCCGTGCGAAACGCAAAAGCGCTATCTCAAGTTAAGCCGGATTCTAAAGTTTTGTAAACATATTGTTTTATTTGGGAAATGATTTTTGTTTTTTTTTTATTATATGTGTATATGTAGCTATCAGCATCGTTAATTCTTTTTTTGAGATACCGTTTTTGGGTAGGTGAATACGCATTCAACGATGTTTTTTTTTATCAAGATTGCTATCATATTGTAAGGAATATTGTTAATTCTTGAGTCTTTATGTCATGATGGCCCAGAGGTTAAGTGACTGGCCTCTCGTACGAGAACCAACAACCTCATGGTAGTGATTTCAAATCCGGGCAAGTACCAATATGTATTTGTTTTTAATTTATATGTAGGTACTTTCTAAAGTGTATCTAAGATCTGGGGTGCGCGTGGAACACGAACGCGCCATCGACATGGCCTGTCGTCACTACATGGACGGACGGTATGCTAAACATTGTACACTGTCCACAGACCCATTTACGGTGGCCGGGAGTTGTCTCGGGCAGTAAGTAGGCTGGCCTTACGAGATCACCTTTCTGCTCAACCATTTTCACTAAAGCCAAGCAAAGATGTGAAGTGTAAATATGGAAATTCTATTGGTTACCTACACCTTTTCTCACTTCTCGTCTCCGCTTCGTTCGAGTCTTAGATATAAAGTTACACCATAAAGTTACATCAAGATTTTCCATTTCATTTTCAATTGATTTCCCAAAACTCCCAAAGCAGCGTTCGTGATGAGAAACAGGAATAACCTATGCTGCTCTGCGGATACATAAATCCATCCCATCATCATCTTCATCAGAATAGTTTTTTCCCGACCATGTTGAGGTTGGCTGGCAATATAAACGGATGCAGTCAAATAATACTATATCCTATATTTCTTAACGTTTCCTCCGACTAAGAATTTCTCTTATATCCTTCACCACCCAGTTAGTACTAGGTAATATCCCTAATAGGACAGATTACCAGACTTACCCATAGACGTCATATTAATTAGAGAACTACGTCTGCTGCTGATACTATAAAAACCAACCAAGTGCGAGTCGGATTCGCACACCGAGGGTTCCGCACAAACGTGCGACATAAACGGCCATATCTTTTGACTGCGTAGTCTTAGAAGATTGATTTTTACACAGCTTCAAGGGACCCCAGACTTTAATATTTGGTTTTAATTTGTCGATACCTTCACGCGTTCGCGAGATAAAGGGTTTTGACAAACAGACACAGAAACAGAAACAGACAGACAGACCGACTGACACCAAAGTTAACCTATAAAGGTTCAGCTTTTTCCTTTAAATGTATACCCTAAAAGCAAAAACACATTAATATGCACGTACGCAATAGGCATTATATTTCCTATATCAAAACAATAAATTAACGAAGCAATCCAAGTACTTCAAATTAAAACGAATCTCCGAATCAAAAACCATTAGCGAAATCGCACGAATAATAGGGTAGACTGGGTACGGTTGTGCCAGGGTACGGTTGTGACAATCGTAATATTTACGAAACTATAAGGAATAGCGGGGAACATGTAAGGGATGAAGGGAGCGGTATGCGGATCTGAACGTGTTGCACTATGTTGCGTCAGCCAACGCGCGACGTGGACGTTAGTGGATACCCTCTTTGCTTTTTGACAGTAAAAAGTAAGTATTTTTATTCGATATTTTTTGGTGATTGTTGCTAAACGTGTACAGATACAGTAATAAGTATTTTTTTTCATTATTAGTTAAGCATTAGCGATTAAATAGGAGTGTTTATTGTGTACGTACATTATTTTATATTGCTATAATGATTGTTTTTTTGCGAAAAAGTACTTTGGGTACGGTTGTGACAATTTTTATGGGTACGGTTGTGACAAAATTAAAAAGTTTATTTTGGCTTTCAGATGCCAACGAAACGCTTGAGGAAGACGGAAAGAGGTCGATGAGAAATGTTAAAATATGAAGATGCTTATAAAGAAGTAAAAACAGGAATATGAATACGGCCCTGGACCTAATGATGAAACATAACCACCACTTTCACCATCCATAGGTACTGTGCGTATCTTCAATTCCAAATCAGCCAACTGCATCTTCAGTCATACCGTTTGTTTTTTCCCCTGAAACTATTCGGCCTTTTAGACTCCCGAAAGAAAGGTGAAATGTTCTAGAACCAAAAAATCAACCATCTATACAGACCTGAAAATGAGGCAGTACCTAAGGCAGTATATGCAGAAAAAGAAAAACGATTGAGGGCTAAACAAATGAAGAAAAACTAAATGAACCAAAAACAAAACAATAAAGGAAAAGGAAAAAACAAACTGAAGACATCACCACCGATAACGTGGATTCTGGTCCCACTTAGGGTGCACAGATGGTAGTCGTCATTACATTTGTCACAAATTGTGATGACTCTTGACTACTTAAATCTTTATGATCTTTTAAGATTTTTTTTTATCCGATGACTTAATGTAAAATGATCACTAATAATGTAGAATATCACGTGCAATAAAAGTGATTGATGACCATTTCGGTGTATTTTTTGAACCTGTCACTACTGACCCCGAGCACTGTCACAACCGTCCCTGGGTTGTGGTCGGTTGTGACACTTTCTCTTTTTTTTCTAACTCGCTTCTATGGATTAACCATAACACTTAGAAATATAATTTAAGTATTTATACGTAGGCGAATGTACTCTTCACAATAAAATACATCTTGTATGCATCTAATTGCAACACTAACAATGTTATTGGACCTTAAATTAAAATTGTCACAACCGTACCCAGTCTACCCTAAAATGAAGAGACACACCTCCAACCGAACCAAACAGGAATTATATGAAGCTCGTGACGAAAATGGCTGGCGATGGCACTTTTTGTCGTTCAGATGACGTAAAGAGAATTTAGATTGCTAGTTATTTTTGAGCAATCGTGATAGGCAGCTTAGTTACGCAGCGTAGTTGGGCAATTAAAGTGCCGTAGGCTGTCTATGTTAAAGACTGGTTGATATCAGTCCAGTCGTTAGGCCGGGAATCGACCCGCCTATTTTGCTCGGGTCGGTTTAATTTTTAACGTCATCGTTACGAAGTATCATCAGATGATAAAACTTAGGTACAGACGCCTGCACATCAAGCTACTACAATCTGTCAGATTTCTTTGATAGATTTTCGACTTTATTTCTAAAGTAGGTTCAAGGTTCATTGGGAAAAATTGACAGTTTCGGGTAGCTTGACCTGCTGGCGTCTGTACAAATAAGATTACAAAGATAAATATATTTTTAGGGTTCCCATACCTCAAAGGAAAAAACGGAACCCTTATTGGATCACTTTGTTGTCCATCTGTTTGTCTGTCAAGACTCTTTATCTCGGGAACGTGTCGAGTTGAAATCAAAACTAGAAACTAACTCTGTGGTCCCTTTCTGCTGTGAAAATCAACCCTCTAAGTCTACACAGTCAAAAGATATGGCTGTTTATGTCTCAAGTTTGTAAAGAACCCTTGGTGCGCGAGTCTGACTCGCTCTTGGTCGGCTTTTTCTTGGCATCTGACCGAACTTGTAGCTGTAAAATCTTACATCAGCTGGGTCAATCAGGTACAACGTAAAACGTATAACGTATTAAAGGGACTCAAGTACTCAACACAACAAAACGTCAGGACTGTTATCTAAGTAACCAGGCAGAGGTGTACCTTATAGTACAGACGCCAGCAGGTCAAGCTACCCGAAACTGTCAATTTTTCCCAATGAACCTTGAACCTAATACTTTAGAAATAAAGTCGAAAATCTATCAAAGAAATCTGACAGATTGTAGTAGCTTGATGTGCAGGCGTCTGTACATTCAGATTTCGCCAATGATATTTAAGTCCCATTTAATAGGGCGCACCTACTTCTTATGACCTCATTAATTTAATTTTGTAAATATTTTTTTTTACGTTATTATTACTTTATTGTGAATGTGAGGACAATGTGGATCATTTCTTTTATTTACTTTGTTGGTTTTTGACGATGGACTGGCAGTTTGAGACCTATACAAATGTCTTTTTTTTTGGTATTGTTCGTCGTGTCGTTGAGCTCCTTGGGTTGTGAGTCGTGCTACACGATAACTGACAAATGCTTGCACTGACTGGACAGGTCCTCCCAATGTGTGTGGTCATTTCAGACACTTATCTGCATAGTCCTCTCCTCATGTAAGTTGACCAAGATTTTTTGTCTGGACCTTAAAAGAGACTATGACCTCTGAGTTGGTTTTGGCAGTTCCTTCTCAAAGTAGTCGGGGACGAAACACCGGCCTCATCTAGTTTTTAAAAAAAAGATGTGTAAAAGTGTTTGTGAAAACCTACTTGCAAAATAAACATAATTTATCATTTATTTACTGCAATTAACTGCAAGGCTGTTTCAGATATTCTATGATTGTTCGAAACATAGATTTGTTGAGTTACTTTTTTATTTTACAGGCGGCGATGTCATCTTTTCTCCTTGAGTAAGCGTTTCGGTTGAGTGAATACATTATGACGTCATTGGCAAATGGCTTCGATTTTGTATAAAGGACAACTGTATATTTGTGGTAGAGACGGTTCTTGTCGCCGGATAAGTTTTTTGTTCGATTTTAATTATTACGAATTTTTTGACGCTAAGTTTTTAGAGGGTCTAGTTTCCGTACTTAGTCTTTCCAGCTGGACAATTGTGCAAACGCTTATACAGACATCATAATGTATAAGGAAACAGCCATGTAAGTTAGGTTTTTTTTTCATGGCCATCTAGCACGCTAGCGTTTGGAGGCCCTTTATTTCTTTACAGAGTGTGAGCGGGGGAAGTGTCAGATTTGTACTGACTAAAACCCACCCATGTTCCTTCTATTGCCCTTTATATTCCGGGGCCGCTGTATCTCTTTCGAACATCCCGGAACCCCGGCAGGCGGTGGCCCTGGCAGGCCCTTCTGCTTTGCTGGTTAAGGGAACAGTGGGGTTACCTTTACGTCTCAAAGCCATATTGTAATCTTATGTATTATTGTATATTATTACTAGCTTCCGCCCGCGACTTCATCCGCGTGGCATAGTTACTTTGGGCTAACGCTAACTTTATCCCACGTAATGATCGAAAAATAAATCTCTTTCTCTTAACTTTTCTTCCCTCATACTCCCTCTTTTCTCACTTTTTTCAGCCTGTGTGCGTCTCCAGTGTCCCTACTATCTCTGTACCAAAATTCATCAAAATTGGTAAAGCCATTTAGGCGTGAAGACGTAACGAACAAACTCACTTTTGCATTTATAATATTAGTAAGGATTATTGTATCTTATGTGCCTTGACTTCGAATGCGAGTTCTATGACTTGGAAGTTCTACAGACACAGCACTAGGCGACTTTATCAGTGATCGAAGACCCCGCTCAAGTATTTTCAAACCGGATTCAGTGATCACGTGCAGTGTAAAGGACCTTTATTATGTTAAGTTTACAACCAATTGACTTTACACGAGCAGTTTTTAAATTAATTAAACTTGATCTTGTATGAATGGGCCGTGGGCGATAGGAATAAGCGAGCAGTGTGTTCCGTACATTTTATCTTTTTAATTGATAGATATTATAGAATAGATGTCTTTCTGAAACAATAGGTGCTTACATAACTGTATACTCGGCCAAATTATGTATTTTATGTAGTATACTTTGTTGGCGGTTTTACAAGATGGCACCGTGATCTACGAAACAACACAGAAGGAAAGAAAGAAAAAATATTTATTTGTTATACATGCAAAAATAAACAATACACATACAACGCATTTTTTTTTATAAATGCTTCATGAAAAAAAGAAAAAGGTTGACAGTGTGCACGTCGTGACTGCGACAAGCAGGTCACCACTCAGCATGATGCTGTACTGTGGGGGCTCACAACGGTTTTCAGTGGCCCCTCGAAAATCACTCAAACGCCTCTCCTAACTGTGAGACGACTCCCGGCCACCGTAGATGCGGGTCTTTGGACGGTGAGCAATGTGTAATTCACCGTCCGTCCGTCCAGTAACGACAGGCTGTGTCGACGGCGCGTTAGTGTTCCACGCGCGCCTCAAAGAGATGTCAGCAAAGCAGAGGGGCCTGCTGCTGCCACCGCCTGTCAAGGTTTCGGGTTGTTCGAAAAAAATACCGCGGCAGGGTGGCAGGTTAGGGAACATAGGTGGGTGTTAGTCAGTAAAAGTCTGACACTCCCCCCCGCTCCGCTCACAGCGGGTAAGGTTATTTGACGATTTCCCATTCGTAAAAAAAGTATCTCCTATTAGAACTCATAGAATTATGTTTTTTTATTGAAGTTTTGTAGACATCAATCACAAATTAAATGACACTTACCTACCTCTAAGCTTGTAATGACTAAATAAGTAGTCACATTTGTTTTTATATAAGTAGAGACTACTAGAAATATTTGTCAATCAACATGTTATTGTATTTAAGTTGTAGCTAAGTTTTTGCTGTTAACTAGACAAGCCTATAAATACACACATTATCTATATCTTCTATATCTTCTTCTATACTTATAATAAATCTGTAGAGAGGTCAATTCTGTACATGAAATATATTTCCAAAATAACTATCAGGGGGTGATTAGTGATCGATACTGATGCCAAAAATGCAATCAGTAAAATTTTTGTCTGTCTGTCTGTCTGTCTGTCTGTCTGTCTGTCTGGATGTCTGTATGTTCGTTATAGAAACAAAAACTACTCGACGGATTTTAACGAAACTTGGTACAATTATTCTTCATACTCCTGGGCAGGTTATAGTATACTTTTCATCACGCTACGATTAATAGGAGCAGAGCAGTGAAGCAAAATGTTGGGTAATCGGGAGAAGTTGGTTAAAGCTACACAGAAACCATGTATGACGGAAATGTTCTCCTTAAAATTATATAAAAAATATCCTACGACAGCATAGGTCTATCTTTTATGGTTGACTCACAATAACACGTGTAACTCCCGATAAATTAGCAGTTCGGATTTTTCTGATTATATTTGTCTACTCTTACGTTTATAACACTCCCACGCATCTCTAATTAAAAACAGTTAACATTATTACGTATTCAATAAAAAAAGAATCATGTAAATCGGTATACAAACACCAAAGTTATGCATGAAATACGCTACTAAGCCATCGCGCGTGAATACTGAATCATGCTTTAAGGATTATTTTTGTGTAATATTTGGCTGTTGATGCGAATAGACGTTCAGAGTGTTCGACCTTATTGACAGACAATACTTTCAACCCGACTTTTAGTCTTTAAATAATTTCTTTTTAGATTTCTTTTGTTGTTATTTTATAAAATAGGTATTCGTTATTTTGGTAGTGTTTAAATATTCGTTCAAATTACCAATTATTCAAAGTTTACATTTTATTTCTTTTTAGGTGAAGTAGTAGTAGGTACGCATAGATTTATGTTCAGTTTTTTTTATACTATATTGGTAAAAGCGTAGTTAATTATACTAATTATAGTTATCATCATCATCATCATCATCAGGCTATATTAGTCCACTGCTGGACATAGCCCTCCCCTAATGAGCGCCATAGCGTTATACAGTTTTATTCTTTATTATAGTTACAGGTATTATTAATTAAAGTATTTATAGGTTTTTATTTTTAAGTGAAGTAGGTATACATAGGTAGATAGTATTGGACGGGTTCCCTCTATCTGGCAGAATCTTGATGCTCCGAAATTTATTTGGTATTACACACTTAGCATATTTTTCTTTAAACGAACATTTTAAAGGCATAAAAATTATTTGATATAATTATCGTTTGGCATAATGTTTAAAACTCCGAATTTACAATTGCATAGTTTTAAGATGGCAGAATTACATTTAGTATAATTACGATTGGCAGAGTTCAAATTTCGCATAATATCGTTTAGCATAATGTTCATTTAGAGCGACGAGTATTACGTATAATTTTACTTTTCATACTATACAGATGGCAGAATTTAATTAAGAATACCTTTAAGTTTAAAGACTTATACGCCTAATAAGTCTTTAAACTGACATGGTCACTAACATTATTATTAACGGTTAAAACGGGACATTTACCATGTTTGTTATTTATTTTGAGTTTCCAATATTTTGGTGTGAACCGATACAGTGAGTTACAATTGTATACAAAAACATATTAAGGCAAAAATAAGATATTTTTGGAATTATATAGAAAAAAGACATTGTTTTTAGTAGGTTACCCGGGAGTCAACTATTAAGATTAGGTTAATTTGTTAAAAAAAAAATGCGTAGGTTAGGTTAGGTTAAAACTGTGACCCCCTACGCCAGTAACGACTTGCATTGATAGAAAATGAGATAGTAGTTTACCCGGAACTGAACTATTTACATTAGAATAATAATTACTTATGGAATTAAATGACATTATTACAAATTCAATTAAATAATAGTTAAAATAAATGATATTATTTTAAAGAAATAAATAATTAAAATAAATGACAACAAATAATGATAAAGATGATTCTAACTATAAACTTTCTGGGATATGACAATTCTGCCGTTTAATGATAACGATATGAAATATATGTCAAAAGACGATTCTGACTGTGAACTTTCTGCGAAATGATGTTTCTGCTTTTTGAATATTATGGATATGAAGTTTATGCCTAGAGATGATTCTGACTTACAAAATTATGAGTTTTGAATGTATGATAAATGAGTGTCTGCCAAAGAATTTTCTGCGAAATGAAGTTTATGCTATCCGTTGTTATGGCAAATAAAATTATGACATAAAAAGTTCTGCTATAAAGGGTGGACCCGACCCAGTATTGGACAGGCGTTTTAGCTTTATTTTAATTTCTTTTTTTGTTACAAGTTGTACTTACCTACATATTTCTGGGTATAATTCTATTGGAATTATTTAGTTTTAGTACCTACTTTATTTGATAATTAATAGGTTCTTATAGATAATAGGCATAATTAGATATATTAAAAAAAAACAAAATATGTATATAATTTAGTACTTAAATTATTTTGAGGTTAAATATAAATTCAAATTAATTTTAATTTATTTAGCTGTAGTTTTATTTAGTTGTAGCTGTAGTGTATTTAGGATCAGTTTTATTATTTAAGTAGGCACTTTTTAAGTTTAAGGTAGCTACAGTTAGGACCTCTAACGTAGCTTATTTCGTTAGGTAACTGAATAGGCATTCATTCACCTTCGGTTATTTTCATAAATCCTTAGTAATATTATAAAAGCGACAGTGAGTTTGTTTGTTCTTTCTTTCTTTTTTTTTAAAAACGTTGCCCCACACTAGGAATTTCTCCTGTATCGTGGGTGCGTTTACAAACATTCAATCTCACATACACAAACAGCCAGACCCGGAACAACTATCTGTAGGTCATACAAATATTTGTTCCTTGCGGGAATCGAACCCGCGACACACAGCGCAGCAGTCGATCGCTCAGCCACTACGCCAACCGTTTTGTGTTTGTTACGGCTTCACGCCTAAATGACCGAACCGATTTTGATGCATTTTGGTACAGAGATAGTTGGGGCCCTGGTGACGGAAATAGGCAAGTTTTTTTAAAGTGAGGAAAGGGGGAGAATGAGGGAAGAAAAGGGGAGAGAAAGATACATTTTTTCGTGTCATCACGCGGGTTAAAGTTACCGTTAGCCCAAAGTAACTATGCCACGCGGACGAAGTCGCGGGCGGAAGCTAGTTATCAATAAAATAATAAAATAGGAAACTGGAAGCGTACAGATATGAAGGTGAATGACACATAAATGGGTAAAGGGACGTTTTTTTCAATTATCATAATTTATACTAAACATCTTTCTTATTTAATAGGTATATAAAATTCTCGTGTCACAATGGCTGGAAAAAATTAAATTCTCTAAAAATAGAATAAAGTTCTCGTGGCTCTACCGATTTGTATGAAATTTTGTGTATATTTCGGGTAGGTCTGAGAATCAGCTAATATCTATTTTTAATACCCCTAAATGAGAAGGTTGGCCTGAGCAGCGGGTGAAACCGCTGGCCACAACTAAATTCTTTTGCAAAAAAAAACGGGCACTTTAGATTTTTTTCTTTACTTCAATGAAGAAGAACAAGAAATAGGTTTTATTAATTTGACGATATATGGCATGTTATTTGAAGCATCCTGCCATGATTCTTTACGTTCCAAATTTCCGAACAAATTAAAGTGTACTATAATTATGACGGGAACGTGGAACAGATTGGCTCCAGAAAGAAAAGAATGGAAAAGATTGCAGGAGGTTTTTGCCAACTGGCAAACAGCTACCCTACCATGACGTCTTAAAGCAGAACTTATTTCACTGAGGGAAAGAGACAGTGCTATACAGAGTGTCTAGCACCATCTCTTTCTCACACAGAAATAAGAACTGCTATAAGATGTCATGGTAACCCTACAGATCTTGGAAAGAAAACCAAGAAACACATATTAGTTTAAATTGTTTATTAAGTTTAAGATTTTAATGTTGGTTCTTTATATAAGTTTAAAAATCCATTGTTTGTATATACGTGCAGGTCAACCTTTTCTTAATTAATATAACCTGATCTCGGTTATTTATTTATTTACGTACATATTTTTACATATTTCTTATCAAAAACAAAAAAAAAACATTTAAAAATATAAAAATAGTAGCCCACCGGTATCGGGAACAGGGTCCAAGGTACCGGCAGGGCTCCAGAGAAAGGAACCTCCTAACAATACGAGCCGTGTCCAGGAGTACCGCTTTCTGCATCAAGCCCTTGATCCAGCTGCCTAACGAGAGCCTCCTCATAACCTGATCTCTTTATTACGGATCGCGTAGGAAAGAAATCAGGTTAAAATGGTTTTGTATAGGTTGATGTGCCTACGTGTGTACTAATTTAAGTGATCTAAATTAAGGCTGTATTATTATGTTATAACATGCCTCCGCTTAGCCCTTCGGGGAAACACAGGCATGATGGTAATTTAGTACAAAAATATATCTCAAAGAAATAGGTGCTTTTGTCGAGTTCATTTAAGTGTAACTTGACATTTGAATGAACTCGACTATTCATTGTACTGCACATTAGATTGGGTTTACAGAAGAAAAACCCGAAAATTAAAAACCCGGTATCCCAGGTTCCACGTCGTTCCACCAGCGTCGGGCAGTAGCTGCTCGGCAGTTTGCTGAACTGGGACTATTTGACGCAGCCGTGAAACACAAATCATTGCCTTTTTTAGTTTTATAGTTTACTAGCTTTTGCTCGCGGCTTCGCTCGCGTTAAATTCGGGGTAACACAGTTCCCCTAGCGCCTTATTGATTTGTAATAGCAACGCTAAGTTTTGCCTTTTCATCCCTCTTTCTCCCTCACATCCCACTTTTATTTTCAAAAATAGCCTACGTCCGTCTCCTGGTTCCCAACTATCTCTGTACCAAAAATTCATCAAAATCGGTTTAGCCATTAAAGCGCGAAGAGGTAACAAACAAACAAACAAACAAACTCACTTTCGCTTTTATAATATTAGTAAGGATATAAGTATGTATATCAGTTGTCTGGTTACCATAACACAAGCTCTGCTTAGCTTGGGATCAGATAGCCGTGTGTGAGTTGTCCCAAGATATTTATTATATTTATTTATTATTTATAAACATTTCTTTTTCTTTTCAAACAACAAATCTTTCTTTCTTCAAAAATAATTCGTTCGACAAAAGGAAATTCTAAGAATCTATTTTATATATGTATTTTGGAAGGATATGATGTCCTTGCATAACAAATAAGGAGTTCGGCAAATGTTTGATCATTATGTTACCGGATGGCGCATGTTCTTACAAGATGGTTGTTCAGGCCTAAATTCTTTAGATAACGTAGACTGATAAGGTTAAGGTAAAAAAAAGCCATAAGAAGTTGTGTGAAGTGCTAAAGTTATAAAAATAAATTAAAATGGTACCGGTTTTTCTCGTTCTCTACCTACTTCAATTATTTTTTTAAGTAATAGTTATAAAAACGTATTTTTTTATAATAGCTATTAGTTGAAGAAATGATTGAAATTGCCGTGAAAATAAAATCAGGCGCTTAAAATGCATAGCGAGAAGAGAGTTTGCTAACTTAAAAGCAATAGGAGTTTGGGAAAATATTTATGTATTGACTGCTCCGTTGATGTCGCGGCTTCCCTGATTGGGCCACTAGTGTTATTGGGTTTTTTCTATTAGTAATTTCTATGTAACAACCTGGTGTTTGAAAGTTGGCGGTATCCAGTGCCTCGGAAAGCACGTTAAGCCGTTGGTTTTGGGCCTTATCTCTCTCTGGACGTGTCGGATTGCCGTCCCATCGGACTATGAAAGTGATGGTACAGACAGTACACCTGTGCTTGCGCACATAATTGTGCAATATAATATCTTCGATTAGCTGGCATTACCGAAAACGGTCAGGAGGACTACATATATATTGAAAAACGTTGCCCCACACTAGGAATTTCTCATGTATAGTGGATGCGTTCACAAACATCTAAACTCACATACACAAACAGCCAGATTCAAAACAACTATCTGTAAGGCATAAAAATATTTGTTCCGTGCGGGAGTCGAACTCGCGATACGCAGCGCAGCAGTCGATTGATCAGGCATTGCGCCAACCGTGTCGTCAAATTATTGATGTACACTTCTGTCTAAACCTTCAGGTAATACAAGTGTAATGTTATGGTATGCCACTCAAATATCAATTGTACAGAAAAGGAATAAGGTTTATTTTTTTTCTAAGATTTTACGTAGCTACATTATTATGGAAGAAGTTATGTTAGGATTATGGAAGAAGTTGCTAACTAGTGGATATAGACTCCTTAAGTATCGCTCTACGTTACTTACATCGTTGTTAATCTCAAACATAAGGCAAATGAAGGAACATAGGTGGCTTTTAGTCAGTAAAAGTCTGACACTCCCTTCGCTCCGACCAGAGCTGGGAGGATTGAAAAGTTTTTTCTTGATTTCCCATCTGTAAAAAGGGGTATCGTACTAACTGGGTTGTGGAAGTCTTTTTTTTTGCGGATGGAAAATCATCAAATTACTTCCCCCGCTGTGGTCGGAGCGAGGGGAGTGTCGACTTGTACTGACTAAAACCCACCCATGTTCCTTCTATTGCCCTTTACGTTCCGGGGCCGCGGTATCTCTTTCGAACAACCCGCAACCCCGGGGTTGTGGAGGTCTGACTTGCGGTCGCTCCATGTAAAATATTGGTGCATCCGGTTAGACTGGAAGTCTACCCCAACATAATAGGAAAAAGGCAGATGATGGCCTATATCTGACACGTTTCTAAATCTAGCATAGATACCATCCCACGACCTAAATCCAAAACAAACAGTCACTGTTTACTAATACCTGACTGATTACAAAACACGGCCGGGGAATAAAAACAGTGCTCTATTTAGACGACCCGAGACGCCCCATTACGAAATACATTTGCATAACAATACGATGATACAGTTTTTAGTTCAGACTACTACAAATACATATACAAAATCCAAAAATATTTATTTTATCTAAAGCATTGTTTCATATTTAGGTACATAAATTGAGGCAGCCCCAATAAGTTCCAATAGTACTTATGTCGGAGCTGTCTCTCTCTTCCCTTACGTGGTATCTTAATTAACAATGAAAAACAAGAAGATAATTGTAAAAAAAACTACTAAGTATAACAATTTATTCTGAGACAAGTTAAAAATCTATATTTCTATTTCACATGGGCACTTATAAAACGTCTAGAAAGTGCACGGTTCGGGTTGGTCGTTTCCTATGGAGAAGAACCGACAAGAAACTCTATGGTTACTCTTTTTAAAATTCTTTGCATGTTATGTTAATAGTTATAAAAACAGGTTCTTCACCTAAACGACAAACACTAGAAGTGAGCTGAGAAGAAGCAATGGCGTAAAATCTCCTTAGCTTAGATATTTTAAATGACAAAGGGCGAGTGGTTTTGGTCATGTAATTTTTGACGTATGCGTAATGTACGTATGTATAATTTAAATAAATGTTTTGATTAGTACGCCAATCACTATCATCTGCTTAGCTTTGTCACGAATGTATTGGCATTGGCTTCTAGTCTTAACGGATGCCGCTGAAAACCAGTATTTTACAGGAAAAGACTGCAAATGTAACCTCCACATTCTACAACCCAGTTAGTACCGGGTAATACTTTCCCCTTGGTAAGGTTTTTGGGCTACTGACTACCGTAACGACTGTCAAAGATATACCAACGGTTTAATGAGCGCCCATGCGTTCAAGAAACAAAGAAATCCATTCCTATATAAATATGATCTGTTTGGTATTATTCGCCAAGTTGTTGATCCCATTCTTCTTCACACCGCTTTCAAAACAGTACCTACTATATATTATGTGAGTCCAAAGCTTAGCCAAGTCCTAAACCTAAGGTAACAGCGCAGGGCTCTGGCTGCATGTTTTCAAACTTCTCTCTGCTGATCCGTAAGTTGTAATTTCTAACCGACTTCAAAATTAGGAGAAGTTTATCAATTCGATTTTCTATTTTGTATGTGTGTTACGATTTCTCCGTCGATTGTGATGATCTTTCATCCTCGTACCCAGGAGTATCGAAAGGGTACGATACTCCTGAAGTGGTCCCATAATAATATATCTACATCGCAATAGGGAGTTTACGAGATATCTTCTATGATACATAGGTATTTTTTTTCGTATAATGTAACTACATGGACGATATGCTAATATCTCTTAGAAGCACTGAAAATGAATACTCAATAAGAATTTGTGCGAGATACCATCATACCACAACTAAAAAACATTTTAATAAGCTGAAATGGCTTTACGAGGATAGTGTTAAATCTTCGCTTTGTTCTGCAGACAGTTCTAGAACTATCCGTTGGAACACTGAAGGTTAAATAAAGAAGCCATTAAACTGGTAGCCAATTACGAATAATTATCCATTTTCTACATGGATTTTCAATCTATATTTGCTTCAAGAAATGTAAACGATGATAACACACATCTAGCTGCAATAAATTATGTTCCAAACAATTGCATCAGAGTATAAACAAAGATAATATTGTTTGTTTTGTTTTAGATGTTGAATGAAATAAATATAGGAGCTTGCGTCACCCAGAAATTCATTTACTGGATTTGGAATCGTTAGATGAAAAGAGGCTTGCACCTATGATATAACCAACATCTTTTTTATGATGAATGGTATCTCGCTGGTACCTTTGAGGTTGTCGTCTGCTTAACCGAGCAATTCCTGTGGATGCCTCGAGAGTAAGGCCTTCAGCCAGGGCAACAAAAACTCAAAAACTAAGCGACTACACGTTAAGGGCAACCTCTGTGGGGTACGAAGCTCGGCTCAGGGCCTCGCTGGGGCAGGACAGCAAAGGGACAGCAGTGATTACAAACACCTTTGCCTTTCGAGAAAGCTAGCTTTTATCCCTCCCTTGGGCTTTTCCTGAAATCTACGGGTGAAAATAGGGGCATAAGCTAGATTAGAAAATGCTTTATTACACAGCAAAATTGAAGTCTTAGTGGGGTAGTACATAGGTCATCGGAAAATCTGAGACTGGAGATCTCTGTAGACAGTTGTAGCAGTACGGCTATGGAATGAACTACCTGTGCCAGTAAGGCGCGCGCCCAAACCTTGCCCAATTTAAAAATATGGTCAAAAATAACTACCTCTCTCGTTAGACCTGGTTTTTCATGATTATTGTATATTTGGTCTAAGCTGCCGGCTGGCAGTGTTCCAGAGAGAGGAACCTCCCTACGATATGATCCCTACCCCTTGATCCAGCTGCCTCGATGATGACGAGAGCCTCCTCAGATGTTGGTCGAGGCCCTTTGCAATTAAGTCATTGGCTGTAACGACTATCGGAATAATGATCGCTGAGTCCACATCCCACATGTCGAAAACCTCGCGAGTTAGGCCGATAATTATTGCAGTAACTAGTTGGGTACGAACCCACGGTCTAGAACTTGGAAGTAACGGCAAATACCTAGATATCAAACGTCACTGACCGTTTAACAGCCAAGGTACTACTTTCCCAGTGCGAGATTTGAATTAAACATAAGTAGCTGCTATGCGCATGTGACGGACTTGACTTGCAAAGCACTCCTCACTGCCAGTGAGAACTATTAGCATCACTGTACAATATCGGAAACATGGCTGCCGCATTGGTCTAGTCAAGCGAGGTTGCTGGTCATGCAAAGTGCCATGATAGTTGGCTTTTTCAACAGGAATTTTGTAGTTTTAGCCGCAG
The DNA here is from genome assembly GCA_905475445.1 of Ochropleura plecta. Taxonomy (NCBI): domain Eukaryota; kingdom Metazoa; phylum Arthropoda; class Insecta; order Lepidoptera; family Noctuidae; genus Ochropleura; species Ochropleura plecta. The sequence continues at coordinate 1,669,202 of FR997733.1, read as the reverse complement.
AGATTCGATTTGTGTCCGTTTGATGTCAATGGGCTCGCCCCCTATTAAATGAGGCATTAACATAACTGGTGAAATTAATGTGGGTATTCTTAAATACTATTAGCTACGCTTCTGCCTAACCCTTCAGAAATTACAGGTGTGATGTTATGTGTTACGACTTTCCGACAAATCTTGATGTTTTACTAAAACTCTGTTCTAGGTTCTGGTCTACTTCTGAAACTAAAATAAATAATCCTTACTAATATTATAAAAGCGAAAGTGAGTTTGTTTGTTTGTTACGTCTTCACGCCTAAATGGCTAAACCGTTTTTGATGAATTTTGGTACAGAGATAGTTGGGACCCTGGAGACGGACATAGGCTATATTTTTTAAAAAAAGATTGAGATATGAGGGAAGAAAAGGGAAAGCTTAGCATTGCTATTATAATAAATAAGGCGCAAGGGCAAAAACTACAGGTAGCAGGTACCTGCAAATCACGAAAGGGGAACTGTGTTATCCCGAATTTAACGCGAGCGTATAAGCCGCGGGCAAAAGCTACTCCTATAATATTATAAGTGCGAATCTTTGTGAGGATAGATGGATGTATGGATGTTTGTTACTCTTTCACGTCAAAACGCCTGAACGGATCTTGATGAAATTTGGCAAAGACGTAGACTATCGTCTGGAATAACACATAAGATACTATTTTTTCGATATCACGCGGGGGAAGCCGCGGGCGCCAGCTAGTTTTGAATAAACGAAACAAAGGGTCTGTGAGTATATCGAAGTGCTGCGGTTTCTTTGTTTCCGGAGAAATTACCACAAGTAGGAAACCAGAAACGAGCAATTTTACGTTTGAAAGAGCTAATTGGGTAAGCACCTATTTCCTGGTGGGGAATGAGAATGCTAAATATGATGTGACTTTAGTAGATCCAGCTGATATTTTATGTTTCACAACGATAATCTCATTTAAAGGTCTGTAAGTATTTATGTTGGCTTCCATGTACAATCCTACTAATATTATAAACGAAAGTTTGTATGGATGGATGGATGTATGGATATATGGTTGTTTGTTACTTTTTCACACGAAGACTACTGAATAGATTTTAATTAACTTAACAATAATATAGCCTCTACATCAGAAGAACACATAGGCTACAATTCATAAATATATATTGTATATTCTTTCACCACGCGAGTGAAATAGCGGGGCGCAGCTAGTACTTTTAATGTTGGTATTCAGCTATATCCGGTTAGACTGGAAGCCGACCCCAACAAAGTTGGGAAAAGGCTAGGCAGATAATGAAGTATTTAGCTTCTTGCCCGTGTCGCTGCCACGCTAACACGGCCAATGATATACGTCATTGGACAGGGCATTTTATTATTTTTGACTAGCTTTTGCCCGCGGCTTCGCTCGCGTTAAATTCGGGTAAAACAGTTCCCTTTTCCTGATTTGCAGGTACCTGTAGTTTTTTGTTTTGCCCGTGCGCCTGATTTATTGTAATAGCAAAGATAAGTTTACTCTTTTCTTTCCTCTTTCTCAAAAATAGCCTATGCTCGTCTCCAGGGTCCCATCTATCTTTGTACCAAAATTCATCAAAATCGGTTTAGCCATTTAGGCGTGAAGACGTAACAAACAAACTCACTTTCGCTTTTATAATACTATAGTAAGGATTGGATAACTGTTGCTAACTACCGAGCAAGGATTCCTGGGACAATTCCCGGAACGAGCAAAACATTTTATCGGGTTTTGCCATTAGGAATATCACAGTAGTAGCGCGGAGTTTGGAAGTTGGAGGTAAGATACCTATCTCCTGAGCCTGATCCCTCTCCGGTCGCGTCGGATTGCCGTCCCATCGGACTATGAGAGTGAGGGAACAGAGAGTACACCTGTGCCTGCGCACACGATTGTGCTCTATAATATCGACAGTTCCTACGTACAGACGCCTGCACATCAAGCTACTACAATCTGTCAGATTTCTTTGATAGATTTTCGACTTTATTTCTAAAGTATTAGGTTCAAGGTTCATTGGGAAAAATTTACAGTTTCGGGTAGCTTGACCTGCTGGCGTCTGTACATAAGGTTAAGTCAAAAACCGAGGTTTACAGGAGAGCGTAATTTGTGTTCAACACGCCCTAGAAATAATTCTATGAACAATAATAAATATTTTCTTTCTACAATATTTTAACAGTTTTAAGAGCTTTATAATGCTATTTACACATAAATATTTTATTTTTTCATGTTTTCTTGGAAAAACTGATAGATGACCGTTTCTACGACACTTATTCGTTTTATTTAAAATACTTGACCTCTTATACGATTTTTAAAACAAGGTAAATAAATTAAATTAAAATAAAAATCGTATGTCAGCATGTGCACATAGGACAATCTAAAGCCAATGATACAATAAAAAAATGTAATTTTCGGCATGTCTTTATGTACGTAGGGACCGTCGATATGTCCCGCGCAGATCGCTAATCTCCACTGAGATTGGCCTCCAGGTCAAAACGGTCAGGAGGACCAAGGATATAGATAACTGCTTATAGCAGTGATAACCTCTTAGTGTGACCGTCAGGCAGAGAAGTCATAGGTTTTGACTTCGAACCATGTCAAGCCAAGTCAGGGGTCCATGGGCAGCACAAAAACGGTAACATGAAGTTAGGCACTAACCACACGATAGAGGATAACAGCCATTTGCGGAAAGCCATGAAATACACTTAATAATAATAATAACAGCCTATAACTGTCCCATTGCTGGACAAATACATCTTCTGAAACAGAGAAGGCACCAGCATTGATCACCACGCTTGCTCAAGATGGGTTGGCGATTTCAGACTTATATTAATTACCAGCTTGCGCCCGCGGCATCACCCGCGTTTTATCGGAAATCAATCAATCAATCAAAATCACTTATTTCAAGTAGGCCAGTTACAGGCACTTTTGAACTGTCGAAACATTGACAACAATAAAAATGAAGCTACAGTCCCAGTCACAAGGCATAATAACTGTGAAAGTACTGTAGTTGCCCATTCCAAAGCGTAGTCCTATGAATAAATAGTCCTATGTGGTATTCCTGACTCTAATCTTTGTCTGTGCCAATTTTCATCAAGATCCGTTCAGCCGTTTTGACGTTTAAGAGTGACAAACTTCCATACATCCATCCATCCTAACAAACATTCGCCTTAATAATATTAGTAGGATAAGTACAGGTTTCCTCACGATGTTATCTTAACTGAAATCTGTGATATCTTAGTTAAACTTCAGATAGTACAAATAAATTGAAAAAGTAACATTGGTACTTGCGCGGATTTAAACCTACAACGAGGTGAGGCGCTTAACCTCTGGGCCAACACGACACAAAGCAATGAAAACATTTGTGAAAAAAAAGCGAAAGTGAGTTTGTTTGTTACGTCTTAACGCCTAAATGACCAAACTGATTTTGATGAATTTTGGCACAGAGATAGTTGGAACCCTGGAGACTATTTTGTTTTAAAGTGATAAAAGGGGGAGAAAGAGGGAAGAAAAGGGTAGAGAAAAGAAAGATATTGTTTTTTCGATCATCACGCAGATTTAAGTAAGCGTGAGCCCAAAGTAACTATGCCACGCGGACGAAGTCGCGGGCGGAAGCTAGTTGGTAAATAATTATTAGTTTACTCAGTAGAAACACTTTTCTAAAGTACAAGTGGTCATTGTCAGACCCACATGTCAGTTTTAAATCACCACCGGCACCGTCACTTGGGACCTTCTTCTACCTTAATGATCGTGATGACCTTATCAGGAACTGAGGGCTTGATTACAAGACCGACCTTCTTTACAAATACGCAATACTAAGTAGGAAGATCCATTTCAACTAGACTAGGTATTTTCTTTAACAAGGTCATCCATTTGAGTCTAGGAACAATACACATGTCTCTAGACTGGGCAGCCATTATTTAGAATTTATTCTAGTTCATGAACTCTCGTTCGTAGTTCACGTTCAGGAGCTCGTGGCTAAATAATAGCAGCCGCTCGGGTCGATCTTTAGGTTAAGCCGCGCTTGCCTAGGTTGGTCTGTGGATGGGTGACCACCCGTTACATACCGAGTTTCCTCCGTGCCTCGGAAAGCACGTTAAGCCGTTGGTCCCGGCTGTCATTTGTAGATCTTTGACAGTCGTTACAGGTAGTCAGTGTTCCGAAAGTCTGACAACCAGTCTTACCAAGGGGTATCGTATTGCCCAGTATTAACTGGGTTGTGGAGGTCAGATAGGCAGTCGCTCCATGTAAAAAACTGATATTCAGCTGCATCCGGTTAGACTGGAAGCCGACCCCAACATAGTTGGGAAAAGGCTAGGCAGATGATTCTAGTTCATGAACTAGAATAAAGTCTCATCCTTAAAAGAACAGCACAGAACAGGATGAGACTGACTTTGAGTCTACGGAAAATATAACACGGCATCATGCTTGTTGTGGTGACGAAAATTAAATGAGAAAACAGTCCGTAGACGTACAGACGCCTGCACATCAAGCTACTACAATATATCAGATTTCTTTGATACATTTTCGACTTTATTTCTAAAGTAGTTAGGTTCAAGGTTCATTGGGAAAAATTGACAGTTTCGGGTAGCTTGAAGTTGACCTGCTGGCAACAAGAACTATTTTTTCACCTGTAACAAACAATAAATGGATTTGAATTTGAATTTGGCGTCTGCACATGTGTGAAACTAATAATTAGAATATACATATAATAATTAGAATATTATATTAATTACTAGCTGCGCCCCACGGTTTCACTCGCGTGGTGATAGAATATAGGTAGTACAATATAATATCTTTATGAATAGTATGTGTTATTCTGATGTACAGGGTGTCCGGTGGCAATTTTCACATTTCAAAGGTTGATAATAAAATAAATACAAAAGTTTCCTGAATTATTTTTATTATTATTTACGGTACATTAATGTGAGTTTCATTTTTTAAAAATAACGTTTTCTAAATGTCGGCCTTCTTGACGCAAGCACTCTTACTAAGGCTATACTCTCGGCATAAGATAATCTTGCTTGGTAATCATTTTCATTGAGTTTTTGCGTTATTTGAATTTTATACGGATGGAACTTGAGCTTCTTTTTCATTATTTCGTGCAATGTTGATCTAGCGATCCCTAAAGCTGCCGAACGTGCTCTTAGTGACATCCGTGGATTTTGCAAAACTGAATCACTCACACGTCGAATGTTTTCTTCGGTCGATACAGATGCAACTGGACCTTGGTGACGTGTGTTTACAGCTGAGCCTGAAGCACGAAATCTTGCTACCCAATAACGAATTAAAGTTTTTGAAGGCACATCACTTATTCGTGGAAGATTAAAATGATTACGGAATTTTCGCTGCGCCGCAATTAGCGAAAAATTGCTTGTTAAGAATGCCTCGATCACGAAAGCACGCTCCTCTCCTGACCAACGCGGCATGGCGACTAAAAAACTCACGACGCTGACGAAGCTAACCCCCCACCTCGCGCCCCTCTAGCTATTCGCGTTCTTAAGTAACAAAACTTTCAAATGTGAAAATTGCCACCGGACACCCTGTATAAGCTATAGATATTATTGTAAAGTTTCATTAAAATCCATTCAGTAGTTTTTACGTGAAAGAATAACAAACATCCGTACATCCATCCATCCATACAAATTTTCGCATATATATTATCTATATTAGTAGGATACCATAAAGAGACAGTTATGTATTTTCTTAGTTTTGTCTTTGACTTTGGCTGAAGTCAAGCAGTAGGGTTACCATGTCATCTTATAGCAGTTCTTATTCCTGTGTGAGAAAGACTGTCTCTTTCCATCACTGAAATAAATTCTGCTTTAAGACGTCATGGTAGGGTAGCTGTTGATGATGGTTTTGACGTCATTTTGACGTTCAACATTTACCCAGATGACGTCAAAATTACACTCGTTTAAAGAGATGCTTATCTCCACAAGTACCGTCTGCCCATGTGTCTGTCGACCCACACTGATGCACTTCCTCTACGCTACGTTGCGTGTTAACAAGATATTTTTAAAGCTAGACATGAGCATTGCACGGCATTTCTACAGCCAACAGCGTGTGACGATCTTGTGAACGGACTGACTCATACCTCTTTATACTTTTTTTTGTATTGGTATAAAGGATAATATTTTTGTGTTCACCAAAAATACTGATCGTGCACCAAATATTCTTTCCTGAATGTTAAAAAAATGCGTAGGTTGGGTTAGGTTAAAACTGCGACCCCCTACGCACGAGCCGAGCGAGCAGAGCGAGCGGTGCCGCGGCAGCGGCCGGCGTGTGCCAGTAACGACTTGCATTAATAGAAAATGGATAAAGATATAACACTTTTTTATTGTAGTGCGCTGATGCTCGTTATGACATATTTTAATTAACATATTTTGGTGCACATTCAGTATATTTGGTGGAACACAGGCAAAATTAGGTAAACGAAATGGGAATAAATTGAAGTACTTTTAAATACCATCCAAAGAATTAGGTACTAATTTTGTGCTATCCATGCTCCTCCGAAACGGCTGGACCGATTTGAACGAAATTTTGTGTGCAAATCGGGTAGGTCTGAGAATCGGCCCACATCTATTTTTCATACCCTTCTCTAGAAAAGGAGCTGAGCAGCGGGTGAAACCGCTGGGCACAGCTAGTCACACTGTAAAGACGTTATTACTATGCAAACTTAATAAAATTACTTAATTTCATGTTTTTAGAGTTCCGTAACTCAAAAGGAATAAAAGAGGAACCCTTATTGGATCACTTTGTTTTCGGTCTGTCTGTCAAGACCCTGTATCTCGGGAACGCGTTGACGTATGGAGTTGAAATTAAAACCATATATACTCAACGGTAGTCCCTTTGTGCTGTGACAAAATCAACCCTCTAAATCTACCCAGTCAAAAGATATGGCTGTTTATGTCGCAACTTGCGGTTCGTGACTTTTACTCGTACTTAGTGTTAGCCAGAATAGTACTTAATAGTACACCTACATTTAACCAGTTATCTTTAAGTCTTATGTTCTTAGTTGTCCCATGTTAAGCTGGTACTGAGAAAATCATAATGACAAAATCCCATAATATTTTTCCTGACTTGGTAATCGAACCCAGAACCTCGATGCCGAGACATAAGTTGATGTTTATTTGCTTAACTCCCAATCTATCTCTGAACATTTAACTCTTACATTGTGTTTATCATTTCATCTGGTTTATACGCTCTTCACTATAACTGCTACACCTTATTTTACCTGTTCCATTACTAAATATTCTTCTGCCTTCTTGACACCGCCTAGCTTTAGTTGCCATTTTGACATCCGTCTAGCGTAGTTTTCCATTTTGACATCCGCATAGTAAAAATTGTAAAGACCAAAAGTTGTAACGACACTTTTTGCTATAGTTGTAAGCCGTGCGGCGTGCGCGTGTTTCTCTGTCTGTCTCTCTCTCTCCCTCTCATAAAAAGCAAGCCAGTTATCTTCTTTTCCTCTTTCTATATCGCATTGAATAGTGTGGTGTTGCGACAATTATTTTTGTTGAGTGTATACAGGTTTTTTGTACATAATAAATAATAACTTCGTTCCATCCGGGTGTCTCTCTCAAGTTTTCTTTTAACCTTCAAGCGGGCGCGCGGGCTTTTATAACGGCAGCGGTCGCGCGTAACCTAAAAGACCTATGGTATCCATAAAAATAAAGATATAAAGCACTTATATATATAATTAACATCATTTATTTTTTAATAATTGTAGATAATCATTATCTTTTTCTATGAAATTAATTCGAGAAAATTAAATAAAAGTTAAAGTAATAACTATGTAATAAAATTAGAAAACAAGTCTTAATAACATAGGAATAAAAAAAAAATTGGAACAAAAACCATCTTAGGGTATCTAGATAAAATTATCTAGTAATAAATAACAAAACAAAATTATCAAATCAGTTGATTTCATGAGATCAAATAATTAAAATAATATTCAGGTTAGTTTCATTCTTCAGTGTCTTCAGCAAGATAACACTCATTGCAAATGAAGATAGAGTGGGTTCTACACATATATCTGTGGCATGTTGTGCATTGAGTCTACGATTGCCTCCTTTTCTTCGCTGAGCATATTTTGCAGCTTCCTCTGCATGATGTGCTGGAACCTTTGAGACGACAGGCGCGCGGCGTCGTTTCGACGCCTGTACCGTGACTAAAACAATTGCGCTCCTTGTGGTGAAGGGGGTACGGGGAGTCAGTGTAAACTGTTTATTTGGAAGGTAGATACACTATGACAAGCTACTAAGAGTATAATATGGATTCAATGGGAATTATTGTTAATATCAGCGAAATTGTTTTCAAAGCGGTCGTTTCGACGTCGCGCGACCGCTTGAAGGTTAAAAACGTTGCCCCACACTAGGGATTTTTCCTGTTTCATGGGTTACAAATAAAGTCACATGCACAAACAACCAGACCCGGAACAACTACCTGTAGGTCATACAAATATTCGTACCGTGCGGGGATCGAACCCGCGACACGCAGCGCAGCAGTCGAGTTGTATTTACCATTTTGACATCTGCCTAGTTTTATTTACCATTTTGACATCAGTTTTATTTTCCTTTTGCGTAGCCACATAGTTTTCTTCGCCATTTTGGCCACCACATCATTTATTATGTAGATCTCAAACGACCTTCAAGATCATATTATTATTTAATGTAACTTATCTTTTTTTTTTTTAAACCTGTTTGTAGAAATTTTATCAGACATGAATAATGAAGTACATATTAATACTTTTACTTTGTTTTAGTTGTAATCATAAAATTAAATTGTGAAGTATTCAGTGTTGTATATTAATCTCTAATTATTTAATTAATAACATTTATTTTAACTGTACCTACTAACAAATGTATGACTTGTATAAACGACTTGAGTTAAATAACTCTGTTTCTTTTTAAACCAAAATACTTTTCAATACCATTTACTCTATTATGTAGTTTTCTATTCATTTTCCGCCTTTTGTAAAGTAGGTTTACATGTGAGCATACTAAATGATTTGAACTACGATGGTTGACATAATTTTTTTGACCCGGAAAAGGTCTAGAGGCCGGCTTTATACGGGTTAATCGAATTTCCTTTTATTAAGCACGCATAGTTGGAAGTCGTTTTGGTCTATTATTCCAAATAAAACGTTGAAATAACTTCTGTCCTTTCTTACATGAGGAATTAGATAATTGATTTATTTGTGCTCGTTACGTACGTATAAGTATAAATTAATAAAGTATATTTACATTTGTACATGTGTATTAGTAAATATATAGATATTCACTACAGTTCACTGCACGTATGAAGGTATGCCGTATGTATTGAACCCTGAGTAGGTTTGTTCTGAGTTGTCCCTAATTGGATTTACCTGCCTCTAATAGCTAGTTAGTTATACATTTATACGTACATACTAGCTGTGTCCAGCGGTTTCACTCGCTGTTCAGGTCACATTTATCACTTGGGGAATGAAAAATATATTTTGGCCGATTCTCAGACCTACCAGATTTGCTCACCAAATTTCATAAAAATCGGTCCAGCCAGTTTGGTAAAAAATACATGACACGAGAATTTTATATACTTATACGAGTATATTAGATGTAAATTGTATAAGTAATACGGGTTTAAATGTAGTTTGATGTTAGAATTAAATTCACCAAAACGATACTGAAACAAATATGAGGTTCCAGAAACTATTATGGAAATGCTTATTTTTCTTTGCTACAAATAACAACGGATCGGTCAAAATTATAAGCTCGACTTGCTTAGGTTGGTCCGTGGATGGGGGTGGCCACCTATTGCCAAGTTTCAAGGTCCAGGCTGTCATATGTAAATCATTGACAGTCTTTACAAGTCGTCAGGTTTACGAAAGTCTGTCAACCAGTGTTACTAACGGGTACTGTATTACACAATATTACATTGGTACTATTTTTAAAATTTATTTTGTGCCAGTACTAACGGGGTTGTGGAGATCAGATAGTCAATTTCATAGTAAAAGCTTGTATTTGGCTGCATCCTTTTAGACTGGAAGCCAACCTCAGTATAGTTGGAAAAAAGGTAGGCAGGTGATGATATTTTAAAAAGATAATAGATAATTCATTTCGTACAAACCTCCTTTCCTAAAAGTCATAGTCGATATAAAAATCACTACTAACCATCATCTGCCTAGCCTTTTCCTAACTATGTATGTTGGGGTCGGCTTCCAGTCTAACCGGATGCAGCTGAATATCAGTATTTTACATGGAGCGACTGCCTATCTGACCTCCACAACCCAGTTAATACTGGGTAATACGATACCCCTTGGTAAGACTGGTTGTCAGACTTTCGGAACACTGACTACCTGTAACGACTGTCAAAGATCTACAAATGACAGCCGGGACCAACGGCTTAACGTGCTTTCCGAGGCACAAAAATCACTACTATCCAAGACCTAATAAACAACGAAAAAAAAAACTGAAAGTAACCTAAAAGCATGTCTAGTCAATATATCTTGGAACCGAGCCCCAGTACATTTATTATGAGGTAAAAATAAAATTAATATGATACACACAGACCGAACTATTCTTGCGTGCAAACATTCGTGTACTGTCTGTGGAGAAAAAAGTCAAGGACGGTAATGTTGGCAAAAAGAAGCTACGGGATGCCAACTTAACCCAACAAATATAACACCACAAATAAATCACACGTGAATCGTAAACCACCAAGATAAAGTTGATATTGGAACGTAAATAACATTATCAACGGCAAATCGATTGGTTTTAACAATTATAACATGACAACAAACTTTAGTAGTGCGCGCGACGCGATTGAATACACACGGGCGTTCTGTTATTTGTTTAATTCTAATTAATAAAATGAATGTGATATCGTTAGCAATATGGACTCTAGAAAAGAACTGTTTTATAGTTTATAGTGGATTGATAGTTTGTTTTATTGCATTTACTTTGTATCATAAGAATAAGTTGGAAGAACATTATGTTGCGGCGGCGAAAAAGGAAAAGTTGGCGCGAACGGGAACTGGCGGGAAAGGTGACAGTGACAGTTATTTTTTTCCTTTTTTTTTGTTACGTTTTAAGGCAAAGGTATAATAGGGTTACGTACCAATTCCGTAGATAATCTACTTTCAATTTACACACAATTTACTTGTAGGTAACAAACACTTTTACAGTTTAAATATAAACTTTTCTGATGGATAAGGATAATTTATTTCTGTTTTTGCACCAATTACCCCTTTTCAACGCTATAATTTAACCGATAGAAGATTATAAATTGAGGATAAAAAGTATAAAACCTTCAATCAAAAAAATAATAAAGTTATTGACCGCTAACTGTGGTTAAGGTCCTCGTGACGGTTGCGGGTTGTTCGAAAGAGATACCGCGGCCCCGGAACGTAAAGGGCAATAGAAGGAACATGGGTGGGTTTTAGTCAGTACAAGTCTGACATGCCCCCCCGCTCCACCCAGAGCGGGGGAAGTCATAGGATGATTTCCCACCCGGAAAAAAAAAAAAAAAAAAAAAGTCCTCGTGACTAAGTTTAAAACACCTGACTATACTAGTTATTGTTATTAAATTTGTTTATACAAAATGCCAACTGATCCGATGCACGATGTTTGAAGTTCACAATCTTAAAAAACTTGCCAACTAAACTGCTGGGTACGTATTTCTATTTTAACACTTAATTTAAGCAATTAGAAAATCCTATACTACTAATATTATAAATGCGAATGTTTGTGAGGATGGATGGATGTTTGTTACTCTTTCCTGTCAAAACGGCTGAACGGATCTTGATAAAATTTGGCACAGAGGTAGATTATAGTCTGGACACATACGATACATTATTTTTTGATATCACGCGGGCTGGCGCCAGCTAGTAGGATATAAAATAAATAATAGTTTAAAAAAACTAACAAAACACGCTTTTATAGAAAATCTAACTAAAAATTAGAAAATAAAATCTAATAAATTCGGATTAAGAATAGTGTAAATAAGAAATAAATGTACATTGTTGTAAAAAAGCGTGGGGTGCATCTGAAGTGCTTTTTATGATATTATCAAAGTGATGATCCTTCTACTCATCTGTCAATAAATGTTTATAACTATTGACACTATGCACCCCACGCTTTTTTACAACAATGTACATTTATTTCTTATTTACACTATTCTTAATCCGAATTTATTAGATTTTATTTTCTAATTTTTAGTTAGATTTTCTATAAAAGCGTGTTTTGTTAGTTTTTTTAAACTATTATTTATTTTTCATTTTTTAGTTATTTTTTTTAAACTATAAATTATTTAGTTCGATTTGCTAACTATCAACCGCCCTTAATATGTACAAATGTGTTCTGATTGTATCTTGGTTAAGAACACATATTTAATGATTTCTATGATGCCAAATAAACAGTGAGACACAGAGGTGTAACCTTATTTACATAATATACAGTCAGTCACATTAATGCTTGGGTATGGAATTTTAAATCCGTAACCACTCTACATGATAATTATTATAATCATATATCATGTAGAGTGGTTACGGATTGAAAATTCTATACCCAAGCATTAATGTGACTGATTGTAAATTTTATGGTTTATCTCGTAATCGAATCATTTCATTCAATGCTTCACTGTTACATGGAGTTCTTCCTGTTAATTTTGAGCAATCAAGTTCTTCAATTCGTATACCGTCCAAGGATCTTCCACGACTAAGTGCCACATAAGCTTGTCCAGCAGCAAACAATTGCGGACCCAAATAAATGACTGCATGATCAACTGTACAACCTTGCATCTTGTGGACGGTCGACGCCCAACTCAGGATTAAGAAATTAATTTTGAAATTTTCGGAGAGGGAACCTGAGAAACGACTACCGCATCCAAGAAAGGCAGCAGGCACCCAATTTCCCCATTTGTCTGATAAGTTATTGCGTCTTGTCCTTATACTTACATATATGTCCCGACAAATCTAATACGTATTCTATTATCATTTTATAATATCCATAATATAATATTATAACCGTGATTTACCAAAAAACACTTCGTATTCACAACAAAACAAAATATTCAGAACAGAATTATCTATTTGTTTTTCGGCATATAAAATTAATCCCATCAAAAACAATACTTGTCAAAAAAACCAAGTCTCGCAACTCAGTTGTTCTGCGGTAAAAAGTTGTGAAATCCATGTAATACCAAGTCGGTTATTAATTTATTCAGTCTCTACTTAAGCGACTTTCTGTCTTAATACGTCCAGTCTCTAAGACCACGATCGTGGTCCATAACAATTGAAAATCAATTGTGTCTGGAATCTCCGTACTCGAAGCATTAAGTTGTTACGTAATAATTAACAGCATCTTATAGTGACGCATTTCAATATTAAAATTCTTTAATGTTTTATATAAATATATCGAGACTTGGCCGTATGAGCGCGGCTGCTGCTCGCTCGGCAACATTCACCTTTCCGCGCACCCCGCCACTGTCCCCGCCCCGCGCCCTCGCGCTAGCACCGTGCAACGCGTAGTAACGGCCCGCGCTCACTCGCTAGCATCGCAGCGCGTGGTATAATAATTAATTTACAACCTTACGCACTCGTAATAAGTACGAATACGCACGTAGGTACGTTTTTTGCATTAAATAATTTAATTTACACGTGTTTTCATGACGGGAATACCCATTTTTTGCTCGATTTGGCAGGGGCACTACCATGCGCCTATATTTATATGGGACTAGCTTAAACCCGCGGCTTCGCACGCAATAATAATAACTGCCGTAAAACATCGTTACGAATAAAGCCAATATTGAAAAAAATAACTGAAGACTTGGCTGAATGGGCTTAATTTTCTTTGCGGTCTTTTCTAGTCTAGATTTTTTAGTTTTTCCTTGATTCATACACCAAACACTACTTATATTCCAATTTTGAAGCTTCTAGGTCTGCTAGAAGTACCTTAGAATTTTGATGATCGGTGAGTCAGTGAGTGACAAAATAAAGGAATTTGACCCGTTATAATTCTTAAAATACTAGTTCAAATTGATTGAAATTTGAAATATACCGTGTCTTTACAATGCCTGTATGGTTACTGAAATTTCAGTCTTCTAGTTTTATCCACAATGAAGCCGAGAAAAGGATGGTATACGGCCGTGACGCTTTTTTGCTCGACTTGGTGGGGGCACTGCCGTGCCCCCAGCTTAATTAAGAAATTAATTAATACTGGCGAATCTAATTAGGATAATCGGATATTTTGATCGGATTATTGCATTGTCATCGATCTTTGACAGGTGTGCAAAGTTTGAATTAAATCTGATCGTTCAAAGTAGGACAAAATCGAGCTCAAAGGGGTCGGTTACAAACATACATACATACAAACATACAGGTGAAGCTAATAAAAGCGTGTTAATAAGCATTGTATGCATGTTTCTGGAAATTTGTTTTTGTATGCGGAATTAATTAGAAAAACCATAAAGACACCATAAACCAATAAGATTTAATAACAGCCCATTATTAAATCTTATTGGTTTATGCCAATGCTGGGCCAAGGAAGGTGCAAATGCAAACTTGTAAGTACATCTAACAAACCGCAATAAAAAAAAGATTGAGTAAAAAACATGTTGCATGGCAACGCTCTTTAAATTGGCTCTGTGGTATTCCATACTAAATGAAAAAGATTTTTTTTAAGGAAATAAAAGCAGGATAAAATCTCTATTGAATAAATCCTTAATATTTATATTATATTTATATTTATAAATCCTAAGAAAAATATATTATTTCGCTATAATTATATCGTATTTTTACTTATTTCTTATTAAAAAAAAACATTTTAAATACAAAACAGTGTAGCCCACCGTTATCGGGAACAGGGTCCAAGCTACCGGCAGTGTGTCGTGTTAGGGGCGAAGTTTTGGATGAGAAACCATCAAACCACTTGAGGGAAGTGTCTCACTTCCGAATTCTTCCGATCCTGGGTGAAATGCCTTCACCGTTCGCCAGTCATGTTGAACCAGCGGATGGCACTAACCGGACATGAATAAAAGTTCAGCCTTGATAGTCCAGTGATCGCAAGCACGACTGTTAAGCATAAGGCCGTCGGTTCGAGTTGTGTTATTGGGTTTTTTCTATTTTAAAGATATTGGGATTTTTTTATTTATTATAACTTTATGCACATGTAAAAAACATTGTATGAAGGCGGACTTAATGCCTTGGGCATTTTCTACTAGTTAACCTTAGGGTGATGCACAGACAAAAATATAGTAGGTGCAATGTGACAAAAATTTTAGAGAAAAAAAAATATATTTAAAAATAAATACATATATAAAAAACTACAAAATGTGAAGAAAAACTGTCAATAATTCACTATTTTTTTAATCATCTGCAAACAACAATTTTTTTTTTTTGAGTTATGTCATCTTTGTTGCTTATGAGCGACACATAGTTTACTAGTCACCCTCCGTTCTTCCTTCAAAGACGGGGATAAAAAGTAGCCTAAGTGTTAATCCTAAGTATATTCTATCTACACATCCATCCAAATCAGTGTACAAGAGAAATAAACATACGCACACAGATACACAGTTTTATAATATTAGAGTTATTATTGTGACATCTGCATCACTTATCTCCAGGCGTGGGGAATGAGGGAAGTGGGTTATCAATACTAGGTTGAGAGCTCCGACCCTTTGCCATGTCGAGCAGTGGATATGATGAGCATATTATATACTGCTTGTTTATTAGTAGATATTGTAATATTTCTTCGAAGTATATAAACTTATCTTGCAACACATATTAAAGGAGTTTGGCCATCGGCGCGGGAGATAGTAGAATGCACAATTGTGTGCGCAGACGCAGGTGCAATCTCTGTTCCTTTACGGTCATGGTACGATTGGACGGCAATCCCACACTACTGAAGAAGCACAGGAACAACGGCTTTACGTGGTATCCGAGCCACCGGGACATCATACCGCCAACTTCAAAACTCCGGGATAAAAAAAATTCCAGATGAAAAACCTAACATCACTTTTGTTCGACCCTGGTACGCAGGACCCCAGGACACGAACGGGACAGTCCCGAAGTATGAAGTAATAGCAAACGCCACTTTATGCGAAGAACTACGAAAAAGAGATGCATAGCGATCACGCGTTGTCACTGAGAAATTCTTGATACTCGATTTAGAAGTCAAATCGAGTACATGGATTACGGGTTGTTCGAAAAAGATACCGCGGCCCCGGAACATAAAGGGCACAAGAAGGAACAAGGGTAGGTTTTAGTCAATTAAAGCCAAATGTTTGAAACTAACCCCCCCTGCTCCGCCCAGAGCGGGGAAGTTATTTGAAGTTACCCGCAAAAAAAGTTGTTCTTTGTTTTTCGACGGCACGGTTGGCGCAGTGGCTGAGGGATCGACTGCTGCGCAGTGTGTTGCGGGTTCGATTCCCGAACGGAACAAATAATTGTATGACCTGCAGATAGTTGTTTCGTCTGGCTGTTTGTGTATGTGAGTTTATATGTTTGTAAACGCACCCATGATACAGGAGAAATTTCTAGAGAATTTCCTACGTTTTCTTAAAAAAAAAAAAAAAAAATATAAAAAATGTGAAAATCCACTTTCACGTGGGAGAATCTAGCAACACCAACCTCTAACTTGTGTATTATTTACAAAGATTTCTGCGACTTGCCCTCATAGATTATGTAATGTAAATATTGAACACATAACTACAATGTTTTTCTTGTCGTCGAGGTGAAACAGTGTAAATAGTTTTACAAAGATATTTGACTAGATATTACCAACTAACATTTCAATAGAAAACATTGTTAAAAATCCTACTAATATTATGCGAATGTTTGTGAGGATGGATGGATGTTTGTTATCTTACTAATATTACGTTACTCTTTCACGTCAAAACGGCTGAACGGATCTTGATGATATTTGGCACGGAGGTAGTTTATGGTCTGGAATAACACATATATATCGATATGACACGGGCAAAGCCGCGGGCCCCAGCTAGTAACAAAATAAAAATACCAGTCTAAAACTGTCCTCCAGTAAACACGTTTACTTGAGACGGGTTGGCGATTTCAAACTTATGTCAATTATAAGTTCAAGTTTCTTCATGATGTTCTCCTTCACCGATGTGATGTCTTAAATTAAGTTTTAGAAATTACACATGAATTGAAAAAGTCACATTGCTACTTGCTCGGATTTGAACCCATAAGAGAGTTTGAGGCGCTTAACCTCTGGGCCATCACGACATTAAAAAAAATCTCATCATCAATCTATTCTATTTTGCCGTTAATGCTTAGGTTAATGTTATGTTGGGTTCTTAATAAATGATATTCCGTTGGGTAAGATACTGGTTTATTAGCAGGAGACACAGGAGTTGTACACACAGTAAGACATCACAGGAAGAAGTGTGGCAGAGTGCCGGCAGATCACAGATAATACATAGACTAGTGAAGACCATAATAGTAACATACTAAATAGTGATGTTACAACATCCCCCTTGTTGAGTTCAAATTAGACCCCTGACTGACAATTAATATAAGTGCTATGCTATTTAACTTTATACAAGACAACATGCTTAATTATACTTATAGTTATACTTAAACTTTACTTATGACTTTATTTATAACTTAACTTAATCAATTTCTTCAATTAACCTTCTGGTAGGTTTTATAATACGACCTGACCTAGTTGTTACATTTGAGGATTGTTGAGATGAGGATCCTTGATACCTAGACTCCTGTCTGTCACCTTCCTCTCCCCTTTGTGACGAGTTGGATTGCATGGGAGGGTTAGCACAATTATGAGAATATTTATGTCTTAAGTGAATTCTATTCCTCCTATACCTAACTCCATTGACATCCTCAACAACATATGATCTATTATTTGACAATCTTTGCTTAACAATAGCTTGTTCCCAGTTGCTACTAGGGTTTCTCTTAAAATAGACATGATCATTATGATGTAACATAGACATTGACTTGGCATTTTTATTGTAGTATTTTGACTTATTTTGATCATTTTTCTTGACAGACTCTTTGTAATCTTTAAATGTTACCACTTTTGGCTTTAACTTCTTATATGATGTTGGAATGTTATCTCTTAAGTTCCTAGACATGAGTAACTGTGCTGGTGATGAAAAATTATTTTTACCTGTATTTCTATATTGTAACAATGCTATGTATGGATCTGATCCATTTTCTTTGCATTTTCTTAGCATGTTTTTTATAATTTTGACTGAACTCTCTGCTTGTCCATTAGACTGTGAATGATATGGGCTAGTAACAACATGTTCTATGTCCCATTCTTGCAAAAAAAAAATTGAATTCGATTGACTGAAAAGGAGGTCCACCATCTGAGACTAGTGACAATGGTATTCCATGGCGTGCAAAAATTGACTTTAAATGAGTAATAACATTTTGAGGTGTACTATTTTTATTTAATAATGCTATTTCTATGTATTTTGAGTAATAGTCTGTGACAATTAAATATACTAAACTATCAAAATGCATTAAATCAATACCTACTTGTTGCCATGGGTATTTACAGATTTCAAAATTTTGTAGTGGTTCCTTTTGATTGCTTTGTTTAAACTTAGCACATATAAGACATTGCTCTACTAAATTCTTAATATCACTTGACATATTTGGCCAATACAGAGATTCTTTAGCTAGTTTTAAACATTTGTTTATACCCTGGTGACCTTTGTGAATCTGTTCTAACATTCCTTTGTACATAGACTGTGGTACTATTAATTTTGAGCCTTTGAAAAGTAAATCTTTAATTACATGAATTTCCCCTTGAATATTCCAAAATGGTTTTACCAATGGACTGACATTGTTTTTATTGTTTGGCCATCCTTCATTATAATATTTTTTTAATAATTGCAAGGATTCATCCTTTCTGGTTTCCTGTGCCAATTGTGTACTATATTCTTTTGTAATTGCTAAGTTAGCATACATTAGATTGACATGACAAGACATTTCTGATTCATTTTCAGGTATATAGTGATCTTTCAAGGCGGCTCTTGACAAAGTGTCTGATATAAACATTTCTTTACCTGGGACATGTATAACTTCTAAATCATATTTTTGACAAGTTAACATCATACGCTGTAATCTAGCTGGGACGTCATGTAATGGTTTTTTAAACAGATAGACTAATGGTTTATGATCAGTGTGAACTGTGACTCTGTTACCATATACATATTGGTGAAATTTTTCACAACCAAATTGAATCGCTAGCAGCTCCTTCTCTATTTGAGCATACCTTTCTTGGGTTTGAGTTAAAGTTTTTGAACTGTATGCTATAGGTTTATTTTTTTGTAAAATGACTGCACCTAACGCTGACTTTGACGAATCGACTGACAAGACTAATGGAATCTTGGGATTATAATGAGCTAAAACTGGTGAATTTGTAATTTCATCTTTCAGTTTCCTCAGACATTGACTATGATTCTCATCCCAAGTCCAGACTGCATCTTTTTTTAAAAGATTTCTTAACATTTGTGTTTTTTCTGACAGGTTACTTATAAAAGGTCCTAGGTAGTTTATCATACCTAGTATTCTCTGTAACTCTTTGACATTTTGTGGTGTAGGCATGTTGACAATTGCTTTGACCTTCTCAAGATCTGCCCTTGCACCATCTTTACTGAAGACATAACCTAAAAAACATACTTCTGACAGTGAAAATTTACACTTTGACTTGTTAAATTTTAAATTGACTTGACGAGCTCTCTGCATGACTTTATGTAATCTTTCATTGTGAATTGACTCGTTTGGACCATACACTAAAATATCGTCAATAAAAATTAGAACTCCTTCTATATCACCAAATAAATTCATCATGACTCTTTGAAATATTTCTGATGAGGCATTTATGCCGTATGGTAATCTTAAATATTTATATCTACCAAATGGTGTTTGAAAGGTACATAATTCTGAACTATATTCATCTAAACGTAGCATCCAAAACCCTGAAAATGCATCTAAGTGAGAAAAACATACAGCCCCTTCGAGCTGAGACCTAATCTCATCAATTGACTTGAGTGGATAATGTTCCCTCATGATATTTTTATTTAAATTTCTAGGATCAAGACAAATTCGTAACTGACCTGAACTTTTTACTGTTACAACGACTGAATTAACCCACTCTGTAGGTTTTGTTACTTTCTTAACTACTTGCATTTTCTCCATGCGATCCAACTCCTCACGCAGTTTCCCTTGTAATGCGAATGGGACTTTCCTGGGCGGATCCACACATGGTACTGCATCAGGCTTGAGTTTTAGATGACAGACTGGAGGCAGACAGCCAAGACCCTGGAATACATCATTATATTGTGTATGAATTTGTTCACAAAAGTCTTGTTTTGATACTGAAAAGACACGTTTTATTATACCTAACTTTTCACAAATTGGGAGACCAAGGACATTTGGACACTCTATATCTGGTATTATAAACATTATGTTTTCAACAATGTTCTTATTGTTTAAGCAAAAATTACAAATTAAGTTGACTTTGCCTAAAATCGGAATGGATTTTCCACCAAATCCTGTGACATTATATTGACATCTGCACCTGAGTCTATGATGCATTTAACTTTTGTATCTCCTACCAATAAGCTAATTTCCCACGACTGCTTTGAGTGATTCAAAGTATTGACCACTGATGATCCATTGTGTGACTGACTGGACGACTGTGCCTTATTGTGAAATCCCTCAGACATGTGACTGATTTCATCATTGAGACTCTGACATTTTTTCTTTTGACTTTTTGACTGGACATAGGATCTCTCAGACATGTGATTGTTTTCATCATTGAGACTCTGACATTTTTTCTTTTGACTTTTTGACTGTACATAGGATCTCTCAGACATGTGATTGTTTTCATCATTGAGATGTTTATTTTTATTACATCTCTCAGACATATCACAGTTTTCATCATTGAGATGATATGAATTGGGACTCCGACTATTTGACTGGATAATAAATCTCTCCGACATGTCACTTTTCTCATCATAGGGATGGATGGATGGATGTGATGTCTTACTGTGTGTCTGTGTGTTCCTGTGTCTCTGACTGAGTGACTGACCGTGAGAATGACTATTATGACTTTGACCATTATGACTTTGACTATTCAGCATACCTACGAAATAATCTTGACTACCATTATCTGAATTAAACGATTGCAACTGACTGACTTTTTTATTTTTGAGACAAAATTTAGCAAAATGATTATAAGATTTACATGACCTGCATTGAACGCCTTTAGCTGGACACTTGTAGCGATGAGACTGCCCACAGCGACTGCATGACTCCACGGTGCTGTTTGTAGCTGACTTGCTTCTGCTTGGTGAAGGTGTTCTGCGACTGGAAGCTCGCTGTCGACCGTCCCCTCGGCTTCGGCTATGGTTCTTCTTGAGATGCATGACGCTTTCACGACGTGTGACGTTTTCACCGGACCCTTTGACGATTTTTTCAGCATCCTGCTGTGCGACTATGAGTGTTCTTGCCAGCTCTTGCATCCTCTGATATGTCAAATCAGGTTCTTGGAGTAATCTCTGACGTATATGTGAAAACTCTATGTTCAGGTTTGCTATGAAAATATCTTTAATGAGAGATTCTCTGAGCGTTCCAAACTCGCATTCTTTGCTTTTATTTTCCAAATCCGTGAGGAATTCGTCGATGCTTTCGGATTTATTTTGCCTACGTGTGAAGAACAAATACCTGCACATGGTCACGTTTCTTCTTGGCTCGAAGAATTTGTCAAATTTCGATTTGACTTCGTCAAGCGTGCTCTTGTCTATTTTGAGGTTAAATGTGTTGAATATATTGAGACCTCGTTCTCCAATGCAATGTAACAGAATTGCGATTTTCCGTTTCTCGCTTGACTTATCTAGACCTGTGGCTAACAAATATAAATCGAGTTGTTGCCACCATCTTCTCCACGATTCAGCGTTATTATTCGTGGTATCTGACGAAATATTCAACTGCTTCACACGTGTTTGAAAATTTGTCTCACCATCATGGCTGACGTCCGCTTGGTCCGGCATTTACTTCGACGACCTCGACTTTTTCTTGAATGACTTCTGACACCATGTTATGTTGGGTTCTTAATAAATGATATTCCGTTGGGTAAGATACTGGTTTATTAGCAGGAGACACAGGAGTTGTACACACAGTAAGACATCACTGGAAGAAGTGTGGCAGAGTGCCGGCAGATCACAGATAATACATAGACTAGTGAAGACCATAATAGTAACATACTAAATAGTGATGTTACAACAGTTAATTCGGATTTTTATGCTAATAAGTTAATTTGTGTTTGATTTTAAACTGCCTCATAGGTCTAGTGGTCGCAAGCGCGACTTCCTGAGTATGAGACACAAGATTTGATTTTCGTGTCAGTCAAAGTGCTGTTTAGATTAAGATTGATAGATAGAAAAATCATTTATTTGGACACAATACAGAAATTCATTCAGTTTCCGTATTTTATGTTGTATATTGATTGTGTACCTCAATCAAATAAATTTAGTTTTAAGTAATATAATAATAATAGACCACTGATTAATAATTGTTAAAGATCCTTATATTGATTATTATTGTATAGTGTGATCTGAATAAAATGCTGTGCTCACCTTTAATTTAGTTAGATTCACGCAATTCTATTGTTATTGTAGATGATACTTACTACAACCGCTTTTGTATGTATTTAGTTGGTTTGCCTAAATAAATAAATTAACACAAAGAATATTAAACTAGAAAAAAAGCAATAGATTTAAAACAAGTAAGGTAGAAGTTAGATTGACCCATTAAATAGGCATTTAGACAAACCACATACATTTATAACGGTCGCTCACTGCTGGGCGGTGTGTGTCTCAAGATTGCACCAAATAGGAGTCCAGCTCAGCATAACGCCAGGTAGACTACCTGACGCTGGTATACTGTATACATTTATTTATCTAGAGGACGCTTGAAGGTATCGAGTTGCAATTAACTTGAGATAAAGGTGTCCAACCAGGGCGAAAAACTTACAAACTTAGCGACTACAAGCTAAGGGAACTGGCTACGAGCCTCGGCTTAGGGCGTCGCTGAGGGAGGACAGCAAAGGGACAGGCTGGATCTGAGTGATAACCATAAAATATACTCAAGTCTGTGGTATTTTAGAGTTGAGAGAAAATCATAACTTTAAGTTTACGCAGTCAAAAGATATGCCGATTATGATGCAAGTTTGTACGGAACCTTTGGTGCGAGAGTCCGACTCGCACTTGCCCTATTTGTTGTTGTTGTAACAAACATTAAAGTGTAGGCAAAATTGTGCATCAGCTCGTTGCCACCTCATTTATTTCAGTACTAAAATAACGTTAATTGTTGTACGAGGAAAAATAATAACAAAATTAATTTGATTTGCGTCAGAACTAATACAGAGTTGTTAGGTCGCATAATAGCACAAAGCTCTTTTGTAAATTAATAACAATTAACGGCTTCAATGAATGTGTGAGATCAGGATTCAGGATAGACAAATCTTGGATTTGTACCTAGTTGATGATAATAAACTCGACCCTAATTACATAGGAAATAGACTCCAACTACACTGACGAAATCGAATGTAGTTACATTAAATGGATTACACACGTCTATGTTGTCAATTGTTTGAATTGGAAAATAAAAGCATTATTTGGATTTTCTTAAAAAAAAAACGAGCATAAAAGCGAGCGAGAGAAAAAAAAAATTAGCATTCATTCATTAGGATTCACGAGTCATCGGATTATTTAAATAAAGCTTTTGCCCGCGGCTTCGCTCGCGTTAAATTCGGGGTAACACAGTTCCCCTAGCGCCTTATTAATTTGTAATAGCAACGCTAAGTTTTGCCTTTTCTTCCCTCTTTCCCTCACATCCCACTTTTTTTAGAAAAAAAATAGCCTATGTCCGTCTGTGCCAAAATTCATCAAAATCGGTTTAGCCATTAAAGCGTGAAGAGGTAACAAACAAACTCACTGTCGCTTTTATAATATAAGGTAAGGAAGTAAGGCTAAGGATGTGTCACAAATAAGCACAACTCACTGTTATTATTTGATTTATTTTTTACCCCCTCAGAGCAGGGGAAGTTATTTGACGATTTCCCATCCGCAAAAATAATGGTCTCATTATGACTTGATGCTTTAAATTTTTATTATTTACTAGCCGGCGCCCGCGGCTTCGCCCGCGTGATATCGAAAAATAGGTATGTGTTATTCTAGACCATAATCTAGCTCTGTGCCAACAAGAAAGAGTAAATAACGTCCATACATCCATCCATAAATCCTCACAAACATTCGCATTTATAATATTTGTAGGAAAGTAGGAATTAGTAGGATTTTTAAAATAAACCAGGTGAATATTTGATTGTTAAGGCGCTGTACAAAGCAAACCCTTCGTAAAACGTCTAGATTTTCGTCGCAAAGTTAGCCGCTACATGCCACTAGCCAAAAAAAAAAATACCGTGTATAGTTCAATACATAAAGTAAAGACTTAAACAAAATCAGTATACAAAAGTGGTCTAGTACTATGAAAAAAAAATGTTTAAAAAGACCACGAAAAAAATTTTTTCGTCTCGAAATTCTCAATTTTTTCAGCGACAACCATCATATTTTTTAAATCTATAACATAGGAAATGTTATAGACTAAAGAGATATCTAAATTTTTTCAAACACGGAACTGTATTTTTTTTATATTCAATTAAAACTGCAAAATGACCTACATTTTGGCGGACATGATATTCAAATAAAATCAAACACCGAAAATATTTTCGACCTTATTTCTACACTTTCGATGCAATACTGTCATGTACTTGTGTCAGACCATGCCCAGTAGGCAGCTAGCCTCACTTCCGCGAATACCTAAAGATTAGCTTGTTACCGCGCCTTAATTGTGTGTTAAACACTTTTCGTAAAGTAACTAACTACCTACTGGGTTCGACCCTGTATTTCACTAACGCAGCCATTCCCGCTGGGCCATTAATAACAGGCTGAAAACTAGATTAAAATAATTGTAGGTATTGTATGCAAAATATCTAGTCCGAACTCTGTTAATTGTTCAAAGGCACAACAGGGACAAATTAAATTACAAATTGACCTAATAACATTAATTGAGCCAAATTAAAGACATTACCTAATTGTTTATGTAATCAGTGTCAATTTGATATAATTGTATTATAACCACAAATTAAATGTAGCTATAAATAAAACCACATAATAGCAAAAATTTGTTTTTATGTGGATGATTGACGATCCTACGGTTGGCGCAGTGGCTGAGTGATCGACTGCTGCGCTGCGTGTCGCGGGTTCGATTCCCGCAGGGAACAAGTATTTGTATGGCCTACAGATAGTTGTTCCGGGTCTGGCTGTTTGTGTATGTGAAATTGAATGTTTGTAAACGCACCCACGATACAGGAGAAATCCTAGTGTGGGGCAACGTTTATTTTAGGAAAAAGAAAAAGATTAGATTTGCCTAGCTTCCGCCCGCGACTTCGTCCGCGTGGCATAGTTACTTTGGGCTAACGCTAACTTAAACCCACGTTATCGAAAAAAAAAAATATCTTTCTCTCCCCTTTTCTTCCCCCTTTCTCCCCCTTTTCCTTTTTTTTCTATGTCCGTCTTCAGGGTCCCAACTATCTCTGTACCAAAATTCATCAAAATCGGTTGGGCCATTAAGGCGTGAAGACGTAACAAACAAACAAACTCACTTTCGCTTTTATAATATTAGTAAGGAAGTAAGGATTTAATGATGAATTTCATGTATGTAACTAGTTATAGAATTTCATACACGATGTAAAAATCGTTATTAAATAAATTGAATTGTTTTTTTACTGTCCATGGGCCCCCGACTTCGCTTGACATGCCGTCAAGAAATATCTCTGAGGTTTAATGGTTTGGTTCCTTCTCCTCGGGGTGGAGGATATCCATTGAGGACTTCCACATCAAGAAAAAAATAGGCTCCACGTCGTATTTGTTTTGGCATACGGTAAATATGGCCTAATTCAGCTTAGCAACTTTTTGAGCAACGTCATTCTTTTGTCTTTGGGAGTGTAGTGTGGTGTTGAGTAAAAGCAAACTTTACCTGTCTAAAATAAATACAGGTTTATCACAAATGTCCACAACATAACCAATTTAATGTCATGATAGCATATAATTTACGTAATAGGCTATTTTTATGACTAAACAAGGTATGTCCGGCTGTCTGTGGCAGTTATTTTGGTGATACAGCATGTTCCTAGCAGCATGTCATCTTTTTTCATATACTAGCTTTTGCCCACGGCTTTGCTCGCGTTAAATTCGGGGTAACACAGTTCCTCTTTCCTGATTTGCAGGTAGGTACATGCTACCTGTAGTATTTGCCCTTGCATCTTATTTATAGCAAAGCTAAGTTTTCCCTTTTCTTCCCTCTTTCACCCTCATTTCTCACTTTAAAAAAATGCCTATGTCCGTCTCCAGGGTCTCAACTACCTCTGCATCAAAATTCATCAAAATCGGTTTAGCCATTTAGGCGTGAAGACATAACGAACAATCTCACTTTCGCATTTATAATATTAGTAAGGATTCTACTACAAAAAGAAGAAAGATACAGAAAACCGTACTCTTGGACACGGCTCGTATTGTCAGGAGGTCCTCTTCTCCGAAGATGTTCTAAAATAATAAATAAATAATAAATATCTTGGGACAACTCACACACGGTCATCTGATCCCAAGCTAAGCAGAGCTTGTGTTATGGTAACCAGACAACTGATATACATACTTATATAATTTATAAATACATACATATTATAGATAAATCACACCCAGACACAGAACAAACAATCATGCTCATCACACAAAGTTTGTCCTGGGTGGGAATCGAACCCACGACCTCCGGCTCAGCAGTCAGGGCTACTAACCACTAGACCAACAGGCCCGTCGAAGGATCCCTCATACAAAATTTGAAACTCCTTGTCTCTTGTAGTTTCTGAGATTTCGTGAATAGTGAGTCAGCTCTTTTCGTTATAGATGCCCAGATTGCCCACTTTAAAACGTGTTTTTAACCGACTTCAAAAAAGGAGGAGGTTCTCAATCCGACTGTATTTTTTTTTTGTGTTTGTCACCTCATAACTCTGGTCTGGGTGAACCGATTTTGATGATTCTTTTTTTATTCGAAAGGAGGTGGTTGTCGTTTGGTCCCATAAAAAAAATATCACGATCCGGCCAGTAGTTTTTGAGTTATCTTTAATAATGCGTATTAGATTGACTTCGTGTACGTTGATGATATAATTTTAGAGGTTGTCGAATACAAATGAACCAAAAAAAAGTTTTTAGTTATAAGGAACACCCAGTTAACGTACTAACTGAATGGGTTATATTATTATTTCCAACAAACAGTCATCCGAGATCAAGCAACCGGCTACTATGCCAGCTATCTATAAAAACTAGTCAAAGACGAATCTAATTATCCACTGGTCTTGACTAACATAGAGTGGGGAGAGAATGGAATGTTTACCTGCATTTATGTATCGAATCTCACTTGATGTTGATGACGCCTGTCAACGTAATTATTCCATAATTTTCCAACTGATGGGAAATAAAGAATTAAACTACTGGCACTTGCCACATACAAAAACATACATACATAACATACTTGTACATAACAAAAACTAAAATAAAATAGGACCCAGCTTTGTTACAGGTTCTTCAGTCTTTAAAACATGCTCACGATGTTTTCCTTCATCGTTTCGGGAGCTTAATAATCAACCATATACTTTCCTCTCAAAGGCCTAGGTTTCCTCTTTTTTTTTGGGGTGGGAAATCATCAAATAACTTCCCCCGCTCTGGGCGGGGCGGGGGGGGGGGGAGTGTCAGACTTGTACTGACTAAAACCGACCCATATTCATTCTATTGCCCTTTACGTTCCGGGGCCGCGGTATCTCTTTCGAACAAACCGCAACCCCGGACTAGGTCCTCATAGGTCATGTCTCTTTACTCTCGATGTTTTTTTCCAGTTTGAGAGAAGTTGTGATGAAATAATGAACACAAATAAGAGGGCCCGGTGAAATACGTGTCCAATTTGATGGCGCGGTTGGTGCAGTGGCTGAGCGATCGACTGCTGCGCTGCGTGTCGCGGTTTTGATCCCCGCACGGAACAAATATTTGTATGACCTACAGATAGTTGTTTCGGGTCTGATCGTGTATGTCAGTTTAAATGCTTGTGGACGCACCAACGATACAGGAGAATTTCCTAGTGTGGGGCAACGTTAAAAAATACTATACACCAGTCATTGTCAAATACATGCATTTGACTTTTTGTTGTACTCGTATGCAACGGCAAAACAACTTTTTAGTAATCCCCATGCAAATATTACTCAAATTTTTATATTACACAATAAATTACTTAGGTAAGTGTTCTGACCTTGAAAATGCTATCAATGTAAGCTTATCATGCAGTTACCACAAATAACATAGCGTTAAAAGTATATAACTTTATAGCAGACTAGCCTGACCGCGACCTTGACTGCTTGGGATAAAAAGTATCCAATGTGTTAATACAGACTGTAATCTATCTCCCCAACTAATTTCGTATATAGCCGTTTAGTAGTTTTTGCGTGAAAGAGTAACGAACATGCATACTCACAAACGTCCGAATATTTTTTTTACTGATTTTTATTTTTTTCAAATTCAAATTTCTGCTTCATAATCATAGTTATATGTAGTGTTTTATAACAGGTTTCTTTCTACATATATTATATCGATCCACCATGCCACTTGGCAATAACCTCGGAAAATTCCCATTACAAGTGCTTCATACATAATTTATACTTATCGATTTCTCTGACACGCTATTGTTGTTACCATAAAATTAGGAATTGTGTTCTGTTTTATGCACTATTTATTTGTGTATCTCAACTAAAGTAGCAAACACGGGACCAAGAATCTGATAAGATAAATGTAAAACGTGGTTTTTGATAAAGTGATAATTCGGCAATATCTCACACCAAGATCTAATATGAGACAACTCAAAAAAAGTAAATTTTAAGTCTACAAAGAATATTAATTTTTGTATGGAAAGTTGTGAATAAAAATTTATTTTGGATCACAAATACGTTGTAAAATGTTACTGTAAGGAAATTGTGTTATGTAAGATAGTTACTTTTGATCATTGAGCATTCGAATACAATGGTAACTAAATAAAAAATGAGTTGTCGCCGATTAGATCTTCGTTTTTGTAGACTTCTTGTTGCCATTTTAAATGCGGACGTTTGTTGCGGGTTGTTCGGAAGAGATACCGCGGTCCCCGAACATAAAGGGCAAAAGAAACATGGATGGGTTTTAGTCAGTAAAAGTCTGACATTCCCCCCGGAGCGGGAGAAGTTATTAAGCTATTGCATAGCTTTTATCGCGGGCTTTGAGGGCGGCGACCGAATTGAGAAACGTAACGTTCCGTAACGAAAAAAACCTAACACTTTCATTACGAATACGGTCAGTTATTTCAATTCTATTAGCGTGTATGGTAGACAATCGGATTGTCTATGGATAGTGCGCTGGATCAAACCCAATGTCTTGTTTTTCTTTTTGCCACTTATTTTTTATTGTACCTATGTACTTTTAAAATATTAAATTTAGATATTTTTTTTATTTATTGCATAAGTTGATAAAGAATGCTCTGCAATAGCTTTACCGCGGCAGTCCCCGAGTGCCACACGTATTTTTTTAATGATTTCCCATCCCTATAACAAAATTACCACTAAATCCCCAGTTGGTGTATATAACCCATTAACAGAGGTTACTGGCCCCATGACTTCAAAATTTCTAGGGCTACTTCAACTTGTAGTAATACAGCGTGTTGTTTTGCATCCTCGTCAAATTCAAGGACGTAACTATGCTAATGATTCTCGACCCGAATCGATAATAAAATAAGTAGGTTTTTTTTTTTTTTACTTTTTTCGTATTTTCAGAAATCGGTAAGTGCACACAGGTGCGTGCATGCCGCTGTATGATACGTATGCGCCGACGCTCACGCACACTGTTCTGTGTGTTCTGTAGGTGATTCTCTACTTTTGAAGTGAAATATTCTGTAATACTGTTAAATTTAAACACACAGAGACAGATCATAAAAGCGCCGTATATTATTATTGATCAGGTACCGTAATTTTCATTGATTATTTATGACTTTTACTAGCACCTCCTAAATTTTGACGAGGATGCAAATCAACATATTGTATATACCTATTCTAAAACTTGTGAAGATAAATGTATGTTTGTTACTCTTTCACGCTAAAACTACTGAACGGATTCGAATGAAATCCGGCACACACAATAGTTTATAACCTGGATTAACATTTAGGATATTTTTTATCCCAGTAGTGCGATCCCGGGGGATGCTGCAAGCATAAGCTAGGTCATTATATAAAACATAATCCTAATCTAGTTAATAATCACGTGCAAGGTCCATATGCATCCTTAAATACTCGCTGTCGCTGACTGATACGTTATCAAAATAGTTATCATGCAAACACTGCGTTTGAATAATATACGGGCAGTGAATAACCTAAATAAATTAACTTCTTTCATTTCTGTACAGTTTTTTTTAAATGGGGTCAGTTGAAGATATTTTATAGTTTGTTCAACTTCGAATGACGTTATTGCGTCATGAAATTGATGGCTGTCAGTCTGTGTAATGTAAAGTTAATAATTACTTACTAGTCTCCAGCGTTTGATTGTCTACCACAGTACCTACGTGATATTGGCAAAATTGTGGAGTCTCCTTCCACAAACGCCATTAAATAAATAACTTGAACTTGAATTGTAATTCTCTGATTTGACATCTATCAGTTAAATAGTTTTGTAAAACATGATGTTGACCAGAGTCAGATATAGTTATCCGTTAAATAGGTGTCCGTGAAAGGGTTTCTGTTTTATTGCGTCCCCGCCGACGAAGCCCGTCGCGGCAGCGCGCGGCCTCCCGGTACTTGCATTACCCGTTCTTTACTAGAGCCAGCCCGCGATGCTGAGCCAGTTATTCAAAACCAGTCCCTAAATAATGACATCATTCAGATCCAGCCATTCCCTTTTCTGTCCTCCCCCAGCCACGCCCTTAGCTGAGGCTCGTACCCCACAGGGGGGTTTAAGTCACTTAGTTTTTAAGTTGTTGCTGGCTGAAGGCCTTACTTTCAAGGCATCCACAAGAATTGCCCAGTTAACACGTTCGTTGCATTTCGAGATCTATCAGATCTCGTGCAGGACTTTTGTATTGTGCGTTGAATATAATCGTGTTGTTCTTCTTGCGGGAGGATCTAACGTTAAGTATAAGAAACCTGTATCTTTAGGAGATTCATTAGGTCTCAAACGCACTAAAGGGTAGGTTAGTTTCGAGAACTTTTAGGCCTCCAAAGCAACAGCTGAAAGTTGTTTGGAAATGATGGCGCAAGGAACGGCCGGACGACAACCTCATAGGCTGAACTGCGAGATGCCATTACCTAATATATATATATAATATATTTTTAATTTATATATCGTGCAATCAGTCCTTTGACTATGAGCAGATGTGTTGTCACAGATTGAGTAGCATGCAGAGCCATTTCCCCACTGGGATTGACTCTCTGTAATTGGTAGCTCATTATAAGCAGTCCAGGTTCAGGATTTTACGTCTTTTCAGGCGATTCAGGGTGTCGAGAATAATAATGATTAAATAAATATTAATAAATAATAATAAAATGGTTCCTGCACTCTTAGCAAATCATGTTTCTTTAACCCTTAACCCGAACACATGTGTGGTAAACTGTGAGATTATGTGTAAGTATTACTGTGGAAGGGGTAAGTTCCACCACCACCCCAGTCCACCCCTTCCATTTCAGGATTACTAAATGAATACTAAATGGCTGTTGCCCCGAGTGGGGCAGAGCAGGCTAGGAAATAAAGTTTTGAATACGCTGCTACTATATTTTTTTTCTGTTTAAAAAAATCCCACGATACAGGAGAAATCCTAGTGTGGGGACTAGGATTTCTCGTGTATCGTGGGTGCGTTTACAAACATTTAAACTCACCTACACCAACAGCCAGACCCGGAACAGCTATCTGTAGGCCATATAAATATTTGTTTCTCGCGGGGATCGAACCCGCATCACGCAGAGTAGCAGTCGATCGCTCAGCCACTGCTCCAACCGTGTTGTCAATATTCTTGATAATAAGCCAGTATCTTTCTTTAACGCTCTCACTTAGATAAACGATCAAAATATACGTTTTGGACTGGTATCTAAACATAAAAAAAAAATTGCAATGCTTTTCATACGATATTGTTTATTGAAAGATACAAACAAGATTAAAAAACCGGCCAAGAGCGTGCCAGGCCACGCTCAGTGTAGGGTTCCGTAGTTTCCCGTCCGTCACAATAAGTGTTCTTTACCACGGTAGGTCATTAAAGCACGGAAAATCTTAACATCGACTTTTAAAAAAATAACGTCATTACACAACGCCATCTATCGAACCATTTATGAACTGGTTTTTACCTTAACATTTTGATGGTGTTCAAAAAATTAATTTTAGTTTTGTTCTAAATTGCCTTAGCATGTTCTTAATAGAAGTTTTATGTAGTTATAAGATACCGCCAATGCTAGGGAAAGACCAACCGAACAATTCAGTAATACCCGATCCAATGTAATAAGTACCTACAGCGCCATCTCTCGGGGAATTGGGTTACTAATTAATACAAAGACGTTTAAGAAGTTTTCGGTGGTAATTTTGGATTGCGAGAACCGATTTCAATAATTCTTTTTTTGTTTGAAAAAAGATACGTTCAGGATAACAAAATATGTAAACGAAGTTAAAAAAAATGCTTGCATATACGATTATACTACAAACTTAGTCCAGAAATTATTTTGTACAACTTTTTGTCTTTTTTGTACAAAAAGTGTTGTGTCAATCAAGTTCAAAATAATTTTCCTAGAAAGTCCTTATAAAGTTCTACTTTTCAGATTTTTTTCATATTTTCTAAACCTATGGTTCAAAAGTTAGAGGGGGGGGGACACATTGTTTTTTACTTTTGGAGCGATTATTTCCGAAATTATTGACATTAACAAAAAATGATTTTAGTAAACCCCTATTTATTTTTAAATACCTTTCCAACAATATATCACACGTTAGGGTTGAAATTAAAAAAAAAAACACTTCCCACTTTACATATAGGGTGGCTACCCTAATAAAACATTGTTTTCCAATTTTTATTTTACCACTTTGTCGGCGTGATTGATATACATATTGGTACCAAATTTCAGCTTTCTAGTGCTAACGGTCACAGAGATTAAGCGAGGACGGACGGACAGACAGACATGGCGAAACTATAAGGGTTCCTAGTTGACTACGGAACCCTAAAAACAATGTATTAATTATCTGAAAAGTAGAACTTTATAAGGACTTTCTATGAAAATCATTTTGAACTTGATTGACACAACAGTTTTTGTACAAAAAAGACAAAAAGTTGTACAAAATAATTTCCTCCTCCACCTTTAAACTCATAAGTGGGAACGGGAAACTACGGAACCCTACACTGAGCGTGGCCCGACACGCTCTTGGCCGGTTTTTTTTATATCTAGGTGACTAGTTGGTCTCTTAGGTATACAATAGTTTCCATTACAGTACATTGTATACTAGTTAGCAACGCAGACTAGGTACGTAATCGCATATATTATTACATACGCAGCTGGTATACATACAATAAATTATGTCGTTTATTATTGTTATCAATGTCACGATATATTTCAAGGGAAATGACTGGATTATTATGTTTCATTACAATGGCGGACGAGAAATAAAATACATACGCCGATAGTATGTAATTAGAGCAAACATTTTTACTAATACCTACATAATCGTAATGTATTAAAAAAAATACCGGACAACTGCAAGTCGGACTCACGCACTAAGGGTTCCGTACAAACTTACGACATAAACGGCCATATCTTTAGACTGGGTAGACTTAGAGGGGTGAATTTTTCACAGCACAAAGAGACAACAGAGTTGAGTAAATATGTAGTTTAATTTAACTCGATACTTTTACGTGTTTCCGAGATAAAGGGTCTTGACAAACAGACGGAAAGACAACAAAGTGATCCAATACCTACAAGGCTTTTTTTGGGGTGGGAAATCATCAAATAACATCAAATAAGTTCAGGAGTGTCAGACTTGTACTGACTAAAACCCACCCATGTTCCTTCTATTGCCCTTTACGTTCCGGGGCCACGGTATCTCTTTCGAACAACTCGCAACCCCGAATACTTACAAGGCTTACAAGGGCGTTAATAAAACGACGAGAAAACGCACGCTTCGGGTTGGTCGTTTCCTAAGGGGAAGAACCGGCAAGAAACTCCATGGTTCCTTTTTTAAAATCATTGGTTATCAGTTTATCACACACAGTCAGTTTCTACAGATTTGAGTATACGCTTTCAACTCTATACGGGTCCCCAAAATAAATCGTCTTAACAGACAGACAGACGGACAGCAAAGTGAATGTATTAGGGTCTCGTTTTTCCTTTTAAGATAAGGAACCCTTCAAAGATACAAAAAATCTCTGTAATTACACTGCGACATAATGTTTAAATAATTACTTATGTTGAAATGCAGTCACCTCGTGGCTGAGTTATTAAAGTTTCAATAAATCCTTACTTATATTTTAAAAGCGAAAGTGAGTTTGTTTGTTTCGTCTTCACGCCTTAATGGCTAAACCGATTTTGATGAATTTTGGTACAGAGATAGTTGGGAGCCTGGAGACGGACATAGGCATCCATTTTTTTTAAGTGAGTAATTAGGGAGAAAGAGGGAAGAAAAGGGAAAAGTTAGCTTTGCTATTACAATAATAAGGCGCAAGGGCAAAAACTACAGCTAGCAGGTACCTGCAAATCAGGAAAGGGGAACTGTTTTACCCCGAATTTAGCGCGAGCGAAGCCGCGGGCAAAAGCTAGTGTTTAATAAGAGGCACCGAAAACTGCACCAAAAATGTAGTGTCTTGGTACCCAAGAAATAGTAAAAGAAATAGAGGCAGGCAGTTCCGAAGGTGGGAAGATGAAATTAGGATGACAGCAGGAAAATCATTTTTTTTTTTATTTTATTTATTTTTTATTTTATTTTATTTTGGCAACAAACAGTCATGTACTTACAAACAATATTATTTATGAAAAAATTGGTTCCTTACAAAAGACCTATAGTGCCGACAATGTGGTATAGTTCTAAAAATATGTACAATAAACTCTTAACAAGAAAAGACGTGCAAGAAATACATATATTATTTTTTGTGTCAGAACTAATGTTCAATGCAACTTAATTTACAAAGTAAACTGAAGGTAGACAAAGTAAAAAAATAGAATGAGTTAAAATTTTGTGACATATCTACTTTTAAGTTTCTGTTTAAGGCTATTAAGAGAAATGTTAAAAAGATCTATGTCTGTAAATTCTCTATTATAATTGTTAGTGGAACGGTATATAAATGAGTTACGAGTGTATGTTTTATGCAGTCGAGGAGGAACAAAAAGTGGTATTGTACGTGAGGGGCGTACGGGTAGGCGAGCGTGTGCTCTTACTGATATTTTACCAAGTAGTGATGGTGAATCAGTAAATGAGTTTAAAATCTTGAACAGTTGAATGATGTCGAACATATTACGTCTGTTACGTAGACTTATCAGTTTATGCCTACGCGTTGCGTCTTCATACGCAGCGTCGTAAGTATTATTGCGGTAGTTAAGTGATTTTAAAAACTTTTTTTGGATCCTTTCTATCCTATTTATATGTATATTAAAACATGGGCTCCATACAGTACTACAAAAGTCCAGAATAGAACGCACAAATGAAAAATAAAGAATTTTTAAAGTGATAACTTTTTTAAATGGTTTACTAATTCGTAGTATAAAGCCAAGGCTACGAAATGCGGAGCTAACTATATGGTCTATATGATGGGTGAATGTTAATTTGGAGTCCATAATGATCCCCAGGTCTCTGATGGTAGAAACTCTTTTAAGAGTTAAGCCATTTATGGCGTAGTTAAAATTTAATGGGTGTGTTTTACGTGTATATGACATAATGAAACATTTATCTATGTTGAGAAAGAGTTGATTTATTGTACAGTAATTATGCAAATTTAGTAAATCACTTTGTAATTTAGAGCAATCTCTAACGGACTCCACCACTCGGAATATTTTAGTGTCATCAGCGTAAAGTAAGTGATTACTGTGGTCAAATATGGTTCCTATGTCGTTAATGTAGAGGGTAAAGAGCAAGGGTCCCAAATGGGAACCTTGGGGAACTCCGGAGGGAACAGGGAGAAATTGAGATGAGTAACCTTTAACACAAACCGCCTGACTTCGATTTTTTATATAGGACTGGATCCATCGCAGTAAGTTGCCGTGCACACCGGCCCTCGCTAGTTTCTCAATAAGCATATCATGATTAATTTTGTCAAACGCTTTCGAAAAGTCGGTGTACACGACATCTACCTGTAGATTCTTATCCATAGCGTTCACGAGAAATTCCGAGAAATTTAGCATGTTACTATCTACGCTACGATGTTTAAAGAAACCGTGCTGTTGCTGAGAAATATGATTACGAACAGCGAATGAGATTTGAGATGTTACCATTTTTTCCAATATTTTTCCTAGAACACACAATTTAGAGATCGGTCTGTATTCAGTCACAATGTCTTTTCTATTGTTTTTGGGAATAGGGGTTATAATTGTTTTTTTCCATTTACTGGGAAACACTCCAGTTTCAATAGACGTGCGAAATATGAATGTTATTGGTCCTGCAAGTACCTCAGCACACTTAGATATGAAAAATGGATGAAGGTCATCGGATCCGGCACCTTTTTTAATATTAACCTTTTTTAATTCACTCAGTACTTGTTCAAAAGTAACGTTGATTGTGCTTATGTCCACAGTAGAAGATGTGTCGTAGCTACAAGGGTAGGTTTGAGATGTGGACGAAACAAAAACTGAATTGAAGTACTCATTAAAAGCATCACAAATGTCCTCGCCAGAAGAGAGTACTTTACCGTTGTACATCATTCTTTCAGGGATGGTGTTAGATGCATTTTTTGATTTGACGAATGACCAAAAAGAATTGGAATCTTTTTTTATATTATCTTCAGAATACTTAATAAAATTTTGATAACAATCTTTAGACATTTTTTTAAATCTACTTCGTAATAATGAGAACATGCGATAGTCTTGAAGGTTACCATATATTTTCCATTTGCAATGTAACTTGCATTTTTCGTTAGATAACTTAATAAGAGGTTTAGTGTACCAAGGTGGGTATTTATGTGTAGAATTTAAATTGCAGGTTGGCACAAATTCGTCCAAGATATTTTGGAGGACACTATAGAAGTAATCAACCATGGAATCTACATGGGTCATACTAGAAAAAATAGTCTCCCAATCTATTGACGCAAGGGCAGTTTTAATTGAGTCATAGTTTGCTTTATAATATTGTCTTTTCCTTACAGACGGGAGCTTGAGTGCAGGACAGAAGTTTAATTTTAAGTCAATTTCTAACGGGCTGTGATGCAAATCTTGTGGTACAAATGGATGTTTACACTGTGAGATAAGGCACAATTCGTTACAAAAAATTAAATCTAATATTCTATTATTATGGTTAAACTGATTATTGTATTGTGATAAGGAAGAGAAATTCATAAAATCGGCAGTCAGGCTAGCCAGCTTGTCATTATTAGTATATATATCCATAGAATTTGAGTCATAATTGCAAGACCAACAAGCGTGTGATACATTAAAGTCTCCCAGTATAAGAAATTTATCATTATAGTTATGTAAAACAAATTCACTCACTCTGTCGTAAAAGGATGCTAGTAATGATTCATGATTAGTACCGTGCGATATATACGTAGCTATAATATGTAAGTAATTAGGTGAACCGATATTGTTTTGGCCAGCCGACGATTGCGTGCGCAGTGGCAGGGAGACCCATACCTCGTCCGACAGCGGTGACGTATGCATGTCACTGCGCTGCCAGGGACAGAGCTCGCGACGCACGGCAATCATAACACCTCCACCGCGATCGCCGCCGGTCGCTTGGTAATTACGGTCACAACGGTATAATTCGTATCGGCTATCAACGTATTCGCTACTGTTAAAGTTATCATTAAGCCAGGTCTCTGTGATACATATGACGTCAAAATTGTTCCGCAGAACTTCGGAAAGAAATATGTGTGATTTAGTGCGTAATCCCCTCACGTTTTGATAGTAAATGGACAAGTTATTGTTATCGAACATTGATAATAATTAGGACCGCTATGAGTAAACAAGTTCCACTAACATTACATTTAAGGGTTTTAATTGTTAATAATGAACGGTATTGAGCCTCATTTGTGAATGCACATTCCTTCTTAATATCGAAACAACAAAGTATTTGACAGTAAAGTACTACAAGTAATATCGTAGTAGGTAATAAAATAGGTATGCAGATATAATTGATATGAGTGGATAGTCATTTTATTTTAGCTAAATCAGTATCACTGGACACACACATGGTTTTGGACGTATCATTTTTTTTCAGTAAGATTTTACAATCTGACAACCATACGTACTTATAGTCACTTTCTTTTGCAAGAAGACGGGCTTGCTTATATAGTTGTTTATTCTGCGGAGTTAAGTGGTCGTTAATGAAAATGGGTTTCGCCGGACCATCCAATCCAGCGTCAGCTGTTGTCATACCTCGTCGCGCGCGGACAGCAGCCAACATATCACTTTTGCGTTTCCTCTGAGTGAACTTGACGATGATATTCGGGATGGGTGTAACATTTGAAGCCGACTCACCGATAGGTACACTAGAATTATTTGCTTTAAAGCGTCGAACACGATGGACATAATCGATGTCAGTCATTGTAATGGGAAAATTTATCTTTTTGGCTATGTTATGTACGATGTTGATTAAATTTTCACCCTTTGTGACAGGAATTCCAGCCATTTCAAGGTTATTGATTCTTCCCTGCTGTTCTTTAACACGCAGCTGATCGGATAAGTTTGCAACGGTCGCCTGAAGCGCTACGAGTTCATGTGATACAGTCTGTATTTTGCTATTGTTGATAGTATTTTTTGACTGCAAATCGCTCACATCCTTTTTAATGCATGTTTGTTCTTCGGATAACGTAAGAATTTTGCTATTTACCGTTTCCAAATCGTGTCTAAACCCATTTACATCCTGACGCAATGATTCCAAAGTGGTAATGATGTTTTGATTTTGAGCTTCAAGAGTGGATGTAATCGTCTGCATAATTTTATTTTGAAATTCAAGTAATACCTCTGAGTGATCACAGTTACATCCGGTATGTTTCCTCTTTCTAAACGTGATACTAGTGGGTCCATCACGCAGTTTGGAAAGGTCTGGATGTGATCCCGCGCTTACCATGGGAGGAGATTTTTGGCCGCTCATTATGCCGCTGCAGACAATATCCAAGAAGTCGGTAGATCTTGAGAAAAGTTGGCGGTATCTGTGACTAAGTGACCGCGCCGACGCCAAGCAGCGAGCAGGACGAAACGATGGATGTACCGTTCCCACGTATTACGAATGTTTACATTCACCGCCCGAGTCGACGCGAGCGTTTCCGACGTTTGTGGTGACGGAGATAAACAGTTAGACCTCTCACTTGTTTAATGAATGTTTTGACAGTGAATTAACAACCGTATAGCGCATGAACAGAGTTCCGAATGCGAAAACAACTATTTGAATAAAAAATATAAAATCGAACACACGTCTGTCCGGACAAGAGCTTTGAGCAGAATGATTTGTAATAGCAACGCTAAGTTTTCCCTTTTCTTCCCTCTTTCTCCCTCACATCCCACTTTTTTTAAATAAAAGTTAGCCTATGTCCGTCTTCAGGGTCCCAACTATCTCTGTACCAAAATTCATCAAAATCGGTTTGGCCATTTAGGCGTGAAGACGTAACAAACAAACTCACTTTCGCTTTTATAATATTACTAGCTTTTGCCCGCGGCTTCGCTCGCGTTAAATTCGGGGTAACACAGTTCCCCTTGCGCCTTATTGATTTGTAATAGCAATGCTAAGTTTTCCCTTTTCTTCCCTCTTTCTCCCTCACATCCCACTTTTTTTTCAAAAAAGTTAGCCTATGTCCGTCTCCTGGTTCCCAACTATCTCTGTACCAAAATTCATCAAAATCGGTTTAGCCATTAAAGCGTGAAGAGGTAACAAACAAACAAACAAACAAACAAACTCACTTTCGCTTTTATAATATTAGTAAGGATTACTAAGAATTATCTAGCACTAGCTTTCGCCCGCGGCTTCGCTCGCGTTAAATTCGGGGTAACACAGTTCTCCTTTCCTGATTTGCAGGTACTGTACAATGCTACCTGCAGTTTTTGTACTTGCGCCTTATTGATTTGTAATAGCAACGCTAAGTTTTCCCTTTTCTTCCCTCATATCCCACTTTCTTTTTTAAAAAAATTAGCCTTTGTCCGTCTCCTGGTTCCCAACTATCTCTGTACCAAAATTCATCAAAATCGGTTAGCCATTAAAGCGTGATGATGTAACAAACTCACTTTCGCTTTTATTTTATTAGTAAGGATTAACGCTAAACTAACAAAAAAAATAACTTACCAACAATTTTTTTGCGACCGACATCTTGTAGTATTTTCCACTTTTTAGTGTATTTTTGTGGTTTTTTACAAAAAAAGTTTTTTATTTCATTTCAGCCTTACAAACTACAGCCTTAAATTATCAATACAAATCTACGGTACCGTTTTCTCAAAAAATATGCGGGAAATAATAAATATTTATCGTAAATGTAAATGAATCAATATTATCCAACTTTATTATATTTACCAACCCAACAATAGCGGGCGTTGGTAGGTCCGTTTACCAGATGTCAGTTTCTCAGAAACTCTGTTTTTAAACTAGAATTACTGTTATATTTGTAACAGTTGATAAGGAACTAGTAAGTTCCCACCACCTAATTTAAACTCTATTATATTATTAATGCGAAAGCTTGTGAGGATGTATTCTATGGATGTCTGGATACTTGGATATATACGTCTTGTTAAATCTATATATCCAGACAGATATATCTATATAAATCATCCTACTAATATTATAAATGCGAATGTTTGTGAGGATGTATAGATGTTTGTCACGTCAAAACCGCTGAACGGATCTTTATGAAATTTGGTACAGAGGTAGATTATAGTCTGGAGTAACACATCGGTAATTTTTTTTCGATATCACGCGGGCGAAGCCGCGGGACGCCAGCTAGTATATGGTATTTTAAAATACATTTTTGGATAGACATCCAGATATGTTTATTATTCTTTCACACAAAAACGACTGGACAGATTTGGATGAAATGGATAGTTTATAACATACAATTTTTGTTTTTTTTTCTTACATAAATCGCGGTTATAATAGCTTGAAATCAAAATAGCTCTTCAAATCATTGGTCTTATAAACAGAATATTAAAGTCTTAAGCAAAATTTTGCAATGTAATAATCGATATTTGATGCCAACTCATTCCATAACTTATATTTACCTACAAGCCTGTTTGTATATACCTAGATAAGTAGATATTCGATATGTTTGAATGCTAATTAATGCGTCATTAGGTACTCGCTTAATTCGACAGAATCCAACACCTTTTCTATAAAAACCTGACTCTTCAAAAATATTTATTCTTAACTTGCTTTTGCCTGCGGCTTCGCTCGCGTTAATTTAGAATGTGACGATCAATTCCGATGGTGTCTTATTTTTAACCAACTTCAAAAAAAGGAGGATGTAATCAATTCGACTGCATGTTTTTTATGTTTGTTACCTTATAACTTTTGACTGAGTAAACCGATTTAGATGATTATTTTTTTATTAGAAAGCTGTCGCTTCCTATGTGATCCCATTTAAATTTTATTTATATTGCTTAGGCAGTTTATGAGTTATCGTCTATAATACATATTTTTTCTCTATGTCTATATGGATGATCTGCTAATCTTTTAGTAACAAAGGAAAATTAATGCTCGATAAAAAACAAGAGATATATTAATTATCATAATACCATAACTAAAAATGCTAAAAAAAATTGTAAAGAATAAAGCGACTTCCAAAAAAAACTGAAATGTGGAAATTAACTTTATTTCTGGAAGTCGGTGGCAAAAAAGTCAACAAAAAAACTTTCTAGTTTTTTTTTGGTGGTCGGTGTAATTTTTTCAAAAAAGTTTTTATTTCTTACTTCTTTAAAATAATAAAAATACATAAACCATTTTTTTTATTAAAAATAGATAATAATATTAAATATAGATAAAAAATATATAGATATAGATAAAAAATATATAGATAAGAATAAGTTTTGTAAAATGTTAGTAATAAATTTATAAAAAACTAAATTTCTTGCCCTCCTTAAATTATTTTCATCTCTTTCCAG
Source organism: Ochropleura plecta (assembly GCA_905475445.1). Taxonomy (NCBI): domain Eukaryota; kingdom Metazoa; phylum Arthropoda; class Insecta; order Lepidoptera; family Noctuidae; genus Ochropleura; species Ochropleura plecta. The sequence goes on along the minus strand of FR997733.1, from coordinate 1,626,819 downwards.
CTCGCGACTTCCCAGACGATGCTGACGATGACCCTGACATCCTGGTACCAGCCATCCCAGAAGACACTCCTCAAGTCCCCTACAGGCCTCCAAGAAGGTCGGATGACGAGGTTCTGGAGAAATCCCGGGAGTATTACGAGTTGATGGCGGAGAGAAGAACCGTCAGGTCTTTCAGTCCGGAGCCGATACCTCAAGAAGTACTAGATAATCTTATAAAGACTGCTGGTAAAAATCTGATATAATTATTGACTTTCGTATAATTTGCGTAGGCTGTCCTTTTATCATCATCAAATAAATCATCAAATAACTATCCCCGCTCTGGGCGGGGGAGTATCATACTTGTACTGACTTAAACCCACCCATGTTCCTTCTTATGCCCTTTATGTTTATGTGCGGTATCTCTTTCGAACAACCTCGGCTGGCGGTGGCCCCTCTGCTTTGCTGACATCTCTTTGAGGCGCGCGTGAAAATCAAACGCGCCGTGGACACTACCTGTCGTCAATAGAATAGATCCACAGACCCGCATATACCGCCACAGTGTGTTCCACCGAGTCATCCGAGCGATCGTCAAAGTGGTGACATCTGCACATTTCCTCCAGCCTGATCATGTGCAGAATAGGCTGCGCTTGGAAGTATGGATCAAGGATCACATCGATTAGGGGCAAGGCCATTTTCAAACTTTAATCATGAGAATATCGGACAAGGTTTTCGGTTTAAAAGTTATGACCTATTTTTTATATTCCAATCATTTCGTATAGTGCTAACAATTCTATCTGAAGGCAACCAGTTCTGCGGGCTTGTAGACGGTGAGTAAGGGGTGGCTCACCGTCAGTCCGTCTATTGACGACAGGCCGTGTCGACGGCGCGTTAGTGTTCCACGCGCGCCTCAAAGAGATGTCAGCAAAACAGAAGTGTCTGCCAGGGCCACCGCCTGCCGGGGTTGCGGGTTGTTCGAAATAGATACCGCGGCCCCGGAATATAAAGGGCAATAGAAGGAACATGGGTGGGTTTTAGTCAGTACAAGTCTGACGGGCGGGGGAAGTTATTTGATGATTTCCCATCCGAAAAAAAAAACAACCAGTTCTGACTGGTTCTTTGCATCAGCACAATGTTTTAAGTGCGTTACATTGAGTCTTACCATAAAACGTGAACTTACACACCAAAAGTCTTTGCCCAGCAATAATTTTCGCGAGGAGTGAGACTTGAGTGGCGGCTTCCTGAAGAGTCAGTTTTCACCTTGTGTTGGTGTGTTAAGGCGCTGTACAAAGCAATCACTATATAAAACGTCTAGATTTTTGTCGCAAAGTTAGTTGTATTTTACATTACTATGTACAGATTAAGAAAAAAAAAGAGAAAAGTTTCAATTTTTTTTTTTTAGCGACAACCATCATATTTTTTATATCTATAAAAAAGGAAATTTCATAGATTAAAGACATACCTATCTAAAACTTTTAAAACACGGAATATATTTTTTATATATATTTTTTTAAATATTCAATTAAAACTTCAAAATGACTTACATTTTGGCGGACATGATATTCAAATAAAATCAAACGCCGATTTCTATTCTTTCGATGCACTACGTAACTGTCGTATACTTGTGTCACTCCACGCCCAGTCTGCAGCTAGCCTCACCTCCGCGAATACCTAAAGATTAGCTTCTTACCGCGCCTTAAAAACAAGAGGCTCGTCTCCCATCATAATAAAATTGACCATTTTATTCTGCAAATCCTTTAGAAGATGCGTTATGCTTAGGAAAAGATGCTTAAGGAAATGTTCATGAAAATCGAGTAGCACAAAGCATGGTCAGCAGAAAGGATAACCCAGATAAATTGCTTTGATTGATAGATTGTTTAGCAGTGTCTTGATGCTACCTTCATATTCAACAAAACACTTACAAATGCATGCCACACATTTCTAAGTGAGGAAGCTAATGCAACCGCGGCGTGCATTTAAATATCGTGACATTTAGAGTGAACTTGGAACTTATGCGATAAATGTCCCTTTGTGCATACGACATGCGTTTTAGACGCCGCCATTTTGTTTCTTTCAATCTAATTCACACTAACTCAACGTTATATTCGAACAAAGTTCCTTATCGCGTTTTGCCAAAGGGGGCTAGACGGAAAAAATGAAGACCAAAAGATGTAAGGACACTTTTTGCTTAAGACCAAAGTTGTAACGACATTTTTTGCTAATAGTTGTAAGCCGTGCGGCGTGCGCGTGTTTCTCTGTCTGTCTCTCTCTCTCTCTCATAAAAAGCAAGCCAGTTATTTTCGTTTCGTCTTTCTATTACCCATTGAACAGTGTGGTGTTGCGACGATTATTTTTGTTGAGCGTATACAGGTTTTTTGTACATCCTTACTAATATTATAAAAGCGAAAGTGAGTTTGTTTGTTTGTTACCTCTTCACGCTTTAATGGCTAAACCGATTTGGATGAATTTTGGTACAGAGATAGTTGGGAACTAGGAGACGGACATAGGCTAATTTTAATTTTAAAAAAGTAGGATATAAGGGAGAACGAGGGAAGAAAAGGGAAAACTTAGCGTTGCTATTACAAATCCATCAGGCGTAAGAGCAAAAACTGCAGGTCTGCTTGGTGTGTTATACCGAATTTAACGCGAGCGAAGCCGCGGGCGAAAGCTAGTAATAAATAATAACTTCGTTCCATCCGGGTGTCCCTTGACATCTCTCAAGTTTTTTTTTTATGATGTGGAATTCCCCAATGGATGTCCTCAGCCTCAGACTAGTACTGACTAAAACCACATTGGTGTTTTCGCGTCAGGAGGCAGCGGGATCTAAAGCGACTTCTGCTGCCCCGGGCAAGAGCTCACCCGCGTAACCGGTAGGACTCTTCCCGGGAAAACACAGAGCTAAAATAAATGTTCGAAGTTTGAAATTACGATGCAAATTTTAAAATTTTCTTGACAAGCAACGCTACCTTGAACTGCACACTTGGATCCTACTATAATTACTACGAAGTTTCCGTCAAGGTCATTCAAGCGCCATTCTTGTAGCACTATCATCCTATATATGTCTAACCTCTCTTCAAATATGTTGAAGTCGGCTGTCAGCTTCGTTTAACTGGATGCGGCCTAATATCAGTATTTTACATGAAGCGACTGTCTATCTGACCTTCACAAACCAATAAATACTGGTAGTAATTAGTACTAAATCCCTGGGAAGACTGGTAGTCAGAGTAACGGACTTGATTGACTTGAAATGACTGCGGGGAACAACGGCTTACCGTGCATTTTTGGAAGCTTAAAAATAGCACAGCTAAAACCTGATAAAACGGTAGATTATGGTTTTCCAGAAGCAGAGTTTGAATTGGAAAAGATTTCGGTAGTGGGCGGAGTTTTAGGGTTTCGTACCTCAAAAGGAAATAACGGAACCCTTACAGGATCATATGGACATGTCCATCTGTGTATGCCTGTATGAAATTAAAACCATCTCAAGTCTGTGGTCCCTTGTAACTAAGTCTACGCAGTTAAAAGATATGGCCGACTGTGTCGCAAGTTTGTTTTCTTTAAACGTTAGCAATACTTTAAGGATAGCTGTGCAATCAAAAAAATTTACAACTTTTACTATGTGACAGACCATGTAATGGCTAACAAAAAAAAAACTGCTGCTCCAAAAAACAGCAGGAAAAAGTATTGTTTTATCGTATAATTTGATAAATGGTCCGATAGTAAAAATCCTTACTAATATTATAAAAACGAAAGTGAGTTTGTTTGTTTGTTTGTTACGTCTTCACGCCGAAATGACTTAACCGATTTTGATGGATTTTGGTACAGAGATATTTGAGACCCTGGAGAGCTAATTTTTTTAAAGAAAGTTAAAAATGAGGGAGAAAGAAGGAAGAAAAGGGAAAAGCTTTGCTATTACAATAAATCAGGCGCAAGGGCTAAAACTACAGGTTTTTGTCGAATTTAACGCGAGCGAAGCCGCGGGCAAAAGCTAGTTGCTCATATTTATGAAAATTTCACTTCCATAGAGTATTTTCCTTCCTTTTAACCAATCACTCTGACTTCATAGTTAGTATTACCTAAACTTGTTAACTTGCCAACCTTACAATACAAGAACTACCAGTTATTCTACATTTTGCTCAGGAAATCTCTCACTTCGAGTTTAGTTTGGAAAGCTGGAAAATGTTAAATTTATTCATTTCTATAACCAGTGTTACTTCGTGGTGACATTTATGGCATTCATTAATGTGTTCCTTATTTACAAGATATTTATAAAATGGAAAACATCGTGAGGAATCTTGAGTTTATATTAAACTAGCTTTTGCCCGCGGCTTCGTTCGCGTTAAATTTGGGGTAACACAGTTCACCTTTCCTGATTTGCAGGTTCCTGCTAAGTGCTACCTGTAGTTTTTGTCCTTGCGCCTTATTTATTGTAGGTAATAACAAAGCTAAGTTTTCTTCTTCCCTCATTTCCCACTTTAAAAAAAATAGCCTATGTCCGTCCCAACTATCTGTACCAAAAATCATCAAAATCAGTTTAGCGATTTAGGCGTGAAGACGTAACAAACGAACAAAGTCACTTTCGCTTTTATAACATTAGTAAGGATATTTGTGATATCACCAACCTGTCTTGAGCAAGTGTGGTGATCACTGCAGTGCTCGTGCCCTTTCTGCATGAGAAGCGGCCTTTGCCCAGCAATGAAGTGTAAATAGTTTTATTGTAAATAGGTTTAATCTCCATACGACAAACCGCACATATATCTCTGTAACTCCCTTTCGTTTTATTTCCAACTAGCTGGAGCCCTCGGCGTCGCCCGCGTGATATCGAAAAATAAAGTATCCTATGTGTTATTCCAGACTATAATCTACCCCTGTGCCAACTTTCATAAAGATCCGTTGTGCCGTTTTGACGTGAATGAGTAACAAACATCCATACATCCATCTTCATAAACATTCGCATTTAAATAAATATTATATATAAGTAAGTAAGGATAGTAGGATAGACAGTTATATCCACCAGGATATAACTGTCTATCCAGCACCAGTAACCATACTGGTATTATATGTATTTGTATATTATTAAAGCGGTGGTATGATATAAAAACTCATATATCATATATACACGATATCATCTTTGACTGAAGGCCTTCATTCATTCAAAGATGATATACTGAAACAGTAAAAAATGAAATGGAATTTTAAGAATCTTTATTATAGGCGGGGGGCCTACTTCTTTATAAAACAAAAACAAGGGTTTCTAGAAAACATCGTTTTAAAAAAAATACCATTAAATGACAAGCACGTCAAAAGTATCTATTTTGGTTACTCTTTGGTGTAAGTTCTTTGCTTTATTCTTTGATGTCAAGGGAAATGTTTTAAAAGTGATCAGCAAATCATCACCCAAAAATGTGAATTACAGGTTTACAAAGCAAATTCTCTGTATTTATAGTGTTATTTTTATTAATGCTGTAGAAATGAAGTGGGCTCAAATAAATAATTTAGTTCTATCTCACTTCAACCATTTATTATTGATCATAATTGGTTCTGCGATAATATGCACAGTACTTCATCAAATATACTACGGTTATCCAAGCGATGTAGCATACGAAATAAAATATGATGGACTCTTGGCAAATATAGTTTTGGAAGACTCTATTAAAGCGATTATAGACAAACATTTGGAGAGAGAAAGTCCTTACGACCATGAAGAGATAAAGGCACGTATCAAACTAATAAACCTTAGCCAGACGGTTTACAATTTGGCTATGGGAGCGGTAAACGCTCGTACTAACGTTGTAGTAATACAAGTCCATTCAAATGTATTCTACTTCAGACAACTCTTGGAATCCATGAAGAATGCCACCGGTATCACAAACTCTCTACTTATCTTCTCCCACGATTACTGGGATGATGAAATTAACAAACTTGTCAAAACTATCGACTATGCCAAATATATTCAAATCTTCTATCCGTGCTCGTTACAGTTGTACCCAAATGTGTTTCCAGGGGAAGACTCTAAGTTATGCACTAAAGGCAGTGGTTGTAAGAACTCAATATTGAGAGATCCGAAGACCTCTCAAGCAAAGCTGCACTGGTGGTGGCTCGTCAACCAAGTGTTCGACAATATGCCCATTATTAGTAATTACCACAAAGACATTTTGTTTTTAGAAGAAGGGAACTACGTTACAAATGACTTCTTATACACATTCAGAATAATGCAAGATGCCAAAAAATCCTACTGTCCGTATTGTGAATTTATAAGTTTGGCTGCACAGAAATGTCTCGGTACCCACCAATATCTCAAAACACAGGGCACAGTATTGGTTCGATTGTGGTCTGATGATATGCCCAAAATTGGTTTAGCCTTCAATAGAGAAACTTGGAAAACTGTAAAGATGTCGAGCAAAGATTTTTGCTACTATAACGACTCTCGTTGGGACAGATCTTTGAAGAATCTGAAGAATAAACCCATGTATGTGGTAGCAATTAAAGGTCCTAGAGTTTTCAATATAGATGAATGCTATCGAGGATTTGGTTGCAATACTTTGGCTGAAGTCCAAAAGTTTGTAAAAGCAATATCTGGAGAATTATTTCCTAGGAATGTCATTCTAGGGATAAGAATGGAAAGGGGGATGAATGACGCTGAGCCATCAGGAGACTGGGTTGACAGCAGGGACCAGGAGCTTTGCATGCATTTCACTAAACGCAGCCTTTGGTATTAAATTGTATTGCTTTTATTGATTTTTATATGGTTTGTTATTATACAATTTTACCTAAAACAATGCATTTTTGTTTTATAATTTGGAATTTAACTTGTTTATAATTCGTATCGTAAGCAGGCGAAATGGACATCTGATTTTATTCTTTTAAAATATTTTGTGATCAATCTACGCAATACTGATGACAAAATAAAACAATTATAAAGGTGCCATTTTGATGGTAACCGCTTCTTTTATAGAAACTAAGCGTGTCTCTGCGGCTTGTTTTTGCAGTTTTTCTTTTAATCTACATAATATGTAATCATCATCATCATCATCAGCTTACAGCAGTCCATTACTGGATATAGAGTTCTTTCATCACACGCCACTCTCAACTCTCATCTAGTTGCTAACAGCCACTCTGCGAGTATCGTGGCAAGGCCGCCGAGATCTTGGGCTATTGTTGTTTGTGGCTAGCCATTGAAGGATTTGCCTATAATTGCTAGGCTCTGGGCATACGGATTGGTAATCGTAGATCCACAGCATCTTGCACTAGTGTTGCTGCTTTTAAATTTTGCTGGGAACATTTCTATGCATTTGGTTATATCGCCATTTATCGGTCGTCAAAGCCACTATAGTTATCCGGCACGATGCCCCACGAGCAGGTTAGGTGTACAAAGTACGTTTTGTTTATTAACCCACAGACAAGGTTTAGTTTTTTGTCGACCTTTTTACTTGACTACTCTACAATGTTTTTCATGTCATTGTGTCTCTAATGTCATCTTGGATGTCATTTTTATTTCCGATCTTTGTGGAAAAGTGTCGGATTATGTATTTTTTTTTATATCACTGATTTAATTTTTTTATTTACTTTTTATACCTAAATTCATGTTCGTTTAATTGGAACCATGAGTCTAAATCCAGAATATTTAGCTCGTATATACCTCACAATTTTTATCCTTGTTATGGTTTCTCTAGTTTATGGAGTGTACCAACAAGTCTTGTTTGTGAAGAAACAGAGAAAAGATTTTCTTCAGAACTTCAAAGATGACTATGTCAACAGCACGTACACAGCATACTTAGATGCACAGTTTAGAAACAAAGTGCAAGATATCCATCAGATAATCAAGATCAAAGATCAAATCAAACAAATAAACATGAAACAGAAAGTGTACAATGAGAACTTGGGGCCCATTGAAAATGTTACACACATCATAGTGATACAAGTACACTCGAATGTGTTTTATCTTCGAGAGCTGTTACTGTCCCTCAGTGTTGCCAACGGGATTGATAACGCGTTGATTATATTTTCACACGATCACTTCAGTTTTGATATCAATCAACTCATCAGAGGGATTAATTTTGTCAAATACATACAAATTTTCTTTCCATACTCAATACAGTTGCACCCAAGTGTATTCCCCGGGAATGACAGTCAGTTCTGTTCCGAAGGCTATGTCTGTAAAGAGTCAACACTCAGGGATCCAAAGGCAGCCCAGACAAAACACCACTGGTGGTGGTTAGTCAATCAAGTTTTTGACAATATGGAAATCACACAGCCTTACAATAACACCATTTTATTTTTAGAAGAAGGTGATTATGTATCTGCAGATTTTCTATACATACATACATTGCTTAGATACGTTCGAGCCCATCAATGTCCATTTTGTGAGTTGTTGAGTATGGGTGCGCATAAACCTACATTATCACAGTACGAGAAGAAAACTTTGGTTTCGATAGAAGTTTGGACAAATAAAGTTCATAGAACCGGTATAGCTTTCAACCGGAAGATTTGGAATGATTTGAAGGCGAACAGTGATGTGTTCTGCTACCACAACGATTTCAAGTGGGACAGTTCTTTGAGGTATGTGGGGGAACAAAAATGGGAAGGTAATATTTATATGGCTGCTATTGGTGGGCGCAGAGTATTTCGTCTTAAACATTGTGACAAGAAGAATAAATGCAAAGGATTCGAACTCAAAATCTTGGAATCATTTCTGAAACAAATTTCCAAGAAATTATATCCGTTTGGTATGATCGCGGTTATTCAAAATGAAGAGGACTTCGAAGAAGAGCCTGCTGGGTTGTGGGGAGACGTTAGAGATCATGAGCTTTGTATGCATTTCACTAAAAATAGTGTGTGGTATTGATGTTTTCTTAAAGTTTTGAAAAATTAAATTAAAAACAAATATTCAATAGCTTGTTAACTTTTTCTAATCTACAGATTTCGTCGTATCCATACCATGCAATGATCTTTCGCTGACTTTCTATAGTCACAAAATATACTTTTCAAGTAAATGAAATGAATATGATCTATTCGGTAAATGTTGATGAATGAAGACGGAGAGAAAGAAATGATGATGAATTATGTGAGGAATGATATGAGGGAAAAATAAATGAATGTTATCGTGGTGATGTGTGACAGTAGAGAATGAAAAGAATCTGCTGAACCAACCCCATATAACATGGGACAAAGGCAAGAAGATGATGATGATGACTTTTCAAGTAAACAAAGCGGTGCCCTTGATTGCACTGAATGCATTTACTTCGGCAGCTAAATCGGCGGGGCCGTTGCTATTACTTGCCGTACCATTTAATAATTAGTTAAAACAGGTTTAATTTTTTAATGATAAGTGTTATATCAGTAATCTTTGGCGGAAGCAGCTGAATGAGAGGATCAAGTTAAGTGGCGTCCATTAACGTGTCTATGCCTAGCACATTAACAATTGACATCTAAACTGTTGGGGAGTTTTAGGCTTTCATTTTATTAATTCATTACAATAAGTTGTTACGTTTAAAAGAAGATAGAGTACTCTTTAAAATACATCATTTCTTGGTCCATCAATCTTTACTTAACTTAGAGAGTTGGTTTTCTACTTAGAGAGTTCATTGAGGTAATTCTTGACTTAGAGAGTTGATTCTCTTTCACAGCTCCAAGGAATTGTGGATTTGAGTTCATGGTTTTAATTTCAACTCGATACCTAAACGCGTTATCAAGTTAAAGGGTCTTGACAGACAGACGGAAAACAAAGTCATTTTGGGTTCCGGTTTTTCCTTTGATGTACGGAACCCTATAAAAAGGATACCCGAAAAAACAAAACATGTTTCTTTTGTAAATAACAAACACAGGTACATCATTATTTGCCTAACCTTCTCCTTTACATAACAAAGATAAAAAAAAAACTTATGACGAACTTTTACGGAACAATTACTTTGCAAACCACACACTTTCATTAGCGAACCGCAAACAAAGCTCATGGTCTCGGACATCACTCCAATTACCAGACTCAGTACGATTATACTCCTCGTCAGCTGGCACTTTAATCCTAAGACTCTGAGGGAACATGTGTTTCGAAACCAATCTTGTAAACTTTTTTACGGTTTCCACTTTCTCTTGCTCATTGCAACTAACATCCTTGTCATCACACTCTTCTATACGAAACACTCTAGGGCCGTCAATAGCAACGAAATAAATATTACCATGCATTTTAGCAGCACCTAGATGTTTTAAAGAATTATCCCATTTTGTATCATTGTATAAACAAAAGATTTCTTTCCACGCTTTGATACTGTGCCAAACGTGCCTATTGAATGCAATCGCTGTACTTGGCATAGTGTCCTTCCAAGACTCTAGTGTTACAATACTTTTTCTTTTCTTGTATTGGGAAACGTCAGGTTCGTGTGCCGCCAAACTTATCATTTCGCAAAAAGTGCAGTGTGAATTCTTTGCGTTTACAAGCAATCTGAATACAAATAGCATATCCAGCATCACATAGTTGTTCGCTTCAAGAAACAGAATCGGTTGAGTAAATGCTTCCAACTCACTTAAATGGTCGAAGATTTGGTTGGCTTGCCACCACCAGTGGTGCTTGGATTGAGCGGCTTCAGGGTCCCTGGACGTAGACTTCTCGCAGGGTAAACCTTCTATACAGGATATAGGTTCTTCTCCAGGAAACACTTCAGGGTATAACTGTATTGAATATGGATAAAAAATTTGCATGTACCGTGCATAGTCAATTTTTAAAATGTACTGATTCATTTTATGACTGAAGTAATCGTGAGAGAATATTAGTAACGCGTTGTTAATGAAATAGACTTTTTTTAGAGAACTCAGGAGTCGCTTCAAATGTTGTATATTAGAATGGCATTGTATGACAATAACAAACGTTGATTTAGTAATGGGTCCCAAGTTGGAATTGTGGATGGTAAGCTTCGTGTTAAACTGTCTTATTTGAAACTTAAGTTTACTACTTTTTCTTATGTTTTTGAACAATCGATGTCTGCCTTTAACATCATCAACCTCATCATTGTTATAATTTTTGATGAAATCTCGTCGGTCCTTCTTAACATATAAGACGTAAATGATTGTCGTTGTAGTCAATACGAGTAAAACTAACAAAATGTAGATACGACGCGAATTTAATAGGAGTCTCATGATTATGACAAGGTAATACTTTTTCAGTTCAAAAACTCACAAACATAGAAAATCACTAAAAAACACACACAAACATGATGATGTCAAAAGTGACATGAAAACAGACTATAACGCATATGATTATGCAGATAATAAAAGAGAAAGAGTCGTACGTTTTGCACTATGAACTCGGCTTGGTTTGCTTTGAGCAATCGAAAAACAACAGTTTTTACTTGCCCATTTTATTTCAATTCCATCAATAACATCATTGCCGATTATATACGCCCCCTTTTGTATCATGTTTCCCTGATCAGCACCAATCTCGGCCAGATCTTATCTTATATAATTCAAAGTGGAGTGACTTTCTTTTCTTTTATTCTGGCTATTTCAAAAAACATTCAATTTCGTTATTTAACATTCCAGGTACCTCTCCATCGGGGGCACACACAGAACCTTGGACTTTCGTCGTGGTTCAAGACCAAGAAACGAAAGCAGCCATAAGAGAGATCGTAGAAGAAGAAGAAGAGTTGAATTACAACAAGAGAATGTCTCGGCAGTGGGTGACGGACTTGAAGCCGTTTGCTACGAAGCCTGTGAAGCCGTATCTGTCGGATGCTCCAGCGTTGGTGCTGGTGTTCAGACAGACGCACTCTTGGAGAGATGATGGGAAGAAAAGGATGCATTACTACAGTGAGATCAGTACTGCGATAGCTGCTGGAGTGTTGCTTACGGCGATACATGTAAGTTAGACATGAATGAGGGCTATCGTATTTGAGCTCACCACATGGCGCCACTAGAGAGTAAGGTCTTGTCGTTAATAGGGTAGTTTCTAGGGTCAAAATAATTACATTCTATTTAGTCCGTCTTTTAGATTATTCAAAAATAATAATTTTATCACGAAAATTATGTCAGAATAGTGTAAACTACAGATACATATTAACAATATTGTCCCTACAATTAGCCAACACGAAACCTTATAAAATTATTATGTACACACGACGGCACATCAACCTACACAAAACCATTTTAACCTGATCTCTCTACTACAGTGTGCGATCCTTAGTAGAGAGATCAAGTTATAATAGTTTAGAATAGGTTGACCTGCTGTTGCGTGTACTAACAATTTAGATCTTAATCTTGTAATTTAGAATCTTCAAGTCATTATTAATTAGAAATGGCTTAATCTTCAATTACTTTTGACCAAAATCGTAAATATTAATTAGAATAAGTTTTTTATAACGCGAAAACTATAACAATTGACATTTCTGAAAACCCCACGCTACACGAGCGCCTCTAGCGGCGGATTCATTCGCTGTAACTCCCATTATATTATGATCTTGCACTACAAACCTTATCAGTTGTGGACTTCTTAGCTCAAGCTGGGTAAAAAGAGCTTTATTATTAGTAAGTTATACACACACCCGTCGCAACGCATCCTCGCTTATCTCGGGTGGAAACGCAGTGACAGTGAATGATGTTGACATTGTTGAATTTTGGGATTTTCAGGCCAAAGATATTTTGATTGTTTACCATCAATACGCTAGGAAGAAGTAGTATGCCGATAGGTTATTGAATTCAACTGCCCACTACCATTTCTCATTTACGCCATTTTCAGAAACGGACCCACTGTGTCGTCTCTAGTGAATAATTATTTTCAATTCACTTCCTCGTAAACTGACTCTTATTGCATTAAGATTAGGTTCAACATGCAATCTATTTCACACGCGTGCTTTTTTCTCATTTATCGCAACGAGGGCTTTCATTTTTTTTTTATTTCGGATAACAATAAACAACTGTTGAAATCCGTATAATAGCCGGCGGTGTTTTAGGCCTTCATACTAAATTTAAAAATAAATGTGTTTATCAACAGAATTTCTCAAATGAACATGATAATAATTTATGAAATCCTTACTAATATTATAAAAGCGAAAGTGAGTTTGTTTGTTTGTTACGTCTTCACGCCTAAATGGCTAAGCCGATTTTAATTAATTTTGGTACAGATATAGTTGGGACCCTGGAGACGGACATAGGCTAATAATTTTATTTATTATTTCTAACTTTAAAAAAAATTAAGAGAAATGGGGGAGAAAGAGGGAAGAAAAGGGAAAACTTAGCTTTGCTATTACAATAAATAAGGCGGAAGGGCAAAAACTACAGGTAGCAGGTACCTGCAAATCAGGGGAACTGTGTTACCTCGAATTTAACGTGATCGAAGCCGCGGACAAAAGCTAGTGATTTTTATAAAAACGAATTTAATATTTATTTCAGTTCTAAATTGAAAATTAATTTATATTTCTTTTTTATATGACTGTTTCGCGGTGTCGTACCTTCTTTCTCCTAAAGACAAAGCATAAGGGAAAACAAATCAAATCATAGTTTCACATTAATTAATGATACAAGTACTTTTTGTTCTTCTATGTAACAAGTTGGCGCCCGACGCTTCGCCCGCGTGATATCGAAAAAAAAAGTATCCTATATGTTATTCCAGACCATAATCTACCTCTGTGTCCGTGTAAATTTCATCAACATCGATGAAAGAGTTAAAAACAGCCATACATCCTCACAAACATTCGCATTTATAATATTACCTAGTAAGATTTCTCCTTAAGTGATTCGAAAAAGGTCGTTTGATTCACGTGAGAATTAGTAACTGCTGTAATCCATGACATTTTATAGTATTACTTATTCCTGTGTGAGAAAGAGATGGTGCAATACAACCTGTATAGCTCTGTCTCTTTCCCTCAGTGGAATAAGTTCTGCTTTAAGACCTTATGGTAGGATAGCTGTTCTCGGCTCTATAGCACTGTCAAATCGGCCTCGGTGGGAATGACAAAGTTTCCACACTAGAATCAAAATGAACTATTCTTATTCTGTGGGTTTTATTGCTCCGAAATTACCCAATAAAATTGATTTGTGTTATCGTTGGATTCCTTCATAGTAAACATGAAATAAACGGTAGATCAAAGCAAATTTCTAGTTTAAGTCACTAAAGACCTTGACTAGGCAAATAAAGTTCAACCTAGAAAAATAATATATTAGTTTGCTTTTCGTAACGGCTTTGCTATTTTGGTTTATCGCCAAAAAAAAGCTAAGTCCGTTTGTAGAAAATAATTTACGCAACATCGTCTTTTTAGAGGTAGTCCTCGATCCTTTTTTTTTTCAAAAGAGGTTTCATACTTTGGTATTTAAGGTCGTTATTAACCAAATATATTTTTAATACCTACGCTCTCAATACTGTTATTAGTAAGGTTGGATTTAATAGCGCGCTCGTAGGCAATCCAATTAGAATTTGACAAAATTTGTATATATTTTTGCAAAATTATGTTAGGGTTTCACCATAAAAAATATCCTTATTAATATTATAAAAGCGAAAGTGAGTTTGTTTGTTTGTTTGTTACGTCTTCACGCCATAATGGCTAAACCGATTTTGATGAATTTTGGTACAGAGACAGTTGGGAACCAGGAGGCGGATATAGGCTATTTTTTTTTAAAGTGGGATGTGAGGGAGAAAGAGGGAAGAAAAGGGAAAACTTAGCGTTGCTATTACAAATCAATAAGGCGCAAGGGGAACTGTGTTACCCCGAATTTAACGCGAGCGAAGCCGCGGGCAAAAGCTAGTACTTAATATTATAAAAGCAAAAGTGAGTTTGTTTGTTTGTTTGTTACGTCTTCACGCCTTAATGGCTAAACCGATTTTGATGAATTTTGGAACAGAGATAGTTGGGACCCTGAACACAGTCATAGGCTAACTTTAAAAAAAATGAGAAATGAGGGAGAAAGAGGGAAGAAAAGGGAAACTTAGCATTGCTATTACAATAAGTAAAGCACAAGGGCAAAAACTACAGGTAGCAGGTACCTGCAAATCAGGAAAGGGGAACTGTGTTACCCCGAATTTAATGCGAGCAAAAGTGGGCAAAAGCTAGTACCTTATGCCGGAGTCGTGCGGTCCATGGCCCTTTACGGGGCCCCGGTATGGGCGCGTTCTTTAGGCCGGCGCGCCGCCCACTACCTGAACGCGCCCCAAAAGGTGGTGGCCATACGGCTTGTCCGGGGCTACCGCACGATCTCCGGCGAGGCAGCGAGCCTCCTTGCCGGACTGCCACCGTGGGATCTGGAGGCGATAGTCCTCGCGCGCCTGTTTGAGTGGCGCGCGGAGGCACTACACCGGGGGGAAAACCCGCTGCCACGGCAAGTTGCCGCTCGGCGGGCAGACCTCCGGTGCGATCTCATGGTGGCATGGAGAGAGCGACTGTCGCAACCCCGTGCAGGGCACGCCACAATAGCGGCGGTAAGTCCCCTCTTTGAGGAGTGGCTGGAGAGGCGTCATGGCGTCCTCACCTACCGCCTGACGCAGGTCCTCACCGGACACGGAAGTTTCGGGAGGTTCCTGCACATCATCGGGCGGGAGGAAGCGCCCGGGTGTCACCATTGTGACGATCGCCCGGAGGACACGGTGGAGCACACAGTGGCGGTCTGCCCAGCGCGGGGCGGAGCACCGCCGTGCCCTCGTGGAGGCGATCGGCGGCGGCGATCTCTCGCGTCCGGCCCTGGTTCAGGCCATGGTCCGGAGCGAGAGGGAATGGGAAGCGGTCACCACCTTCTGCGAAGCAGTAATGCTAGCAAAGGAGGTGGCCGGGCGTTTGAGGGAGAGAACATCTGCCCAACCCAGCCGCCGCGGGAGACGCCCAGGGCGCCGGGCGCCGCGAGACGACTTCCGGCCACCGTAGACGCGGGCCTGTGGGCGGTGAGCAATGGGTAGTTCACCGTCCGTCCGTCAATTGACGACAGGCCGTGTCGACGGCGCGTTCGTGTTTCACGCGCGCCTCAAAGAGAGTCAGCAAAGCAGAGGGGCTTGCCAGAGCCTCCGCCTGCCGGGGTTGCGGGTTGTTCGAAAGAGATACCGCGGCCCCGGAACGTAAAGGGCAATAGAAGGAACATGGGTGGGTTTTAGTCAGTACAAGTCTGACATGCCCCCCCGCTCCACCCAGAGCGGGGGAAGTCATTGGATGATTTCCCACCCGAAAAAAAAAAAAAAAAAAAAAAAAAAAAAAAAAAAAAAAAGCTAGTACCTTATAATATAAAAATGAATCCCCATTTCCCTTGGTCACGGCATCACGCGTGAACGGCTGGACCAATTTTGATTATTCTTTTTGTTGTTGTGTTGGTTAATGTAAGGAGAGGGTTCTTATGAAAAAAAAAATTGGTAAGTAGGGTAGGTAGGGTAGGCAGGGTAGGTAGGTAGGTAGGGTAGAACAATTGCATTGCAACGCATGCCGGGCACAGCTAGTACCTTATAAATTAAAATAACATTACTATAGTCGGCTTCTAGTCTAATTGGTTGCAGCTGAACACCAGACTTCTTATCTACCTATCTGACCTCCACAACCCAGTTAGTACTGGGCAAATACGATACCCATATGGGTATGGCCTATCTTAAATATGTAAGACAGGCTATCAGATTTTCAGGCACTCACTACCTGTAACGACTGTCAAAGATCTACAAATGCTTAACTTAGCTTAGCTTAGCTTTCCAAGGCACGGAGGTCACCCATCAACGGATAGGGCTGCTGTTATTATTTATCCACGAGTGCCTCTACAATATGCTAAGAAGAATATATTAAAATCACAATTCATTCAATTCCAGTATTGCGGCCTGGTAGCCCTAACTTCGACGCCCCTCAACTGCAACGCCCGTCTCCGGGACCTGCTGTCCAGGCCACTAAACGAAAGACTGGAACTGCTCCTCCCAGTAGGAAGACCACACGAAGACGCCACGGTACCAGACCTGCAGAGGAAGAGTCTGGAAGAAATCATGGTTAAGATTTGAAAGACTGATTTGTGATATTATAGAATGCTGTTATCTACGTCTTTGTGTGTGTTATGAAAATATGATAAATCGATTTAAAGCGTTCCCAAGGTTTTTTTAAAAATGTTTTGCTTTACCTTTTATTTGCGGATGGGAAATAAATTAACTCCCCCGCTCTGGGCGGGGGGAGTGTCAGACTTTTATTGACTAATAAGCTTTTAACAATGATGGTACTGGGACATTGTTTTAATATAGTGAGAAGGAATATTATAGAAGAATCGAATGGTTGGCATTTACAGAGCATTTATAAAATTGTGCTATGTTGTTACTTTAACCTCTCAAGCACCGCCGGGCGGGCTCTTGTCGTAAGTGTAATCTGATTTTAAGACTTATCTTTACTACAAATACAGTTTTAAATCGGTCGGGGTTTGGTGGCACAAATTTGTGCCAGCGGGGCTCAACTGTAATACTTGTTTACTGGCACGTTTTTGTGCCGCTGAGGCTCTAGAATCCTTTTATTTGCGTACCTTGAGTTGTGAGTCGAGCCACACGATAATTAACAAGTGTGCCATAAAAAAAATTAAAGGCACCATTTGTAGCAAGTCTTTTTCCACAGTAGTAAGCAAAGGAGAATGCTCCTTTGCTTGCTACTGTCGAAGGCCATGTACACTAATGTACAGGCTGTGAACCTGCAGTCTTTGTAAATTAGATCCAACTAAATTTAATTACGTAAAACTTGGCATTGATAAACAGTTATTGTCTGATTATTATAAGAATATTTCCAAGGCCAAGATAACAGTTATTATTTCCTGAACCCCACTTTTACCTCATCATAAAGACTTAATAAAATGGCTATTGCATTGCGCTTTTTTCTTCTATGTTTGTTGTCCACGTTGAAGTCACTTGTGGAAGGGTTTAAGCCTAATGCCATCAATGTACCCAGGCCCCTAGCTGCTCCTGAGAAATTCCAAATGGACGAACAAAAAAAAATCGCAGTACACATTTAATTTTAATGTGTAATTTTAATGGGGATTGTGTATCTTTGTAACTCCTTACCGATCAAACGTCTGGACAAACTTGGGTAAAATTTTGGTACATAGATAGCTATATACTCAAGTTGAAACCAAAATTAACCTTCTAAGGGCTGAAACTGCGTTAAACGGACACCCGCGTGGTTTATACAAAAGTGACCCGACGCGGGGACAAGCGCGGGGCCTAAAAGTCTGAGATAGACCCAAGCTTTTTAGGTGTTAGATTTTTGAGTCGGTCCAGGCCGTACATAGTGATCGGATTGGTCTTCACAGTACGAGTCAAAATAAATGATTCAACTAAAATGCGTCGCGTGCCTGTCCACAGCATGCGCAGCGATGGGTTTCCGCCTTTAGATTGTACTTACTGGGCCTATAGCTTGTACGCAATGATGTCCGGTCCGGTTTAGCTAGTTTCGGTGGATGCCCTTCGCTTAGCACATCTCCACGGGTCTCTGGTGTTCCGGCCCTTAGAGTGCGGCCAGGTGGAGACAGGTGTATATGAAATATGAAGATGACATGCAGACGAGTCCAAAACAGGAGCAGGTGCTGAGCGTGCAGCGGCCTTCCGCGCTCTTTTGCCCTCACCTATGAGCACTTGGGGGCGCGTACTTAGATTAATACACAGCGCAGGCAGGGCTGACGGCAACTGCTCCCTAGAAGGTCCTTGTCTCATGTCAAGTAGCAGAAAACAATCTATTTTCTATTTGGTCGAAGATCAGTGGAATCAGCAAAGCCAAATCTTTGTATATTGCATCTGTATGTTTGTGTGATTTTTGATATCATTGTGAGTGATAACTATTTAGGGCACTAAAAGGGAAACAGTATTTTAAAAACATTTTATTTAAAAAAAAGTCTAAACACAAACATGACGCCGAATTTAACTGGCACAGGCCTGACGAGCACAGTTAGGGGTTCAGCAGCGACGGCGACGCCTGCGGCAGCACCGACGGCGCTTGCGTCTGCAGCTGCGCCGGCGCCGGCGGCGACTGCAGCTACGACGGCGTCGTCTACGGCAGCAGCTGCGTCTGCGCCTCTTGCGCTTCTTAGTACAACACTGTTTATATTAGAGACCTATCTACTATATATCACATGATATTGGGGGTCATCTGACATACCCACCAGCGTTTGTGGCCTGGAAGATCGTGGGTTTTTTTCAGATATATTTTTTTATACTTATTATAGATTGGAAAAGACGTAGATATACGTAAAGGTCGTTTAGCATTATCTCAGTTAGATTAGTATATTTTTAGTACTACATACTGCTAAAAGATTTAATAAATAAATAAATAAATCTTAATAAGACACTGGATGCTTTTTTAGCTGGACATGGTAGCAGTGATAGTCTAGTGGTGAGACTGCAGGTCTCAAGTTCGAATCCAAGACACGTCAGATTTTTTCGGATTCACGTGCCGTTTGTATAATTATTACTTCTTTGGTGAAGACAAAGAAAACTTCTGAGGCAACTAGCATGCCAGAGATATTTCTCGATGACTTGATAAGCAAAGTCCAGCCATGACAGCATCAACTTAGGCACTAACTTGATAAAGAAAGAAGACAATAAGAAAATCAGTCAAAAACTACAAACTGTAGCGAGATAGTAGGCCCAACCCTTTCCATTTGGTCCACCTGACATTTAAAATCTTGGGTCTACCTGGCACTGTCAAGCAACACTATGGTTTACTCCTTAGATAATAAATGGTGTATTTACACAAGAGCGGCGACGGCGGCGACGGGGGCAGCACCTGCGGCGCCGGCGGCGTCCGCAGCGATCCTCAGGCTCATCGCCGGTCCCGGAACGAGAAAACGAGTTAGTGCGGTGCATGCACTTGTCGCCACCGCGTCTGCAAACGAACACAGTCATCAATGATCTAACGATATTGGATGTCACCCGTCTACTGATCAAAATATTAAGTAACATGTACTATCAACGATACAACTGGACCACACCACATTTTTTTGCGTATGGGAAATCCATCATGCCTAAGGCATTAATGCCCCGTTCCAATAAACAAAAACGACTCGTTTTTCTTACGGATAGTTGTATTTTGACATAAGTTCTGTGAGACTTATGTCATTAGTCCGTCATTACGCATTAGTCCGCCTTTGTACAGTTTTTACTTGTGCATAAAGTTTTAATAAATAAATAAATCATCAGTTATTGTAAGGTGTCAGATAGCTGATGGGAAATGAGGGATTAGGGGAAGTGCGGGGGTAGGGGAGTAGGGGTTTGAGGAGTAGAGGTGTAGGGGGAATGGGGGAGTAGGGGTTGGCGTGGGTGGTGTTAGGAGCGAAAAGGACAGGCAGTCGAAAAAGCCAGTTTATCGCCGACCAGATTAGAATGACAGGCAAGAGATTGAAGCGGGAGAGTCACGACTGGGGGAGTGGCTTGCAGTGTAACCAGGCTCTTCAGATTTAGTTGTTTTTTTTCTTAGAAAGTGATGGACGTCTTTAGTTCGAATTTAACTTATTTAAAGAACTGTTTGTTTTCTATCAAATAAATTAAACTTTATTCGAAAACATTGGATTTTTTTGAAAATTTCAACTGTATTCGCCGAGTCTAGTTATTTATCTGTTTTGTTTGAGTGGATATGAATTAAAAAAGGAGAAGAAGGTAACTCCTGCCGGAGTTGCGGTTGCGAAAGAGAAACATGGGTGGGTTTTAGTCAGTAAAAGTCTGACACTCCCCGTCGCTCCGCCCACAGGGGAAGTTATTTGATGATTTCCCATCCGTTAAAAAAAGCGAAAGGGTAACTCAGCATAAATTCTGCAGCTAGACACAGGCCTCCAAATCTAGCTGCTCCATAACACCCTATCACCCACTTCTCGGTGTTCAGAAGATACTGTTTAGTAGTGTAATTACCTCCTGCTCATGCGATCCTCTTCATTGCCGGGGTGTTCTCTGTAAAAAAGTTGGATCAAAAGGTTTACCATGACAATATCTTATAGTAGTTCTTATTCCTGTGTGAGAAGGAGATGGTGCTAGATAAACTGTATAGCTCTGTCTCTTTCCCTCAGTGGAATAAGTTCTGCTTTAAGACGTCATGGTATGGCAACAGTTTTGAGAGGTTTAGGGTAGGGATCTACAAATAATTATGCAGCTGCTTAAATGTGGTGTTATAAAGAGATATACTGGATTTTACGAAGTCTATCTCAATCAATTTTGGACTGTTCGACTCCTGTTTAGTTCCGGAGTCAACCGAAAGTTTATCTATGGATACTCGATCTTCTAACCGGTTATAATTTATTACCCGGAATATAATGAGGTGTCAAGCAATTCTAAATTAACTTAATACGATCAAAAATTTATATAACCTTTTAAAAAAAAAGTAAAAAGCCGTTCTCTATTTGAATTCGTTTTTTAAAGGGGCATCCTATTCTTTTTCTAAAATGAAAGTAATACAAATTACTTATTATACTATCAGTTATCTGCTAGTAAAAGTTGCGGCAAAATCGGTCCAGCCGTTTCCTAGATCAGCCAAAAAAAATACAATGGGTATATCGATCGATGAGTAAAGAAAAATTAAATTTATTTGATTCGCACTAGACATAGTAATAAATAAAGCAAAATGAAAGAAAAAGTTTAAGAAGAAAAATCAAAAATGAAACGAAGCGTTAAGTTGCGTTGAGCGTTTGCAAAAAGGCACTCAAGTATCATCGTTAAATAAAAAGCAGTTATTTTGAAATTACCAACAAACACTTCAATTTTATTTATTTGTACAGATATAAGTAGCGCGTTTACCTACAATTTTGACACATATTTGTGTCATTGATATCCAGGGCGCGTGCCCTTGTCACATATATGGGAAAATGGCGTTCAAAAGACTAAACAAATAAATATAAACTTACTGATTGTCCGCTGACTTTTCCTTGACGTCGCCATCAATTTTCTTCCTAGAGGCTGAGTTGGATTTCTTATCATGGTGGTAACCACCGGAGTGGCGACGTGCCGCTGCTGCCCGGCGACGCCTACAATTATTTTAATAGCAAATTTAGCTAACACTTCTAGTTGCCTGCATTATTTTGCCAGGCGTTTTCCAAGTTTTAATTTTTTTTCCTAGCAATAGTAACAATTTTGATGCATTACTCATTTTTATTACGCATATTTTACATTTTTAAAAATGGTTTCTGCCAGTATCAGGGGCTCAAGCTACCGGTGGTTAGGGCTCCAGAGATGGGAACATCCTCACAATGCGGGCCGTATCGAGAAGTACTGAAAGAAGCCTTCTGAATCAAGCCCTTGATCCAACCACCTAAGAAGAGTTTCGACAGAATATGGTCGTCGAAGCTCTTGGCAATCAAGAGGCCGTTACGACAATCGGTAATATTATAACAGAGTTCACATTCGCCATGTCGACAACCTCGTGTGCCAAGTCGACATATTTTAGTTTTTATTTTAAAAATTCTGTAATAACTTCTAATATAAGATCCTTTTGTTGTTCATTTTCAGATTAAAAAAAAAGTTTATTTTGGAAAAAAAATACAAATATAGCTGCAAAAGTGTAATACTAAGAATGAAGCTATACCATGCGACCAGCACCATGCTGCACAATATACCTTATACAATATCTGCCCGCGAAAATCCGGTGGCTGAGACAACACTAGTGGAAGGCATTGGACGTCTCACGTCCAGAATGAAGGTGATGTAGAGGTGGTGATTATGATGCTACTAATACCCACTTCTGCTGGAGATCGGCGTAAGTCTTCAGCCTGGCGGTGTACCGCGGCGCCTCAGTCTCGCTTCGCTTACGCATGAAAACCACGACGTCATCGTTAATCTTTTTCTTCTTCTCGTCTTCGGG
The DNA here is from genome assembly GCA_905475445.1 of Ochropleura plecta. NCBI lineage: Eukaryota > Metazoa > Arthropoda > Insecta > Lepidoptera > Noctuidae > Ochropleura > Ochropleura plecta. Next base: position 1,604,101 of record FR997733.1, on the reverse strand, counting down.
TTCCATAGCGCCACGCAGTACCCAGCTCAGTGGTCACCTGACGAGACAATGTCTGGTTAAAAAATTATAGGTTTTTCTTTGTGCCTTTATTAACCGTTCAAGCTTCATGAAAAAAAAAATGGGTTCGAGTACACCGATGTAGGATTGTATTTTGGAGCCCATGGTTTAAGTGACCAAGAATGGCTGGACAGAACGCGCATGATGTCAAATCAAATCAAATCATTTATTTCAATTAGACCATTACAAGCACTTTTGAATGTCAAGAAACAAAATCTACAGTCCCGGTCACAAGGCATAATAACTTGTGAAAGTACTGTAGTTGCCCATTCCAAAGCGTTGATCTCTATGGAGAAGAATGGGCAAGAAACTCCATGGACACTCTTTTAATAATAATGTGTGTGGCTACATCGATTCCTTCATAGCTATTCACAAACAATCCAATCGTAACCGTAATCGACAATCGGCACTAGTTTATGGTCTCGTAATCCAATTGACAAAACTATTCACAGATCCGTGTGGAGTTTCTCTTGTTTTTAAACATTGCAAGGTATGTTTAACGTCAATTATACCGACAAAAAAAACATAAACCTGGTGAAATAATATATTTATCACTTTACATTTTCGACCACAAATTTTCATTTGCTACCATTATCTAACGTACTCTCGTAACATAATGGTAGCAAATGAAAATTTGTGTCGCTCGCGTTATATTCGGAGTAACACAGTTCCCCTTCCTGATTTACAGGTACCTGCTACCTGTAGTTTTAGCCCTTGCGCCTTATTTATTGTAATAGCAACGCTAAGTTTTCCCTTTTCTTCCCTCTTTCTCCTTCATTTGTCAATCTTTTTTTTAAAATAAAATAGCCTATGTCCGTCTCCAGGGTAGCAACTATTTCTGTACCAAAATTCATCAAAATCGGTTTAGCCATTTAGGCGTGAAGGCGTAACAAACACACAAACAAACTCACTTTCGCTTTTATAATATTAAAGGATTAAAAGCAAACAAAAAATCAAGAACACCTTAACAAAATAAAATAAATAATGCCAAAAAGGCCTCAGCTCAGCATAATTCAGCAGTTACTTGAACCTACTCTCTGGGCAGCTCTGGGCAATTAAAAAACTATTCTATTCTACCGATACATACAAATGAGCGTATGCCCTATACGATACCTAGTCTTTGTCAGTCAATTGTAGACACTATAGACCACTTTCCAAAGAAAGGCAAAGGCATACAGTGACAGCTGAGGACCGAAGTTTTATTGGGTCTCAGTTGTTGATTAACTGGGGATAAAACAGATTCAAATATTTATGATAAATTATGTTTATTGTGCAAGTAGGTTTTAACAAAAAAAAAAATGTAGTTGAGGCCGGCGTTTCGTATCAGACTAGCCGAAACAAACTCACGATATACCTGGCAGTATTTAAAAACAAATCTTACTTCTGAAACCTGGTCGTGAGACTGCATTTGAGTAAACAAATATTGAAACCCAGTTTGCTACTCGATTTTCAAGTGAGATCACTACTGATAAATGTATGAATTCTATGGCTTAGATGGTCTCAAGACATGGTAGACCTTATCTTAAGACCACCTGCTCGTTAAAATCACGTTTGATAGTTGGTTGACGTTTGTTGGTATGTGATTTGTCATTTGTGACACTTTCTTCGAAATAGTTTTTTGAAAGATCAGTCTTTTTTATTACGTTGTCAGTAGATTCTGGCAACTTCGGCCTTTTGAGCATCAATATGACAGATTCTATGTTATCTGTGTAAAATAGAAATCACATTTTAAACTGTCTATTAATTCGTACCTATCACATGTTGTGCGACTGGGTTGTGTGTGGTGTGGCTGTTGTGAGTTGAGATAAAAAACTCTGAGACCGAGTTTTTCTCAAGACCACAGATTTGTTTCTAAATTCTGCCCATTAAGGTCCAGACAAAAATCTTGGTCAACTTACATGACGACAATGGAGATTAGTGTCTGAGAAAGTCTTTTTTAGAAAGAACCACACAGATTTGATTGGGCCTGTCCAGTGAGAGCAAGCATTTGTCAGTTATCGTGTAGCTCGAGTCATAACTCAAGGAGCTCAACGACAACGAACAATACCATTAAAAAGGACATTTTTGTAGGTCGCTTATAGTACTCAAACTGGCAGACAATCGTTAAAAACAAACAAAAAAGAAATGACCCACAAGATATACACACATTTACAAGTAAACGGGACAAGATAAGAAATTCCTTATACAATACTTGTTAGTACTTAAAGTGCCACCAGTGGCCTTACTTGTCAGGAAGCATTAATGTCAGAATTAAAAGCATTCGGGAATAATTAAAAACTATACGCCTGCCCGTTATCTATTAGAAAATGTTTGAATAGGAGGGACTTTATGAGACGAAACATGATGAGATAAAAAGGACAATTGACATGGGAGCGTGAAGACTGGTTTCCATCTAACTCTATGGATAAAGTAACGAGCGAAGGAGCTGACTACGAAGGTGTTAGTAGCAAGCATCCCGCGCACAAATAAATGGCGATTTTTTAAGCATAAGGTCCTAGGGTAAAAACTTCTGCAAAGTGAATCCAGGTAAATCTTTAAAATACATACCACTTATGTATTCCTCGCCACCAGAACATTATTGTCAGAACGTTAAATTGTAAATTTTGTACAAAAATAAACCAAATAAAAAATATTTCTTCAAAATTATAAAGTATGCTGTGTTGACATTACAGGAAATTTCTTTGTTTCGACTGAACACTATTCTTCTTTATATGAAAGTTCGCACAGACGTCAGAAAAATAATAAACTAGCCAGTTTTTTTGAAATATTGAGATAGAAACTTCTTTTAATGGTAATTCTACCTTTATGGTGGCTTAATGGGGAAAATTAAAAAAGGGAACTTACGTACTGAATTTTTTCAAATAGAAAATAATATAGGCCGTATTCTAGTTGTTTTTTTATCATCAAAAAAAGTTTTTTTTCTTTACTAGCATACGTTTAGCCGCAAATCGTCTGATGAGAAGCGATGACGCAGCCTATGGCCACCGCTTGCCGTGGTAGCGGGTTGTTCGAAAGAGATACCGCGGCCCCGGAACATAAAGGGCAATAGAAGGAACACGAGTGGGTCTTAGTCAGTACAAGTCTGACATTCATTCATGAAGTTATTTGTTGATTTCCCATCCGCAAAAAGTAAATAAATTAATTTAGTATATACATTTGTTTGTAATCCTGAGGTAAAAGGCACTCAGTCACATTTACATAATTATTTACAGAAGAAACGCTCTTGAAACGTCAGGCGTTTAATAATCAGCTGCTAAATCGCGTACAAGACAAGAAAACGAGATTTTTAGTCCCTTTTTCATAAATGGGTTAATGGGCTTGCGGCTCGGAAGCAGCGTGTTAGCATTAAGAATGTATATATTACACCAAATTTACTTTTTGCATAACAATTAAACCTTAACACATCGTAATAAAGAACATTTTTCCACGCCTACAATGTAAGGAATGTTAAAGTTAAAAATACGTGTTCGGAAAATTTCGTGCGTTTCCGCCGGCGGTCGACAAAGTTCGGCAGTGCGCGGCCGCCCGCCCGCCGTACGTGCGCATACGCGTTGGGCGGCGCTAACGATCAATTAAATATTTAGCAGTATTTAATGGTATAAATAATTGATTCAAATATATATCCAATACATAAAACAATAAAAATACTTCTTATTGTTATTAATATTTAATTATGAAAATAAATAAAGTATATTAAGAGCTTTAAAATAGTTTAACTGTAGTGTGTATGTGAAAGTGTGCCGTGATATGAACGTATTTAAAGTGTAATGTGATAATCCTATTTATGTCCAAATAATTGTAGACATATAAAAAGAATGTTTTAATAGAAATCACGATTGTATCAAAATGCATTCCGTTATAAGTTGTCGTGCCGCGCCACCGGACGATGCACGTGTTTTTATTTTCATTTATAAATAGTCCAGACACAAACCGACACTCTGCGGCTGCACCATGACGTCACTCAAAGAAGCCAGTGACGTCACCGACGCAGTGCACGTAGAAGATGAGAAGAATAGCAAAGTTGAACGAAAAGAGCCGAAAGACTTGGCTGAATTACCCCCGAGTGGCACATCGCTGCACAAGAGGCGTAGAGGAGAACCCCCAGTTACTCTCTCCGTCAAATCTCCCCAAACACCTTCCGATGCTGAAGGTTCTTCCCCCTGCACTGCCGGCCCGTCCCCTCCTGAAGAGTACTGGTCCCTAAATGATGGAGAACTCACAGATCCCGAAGCAATATGCGAAACCATGCTGCAAAGGCTACGAGACCAAAACGATGCAGTTTCCAGGCGAGGAAAAGAAGTGGCTCAAAGAACGAAAGACACTATCCAAACTCTGGATCAGTTAGAGCAGTTACTGGAACTGTTGGACCAGTTTGTGAGCTTAAAGGAACATAACACCCGTCTTTTGAAAAGATTAAAGGACGTTAATCATTTGAAGAGACTCCACAATGCCCATAAGAGGATAGACAATGAAAATGAAAGATTGAAGTCGGAAACCAAAGAGTTGGAACAAATAAACGAGGCTTTAGACGCCGAGTTCGAGTGTGAATATGGACAAATACTCTTTGATTCCGTGATGATGGGCAACCGAGGTATGAAGAGGTCAGGGTCAAAGTGGAAAGGTCATGCGAGGTTCGGAGGGTCGTTGCTAAGAAAGCAAAGGTCGAGGTCTGCGGGAGGGGATGACAGTGATGCCGGTCCTGGCACTCCTTTGAGAAGGAGATCCGAAGGGATCTTCATGAAAGAAGTTGAGAAGTCTAAAGTTTCGAAATGGACAAGAGTTAAAGCTGCTTTTAGGTAATTTATATTTTTATTTTATCCAAACTGACAGTTATTGAGGAGTTCGTGGCTAAATAAGAGCAGCCGCTCAGGTCGATTTTTAGGTTAAGCCGCGCTTGCCTAGGTTTTTATGTGGATGGGTGACCACCCATTACATACCGAGTTTCCTCCGTGCCTCGGAAAGCACGTTAAGCTATTGATCCCGGCTGTCATTTGTAGATCTTTGACAGTCGTTACAGTTAGTCAGTGTATCGTATTACCCAGTACTAACTGGGTTATGGAGGTCAGATAGGCAGTCGCTCCATTTAAAATAGTGGTATTTAGCTGCATCCGGTAAGACTGGAAGCCGACCCCAACATGGTTGGGAACAGGCTTGGCAGATGATGAAACTGACAGTTATTTTATGGCGAGTAGCATTCTTATTGAAATGTTTTATTGCTTTCAATTTGGAGCTATCCCACGAAATTTAATTTAGGCTAGCGTATACTGGGTAGTTTTTTTTTCAATTAGCTATACATTACTTTTTACTTGTTAGCAAAATATGTAAAAAATATGATAAGCTTTAAATTATAGACACTTATAAGTAATTGGTGCCACTAGAAATTTTCTAAAGTGAAATTTGTATTTATTTTACCAAGCAGAGTTATTGTGTTATTTGACATTGAGAATTCTTTATGAGCAGTCTGGTTGATGTCGATAAGCTCTTCAGTTTCAGCATTCAACAATATATTTTAAACTAGGGTGATAAATAAAACTCAGCTTAACAAAGTACGATATACCGTTCCTTGTTCCTTGAGAATCCTTGATTCAACGTCTTCTGCATCCATCTAGTCTTAGCAGCAGAGGGGCCTGCCAGGGCCACCACCTGGGCGGGTTGTTCGAAAGAGATACCGCAGCCCCAGAAAATAAAGGGCAAAAGAAGGAACATGGGTATGAGTCAGTAAAAGTCTGACATCCACAAAAGCACCGCATTTTCCGAATTCAAAACTCAGCTAATATGTTAATCCAGAATATAAGGTATCTTAATACCAAATTTCATCTAAATCTGTTAAGCCGTTTGAGTCTGAGGGGGTAACAAACATAATATACACACATACAAACTTTTGTCTTAATAATGTTAATGTGATTGTCAACGTAAATAATAGATTGAAGAATGTTGAATACAAAAACGTTGCGGTTCAAGAAAACACGTAGTGACAAACATCAATAATAGTATGCAAGCTCAGATGATTTGGTCATGTGGAAAATATGAATGAAAGGCGACTAACAAAAGGTGTTCACAAGGCAGAGGTGAGTGGCAACGCCAGGAGGAGCTGTTAAGGTTTGGCTTTTAGAAAGAAAAGAGAAAATTAAACCAGCCAAGAGCGAGTCAGACTGGCGCATCGAGGCTTCCGTACAAAGATGCGACATATACGACTATATCTTTTGACTGCGTAGATTTAGAGGGTTAACTTTTTCACTGTTCAAAGGGACTAGAGACTTCATTAAATGGTTTTAATTTCAACTCGATACCTCCACGGGTTTCCGAGAGAGACATACCAGACCCCGCTTCTTGGGGGAGGGGGGGTCCGATTACCGCACTTGATCCTACAACGAATCTTATAAGGGTTCCGGTTTTTCCTTTTGAGATGCGAAAATAATAAGAAAAGTAAGCGAGGCAAAAGCAGTATATAAGGGTCGTAGCAACCTGCCGGGGTTGCGGGTTGTTCGAAAGAGATACCGCGGTCCCGGAACGCAAAGGGCAATAAAAGGAATATGGGTGGGTTTTAGTCAGTAAAAGTCTGATACTCCCCCACGCTCCACCCAGGGCGGGGGAAGTTATTTCATGATTTCCCAACCCAAAAAAAGGGTTGTAGCAAGTGATTCTGTGTTTGCCTACCTCCATGAATATGTCGTATGTATGTTATAATGTCAACATGATTTTACAGGAACTAAAAATCAGAGCAGTTGCGTAGGATGACACTACATTAATCTAAGTTTATGAAGCAAAGACATTGACCATTAATTTATTGATGATAAATGAAGAGCCATTTTTTGAAAGAGCGAACGGAAATGATATACGAAGCAAATCTATCTGCTAAGAATTATTAAAATATAGGTACACTTGGCGGCATATTGTAATTTATCTCGGATGACTGTTTTTTTTTAATAGTTGCTCCCCACTAGGAATTGCTCCTGTATCGTGGGTGCGTTTACAAACATTTAAACTCACATACACAAATAGCCAGACCCGGATCAACTATCTGTAGGCCATACGAATATTTGTTCCGTGCGGGATTCGAACCCGCGACACGCAGTCGATCGCTCAGCCACTGCGCCAACCGTGTCGTTAAACTCAAAAAAACTATAGAACTCAAAAGCTTGCTAATTTCCTACTAATATTACATATGCGAATGTTTGTGAGGATGGATGTATGGATGTTTGTTACTCTTTCATGTCAAGACGGCTGAACGGATCTTGATGAAATTTGGCATAGAGGTATATAAGGGAAACTGGGTATGGTAACACTATGGAACTCAGATCCAGCCTGTCCCTTTGTTGTTTTCTCCCAGCGACGACCTAAGCCGAGGCCCGTACCCCGCCCCTGGGGTGCCCTTAGCGTGCAGTCGCTTAGCATATAAGATTTTTTGCCCCTGGCTGGAGGCTTTAACTTCAAGGCATCCACAGGGATTGACCGGTTAAGCAGCAAGTGACCTCCTAGGTCGAACTGCGAGATGCCATACAAAAAAAAAAAGTATGGTAACATTCATGTTTCTCAATTCATGGGCTAGCTGCTACTTTTTAGATTGTTATCATCATCTGCCTAGCCTCTTTCAAACTTTGTTGCGGTCGGCTTCCAGTCTAACCGGTTGAGAGAATACCAGTATGGTATTACATGGAGCGACTGCCTATGTAACCGCTACAACCCAGTTAGAACTGAGTAAAACGATGCCCCTTGGTAAGACTGGTTGTCTGACTTTCGGGACACTGACTATCTGTAACGTCAAATTGTCCAAATGTTTAATCTAATATATAAAATTTTCGTGTCACAATGTTCGTTCCCATATTCCTTCGAGACGGCTCGACCGATTCTTATGATTTTTTTTTCACATTATGTAAGTCTCAGAATCGGCTACTATCTATCTTTCAGAACCGGGTGAAACCGCTGGGCACAGCTAGTAAAATTATAAAACTAAATAGTTCAAAAGAGCTGGCAGCCACCTAGAGCGGGGAAAGCTAGATCCTACTTCCTACTAATGTAATAAATTAATTGCGAATGTTTATGAGGATGGATGGATGTATGGATGTTTGTTACTCTTTCACGTCAAAACGGCTGAACGGATCTTGATGATATTTGATTTGATATTTTTGATGATATTACTTGGAATGTCTGGATTAACACAAAGGATACTTTTTTTTCGAAATCACGCGGGTGATGCCGCGTGTACCAGTTTATAATTTCATACAATTAAAAGCTCTAGTATAGTACACTACAATAGTACTATAGGCAAAACTCGTGAAACATTCACCATACAGTAACGTGCCAATATTTTCATGTACAAAGTGTGCTGCAAACAGATTTATAGCTTTAAACTAGTCTTGCGTTTAGAATAAATGATTTTATATCGTTACTAGCTTTTGCAAGCGGCTTCGCTCGCGTTAAATTCAGGGTAACACAGTTCCCCTTTCCTGGTTTGCAGGTACCTGATACCTGTAGTTTTTGCCCTTGCGCCTTATTGATTGTAATAGCCAAGCTAAGTTTTCCCTTTTCTTCCCCATTTCTCCCTCATTTCCCAAAAAAAAGCAATGTCCGTCTCCAGGGTCCCAACTATCTCTGTACCAAAATTCATCAAAATCGGTTTTGCCATAAAGGCGTGAAAACGTAACAAACATACAAACAAACAAACTCACTTTCGCTTTTATAATATTAGTAAGAATTATTCAAAACCTACTACGACATTATTAAAAATGTTTTTGGCACAAACTACGAGAATGGTGTGTACAATAACATATAACATCACGCCTATAAACCTCGAAGGGTAAGACATAGGTGTTCCTAATAATCCACCTACATTATGCCAGTTATATTTTTAAGTTCCATATAAAAGGGGGTTAGCCTATAGCCATCAATCGAGCACATATCTAGACTGAATGTTATTAATAAAATGAAGAAGATAAAAGCCAATAAAACTATGCCCCACCGCGGGAATCGTACCTAGGACCTGCTCAGCACTCGTGATTACGTCCACTTAAACATCGGTGTGTAGAATTTGGCCAGAAGTGCAATTAATCGTCTTAGAGTATTGTATTAAAAACTTTTTTTTTAAGATTTATCTTGAATGCTGAGAAAACACGAGAATACGGTGAAACCGCAGTCAGTCTATACCAATCCCACCGTATCACCACTTATAGAAAACCTGCTAATTATGAACGAAGCTGCTCTTTGCAAATGGCTGTTATGCATTTTTGCTTTTAAGATTTATCTTGAATGCTGGGAAACCACACGAGAATATGTTGAAACTATAGGTAGTCAATCTATGCCAATCTTTCCTGTTATCTATGAACTAAGCTATCGAACTCATAACAAATGCACGATTGTTGTGCATTTTTTAATGGAAACCTACTGTAACGAAAAAAACCGGCCAAGAGCGTGTCGGGCCACGCTCAGTGTAGGGTTCCGTAGTTTCCCGTCCGTCACAATAAGTGTTCCCACTTATGAGTTTAAAGGTGGTGACTTGTGTCAATCAAGTTCAAAATAATTTTCCTAGAAAGTCCTTATAAAGTTCTACTTTTCAGATTTTTTTCATATTTTCTAAACTTATGGTTCAAAAGTTAGAGGGGGGGGGACACATTGTTTTTTACTTGGAGCGATTATTTCCGAAATTATTGACATTATCAAAAAATGATTTTAGTAAACCCCTATTCATTTTTAAATACCTTTCCAACAATATATCACACGTTAGGGTTGAAATTAAAAAAAAAATCACTTCCCACTTTACATATAGGGTGGCTACCCTAATAAAACATTTTTTTCCAATTTTTATTTTACCACTTTGTCGGCGTGATTGATATACATATTGGTACCAAATTTCAGCTTTCTAGTGCTAACTGGACGGACGGACGGACGGACAGACAGACATGGCGAAACTATAAGGGTTCCTAGTTGACTACGGAACCCTAAAAATGGCAAGACTATTTATTTTGCTGCTATATCAAATATATGCTATATAAGGCGCGCGTGGGACACGAACGCGCCGTCGTCGACACGGTCTGTTGGCAGTAGACGAACGGACGGTGAGCCACCCATTGCTCACCGTCCACAAACCAGCGTCTATGGTGGCCGGGAGTCACCTCGCGATTTCTGTAACCTTCAGTAGGTTACCGCTGAACCTTGTTCAAGGTATCCCTCACCTGAATCTTCTCCTACAAGGAGGTAGGTGGTCTAGAAAAGACAAGACTGTCCATTGTGTCATTCTATGTGAAAAGGGTATAAAAGTTTTTTAGAATATTTTTTTAATGGTGTACATAATATTCTATTCTTTTCTTTTATATTCTACTAGCTTTTGCCCGGGGCTTCGCTCGCGTTAAATTCGGGGTAACACAGTTCCATTATCCTGTTTTGAAGGTACAGGATCTGCTACCTATAGTTTTTGCTCTTGCAACTTATTTATTGTAATAGCGAAGCTAAGTTTTCCCTTTTCTTTCCTCTTTGTCCGTCATTTACCATTATTTCTAAATTAGCCTATGACGGTATCCAGGGTCCCAACTATCTCTGTACCAAAATTAATCAAAATCGGTTTAACCATTTAGGCGTGAGGACGTAACAAACAAACAAACTCACTTTCGCTTTTATAAGGATTCCATAAGCTCGGATCCTAGTGCTGGGAACCCTTTAGTTATGCTCTCCTTAATAACACAATCTATTTTCCACAGATGGGAGAAAGCTCAATGGCCCCAATCAGCCATGGGCAGCGCGGCCAGCGCCGTGGCAGCAGGTGCCATGGTGGGAGCTGTGGCTCTTGCAGGTTCCTCTCCAACATCAGCTACTCTTGCAAACCCTGAGCCTCGTGACTCCGCCAGCTTGACTCCTGGAAGCGCGTTATCCCTAACTCCTAACTCTTCGTGTGAAGAGTTGAGAGCTGATTCTGGTAAGCTTTCATGCCGATTATTTGCGTGTACTCTGCGTATGTGCCCCCCCCCCTTTTTGTCATTCTAATATAACTGTCAATTTATTTTGGAGACTTTAAAATCAACAAGCCTATCTGTAAAATTATTTGCGTTTTCAAATCAAGTGCACGATGGGACTTACTTACGAACTGACGTTCAAACTATTCATTATTTATGTTAAATTTTTTAATCTGGGGGCACGGCAGTGCCCCCACCAAGTCGAGCAAAAAAGCGTCACGGCCGTACCATCCTTTTCTCGTAATGTTTTCTAAACAAACTTGAAGATGTAAACTGAATTCCAAAAGGAGGACTTTATTTAAACTAAGCTGTTACTATAATAACCATTTCATGTTACATATACATTGCTGTTACTAAATGGGCGGATAATAAATGTGTTACTTTAGCTAGTTCATTTGCAGCAGATAACAGAGAAACTTTTGTAAAAAGATATTGTAAGGCCTCTAAGTGTAAAATAAATGTCAAATGTCCAACGGTTATATCAGAATATAACCAGCACATGGGTGGTGTGGACTTGGCCGGAATGTTTGTTTCTCTGTATCGCACAGGCAGTAAGAATGCATGTGAGCATGTTACATGTTACATGTGCCCAAGGCATTAAGTCCGCCTTTGTACAATGTTTTTGTTACTTGTGCATGAAGTTTTAATAAATAAATAAATAAATAAATATAAAAGAAAGTTGTGTAAGTTAAACACTATTTATAACTCAAGGACGGCTAAACCGATTTGGCTGAAAATTTGTGGGGAGGTAGCTAAAAACCAAGAGACAAACATAGAATTATCTATCAGATATATATTTATCGTATAAGGTAGGGTAGGTACGTTAGAGTAGTAAAAGGTGCACTGCAAGGCATGCCGGGCACAATTAAATATATAATATACTAGCTGTGCCCAGCGGTTTCACCCGCTGCTTACTTAGGGGTATGAAAAATAGATGTTGCCGATTCTCAGACCTACTGAATATGCACATAAAATTTCATAAGAATCGGTCGAGCCGTTTCGGAGGAGTATGGGAACGAAAACTGTGACACGAGAATTTTATATATTATATTGAAACGGGTTATCATTTAATTTTGTATAATACCTATACTTTATATTTACATCTTTTACACCTATGTTTAACAAATAAAAACTTTGACATCCATGTTTATTATTTACTACGCGACTTCGTCCGCGTGGCATAGTTACTTTGGGCTAACGCTAACTAAAAAAATTACTTTCTTTCCTATTTTCTTCCCTCCTTCAAACCCTTTTCTTATTTAAAAAAATAGCCTATGTCCGTCTCCATGGTTCCAACTATCTCTGTACCAAAATTCATCAAAATCGGTTAAGCCATTTAGGCGTGAAGACGTAACAAACAAACACTCACTTTCGCTTTTATAATATTAAGTAAGGATAATAAAACCATTGAGTTCCATGTTTATTATTTATGTTGATTTCCCGATATTCCGGCTCTGCTGCAAACGTCATGATCACCAAGTGACTCTGTCAGTTTAAGAACTTATATTGTAAAGATATATTACATTCGGCCTTTTACATAAATTGCTTACTCAGCTGCAATGTTCAGATTGATCCATCTTCTCCTCTTTGTTCAATTTTATTGTTTGAGCTTTAAAGTCAACTTAACAAATAAACTTCTGATTTACAGCTTAACACTCTTGCGCATAAAAAATGAAGTGTTCGCGTCGTAAACGTAAAAGTTAAACAAACCATGGAATACTTATAGCGGTATGTATTTATGTAATATTTTTGTATTTTCGGATATTGTTTATGATTCGTGAGAGTTTTAAAGATACATTCGATGTATCAGATGTTTTGAATATCGGTTATTTGCGGATATTTTGATAGCAAAATTGTTTGTAAAATATCAAAAACTCTACTAGGTTCTTAAACTCAAGACTAAATATCTATCACTTTCTTTCCATACTTATTTAGAAAGCTATAGGAAGAGAAACGTATGCAACACAAATAGGTGTCACGTTTTCAGAACATTATTCTTAACTACCCCCCAGTCTCTCCATGGCTACTCTCTCAAAATCATTTAGTTTTACAATGTTGTTGTTACAGCGTTAGTACTTAAGTATGAGAGGACAGCGTAGGCCCGACAATAAGTCATTGCTTATTTTACAAAACGTAAAATAAGATTAGAAGTTAACAAAAAATAAAGCGTCTAAGAATCAACAAGGCTAACAATGACCACATATTCACAAAAAAATGGTAAAAAATAATCAATACAAGAAACAGAAAAAAATAATTCAAAACAAATAACTATATGAAACAAAACTGCTTTGGTTTTGTTCGTGCAGTGCATTTCATTGCATTTGGCACAGTAACGTACTCAATGTGTCAGTTTTTGCTAAGAATTTCACATCTCTATCTTGAGTTTTCAACCAAACACAAACAGGCTTTAAAGTGTTTCCTCAATTTCTTTGCCAAAATTTTAAACTGTTACAAATATTTCTTGTGAAAGTGTCTCCTTCAGACAAATCGCATCTGTACAAAAAAAATACTGACGAGGTGCGAGTCATACTCATGCATCTTGGTTTTGTATCATTTTGTAATTTGCCGAGATTTGTGCTTAAGCTTTTTAAGCGAAATCCTTACTAATATTATAAAAGCGAAAGTGAATTCGTTTGTTTGTTACGTCTTCACGCCTACATGGCTTAACAGATTTTGATGAATTTTGGTACAGAGACAGTTGGGACAGTTTTTTTTAAAGTGAGAATTGAGGGGAAAGAGGGAAAAAAGGGAAAACTTAGCTTTGCTATTACAATAAATAAGGCGCTAGGGCAAAAACTACAAGTAGCAGGTACCTGCAAATCAGCAAAGTAGCCGCGGGCAAAAGCTAGTTCACTAATAAAATGGATATCCGATAAAAAAAAATGCATCGAAATAATATAATTATCTACTATTGTTCGGAAATTCTTAAATACATACCATTGTTCCACACACTGCTGGGTATAAAGCCCACTGCTGGAACCATCTCAGGTCTGCGCAAGAGTCTTAACCAGGTCTTACCCGCAAACATCTGAATCTCATCCTGGCTGTATGACTGCCAACACTTCTTCTACAATATCTGGGTAACAAAATAGTGAGGACTCCTACTCCAACTAACACGTCATCACCACGTCTTGTCTACTTCCACTTCAAAGACGATACCTGTTCTCCGACATCTTGGACTGCAATCCTTCATCCAATTTCGGAGTTACGAACCACATCAGTTTTTTAAAAAAAAAACCTTGCTAGGATTTTCTCCTGTATCGTGGGTGCGTTTACAAACATTTAAACTCACAAACACAAACAGCCAGATCCGAAACAACTACCCGTAGGCCATACAAGTATTTGTTACATGCGGGAATCGAACTCGCGATATGCAGCGCAGCAGTCGCTCGCTCGGCCACTGCGACAACCGTGTCGTCAAACATCTGGTTAATTAGTCGTGGTAAATAATCTGTGCCATGCAAAGTCGCGTCTCTTGAATTTGAGCACAGAACCGTAAAAGAAAAGCATTTTGGCACAAAACCGTTAGCTATAATAACGCGTGTATATTCTTTAAATGGATGGCCCTATTCTGTCAATGTGAGTCACTCCATACTCGCGAGAGGAACGCGCGATGTTCGTACAAGTTCCCTCTTTGATATTTGGAATAGCGTAAACCATCGCGGGCGGCGATGAGAAACATGCCTTGGAGAGATTTTATCTTGTGTATGATGAAGTAGCTGTTGAATTCGGGTTTGCTTAGGTTTTGCCTGTCTATGTATATTGCGTAGGATTAAACTGGGAAATTACAATGCAGGATAGACTAAGGTGGAACGAACTCATAGGAACAAACAACATCATCTGACTGGCTGTATGTTCTAAGTTGGGGTCAGCTTCCAGATTAATCAGATGCAGCTGATTGGAGCTTGCAGACATGGAGCGACTGCCTATCTGACCCCCATAGCTCAGTTAGTACTGGGTAATACCTCCTGCTTACCAGACTTTCAGGCTACTGACTACCTGTCTAAAATCTACAATTAGCAGCCGCCGTCAACGGTTTAGCGTGCTTTCCAAAACTCGGAGGATACACGGTATAAAATTGGCATGGGCATTGAGAGTATAGTACATTTTTTTTTACAGAAATCGCTCTTGAATTTGCAGATAATGTAAAAAAATTGGATTAAAAATAGCGAAGATATGCTTTTTCTCAATTTCTCGAAACGTACTTAAAAAAACAAAAAAACACATTTATTCACGATAGCTCTAGTATTAAGCAGTTAAATATGGATTTTTTATAAAAAAAAAGAAAAAAAAAACTCCGAAACCCTTGGGTAAAATGTAAAAAAAAATAAAAAACACCACTGCCATGTCAAAAAAATGGACTAAAATGAAAAAAAAAACAAGATGTTAGTTTTACATTTGCCGATGGAATGCGCTAGGAACAAAGATGAAAGGGATGTCTGATAAACGAAACAAAAAATTTCATCGCAGTCGGGGGACCAATCTTTAGAATACTTTCTTGTATAAAAAGTCCCCCGACTGCGATAATTTTTTTTTAATAGATCGTTGCCTAACTAGGATATTCTCATGTATCGTGGGTTTTACAAGCATTTAAACTCACATACACAAACAACCAGACACGAAACAACTACCTGTAGGACATACGTACGTGTAGGAATCGAACCCACGTCACCCAGCGCATCAATCGAGCGGTGCCGCCACAAAAAAATTGGCTCAAAATTAATCAAAACAGTTGAAAAATCGCATTTCTTACAGTTCTTACCATTCCCCGAAAAATCTATTCATCAGAAAATGTTTCCCGGATTTCCCAGAAGTTATCCACAATAACCGATCCATCTGTTTCAGGTATGCGCAAGAGTGTGCGGGACGACGGCGACAACACATTCCTGCAAGCTCCTACGCAGGTCATAGTCAACATTATATTAGTACCACAGTACAACGATTATTACAGTAGATCCACTCATTTAGATTAAATACTAGCTGTGCCCGGCATGCGTAGCAAAGCAATTTTTTTAACCTTTTAGATTCCTCTTAAAAAAAGGAATTAGCGAGATCGGTTCAGCAGTTCTCGAAATTTCGTCTTAGCAACAAATTCAGATATTCATTTTAAAATTATTGAATAAATTACCTATTAAACATCTTATTTCTAAAGTAAGATAAGAAGATTACTAAAAAAATAGGTTTGTAAAACGTTTTTTACAAGATTTGATATTTGAGTATTTTTCGCTTAATTGCAGTAGTAACTTAAACATACTACAAAAACAAATTTAGTCTTGCTATTGAGTGTAAATCTACAAAAATGAGCGTTAAAAATATTTTTACTTTAATTACACAGAACCCTATGTGTGAAATAAACTAAAAACTCGCACTTGAGCAGCATTTTTTTAGTTTATTATAATATTACGTTTGCAGGAGGTCATTATAATATGATTAGTGATTAAATATCATTTTCGGGTGACCCTATTTGTATCCTGATAATGAAAGACACAATCATAGACCTCTTTTATAGAGTAAATAACCATCTAAGCACAAAATATTAAAATAAGTCCGTCCATTCCGTGAGGGATTTGTTTTCCTTTGAATACCAAATAATAAAATATCCCTATAAACATTTTAATATAATGTACTAAAATAAGAAAACTTAAGTGGTAACACAGAAGCACGGGCGGCAAAATTCTGGTCACTTCTTGGGTTGTGACGTCACAAACAAACAATTGACGATTGAACATGCCAAAGATGGTGTTGTCACGTTTTAAAATTTTGTGAGTTTTTAGGGAAATGGTCGTCATTTGGGGACAAAACAAGAAAAATCAGAGTTTTAAGACAATAATGTTATTCAAATATAATATATTTTTTTTATATTCATGAATATCATTTATTTCTTATTTTATGTGGTAATGTTGTTGGTTTATTTAAATGTCCCTTTTGAATCACACAGTTTTTTTTTTAATTTACTACTTTAATTTATAACTAGAATACAAGTAAATATTTGTGAGGCTGTTCTAGAAAATATTTCCATCTGGGGGAACGCATAGTTAAAGTAAATATTATTAAGGAAAATGCACAAACAAGATTGTTATTATTTTTGTATGACTAACTTTTTACTAAGAATATTTCTAAACAAGAAATTACTAAGATGCAAAATTAATAATTCTGCCAATATTGCTTTGGAGAATTTTGACTGTGGCTTGATTTAAAATAATTTAGCAGTTACTAGTAGTTGTCAATGTCAGTGATGTAGTCGTGTCATAGAAGACTTGCTGACAAAATTACAATGGTCTGTATTCACTTTAGTTTAAGGTTGCCATTGGTATGCTACTGTCAGAAACGTTACTTTTAAAATATGCTAAAATGACGCTGGCAACTTGTGCTTTCATAGAGCTTTCAAGAAAGAAAGAATGGTTTTTTGGCAATGCTTCAAATGGAGTCAACAAGATAATAACAAATGCTTGCACTGACTGGACAGGGTCACTCAATCTGTGTGGTGCTTTCTTAAAAAGACCATTTCAGACACTAATCTGCATAGTCCTCATATAAGTTGATCAAGATTTTTTGTCTGGACCTTAAAAGAGCCTATGACCTCTGAGTTTGTTTCGGCTGTTTCTTCTCAAAGTAGTCAGGTACAAAACACCGGCCTCATCTAGCCTTAAAAAAGACGTGTAAAAGTGTTTGTGAAAACGTACTTGCAAAATAAACATCATTTAATATTTATTGCGGCTGCGTCAAATAGGTCCAGTTCAGCAAACTGCCTACCAGCTCGTGTTAGACTTGGTGTTCTACTGGACCTGCGATGTGAAACCACATTTACCAACAACATCCTTGTATCTGATTGATTCGCGAAAAGGTCCTCAGTGTTTGTTTGTAATTGACATTCTGAATAACGTATACTATGCTATTCCTTGAAATAGTTATTGAAAATAGACGGTCCATTCAGTAGCGATTCCGTCTGCTAAACGACTGGCAAAATTATTTATGATGATTATTTGTGCTATCGTGGGATCTTGATGTGTAGGAAGCGCACGTGACTGATTAAAGAATATAAGTATTATGCGGACAGCCACGCTTCTGATATTATGATGGGACCCATGTCGCCGTTTTGCAATTAATAAGGCCGACTTATCTAATGTCAGATTTAATATTTTTAAATATAAAATGGATTGACATTTCGAATTTTTTTAAATAAAGCTGCGGCATTTTTATTCAATTCTAAATTTAAAATAAATTAATAGTCTGAAAATTTAAAAAAAGCGATTCCTAAACTATTGGAGATAATCTGTTGAGTAAATGATTTATGAAGAGAGAAGATATCTTGGTATATTTTTTTTTGAAAAAACGTTGCCCCACACTTGGAACTTCTCCTGTATCGTGGGGGTGCGTTTACAAACATTTAAACTAACATACACAAACAGCCAGACCCGAAACAACTATTTGTAGGCCATACAAATATTTGTTTCGTGCGAGAATCGAACCCATGACACGCAGCGCAGCAGTCAATCGTTCAGCTACTGCGCCAACCGTGCCGTCATAGATATATTAATTCTAAAAGTACAATATTTTCAAACTACACTCTACAAGTGATTTGACGTTTCATTCGATAACACGCCGAATTCAATTATATATTTTTCTCTGAGATATATACCCATAGGTAGCAGAGTTATTTTTCGAAGCGATGTATTTAGAACATAAACAAATAGCGCTATTTTTAAGCCCAAACATTTTAGAACAAAAGTTGTTTATAGATTTGTAGTCACAACAAACCAAGTTTTGATTAAGAAAAACAAACAGGTTTCTTAAAACTATGTCGATTGACAACCGATGGTTGAGCGATTGCCGGGGTTCGACTCCTAGATGGGTTATATATATGTGGCCTACATAGTTGCTTAGGTTCTGGTTGTTTGTGCATAGTTAATTTTGGTCTGTAAACATACCGACAGACGAGAAATTCTTGGTGAACATGGGAATAGCTAGCAGTGTTTATTAGAGTTTTGTGAATAGATTGTAAAAGTTTAGGCTAGGTTTTGGCTGCTAATTAGCACAGATTCAAGGTATAAAGATATCAATTCAAAGAGGAAGGATTATCAATTTAAGGTTTTTAAATCGCTGGGCTTAACTTTTACACGTGATTATCTTTCTACTTAAATATACAATTCTCGTGTCACTTTTAATTGCAGCCGATTTTTCGTTATCAATTTTATTTTGATTATAGCTAAGCAGCGAGTGAAACAGCTGGGCACAGCAAGTATTTATATACAATAGTTAATCCTTACAATCCCTACTAATTTTATTAAAGCGTAAGTGAGTTTGTTTGTTTGTTACGTCTTCACGCTTAAATGGCTAAACCGATTTTGATTTTGATGAATTTTGGTACAGAGATATTTGGACCCTGGAGACGGACATAGGCAATTTTTTTAAAAAAATTTTGAGATATAAGGGAGAAAGAGGGAAGAAAAGGGTAAACTTTGCATTACAATAAATAAGGTGCAAGGGCAATAACTACAGGTAGCAGGTACCTGTAAATCAGAAAAGGGGAACTGTGTTACCCCGAATTTAAAACGAGCGAAGCCGCGGGCAAAAGCTATTAATTATAAACACTGCCAGTGTTCATATTATCGATATAGAATCGGTTTGGGGTCCTCAGATAAACACTTTATGTTCTGGCATGAAAGCCAATAGTCGGACGCGGTGGTGAGTCATGCCCATAGATATCAGAAAGGAATTTTTAATATATTTCTGGTCCCATTCAAGATACATCTGTAATGCGAATGGCGTCTCATTCGCTATTATCAAAAACTCTTTTAGACCGCTTTCAACCAAGTCGCGTCGATTAGTCTGGTTACTAACCAAAGTGGTAAAACCTTACTTTTCTCTATAGGTTTGGGAAAACCAAAATGGATGCTTTTTATTTCTTCTATCTTAATATATATAAATCACGTGTCACGTTGTTTGTCCGCGACGGACAAAACTACTTAACCGATTTTAAATTAAATTTGCACACCGTGTGCAGTTTGATCAAGTTGAGAGATAGGGTAGGTAGAAAGGTAGAAAATTACATTGCAACGCATGCCGGGGCACAGCTAGTAAATATATGTATATGGTTCACCCAATCCTTCCCCTTCCCCCCAGGACGATAGCTCCACCTCACCATCACCGAACAAGCTCCACAAAAGTCCCTGGGGCAAGATGAGGGACATCATCCAGACCCACAGAGAGTCCGTCAAGAAGAAGACTTCCAACCGAGGGTCCAAGAGTTCCCCCGACGTGGTGCCCAGGAGACGGAGGTCGCTCAGTGATGGAGGGGATAGCGATGCGCCTCCAGCGTTGACCCTCACCATACCATCATCTGAGGAACTTGGTAAGTTTAACTTTGATTATCAAGAAAAGAAAAAGGAAAAGCCCTGTGAAGATGTTGCCGCTTTTTGTTGCTGAAATTTGAATCAAATATTGCAAGATCAGTTTTGAAAGTGCAAGACGCACTTTTAAGTTGTCAGAAATCAAAATAAAAAAAGCTTTATCCTAGATACAAGGCATAATAACTGTAAATAGTACCTTATTGTCCATTATAAAGAGTAGGTATATTTCTATAAAGGAGAAATTCCATAGACACTGATGGAAAGAAGTGACTGTAACATGGCGTCCAGTTCATCTGTTTTTATCATAATTTTGATGGCAGTCATTTTGACAGCAGCAATGTTTGACAGCTTTTGTTTTTTGTCTTATGTTCAGGATTGTATACGCCTGTTATATACAACGACGATAAACTATTTATTTTAATTTAATAAAATTCTTTAAAATAAATCTACATCTTTTCGTACTGTTTCATTTTTAAATCGTTGCCCCACTCTAGGAATTTCTCCTGTTCCTATCGTGGGTGCATTTACAAACATTTAAACTCACATACACAAGCAGCCAAACCCGGAACAACTGCCTGTAGGTCATACAAATATTTGTTCCGTGAGAGCATCGAACCCAGGACACGCAGCGCTGCAGTGGATCGCTCAGCCACTGCGCGAACCATGTCGTGTAAAATTCGATAGTGTATTGGCAATATGTATTGTAGAAGTTGTCTTGAAGGTCAAACTCAATATTAGACTGAGCATAGGAAATCTTAAAACAAATGAACATCTAAACTGTTTGCATAGATTTTAGCGCCAAAATAATAAAATGTTATTGATGTTACCCGTTCGACGTTTACGAGTCAAATAACGCTAAACGTTTACGATTTAGGGTAAAACTATGTTTCTATTCTGTTTATTCAATTCTCGAGTTGATTAGGTCATCGATATTTTAAGAAAATTATCGGGTTTTAACAGTGCAATGCTGTAAAGACTTTAAATTTTCCTATCTGGGTTCTTTTAGGGTTGCGTGGCTCAAAAGGAAGAAAAACGGATCCCTAGGATCACTATCACTCCTTTTTTTTGCGTATGGGAAATTATCAAATAACTTCCCCCGCTCTAGGCGGAGCGGGGGGAAGTGTCAGACTTGTACTGACTAAAACCCAGCCATGTTCCTTCTATTGTCCTTTACGTTCCGGGGCAACAACCCGCAACCCCGGCAGGCGGTGGCCCTGGCAGGCCCCTCTGCTACTGCTCGAACGTACTGTCGACACGGCCTGTTGTCAATAGATGGACGGACGGTGAGCTACACTATCACCCCTTGATGTCCGTCTGTCTGTTAAGACCATAATGTTATTATTATTTTTCATACTCCAAACTTTCCGCATGGTATTTATCTCATTCCTTCACATCCCAAGCTCGTACCATCCATCTGCCTAGCCTTTCCCCAACTATGTCGGGTTCGGCTTCCAGTCTAACCGGTTGCAACTGAATACCAGTATTTTACATGGAGCGACTGCTTATCTGACCTCCACAAACTAAGTACGGCTGGTTGTCAAAATTTCGGGACACTGACTATCTGTCACGATTGTCAAAGATGAACAAATGGCCGCCGGGCCCAACAGCTTAACGTGCTTTCCGAGGCACGGAGGAAACTCGGTATGTAACAGGTGGTCACCCATTCACATATCAACCTAGGCAAGTGCGGCTTAACCTAAAGATTGACCAGAGCGGCTGGTATTATCTAGCCACAATCTCGTCTCGTCACATGGTCATACTACGACAACCAATTTTCACATAACCATTTTTTCCCCTCACTAGGAATTTCTCCTGTATCGTGGGTGCGTTCACAAACATTTAATCTCGCATACACAAACAGCCAGACCCGAAACAACTATTTGTAGGCCATACAAATATTTGTTCCGTGCGAGAATCGAACCAGCAGTCAATCGCTCAAACACTGCGCCAACCGTGCCGTCAATTTTATGATAGGTCTTGCGGATATAGGTCATACAAAACATGTTACAGACACATACAAAATTGTAAATATCTACGTAGTTCTGCATGTTTTAGTTTGTGTTGTAAACATAGCTTATATTTGCACGAATATAAAGTGTATCACTACTTTGTATCCGCTTCCAGCACGTGCAACAATCAAAACAATTCTGATTACATTGGGATCTTAAATTTCCGCCAGTCCAACATAAACCATTCACCACAGCTGTTGATGGACAGTTTCAAATAACCGGGCTTATTAAGCTCGTTCATTCTCTTGAAAAGTTATGCCAAATCTTTCGTAACCAAATTTATCCTGGACTTCCTTCTATAAATACCATTACACCCGCGAGATCCTCCTCTAGAAGCAATGGACTGAATGATTGAAGTTTTATTTACCCTTTATCTTTTAAGAGTGCAACGCCACTTAACCTTAAGACTTGACCATAGAAAAACTCGATGACTCGGTTCTTGGTAGTCTTAAGATTTAAAACCACCAAAAACTTGGTCCAATTGAATGCGCATTGGGAACTTGACGAGTGTTCTCTCTTCCAGAATCTGAACCCTCCCACCCTGTTCTTCGCAAGCAGCGATCCTTGGAGCTGGGTGCCAGACCCCCCCAGCACCGCCCCCCTCGAGCCTCCAAGTGGACCAAGGTCAAGAGAGCCTTTCTGACGTCAGCGTCTGCCTCAGTCCCGTCCAGCCCTAACAGGCATTCAGCGTTCTTCACTGATGCAGGTTAGTGCCCATTTTGTCCCTCATCTTCAACTCCCACCTCTTTCATCTTGCGACACATGCTCTTTGTTTTGGCACTCAAGGGAATCCTTCAAAAGATGCCCGGACTATGCATAAAAGGAAGAAACATCCCCTTGATCACCATCTCTACGTAGAGGGATGAACCGTTGTCAGTCGTTGCACCACAAAGGAAGAAAATTGCGTTTATTCAGCATTATATAGAAACAAAAACAGAAAGACCTTACAATAAAATAAAATAATAAATGCTAAAAGGGCAGCTTAATATAATCCCAGATGGCAACACCAACGCCACCTGACGCTGATGACACAAATCAAGTGTTGTGGAACAATACATTTGCTTTTCGATGTTGTTTTTTTTTTCACAAGATATATTATGGCTGGAAAAACGACTTATTTTTGGGCTGAAATCACAATCTACCTAATGAAAGACACTAAAAACATTGTTCCGATGGATACATTCTCAAATACGAGGGTCAAGGAGATATAAATAAAAAAACATTAAAAACTTGTATTTAAAAAACTGTCCAAGAACGAGTCAGACTAGCGCACCGATGTTTCCTTACAAACTTGTGATATAAACAGCCATATCTTTTGACGGCAAAGATTTAGAGACTTGATTTTATCACAGCACAAAAGGACCAAAAACTTAATTCTATGGTTTTAATTTCAAATCGATACCTCCACATGTTCCAAAGATAAAAGTTCTTGATAGACAGACAGGCAAACAGACAAAAATAAGGAATAGGAGAGAAAACAAATGCTTTTCGGCTTTGTTAAAGGAATTTTTATACCATTATAATATTATATCAACATAGAAAATACTCTAAATTTAGAGTATTTTAGACAGATACATTTTAGAACTCACAAGATGACCTAATCCATTATCCACAAGAGTGCTCCAGCTCCGTCAATTTGGAATACCAGCTCATTCCTCCATCATTAAACTTCATGAGAAGCTACAATATTTGCTATGCCCGCAGTTTATTGCCTCAGCTATTGCCAAGTTCCTGATTGTCGTCAGTAAGTCGCTTATACTTTACAACATGCAATCTTGTAACAATATTATTGGCGACATGCTTTTACCCACGCCTCTGCCCGTTTGGAGGTGGGAATCTATCTGGTGGTAGTACTGCCGTGATAAATAGTATGTTACTGTAACTAAAAGATTGATTGATATGAATGTTGATGGATGGAGAGAGAGAGGTAGGGCAAAGAAAAGATGGATGGATTGTGTAAGCAATGATATGAAGGAAAAAGGAGTAAATGATGCCTTGACATTTGATAGGGGAGAATGGAAGAAGAAAACGTGTTGCGCCGACCACAAATACAATGGGACAAGGGCAGGAAAATGATGATACCCTATCTTTTTTGTCACGATGTCGAAATCCTCAATGTCTGATTTGTATGGACTAAAACTACACCGGTGTTCCCTCGCACATTTGTGTCTTCGGGGGAACTAAGATCAATACGATTTTCACTGCCCCGAACTAGTCACCAGCCCACTTGACCTGCGGGCCACATCCCGGGGGGAGTGATGTGTATGTTATACCCTACCCAGCTCAAGTTATGATGAACGTGAAAGTGTAACAGACAGATTGACTTACTTTCACATTTATTATGTTTGCATGGACTGATATCAGTTATGTTAGACGTTGTAATCCCACACAATTGATTGAACTTCAAAGTCACATTTTGAAATAAACTAAATTTATTGCTACTGTTAGTAGCTCATCTAAACTGATGTTTTATTACCAAAACTCAAGAATAGTTTGTAGTGAGAATATTCACAGTCATTTTTTTAAGGTTTAGGATCAACCAATTAACTAGCCTTATGCATAGACTTAGTCTCTTTAAAGCTGCCCATACTGTGCTCTGCTTTCTGCTTCTAGGCTGACCCAGCTAACTTTTGAAGACCCTCAGTTCACTTAGGTTCGAAGTAAATGCCTGGAAGAAATACCCATTCATAAAACTTCCAAAATCAAAGATTTTTTATTTTTACCAAAAATAATGGCAAAAAGACGAAGATCAGTTCTTTTTACAGCCAAGCCAACACCAACTTGATTGTAATAAAAATAAGGATCAGGTTATTTTGAAAGAGATTAAAAATCAGAGGCATAATTCATGTGAAAGGGCTGTAGGTACATTAAAACTACGGCACGCAGTTCCAAACACTGCACAACGTTACTGCCGCGTATTAGTGAGTTATTTTAGTAATATTACTCATACATTAGCAGATCTGTCGATATTACTGCTTGCTGTTCACGTCACGGCCGTCCCTGACACATATTTGTTACACACGATTGAGTTTCTGCGGTAAATTGTACCTACGGGACTTTTGACTATAGTCAACGTTCGTGAAGAGGTCATTAAGTTCATATTAAGTTAATAAAAATAATTTATTAACACACACTAGTTAGGTTAGGTGTATTTCAATGCTTGTATACAAGCATTGAAAAGGCTTCCAGTCTAACCGGATGCAGCTGAATATCAGTATTTTACATGGAGCGACTGCCTATCTAACCTCCACAACCCAGTTAGTACTGGGTAATGCCATACCCCTTGGTAAGACTGGTTGTCAGACTTTCGGTACACTGACTACCTGTAAAGCCTGTCAAAGATCTACAAATGACAGCCGGGACCAACGGCTTAACGTGCTTTCCGAGGCACGGAGGAAACTCGGTAAGTAACGGGTGGTCACCCACCCACAGACCAACCTAGGCAAGCGCGGCTTAACCTAAAGATCGATCCGAGCGGCTGTTTTCATTTAGCCACGAGCTCCTGCGAGCATTGAAATACAACAAGCAAATTTAAAAGAAAGCAAAGTAGAAGTAGCCGTGGGCCCCAAACTAGGCATAGCCTGTAAGGGTCATACTAATCCCGGATTGCAGGTTGGTTAAGAAGGTCAAGAGATAACATGGTCCCGGAACATAAAGGGCAGAAGGAACATGTGTGGGTTTTAGTCAGTAAATATCTGAGACCCTCACTCTATCACAGACAAAACCAGGATGATGCTAGGCAAGAATACTGGCACAGAGAGGAGCAGAGATACGCAATTGTGCCTGAAATCAAGCTGTGGAAAATGATGTTGATGAAATAGAGATGTTCAAGATTTGCCCAATCCGTGTGTTATTTTGCGTATCAAAAACCCATCAAATAACTGCCCCCGCTCTGGGCGGAGCGTGGGCGAGGGGGGGAGGAGTGTCAGAGTTATACTGACTAAAACCCACCCATGTCTCTTCTTCGGTATCTCTTTCGAACAACCCGCAACCCCGGCAGGCGGAGGCCCTGGCAGGCCCCTCTGCTTTGCTGACATCTCTTTGAGGCGCGCGTGGAACACTAACGCGCCGTCGACACAGCCTGTCGTCACTGGACGGACGGACGGTGAGCTACATTGATCATCGTCCACAGACCCGCATCTACGGTAGTTGACGGTCGACTTCACATATCTTTTCAAATAAATATCCGCTTGTTTACGTAAATACCTTTTGTAAACAAAATAAATGTTTTGTAAATATCTCCTGCTAAATTCAACGTAAAACATAATCTTGTAAACGGAAGTTCGTTTTAAATAATCCCCAAATGTTCCCAGGAAATGATTAGTTAAACATTTTCTTTCATCGGATGCCAACGAGGAACTCTTTATATTTACGTAAGGAAATTGTACCTATATTATGTACATTAAAAGATGGCTGTGTAGGATATTACATATTTGTGTACAACTATAAACATCTACCTATGTGCCAACTTTCATGAAGCTCCGTTCCGTAGCTTTTTCATGAAAGAGGATCAAACATACATCCATACTCACAAACTTTCGCATTTATAATATTAGTAGGACTAGCTGGCAAACACGGCTTCGACCGCGTTATATCGAAAAAAAAACTGTGTGTTATTCTAGACTAAAATCTACCTCTGTGCCAAATTTCATCAAGATCCGTTCAGTCGTTTTGACTTGAAAGACTAACAAACAGTCATAGTTCCATCCATCCTCACAAACATTCGCATTTATAATATTATATAGTAGGAAGCGGAAGGATATGTATAGATCTATAGTTAGCACTATGTTAAAAAACGTTATAAAATCAACTTTTAATAAGATTCTTTATATTAAACTAGCTTTTACCCGAGGCTTCGCTCGCGTTAAATTCGGGGTAACACAGTTCCCCTTGCGCCTTATTGAATTGTAATAGCAACGCTAAGTTTTCCCTTTTCTGCCCTCGTTCTCCCTCACCTCCCACTTTTTAAATAAATAATTAGCCTATGTCCGTCTCCTGGTTCCCAACTATCTCTGTACCAAAATTCATCAAAATCGGTTTAGACATTAAAGCGTGAAGAGGTAACAAACAAACTCATTTTCGCTTTTATAAAATTAGTAAGGATAGAATTAATGACGGACCTTACTCAGTGGCGCCATCTGCGCCATCTGCGCCATCTCTCAAAAACGATAACCCTCATTAAAAGAATGTTTGACGGTCTCGTCAATGGTCTTAACAAAGTGTGTGACGTTATCGAAATACAACATTTCTATTCGGGAAAAAAACACACATTTCCCCAAGGAAAAAGCAATTAGCATCCCCACATTAACTCAATTACAAATCTTAAACAACCCTTTTATCCTAAAGAGATATCGCAGACAAAACGCCACTGATATTTCATCCCATGACAGCAACTTCATAAACAAATGTTACCACTCCAGTTTTTGAGCACATCACCCAAACGTAACCACAGCACTCTAACATTCACGCATTAACACTTGGAAGCCAGCCAGAAAGCCCAATAATTAAAAAGGCAAAGGGCATTCACCTCACCTACTGAAAAACAATTATAGCAAATAATTATGTCATATAATACTATGATCAAAGAAACACGTCACATTTATGAGAAGTCGTTTCCGAAATTAAACGTAATGATGGGACATACATAAATATCTTGTCCATTTGATATAAAATTACGTAAGGAAACTGAAGGAATTGATCTAATTTTAGAGGTTTACATTAATATCGTGGGATTGAATGGAGGATCGGCTAGACTAGTGCGTAGGACTGAAAATTAATGAAACACTTGCTGGCCACTTGAGTGGAGACGCGTAGCCATTATTTGGAAGAAACTAAAATCGTATGAACTTGGACAAGGTAGAAACCACAGAACATCACCTGCTACGACTCTTCCATACTCTTTTTACCTTGTCCACGTTTAAACATAATTATTGCAAGATAACACGCACGCCAAATTTGAGCATGCACTATGCACCTGAGCTCTGAAGAATATCCCCAGTACGTTAAATGTATGTCCATCTAGGGTATCCTCCCGGCTTTGCTACCTTCATCTGTTTTGTTAAGCTTGCCCATTTAAACATACTCAGCAACGTTCTCATTTAACCTCATTCCTCATTTTATTATTCAGAGTTATTCTACATCGCCAGTAATATCAGTGCCGCTTATGTATGTGTGTCATAAATAAAATAGCTTAACCGGAGGCCTAAACCGGGAATTAATATAGGCTTCTTCCACATTAACATCGTATCAGAGAAGCACCCAGAGTTGGATTGAAACCTAGGATCAAGCCTCGCCTCGTCGATCCTGTACTTCTCGCATTCAATTAATTCCTAGTTTTCATCTCCTCACTGATTTACTTCTCAACACCTATTTTTCGTATTAGTAATTTCTTATAAGATTTGGGGTTAAGTTTTGTTAGTAAAAAGCTCAGTGTCCACACTAGTCACTAAAACCTAGTCGATGAAAAGTTTAAAATTATTCTAAATAAGAAGGCAAAGTACATTTTATTTTCACATATGATCACGCCTATAAATACGAAAAGGCAGAGAGAGCATCTGGTACACCCATTATTCGTATTATTTCGCCAGTTTTGTTTAAAACCCATATAAAAGGAAGGAATATCAACTAGGCAAACATCTAAACTCCGTTGCAGGGCAGTCGCGCTTGCCTCCTAGACCAACGATCCAGTAGAGTAAACACAATGAAATAAAAATGCTTCGTTTCATCATGAAATAATCATTACAGCCAAACCTAAAAAGAAATCCTCAAATACATATACAACGTCGTAAAACCGTGATTACATCACACAAAATCGTTGCAACCAATCGTGATGCGTGCATCCGCGGTCGGGTAAACAAAAAGTGTAATGCGAACAGCCAACGTTGTCTTAGCGTTTCCATCGTAAACACTTTGATTTCGTAAGTAGACTATTTTTAATGTTTGGATATCGTCTGCATCGCAGATTTGGGTTAGAGATTAAAATTTTATCCGGCAATAAATTTCATTTTGCCGGTATTGGTTTTAGGAGGAATAAAGCTGGCTGGATCGTAATTAGAGCAACGTTGTAAATTGATAATGCTGGAAAGTCGTAACCCAATCTGAGACAAGATTGTCTTGGCACTGAAACGTGAGGACACCAGATCCCAAGCCATGAGATGAGGGAAGGACAAATATGTGGATAACAGTTTGTAAAAACTAAGAATTTATTTTTTTCGCAACCTAAGTACATTTGGCTTTCATTCCGATGTAGATGAAGAACTGTGATCAATTTTAAAATAAAAAGGCGCAATAGACAAAAAGAGAAACTCCCTGTAACTCATTCTATGCAAAAATATCTATTTGTCAGCCTTAACATTTTTAACAATTTCATTAGCATCAACCACTGTCAAATCTTGCTGTAACTTTGTCAGTTTATCTTTGAACGTTGAATCGATATTTGGTACTTTATTGTCAGCTAACATCCTTCTGATCAAGTCCTTCATATGTTTCATATCTCCTTCTTTGTCTACTGTATCTGATTTCACTGTCTCTACTGCTTCTTGTTTTAATGTCGCTTCTGTCTTATTACCTTTCTCCTTTCTAGGTATATCAAGTACTGTAGCATTGTTTTCTTTGATATATTCATTGACATCTTGCATAAAAGTATTATTGTTATATACGCAGATTCTTATATCTTCGACTAAGGCAAAGGCTTCATCTTCAATGTTTCTGATGACTTCTATTAGGCAGGCTTCGTGCATCGCTCCGTGGGCCATGAGTTTTGTTAGGCTGACTACTCCGTCGATTAATTTTGAAGTCACATCCATCATTGCTGATTTTATAATTGGTGACTGAAACAGAGGAATGATCAGTGGAAATTGTATAAAAGGGTTTGAAGTTTTTGTATGAAGTGGGTTGTCCAAATCCCACCATTTATTTTAAAATAGATGCCATGCATAAAACACATATTAATTAATATCTAGTATCAATATAAACAAGTTTTGTGTAAGATAAAGTGTCCGGCTTATATTTCGGAAATGTACAAGATCATGTGTATTTCGGATAATTCAGAAGATTTGGTCTCATACAAAACATCTTTGTATTGATTAATGTGTGGCCACTATTTCGAACATAAAATAAAGCGACAGCATTTAGGCAGGCCATATAATTCAAAGGGAAACAACCAGAAATGGAAGTCTAAAGTGGTGATAAAGTTCGAAGCATTATCAGTGTGAGACGGTCTCAATGTTTTGGCTAAAGAATAGTGGTTCCCTCTTTTATTTACTTGAAAAATAACAAAGGCATAACTGTTACATAGACACTTGGACGATAGAATAGAATAAAATATACTTTATTGCACACCAAAAGTTGAACATAACTGTTTTCCAGAAATTTCTATTTCTATGGTTACAATGGCGGTCTTATTGCTGATAGCGATATCTTCCAGACAACATTTAGACTGTACGAATATAAAAATATAACGGGTGTAGTCAATGGTGTATCCACTGCTAATACGACACAAACAATAAAAATATTGTTAGGTTAATTTTATTGTTAGATACCTAGAAACCTGGACTTTAATATTGGGTATGAGAAATGGGTTAAGGGGAAACATTCTAGTCTTCAATTGAGCATCAAAACGACCGTTAGCTCGTTCCACTCCTACAGTTTCTTCGAACTCCTACCTCACACACTTTACATTTATTTTTCCAACAAAATGTATCAAATAAAACTATAAAATTATATCAGAATTCAGGCACTGAAAGCTTCATAGCTGAAATATTCTCGTAAAACATTCTACAGTCGCATTTTACTAAATATTATTTTCTTTGTGACCGGATATGATTCATTTTCCGAGATGTTTACGATTTTTTTGCAGTTCCGACCCGAATTAAGTGTTGTAGTAATGGATACAGCAATATCCGTTTCCCCGTTGTGTATAGGCTATTAAGCGGTGGGTTGAATGCACTTATTTTCGACATCATTTCTCTACGCACAAGAGATTTCAGTTTTGAGCACTATTAAGTATACGTCGCAGAATTCAGAAGTGTTTTTCTCGTAAAATAAAGATCATCATCAATGATGTCATCATGCATCTTTGAGATAAGACATTATAGTACCGTTTTCAAAATACCTACTATGTTCGCAGAAATTGAAATCAATCACTTTGAAGTGTTGGCACTTATGTGTATGTATTTCAGGGCATAGGGCACATTGAGTATTTTTTTTGGGTGGGAAATCTTCAAATAACTAAATACTAATAACGGAGCGGGGGAGAGTGTCAGACTTGTACTGACTAAAACCCACCCATGTTCCTTCTATTGCCCTTTACGTTCCGGGGCCGCGGTATCTATTTCGAACAACCCGCAACTCCGACAGGCGGAGACCCTGGCAGGCCCCTCTGAATGCTGACATCTCTTTGAGGCGCGCGTGAAACACTAACGCGCCGTTGACACGGCTTGTCGTCAATAGACGGACGGACAGTGAGCTACCCATTGCTCACCGTCCATAGGCCCGCACACATTGAGTATTACGTCTCTTGTTAAGACTGCACGTCGTCGTTATCATTACCTTGGGTTGACCTGCCATAGTGCTGGGTTTCAGTAGAATCTAATACCAGCTTATACCACGGTGGAGCACATTATGGCGGTCTGCCCAGCTTGGGCGGAGCACCGCTGTATCCTCGTAGAGGCGATCGCCGGCAGCAATCTCTCGCGTCAGGCCCTGGTTCAGTCCATGGTCCGGAACGAGAGAGAATGGAACGCGGCCACCTCCTTTTGCGAATCAGTTATGCTACCGAAGGAGGTGGCCGGTCGTTTGAGGGAGAGAACCTGAAACTAACCCAGACGCTGCGGGTGCCGCGACACGTTTCCCGGCCACCGTAGATGCGGGTCTATGTACGATGAGCAATAGGTACCTCACCGTCCAAAGGCTCAGCGTCCGTCGCGTTCGTGTTCCAAAGAAATGTCAGCGAAGCAGAGGGGCCTGCCAGGGTTGCGGGTTGTTCGAAATATATACCGCAACCCCGGAACATTGACGGCAAAAGAAGAATCATAGGTGGGTTTTAGTCAGTTAAAGTCTGACATTCTTTCCGCTCCGGATGTCATTTGAGGATTTCCCATCCGCAAAAAATAGACCAGCTTATACTAGTTTTGTTACACACAGCCAACCAATCTTGTTCACTACTAAATAAAACTATGCAATTAAGAATCTTTACAATCACACTTCAAATGTCCTTTAAAAGTTGCCAAAAAAAAGTATTACAAGTGCCAAATGATTATAAACATGTCAAACGTCAAATTAAAATTGCTAAGATTCTGGCTTCTCAGCAATTGGTGGCATGGAGTTTTATGAGCAAAAATGCGGTAGGATAGACTTTGAGGACCATTCCGCAATAGATTAAGACCAAAGACATTTAAACTTCTTATGATTTAAATTTCATTGACTGACGAACATAAGGAACGCTACACTTATCCGATAAAATGTGGTGAAGCCAATATTTGTTAGTTTTTTTGGGTTCCGTACTTCAAAAGGAAAATAACGGAACCCTTATTTGATCACATTGTTCACCGTCTGTCTGTCTGTCAAGACCCTTTATCTCAAGAATCTGAACCTCATTAATGAGGCTAAGGTAGAGGCAAGTGGAGCAAAGAGGAGACGTGTGGAAACCTTGGTTGAAATATACATTGCACCTCTTGTCTCTTGTGATTGGTCGAATCTCATCTACATAACATCGTTACTACTTTGGTAGATTCCGAGCCTGTATAAGCACAGAAAGGGGCAAAATTGGATGTAAATTTTGTCGCCCAGTTGTGTCAGCCCTAAAATTGCGTCATGACGTTTCTCATTAACTAACCGTATCATAAATCAAAAACTAACAAAACATCTGCGATGTAATGTATTATTAAAACGTTATTAACAATGCGATGACGGACAAATTGCAAGTATATGAAAGTATTTATTGTTTTACTAAGACAAAAATACATTTTGGCAAAATGACTTTCACCACAGACTGAGTTTTTTTTTCCTATTCTAGTCTGGGATAGCAACCATTCGTAGAAACTTGCAAGTCATGGAAGTTTGGGTTAACCAGAATGTACAAATTTAATACGGGCAGCAGACATTTGACGTCAGATACTGGCAGATACAGGATATTGTTGTCAGAGTGTCGTATCCGAGGCGCGTTGCGACGCACCTTAAGACAACGCTTCAGAATGGACAACTACAGTACTTTGACAAGTTATTATGCATTGTGACCGGGACTGTAGATTCATTCTTTTGTTTCTTGACATTCAAAAGAACCTTAATGGTCTAATTCAAATGGTTTGAGTTTAACGTGATGTACTGCACTACTCCCGAAGAAATATCTAATAATAAATTAATTTCCAAAGTTTTTCATATTTTGAAGCGTCCGAAATGGGATGCTTGACGTCATCAATTTACATTTTATAGGTTAATCACCATCGTCTTCGTATGAACATAGATGTTGCAGGTTTGCCCCCAAAACCCATCAGAATCGGGCCAAGGTCTACCGCGGTCCCAAAACCGACTCATTAAAGATATATAATAGCTTCTAAACTGCCATAAACATGCATCGTTGAAACCCCACACCTCTTTGACTAAGGTCGAGTACATACAGCTATGATATGTTCGTATAGCAAAGTAAAAAGTTGGCATCGCCCGTTGAAATCCCACTATTACTGCTAAATGTGGTATACATTTAGCAGTTCCGAAGACCGCAAGCAACCCGGGTGCAGTTTTAATTCATTTTTAGGGTTTACGGCATTTTAAAAAGAAAAAAACAATTTAACCCTAATTGGAAATTGACGACAGGCCGTGTCGACGGCGCGTTAGTGTTTGACACGCGCCTTAAAGAGATGTCAGCAAAGCAGAGGGGCATGCCAGGGACACCGCCTGCCGGGATTGCGGGTTGTTCGAAAGAGATACCGCGGCCTCGGAACGTAAAGGGCAATAGAAGGAACATGGGTGGGTTTTCGTCAGTACAAGTCTGACACTCCCCCCCCCCCCCGCTCCGCCCAGAGCGGGGGAAGTTATTTGATGAATTCCCATTGGAACACTTTTTTGTCCGTCTGTCTGTCAAGACCATTTATCTCGGGAACGCGTGGAGGTATTGAGTTGTATTTAATACCATATTCTCAAATCTATGGTCTCCTTGTCATGTGAAAACATCAACCCTCTAAGTCTACGCAGTCAAAAGATATGGCTGTTTAAATCGCAAGTTTGTACAAAACCCTCGGTACGCGAGTCTGACTCGCTTTTGGCCGGTTTTTTCCTCTTCAGTTAATAATATACGTGTACTATTGGTTTGCGATCTGCAGTTTCAGCTCAGCCACAACGTGAGACGGTCACAATCTTCTGAAATATTTTTCTTAATAAACAGTGATCTCGCACCAGTCCGCACTGACATAGACGCCGTGTGAACGTTGCCTAACCGTCGTTAAACTACCCACCTTAGAGATGACGCACTTAATGACCTTCTTCAGAGTATCGTGGTCGTGCCCACAGACCTTCAGAAGACCATAAACCTCTTTCTTTTGCTCGTGAATCTGGAAATTTAATTTAGTGTTATACACCTGAAATTGCCTTTGATGTTAAATGGAATTGACGTAGGCTATTGATCTGTTCCTTAGTGATGAATTCGTCGGGTTTTTTCAATTGATGGTTTAGAAATAGAGTGTTTTTTTTAAGTGTGAGTGTTTTCCTGTAATGATTATGCTTCGCTTTGTGTATGGGAAATATTGGCGGTTTCTTATAATGTTTAGAGAGTGGTGGCAAATTTTCGGAAGATCTATTATTCATTATCATCATGATCCAAGCCAATTTCTTTCATAGTCTTGAACTACTTTTAGACTCTAGCATTTTACCCAAAACCCATCAACAGCCGCCAACTGACGCCAGAGAACAAGCAGACAGTCCGTTGATGTTATTCCTAAATTCCCAGAAATACTATCCAGATTCCAGTTCTCTATTTGCGTGGAACACTGGGCGCCCATGAACATCATCCATCAATGTTGTTTATGAATGAAGAAGAAATATTTTGTTTGCAATAAAGGCAATTCTTGCTGCGCAAATGCTAGCTTTTACAAAAAAATAAACAAAGGAAATACCACATTCCTTGCCGTGCGGGCTGAATTTTCCAAAATCATTTCGATATGCAGATAATTGGATATAAGCCAATTGGATTCCAGACAGACGGCTGAATTGATTTTGATGTTCTAGCACTGCACTAATAGAATGTTGGTGCTATATCTTTTATTTTGATTTCTTAAGTCTGGATGTCGTTCACGTTTTAATCATCGTAGAATAAAGAGAATACGAAGTGATTGATTGATTTTTGGATGTTCAGAAATCATTTAAAGAAGTCGGTGTAGATTGTATTCCATGAAATATTAGTATATGGCATATACTTAAGTAATAATAGTTCAGGCGATTGTAGGATGATTTCTACTGGTAGCCGGTCCATAAGAACTGCTGGGAATCGTAAAACCATATGTCCAGCATACTGTAGGCCGAGGTTGATAAAGAAGTAGAGTGCTAGTTTTCGAAGATTTATTTTAATCTGCTGCCCATACAAAATCTAACCTCTTATAATATTAAAACCACTCCAAAATATCCATCCTCATTGCCAACTCGAGAACTATAATATGAATGCAAATCACGATTTTGTCGTTCAACGAGACCAGACGAACCTGGACCTTAAGAAATATCAAATACTCACCGGCTTAATACCTTCCCGGATCATGGTCTTAAGAGCTAGAACGCTTTGTACTGCCTGCGCAGGATCGTGGCCGATCAGCGCATAACCACACACCACCATCTGATGGAGAGCCTTCTCCGCTAACCCTGAGGTCACGTTCTGTTTCTGTTGTAAGCATACTTCCATCTGGCAGGGAAATTAAGGAAATAATAAAATTTAACGTCAAGCGGAAACGACCAAGTTAACAACTTGATCTTTAAATTCCCGTGCATTTCGGTGACATACTCGAGAATGGTTTATTTATGTGTGCTGTTTTCACAGTAATTTTCTCGATGTTTCGGTTGGAGATCCCTGAAAAATAAACCTCACCTCCTTTTCCCCATGATTCTTGATGACTTCCAGCATTTCCTGGAGCTCACCCAGTCTGTCCTGGATGTGCAGCGTCCCATTCTTAAGTAGCAGCTTGATCTTCATCAGTACTGTATCCACCGACCTGAACCATCATTTAACGTTTTATTTATTTGAGTATGTAATAGTTACTGACTGTCAAAAGTAACATGGAAGCGCTGTGCAAGATAAGTCTAGATCAGATAGGACCTGGAGAGAATACCAGTATTGGTTGGTCACCAGCTGCTGCGCATTCCAGAGGTATTAGGGAACATGACATTCTCTAACCTAGTCCATTGTTAAGAGGCATCACTCCTTTTTACCAGCGGTATCCTCAAAGCTGAGAACAAATCTGGTGGTAATCTAGTTTACGTATCTCATTATCTAATTATTTTTTTATTCAAATCTTGTCATCCAAAACAAGTGAAATGTGGCCTGGTAGGTTATTATTCATTCTTGGCTCGACGCTGATGCAAGTTAAAGGGGAAAATTTACAAGTCCGTGATTAGACCTGTTGTACTGTATCCACTGAAGCGTCCGCGCGCGCGACATAAATACCGCCCAAGCGTCCAGCCACGCGTCCAGCCTAAGCGAACGCAATTACATTTTTACGACCGCGCGTGACCTTCCCAACAAGAACGCTTATTACTGCAAAACTACTATAGCTACATTAAAACAAAAACCATCCACGAAAAGCTCGATTAATATGCTAATAGAAAAGGATTCTCGTATTTTTTGCATCTATTCAACGAAAATATGCAATTAAAATCAAATTGTAAACAACAGAGAATCAACAGAGAAATGTCAAACAAAAATGGCGCGTAAAAAACGTAACTTTCGAACGAAATTATACTATGTAAACGTATTGAGATCGTCGTAATAATGCATATTACGCAAAGGAAATATCTTCACGTTTATTTTTATGTATAATAACAATAACAATAAGGTATAAAAACATTAATCTTACCACATTTTGTTAGCACGTCACACACCACTTTAATTTGACACATCACAAACCACGAACTGTCACTTTCAATAGTTTTTTCTTCTAAACTTTATTCTGTCATGCTATAGACAAATATCACTCACAGACGTCAAATTTAGTGAAGAGCCATTTAGTAATACCATAGACACTCGATTAATTCGGAATCATTCTTAATACGGATTAATACGGAACTATTAGTCTTGGGGACATTTCTCCCCATGGACGTATTGAGGTTTAATTTTTCGGTTTATTTCGTACGCCGTGGACGCAACAGTGGGTATGGGACATGGCAGATTGCTGTAAAAAAGGTGGATGAAAAACGATTGCATTTTGCGGAGATGAGAATGTTGAGATGGATGTGTGGAGTGACAAGAATGGATAAAGTAAGAAATTAGTATATTAGAGGAAATTTGAACGTTGCGCCTGTTACACAAAAATTAAAAGGGAGTCATTTGTCTTGGTATGGATATAAAATCAAGAGGGTCG
Source organism: Ochropleura plecta (assembly GCA_905475445.1). Taxonomy (NCBI): domain Eukaryota; kingdom Metazoa; phylum Arthropoda; class Insecta; order Lepidoptera; family Noctuidae; genus Ochropleura; species Ochropleura plecta. The sequence goes on along the minus strand of FR997733.1, from coordinate 1,566,188 downwards.
AAGTACATGTGACTAAAAGAGTGATGGATCTGGATGTTGATGGACGGAGCGAGAGGAAGGCTAAAGAAAAGATGGATGGATTGTGTAAGGAATGATATGAGGGAGAAAGGAGTAAATGATGCCGTGACGTCTGATAGGGGAGAATGGAAGAAGGAAACGTGTTGCGCAGGCCCCAAATAGAATGAATGGGACAAGGGCAGAAAAAAATAAAGTTCGACGCTTTTCTTATGGTCGCCACTCTTGACTCTTGCGTTCTGGAGTTTAATGAAGAAGTATGACGGACGATGTAGTACCAAGTTTACTTACTTCTGGAGATCAACTTGGAACTTCCTCTCGAGGCTCTGCAGCAGGTCTTCGCTCAACTTCTGTGTAATTTCATCCTCTATGACCTTGTCGACTTCTTCTTTACCGATGTCCTTCGCATCTGTTAACTTTTGTGAAGGGTTTTATAAACATTTTGATCTTAGATACGGTTGACAAGCAAATCGATGGGTTAAAGTAAAAAAATAATAACTTGTTCTTGTAAATATAAACCTACTCGTGCTTGTTACTCACAAATCGACGTCTGAAGCAATAATCCTTCAAGTAATCTTAAAGCAAAAATATATATGAAAGTAAACTAAACCTTCCTCTCATAAATTTAAAGTAACAAAATGTATAAAACTTACCAAAAACACAAAAAAGCAAATATAAAGGATAACTCCAGTCATTACATGCCTCATTTTCGAATCGTCGATCAGTCTGCAAAAAAACTGTTTCAGAAATAGTTCGAACAGAAATAAATCGATTACATTCGAATATAATACAGTTTACGATGAGAAGTCGTAAAATCTTTATTGGTTTCGAAGTGTAAATAGGCTATTTTTCGTAAGTAAACCCACATTTTCATGCATTATTTTACAATTTCTATTTAAGAGACCTAGCTGATTTGCATGTTATGTTGTTGTATGTTTTATTTGAAGAGGTCGTGGCGGAATAATAGCAGCCACTCAGGTCGATCTGTAGGTTAAGCGGCGTTTGCCTAGGTTGGTCTTTGGATGGGTGACCGCCCGTTACACACCGAGTTTCCTCCGTGCCTCGGAAAGCACGTCAAGCTGTTGTTCCCGGCTGTCATTTGTAGATCTTTGACAGTCGTTACAAATAGTTAGTGTACCGACAGTCTGACAACTAGTCTTACCAGGGTATCGTATTACTTAAAACTAATGGGGTTGTGGAGGTCAGATAGGCAGTCGCTCCATGTAAAATACTGGTATTCAGCTGCATCGGGTTAGACTGGAAGCCGACCACTACAGATAGATGTAGATTCTATATAGCCTTACTGCTGTTGTATATTTTATTTGAACGCTAAGAGTTTAGTGCTGATTTCTGTCTTCAAAAACATACTTGATGGATGCCATTTATTCTTAGCATCCGCCCTCGACTTCGTCCGCGTAGCATAGTTACCTAAGGCTTACGCTAACTTTAACCCGCGTGATGATCGAAAAATAAAAATCTTTCTCTCCCCTTTTCTTCCCTCTTTCTCCCCCTTATCTCCCTTTTTTTTTAAAAAAAAAACCTATATCTGCCTCCAGGTTCTCAACTATCTCTGTACCAAAGTTCACCAAAATCGGTTTTGCCATTTAGGCGTGAAGACGTAACTAACAAACAAACTCACTTTCGCTTTTATAACATTAGTAAGATTCGTAAGGCGGTACACTTGTTACTCATTATCTGAGTTAATGTTGGTGTTTGCTTCCAGTCTAACCGGATGCAGCTGTATACCAGTATTTTATATGACCTCTACATCCGGATAAAGGGTAACACGATATTACTAGGCAAGGTTGTCACTGACTGTCGGAATTTCAGGTCAGTCCAAACTGTCAAAGATCTACAAATAACAGTCGGGAGCTGCTTAAGGCGCTGTACAAAGCAAACCCTTCGTAAAACGTCTAGATTTTGCATGCCACTAGCCAAAAAAAAATACCGTGTATAGTTAAATACATTAAGTAAAGACTTAAACAAAATCAGTTTACAAAAGTGGTCTAGTACTACTACGTAAAAAAAAAAGTTTAAAAAGACCACGAAAAAATTTTTTTCGTCACGAAATTCTTAATTTTTTCAGCGACGACCATCATATTTTTTATATTTATATAACATAGGAAATGTTATAGACTAAAGAGATATCTAAAATTTTTCAAACACGGAACTGTATTTTTTTTAAATTCAATTAAAACTGCAAAATGACCTACATTTTGACGGACATGATATTCAAATAAAATCAAACACCGAAATATTTTCGACCTTATTTCTAGACTTTCGATGCAATACTGTCGTGTACTTGTGTCAGACCATGCCCAGTAGGCAGCTAGCCTCACTTCCGCGAATACCTAAAGATTAGCTTGTTACCGCGCCTTAACGTCCATTCCAATAGATGCTTAGTAATAATATAACGTGCATAGTACTCCACAAATGTATATACGCAACAAGAAAAACCATAAGAAAGAAACAATAATTTAATAACAATATCTAAAAACTTCACAATGGCCGCGTTGTTTTCGAGTCAGCTCAAGATCCGAATTTACACGGCGCGTGTTTAGGACATCGGCAACCACGTAGAGATTTCTCCTGAAATATTAAAAAAAGCCTGATTTCTACAACAACACAAGGTAATATTCATAAATCATGCTTGTATTTATTTATAGAAAATCGTACCCCTCTCTAGGAATTTCTCCTGTATCGTAGGTGCGCTTATAAACATTTAAACTCACACGAACATACAGACCTGGAACAACTACATGTAAGTCATACAAATGTATGTTCCGTGCGGGGATCGAACCCACGATGCGGCATGCAGCAGTCAATCGCTCAGCCAGAGCGCCAACCCTGGCATCAATTCCTGAAGAGCCAACTGAAGTAGTACGCTTCAGTTGTCAAATTCGAAGTGTGGACCATTTTTTCAGTATTTCCTGTTATATTATAATATTGATACCAACCGATAGTTATATGAAGAATTGAATACCTACTTACTGCCCAGTATATGCCAACTTTGATGGAGCAATTATTTCTATGACCTACAGGTTATTGTTCCGAGTCTGGCTGTTTGTGTATGTGAGTTTAAATTTTTGCAAACGCACCCGCGACACAGGAGAAATTCCTAGGGTCATCGTTTTTTTTTTAAATAATACATATTAATAACGCTGAACCTCCATAAGCTAGTGGAAATAGACGTATTTTCATAAATGTAATATTATATTTAATATTCATAATTGACGATACATTTATGAAAATACGCCTATTAGTAGTAGTATTTTATTTTAGATCGTTTGGAAAATGAATGCCAACATAATATTTATTTCTGCCACCAAGGGCACTTGTGTACCGGTTATAAGGGTAAGTTCTGAAGTTGATTGATGGCATGAACACCATGCACTATGATAACTGGTACATGACAGACACGTTTTGTATTGGGTACAGGTGCCTCTTTACTTTTCAAAGAAGACAGTGACTACTTATCTTATTCTTAGCTTAGAGTATTCTCCTCAAATTACTTACATCACAACAAACTGACCGACACAAGTCGTAGTTGTCCAACGATCCCAACAAACGATAGAACTGTGAACAAGTTTTTGACAAGTATTTAGAACTAGCTGGCACCCGCGGCTTCGCCCGCGTGATGATCGAAAAAGTATATATCGTAGGTAATTATATTGTACCTATCCTATGTGTAATTCCAGTTTATTCTAACTCTGTGCCAAATTTCATTAAGATCCGTTCAGCCGTTCGTTTTGACGTGGAAGAGTAACAAACATCCATACATCCTTCCTCACAAACATTCGCATTTAAAATATTATATATACATAATATATAATTTAAGTAGGATATTTTAACTGAATTCATTATTTTTACGCAGTTGCTGTTGTGGATTGGACGCTTGGGGTGACGTAAATTTCGTTTATTTTGATTTTGAAATTAGGACTCTGTCGCTAAATAATAATCAGCCTCTCGGACTGGTCTTTAGGTTAAGTCGCGCAAGCCTAGGTTGGTCTGCGTTACATTCAGAGTTTCCTCCATACTTTGGAAAGTTTTCTAAATCTCGCTTGCCTGTGTAAGGGGTTCGCCCATCTATGAACCATTTTGGCAAGTTTAGTTTAAAATTAAAAATGCAAGGAGTCGTATTGAAACAACCCTTTTCTGATGCAGAAGATTCTAAGCTTGAATGCTAATTGTATAGAAAATGTTCTGAAATAGACATACCTGTAATTTACTTTCGTAGAGCGAGTTCAATAAGAGAATTACAAATTGATCAAAAGATTCTTTGAATGCATTTCCTATACTGCAAAGAATAAAATGTTTTATCATTATTTTTTGGTTGAGAAGTCATCAAATGACTGGGCGGGATGGAAAGGAGTGTCAGACTTGTTCTGACTAAAACCTTTCCATATTCCTTTCCATATTCCTTCCTTTGTGTTCTCGAGCCGCGGTATCTCTTAAGAAAAAAATCACGGCCCCGAGCAATGTGCCCTGCCACTTTCAGACTATGTCAGAGACCTTGGTTTTTCTATCGAAAGAGAGAAAATCCTGAAATCATCATCATCACCGTCTACAGCTCAACTCCACTCTCAGTTGAGCTGTAGATGGCCTGTCTTAGTTCGTGCCGATCCCAACTCTCCTGCGATAGCTTCATCTAGGTTTTACTCCAAGCTTAAACGTCTTCGTTGTACATTAAATACTAGGTGCACGCCGTACGCGTGAATGAGGCAAAAGGAATATGTGAACACTGCTTTAAAGTTTCACGGCTAGTATTTAAACTTACACTGTAACTACGGGATATCTTCCATGATTCCATGATTAATAAGCCCTATGCTCGGGGGATGACTAGAGAATGCGCCAAATAAAAAAAATAGGTGCTAACTGTTATTTTGTCTCTTTGAAAGTTGCGCCTGTTACAGAAAAAAATGAAAGGGAGTCGTTTGTCTTGGTATGGACACGTAATGAGGAGGGATGAAGGACATGTGACTAAAAGAGTGATGGATCTGAATGTTGATGGACGGAGAGCGAAAGGAAGGCCAAAGAAAAGATGGATGGATTGTGTAAGGAATGATATGAAGGAGATAGGAGTAAATGATGTCGTGACGTCTGATAGGGGAGAATGGAAGAAGAAAACGTATTGCGCCGACCCCAAATAGAATGGGACAAGGGCAGGAAAATTAATGATGTTATTTTATATCTCTTTAGTATCGACAATATTACATTATAAACTAGTAGCGCCATCTATAATAGGGTTTGTAATACTCTATGTTTGTATTTGGAATAAAGTCAGCTACCTTACTATGACGCCTGAAAGCAGAACTTATTCCACTGAGAGAAAGAGACAGAGCTATACAGGGTGTCTAGCACCATCTCTTTCTCACACAGGAATAAGAACTGCTATAAGATGTCATGGTAACCCTTCATTTCTCATCAGTGTTTGAGACACAGATGAGAAATGAAAGGTTAAGCGTTTAATTTATTAGACCAGCAAATCTGTCTACACTATTCCCTAGTCTTTTTGGCGCACTACTAGGACTCGGAGTATAGTCACGAAGTTGTGGATCATGGGGGTTGTAACAGCGTCGGAATATCGAGAGCTTACAATTATTGGAAAACCCTAAAGATATCCCGTAATTATAACGTATTTTTTACAGTGTGAGTGCAATATGTAGTTTATAGTCACTAGGTACATATTATTGAGTAATGTAAAGTAAAGATATTTACTGTAATATCGTTTTGTACAAATCACAAAGACAGCACATAGCCGAAGTGTTGTTGTCGTCCCATATTGTCAGCTTTGATCTAGAACTACACGACGGGTCACAGTTTGTGAATCTTCCTAGGGGTATGTACTGAAATAATAAAACAGAATAACACAGATTAAATGAATCTTTTCAGATTTGCTCGTGAAATGGATGAAATATCCATTTTTTAGGATTCTGTGCCACAAAAGGAAAAACGGAACCTTTATTGTATCACTTTGTTGTCAGTCTGTCTGCCTGTCAACACCCTTTATCTCAGGAACACGCAAAGGTATCGTTGAAATAAAAACATTGTGGTCATTTTTACCGTGAAAAAATCAACCCTCTAAGTCTACGCAGTCAAAAGACATGGCTGTTTATGTCGCAAGTTTGTATGGAACCCTTAGTGGGCGAGTCTGACTCGCTCTTTGCCGGTTTTTTTTAAACATTACGCCTGTGATCCCATAAGTGAACGTAATATAGTGCACACAAATTTCGCCAGTTATAATTTAGTCCCATGCAATGGATAAGGACCTATTGCCATCAACCGGCCAAATCAAATTTGACGACACGGTTGGCGCAGTGGCTGAGCGATCGACTGCTGCGCTGCGTGTCGCGGGTTCGATCCCCCCACGGAACTAATATTTGCATGGCCTACAAATACTAGTTCCGGGTCTGGCTGTTTGCTTATTACAATTTACAAACTATAAATAGTGGCCTAATAATGGCCAGCCCTCTGGTCACGAGAAGAGTCGACCAAGAGATATCATAGATTCAAATAAAACTTAACGGGGCTCACCAATATGATTGTAGACAGACATAGAAACAACAGTAACTTGGCTGCACACTCCACAGGACAGACGTGTTCTGAAAATTCAACATTTTTAAATTACATTGCACTTTGATTTGATTCCCACAGTGTCCACCTTTCACATGGGAAATCATCAAATAATTTCACCCGGTTTTGACGTAGCGGGAGGGAGTGTCAGACTTTGCCTGACTAAAACCCATCCATGTTCCTACTTTTGCTCTTTTTGTTCCGGGGTTTTGTTCTCTTTCAAACAACCCGCAACCCTGGCAGGCGGTGGCCCTGGCAGGCCCCTCTGCTTTGTTGACATCTCTTTGAGGCGCGCGTGGAACACTAACGCGTCGTCGACACGACCTGTCATTACTAGACAGACGGACGGTGAGCTACCCATTGATCACCGTCCACAGACCCAACAATGACTACCTAGCAATACACTTCTGTAATTAATATGACACTTGATTAATGCTACTTTATAGATTAATTAAAACAAATCAATGCCATAAATAAACATACTCTTAATTTTTTTTTTTTAAATAAACCATGCCCTTACACTAGGAATTACTCCTGTATCGTGGGTGCGTTTACAAACATTTAAACTCACATACCCAAACAGCTAGACCCGGAACAACTATCTGCAGGCCATACAAAAATTTGTCCCGTGCGGGGATCGAACCCGCGAGACGCAGCGTAGCAGTCGATCGCTCAGCCACTGCGCCAACCGTGTCGTAAAATTCAAGTCAATTGGTGAAGTTCTTCAGAAAGATCAGGTACGTGGCACTCGCGGAGAGCGTGCTTTTATAATCAGCTACCCTACCATGACGTCTTAAAGCAGAACTTATTCCACTGAGAGAAAGAGACAGAGCTATACAGGGTGTCTAGCACCATCTCTTTCTCACACAGGAATAAGAACTGCTATAAAATGTCATGGTAACCCTACAGGTGTATGAACATGGAAGAGGTAAAAGAAGTTAATAGTGATGATTAAGTCAATTCCAAATCACACACAACCGCGTTTAAGACTTTGTTTCTCAACAACATTCATCCAAATGTTTCCCGCGATATTGACGTAATTGTCGGCTCAACTCGCATTTTGATCGCCCTAATTCCTTTTAACTAGTCCTGGCCACATTATCGATACCAAATAAAGTTAAAAATTAAAATATTTTACCTCCAAACAACACAGAATGTCGCACCGAACCCTGACAGGGGTACGAACTCAACGCCATCACTCTGATATCATCTCATTTTCGTTTGTGTTTTCTCATGCACCTTTTTTCATTAATAATACAATAATTTAATCTAAACACTGCGAATTTAGACAAATTTTTACATCTTTTGAATCCGAATAATGTCAAGTCTGTCAATTCAGACAGAGAAGTCACGGTGATCAAAGAGTAGAATACTTTACCGACGTTGATTTCTTTTTAAATTGATTTAATTCTCTTTGTTACAAAACAAAATACAAAAAAAAATCTTTATTTTTCCTCCACAAAAAACACTTATATCACGCGTAGCTGCATTTTTTCGCAACGAGTGACGTCACACGTAACTTTAATGGGCTATATCTTTGTAATTTTTGGTCTAATTTACAAATAAAAAAATACGTGTCCATTATTTTTGAATTATGTAAAAGATGGACTAAATAGATTGTAATTACTTTTTCCCTGGAAACTACCCTATTGTAGATACACACGTGTCGACCAGTGTCAGTGCCACATCAACGCAATATTGAAAACCGATGCGACGTGAGCATGCAGCGGCGGGCGTAAAGTACTTAATAAGTTATAGTAAGACAGAGGCAGTGATTAACAGTAAACTAGAACTAAGATTTTGTTTCTTCCAATTATTGAAGGTTGCTTATCAACTGATGACGCTTGTTAACCTTTGTTAACGTATTATTTTATTTTACGTTTTGTAAAGTAAGCAATGACTTATTGTCGGGCCTCTCATACTTAATACTAACGCTGTAACAACAACATTGTAAAACCAAATGATTTTAAAATAGTAACCATGGAGTTTCTTTTCCATAAAAAACGACCAACCCGAACCGTGATGTTTTCTCGACGTTTTATAAGTGCCCATGTAGGCCTATGTAAAATAAAAATAAAAATTGACCCTCTTCACTTGTCTTTTGAGGTGGAACAGCTCAACAGCGCTTGTAATGCTGGTGAGCCCCATATCCAGCTGTTTGATCTGAGTTTTGTTTGTGAGTGAATTGAGTATATTTCTACTCACCGATAGAAAAGACAGTGCCGTCTCTATCTATAATTTATGATCATAGTAGCTTTTGCCCGCGGCTTCGCTCGCGTTAAATTCAGGGTAACACAGTTCCCCTTTTGATTTGCAAGTACCTGCTACCTGTTGTGTTTGCCCTTGCGGCTTATTTATTGTAATAGCAATGCTAAGTTTTCCCTTTTCTTCCCTCTTTCTCCCTCACATATCACTAAAAAAATATGCCTATGTCCGTCTCCAGGGTCTCAACTATCTCTGTGCCAAAATTCATAAAAATCGGTTTTGTTTTTGGGGTAAGAAATCATCAAATAACTTCCCCCGCTCTGGGCGGAGCGGGGGGACATGTCAGACTTTTACTGATGTTCCGGGGCCGCGGTATCTCTTCCGAACAACCCTCAACCCCGGCAGGCGGAGGCCCTGGCAAGCCCCTCTGCTTTGCTGACATCTCTTTGAGGCGCGCGTGAAACACAAACGCGTCCTGCCGGCCGGTCCGGCCACCTCCTTCGCATGACTGCTTCGCAGAAGGAGGTGACCGCTTCCCATTCCCTCTCTCTCCGGACCATGGACTGAACCAGGGCCGAACGCGAGAGATCGCCGCCGCCGATCGCCTCTACGAGGGCACGGCGGTGTTCCGCCCAAGCTGGGCAGACCGCCAGTGTGTGCTCCACCGTGTCCTCCGGGCGATAGCCACAATGGTGACACCCGGGCGTTTTCTCCCGCCCGATTATGTGCAGGAACCTCCCGAAGCTTCCGTGTCCGGTGAGGACCTGCATCAGGCGGTAGGTGAGGACGCCATGGCGCCTTTCCAGCCACTCCTCAAAGAGGGGACGTACCGCCACTATTGTGGCGTGCCCTGCACAGGGTCGCAACAGTCGCTCTCTCAATGCCACCCTGAGATCGCACCGGAGGTCTGTCCTGTGTGATTCTCCCCGGTGTAGTGCCTCCGCGCGTCGGTTCAGGCATTTAGGCGTGAAGACGTAGCAAACAAACAAACTCACTTTCGCTTTTTTAATAAGGATGTAGAGCCTTTTCACAACTATGTGGGGATCGGCTTCCAGTCTGACTGAGTGCTGCATACCAGTATTTTACATGGAGTGACTGCCTATCTGGCCTCCACAATCCAATCAGTACTGAGTGTACCATACCCTACCTTAGCAAGCGGTTCAGAAAAAATAAAAGTTACCGACAAACTAATGGCGCTCGCAAAACTAGTCCCAATCTTCGTAAATGGTTGTATATCAAAATATCTCGACCTCGTTGTTGAGGTTGGGAAATAACTATGCTCTCGCCAGCTACAATGAGCTTGGAAAGGTCTTCCACACTCAGTGCATAAAAAAAATCATAAAGCCAGTGAACTATTTTATTGTTTACTTCGGTTCCGTTTCTTCTCTGCGTTGGGACATCCCCCTAAACAAACTTTACCTTCTTGAACACATCTCGAACAATTTTCTACTGGGTCGCATATTGCTTCGGCCTCGGTTGGATTAATAATTTTGGAAGTACTGCTAATGCTCGATACTTTAGACATTTGGTTGGGGGGCGACATCAACATCCTATTTTCTCCTGTGCTAGTTGTTGCGCCCGAGGCTATTTCACTGTTCTTGTTAGGTGGGTTGGAAGTTGTTGTAGTTTCCTTGACAGCTAGATTAGCTATGGCTTTAGCTGAATTGTTTGCAGTTAGGTCGAAGGTTTTTTCTTTTGGTTTGACAGCTATTTCGGAACTTTCATTGGGGTTTTGGGGCTGTAAATCCGGAGCTTTTGCGGATTTCTGGGTAGATACATCTAAGGGTTTTTTTACTTTTTGGGTAGATAGGTCAGATGCATTTCCGGATACGTCGATAGACGGCTTTATGTCTTCTGCGGATATCTTAACAGATCGCTCGGAGATATTTTTGGATACCTCGATAGACGGCTTTATGTCTTCTGTAGATATCTTAACAGATCGCTCGGAGATATTTTTGGATACCTCGACATACGGCTTAAAGTCATCTGTGGATATCTTAACAGATCGGTTAGGGACCTTTTGAGATATCTTATTAGATTGGGGGGTGATTGTTTCAGAAACGTCATTAACTAAATCTTTAACATATTGCGTACTGCTAAGCACCGAAGGTACCAGAGAAAAAGTTATTGAAGTATTAACAACAGGTTGTCTCTTAAAACTCAGATTTTCAACAAGTCTAAGCTCTTCAATGGATTCACCACACAATGTACTTTTAGAGCGGACAATCTGTAAAGAATATTATTTGTATTATTTTCTGAAATAATTTTTTTGTATAATCAAGTCTTTGGTATACCTACTCATAAGTTTTTTTTTTACAAGTTTGAGATAATTTGACGTCATCATATTTCTGACTATGTTAAGATCGGCTTGCAGTCTAACCGGATGGAGCCGAATAATATTTTATCTGAAGCGACAGTTTTTTTCTCCTTTGTAACCCTGTCACTACCAGTAGGTTACACGTTACCCTGGGCAAGACTAGTTGTCAAGTTTTCGGGTTTCAGATTGCTCGTACAACTAACAACACTAATGATTTTGTCAAAGATTGACGAACGATTACTGCGTACTTTTCCGGGCACAATGGTTACCTGTCCCCTGACCGACCACTATAAACATATAACGCTTTTGTTCTGATACTTTGAGTTTTGATCCATGCAGCTTATAACAGTTAGCTTGAGGTATTCAGACATTAGAAACAAACAAAAAAACTAATAAATCACCTGTGCTTGCCTTCGGCTTGTCGTACGACTTTCTGCTATCAAGACGCCGAAACGCTGCAACAACTGAAATAATAAAATACATATTTATATAAAACTAGCTGCACCCGCGGCTGCGCCCGTGTTATGTTTAAAAAGTATCCTATGTGTTGTTCCAGACTATAATCTACCTCTGTGCCTAATTTCATCAAGATCCGTTCAATGGTTTTTTCGTGAAAGAGGATCAAACATACATCTATACTCACAAACTTTCGCATTTATTATATTATTAAGATACTAAACAGTGGCTATTTTTATTATATTTCATTAGGATTGTTCCCACAATTACGTATAAATTATTTTTCCCTTTGAGGTACCGAACCCTAAAAAGAAAGTGATTTAAAAAATTTAAATAATATGTAAGTAGATCGAATATCACACATATTGATCTACGGTAATCCAAAAGAAAAAAGGACAAAATATCTGATTCCTTGATTGCTCTGTGAGTCGAGTATCAGAATCTTGCTCGTCTTTTATTAATAATATATCGATGTCAGGAAAGTATTTATAATAATTATTGTTAGGAAGCAAAGGTACTCAAACACCAGCATTTGTTCGACAGGCTCTCATTGCAAACATCGGTTGCTTACGCACTTCCCCCATATGTATTCTTCTAGAAACTCAACAACAAATTCTGTTGCATATGTATATCCAAACAGTCGCACCTACTTGTGGATTGAAGATCAGATCTGATTGATTCATATAAAATACTTTTTAAACATTTGCCTAAGTCATTAACGAACAAAATAAATAAAAGGAATCCCAAAATCGGCCCTTGAGGAACACCTGATGTCTTGGTTATATCAAATGATTGATAGCTGTTAATCACTACACGCTGCGTCCTTTTGGAAGTATACGACGAAAACCTCAAAAAGTTTCCACGTATGCCATTAAACGCGATGTATGGATGTTTGTTACTCTTTCACGTCAAAACGGCTAAACGGATATTGATGAAATTTGACACAGAGGTAGATTATTCTACCTCTGTGCCAAATTTCATCAAGATCCGTTCAGCAGTGCAGTCTGGAATAACAAATAAGATTTTTTCTTTCGTCATCATGCGGGCGAAGCCGCGGGCGCCAGCAAGTTTATACTAATTATGTGCATTGTGCAATTTACCCCTATTTATGCTGGGTATCAGAATAGTAACATGTTCAATGTCGGCATGTAGAGTTGCGACTGGGTTGATTCTAGCCGCACGTAGTCATTTGAGAATCGCCACCAGGGTTCCACCTCCTTCCTTCTTACCAGTGGCTTCACGGTCGAGGTCGCGGTCGCGGTCGCACCTACGCACAGTATAGCGATCATCAATAAATTCGTTGTCAGATTCGAAAAGAAATGCCAAAGAACATTTCCAAATAGAAGAGGCTTTCAAATTTTCTTACATTTCTTGCAATTAACAGGTCGGTAACAGATAGTTTGCTGATACATAACTGATTGATATTATGCGACCGTAAAAGTATAAACAAAGTTATAACATTTCCAAAACATTTTTAAAATCCGATTCACCCCTGACGGAAAGTATCCCGGGGCTTCACCAATGGAAAGGGAGGAGGTGTGCCCCCTTTTATAGGTCTAATTGGTTCATGCAGGACTCCTTAAGGTGCCCGGAGGCTCTTCTAGTGTGGGTGAAATTAGAGTGTTCAACAGGTTTATATTTATGCACAAAAAATCTTAAAACCCCAGCAAGAGAAAATAGCAAAAACAAGTAAACAAGTTTGATTTAATTTATCAAACTTTGGCACCTAAGGCAGGAAAACATGTTTTCACTAAACATTTTGGAACCACTTACCCTATCTGTGATGTCATGGAAGTAATCCGATGCTGTTCCTGCTGCGCTGACTCCGACTTGAGCAAGTGGTCTGCAAGTGACAAACGTTTTAGTATATCATAACTGTGTTTGGACACAGAGCACGAAGATGCTCCGGCAGGGACAGCTGCGCGTCACCGTTTATTTGTGCAATGACATGACGGCTATGAATGGCGGTCTGTGAGATATTGTAAGCGCTTTACTCATTTTTGGCGCCACAAATTCTCTAAGTACTTTTGTTTCTTGAATTTGCATTCAACTTTGATAATGACTCTCTACACATTAGGTTATAAAGCTATGCTATTATTACTGTCAGTTATGTTGACATCTTGATGTAATTAATTTAAAGTACTTGAGTCAATTAATCACCTCTACTTTTAGGCAACGACGGCCCATATAATTGGTATGAACTTTTTTTTTATTTATGCCTCTTTCCAAAGATTTTTTTTAGAAAAGCTTCTTTTACTTTTATTAAATAAAAGTAAAAGAAGCTTTTCTCTCGACATGGCCAACGCGTTCAACACCATGCCTTGGAGGTGCATCAAGGAGGCACTCCGGTACCACCGGATGCCAATGACACGCGGGGTTGCGATAGTCGCGGAGAGAATCCGGCTACTGGGTCTCGAGGTGGCATTGCACAAATCCGAGGCCATGGTCTTTCATGGCCGCGGGAATAAGCCACCGTCGGGATCCCAGCTGACGGTAGGAGGGATTCGTATCGGCGTCCTCGACAGCCGGTGGAATTTCGCCCCTCGCCGTAGGTTTTATGCCGGAGTCGTGCGGTCCATGTCCCTTTACCCCTGGTATGGGCGCGTTCTTTAGGGCGGCGCGCCACCCACGGTCGTAGCCATTAGGCTTATCCGGGGCTACCGCACGATCTCCGGCGAGGCGGCGAGCCTCCTTGCCGGATTGCCACCGTGGGATCTGGAGGCGATAGTCCTTGCGCACCTGTATAAGTGGCGCGCGCAGGCACTACACCGGGGGAAACTCCGCTACCACGGCGAATTGCCGCTTAGTGGACAGACCTCCAGTGCGATCTCATGGTGGCATGGAGAGAGCGACTGTCGCAACCCCGTGCAGGGCATGCCACAATAGTGGCGGTAAGTCCCCTCGTCCCCTTGTTGAGGAGTGGCTGGAGAGGCGCCATGGCGTCCTCACCTACCGCCTGACGCAGGTCCTCATCGGACACGGTAGTTTCGGGAGGTTCCTGCACATAATCGGGCGGGAGGAAACGCCCAGGTGTCACCATTGTGACGATCGCCCGGAGGACACGGTGTAGCACACAATGGCGGTGTGCCCAGCTTGGGCGGAGCACCGCCGTGTCCTCGTAGAGGTGATGGCCGGCCCTGGTTCAGTCCATGGTCCGAAGCGACAGGGAATGGGAAGCGGTCACCTCCTTCTGCGAAGCAGTTATGATAGCGAAGGAGATGGCCGGGCGTTTGAGGGAGAGAACCTCAAACCAACCCACCACCACGGGAGACGCCCCGGGCGTCGGGCGCCACGAGACGACTCCCGGCCACAGTAGATGCGGGCCTGTGGACAGTGAACAATGGGTAGCTCACCATCCGTCCGTCTATTGACGACATGCCGTGTCGACGGCGCGTTAGTGTTTCACGCGCGCCTCAATGAGATGTCAGCAAATAGAGGGGCCTGCCAGGGCCTCCGCCTGCCGGGGGTTGTTCGTAAGAAATACCGCGGCCCCGGAACGTAAAGGGCAATAGAAGGAACAAATCTAACCCGAGCGTAGTGGTAAATAACATTAACTCCCACATACAATCATTTAACATTTACCTATACCTATTTATTGTTTAAATAGTGAACAATATTAAGTAACCATACGATCTTTCACTTTTTCACGTCTAGGGACTTAATGTTATTTATAATTCTACATCTGCGAAATTAGCGGCTGTAGGACTTAATGTCTTTTACCATTTGATCAATTCGGGTATTCTGAATAAAAATCATTTAAAACCCAAAAATTACAAAAAATGGACTTAAGGTCCTTTAGCTTTCACCTACAGATTTGTTTTAGCCCCAATAAAGAAGTTCTTTATTATAAAGAAGTTCTTTGTTATAAAGAAGTTCTTTATTATAAAGAAGTTCTTTATTTTAAAGAAGTTCTTTATTGGGGTGCAAATACAACACATATAGTTAATATAACATACACGACATATTTTTCAATCTGCATGCAGGGGCAGATCTCGCAGGTACATCTCTCTCTCTTTCCACGTGGGCCAATTGGCACCACAAATCCACCTTTGTGACCGCTACTGGGGGCACTGACGGGGTCTTTGCGGGGGCCACTGCTGGTGCTGCTACTGGACCCACTAATGGTGCCACCGCTGGGACCGGCAGTTACGCCACAGCTGGGGCCACCACTGGGACCGCTGACTGAGGCGCTACAGATGCCGCTGCCGGGTCCAAAATAGCGACCACTGTTTGGACCGCCAATGGTGCCGCAGCTGGGGATTCTGATTGCACCAAGAGTGTCATGGGTAGTGCCGTAATTTCCAGGCCGGCAGCCGAGGGCACAATCAACTGTCCATATCTGTTGGATAGCCGATGTTTGTGTTAAAAACTGAGAGTCACATTTATTTACATCCCGCCATTATAACTTTAGTGTATAAAGTCAGACAGATATAGAAGATTTCGCGTATACCACCTTCGAAACTTCACTGCGATTCGCACAACGAAAACATAAAAATCTTGGTTTAAAGGAATCACTCCAACATAGTTGCGGAAACGCTAGATGGATAAGGACAATATTCGTATCAACATAAAATTTTAGATAAAGGTATATTTATTTTGTGGCTTTTGTGACCCGTCAAACGAGCGATTTCAGTACATTAACAAAACAAAACACGTCGACAAAGAAAAATGTATCTCTAGCTTTTCTATAAAAGTAGGACATTATTCCACGGAAACGTACTACCATACTAAAAAGTTATCAAACCCACGTCACCACGTCTTGAAAAACAACGAACGGACGGAACGGATTACAAGAAGACGAACAAACAGGCAGAGTTACGTTGTCATAGAAACTGCTAGATGCCCACAGCTTCGCTTGCGTTATGGTAAGAAATTATTCAATGAAAACGTTTCAAATATGGCCAATGTCACGTATAGTGAAAGTCGGAAACGTAGTAGTAAGTACTTCCAAATAGTACCAAAAATACACAGTTTATAGTATTACTAGCTTTTGCCCGGGGTAACACAGTTCCCCTTTCCTGATTTGCAGGTTACCTACCTGTAATTTTTGTCCTTGCGGCTTATTTAAGTATTGTAATAGCAATGCTAAGTTTTCCCCATTCTCAATATTTTTTATAAAGTCGGTTTAACCATTAAGGGGTGAAGACGTAACAAACAAACAAACTCACTTTCGCTTTAATAATATTTGTAAGGATTAGTAAAGAGGAGCATAGATTAGATTCTTACCGAGATGTATGTTACAACTATAACTATTGCTAAGATAATGTAGCGATCAACCATTTGTGTTCCGGCTGCCACCTGTAAGACAATGTTGCGGACTTAAAAGGGATATGAATAATCTAAAACCGTTCATTATTATTTGGAATAATAGTAAATGAAGGTAAAGAGGCATCCCCTGTAGACGGCGTGTCGTGTCCACGCAACAAAGCAGAGGGGCATGCCAGGGCCACTACCTGCGAGGGTGTAGGGTTGTTCGAAAGAGATACCGCGGCCTCGGAGCATAAAGGGCAAAAGAAAGAACATGGCTGGGCTTTCGTCAGTAAAAGTCTGACACTCCCCCAGCTCTGCCTATAGCGGGGGAAGTTATTTAATAGTTTCGCGCCAGTCAAAGAAAAGTTTACAGAGGCAAATTAGAATGGCAAAGGATGCCTTAGTTATCCAAGGCATCCTTCCAGCGTGCCACGTTCCAGCGTGCATCTTATTTGTGATCTTCTTCTTCAAATGAGTCAGGTCCGTAGTTCTCAAAACCATCGTGTGTATGTGCGTATATGACCAGATCTATGAACGTGGACCAAGCAAAAGAAGTATCTAGGAATCGTACTAAGTGGTGTTCTGTCAGTTCTGCCAACATTCATGTCAAAGAGTATGAAGTTTATGTGTGTAAGGATAGACTCGTACATAATGTCTACTACTGAGGTCCCTTTTTGAAGACCACCCATATCAGTCAGGGATATGAAAAATAAATTACGACCGATTCTCAGACCTACCCAATGAATCGGTCAACACGTCTTAGAGGAGTATGGCAACTAAAACTGTTACACGAGAACTTTATATGTAAGAAAGAAATATTTACTTATGTACTATATAATACGGTGTAATTGTTCTTAACGAATCTTGCAATAACGCTTATAATGAGCTTGAACGCAATTATCATACTTTCGCATAATAAGCCATATTTTATGAGGTATCTCAAAAATCTTGACTAAAATAAGCACTCAACAATGTAGGTATAAAACTCCAAATTGACTACTTACATGGTAGTGGTTTTCAGATCATATTTGTTGTAGTCATTGGATTGTATTTCTTGTCCAAACCTATTATTTATTGTAAAACATTATTATTGTTTTGAGAACACATGTTTATTTTTGACAATGCGTTTGCGTCAAAATTTTGATGTGTAAAGATAACAAAGAATGTTTTTAAAACACATCATTCTACCTTAACACCAGGGATTTCGGGTTCTTCCTCGCACCACGACCCAGGAAAACAAAACTCAAACTCAAATCATTTATTTCAATTGGACCGTTTCAAGCACTTTTGAATGTCAAAAACAAAAATATGAAGCTATCAGTCCCAAAAGGCAAAAGAAGGTAAATGGATGGGTTTTATTCAGTGAAAGTAAAAAGAATAAAAGGGGTCTTTCACAAACACATTCAAATATTACAAGTGACGAGATGAATGAAATTGAAATGATAAGAAAAAATCAATCGGTGTCTTATATCTAATATCGGTGTTTTGATTCATGATCAACGCACAGTTTTGTCACATCGGTGGATCGCTTTATCATATCGGTAGATCATTTTATCATCTCGGTGAGTAGTTTTATCACATCGGTAGATCCCGTGTCATGTCGTTAAGTTTACAAAGAAACAATGGAACATACAAAAACATACATTATATACATACATACAACTATTCATACATACATCCATATCTACATAGACTACCAAAATCATTACCACGATACCAATGGGTACTAGATTTATAAATATACTAGCTTTTGCCCGCGGCTTCGCTCGCGTTAAATTCGGGGTAACACAGTTCCCCTTGCGCCTTATTGATTTGTAATAGCAACGCTAAGTTTTCCCTTTTCTTCCCTCTTTCTCCCTCACATCCCACTTTTTTAAAATAAAAATATAATAGCCTATGTCCGTCTCCTGGTTCCCAACTATCTCTGTACCAAAAATCATCAAAATCGGTGTAGCCATTAAAGCGTGAAGAGGTAACAAACAAACAAACAAACTCACTTTCGCTTTTATAATATTAGTAAGGATCATTAAGGGAGGTCTGTTTTCGGTAATGTACGTCTATAGGCTGAGATGATGATGGTGAGGTGGAGCAATTGAACGCATTAAAGTTCTAAGTCACCCTAGTAAAAATATGGCACCTACTAACTATTTCCTTTTTACAAGCTTTTATTTAGTTTCACCTGTCCCGATGTCTGTAATCAAATCTTGCAAATTAAATTTGATCCACTTCCTGGTTTCCGATTGGGCTGGAATTTTGCATGCATGTGTAAATCAAATAACAATGCAAAGTTATTATGACAAGAAGCTGATCTAATAATGGAACCGGAAGGTGGCTAGTGGCTATAGAAACTTGGTACTTAAACGACACAACCCCATCGAGTTTGAGCTTGTATGATTTGTCTTGACGAGTATTATAATTCTAAAGGTAAACATGGAGCTATAAAAACTTGCTATGAAAAAAAAAACATTAAAAACTTGTTGATGTTCAAAGGTGGATAGATTATCATATCGTTGGATATGTATATCATTTCGGTGGATAAACTTATCATATCGGTGAACAGAAAAAATAATCGGTGCCGGTTTGTCATATCGGTGGATACTAGAATTCAAACTGAATTTTCTCCTTAGTCTTAAGTGATACGTTGATGATATTTAATTTGGGGATATTTAATATCCTAAAGATTACTAAAACCTGAAAAATTATAAATGAAAAAGTTCACCGATATGATAAAAAAATGGCATTTGTTGAAATTCACCCAAGGGTCAAATCGAATAGGGGCATGGACAATTTAATTTAGGTAGTGACTATTCGTACGAGTACTGGACGAATAAATTATATTTATTGGTACATACATTCAATTTTTATTTAGAGCGATGATTATTTGATATAATTTCACTTGGCATACTATGCAGATGGCAGAAATGGCTAGGTTAGGTTAAAACTGCGACCTCCTACGCACGAGCCGAGCGAGCGTAGCGAGCGGTGCCGCGGCAGCGGCCGGCGAGGGCCAGAAACGACTTTCATTATTAGAAAGAGAGCTTGTTTTTATTAGGTTACCCGGAACTGAACTATTTAGATTAGGATAATTACTTATTGATTAAAACATTAAAAAAAATACCATTTTTTGGTTTAAATTAAAAACAAATAGAAACTCATTTTTTTTTTAATTTGCACTCTTGTTGATGAAATAAAATTATTCGTCCGACTTCCGTATTAATAGGCTCAGCCTTTAATTTATAAACTTTTTAACCCTGCAAATGTAGGCCCAATTATTTACTGTTAAAAAGTAATGACCAATTTTTGTTAATAAAGAAAATTAATTAATTCACATTTTAATATAGTTTTTTTTTTTTATTTAAACACAGAAACCAGTTAAAACTGCTCGCACTCAGGTAGAACTTTCAGCAAATGCAGAATGATAGAGATTTGTAACCGTAAATAATGGAACCGATATTATCGGGGTTAAAGAGTTTGGAAATGACCTTATCCATGTCCCTTTTTGATTTGATTTTTACTTCCAGGGACATCAAGTAAATCAAGAAAATCAGAACGAACACTATCTATCCATTTTATTTTAAATAGACAGTAACGATGACTCATCTATTCCAGAACAAGAGGGACTTAGCAGTGGATGCGAAGCGAGTGGCGTGCGAGAAGAAATAGCGCGGGACTACGCTGCACTGCAGTCGCGGCTGAGGAGGGAATTCTCTGATCGAAGAGGGAAGCTCTATGCAGGTAACTCAAACTCAAAGCATTTATTTTAATTAGAGCATTACAGGCACTTTTGAATGTCATAAAAACAAAAAAGATGCTGCTACAGTCCCGGTCACAAGACATAGGTAATAACTTGCAAAAGTACTGTAGTTGTCCATTCCAAAGCATAGATATCTATGGAGAACAATGGGCAAGAAACTCCATAGACACTCTTTTAAATCATAATATTTTACAAAATCATGGATTCATCATTTATGTTGAGATTATACATACATGTGAGAACGATGTAGAAAAACGAGCACATTAAGAGCGTCCAGAGTAAAAGCAAAAACAAGAGTTTAATTTAGTTGAGTTAATTAATTTGTTAAGGTAAGAGATGGAAGGCCGGAGTAGACTATTAAGAGTCGGGTTGCATAATACACAGCTTACACCATAAAGCGTCAGGGTTCATTATCATCGTTTCAGCCTATGGATATCCACAGCTGGACATAGGCTTCGCGTATATTCTGCCACAGCGTGCGGTCTTGAACCACCTGCATCAGATTCACAATCGGCCTAGCCTTCTTCAAACTATTTTGTCACCGGCTGCCAATCTAACTGGATCTAACATGCCATATCTATGCCAGTATTTCAAAGAACAGCGACGGCCTTTGTGACCTTCACAACGATAAATCATTATTGTTCATTCAATTGAATGAATTCGATCAGAAAAGTGGTTTTGAGATTAGTGATTAAGTTAGACCTAATTAGGTGCAATATAAACTAGCTAATTGTATTCGCAATGATTTAAAAAAAAATATAGTACACTGTTTTCAATTATTTTCTCTGATCCTACGACACTGTCGAATCCGCAATGATCTTTATTTCTGCTGCACTAAGATCATTTTCGGGTTGCTTATAACGCAACTTTGTCAAGATGATTGTGATCCCTATTCTCGTTCTATTATGGTTACTGTTGCGTTGCTTCTGGCAGAAATAAAGTAACCGTGAAAAGACTATAGTTTGATTGTTCAAATGGATAAAGCATACCTTCAAGTAATTGCTATCATTTGTAGATCGTTGCAGTCGTTACAGATAGTCAGTGTCCCGAAAGTCTGACAACCAGTCTTACCAAGGAGAATCGTATTACCCAGTATTAACTGGGTTGTGGAGGTCATATAGGCAGCCGCTCCAATAAAAATACTGGTATTCAGCTGCATCCGAATAGACCGGAATCCAACCCAAACAAAGTTGGGAAAAGGCTAGGCATATGATGATAAACTTCTAGTAATATTCTGTTTCTTGTTCTCTATGTAGTAGGTACCTCAAATTCGCTGACTTGTCATGTCTTTCAAATATTTCAGCTACTCGTCCAGTGGCTACAGAGGAGCAGTTGTCAGCAGACTTCCGTAAGAAGCTAGCAGAGTGGCAGCTCAAGAAGGGAGTCAAGCAGCCGCTGCCTGTGCCAGCCAGGCAGGATCTTAGCGAAGATTTCCTTAGGCGATGGGGTAAGCACTTATGAAGAAACGATATACAGAAGTTGGTAAAGGGTGATATTTCATACTACTCCATCAATCAGGGATGATCAATGAACTTCGCTTAAAGGTCACATCACACTTATAAAAAACCGGCCAAGAGCGTGTCGGGCCACGCTCAGTGTAGGGTTCCGTAGTTTCCCGTCCGTCACAATAAGTGTTCCCACTTATGAGTTTAAAGGTGGAGGAGGAAATTATTTTGTACAACTTTTTGTCTTTTTTGTACAAAAACTGTTGTGTCAATCAAGTTCAAAATGATTTTCCTAGAAAGTCCTTATAAAGTTCTACTTTTCAGATTTTTTTCATATTTTCTAAACTTATGGTTCAAAAGTTAGAGGGGGGGGGGACACATTGTTTTTTACTTTTGGAGCGATTATTTCCGAAATTATAGATTATCAAAAAATGATTTTAGTAAACCCCTATTCATTTTTAAATACCTTTCCAACAATATATCACACGTTAGGGTTGAAATTAAAAAAAAAAAAACACTTCCCACTTTACATATAGGGTGGCTACCCTAATAAAACATTTTTTCCAATTTTTATTTTACCACTTTGTCGGCGTGATTGATATACATATTGGTACCAAATTTCAGCTTTCTCTGTGACCGTTAGCAAACGGTCACAGAGATTAAGCGAGGACGGACGGACGGACGGACGGACAGACAGACATGGCGAAACTATAAGGGTTCCTAGTTGACTACGGAACCCTAAAAACTGCAAGTCGGCATCACGTCACCTCATCTTTGATGCTGATCAATAGCGATGCAGAAGGATTTGACGACACGGTTAGCGCAGTGGTTGAGCGAATCACTGCTGCGCTGCGTGTTGCGGGTTCGATCCCCGCACTCAACAAATATTTGTATGGCCTACAGCTAGTTGTTCCCGGCCTGTTTATTTGTTTCAAATGTTTGTAAACGAACCCACGATACCATGACACAGGAGCAATTCCTATCAAACACACAACAAAAACACGTTGCCCTAACATGTTTTAAGAAAAAAAAAAAACTTGAATGACTCGATTTATGGCAATCTGTGCAGGGCTTTGACCTTCAATTGCAATCCAAGAAAGCATCACTACATAGTATAAAACAAAGTCGCTGTCGCTGTCTGTCTGTTGCTATGTTGTATGTATGCTTAAATCTTTAAAACTACGCAACGGATGTTGATGCGGTTTTTTTAATAGGTAGAGTGATTCAAGAGGAACGTTTATATGTATAATACGCTATGACTCTTAGGAGGTGAGCAGCGGGTGAAACCGCTGGGCGGGTCGCTAGTTCATTCATCATTTTGTCATGTTGACTAATTGCAGATGAGTGGAAACGTATGAAAGAAACAAATTCAGTGCCAGCTTGGGAGGAGGAAGCAAAACGCGATGAAGTTCTTGTACAAACTTCTACTGGACTCTTCAAATTTCAAGGTATGTTATCATCATCTAGGCTTTTCCAAACTTGGTTAGGGTCGCCATCCAGTCAAACCGAAAATAACTTAATACGAATATTTTACATGTAGCTACTGAAACAAAAACTAGAGTGTTTTAATTGTGTCTGCCAAAGATAGTTTGGCCAATTTAAATGGCAACAAACATGAACTTCGAACTTCACGATGAACTACAACACCAAAAATAAAATAAGTACAAAAAAAGTTCTCTTTGTTTGCACTTATCATCTAGAAAATGATTGGGTTTTAATGACTTTGTCTGCTTCATAACGTTCCAGGAATATCCCGATCTTTCACCCGCAAGCTCCACGAATGGGAGAAGTCCCGCGGTATCGCCCCTGAAGCCTCCACATCAGCTCTCCTCCGTGCAGCACGAGCTCGGAACAGCAAGGTTCCTCAGGCTCCTCTCACCAGGACCCAGTCTGATGGCAGCGTAGCTCCATCAGCTGCCGGGTCTAGCAGCAGACTCCATGCATCCAGTCTCAGTGTCAATGATGCCGATGATTTCGATTCGGAGTACGATAGAGAGGAACATTCTGTAAGTATGAGGCGCCAATCCTCATCATCTGCCTAGCCTTTTCCCAACTATCTTGGGGTCGGCTTCCAGTCTAACCGGATGCAGCTGAATTTCAGAATTTTACATGGAGCGACTGCCTATCTGACCTCCACAACCCAGTTAATACTGGACGATACCCCTTGGTAAGACTGGTTGTCAGACTTTCGGAACACTGACTACCTGTAACGACTGTCAAAGATCTACAAATGACAGCCGGGACCAACAGCTTAACGTGCTTTCCGAGGCACGGAGGAAACTCGGTATGTAACGGGTGGTCACCCATCCACAGACCAACCTAGGCAAGCGCGGCTTAACCTAAAGATCGACCCGAGCGGCTACTATTTATTTAGCCACGAGCTCCTCCAATCCTACTATAATATAATAATGATAATATCCAAAATGCGAATGTTTTTGAGGATGGATGTATGGATGTCTGTTACTCTTTCACGTCAAAACGGCTGAACGGATCTTAATGAAATTTGAGGCAGAGTTAGATTATAGCCTGGAATAACACATAGGATATTTTTTTATCATCACGAGGGCGAAGCTGCGGGCGCCAGTTCAGTTCTAAAATCATTATTAAGAGAACCAAGAAATACTTGTATGTATGTTGGTAAAATTGATATTATTTTTTTGTAATTAGATATAATACATTTGACCCTTCTTGAGGAGCTCGTGGCTAAATAATAGCAGCCGCTCAGGTCGATCTTTAGGTTAAGCTGCGCTTGCCTAGGTTGGCCTGTACGTTAAGCTGTAGGTCCCGGCTGTCATTTGTAGATCTTTGACAGTCGTTACAGATAGTCAGTGTCCCGAAAGTCTGACAACCAGTCTTACCAAGAGATATCGTATTACCCAGTACTAACTGGGTTATGGAGGTCAGATAGGCAGTCGCTCCATGTAAAATACTGGTATTCAGCTGCATTCGGTTAGACTGGAAGCCGACCCCAACATAGTTGGGAAAAGGCTAGGCAGATGATGATGACATTTGACCCTTCCTATCCATTTCACTTGATCTCGTCCCTGGGTTTAATGCATTTGCCCCAAAGAGTCACTCACACAACTATTCAATATAATCCTTACTAATATTATAAAAGCGAAAGTGAGTTTGTTTGTTTGTTTGTTTGTTTGTTACCTCTTCACGCTTTAATGGCTAAACCGATTTTGATGAATTTTGGTACAGAGATAGTTGGGAACCAGGAGACGGACATAGGCTAACTTTTATTAAAAAAAAGTGGGATATGAGGGAGAACGAGGGAAGAAAAGAGAAAACTTAGCGTTGCTATTACAAATCCATCAGGCGCAAGAGCAAAAACTGCAGGTCTGTTTGGTGTGTTATACCGAATTTAACGCGAGCGAAGCCGCGGGCGAAAGCTAGTATGTTCATAATTGTGTATTTATTTTCAAACTTTGTACGGTTCCAACACTGATATCGACAAACTTAACTTGGCACTTACTTGATCGAACCGGTAATAAGCTAATAGCTATAAAAATGAACAACTGACAAATCACAGGTCTTCTTCTTTATCGTGTGATTAGGCTCCTAACCTGATGACAAAGATGACAAAGTTTTTGTGCCGCTCATAGGTCTCTGATTTAGCTAAATATCCAGAAATTACAGGTCTAAGATAGAGACAGAAACCCGCTTTAGCCAAAACGGTTATGAATCTCCGTTTACCTTTACCCTACTACCAATAACAAAAGCCATCTCAAATTTTCTTCATCACATTCACAGCTTGATGGCATCGATGACTGCGACGGTCCACAGAGCCGCGGGGCTGTTCTTGTGGAGGTCGAGGCAGAAGAGGTCTGCACAGCAGCCCCATTGATGGCTGTATCCCCTCGCCATACCCCTCAGAAGCCAGTGTATACTTATGGGCAAGCTGAAGCCAGGCTGCTGTGTGAAACTAGCTCGGCAGTCACAGGGACAGCAGTGCTACAGCCTAATGGGGCTGGTAAGCTGGTTATTTTATATCTTACTAACGTATAATAATAATAATAAAGTCATTTTATTTCAGATCTTCACTTTCGTTTTTTACATTACAGTATTTTGTTGGTAAATATATGCTTACAAACTAAATTAACAAATAAAAGATTACTTATAATTATGTTGTATGATATGAACTGATTTGGTAAAGTATAAAAAAAAAATATATCTTGGGACAACTCACACACGGCTATCTGATCCCAAGCTAAGCAGAGCTTGTGTTATGGTAACCAGACAACTGATATACATACTTATATAATTTATAAATACATACATATCATAGATAAATCACACCCAGACACAGAACAAACAATCATGCACATCACACAAAGTTTGTCCTGGGTGGGAATCGAACCCACGACCTCCGGCTCAGCAGTCAGGGCCACTAACCACTAGACCAACAGGCCCGTCAAATTTGGTAAAGGCTTCCTCCATCCTTTACTTTACTTACTAACGTATACACTCTAGTAAATATAACGCCTGGTAATCCTTAAAGGCAGAGGTGTACCTTCGTATAATATCTATGGCAACATTTCACCAGTTATGTATTAAGGAAGAGCCAATCACCATCAGCCACTTTCCGAGCATAAAATCAGACCATAAACTGAGACAATCTTGACAGAAAACCGCAACGACTGTTTACCCAACATTAGAATAAAAAAAAAACATTTTTCACAGTGGTCCTTTCCGATGCTCGCAACGTGAAGTCCAAAGAGTCTTCAGGAGCACGACCGAAGATTCGTGAACAGGTAACACACATATTCTTCACAATCTGAGAAATTCAGTCTAAATCCTTCATAAGTAAATAACATTACAGAACAAACACACAGAGAAGACTAGAAGAAAGATCATGAGGCAACCGAGCATTGAAGAAGATGCCATGTTTATAAGAAAAACAATAGAAGAAATAGAGAGGGGAAGTTCTAGTCGTTTCAGAGATAGAGAAGCTACTGATAACGAAACTCGTCACAAAAGTCCTGAAAGGGAACTACCAACCATACCACAAAGAGAAGAAAATAGAGATTATAGCCCAAAACTTAACAAAAATGATAAAGAAAGAAATGTTGATAAAGATAGGGATAGTTTTGAAGAATCAAAAGATGATAGTAAGAAAAAAGATGCAGAGAAGACAAATGGTAAAAAGAAATCTAAGTCAAGAGCTAGGTTAGAGCGAGAGCAGTCGAAGCCTTCAGAAAGTGATACGGAGCCTGAAGTTGATACAGTCACAGTCGAAATACCGAGAAGAAGAAAGAGACCACGACGTGCGTCCGAAAAACCACGAACACCGCCCACGTCACTACATTCAGATTCAGAGGGAGAAGTAAGTACACGCTACAAACATATTATTGACACTCTTTTTCTTGCCTTTTCGTCTAATATTGCTTGATCCATATTGGATATTTTATGACTTTAGCCCAAATTATAATGCCTTATTGATGAAAGCATTATTCAAAACTTACATGTGTAATCTTTCACAATACGCACGATAATAATAATTTCATCCAGAAGTTATGATGACAAATAACTACCGGAGATTTATTGTGAAGGACGGCACGGTTGACATTTGTCGGGCATGCCACCGTCCGGGTGAATCAATTCGACACATTATCTCCAGTTGTTCTCGTCTAGCTAACGGAGAGTACTTGCATAGAGACAACCTTGTAGCCAGGATTATCCATCAGCAACTTACTCTAAAATATAACCTTGTAGAATCGGAAGTGCCGTACTACAGGTATGAGCCCAACCCAGTTCTCGAACATGGCAATATCACATTGTACTGGGATCGACCCATCATCACTGACAGCCTGATATAGTGGTGGTGGATCGATCAGAGCGGCGCGCAATGATTGTTGACATAACAGCCCCGCATGATGAGAACCTCGTGAAAGCCGAGAAAGATAAGCAAATCAAGTATATTGACTTTTTTTTTTAAAAAAAAAAACGTCAAAAACATCAAACGACTTGGCTCGCGGGGTTGTCGATATATGGGATGTGGACTCAGCGATCATTGTGCCGATAGTCATATCTGCCAATGGCTTAATTGCCAAGAGCCTAGACTAATACCTGAGGAGGCTCTCGTTAGGCAGCTGGATCAAGGGCTTGATACAGAAAGCGGTACTCCTGGACACGGCTCGTATTGTTAGGAGGTTCCTTTCTCTGGAGCCCTGACCGCCGGTAGCTTGGACCCTGTTCCCGATACCGGTGGGCTACTATTTTTATATGTTTTTGATAAGAAATATGTAAAAATATAAAAAATATGTATGTAAATAAATAAATGACAAGAGTATTTCATCTATATTGTCGATCTTATCCTTTTCCTTAGACAAGATTCAGGTCAAGAGTGAGCAAAAAAATCCACTGATTAAGCGGATTTGACATGGAAAGGATGTCATATTTTTTGTTATTATATTGTGTGCACTTGAGGCGTGCATCAAATAAATATAGTTTCGTCCTTATTTAACACAACCAACAAAATTGTACTAATATTACACCTACATTTTACCTGTTATGTCTTTATTTCTTCTAAATCCATTTGTAAAATAATGACCGTATAATTTCCAGATATTCGTCCTCAAGCTAAAGGCACCAGAACAACGCGATCACTCGCCAGAAGTTATAGTCAAAACTACTCGCAAGATCTTCTCGCCAGTAGTACGCAGTGGTGAATCAGTACCCAGAGCCGTAATACCAGTCAACGTTGAAGATTTAGCTGAAGTCAGAACCTCAGACCACAGCCACCGAAGCGAAGGGAAAAAGAAAGACGCCAAATCTGAAAAAGGAAAGCAGGAGAAGAGTACTCGTTCTAAGAGTTCTGGTGATCTTCAAGAGGCTGAGGAGTTGAAGAAGAGGACCAGGCCTCCTTTGCCATCTTCGCCATCGTCACAGAGAAAGCCTCAGCCACCTAAAGAAACTGCACCGTCCATTCGGATTATGATACAGCGTTATAATAAGAAGATAAATGAAGAAGGTAAGTGACACAATAATGTTGCTATTATTGATACTTTTAGCCGTTGTCATGAATTTATTTCGTTTTCCATGAAAAAAACTGTTATTTAGCTAACCTCAATCAAACCTTGAGAGCTTAAATGCTATCTGGGTTCTATAATAGGTATATTATTTTTTTATACGTTGACGAGTAGATTTTTCCTCATTGAACTCTACATACAACGCACAAACATTACACGTTAGTATGCAAAGGACAAGGTGTTATTAAAATACTAGTTTTAAGATAAACAGAGAAACAAGTTTGCAGTTAACTCGTTTATGGCATTTGGTGGTAGTTATCATAATCACAGTCAGTCTCTTACATCGATTGCTAGTGTTAGGAGAAAACATGCTCAAAAGTAAATATCTTTTTGTTTATAGTACCTAACGATATAATTGTAACCTTCATCAGCCTCATAGAAGTCAGATTGTCAGATCTCTAGAATCATCTTGTCATCGAACAATCTTCAATCAAACATCGATTGGCATATCTTCATATTATGTCTGTGTTTTTTTCCAAATTATTTTTGAGACTGCTTCCAGACTTACCGGTTGTAGTGATTTATAGACTACACAGGTATTGACAAATCGATTTCACTAAAATAATGATAATAAAATGATTTCAGGTCACACATCTGGAGCCAGCAGTGGTGCCTCTTCACCAGCTTGGCGATCTCCGTCCACTGAGCGTCGAAGACCTCCCGATATGCCTGTTGGTGTTAACATCAGGTAATTATGACTTTTTATAAGTTTTAACTTCATTATGTCATACTTTTTTGCAACAGTGATGTATGATGCATATTTTCCGTAATACATAATATAATAATAACCTGTTTTTGTTGTTTGTCTAATCTCCAACTTCTGCTTATAAAAATATGGTACGCTATTTCCACACAGGATATCCTCCAATGGAACTCCACAAAAATAAATAATGCAACAAAATAATAATCATAGTTATTTTCCATTTCCAGAAATAACCCATTCCTCGAAAGAGAAGTACAAAAGTCAGCAAGTGCCTGCCAACTGTCAAGACGTGATGCTTCATCAGCGGAGAAGCGCCTGACGCCAGCACCTACAACTGGGCTGGACGGTGTGCTAAAGTCTCACAGCGCAAATGCTCTGCACCCAGAAAAATCAACAGTTGAAGCTTCCAAACAAAAAAAAATTGAGGACAGTCAGGAGACTATAATACCGACTACTACAGCTAGCACAGATACTATAGTGCCAGATTTGACCAGGAACCTTCCAGAATCATCTTCCAAGACGGAATCACTTCCTGCTCTAAGACATGTGTCTGATGTCACAGTACCCACATTCAGTAGTTTCATGTCTGGACAACCAGGGTTATTTGGACGTTCGATATCAACCGTGGAGACACCCACAACATACGTGGACTATGAAGCCTCGGCAGCAACGTTGTCAGAGAGGGCGACAAAGCTTCGAGCTGCGAGGGAGAGGTTCTTGTCTTCGACGGTGCCTATGAGGAGGGAGGGTACTAGTTCAGCCAGCGATTTGAGACCTGGAGACAGGTAGGTAATTCTTCTATTTTTCATGGCAAACCAAGTCATTAACTCATCTGCCGAAATCTTTTTGTTCAAGGTTCTGTACCTAAAAAAGAAAACGGTAGCCTCATCACATCACTTTGTTGTCCGTCTCTATCGGAAACGCGTCGAGGTTTTGAGTCAAAGTTAAAACATATATTCAAGTTTGTGCTCGGGATTGCTAGCTGTGAAAAGATCAACCCTCTAAGATGGCGTTTATATCGCAAGTTTGTACGAAAACCTCGGAGTCCTCTCTTAAACTGGGCCGGTTTTTTAACATTTTGTGGTGACTTAGATTATTTCGTGAACATTGTGTTGGTGAGGAGGATTTTATCTTACGATTCATTTCCGTTACAAATAGCCTTGTTCCACCTAGTACTGAGTAGTTTTGTGCCATGATAATCTGCGGAAGTGTCTTAACCATAATCTTCCACATAATTAATTATTATTTTCACCAGTGTATATTTCATTTATAAAAAAAACTAGCTTTTGCCCGCGGCTTCACTCGCGTTAAATTCGGGGTAACACAGTTTACCCTTTCCTGATTTTCAGGTACCTGCTACCTGTAGTTTTTGCCCTTGCGCCTTATTTATTGTAATAGGAAATCTAAGTTTTCCCTTTCCTCCCTCTTTCACCCTGATTTCCCACTTAAAAAAAAATTGCCTATGTCCGTCTCCAGGGTCTCAACTATCTCTATGCCAAAATTAGGCGTGAAGACGTAACAAACAAACAAACTCACTTTCGCTTTTGTAAGGATATGTTTTCCCTTTCAGGTCAAGTAGAATAAGTTGCGAGAGTGACGTGGCAGAATCACAAGAGTCCAGCTCTCAAGAGGCTGCGGTGTTGGGCAGGAGTGCGTCCACGGGCATGGTCAACGTGGACAGAGAGGCTTGGCAGAGGGTGGCTGAAGGTAGGCTACTGAATAATTGGCAAACATTATCTTAGAACTTGACCAGACTGATGGATGAACTGTGTGAAGGATGATCTTTATTTTGTTTCTTGACATTCAAATGTAATGGTCTAATTAAAATTAATGATTTGACTTTGACTATATGGCAAAAAGGAAGTGTCTGATGAGATGCCCGATGAAAATAATAAAAAAAAAAAAACGTTCATTAGACTCAACAAGTTCTCTTACATTACTAAGTAGTGATAGGATCCTCCTTTTAAGCTGAAAAAGCCTGTATTAGGAGACTCCGCTCTTCCATCCATTGTTGGTATCCTTACTAACATTATAAAAGCGAAAGTGAGTTTGTTTGTTACCTCTTCACGCTAATTAAAAAAAGTGGGATGTGAGGGAGAAAGAGGGAAGAAAAGGCAAAACTTAGCGTTGCTATTACAAATCAATAAGGCGCATTGGGAACTGTGTTACCCCGAATTTAACGCGAGCGAAGCCACGGGCAAAAGCTAGTTAACTATAAACTTGTTTAACAATAAAACAAAAAATAAAAAAACTAGTCTACGAAAACTAAAGTATGGTTGACTCGTTTTGCATCCGTAAGCAAAACGACTCGTTTTTGTTTATTGGAACGGGGCTTAAGTTAAGCTAAAGTGCTTCCAGAGTTCAAAATGTGTGTACATGATGTATTCACAGTATTGTTTGTATGTGTGTGTTATGTGTATATATTGGATTAGGATTTAAATAGCGACCCGATTTTTGATAAATATCAAGTAACTGTACCACTGCTGGGTAAAGACCTCTTCACAAACAGAGAAGGCAACAGAATTGATAACCACGCTTGCTTAACACGAGTTGGCGATTTCAGACTTATATCCTTACTAATATTATAAAAGCGAAAGTGAGTTTGTTTGTTTGTAACGTCTTCACGCCTTAATGGCTAGACCGATTTAGATGAATTTTGGTACAGGGACCCTGGAGACGGAAATAGGCTAACTTTTTAAAAAAAGTGAGAAATGAGGGAGAAAGAGGTAAGAAAAGGGAAAACTTAGCTTTGCTATTACAAATCAATAAGGCGCAAGGGCAAAAACTACAGGTAGCAGATACCTGCAAATCAGGAAATGAGAACTGTGTTACCCCGAATTTAACGCAAGCTAAGCCGCGAGCAAAAGCTAGTTAATTATAAGTCCCGGTTTCCTCACGGTGTTTTCCTTCACCGATGTCTGTGATGTCCAAGATAAACTAAGGAAGTACCTACATATGAATGTGAATATAATATGAATTGAAAAGTCACATTAGTACTTGCGTCCTGAATTGAACCCACAACCTCACACATGAGAGGCGAGGTTTTAATCTCTTGGCCACTACATAACGACGACTGCAGCTGCTCTTTTTAAAAAATAAAACAACTTTGCCCCACACTAGGAATTTCTCCTGTATCGTGGGTGTGTGTACAAACATTTAAACTCACATACAGAAACAGCCAGACAACTGTGAAACAACTATCTGTAGGCCATATAAATATACTAGCTTTTGCCCGCGGCTTCGCTCGCGTTAATTTCGGGGTAACACAGTTCCCCTTGCGCCTTATTGATTTGTAATAGCAACGCTAAGTTTTCCCTTTTCTTCCCTCTTTCTCCCTCACATCCCACTTTAAAAAAAAAAAAAATAGCCTATGTCCGTCTTCTGGTTCCCAACCATCTCTGTACCAAAATTCATCAAAATCGGTTTAGCGTGAAGAGGTAACAAACAAACTCACTTTCGCTTTTATATATTAGTAAGGATGTTCCGTGCGGAGATCGAAGTCTCACCCCCTGTGCGGAAACCGTGTCGCCTAACCATCTTTGCTAATGTCATCTATCTAACCAACAGGTTCCCGACGTGAAGGTCGAACCCGCTCCCGTTTCAGCCTGGCGCGGCTGGCTGCCAAGCTGCGTCGACGCGACGATGGCGGTGCGGTGTCCCGCCTCTGTCGCCAGAGCCTACTCGTGCAGCTCATCAATAAACACTAAATATAATATAATTTAATTATACTCCACTCATTGTATCTAGTGTTTTATTTCTTGGGAACTATTGAAGACATTTTAGACAACGACAAATATATTCATTCGCGGACAATGGTGTGTACATACACAAAAGTTCCGAACATATCCTCGGCTGCGAAAATTTACAACTTATGTCCCCGTAAGTTAATACTCTGGTATTGACTTACTTATTCAATACTCTGGTATTGACTTAACCAAAGGAAAATAAGTATTGACTTAATGTCCTTACTAATATTATAAAAGCGGAAGTGAGTTTGTTTGTTACGTCTTCACGCCTAAATGGCTAAACCGATTTTGATGAATTTTAGTATAGAGATAGTTGGGAGTTAATTTTGTTTATTAAAAGTGAGAAATGAGGGAGAACGAGGGAAGAAAAGGAAAAACTTAGCTTTACTATTACAATCCAAAAGGCGCAAGGTCAAAAACTACAGGTAGCAGGTACCTGAAACTGTTATACCCCAAATTTAACGCGAGCGAAGCCACAGGCAAAAGCTAGAGGTATAATAAATCATTATGCTATCTCAGAGAAGAACATTACTGTCAGACTAATCAGTCAATTGACACTAGATGGCACTAGCGAAACAAGTCGCAGACTTCCGAAGTTAAGTTATTTTCCACTTTAAGTGTTGTTTTTGGAAATCCCTTTTTTATTTTTTGGAAAACCTGGATTACCTACTTTTCATTTATTTTAACTTTATAGTGAGTTATTATAAACTATATTACCTACACTGGAGACCTAAAATGGCCGTTTTAGCAGAATTATTATAATAGAACAATTATAAGAACAACGTTTTAATATTATGACCTTTTTGTGGTATTGCAACGCAACGCAATCCATTTATTTCAATTAGACCATAACTCACAAGCAATAATATCTTGTGAAAGTACAGTATGAAAGTAATTAAAATAATTAATTTGGTACAATCAAAAAGATAAGTGGTGTAAGAAAACTAAGGATGGATGTAAGGGTAAAAAGTAAATAAATGAAACAATAACCATACTTTATTTTCAAATTTAATATCGTTTCGTACAATACCGTGTTAACAGTCCGACGTCCGCATTCAATAGTTCGGTAACAATAATTACCATATCAAAAGGTGGATTCTCGAACTAATAGCATTTATTATAAAAAACACTACATTTTAGTTATTTATTAGTAATAATAAGACTCAAAAGAACACTTATAAACAATATTAATGGGTAATTTGGTTGAGGTAGATTCAGTTATATTTTTAAATAACATTTTTTTTTGTTTGTGGGCACATGATTTAGGCAACAATCGCGAGTGTATTTTCCGTTCTTTTTTTTAAACTTTTCGCGCCATTTTCTTGGTACGTTTAGTTTGACAAAAATACTTTTTTCATAGGCGTATGTGCTATTTTAATGACCCAAAATATTTTTTTTTCTTCACATTCGTATGTAGGTAATTCTATAATATTTATTAATCTTAAAACAAAATACAAACCAAAAGAATAATAATTTATTTATCATGTCCCCACATAATAATTTGAATAATTCCTTATTTTACAGTGTTTTCAAACGAAAATTTGGGATATTTTA
The DNA here is from genome assembly GCA_905475445.1 of Ochropleura plecta. NCBI lineage: Eukaryota > Metazoa > Arthropoda > Insecta > Lepidoptera > Noctuidae > Ochropleura > Ochropleura plecta. The sequence goes on along the minus strand of FR997733.1, from coordinate 1,531,136 downwards.
ATAAAAGCAAGAAGAATTTAGAATGAATTTAATTAAACTACATTTATCTTAAAACCAAAATGAAAAGTTTTTTTTTTTCTTTAACGCAAAATTATATCGGAAAATGTTATAATTTTATAATAAAAGTGATTAAACTATCCCAATTTCTCGGTACATACAAAATATTTGACTTAAAATCACGGCTTGTGGCTATCATCAATAGGTCCTTATATCGAAATTGAGCCACCACAATGGTCTTTATATTTTAAACTTGTATAATATTAATAATTATACAACAACACCCTAAAATTATCTCATGTAGAAATGCTATTGGAGCTTTGCAACGATTTTTGAAAATTATTGTTTTACTTCTGCCTTGCCCTGCCAACGATATACAGGTTGATTATACGAGTCGCGATTCCTTTGAATGAAACAAGACGAACAAAATAAACAATTAAAATAGAAAAACGCGTATTTCTTAATTACGATTTTTTTTAAATTCTTATTTTAGCCGATTAAAATTGTTTTTTATCCTTATCTATTAGAACATTTTCCAATGTGTACGAGAAAAAACATACAATTATAACAAACATACAAAATCCTAATAATACTTATATCGCTGGCAAGGCAAATGCGGTCTACCATTGCTTCTCGCACAAAAGTCGCTCTAAAAGTCAGAAGCGAGAAGTTGGTGAAATACAAATTCAAGAAGCAGAAAGTAATTATCATAAAAGCGGGCATTACAATTAAAAAATCTAGGCCATTTAATGTGGGAAGAAACCCATAGAAAAAAAAAGAAAATTACTACAGAGGTTGGACCCTGATTTTTGAAAACTTTAAAATATTAAAAATATCAATGGAGAAAAATTAGGTTTCTTATATAATTCCTTAAATTTTCTTTTCGTCGCAAAGGTAACCAATAACATACAATCTGTCAAAAAGGGAACAAAATAAAATCAAGCCAAACTCACAATACAAACTTAAAACCAACTCGTGTTAGATTTCGAACTATATTTAATTTATACTTTTTTTATATATTTTGGACGCTTTCACTAAGTACATGCTACTAAATCAACGTCACACTAAACTGAGTCTCTCTTTGTTTTTTTATTTAGTCAATTCTCAATGAAAACATACGTTTTCCGGAAAAAGATCTTCATTACGAAAAAAACAGTTTTTTTCCGCTTTCCAAAAAAGTAGTTAGGTCATTTATTTTTGCCCCAATCGTTATTTCCTAAAAAACTTTACACACATCAATTTAAACGTAAAGTTTTTATCGAAAAACGTACGAAACATTAGAACGGAGTTTTTTGTTTTAACCAACTTATGCAAATAAGTATATACAACAAATATAACTATTCTATTGCTTTACAGTTTCAGGTGTATCACGATATTAGGTACGAACCTGTAACATTGGCTTCCAGTGTAACTTGTGAAGATTCTGTACATTATGCCCATTTCAGCAATATTAAAAAAATACTATTGCTTATATTTTCGCGGTACCTATGTTGTGATCAATCGATCGATCAAAGAAATTTATTGTTAAACAAATTGACACCATTTTATAGCTGTCACAAAACTACTGTTATGAATTAAAATTTGTGGTAGACTAGCTTATTAATGAATTTCCTTGACTGTACGTCGAATACTGCTGAAAGAACATCATGTATAATCCACAGATCTTTATTCAAAGTTAAAACTATAGAAACAAAAAAATCTTACTGTGTTTTAACAACGTGGCTAATTAATAACATATTATTGCTTATTAGTGAATTCTATAATTAATATTTTGTAACAAATTGGTCAGCTGTATAGCTTAGTTCTTCCAAAACGTACCAACTCACATTTTTTTCCCATTTACCGAAGTAATTATACTGATCCAAAATCATACAAAGCATACTTTTAATTAAGTATTTTCTAAACTTACATTTTGTCTGTATACGGGATTCATTTACTGTATAGTAATATACCACATTTAGAATATTGATTATTCTGTCGTTTTTTTAACTCGAAGAGATTGTCATTTTGGCAGAACTAAGTCCTTGCAGTTCGCAAATCTACTTAATTAGTAAATTTAACGTTACGTTTGTATATAGTTTAAATAATATAATAATTATACAATAAAAAAAAACAAGAAAAACTTTATTTACAACATAAAATCTGTTTGGTAAGTATGAAACTATTGCAGTCAATATGGAATGTGCGTGAGTAGAAATAATGTATCTATTGTAATAAATAAAGTGGAATGGTATACCCGCTTTGATATTGTAAAAAAACTTGTGAACACTGATAATGGAGTAACGTGAAAAATGAGAATCTTTGCCAGATAGGGGATGGCTAGTTGCGTATTTTGTCCTGAATGCCTTACCGCGTTTAAAGAAGCAAAAACTTCAAATGAAAATGAGAATCTTTAAACCATCCCCATTTGCAGTTTACAATTAATTATATTGCGAAATGAGATTCAAAATTATCATCAGAGGCACAACATCAGGCTTTTAATTTTAGTTTCTTTTTTTTTCACTCCAAGGACGGACAAGCCAATGTATAAACGTTAAAATAACTGTATAGAAACAACATTTAAAATCATTATTATTAGCATTATGGGAACAACTATTGTAGTAAACCTTAATCTATTTTATTCATCTGTTTGGTCCATTTTTTTGTAAAAATATGTTATTTTTTTTAATTATATATTTACTTACTTAGATATTTTCTGCGGAATTAAATAAGTTCTAAAAAGCGGTTGGGGAGTTGCGGTCCGCATCATTAAAAGAAATTGTGTTTTAACAAAAAAAATGGACCAAAAAAACGAATATACAACGTATTTTATAAATGCATGCACTACGTGTTTTATAAATAAGTTACAAAAAAACATTGTACATCATTCAGGTATCTGTTATTGCGTCGACGTTTAAATTGTTTTGGTTTCACAATACAATAATGAATAATAATAGAAAAATAATAAATCCAACAGTTTTCAGTAATACAGACAAAGTGGTTAAATTATTTCTTAACACAACCGCGAGTGAACTTGAAAATCCGTAATAATTCAATAAAAAATAATAAAAATAAGTTACATTAAAATTGTTAACTAGACAATAATCCTATGGTAGAAATTAATAATTCTTATATTACAACTACGGTACTTTTTGAACATTCAAAGTATTTTCTTTAAGTTGTATAAAATCAAATGCGTTAATGTTATATTTTTTTGATTTAAGAGTAGCAAATACTATTTCTCATATTTTAAATTTATAATTCTTAAAAATGCAACCATTATTTCTTTACAAAAATTGTTATCCTTCATAAAATTTTATTCTTTGCGAAACAGTATCTACCTATTATCTCTTCTCAAATTTTAAGAAAAATATGTTTGGTGTTATAGTTATAAAAAGTCGTTAATTTATTATTATTTTACATTACAGAAAACATTGAAATCGTTATTTTTTTTATTAAAATAGTCACCGAAGCGTTTGTAATTATAAATGTAATATTATTCTCGAATATTTTATACAACTTACATTTAAAAATGAAATAGGCGATTAAATAAATCGTGTATTTATACATTTTTGGCTGTAATGGTCCTTTAAGACTACTGTACTTTTAAACAGAAGCAAGTAATAAAGATGATCCGCAAAAAAGACAACAGCGAAATTCTGAAACGCGATGTAGCAATACTGGGATGAAATAAAAATAATAAAATTAACTGTGTAATATGTTAGAAAAAAAAAACTAAGAAAACCAGCGCACTAGCGTCGAGCCCTTGAAAAATTATAAAGTAATGCACATTTCTTTTTTGCTAAAACTAACGGAAAAAACAGCGCTAATTTTTGCAACTAGTCAGAATTGAAGTTAAGACCCTGTGACAAAACCTAGCGTCAAAGATAAAATTCTAGATTTTTAAAGATCTAACACTACACCTAAGTCTAGCTAACTTAGTGTAATTGAATTTTTTCAGGTACATAGTCGGCGTTTTTTCCTTTTCAATTTAATTTTAAACTGAGTTTTTATTTTATATTATTTACAATGGCGACCGGGAGTCCTAACTAGTCGAAAAATTATTACAATTAGATGCTGAAATGTAACTTTAATAAAATATTTAAGAGAAAATATATACAGTGAAAACTTTTATACGATTTATTTTTTTATTATTATTTTTTTGACCTTTGATTCCTCGGCCGCCAAACCTTACAGTATAATAAATTGTACCTAGGTGCTTTTAACTCAAGATATAAATAGGTACGTTATATATATTTTATACTCGAAGATAGGCGTCTGATTTTAGTGCTATAAAACATAACAAAATCAGTCATGATTTTTTTGTACAAATAGAAACCAAAAATGCGATATTTAAAGTATGCCGTAAACTGTTTCTATCAGGTTTTGGTGCTGGTCGATATTATTATTATTTAGAGGAATTAAAAATAAATGCAATTTTGTTTTGAAAAGAAAAACAATAAGAATCATACATATTAAAACTTCAACTGATTATAATATGGTACGAAGTCTATAAGTATTTAATACAAAAAAAAACAATAATAATTTCGATCAAACACCATTAACCTTGTAATATCAATCTTAAATTAAGAACTGGGAGAATAAAAAAAAACATTACGAATTATCAGTGAAATACTTACTGTCCTAACAATAAATAAATTTAAAAAAAACACGACTAAAACTATCCAGTAAGTGCCATTTAACCACATCGATGGGTTAACGTTGAAAACTTAATCGTCACTCGTATCAATATTAAAATTTTCCAATAACATCTAAAATAAGCTTAAAACGAATAAAATGAGGTAGATATAAATTGTGATATGGAATAATGGTCAGCGAACATTAGATTTGTAATGTTGGCTGCGCTAAAATATGCTTAGCTTTCGTCACAACAGATTCGGCTACGTCAGTCTTATATTGATCAAAACTAAGAACACAATTTTTGCTACGACCTGTCAAAATGTATCAACGCACATCAACATTTTTACCCTTAACCGAAATAATTGATTAAGATTTTGAATGTTTGTGCTGATTAATTTTAAATCTGTTTTAAATGTTGTTTATTCGTCATGTATATGTTTTAAAGGACTGATTTTACTGGACATTAATGTAGCTATTTTGAATTTAATTAAGTTTTATGAATTTTACTGAGTTTACGGTTGTTGCGAAAATTCGGTTCAAGAAAAGCAATTAATAATAATTCTATTAAAACTGAATGCGAATTACTGACAAGAATTAATGGAGCATTAATCTTCAGTAATAAAGTATGTGAGAATAGGTAAATGAATGATTAATTTTTATTCTGTATTACTAAAAACTAGGTACCTACTGTGTAAGGAATGTGAAATTTGGGTGGGTTAGGGAAACCAATTGTCAAGTAATATAATCACATGATGACACAAATGCTATAGTAGCAGCGAAATATATTCGTGACCTTGCTGTTAAGGTGAATGCAGCTCTGGAGGCTTTTCATTGTTGGTTTAATGCAAATACACTCACAATAAATACATCTAAAACTAATATATTAAACGCACAAATATTGAACAGAATAGTCGGCGTGCCTAAATTAATAGGAAAGATGACATTTTGTAATTTATGAGAAGAATATTTTGTTTTTATTTATCATATTGAATACGGTTTTATTGGGTACAGGTTAAATGACCAGATCGTTTTTTCACCGTAGTGAGACGTAAGCTAAACATATCCGAGCTTATTAAAAAGAGGGAAAAAGTGCAATAACGTTTTAGTAACTTTTATAACGATAACGCGTGATTTTATAAACTATTTTCATTTTATAATAGTCATAGTTCGTTGTAATAAATTATTACTTTTTTATATCATAGTATATATTTTATATTTTACAATTACTTTTTAATCTATCTACTTGATTTCTTAGGTTTTAAGTATCTAGAAATGTGTCGATTAAAAGATGTTAAACTGCATTAAATAAATTATAACAGTAATATATAAAAAACCTGTGCGTTTGTATTAATACTATTGTGATGTGTGTAAAATATATATATAAAAAAAAACTGGAATGTACATCGTGAAGATTACTAGCATCTGAGGCTTTGTCTGTGATCTGTGTGAAAATAATAATCAGGAAAAAATAAATATAGTTATTTGCTTGTTTTCAACATCGATAAAATACTTTTTTTATGTTATGTACACGCGATTTTCAATAGGTGTTTGGAATTATTTTGGTCTATATTTTGTACGATTATGTTGCACTAACGGTGAAATCTATTTTGTATGACTTATGTATCAGTGTGTACTTCATAGAGGCACTGTTTATATACATAACACAAGTATATAAGACGGCGGGAGGTAGACGCTGTCGCTATATACTCAGTAATGTGCGATCGCGCCATTCCTACTTATTGTCGGGCGCATATAATCTCAGGCCGTAAACAACGCTATATACAAGTGCATGTTGCCATAAAAACGGCTATAAAAACGTTATATATACATAATAACAATCATAGGGGGGTGATTCTTCACTAGGGCCAAGTTACGGACAGATTAGGCGAGAATAACTCCACGTGCTGTAGAACAACGGTTACTTCCGACCTGAATCCATTTTTAACACTTAAATTATTTACCCGTACTATTGTTTACCAAAAAAATATCAGCCTTACAATCATTAAAAATAAATTCTAACGTTAGGAACGAAACACGATAAGCTATCCTCGCGCAAACCCGTATGTCTCGGACTACTTCAAGCCTCATTATTATCTATTAAAAAACTTTAAGTATTACCCTTCCTTATTTATAGTCGTATATCCATTTTACTGTGTCTAACGAGCAGCTAGTAAAAAAAACGATGTCTGTACACAATCTCAATCCTTGACTTAAAAATAGCAACACCATTCAAATTGACGCAGGAGATGGTACCTCGGGCACCAGGTCTCAGGGGCCACCTACCCCAGTGTAGTTCTTGGTTACCGGAAGGGGAGGGTAGTCTCAACCGTTAGGTTGAAGCGTGGGGAGAATTTTGCTGTTGTCTAATTGGAAGTCAGTACTCCGAGTGAGCTCCGAATTCATGTTATCGTCAGGGAGTTTGTTGAAGGAGTTGTTCGCACTAAGATCTCTTGAGGACCTGGAGAGGTCATACTCTGGTCTTCTGGATGTGTCGAGAAGGTTGAAGGTGGTTGATGCGGAGGTGTCGGGGTCCAGGACAGTCTCCAGCGTGCTGTCAGGGTCTTCGTAGCGCGCCACGTCGAATGCGGCCTCGTAGCGACGGCCTTTGCGCATGCGGCCGTTTGGTGTCTTTGATTGCTGGTGAGGAAAATGGAGAATTTATATAGGAACCGTAATATCACTAACGTTATCTCCAGTAGGTTATTAAGATAAGATCGTGCTGTAGTAAAAAAAAACATTAGTACAGCTTGTTTTCAATTAATCATCATTGTACTGCCCTTCTTTTTTAAGAGATGGGAAAATCTTCCCCAGCTTTGGGTGGCCACGGTATCACTTTCGAACAACCCGCAACCCCAGATTGCACCGCCCTAACGATTTTTTACTGGGTTGACGCTGATTATCTTTTTTTAATACTTCTGTATTAGTGGTTATACCACCTTACAGGCACCTGAAACTACTTGCTGAGCCACCTAGCCTGCACCACGTAGGATGCTTCTCCTCAGGTACTTCGGAGTATTGGGCAAGTACTCCACACAGGCAAGTTTTCTCCCCCTCCTATCATGCCCACAGATCCCCAATGCAGTTAAGGTTTTTTTTGGTATTGCCCTTTAAAACCACTCCGCGTTCATTCTCCAAACTCCATTCACGAATCTTTTTGGGCTCTAAACCTTAAAAAAAGGTCTGTTGTCTCGGGAACGCGTGGAGATATCGAGTTGAAATTACAACTGAAGTCTGTGGTGCCTTTGTGCTGTGAAAAAATCAACCCTCTAAAAAGTCTACGCAGTCAAAAGAAATGGCCGTTTATGTCGCAAGTTTGTACGGAACCCTCGGTTGGCGAGTCTGACTCGGTCTTGACCGCTTTTTTGTCATTTTGTTCTAATAACAAGTGTATGCTTACGTTAGGGTTCTCAGTGATATGAACATGTCCATTGAGGAGCGGCTCCCCTGCGTCCTTCGCGCCACCACCATTGGCCAGCCGGTTGCCTATGGTCTGCGTAAAACACATTTACATTTTAAACTCTATCCGCTTAGTGTTAGAGCTCATTAAAGCAATAGCAAGAACCACTACGCACATGGAAAAACATTATAGACGCTATTAGTACAGTAATAGAACTCATTATTTATAGCTATAGGGACTTCATACCTCTGCACATACCGTCATCTCTGCTCCTTCTTCTTCGTTACCCTCGTTTGAGGATAGGTTTCGTCGGCGTGATCTGGAAATTATAAATATTCTGTAGTTAACTGTGTTGAAAGTCAAATGAATCCAAAGACAATATTGTAGAGGACATGTAAGAAGACGGCGGAACTCCATGGTTCTCTTTTTAAGAACTCTATGGAAAGATCGGAGTTTTTGTCCAGAAGTGAGGTAGTCCCAGTTACATTGAATGGTCATGGCATACCTGACAGGAGACTGCGCCCTCTTCCTCCTCCGCCAGATGCAGACGGCAGCCAGCGCGCACGCGGCCAGCAGCAGCGCGCCGCAGCCGAGCGCCACGCCCGCCGGGGGCGGCGCGCGCGCGGGGGGGCGCGGGGGCACCGTCAGCACCTGGCTGCGGGGGCTGGGGCCCGGGGCTGCCACCATCACGTACGTGGACTGCCCTGGCTCTAGGCCGGTTATCTGCACGAATACAAGAAGGGTTACAATAAATCTCTCTCAGTATAGAAATTGGCTTGATTATTTATTTACAGGTTTTGTTATCAATGACCTGCCAACAGTGCGTGTCGTAATTATAAGATAAAAAACAGATCAAACACACTGAAATGAAAAAAAACAGAACCGAATCACATAAGGAACATACGGATCTGCCTGAGATGGTCTTTTGACAAAAGAACCACACAGATGTAAGTGGACCTAGACCTAGACCTTTTTCTGATCATAAAGCGACAATAGCAAAACTAAAAAAACTAGACGTCATGCATATAAAATTCAAAAATTGGAAAACAAAAAAGCGAATTTTTAATTTAATAAACATGGGAAAATTTAAAAATGCATTAAAAAAAAATTGGTTGTTTGTAAAGTAGGTTTACGATCGAGATGTTTACGTGATAACGTCTTATTGGTGATATAAGTTATCACCAGTAGTGACATCTAAAATGACATTAAGTACTAATTTAAAGTTTTTTTCTCGAGCCAAGTAACAGATGGCGCTACCATCTTTATGAAATGTCGCTTGTGAGGTTTTGGTATGACACAAGTTTCTGAACATGTCACCCGACTAAAACGATTTTAAAGACGTTATCACGTCAAAACATAAATTGGCACATGATAATAAGCTCAGGAATAACCATGGATGAAAATTACAACTCATTTGAAACACTCCTACTCAAAATATTAAATGATTGTATACCCATAAAAACAATCAAAATACATCAAAACAGAAAAAAGAATTGGTTGACAAAAGGGATTAAAATATCGTGCAAAAATAAACGGTTGCTAAGAATTCTTACATCTTATTCAAACGATCCTGTTTTAACGAAACAATATAAATTATACGAAAAAACATTGAAACAAACAGTAAAAAAATCAAAAAAATTACAATATATTAGGGAAATAAAAAACTCAAGCAATAGAACCAAATCGATGTGGAAAATAATAAAAGAGCGTACTAATAAAAAACTAACTAAAACACGGCAAAACATACAATTGTCAATCCATAATAAACCAACGTCCGACCCAAAACAAGTTTCTAACTTCTTCGTTAAAATCTCTGACCAGCCTCGCCGATATGAACCGCGTTCTCGATTTAAAAACACGCTCGTACTACCCCAGTCCAAACTAAAATTACACAGCACAAGCCCTTACGTCACTTCAATAAAAATTTATAATAAAATACCTAATAACATAAGAGTGGAAAAAAATGACAAATTATTTATAAAACGGGTCAGAAAACTTTTAATTGACAAATGTTACTACACACTAAATGATTTTTTTAATGATGACATCAAAATGGAGTGACTTTTATTGTTTACATAATGATTTTATTGTATTGACATGATGTATTTTATTATTTTGTCGTTTTAATGTATTTTATTCGTTTCTATTGACATAATGTATTGGATTATTATTGTATTGTCATAATGTATTGATTTATTATTGAAACGACCTGATATTTTTACTAATTTACCTGTGACATTGATACCTATTATGATTTATTAATTTATATTTTACGTTAATAATTTAGACTTCTTATTTTAAGAAAATTGTTGTGCCCGACAGGGTCCATGTGAACTGTATTATTATTATTATTTAAGACCTGTTAAACACATGTGAGAAGCAATAAAATAATTGAATTGAATTGAATTGAATTGACCTGTTCGGTCAATGAAAGTAGTTGTCAGTTATTGTGTAGCTCAACTCATAACTCAATGAATCCAACACGCAATAAAATTTGGTTTAAATTGATGCAAGTTACCGTGAGCGTTGGTTTTGCACTAAACAGTATAACAATAGCATTGTCCTTTCTCCGGTTCTCATTAATATACAAGATCAAGGGACACCACACAAACGATTATGTGTTTATGTCCTTACTTAATATTATAAAAGCGAAAGTGAGTTTGTTTGTTTGTTACCTCTTCACGCCTTAGTGGCTAAACCGATTTTAATGAATTTTGGTACAAAGATAGTTGGGACCCTGGAGACGGACATAGACAATTTTTTTTATAAAGTGAGAAATGAGGGACAGAGAGGGAAGAAAGGGGAAAACTTAGCTTTGCTATTACAATAAATTGATAAGGCGCAAGGGCAAAAACTACAAGTAGCAGGTACCTGCAAGTCAGGAAAGGGGAACTGTGTTACCCCGAATTTTACGAGAGCGAAGCCGCGGTCATAAGCAAGTCATTCATAATTTTAGGGATTCGTACCTCAAAAGGCAGAAACCATTACAGGACCACTTTGTCCTCTGTCTGTCTGTCAAGACAGACACGAACATGATGATTTTGAATGATGATGTATTTTAAAGTACATTTCTCTATCATAACAAAATTCTATTATACATTAATAAGCAAATTCAAATTCAAAATTCAAAACCATTTATTTCAATTAGACCATTACAGGCACTTTTGAATGTCAAGAAACAAAACTAATCTACAGTCCCGGTCACAAGGCATAATAACTTGTGAAAGTACTGTAGTTGCCCATTCCAAAGCGTTGATCTCTATGGAGAAGAATGGGCAAAAAACTCCATGGACACTCTTTTAAATTATAATATTTTTACAAAATTGTATTTACATCATTCATGTTGAGATTATACAAATATGTGAGAACGATGTAGAAAGTCGTGCACAGTAAGAGCGTCCAGAGTAAATAAAAAGCAAAATTTAATTTTAAATCTAAATAAGTTAAAAATGAACCGTGGTAGCTAAAAAAATGACCAGTCCCAACTGACAGCGCCCGTTCACGAACATGACGTATGGATCAGCCCCATTCAGCTCGACCATTTTGAAGGGAGCTAAATGACCCGACACACCCGCCACCATCAGCGAGACATTTAAGTGAGCATGACACTATCAACCACCAGGGCTTCGTCAAGTCAATAATAATACATAGCACTCACATATTGGGCTTAATAATTATACAATACTAGAGTATTGATTCTATACATTGCAAAGATAGTCTTACAATCTTCTGCAGCTTCCACTATAGCTTCGGATACCAATCAATGAGTTTACCCCTATTCTTGTGGAGCAGGACCAGCATTGAGCCAAGCATTTTTATCATCAATATAATCCCCCAACTTATAATATGCTTGCCTACATAGTGTGCGTTTAATACAAGATTTAAATTTCGTTTCATTCATTGTATTCATTTCATTTCATTTTATTGTAGCATTTCAAACAGTACCCCATGAAAGATGAGTCTACTTTAGCTAACCTGAAACCTGGTTGAACTAATTGGTCCCTATTTCTAGTATTATAATTGTGTCTGTCACCTCTTTTACTAAAAATATGCAAGTTTTTCCTGACATACATGATGTTTTCTTTAATATATTGACAAGGTACTGTCATGATGTTAATATCCTTAAACTGTTCCCTTAAAGAATCTCGCCTACGTAGGTTATATATGGCTCTGATGGCTCTTTTCTGCAGAATAAAAATAGACTGGATGTCAGCACTCCGTCCCCAAAGTAAAATACCGTATGACATGATACTATGAAAATAACTAAAGTAGACTAGCCTCGCGGTATCTACATCAGTAAACTGACGGATTTTTCTAACAGCATATGCTGCTGAACTAAGGCGTCCTGCAAGAGATGTTATATGCGGACCCCATTGTAGCTTTGAATCGAGTGTTATTCCCAAGAAAACAGTTTTTTCGACGAATTCTAGTTTCTCTTGATTTAATACTATGTCACACTCACTGTTTTTGACATTTGGTAGAGCAAATCTTATACACTTCGTTTTTTTTCCCATTTAATACTAAATTATTAGCGGTAAACCAATTATGTACCTGCATTAGGGCATTATTTACGTCGTCAAGATTTGTAGCACGTCTGTTTATCTTAAATATTAAAGAGGTATCGTCAGCAAACAACACCATTTGTGGTTGGTTTTTAAATAAATGGGGTAGATCATTAATATATACTAAAAAGAGGAAGGGACCTAATATCGATCCTTGTGGTACACCCATCTTTACATTTAAACCCATTGAATTGACACCATTTATTTGTACTTGCTGCTGTCTATCATTTAAATACGATTTTACTAAACTAAGCGCAAGTTTCCCTAGGCCGTAATGTTCAAGTTTCAAGAGAAGGGTTTCGTGGTTCTCGCAATCAAATGCTTTTGAGAGGTCACAAAAGCTCCCTATGGCATCCTGTGCCTCCTCCCACGTAGCAAATATGTGTTTTAATAGGGTGACACCGGCGTCAGTCGTACAACGTCCTTTGGTGAAACCATACTGTTTCTCATGTAAGATTTTATTGGTGTTAAAATGGTTAAGCATTTGGTTAAGCATTACCTTTTCAAACACCTTGCTAAAAACCGGCAAAACGGATACGGGTCTATAATTATTGGTGTCTTTACTGTCCCCAGATTTGAAAAGTGGTATTACCTTGCTGTATTTCATAAGGTCCGGGAAGACTCCTTGGTCCACACACAAATTAAATATAAAGGCTAAGTACGGTGCTACAGTCTCAATGATAGCTTGACAAACTTTAATAGACAATCCCCAAAGGTCTTCGGTTAATTTGATTTTTATTTGTTTAAAAGCTTACCTACCCACGTCACGGCTCTCGGCGTCGAGTGACCGCCCACATAACGTTTTCCTGTGTTCGTATTGGTGACTGCCGTTGCTGGTACGAACACAGGGCGAAGCCCCAGTTCCTGCCCGGTGCCCCAGTGTACCGAAGTGGTCGCGGGAAACCTCTCCCAAATCGGAAGAAGATAGAAGCCCAAGCCTGGCGCCCGTGCCTCCCTAGGCCACGGAGGCGCCGGCTCCAATGAGGGAAACGAGTCCCTTCGGGGTTCGGACACTCCCTCCAACCTTCCCATGGCCCTTCCAACACTTGTGTTATATGGGCCGAAACATGGGGCGGCTGCGGACATAGCTCCCTTGGCCATCTTATTTTTGTGAGAATTACAGTGACTGCTGTGGGGTTAATATGGTTAAATTGAAACTCAACCGAGCATGGTAACACGTTTGCTCTTAATAAGTCAACAGAAAGCAAGGGTGACGAATTTAACGTTTCAGTGGTTTTAATTGGGATACTAGTAAAGAAATCCACAAATTCTTGAGCAACTTCGTTTTTAGTGGTTAGAAGACCACGTGAGGACTCTAGTGTAATATCATTATTATATTTTTTATTTCTATTAGTTTCACTATTGATTATTTTCCAAACCGTCTTAATTTTATTATCGGCGGATTTAATCTTGTTGCTTATGAATAAGGCTTTAGCTACCTGGCAGGTGTTTTTAAAAGTTTTTGAGTAAGTAGCAACATAGCGATTGAATGTTTCCGAGTTGATGTAAGGCTTAAGGCCGTAAAGCTCAAACAATCGTTCCCTACTTTTTCTTATACCCTTAGTCGCCCAATCACTGAACATAAACTTTGGGCTAATAGATTTAGTTTTTATTTTTAGCGTATCATTGAACTCTGTGTAGAGAACCGAAAAGAATTCCTCATAAAAATGATTTACATTATTAATATCATATCCCGGAATGCCTAGATTACGTATTAAATTATTATTAAATTTATTTAAATTACTGGGTGTTATTTGTCTAGACTGTATCTGAATTTTTTGTGATGATGTGTATGACTCGAATACGACGGTTTGGCCGCTGTGATCAGAGGGAAGATAATTTACAATGGATTTATCTAAGTAGTCGCAGCAACAGAAAACATTATCAATACATGTAGCGGTATTTGTAGTAATTCGGGTTGGCTCCGAAAACACATTTAATAAGTTAAATGATTTAAAAAGATTTAAGAATCTACTGCTATTTGAATTTTCGTCCAAAATATTGATGTTAAAGTCACCACAAATGACTAGCGATTTATTACCCGTTGCAAGTTTTGCCAAAGCATCTTCCATTACTGACTCGAATATAGAGTAGTTTTGATAATTTGGGGGCCTGTAAACGCACACTATGACATGCTTATCTAGCTCAACACAAGACAATTCAATATTATGTTCAACCGATAGATCAACTATATCAATACGACTTCTAAATTTAATACTATTTTTGACTAAGATTAGTGAACCCCCACGCATCTTAGATTTGCGGTTAAAGCAACTGCCTACACTGTAATTTTCATAATTAATTAACATTTCATGATCTTTTAACCAATGTTCGGTGAAACAAACAATATTAAACTTGGTATTTTCTAAAAAATAAACAGAACCTAAACAAACTGAGTTAACAATAAACTAAAAAATAGCGTCAAAAATCTCGTCAAGTCCCCAAGAGACTGACGACGTTGGCACTTTGTTTGTATGCCTCTGGCCAAGGTCTGGCCAGGCCGTGAACTGTCAAATAAGCGTTTTGAAATTTACTTTACAGTAGTATGAGCACAAAGACGCCGTGATCCCAGAATTTCAAACCGAAACAGCTCGAAAATTAAGTCACCAATAAGGTTCCCATACTTAGGCCGCTTGAGGTTCTACAATAAAAAAACTCTGTATGTTAAGCCCCTTCACTTACTTGGACAGTATTAGTGGTGACATTGATGGTGGGCCAGTTGTCCAGCGACTGCGTGAGGTTCTGCGAGTAGCGCACGATGCGCGGCCCGTCGCCCCTCCAGGTGACCTGCACGCCGCCGCCTATGAACGAGTACTGCAGCTCTTTGGCTTCTGGAACAAGGAATAGCAGTTTACATACAAGTGCCCGTACTCTGAGCTGTGAACCCTTTTAGACGGAAAGTTTTTTTATATAAAAAACGTTGCCCCACACTATTAATTTCTTCTATATCGTGGGGTGCGTTTACAAACATTTTTAAACTCACATACACAAACATCCAGACCCGAAACAACTGTATGTGGGTCATACAAAAATATTTGTTCCGGGCGGAGATCGAACCCGCGATACGTAGCGCAGCAGTCAAAAACTTAGCCACTGCGCCAACCGTGTCGTCAATTAATCTTGAGACGTTCAGGCTAAGGCCTGTTTTTAATTAGTAAATTAATGTTTTCTGGGTCTTGTTCAACTGCCCGGATACTTGACATGTCATTGTATGATTAATAAGGATATATTAACTTACCAGGCACTTGCACAGGTATGGTCAGGATAGTGCTGTGACCGATCGGTTCGTACCCCGTCACTATCACGTATAACTCCTTCGTCAGGTCTAATCCGGTTAGCTGCAAAAAAGAACAGCATAATGATGACTAAGGTATCAAACTCACACTCAAACATTTACTTCAACTAGACCACTACCAGCACTTTTGTATGTCAAGAAACAAAAACAGACTGAACGCATTACTTATAACTTGCAAAAGTGCCCATTCAAAAACGTAGATCTCTATGGAGAAGAATGGACAAAAAACTCCATGGATACTCTATGAATTCATAATAATCATACAAGATCATGGTTACATCATTCATGTTTAGATTACACAAATATGTGAGAACGATGTTAAACGTACAAATTAAGAGCGTCCAGAGTAAAAGCAAACATTTCAATAAACACTGGTAGATCCACGGATCAGAAAACCGTTCCGTGGGTAGATCTATATGTATAATATTACGTATAATATAATATTATGTATTCACCCATACCTACTAGGCTGGTTTTACAATAAATTATGAACTTTATTTTCCCCAAAACAAAGTTAAGTTTGGTAAAATCTGTCAGCACTTACCAGCACAGTATTGCCCACAGTATCAACACATGGCCACTGGTTGATAGGAAGGTTCAGCTCGTTGGTGTAGTGGATGGTATACTTGTCAGAGACGCTGTACCAGGAGACGCGAAGAGTTGAGGCGTTCACCAGCTTGTAGGTCAGGTCTTTGAAGCGCTCAGCTCCTGGAGAGGAAAGATGAAATTGGGTTTTTTGTCATTTAATTTTTTTTTTTAATCTTTGAATTAATATTTATTTGAGTATACAATAACAGATAAATAAACTAAATTAAACTAAAATTATTAAACATACTACCTAACTTATAAATAAATTAAAAAATAGCGTCAAAAAATTCGTCCATTGGCAGATACGACTATCAGCACAATGATCGCTGAGTCCACATCCCACATGTCGACAACTTCGCGAGCCAAGTCAATATATAATATATGATATGATATATAATATGATATATTGTACTTGATTTGCTTATCTTTCTCGGCTTTCACGAGGTTCTCATCATGCGGGACTGTTATGTCAACAATCATTGCGCGCCGCTCTGATCGATTCGTCATTTAAATAGGATGCTTTTGTTTCCCCGAGGGGTTCTTGCGTCCGGGTATTTGGAAGGCTTTGGGTGCGACGCCAACTCGCAGAAAACTTGCGTTAGTCGTTTTTAACTAAGTGATCCTATTATTATAATTAAATTATGAACAAGTCCAAAATGGTGGGATTGGCATAAAATACCGATATGTCGTGGTCTTATTAAGAAGATATTGATTGAAAGTCATTTTCAAAATCAAAATATTTTTATTTTACATAGGCCTACATGGGCACTTATAAAACGTCGAGAAAAGATGCACGGTTCGGGTTGGTCGTTTCCTATGGAGAAGAACCGGCAAGAAACTCCATGGTTACTCTTTTAAAATCATTTAGTTTTACAATGTTGTTGTTACAGCGTTTGCACTTAAGTATGAGAGGACAGCGTAGGCCCGACAATAAGTCATTGCTTACTTTACAAAAAGTAAGTAGTAAGTGTGATATACTTTCATTTTGTCGAGAGACCGATCTCAAGACGGTGATGGGTTGCATAAAATATCACAGTAACTGATCACGAAATGCCAGAAACTACAAGTATTATATGTCTCAAATTTTGCATGGGGTATCTTTTTAGGACATAGGTGCTCATTAAGACGGGATGTAGCTAAATTCAACCCCTAACTGGGTGAAAGGGGGTGGCAAAGTTTGTATTACGCTATTCCGGATTGACTTGAAATTTTGCATTCATTCTTTCACGAAAATAATAAACTACGACACTAAGAAGCCGAGCAGGCGGATGAAACTGCTCGGCACAGCTAGTTCATGGTATACGATGTGACATTTAAAACTCTCTCATATGACGAAACTGAGAAAATCGTGGAATCGTTATTGAGGTCAAATATTACACACCTTACAACTCAACACACACACACACACACCGATATACACACACGTTCCCACACCGACATATAAACACACTCCCACACCCCAGCACCCACACATACCTACACTCACAATCTTACATCCCTCAAAATACACAACTGCATGTCTGGAATAATTGTTATCCTAATGTTAACGGGCAACTATCAAGTTGCGACACAGTTTTTACTTTTGCAGCTATCATCGTTTTTTCACCTTTGTATCCATGTGTTTTTGTGTTCCAAAATAAACCATTTTATTTTTTATTATTATTATTTAACCCTCAGAAGGCTAATTTACCTTCAGGAGGTGTACTAATATATATAGGTGCGGAGAACTCCCCGGCCGCCATCTTGGAAGGCACGCGAGCTTGTACCCGCACCTCGTACTCCGTGTTCGGCGATAGCTTCTCGATGCGTGCTGACTTACTGTGGCTGGTGACAAAAGAATCAATTTCAATGATCACCTAAAGAAAAGGCTACCTACACCGCTACTATAATTTATTTGTTTTTGTAAGCCAACAATTGAAGAAGAAAACGTGATGCGCCGACCCCAAATAGAATGGGACAAGAGCAGAATAATGATGATGGTTAGCCGACAATTGTTTACACAAAAAAATTACAAATAATTACTTTTACAAATACAACAATAGCCTACACGCTAATACCACATGCACTATATATTTATGGTTTATACCAATAACGATTTTTTATAAAAACAAATAAAAATATTAATGCAATTAGAATAATTTAAAATAAATATATAACATTAATTGAAAAAAAATAGGTATATTAAAGTCAAAATAGGTGGATTAGGTGATTCTCCCAACCGTACTCATAAAGCTAAAAAAGCATATCATACGCATAAGCAATGCAAACATCATAATCATCATGAATGAAGTGACTTCACCTCATTTGAATTTTTTATTAATTTCACCTCTATGTACATAAATTGCAATCTCAGGTTTCCGATTAAGTTGAATTTTTTGTTAAAGTAAGTGTTGCAGCCTAGAGTTTTATGGAGTGGAACCTCTACTGCAAAAAAAAACTGTTTCAACGTTTTTTTTTTCACCACACAAAAAAAAAACAAATTCAGAATCGTACTTCAAATTCTTTATCATAAATTATTCTCCATTTGCCCCTACCTCTCAAAACATTCCTCATTGCCATCCACCTTCCTGGTGCAGACCATGTAGGAGTAGACCTCGAGCGCCACGTCGGCGTCGTCGCAGCGCCAGCGCACGGTGAACTCCCGCGGCGCCACGCCCGTCACCTCCACGTCTTCGGGAACTGCCTTCACCTCGCTGGAATGATGAGGGATATGTATGATACGGTCTTGGTTCACTTGTGTGTACTAAATGTAAGGTCATCATAAAAGGTATAAGGAAATATCAACTGTATCTGACGACTTACCTGGTTACTTATCTTTTTGTTGTCTGACGCAATATAGACACTCAGTCTTACCTTGCCTAGCTAAGATATTACCAAAATAAAACAAAAAGATGTTCCTTTGTTGCCTGTAAAAAAATGGGAGATACACTTGCAATCTTCTCAAAAGGTGGTAATTGGTACTGCCCACATTTGCCCTGTATCAAATGCACTAAAAGTTACGGAGGTTCTGCCCAACAAACCCTCCACACTATAACCATCACTGCCAATGAAGTTCAAGTGACGATGAAGCTTGACGAAGAGTCAGGGAAACAATGTTACTGTCTTAGAGTCTCGAACGAAATGCATCAGAAATGAATTGTTGAGGAGTAGGAAAAACAAAATTTACGTAATTTACGTATACCTGTGGGTCATACAAATATTTGTTCCGTGTAGGGGTCGAACCCACGACACGCAGCGCAGCAGTCAATCGCTCAGCCACTGCGCAAACCGTGCCGTCAAACAATGTCCAACAGTGTGATAGCTTAGACTAACAGTAACGTTATATGATATTACTTTAGACGACGAACTACCGCACAATTCACAAAGCTTTTTAGTTTAAACTTCATGGTTAAATAAGCCAAGCTTTCATGACAAAAAGGTTCACTTAAACTAACTTAAAATTACAAAGTAGAAATTCATCTGTTTGGTGGCAACAGAACCTCACCCAGCGTCGGGCGCGTGGATGGCGATGCTGGTGGACGTCCAGGGGACCAGCGTCAGGTTCTGTTGCAGCCAGGGGAGCATCTTCGTGCCCAGGACGCGGACTTGGAGCGGCTCTTGTGATGACACTGTCAACAATCATCAACTTTATAATGTTTGCGTTTCTACATGGCATGTTATGTAGAGACGACATTTTAATAGCCCCACTACTGGGCCCTCCCCCATATGTTTTCAGGTAATCTTCCGACCTCAAGCCTTTTATGATGCGCATAAAATTTTCTACTACAGTTCAAACGCCTGTGACTGTTGCCATAATGTGACGTCATTTACCACATATCCCCTTTTTAAATCTAAGTTTTAGCTCTTAATAAAATAAATATAGGTACCTACAAATTGTATAAGGTTTACAAGCAAAAATTTTAATTTCAATCCTTACTAATATTATAAAAGCGAAAGTGAGTTTGTTTACCTCTTCACGTTTTAATGGCTAAACCGATTTTGATGAATTTTGGTACAAAGATAGTTGGAAACTAGGAGACGGACATAGGCTATATTTTTTTAAAAAGAAGTGGGATGAGTAAAGTGTGAGTGGGGGAAGAAAAGGGAAACTTAGCTTTGCTATTACAGATCAATAAGGTGCAAGGGCAAAAACTACAGGTACCTGCAAATCAGGAAAGGGGAACTGTGTTACCCCGAATTTAACGCGAGCGAAGCCGCGGGCAAAAGCTAGTAGTAAAATAAACGCTGTATTTAAAAACACAATAAGTGTAGGTACCACATTATTTAATAGTAAAAAAAAGTTTTGCATTGCTTGAAGGAATAGGAAGACTTACTTTTAACAGTATGGTTGGTGACTTTCCCATCGAGTGTAACGTTGTGCTCATCAGTGCTGTTCTCAGCTTTGAACTGCAGGATCCACTCCTGCACTCCCGGGTTCTGATCAGCGAACTGCCTCCAAGATACTAGGATGTCGTCGCCTAGGCGGGCCAGTTTAATTGGCACTGGAAAGAGTTGAATATGATGTAAACAAGGAACAGATAGGACGAGAGGGTAGGCACCGGTTAAGACAGAACTTTGAGTTTGAAACAATGCTAATTGCAATCTATGGTTTAAGACATGATGGAACGATAAACTTCTTTTTTTAAACTGTTCCGTACAACAATTTTAACTCACACACAAACCGCCAGACCTGGACAACTATATGTAAGACATACAAATATTTGTTTCGTGCAGCAATGGAACCCGTGACACGCAGTGCAGCAGCCGATCGCTCAACCACTGCGCCAAGGTAATATGACGAGATTCACTGGCTTTCCGGTATTTTGTAGTATTATCGTTTATAAAAAATACAAAAATAGTAGCCCACTAGTATCGAGGACAGGGTCCAAGCTACCGGCAGTCAGGTTTCCAGAGAGAGAAACCTCCTAACGATACAAGCTGTACCAGGAGTACCGCTTTCTGTATCAAGCCCTTGATCTTGAGATCCCTGACGAGAGCTTCCTTAGGTATTGGTCGAGGCTCTTGGCAATTAAGCCATTGGCTGTAACGACTATCGGCACAATGATCGCTGAGTCCACATCCCACATGTCAACAACCTCGCGAGCCAAGTCAATATACTTGAGTAACTTTTCTTTCTCAGCTTTTCTTTCGGATCGGAAATCATCAAATAACTAAAACCCATCCAAATTCCTTTCTTAGTCCTTTATGTTTTGGGGCCGCAGTATCTCTTTCAAACAACCCGCAACCCCAGCAGGTAGTGGCCCTGGTCTTTCTCGGCTTAAACGAGGTTCTCGTCGTACCCCAGGAGGAATAACAGGTCTGGTATATGGCAAGAACATCCTTACCTCCTTGTCCTTGACAAGTGACGCTCTCCGACATGTCACTGGCTACATTTCTGTTCGTTGTCGATGACTTGATGTAGGCACGAATCTGAGAGACAAGTAAATGAGGTTAAGTATATAAATTTTTAAACCGATATGGTCACTATCATAAATGTATTTTAAAAGCCAAATGAGTGCCGAAAAAAAAAGATTTTCGTGTGTCGAGAACAGAATTGAGTAGTGAGGGAGTGGTAGCGGTAGCGGTTTTGTCTACTTATAAAAATCCACCCGCAATAACATCAGTTTGTCCGTGATCACTTTTGAGTTTCCGATATTTCGGGGCAGTTGTGTGAAATATCGGAAACTCAAAAACAATAGTAAGTAAAAATGGTAAACAAATATTCCGTTGCAACTTTTATCTTTTTTTTTTTTTGTTTTAAAAAACGTTGCCCCGCACTAGTAATTTCTCCTGTATTGTGGGTGCGTTTACAAACATTTATATTCACATACATAAACAGCCAGACCCGGAACAACTACCTGTAGATCATACACATTTTTTTTTTAGTTATCGAACCCGCGACACGCGGCGTAGCAGCCGCTCAGCCACTACACCAAGCTCACAAAATTGTTGAAAGAACCGTAACACATGTTTTCAAGCTTTGTCAGAAATAATATAACATAACATCACGCCCGTATACACCCTTTAGTGTTAAGCAGAAGTGTATCTAATCGTCCACCCAAATTTCGCCAGTTAAGTTAAGTTCCAAGTAATAGGGGGCAACCCTATTACCATCAACTGGGCATAAATCCAGACTCCGTGGCTGCTACTGAGAAAACACCGACGAAAAACCCAAAAACACTTTACCTGAGCCAGGGGCCGCACCCAAGATCAACGAGAAAGCCGAAAAAAAACTAACTCGTCAATAAAATAGGTAGGTACTAACCTGGAAACCGTAGGGTGTTAGTGGTTCCGCAACCTGGATCACATCTTCAATGCCAATGACTGGCTGGCCCGGTAGTGATGTTCCACCTGGAAATAATATTGGAATAAACAAAGGCTCAAAACAGGTTGGTAGGTATTTGAAACTTTTGATAATGCTGCGGCTATTTCATCATAAATATTTTTTGTCGTATTTTGGCAAAAAATAAAAACCTTTTGACTGCCCAGACTTAGAGGGTTCATTTTTTAAGGCTTTATGGGTTTGGCTTTATTTACCACAGACTTGAGCTTGTGGCGATTAACTTCAATTCGACAATTCCACGCGTTCCTGAGAATAAGGGTCTCGACAGACAGACAGACAGACCACAGGGGTTTCGTTTTGAGATACGGAACCCTAAAAAGTGCTTAGAAGACACTGTTCTGATGCGAAAGTTTGTGAGGTCGTCTGAATGTTTGTAAGTATTCTATGCAGGAAGTGCTGAACGGATTCAGATGACATTTTGGTACACGAATAGTTTGATAATCTGGATTAACACATAAAATACTTTTTATTTCGGTAATACGATCCCGTGGGACTCTTTACACAAGTATTACCAATAACTTACTGGGGGTATCTTATTTATACACAATGTAACTTTTTTGAGACAAATAAACTTTTTTCATTTTTTTTTTTCTTAATCCATGCGGGCGAAGCCGAGGTTATAAACTAGTAAGACGATAAATCCTTATCAGGAAACATTTGGTTATAATGTTTAGTCTCGTACCTGGTGTGGTAGTCTGCACAGTATAAGCCATGACGTCCGCGTTGACCTTGGGCCAGCGCACGGCGACGGCGCGCGCGCCGGTGGGCCAGCAGCGCACGCCGGCCGGCGCCGCCGCCTGCGCGCCCGTCACGTTCAGCGTGGCCCACGACGACGCCGACGACGACGGGTTCGAAGCGAAGCACTGGTATACTCCTGGGAAAATTATACAATACTTAGGTACTTGAATTGGTTACTGGAACAACTTGTGACCCACGGATGCCCCTCAAGTTAAAGGGGAAAATATACAAGTCTGTGTGATTAGACCTGTTGTACTGTATGGGTCAGAATGCTGGGCTGTAAAAAAGGTGGATGAAAAACGATTGCTTATAGCGGATATGAGAATGTTTAGATGTATGTGTGGAGTGACAAGAATTGATAAAGTAAGGAATGAGTATATTAGAGGAAGTTTGAAAGTTGCGCCTGGTACAGAAAAAATTAAAGGGAGTCGTTTGTCTTGGTATGGACAATAATGGACATAAGGAAGAGGGATGAAGCACATGTGACTAAAAGAGTGATGGATCTGAATGTTGATGGACGGACGGCAAGAGGAAGGCCTAAGAAAAGATGGATGGATTGTGTAAGGAATGATATGAAGGAGAAAGGAGTAAATGATGCCGTGACGTCTGATAGGGGGAAGAAATCGAATGGGACACGGGTAGGAAAATGATGACTCAGGTATTGGAATATTTTAGAATGTATTTGCAAATTTCAGATTGCAGTCGACTTTATACCTGACATACGCTGTCCACTCATACTTAAGTACTGACGCTGCAACAACAACATTGTAAAACCAAATTAATTTAAAAAAGTAACCATGGAGTTTCTTGCCGGTTCTTCTCCATAGGAAACGACCAACCCGAACCGTGCACCTTATATCGACGGTTTTTATAAGGCATATAGGCCAATGAGAAATAAAATAATAGGATTCAAACTCAAACCATTTATTTCAATTAGACCATTACAGGCACTTTTGAATGTCATAAAAATAACAGTCACTGCAACAAGACATAATAACTTGTGAAAGTACTGTCGTTGCACATTCCAAAGCCTAGATCTCTATGGAGAAGAATGGGCAAGAAACTCCATGGACACTCTTTTAAATCTACAAAATCATGGATACATCATTCATGTTGAGATTATACTATATTTTTTATTTGAAGTTAGTTCCTACTCATAATTAAAATATGCGTAAGCATAAGGAAAAACGTAGGGTAGATACCTAATATTATTTTCAGAATTGTCATATTCATTATCTCTGTGAGTGATATCTGTCTGTGGGTGTATGTCATTATATTGTACTCGGCTTCCAATCTTACTAGATGCAGCTGAATACCAGTATTTTACATGGAGCGACTACCTATCTGACCTCCACAGCCCAGTTAATCCTGGGTAATACGGTACCCATTAAGACTGATTGTCAGACTTTCAGGCCACTGACTACTCATAGCGACTGCGTGAGACCTTCAAATAACAGCAGAAAACAACGGCCTAACCTCAAAGCTCGACCCGTGAGGCTGTTATTATTTAGTCACAAGTCCAGAATAAAATAAGATACATTTTTTATTATCAAAATACCGTTATTTACCTGCATCTTCCGAAGTTACACTTCTGATAAGGAGTTCTAATCGCTTGCTATCTGCGGACGGTAACACCACGATCTGTAACAAACACAAATATTTAAATTAATAAATTCACACAAACCGACCCGGAACAAATAAAAGCATTTCGACGGTCCCTACGTACATAAAGACTTTATTTTATTGTATCGTTGGCTATTGACATACGATTTTTATTTTTATTTAATTTATTATATTTATTATATACAAGACGTATTATAAATACTATACAAGTACTATTACTGAGTTTCCTCCGTGCCTCGGAAAGCACGTTAAGCCGTTGGTCCCGGCTGTCATTTGTAGATCTTTGACAGTCGTTACAGGTAGTCAGTGTCCCGAAAGTCTGACAACCAGTCTTACCAAGGGGTATCGTATTACCCAGTACTAACTGGTTATGGAGGTCAGATAGGCAGTCGCTCCATGTAAAATACTGATATTCAGCTGCATCCGGTTAGACTGGAAGCCGACCCCAACATAATTGGGAAAAAGGCTAGGCAGATGATGATGACAAGTACTATACAAGAACAAGTATTATAATGAGTGTCGTAGAAACGGTCATCTATCAGTTTTTCAAAGAAAACGTAAAAAAATAAAATACTTATGTGTAAATAGCATTATAAAGCTCTTAAAACTGTTAAAATATTGTAGAAAGAAAATATTTATTATTGCTCATAGAATTATTTCTATGGCGTATTGAACACAAATTACGCTCTCCTGTAAATCTCGGTTTTTGACTTAACCTTATGTACCTAGGAACCGTCGATTTGTTTCATACGGATATCGAACCCGCGACACGCGGAGTAGCAGGCAATCGCTTGTCCACAGCGCCAACCGTGTTATACGAAAATATAATTAATGGCTTTTTTATTACCGGGTTCAGAATAATCTACTGAATTCGTGGTAAACATGTGTGCGTCTGTTTTCCTTTCAACCTTTTCAATACCAGTGATAATAGCAACGTTAATAGGTTAAGGCCTCGCCTGTCATTCATGAGGTCGCGAGTTCAAATCCGGGCAAGTCCGAAAATTACTTTTTCGATTTTTAAGTACTTTCTTCATAAATCTTATACATCACAGACATCGGTGAAGGAAAGTATCATAAGGAAACCTGGGCTTAACTAAAGATATAAAAGAGAAAATCACTCATCGCGAAAATACTGGGTACATCCAGTGATTAATATAAGACTGAAATCTCTAAACCGTCTTGAACAAGCGTGGTGATCAATGCTCGTGCTTTCTCTGTTTGAGAATAGGCCTTTGGCCAGCAGTGGGACAGCAATACGCTGGTATTATTATTTTATAGTAACACCTACCCGTCCAGCCAACACCAGTGGCTTCCCATCCTTGTACCAGGTGACAGTGGGGGCTGGCCGGCCCACAGCGGTGCAGTTGAACCTCACCGTGCTCGCCCTGAACGTCTGCTTGGATGTCGGAGGAACTGTGATCTTCACTGGCTCTGTTATTGTTACGTTGAAAGTCTGAGAAAGAAGAAAAATAAGTTTGGAGGTTTTTTGTTAACTTTTAAAATGTTGCAGATTTTCTGTTCGGGAGTTCCAGTCTTCACAGTGATATAGAGGGTTGACGTGCTTTCTAAGGTACAGAAAAAACAATAGAATAGGATAGAATATAATTTACTTTATTTCGCACAAAACAATATCCATCGTCTGTTAGTAACTTAATAAATAACTTATTGTTTAGTGTGCGACTATCTCTCACTGGCAAATCATCAAATAACTTCCGGAGCGGGGGGGGATGTCAGACTTGTACTGACTAAAACCCACCCATATTCCTTCTATTGCCCTCTACGTTCCGGGGCCGCGGTACCTCTTTCGCACAACCCGCAACCCCAGCAAGCGGAGACCCTGGCAGGCCTACTTTGCTGACATCTCTTTGAGCCGCGCGTGGAACACTAACGCGCCGTCGACACGGCCTGTCCTCAATAGACGGACGGACGGTGAGCTACCCATTGCTCACCGTTTACAGGCCCACATCTATGGTGGCCGGGAGTCGTCTCGCGGCGCACGACGCCCGGGGCGTCTCCCGCGGCGGCTGGGTTGGTTTGAGGTTCTCTCCCTCAAACGCCCGGCCACCTTCTTCGCTAGCATGACTGCTTCGCAGAAAGAGGTGACCGCTTCCCACACATTTCAAATACTCGGGTTGTGGCCAAGTTTTAAGGAGATTTATCTTGAACGCGTGCCGTGAAGAGAAAAAAAAGAAAATGTTGAATTATTTATGATGTTGTTTTTTGTTTTACTGCGAAACAAGTTCGAGATGACAGGATGTTTTTACAACAGTATTAAATAGATACTGTTGTAAAAACATCCCTGTAACGAAGTCTACACATGTTCGGAAGTTTTCGTTTTATTTAATTTCCTCCCTCTCTTTTGTTTTATTTACAAACAAAATATGGCAACAGTTTAACATGTATTCGTTCAATTGTTTGGTTTAGTTGTGTTTATGCCTTTGATGAAGTATGTATATGTCATCGGAAAATAACAAGATCCGTAAGTTTATCAATTTACTAGGAAGATTCTAAACGGGAGATAAATTGTAATATTTTACGTCGTTACTGGCATTTGCCGGCCGCTGCCGCAGCACCGCTCGCTCCGCTCGCTCGGCTCGTGCGTAGGGGGTCACAGTTTTAACCTAACCTAACCTACGCATTTTTTTAACATTCTGGAAGGAATATTTGGTGCACGAAAATGTGGCCGTAAAATATTACAATTTATCTCCCGTTTAGAATCTTACGAAAGTTTATAAACTTCCTAGTAAATTGATAAACTTACGGATCTTGTTATTTTCCGGTGACATATATACTATATTCAAGGAATACATTTGAAAACGTTGTTATGTAGGTACATGGTAACATAGACTATCCCCGGGGTTGCGGGTTGTTCGAATGAGATACCGCGGCCGCCTTGGAACACAAAGTGCAAAAGTAGAAACATGGGTGGGTTTTAGTTGGTAACGGTCTGACACTACCCCCGCTCCGCCCGCCGAGAGGAGTTATTTGATGGCCTCCCAAGTCCCATCCCTACAGAAAAATAATCGCAAGCAATGTTATGTGTGTTGCGCGAACGAAAATAGGATATGTACTATGTATATATGTGAAGAAACGTGACGTGGGAGTCCTTTTTTGTGGTGGTAAATCATCAAATAACTTCCCCCGCTCTGGGTGGAGCGGGGGGAGTGTCAGACTTGTACTGACTAAAACCCACCCATGTTCCTTCTATTGCCCTTTACGTTCCGGGGCCGCGGTATCTCCTTCGAACAACCGGCAACGGGCAGGCGGAGGCCCTGGCAGGCCCCTCTGTGACGTGGGACTTTTACATAATATTTTCGAATGTAGTCGCTACGTCATCATCTGCCTAGCCTTTTCCCAACTATGTACGCGTTGATTTTTCAACGGAATACTAGTATTTAATATGGAAAGACTGCCTACCTAACCTCCACAACCCAGTTAGTACTGGGTACTACGAAACCCTTAGTTGTCAGTCTTTCGGTTTAAAGATTACCTGTAAAAACTGTCAAAGTATTGCAAATTACAGCCGCAACCAAAAGTTTAACGTGAACTCGGTATGTGATGAGTGGCCACCCATCTACAGACCAACTCAAGCAAGCGCGGTTTAACTTTAACGACACGGTTGGCGCAGTTGCTGAGCGTTCGGCCGCTGCGCTACGTGTTGCGGGTTCGATCCCCGCACAGACCAAATGACTTTAAATGTATGTAAACGCAATCACGATACAGGAAAAAATTCTAATATGGAGCAACGTTAAAAATTAAACTTTTAAGACTTCGAAATGTACAGATGACGATAATAATTTTGTGTTAAAATCAATTTCCCTATCAAAAAGAGAATCAAAATATTAAACCATAATAATAATCAAAATCCGCCCCAGGATAACATTTAGTTAAATAAGGCAATATCTATTCACTTCTCAACACAAATGGCTGCGAGGCATACAAGGATATTCGTAGAAGACACAACGGTTCATAATATACTACTATGTACACTGAAAAGCAATTATATAGATAACTTTACCTTATTTGAATTAAATATATTGTTTGATAAGGTTTCTCGTTTGCGTAATGGAGGGTGTGTCTACATTGTCAGATACGTATAGATCACGATTTTGTGGTTAAAGAAAGGGATTTGCCGAGCTTTTGTCTTAGTTATATCAAAATGGTCTTATTCTAATGGAAAAAAACGGAACCCCTATTAGATCACTTTGTTGGCCGTCTGTCTGTCTGTCAAGACCCTTCTCGGGAACGCGTGGAGATAACAGGAAAAAAAACCATAAACTTAAGTCTGTGGTCAAATCAACCCTCTAAGTCATTCAAAAGATATGGCCGTTGATGTCACAAGTTTGTACGGAACCCTCGATGCGCGAGTCCGACTTGCACTTGGCCAGTAACAATATGACTTATTAAAAAGTTATTAAGCTATTGCATAGCTTCTATCGCGGGCCTTGAGCGCGGGGACCGAATCCAGAAATTCCGTAACGAAAAAAAACCTGACGCTCCCCACTCCGACGGGCACGGAGGTGTGGCTTGAACGTGCATTGCCTAACGTCGTTTACACAATACGGTCAGTTATTTCAATCCCGGTTCTAATAGCGTGTTTGGTATAGAATCGGATAGTCAATCGACATTACGCGGGATCAAACCCAAGTTCTTCTTTTTCCTTTTTGCGACTTCTTTTCATTGGAAGTACTTTTTAAATATTAAATTTATTTTTTTATTTATTGTCTAAGTTGATAAAAAAATGTTTCTTTTTGCGACTTCATTGGAAGTACTTTTTAAATATTTTATTTAGATTGTTTTTATTTATTACATAAGTTGATAAAAAATGCTATGCAATAGCTTTACCGCGGCAGTCCCCGAGTGCCACGCGTATTTTTTTTTATTAACTAACTGTTACCCGCAACTTCGTAAGCGCTCTGTGCTTCGGGCTTTGGTACGCGATTTGCATGAAATAAGTTTTTAGTAAGCAGGTTTTTAACTGTATTTTTTGTTTGCATTCGTTACTCGACTCGTGGCTAAATAAAGACCGCAATTTCGGTCGATCTTGAGGTTAAGCCATGCTTGCCTAGGTTGGTCCGTGGATGGGTGACCACAAGTTTCAGGGCGAGTTTCCTCCGTGGCTCGGAAAGCACATTAAGCTGTTGGTCCCGGTTGTCATTTGACCTTGCCCCGCACTTGGAATTTCTCCTGTATCGTGGGTGGGTTTACAAACATTTAAACTCACGTACACAAACAGACAGACCCGAAACAACTACCTGTAGGTCAAACAAACATTTGTTCCGTGCGGCAATCGAACCCGCGACACGCAGCGCAGCAGTCGATCGCTTAAACACTGCGCCAGCCGTGTCATCAAAACGACGTAAATCCGACAGTCGTTACTGATAGTCAGCGTCCGGAAAATCTGACAACCAGTCTTACCAAAGGGTATCGTATTACCCAGTACTAATTGGGTTCTGGAGGTCAGACAACCAGTCGATCAATACCAAAAAAAACTGGTATTCAGCTGCATCCGGTTAGACTGGAAGTCAACGCTAACATAGTTAGGAAAAGGCTAAGCAGATGATGAAGAAGAGCTTAGAGCTGCCAACTTGTACATGCCCTTACATAGAAGTCTTCATATGTATCTACCTCAGGCAAATACTTGAACTCAGTACATCGTAGTTCTATATTACATTTCAGACAATAGAAAATAATGAATAGAATGTTCATTACCCTTATCAGTTCATCAAATTGCTGGCTTGTATTGTACTATGTGGGAATTATAACGAGAGTTATCTACGCTTTTAAATCAATACAATATTTTTGTCTTATTTTGTTGTTATGTTTGATGGCTTAATAATAACAGTCACTAGGTTTCAGGTTGAGCCACGCATTTTTTTCATGTCATCAAATAACTTCTCCCGCTCTGGGCGGAGCGGGGGGGAGTGTCAAATTTTTACTGACTAAAACTCGCGGTATCTTTTTCGAACAACCCGCAACTCCGGAGGTTAAGACACGCTTATTTATAATTTACAGCGTAAAACAAAAATAGAACAATTTATGGACATACTAGCTTTTCCCACGGCTTCGCTCGGGTTAAATTCTGGGTAACACAGTTCCCCTTCCCTGATTTACAGGTACCTGCTACCTGTACCTTTTGCCCTTGCGCCTTATTTAGTGTAATAGCAAAGCTAAGTTTTCCCGTTTCTTTCCTCTTTCTCACTCATTTCTCACTTTTTTTTTTAAAAAAATTACCCTATGTCCGTCTCCAGTGTCCTGTTACTATCTTCGTACCAAAATTCATCAAAATCGGTTTAGCCATTTAGGCGTGAAGACGTTGTTACGTCTACAAAGAAACTCACTTTCGCTTTTATAACATTAGTAGGGATAAATACGGTAAAATACAATTCCTGCCTTTTAACTAATTGAAAAACTACTAAGGTCAAAAGTCAAGAACTTCAATATAGACAAAGGTGGAAGCTCACCTTGACCAGCTCGCTGTTGCCCTCGACAGTACAGGTGTAGACTCCTTCTTGCTCCAGATCCACTCGGCGAAGAGTTAGCACTTCGGCGGTCTCCTCCAATTCGCTTGTTCTCTGTCCGGGTTGGGAAAACTCCCATATTAACTGGAAACGAAAATACGTTATGACTTGATGACCAAATATTTAAACCCGATAACATTTAATAACTAAATGACTATTATTACAATTTTTTTATAAAAATACTAGCTGTGCCCAGCGTTTTCACCCGTTGCTCAGGTCCCCTTCCCACTTAGGGGTTTGATAAATAGATGTTGGCCAATCTCAGACCTACCCCATATGCACACAAAATATTATACAAATTGGTCCAACCGTTACGGAGCAGTTTGGTAACAGACATTGCAACACGACAGTTTTATATATTAGATTTTAAGTCTGGAAGAATTATGTTATTTTTGTAATTTTATATCCATTTGATGTGGTTCAGAAAAAATTATGCCTGCCAAAGGATAACTGATGTGACTTTTGATCACACTTGTTTAACTCGTCCACTGTGTCTCCACTTTCTTTTTCAAAATATTAATTACAGGAAGTAGTCTTACCTTAGGTCTAGGCCATCCGGTGACAGGACACGGCAGGACCACGGTACCGTCCTTGGGCACAGTGATG
This sequence comes from Ochropleura plecta, assembly GCA_905475445.1. NCBI lineage: Eukaryota > Metazoa > Arthropoda > Insecta > Lepidoptera > Noctuidae > Ochropleura > Ochropleura plecta. The sequence continues at coordinate 1,498,867 of FR997733.1, read as the reverse complement.
TCCCGCTCATGATGCAGCGGCAGGATGGCAGGATCCAGCGCACCAGCGTACTCCTCTACTTGCAGTCTACCTCCATGACTGACGCGCGTTCGGTTCGCGTGGGAGTTTGTTGCCTTGCATCTGGTGATGTTAGTTAAAAGTAGTTAAATAACCGTGGTTAAAGTCCAGTTAAATCGTTACGGACTACTTAATGATGATTTCAGGCACCGGATTTTCCCTCTAACAGTCCTAGCCGATACGGGGACGCACGGGCGTAGGTGTGGCGTGGTTCTGAGGTCGGTGAGTTATGGGTAAGCTCACCGTCCGTCTATCTAGTGGTGACAGGCCGTGTCGACGGCACGTTCTTATTTCACGAGCGCGTCAATGAAATTTCAGCAAATCTGAGGGGATCGTTAGAACCGCTGCCTGCCTGTTGCGAATAGGTTCAAAAAAGATACCACTGCTCCGCGGAACGCAAAAAGAAAAAAAACAGGAATATGGATCTGTTTTAGTCCGTACAAGCCTGTGACTCCCTTCCGCTCCGCCCAGAGCAAGATGGAGTTATTTGATAATATCCCATCAGATAAAAAAGGCACCGTCATTGACACATAATATTTTGAAGTTTCCGCTAGTGTTAGGTCTCCGCAGCTGATCGGCAGTTTGTCTATGGTGGTTTTGACCAAAAAAACAATAATACCTACTAAGTGTAGTAAAGTAAGTACTGTCTAAGGCAACATTATAAAGCCTGCGTGCAAACGCGGAGAAAGCTTTTGCCGAAGCGTAGCGAAATCGTAGCACGGTGCTACGCCGTAGCACGGAACGTAGCGCTGCAAGACGCAATATGTCGTAGGCATGAAATGACATGCCGAATGTCGTTAGCGCATTAGAATTTCATGAAATGTTCCAGTGGTTATCCTAAGCTAAGCTGTTGGTACATTTTTAGGAAGCGGAGTTGTCTTATTCTACTTGTATATTCGGTAAGTACCTGTACAATCCTGCATCTTCTCTTGTCACGTCCGTTATAAGTAGCTGATTTTTCAGCAAATAATATCTGAAACAATGTTTTTTTATTAATAAAAGGTCTTGTTAAAAAAAATAGTTTTTAGGAAAGTCGTTTTTTTCCGAAAGAGATTAAATTGATCATAACGCTTTTAAAATAGTTTTATGCCCATACCTGTTATTCACCGGCAGTGGTTCTCCATCCCTCTGCCAGGAGACGGCGGCGGCGGGCCCTGAATTGATGTCACAGTTCAGGACGAAAGGCTGGCCGCGCCATGCCGTCGCATTCTCGGGGTGCACCGAGAACTGCTTATCTAAGTCTGGAAAACAAATAAGCTTGGTATTAACGCTGTGATATTAAGACAAGAGTCTTCCACAGTAGGATGAAACCAGAGCGTATGGATATAGTAACATACTATCAGCGATATCAAGATAGTCAAGTGGTGTAACCGTTGGACTGCCAAGTCAAAAGTCTTTTTATTTGTGGATAGGAAATCATCAAATAACTTCCCCCGCTCTGTGCGCAGGAGCCATGTTCATTCTATCGCCGTTTTTCTAACTCCGGCAGGCGGAGGCCCTGGCAGGCCCCTCTGCTTTGCTGACATCTCTTTGAGGCGCCCGTTGAACACTTACGCTCCGTCCACACAGCCTGTCGTCACTAGACGGACGGACGGTGAGCTATCCATTACTCACCGTCCACAGACCCGCATCTACAGTGGTCAGGAGTCGTCTTGCGACGTCTTAAAGTCATAGTTAGTCCAACCCAGCCACCGCGGGAGACGCCCAGGGCGCCGGGTGCCGCGAGACGACTTCCGGCCACCGTAGATGCGGGCCTGTGGACGGTGAGCAATGGGTAGCTCACCGTCCGTCCGTCGATTGACGACAGGCCGTGTCGACGGCGCGTTCGTGTTTCACGCGCGCCTCAAAGAGAGTCAGCAAAGCAGAGGGGCTTGCCAGAGCCTCCGCCTGCCGGGGTTGCGGGTTGTTCGAAAGAGATACCGCGGCCCCGGAACGTAAAGGGCAATAGAAGGAACATGGGTGGGTTTTAGTCAGTACAAGTCTGACATGCCCCCCCGCTCCACCCAGAGCGGGGGAAGTCATTGGAAGATTTCCCACCCGGAAAAAAAAAAAAAAGTCATAGTTAGTAGTTATATTTAGGGCTCAAGTTCGAACCCTAGACACGCACAGGTTTTTTCGGATTCGTGTGCGCATTTTATAATTATCACTTGCTTCAGTGAAGGAAAACATCGCAAAGAAACTGGCTGTTACAGAGAATTTTCTATTATACTAAGAAAATATTCAACTTCATACAATGAAAACCACACAGCGGCAGTTTCCACTACGTAAGAAAATCTTTCGGTCTCCGGGGAAAAGCAAAAACGATATCGTTATACTCAAAAGATAACATCACGTCCTAAACGTCTTGTTTTTCACGTTCCCTCAAGGTTTGACACATATGTAACTATAGTAAACCCACTTTTTACCAAGTGGCACAAGTATTGCTTCTATTCCTACTGTTTTTTTTTTTTTTAAACCCAATTATACTTAGCCCTACCTGAGATTCAAACTCCGAACTTCATCATGACCAAGTAGCGATTGCAACTTGTAGATCGACGAGTCAGTCATTCACGTAAATTATCACAAAACACTTTATACTATCGGTTTTACTTTATAAAGAAACTTCGGCTAAATAAAGCCTTAAGATTGAATTCGGAACGTTTATTTCAGATTGCTGCAAATGGAATCATCCCACGCACTCTATTTAAGCACCACCTGAAAGTTTGTGGTTCAAAATATTGCTTACAAAATATTATGCGATCAATTTCAGATTGTTTATGTTAAACTCCTTGAAGTTTTAAGTGACCTTCTGAAAATAATGATCGAACCAGTTATAACAGGATCTACACCAGCAACAGTGTATTTGAACACGTACCATCTCACCAACACTTATATCTTCACAAATGAATAAACCATTGTCTAGTTAACGATACGAAAGATTAGAGTGGTCCACCGGCATCGGAGGCAGGAGTCCAAGCTACCGGTGCTAAGACCTCCAGAGACAAGAACCTCCTCACAATGCGGGTCGTATCTAGGAAGCTGCCTTTTGAAGCCTACCCTTGACCCAACCGCTTAAGGCAAACCTCGAAGATGCTCTTCGAGGCTTTTGGCCATCAAGCTATTGGCAGTTAATGATAGCCGAGTCTTGCGGGATGCTAACCAAGAACTTTTTTTAATAATAATAATTGTGTGGTGTCTCTAATAGGCAGCAAAGCGTAATCAACCTTCAACATTCTTGCCGGGGTTGTGGGTTGTTCGAGAAAGATACCGCGGCCCCGGAACATAATGGGCAAAAGAAGGAGCATGGGTGTGGGTTTTCGTTCCGTCCAGAGCAAGGAAGTTATTTGATGATTTCTCATCCGCAAAAAAGTTTCAATGTTCTTATTACCGGGTTTCCAGGCCTTAAGAGGGAGAGAGATAACTACACCACATTAAATATCAGCTGCTTGATAAGACTGCGCGCCGACCTCTACGTAGTCGAACAGGCTAGATTGAAGGTGTTCACTGCGTTAAGAAGTCCCACATAATCGATACCTACTGCCCATAACACTTCTAAAACCATTCTTGGAGGTGGAAGGCCAAAAAATGGATATGCCTAATATCATAAACATTGATGTTTTGGCCTCATACCGTTTCAGTGTGGTACACGGCAATGATACTGAAATGTTATCGTCAGGAAGATTTCAAGGGCAATTTCCGAAATTGGTGAGCTTGTTACGAGTTTCATTTTTATTTTGGAAGGAAATGCGAAAGGAAAATTAAATATATTATTAAGTTATTATGTAGATCAATCGTGTTTGGATTATCCGATCAAAAAGAGACAAGAGATTTCGTGGTGAGACTGTAACTTGGGTTTAATCAATAAGTTTTTGACAGCACGGTTGGCGCAGTGGCCGAGCGATCGACTGCTACGCTGCGTGTCGCGGGTTCGATTCCCGCACGGAACAAATATTTGTATGGCCTACAGGTAGTTGTTTCGGGTCTGGCTGTTTGTCTACGTGAATGATATGTTGAATTTGTTTGTGTACGTGAATTTAAATGTTTGCAAACGCACCCACGATACAGGAGAAATTCCTAGTGGGGGCAACGTTTTTTCAAAAAAAGAAAAAAGTTTTGATTTTGTCAAGAACTCAAGAATTACCGCAAACTGGGATTTTATGTACATTAAAAATCTCAGTCGGGCAGTGTAAATGGGTTTTTCCAGGAACTTCGCAGTAGCAGTCACGGAGCCCAAATCTGTGCCAGGGTCCTTCGGCACGCAGTTACATGGGACTTAAAAATTACTGTTCGCCATTTCGAAGTATGTTGGGTATACAATTAGGTACTCTTGTTTTTTTTGTTGATGGAATATCATCGAATATCTTCCCCCGCTCTGGGCGGGAGGGAGTGTCAGACTTTTAATGACTAAAACCCACCCATGTTCCTTCATTTGCACTTAATGACCAGGGGCTGTAGTATCTCTTGAAAAACCCGCAACCCCGGCAGGCCATAGGTACTCCTCTGCATAACTCTTCGGGGATACAAGCGCGATGTTATATAACGTGTATGTATAACGACTCGTCGGCCAAACCAATAATGGCCAGTACTACAAAGCCGGCCATTATAAATCAGTGCCGATACACAACAGTAAATCATTGTCTGTGAGTCCTGTCAAACGTCAGCGCTGGTATCAGTCCCTATCCGTCGGTTTGATTGATTGAGGAGGCAACTCGCGTGTCATGGCAGTTATGTGGAGCATACGTAGAGGGGTAGCGGGTTTCTAGGTTAGGGGGGTAAAGGATGGACGGATAAGGGTGCTTGGGGTGGTTTAGAAGGAACGGAAGTGTTTTTTTTTTATTTTGGTGCAGAGCGCTGAAGGTCTGTATTAACAATAGGACCTTTAGCTAGTCTAAATTAGCTGGACGCTACTAAAAGCGCCAAAACCATGGCAAAATGCTCTGCCGATATAATCAAATTCCCATCGACACGCTAAGAAGAATAACCGGCCTAGTGCGTCTCGGACCGCACCGAAGGTTTCATGTCAAAATATTTTTACTGTGGGCATAGGTATTAATTAATGTTACTGGTACTTAACAGTAAATTGCAGTTCCATTATGTCCTACCAAATAAGCATACAATCATTTAATATGTATTATAGTACATTATCATGCATTTCGAACATTTAAAGTCTTAAAGGAAGTAAATAACAATGTTAAAATTCAAAACATATCTCTACAATAATTTAGGAAATCCTGGATCGATACGAAATTTGGATTTAAATAGTGGAAGCTCCTTAGTGCTCGCTCATAATATCAATAGGTATGTTATTGTAATTTTTTGATGCCATAACAAAGAAGCTTTTGTATTATATTCCGTATATTTTAATCGATAAAGCTTACTACACGATCCTGGATTTCTTTAACCGACTTTGTATGTGGTACGTTAGATATTTTTAACATGCCTTTTTGATTTCAAATTATCAAATAGATTTTCATTTGCTTTTTTATAAATACGTTTTATAAATTTCGTACAAACTTGCGACATAAACGGCCATATCTTTAAGCTGCGTAGAGTTAGGGGGTTGATTTTTTCACAGCTACAAGGGACCAAATGCTTGAGTACATGGTTTTAATTTCCACTCGAAACCTTCACGCCTTCCTTAGATAAAGGGTCTTGTCAGATAGACTGACGAACAACAAAGTGATCATTTATAGATGTTGTTGACCGTTTTATTTCTTTTAAGGTACGGTTTAGAGTAGAGTTTACGCTAAGAAGGAAATTGCTTTGTACACGTGCCTCAGATTAATGTCTCTCCAACAGCTGCCAACCTACTCTGGAAGCCTTCTAACAACAGCACTTTAACAAGAAATCATAACCAGTAAGGAAAAGTCCTTTAAAAACGATGGCACGTGCGTCTGATTAAACAAAATCCTGTCTTTATCTTATATTTTGACAGTTGAGCGACAGTGGCTGAAATAACTTTTGTTATAATAAATGTACCTAAAGCTTATAAAATGTCGGCCTCAGAGTGGTCATGGATATCTTGAGTGGTCTGCGATTTGGTTTAAAAGAGTAACCACGGCCCAGGACACGAAAGGTAAAAGATGGATCATGGACAGACTTTATTACTTTGCGATGAACGAAATTGTATAAAATCTGATCTGACCGATGTTCTAGCCTGACAAACAGATGTGTTGCTGGGGAGTTTATTCTGCCACTTCTTCTTCTCAGGTTTAGGTCAGGTTCTAGGAAGTGGCGAAGGACGTTTTTATGGGACTGTGTCTGGTAATTTCACATTCAAAAAGTGTTGATATCAGCCTAATTTGAATAAAAAACTTTTGATTTTATTCAATACAAGTTTGACACTTCTTTCCACTTTGCCCATAGCGGAAGGAGTCAAAATCAAAATATTTTTATTTCACATAGGCCTACATGGGCACTTATAAAACGTCGAGAAAAGGTGCACGGTTCGGGTTGGTCGTTTCCTATGCAGAAAAACCAGCAAGAAACTACATGGTTACTCTTTTAAAATCATTTGGTTTTACAATGTTGTTGTTACAGCGTTAGTACTTATGTATGAGAGGACAGCATATGCCCGACAATAAGTCATTGCTTACCTTACAAAACGCAAGTAAATCGACGAAGTAGTCAATTTCGCATCATTAAAAAAAGAGTTATCTTACGTAGGCGTCCATCACCTTCTTTTCAACGATACAACATGCATGGTTGCTTGATAAGTTATGCAACCGCGTGTGTTAAGCTGGTAACACACAGCCCGCTACTTTCTGCGTGTGTTACCAACTTAACACCACTATCGAAAATCACTAACAGCCTTATTTCCTCTTAAATAGTCGACAGCAATCGTCTCGCTCCAGAAACCAACAAAAAACATCGTTTATTCCTTGAAAAAATAATTATAACATTTATAACGTCTTTTCCGCGTTTACAGAACAAACTTGATAGAATAAGGTCAACACCTCCCCTTACAGCCCTACGTTTCTCGGGAGATCTATAAATTATTCATGGATAAATATTATCTTGGTATCTGAGTACTAGTAAATTATCTAGGGTACGTTGCGTTGGGCTAACTTGGCAGTTCTCGGCCCTACATTACTGACTAATGTGTTTCTAAAATGTTGTGTTTCTATTCTTCCTCCATTATCTTTTGCTAATTATATTGCAAAGGGACCAGCATGCAACTATTTCTTAAAAAAAAGGTATGTATGTTTTTTTTTCATTTGCAATAATACCAATATGTTGACATAATATAAGCATAGTTTCCACCTCATTCTACCCAATGTGAAAACCTTATTTAACGGTTTTTATTAATAAAGTAATGCATAACAACATTAATTGAAATATTAAAATGTTGTTAGTTAAAATACAATCAATTTTGTATTTTCACATTTCATCTGATTTATATATTACTAGCTTTTGCCCGCGGCTTCGCTCGCGTTTGATTCGGGGTAACACAGTTCCCCTTTCCTGATTTGCTGGTACCTGTTACTTGTAGTTTTTGCCCAAGCGCCTTATTAATTGTAATAGCAAAGCCAAGTTTTCCCTTTTCTTCCCTCTTACTCCCTCATTTCTCACTTTAAAAAAAAATGTAGCCTATGTCCGTCTCCAGGGTCCCTACTATATCTGTACCAAAATTCATCAAAATCGGTTAAGCCATTTAGGCGTGAAGTCGTAACAAACATAGAAACAAACAAACAAACTCACTTTCGCTTTTATAATATTAGTAAGGATTGTCGTTTTAGACACAACACTTGCCACTCTTAGCTAAATACTATTTTTATTTGAATATCCGGGTTATTGCCCAAATCACTTATAGTTAAAGTTGACGTATCCATAGTAACGCTAGATAGCCCGTAGGTCAAAGATCCCAGACTTGTAGGTCTTTGATTTTCAGCCAAAAACATGTTTTGCAAAAGCAAGTCAATGTTTTGTACAAAAAAAACTCGCAACAAAGTAAATAATGAAGCACGTTTCATTGATAACGTTAATTTGTTCTGATTGTACATTATTATTGTACCAAAATATGGTGATAATTGGCGCTAAATTAAATTATTTATTTTTATAAATTAGTAACTATCAATTTAAAATTAATTGTTGTGAATGTCTTTAGGTTATCAAAAAAGGTGCCGTGTGAACTGCAACAAGATAAAGACTACCTCCATATTTAATTCAACTTAAATGTAATTCATAGGCTAGGGGTACAATGATCTGACGTTCAAAAAGTGCTGATTATCAGCCTAATTTGAATAAATGACTTTTGATTTTTGCCTTGTCGACGGCGCGTTCGTGTTCCACTAAAGAGATGTCAGCAAATCAGAGCGGCCTGCCAGAGCCACCGCCTGCCGGGGTTGCGGTTTGTTCCTAAGATACCGCGGCCCCGGAATATAAAGGGCAAAAGCAGAAACATGGATTGGTTTTCATCAGTAAAAGTCTGATACTCCCCCAGAGCGGGTTAGTTATTTGATGATTTCCCATCTGCAAAAAAGAAGGGTATAGTGATGCCAGTATTTTTTTCAGTTCCATTGAAAAGGCGTCGATAAAAATCTATATAAAGTAAAAAAAAGATTCAAGAAAAATGTCCTATAATAAACTTAAAAGAACGACGCTACCCTGGGATCCCAGCAACCAGTTTTGAGAAGTATCTACTAGTTCGTTTTACAAAGAAACTGTGCAATAAAGTTGATGACGCAGATTCAGGTGAGATTAGATTTTATTTCAGCGATCATTAGAGATCTCAACTGTAAATGTGAGAGAATTTAAAGGTGCTGGTTGAAAACATACTGATTGATGAGGGTATGGGATGCGAAAAAGTGGCCGTTTTTTATCTTTAGATCCCATTTTTAAATACATCATAACATTATAAATAACATACCATCATAGAAGACGAGGTGTACCTAAGTTTAGCCAACAAACATGTAGTAGCGAATTTATTGCCCAGGCCCGCAGCCTCTGCTGAGTAATTTCTGATGAAAAACCCAAAAACACTTTGCCCGAACTTCGACTCGAAGCTAAGACCTCATGCCCAGTAATTGCGCTTGCTACCACTAGACCAAAAGACCAAAAAAGCAGTTCACTAGGCTGAAGTGGGATTTCACACCCGACCTGGTAACCTTGAGGTACTTGTGGAAAATGGGCTGAAACAGACCACGCATAGGGGAAAGTGTAAAAAATGGAGAAACACTAAACCAGGGGCAGCATAACAAAATTATTTAAGCGATAGCAGTAATTATAACCCAAGCATTTCCGCAAAAATATATTCAGCGAAACAATTATGTTATTACTAAAAAAAGTTTTAACATAATGATAATGGTGCCAATTCTGATGATTGACGGCACCGTTAGCGTAGTGGCTGAGCGATTGACTGCTGCGTTGCCTGTCGCGGGTTCGATTCTCGCACGGTACAAATATTTGTATGGCCTACTAATAGTTGTTTCGGGTCTGGCTGTTTGTGTATGTGAGTTTAATTTGTATGATTCAATCTTATTTTTTTTTCTTTTTTCTTTAAATCTGTGAATTGACAACGTATATGCGTGATGATGGTGAATGATGGACGTTAACTTCGAATCATTTCTTATTTTAATGTTAAACAAATATTGAAAGACGTATTAAATATTGTACACCTTAAAGGTATGTTACAGCGAGCTAATTTTTAATAATAAGAACTATTTTTTCACCTGTAACAAACAATAAATGGATTTGAATTTGAATTTGAATTTAAATGTTTGTAAACGCACCCACGATACAGGAGAAATTCATAGTGTGCAACGTTTAAAAAAAACTCATGAACCACTGAATCATAGTTTGATTAAAATGACATACTTACCTTATCACATCTTATTATACTCCGTATCATTTTAGTCGCGATTAAAGATCGTCCGATTTAGCTTGTGACCACTATTTTTGGTGAAAGACGTGAATTTCAGAACAGCGAGATTGCCATTATCTCTAAATTGAGTAATTAAACTATCATTAATGCTGTCAAACTATAATAATATGGCTAAGTTGTGTCACTAATCAATGTCTAATGAAGAAATGTCGTTTGACAGGAATAAATGAAATTTTAATGATTTTTAGAGTAGTTTTAGTTATCACTGTTCGTCCTTTTATTCTTCCGTATGTGTTCCATATTCCACTTTTATAAATTAAAATTGAATATAAGGTAGATCAAAGAGCTCTGATTGAGTCAAACCAACGCATAATTTAATTTATAGAGTCAAAGGCTAGAAAGACATGCCATAACTACTACTGAGAACATACTGTAAGGTTCCTTTTCATACATTTAACACTAGCCCCTGCCCGCGGCATTGCTCGCGTGAAGGTCGACATTTTTTCTAACGGATCAGAATACCAAGATTAATTAAAAGTGCCATTGCATTAATCCAGGTTATAAAATATCTGTATGTTAAATTTCATTTAAATACGTTCTAGTTTTTAAACTGACATGGTGACTAACATTATTAATAACATTTGTTTTTATTTTTTAATATGAGTACCCGATATTTCGGCGCAGTTGAGGCAATTTAATATAGTAATTTAACTGTTGTACTATGGTTAACGTGATCCTTTAAGGAAAACTCTTGTAGTATTTCTAGTAGCAACAATAAATGAAACCAATTTTCATCTATTTCCCGGATCAAACTCCGAAACTTTAATACCGGCCAAGACAAACGACTTCATCAAACAGTTTATGATACGCATAACTTACAAACTTACAGGAAACGCTTTAATACACACCCAAGTGCAATAATAAACAAAGACAGATGGCGACAAGACGGTAATAAATTCTAGACTGAATAACTAGCTTATAACTTAGGACAATAATGGGCGTGTCCGGCGTAGGACAGGCTGGGCCTAAGACTAGCCTGTCCCAGTAGGTATGAGAGATTTATCTGATGGATGGGCGGTAATTTCTACCTGGAAGCTGATAAGATCTGGAAGAGACTAGCAAAACATGTTTGTCGTAGATCGTGCAAAACAACGTTTTTATAAGATGTACGATGTTTCAGGCGAGATTGTACGTAAATTGGCGGGTAGGATGGAAAGTAGACAAGCACTCCTCATCTGCTTAACCTTTGCCCAACTACGCAGATGCAGCTGAATACCAGATGACCTCCACAAGTCAGTTAGTACTGGGTAATACTCTACTCTTTGGTAAAACTAGTTGTCAGACTTTTGAGGGGACTGACTATCTGCCGAAGATCTTCAAATGACAGCCGGGACCAACAGCTTAACGTGCTTTCCGAGGCATGGAGGAAACTCGGTATGTAAAGATCACCCATCCACAGACCAACCTAGGCAAGCGCAGCTTAACCATTGAAGATCGAACAGAGCAGCTGCCATAACCTAGCCACGAGCTCTTCTTCGGAAGTAGATAGGCTTGTACGGTGTTAATTATTTCATCACAACTATCCCGAAACGATCCAAAGAATCTTGATCCATCCACATGGTGGTTTTACTCTAACTTCTCCCTATAACAAAGGACGCCTGTGTACAATCGACCACTTAATGTTTTTGGTAAGTCTTTATTCCAACTTTGCCAGCATGTTGGAGCAATTTTAATAACAATGAGTCGTTTGCCCGAATTCGATTGTCTCTGGAATTCGGACAAACGACCATCATCTGCCTAGCCTTTTCCCAACTATGTTGGGGTCGGCTTCCAGTCTAACCGGATGCAGCTGAATATCAGTATTTTACATGGAGCGACTGCCTATCTGACCTCCACAACCCAGTTAATACTGGGTAATACGATACCCCTTGGTAAGACTGGTTGTCAGACTTTCGGAACATTGACTACCTGTAACGACTGTCAAAGATCTACAAATGACAGTCGGGACCAACGGCTTAACGTGCTTTCCGAGGTACGGAGGAAACTCGGTATGTAACGGGTGGTCACCCATCCACAGACCAACCTAGGCAAGCGCGGCTTAACCTAAAGATAGACCCGAGCGGCTACTATTTATTTAGCCACGAGCTCCTCCGTAATTCGGACAAACGACCGCGTGTAAAAATACCAGCCAAAATCGAGTCAGACTCGCGCATAAACGCAGAGAGTTGATTTTTCACAGTACAAAGGGACCACCGACTCGTGTATGTGGTTTTAATTTCAATTTGATAGCTTCACGCGTTCCCGAGATTAAGGGTCTTGACAGAAACAGACAGACGGACTACAAATCGGACTAAAAATCGGATCCCTTATTGGATCACTATCCAATAAGGGATCCGATTTTTCTTTTTGACGTATGGCATAAGCAGTTTTCAGGCAATCTTGTTTGGTTTCACGGTTCGACTTAATTCAAGCTACTCGTAGTGTAACAAATGATTTGGGTGCCCGGATTCTTTAAACACTCGAATACGGGCTAACGGCTAATGTATAAAAGCGCGTTTTGATTAATATTAAGTTAATCTACGTTCTGTAAAATATCAACGCTTTACTGTCTCCTTAGCAAACTGAAAACACCAAAATTAACAAGAATTTTGTGCAAAATAACAAGGTTGTTTAATTGGCACTTCCTTGCTACAGTAACATCCCACTTCCGATCTATGAACGTAAACAACTCGATTTTGAAATAACTTGTGTAAATACATGTTATTTTCAACGTTTCATGGAAATAGAAAATGTTTGAAGATTAACCCACGCACTTCCTGTCAGGGCCTTTTGATTAATATTTAATTAATATATCATTAACTTATTTTGAGGAGCTCGTGGCTAAATTAGCAGCCGCTTGGGTGGTTCTTTAGGTTAAACCGGCAAAAGAAAGAACATGTTATAGTCAGTAAAAGTCTGACACTCCCCTCGGTTCCTCCTAGAGAGGGGGAAGATATTTGATGATTTCCCACCCGCAAAAAAAAGGCGTGTTGTCCCCGTTGGGCTTAGCAGGAACGTGCCTTGAACACCCACGTTTCGCCAGATTAATATGTTTAACAGGAACAATCCTGTTTCCATCAACCGGGCTCAGTCCCAGCCTCCCAGCCTCCAGGCTATACGGAGAATTTCTTGAAACAACGGTATGAGCGTTGTTTAAGTTTCCATGAAGAAAGGTCATGTCACTTTCTAATTATTATCGACTTAAAAAAGAGGAGAGTCTCAATTCGACTGTATTTTGTTTGTTACGCGATTCCTCCGACGATTGTGGGCCGATTCACAAAATTATTGACAGACGAAAGGGTATATTCCCAAAGGGGTCCCATACCATTAATTTTATTTTTTTATAAAAAACGTTGCCCCACACTAGGAATTTCTGCTGTATCGTGAGTGTGTTTAAAGTCATTTGAACTCACATACACAAACAGCCAGACCCGAAACAACTATTATTTTGTAGGCCATACAATTTTTTTTTGTGCGAGAATCGAACCCGCGACACGCAGCTTAGCAGTCAATCGCTCAGCCACTGCGCCAACCGTGCCGTCGATAGTATATGAGAGATATATTGCTTGGGTAGTTATGAGTTAGCTTCTATAATATATATTTATTATTCTAATGTAATAATAATAAATAAATATAAATAAATAAATATCTTGGGACAACTCACACACGGCTATCTGATCCCAAGCTAAGCAGAGCTTGTGTTATGGTAACCAGACAACTGATATACATACTTATATAATTTATAAATACATACATATTATAGATAAATCACACCCAGACACAGAACAAACAATCATGCTCATCACACAAAGTTTGTCCTGAGTGGGAATCGAACCCACGACCTCCGGCTCAGCAGTCAGGGCCACTAACCACTAGACCAACAGGCTCGTCAATGTATATGGACGATACGCTAATCCCTTGAGTGACCATCATTACATACCGAGTTGTCTGCGACTCGGAAATCACGTTAAGAAGTCTGAAAGTCTGACAACCAGTCTTACCAAGGGGTATCGTATTGGCCAGTACTAACTTGTTGTGGAGGTTAGATAGGTAGAAATATACTGGTTGCTAACCTCTTCTGTGTTTACTTGGACAAGAAGACTAATTACAGTCAGGAATAGAAATAAATTGTCTGATCAGAATTTTTCTTAGAAACTGATGTTTTCCATTTAAATTTAATTTATTAACTGAAACTAAACTCAAATAAATTCGAAAACCTTCAACAATTTCTTAGAAAACTTCAACTGTGTTTGACGAGACTGTTTAAATTATTTATTTTGCTGACTGTACCTCCCAATTAATCGTAAGTACATATAAGTACAGACAACAACATAAATACAACACAGTATTCATGCTGGCTGTGCTAGTGCTAGTGTCTGCTACACTCACACACAAAAGAAAACCAGAAAATATCTCCCGAATCGCGTCCCCAGTAACTGTCCAATATTTTCTGGCTGAACACAAATGGGTAAAAACAAAAGGCTTCTAAAATACCGTATCAGACAGCTATTGTTACAGAAGTAGGTGTAATTCCAGCGGTGTAATTAAACGCAGCCAAGTAATCGAGTCGTGTGTTCAGTTGTTCAGGCTCTTGTCAAACTGCCAGCGATGAGCGGGAAACGAGTAACTAGCTCCTGATAACTACCCCCGTTTATTTGTGTTCGTACTAGGTGCGACCCGCGGTTTAGACGGCGTAAACCGAGATAAAAAGTATTATTAAGTCTATTGTTAATGTAGAATATAAGCTATCTTGAGACAAAATTTCATCCAAATCCGATAAGCCGTTTGGGCGTGAAGGAGTAGGTAACAAACATACACACAAATTTACAAACTTTGGCCTTTATAAAAGTACTAGCTTTCTCCCTTTCTCTTTTTCCCTCACATCTCAATCTTTTTTTAAAAAAAAACCGTCCGTCCGTCTCCAGGGTCCCAACTATCTCTGTACTAAAATTCATCAAAATCGGTTCAGCCATTTAGGCGTGAAGACGTAACAAACGAACTCACTTTCGCTTTTATAATATTAGTAAGGATTAGTAGGACTCTGCACAATGTTAGGGTGTGCCATTTTGTTGGCTCCTAGATACGCTTCTCGTGATACCCCGATCTTCTATTTGTACGATTGGTTGGCAAACATGTGAGCTACTGACTACCTGTAACAACTAATAAAGATCTTCAAATGTCTTGTCTTTCCGCGGGGCCGAAAAAAACGTCGATAGGTATCGAAAAATTTGTGATGAGCGGTGGGACCAGGTGTCTCCAGTTTTACAATTTTCAGGTTGTTAGGGCGACAACTGTTGGGTCTCTGGGGAATTAGGTCACCTGAAAGGGTGGCCGAAGGTTTTGTAGTTTTACATTGTTTGAATTAATAGAAGGGTGTGTAAAATAGGAGACGTTCACAAAACATATTTTTGGTCTCATCACATTTAGAGATTGTTGTGGTATTTTAAACCTGCCAAGCTCGAACACCAAACCGGGTCTGAAACTCGGAAAAGCAAGTCTTACAACTATGTTGTACCACCGCACAGGAGTCAAACCAGTGTTATATTGCACGTTTTGACTTTTTTTTTGGGGTGGGAAATCATCAAATAACTTCCCCCGCCCTGGGCGGAGCGGGGGGGAGTGTCAGACTTGTACTGACTAAAACCCACCCATGTTCCTTCTATTGCCCTTCACGTTCCGGGGCCGCGGTATCTCTAGCACCCTGGCAGGCCCCTCTGCACGTTTTGACTTTAAAAGATACTTTGAGTTTGTTCCGGTATTTGTTCCCAGAAATCAGCCAGATAGTAAATCCCTCATCTTTTTAAAATAAATTGACTTAAATCAATATCTTCAAAAACTGGCCAAGTGCAAGACGGACTCGCGCACCGAGGGTTCCGTACAAAGACATGTCGAAAATGGCATTTTTTTTATTGTATCATTGCCTTTAGATTATCTATGCGAACATGCTGACATACGATTTTTATTTAATTTATTTACCTTGTTTTAGAAATCGTATAAGAGAACAAGTCTTATAAATACAACGAATAAGTGACGTAGAAACGGTCATTTCTCAGTTTTTCTAAGAAAACGTGAAAAATTTAAATATTTATGTGTAAATAGCATTATAAAGCTCTTAAAACTGTTAAAATATTGTAGAAAGAAAATATTTATTAATGCTCATAGAATTATTTCTAGGGCGTGTTGAACACAAATTACGCTCTCCTGTAAAGTTCGGTTTTTGACTTAACCTTATGTACGTAGGGACCGTCGAAACATGCGACATAAACGGATATATCTATTGATTGCGTAGACTAAGAGGGTTGATTTTTACAACACGAAAAAAAAAAGATCTCAGGAGCTCGTGGATACCTCCACGAGCTCCTGAGATCTTTTTTTTTTCGTGGCATCTCTTTTCTTTTATCTTTAGGCACACAGACAGACAGACGAACAAAAAAGTGGTTCTATAAGGGTTCGTTTCCGAGAACCTCAAACCAACCCAGCCGCCGCGCGCCGCGGGAGACGCCCCGGGCGCCGGGCGCCGCGAGACGACTCCCGGCCACCGTAGATGCGGGCCTGTGGACGGTGAGCAATGGGTAGCTCACCGTCCGTCCGTCTATTGACGACAGGCCGTGTCGACGGCGCGTTCGTGTTTTACGCGCGCCTCAAAGAGAGTCAGCAAAGCAGAGGGGCTTGCCAGGGCCTCCGCCTGCCGGGGTTGCGGGTTGTTCGAAATAGATACCGCGGCCCCGGAACGTAAAGGGCAATAGAAGGAACATGGGTGGGTTTTAGTCAGTAAAAGTCTGACACGCCCCCCCGCTCCGCCCAGAGCGGGTAAGTTATTTGATGATTTACCACCCCAAAAAAAAAGGGTTCCGTTTTTAAGAAGAAAATCTGTAGATGAAATTGTAGGTAAATCTGAAACTCTAGAATCGGTTTAAAAGAATTCAAATGTTTCAGAAAATTCTTGTTATGGTAATGGTTCCATTACAAGAATTTTCTCAAACATTAAATTCTCTGAGAATAACTTGACAGTTGTCGTGTCAACCATTTCCAATTATTAGATGAGATCACTTCGCAGAAACCTTGGGGAACCCAATCAGAATGCTCCGGAACTCCAAGTTTCGGTTCAAAATTCATAATAACTCAAAGCAAATACTATTCCCTAATGATAACAGTCAAACAATAGTTAGAAATCTAGATTATTCCATCTAGTTCTCGCTAATAGAGTCCCTATTCAAATAATTTCATCTGCTAGTTAGCGTTGTCACGGCGACGTGACAGAATTCATGTTTATTTTGATTTGTTGCTAGATTTTTGTGTTTATTAGGACTTATACCTAATATCGTTAAAATCCTAAATCGTATGAGACCGTGGCTTCACTTGTTTGGGCCCAATCAGAATATCAGCGCTGTGACATGGCTATCATGAGCTGATGCTGACATAGGTGCCTTTTGGCCTCGAACAGGACTAATTTAATTAATTGTCTTTTTTGTATTGTTTTGAAGTAGTTAGTTTTGTTGTTCTCTTTTTAATTCATTTTGTTTTATTGTCCTGTCCTGTGCGAATCTAATAAATAGTTTTTATTTCTTTCGTCACATGCTACGTCTACTGGCTTCCTGTCTAAAGATTTCGACGCCAGTTTCAAATATTATGCAGAACTAGCTGGCGCCTGCGGCTTCGCTCTCGTCATATCGAAAAAAAAGTATCCTATGTGTCATTCCAGACCATAATCTACCTCTGTGCCAAATTTCATCAATATCCGTTTAGTCGTTTTGACGTCACAAACATTCGCATTTATAATATTAGAAGATTGTTCCTAACTATGTTGGACCTGCTTTCAATCTAACCAGATGCAGATAAATAGTCCAGTATTAGTAGAGACTACATTGAGAAACTGCCTATCTGACCTCCACAATAACTGGTTGCAAAACTGTTAGTCAGATTTTCTACTACCTATCAATAAATCACAACCGGTACCAAAAGTTAAAACCTGCTTTTAAAGCTACCAACGGGCACTCGTTCCTTACCCTTTAAAGTTAAACCACAGACAAAATCAACGCAAATATAATATAGTAGTACCGGTTCTCCTCCTAATGAACTTCAACCCACTAAAAGTTACACACACCACAATCCCGATTACTTCGTAAACTATAATATCTTCCCAACAGTACACCTACAACTGCCACTCCAAATAAACACAACTAGCAGTTCTGCTCACCTAAATAAATAACTAAGTTAGCGTGAACCAGTCAAAACAGGGCCCGAACAATAATGAAACTTGACAGATTATTCATGAAGACCCATTCGGTAAGGAATAACTTAATAACTAGTGCAAGTATATTGTTACTGAGATTTGTTGGTAATCTACGGAGACAATCAATGTGTTTATTTATAAAAAAATACTACCTTTTGCCCGCGGCTTCGCTCGCGTTAAATTCGGGGTAACACAGGTCCCCTTTCCTGATTTGCAGCTACCTGTAGTTTTTGCCCTTGCGCCTTATTTATTGTAATAGCAAAGCTAAGTTTTTTCTTCCCTCTTTCTCCCTCATTTCTCACCTTTTTAAGCCTATGTCCGTATCCAGGTTGCAACTATCTCTGTACCAAAATTCATCAAAATCGGTTTAGCCATTTAGGCGTGAAGACATAACAAACAAACAAACAAACTCACTTTCGCTTTTATTATATTAGTAAGGACTCTGTCCTGAAATGCGTTGTATTGCATCTTTTACTGCTTAACCCTACCTACCCTACTTAACCTAACCTAACGAGATAAAAAGTATCCTATGTCCATGTCTCCTGGTTTTAGGCTACCTGTCCACCAATTTTCAGCCAAATAGGTTCAGCCGTTCTTGAGTTATAAATAGTGTAACTAACACGACTTTCTTTTATATGTATAAGATATACATAAGATTTCTATAAGATCAAAACGCTGTGCACACTAAGGTTGATCCGAAGACAGAACTTTATTACCATCTCTTAAAGTATTTTTTTAATTGTACTTCAGTGTGTAAGTGTTCCTATGTTCAATTCAAAGGTTCGCCAGTGCTATTATATTGTTTTTCCATTAGGAATTTCTCATTAGCTGCAAAAACATGTCCTCATAATTCTCCAAACAGTTGAAGGCGTCACAAGCAATGTTTGACGTTTGTTGTTTTACGGGATGAAACATTTGCATGTAAAACAAGCTAACATCAAAAAAATAAGCAAGAACAATTGCCTTTAGCTTCTTTCAGGGGGTAGTTACACTCTTATCTCCATAGCTCTATCTCTTTCCCACACTGAAGTACATCCTAATGGATAATATTTTTGTGTTCACCAAAAATACTGATCGTGCACCAAATATTCTTTCCTGAATGTTTAAAAAATGCGTAGGTTAGGTTAGGTTAAAACTGTGACCCCCTACGCACGAGCCGAGCGAGCGGAGCGAGCGGTGCTGCGGCAGCGGCCGGCGAGTGCCAGTAACGACTTGCATTAATAGAAAATGGATAAAGATATCGGGCCTGTTGGTCTAGTGGTTAGTGGCCCTGACTGCTGAGCCGGAGGTCGTGGATTCGATTCCCACCCAGGACAAACTTTGTGTGATGAGCATGATTGTTTGTCTGTGTCTGGGTGTGATTTATCTATAATATGTATGTATTTATAAATTATATAAGTATGTACATCAGTTGTCTGGTTACCATAACACAAGCTCTGCTTAGCTTGGGATCAGATAGCCGTGTGTGAGTTGTCCCAAGATATTTATATTTATATTATATATTTATATTATATATTATATTATATATAACACTTTTTTATTGTAGTGCGCTGATGCTCGTTATGACATATTTTAATTAACATATTTTGGTGCACATTCAGTATATTTGGTGCAACACAGGCAAAATTAGGTAAACGAAATGGGAATAAATTGAAGTACTTTTAAATACCATCCCATCCTAATATCCTAATCCTTACTAATATTATAAAAGCGAAAGTGAGTTTGTTTGTTTGTTACGTCTTCACACCTAAATGGCTAAACCGATTTTGATTAATTTTGGTACAGAGATAGTTAGGACCTTGGAGACTGACATAGGCTATTTTTTTTTTAAAAGATTGAGATATGAAGGAGAAAGAGGGAAGAACGGGAAAACTTAGCATTGCTATTACAATAAATAAGGCGCAAGGGCAAAAACTATAGGTAGCAGGTACCTGTAAATCACGAAAGGGGAACTGTGTTACCCCGAATTTAACGCGAGCGAAGCCGCGGGCAAAAGCTAGTAATATTATAAGTGCGAATGTTTGTGAGGATGTATGGATGTTAGTTACTCTTTCACGTCTAAACGGCTGAACGGATCTTGATGAAATTTGGCTCAGAGGTTGATTATAGTCTGGAATAACACATAGGATTCTATTTTTTCAATCATCACGCGGGCGAAGCCGCGGGCGCCAGCTAGTATACTATACTCATCAAGCCTAATCCACGAATGGTTAGTTACAGATCTACGTAATACCCATATTTTGCCATCAATTTGGCACAGATCTGCTCTTATCAGCCTAATTTGAATAAATGGCTTTTGATTTCGATTTTGACTTTACTGAGTGATAAAAACCCAATGACACTTTTACCCGACATGGGATTCGAACCCAAGACCAGCAGTCGGGTTTACAAACCCTTCACCAACGAGGTTCCTTCATTCTCCTTCTATAAAAAATAAATAATAAAATAAATAAATAAATATCTTGGGACAACTCACACACGGCTATCTGATCCCAAGCTAAGCAGAGCTTGTGTTATGGTAACCAGACAACTGATATACATACTTAGATGATTTATAAATACATACATATTATAGATAAATCACACCCAGACACAGAACAAACAATCATGCTCATCACACAAAGTTTGTCCTGGGTGGGAATCGAACCCACGACCTCCGGCTCAGCAGTCAGGGCCACTAACCACTAGACCAACAGGTCCGTCGAAAAAAGACTGAAAACATTCTCCCACACAAGTTAGTCTTTATATTTAATCGACTGTATATTTAGAGTATACAAAGGCTTATATAAACAACAAGGTAAACAGCACAATTGCCCACCCGAGCGAGCTGAGTAAATGTTTGTGGATAATAGCGACCTCCTCAGTGTATGAAGGGCAGGCACTCTGATGTGTTTTTTTTTTCAAAAGAGAGGGCAATGAATCGAGTCTATCGTGTAGATGAAGTAATGAGGCTGGTCATTGTTGAAATAGGATTAGAATTTTCAATCTATAGGGAAGATTATACGATGTCTCTTTTTTGCGGATGGGAATCATAAAATAACTTTCCCCGCTCTGGGCTAAGCAGGAGGGGAGTGTCAGACTTTAACTGACTAAAACCCACCCATGTCTCTCCTTTTGCCTTTTATGTACCGGGGCCGTGGTATCTCTTTTGAACGACCCGCAACACCGGCAGGAAGATTATACGATGTTGAGGTGGAGTTCGAATATTTTTAGGACTTTTTTTTTAATGAAACGATTTTAAATTATTTTATTGATCAATAGTATGCTGTAATAATACGTAGCTATTTGAGTCACCTTAACATATCATACTGTGTAGATATAGACATATTCTATAAAATATATCTGACCCCAACATAGTTGGGAAAAGCCTAAGCAGATATTGATAAGCTGGATCAAACAAAAAAAAAACCAAGGGGATCTCATTACCCAATACTTACTGGGTTGTGGAGGTCAGATAGGCAGTCGCTCCATGTAAAATACTGATATCCAGCTGCATCCGGTTAGACTGGAAGCCGACCCCAACATAGTTGGGAAAAGGCTAGGCAGATGATGAATTACGCAGTGTGAATTTCTTGAACATACAATATTAAGGATAGTAAAAGTCTGGTACTCACAAGCAAACTTCAATTGGACGGGGTATCCGAGCACCACGCCTGCCTGGTGGCGCACGGTGCACTGGTACATGCCCTCAGAGCTCCCATCCTTCTTCCTCGATACTTCGAGGGTACCGTTGTTTAGTACCCTGAAACAAAACAACATGGTTATACAACTTACGTTCAATGCGTTTCAAATGAGAATATGATTGTTCTGACGTCTTAGCTGTCAAATCGAAAAAGTTGGGTAGGGTCTTAAAAAAGAAAGATTTCGTTGTAAAAAACCGGGCAAGCGGGAGTTATACTTGCTCACCGAGAGTTCCGTACAGACTTTCGACATAAACAGCCATATCTTTTGACTGCGTAGACTTAGAGGGTTGATTTTTCCAGAACTCTAAGGGACCACATGCTTGAGTATAATATGGTTGGACAGGCAGACAGGCGGACAACACAGTGGTCGAATAACGATTCCGTTTTTCCTTTTGAGGTACCTTAAAAATATGAGGGACCTCAGGCTATAAGCAGTCAGCTTCTTTTTTATATCTTCTATTTTTCTCGTTCAAAGCAGACCAGTTTTCCCACGATGTGTTCCTTCACCAGTATTATTCTATTTTCTAGCTAAGTATGCCTAACGGTTTCACCCGCCAGTCAGGTCATGCACATCCGCTTCGACACTGTGGAGCTGTCCATAGTGTCGAAGCGGATGTGACATGACCTATAAACGTCCCTAGATTAATGGGCTACCCACCTCTAAGATAAATTTTCAATTTAAACCAGTAGTTTTAAAATTATTTTGTAAATTAGCGCGTTCAACCATGCAAATGCGCTTTAGCTTTATAATTTAAAGTAAGATTTTTAAAATACTTAATTGTTACCAACTAACCTTTTAACCTCTTCATCTCCCTTTCTCCAGACGTAGGGCTTCGGTCGGGGCTTGTCGTCGGCCTCCAGCGGCGGCGGAGGGCGCCGGGTGGGGATGCGGTCGGCGTCCGGCACCACACACGGCACCGACGCGCGCGGTGACGATAACCACGTTATCGGTACATCTGCTGGAAGAAGGGGTGATTGAGAAGGTGGCTCTTGAAAAGTTTTACTGTGAAAAATAGCTTGGGAGCGAGAGAAAGTAATTTTTTTTAGCAACGCGATGGCACTGATTTGTTTGTGGAAGAATGAAATGCTACCGAAAATTTACTGCAATCCCGACGAAGATATTTTAAAGCGACACACCAAATCCGACCAGCCGATCGATGACATCTTTTTGTTGGCGGTCATGCTGCCAACATGTTGGCGGACAGCACGCGCGGGCGCAAGATGCCGACATGATTCTTTCCATATTAACCGCAGGGTTGTGTCGGGTGGCCCTGCTGCTTTGGTGTGTATAGCGTTTTAATTTTGTATTAATCGTTGCCCCACACTAGAAATTTTCCTGTATCGTGGGTGTATTTACAAATATTTACACTCACACACATAAACAGCCAGACCCGAAACAACTATCTGCAGGTCATACAAATATTTGTTCCGTGCGGGGATAGAACCCTCGACACGCAGCGCAGCAGTCGATCGCTCAGCCACTGCACCAACCGTGCCGTCTTTGAAAGCTATTAACACTTGTCTAAGATCTCACGTCGTACGTGTGATGGGAAACATAAGTGTTTTGTAAGCAATATCACCAAGTCCTAAAATACAACATTAATGTAGCAATATATTAAAATACGATACAAATAAAATTACAACTGATATTATTAATAACAATATAGCAAACAGAGATTTCTTTATGCGTGACCAAAAAATAATACCTACATGGAGATAAATTTATCTTAATGTAGGTACTACATGAAAATACTTACTGATGTGTAAGCATTGTGAAATATTGAGGCAAATGAAAATAACTGTGAGTTATCCAAAATGATACAATCATAACATTTTTACATATATCGGGACTTGGTGCTATCATAAAGGTCTAGGTAAGTAACCTAAAAAAATAAAACATATCAAACTGCTGATATCAGAACAGTTTTATAACATACAGGGCAAAAAACAATGTAAAAACATACACATGCCTAAAATGGTTGAAGAAAACAAACCTTGATCCAGTGTTTTGAAACTTGCAGTCAATGAACTCGGACTTAAGTACATGAAGTTTGATACATACCTATGATGTGATGTGAAGTTAGATCATGCAGGTTCTCTGTTGCAACTGGGTTGAAGTTGTCGATAAAATAAGAAAAAAACAAACCGTGTGTTACCATTGACGATTATCGACAGGGCGGAGATAGAACTAACTAAAGAGGATGTAGAAATGGTCAGTGTACTCTTATCAGGCTTCCAAATAACTGTATCGGTTTTTATAGAATACTAGCTTTTGCCCGGGGCTTCTCTCGCGTAAAATTTGGGGTAACACAGTTCCCTTTCTTGATTTGCAGGTACCTGCTACCTGTAATTTTTGCCCTTGCGCCTTTTTTTTATTGAAATAGCAATGCTAAGGTTTCCCTTTTCTTCCCTCTTTCTCCATCATTTATCACTTTTTTTCTAAAAAGAAATTAGCCTATGTCCGTCTCCTGGGTCCCAATTATCTCTGTACCAAAATTCATCAACATCGGGTTAGCCATTTTGGCGTGAAGACATAACAAACAAACAAACTCACTTTCCTTTTATAATATTTGTAAAATTATCTTCCATTTGTAATATATCTGAGGTAAAAGAATGGAGACAAACATGATTCATCTTAGGGGGCCTCTTAGCTTAATAATATCAGCCACTCGGGTAGATCGCGGAGCACGAACGCGCCGTCTACACGGCCTGTCGTCACTATGGTGAGCTTCCCAAAGCTCACCATCCACAGACGTGTATCTACGGTGGCCGGGAGGTCTCGCGGTGGCTGGGTTGGTATGACGTTCTCTCCCTCAAACGTTCGGCCACCTCCTTCGCTATCATAACTGCTTAGCAGGAGGAAATGACCACTTTCTATTTCCTTATTTATAGATCTTACAGTCGTTATAGGTGGTTAGTGGCCTGAATGTTGAACAACCAGTCTTACCAAGGGGTACCGTATTACCTAGTACTATCTGGGTTGTCAAGGTCAGATAGGCATTTGGTCCATGTAAAACACCAGTATTCATCTGCATTCGGTTAGACTGGAAACCGACCCAAAATAACTGGGAATAGACTAATAGCAAATGATGAAGATGCATCATTATGATGGAACATCATGATGGCTAGTGCTTACTAAATACTGGATATCTCTGACAAAGAAGAATCCGTAAACTGTATTTAACCCATGATATCCTAAATAAACTATGTTTTCATGAGAAGGTCCTCAAACTATGACCACTTACAAATAAACAATATTAATCGGATCTGGAACGCTCACTCGGCAGTTTTCCATGAAAACGTTCAAAATTAATTCTCCTAAACTTTATTATTATTAAGAAAATTTGCAAAACAAACGCTGGGCGAATATTAGATGAACCAATTAGGTTATAGTTTGTGGCTAGAAATAAAATAACCGTGTAATTGAATCTATTAATGATGAAACTAATAGTAAAAACGGCACACAAAGAGGAAATTGTTTGAGAATTTGTTGGTAACTCTAGACGAGTTTATGGTAAACAATTTTGTAATTGAGTGAAATTGTGATATACTTTTGGCATTCATTTTAGAATAATTAACTGTAGGATTTTATTACAATTAATTGAGAAATATTTCCAGTATGTAAATATCATTATTTATACATATATAAAACGGAACCCTTATTGTATCGCCTTGTAGTGCGTCTGTATGTCTGTCAAGGCCCTTTTTTTTGGGGTGGGAAGTCAACGAATAACTTCCCCCGCTCTGGGCGGAGCGGGGGAGAGTGTCAAACTTTTACTGACTAAAACCCACCCATGTTCCTTCTATTGCCCTTTGCGTTCCGGAGCCGCGGTATCTCTTTCGAACAACCCGCAACCCCGGCAGTGTAAAGACCCTTTACCTATGGAACGTGTGGAGGTATCGAGTTGAAATTAAAACCACAAACTCAAATCTATAGCCCTTTTGCTGTGAAAAAATCAACCTTTTAAGTCTTCGCAGTCAAATGATATGACTGTTTGTGTCACAAGTTTGTACGGAACCCTCGGTACGCGAGTCTGACTCGCTCTTGGCCGGTTTTTTCAAAACACCTTTTTAATGTTCTAAACTCACTGTTAATTAGACCTAATTAATTGTGATGTTTTATTTTTTTCTCGTAAACCCAACTGTATTACCTAAAAAACAATAGAATTCATTGTTTTTCGCATAAAACAATAAAAGAAAATCCCCAATCAACAAGGTATTCAAAAGAAGTTTCTTGTAACACGAAATTAACCCAAATTCCGTCAAAAAGTACCCGTTACTGTAAGCATAATGAGTTTTGGCCCTAAAGGAAATTGGGAATTTAGCCGCTAGCCCTCTTTATCAAGAGCTTGCTAAAATTCTTTCTACCCACACAATGTTTGAATACAACGTTTGACAATCCATTTATTTTTATTATAACAAGTGAAAGAATAACGGTGGAATTGTGAAGTTGAGAAGTGTAGAAAAGTTTTATTAAAGAGCTAAGTATTGGGGAAGAAACGTTGACTTTTGTAGAAGCGGTCAAGATAATCGTATCAAAGGTGACAGAAGAGATTGAAATAAGAAAAGGTTATTTTTAATCGCATTGTGAAATAAGCATCTGACAAGGGAGAATGGCAGTTGATAACGTGTGGTGCCGACCACAAATAGAATGGGACAAGAGCAGAAAGATGAGTATGTAAAAAGCATCATCGTCATCATCATTTTCCTGACCTTGTCCCATTCTATTTGGGGTCAGCGCAACACGTTTTTATCTTCCATTCTCCCCTATCAGACGTCACGGCATTTACTCCTTTCTCCTTCATATCATTCCAACACACACACAATTTCGTACACAATCCATATATATTTTCTTTATCCTTCCTCTCGCTCTCCGTCCCTTCTCATTACATGCCCATACCAAGAGAAACGACTCCCTTTAAATTTGTCTGTAACAGGCGCAACTTTCAACTTCCTCTAAAATACTCATTCCTTACTTTATACATTCTTGTCACTCCATCCATCCATCTCAACATTCTCATCTCCGCTAAATGCAATCGTTTTTCATCCGACTTTTTAATGAGTATGTAATAAGCATGTTAAAAAAGAGCCTTATGTTTAATTATGAAGTAGATTTAAGAAAAGATAGGGGGATAAGTAGAGATACAGGTGATGAAACTGTGAAGCAAAATTTAGTGAGGAGAGTGATGATTCTAAGACCCAAAAATTCAAGGACATACAACATGTACCAACTCGCATTGGGCTTACATTATTGATTACGACCTCGCAGTCTCCAGACCTAAGAACCATTAGTAGAAACACTAAAAAAAAGGACTCCAGGAAATCCTCCCACAGCCTGTAAGTAGCATTCCAGAACGAGTTACCAATATAAGACAATTCTCAAAACCTACAGAAATTACAATAATCTAGTGTTTTGTAATCCACGCAACAATCTTCAGGTGTTATGTATTCAGTATGAGGCGAGTTCAGAGGAAGCGCTCAATGAATGCGTCGGTACGTATTGGTAGCAAGTTTTAAGAAATGGCGCTTGTAAATGAATACATTCCGACTTGATGTTTCTGGGTCAATATTATCATTTTGTTGGTTGTTATAAGGGAGACATCCGCATGTTTCTTACATAAGATAAGATCAAGCCTCTTTTTTTGGATGGAAAATCATAAAATAAAAACCACCCATGTTCCTTCTATTGCCCTTTACGTTCCCGGGCCGCGGTATCTCTTTCGAACAACCCGCAACCCCGGCAGGCGGAGGCCCTGGCAGGCCTCTCTGCTTTGCTGACTACACATGTGCCTTAACTTTCAGGAAAAGAAAGCGTGATGTTATGAAATGAAAATATAATTTTTAAACCATAGACAGCACATAGCACAACTTATTAAGGCGAAACCTCTAGAGTTGCCAGCAAAAACTGTTTTTGAATGTTGCAAAAGAACCGGCAAAGTGCGAGTCGGACTCCGTAAATTGCGAAATTAATGAATTATAATTCAGTAAACCTATATATTATAAACGGTCACAATTCATATTTTAATCGACAACTAATTTGTCCTTTCCCCTGACCTACAAAATGCAAAAAAAGAAATGCAAAGGTTGAAAGGAAAAAACGTCGGTAAATTTGAAGTTTCACGGTCTGTCCTGGCGCTTTCATCTTAAGGTAACAATGTATGATCCTGTGAGACAATAAACAAAAATTCTTATAGCAAACGAAACTAGCCACTCACAAGTTTCGTCTCTTAGAAAGAAAAGCCAACCATTATTCACTCTGTATGTCTGTCCACCAATACCTACTGTCCATTACTTAATGCCACAAGATCCAATTCAAAACGTTCCCACGATAAAGCAAAACATTACATAAACCTATCAATATAAAACAAAAAAACTCCAAATAAATACCTTTCTCAACAAAGCAATTTATTAACGCTATTACGTCACGTATCATGTCAATTTGTGGATAAAATTTAGCGGCCATTCCTCGCGCCATTTATTATTAATATTGAAGTTCCGAAATACGCCGGACGGTGGCGCTGTGCGCTTCCACTGCGCAGGTCAAGGTTATCTAGCGCTGTTCTTGTCTAACACCCTTGTTTTGAGTGTTGTCTCGCTCGGACGCACGCGGTCCAAGTGATGAGTACGTCCGTGTTTTGTTTTGGGTGTTGCCAATTTTTTTTGCTACGATTGTGGGAAAGTTGTTTCTTTTTTTGGTTTGTTTTTTTTTATCGTTGAGATGAAAACCTAGTTTGGTATGACATCGTTTTATCATGGAATAAACATAAACGCGTAGTACTTGCAACTAGAAAGCGTGTTTGACCAAATGTATGCAAAAACAGAATGTAAGAATGTCCAGGTGGTCCTGTGTAGTTTCTGCCAATACTTTGGCAACGTATATTCTACGTAAATACAAGCCTTTTTACTTTCTTTTCACGTTAACTAGGTACTATCGCAGGTGTACTATTTAAGGGCCTCTTTTCTTTTGTTTCCTCTCATTGGTCAATTGATCGGATGTATTCTAGTTCACAGCCCATAAATAGCAGATGTTAAAAAAAATACTATAATATTTTTTTTCAATAATTCCTTTTACAAAACAAACTTTATTTTTTTATGTAACATAATGTTAAAATAAGTTCAAAATTGGTAAAACGTTTCTTTAAGATAACCGTAACATATTAATAATTTCCCGTTGTAAATGCCTAAATGATACTATCAGAATTTACGACAAAATAGATTGATGCCAACTTATTATGTCGTTAATTAAGTTGTTTGATAGATAATTTTATAGTTCTCAATTGATCATGAGTAATTAATCATTTCCGTTGCAATTTGTTGATTTTTTTATTAAATAAGAAATTATTTCAAGTAAGTAGTAAGTTAGTAAGTAAGTCTTTAATCAAATAGGAAGTAAGCAAATTAAACGATTAATTGATTCGAATAGAAGTGCAAAAATGGCACTAATATTTTCACCGTTACTCATCCATTAAACGTTTTAAATAACGACATTTCCAAATGAAGAAATACCTACACACATCAAAAGTGTCTAGGGATCAAGCATTTTTATGCGGATTTCTTGAGATTGAGATGTGGCTTTGTAATAAATTTATGATTTTATAAATTTATATGGATCCTTTTTGGTGCATTTCATAATTTGAATCAGGAACTCTCAATCAAATTCGAGTAAAAGATGAAAATAAGCTGTCAATATTTTCCCTATAAAAACATACAACGCATTGAAGACATTATTAGTGCTACTGTTTCCCTACTACTGATTAAAACCAACGTTATTATGGAGCGGCGACGTCATTTAAGCAGGGAAGAAATGCTCAGAGCTGTGGGAATGATAGAAGCTGGTTCCCGGCAACGTACTGTAGCTTTAGCTCTGAATACAAGTCAGAGTGTTATCAGTCGACTTTGGACACGTTACCGAAGCACTGGTACCGTGGCTGAGCGCCATGGAGGACGGTATCGCTGCACCACACGGAGACAAGACCGATACATTCAAATCTTAACTCGAAGAGCTCCAACAATAACCGCCATGATGTTAGCCGTGAGGCTTCATCACTCTTCAGGGAACTTAATTAGCGACCAAACAGTCAGAAACCGCTTGCATGAAGTGAACCTTCATTCCCTAAGACCGCTACGGGTACCACCTATAGCAATGCACAATCGTAGGATTCGATATCAATGGGCTCTTGAACACAGAAATTGGGCAGAAGAACAATGGCGTTTCGTGTGCTTTTCCGATGAGTCTCGTTTTGGTATGAGACCGGATACAAGACGTATACGACACTGGAGAACCCCTGGACGCCAACAGCGATTAAAATCCTGCCAGGAAGTCCATCCTTATAGTGGTGGAACCATCATGGTATGGGCGGGTATTTGGATCGGCGGAAGAACTGAGTTGATTTGGATCAGAGGCAACCTCGCAAATCAAATTTATGCTGAGACGATTGTATCGGACGTCATCGTTCCTCTACAAGTGCAAATCGGTCCCTTATTTCAGTTAATGCATGATAATGCACGACCGCACACCGCAAGAGTTGTAAGACAGACTCTCGCCGCAGCTAACATCAATGTCCTGCCCTGGCCTGCTCAGTCGCCAGACTTGAACCCGATTGAGCATGCATGGGATATGCTACAGAGAAGAGCTCTGCCGAATATGGAGGGTATCCAGTCGCAAGAAGACCTTTTTTTGTTGTTGCAACGAACATGGGCGGCCATTCCACAGCGTGATTTGGATGAACTCATTTTGAGTATGCCAAACCGATGTTCTTGTGTTGTTAGTGTTCGCGGTAGAAACACGGATTATTAATTGTTTAAGTTACCCAATAAAATTTTAAAGAAAACTGTTATTTCAGTCTTTTTTTCGAACTTTAATGTTAGTGGTTCAAATGTCAAAAATCCCTTTATTAGGAAAATGGCAAATTTCTTTATTAATGCAAAGGTGACTTGGTTTATCGTTACTGTGACAAACGAAAACACTTTATTTGATGAATCCTTAAAGAAAATTTTAATTAATATCAATCAGGAGAAAAGTTATTGCAAAAATATATGTTGATCCCTAGATACTTTTGATGTGTGTATTTAATAAATCATAAGATTGTTAATTGAATGATTATTCTGACTAGTAGATAGTTAAGAGAAAAAATCGCTTTAAAATCGTAGTAAAACATTTGAGCCCAAGCAGTAAATCTTACCCAAAACTCAGATACACATAAATCCCCCCAAATCATGGCCAAGGTCACCTTTATAAAACAATTGTGGACTTTTGAAACCTGACCTGGTATACCCCTCAATTCCACACTAATGTCCCTTTGATTACATCATTGCGCCATTCCAGGCTTTATTTACAGAGCATCAAGTTTCATTATCGTTTGATAGCCTTGTTTGGCGCACACATATTTAACGAGCTGGGCGTATTTTTTTATGCTAGATGAAATTCAGCCTTGGTTTTTAGACGTTAAGGTTGTTTATTGTATGTGTGGTTTATTGTTTATATGTGTGTGTTACTCCAAATTTTTATGGCGTGTAGTAAAAAGTTTTTTTCGCTATGTCTGTAGTATTGTTGGGCGAATGCGGAAGAGTAATGCTTTTACTATAGCATTGATGTATCTACATGAACTGTTCTACTGAAAACGTTTTGCAGTATTATTTTAGTTTTTTTTTTTTTTCTGATAGTTTATGTGTTTCTCGAGGCTGTTGGCGAGGATAGTTTTAAGATTAAATTCTCATGGTTGTTATAAGATTTGGATATGTTCTGGTTGGAGGATATACTATAAGTTCACGTATAAATGAAGTGGATAAAAAATTATGGAATCGATGGATACTAACTTTAGTTTTCACTGAAGGCCGATTGTCAATCTTTATTTGTATTTCCTTTGTTTGATGTAGGGCAAGTCCAAAACGATAGATGGATTGAAGATGTGAGTGAGAAAGCTAAATAGGGAATAAATAATAAAGATAACGGCTGATAGAGGTGTTCATAAGGAAGGAGATTATTGTTTTTTTGACAAAAATCGTTGCCCTACACCAGGAATTTCTCCTGTATCGTGGGTGCGTTTACAAACAATAAAACTCACATACACAAACAGCCAGACCCGAACCCGACCACAGTCGATCGCTCAGCCACTGCGCCAACCGTGCCGTCAAACTAAAATCACTATTATATTGACTACAGTAAGATAACCTACAGCGCCCTCCGCGTCCAATATAATAACGCATTCAGGGCGGTTTTGGGGCTATCCCGAGCGTGCATCAGGCATGTTCGCAGAAGCACGTACCGAGTGCTTCCATGCTACCATGCGAAAGCGTGCCGCGTCTAAGTTGCGAAGAGTGAGGGGTAGCACCAACGCCGTGCTGGCGATGTTTGCTGCTAGGATGGACAGTTATATTCTGAGGCATTGTAGTAGCAGACATGTGCCAGTAAAAGACCCGCGTATGTGAATGTTAAATGATTAATAATATATTGTGTTTTTATTTTGCTTTTATTTTATTTAATGTTTGTGTAGAATGTAAGAATTTAATTTTTTGTTTTGTCTAATAATTTATTTTATCTAATTTATGAATTTATTTTTAATATGGATGTTCTAATGTAATTTAATCTTGTTGTAAATGGGTGTAATTTACCTGAAATAAAGTTATTTATATTTAGGACTAAAACATAACTGGCGTTACCTAGGTCTAGGACACCTAGGCGACACTTCCGCCTAACGTTTTAAGAATTACAGGCGTAATGTTAAGTTATGAAGACTTGACCTAGTACAGCATAAGAGATAAGTAAGCAACCTCGTCAAATACAATTAAAATTTTCTGAAAAATCCATGAATGTTTTCGAATAACGTTAAATTCATTTGATAAAAAAACAAACAGGTCATTAAATAAATTTTATTTGATTTGAAAAAAAAACATTGGTTTTTAAGAAAAAAAAAATTATATCATATCATCATTTTGCTGACTGTACATTGAAAGAAAAAGAAAGAAAACATGTTTATTTGGCACTAGCCACAAGTACATCAAACATTAAAAAAAAAATGAAATTTATCGTTACTTGCATAGAAGATACTACATCGTTCTCAATTAAAAATAATCTCATTAATAAACAACAGTTAGACAAACAGGTGCAATGTACCAATAATTAACTGGGTACTTATGAAGGCCTGAAGACATATGATATTTCAGCTTTCGCGTTCCGTGAGCTGTATAAAAATGTAGGATACTAGTATACGGAATCATCCCCACAGGAGGTTTAACATGAAAACGCAATAAATATTAGATAAAAGGTTCTTTGTTGGCCCCAGCAGGACCCCGTTATTATGCACAAGAGAAAAATGTGTCAAAATACAAGTACATTATTCCTTCTGTGCGGGTTAAGAATGGATTAGGAAAGTCTGCGCGGAGTTTCTTCTCGGAATTATGTCCAGAAGAGTCGGACTCGTACACAGGGATCAGTAACAAACAAGGCAATAACACTATTGTTAATTATTATCATTTTCCTGCCCTTGTCCTATTCTGTTTGGGGTCGGCGTAACACGTTTTCTTCTTCCATTCTCCCCTATAAGACGTTACGGTATCATTTACTCCTTTCTCCTTCATATCATTCCTTACACAATCCATCTCTGCGTCCATCAACATTCAGAACCATCTCTATTATTAATTCTCATTCAAATTTCATGTATTCTAATGAAAAAGAATATTACGGTTGCATTTTGATGATAAAGACCCATAAATAAAGAAAAAACTGAATAGGTATCGAACGTTTTTCAAATCAATTTTCACTGGAAGTTTTTTAAATGTATGTAGGTACTAAAACCTTTTTTTTAAAATAATTTTCTTCATTATACTTAAGAAATTAATGGGAGGATGGCCCAAATTTTTAAGATTTTAGAAGCAAAAATTAATTGAGAAAAATAGAACAACAATTTAATTGAGAAAAATAAAAGAAACCTATTTTTTTAAAGGAAACAGCTACTTATACAGCGCTATCTATTTTTCACACTGGAATAAGTACTGTTTTAAGACGTTCTGGTAACCTTACAGGTTTATTTTAACTGTACGATAAAGATGCCAACACGTCAAACAAGCATACGAGGCTATAATTTGACAAAAATGTACAGTCAACAAGAAAAGTCTAACACTGAATAACAAGAATTTCTTCCACATTTATGCTTATTTTGCAACAAAATATTGTGACGATGAAAGTGTTTCTTTATCTCAAATCTCGGTTTTATTTCGTAAACTATCGTATTGTATCGAATAAAATCACAATAGTCAACTAAATAAATGACGGGCTTGTTAGTTTTTTTTGTCAAGACAAATGGGTGTAAGCCAAAGTGGTAGTTAGGTATATCAAGGTTCTATATTGTCTTGTCAGTAAATTTGGACAGGCCGCAATTTCGTAAATCTTCGTCATTGTGTTCTAGAAGAAAATACCGCCAATTTTCGCAAATCAATATTAACAACTAGAAAAGCTATTGGTAAAGATTTAACAATAATCATATTATTGATCCTATAAGCTCTTGGTTGAATAATAACTGACCCTTTTTTGCAGGTGGGAAATCATTCAAATAACTTCCGCGGAAGATCAGACTTGTATGTATACTAGCCTATTGTCACAATTAGCATATAGGCACCCAAGTTCATATGCCACATTGGAGCCGTCTATACTGCTGAGAAACTCTTGTGGAACCATAAAGAATCTTGATAAATTCTCATTTCTATACTCAACTAGCTTTTGCACGCGGCTTCGCTCGCGTTAAATTCGGGGTAACACAGTTCCCCTTGCGCCTTATTGATTTGTAATAGCAACGCTGAGTTTTCCTTTTCTTCCCTCTTTCTCCCTCACATCCCACTTTAGAAAAAAAAATATAGCCTTTGACCGTCTCCTGGTTCCCAACTATCTCTGTACCAAAATTCATCAAAATCGGTTTAGCCATTAAAGCGTGAAGAGGTAACAAACAAACAAACTCACTTTCGCTTTTATAATATTTTATGATATTAGTCAGGATATCCACAGCTGAAAAAAACCTACCCTTTCGTAAACACATTCTCATCACGTACACCGCGTTATTGCAACTTCACGGCATCGAACGTGCTCACAACTGATCTACCGTCATAAAGCGACTACTTACATCACTTACACCACTTTCCAACGATCAAAATTACAAGCTTCCATATTGTCATCAACTTATTGCTAAGTTTTCGAGGATAACAAAAAACGTACAAAACTTAGTCTTACTCATATTCGAGTCACGGTAACTCGAGATCGCAAGTTTTGAAGACGTGTTTACAAGTTTAGTAACAAACATTTTGGTAAAGTATTAAGTTGGTGTTCTGTGCTATTAGCGTAACAAGATACAATAAAAAAAATAGTTATAATAGTAATGGCAGTAAGTAGCAGTGGTAGTTAGTAGTAGCAGTAGTTAGTGGTAGTGATAGTTAGTAGTCATAGTTAGTAGCAGTAGTTAGTGGTAGTGATAGTTAGTAGTCATAGTTAGTAGCAGTGGTAGTTAGTAGTAGCAGTAGTTAGTGGTAGTGATAGTTAGTAGTCATAGTTAGTAGCAGTGGTAGTTAGTAGTACCAGTAGTTAGTGGTAGTGATAGTTAGTAGTCATAGTTAGTAGCAGTGGTAGTTAGTAGTAGCAGTAGTTAGTGGTAGTGATAGTTAGTAGTCATAGTTAGTAGCAGTGGTAGTTAGTAGTAGCAGTAGTTAGTGGTAGTGATAGTTAGTAGTCATAGTTAGTAGCAGTAGTTAGTGGTAGTGATAGTTAGTAGTCATAGTTAGTAGCAGTGGTAGTTAGTAGTAGCAGTAGTTAGTGGTAGTGATAGTTAGTAGTCATAGTTAGTAGCAGTAGTTAGTGGTAGTGATAGTTAGTAGTCATAGTTAGTAGCAGTGGTAGTTAGTAGTAGCAGTAGTTAGTGGTAGTGATAGTTAGTAGTCATAGTTAGTAGCAGTAGTTAGTGGTAGTGATAGTTAGTAGTCATAGTTAGTAGCAGTAGTTAGTGGTAGTGATAGTTAGTAGTCATAGTTAGTAGCAGTAGTTAGTGGTAGTGATAGTTAGTAGTCATAGTTAGTAGCAGTGGTAGTTAGTAGTAGCAGTAGTTAGTGGTAGTGATAGTTAGTAGTCATAGTTAGTAGCAGTGGTAGTTAGTAGTAGCAGTAGTTAGTGGTAGTGATAGTTAGTAGTCATAGTTAGTAGCAGTGGTAGTTAGTAGTAGCAGTAGTTAGTGGTAGTGATAGTTAGTAGTCATAGTTAGTAGCAGTGGTAGTTAGTAGTAGCAGTAGTTAGTGGTAGTGATAGTTAGTAGTCATAGTTAGTAGCAGTGGTAGTTAGTAGTAGCAGTAGTTAGTGGTAGTGATAGTTAGTAGTCATAGTTAGTAGCAGTGGTAGTTAGTAGTAGCAGTAGTTAGTGGTAGTGATAGTTAGTAGTAGTAGTAGTTAATTTTATTGTTGTGACTTACAAAAATGGAACGAAATATTCCGAAATAAATCCGTTATTATCTTGTTTTCCTTTATTTATTTATCATTTTATGTTAACATATTTTAATATTTTATAAAAAATGAAGTGGTCCACCGGTATCAGGAGCAGAGACCAAGTTGTCGGTGGTAAGGACTCCAGAGACAGGAACCTCCTCACAATGTAGGCCGTATCGAAAGTACTGCCTTCTGAAACAGGCCCTTGATCCAACCGCCTAAACTTAATAACGCATAAATTTACAAATGTAAAATTATATTTGCATGCCCTAAACAGACAATATGGTTTGTGCCAAAACCACCAATATTAACACCTGGTTACACCTATTTATATTTTAAGCAAATAAATGATTCTGATTTTGAAAGTTGCGTCGGGTAGCCAGAATCCCCAAAGGCTGATAAAATCCGCCTTTCCAATGAACTGGGTTTGGAGGTCATTTAAGCAGTGGGTTCATATTAAATACTGGTATTCAGCTGAATTCGGTTAGACTGGAAGCCACAGTTGGGAAAATTCCAGACAGATAATGATGATTCTAACAATGATGAGATACCTTCAATGAGTAAGGACACCCTGAACACGATTTGTTTACACTTTCATCAGATAGTTTTGTAACAAACCATTGTAGGAGAAAATTGTTTTCCTTTGAGTCAAGAAACAAAGGTAGCTTGGAAACAAACTATAGCACTCCGGTTTCACCGATCAGATTGTGTCGGGAGTAAAAGTATCGATAACAAAGAGATATTGACACTCCACAGATTGTTGCTTTATTGAGCATCACTTGACAAAACTATATTGCTAACTGTTTTTACTTCTGTGGTATGTTTTTGGAGTAATATGTTATTTTTAGGTAACCCGTAGAGAACTAGTACGTTTTTAAATATTAGAAAAACACAGAAAATAAACTTTTTAAGTTTTTTTTTTATGCAGTTATTATGCCTTGTACTGCTATTATTACATAAAGTACAAAAGGATTATTAAGTTATTAGAAAATTTACCAAATGCTTACCAAGTACACAAAAGGAACACCATAATAGCACATTGCAAATCAACATCGTATTTGCAAAACACGTAGCATATTGATTATATACGAAAACGTCATCATTCTTGAAAAAAAAACGCGAATTATCTGGGTAAAAACGTTACATTCTTTATCCGAGTTCCTTGTCACACAAAATCACAAATAAAACTACCGATTAAAAGATCAGTCGTTAATGGGCACCATAAACTTGACCCCCATCATCTAACTCGCGCAAGTAACTGACCTAACTTACGCACACTTCTTACATTTGAACGCTCCATACCTCATTCCTATAGGCTACAGCAAGTCGGGGTTATTCGAACTGTGTACAAGTCGGTCAAGGTTCAACCGGTTTGGGGACAATTGCGTTAAGCACTCAGATAAAATTCCCCTATTTCCTAAAACGTGATGGTTGGGGGATAAATAAATTAAGCCTCTGTGACCTTGTGTTGGGTTTGTTGGATTAGATAATAGGTTTGTATCTAGTGTGGCGCGTTTGGTCTTGGGAGGCTTTATAGCCGTATTTGGCAACGTCTGTGGCTAGATGGAATGTCAAAAATGTAGCATATTGACGTAAGCTATCGCAGATCTGTAAATTCTGTTCAAAGACGTTTCAGATATTCGCAATGGAATAATTATCATTTGTCCTTATAAATTAATGGTTTCAGCTGAGAAACTGAAGTCTTTTGAATCCTGAATCACACAATTCAATCTTGCAGTGCCATTTATATTCTGGAGACTCTTCTTCGGACGATCCTCAAAATACCTTTATTTTTGCAATGCTTTGGAATGGGCAACTACAGTACTTTTACAAGTTATTATGTCTTGTGACTGGGATTGTAGCAGCATCTTTTTGTAATGGTCTAATTGAAATAAATGTTTTGAGTTTGAGTTTGTGCTAACCAATTGCAAAAAATAAACTTGGGCACGCCTGAAAGCCCCGAAGGGATAAGCAGAGGTGTACCTAATAATAGTTCATCCACATTTCGACAGTTACGTATAAATCGCATTGTACCAACAATGCACTCAATGGCCACAAATCCAAACATCATGACTGCTACTGAAAAAAATAGCTTTGGAGAGTGCCTGGACTGGACCTGGGACCTCTCGCGGTTGCGACCACTAGGCCAAGAGTAGTACTAGTACTCTCAGTACTAGTAGTTTGAGTATTGATATTTACAAGAAAATCTTTCTAATTCACTTTTATCTACATAACTAATTGCCTCAAAAAATCTTTTTCGACGACAGTTTTTTAGTATTGAAATAAATATTACTGAAAGATGTCGAATTGTATGTTTTGTAAGTAATTTTGTTATATATACAAAACACAATAGGCTCACCTGCTTCAAAAAGTTTGTTTCCCTGGATTTTTTTGTTTGTCGCTTATAAACGGATTTGGGTACAATTTCACAGAGTGGGCGCTTTGACAACCCAAATATAAATGCTTATTTCTAACTACAAATTCATAAACTTCTCTTTGTAAGCTAAAAAAAGTTCGACAAAGTGTTTTTATGTGTTTAACTTCATTTAAATACAAAGCTAAAAAGAAAAAAGGTCTATTCAATTACCTTCAGCTCAATTTCAGGTGTCAAAGTTCATGCAATAATATTTAAGCAATTTCTTCAATTAAGTGTCGCCTAGTATTGACATGAATATAAGTGAAGTACCTATAGACAATCATTCTTGCTATGGGGTATCATTTATTAACCAGTAGTTAATGAGGTGTGGAGGTCAGATAGCCAGCTGGAAGTCGACCCCACTAAAATCGGGAAAAGACTAAGCAGATGATGATAGTGTTGAAATGAGCATTAATCTTTGACTGTTCTAAACTAAGATAGCGGTCATGAATTGGCTTACAATTACCATCACATCGTCATCCACAAAAAATCGCCAAGTATATTCTTTAGTAATTCTGATTAATTGAGCAATTAGGGTGTTGCCATGGCACCCCATGGACCATGTATGAGAGAGAAGGCAATACTATTAGATAAACGAATGGGGTGCGTCTCTTTGCCCTTAACCTTTCAGATGAAGTGAAGGGGGGCTCTCTTACCCCTCTCGAACGATTCAGTCGAGAGAAAAAAATAGCTAACTGTTATTTTGGAGGTCATTGTCGATCGTATATGGGGGCTGTTTTTGTTAATAACTGAGTGATACTGACATACGACATTATTTGGGATTTAAAGTTAAGAAACTTTTTAAAAAAATTAAACTCTACAACTCTGGCAAAATTAATGTTTTATATTTATGAAATAATTGGGTGGCAATTATTTTGATATCCAATTATAATTATGTTTCCAGTTGTGTAATAAATTGAAAGAGAAAACAATTTATAAATGAATATATTAAAGAAATAGCTAGACAGAAGTTAGTAGGCAGATGACGAAA
This sequence comes from Ochropleura plecta, assembly GCA_905475445.1. Taxonomy (NCBI): domain Eukaryota; kingdom Metazoa; phylum Arthropoda; class Insecta; order Lepidoptera; family Noctuidae; genus Ochropleura; species Ochropleura plecta. Next base: position 1,459,191 of record FR997733.1, on the reverse strand, counting down.
CAATTAAATAAAATCCTTACTTCGCGCTTACTTCCACTGTAAGCTAAGGTTAATCAGGTTAACCCTGCTTTTCGCGAGATCGTCAGAAACGACTCAGTATCAGTCAGATCGAATGATACTCCCACCCACACGCAAAATACGTGCCTTGGACGTGGATTTGCGGACACCAGCCCGTTATTACAGTACAATACAATGAACGCGATCATTTGAAAACCTCAAATTTAGCTCAAAACCTTCTACTCTGTCAACAATAAACGAAAGCTCTAATTGTTATTAAAACAACACTATCCTAACTTTAAACTACCCTCTTTTACGGTATTAATTCTATTTACTAGTTTAAACCTTTACGCTTGTGGTCAAAGCTGTAACACGTAAAGTTTATAACAAAGTGTTGAGCATATTATTTAGTTGAGTTTCCGAACGCTGATAAGGTAACGGGTAATACTTACCTTTAAATGCTGGACTTATTTGGCTTAATATTGTTTTAGCAATGAATTGTTTTAGGTCCACACTTTTAAAAACGTTATGGAGTTTTTTTATAACGTCATTGCTGTACTCTTTCTGGGTTCATGCCACATAATAAATACCAGGACAATGCTTAATCCTTATCCTTAATAATATTATAAAAGCGAAAGTGAGTTTGTTTGTTACGTCTTCGCGCCTAAATGGACAAACTAATTTTGATGAATTTTGGTACAGAGTTATTTGAGCCCTTTTTTTCTTTTTTTTTCGGGTGGGTAATTATCAAATAACTTCCCCCACTCTGGGGGCATGTCAAACTTTTACTGACATGGGTGACCCACCCATGTTCCTTCTGTTGCCCTTTACGTTCCGGGGCCGCGGTATCTCTTTCGAACAACCCGCAACCCCGGCAGGCGGACGGTGAGCTACCCATTGCTCACCGTACACAGGCCCGCATCTACGGTGGCCGGGAGTCGTCTCGCGGCGTCCGGCGCCCGGGGCGTCTCCCACGGCGGCTGGGTTGGCTTGATGTTCTCGCCCTCAAACGCCCGGCCACCTCCTTTGCTAGCATTAATGCTTCGCAGAAAGAGGTGACCGCTTCCCATTCCCTCTCGCTCCGGACCATGGACTGAACCAGGGCCGGACGCGAGAGATCGCCGCCGTATTTGAGACCCTGGAGACGGATGTCGGCTATTTTTTCAAAAAAAGTGTGATAAGATGGAGAAAGAGGGAAGAAAAGGGGGTAGTAAGATATTTTTTTTCGATCATCACGCGTGTTAAAGTTAGCGTTAGCCCAAAGTAACTATGCCACGCGGACGAAGACGCGGGCGAAAGCTAGAAATAAATATTTGAATTTGATGCTTTTGGGAAATTCGAAATTTAAAAAAAAAAACGGTCAAGAGCGAGTCAGACTCGCGCACCGAGAGTTTCGTACATACTTATGACATAAACGGCCATATCTATTTACTAAGAAGGTTGGTTTTAACAACACGATAACTCCACGCGTTCCCGAGATAAACGGACACACAGACCTGTCTTGACACACAGACGGCCAACAAAATGATCCACTAAGGGTTCCGTTGTTTTCCTTTTAAGGTAGGGAACTTAAAAATACTTGACATAAAAATAATAAGAATATTATGAACGCCCTAGTAGGGAGACCCGTTCCAAAATGGCTGCCCTATCTACTTCCTTAATTTTTGAATTCTCAGAAAAAAAGAACAATAAATTCTCTGTCAGACAACAATATTACGAGTATTTACCAAAGCGGTTCCCAAAAAGAAAGTATCTCATCGTAGGGGAAACAACCAATTCCATCCCCTGAAAAACTTAACTCAAACATCAGGAACTCATGACCTATCCAACCCAATCGTATTGTCACCTGGAGATCCATCCCCTTTCACTGGACCACTGGACCCAACCCTTTCTCACCGCAAAAAAGACGAAACACAAAGTCATGTCATCATAGTATACCAAGCAATGCAAGTTGCAGACCTAACAAGCTAACTCGTTCAATAAATTCTTCGACCGGCCAGTCCCAGAGTGAATGAAACAAAAGATCAATAGTAAGAGGAGTGAGGAGTACAGCAACACTGACCTACATCAATAAGTGGACATTTCGCACAGCGGAAGGAATGCTGCAGGCTTTGTATGTGTGGGTTAGCTTGTTTGTGTATCTATATGCTGGTGTGAGTGAGTATTTGATCATAGGCTTGCGCTAGGATTGCTGCGGAGTTATTTGGAATAAGTTGAAAGTAATTGCAATTGAAGTAACGTTTTTGTTAAAAGTTACTGTGAACAGCAATTTGTCTCAGGTCATTAGTGCAATTTTTCTGTTAAGTAAATTGGTATGTCTTAGTTTTTAAAGGAAACGGGGGATTTTGTTTCGACCATTCAAAAGCAAGTTATTGGTTAGTTGACAAGTAAGGAACTTTTTCAACATTATAAGCCACTCAAATGTGACTTACAAATTAGTTTTAAACTCAAATCTTAAGATTGGGAATGGCACATAGGAATAAGAATAGTATACATATAGAACTGCCTTCAGTTAGAACTTTGTCCGGAAGAAGTTTGAAGGAGTGCAGCTTCTGGGGTTGCTGGTCGTTCGAAAGAGATGCCGCGGCCACGGAACATAAAGGGCAAAATAAGTAACACGACTGGTCTTAAATTAATTTTATTATCCTAATAATAAAATAAAACTTTTCATGTTCTGTGAAACGGTATGACATTAGAACTAACAGAGGGTCTTATCAATTGGGCACAGCATTTGCTTAGCCTTATTTTTGGGTCGTCTGCTTACAGTCTAACCGTATGCAGGTGAGTACCAGTAAACAGAATTTTACATGGGGAGACTGCCTATCTGACCTCCACAACCCAGTTAGTACTGGGTAATACGATACCTCTTGGTAAGACTGGTTGTAAGACTTCTGGGACAATGATTTACTAATGACAGCCGGAACCAGCTTTCTAAGGCACGGAAACTCGGTATCGGTAACGGGTAGTCACCCATCCCTAGACCAACCGAGGCAAGCACAACTTAACCTTAAAGTCAGCCCGATCGGCTGTCATTAAGCCATGAAAATGAGTTTTAAAACATTACTGAAACCGTAAAAAAAAAATTAATTCATTACAGCGCTATAAATACAACCTCTAACCAAGGCCGTTGACAGCTTTAAGTCATAAGGATTTTAAGAAAAAAAAAAGGCCAAGAGCGATTTTGTACAAACTTGCGACATAGACAGCCCTATCTTTTGACTGCGTAGACTTAGAGGATTAATTGAGATTTTCACAGCACAAAAGGATCACAGAGTCCTGGGTTGCGGGTTGTTCGAAAGAGATACGGCGGCCCCGGAACATAAAGGGCAATGGAAGAAACATGGGTGGGTTTTAGTCAGTACAAGTCTGACCCTTCTCCCCGCTCCGCCTAGAACAGGTGAAGATATTTGGTGATTTCCCACCCCCCAAAAAAAAAGGGATCACAGAGTTGAGTATATGGTATTCAACGCGTTCCCGAGATAAAGGGTCTTGACAGACAGGCAGACAGACGGACAATAAAGTGATTCAATAAGGATTCCTTTTGAGGTACAGAACCCTAAAAATACCGAACGAAAATAAAATTCTTAAGCCATAAAAATAATTATTTAATGACGAAAAAGTTATTACATTTAATACCTTAAGATTTATGTACCGATTATTAACTTCGGCCGTAACGTTCAGCTCTTCCGGGAATTACCCGGTACATCTAGCTAATGCTGCCACTTGAAACAGGCTTATAAAATTACTTTTTTTTATAGTTGAGCAATAAAATCGAGCGGTGTTCCTTTGTTACGCTTATAAATATTAAATAATAACTGATTCTTGTAGGGTTGACAAGTTTCCAAAATATTACATGAAACATTTTACCATATCATCATTTTCCTGCTCTTGTCCCGTTCTATTTGGGGTCGGCGTAACACGTTTTCTTCTTCCATTCTCCCCTATCAGACGTCACGGCATCATTTACTCCTTTCTCCTTCACATCATTCCTTACACAATCCATCCATCTTTTCTTTGGCCTTCCTCTCGCTCTCCGTCCATCAACATTCAGATCCATCACTCTTTTAGTCAAAGAAAGAAAGATTTTACCATGAGTCGTTACCAAGATAGCCGTTTAACTCGTAAAATGGGCAAAAAGTGACAATTCACAATATTAGATACTAGCTTTTCCCCGCGGCTTACTCGCGTTAAATTAGGGGTAACACAGTTCCCCTTTCCTGATTTGCAGGAAAACCTGCTACCTGCAGTTTTTGCCCTTGCGGCTATTGATTTGTAATAGCAAAGCTAAGTTTTCCCTTTCTTCCCTCTTTCTCACTTTTTTAGCCTATGTCCGTCTCCAGGGTCCCAACTATCTCTGTACCAAAATTCATCAAAATCGGTTTGGCCATTTAGGCGTGACGACGTAACAAACAAACTCACTTTCGCTTTTATATTAGTAAGGATAACTGCATCTGTGACCATTTTAAGAATTTTAACGTAATTCATATTATGATTCTGTTAAAATAGCTATTTTAGAGCCCCAGTTGATCTGTCATTGTAATGGAAATCTATAGAAAGCGAAGTCATGTTAATACTGGAAATGGATAGCTTGATGTATCACCGTATGTACAACAGTCCTTTCAAAACAATAACCTACGTTTAACTAAATACGGCTCACTTGCTGCGCGCCACTAACCAGAATATATCGCTATTGCTGAAATATGCGAACTTCTATTACCTAACATACTCTAAATCATAATTAAATGTATTTTAAGGAAATTCCTAATTCATTGCTTCATGTTTTTTTGTTAATTTGTTTATTGGATAAAACAAAAAACGCAATGAATATTGCACAAAAAAAAACCCGAAGTTTCTTTCGGTATTATAAATATAAATCAAGTTGTATACAATCCGTCTAATGCACAAAATAGATTAAAGCATCTGTCTCATTCCTGTTAAAGCGAAATTCTGGTCCAGACAAGTCCTCCCCTCGTTTTTAAACCCCTTGCGACTATATCAATACAAACGTCTAATATTATAACTGCGAATGTTTTTTAGAATGTATGATTGTTACTCTATCACGCAAAAACTGCTCAACGAATTCGCATGAAATTTCCCACACAAATAGTTTATAACCAGAATTAACAAATATGATAGTAAATTCCGGTTGATGCTTTTCACTCCAGTAGCATGTTCCCGTAGAATATTTTTTAATAAAAATATTGTACAAAGGATATTTCTAACAACATCGCGGGCAAAGCAGCTGGTAAAAGCGAGTATCTTATTTACGTCTTCCACTGTGATGACCCTACCCATAGGGAATGGCTTTATCCTTATACCGCGGCCTTCACCAAGTGAATTTTATGATATTTATCAGATATATAAATAATTGATTGGTTACAGTCTCCATTTTGTGCGTAAATACACCGTAGAGGTTTTAATGTTGCTTTATTACTTAATTTGATGATTTTGTGGTTAAAACAATGTTTTGAACTTTTGTGGCAATTAAGTTTAATTCTTAAGTTCATATTTTTTATGGATTTAAACTGCGGCTCAACACGCAGGAACAATAATTATTTTGTAAGTAATTGAATGCTAAACAACCACAGGAAGTTAGTACTATTATTAACTAGTTTAAGCGCGCGGCTTTGGCGCCCGCTATTGTCCTACGTTATCGTAATACCGGGATAGAAAGCATTGTAGGAGACTTTGTGTGATTCCAAGTTATGAACTATCCCTATTAAAAAAATCATCCATCGATCATATTTCAGACATCTAAAAATATATTAAATCCTTACTAATATTATAAAAGCCAAAGTGAGTTTGTTTGTTTGTTACGTCTGCCTTTAATGGCTAAACCGATTTTGATGAATTTTTGGTACAGAGATAGTTGGGACCCATCAATAAGACGCAAGGGCAAATACTACTGGTAGTAGATACCTGCATATCAGGGAATGGGAAATGTGTTACCCCGAATTTAACGCGAGCGAAGCCGCGGGCAAAAGCTAGTTGTGTATAAAATAACAAATTGACAACATTCAGACCACATGACACTATATCTACTTAGATTTAAATGGTGCACTTTAAAAATCAGTGGTGTATAAGATGACGTCAGTAAGTGCAATGATCTTAACGAGACTGCGCCGGAGTGCGATTGTGTCACGGTTTTTATTAACAGGCAACACTTCAAACCCTTCTGTGTACCCACAGAGTAATTTTGTACTGTGGAGCTTAAGATTACGTCATTACAGGATAAGAAATGTATTTCATGATCTACGTAGTTTGCACATTCTACTTCTCAATCTGCCAGCTGTTTTTTGCGGATGGGAAATCATCATATAATATACTATGTAAAGACGTTAACAGTCAATTTTACACAAATTTCTTTATTATATATACGTACCGCTTCATACACTTAATAGTCTTCGCATCACATCCCAGGTCCAGTAGAAAACCAGCGTCGGGCACTGGTTTGCTGAACTGGCCCTATTTGGCGCAGCCGTGAGACACACACAACATTGTCTTTTTTGTGTAATGTGCACTTCAGGCAAGTCCCAAATGTGTTTTCTTTCTTTCTAATAACTTCCCCACTCTAGGCGGAGCCGGGGGAGAGTCAGACTTTAGCTCACTAAAAGCCCACCGTGTTCCTTCTTTTGACCTTTATGTACAAAAACCCGCAACCCTGGCAGGCGTGGGCCTGGCAGGGTCCTCCGCAATCTGCCTGCCTGGATTGGTCTTTGGATGGGGCCTATTACATACAGAGTTACCTCCGTGCCTCTGAAAGCACGTAAAGCTGCTGCCGCGTTGGCCTGCCTTTACAGGTGGTCAGTGACGCGAAAGACTGACAACCACACTTGCTAGATATCGACTACTTGCTAGAGATAAAGACTCACTGGTTTGTGGAAATCAGATAGGCAGTAACTCCATCTAAATAACTGGTATTTAGCTGCATCTGATTAGATTAGAAACCGACCGCAACATAATTGGGCTGATCATTAATACAATAACGGACAAACCGAACCGGGAAAAGATAAACTTATAATAAATAGTAATCATGGTAAACATCCCGTTTCAAATGTTGTAAATAATTGGGCTGGGGAGAGGATGCGTCTACTATTCAAACGCAAAGAATCTATAAGGCATTCAGTTACACGGCCAGGCCTGCTTTTCCCTAAGAATACAGCGTCGAGCTTAGCGCTGCTGCAGCGTCAACTTACATAGAAAGCCGTCTGAGGTCGTCTCTGTGCTCAAGGCTGTATTCTTAGAGAATAGCCCTACTGACCTGGATGGTACCTTACCATGTCTTCCTCCCTTTGAAAACCAAAATCTACAATAAAGATCAAACAGAAAATACGCCTCGATTATCAAGTTATTTTTGTAATAATATTCATAATAGGTTGGCCCCATATAACATGGGAATTGAAATATAATCAGCAAAATGTTGAATGTATTATTAGGTACCCCTCTACCTAACGCCTCGGCAATAACAGGCGTGCTGTTATATTATTATGATTCATAATGACGATTTAGAAAGAAAGTTTCAGACTTTACCTTTTATGTACTCGTAAATCGTATAAACTGAAGTGTGGAAGAACAAGTGAAGATCGTGAAAAAACAACTTAAAGTAAAACCTTAGCAGTGGAAATGTAAAACTTAAAACATAATTTCTCGAATGAATCATTGAGATTCATACACAATCCAATCACGCACATACATTCAATCCCATATAATATTTTAATAATAATAAAACTTTGTGGGCCAGAATAGCAAGATTGTGGAGCTTGACTCAGTCAACAGGCATTGTGTCAGTCCTCGTAGAAGACGGCGGGTTGAGCTGGATAAAACCAACGACCAGTGGTTTCTATGAACCCTGGATCGTACCAACTGGGAGTCATGTGGAGAAGCATTTGCCCAGCAGTGGGATGATGCAGGCTAACAGTACAAAAAAACGATGATAACAACAAAATAAGAATAACTTGCATCGTTCAACTAACGCACAGAATGACGTAACCGTGTAGTGCAATGATCTTGATCAATGTGCGCGGAGGCCAACTTTTTACTTAGTCTTAATTTGACGTAACATAATATGTATCTAGCTAAAGTTTTATTTACGTTGTTAAGTTTGTACTTACATTTAATATGTTACGTAGATTACTACTATTAATGTATTAAGTCAGACCTAGGTTGGTCTGTGGATGGCTGACCACCCGTTATATACCGAGTTTCCTCCGTGCCTTTGAAAGCACGTTAAGCCGTTGGTCCCGGCTGTCATTTGTAGATCTTTGACAGTCGTTGCAAGAGTCCCTAAATACTGAAAACCAGTCTTACCAAGGGGTATCGCATTACCTAGTACTAACTGGGTTGAGGAGGTCAGATAGGCAGTCGCTCCATGTAAAATACTGATATTCAGCTGCATCTGGTTAGACTGGAAGCCGACCCCAACATAGTTGGGAAAAGGCTAGGCAGATAATGACTACTATTAAAGATAACATAGAATCCATGTTATCTTTACCTTACTATTGTGTAAAATTTGGATCTTCTAACCTAACACACAATTGTCTTGCTGGAGAATTTATTCCGCGACTACTTTCTCTCAGAAGAAGTGGCAGAATAAATTCCTTCAATACTAGGAACGGGACTGTCTCTTAATCTCTTGTAAGCTTTGTTGTCTATCTAATTTGGATAAATGATATTTGACTAGCGCAGTGTATTATGACATCGCAGATTGGCTTATCGAGTTGTCTAGTTAACAGAGCTTTTAACATTATTTTTTAGAACCTAGGATCGCTAGGTCTTTGGGATAGCACTACTATCATCGAGACACAACATTAAAACACTCGGCCATTTTAGAAGAATCACAATATGTTATCAATCACACAATGATCACAAAGTGATAATTTATAACATTAACTGTGTGACTAAGAAAAAAATAATTTATTATTCTATTCTACTCAATCGTGATTTAAATTATTATTCTTTTATGATTATAAGTTTAGTTTGATAATTTTGCTTAGATATTAATTTGTTTAAAAAAAAATATAAGTTACTTTATCGGAAATAAAGTAATTTATGATTCTGCTTAAGTACCCAGGAAGTTGCTGAGAATCACTGTTACTGATAAATGATAAATGATAAATGATAAATGATGTTTATTTTGCAAGTAGGTTTTCACAAACACTTTTACACGTCATTTTTTTTTAAAACTAGATGAGGCCGGTGTTTCATACCCGACTACTCTGAGAAGAAACAGCCGAAACAAACTCAGAGGTCATAGTCTCTTTTAAGGTCCAGACAAAATAATCTTGGTCAACTTACATGAGGACCATGCAGATAGTGTCTGAAATGGTCTTTTTAAGAAAGCACCACACAGATTGAGTGGACCTGTCCAGTCAGTGCAAGCATTTGTCAGTTATCGTGTAGCTCAACTCATAACCCAAGGAGCTCAACGACACGACGAACAATACCAAAAAAAGGACATTTGTGTAGGTCGCTTATAGTACTCAAACTGCCAGACTATCGTCAAAAAACAAAGTAAATAAAAGAAATGATCCACATGGTCTTCACATTCACAATAAACAAATAAAAATAAAAAAAATACAAAATTAAATTAATGAGATCATAATGAAATCATAAAATGTCATAAATTAAAATAATAAGGAAAATAAAATGTCACAAATAATAATAATAAAAAGAAATGTAAAATAAAAAAATAAACAAAGTAATGTCAAATTGTATAAAATAAAGGAATAAACAATAAATAGGTGAAACAAAGGAAAATTTTGACACTCACAGAGCAAATTAAATTGGAGCAGCTTAATCCCAAGCCTTTTTATCTTCAAGGTAATGATTCATATTATAGTAAGCTTTCAGATATAGCTTACGTTTTATAAAATATTTAAATTTATTGAGGTTTAGTGTTTGAATTTCGCTTGGTAGTTTATTATAATAACGTATACATTGGCATGTGAACGTACCCCCTATTTTTTTGAGCCTCGTTGCAGGAACAACAAATTTGTGTTTGTTCCTTGTATTTATGTCGTGGATATCACTGTATTTTTTAAACAATTTTATATTTTTATGCGCGTACAAAAGGTTTTCGTAGATAAACTGAGAGGGCACAGTTAGTATGTTAATCTCTTTAAATTTTTCTCTGAGGGAGTGTCTAGGACTTAATTTATACATTGAACGAATTGCCCTCTTTTGCAAAATAAAAATTGTCTGAATATCGGCGGCATGGCCCCACAAGAGAATACCATACGACATCACACTGTGGAAATAACTAAAATAAACTAAACGGGCTGTCTCTAAATCAGTCAAATCACGAATTTTTTTAACGGCGTATGCTGCAGAGCTAAGCTTTTTTGACAACTTATCTATATGAGGGCCCCACTGAAGCTTAGCATCCAAAGTTAAGCCTAAGAACACTGTGTTATCTTCCGGTTTCAACTCTTCATCCTTGATTAGTACACTAGTTTCCACTTGTCTAACATGAGGTAACGTAAACTTAATGCATTTGGTCTTTTTCTCATTTAGAAGTAAATTATTAACGTTAAACCAATTAACGACCTTTGCCAGAGCGCTATTAACATCGTCACTAGCTAGCTGCTGACGTTTTAGTTTAAATAAAAGAGAAGTGTCGTCTGCAAACAACACTACATCATGATTATCCTTTATGAGGTAAGGCAAGTCATTAATATAAATAAGAAACAAAAAAGGGCCAAGAATGGAGCCTTGAGGTACTCCCATGCTTACTACAGATCCGGGAGATCTTTTCCCGTTAACATCAACTCTCTGAATCCTACCACTCAAATATGACGTAAGAAGATTCAGAGAGGCGTTCCGGATTCCGTAGTGGTGTAGTTTTCTGATTAATGTTTTATGGAGAACGCAATCGAAAGCCTTGGACAAATCGCAAAAAATCCCCAAAGCATCGCATTTATCTTCCCAGGCATTATAAATGTGTCCTAGAAGTTCAACACCGGCATCAGTAGTTGAACGACCCTTTGTAAAACCGAACTGTTTATGATGCAATAACTTATGTTTATTGAAAAATCTTTGCAATTGATCTAAAATTATTTTTTCAAAAATTTTACTTTCTGACATAGTTAAATTCATTTTCCATTCCTAAGTAAGCTAAGGAATGGAAAATGAATTTGACTATGTCTAATCATACCATAAGCCTACAAACCACTGCTGCGAAAGGCCTTCTTTGTCTGTCAGAGAGACTAGGTTCCAAATCACCACGTCGGCCTATGTCACCATATCCTCTGGTTCCCACTCTACTTATAAAAGGACGTTTTCAGTTCGATCCTTACTTGTACCTGTGTATGTAATATTGCCAGTTTTTTTTTGTATATGTTAGTTAATACCAGTTTCCAATCATGTGTGCATATTCATATATGTATGTGTTTGTGTATGTATGTGTATATGTATGTCTGTCCGCGCTCTCAAAAAGTATAAGTCGAAATTAAAAAAAAAGTCAATGAAGCAAACAAAAATCTCCAAATTCCGGAAGTGAAGTTATTTTCCATTGTTTTGTGCTTTTTGGGAAGTCAGTTATTTTATGCAGAAAACGCTTTTTGATCAGATAAAGGACTATTTCAACAAAAAAACTATATAAGGACCTTCAGGCCCCTAGGCCGTGGTCCTTTCAGACATCGGTGAAGAAAAAAGTCGCCAATCCGTCTTGAGCAAGTGTGGTGATCAATGCTCGTGCCTTACCTGGTTGACAAGAGACCTTTTCCCAGCTGTGGGACAGTTATACGCTGGTACATTACAGTCCTTCCTAGAATGTGTTCATAAAAATGCGCTCAGCCACTATTCATAAGTAGAAACCAATTAGAAACTATGTCCTAACTAAACACTACGCAGAAATATAGGAGGTAGAAATTTAAATGGCCAATCAGATCTTTAATAGTCAGTTATTCAATACGCTCACAAACAAACTAAATGGTCCTAAACAACTTGCATCGTTTAACGAGCTTGCTGCACTCGATGACGTAAGCGCGTGCGCAGTGCATTGATCTTGATGAGACTGCGACAGTTTTTGTTGCTCTTGCGCAAGGGAGGTGTTTCTTTTTGTATTGTGGAGGTTTTTGCTTAGGTTTTTAGCTTGTAGTGGTGGAGGTTGTCGCTAATTAATAGCAGGCGGGTCGATCTTAAGGTTAAGTCGCGTTTGCCTAGGTTGGTCTGTGGATGGGTGAGCACCTTTTACATAACGAGTTTCCACCGTGCCTCCGATAGCAAGTTAAACTTTATGTTCTGACTGTCATTTGTAGATGTTTGACAGTCGTTGCAAGAGTCCCTAAATACTGACAACCAGTCTTACCAAGGGGTATGGTATAACCTATTACTAACTGGGTTGTAGATAGCAGATAGGCTGCCGCTCCATGTAAAATACTGGTATTCAGCGGTTAGACTCAAAGCCGATCCTAGCATAGTTAGAAAAAGGCTAGATAGATGATGATGATTTTAAAAAGGGAGATATTGTTGACACTGAAAAAGTATCACTAAGAAGCTGGGGCCAATGGCTTATCAGCAGGAAGGAAACTTGGTATGTAATGGGTAGTAAACCAACCACCAACCTATCCTACCGCAAGCGCGGCTTATCCTCAAGATTGCCCTGTGCGGCTGCTATTATTTAGCCGCGAGCTCCTAATTCCAAAATCAAAATAAACCAAATTTACGCCAACCAATCCTCAAAAACAACTTCGAGAAATAATGAATTCAAAACAAGTCATACCAACGTACCGACATCTTTGATCCATCGCGAATTCAGGCCACAATTCGTAAGCATGCATATTTCATAGCACAGGAAGGCATTACAGGATGCCGTGACGTCAGTACACCCCCGACTTGTGACGTCATAGGCACATGAATTATTGATGAGCAACTTGAGGAAGATGATGCGTTGTGACTCGTGGAGTTATGGTTGAAAAGTTATAAGTCATGCGCCATTGTGTACTCGCTTCGCGTCTTGATCTGGGAGAAGGCGGGTTGGAGGTTCTCTGGGCAAGTTTAATTTATCTTGTTGAGATGTTATCCAACTTGTCCGGAGTTTAAAACTTGCTGGTACTAAGCGCTCGTAAGCTATTGGTCCTAAGCCTGATTTTTTGTGTCGGATTGCCGCCCCATCGGACTATGAGAGTGAGGGAAGCGAGAAGAAGAGAGAACCGGTATTTGCGCATAGAGTCAATCTATGCTAATATTGTAAAGAAAAAGGTGTAATCTACTGAACTGATTATGAAAATTCCTTTACCAATAGAAAGTCGCGTTATTTTTGAGTGTCATAGGCTCTATAACATCACGCTGAGACACTTAGGAGCTGAGCAGCGGGCACAGCTAGTAATAGATAAGATTAAGATTGACCACCATGATCGGACACGTACGATGTTCTAAGTACGAAAAAACTTTGAAGTGTTCGTTTTAAATCTTTTAGTTTAGCCGTGATAGGTACCTATACTAACATTACAAACGTTTAAATCTAACCCTAAAATCTATAGTTGCAATAAAACATAATTTGCTTAATAAGGGAATTATTAACCACATACTCGATAAGATTAAACACGAATATATTCTACTCATATATTCAAGATATATCCATATTTTGTACAAGTTATTCAACATTGTAGATAGATACAAGACTCTTGACATTTATTTATAAATAGTTTTCTTTACCCCTGTGTGTAAACATTTTTTCTGAGAATATATCATTTCATCTCTGCAAGAAGTTTTTCGTGGCATATTATAGGATGATAGTCGAGGAGACAGGCTGCCGATAGTAAATGTTATGTTCTTTTTAATTAGCGAGGTGTGGTCGGGTTAGTCATGGCCTTATGGGAATATTAACATAATATTTGCCTGGCTAATAGAAAATCAATAGGCATTTTTCATAATTAATTAGACGATTCCCAGAAATGTGTAGGCAGCGTGGTTAACAAATAAAAATACTAATGTTTTCCTTCATTAATTTATCAAAGACGGTTCAATTCGCATAAAATATTCAAAATTTGATTATAAAATATAGCCGGTCTCTTAATTTATGTTTCACAAATAAAGCCTCGGATCTTTTAAACAATTTCGCTACATTCATCTCGGATTCTGATCAAGTTATAAATTCTTGACATTATTAGGATTATATTCATTAGTTTTGCTAGTCAAAATACAATTTGTCAATAAAAACACGTTTCGATGTCTCAAATATTGTAATAAGCGAACGTGTTGGAACAAACTTACTCAGTAATTAATTAATCAGTAAGTAATTAATATTATAGACACACAGAAATAAGCAGTATTAAAATTTTGTCATACAATAGAAAAATACACTTTAAAATACACATACAAAAATTACGCATATCTTTGAATACAAACTAACGTCCAAGCTTCAATTAATAAAATTCCGGGCCGAGTTTCCGAACGCGATCGTGAAACTTCGGTTTTTACGAACGCAGACGGACAAACACAGGTTGTGTAACGGCACACGATGATCGCGAAAACAACTGTCGCGGTCGGCGCAGACGCATGTATTAGGTGGCGTGAACGTCCTCGCACAAGGCTGTCTGACACTGATGCAATTCAATCAGATTCTAGAAACGTATTTCTCATACATAATCTCGAACCTTTGAAAATGATTATTTTTATAACCATTCGTATGATTCTTCTGTATCAAATAGCATAATTAATCGATTTCTGATTGGTTTGGCATCCGCGTCTGCTTATGATTTTTTTTATGATGTATTTAAGTAGCGTCCATTGATTGTTTCAAATCTCCGAATGTTCGTTTATAACGTTTGATAACAGCCAGACACAAAAGATAAAAAACTTGATCTGGCTAGAAAGCGATATTATTCTCGGTATACACTTTCTCTGTCTAGGCTATAACAGGACATAGATAATTTATACGCTTCGCCACTGACACAACGGTCGTAAATAGAACATATAGGAGCAAACATGCCAAATAAGACTTTAAAATAACAAAGGAAATGCATTGTCGTTCTGAGAACTAGAGCTACCCCCGGCGGTGGCTCGGAATACAAACGCACGAACATTTTCTTTAAAAAGAGGAACTGTTGTAGACTTCCGGAATGAACAATAGTGGTGGACGAGACCTGAATCCCAACAATCTTCGCCTATTTTCGTACAGCGGCTACAATGTAAAGTGACTTAATGAGTTCCGATTATACTTGCGATACCATACATAGATTTTATCGACGGCCATTTACGAATATTCATTTCGATTTAATTGCTTTAGATTAATAAACTGCAAACATTTCCATAGCTGTTCATCGTGTTGACATTTGAGATTTCCCTGTGAAACTACTCTGTCTTTTTCCTTTTGCGGATGTTCTGCGTCGCAATGAGCCTTTAAAACTTTAATTGCCATTGAACTTTACTCAAAATGCTATTACGTTGCAGCTTAAGCAATAAAGACGAAACAAGATACACAGTTCAAAATAACGGCCACCATTCGTCTGATGAGACCACAAAAACATGTTTCACATATAATGTCGTACCACTCAACAAATAAATTACAATCTTTGTAACCTTCTAAGTCTTGGAGCGAGTTTCAGCATCAAAACCTGACCTACCTCACTTTTTAACCTCCAGCTACGCGGAAATTACTACTAGTAGTAATTCACTTGGAGTTTTTGACGTGACAACGTCTTAAATTAGGTTGCGGCTGGGAGTCACTTATGAAAAAGTGTAACGCTCGGTAACGTTACGATGAGTCACCGAACGAGAGAGAGGCCCGCCGAATGCCTTGCGTCTCTCTCCCACTCAACTATGATCGGTCTGCCGCGCGCGCAACACATTCTACCGAGAAAAAGACGTTGTCACGTAAAATCTTCGCCCGTAAAACCGACTTTACAGGCAACCATTTTTTAGTAGTCACCGAGCTCCTGGCCTATATTATTGAGTATGTAGGGCAGAAAAAACGCTGCTATCATATATCAGGAATAATTTGTGTTGCTGTGTATTGCCGGGATGGTATGCAAATGGGGTGAATGTGGGACGGGGGTGTGGCGGGGGTGGACGCTAGGGATGTAGTCGAAGGGTGTACGATGTACTTATAATTTGTTTTCGGGGAGAGTTTGACGGTATTTGATGCGAAGGTCAGGTCGATTTACAGATGTTGTTATTGCGAAATAAAGGTTAAGATGGATATAAGAGACTGACATTTTTTTTTTCTAGGAATGGACACTCTTTATGTATTAGACTACTTCTATTACTACCACCATTATTTTTGGGTGACTCACAGCCAACAATACAAAACCTATAGTTTGACCAATCCGCGGGATTGTGGACTTGTGGGTAGCTCACCGTCCGTCCGTCCGTCCAGTAACGACAAGCTGTGTCGACGGCGCGTTAGTGTTCAACGCGCGCTTCAAAGAGATGTCAGCAAAGCATAGGAGCCTGCTGGGGCACCGCCTGCCGTTACTGCGGGTTAGTTTGAAATAGATACCGCGTCCCCGAAACATAAAGGGCAATAGAAGGAACATACAAGAAACTCACCCAAGTTTTAGTCAGTACAAGTCTAACAATCAAACTCAAGTACTGAAGTTTTTTTTTTTTTAATAACTTACCCACCGACAAGCCATTTAAAACCCTCCACAGTTAGCAGTAAAGTATTGTTTTACAAATCATTACACGTGATATTAGAGTATAACAAGTTATAAAAATAAATTAATATCTACCAATCTAACAAGGTAGGTAGAAGGTTTTAAATTAAAAACAATACATACATTTAAACAGTTTGATCGGGGTCTTAATGTCATTGTGAATTAAACATTACAAGACAACATCATTCAATTGTCAAGTATCCTACATCCAGCCAATAAATTATTTCAGCGAAGATCCTGTTGTCGCTGATACCACACTTCCCTATGACGTCATAGCAAGAATCAAATGATACGGAATGAAATACAGGCCACAAGAACGCAATAAAAACGGAACACCCTTTACGCCGCAGGTTATGTAACAGAAGCTCACCCCGTCTAGTTATAAATACTACTTTCTATGTTAGAAGTGTGTACTAAGCTTAGATAGAGCATGAGGAGCTCATTGCTAAATAAATAGTAGCCGACCTTTAGGTTAAGCCGCGTCGATCTTTAGGTTAAGCCGCGCTTGCCTAGGTTGGTCTGTGGATGGGTGACCACCCGTTACATACCGAGTTTCCTCCGTGCCTCGGAAAGCACGTTAAGCCGTTGGTCCCGGCTGTCATTTGTAGATCTTTGACAGTCGTTCGTTACAGGTAGTCAGTGTTCCGAAAGTCTGACAACCAGTATTACCAAGGGGTATTACCCAGTATTAACTGGGTTGTGGAGGTCAGATAGGCAGTCGCTCCATGTAAAATACTGATATTCAGCTGCATCCGGTTAGACTGGAAGCCGACCCCAACATAGTTGGGAAAAGGCTAGGCAGATGATGACTAAGCATAGACATATTTGTTACCAGCTTATCACTGTCCTACTACTGGGCAAAGGCCTCTTCTCAAACAGAGAAGGCATCAGCATTGATCACCACGCTTGCTCAAGACGGGTTGGCAATTTCAGACTTATATTGATCCTTACTAATTTTATAAAAGCGAAAATGAGTTTGTTTGTTTGTTACGTCTTCTCGCCTAAATGGCCAAATCGATTTTGATGAATTTTGGTACAGAGACAGTTGAGACACTGGAGACGGACGTAGACTAATTTTATTTTAATATAAGTGAGAAATGGAAGAGAAATAGTAAAGAAATGGGGAAAGAAAAAAATATTTTTTTCGATCATCACGCAGGTTAAAGATAGCGTTATCCCAAAGTAACTTTGCCACGCGAACGAAGTCGCGAGCTGAAGCTAGTTAATTATAAGTCCAGGTTTCCTCACGATGTTTTCCTTCACCGATGTTAGATAAACTTTAGAAAGTACATATGAATTGAAAAAGATTTGAATCCACAACCTCATGCTTGAAAGACGAGGCGAGGCGCCTCTGGGCCATAACAACATAATATCACACCTACAGGTGTCAGGTCTCAGGTACAGGTGTCAGGGCAATGTTGTGGCAAATGTTTTCAGGCAGAGGTGTGCCTGTAAACATTGTACCTACAAAGTGTGCCCACAAACATTTCGTCTTAATGCTAATTAACTAATTAGGCTTGTGTTTGGCCGCAACTCATCCGCCGCGGTCAAGGGTGAAGCAAGCTTGCTAACCAAAAACCTACCAAAAACCTGCTATCATCCGAGCTGAAATCCAGACTTTTACGTACATATTCCTAATATAAAAACCCAATAACACTGCCGAATCGAAATCAGGACCTAATAAAAAATAATCAAAATCAAAATGTTTTTACTTCACTTAGGCCTACATGGACTCTTATAAAACGCCGAGAAAAGATGCACGGTTCAGGTTGGTCGTTTCGTATGGAGAAGAACCGGCAAGAAACTCCATGGTTACTCTTTTAAATCATTTGGTTATACAATGTTGTTGTTACAGGCTCAGCAGTCTAGTTTTTGACGGCACGGTTGGCGCAGTGGCTGAGCGATTGACTGCTGCGCTGCGTGTCACGGGTTCGATCCCCGCACGGAACAAATATTTGTAAGACCTACAGATAGTTGTTCCGGGTCTGACTGTTTGTGTATGTGAGTTTAAATGTTTGTAAACGCACCCACGATACAGGAGAAATTCCTAGTGTTAACGTGTCAACGTTTTATAAAAAAAAATTCTTGTGTGCGATTAACAAGCAGTCTTGAGATTAAATTAAAAAACAATCCAAAAAAATATATTACCATCAAAGTTGCAGCTTGCAAAAACAGTTATTATATCTTCATATTGATAAAGCGGTTCTTTTGTACCTGCGTCTCTTTCACGGACATTTAGCAAAGGGTTGCGTTTAACGAGAGTGATTTACATTTACGAGTTCTAAGACCCTCGGGTGAGATAGTCTTCCGGTCTTGAGTGAGGTAAGGCAAGGCAAGGGTAAGATAAGAACTTAAAGTTTTATGATAGTCCTCAGAACTTAGGTGTCTTGTTGGTTTTAAGTTGAGGTGGATTTTGAAAGTTGCCTAACACCAAGGGAGTTTAATAAGTTTGACGACATAGTTGGCGCAATGGCTGAGCTATCGACTGTTGACTGTTGATGTTGCGGGTTCGATCCCCGCACGGAACTAATATTTGTATGGCCATGACAGATAGCTATTCCGGGTCTGGCTGTTTGTGTTTGTGAGTTTAAATGTTTGTAAACGCACCCACGATACACGAGAAATTCCTAGTGTGGGGCAACGTTTTTTTTTTACAAAAAAGTAATGAAAAAATAATAATAGTGGTAACAGAGAGAAAACTTAATTTTCTTGATTCAGAAAGCAGTACTTCTGGATACGGCCCGTATTGTTAGGAGGTTCCTCTCTCAAGAGCCCTGACCACCGGTAGCTTGGACCCTGTTCCCGATGCTGGTGGACTACTATTTTATATTTTTTAAATGTTTGTTTTTGTTTTACAAGAAATATATAAAAATATATGTGATAATGAATAAACTAGTAGTAGCAGTACTCTTAACAATACCGAAAATCACTTGTTTTGTTCGACTGGGTTGTGGAGGTCAGATAGGCAGTCGCTCCATGTAAAATACTGGTATTCAGCTGTATCCGGTAAGACTGGAAGCCGACCCCAAGAAAGTTGATAAAAGGCTAGGCAGATGATGAAGCAAGGTCAAAAATAATGGGGTTACACAAGGTTACAAGGGGTAACAAGAGGTTGAAATAACACTTTAAGGGGTGAAAGAAATCATAAATGTGAATAACTTTTGAAGAAACCTTTTTGTTCGCAAAAATACGAATTGTACCTTTTCTAATAACTGCTTATTTAAATCTTTGTCCTACCTTGAACCACGTTTATTATTTTTAGTTAACAAGTTTTTCTTGTTAATTTTTAACCGTCAAGTTATTAAAATATATAATATTTGTATACTTTAATATTTTGTACATAATATAGATACTACTCTGTCAAGAAAGTACCGGGAAAAGATCAATAATACACAAAATGTCTGTTATTCGTCCAAATTTATTTTATCAGCTTCAAAGTATGCTCCTTTAGAAACGATACACTTGCGCTAACGAATAATCCATCCATCAAAACATTTTTTAAACGCTGCTTCCGGAATTAAGTTTAGTTCTCGCCGCGAATTCTCCTTTATGTCTTCTATCGATTGAAAACGGGTGCCACGAAGTGGTAATTTGAGTTTAGGAAAAAGAAAAAAGTCAGCAGGAGCCATATCTGGTGAATATGGTGGTTGCTGGATGGTATTTGTTGAGTGTTTGGTCAAAAATTCGTTCACAATGATAGCCTTGTGCGAAGGCGCATTGTCGTGGTGCAAAATCCAAGAATTTTCTTTCCACAAATCTGGCCTTTTTCGTCGAATTTGCTCTCTTAAACGCCGCATAACGCTCAAATAATATTCTTTATTTACCGTTTGACCTTCCGGTAAGAATTCAGAGTGCACAACACCGCGATAGTCAAAGAAAACAGTCAACATGACTTTGACTTTTGATCGACTTTGGCGTGGTTTTTTCATTTTCGGTTCAGTTGGAAGGCGCCACTCCGAAGCTTGTTGACTAGTTTGCATGTCAAACTCGTAAACCCACGTCTCGTCACCAGTAACAATGCGTTTCATGAATGTTGGGTCCGAACTGACTCGTTCTAGCATGTCCTCAGCGACTTTCATGCGATTGAGTTTTTAGAGAAAATTCAGATCTTTTGGGACTAGCCGAGCAGCAACATGTTTCATACCCAAATGATTAGTAACAATGGTACGGATCGACTCGTGAGATACAGAAAGTTCGGCGGCTATCTCTCTCAGAGTTGAATGGGGATTTTCAGTCACTATTTTCTTCACTTTTGCGATGTTAACTTCAGTTGCAGACGTTGACGGCCTACCAGAGCGAGGCAAATCTTCCATCACATCTCGACCGCTTTTGAACGCTTTGAACCACTCATAAGCACGAGCTTTTGATAAAGTCGATTCACCGTAAGCCTTCTGTAACATTTTCAGTGACTCCGAACACGAAATTCCATTGGCGATGCAAAATTTAAGACAAACTCTTTGTTCGATATTTTTGTCCATTATGAAATTCGCAATACACACTATATATGATATTACTAAAACCAGCACTGTATTTAATATAAATAACAGATGCAACTCAAACTCCGCGCCAAAATGGAAAACAGTTGTGCCAATCTAACAACTACAAAAAAAACAAAAATTTTAATTTGGAACCATAAACAAATCATCCATTCCCGATACTTTTTTGACTGAATGTATTTATTATTTTCACTTCGTTTATTTATTACTTTACACATCATCATCTGCCTAGCCTTTTCCCAACTATGTTGGGGCCGGCTTCCAGTCTAACCGGATGCAGCTGAATATCAGTATTTTACATGGAGCGACTGCCTATCTGACCTCCACAACCCAGTTAGTACTGGGTAATGCGATACCCCTTGGTAAGACTGGTTGTCAGACTTTCGGAACACTGACTGCCTGTAACGACTGTCAAATATCTACAAATGACAGCCGGGACCAACGGCTTAACGTGCTTTCCGAGACACGGAGGAAACTCGGTATGTAACGGGTGGTCACCCATCCACAGACCAACCTAGGCAAGCGCGGCTTAACCTAAAGATCGACTTGAGCGGTTGCTATTATTTAGCCACGAGCTCCTCATACATATTTCTTAAAAAAAAACCAACAATAACATTTAAAAATATAAAAAAAATAGTAGTCCGCCAGCATCGAATTCATTATTTTCACTTTATTATTATGTATGTTTTTCTATTCGATATAGTTATGTTTATTTAAGTTAGTGCTTTGCGAAAATTGTATTATATTTATTCATTCAACTGATTACTATATACAAACTATAAACACCATATAGATCTGGATATTTTCCACGATAAACCTTATGAAATTTGTAAATCCTACTATAATCCTAATAATCCTACTAATATTACCTATAAATGCGAATGTTTGTGTAGATGTATATAAAAAAAGGTTTATTTCAATAACATGGTACTTTAAGATGCATGTTTTGGAGATCACCTTTTAAGCAAGAAGATGCTTGTGTTAGGTGAAATGTATTTATTTATTAAATAATTTATGTACACACAAGAAAAAACACAGGAAAACATCATAAAAACAAAGAGTACAATGTATCATGTATGGATGTTTGTTACTCTTTCACGCAAACCTACTAAATGGATTTTAATGAAACTTTACAATAATATAGCTTATACATCAGAATAGCACATAGGCTACAATTCATAAAGATATATTGAACACACACATTTCTATCACTTTATCCTTCAGGTCAGAAACTCGTGTTCAAAAATCCACTCATCTGCATATAAAAACGAATGTAAAGATTTTCGTATCTACAAATTTCACCTTCTCCAACCATTTATTCTTGAGTTAGACCGTTGAATAACCCTTAAAAAGCGATTTATTTAACAATAAACACGGTCCGTTAAAGGACTCATGAAATATTCAAAGAGGAAACACTGCAAAATGGAGGGAGGTACTTCCGGCCTCACGAAACTGTGTTACCAACAACTTGAAAGCTTTTAACTTTATTTTTGTGTCACTGCAGACTTTTCTTATTTGTTTAAAAAGAATATAAGTTGACAAACCAAAACACTTATATTTTAAAATCTTAGACACTAATATAAAAAACAAACTTACGTACGATAAGTGTTTTGGATTTTTTGGTGTTTCCATAACTCTCACTACATTCTTTTAGAAAATAGAGAAAAAACAATAGTCCTTTCTTGGCAGTCGGGTAAAAGCCAAATGAAACACAAATGTAGGTACCAAATTCCAGTTAGTTAGTTTTATTTTAATTGTGACTAAAAGCTTACTTACGGGTTGCGTTTTATTATCACGATAATTATCACTTTTAATCTTGCTGCATACTTAGCTCAAATTATATTTTATCAGAACAGACAGCAAAAAAAAAACTGGCATAGAGCGATTTTAACTCGATACCTGCACGCGTTCCCGAGATTAAATGACTTGACATACAGACAGACACAGACGGGCACCAAAGTGATCCAATAATAAAAAGATATGTAGTAATTAAATGCACCCAACCCAACTCTCGACAGTCATAGATAACACGAAAATGTCGCTGTATATATCCTAAACCTGTCTATTTAACAAATGAACAGCGCAGCCTGCACCTTGTAAATAACATACTGCACAGCAATAAATCTGTGAGTCAGAAACAAAATCGTTCAGTTCCAACCAAAGGTGCAGCGCCCCTGCCAGCTGCGATTGCAGAACTTTTAACTGATCGGGGTCATTTATCTTCATCTAGAATGTAGACTGAATTTCTTGAAATTCGTGTGATAAGTTTTAGAGGATATTTGGTTAAGCCCGAAAGTATATGCTGTATATATGATTAAAAACGCGACAGGACAAGTTGGACCAACCAAACAGGACATCTACAAAAAAAATCGTCAACTAATTATCATCTGTCAATTGTTATTCTTATATCCTAATCTAATACATATATAAAATTTCCGTGTCACAATATTAGTTACCGTACTCCTCCGAAACGGCTCGGCCGATTCTTATGAAATTTTGGGTACATATTGGGTAGGTCTGAGAATCGGCTAACATCTATTTCCTAAACCTCAGCGGGTGAAACCGCTGGGCACAGCTAGTAATATTATAAATACGAATGTTTGTATTTTTGTTATTCTTTCACGTCAAAACGGTCGAACGGATCTTGATGAAACTTCGAACAGAGGTAGAATAATAGGTAGCTAGTTATCTTATAATGATGAAGAAAGCTCAGCAATTAGAATTAGATTCCTTTTACCAATGTGTGATATTTACCACAAGACTCTTTCTTGGACTTCTTTTTAGTGTGTCAATGACAATCTTAATAGCAGTTTGGCGTTTTCTGTAGTTTTTTGTTAATATTTAATTACATACGTTGACGACACGGTTGTCGCAGTGTTTTTTTTTAGGCGTGGGATGTTATTTGATGATTCCCATCCGCAAAAATAAAAATTGGTGGAAGCGCCAGATAGCCCGCGAATTTATTTTTAATGTTTTTTTTTTAATTTGCAGGTCAGTCAAGCATTTTAAACCAACATACGATGGTTAAAATATATAAATTGTTACCTATAGCTTTACAGAATTGTAATAATTAAAACCATCAACACAACTTTGTACGTTCATTATACTCCAATAAATGACAATTTTATGGAAAACTCAAATAATGGGACAAAATAACTGAGAGAATTGATTTAAACGATTTTATTTCAGTAAAACAGTATTTTCAATGGTCACAATCATAAGTGCAAAATGCAGAAAAAACAAACGTCAAAATGGTTTTAATTTCGCGGATTACCGTGACGCGGTGTCGGTTGGTCGTTGCATATATATATATATTTACATAGTACTCAAAAATTCATTCAAGTCATTTCAAAAGCAACACGGGTAAATGTTGACGAGGGGTGTGTGTGGGTAATTAAAACAGTATCACCGTGTGAAGCTGTTCTCATCTCAAATTGGGTAACATTGTGTGTGATTAATTTGACAAATTGACCTTTGAATAATCCCAGAGATAGACTTAAGCCTACGGGTCTGTTTTTGCCTGTTAGTTAAGTAAACTAAAATTACATCAGAGAATATAACATTTTGTTTGTTCTGTATAAAACCCGAAGCGCACCCAGGGGTGAGACGACTCCCGGCCACCGTAGATGCGGGCCTGTGAGCGGTTGCAATGGGTAGCTCACCGTCCGTCCGTCTATTGACGATAGACCGTGTCGTGTTAGTGTTCCACGCGCACCTCAAAGAGATGAGCAGCAAAGCAGAGGGGCCTGCCAGGGTCACCGCCTGCCGGGGTTGCGGGTTGTTCGAATGAGATACCGCGGCCCCGGAACGTAAAGGGTAATAGAAGGAACATGGGTGGGTTTTAGCCTGAACAAGTCTGACACTCCCCTCGCTCCGCCCAGAGTGGAGGGAGTTAATTGATGATTTACCATCCTAAAAAAAGCGTACGTCCACATTTCGCGCTTATTGCCATCAACTTTGCTCGACCAGGGATTCGATACCAGGCCCTCTTGCAGAGCAATCGCGCTTACAAACACTAGACGAGTCTTATTTCATTATTTGCCTCATCTCATATATCTAGCCTGGTCTAGTCAGTAACAAGCTAACCTTTTTAATACTCCTATAATTAAAATGAATCAACACACATCCTAGATTTTCTCCTACAAAAATCCTGAACAGAAAAAAAAACAATAGACAAAACCGCACTGCGAAAAAAAATCGTAATAATTTTTCTCTCATTGTTATTCTTTAAAAGCCCGCCATCATGAATGCAGCGTCATCTCCGCTACCAACCACGGAGGAGTAATTTGTGGAGGGAGGCTCCCCGTGCCTGGGGAAAACCTCCCCCCTCCTTATGGCAGTTGGGGAGGCTATCGTGTCAAACTGTATGAACATAGTATTTTGATAAATGTGTTGTAGTATATTGTAACGAAGAATGGGTATTGTATGTACATTATTTATGTGGATAAGGTTAAATAAATAATTTTATGTTTCTACTTGCTGGCGGTCGCGGTTTCACCCGCGTGATGATCGAAAAAAATCCTATATGTTATTCCAGACTATAATCTAACTCTGTAGGTACCAAATTTCATCAAAATCCGTTCAGCCGTTTTGAAGTGAAAGAGTAAAAAATATTTTTATTCGCATTTATAATCCTTATCCTTACTAATATTATAAAAACGAAAGTGAGTTTGTTTGTTACGTCTTCACGCTTACATGGCTAAACCGATTTTGATAAATTTTGGTACAGAGATAGTTGGGACCCTGGAGACGGACATAGGCTATTTAAAAAATAAGATTGTGATGTGAGGGAGAAAGCGGCAACAAAAGGGAAAACTTAGCATTGCTATTACAATAAATAAGGCGCTATGGAAAAAACACAAGGAGCAGGTACATGCAAATCAGGAAAAGGGAACTATATTATTTCGAATTAAAAGCGAGCGAAGCAGCGGGCAAAAGCTAGTATTATATATAGTAGGATTTGTCTTTGGAGTTGCCTGTCGAGGAGCTCTTGTCCTCCAGTCTAGTGACGATTACTTCTCAAATGTAAATGGTGTTAAAGTACTCTTTACGGAGCCAAAAGGCACGTATTCAAAAAAAAAATCGATATCGATATTTTTTTTACCTTCTAGTTACGGAGTTATTTTCCAACTTTTTCACATGTTTTTCTTTTTAAATCCAATTGTTCTAATTTTACTTTAAATACCTCCCTGCCCCCATTACCTACTATAGAATGCCTTCATCAGGACAATTTTTTGTTTGTGTAACGTTGAGTTCTATTGTAGAACGTAAAAGAGTCACCTTGTTTGATGTTCAGAATGCATGGATGACGGCATCATGAGGGGTTGGTTTACACCCTACCTTCTTCTTCACGGGCAACAGAAATGAGGAACAGGAGGAGAAATTTAAGCTTGTGGCAGCGAATCAGGACGAATCCTTGAAGCTATGGTCAGTGATTTCTTTTGTTGTTTTAAAAAATCGTTGCGCCACTCTAGGAATTTCTCCTGTATCGTGGGTGCATTTACAAACACTTAAACTTACACACACAAACAGCCAGACCTGGAACAACTATCTGTAGGTCATACAAATATTTGTTCCGTGCGGGGATCGAACCCGCGATACTCAGCGCAGCAGTCGATCGCTCAGCCACTGCGCCAACCGTGAAAACTTTTATCCTTTAGCGACTATAGGAGAAAAGTTGTTCACTAAGCTCTTTAACTTTAATAAACACAAGTTTTGCTTTAAAGAAAAAGTTACTCACCTATTCACAACTGAGGTGCTAAAAGTTTAAACGGATATTCTTTATAAACAGTCTACAGGGACATTAAAGAACCTAAAAAACTACTTAAACAAAAATATTATCCTTTAATAAAACTCTCTGACCAAAAATTGTCACGGAACCTTTCTCATTGACATTTAAGTTAGTGTAAAAACTAAGTTTATCAGTTCGCATGGCTCGCGTGTTACCAGGCCATAGGGTAGGAGGACAATTAGTGGGTTCGATGGCCGGCCCACCCCGCTGCACCGCTGCTACACGCCCGTTAACCAATATTTACGATCTCACGTATTTGCGAAATGAGGTGGTATGTGGCTAATTATGAACCTACTTACTCATTATATTTTGTTGTATTTTTTTTTTGGATATTCGTGTAATATTTAGGAAATGATAAGGGAGGAAGGTGGGAGCTCGTGGCTAAATAATACCAGCCGCTCAGGTCGATCTTTAGGTTAAGCCGCGTTTGCCTAGGTTGGTCTGTGGATGGAGGGCCACCCGTTACAGTACCGAGCTTTCTCCGTGCCTCCGAAAGCACTTAAAGCTGTTGGTCCACGCTGTCATTTCTAGATCTTTGACAGTAGTTACAGGTAGTCAGTGTCGCGGAAGTCTGACAACCAGTCTTACCAAGGAGTATTACCCAGAACTAATTGGGTTGTGGAGGTTAGATAGGCAGTCGCTCCATGTAAAATACTCTCACAGACAGACGGACAGGGATCCTATAAGGGTTCCGCTTTTCCATTTTGAGGTACGGAACCGTATAAACGAAAAAAAATATCAATTTTAAGTTGTAATACCGAATACAAACAAATGCATGTTACTATAAAACATGGCCAAATTTCTTCAATTGTGCTTGTTTATACAATTTGAAGAGTTTCCCCGATTTCTCTAGGATCCCACTGTCAGATCCAAAACTGGTGACCTGGGAAGTAGGTTTGAGTAAATCGGGGAACATACCTAGAAAAGATTCCGAAAAATTGAGAACCTCCTCCTTTTTTGAAGTCGGTTAAAAACGGACGTATTGCAAAAAAACCCAAAAAAATGACTCCATTAATAGAGCAATATGTAAAACACCTCATGCATACATAAGTGGTAACATTCTCCTCACATCACCTACCTCCCAGGCTTTGAACCGGATCGACGGTTTTGTTCAAATAATTAAAAGTAATTAGCTATAAGCCCACCCCTTTGAAGCGCAGGCGTGAAGCTACGCTACAAAAGAAAGCTGTCAGATCAAAGACGGTTAGACGCCGACATTTACCCAGTAGTTAGATTTTTTGTTAAGCTTCAGTTAGTCGTTAACCGTTACTATATACAGATTTTGTCAGAACAAGACAAGCCTTTTGATGGAGGCTCAAAGAAGGCAAAAACACGTGTAACTCATAGTTTTAACAAAACGTGGACCAAGTTTTTTTTTGTGTGGGAAATCATCAAATAACTTCCCCCGCTCCAGCTGGGGGAGCGGGGGCAGTGTCAGGCTTTTACTAACTAAAACCCATCCATGTTCCATCTCTTGCCCTTTATGTTCTGGGGCCGCGGTATCTCTTCCGAAGAACCCGCAACCCCGGATGGCGATAGGTTTGTCCCCTAACCATAACTGTGAACGGTGAAATTTGGGTGCATACATGGACTTTTTGCATTTTTACCAGGTATTTTCAAATATTGGAAACGTAACTCTAGTCCTGACAAGCGTAGGCCAGCGGCGAGGCGTTTGGTGGTGAAGCGACGGCGGGCACAATCTCATGCGCCATACCACAGCTCCACGATTCAATAATAGTTCATTCGGGTGTGGCTTTAGGGGTAGCAGGCAGCGGGGATGGTAACTGGAGAAGATTTTACCAGTAAAAGTAAGCTTTTCGACTAAGTCCTACTAATATAATAAATGCGAATGTTTGTGAGGATGTATGGATGTTTGTTACTCTTTCACGTCAAAACGGCTGAACGAATCTTGATGAAATTTGGAACAGAGGTAGATTATGGTCTGGGACAACACTACTTTTTTTCGATATGACGCGGGCGAAGCTGCGGGCGTCATCTTGTTTAAAGTATAGTAAACGGATAGTTGGTGTGAGTGAAGGCTGACCTTAAAACGAAATCTAGATTATACAGAAACAATAGTTTTTCTAATATCCACTACGTAATTTGAAGCACTATTGGAAAGCTACATTATCTCAGTTACCACGGCTTGTTATTATTATTTATAAATTGTAAATTGTCTTGCTACATAGTTTTCACAGAATGTACACCCTCAACATGAAAGATCTAATCAATTTTTTTAACAATATCCAGTTTTAAAAGAGTGTCCATAGAGTTTCTTGTCCATTCTTCTCCAAAGAGATCTAAGCTTTGGAATCGGCAACTATAGTCCTTTTACAGCTATTGTGACTGGGACTGTAGCTTAATTTTTATTGTTATCATTGTATCAATAGTTCAAAAGTTCCTGTAACTGGCCTAATTGAAATAAATGCTTTTGATTTGATTGATTCATCCCCGACAATCCTCGTCATAAACCATATTTACATCGTTCCCGTGTAATAATTTTCGCCGATAGGATATAGCGATAGCGAGCGGAGCCGTGGGCAAAAGATAGTATGTAAAAAGACCTCCAACGATCGATAGCCAGTAGTTAGCAATGAGCGAAGAACGAAGTACTAACGTTATTTGGTGAACGATGTGGTCATTGTGCTGAGAAAAGCTAGAGAGGCCCCAATTTCATGGACGATCGGCCTGCAGCAGGGTTTAATAACATCTCAATGGCGTGGCATCTGCGAGGTATGGCCGCAGTGAAAGCGACTCGTGTAGCCAATCGGCAAAAAAATAGCCGTAGTTTTTTTTTGGAGACACGTTTTTCGCGCAGTTTTTTTTTTGTTGCTTGTTCTAGAGTTCAAAGTTAAATTGACATTTCTAATCTAAGTAGAATAAAATAAATTAAAAGTTGTCTTATGAAACAGATATTTCTATTCGATGATTTAAATTTGTTCTTTTTAGGGTTCCGTACCTCAGAAAGAAAAAAATAGAACCATTTTTGGATCACATAGTTGTCCGTCTGTATGTCTTTCTGTCTGTCAAGACTATCTCGGGAAAACGTAGAGGTATCGAGTTGAAATTTAAATCATATACTCAAATCTATGGTCCCTTTGCGCTGTGAAAAAATCAACCCTGTGTCTATGCCATCAAAAGATATGACCGTCTTTGTCGCAAGTTTCTTCGAAACCCTCGACTTGTGAGTCTGTCTCGCTTTTGGCCGGTTTTTTTTTGTATTGACATAAGCCTTTCTATGCCAATTTTGCATGATCGTTACTGCGAAAAGATTTCAATTTTACTAGGGTCCCTAGTTTTGTAGCTGCAAATTAATATTTAATCCTTACTATAATATTATACAAGCGAAAGTGAGTTTGTTTGTTTGTTTTTTACGTCTGACGGCTACATAGCTGAACCGATTTTGATGAATTTTGGTACAGAGATAGTTGGGACCCTGGAGACGGACATAGGCTAACTTTTTTTTTTAAAGTGAGAAATGAGGGAGAAAGAGGGAAAAAAGGGCAAACTTAGCTTTGCTGTTACCTACAATTAATAAGGCCCTAGGGCAAACTAAAACTACAAGTAGCAGGTACCTGCAAATCAGGAAAGAGGATCTGTGTTACCCCGAAATAAACGCGAGCGAGGCCGGCAAATTCTAGTTAATAAATAAAATGACAAATGTACAAAACTTACAAAAACAAGATAGTATCTCTACTATCAACTCTCAATTACAGAAATATCGCTGTAAAGAGCAAACTTAATCGATGCTATAAATCTTTCAGAGCAGCAGGTGCTGAACATCTGCCCGGTCAATGCGACCGTTGACCGACTGTCACGGAAAACAAGGGGGTTATGCGTTGTTGGCCACTTAATCAGTTTTATGGCAAAAGGAAGGTACCATAGAAATAGCAGTCAGGTTTTTCTGT
Organism: Ochropleura plecta; assembly: GCA_905475445.1. Taxonomy (NCBI): domain Eukaryota; kingdom Metazoa; phylum Arthropoda; class Insecta; order Lepidoptera; family Noctuidae; genus Ochropleura; species Ochropleura plecta. The sequence continues at coordinate 1,428,401 of FR997733.1, read as the reverse complement.
GATAGGGAAAATATTGTTATTTTTTTTGTATAAACATCAATAGAGGATGATTTTCGATGATATCCTTACCTTGTACCCTAAAAATGGCAGACATTATGGAAATGAGGTTGGTAGCTTTTATTTCTGTTTTTTTCTAAGTCGTTCCTTTCCTTCTACTATTAAACCAAATTATTAAAAAGTAAGTTAATTATTTTTTAATTCATCAGTGATTCTGGCAAGAGGGCTACCTCTTTCAAATCTACAGAGTCGCACTCAGGTTGTCAATCTCTCCATGTAATAAACTGAGCCAACCCCAACATACGTAAAATACGAGGCAATATATTATTTACATTCTATCTGTCTGTGTGGAAAATGGATAAAGATTTTTTAAAATACGTTGCCCCACAATTGGAATTTCTCCTGTATCGTGGGTGCGTTTACAAACATTTAAACTCACATACACAGACAACCGGGCAACATATTTTTTTAAAGAAAAATATATTTCTATTCTGTAATATTTGACGGCACGGTTGGCGCAGTGGTTGAGCGATCGACTGCTGCACTACGTGTCGCGAATTCGATCCTCATACGGAATATTTGTATGACCTACAGGGTGCTACAGGTATTTGTCTCGGGTCTGGCTGTTTGTGTATGTGAGTTTAAATGTTAGTAAACGCACCCACGATACTGGAGAAATTCCTAGGATGTGCAGCCAACGTCTTTATTTAAATAAATATGTTTACGGTTAAATATGTGTAGCATTTCATAAAACCACGCCTATGTTTCCCGAAGGGATAGGCAGAGTTTTACGTAGTACTACCGCTATACGACAATAGGACTCATCTGAGAAAATCAAATGCAAAAAGTGGGCTTTTTTTGCGAATAGGAAAACATCAAATAGCTTCGCGAAGGAGCGGGGAGCTTGTCAGACCTTTACTGCCTAAAACCCACCCTTGTAGCTTCTTTTGCCCTTTATGTTCCGGGGACGCGGTATCTCTTTCGAAAAACCCGAAACCCCTGAAGGCGGCGGCCCTAGCAGGACCATCTGAAAGTAAGCCTTTGGTACAAGTTTCACCTTTTTCGTAACATTATTTTCGCAATTTTTCAGCCCATTCTGCTTACGGCGGCGGTAGAATTATACACCCACATTTTACATGTTATGTTAAATTGGAAAGATAAAGTATTTTTTAGACTCGTACAAGACAAAACGGTTAACAAAAAGGAAACAACGTAAATAATAAAATAAGACATACTTGTAGATTAAACTAGATTGTTCCAACAGCATAGTGCTGTAACATTTATTGTTCCAACAGCTTGTCGTGGTATATAAGCGTTTCTATTGGTTTTTTTTAAAAACGTTGACCCACATTAAGAATTTCTCCTGTATCGTGGGTCCTTTTACAAACATTTAAACTCACATACACAAACAGCCAGAACCAAGACAACTATCTGCAGGTCATACAAATATTTGTTCCGTGCGGGAATCGAACCCGCGACCGCGACACGCAACGCAGTAGTCAATCGCTCAGCCACTGCACCGCCGTCAATGTCAAAATTTGTCTGCAATAAAGAATAGAAAACTTCCGGCTCACTTGTACCATAAGACAACAACCTCTTGGCTTGATAAAACCGTTCATCAAACGGAAGTCATCTACAGGCACAACCCCGGGTCAAAGCTACAATCTCCATCGACCACGGTATCATTACGACACGTTATCAGGTGTCCGTAACACAATACTATCAGTGACGAGATGACATCACATTCACGCGTCGCGCGGCTCCTTTGATATCGTATCTGTCGGAGACTTAGGCCACCCATTGAGTACAAACAGGATACTGACTTAGTATGTACTACGGTACTTTGTAGAGGAAGTTTTGTGAACAGAGATTCTCGTAGGTTTGGAGAACAAAAAATTCCTGCCGGAGTTGGGGGTTGTTCGAAACAGATACCGCGGCCCCGAAACATAAAGGGCAATAGAAGGAACATGGACTGATTTTAGTCAGTAAAAATCTGACACTCTTTCCGCTCCGCCCAGAGCAGGGCAAGTTATTTAAAAAAAAAACAGACAGACAGACCCGGAACAACTACCTGTAAATCATACAAATATTTGTTTCGTGCGGGGATCGAACCCGCGACACGCAGCGCAGCAGTCGATCGCTCAACCACTGCGCCAACCGTGTCGTCAAAGTATTTCACGACTTTAAACCTGAAAAAATATTTTGTTTGATTAATTGAAAACAATTAAATTCCACTATAACGTGAAATAAACGAAAGGACTAATTAAACGCACTAATTAAAAGTACTTAAGTATATTGTTACTGGAATAGAACAAAATAATGACTCTAGCTAGACATTAAAACTTACAAGGAAAAACTACTTCATAATTCCAAAAAGCAACATTGAACAGGAATTTAATACTGTTTCTTTGTAGGATACAAAGACATTAACAAACCACCTTTAAAACCAATCGCAAATACCTAACGCACAACTCTCTAACTAGCCCAACCTGATAACAGAACTGATAAGGCCAACTTTCTATACTCACCCTCTATAAAGCTAAAATACTACACGCCGTATCCGTTACAGTACATACCGATGCAGGTAGTGACCAACATTCCTAAGCAAAGGCTCTCCCACGATCACCTCCCCTCCCCTCCTTCACCCCCTCCGTGCACCGCAACGCCCCGCCCCTCGCCCCCCTCTCCGGAAATGCCAGCGCTCGCGCAACAAGCATGCAAAGCCTAGCGCAGGGTGAATGCACTCAATACTGACCAACCGATTTAGGGATCAGAATTATTGTTTTTTTTTTTTAATTTTATTTTTGTTATAGGTACTTTATTTTTTTGTTCGATTTTCTATAACTGGTTACTAGTTTAAAAGGATGTGTATTGTATAGATAGGCGTTGCTTTTCGTTGGTGTGTACAGGGGATTTTTCTTGGTATTATTTGCTTTGACTGTATTTTTTTGGCACATTTGTTTTCGTTGGTTTTACTTTTTGCTAATTAGGATGTGTTTAAAATACGGTGATTTTCGGTTTTTTCCGAAACTTTGTATGTTGTCTTTTCTAAAGTAGGTTAGGGACCATTCGAAAATCTTCGTATTTAAAATCCTTATTTTATTACAAATTCCTTTCCCCTACCAAATAGCATCAGATAATATCGTAGAAAACTTATGACAAGCCATTCAGACCAAAATTACGTACTCCTTTTAATAAAAAGCCCAATAAAATGTTAATAAAACAATAAAATCGCTTAGTTCGCACGAAAAGGTCACCTTCACCCCGTCACACCCCATCGGTTCACATGGGGTTATAAGCTGTACCATAAAAACAAACATATGGGGGTGCTGATGCTAATTCCTTCGTTTTTACGGAAAAGGGGGGCTTTTTTTTCTTGAAAAGGGTTCAAATGATTAGTGATTCGTTATCTAAGTGGGATTTTTTGTTTTAATAAGTGGTGAAAGTTTCTTTGATGATAAAAGGTATGGGATATCTTCTTCTATCTATGTGTAGGCTAGCTGATGTATAAAATGTTGTGAGGTTTTTTTCTGGTAATTAATTTCGTATTCATAAGCATAACTCAAAAAGTCGATTGTTTTTTTTAACATGTTATCGCCCAACAAATCTATCACACAACCAACCGGACATTCTTCATTCTTCACACAAAATATCTCAAATTATAAACGGCCATTTCAAAGATTAGGTAAATTACAAACGGACGTGCAAATCTCTTTACTATCACATCGTGCAATAAAATTTTATAACAAAATTACACCTTCTCATTCTTTTGTTTCATCGATCGTTCATCACGTTCATTCAATCGTTTGATTAGTTCATTCACTTCGGTCACGGTTTGCGCGCATTTACTATAGTAGTTAGCACTTGGATTCATTAGGCTGATTTTCGAATAGGTTTTTTTTGGCGTATGTAAATTCGTTAAGTCAAATTTAAATTAAAAGCTTTCTGCATATTTTTACTTGGTTTTACATGGAATGTCTACCTGACCTCCAAGTTAATACTATATTTGACTCTAATGATTCAATTTTTGATTTAAATTAACCTGTAGATGTGAACTACCTTACCTTATCTTCATATTAGATTCCTAAGTGCCATTATTTAATCAAATATGACTGAAATATGTCGAGCAAGAACCAGCTGGTCATGATTAACAATCTGTCACAACTTCTGCGATATAAACCTATTACACAACCATTGTTATGTGGTTAAGTGTAATATAATAACGTGATTTACTGTACAAATTGGTTTACAACTTCACATGACTAAATACCTATGACATGTTTTATGGCGGTCATGTCATTAATTAAATGGCAGATTGCCACACTATAGTATTCCACCAATCTATACATAAAGATAAGTAATTGCTTAATAAACACATTACACTTAAATCACCAAATAACAGAATGAACGAAGAAAAACAAACTAAAACGCCAAAGATTTCGTGAAAATCCATGAAATAGGATTGAGAGCTTAATCTTAATCACGAAGCAAAAAAGATCTTTATTGAGCGTTAAACTTTAATACAAAAAGCTGGTAAAATACTTTTATTTGGAAACCGCAGGGTGATTCATTGAAGCCAGAGGAAATGCATCAAAGTGATGACGCACTCGGCAGGCTGCGCAAGACTCGATTCAAAAGGCTAGCCGTACATTTTTTTCTTTCTTTAAAACCATTATTGAGTCATGACCGGAAATTATCTGATTCCAAGATACAATCGGAGTGTCCATCACGGTTTTCTATTAGGTATTATGCGAGGTCTAAGTATTAGGCTTCTTGAAATCATAATTCATAATATAAAGATGGTTTTCTAATAATTGTGCAGTTAAGAATTATTATTAATGCTAGTTACATTGAGCTGTTAAAGTGTTTTTCACACAGATAGTGTTATATTTTTCAATAGACAAATCTTTTGTTAGTAGTTTTAGTAATTACAGTACATAGTATCTACGCAATTATAATTATTCTAAATATCTAAAATTCTTTGACTTAGTTTTAATAGGTCAATTTACTATTGATGGTTATAATCCTTACTAATATTATAAAAGCAAAAGTGAGTTTGTTTGTTTGTTTGTTACCTCTTCACGCTTTAATGGCTACACCGATTTTGATGAATTTTGGTACAGATATAGTTGGGAACCAGGAGACGGACATAGGCTATAGACGGATATTTTTATTTAAAAATAGTGGGATGTGAGGGAGAAAGAGGGAAGAAAAGGGAAAACTTAGCGTTGCTATTACTAATCAATAAGGCGCAAGGGGAACTGTGTTACCCCGAATTTAACGCGAGCGAAGCCGCGGGCAAAAGCTAGTAATTTATATTTCTATTCAATACAGTAAGTAATAGATTCCGGAGTCAGTCGTGCTTCTACAAAGACGTTCCAACTTTTTGAATACAATTGCCAGGACGATATTTGGAACGTTTACCCTTGTAGGTGACAAGGAAAATTATAAAATTAATTTCTTAGTTAATTCTAATAGGCTTTTATACCAGTTGTTCTCGTTCATTAATTACTGACAAATGAAATAAGCAAGTATTCTTTATGAAAATCTTTTCAGATTTTTAGTTAATGGTTTTAAATTGTTCATTATTTTTTTTTTATAAATATTTTCCTTAGCCTTAATCTTTCATAATTCGCTTGGAGCAAATTTTGGTATTATGTTTTGGTTATTAGCAATGCTTTGTTTAAAATTTGAAGCTTTTAGATATAAGTAACTTAAATGTAGATTGGTTAAATATAATTAGTAGTTTAATTATTTTAGTTTAATTATTTTTCTTGAACAATTTCCAATATGCAAGCGGTGTTTACCTTTAAATGATTGTTGTACTAATGTACATATATTATTTTCGCATTTTACTTTAAACATAAAACCAGTGTGGACAATTGTTGGTGAACCAATAAAATAAAAAAATAAGAAATTTCATGAAGATTAAAAAACTGTAATCAATTTTAAATCTTTAAAACCTCAGTTTCCAATTATACTTAATTGGAAACTGAGGTTTTAAAGATTTAGAGCTAGCAAAACACCACAGATCAGATTTTATTGGCGTCCTAACACAAAACAAAAACACATAAAAAATCTAATGTTTTATTGGGGTCAACGACCTCAGAGTCTCAAAATTTAAGCACATAATCATGAAATTAAAGTTTTATCCACACTATTTGACACATAAAAAACTTAATTGAAAAAAATTAACCGATTTCCTAAAAAATAACGGCATTTTTAGTTTATATTGAATATAGAACCTCCTCCATTTTGAAGCCGCTAAAACAATATTTTGTTTCTGTTTTAAGTGAAGAAGTTCTTTAACTTGCTGCTAAAATCTCTTTCTAATGGATGACTAATAGTTCAAAGGAAATGTTAAACATATTTGCATTACCTATATAAGTACTAACACGTAGTTATTATATCCGACTAGATGTTTGTGCATGTAAATTGTGCATGCGATGTCCACACAGGACGTGTTAATGTTGTATTATGTGTGTTAAGTGTGTTTTTACCTTTAGCTAGACATTTTATTTGAATATTATAAACGGTGTGACGATATTCTTATCACGGATTTAGTTTGTATGTTATTATGAATCAAGGTACACTAGAATAGGGGCTGCCTGGGCCACCGCCTGTCAGGGTGACGCGAGTTATTCGAAAGAGAAACAGCGGCCCTGGAACATAAAGGGCAAAACGAGGAACATTGGTGGGTTTTAGTCAATAAAAGTCTGACACTCCACCCCGCTCCGCCCCGCGCAGGGGAAGTTATTTGAATTCCCACTGGCAAAACAAAAACGGTGCACTAGAATACAATTAATTAATAAAAATAATATTTGTATGTCCTGCAGATAGTTGTTTCGGGTCTGGCTGTTTGTGTATGTGAGTTTATATGTTTGTAAACGCACCCACGATACAGGAGAAAATCTTAGTGTATGGCAAAGTTTAAAAAAAATGCCATTCCAAATGCCAAATGGCAATGCGCACGCTAGACATTAATTTTGTGTATTTAAACTATCACTTACAGGATTTCTTTCGTGATTTTTAGGGTACCGTTTTAGCCATTTAGCTACGATATAGAGTCGCTCTGACCGTCTGTTCGTATGTCACAGCCATGTTACTTCGAGACTGTTGGCACCAAATATTTGATATAAATGAAGAGAATGAATCGCTTAACAAAAGTAGTATTAAATTATTAAAAAAAAACAGGGAAATCTTACATGTAAATAGTGATTTAATGTTGAAAAATAAGTCTATCAATAAGTCTTAAAACAAACTTTAAAATTGGTTTGAATAAAATTTGGTGTTTAGTTTTCGAGACATGGAAGTTTTTTGTCAGTAACTTTGTTATTCATAAAAAAATCAGTGGAAAATATACTTTTGCCGTTTAGTGTAAACTAGCTTATGCCCGCGGCTTCACTCGCGTAAAATTCAGGGTAACGCAGTTCCGCTTTCCTGATTTGCAGGCACCTGCTACCTGTAGTTTTTGACCTTGCGCCTTATTGATTGTAATAGCAAAGGTAAGTTTTCCCTTTCCTTGCCTCATTCTCCCTCATATTCCACTTTTTTAGTCCGTCTCCAGGATTCCATCTATCTCTGTACCAAAATTCATCAAAATTAGTTTGGCCATTTAGGCGTGAAGACGTACCTAATAAACAAACAAACTCATTTTCGCTCTTATAATATTAGTAAGGATTTACATATGAATAAGCGTTAAAATATTGTAATTATATTGTTTGATGCCCTATATATACGAGACGGACTCGCACTTGGTTCTTGCACAGAAAACTTTTTTCGTTTTTAGGGTTTTGTACCTCACAAGGAAAAAACGGAATCCTTAAAGGATCACTTTGCTGTCCGTCTGTCTGTCTCTGTCAGTCAAGAACCTTTATCTGGGGAACGCGTGAAGGTATCGAGTTGAAATTAAAACCATATACTCAACTCTGTAAATCCTTAAATCTTTGAAGTTTGAGCTTAGAAAAGATGACCGTTAATGTCGCTAGTTTGCGCGGAACCTTCGGTGCGCGAGTTCGACTCGAATAAAAAATAAAAAGAAAGTCTGAAAGATACCTTATTATCATCTCTATGTATCTGTTCTAACTTCAAAGTATTTGCATTTTTTTTTTATATTGGGCTGTTATGCGATTTTTAGTTTTGCTTTTTATTTAAACTGAAAAGGGACGCGTGGACAAAAAAAATATATAGTGATTTTAACAAAAATACTTTCGTTTCGTTTGTTAACGTTTGATACACGTGGGCAAATTATCAAGGCAGGTTTTGGCTCCATGGCAGCTAGTTTCGCCTCAGCCGAAATGAAAAGTACAAAATATTATATAAAAATATGCTATTTATTTTCTAAATTTTCTTTGAGGTAATACGCTTACTTAATTCGCCTATTACGAATAATTAAGCAAAATAACAACGACCAAATAACTATAACGCCCTGTCGGAATTAACATCAGATCTTATTACGATATTTTCCTTTACAACTTATAGGATAAACGCACCGAATATCGATTTAAGTTTTATTAAAAAAAAAGGTTGGAATGTTATTGTTGAACGATAATCGAACGAGTCCGGAACCTATTGAGCTGTTTTATGTTAATGTATTGAAAAGAAAATTAAAATGTTTCAACAATTCAATTGCTTAAGAATTAAGCATAATCTTTCTAGAATTAATTCTAAGAAGTGGTTTACATAAAAAATACTTGGTAAATTTATTAATAGACTTTAAATGTTTAAGCTTAAATGTGATATCATTTAAAGATCAAACAAGTTTTATGCCGTAAGCGTTTTATAATAAGTTTAGACAATAATCCGTAACCACAAAATAATCCTGCAAAACAGATTTTGGCGCTATTAAATTAAACAGGAACAAATAAAATGATTTTACCTACCGCCTCCATTATCAGCTATGTACATAAAATCATAATATTGTATTGTTACAAAATTTGCACAAGTGGGCAAAATTGTAACTTGTTCGGATTATGGGTGTGTTAAATTCGATTAACAAGAGTAGGTCGGGTCATTTTAAATAATGAAATTAAATATTTAAAAAAAAATAGATAGCGTCTAATTTTTTTTTAAATATTTAATTTCATGGCATTAGCATCTAACTCTATAAAATTAGGTATTCCACATAAAAATGTGTGTATAGTTGATGAACAGATGTACATTGTCACGTTAAACAAAACAGAACCTAAAAAGACAGCATTCTTGAAATACTTCAATAACGACAAAAATACCCTTCCTTATGCAAATATATTATACCCGGAGATACACTATTTAAAGTCCTCTCGGAGGTTATGTACAGTGTGTACATGGCATTAAATACTCGTTACATTATATGTCCCCCTTGCACCTGGTGTCGGGGTGAATGCACTAATAATGACTGAGCTGAAGGCTGGAGTGTGCGCGTTATGAAATACTGTCTATGCATAGTGAAATACAATGTGGTGTGGTCCTGGTTGCCATGGAAGTGTGGGTTTTTCTTTAGGAAAATTGTCTGTTATAATTAATTGTATACTGCAGCGGTTCATAACGCTGCATTAAGCAATGATTAAGGTCTATTTATTCATATAGTTTTTGTTTTAACTCTGACTTCACAAACATAAAAGGTAAAAGGTTATGTCTTTAGTAATAAATATTATAACCTTATTTGCAGTAAATGTTTGGTGTCATTAATACCAATACTTAATGTCAAACAAAGCAAGCATTGGCAAGTTGCCAAGTCCATTACTCGTGTTGACATAATTCTCACGTCAAAATCGAACAGTAATAAGTAATATATTCCACATCAATAAACTAATCTGAAAGAAAAATCTAAGATCGTACGACCTACAATAAAAATTCTCAACAAAAAACTTATACAATTCTAAAGTCAAATTCTAATCGAATAAAAAAGTAAAAAAATCTTTGCCGAAACGACCGTTACTAAACGCAATGGAATGCAAATCGAGAGAGAAAACACTTCGTTCAATTTTCAGTCATCCTCAAGCGTGCCAGTATAATTAGAAAATAAAAAAGGTTTTACACGATTCTAGAATCACGGATCTAGAAATCACGTATCTGTATAGAAAATAATGAGGTATTAAGGAACCAAATTCTAACACGCCATTTTGCTATAAGAGGCTAAAAAGTAAAAAAAAAACTATGTTTTCTGAATCAAAACTTTTATTACGTTTGAGAAAACACTTTGATGTATCAATCGTCAAAATGGCGGATTTAATGGACGAATCGGATACGGCTATGAACGGCCCGATAACTTGAGGTGAACTGTGTAACAGCTATGGACTACGATGTTTAGTAAACCTCCGTTAAATTAACAGGAAAAACTAACGCGCGATTAGCATGGGGCCATGAAATAAAATATCATTGTGGCCGTGAGAAGCACTCTCTATGAAAGAACTAGACTGAAACGGTGAGTTAAAAATAAATTGAAGCACTAAATAGATGTTATTAACTTTAACGAATTTTCATCAAGAGATAAAGGTTTTAATCTTATTCTGACTAACAATGCAGAATATTTCTTTTAATTTTAAAATAATCGTGATTAAATATTTAAAAAGAACATGATACTGTACAATAAAGTAGTAGCAGTAGTAGTGTGTGTGTAAAAAGTTGATAAACGATTCAAATTTATTTAACCAAAACAAACAAGCAAATACGAAAATAAAGATCAGATAAGTAATTCAATTCATTTAATCTTAATTTTTTATTTAAATAAAATCCCAATTTAAAAAAAAACACATTCGCACAACCGACAACAGTGCTCTCCACCTCATGGTATGCGCTAGGAGTCACGAGCGTCGAGTTTATCGCCAACAAATACCTTCGCAGTGACAGGTAACGGGCCGGGAGTCGAACCCGGGCCCTAACAGTTCCCTGGCTAACGCATAATTTTGCAGTTAGCTGAGTACCCGATTGGAATGTCGGTATCGTTTTGTGGTTGTTAAATGTTCAGTTTATCTTATGGTTTTGTTGCATTAGAAACTAGGAATTGGTTATTATGTTGTAATATGTTAATTTTAAAGACCAGCGGTGGTTCTGTTATAACGGTCTCGGACTTAGTATAACTTATTTCGTCCCTTGTCTCGATAATGAACAAAATAATTGAAGAGATGTGGCATTCACTAAGCGGGCCTGCGTCGGAGATTAGTTTTATAGCTGGGGAGGTAGCGTTGCATTTCACATAATAATTTCTGGTCGATTGATTCATATCTGAACTTATTCTTTATGGATAATTATTTAATAATCTAAACGTCAGCAGGCTCAGAAGGGGTGGATCGAGTGGGGAAAAAAATTTAATTATGTAAAAAAAAAAATGTAAACTGGTCGTTTGAAAATTTGAACAGCAATAGTTTAAACAATAATAATAATTATAGAAATAATCAGCTGTAAAGATAATGGTGGGTTGTACGTCAGCAGGTCATATCCGCACATATTATTTATAATTATCTTCAATTCATTTCTGGTCGAATGAAATTGATACATATTATTCTTTATGCTATTAAAATAATTAAAAAATGCCTCAGCCGACCTATTGATAGGGGTAAGATCGTCAGCAGGGGGATTATAAACGAACTATTTGTATTATCCAACTGACGACTTTCAATTATTTTGCTGACTATTTTTTTATTTAATATATTGTTTAAATTACTCTCAGTATTAATTTCAAGCGACCAGAAATTAATTTGAATATAAACAATGCCTTTTTTATTGCATATATAATCTATATACTATATGTCAGCTGGCGGACGACTTTCGCCTCTTCAATCGCTATGCTGACTATCTTTTTTGTTTAATATATTGTTTAAAAAACGACCAGAAATTAATTTGATTATAAACAATGTCATTTTAATCCCTTCTTTATTGCATAATTATATAATTTATATACTATATGTCAGCTGGCGGACCATTTTTCCCTCTTATTATTTAGACTGTTTTTTTTTTATTCTATAAGATGTTTAAATTACTCTTAACATTAATTTCCAGCGACTCGAAATCAATTTAATTATAAAATTTATCGTTTTAATTTGTTAATATCTACATACAATTTGAACAGATAGGAATGTGAGGAACATCAAACAAATATGTACATACTATACAAATAAAATATGTTCTAAATTACGTTATTGAAACGCATCCTTTACAATCCTTACATTCCTATCTGTTCAAATTGTATGTAGATAAATTAAAACGATAATTTTATAAATAAATTGATTTCGAGTCGCTTGAAATTAATATTAAGAGTATTTTAAACAACATATTAAACAAAAAAGATAGTCAGCATAGTGATTGAAGAGGGGAAAGTCGTCCGCCAGCTAACATATAGTATATAGATTATATATGCAATAAAAAAGGCATTGTTTATAATCAAATCAATTTCTGGTCGCTTGAAATTAATATTAAGAGTATTTTAAACAACATATTAAACAAAAAAGATAGTCAGCATAGTGATTGAAGAGGGGAAAGTTGTCAGTTGGATAATACAAATAGTTACTTATAGTCCCCCTGCTGACGATCTTACCCCTATCAATAGGTCGGCTGAGGCATTTTTTAATTATTTTAATAGCATAAAGAATAATATGTATCAATTTCATTCGACCAGAAATGAATTGAAGATAATTATTTTTAATATGTGCGGATATGACCTGCTGACGTACAACCCACCATTATCTTTACAGCTGATTATTTCTATAATTATTATTATTGTTTAAACTATTGCTGTTCAAATTTTCAAACGACCAGATTACACTTTTGGTTTTTTATTTTTTGACATAATAATATTTTTTTTCCCACTTGATCCACCCCGGGTGCGCCTGCTGACGCTTGATTCAATTATTGCCCATATCTAAGCTATCAATTTCAATCAAAATTAATCGTACAGAAATCACCATCAAAAATGCAACGCTACCTCCCCAGCTATTAGTTTAATATTGTTACTCAAGAAAACTGCAATGCATCCTTTAAACGTGTTTAAATGAGTAATAACTCTGTTTTTAGGTCATAATACGTGCGCATCATAGACAGAAATAATCGTGAGGATAACAGGACTTATAAAATTATCCTAGTTATATAATATCCTATCATACTAATATTAAAAATGCGAAAGTTTGTGAGTATGGATGCATGTTTGATTCTCTTTCACAAAAAAACTACTGAACGGATCTTGATGAAATTTGGCTCAGAGGTAGATTATAGTCTGGAATAATACAAAGGATATTTTATCATCACGCGGGCGAAGCCTAGCCAGAGTCAGCTAGTAAATAATAAGTCCGAAATCGCCCCAGGTGTGGGACAGTTAAAGGCTGGTATTATTTTTATTAATTCATTCTCAGTTAAATCATTGTAAAAATACCCAATTTAACTGAAAAGATAAATCACTATTCTTTCCAAAAAAGAACCCCGTCACCAATCCAAAAAAAAACAAATGACTCACGATTTTAAAAACTTGTCTTGATTATTCAATCGGCGGCACCATAAGGTCATCACACCTTGACCCACATGGGGGTAGACAGTCATTATCCTCATCTGTCATCACCACAATACAGTCTAGTGCATCATCAAGAACCAGCGACTGTTGACCCCCACTTTCACTGCATCTGACAATGACAGAAGAGCTCTGTTCGTCTGGCTGTCATTTGTTCAAAAGAAAGAATGACTGCAATGATTGTGTAGAATAACGGAGACAAAAGACTGTCTAGGTTATGTATTGTTTTTTTGAGAGGTCCTAGTTTTGAATGGGTACGAGGACCTCATAAACTTGACCTAACATAGCCTGTATTTGGTGGCTTACAGGCCAGCTCTTTCTCAAAGTGAGTTACAGCAGAAGGCAAGTTATATACTGATGACTCTCCTTTTGATTTAACTGTGAAAATCTTTACGTTGTCATTGGACTTAGCCTATTTCTACACCTTTTTACTTCACCTGTTACTAATGTTACTAATAATAAGAAGTCCAGTTGAGCTGAAATTTTGCATACATAATTATCCCAACTAAGCAATGACAATGCTTAGCTAGCGTACACAAAAAGTTCTGACTCAAATCAAAATACTTTAAAATTATAACAAAGAAATAGGACTATGAAATAGGGTTACCAACGCAATAAAAATGTATAAAATCTTAATATGGCGTGTTTAACAAACAAAAATGTTACTCCTAAAATCACCCTAAATATGATTTATAGCCTACTTTTGGGTTTCTAACTTCGGTTTAAAGACATGTATTTTCTAAAAGAACATACAGTTTACTTACAGAGAAACTTAACTAAATTAACAATTAGATTAACATTGCAGTGTTCATGCCATTCAAGAAACTGAACATCGTAGTTAACTTATTTTTGGGATCAGAGAAGATCGATTAAATAAACCAGTAAAAGTATCAGAAAAAAATGCTTAGATCGTCCTTACTCTTGATTTAACTATCACTAAAGAAACCATACTCAACCAAACTTATTTATTACGTTACACTACAACTCTAGGTTATAAAACAACATTTATATCCCCTATAAAAAGCACTGTGAACAAACTCGAGCGAATCATCTCGGCACAATAAATTTTATTTGCGACAAAGTAATATAATAAAAATCATAAAACTGTTATATCGGGCATAATACTATGTCTAAACTATAAAACATTTCTTATGATCTTAGAGCAGTGGTGGACATCTATACATAGTGGTAATAAGCAATACAAAGAATTCTTTTGACTAAGATATTCATTCGTTTTCAGAAGAGCAGCTAATCACATCAATCTCCACGTTCAGCCGCGCTTGCCTAGGTTGATCTGCAGATGGGCCCACCCGTTACATACCGAGTTTCCTCCGTGCCTCGGAAAGCACGTTAAGCTATTAGTCCTGGCTGTCATTATTCGATCTTTGACAGCCGTTTCAGGTAGTCAGTATTCCGAAAGTCCGAAGGTCTTACCAATGGGCAAACTGGATACAAAGAAAGAGGAATGGCGATTGTTGAAGCCCTACACCACAATAGTCGGAAAAAGCTGAAGCAGAAGACTTTTCATCATAAAGTTATGAGAGGTCGTCGATCCTATGGATGACCGATGATGGGCGAATCACGTGAGGAATATAGCTTTGGGAATTTTTCCATTTTTCCAACTCGTGCATATTTTTGAAGACTTCAGAGTCTACCTCCTGCATCTAAGCCTGGATCTTTCTTGCGGAATTAATACTAAATGTTTGTCGTAACATTAGACATATCATTCATAAAGTTATGCCCGAAGGGTTGATAGAGTTCTACCTAATAGTTAAGTTCCATGTGGCGAAGCTATTGCTATCAACTGGGCGCAAATCTAGACCCCGTAGCTGTAACTGAGGAATTCCTGGTGTAAAAAAAACCCAATAACAATTTGCCACACCTGGGAATCGTACCCAGGACTCCGTGCTTAGCAGTCACTTGACCACATAATACAATTCCTACAATTGTATAAATGCGAAAGTAACTATGTTTGTCTGTTTGGCCTTTGAAGTGACAAAGGAATCATTTTTATTCCAGTGGCTCGCTCCTGAGGATTAGTTTAAAAAAACCACACAGGCGAAGCTGCGGTCAAAGCTACTATATAATACAACATCGAGCCTGTTATTATTTTCATGTTTTAGCAAACAAATAAAACAAGGAACTCTCTACAAAAAAGCTTTTATTTCCTTCTATATAATATACTTTTTTAATATCTGGTATATTGCCAAAGGTTTTCCGGAACCTAAATTCCTAACAGAGAATTCAAGCTGTTTATTTTTGCCCTATCTCGGAAATTGTCTTCTGTCGAGGCAAAAAGGGTTGTAATAAGAACCCGGTCGTGTTTATACAACCTTTTTAATATTTAGCCAAAGCGTTGTTTACATCACTTCCACAATAAAAGTATAGAACTTAGTATTTAGCTTCCTCGAACTTAGTATAGACAGCATCTAAAGACAATTAACTTTTTTATTTTAATGTTTTAGAAAGATATTCTCCATGGTCCACCTTAAAATCATTGTATTGAATCATTTTGTATTTATTTAGATGCTGTCTGCAGTTCAGTGCCCCATTGCAAGACATGCAAACCGACCTCATGTCTTCCCCATCCAGCACAACCACTTGCACCTATCAGGATTTAAACGAAGAGCTGTGAAGGTAGCTACATACTGGTCTAACACAATTTAAGATTCATCGACACGAAAAGAAGAATTTAGATGCATCGTAAGAGTACCTACTTTGCGTCTAGTGTTTTTTTTTTCAATTCAAGCTCATCATCTTCCTGCTGCCTCGAAATGGTATCTCGCAATTCAACCTAGAAGGTTGTCGTCTACTTAACCGGGCGATTCCTGTGGATGCCTCCAGCCAGGGCAAATCATTTTCCTGTCCTGGTCCTATTCTGTTTAGGTAGCTGCTAGAAGTTATCTTCGTCCATTCTCCCCTGTCACACGTCACGGCATGATTTACCTTACTTATCATGCCTTACACAATCCATCTATCTTTTCGCAGGCTTCCTCTCCCTCAACATTCGAGCTAAAGGTATTTAAATCCAGTTTTTAAGGTAACATGCTAGTCAAAATACGTCCAGATTTCATAAGCACTTTATTAAAAGAATTCTCACTTAGCGGTAAAAAGGATTTTGAAAGGAAATTGTGCGTAACATTAAAAGTGACTCATGAAATTGAATATCAAATAACGTTAACTCTACCTGTATGGTGTTGCCATATCAATTCGCGACTTTCTTTGAACATAACAAACCTACATCAAAATAATCATGTTAGTCGTGCCTTTCACGAAATTCCGGCCATAGAAGAAGGGACCTTTTTTCAGTGTTTTAACGCAAAAAGGTTGTATTTTATTTGATCAATGTGTTGAAAATATTTTTCATATCATACAGTGGAAATATCTAGGTCCGGTAAAGCTATTCAGACCTTTATTGACTACAAAATAAATGTTACAATGTTGTAGATTAAGTAAAAGTATTTTTTTTATTAACTGTCATATTTTAATAGCAAAAAGTATCCGTCCAAACAAGCCAGCAACCACACTACGCAATCACCAAACTTTACATCAACTTTTGCCAGCGTAACATAAAAATAATCAGACCAAAAATATAACGTAAAAACAAAAGAAAACCATAAACCTGTCAATTGGTAAGAAAGTACGTTTGATAGAAACACGATATTTCCCCGAGGATCCGCGACGCTAGCAACACTGACAACCGAGCCTGATCGCGAGAATTACGGCGTACTTTACTTTGTTTTATTCTTTACATATAGAAAAAATATTTCTTGATCGATAGCTGTCACTTTGTTTACGTTGCTTGGCAGTCAGACGTTACTTTATTTAAAATGGTTACGCATTCTGTAAAAAAGAAATGAAAATTTAATTCAGTTTGATGGGTTAACGTTTTAGTGGTTACTGAAAACTAAAAAAGAAGCGAGCTTTATTATTGCAATTCGTGTGGGTATTTTTAATGGTTAATTTTGTGTGCAATAAAGAAAAAGAATAAGAGGTTGTTACATCTTTCTCAAACTAATTTAATCCATCTTAATTTACTTTACATTTCAAAATATTTTACTCACGAAATCTAAAGAAAAACCAAAGTAAATAGCATAATTTTACCTACATTCTGCTAAAACATAATCACAACAGCTTAATAGCAGCAACCTGATTAGATAGATACATTTTTGAATGCATCACCGGCGCACGGGGTGAATGAACTTTTGACGTTTGCAGCAATATGGCGGACGCGGGAAACCCGAGAGCACTTATTTAAATTGCCTCTCGACTATTTTTTAGTGGCTTGCGGTTTTAATAATTTTGTTTTATTTCATGTTATTACGAGAGTTGTTTTTTAATGATTTTGTTACTTAATTGCGAAGTAATATGGATCAACGAGCTTGGGTAGCTATTAGTGACAAGTGGTTTTGGTAGAATTAATAAACAAGACGCTTAGATTTAAAAATATGTCACATAATTTTTGTGTTACCTAAAGTAAAAAAAAAACTTTTTAATGGTGAGATCACCACCTGAAGATAACATAGAAACTGTAATATAGTAAACGCGTAGTATTGAAGAAACAATATGTTTAAATATTAGTGACGGTTTCAGGTGACCTAGATTCAGTTGGTGAAAATCAGACATTCTAAAGTTACGTAAGACCAATTCCTCTTCTCCGCCTTCAATAGTGCGCCATTTTAAGAGATTTTTAAATGGTTTTGAATTTTCAAAAGTAACGTGGACGTAGTAAAAAGAGCATAACAAAGAGCGTAGCGGGTTGGCAGTATAATTTCTGCCTACATCTTCGGGAAAAAGCGTGAGTTTGTGTATGTTTTCAGCTAGCTAACAATGTTTAAGATTATCTTGATGAAGACACTATTGTGAATCTTAAAACTTCAATGCTCCTTATTTACTAACGTCAGTAAATCCATATTATTGACGAGCCTGTTGGTCTAGTGGTTAGTGGCCCTGACTGCTGAGCCGGAGGTCATGGGTTCGATTCCCACCCAGGACAAACTTTGTGTGATGAGCATGATTGTTTGTTCTGTGTCTGGGTGTGATTTATCTATAATATGTATGTATTTATAAATTATATAAGTATGTATATCAGTTGTCTGGTTACCATAACACAAGCTCTGCTTAGCTTAGGATCAGATAGCCGTGTGTGAGTTGTCCCAAGATATTTATTTATTTATTATTATTTATATTTGAAGTCAAGCAATTTACTGGTAAAAAGTGCAAAATATGTACCAAATAGTTTAGCTAAACCAACATCTAGACTCACGAAGTATCAATTTTCTAATATAAAGCTAAGTCTGCATGCAGATAATTGTCGTAGGTTAGTGATTGCAAATGGCTCCCCACTCCCGCCCACGCCTCCCCTCGCTTGCTCTAAACAGCACCAATGTTTTCCCAAGAATTATACCGTGTATTTGCAACAGACTTCTCTGATGATGTCATTAAGGGTAGCATTTTAGGTTGTAATGTTCTTGGCCTATAAGTGATAGTACTTTCTTTAGCATAAAGATCTCATTTCCTAGATGGAACATTTTTGTGTAGTCGTTAGGCAAATCTGTGAGCCTGAATTTCGACCATTTAATTGAAACCGGCATGTTTTAGGACTGAAAAATCTACAACTCATATGACAGCTCTGAGCCTGGTGGTGGCTTACAATCGGTTCTCTCAAAGAGGCCTGAGTACCAACCCTCTAAAAATACACAGTCAAAAGGAATGGCCGTTTGTGTAGCAAGCTTGTACGGAAGCTTCTTTGTTTTCCTTAAAGCAATTACTTAACACAATTTTCTTTGAATGTAAGTGAAAAATAAAAAAAGAAAACGATTTGCTTGGTCTTTATTTTTGATCTTTATTTTGACACTTTAAAGCAATAAGTAAACTATTAAATGTATATGCGAAAGATCTTTGACTCAAGTACGAAATACGGCAAAAACCTGCCACTCAAAAAATATCAGCGTCCTATCAAATTGGATTTATTTCATCAATAAAGGTGGATGTAAGTGAATGGATTACATAATAATTTGGGGGGTGAGAGGGTGGGTACAAACATTATCACGAATTGGCCTGCCACTGAAGAGAATCACCTTGAAACCTTGAAAACGTGTTTCGCTTTAATCGGGCTTGTACTAAAAATAGGGATCGAGAGGTTTACTTGTGAGAAAATTTGATGTTGTGATATTTTTAGATGGTATAATAATAACAGATCGGGTAAAAAACTTTTTATCAATAATCTATCAACAACAACATTTTATTGGAGGCTGTATCTATACATATATAATAAAGATGACGACATTTTTGTTTGTATTTTTGGTTTCGTATCTCTAAAGGAAAACATTGGATCCCTCATTGGATCACTTTATTGTCGGTCTGTCTGTCAAGACCCTTTATCCCGGGAACGCTTGGAGTTATCGAGTTGAAATTGAAACCACATAATATACTCAAGTCTGTGCTACCTTTGTGCTGTGAAATAACCCTCTAACCGGGCGTTCCAATAAACAAAAACGATTCGTTTTGCTTACGGATAGTTGTATTTTAACATACGTCTCATAGAACTTATGTCAAAATACTACCATCCGTAAGCAAAAGGAATCGTTTTCTGTTTATTGGAACCGGGCGTAAGTCTACGCGGTCAAATAATATGACTGTTTATGTCGGAAGTTTGTACGGAACCTTCGGTGCGCGAGTCTGACTCATTCTTGGCGGGATTTTTTGTACCAAATAGGCTCCGAAACTACTGAACCGATTTTAAATTTTTTTTCGTCAATAGAAAGCTACATTTTCAAGAAATAAGGCTATACATATAACATAACGCTACGATTCTTATGAGCTGAGCAGCGGGTGAAACTGCTACTGTTCAATTGAGCTTCTTGCCGGTTCTTGCCGGACTACCAATCTGGACCGAGCATATACTCAACGTTTTATAAGTGCTAATGGAGGCCTTTGTGAATTATAACATTTTGATTCAGAATTAATACCTACCTTTTCCTAAGTGGACAAGGCATCTTATATTGGAGCATTATTATTATTGGATACTTTTTCAAAGATGAAAAAAGAACATATATTAGCAACATTCTTCTACAAATAACCCGTTACATACCGAGTTTCCTCCGTGCCTCGGAAAGCACGTTAAGCCGTTGGTTCCGGCTGTCATTTGTAGATCTTTGACAGTCGTTACAGGTAGTCTGTGTTCCGAAAGTCTGACAACCAGTCTTACCAAGGCGTATCGTATTACCCAGTACTAACTGGGTTGTGTGTGTCAGATAGGCACATCCATGTAATATACTGATATTCAGCTGCATCCGGTTAGACTGGAAGCCGACCCCAACATAGTTGGGAAAAGGCTAGGCAGATGATGATTCTTCAACATATTCGGATTGTGATTCAAATAACGCAATTGGTGTTAATCGTGCTTTAGGATACCAATGAGCAAAACAGTAAACAGATTAACATCATATTTTTATATTCAAATTCCATCAATGACACAGAATGTTATTAAATGTGATATTGACACTACCACCTCTTAAACTAGGTTCAGTTAAGCAATTAATCACAATGCAATTAATCAAATTGAAAGTACGACACTGCCAACTGGGACTCATCCCTGTAAAAAACTTCAAGATAACATCCCTAGGTATATAAAAACGTGAGTGGCAACGTAAGAGCGGTCCATTCAGCCTCCCCTACCTATCTTTATGTACTAAACATTCTCCAAGAGAGATGTACAGTGAGCCAAGTCAGTGTAATGCTTGAGAAACCAACTTTGGCACATCAATCTTTTTTTAACCGACTATTGTTTTATGGATGTTCACCGATTACTCAAAGACGCCTGGTTTGCAAAATAGTTTTTTTGTTTAATGGGGTATTCTTTTATATTTATTTTTGTATATTATATTACTTACGTAGTTTATGAGTTATCGTCTATAATACTTACATATTATTTTCTCTGTCTATATGGATGATCTGCTAATCTTTTAGTCACAATAGGATAAGAATACTCGATAAAAATATGTGATATAACACTATACCATAACTAAAAATGCTGAATAAAAATCTGGTTCAATCCGGGGTTGCGGGTTGTTCGAACCGGGGTTGCGGGTTTTTCGAAAGAGATACTGCGGCCCCGGAACATACAGGGCAATAGAAGGAACATAGGTGAATTTTAGTCAGTACAAGTTTTTTTCACCTTTCCTTCTTCCACTGGTGCGTTTCTACTGCTGTTGTTGGCCGATCTTTGAGAGGAGAGTCGAATTCATCCCGCGAAAATCCGTTTGGCCTGCAGCGTCCGTTTCCTGCTGTTTAGGACCATAGCTCTTCCGGTGGTGGGCCTTCTGTATCTACTGTTTGCTAATAACCTACCTAAGGGCTAGCTATAACAATTGGGTATCAATAGACATCACATCGTGAGAGAGTTTTACAGTTATTGTTCCAGCCCGACATTGAACCTTAGTGCTTACGACTTCGATAGAGACAAATTGGATGAAATTGATTGAGCTGTGTTCAGTGAGAACTTTTAGGGAAAATTAAAAAAGAACTTTTGGTATCACAGATGGGTATTTATGTTTTTTTTTTAATCGTTTATTCCAGAAAAATTACATAAAAGTTTTCACATAAATGTTCTGCCAAACTGCAGTACAGTTTGTCGGCAGTGCTCTCGTGGATAAGCTTTCATGATTCACACATTTAACCAACAAATGCAGTAAAAAATATAAAAAATATGTGTTATGCTTTTTGTGTGGTTAGTGTCTAACCTGATAGCGAAAGTTTTAATCCTTACCCCTTAGGCATCATAGGTAACAACAACATGAAAATGAGTTGAAAATGGTTTGTTTTTCTTAGCTAACCCTAAGCGCTTGTAAACGATCATTTTGAGTAGATACATAGTTATCAAAGTATTAATCTTATATATTCTCGTGTCACAGATTGGTTGTCATATTCCAAGGAAACGGCTTGACTGATTTTTAAGAAATGTTGAATGTATATTCGGTAGGTCTTTTTCAAATGGGAAATCATCAAATAACTTCCCCCTCTCTGGGCGGAGCGATAGAGAGTGTCTGCCTTAAACGCATTCATGTCTCTATTTTTGCCTTTTTTATCCGGGGCCGCGGTATCTCTTTCGAAAAACCCGCAACCCTGGCAAGCAGTGGTCCTGGCAGGCCCCTGTACTTTGCTAAGATCTCTTAGACGCGCGCGGTACACACACGAGCCGTCGGCGTCGACACGGGATGCAGTAAATATGAAAATCGGTCGTAATCTATTTGCTTTTTTATTTTCTAAGCAGCGGTTGAAACCGCTGGGCACAGCTAGTATTATATATTACTAGCTTTCGCCCGCGACTTCGTCCGCGTAGCATAGTTACTTTAGGCTAACGATAACTTTAGCCCGCGTGATGATCGAAAAAAATATATCTTTCTCTCCCCTTTTTCTCACTTTAGTTTAGCCTATGGCCGTCTTCAGGGTCCCAACTATCTCTGTACCAAAATTCATCAAAATCGGTTTGGCCATTTAGGCGTGAAGACGTAACAAACAAACAAACGCACTTTCGCTTTTGTAATATTAGTAAGGATTATTGTTGTGTGGTATTTCAGCACGAGGAGGTACTCAAATTAATTATACAACCTTTATTATGTAGGTATGACGAGTGGGAGATTATTTTGTGTTGGTTGTCTGTCTGCGTTCATGTTGTCTTATGAAATATAATTAGATATATAGATCTTTATTATCTTAATTTTAAGAGCCAGATTTCATTGGTCATAAACTAAATAGTCTATTTATTTATAAGACTCTAGATTGTCTTAACATTGGGAAAACCAGATACCGGCGGAAACTTATAAAAAAAATCAAGCTTTTGTTTGAAAATACTGAAAGACATAGCTCCAATGTATCATTCTAGTTTACAGTTTAAAATGTCATAAATCAGCTGAACAGAACTTGGAGCTATAAGCTGTCAAAATGCTACCACTTATGTCACGATTACTGTCTCGTTGGCGGAGTAGACTGCTGAGTAGAGTTCCTGGCTTCGCATACCGGGTCGGTCAAATTATTCGAACGAAGTTTTGGAACGAAGTTCTTTATCGCGCGTTGCGAAAGGGGGCTAGCCGGAAAAAATTAAGATTAAAAGTTGTAACGACACTTTTTGCTATAGTTGTAAGTCTGTCTCTCTCTCACTCTCTCACATGGAAAGCAAGCCAGTTATTTTCGTTTCGTCTTTCTATTTCGCATTGAACAGTGTGGTGTCGCGACGATTATTTTTGTTAGTGTATACAGGTTTTTTGTACATAATAAATAATAACTTCGTTACATCCGGGTGTCCTTTGACAGCTCTCAAGTTTTGGGTTTTTTCATTCGGCATTTCTCAAGGGCAGCCACGGAGGTTATGTCCACCATACCAATAGAGGTATTACAAGAGACTTAAATGTAACTGGAGATATCATTATCATATCAGCATATTAACATCTGCCGGACATAGGTTTTACCTATCTTCCGCCGCACTTGAACCGCCCGTGCACATAGCACGAGGCAGTCCTACGCTGTGTTTCCCGGCAAAATGTCAGTGAACTATAAGTACACCTTCGCGTTACCCTGCGGGGATTATAGACATGACGTCATGATGCCCTAAAAAGGCTAAAATCCCACACCGACATCTTAAAGCCTGTTTTATCTACACCTACTCAACCTTAAAACCTGAAATCCATCGAAAATCCTTACCAATATTAAAAATCGAAAGTGAGTTTGTTTGTTACCTCTTCACGCTTTAATGGCTAAACCGATTTTGATGAATTTTGGTACAGAGATATTTGGAAACCTGGAGACGGACATAGGCTATTTTTTTTTTAAATAAAAGGGAGAAATGAGGGATAAAGAGGGTAGAAAAGGGAAAACTAAGCTTTGCTATTACAATAAATCAGGCGCAAGGGTAGTCAGCACAAGTCTGACATGCCCCCCCGCTCCACCCAGAGCGGGGGAAGTCATTGGATGATTTCCCACCCGAAAAAAAAAAAGGGTAAAACTACAGGTAGCAGGCAAATCAGGAAAGGGGAATCGTTTTACCCCGAATTTAAAGCGAGCGAAGCCGCGGGCAAAAGCTGATATTAAAAAAAATATACGAAAATATCCGATCATTAACCAATACGCGTCTTTTTTCTCGACACGCTAGCTTTCTTTCGAACTACCCTCATATTTTGTATGGCGGATAACATTCATACGCGTAGACTACCTCATGGGTTAATGAGGTGTCGAACGATGTATTCAGATGTACGACACACTGTGAAGCGGTGAAGCATCGGAGTGTGGTTCTTAAGTTAATGTAGTATGCCTATAATCCCTCTCATAGGATGTTTAATAGCTGAAATGGTATCGTTTTTGGTTTATAAGAGTCATTGCGAATTCGTGTTAGATTTATTGGAAATTTTGTGGAGTTAGTGGTCCATTCGATTTTATAACGGAGGTAAAAAGCTATTGTATTTGGGGTACAGTTTACAGGAGCCTAGTTATAGCTGTGTGTGTGTGAGTGAAATATAATTCTAATCCTTACTAATATTATAAAAACGAAAGTGAGTTTGTTTGTTACCTCTTCACGCCTTAATGGCTTTGAGTTGGGACCCAGGTGACGGATATAGGCTATTTTTTTTTAAGTGGGATATGAGGGAGAAAGAGGGAAGAAAAGGAAAAACTTAGCTTTGCTATTACAAATCAATAAGGCGCAAGGGCAAAAACTGCAGGTAGCAGGTAACTGCAAATCAGGAAAGGCGAACTGTATTACCCCGAATTTAACACGAGCGAAGCCGCGGGCAAAAGCTAATAGTTTACAAGTTAGTGAAATATATTTTATTGTGTATTATATTATATAATAATACCTGCCTAACTAGCATTTAACGTAAAATCCTTACCTCCTTACTAATATTATAAAAGCGAAAGTGAGTTTGTTTGTTTGTTACCTCTTCACGCTTTAATGGCTAAACCGATTTTGATGAATTTTGGTACAGAGATAGTTGGGAACCAGGAGACGGACATAGGCTATTTTTTTTTTAAAAAAAGTGTGGGATATAAGGGAGAAAGAGGGAAGAAACGGGAAAACTTAGCGTTGCTATTACAAATCAATAAGGCGCTACCGAATTTAATGCGAGCGAAGCCGCGGGCAAAAGCTAGTATAATATAACATTGCAACGTAAAAACGTCTTCGCAAACACAGAAGGCATGAGCCGGGTTTATTCGGAACGATTTCGCGATTTCAGAAATATACTAATATAGTTCCAGGTTTCTGCATGATGATTACTTCCACCGATGTCTGTGATATCCAAGATAACTTGATGGTTGCTGTTATTAACTAAAATTAAAACTCACTACAGCTGAATATTGCTACTTTACATTCACCCTATCAAAAACCAAGGCATCAAAACACACAATCTTCCAGTTTCTAACACAAAAACTATGTCACAACCCCGAAAATTCCCCAAACCAACAAAGAGACATCAACAGCATAGCTCCACGGTATTTAAATAAGACTGTCGCGTGTCAATGGTACATCGCGGCCGGATCGATGCCCGGTGGATCACCCTCTGAGGGGCGACATTTAAAACCGAGGCCAGGGTTCAAGGGTACACCCGATTGATTCGTAGATGATTGATTGACTTGGCTTGTTGTTTCCGTGTTGGGAAACGTTGATGAGAATTTTCTATTTTATTATGTAGGTACTTAAGTATATAATAGAATGTACGAAGAGATAATAGGGATGCCCGCAAAACTTGGAGATGGTGGTACTTAGAATTGAAGGAACGACGAAGAAGACAGATGTACTTTTCCTTTCTGAGGCAAAATGTACATTTGATTTTATGACTTGGTGTTGAGAGAGTTTGCCTTTAATCCTGTTGATTTTCTTCTAACTAGGGTTGTGATAAAGTTGAATAGTTTTGAAAACTACGGGTAGAAACGTTGCCTATTCCCTGCTAGAAACACTGAATCACGGAACCAGATGTGACTCATGTAAATATTCCCATAGATACCAACCAAAATACTTTAGTATCCATTTCCTAACTACACAAACACATAAGCTGGCTATATCCGACCATCTGTACCCAAAAACCCCAATCTTCGTGGGAGACTATTAAAAATCGGCAACGCGGCGGTTCGCGAAGCCTATCTGAGAAGGGACGGCTATAACCCAACAACCCGGGTACGCGGGTAACTCGTGCCATATGCTAATGTATCTAGGGCAGGTTGACCCGACATGTGGCGCGTACTACGCACTTAGGAAGCTGAAGTAACGAGGAGATTTCGTATTGACCTATTTTTGCGATCGGTTTTTGTTTTGTTGGCAATTTTTTCTTATGGGAGTCAGCGGGGAATTGAAATGTTTGCGGTTGTCCCTACATAATGCTTTCTTCTATGAGTTTTCAATATTCGGTAGCTTTTTAGTTAAAACCTGTTTGTATGCTGTGATACGGTACTAATTTTTTTAACGCAGAAATTGCACTATGAATCACTTATAATTCAGTTATACCATCAGTGAAGTTCAGAGTTCTCAGTAGATCATTAGTCAACGAATAGTTGACTAATGATCTACTGAGAACTCTGAACTGAGAATTCGGAAAATGATTCGTTTTTAAAATAATTGTGACTAAAAGAGTGATAGATATAAATGTTGATGGATGGAGAGGGAGGGGAAGACCAAAGAAAAGATGAATGGATTGTGTAAGGAATGATATGAAGGAGAAAGGAGTATGATGCCGTGACGTCTGATAGGGGAGAATGGAAGAAGAAAACGTGTTGCGCCGACCCCAAATAGAATGGGACAAGGGCAGGAACATGATGAATGATGCTTATAATAGTAGTAGTAGTTCTTTAGACCTCAAGGGTATAGATTATTTTAACAATTCAACACATTTTACTCAACAACCTTTCGAAAACAAACTTATTTTTATACCAAACCTTTGCTCGTAGTATTTGCTATTTTAGGTCCGTCCATTAAGTGCTTTAGTTAAGACCGGGTCAGTCTATTTAAAACAGTTTATCTATTTACATAGTTTCTATAAAAAAAGGGTTTTCTTACGACCAGAAGGTAATAAAAATATAAATATTAAAAAACTTAATATTAAATATTTTTATTCAATCACTGCAATTTTTATTGAATCATTGTAAAACCAAATGATTTTAAAAGAGTAATCATGGAGTTTCTTGCCGGTTCTTCTTCATAGGAAACAACTAACCCGAACCGTTCATCTTTTCTCGACGTTTTATAAGTGCCCATGTAGGCCTATGTGAAACAAAAATATTTTGATTTGATTTCATTCGCACAGCCTGATCTTGGATCAAGGTAGCAGCTTGAAATGCTATAGCAAGACTTCATTTTATAACAAAAGGTTTTAAAAAACTAAATAGATGATACAAAAATGAGATTTCGTAGTTTTTGTCTATGCGCCATTCTTTCGTAAAGAAGTTTTGAACAAAAGTCAGTTTATAACAAACCGTACCATAACTCCTGAAATCCCCGAAGGGTTAGGCAGAAGTTGACGGCACGGTTGGCGCAGAGGGTGAGCGATCGACTGCTGAGCCGCGGGTCGTGAGTTCGATCCCCGCCCGGAACAAATATTTGTTTAACCTACAGGTTCTGGCTGTTTGTGTATGTGAGTTTAAATGTTTGTAAACGCACCCACTATACAGGAGGTATTCCTAGTGTGGGGCAACTTTATTTTTAAATGTACCTAATATACCACCCACATTCTGCCAGTTATGTTAAAGTCCCATGTAATAGGGGGCAAGCCTATTCCCATCAACCAGGTATAGATTCAGACTCCGCAGGTACCTACTACCGTCGATTATATCAGAAGCGTGGGCCTCAACTAAACAGTCGCAGTCAATTCATTAAGCCAAATATTATTGAAAAGTAAACCGCCGCGGAGCGTGACAATGGGCCTTGAAACAGTACTCGGTGGGCCTCACCGCCTCACTGTGCAGGCGCAGACTACTCAGAGCCTCGTGACGTAGCCTTCTGGCGAAAAAATATTTGCCATAAATAAATACATTCAAATTACAGTCTACGCGGATTACCGTAGAAGAACCGAGCTCAGGGCTACAAAGATAAATAAGGCTTATTTAAAAACATACTTGTTTAAAGAATTATTTGATGATTAAAAATAAAAAATCCCCTGTCTTCTTTGAAATTTTTCTTGAACTATTTGTCAATATCCTGATTCCATCTTTGTTAATGTTTCTCTGAATTTCGGTCCGGTTTATGGCAACAGGAGTCCCCCATACGAGCCTCTGCGTACCCTTTTGATATTACAGGCGTATTATTTTGCCTACCTTCGCAGCTTACTGTTGACAGAAAAGTCAATATAGCTGCAAATTCTAAACATGTTTTTGTTTTCATTAACAAAGCAAATAAGTCCAACATCAAAGCTGTCGTGGGAACCATTCTATTTCCTAACAAAGTTGTTTACTATTCGCCCCAGCTCCCTATTCCCAACCAGGATAGAACTGGTTCAACTGACCCCATTGCCCATTGACCGTGAACCTCTAAATAAGAGAAAAGAAACCGTGTCAACGAAATTAACTAAGAATTAGAACAACGAACGCACGCACTATTACTTGGCATTATGTAGGAAATTATAGAAGGCCCACTGGCGTTAGAAATAATCTTATTCTTCTTTTACTGTCAATGGTTCTTGTTTGAAATTCTTTGGTACACACCTATCTTCACCGGACATTAGATTGTTTAAGCCTAGTAGGAAGAAAATCGCGGAACCGATTGGACAGGTTCCGTCAGAACTGGTAGGAAGACGTGCAAATTCCAGAGGAATGGAAGTACTCAAGGGAGGCCTTTACCCAGGAACGGGGCAGAGCCGAATAACAAAAAAAAAAAGAGAGAATAATTTAGTAACTGGCCATATTCATTACGAAATCAGTGGCATTCCTTAGGTCGTAAACTCGTAATCACCAAACCGGCATGCAATCTGGCACTTGGGTCACTCCAGCAAGTCGGACACCTTCACTAGACGTTAGATGGGTCATTAATCCCCAGACTCATCAAGTTTACGAATATAAAATCATACGCAAATATCTTGAAAATTGTGAGAACGGATTTAGGCATCCCGCTGCTAAATTGTTCAAGTTTTTGTGTTAAAACACGCTGTTATCGACACTTCTTGTTTTTAATAGTGCGAGGTTGGTATTTCTAAGTTGTGTGTATTTTTTGTTTGTAACCAGTAAGACAAACTGAATGGTTTAGTTAGCAGATTGGCACGCCTACAGCCCGATGGGAGCTACAACAACAAAACACAACAATAAAAATCGGGGGGGATTTGGTTGAGGCTATAATATAATATATAATTTTTAAGTGGTGCTTGCTGATGATTGTGTCTTTTCAGTACGGTTTGTATCTACGTAGAAAGATTTTGTAAGTTATATTACACTAATCACCAAAAAGGCATACTCATCACCATCATCAACCTAACCTTTTCCCAACTATATTGGCCGGCTTCCAGTCTAACCAGATTTAGCACCATAGCACCATAGCTCGTGGATACCAAGGAAGAATAGACAAAGAGAGGGGGCCTTTACTTAGTTTTGGGTTTAAAAAGGCTTGACATTGATGATGATCTTGATCATAAATCGAAGATAAACACAACCTTCATAACAGTCGTGTTTGATTTTCATTTGTTTTGAGTTGATCTTCTTCAACGTGTCTGTTTGATGTCCAAACAAACAATGTTAGGGGCATCACACACCCGCAGTGATGGCGGTGGGCCTCAATCACATTTTGTCATAGATCTAATAGAATCCGTGAGTACGTATTTCGGTAATTTTGTTTATTTGATGTGTTAGATAATTTATTTTGTTAACTTAGTTACCACATAATTATTTTCCAAAATGTCTGTTAAAATGGTGTGCGAAAAAAGTGTAAAGAAATAAAGTTCGCCTAGGGATATGTTTCACTTTAAAGTAACCACTAGAATTTAAAAAATAAATCGAATATCGAAAAAACTTGCCGTATACATAGGTAGATACCTATTACATCTTTTTTCGAAGTTATTCACAAAAAACAATAGCATGAAACATAAAAATTAATTGAAACGATAATTAAAACAATATTTCGTTGCAAAATATCTAAAAAACCGTCATAAAATCCGGATTTAGAGTCAAAACAAAGTTAAAACAAGCTCGAACATAATTTTACTACGCAATACGTTCGGCTGCGGTGGGCCTCACGGCTGCGCGGGCGCAGATGTGACGTAGTAGATCGTCGTAATAGCTTTGATCATTCGTTTCGCGACGTACCTAACTACTCTGTGTATTTATCGTACTAAACAAAAGCTTCAATTTGAAACTGCAACAATTTTGCGGAGAATGACCTTTTTAGAAAAAGTTTTTGGATAGTGAAAGCGACTTAACAATAGAAAAGCAAAATTGGTAGCAAAATTTCATGATCCTATTTTAGCCTAGAAGTCCGATTTTGCTTCGAAAATAAACAGTGATACATAATTACAAACAAATATAAATTAAAGGTTTCTTTTCTAACGAGTAATCAAGGAGTACGGACTACTAACTGTTACAATCATCATCAACATTATCATCATCTTGCTGCCCTGATCACATTTTATTTGGGATCGGCGCAACGCGTTTTCTATTCTCCCCTGTCAGACACCACGGCATCGTGTACTCCTTTATCTTTCATATCATTTCCTAACACAATCACATCCACATTTTCTTGGGCCTCCCTCTCCCTATCCATCGCAGTCTACGTTAAAATTCGTCAATTTTCCTTAATCCGTATTCCCACACAGTCTACCAACATTCAACATACCACCAGTTTTAATTGCCGTCCATCCATCGCTATCCTAAAGTCGCCTCTCATCGCAAATTCAAAAACAAGGTTAGCAACCTATTCATTCACAGTCAAAACACAATATTCATCAAAACATCTTACCAACCATACTCTAATATTTGTGTGCGAAAAAATATCGTACGTTAAACATTGGGCCTCAATCGCATGCGCAAGTGACGTAGACGTTCGTAATAGCACATTTTATAGGTGGCGCAGAGTAGAAGCTTACAGAAGATCCACAATTTTTATCGTTAGGTAAAAAACTTCGGTGTACTCGTAGGTAGATAAACGAAAAACTTAAGGATAAGTTTTTTTTAGGAAATTGTTACTTTCTAAGGATTTATTGGCGATGCTGCAGGTTCTTCAAATTTTTACAAGAGATGTTCTCTTACAAGTAAGTCGATCAATTAAACTACAACAATATACACATATTGTTCACTTATAATCTTGCACTTTGGTTGACTAGAAAAAATCACCTCAAATAAAATCAAACTCACCTACTGCGCATACTGTGATAGTCTCGCCTATTGCATTTTGCAGTTCTTTTTCTTACTTCAAAAAACGTTGCCCCACTCTAGAAATTTCTCCTGTATCGTGGTTGCGTTTACAAACATTTAAACTCACACACACAATCAGCCAGACCCGAAACAACTACCCTTAGGTCATACAAATATTTGGCGCGCACTGCGCCAACCGTGCCGTTCGTATCCTTCTATCGATATTGTTTGTGACTTCTGGTCTACTCAAGAGTTCCACTACCATCATATTCTTTCCTACTCAACTACATCATTCCTCACACAATTTATCGTTATCTTTGGCCTAATTTGCTAAATCTCATATATTTATTTAAAGAGTCGATAAAGTTGACCTTCTGCTAACCACTTTCTCAGTACAAATGGCGACACGTACCTCGCGATAATTGACTGCCAAATGTTTTCGTTTCTATGTATTTCTGTATCGTTTATTTAATGTATTAGTTGGCGTGAATTGGTTTAGATTAGACAGATCGCAGACTGATATTATGGAGGAAATACCGGTATTTTTTACGCTGTGGCTGTTTTCTTGAGTAATATCGGCTGTGTCTTAAAACTTAGTACTAAAATGGTTAGTATGAACAATATTCGCCTCGCGCTTTAAGGGATAAAAGGTCAAACCACACAACACACACATGCGAACTTTCGCCTTTATATTACTTTGATTTAGAACTTAAATAAAATTAAATCATTGACCCGTAAAAGGAAATTACTTCCCAACAATTCAATTTGCGACTTCCCAGCAAAAACACTTAGATCCTAGATCTTACCCTTATAGGCTAGACCTTAAATTCCTGTCAACTACGAACATTCCTAGGGCCAGGGCTAGAAGTAGCACAAAAAGGAGTCTAGTAGCCACTTGTGAAGAGGGGCTCCAATTATAGGAGGGCTGCGGTCAGAGCCCCCAAGTCTGATGAGAAAGAGGGTGCTTGATCTATTGTTCGATTTTTTCCATGGTTAGTTATCCTGGGGACGTTGTTTGTCTAACTCGAATTGAATATAGGGGTTTTATGTTATTTAAAGTTAAGTTATAACATGGACAAAAAGTTGAAACTTTGACCTCCAACATCTCCGGAACTAGAGGGTATGCTGTAGAACAAAAAATATCGTAACGACGGCAAGAGCTAGTGCCTTTCGGATTCGTTAAGGGTAGATACTTTTACGCCCTTATGATAACAACACCCTTTTACTCTTAAATTAACGCTTTTTTAGATTTTATGTCTTAATACAAATACACAAGACATCAAACATCCCACACACATAACACAAACAGCGTTAACAAACCTTTTTTGCGAATGGGAATTCATCAAATAACTTACCCCGCTCTGGGCGGAGTGGGGGGAGTGTCAGACTTGTACTGAGTAAAACCCACCCATGCTCCTTCTTGCCCTTTATGTTTCGCGGCCGCGGTATCTCTTTCGAACAACCCGCAACCCCGGAGGCTCTGGCAGGTCCCTCTGCTTTGCGGACATCTCTTTGAGGCGCGCGTGGTACACTAACGCGCCGTCGACACGGCCTGTCGTCAATAGACGGACGGACGGTGAGCTACCCATTGCTCACCGTCCACAGGCCCGCATCTACGGTGGCCGTGAGTCGTCTCGCAGTGCCCGACGCCCAGAGCGTCTCCCGCAGCGGCTGCGTTGGTTTGACGTTCTCTCCCTCAAACACCCTTCGCTAGTATGACTGCTTCGCAGAAGGAGGTAGCCGCTTCCCATTCCCTCTCGCTCCGGACCATGGACTGCACCAGGGCCGGACGTGAGAGATCGCCGCCGCCGATCGTCTCTACGAGGGCACGGCGGCGGTGCTCCACCCAAGCTGGGCAGACCGCCACTGTGTGCTCCGCCGTGTCCTCCGGGCGATCGTCACAATGGTGACACCCGGGCGTTTCCTCCCGCCCGATTATGTGCAGGAACCTCCCGAAAGTTCCGTGTCCGGTGAGGACCTGCGTTAGGCGGTAGGTGAGGACGCCATGACGCCTCTCCAGCCACTCCCTGCACGGGGTTGCGACATTCGCTCTCTCCATGCCACCATGAGATCGCACCGGAGGTCTGTTGCAATTTGCCATGGTAGTGGAGTTTCCCCCCGGTGTAATGATTTACAGCTAAGAGACCACACACTTGAGTATATAGTTTTAATTTCAACTCGTTCACGAAATAAGGGATCTTGATAAACTGACAACAAAGTGATCCTATAGGGGTTTTGTTTTTTTCCGTTTCTGATAAGGAACCCTAAAAAATAAACAAAAACCTTAAATGTAGACAAAACAAAAAGGCACAAACAACGTGGAATAGTATCTAAAATGTAAAGAATTCAAATGATAGAGTTTCTATAGTAACACTGTCAAGGTCCACGATTCTTGTGTGTATATTTTCTACAGTTCTCTTTTGTGGTAATAAAATGTTTTATCGATCGAAATTTACTTGTTAGTTGTTACCTGGTATTAGTATCTCACTGGTTTCCATTTTCTCGAATGTTCTACTTACGTGTTTAAGGGTTTCCAATGTAAACTAGTTCAGATTCCTTAGCACAAGTGCGCGTTGTAAACGTTGATCCTTATACTTTTATACTAATATTATAAAAGCGAAAGTGAGTTTGTTTGTTACCTCTTTACGCTTTAATGGCTAAACCGATTATGATCAATTTTGGTACAGAGATAGTTGGGAACCAGGAGACAGACATAGGCTATTATTTTTTTTAAAAGAGTTGGATATGAGGGAGAAAGACGGAAGAAACGGGAAAACTTAGCGTTGCTATTACAAATCAATAAGGCGCTACCGAATTTAACGCGAGCGAAGCCGCGGGCAAAAGCTAGTTTTAAAATAAAAACTGGTCAAGAACTGGTGGAGGTAACAAGTTGAAATTAAAACCATATACTCAAATCTGTGGTCTCTTGGAGCTTTGAAATGATGAAATCAACCGGCTGACTGTAAGTAGTGGCCGTTTATGTCGCCAGTTTGTACGGAACCATCGGTGCGTGAGTCCGACTCGCACTTGACCGGGTTTTTTCTTTTTGAGGTAAGGAATCGTCAGTTATGCTTTGGTTTTAGTGGTAAGCCAGCAACTGGGTACAGAAACCGTGACTTCTACAGAAAAATCCTGATGGAAAAACTCAAAAACACTTTGGCCGTCTTGGAAATGGAACCTTGGACCTTATGTTCAGCAGTCACACCACGACACCAATGGAGCATCGTGGCAATCTTTAATTTAAGTACCAGATATTAGTTTTTGTTTCTCTAATTATTATTTAAGTATATTATTACTGGTCTAAAAATATACTAAAACGTAAAATGTGTAACTCTTTATGGACCGGTTAATGACTCAATACTTTAAATTCTTATATTTTGCAATACGAATGGTCAAAGTAATATAAGAACAAAAGAATTCATAAGAAGAAAAAAACAAAGTTACGGAAAACCCATATTTCGATGTCTAGAAAATCATATTTTAGAGTACTACCGCGTTCACTGACTCTTCAACCTTGTGCATAAGGGTTAAAACCTGACGACTGAAAAATCATGCTCTTAATAGTAAGAAACAAGAAAATATTCTCGTCTGAAATTCTACTACCCATTTAATATTTTTTTCATCTATGAAACGTATCTAATATATAAAATTCTCGTGTCACAATGTTCGTTCGCATACTCCTCCGAAACGGCTCGACCGATTCTTATTTTTTATGCATATTCAGTAGGCGTGAGAATCGGCTACTATCTTTTTCATACCCCTAAGTGATCCGACCTGAGCAGGTGAAACCGCTGGGCACAGCTAGTATATTTATATATGTCGCAGAATCAACAAAGAGAAATGATTGAAATCGTTATTTTAGAACAACGCCATCTATTATCGGTTGTCGGAAACGTCAAGCAGTAGGCTTGGGTGAGGTCGGTACAAGGTGGCAAGTCTGGTTTGATAGCTGTCAGTTGTCATTTGTGGGCATTAGAGGAATGAGATTGAAGAGACGTTACTTTTTGGATGGACACGAGCGTGAGAGGTCGTTTTGCCAGCCTGTACCGAACTTACCGCGTTTCTGATTTAAATCTGTATCGATCATTAGCATCTTTAGTTATTTTGTTTTATTGATTTTGTGAAAGGACAATACAAGTGTTAACAAAAGTTTTGCGAGTATGATTTCGTGTCCTCCGCCATGATAATCTCGACCATCCGACGACGAATCTCCGTCATATACATATTTATATGTACCAGCCTATGTCCCACCGCTGGGCATGGCCTCTTCTCTTACAAAAAGGCAAGACCATTGATCACCGCGCTTACTCA
Organism: Ochropleura plecta; assembly: GCA_905475445.1. Taxonomy (NCBI): domain Eukaryota; kingdom Metazoa; phylum Arthropoda; class Insecta; order Lepidoptera; family Noctuidae; genus Ochropleura; species Ochropleura plecta. The sequence goes on along the minus strand of FR997733.1, from coordinate 1,392,304 downwards.
AGACGGGTAAGCGATTTCAGACTTATATTAATTACTAGCTTTTGCCCGCGGTTTCGCTTGCGTTATATTCGGGGTAATACAGTTCCCCTTTCCTCTTTTCTTATTTACAGGTACCTGCTACCTGTAGTTTTTGCCCTTGCGCCTTATTTATTGTAATAGCAATGCTAAGTTTTCCCTTTTCTTCCCTCTTTCTCCCTCATTTCCCACTCTTTTTTTAAAAAAAGTTGTCTAGCCTATGTCCGTCTCCAGAGCCCCAACTATATCTGTACCAAAATCGGTTTAGCCATTGAGGCGGGAAGACGTAACAAACAAACCCACTTTCGCTTTTTATAATAGAAGTAAGTCCAGGTTTCCTTACGATGTTTTCCTCCACCGATGTCTGCGTAGCATGGCACAAAATAGTAGGCCTATACTTTGCAGTGGGTGTATCGAGGCTACCAATGACGATGATTAATTCAATGATATCAATCATACCTCTGGTCTTGCAGCATCAGGTGAGAGTTGAGACTTCAACTATCTTCTTCATAGAGATCTTCATTTTGGCATGGACTACTACAGTATTTTCAACTATAATGCCCTGTGATTGGGTCTATAGTGATCGTAGTATCATATTTTTGTTCTTTATAGGTTTAAAGTACTTGCAACGGACCTATATGTACTTACTTATGTTTGATTTTCATCTTACGATCCAAACACATTGAGCAAAAGTGTGACGAATTGATCAGTTAAAATTGTTAGAAGAAAGTTTTAATTTTTCTTTTTCAATTGGTCAAGGCGTTTGCTTCTGATGTGACAGACTTTGATCAGATGCCAAGAAGTCGAGGGAAACATAAGAGTCAGTCTAGCCGGGAAATTAGGATTGACAGGTTGTTTTCTGTTGTTTTTTCCCAAATTATCTTGTTATTTAAAATTTTTGTCTAGCCGTATGCCCACGCTTCATTAAGAAAGCTTATTCTTGTATTTTTCGTGTGTGTTTTTTAGTACAATGTTCGATAATGATGCAGACGTGTTTCTAGATCGTAATTTTTGGGTCATAAGCAAATTAACTTTATTTTAATTTGAGGAAAATCTAAAGTACTGTTTGAAATAAAGAACTTTAAATAAAACACGAATTGATTAGGTTAAGTCCCGATACACTAAAACAATTCGCAAGTTAATGGGCTCATTATGTTTCGTTAACGTATGCCAGTAGGTACTGTGGCTTTTCTTAAATGCAATGAAAATACAATACTTTAAAAATACTTAAAGCAAACTACTTTAACACTAGAATTAGGAAAATTATTTTGAAATTGGTTTAACTGCTAAGTCGCAGCAGTTTAGAAATAGTCTGCCAGAACCAACTAGAGTTTCCATCATTGATGCTTTTTAACTACGCAGACAGATAAGGTATTTTTTTACGGATGGGAAGCCATGAAATAACTTTCCCCGTTCTAGGAGGAACAGAGGGGAGTGTCAGACTTTTACTGACTAAATTCTTTTGCCCTTTATGTTCCGAAGTCGCGGTATCTCTTTCGAACAACCCGCAACCCCGGCAGGCGGTGGCCCTGGGGCAGGCCCCTCTATTTTGCTGACATCTCTTTGAAGCGCGCGTGGAACATGAACGCGACGTCGACACGGCCAGACAGATAAGCCTATGAATAAATTACATAAACTTACAATACATCTTATTGCTTTGTATAATTACAACACTATTTACTACTAGCAAACAAAGAAGGATAATAGCAAAGAAAATTATGTTAAAAACCTGCCTCAAGCGGAAAATTTATCGTGGAAATTTGAAAGAAAAGATTTGTAGTTCTTGTGACCAGTAGTGGAATCCATTTTTAGATTAGGCAGACAATTATCCGAGTAAATAAATGAGACACTTCATGAAGATTTAGATTAGAGGATTCGTCAAGTAAAAGACAAAGCTTCCGGGTATACAAAAGCGGTCATTATCCCCCAATTTGACACACCAAAAATTTTGCCATCCATCAAAATGAATACTTATCAATCATCGTAGTAAAGTAACTAGGCACCTACCAACTCAACTATTTACAGAAACCATTGGAAATTAATGTAGCATTCAGTTTTCTACGTTGAGGCCACATCGGCCTTCGAAAACGTACACACGCAAATTACAAAAATATAAATAGAAAACATTACAATTATCAAACCAGTGGCGCGAATTGCCCTACACCCTTTAGTGCCTCGGTACTTGTCCAAATTAAAAATACGTACGTACGTTACGTACTATAGAGTGTTTATGTCGCTTCTCAATTCTGCCGGGTTGTCAGACAAGGCCGATCGGTGTAATACTCGTGCGTAAAACACCAGAAAAAAATATTACTTCATTAACGAGCAAATGCGTGACGTTTGAAGGCCAAAGATTATGATGTAGGTACGACATTTTTGTTTATAATCGGGGTTGATTGAATTTAGTACCAATTTTGATTTGCGTGTAAACGTTTGAGTTCTTTTTTGTTGTTAACTGTTCTCGCCATTTTGGTTAAAGAGGCCATAAAGGTAAGAGTGACGCATCGCTGGCGCCAATGAAGATATAATTATGTTAATTTTATAAAGCCTACTTTTAAAGAAAATGGTAGATACCATAAAAGCAGTAAAACTCGCCAAAAATGAATAATGATTGAGGGCTATGTTTTATATGGTGTTTTTACGATTTAACATTTTTTTTTTGTTTGTGAAAATAACCGAACACACCTTAGCTTAACTCTTATTTATATATAAATGTTTTTTGTTTTTAATTTATATGTTTCAAAGTCAAATCCACTTTTCCAGTCCAGTAAGCTTTAGATATTAAATTACTACATATATAAAAGCTTCTTGTTTTTAAAAAAATATGTCGTTGTATTTCTAGTGTAATAATTTATATTGTTGTTTTCTTTTTTTCAAAAAACGGCCCGTTCAAATTTTTTACTTTTATTACTTATCAGTTTTATAAATAAATGAATGTAAATAATAGTCAAAAATGTTTTTTCATTCCACAGGTAATGATTTCCCATGTTATTTCATTGTCAATATTTATTTTTATCATTGGCGTTTTAAGACAGACGCATCATAATTTGTCTTATCTACTGCAATTTCTGATAATGAAAACAAAGTAAATAAATTATTAAATAATTCAAGACTACCGAATAAATATCTAGAAGCGTCATCAAAAACTTTTAAAATTTTGTAAAAACTTAAAATGGGCGCCATCCATTTTTTTACGTCTGTCAAACTTCTTATTTATTATGATACACATCGCTATTTTTTTAGACAAACAAACCAATGGGCTCATGATACATATCATCTTAATTGTTATTAGAACCTTTGGTTATTCATCAGTTTGATTACAGTCGGTTAAATTATGATCGGCGCCTCACATTTGCATATTATTCTAATCTATGGCCGGGTTCAATAGTCGGGGCGCGTGGCGGGCGCCCAAACTGCGCGCGCGCAACTCCGCGAAAACATCGCGTTATTTGCGTGAATCTATGGAAACTGATTAAGTGGGTATTGATTGGCGAATTTCGTTATAGGAATGCTGTGGTTATTTATGTTTTTAGAACCTAATATGTACTTGATTGGTGGTCATTTTAATTTACTGTTTATTTTTTAAGAATGTTTAATTAGTGTAATTTATTGGCAAAGCTAAGATATAACGTTACTGAACTCGTGCTGAAATGTCGTAAAAGACAATAAAACACAAACTCTAGAATATCTACGTTGACATACAAAAGTGTGTCTTCAAATAAATCCTACTAATATTATAAATGCGAATGTTTGTGAGGATGTATGGATGTTTGTTACTCTTTCACGTCAAAACGGCTTAACGGATCTTGATGAAATTTGACACAGAGGTAGATTATAGTCTGGAATAACACATAGGATACCTTTTTTTCGATATCACGCGGGCGCCAGGTAATTCATAAATAATTTGGCAATTAATAAATTCTCCTTTTGTTAATCATGAATAATGAATACCAGTATCTTTCATAGAGCAACTGCCTATCTAACCTTCACAACCCAGTTACCCCTAGGTACCCTTTGGTGTCTTCCGAAGTTTTCCGAAGCACGAAGGAAACTCGGTGTGTGGCATAACCCAAAGACAGACCCGAGCTGTTCTTGAATCAAAGTCTTCTTTCTGTAACTTGAGCTATTCAGGTTAAATCTATATTTAAACCTGGGGACAACCTGCAACCGTTCATTTTGAACTCATATAGTAGGTCACTCTTCTATTTATAACTTAGTACATTGTCAAAGTCGAACGAAAACATCAAAGGGAACTTCTGATATTATTAAATTAGATAATATTGATGTACGGGTTAATTGATTATTTTAGAACAATGACAACATTAATATAAAATAAGAAATACCGCTCTCTCTTTTCTTTTTTTTAATGTTTCCCCACACTAGGAATTTCTCCTGTATCGTGGGTGCGTTTACAAACATTTAAATTCACATACACAAACAGCCAGACCCGAAACAACTACCTGTAGTTAATATTAGTTCCGTGCGGGAATCGAACCCGCGAGACGCAGCGCAGCAGTAAATCGCTTAGCCACTGCGCCAGCCGTGCCGTCAATTTTGCTTTGTGGATATTATATTTAAAATTGCATTAACTAGTCTGGTTCAGCTAAAAATAGTCTGGTTAAGATCATACTAACACTATTATGGATCGTTTGATTAATTTTTTTTCATTTAATCAATCAAAATCTTCCCTTCGGAAAGAGTGGAAGGTATTTTTTTCTTACAACGCATTCTTGGCAGATGTTTGGCAAGGATTACAGTTTTGCATGAAGTTTCCATCTTTAACACAAGAGAACATTGGTAAGCACCTATTTTAAGTGCAGGAGGCAATCAACATCCCATCTTTACCTCCCCAACTCATCAGCAAGATGAACTAAAACAAAATATTGCATCAACACACAAATAGAATCTCTTCTAAAAACTCTTGAGCAAAACATTCGGGTTTCCTTATGTGTTTCAAAACCTAAGTGTTGATACACATAGTTCAGACGATGCCTGAGTTATCCAGTGTTTAGCGAAAAATGCCTAGTGCTGAAATAAGCAAAACTGAAGTCTGGATTTTTATCTAGAACGGAGTTTATACAACGTAATGGATAGCCGTGTGGATGGATGGAAACCTTCCCTGTTCGCTCAATGTTGTTAGATTTTAGTTGCAGTACTAATTATGTGCAAACTTATTTTTAGGAATGTTTGCTTTGCGTAACGACGTGCAAAACATATTTTTAACCGACTTAATAAAAAGGAGGAGATTCTTAATTCGATTGTATGTTTGTTATGCAATTTTTTCCGACAATGTGATCAGATTTATTAAATTCAGAATGATGAATACTTGTTTAGAATTTGTGGGAGATACCATCATGCCACAATTAAAAAGCCTGAAAACCAACTTCCAAAAGAAACACAAAAAAGACGGAAAGAAATTTATTTTCAGAAGTCTGTGCCTTTATGTTTGATTCATCAATTATTTTGCACCACAAAGATTTTTAAAAGGCGATTGAAATTAATCGAAGCGGTGTCGATATGTTTCAGTTATCAAGCGTTGAACATAAGAACGAATCACCAGACAGTTTTCGATGTTGAACAAACAGTTTTTCTTAACTTCATATAAATACAAAGAATAAATTAACATACATACATCCTTTTCTCGTATTCGTCAGTTCCAAAAAAAAACACCTCAACTTTTTAAAAACAATCATTCTACATCTGAAACTTCGGAATCACATCTAGAAGGCTATAATAATAACATTAAACTATCGTAATATAATGTATAATATTCTATTAAGAACTTGTACAATAACAGTACCTACTTCCGAATTCTCGCTATATTAGATAAGTTCACGACGACGCCATATTTGTTTTGTACTGTTCTTTATTTGAACTTAAAGGCCAATTTCCTTAGTTTTTCGTAGACACATGTTGTCTTATAATTTGGAGTACCAGGAAGTTATAAAGGAACTGTCAAAAAACTTCCTGGTACTCCTGGTACTTGTTACTCGTTGTTATGGTTCGATTATAACCTCAAAATCTATTTTTTTTAATTTCTCTTTATATTGCAGTTAGTCCGCTATAAAAATAAGATCGTAAAGGAGCTTACTAATGATAGAGAATACCATACATCATTTTATTATGCTCTTGGCTTCAGGGCCAACACTGTATGGGCGCAGAGCAATGTCCTTTATGTTGGACAAACTGCTACCCTACCATGACGTCTTAAAGTCTGCTTTAAAACGTCATGGTAGGGTAGCACTTATTCCACTGATGGAAAGAGACAGGGTGTCTAGCACCATCTCTTTCTCACACAGGAATAAGGACTGCTATAAGATGTCATAGTAACCCTTCTGATCTTATGCCGTGCGAAGGAAATAAGTCTTAGTTAAGATTGGAAGCCAGTTCTTGATGTGTGATGTGTGACATATGTCAGTTCTCGATGGTTTTTCGGGTCTGAATTTGGACCAAGACTAAAGTTATTGGGAAATGCCTGATACGGTAGTTTTGGTTCAGAACTTATTATTTATACTCACAAAGCGAATTGAAATATTTAATTTTATCAATTAAAGATTCCAAGGTTCCGTGCCCAAAGGGTAAACGGGATCCTATTACTAAGACTTAGCTGTCCGTCCGTGTGTCCGTTTGTCCGTCTATCACCAGACTGTATGTCATGAACTGTGATAGTTGGACAGTTGAAATTTTCACAGATGATTTATTTCTGTTGCCGCTATAACAACAAAAAAAAACAGAATGATAATAGATATTTAAGGGGGCTCCGAAACAAAGTTTTTACAGAAAATGGTACGGTATCCTTCGTGCGAGACTCGGACTCGCACTTAACTGGCGTTTTATGCTTGCTGTATACCTGTTACCTTTAGGTATGCTTTGCTAGGACCAATTAGCAAATATCAGAATCATAATCGTTCATGACTCGATTATGTGCATGTAATAATCAGTTAGTGTCTGTTATATTTCGCTGGGTGTACTTGTTAAGACGTTGAAATGTCATATGTTGTAGGTACTTTGTTAATTGTAATCTATTTTTTTACCTTATATTGTTATGTAATAATTTAATTTAACAATACATTGTGATAATTATATGGGTTAATACCTTGAAATAAACAATTAATAATAATCAAATTAAAAACATACACCCAGCTGCTTAAACACATCCATAGGGCCGAAAGATCCGTAAGAACCACAAAACGTTATATCCAAGGTCAGTTTAAAATCTAAAACTAATTTTAAGGTATGACGTATTGACGAACACTAGTTCTAAATTAGCCAGGCAAGCTTGATCTACCACAACGAATACTTTGGGAACGTTCACGATGACTGACGCAATTACCGCGGTAAATAAACAGTCTTTATGTAATTGGGTGTTAAATTAGATAGGTAGCGGGAATTTTGAGCTTTGGACTTATGCTCGAAATGTATAATGGCGTCGTGAAAAGTCTATTTTTAAACTAGTGGCTCAATGTTGTGATTGCTTACAATTTCGATGTCGACTTCAGGGAACTGATTAAAAACATAGGTACTATTTTTTTTTTATTTGGGCTTCAACAAGCGGTATTCTTGGACACGGTTCGTAGTGTTAGGAGGTTCCTTTCCCTGTAGTCTTGACCGCTGGTAGCTTGGACCCGGTTCCCGATACCGGTAGGGTTTTTTGTTTTTTTTATGTGTACTTTAATCCTTACTAATATTATAAAAGCGAAAGTGAGTTTGTTTGTTGTTACCTCTTCACGCCTAAATGGCTAAACCGATTTTGATGAATTTTGGTACAGAGATAGTTGGAACCCTGGAGACGGACATCCTTACTAATATATATATCCTTACTAATATTATAAAAGTGAAAGTGAGTTTGTTTGTTTGTTTGTTTGTTTGTTTGTTTGTTACCTCTTCACGCTTTAATGGCTAAACCGATTTTGATGAATTTTGGTACAGAGATAGTTGGGAACCAGGAGACGGACATAGGCTATTATTTTTTTAAAAAGAGTGGGATATGAGGGAGAAAGAGGGAAGAAACGGGAAAACTTAGCGTTGCTATTACAAATCAATAAGGCGCTACCGAATTTAACGCGAGCGAAGCCGCGGGCAAAAGCTAGTAATATTATAAAAGCGAAAGTGAGTTTGTTTATTTGTTTGTTTGTTACCTCTTCACGCTTTAATGGCTAAACCGATTTTGATGAATTTTGGTACAGAGATAGTTGGGAACCAGGAGACGGACATAGGCTAATATTTATTAAAAAAAAGTGGGATATGAGGGAGAACAAGGGAAGAAAAGGGAAAACTTAACGTTGCTATTACAAATCAATCAGGCGCAAGAGCAAAAACTGCAGGTCTGCTTGGTGTGTTATACCGAATTTAACGCGAGCGAAGCCGCGGGCGAAAGCTAGTAGGCTATAAAAAAGATTGAGATATGTGGGAGAAAGAGGGAAAAAATAGGAAAACTTGCAATCATTGGTATTTACAAGAAATAAGGCGCTAGGGCAAAAACTACAGGTAGCAACTACCTGTAAATCAGGAAAGGGGAACTGTGTTACCCCGAATTTAACGCGAGCGAAGCCGCGGGTAAAAGCTAGTAAATTTCTTACTAGCTTTTGCCCGCGGCTGTGTGAAGATAATAATTATTTCTTGGTATCAGATGGCAGTACATTTAATATTCAATTTACCCTGGACCCCACACTACGATACCACGTTTCGTGAGATCCAGGTCTCTTCCGTCACATTTCAAGAATATTAATTGAAATGATATGTACCACTAATATTAAATTATTAATTGATTGATGAAACCTCTTTCATCCATTCGGTTGACTTTGACTTAGGGCAGGTTGTATTTGATTAAAAGATTTATAAATAATACTGTAAAAAATAAGAAAAATAATCAAAAAGCGATGTAGCCAGTAACTGATGTTTTCTCTCTTATTTTTTTTTTCCTATTCATGTTCCGATCTAAATATGCAGAACTTACTTTAACACAAGTAGCTAAACGAAAGTTTTTATGTAAATTCAATTGTTTTTTTTTTCAGACTTTTCCACAAGTTTGCTATAGTAAAAGATTCCTTACGTCCCGAAAACTTAGTTTCTACTCTACACCCAGACTCCAGTAACACAAGAAGAACATTAGTACTCTCTTAACTCTCCCCAGAGATAGCATGGAGTCTATCGGAGCGATCGCACCTTAACGACTTTGCTCACAAACTTTGGCTCTTCACTTTTTATTGCTCTTGTAAACGTCAAATAAACAGAGTTTTTCTCAAGTTAGTTATTATCATTTCTTAGAAGATATAGTAGGTTTAATAGTAATGAGTGTTTTTTTTTGTTATTTGAAAAGGTCAGTGACATTTAATAAGCGTTTTCATAATATTATTCCTTATGACGACACCCGACGTAATAATGTCATCGTGTTTTGTTCACTGTCCTTTGTAAAAGTGTAAAGAAAAAAGTTTATTATATATTTTTTATATATAAGTATATTCCAGTTATTTTTTAAGTCCCATATAATAGGGGGCGAGCCTATTGCCATCAACCACGCACAAATCTAGATTTTGTGGCGAGTATTGAAAAAATCCTTGCTAAAAAACCGAATAGGTACCTACTCAGCAATTGCGTTTACGACCATTCAACCAACTAGGTAGTATAAAATATTACATGCATACACTCACGAATATTTCCCATGGGGATAGGCAGAAACCACAGAAAGCCACCCGCAAATATTTTTTTATTTTTTTACAAAAAAAGTTTTTCATTTCAGATTTTTTATTTTTGGTATCACATATTTTTTATCGATTAAGTATTCATTTTCCATTGTTACTAAAAGATCTTCTTAGATAAAATAAAAATCATCCATATAGACATAGAGAAAAAAAATATTATAGACGATAACTTATAAACTACATACGCAATATAAATAAAATTTATACGGGGCCACCTGAATAGTATACCCTATCAAACAAAAAAAGAATTTTGCATATCAGTCCAGTCGTCTTTGAGTAATCGTTGAACATACATAAAAAAAAAATCCGACGAATTGAGAACCTCCTTCTTTTATTGAAGTCGGTTAAAAAAAGCGAAATAAAATATTATATGCCGTAAAAACAGTGTTAAAATGAAATACAGGACAACTACGCAAATAAAATAGGTATGTCTGTTTGTCCAAACCTGATAAAGGTTTTATCCCCACCGAATGAAGGTTATAAAGTTAGGGCTTACCCACCTGCCGAACTAGCGATATGATGATTAAATTCTAGTTTATACGTACAGCCTAGGTATTAACACTATTTAATTTTATGGTAAAAGGGCAGGTGATATAAAAATAAGCTCCAGTTGACCTCAAAGTTTATTATTTTAGTTTTTTGTTTCTTTTTTTAAAATTAAACAATTTTATTTTTGTCTTATTTTAAAATAACAGAAATTAGTTTAATTTTTATACAAATAGAATTTTATTTATCCTGTATCGTGGTTGCGTTTACAAACATTTAAACTCACATACGCTCACAGCCACACCAGAAACAACAATCTGTAGTTCATATAAATATTTGTTCCGTACGGGGATCAAACCCGCGACCCGCAGCGCACTAGTCGCTCGCACAGCCACTGCGTCAACCTCGCAGTAGCAGTTGATAAAGCACTTTCCCTAATTTGATACGAAACAAAGGTTTTTTCTTCTTGTTATGTAAAAAGGTTATTCGGAACGTTTTCAAATTTTCATCAAACGAGCACCTTGAAACGATTTTACATTTAAGACGTATTGTTTTTAATCTAAATATCTTGTTCTAAATATCTAGAACATAAAATACGTCCAGCGCCCCCCGGTAGCAGCTGACACTTAGTAACGCAAAGTGCAGCTGACCAGTCGTATCACCACGATGATTCCCCACGGTCCCTCCCGGGACTATCAACAAAAGCACATCTACGAGCCACCAGAACTGGAGTCGAAAACCACTATCAACCCCGTCGATGTGGCCGAGTTCTAGTAACTATGGGAATCATAGACACAAAGAACAAGAACAATCTAAATTTTTAACAATAAAAATTAAAAAAAAACATTCTGGAAGACCAAAGCAACGATGGAAAAAAACACGGCTGAAAGAAAACGGCGCGAGAGGAGGTGTTCGATCAGATCACAAGTAATAGAGGAGTATGAAAGAGGAAAATGCGCCGACCGGAAGATGTTCCGGGCGTCTGGAGCCGCGAGACGCCTCCCGGCCACCGTAGAAGCGAGTCTGTGGACGATGAGCAATGGCTCGCTCACCGCCCGTCTAGAGACGACAGCGCGTTCGTGTTTAAGTTGCATTCGCGCCTTATGAGGCGCGAATGCAACTTAAACACGAACGCGCATTTTTGCATTATGATGCAAAGAGAGCAGAGGGACTGCCTGAGCCACTGCCTGGGGGGGGGGGTTTCGGGTTGTTCGAAAGACATACCGTTCCCCCGAAAGGGCGAAATCATTTCATGATATCCCAACCGAAAAAATACTGCGCCAATCCTAAATAAATAGATAAGCATAGCAAAATGTTGAACACTTGAATCTTCATTGAAAATTTTAATTTCAAAATGTTTCCTAATATAGTTGTCAAACTAAACGACCCTGCGCTGGGTTCGAAATAATCTATAGTTCAAAGGTATTTGAACCTACGACCTGCCCACTGTCGCTTCGACCTAGGGCAGGGCCCACAAACATAGCTATAGCTTAAGATAGATTTTAAATTAAATCTTCAAGTATAAAATCTTGCCTAGAATTGTGCGTAGGTAGGTATTGATCTGAGACAAAGTAAAACTTTTATTGCGTAAACCAATAGCAATACTACGTTATTGCATTTAGATTCTTTTGTTATAAAAATAATTGGATTAAGCCAACATTTATTGTCAGCAAAGCAGAGGGGCCTGCAAAGGCCACCGCCTGCCGGGGTTGCGGGTTGTTCGAAGAGATACCGCGGCCCCGGAATATAAAGGGCAAAATACGGAACAGCGGTGGGTTTTAGTCAGTAAAAGTCTGACAGTGCCCTCCGCTCCGCCCAGAGAGGAAGTCATTTGATGATTTACCATCGGCAAAAAAAGCCTACATTTATGAAGCTTCGGAAACTATTTCATATAATACATACATACCTAAACTCACGCCTTTTAACCAAAGTGATAGGCAGAAACCACAGAGTTCCACATGTTACGATACTTACACTACCTTGTCCCTCACCCACGTTCATCCATCTGGGGGTATTAAATGGCTTGAGCAGAATCATAATAGGAATTACGTTAAAATTTTTAAAATGGTTACAGACCCAGTTAATATTGTGAATTGTCATTTATTCACTATTTTACAAATGGTAACGTAATTATTAGATATTATTAACCTTTTATGATTCTGCTTAAGCAGTTATTTTAGACGCCCTGGTCTTAAACTCACACCATTATGCAAGTGATCTTTCTGAAGAACTACACCAGTAAGTAATAATTTCAATTGATAATTTATAAATGAATCGTACGAACGCTCTTCAGTTTCTCTACTACATAAGTGTGTATACTTGGGCCATCAGCGTTGCTTATTATCCTTTCAATCGTGCAACTGTGAAAAGCAAATGTAGATAGAAATATTGAAGAATATTTTCAAACCGGAAAAACCAATGTCTGTCGGTTTGTCAAACAAATGTTTGTCAGTAACAATAACCGGACCAAAGTATCTTTACCACATTCAAAAAATACTATAGGTCTCCTCTGTATCATCTGGCCGGAAAAAAGTGACATAAAGTTACAACAAGTTACACAAAATGGTAGTGTCAAAATCGCCATACCAATAGATATAGTCAATAATCGAAACAGTAAGAATCAATCCAGTCACCAGGCATACCGTTTCAGGCAATTTCAGGCTTCCGACTTCCAATCTCGTCTGTGACAAGAATTCTGTCTGACAACCACAGAACCCAGTCAAACGAAACGTTATTTATTAAGTAATCTTACGTTCCAGAATAAATTCCATTCCATACTCTAAGGAATATATGAGCGACTTCAAACAAACCTCAGGCAGGAGGAGATTACTAATCCAATTGAAAACACTTAAAGATTCACTTTGGTTCCTAGGAACATTGGTATCAGAGGAATGTTCTCCAGACCTTTCTCTGAGGACTTGTTCCATGTTTGTTAATGTGTTTTGGAATGTTCGGAGACATGGATTTATCCTTATACTTAAAGTTTTGTTGAATACCTATCTAGAAATGTGTTAGAGCAGAATTATTTAATTTTATCTTATTGAGTAAATGTAAGGAAATAAAAAAATATCTTAAAACTGTGCTACGGGATAGAACTTTTTTAATCTATACTTAGCATAATATTTAAAAAAGGTAAAGTTTATGAGGTTGTAGTGGGTTATCTCTGGATATACGGAACCGATTTTGAAAATTCTTTGAAATTTACCAATAGAAAGCCACGTTACTTGAAAGTAAACACACAAATTGTAAACAAGTATTCATTTTTCATAGTTACAAAAAGATCAATCATCAATTTATTCAGAAGAAAAAAAAACTATTATAGAAGATAACTCGGAAACTATCCAAACCCAAGCAATATAAATAAAAAATATCCACCACGAAGTCCACCTCGGCAGAATATCCTTTCTTAAAAAAATCCTTTAAATAATAAATAATTCCTTTTCAAATAAACGGAGAAAATAAGAAACAAATATACAAGAAAAAAAACATATTTTCGAATTGAGAATCCTCCTGTTTTTTTTTCTAATTTTAATATGTTATAATAGGCATCAAGAGAAAAATAGCAAAATATGGTCGTTCCCACGAGACTCGAGGACAACAGCTTCGTCTCAATTTAATGGGCAGTCATCTTTATTTCGCGGAAGTTTTATAACTACTTTTCGTTAGTAAGTATGGTATATGGCTATTATTATTTACCCTACCGTACACCGGCATGGTCATCTGAAATCATGAGAACTTGTATCTATAGATTTCTCTAATAGATAGTTACCCGATAGTTGGTTTTACAGTCTACAAGAATTTATGCAACATAAAATATAATTTTAAGGTGTGTGTAATTTTATAAGCAATATAGTGTAAAAGTTATTTAATAATTATTTTTAATTACCTTAATTACGCCTTATTTGACCAATGTAAAATTATATTTACGTGTCCTAAAAGGCAAAATATGGTTTCTGCCTAAACACCGCTATATATATTAACACCGCGCGTATATTTTAAGTAAATAGTTTCTGATTCAAACAAGACTAAACAACGTCATAACTTCAAAAATCAGGCTTCATCATAAGCAAAGCAGGTCAAATCCTGCCTTACCTATCTCAATTTTAATAACTTGGACTAAAGGAATAAATCTGTTTTGGTCCTAAGTAAATAAAAAACCCGTTAGAAGTTTTGACAAGAAGTCCACTTTAAAAATAATAATGTTACAAATGAAATATAAAACACTACAACAAGATTAGAAAAAAATAACAATTTAGAATAACATTAGTAGTTAGCGAGAAATATTCTCTCAACTTATAATTCCTTATACATAAAAAATAGCATTTTCACAATTGAATGGGAGCTTTAGACTTGCCAAACTCGATTTTCCCCCCAAACTCATACAAAACCAGTCCATCTGTCTACCACTTAGTGATTCGCACATCCCAAAAAAATATATCGATATTTTTCTAATTTATCGACTAAATATTCAGAAGTTCAAAAGAGTTGGAATGTTGTAGGTATGATCATATTATAATTAGTAGCTCTTGATTTTTTTCTGGGTAATAATCATTAAACAATATAAAGCAGGATATGGTAAACCATATAAACTTGAGTCATGCGTCAAACATTTAATATTATGTTTGGTTATTAAATACGATAGTTAAGCGGACGTTGTGTCTCACTCGTTTATAGATATTTAAAAAACAATCAATCCATTGTTATGATCGTGATTTGATTTTTTACTAAAGTTTGATTGGTTGTGTGTTGATTTGAAGCTCGTAAACGCTCGGAACTTACAAAGAACAATGATTTTAATATTTTATCGCCGAGGAAATCCGAGTACTTTTAACACAACGGCAATAACATAGAGTGCTCCCGGCTCCGTAATTCGCATAAACATGAACTAAATTATCTTCTCTTTATTTTTCTTTTCCTCTCATTCTTACATTTTTAAATACATATTTCCTAAAAAGAATAACAAAACAAATATTTAAAAATATAAAAATAGTGGTCCACCAGTATCGGGAGCAGGGTCCAAGCTACCGGTGGTTAGGGCTCCAGAGACAGAAACTTCCTCACAATGCGAGCCGTATCGAGGAGTACTGCCTTCTGAATCAGGCCCTTGATCCAACCGCCTAAGGAGAGCTTCGACAGGTGTTCCTCGAGGCTCTTGGCAATCAAGCCATTGGCCGTTACGACAATCGGCACAATGATAGCCAAGTTTACATTCCACATGTCGAGAACCTCGTGTGCCAAGTCGAGATAGTTTTAAATAAAACTAAATAATTATTAACATTATCAAATTTTAATAACCACTTGATTTAAAATGGTAATCAACTGATTTTGTGATCAATATTTTATTAGCAAATAATTTATGACTTATGTTAAAAGAACTGAAGTTACAAGGAAAAGCAAACGATTTTTATGGTCATTCCAACACCGTGTCAATCGTCATATTTTTTAGTATAGGCTCTACTAATCAGCTGTAGATGTTTTATGGAGTTTTAGAAAAAAATATTTCTTTAGCATTCAATTGCTTTTATAATCAAATAAACTTGGTTCGTTACTGAATGAGCCTGGGAACAATCTCTAAAAACGTTTCATTCACAAACCGTAACAACAATTAAAAACCTGTCTACAAAAAGTATTAAAAAAACGATTAATGTTTACATTTTTCCATTTTTAAGCTTTTAAACTTAATAACAGGAAATGATACTCGAGCTCTTTTATTCAATCAAGACGTTAAAAATGCGTAATTTAACTACTAACATTTAAGTTATTAAAAACAGTAAAGTCCTTGATGTTCAAGGTACTGGCAAAGTAAGGCAATTATAACTCAACTCGGTACCTACTAACTCTCTAATCATGGGTTCTTTAAGGCTTCAGCTCCATCAGAAATATTATTATGTACAAAAAACCTGTATACACTCAACAAAAATAATCGTCGCGACACCACACTGTTCAATGCGAAATAGAAAGACGAAACGAAAATAACTGGCTTGCTTTCTAAGAGAGAGAGAGAAAGAGATAGACAGAGAAACACGCGCACGCCACACGGCTTACAACTATAGCAAAAAGTGTCGTTACAACTATTGGTCTTAATTTTTTCCGTTTAGCCCCCTTTCGCAACACGCGATAAGGAACTTCTTTCCAAATGATTTTTGTTTCAACCAAACAAAAGATAAAAATTACTATTAACTAATTAATAAACATATCAATGAAAGAAAACCTTTTAAAATAAGAAAACCATTTGATTTTTTTTTACAGGAGGCACATGTCGCGTTAAGCATTCAGCCACCGGTATGTGTTAAATGTCCACATTCGCGCAATAACATGACATTTCATTAAAACATGTGCGCTGCAGGGAAACACACGAGTTTAATATCTCATTCAAAAATACTAGCCGGAAGCACAATTATTTTAAATAAAAATTTTGTTACACATACTTAAATTTATGAATTAAAACGCGCAGACAAGCTATCGTGGAACTTTTGATTATTATCATTCGAACACATCTCATGAATGACATAAATTATTTAATAAATCCGTGTGCGAGAGAGAAAAAAATGGCTAAAATTTACGAGTAATGAGTTCTTTGGCTTGTACACACGACGGCACATCAACCTACATTAAACCATTTTAACCTGATCTCTCTACTGCTTTGTGCGATCCGTAGTAGAGAGATCAGGTTATAATAGTTTAGAATAGGTTGACCTGCCGTTGTGTGTACGATATTTACACGTGTAAAAAATGTCTCAGACCGGCTAACGGCCTCTTTGGTAGAATATAATATATGTATAATATCAGTTAACTGTCTGTTTAAAGACTTCGGTAAGTTTTTTTTAGGGAAGACAAATTATTTTACTAGACAGAAAATATTTAATTCGCTTAATAATTAGCATTACTTAACTATTCAATAGACTTCCAATAATATTTTTTACCTTATTTTATCGTTTCACAAACTTAAAAAGTGTTTTTCAATGTTCCTTTTTAGGGTTCCGTACATCAAAAGGAAATAAAACGGAACTCTTATAGGATCATTTTGTTGTCCACTTGTCTGTCTGTTAAGACCCTTTATCTCAGGAACGCGTGGAGGTATCAAGTTAAAACTAAAACCATATACTCAAGTTTGTGGTCCCTTGGAGCTGTTAAAACACCAACCCTCTAAATATCTTAATCAAAAGAATATAATGTCGCAAATTAGTACAGAACACTCGGTCTGCGAGTCCGACTCGCGCTTGCCCAGTTTGTTTTTTGTCGAAACGATCGGCACACTTTATTTCTTAACATTGAATGTTCTGTCGATATTATCGATATATTTTCAAAATCGTTGAGCCCGTCCCTACGGTCTTGGGTTCTCAAAGCTTTGAATGGGAGTGTGCCGGAGACGATGTCCTTCACCGAAAAGCATTAGAGCACACAAATATATTTGCTTTTTGTATGTGTTATATTAAAATGATGAAGTTTTTATGCGATCATCATTCCCCTCGTGAATATTACTTTTAAAGAGCTGTAAAACAGGCCTTTTATAATGGAAGTGTTCATAATAAAAGCGTACCCTGTGAATAGCTTTATTTCTTTCGTGAGATGTTCATGACTATGTGACAATGATTGGGTTCATTTTACGTATTTTTTTTTTACTGGATTGTAAAAGTTTGCAAAAAAAACGGGAAATGATAAAAAAAACGTTTGTTTTTAATTTTAATTTCATGTACACACAATTAATGTTGTAGGTACCTAGGCGGACATCCTATAAGGTATTCTACTCAGCATTGTATATGGTGTGATAGTGTAAAGAAATAATATCAGTACTTAAAAACAAAATAAACAAGAATGTGACAAAAATACTAGGTGAGAATTTTCTCTTACCCTAAACAACATTATAATGAATGTCTAAATTGTATTTTTTTCTGTCGGTACAGAGTCGAACGTTGAATAAATAACTTTTTTGCAAAAAACAAACGAATTCCAAAAAAAACGCAATGTAAATTTACTTGTGAAAGTCGATGACTTTCGTTTGATTCATCGATTTACCAAGACATTCGGTGACAGAAATGTTTTTATTTTCAAATATTGCCTAATTAAAAACTCCTACTGTTCAAAGAAGCACTCATTTCTAGAAAAAATCTCGCCCAGAGACACACCCGCCAGTCTAAACAAGTACCCCAAAAATCTTCTCACGGTACAGGCAGTCTAAATATAAATATTCTAAAACCCGTACCAATAATAACAAGTCTATAATAAAGAGTCGCAAACATTGTAAGAGATGACCCGTCACAAGCCACAATGAGAGTGAGGTAAGGTCAGTTCTTTGATTAAAAATAGAGGGGTCTTTAACTGAATTATTTATACCGGTGACATGTTGTTGCTACGGCAAGTTGAAAGGTAAATATAATAAAACTTCACCTGCTTCCGCGCTATAGAAAGACCCGCGTCTAGTTTAGAATAGAGAAAAGGGAAGGTCAACAGGATTCATAGTCAAAATTCACCTGTGTACAACATGTTACCTATTTATTTATTTGGATCTCCAACAAAGGATACACAGATACATTATAAAACACAATTCAATGGGTTGTTTTAACCGTGTTCCTTCAATTATTAGACCACAGCATGCACTAACTAGGTGTTAACACAAAAATATTTATAGAAGTCAAAATTGTAAACTATTTTAAAGCGGGAAAAGAACACATAATGTCAATTAAAAACAATATATAGAAATTAAATGAATATAACAATAGAATTAAAATTGATTCACATAAAAATTATAATAATATTGGTTGTTGTACAATTGTTGTAGTGGTCAAATTCTTGAAACATTGACATTAACACCCAAAGGCTATAAATAATCCCTGACACAACAACTTATTTTTAATCAGTCAATAAATCCATAAGTACATTTTTTCATTATTTACACAATAAGGATTTTAAGGTCTTAAGCCTTGCCCTTAAGAGGCCGTACTTCGAAGGCAACATACATAAGTGATCAGTTAGCCTTCGGGCTACCGACCTGTTTTGCATAATCCCTCCTTGGGCAATTTGTGTGGTACAAAATAGTTTAGGAGACAAAATCTTGGTTCTTTTAGCATAAAAGCCAATGAAGACTTGGCAGGTCCCTTGCTTTGTACTATGCTAACTTTTGATGGTTGTTACACTATTTTTGAAGAAAAAATATTTCAAATTATGGGTACGCCTTTGTCCAGAGGCACGTTTTTTTTAAATAATTTTGTTTATTTCTCTTCCACAAATAATTAAAATCAGTTCTTAAGATGTAACATATAACAATGTATTTTATTTGTGGGAAACTGGCGCCTAAATTAAGCCAAGGCCTGTATTTTAGGTTACCGGGACCCCACTAAAATATTTATTAGGAAAAATAACAAAAGTAGTACCAATTGCAATCTAAACCAAATAGGCAGACTATTTACAAAATCTAGTAATTATTTAAGGGAGTGATCCAGTGTGTGATTTCGTGTCAGTGTTTGAGCGAGTGTTCATTTAAGAGTGTACTGTGTGAGTGTGTGTGTTGTGTGATCTGATTTATGACTTACAAATAATTTAAAAAAATCAAATAATTTAATTGTCCTGTCTGTTTGTCTGATTGTTATATACAACGCGTGGAGGTATCGAATAAAACCATATACTCAACTCTGTGGTCCTTTTGTGCTGAAATAAATCAACCTTCTAAGTCTACGCAGTCAAAACATATGGCTCTTTATGTCGCGATATTGTACGGGACCCTCGGTGCGCGTGTCTGACTCGCTCTTGCCCGTGTTTTTTTACATTTGATAATGTTAAAGTCACATTTTTTTACGTCTTTTAGAAAAAAATATTATTTTAATAGAAAAATACACGGCTTCCTCATTTCATTTGAAAACAAAAACAGATAATTCGTCTATCATAAAAGGTTTTCTGGGAATATAAAACCAGCCAGTGAAAATAAGCTCAAAAAAAGGTTGTACGGGAACTTCGTACATAGCATATGTATCGCTATTTTAATTAATTTTCGGTCCTTTTTGCTTGTTGCTGTTACTGAATGTTATTTCTAAATAAATTCGGGTTTCCTTTTCTTTGTGAAACCAACAATTGGATGTCACCATTTTGCTTCATATTTATATATTTTGCTTTTGTACATTTTCACTTTGAATAAAGTAGTTTTTAAATAACAAAAGTCGTCCCTTATGGTATTGCTAGACGGAAATTTCACAGCCACATATTAAGATACTAGCTTTTGCCAGCGACTTCGCCCGCGTTAAATTCGGGGTAACACAGTTCCCCTCTCCTGATCTGCAGGTACCTGCTAGGCTGCTACCTGTAGTTTTTGCCCTTGCGCCTTATTTATTGTAATAGCAAAGCTAAGTTTACCCTTTTCTTCCCTCTTTCTCTCTCATTTTTCACTTTATTTTATTAGCCTATTTCCGTCTCCAGGGTTCCAACTATCTCTGTACCAAAATTCATCAAAATCGGTCTAGTCATTTAAGCGTGAAGACGTAACAAACAAGCAAACTCACTTTCGCTTTTATAATATTAGTAAGGATTACTTGTTGTTTTGATACCTAGAAACTAGGAAGTATTTTAAGAATATCTATGCAAGTCGATCGTGTGTTGGATGACTCTTTATTGAAATTTAAGTCAAAAATTTCCCCAATTGAGTAGGTTTACGCAAATAAATTTATCGTTTAGTGCTTTAGTCGCATCAATGAACATTATAATTACAACTAATAATAAAAAAAAATACCTAAGGAGGCTCTCGTTAGGCAGATGGATCCAGGGCTTGATACAAAAAGCGGTACTCTTGGATAGCTCGTATTGTTAGGCGACCTGACCGTCTGGAGCCCTGACCGCCGGCAGATGGATAATGTTCCCGATACCGGTAGGTCACTATTTAGTATTTTTAAATGTTTTTTGTTTCATGTACCTATATTTTAATAAGAAATATATTATGTAAAAATATAAAAAAAATATGTGTTAAAATGAATAAACAAAAATGGTAAAATAATTACAGGGCGCCAAAAAAAAAATCGTCCGCATATTGCTATTTAAAACAGGAAAATGTCGTTAAGTACGTACCTATCTATACTATCTTCAGAGTTCTTAGTTTTTATTGCAGAAACCTCTCAAAAAGATCTCTATATACTTTTTGATATCTTAGTTTTGCTTCCAGTCCTGATGGCATGATATCCACATCTTCTCATATTTTATCTAATCTCGTTTATGTCTAGTTTAAGTGGTTTATTTCTCATGACTCTATTTACGTAGCGAATTCCTACAATTATGTATTTTTATCACGTAATTCTTACTTTATAGCGCCGACGACGTATGCAGTTACATTAACATTACATTGTAACTATGTTGGTCTAAATCGATCGTGTAAAAAGTTTATAATTTTTGGAATCACAACTACTATAAAGTTAAACAATACTTAGAATAAGGATATTTTCACTCGTGGCTTAAAGTGGTCGTAACTAAAATTTTCTTTTTTCCTTAAACTTCCTCAAATGTTGTCTCAAACAACGCCTACTTTCTAAGTAATTTAAGAGTCATGTCATAAATGTAGTGGGAACACTGCTAAATCACACTCCAAATCAATCCATCTGCCTGCTAGGGCCACCGCCTGCCGCGGTTGAGGGTTGTTCGAAAGAGTAAAGCAGCTCCGGAACATAAAGGGCAAAATAAGGAACATGGGTGGGTTAGTATTAGCCAGTAAAAGTTGGGATGTAATAAGCAAGCCATCTCTCCGTCTAATTTCAGTAAAATCACTCCTAATCCCAATCAATGTCGTCAATCATATCCCAATGAATGTCGTTATGTGCCTACGGGGGCACATAAAGGCACATAAAATTATGCTCTGGCGTTCAAAAGGTTAAATGTACTCTTAAGAACAAAACAAACATACATCCTGACTTTTGCATTAAGAAAATTGGAAAGAATAAAAATCGTCCAAGAAAATGTCTCGTACGTAAATATTAACAAGTCAGAGAGTAGGGTCTTTCCCCAAAGGGCGGGTTTAAGCAAATACCTACCACAGTTATTATTAAAGGGCCTCCGTTAAGGGTTTTGGGTCGAAAAGATATCCGGAAACGAAACGTGTTCTGAAATACAAACGAAGACGTTTTGGCGGATTGATCCTTGGGTTAAAAGCAGTGGGATTTTGCTATTACATTACCTATTGAAACAACGTTTTTTTAGTACCTATAATCAGAATTTAATGATTTCGCTGCTCAGGCCACAGTGCTCCTCTAGACGAAAGGAGCTGAGTCACCACGTTGGCTTTGTGCAGGCTGGTGGATGTCATAATAATGTTTCCGGATTTATGGATTTACCTGGAGAGGAGCTCGTGGCTAAATAATAGCAGCCGCTCGGGTCGATCTTTAGGTTAAGCCGCGCTTGCCTAGGTTGGTCTGTGGATGGGTGACCACTTGTTACATACCGAGTTTCCTCCGTGCCTCGGAAAGCACGTTAAGCCGATGGTCCCGGGAATGGGAAGCGGTCACCACCTTCTGCGAAGCAGTAATGCTAGCGAAGGAGGTGGCCGGGCGTTTGAGGGAGAGAACATCTGCCCAACCCAGCCGCCGCGGGAGACGCCCATGGCGCCGGGCGCCGCGAGACGACTTCCGGCCACCGTAGATGCGGGCCTGTGGGCGGTGAGCAATGGGTAGTTCACCGTCCGTCCGTCGATTGACGACAGGCCGTGTCGACGGCGCGTTCGTGTTTCACGCGCGCCTCAAAGAGAGTCAGCAAAGCAGAGGGGCTTGCCAGAGCCTCCGCCTGCCGGGGTTGCGGGTTGTTCGAAAGAGATACCGCGGCCTCGGAACGTAAAGGGCAATAGAAGGAACATGGGTGGGTTTTAGTCAGTACAAGTCTGACATGCCCCCCCGCTCCACCCAGAGCGGGGGAAGTCATTGGATGATTTCCCACCCGAAAAAAAAAAAAAAAAAAAAAGCCGTTGGTCCCGGCTGTCATTTGTAGATCTTTGACAGTCGTTACAGGTAGTCAGTGTCCCGAAAGTCTGACAACCACTCTTACCAAGGGGTATCGTATTACCCAGTACTAACTGGGTTGTGGAGGTTAGATAGGCAGTCGCTACATATAAAATACTGATATTCAGCTGCATCCAGTTAGACTGGAAGCCGACCCCAACATACTTGGGAAAAGGCTAGGCAGATGATTTATGGATTTACCTGTCACCTTAAAGCCCTGAATGTTTTTAATAGCGGAGGAGTAGAAAAAACATACAAGTTATAGTGATGAAAGAGCAAGACAAACAAACGACGATGTACCGCGTACATATTCAGAGTACAATAAAATCGGTCAAGTGCGAGTCCAACTCTCGCACTGGGGGTTTCTTACAAACTTAAAACGTATACAGCCATATCTTTTGATTGCGTTGATTATTTCATAGGTCTAAGGGACCACAGACTTGACGATATGATTGTAATTTCAATTCGATACCTCTACGTGTTAAAGGGGCCAAAATCCGTAAATTTTCCCAACACTGCCGTCATTTATGAAAGTAAATAAATGTTACATAGTTGTGTATCGGTATAGGTATGTTACAGTGACATTGTTATCGACAAACAACTCGTACAAGTGACCCACTCCCGGCTCCCGGTCCGCTTCAATTGCATTCATATTCTCTTCATATTCGTACAAGTGAAATGTTGGAAATATATCGGCTTTACTGGGCTTTTTTTATTTGAAAAAAAAATCAGCGATTTTATTTACTATCGGATGCTCGGTTGTGGAGGTTTGTTCCCATTTGTTTTTCTTTACACTTCCTCGAAAACTGGCTCTTATTGCACTACGTTTAGTTTCAACATGCAATGTATCATATTTTCACAATAAGTAAACAACTACTGCTAAATCCATATAGTCGGCGATAAATGTAATAACAATTGTGTGTGATTTAATAATAATAATTTAAAGAAAATTTAAATTATGTTTATAACAGAATATTAAAAATAAAATGTGATTATTTATTTATTTGAGTTCTACATTTTAAAATATTTTTATTACTTATTTTTAATAGTAGTTTGTTTAGCGGCTTCTCAACCACAATATAGAAACACAATATAGAAGTAAGAATCAAGGCGCAGTTACCATGTTGCAACTTAAAAAATCAATCGTATTTAATAATGATGATCATCCTACACCATTAGGTGGCTACTCACTTGCAAAACGTAGAAACAGAAACTGTAAACAAAAAATACGAGGTACAGACCTCCCAACAGATGTGTACATGTATTAACATAAAACAAAGTAAATATATTTACTAGATATTAGCTACAAAAGGTATTGTAGTATAAAGGTAGGTATAACGCAGGTCAGTTCTGGTGCGAAGATTCAAAACTGTGAATGTTGCCAACGCAAAAGGAGAAATGCCGTGGCAAGTAGCGTTCTGCTTACCCCTATGGAAAAAGGCGTAGGTTTATTTATGTATGTTTTTAGATATAAATAGCCCAGTGACGTCATAGTTGTGGACGATACGCCCATTTAGCTAGCGTCACGCGTCATAGACTCCACAAGAAGGCAATCAGAGCAATGGCTGTGAGCAATTGTGGGTTCCAACTGGACTATAAATATTTGATTAGTGATCTTATTCAATCGATAGTAAAACAATTCGTGATGTCAAAAAAATGGGCACTGTAACTTCAGTTTACATCTGTGATACAAGTTTGATAGCAGCTTTTTTTAACAAGTTTTTAAAAGCCTGGATAAGGCCAGGGAAATAGTATTTATTTTGCCAAAGCAAAACCAACCTAAACCTAGATTAGTATAATCAGTTTAATGTTCCCCACTCCTCACACAGGGACAACATCCACCATGCTTAAAATGACAAAATCTTTTCTCATTAAGAATAGAATAAGTAGGTAGGTATACTTTATTGCTCACCAAAATTGAAAAAAACTGTTTTACAAAAAGTGATAAATCTATGGTAACAATGGCGGTCTTATCGCTAATAGCGATATCTTCCAGACAACCTTTTATTTCATTAAGCAACGCTTTATCAATGTAGGATAGAGGATTTTTTTTCGCATAATTGCTGATTCATAAACATTTCTCAATTCTAACATCAAAAGAAGAACAAATCGACATAAACAAAACACTGACAATTCTTAATTACATCTTCCACCAACGTTACATATGTCCAATATATCTTTACCCTTTATAGAGGCGCTGATATCAAAGGCAAAAACATCAACATCTGGCTATTTGTAACTAGTTCCGAATCTCCCCGCGTCTCAAGCTAATGTGGACGTGTAGTAAACTTCCGAATTCTGAGACTCGGAAAAAAACACATCTTCTCGACTTGTTTGCAAATATTAATTATACTTCAACGTTTTAGCTTCATCATACGATAAGTTTTTTCGACATTTTTTTTAAGATGTAGCCGAGACGCTTTGGAACCAGTGTTTTGAAGCTTACGTCTTACTGTACGTTACGATTCTATTTTAACTTGGAATTGATGGAAAGGATTAGCACTAAGTATTTATTAACATCCGTACAAAATGCATGTGTGGCAAAAAGCATTCCAAGGTCTTCAGGCTGTTTGATCTCAGCAAATTCATCAAAAAAGCTTAAGTTTAGCAAGTTGTCCTAAGTTATATCTTAACCAATTGTTTCCATTGCTCCAAGATCTTCTCTTATAACAATCCCATCAGTCTCCAGGATCCTTTAAAGCCCTAAATGGTCTTTAGTTGAAAATTTAAGGCTTATTTCAAATACAGAGCCTTTAGAAAACTTGGGTTTTGTTCTAGACATCCTTTGTCTATGGAAAAGGTATCGTTTAACATTAGGTTCCGTCTCGCTATTCCAAGGACACATGTTAATCGCGTCTTGACGCATATATTTGCGTTTTAACGTATTATTTTAGCTAATTAGCAGATCCCGCCAATTGGTACCTATACCAACTGCGCAGTTTTTCAATGAAATTCCTATTATTTGTGTTCGATCTTTTTAGTTTTGTGAAAGGGTTTTCTCTTCCATTTAGCGGGTTAAGTAAACTGATATTTGTTAATAAATAATGGGCATTGCAGAAGTATGTACGGTGATTTAAAAATTACATAATCTATCAGTTATATATCAAGGACCCACCTCCAAGCACTATACCGTTATTTTTTTTAATACTATTTCAAGTGAGTAGGTTTCTCCCAGGCAAAAAGACGAACCAAAACTGAGCAACCCACATAACATAACATCACGCCATCCCCAAGCAAGGCTCAGCAGCACCACATTTGGTCAATACAGACGCGTGGACAGACGGCGTATGAAGGATCGTGGTAGTATGCGCCCGCGACGGGGCCCCTGACCTTGCTCGGCGCACGCGGTTGCCCCCTCCACCCCCCCCCTCACACGACTCGCCCGCCGCGCCCCTCCCTACACGCCACTTTGATTTCCACAAAGTTTATGTAATCAACGTAGTAATGTTAGAGAAAATTATCTGTAGTACATAGTATTGTCATTCCGAGGAACTTTATTTGTAAAGTAAAACAAAACAAACGCACGTCTATGTTTTCTAGACATGACTTAAAACTACCTACTTAATAATCCTTAAAGCACTCATGAATTTTTATCAAGTTTTCAAACTGCTCTATCAGTTAGTAAGTACTTCAATCTTGAAATTGTCTAAGGCTTTTTGCCCAAAAGTTGCCAAATAAACTGCGCAGTTCTAGTTAGCGCGTAGCCATCCTATCACCTTTGTACAGCAGTTACTTTTTCTTCTTTCTTTATCTTTGATGATTTGGGTGGACAGCTGGTAGCGTCTGTTTAAAACTTATAATAATCCTATAAAAGCGTAAAAATCCTGCTAAACAACATTATTTTCTCACGCTTTGCCTATGTTGATGACTTTCTAATTCAATCAAAGGACGGCTTTTTTCCGCTTCTAACTGTCCTTAAATCATTTTGTGAAAGTAATTTATTAGTTAGGTACAGTTATAATTCAATGATTTCAGTCCTACCAACTGATTCTGCCATTTTTGTTTACCAATTTCATTCATGTTGATCTACGTTGGCACCTAGGTATATAACACAGCATAATAATGATAAATGGCATCAATTTGTTTTCTAAACACCTACCGAGGATAACTTACACTTTCACATACGCACATTCCTAAGGATTTTTTTGTTACGTCAATCTTTAGTTTAATATTATTGCTTAAGAACAGGTAGATAACATTTCTTAAAGCAGGAAATGGCCGATGAAAATTGTGTCTGTCGTAGGACCGATGACCGTTGGAGCAGAATACGTTGTTGCCTGGAGACCTCGAACCATCGGGCGTGGGATGCACACCTAAACAACGTGACTTAGGTAGTCTAGGTCCTTAATTCAGGACACGTGTAGTGATGTAATTACGATGAGGCCTATGGCCTATATTCACACTCAACAAACACCAAGGTTGATTGGATTGGTTAGATTGATTTATGTTTCTTCAATTATTCGCCCAAAGTATGACCATTCAATATTTTCTGACGTATTTCGATGTAATCCAAGTTGCTACTTATCTTGATGGCGGGAAGTTGGCACGGTGCCCATCTTATTCAAATCAGCACGCTTACAACATAAGTTTTGGAGGAAATAGTAATAAAATGTGCTTGTTATATGTCTTTTTACTGAAACGCTTGGCGAATGGTTTTTTTAGATGTGGTTTTGCGGCACTCTTGAGGATGCTTGTATTATTTATTCAGCTATACGTTTGAAAGCTATTGCTTGTAGTTCATAGAAGCGTGGTTTATTCGTATATCAAACAACATAACACAAAGTATCCAGTGCCAAATTAAAAAGATAGACATTTTTAAAATGAAGTGTTGAATTCTATAAGTTTTTCAATTCTATACTATTACTAAAATATAACCTGTTTTAGATATTATTTTTTTCTCAAATTCATTAATTTTGTAATAAGAATTCTCAGGAAATAACCATTTAGTATTACATATATTTAGCTTCAGCTTTTCGAAAAATAATCCTAATGATAATAGATTTCTCTCATATTTTTGTTATAACAAGTTGGTGATTATAATCGTAAATGGTGGTACACGCTTGTGCGGCCATGATTCGGCAGGACATTGAATCTCCTATTTATTTGTTCGGGAAAAAGCAGCTTGGATAGGTTAGGTACCTACCTAACCTATCCATGTACCCAAACACATTATTTAAGGGTACGTAAATGAAGTTTTCCGACCGGCACGATCGAATCTGTGAAATAATTGCATAGTAATAATAATAATGCGGATTCGAATGTGCCAATACAAACCACGAACAATCGAGTAGTACGACTACAAAACAAGGAGTAGAGTGACTTCAAAGAGGTCCCTTGAGTCAAACAAATTGTCTTAAATTTCAAATTATTGCTTCTTCCTACGATTTGGGACATAAAATCGAGAACTTAAGAGATGTCTAAGAAATTTGTAACTACGTTAAATTAAGGATGAAAGGGAAGAGACAAACGTTAATAAATTGAAATCGGAAAGCCTACGACCTGAATAAAATGCGAGTAAGAAGGAAGGCTCTCTGATGGAGAAGATATCCACTAATTGAACAATATCTTTTTGTAGAAAAGGTCACGTCTGCAAAGCACAATCATCTAAAGTACGGCCAACGAGAAGCGATACCAAATTTCAAACAAAAGCATGGGTTTTGTTTGACATTTGGTATCGCTTCTCGTTGGCCGTACCATAAGTATAACCCAATAAGAATCAATGGTGTGTTAGTCACTACTGAGTGCGTCATGTTATCAAGACAATCCCAAGAGGCCCTAATACAAAC
Organism: Ochropleura plecta; assembly: GCA_905475445.1. Classification (NCBI taxonomy): domain Eukaryota; kingdom Metazoa; phylum Arthropoda; class Insecta; order Lepidoptera; family Noctuidae; genus Ochropleura; species Ochropleura plecta. The sequence continues at coordinate 1,363,357 of FR997733.1, read as the reverse complement.
ATCTTGGAAGCTTCCTTATTACAATACTTGGTAGGTATCTACTTTTGAAAATGTCTAATTCACTGAAAGACATCACCAAAGCCCAGCCTTCACCTTTTAAAGCGAAAATGCTAAGAAAGGATCTTTGAAAATTCATTCCCTTAAAGGACTTAATTAGAAAAGTTCACCATTTCTGCCAACGAGACATCCCTTCGCGCAAACGGCATAATATTTGCAAATCGTGCGCAGATAATCTTCAGTACCAACAAACGGTATTATTGTTAGAAGAAATACATTCAAGATCAATATCTTCTTTATCGCTTAGCCATCCTGCTAAGCTTAGCAGTTATCTCTGGTCGAGGTTCGAACGTGTCAGCATTAAGACATCTGGGCGGCCCAACATTTCTTCCTCCTCTAAAGCCCCGTTCGACGCTCACAACCTTGGTTCACAATTTTTTGCTATTGTAAAAACGGTGCGAGGCCTCTAGTCGCGATCAACGATTCAACTTACAACATCAAAGATTAATCGCTTTATAATTGTACACGTCTTAATACTTGCCATGCGTTGATTTTCTGTGTTTTAGCAAATAAGCCTTTTAGTTTTTGTTTAACTGTTTTGTTTTAGTTTTTTTAAAGTGGCATGGTTACTGACGTTATATTTATAACATTTGAAACGGGATATTTACCATAGTAACTATTGTTTTTATGGGTACTGCGCTGAAATATAAGTAAACATGGTAAATGTCCTGTTTTTCAAATGTTATAAATATCTAGCTTCCGCCCGCGACTTGTCCGCGTGGCATAGTGACTTTGGGCTAACGCTAACTTTAACCCGCGTGGTGATCAAAAAATAAAATCTTTCACTCCCCTTTTCTTCCCTCTTTCTCCACTTATCTCACTATAAAAATAGCCTATGTCCGTCTCCAGGGTCTCAACTATCTCTGTAGCAAAATTCATCTAAATCGGTTTACTCATTAAGGCGTGCCTATAATATTAGTAAGGATATTTTGTTATTATTTTGACATGCTTGTGTTTGGAATTGTCGTGTTATCGTGAATTAATCGTACCTTGTCCATAGCCTTTAGATATGAAGCTGTTTAGAATGAGGAGATTCTTCTCTATAAGAATAGTTTGTGGCACTATAGGATCTTTGAAAATCAGAGAGATAACCACACTTGTTTAATATTTTAATTTGCAATGTTATTATTTGACTAACAGTGATGGATTGTGTGTACCAGTTCATTTAATCATAACGATTATATGCTTTTTACTTATCCTTTACCCAAACAAAAACAAACTAATACCAAGACTTTACTGAAAGGAAACTAATGTAATTTCCAAAACATCAACTGCAACAGTAAAAACGAACTATTGAAGTCCCTAATCCAGTTTCACTAACTGAAAACATCAAAGCATCTAAAAATAGCCCTCTCTGTAGGTCAAATCGATATGAAATCAGCTTTATACAAAATTGTATCGTAGAAAAAGGCTATTTACTTAATAGATTGTCATTTTGTTATTAAGGACTCTATTCACTTGCTTGCCGAGAAGTTTTATGAGTCATTGGTGTATTGGACGATGAAATATTTGCACTTTAGGTTGTATGCTCTTAAATAAATCAGTTTTAATGGTTTTATAAAATATGATGTGCTTTATATGCAAATCATTTTATAAATGTGCTTCTTGTCTACGTATTGTAGTTTTAGAAACTGTCTGAAAATAATGTCCGTCAAACATAAAAATTGGAACGTTGAAGTTGCCATAGAGAATTACCACGTTTATGATCTGTAAAGTATTTCCAAAAAGGAATTTTCTTCTCCACATTCTAGAACAATTTAAATAATCTTGACCATAAAACGAACAAATTTGACGGCCAGATAAGAACCTTTGTTAAATATAGATCTAACCGACACCGCAACTAGATAATCCGATCATCGAATAAATTGGACGAATCCGTCCAAATACCTTTGAACAAATATAAACAGTCCTCAAGAGCTAGTCAAGCGACTAGACACAAATTGGTGTACCACATAATAAACAGATACTTATTTACGCAATTACGCTGACCTTGTACCCACCCCAGTTGAATATTGTTGTCAGAACAGCTGACTCAGTATTAAACAATTTGTAGTGATTTGTGGGAGTCTGTATTGGCTTTAGGTACTCAACAGCTCACATTGTGGTCCGGGTCTGTTTTTGATCAAGCACTTATTTGGGAGTCACTTTAGCTAGTCAATCTTTAATATAGCGAGCAAAGCTAAGGGAAAAAAGAATGGTCCATCCTGCAGCCAATTTTCATAATTTCTTGATGGAACTCTTGTTTAGAGGTTGAGTAAGTTCGGTCTTTTACAGTTTTCTGATTCATTTTACTTACATAAGTGAATATTACCGCCCTTAAGTTGCTCAAACATGAATTCTACGAAAGTAAGTTGAAGTTTAGTAAGTAAACTCTTTTGAGTAGTCATTGTCTTGAGCGTAAATCTCCAAAAAGCCAGCTAAAGTTAGTACTGATAACTCATTCAAACTATTATTACGAGTATAATGGATACTTACAAATCCTTTCATGAATCAGATAAAACATTAAAATTTCCAATCTCTTTGTAAAAAAGCTATTAAGTTCAAAATGGATTACAGGCAATAACAGTTTAAGTGGCCACCAATCAGAATATCGCAAAGGTGACCACTTAAGATGTTATTTGACATAATATTTAATAAATATTAATGTGAATCAATGCAGGGGATAAAACAATGATGCCACACACGTTATTGCTTGTTCATCCATATTTATTAGCGTTTAAGCTAAATAAGAATGTTCGGTTAAAGGTCATTATGCATTGCAGCTCATAAATTTATGAAATTACACTTCAAGGAATTCTTCGTTGAGGTATACGTAGGTATAAGCGATGGGAGTAGCGAAGCGGCACAGCATTTTAGATCTTGAAAGCAGTTGGGATGGACTGGCTGCGGAAAGTGAAGAAGCAGATGTTGATGTGTTGTGGTGGAACTTGAAAACAATCTGTAAGCAACTTAAATCTGAAGACTTTAGTAGTAGATTTAAAGATAGATAATCTGATAGTATAAGTCTTTCAAATTACCTTAATAATAAAGAAAGAAGAAAAAAAAGAAAACGTGTTTCGCAACTAACACCTAAAACAGTTAAAGCATGAAATACAACTATTACCAAAACAATTATAATCCACAGCCTAAATTAAGCGTTTTTCTTGAATCGTAGGAAGCCACTAATTGACTTTAAATATTAATAGGATGGTAGATAAAACTATATTACTTCGTGGTAACATAATTATTTCGAAACGTAACACTATCACATAACCGAAGTAGGGTCTGTTCCCTTTGCTCCATTGTCAAAGTCTTATCAAAACGTTGTCTTCCTAGTTTAATAACGCAGATCTCTTGTATTCCTTTACTTTCTTTGTTCTCTTGATCATTATTAACTGCAATATCCAATTCAATATCGTTATCCTTGACTCGATGTCTGTAGACTAGGCTATTAGAACTCAGAAGCCATTGATAGTCTAATACGACCCACACTGTTCTATTGTCAACAAGTGAAGCTGTAAGACTAGACTTATTGATAGACGGAAAGATAATACTTATCACACAATAGTGATCTGTAAGATATCTTTAGACGGCGTTATTGGAGATAACGGTATTGGAAACGTCAGGCATTGTTGGTTTCTATACTTTCAATGTCAGTGTCTAATTGCCATCAGATACTTTCTTTGCTGTTTCAATAACGTCTGACATGGGTTTTGGGATAAGGAAGGGTAGTCTCCTCAAATTGGCGGTTTGTTGATTACGGCATTGTAAAGAAACCTTGGTTAATTAGACTTTGAATATCTAAAACACCCTTTTTCGTACATGCCAGTGTAGTGTTTATCTAGCAGATTAGGTATTTCTAAGTAAATAACAAAAAAAAAGAAAAAAAACTGCGTATATCTTAGGTGTTTAAGAAAGATAAAACAACTTATCTAGTCAACAACTTAATTCTCACAGCTTATAAGATACTTACACGAAAGTATTCCAAATCAGTTACTTAACAACTAAATATTTTATTGAAATACCGTATATTTACCGAATTTTAATAATGAATTAGGCTGAAAATAAGTTTTGAATCCTTTTCAGTACTAAATGAAGACTACAATTGTTTCTGTGATCTTTTAAGCGAGTCCCAGTTGGTCGCCAGTACAGAAGTTGAAAGATTAACTCATTGGATTATTCTGTTTCTGTTTGCTCTTGATAATTAAGTTGAAGTCTACGCTCCGGAGTCAAAGGAAACTTGTATTATTAGCGTGATATAGAAACAAGGATAGGTGTGCAGTGTAAATATTAATTAACTTAAGAAGTCAAAGAGCGAACATATTTTGAACTTCCGTTTAATGTGATGAGATTTTTTGTCTTAACATAGTAATTTCCTATCTCATAATTAGTCTTCAATTATCCTCCGACTAAATTTGCGCGCCTTATTTTATCCATAATTTCGTTAGTCAGCTTTGACGTAACTTTTACAAAAATAATTTTACTTTCAAAGACGTTATTACCTTAATAATAATAATTCAAAAAACAAATCGTTGAAAATTTCTGTTTCGTTCTTGCAAAGTTCGTAACGAAATATCTCACTAAGCCCTTAATTTAGTTTTAAACAAACTTAGGCCGGAAGGCGAGTTTGGTAGAAATCCAGACGGAGTTCTAAAACTCAACTAACTATCTGTAATTATCTCCATAGCTTCAGCTCTAAATTTACTTTACAGCAGTTAAGACCTAGTAGATTGACCATGGGGTCAATGAATTGTCCTTTGACATTGTCGAAAGGGCGAGACGTAATTAAATGAAGGCTTAGAACGTGAGAAAGGATATTAAAACTAATATTAGAAGAGTTTGAACATACAACAAATAGATAAATTTAAAAACATTGTAAATGATGAAGGGAAGAAAGAATTATAACTTTCCAAGTGAGGTGCTTTAACGATAGGTTCTAATGTTAGGCGTGTTTGTACACGGTCTATGTTCGCCAAGGAATGTTGTTTCTTGTTAAAGTTACGACTGCTTTATATCTCCCCATGAGACTCGTAACAACAACTAAGTGATTAAAGCAGGGGGATGGCTAGAATGTAAACATAATTAAGAAACTTGTACTCGGTACTTTGGGAATATTATCCTGAAATAAACTGTTATTGAAGTCATTTCTATCAACTTTAAACTTGAAGATATCTTTAGTATAATACAAAAATAATTTTCCGAAAGAAGATTCCTCTTGGTCTTAAAATAATTTTGAATAATTTCAGAAACTGCATATGATAAATTGAAATATGCAGTTGATAAAACAATCGTGCCGTTAATAACTTTAATATGGAACAGCTGTAACCAACATTATGGATGATACTGGAGTTTTTAATTACAATTAATTTGCATGTATTCCCGGTAGGACGGTTATGAGAACAATGTACTTTATTAATTAAGGGCATTGACGTCAGCTTGTCCAGCAGGAAATTATACGTTTGGACATCATGACTAGATACAAGAATATTTAATTAAGTTGTTCTTAAACAACACGTGTAACGAGGTGTTGTAAATAAAGAAAAGGATGTAGATTTGAAGGAAGTAGGAGGAAAAGAAACACAAGCCACAAAAACTTAAAGCAAAACAAAAGGACGGAATTATCAAGGTGCACATAACTTATTCATGTTTGTGTGTTGCTGACCCAGTGACTGAGAAACGGACACCAATAGAACTGTCCTTGAGTTCGAAGTGAGAAAATTGGAAAGCAACGTGATTCCTACGCGAATTCCAATAAGTAGGCCACGCAGCAATAAGTATTAAGTTACTATTTACTATTGTTCTTTTGTAAACATAACACCAAACTTCTTCGAAACACAACAGCAATAAAAGTGAATGGGATTCTAAAGTAAGACATCGCTCTGAGATTTTGTATGGATATAAAGGATGCCTAAACTGAACACATTCGAGTAACAGTAAACTCGGGCGATATTCGCTAAAACAAGTATGTTATCGTGAGAAAACAAGTTGTATCGATTTACCTTGGGTTGCCTGTTTATCGGTGGCCACATCTCGAGATCTATATCTAGACTTACTTGACGGACCAAAAACATGTAGGTTCGAGTAGGCTGTAAGTTAGGCCGGTGTTTGACCCGCCGTAGGCGACGCAAACAAGCCGAGCGCATGCGCTAGCCGCGCCGTAAACAGCGGCTCGCTCCCGGCCGAAAACACGTGGACGCTACAACAACCATCACAATCGACACAGATAAATAACAAACCGTCGGCGGCCGCCGCGATCACACCCAGCACCAACACTCGTAGTAATGTGACCGCCATAAAAACACAAGCATTTGCACAACACTCGGAATTTTTCGATTAGCGGGCTGCGTGGACACGTACGGCGCAGCCCGCTGCCTCCGGCGCACTGACGCTCGCTCGCACGCCCGCGGCTCCGCGCCCCGCCCCGCGCACCCCCGCCACAGCCTTGTCCATTCAACGCATTTTCTGTCATAAGCAAATCGATAATGGCATTATACTTCCGCTTTGAAGCACGCGCGCTGCATCTAAACTATGTCACGAGGTACATCGGCGGGCGTGCGCGCGAAGCACCGTGCTACACGCCTGCTCGGCACGCATTGGATGCGCGGCTAACGTCACTGCTCTCTGAAGGCGTCTCTGTAAAGTTTTCCAAGTTTAAAATATTGTTTTAGGAGTTTCACTCGCAAGTTTTGGCCTTACACGCTTGATTATAAAACTGCATACATTTTTTAGTGATGTGTTTAGTAGTTATTTAAATACGAGACAGTGTAACGGCAAGTATTTTAATGTGCATTGTAAGCATATTATGCGGAGGACAAGCGAGCGTTGCGGTGTCAACATTATAAGTTAGGTTAGGTTAGTTACAGTTTGTGCATTATGACATCATGTTCGGATCAATGCCATCAGTGCACGCTGGGCTTACGTTGCGTCATTGAAAATAAACTTTTATTAGAATAATAATATAATGTATCAGAACTGGAACATTGAAATGGTAGGTAAGGAGGCTAGTGAAATATGGTACCCACTACGACTTAGAAAAGGACAATGTATAGCAAATTGATTATTATGCAGGCACCTATTTAATAGTTGCGTTGCGGCGAATAAGCAATTAGTTCGATAGTTATTTATAATCTTCTAGGTCACTAGGCCTGGAACATTCAATTGGGTTAAGGTCTATCTATATGCACTAAAACGAGCTGTAATTTCTTTACTTTGCAATTCAGGCCTCCTCGGTGCGTACCTAGGGAGGCCTGAATTGCATAAAAAAACATCCTTCATTTTGAAAATGCAACCCACAAATGGAAAAACCGAAGGTCATGTCAATTATTGAACGGGGGAAGGGAGCCTAATTCTGGGAGTACCCCTTTAACAGGAGGGTTGGCTACCCCTTTTGTACTATTTAGCAATCACCCCCAGCTGATTATAATAATAGGGTTAAAAGCTAACTAACTGGCAAGTGCCGATACAGGGAATAATGTTACCGTGACGAAGTCTGCTCATCCTGAAAGGGTACCGGCGTAAGTGGAAAGTGTGACGGTGTGCGGATTTTCTCTATAATTCAAATAAAAATAATGGTCTTGACACAAAGCAGACATCGGACACTGATAGATAGTTTAGTAGATATAATATCTGTGAGATTCTGGTTTCCGGTGTCCGGACACGCGTCCGCGATTTGTCTGTATTTGATTGACAAAGCCTTTGGCGTAAAATCTCCACTTTTGAAAGCTGTTATTACATACACTACATAATCAAGTAACGTATTATAAAATGAGATCAATCAGTTTGAAATTCAGTTGCGTGATTTGAACAACACATAAGTATTGACTAACCATACATATCAGAAAGGAGTTTTTTTTTTATCTAATATATAATTCCTTATATCAATAATTCTCGTGTCGCAGTGTTTTTACCAAACTCTTCCGAAACGCCTGGACCGATTTCAGTTCTTAGTCTTAGTACTTAGTCTAGATTAAATGAAAACAGCTTACCTACCTTTTTTTTACACTCCACCTTGGATATAAATGTTGTATTTTCGTTTGTCAAATCAAACAAGGAGTTATTTTGTCGATTTAATTTTTTACAGAGAAGAACTTTAGTGGAGAAAATAATTTGGAGTCAAGAGATTTTTTAGCGCTTATTTCGAAATTGATAGGTTTTCTTTATTCTGAAACTTCAACAATTGATTTGGTTTTATCTCATCACGCCTTATCTACTAAGCTATTAAGTTATCATACAGAAAAGTGAAAAAAAAAATTTTTTTTTTGGGTGGGAAATTATCAAATAACTTCCGCCGCTCTGGGCGGAGCGGGGGGGAGTGTCAGACTTGTACCGACTAAAACCCACCTATGTTCCTTCCACCTCCTTCTGCGAAGCAGTAATGCTAGCGAAGGAGGTGGCCGGGCGTTTGAGGGATGGCTCAAACCAACCCAGCCACTGCGGGAGACGCCCCAGGCTACGGGCGCCGCGAGACGACTCCCGGCCACCGTAGATGCGGGCCTGTGAACGGTGAGCAATGGATAGCTCACCGTCCGTCCGTCTATTGACGACAGGCCGTGTCGACGGCACGTCAGTGTTTTACGCGCGCCTCAAAGATATTTCAGCAAGGCAGAGGGCCTTGCCAGGGCCTCCACCTGCCGGGGTTGCGGGTTGTTCGAAAGAGATACCGTGGCCCCGGAACGTAAAGGGCAATAGAAGGAACATGAGTGGGTTTTACTCAGTACAAGTCTGACACTCCCCCCCCGCTCCGCCCAGAGCGAGGGAAGTTATTTGACGATTTCGCAACCCCAAAAAAAAAGGGGGTGGAGGTTGAATATGTCTATGAGTAAATATACCTCGGCTAATTAGTCTCCTTCCAGGCGAGGCAAGATAAAGAAGTCGACGCCTGAAAGAGCTATTGGTCGATGAAACACATCATGAAAGGACCACTGCCACTTTCACTCAAAGGAAACTGATGGACATGTGCATTCTTCCCACCCTCACCTATGGAGCGCAAACGTGGTCATTAACAAAGCGTCCAAAGTCCGCACTCGGGGTCTGCCAGCGAGCTATGGAACGAAGAAAACTGAACGTCAAAATTTCTGACCGTATGAAACAGTATGCAGACCCAAAATACTTATCAGAAATTTGCAACACAGCCGCAAAATTAAAGTGGAACTGGGTTAGCGACATCTGCCGCATCTCGCAATAAATTTGGGCCAAAGTAACAACCGATTGGATTTCGAACAACAGGACCCGGCGACGCCGTAGGCCCAAATGGAGATGGCGTGAGCTGAACTTTCACGAAAAGGATTGGAAAAATGGGAGGCTGGAAGGGAAACCTTACAATGGGACATATCTGGCACATAATAATAAAAAATAAACCACAATTGGTGTGTAAATTTTTACGAAACTTTCGTTTTGCCTGTCGGTTCTTGCGATTACGCGTCATTGCAGCTGCGGATTACTGTTGTGGTGGACTGGTAATGGTAACCTAGTCGGACGTTACAATGCAGCTGACTACATTTACCAGGATGGTGTAACCACGTCGTGACGAGTCTAACTGCTTTTTATTGCTTATCCACTGGCCGGGTGATGATTGGCTTGTATTCCGTATATCGTCGTGGATTAGACTCCCGCAGGAAACAAAACATTTTAACATACATAGAGGAGACCGCTGTGTTGACCACACAGCGTTTTTCTTCGATGGTCATACTTGTGAAGGCCCCTACAGTTAAACCATTAATTCTTCCATTAGTTTCTTATTACACAAATGTTTGTTTTACTTAGCCTATGCTTCTTCTTCCTTTCATGTCGATGAAACTCATATTGTATTGGACCAGTATGTAGCTACCTGCACAGCTCTAACATTTGCTTCGTTCAAATCCTGATAGGTGCAAGTAGTGTTACAGGATGGGTAGGAACAGAACAGTTATAGGATCACACTTTGTTGTCCGTCTATCTGTAGACCATTTATCTCGGAAAAGCGTGGAGGTATCGAGTTGAAATTAAAATAGGTATATAAAATAATTAAAACCTGCTGCTGTGAAAAAAGTCTATGCAGTCAAAAGATTGGCCGTTTACCTATGTCGCAAGTTTGTACGGAACCTTTTTTTTCAAATAACTTACCCCGCTCTGGGCGGAGCGGGGGGGAGTGTCAGAATTGTACTGGCTAAAACCCACCCATGTTCTTTCTATTGCCCTTTACGTTCCGGGGCCGCGGTATCTCTTTCGAACAACCCGCAACCCCGGCAGGCGAAGGGCCAGGGCCGGACGCGAGAGATCGACGCCGCCGATCGCCTCCATGAGGGCACAGCGGTGCTCCGCCCAAGCTAGGCAGACCGCCACTGTGTGCTCCACCGTGTCCTCTTGGCGATCGTCACAATGGTGACACCCGGGTGTTTCCTCCCGCCCGATTATGTGCAGGAACCTCCCGAAACTTCCGTGTCCGGTGAGGACCTGCATCAGGCGGTAGGTGAGGACGCCAAGGCGCCTCTCCAGCAACTCCTCAAAGAGGGGACTTACCGCCACTATTGTGGCGTGCCCTGCACGGGGTTGCGACAGTCACTCTCTCCATGCCACCATGAGATCGCACTGGAGGTCTGTCCACTGAGTGGCAATTTGCCGCGGTAGCGGAGTTTCCCCCCGGTGTAGTGCCTCCGCGCGCCACTCATAGGTACAGGCGCGCGGGGACTATCGCCTCCAGATCCCACGGTGGCAATCCGGCAAGGAGGCTAGCTGCCTCGCCGGAGATCGTGCGGTAGCCCCGGATCAGCCTGATGGCTACCACCTTGTGGGGCGCGTTGAGGTAGTGGGCGGTGGGCCGCCCTAAAGAACGCGCCCATACCGGGGCCCCGTAAAGGGCCATGGACCGCACGACTCCGGCATAGCGCCTACGGCAGGAGGCGTTTGCCCCCCCCCCCCCCCTCAGATTGGGCAAGAGCCGCTTGAAAGTAGCCCCGGCCCGCTCCAGTTTGGGAGCCAAACGTCGTAAGTGTTCCACGAAATTCCACCGACTGTCGAGGACGAATCCCAGGTACTTCAACGTCGACCCGACGCCTGTACGGAACCCTCGGAGCGAAAATCCAACTCTCACATACCCGGTTCTTTATTATTTGTTTACATTTAGAATACCTTGCAAGTGCAGAAAAGGCAACTATGTATTTTTCCTAACACTTCAAGATAAGCTTAACATAGACCCATTGTTTAGTTATCAATTTATTATATTTATCCGGGAAACACTTAATTTGTTATTTCCGTTGGTTTGCGGTATTTACTACCTGAGTACCTACAGATAGGTTACATGCCTACTAAGGTACTATTTATATAGAGATATGCAGTCATCTCCTAGTCGTTGTAGTAAACAGGACAAACTAGCTACTTTAAGTCAGGGTCGCGCCTTATCTAGCAGCCCGGAATTTTTCCATACTATTATAATCATTTACTAGATCGAGAAACAGCGGGAGTACTACCGCACGCGGCAGCATTGCCTATGCACTCGACAGCTCGTTTAGGGAGTTTCAGACTACTGACTAAAACCCATCCATGTTTCTTCTTTTGCCTTTGGTATTCCGGGGCCGCGGTATCTCTTTCGAACAACCCGCCACCCTGGGTGCCTTCCACCCCGTAAACTGATTATGCTGCGTTACTGGGTTCTAACATTACCACATTTAGATTGTTATAAAACAGGTATTTTGAGAGAGAAATAAAACACTTAAATCTGGAGAAATACAATTTTATTGACATAAACTGAGTTCACTATTACATCAAGGAATAAATATAATTGTTGTAAACATTCCTAACCCGTACAGTGACCAACAAAGGATAGCTGGTTTTGTGATGTCACATTATTATTTAAAATTCTGGTTTCAATGGTTAGAACTTTTATACTATAAATAAGGTTTTTTTTTTTACTGGAATTAGAATTTGTTTTTTTAACAGACTTAAAAAAGGAAGTTACTAAAACATATCTTGTGTGATCATTTATTTTATTTTCTGGCGAACGAAAAGTTGTTTTTTGTATGTGTCATCAATTATAGTACCTACCGTAAAAGGTTTGATAACATTGTTAAAACCAGTGACAGTACAGGCTGGTTTGCCTTGTTTGTTTTGGTGCTTTCATTGTAGTAAACTTAGCTCCTCCACATTACGTACTTGTAAAGGAATTAAACATTTATCGGCATAATTTCAAGTTTCATTTTACTATAGTTGTCAAAAAAAGTCAGGATATCCGTTATCATAGATAATTGGATTAGACAATAAAAACAAAACACAGTTTACAAGTCAAACAATCAAAACTATGACTTAAAATGATATAATTATTATAAAATATCTGAAGTGGAATATTTGAACCAGCTTTTGGAGGTCACTAATGTCACTATACAGTATGTTAGTTTAAACGAGGGACATATTCAAACCCACAATAGTGCATACTTACATGATACTAATAAAAATATGAACAAAAAAAAAACACTAATAAATAAAAGACAGAACCATACCAAAAATTTCGCATAAGTCTCGCAACGTGTATATACCCTTGCGCTAGCGATTTAATACTATCGCAGAACATGTGTGCATGTCAATGACCTTTAGGTATAATCCGTTTTCCCTTCATACTTTAAACCTGGCTTAGGACGCCTTTTCGGTAGAATCGGCGCGTAGGTATTTTGCCGCGTGATTTACTTCACTGTTTACAAGTTTACTTCTCTCGCGCTCAGTGTTCATGAATAATGTATTTTATTGGACAATTACGTCAGAAATTAAGGTTATAGGTTTTTTACATATTTGGGACGAGAATCGAATACTGAATACCCTCCCTCAATAAGTCCCTCGTTTAACCTAACACTAGTTATATAAAGAAGGAACCTAAAATAGACTCTAATGGCATATAAAGTTTATTTAGTTATAAAAGTCCAGGGAAAAACAGATGAGTAGATTTTCGGTTAAAACGTAATATTTAGCACACGCTTATGTCATTGAAATTAATTTGAAACTTATATTTTACTCTATATTTATGTAAATATGTACCTAATTATTAAGATAAAGGAAAAACGAATACACACCAATGACATAATATACTTACAGAATACTACATTACACTTTTAAATATTTTTGGAAGTCTCAGCTGACCTTGGTATTAATTCCAACTCGATACCTCCACGTGTTTCCGATAAGGTTGACAAGACATTTAGACAGACGGAAAACAAAGTCATTCTATAGTACGCGCCAACTAACGGTGCGATAAAGGTTGTTCACCTCCTTCTACCATGAATCCCAAATTTCCAAACATTACGACAAAAATGTATGGGCAGTGTCGGTAACACGGTGAAAACAAGTATATCGTGGTAAGAGGCGACCTTGTTGCATGACAGTACATGCAACAAGGAATGGATTTTGCATGTACTGTCATGCAACAAGGTCGCGTAAAAATAAACAATTGAGTAAGTTAAGGGTGAAATTACATTTGCATGCAACTTTCGTATCTATCTCATTCTGTTAATGCCAGTGTGAAGGATATACCCCACCTGCCCATCCTGAACAACCACTTGCACCTATCAGGATTTAAACGAAGCAATGTTACTGTGCAAGTGGCTACATACTGGTCTAAACACGTCATTTGGAGGAGCCAGAAGTCCACCCGGAAGCATATTATCTTTTTATCACCATCTCATAGAATTGCAACACACAAAAATATGCAAGAAAATGCTGAAAGGGGCCTGTTTTAGCAGAATCATTTCGTAAAATGGTCAAAGCGACAATCAATAATACAAACTGCGTCTGTGACTATTTTAGGCCCTGTTTTGTTGAATGTGATTTCAGCCACGTGACTCAATACAACGATCAATCAGTAAACGGCATTAGACAGAAAACAGACAGACAGTTTTTGAATAATAATTCAGCTTTGTAAAGCCTCGTCGGTGTCAGTCATACTAACGAAAGTATCTGCCTTCCTAACGGCCAAGTCCTAGAATAAAAGTTATTGAACAAAACCTAACTGGTGGTTAGACAAATGCTATTATAAAAAATCTATTTTATTTTTAATGTATATAATAAAGAAAATAATTATGCACTAGCACTACTAGGTTGCTTTCTGGAAGCTCCGCCGTCACTGTGCGCTGTAGTCTCTTGTGAAAATCATCTTGAATTAAGAATAAGCGACCAATCAGCGACCAGACACTTAGCGCCATCTATGTGGAACTAATTTGACAGCTTTTTCACTCTAAACTGATGCTGTTACCCTACCTTCGCATATGACTTGCGCAAATGCAGCATTTTTCTATCTTTATAAAAAAAAACCCTCCTGAAACTTCCAGTAGAATGTTCCACTGAAAGTTTGACAATATTATAAAAAAGACATCAGACAAATGTCGTCAGCGATTTGAACTTAGCTCCGTATGGTGAAGTATTAAAAAACATATCTTTTCACTGTGGTACAGAGACGGAGCTACGCAAGAACCATGGCGCCATCCTTTTCCCACAATAGAACAATGTCAGCTTTGACACGTCTCTTTATACCCGCTTACTTTATGAAGAAACACTTGATTTACCAATACTTTTCTCCAAAAATATTTCCTGGCCAAATTAATTAATAAATTGTCAAAATATAACCTAGTTTTAAGACACAAATCAGTTAGTTTAGCGGGAAGATGAGGAACGTCTACGATCACGTCGGTCGCGACGCGGGCTGCGCGAGCGACGTCGGCGCGTGCGACGCTCCGAACTCGAGCGGCGCCCTCTGCAGACGAAATATTGTATTAGTTAGAAGAAAAAAAAACGTTTGCTCAGTAACGTAACGGTTGGTTTCAGTACTTATCTTAGGCATAGTGCACTAGGATTCTTTCACAATAATTTGCAGTGTAGCTAATGTGCAGGACAAGGATGTGCAAGATGTGTACGGGCAGTACTTTCTGAGTTCAGTTTGTCAAAAATCACCAGACTTCATTTTACTTTTAAAGATCGTTTTAAGAAAATGGTAGAAACAGAGTAAGATGAAAAGTATTTTTTCTAGATCTTTTTGTATTGGTGGAACAATTCTTTATCTTTGTATATTAAGAATAGCATTGGCTCGTTCGGTTTATAGCTCATTGTAATAATGCAAACAACTTGGATATATCGCTTTGGGGGACTGACTTATGTAATTTTGATGTCTAAAAGTTCTGATATCCAGCCAAACTATCACTTTGTAAACTGACTATCAAACGGCTAACCAACTGAACGATTTTGAGGTTATGAACATATTATGATCCGAGTTATTCCATGTAAGAACTACAAACCTGGAGCTACTGCGCCTCCTGCGATCCCTGTCTGAAGACCGGCGTCGTCTCTTGCCGTGTTCAGAGCCAGAACTGCCTGAGGCAGAAGAATCACGCTTCTTCTTGGCTTGAACTGAAAATGCAATGCTCTTGTCAGATTATGGTTACACTTTATATCTTAGCATATAGAACTTTCCTCGAATTTAATTGATTGTGTTATTCCGATCATGGGATTAGTATTTAAAAAAAAGGGAGATTTTTTAACGGGAAAAAATAACCTGTTTTTCGTGGACAAAAAACTTATTTTATGTCACTGATTAATTTCTGCCAATATAATAAATTGTTTTAGTTTACAAATTGGAGCCAAAAGTTAACAAAGTAAGTTAATAAAGGGCAAAAGGCACATGGGTGGGTTTTAGTCAGTCAGTCAGTCTGTCTCTCCCCCCGCTCCGCCCAAAGTGGGGGAAGTTATTTCATGATTTCCCATCCGTAAAAAGGGGTAACCATAGTAAGTAAATTAAAATGGATTATGTAATAAATTAAATTAAAACGATGATTCACTCACCGGCTTTGTTCTCCCTGTCCCTTTGCCTGGACTTGATGAGACGAACAATCTCCATCAGTTCCTTGCGGGCCTCGTTCCTCTCCTCTTCAGTCTATAGCGGTAGAAGATAATATTACAATAAATCGCCATTGTTTCGCAAAGAGATACACAGTGAAATGGACACCACATAATATTCCAACTATTTATGAAAACCATGGTCTTCGATAGAAGCAGATTTGTTAGACATCAAAATGAAAAAGGTTGTTTTTCAATTTATACTGCATGGTAGTTGCTGGTTAGTTCGAAAGACATACCACGGCTTTGGAACGCAAGGGGTAAAAAAAGGAACACGGATGGGTTATCGGTCAGTACAACACTAACACTCCCTTGCAATCCGCTCAGATCGGGAACTGTCATTTGATGATATCCGAAAAATTAAAATCCAGCCAAGTGCGAGTCGGACTCGCGCACCGAGGGTTCCGTACAAAGTTGCCAAATAAACAGCCACATCTTTAGACTCCGTAGACTTAGACGGTTCATTTTCACAGCTCCAAGGCACCATAGATTTGTTCCCGAGATAAAGGTTTAGACAGACAGACAGAGAACAAACTGTTCATTGATTCTGTTGAGTGATTTTGGCTAGATAATAGCAATACATTTGGAATGTTCTAACAGTAAGGTAACTGAATGATTTAGAGATGTGATTTATCATGTTTTGGCAAAACTGAACAAAATGGAATAAACTTAAAGGGTATTTAATAATAAAAAAGAACCACTATAAAGACTTACACCATCCTTCTTCTTGTCATCCTCCTGGGGTGTTCGCTCCCCACTCTTCTCTCTGGTCTCGGTCGCAGAAGGCTTGCGGTCGCGAGACTTAGATCTATAACAAAATGAACACAAGGTTATTGAAGGCGAGATTATGAAAACATATAAACCAATACCATATTTGATACAAAATAAGGACTATTGACTTATTGAGATATCCTGTATTTGAAAGGTTTTTTTTTTTTAGAAAAAACTTTTTTGGCTTTTAGTTAACGTTTTATACATTTTTTTCTGTTTATATAGTTTAACAGCAATCTTAAGGACATTTATAAAATTATGAATAATGATAAAACAAAATATCTAACCTCTCTTTAGTCGGCGACGGCGTACGCGACCGTCTCTTCTTCTTATCTCTATCATCGTCCCTCGCCTTACTCCTATCATTATCTCTACTCTTCTCACTCCTGCTGCGATCCTTGCTCCTATCCCGCCGCTCAGACCTCTCCCTCCTCCTATCATTCCTCCTATAATCCGAGTACTTTCGATCCCTGTCCTCTCGATCAGACGGTTTCCGATCTCTATCATCGCGGTCGTTTCCGTGTTCCGAATGTTTACGATCCCTGTCGTCTCGTTCATGCCTGTGTTCCGAATGTTTACGAACCCTGTCATCTTTCTCGTTCTTTTGTTCAGATAATTTGCGCTCTCGGCCTTCATCGGAATGCTTCCGAACTCTTTCCTCTTTGTCATTCCTGTGGTCTGACACTTCGGACAGTTTGCGAATTCTTTCTTGTTTATTACTTTCGGATGGTTTTCTAGTCCTGTCGTCCTTTTCATTCCGTACTTCCAAAGGTCTACGGCCTCTATCGTCTCTGTCATTCCTTTGTTCGGATTGTTTACGGCCCCGGTCTTCCTTTTCGTTCATGAATCGGTCGCGTCTATCATCTTTTTCTTTGACCTTTTCTTTCTCGCCCAAGCGAGCTTTGATCGCGTCACGACGATCTGGACCAGCGTTTCTAAAGAATTAACGGCTTGTAAGTTTTTAAGCTGTCACTAACACTATTTTGTGTAGTTTAGTGAAGGTCACTAACATTATTTATAACATTTGAAACAAGAACGGGGTTCCATGTAAAAACAATTCGCGATCGGGTACGGTAGTGAATTTCATGTGTTAAGAACTGAATCGAATTGCGAGTGGTAGAAGAACCGAACCCAAAAAAAAGAAAACAGGAAGAGGATGGACTATTTTAAGTCTACCTGCCTTAACTTTAGTTTATACGTGGCATGTGCGCCGAAATATCGGGAACTCAAAATAAATAGTAAAGGTAAATATCCCGTTTCAAATGTTACAAATAAATAAAGGCTTATTTATAAACTATTCGCCCCAGTACTTTATGCTTATTTTCAAAGACGTGCGTTTTTCATCAATGAAACTGATCGTTCAAGAGCTGTTAGTGTCAATATTGTTCTGGAATTTATCTCTTGAATGCAATTTAGGCGAGACAATGGCGTGCCTTGAACGTCAACGATACAAATATGTGACAAAAATTGGATAAAATAAGTGGCTTGGCCAGGAGCACGCGTGCGTCCGATGCTCTGGCATTCAAAAGGTTAATTTTATTGGAGAAATTTCCCCCAAATCATGATAACAATATAAGCAAAGTGAAATGTACCTACTTATAGCAGTCACGGCGTGCAAACTATTTTTTTATAATTTTTGTTACTTATGTATTTATGAATGTTTGTGATGCTTTGTATGTTCAATGTTTTATTTTTGTTATTTTGTGTGCTCTTCGTAATTGCGAATAATAAATATTTTTTTCTTTCTTTCTTACCTTTGCTGATCTTTCTTAAACGTACTTCTCAGCAAACTAAACGGATCATAATCACTCTTAGACTTCTCCTCTTGACTTCCCTTAGCCAAGCCATCGGACACATTGGTGATGGCAGAGGATAGCTTGGGTTGAGCATATCCTACTGTGGAGGAGAGGCCTTCGCGGCGGCCTCTTCCGTCTCGATTGTCTCTGGTTTCGCGATTATCTCTGCCATCTCGCCCTTCTCGCCCTTCGCGCCCAAAGGTGGTTCTCTCGTCCCTGCCAAAAAGATTTGACGTTTCAATGGAATGTTTGTTACAGGTATAGGACATCGACATGCTGGAGTACTTACCTCTGCTGATCATGCTTTGGGTTAACACCTAACGCTAGCGCCAACATTGCAGCTCTGTTCTCCGGCGTAGCCTTGCGTATATCTCGACGTCTATCAATCTTCTCAGCTGGTTTCCGTCTGTGAGACGCTTCGTCTATAGAAAATCAAAAAACAATGCATTATTATTATTCATCAACAGGAACGACGAACACTCTTAATAAAAAAATAACTAATTAAACATGCATCAATTTGAAATAAATAAAAAACCGATGATAGTAACTCAATGTTTTAATGAAGTCTGAAAAAAAAGCCAACACTAGAAGGATAGAATACATATACTAAAGTTACAAACCAAACAGAAAATAGAGTTATAAAATATACTAAGAATTAAGTAAAATTTTATTATAACTTTAAACAATTATCTATATACATTATAACAATGACATATAATAGTTTGAGATTCTACTTTATAATAGTCAAATAAAAACAGTCTTACATTATGATTACAGCATTAATTGATCAAATAGCTTCCACGCTACATATACATAGTAATTCAAGCTGTAGGCTAGTTATCAATTATAAACGCAAAATGCACCTTATACCCATTTATAATAACTCCATGAGATAAAGACATTCTTTCATAAGTGCCACCACCCACTAGGTACCGTTGTTTTTTGGCAACCAAATCAAATCAACTACAAACATAAGATACATCAAACATTTCTGTAAAACATTTACCGTCATTTTCGATATCCTCTTCAAAGTCCAACGCGTTGTAATCAATCTTCTCGTGGCGAGAACGGTCTGAAAATTACATTTTTATTATAATTTGTTATTTAGATAGATAGATATGTTATATGGATCTATGTGTGGTGTTACACAAATGGATAAAGTAAGAAACATGAACATAATAGGAAGCCTAAAAGAGTAACCATGGAGTTTCTTGCCGATTCTTCTACATAGGAAGCAACCAACTCGAACCGTGCACCTTTTCTCGACGTTTTATAAGTGCCCATGTAGGCCTATGTGAAACAAAAATATTTAGATTTTGAGCGCCGACTACTGAAAAGTTGTGTGGGTTCAATCTGTTAGTTTGGTATGATGCAGAGGAATGAGGCAAACGTCGTCGTGAGGAAGGCTTTGAGTATGAATGTGGATGAGTATGGGTAGAGGGAGACCACAGAAACGATGGATGAACTGTGTGAAGGAAGGATGATATGTCAAGAAGTATGTGGAGAAGAAAAAATGCTGACAAGATTTATAACATTAAGGAACTGATCGTTCAAGAGCCGTTGGTGTCAATATTGCTCTGGAATTTATCTCTATTTTTTTTTAAATGCTGTACCATTCCCAAATAAATTGGGAAAAGGACAGGATAATGATGATGATCCAAACCTGTGGGACATCCCACACATGGCCATTATTATGCCGAGCCAAAGCTATACTAACCGAGGGTAGAATCACATTCGCCTTCTTCCTTCTCTTCTGGTGGATCAACAGGAGTATTGCCATCACCTGCAAAATACAGCGTTAACACCCGGATCACTTGAACTAATGGTTAATCATCTTTTTAGGGTTCCGTACCTCAAAAGCAAAATTACTAAACCATGTCTGTCAAGACCCTTTATCTCTATAGACTTGAAATTAATACGAAATATTGACGTTTGCGGTCCTTTAAAGCTGTCAAAAAATCAACCCTCTAATGCCGGGTTCCAATAAACAAAAAACGATTCGTTTTGCTTACGGATAGGAGTATTTTTTACGAGACGTATGTCAAAATACTACTATCCGTAAGCAAAACGAATCGTTTTTTGTTTATTGGAACCGGGCGATAATCTACAAAAAAAATCGTAAATTTTAGATGCATCACAAGGAAATGTGATTACAGACTTAATTGCTGTTGATAAACTAACTGCGACTTATGTAGATGGGCAACAGTTTTCTTACAGAAAAGTTAAGTTTGTCCTTCAATACAGTTTATATTTTCGTTAGAACAATGTTCGGTACTTTCATTAGTTATCTACAAGTTTGTACGGAACCTTCGGTACGCGAGTCCGACTCGCACTTGCCCAGTATTTTTTTTTCAAATCACGGTTGCATAAGAACCTATTTGAAAATAGAACATTTGTATCATAAACTCACGGCTCTCTTGTCTCTCTATTTCCTTCTTCTTAGTGGACTCCTGTTGCTCCTTCTCAGATCTTTCTTGTTCAGCGCGCTGTAAGTTTATCGTTGTTGTAGAGTTGAAAACAGAATTTATTGCAATTTAATCAACTATCTACTTTAACATTTGTTCTTTGTTCTTTGTCTAAGTTCACATTGACATTTTGAGATAAAAGTGTAGGTACTAAATTAATTTAATTTGTGGAAATAGGAATCGTCAAATTATCATGTATGCCAGTGTTTGCAAAACATGATGGTTATCATAGATTCTGTTTTATACATAGTATAACATGGCGCCTGTGATACCCAAAAGGGATAGGCAGAGATTTAGGATAGTATGTCCATGTCCACATTTCAGAAGTTATGTTTTAATAATTTCTTAACACTTTTCGAACAAAACCAAATTGTCATTAAATTAAAATGCATGTTGTAATTTGACATTCGAAAAGTGCTGATTATCAGCCAAAGTTGAATAAATGACTTTTGATTCAGCCTCCGTGGTTAGGTACTAGTGAGAAATTTGTGGTGAAAAACCCAATAACACTTTGCCCAACCCGGGAATCGAACCTATAACCAATGCGGCATACATTCTGATTTCAAGATATACAGCGTGTTGTTTTGCATCCTCGTCAAATTCAAGGACGTAACTATGCTAATGATTCTCGACCCGATTCGATAATAAAATAAGTAGGTTTTTTTTTCACTTTTTTCGTATTTTCAGAAATCGGTAAGTGCACACAGGTACGTGCATGCCGCTGTATGATACGTATGCGCCGACGCTCACGCACACTGTTCTGTGTGTTCTGTAGGTGATTCTCTACTTTTGAAGTGAAATATTCTGTAATACTGTTAAATTTAAACACACAGAGACGGATCATAAAAGCGCCGTATATTATTATTGATCAGGTACCGTAATTTTCATTGATTATTTATGACTTTTACTAGCACCTCCTAAATTTTGACGAGGATGCAAATCAACATATTGTATAAGCAGAGGTCGAAATTAGGTAGAGTTATTTATGTACTTACACTTATTTCATACAGCGAAATAATAATGTGGATATGCCTCAAATCCCAGGATTAATTTTAGAGAGCAGAAAAAATCCCGTGATTGAATAAATAAAAAAGAAACGAATATTGTTTTTATTATTATTTATCTGTAATTTTGTTGGCCACACGGGATTTTCTATTAGAAATCCCGTGAAGATCCATATTAACATCAACATTTCGATGCAAGTACATAAATAACTCTACCTAATTCCGACCTCTGTATATAACGGAATATAATAAGAAATGATGCTGGAAAACTTCTCACCTCGAATTCAGAGAGCTTGATGATACGACGCTGCGCCTGCCTCCAGTGAGGCGGCGTCACCGAGCGGGAACGTGACCGCGAGCGGGACGGCGTGCGGTACCGCTGGAAGTAATTTGGATTAACACAACATTATAACCTGTAATCGCCGATAAAGTGCTAAAGCCACCTTTGTCATTGTTTCCCAGAATTTGATACCTATTACCATGTGTGTACAGTGTTTTTTTTTTCAGATCAAATCAGAATGAACCGTTTTGATTTCGAAATAGGAATATAGATTTTTAAAAATTCAATGATGAAGTTTTAGCTATATCAAATTCAGGCCTGAGAGTTCTATCGAGTATTTTTCGCTGGTCTACATCGTTTTGAATTTAACAACTTGAAAAATTCACCCTGTATATGGATTGTATACAGGGTTATTTGCAAAACACCGACAACCTTGCAGGACTGTATTACAATCATCATAAACAACAACTTTTGTTCTATGATTTTTTACAAAATTTTATACATTTACCAAAAACAAATCTTCAAGATGTCGTTGTCCTATCTAACACATTTTAACTCCGTATTTTGCTATACCTACACCGCCGCTTGTAGGTACGTTTGCTTCGCATAGATTTCGTAACATTTAGAGCGTTCAATTTCAATATTTTTATTTTTGTATGAAAATCTGATGAACTAAAATATGATAAATGTTTAAATGTCCTAGAACAAAAGTTGTTGATTATGATGTTAGTAACATGGTCCTGAGACGTTGCCAGTGTTTTACAAATAACCCTGTATAAGCAACTCTGGACTGTTATCTATTAGAAAAACAATAACACTTGTTCAGCAGTTACGCTTGAACGAGAAAGTACATTATTTTAAACTTACTGTTAAAATTGACAAAATTACTTACAAACACACCCCTTCCTTTGATGACCCTCCCACTTCGGGTAAAAGAACGGTGTTCCCCCCTCTCACGATACCTCATCCTAGGAGATACAAACATTATTCACAAGATAATAACAGCTAGCAGTAACACAGAAAAGCAAAAAAAAATAGAAAGAATTTTGTAAAAACACTCCTAAAGTTCCTCAGGTAACTCCTAAGAGTGTTTAAATAATTAGGAGAAAATAAAACATGTCTTTAAATATTCTGTCTTCAACTTAGGCCTGTTTGCCAAAAGTATTTAAAATAATGTTGTTTCTGGCAATACTTTAAAGATAAACGTCTGTGGCCATGTCTCTTCCCATTGTCGAGCTCATCTCTGTCCTCATGACAAGATTGAGAAGAAATTATCATTACTAATATTTAAAAGCGAAAGTGAGTTTGTTTGTTTGTTACGTCTTCACGCCTTAATGGCTAAACCGATTTTGATGAATTTTGGTACAGAGATAGTTGGGACCCTGGAGACGGACAAAGGCTAATTATTAATTTTTAAAAGTGTGAAATGAGAGAGAAAGAGGGAAGAAAAGGGAAAACTTAGTTTTGCTATTACAATAAATAAGGCGCAAGGGCAAAAACTACAGGTAGCAGCTACCTGCAAATCAGGAAAGGGTAACTGTGTTACCCCGAATTTAACGCGAGCGAAGCCGCGGGCAAAAGCTTGTTTAAAATATTTTTGTTTCTGGCAATACTTTAAAGATAGACGTTGGTGCCTGTCTCTTGCCATCGTCGAGCTCACCTCTGTCCTCATGACAAGAGGTAAGGGTAAAATTTATTAATAATAAAAAAGATACCAGTCAAACGGGCTTCAGAATCCACTCATGACTATGAATAAAGGGTGCATTCTAAAGCGAACCACAACAAATACATAACATAATGTACTTTAAAATTAT
Source organism: Ochropleura plecta (assembly GCA_905475445.1). Classification (NCBI taxonomy): domain Eukaryota; kingdom Metazoa; phylum Arthropoda; class Insecta; order Lepidoptera; family Noctuidae; genus Ochropleura; species Ochropleura plecta. Next base: position 1,339,348 of record FR997733.1, on the reverse strand, counting down.
GCTTAAATAAAACTTGGTAGAAAACTTACATCAGAAAACGACACAAACTGTGAATAAATTTAAATTATTTTTAATTTGAATTCTAAATGTGTTTTAATTGTAAATAAATAAATTTTATAATACATAACTCTGTATCAATAATGATGTCTAATCTAAATAACTTTTCAAACTGAAAGAATACTTAATAAGAAGTGTATTAAGATGCAAATTTTAATAGAGATCACAAAAATTGTTTCTACCTATGTCTAATACTGACTTTGAAACCAACCAACCGATTTTCCTCAAACTAGTTTCGAGGCGAAGATGAAACTAGTAACTCGAGCTGAGCAGCGGATAAGACCGCTGAGTACATCTAGTAGTGATTGGATTAATTTCAAAAGTCCAAGAACATGGTAGTACCATCTCTTCTAAACGAACCCTCAAATTCCTCCAATACTATTACCTCTCCCGGTCCCTCTTAGGTTCACCCCTATCGTCGTGGTCCCTCCCGCCTCTCATTAGGAACCTATTCGTAGGCACATCGGGTATCTCCCGAGGGTCTATCTTGGAGGTAGATACGAGGGGATGAGAAGGTGCCTCGGGAGCCTCTTCGTCGTCACCAGATGGTCCAGAGTGGTTCCTGTGGAGTAATGGTTCACGGTAGATAAGTAGGTATATGGTTCAGGTCTGTTGTGTTTCCAGACATGGTTTATGTAAAATCACATGTTTACTCATGCTATATATTTAGGAACGAAAAAACTGCTAATTGCTGCCAAGTGCTAGTCCGACTTAGTAACAAACCAAGGGTTCCGTAAAAACTTGAGACAGAAACGGCCATATCTTGAGTGCGTAGACTTAGAACGTTGAGTATAAGGTTTTGATTTCAAATCGATACCTCTATGCGTTCCCGAGATAAAAAGGTATTGACAGACAGACAAACAGCCGGACGGACCACAGAGTGATTCTATGAAAGGGTTCCGTTTGTTTCCTTGTGGTACGGATACCGAGGAATTGATAATAATTTATTAACTGTCCGGACTGTCTCGAAATTTTCATAATTTTCAGAATAGGGATGAAGACTAATAAATGAAGGTAAAGAAAAATTTTAATAAAAATAAATGTGGACACATTTTTTCTTTTGTCATCACACAAAAAAAATGCACGTCAAAGTTCGGAAATGTGGACTCGTGACGTCACTTAAATAAAGACGATAAGTCAAAGTCAAATTCTTTATTGCTAACTAAGTGTAGTAATTTAGATCTTAACAAAGGGTAGGTTCTTAGAACTTGGTTGCCTGTTTAGGCATTGCAATTTAATAGTTAATGAAACATATAAAAAAAAAAACATTATAAATTTACCAGTCAAACTTTTTACATTATATTAATTATTATTATTCATAGATTTTATGTCATAAGATTATCATCACATTATAATAAGTTTTAACAATCATTGCTCATGTAATTACAAAACATATTAAATGATTATTTCTCATGTGTATGCATTTTTAATCAAAAAATCTTTTAAGTTCTTTTTGAACACACCAATTGAATTTATGTTTTTAATGTCTATGGGTAATCTATTGTATATTTTTATGCTCATGCAAAAAATACTATTGCTATAAACTGCAGTGTGAGATGTTTTATTGAGTAATATATTTTTAAGTCTACTGGTTTTTAGTGTGTCATAACTACTGATGTCTGATCGAACTAAAATTGAGGCCTCATAATAGATATATATAGCAGGGAGGGTTAATATCTTGAGATTTATAAATTTTTGTGATATGCGACAATATCCTACTAATATTATAACACCGAAAGTTTGTAAGGATGTATGGATGTTTGTTACTCTTTCACGCAATAATGTCTGAATGGATTTCAATGAAACTTTACAATACAGTGAAATTACATACTTTTTGATGATTTAACTGATAGACAAAGAAAAAACATAGTCCCTTTTGTCGGAGCTTACAATATGCATTGTCTATAAAAGAAATAGCTAACGTTTCTTAATTTATCTGTCCTAATTCATTTAAGATTGGTGTTTTTAAGTTGTTTCTAAAAAAAATTGTATAACCACCATTGCTCTTATCAGTCTATGGTCTCGAATAACCTAGGCAAGTCTATCTGTTAAATTGACCGAAATGTCCTCGCTTGGGACAATTTAGCAGATAGACATAGTATGGTGGTTGGTATTCGAATGAGTGCGCCTGCACTCGCTGTTCATAAAATGTTGCACGTTTCTATTTAGGCGCACAGGTGAACCTTATTTTTAAATTATCATACCTCTTCTTCTTCTTCTCCTTCTTGTCTTTCTTCTTCTTTTTATCCTTCTTCTCAGACTGCTCAGATTCCGCATCGCTTGCTTCTTTCTCCTGCTTCTCTTGCTTACGTTTCTTTGCTGTGAGCCAATGAGATAAGGTTCAAATCCATGACTTCAGAACTTCAGAGACAATTACGGTATAAATCACATAATGTATGTGTACATACATGTCATGTATAATCATTATGTTTAGGTTCCTGCGAAAAGGTATAGTTGGACTAATTTGAGAGTCGATTTTTTCACTAATCTATAGTTATACATACGGGATAGAAGAAATTTTTGAATAGTGGAAGTATTGCTGTGGCATTGAATGGTTATGTCACTTCACAAAGTCATCTTCAATAAAAAGCAAAAGAAATAAAACCTTCTCCAGAGTTGCGATATAATTGCAATCAAATATAGCTGATGTCATGTCATGCTGTAGATGGCGCAATTCGGAACGCAGCATTAATTATGGTTTGGAGGAAGAGCAGTACTCACCATTGAGGCGCACCAGCTGGCCGCAGTTGGTGACGCTCACGTCCTGCAGCGGGCGCGCGTTGCGGTCCACGGGGAGGGCCTCCAGCTGCCGCACCAGCGTCGCACCGCCGATTACGTGGCCGAACACTACGTGCACACTGAGGACAAGGAGACGAAAGTTGAAGTCATTTGAAAGGTGTCAGAACTTGGCCTCGATAATGTGATGAAGACTATAAATTAAATTGGGGCACAGTAGGTTGCATTTTTATCGACACAACAGACGAACTTTCTACAGTCTATTCCAACTTTGTCTGAGACAGTTTTTAGTAAATACAACATCAAAGTGATTTTAACTGGACTTTGCATTTAACTGAGAGGATTTTTTTGTGTCTATTATCTGTACTTAACATGTTGTTTATACCATAATAAATAAGGAATACTCACTTGTCGAGATGCGGCGCCGGCTGTGTGGTTCTACAACACACAGAACACAACAACAATGATAGCGGGCGAGCTGCGCGCGCGCCGGCCGCCGACAGCGACCTCTACACAACGCATACACAACACGTTTCATATACAGCCCTCCACAGTTATCTTATCTCTGACATAAACCTTATGGCAACGACAATAAAGATCAATGTGACGCGAAATCAGAGGTAAACTAACAATGAAAAGACAGTTTAGGGGAGCATGGTTCCTTATGCAAAACATTTGAGAAGTTATCTGTTGAAGTTTTGCAAAATCAAGATGGCGTCGTATCGAATATGTCTACGCATCAAAGAATCATACAGCCCTATTATAGTATGACCACACGTCTATAGGGTGTTCCTTTAGGAGAAAAACATTGTGTATTAGTTGCTTGTCAAAATTGGTTAATGTTAAATAAATAAACCAGGTACAAATCCAATGAAAGACAGGTACTTCCTCATGACATGGGTACCACTGAGTCATTTCTCATGGACTTTTCTGACCTGGAAATCGAATCCAGTAACTAAGGTGAGGCAGTCCAGAACCAAGGGGGATATAAGTGATACACGCTCAAGGCTAAAGTATGATAACTTCTTCAGGAGAAAAATAGTGGTGCAGCAATCTTGACCGCACTGTTGCTGGTCTAAGAAAACTGAATAAGCAGCCGGCTTGCACATCCACTGCTAGATTACCACCAGAATTCGGCAGCAAAACAAATGCATAACTTTCTTCTTAATAATCTGCTGTCTAAAGATTATTGGGAAAACATTAGTAGTTTGGATGAAATCAATATTACAGTAAATGTTTACCTGTTTAGCATGGTTACTTTTGTTATAAAATACTCTAATTTATGCTTTATGTAACATAGAAAAAGAGCAATTTGAAAATAACTCAATAGAAGTTAATGTATGTAATTTAGCATTTACTGGTAATTGCTTTGGTAGAGCTATTTCATGTAAATTTGTAAATATATGCATTATTTCATTCTTCAATGTTGAAAGTCTGCATTTTCGTTTTTAACTATATCTGAAGTCAACATTTTGATGAATGTTAAGGTGAAAGCTCCAACCTACCCGCGAAATTCAAATTTTCTTACGTTTTTTGCAATTTTCAGGCCAGTGCTAGGTTGTATGTTCATTAAAATATTATTCGCGGCTGTAGTTACAGAATTATAATCAACAAAATCATCACTACAACGCTCTAAGTTCATAAAGCTGTAGGAAAGACATTTTCTGTTTTTTTTTTGTTCCTACGCCTTTATGAACTTGGAGGGTTGTATTGGTGATTTTGATGATTATAATTCTATAATTACATACGTCTTACAGCCGCGAATAATATTTTAATCAACATACAACCTAGCACTGGCCTGAAAATTGCAAAAAACGTAAGAAAATTTGAATTTCGCGGGTAGGTTGGAGCTTTCACCTTAAACTAAACTATATGATTCTCAGTTTGAAACTTTTTATTGAAGTGAAAAAATGATTTTTCTTTTAACATGTCCCTTACAGTCATTATCTTACCCATGTCCTCAATAACTTACATAAAGAATTGTGACCCATTTGTGTCTTTGCCCCTGTTTGCCATAGACAACAAATAAGGCCGGTCATGTTTCAACTCAAAGACTTCATCTGAAAAAAAAAAGAAAACAAAGAGTTAATCTCACTAATCATTGTGAAAAGGCAATGAATAAATCACGCTGTTTACAGTCGGGAAGGAAGTCAGTTGCTCATGGGACCCAGCAGCTGAATTTTCCAATAATAGAATGACAAACAATAATCTATTGATTTGGCTATCATGCTGATTGCAATATTTTTTTTATTAAGAGGGAATCTTCTCATAGATGTCCTCTGGCCGTGGCAAGCAGAGTCATGTCAGACACTCACCAACTAAAAACCCTTTGTTCCTACTTTTACCATGTATTAGGGAAAGGATTATACAAATATATTTGCACACATTCCCAATAGCAATATGCCTGAAAGATGTAGCTAACAAGCAGCCCAAATGAAGCAACTTTCGTTCTGGTGTGTTTAGACCCTTACCTGGTGTCAGAGTGCACATAGGAATGAGATTGGCTTGAATGATGCATTGAAAAATATTTTCTGATATTTGGGAGTGTAATTATGCTGATAGAGTGTGCTTTTGGGCCTGGACAAGTTTTCAAAACAGTTAGGAATCTTGTTGAATGATGTATTGTTAAACCAGTCATGAACTTACCTTCAAAAGTGCCTCCATAGATAGACTCGCCACCTGTCCCATTTGCATTGGTGAAGTCTCCTCCCTGGATCATGAAGTCCTTCACCACTCTATGAAACACCATACCCTGCAGAAGAAAGTTATCAGTTAGGAAATGAAATAGGTACCATAGATAATGAGAAATGTCAGATAACGGGTAAATAGTACTGACGGTGCAGTGGCTTTGGTGCCCATCTTTTAGGGAGGAGATTGTGGATTCAAAACATAATATTAAAGACAGATTATGATTTGAAAAATGGTGCCAGACACACTAATGTTATTAATTATCCATTTATGACCATTTTATGAAATGTAACTTGATCAATACTTAATATTATTTTCCTGTTATGATTTTTAGTTAATGCAGACTTTTTTAATACTCCTAGGACTGAAAGTAACCTTTTCAAATAATATGCACTGTTGTAAGTTTATCTAAGACACCAGTGAAGAAAAAAATGGAAATGTCCAAAACCATTTATCAGTCTTGAGAAAGTGTGGAGATTACTAATAGTTGTGTGTTGTCTGTGTATGATGATTCTTTTTAAAAGGCCACCCCCTGTTGCATGGGACCTAACATAACTGGATAACTTTGAGTGTACAACTCTCAAGTTACCCTTTGGGAATTACAAGGCATGATGGTTTTGTGTTATGTTATGCTTTTTAATGTCTTTTTGACTCTGTAACAGAGTCATAAAGACCCTTCTTCCACAAATCAATATGACACAAATGAACTAGTTAACTCAGTGGTTGTGTTCTTATCTCTTTAATATTTGCCCTCATTAGCTTGGTAACAAAAACTTACGTACTATAGTGTGGTGGCTGAAGATAGTAAGCCTTTACGGCACCCTGAAAATTAAATAAAACCTACGTCTAACCTTATACGTCAACGGTTTCTCCGTAACTTTTCCGATGCCCATGTCTCCGGCACATAATGCCCGAAAATTTTCTGCAGTTTTCGGTGCGACATCATTGAATAACTCAAAAACCAAACGTCCAGAAGGCAAGCCTCCTATCGAAATATCCATGAACACGCGAGATCGAACTGCTTTTTCATCACCGTCCACCGTCATTTTAACACTTTTAATTACTCACACGCGAAATTAAAATCACAATATTTAGTTCAACGTTTATTCCTGAAAAGAGTACACGGTAAAACACGAACGATATCGCTGGCAATTTCGTTATTTGCCCGAAACCGAAACATCGACTTTCGGTATCCGAACAGAAATAGGTTTTCTTTCCTTCTTTCTGTTCTGTCACAAGTAGTAGTCGATGGTGTTGCCACAATGCTACTTACCAATAATTATTGTGCCACTTGCCAACCCAAATGTCTTTTCTTTCTCTGAGCGTTTTGTCCATTCGTTTCCAATTTTTGAGTTCAGTTGCCTTGTGTTTTTCTTATAACTCAAAGAGTTTAAAAAAAGACAGGATAGTTGAAATTAAGGGATTGTGAGCCACAACATTATGATTATTATCAATAAGTGTAATTATTTAATAGTCTTTTATCAGGCGGAAACAAGGTGCGTGCTTTCAACGGTTGGGTCATGCCGGTTTTGTTTGATGTACTCTTTCGGCATACTCAAATGGACTCAAACAGAACTGGACGCCCTGGATAGGAAGGTCCGTACATTGTTAACGGCATTTCTTAAGCATCACCCACGTTCTTCGGTTATGAGACTGTATATCCCGCGGAGTTGTGGAGGTCGAGGCTTTTTAAACGCCAAGACTCTCCACAATCGCGAGATATGCAGTCTCAGGGAATATTTCCTAGAAACAGACGTGGGAATGCATCGAGATGTGGTTGCAGTGGACAAAGGCCTCACCCCGCTCTCCTTGGCTAAAGAGAACTGGCGCAAACCTGTAGTGTTTGACACTAACGACCGCAAGGAGGTATGGCAGAGTAAGGATATTCACGGACGCTTTTTCCGGGCCCTACATGGACCCGATGTAGATCAATCAGCGTCCGTAGCCTGGCTACGTTCCGGGGACCTTTTTGGAGAAACCGAAGGTTTTGTCTGTGCAATTATGGATGAAGTTAGGATGACGAATAACTACCGGGGATTTATTGCGAAGGACGGCACGGTTGACATATGTCGGGCATGCCACCGTCCGGGTGAATCAATTCGACACATTATCTCCGGTTGTTCTCGTCTAGCTAACGGAGAGTACTTGCAAAGACACAACCTTGTAGCCAGGATTATCCATCAGCAACTTGCTCTAAAATACAACCTTGTGGAATCGGAAGTGCCATACTACAGGTATGAGCCCGACCCAATTCTTGAACATGGCAATATCACATTGTACTGGGATCTCTCCATCATCACTGACAGGACTATTGTTGCTAATAAGCCTGATATAGTGGTGGTGGATCGATCAGAGCGGCGCGCAATGATTGTTGACATAACAGTCCCGCATGATGAGAACCTCGTGAAAGCCAAGAAAGATAAGCAAATCAAGTATATTGACTTGGCTCGCGAGGTTGTCGACATGTGGGATGTGGACTCAGCGATCATTGTGCCGATAGTCGTATCTGCCAATGGCTTAATTGCCAAGAGCCTCGACCAATACCTGGAGGAGGCTCTCGTTAGGCAGCTGGATCAAGGGTTTGATACAGAAAGCGGTACTCCTGGACACGGCTCGTATTGTTAGGAGGTTCCTTTCTCTGGAGCCCTGACCGCCGGTAGCTTGGACCCTGTTCCCGATACCGGTGGGCTACAATTTTTATATTTTTAAATGTTTTCATTATAATTTAAGAAATATTTAAAAAATTAATTATATGTTATTTAGACAATAAATGGACGAAAATAAGTGTAAAACATGTATAAAGAGAACCACTTTCTTTGCTTTTCTGATAGGCATAATATGCATTATTCTTTTTGTTGCTGGCAACCATGCCAAAGTAAAAAAATATTAATGGCCGACCCAGCAAAGCGGGTGATCGACGCTTCTTGCTAGAAAACGATTTTCAGTTATACGAATAAACGTAATTTTCTATTTAATACTTTATCGTAGTCCCTCAAAGTTTATTGAGTGCACCATTAGAATTATTTCGTGCTGTGGTTGTGTTAAAAAGCAATAATGTTGGGTTCTGGGGATAGTAGCTACATCATAAAGTTGCGCGGTTTGCCTTTCACCACCACCGTGGACGACGTCCTCGATTTTCTGAGGGGCGTCAACGTATGTAACGGCAAAGAAGGTGAGCAGAACTATGAATTACTATTGTATTAAATTAATTACTAATTGGGCAGTTCTTTGGCATGTCATGTCAAGATGGCAGTTTTGTTTTTTCCGAATTTTGATGGTCATGGCGTTTGTAACCTTTGCCAAAATATGCCGGTTATCTGAACATCGGATACCAGTACTGAATTTAAATGCTTTAACTAAAATGTTGCCTGTCAGCCTAAATTTTAGTTAATTGTAACTTTAGTTCAAATTTAATTCTGTTCAATGTATGACGTTGTTATGAAAGTATTCTAGCCGGTTTCGAGTACTCAGGCATGCGAAAAGAGCGGTTTATAAAGTTGCCTGTTCCATATTTATATTTTTATTGAATGCCCGGCGTATCGCGCGCTCATTTCGACCCACTCCTTTTTTTGCTAAGCTACATATCACAAATACCACATTATGTTTAAAAGATTAATAGCGCCCACAATGTCAAAATAGCTCATTGTAATGACCTGTGTTATGGTGATATAATAATGTTTACGCAAAATACTTAACAGGACATAACATTAAGACAAAGGAAGCATAAAAGTATTGCTTATTTCACAAGAAATCATAATGAATTTATTGGCAAAGCTATTTCAATGGTTACAAGTAAAATATAAAATGATGCCACCCTGTGCTAATTGTTATCATGTTGCACATTCCCTCTATCTATATATATTACAGACATTTTTTGTCCTCATTTGGTTGTTGTCATCATTCTTTGCCTTTATCCCTTTTTATTTGGGACTGACTGATCCCAAATTGCTTTGCTTTTTATTCAATAAAAATAGGGTCAGAGTTTTTGCATGTTTTTAAATCCTTTTGTACTTCATGGAAACAGGTTCTCACAAAATGCTATTGTTACAGGTGTGCACTTGACTGAAGTTCGTCCAGGACGCCCATCAGGTGAATGTTTTGTGGAAGTGGAAAGCCAGCAGGATGTGGAAGAAGCTCTTAAGAAAGACAAGGACAACATGGGAAAGAGGTATATTGAAGGTAAGGTGTCCAGTTTTATTAAAGCAGTGTCCTTAATGCCTTTTTAACTGACTTAAAAAAGAGGAGGTTATCAATTTGACTGTATTTTTTAATGTTTGTTACCTCAGACCTTTTACTAGGTTGACTGATTCTTTTTCAATTTGTAAGCTGGTGCTTCCTATGTGGTCCCATTTCAAATGGTCCAGTTTTGACAATGGCATCTATGAAAAAACCATGTCTTAATTTTTCTGTTTTGTATGTTGGTTTATAAAAAATTAAAAGTGATTAACAATCTGCTGGTATGCTCAGACCAGCCAATAGTGAACATGGTGACTCAACCCTCCTGAAATAAGTAAATGGTATAGTTATGCAGGTAGCCGGAAAGTAGAACCTAGATATCATCTGCTATGATCCTTCCATGTTCTTCGAGCTTTGTTCAAGCCTGCACGGCAACAACACTGGCAGAGCTACTTTCATAATATTGTCAGCGTTTGTCATCTTGATAAGCAGATACATGAATATTGTATTAATGGTGATGAAATGTTCAAAATAATGCTCTATGTTACAGTGTTCTCCACTGATCGAACAGACATGGAGTGGGCCATGAGTGCAATGCGTCAATCTGATAACAATGGTGGTTTTGATGGCCCAATACCCAATGTGTCTGATGACTCGGGTATCGTCAAGCTACGTGGCCTCCCATTTGGCTGCAACAAGGAAGAAGTCGTCCAGTTCTTTGACGGTAAGAATGATGGACAAAAAATATTTTTATGAGAAGTACTCTTAAATGGGGCTGTTAGGCATTGTTTTGGTAGCTGTACTGTGGGTAAAGCCAGAATTTTGCAAATAAGTTACAAATACACTTTGAATTTGTCTTTATATAAAAAAAAAACTTGATGCAACTTTAATGGACATACTCCAATAAAAAAAGCATGCGACTAAGTTAAGTCTAAAAGACAAAAGCCAAGTCAAAGTTCATAATAATTTTACAGTTATCTGACCAGTTTTACCCTTCAAGTCAGAAATTACCCCCAGCGGGCTACCAATTCCCCAAGACATATAACCTGATCTTTATTTGCACGTCGGATGGGGCAGGGCTGACGGTCGTCACGGATGGGGTCCACTTGCTCTCCGACATCACGGGGCGGGCCTCGGGCGAGGCGTTCGTACACTTCGTAGACAAGGAGAGCGCACAAGAGGCTCTCAACAGGGACAGGGAGAAAATAGGACACAGGTGGGGGGCAATGTTATTTACAATGTGCCCGCGGTTTGGTATGCTGCTGTGGTGGGAACTTAGGGTTAAGAAGGTGTTGTGTGAATACTGCATTGCCAGTTACGCATGGTTTCATACCTTTAATGTATTGCTTAGCTTAGATATTGCATTTAGTAGTTTTAACTACATATTCTGCCCTGTATTTTTATGAGTAAATACTGACATTTGGTTGGTAGAAAGCCTTTGATGCAGTGTATACTTATTCAAATCCATAGTGTATATCTCGTTTCTTAGTTTTGATTTTCTACTGTGCATGAGGAGATGGGTAAGCTCAAGGGTAAAAATAATTACTAGGGTCATTCTGATCAGAGCCCTTTTTGCCCACCACAGCAAAACAAACCGTGAAGGTAATATTATATTTGGTGTAGTGGGTTAACTTTGGGACCTCCTATGTTATTGGTCTACTTCTATGGTTTTATTTTTTGTTTATGGTAAAAAAAATCAAGATATTTTTTTACAGTTTAATGGAAAATGAGAATGGTAAAAATCATAATGGCCAGTAACAGAATGGTGGGTGTACTAGTTGAATTTATGGGATTATTTGTATATTGAAGAAATGTACAAAATAAAACAAAGATTTAAAATTTTCACACTTTCTTAATGCTACCTTTGTGTCGCACTTTTCTGTTTAAGTTTCATCCAAGCAGTGAAGGTCATTTAAAATCACTGACGAAATACTGCTTTTATTTTGGGAATGCACATTTTTTTAATTTTTGTTAAGTTTTTTTTAATTATTTTCTACCATAACAGCTTAAACATAAAAGTGTTCTACCGGGTTATTTCGACTTTAGATACGGCATTGAATATAATTCCGTATCTTCGCGACTAACCCCCAAAAGGTGGCATTCAGGAGTGGTACTAGTGATTGGTTGTTGAGTTGTCAAAGGTTGGGAGAGCGCGGGGCGAGGGGAGGCGGGGTGCGGGGAGAAGAGACGAAGCGGGCAAGATGGACTTCGGGAACTACATTATAATATTCTTACGTATAAACGTGGTATTTGTTAGTATAAGGGTTTTCAGGTTATATGTTAAAATAAGAAAATATCTTTATTAAAACGTAAGCAAAGTATGTTTTTATTTTTAAGCATTTACAGCTATTCAAAATCGTCAAGAAAATTGTAACTATATAAGTAAAGAATATGGCAAAAGTTGACGAAAACCAGTACATTCTTATTGTTAAAGAAAGTGTATATTAATAACGATTTTGTTTAGCAATACAATGTTAAATAAAATCTGAAGAATTAATAGAGAAGGCCTTTGCCAAGGGACAAATTATCACTATTATAGTGCAGAAAAGTAACTTATAATTTTTTCCACAACATCCATGTAGATAAGCCCCCCCCCCCTTTGTTCGTTTAATACTTGTAAATTTTATATAGTAAAACAGTACGCAGACCAAACAAAAATTAATAGCCAATTAGCCAACAGCTTTTATATGAAAATACAATTTGTCCAATTTTGATAAGACTGATTTCGCTTATTTAGTTCCCTAAACAGTTTAACTAACACAACATTACAATCTGTTTCCTGATAAGCATAAAATTATTCCACTTAGTTTTAGGCACTTTAGCTAAATTATGTAATGAAATGGACGGATCAGGAAATTACGAATAGAAAGAGGACAAAAAGATAACAATTTAAAAATAGTTCAACACAATTTTCGCAAACTAAAAAACATTATCAAAGCAGTTCTGAAAATAAACAGACTTCACGAAAATTTAGTCTTATATTTTGATGTTTATAACTGACAATATTACATAAACAGTTGTTAAAATGACACCGTCGCGTCGCTCGATCGGTGATATCGTGAAATGTGACTGTCAAATCTATCCTGTTTTCACCTCATACATGTCATATTGTCGGCTGCATACACTACAAACTTGGCCCTTAGGACAGGCCAATGCTCCAAACAAAACCACCAAATACCCCTTTTCTAACCCGGTTTCCTCCCCAACAGGTACATAGAAGTGTTCCTGAGCTCAGCGGACGAGGTACGAGCTCACACCGCTCGCATTGAGAGCGGCTTCCGATCCTCAAGGGGGTACAGACCGACCCCGTATGACAGGAATGATCGCTTCTCCAGCAGATTTGGAGGAAGAGGTCGGGGTTCTTTTGGTAGGGGTGAGTCTACTGGTGGTGGTTGGCTTTCAATTGCTGTAAGGTACGGTTTCCTCGAAGCGGAGACGAGCGGGGCAATGCGGTGACATATAAGTTTCGGATAATCACAAGAGACAAGAGATGCTCTTTAAAAAAAAAACGTCCCACACTAGAAATTTCTTCTGTATCGTGGGTGCGTTTACAACAGCTCATTTACACAAACAGCCAGACCCGAAACAACTATCTGCAGGTCATACAAATATTTGTTTCGTGCGGGAATCTAACCCGCGACACGCAGTGCAGCAGTCGATCGCTCAGCTACTGCGCCAACCGTGCCGTGCTTTGTAAGTAGTTAGTTTTTCGCGCGTCACTTCTCCGCTCCGATCTTCTTTGCTTTGCCGGAAACGGGTCTAAGGAGTACTACACAGATAGGTCGTAGTTAGGGTCGGCAATTTGGCCGGATGACAAAGTATTCATTCAATATTGCCGCCTCGAACATGTCAGCACCCTTAAGGAATGGACATATTGTCTAAGCTTACTGCATCTGCTTTTAATGTTTAAAGTTGACTCGCCTTCGCCTCTTTGATGTTATATTTGTGGAAATCATATCACTGCATGTAGTTTGGATAAGGTTGTTTAAGAAATCGCATCTAAATAAATGAAACCAACTAATTTAAATCATGCATGAGGTGATGCTTTTAGACTGAGTTTTTAATGTTGCTATCCGATATTAGACCATTGTCATCTGAAGTCATAATAAATAATTTGTTGTGTAGGTGGTGGATACGGTGGCGGCGGGCGAGGAGGATTCCGTCGCGGCGGCGGGATGCACTGCGTTCACATGCGCGGGCTGCCCTTCAAGGCTTCTCCGCAAGATATCGCATACGTGAGTACATTATTTTGGTTCATATTTCAAATATTACGCTCAAAGAGACGATTTATCTCTGAGAGACGATCAAGAGTGATTCCAGAATACATTTTTGTTGTTGTTTGAAAGCCAATATATTGATCTCTTAAATAAGAGATTCAATGGTATTAATCGAGACTATCGTTGCTTACCTGGTCCCGCTTTCCGCATCCGGTCTGACTAGCCAACCCAAGTCTCTTTGCTTTGGAGGGCCGCTACATAGACCTAAGCGGTCTATGTAGCGGTATATATAGACCTAAGCGGTACAAGCAGATAAGCACAGAAATTAGATTTAATTCAAATATTCTACCCATGTTAATCGTAAAAGGACACTATTATTTTAGATGTTTTATGTCGTCTTAGTTGCCCCTGGCTGGAGGCCTTAACTTCAAGGCATCCACAGGGATTGACCGGTTAAGTAGCAAACGACCTCCTAGGTCGAACTGCGAGATGCCATTAAAAAAAAAATTGACATGTTTATTTAGCTAGGGCGCGTTGTAAATTACACTTGCCCATACACGTCTTCAGTTTAGGGTTTGTTTGCACCATCGGTAATCGAAACGCGACAAACACATAGAATATGGCTTCAACAGTCCAAAATGAAATAGTCCCTGTTCCTTTAGAAGCTAATATAATAAATCTTTGCGTTGGTTGCAGTTCTTCAAGCCGATCCGTCCCATGAACATCAACATCCTGTATGACAACAGCGGGAGGCCGTCCGGTGAAGCTGACGTTGAGTTCGAATGTCATGAAGACGCCATGAGGGTGAGTCAGTCTGGCTAGCATTACAAAAAGTCCATGTGATAATCCTTACTATCCTTACTAATATTATAAAAGCGAAAGTGAGTTTGTTTGTTTGTTACCTCTTCACGCTTTAATGGCTAAACCAATTTTGATGAATTTTGGTACAGAGATAGTTGGGAACCAGGAGACGGACATATGCTAATTTTTATAAAAAAAAAGTGGGATATGAGGGAGAACGAGGGAAGAAAATAGAAACTTAGCGTTACTATTACAAATCCATCAGGCGCAAGAGCAAAAACTGCAGGTCTGTTTGGTGTGTTATACCGAATTTGACGCGAGCGAAGCCGCGGGCGAAAGCTAGTAATATTATAAAAGCGAAAGTGAGTTTGTTTGTTACGTCTTCACGCCTTAATGGCAAAACCGATTTTGATGAATTTTGGTACAGAGATAGTTGGGACCCTGGAGACGGACATAGGCTATTTTTTTTTAAAGATTGAAATATTATGGAGAAAGAGGGAAGAAAAGGAAAAAGTTAGCATTGCTATTACAATAAATAAGGCCCAAGGGCAAAAACTACAGGTAGCAGGTACCTACAAATCAGGAAAGGGCAACTGTGTTACCGCTAATTTAACGCGAGCGAAGCCTAGTCGCCGAAACCTAGCCTAGGCAAAAGCTAGTACAGTATAAAAAAAACCTTATCTGATTTTGGTTGGAGCAACCTATTGCAGATTTTAACAGCCTCTGTTTTACAGTAATATAGAAAGAACAATACATAAAACCAAGCTCAGAATTTCCGAAGAGTTAGGCACAGAACTACCTATATTGTACCCACATTTATGTTTAACTAGCTTTTGCCCGCGGCTTCGCTCGCGTTAAATTCGGGGTAACACAGTTCCCCTTGCGCCTTATTGATTTGTGATAGCAACGCTAAGTTTTCCCTTTCCTTCCCTCTTTCTCCCTCACATCCCACTTTTTTTAAATAAAAATTAGCCTATGTCCGTCTCCTGGTTCCCAACTATCTCTGTACCAAAATTCATCAAAATCGGTGTAGCCATTAAAGCGTGAATAGGTAACAAACAAACAAACTCACTTTCGCTTTTATAATATTAGTAAGGATTTCCGTGGGCAACCCGTTGCAGCAGCTCGGGAGTAAAGCAACCCTAATGTTGTCTACCGCGGGTTCCGTACAAACTTGCGACATACACGGCCTTATCTTTTGACTGCTTAGACTTAGGGAAGGTTCATATCTGACGTAAAATACGCCGAGCGTATCATCAGTCGCGTCTATTCGGTCGACGACGCACTAACGTATCATCGGTTGAGTGTGAACGGTCAAGTGTTTTTCTATACATTTGTCTGTTCTGGCGTTACGCGACCGATAATACGCGACGCATGTTCCGTCAGATATGAACCTTCCCTTAGAGGATTGATTTCACAGCGCAAAGGGACTACAGACTATATGGTTTTAATTTCAACTCGATACCTCCGCGCGTTCCCGAGATAAAAGTCTTGATAGACAGACAGTCAGATAACAAAGTGAGTGTCCAATAACGGTTCCGCTTTTTCCTTTTGAGGTATATAACCCTAAAAAGGAATTCTGTGCCCTTATTAATGGCACAGAATTCTTTTTTATATTTAACTTTAATTAATTCATAAATAACCTCTGGGTAATGGGCCATTACCGAGAGGTTATTTATGAATTAATTAATATTCTAAGTACTGCCATACACCAGTAATCTACTATATAAAAATAAGTCGGGTTTTCCTTCCTGACGCTATAACTCCAGAACGCACGAACCGATTTCCACGGTTTTGCATTCGTTGGAAAGGTCTCGGGCTCCGTGAGGTTTATAGCAAAGAAAAGGTAGGGTAGGTAGAAAGGTAGAAAATAATATAATTAATCAAATGATTGTTCTTCAGGCAATGCGACGCGATAAGAACAACATGGATCACCGCTACATCGAGTTGTTCCTCAACTCCTCGCCCGGAGGCGGTGGTGGTGGCGGCGGCTTCAAGCCTAACAGGAGCTTCAGGAATAGCTACTGAACTGACGCGGAGGAAGGGAAGGTAGCTGGGGAAATGCTGATACTGTGAAGTGTGGTGTTTTACAATATCAGTACACAACTTGCCAAACAATTTTAGACCACACATACAATCACCTAGTTCTTAGTATGCACTTCATAGAAAGACTTATATAAGGCCGGAAAGTTTAATAGGAACTTTTATTTTTGCTATCAGCATTTCGCCAGGTACTCTCTCATCGTATGGCTTTGAATTATGATTACTCGAGACTGTCATTTTCCAAGTACATTTCCCGTTAGAAAAAAACCTATTTATACAAAGATATGTATGTTGCCGTGTTTTATATTATGATCGGGGAAAGCTCCTGAATGCAATTTTGATTGTGCCTGTATAAATAGGTTATTGAGTACAAAAGTAAAAAAAACACACATTGGGGCGGACCGCATTGCAGAACCTTAATTCATTTTGTATGAACAGCAATAAAGGCTGCACAGCGTTTTTAAGGGTCCGTAATAAAACGAAGAACCCCTCTAGTTTGTAATGAAATGCAAGGCACTGCATCTAAAAGTATTTATTCGGCGACACAGGACGACAAAGAGAACAAACATCACTCAAATATCATTCAACATCGTCAATAAATCATATTATTATCTTTATATTTTATATTGATAAAATTGCCCATATTCATACAATCTCGTTAATATTACTCTCGTTTTATTATCTCTTTTCTTTCTAGGAAATAAAAGGTCAAATTTATTTAGCTAGCAAAACTCCGCGAACTTAATAAGTGTATGTATTGATAGATATATGCCACCCTCAGGCAGGGTTCTTAGTTATAATTTTTTTAATTATTATTATAATCTAAGCTGATTCGTAAGTTTATTTCTCGAATTCAGACCCAGGGTCTCCAATGATTGTTACTGTTTATTTTTAAGTTGTCACTTATCGCGTTTGGATACACGTGGAAGCGGCAAATAACGCTCGGATACAAGTTAAGTGTCACATCTATCAATAAAAAATTATGTCTTCGAACCCTGCCCTCGGGTTGTTTAATTACTTGTTCTTCAAGTCTGCGTAGTTTAGCTAGAAAATTAAATTTGACTAATAAAGGCGTATGATTGAAAACGAAGTTCGACTATTCATGATTTATTTTGCGTAAGTTACTCATTTACACGATTACGCACGTCACAACTTTATTACATTACCTGTTTGAGAGATTTATTTCATTTTTAGACGAAAATACTTTACGCCATATTGGTGACGATTATTACGAAAGACAGTTGAATATGTCGATTTTTTCAGAAACGATATTATTACATAGTTATTTTAGTTTAGAAATGTTTCTCTTGTGAGTTTTTCTTGCATATTTTTTTTACCTTACAGAAACGAACAGTATTTTAAAACTCAAATTTGACTTTCAAAATACCGGCTGACTTGATAACCGATTTCTGCAATAAATCTATGTATTATTTTGTACTTAATTAATATATTTTCTTACGAAACTACAACGAAAAAAATAATAATTTGGGAACTCACAAGAGATTTGAAATAACGGCTGAAAGTAACTGACGATTAGTTGAAAAAAAAAACTTTCTTCGTCAGCAAGAAGTTTTGTTTTGGCAGAAGGTCCCAAGTTGGAGTTTATGGTCAAAGACATGGATTAAAAATAAACTACCAATTAATCGTCGATAACTTTAGCCTTATGGTGGACGCGCCAGAGCAGCCCGCGAAACTCAAAACTTCTTATTATCTTTGCAATTTGCAGGCCAGTGCCAGATTGCATTTTGATTTAAATATAATTTCGATCGTAACAAATATGGCTTTATAGCGTTATAATAATTAAAATCATCAATACAACCCTGTATGTTTATTACACCCCAATAAATGTCAATTTAATGCAAAACCCACTTATAGGGCGTATAGGGCTGAATTCATGATTATAATTCAGTAATCCCATATTATAAACGGTCGCAATTATTATTTTAATCAACATACCACAGACTCTGACCCGCAAAATTCAAAAATATAATAATTTCGCGGGCCACCTTGGCGGTTTCACCTTAAACAACATCTATGTACCGAGTATTGAGAACAAGATGGTCCATGTCTTCAAAAACAAGAAGCACCATTTTTTATTACTTTTTTAATAAATACTCAGTACATAGCTGCTGTACCTACATAATATTAAAATTATAACTAGTTAACTATAAAATCTTTTTATAAATGTGGGTTGGAGTGGATTGGGTCCAAACTTATTTTTGTACCTTTTAAATGGTTTTTTGGTTTGTCTGTAAATCCTACCTGTACAAAAATATTGTGTAATTCTTTCCCGCACAAAATTTTAAAGGTAATGTTTATTGACACTGCGGCTGTAATTTTTAAAGGTATGTACGTATGTATATGTATACCCCCGGGTACCATATTGGACAGTTCTTAAAAATTCTAATTGAGTTTATTTTTATCAAAATACAATTTCAACTTTTTTTAATGTTGTCTAGTCCGTTATCCGCCGTAAAACAACATGAATTAAATTAAATGAAATGGTTGCAATATGTTTGTCAAAACTATCAAAGCAATACATTAAAAATGTATATTGAAATATGTATTTATTATTGCAAAGATCTGAATACTCTCAAGTGCAATGTTTTATATAAAGTCTGGTACACACTTGCGTATGTATTGTATTACTCCTGCGCAGATGACAACAAACAAACCACTTCATTTGCATTTTGCAATGTATTATTCAATAATATCGTTCTTTTCTTACAAGGTATGACGCGGTTATATCACGGTTATTTTACCATCTTTAATTTCCTTAAAATACTGTTACTTGTTGTTGATTTGCGGTCACTAACAAATATGTCAAAGTAACATTGATCTCTATTATACCCGCTAGTCGTTCAGGCCGGTTGTTAAACTTTTGAACGCCACTGTATTTTTTTTTTTAAATTAAATTAATGAAGCTGCTGTTAGCTGGCTGCTATCAAAAGGCTGCGTATACCCAAGTGTGTATCAAATCCAATCACCCGTCGCAGTGTCTGCATACTGAAAGGAATTTGTTTTATTTTTGTGGAACTGAATGTAAAGGAGAATGAATTTGATTTTTGGTATACTTACTAGATAAGTAATTTTTACTTTTAATAAATTAAACAGAAGTATTTTGGTGTTTTATTTACTACTAATCTTTATCTATACTAATATTATAAAGAGGTATTTGTTTGTGAGTTTGTATTTAAGGGGTAATCTTCGAAACTACTGTTCCAATTCCGAAAATTCGTTCACTAACGGGTAGATACATTATTCCCAAGTGTTATAAGACTACATTTAAAACATTAGGTTTTCTGTGGGTTAATATCCGTACATAGCAGGATAAAATATTAAAGTTCTTTGAAGAAAATTAGATCAAAAACTTACAACATTCTTTAAAGCTCTCAGCAGTCTCAGTGAAGCTGAAATGGCGTACAGCGAGAGGTTTGCAAGCAAGAAAATGTTCAATCCGGTGGATGCAGCCGTTGAAGCTAGGATAAGCCTGCTGGTTGATGTGGTCAGGTATTCCGCCGGATTGGACATGAAGATTATTAACGGACTTCAGTAACATTACACGTAAAATCCCCGAAAGGTGCTGGTACATATCAACTTTTTTCTATCTACCTAGCTGGAACCTCTGCTAATAAAATTTGTGTTGTCAAGTCCGAAAAATAGTTTTGTTTTTGAACATCGTGTTACCCCAATAACAGGATTGTGAAGAAAAGTGTAGCAGTAGGTATGCTGCTGTTTCATCATGGATTATTACTTTTCAATAAACTTCTGTGTTGGAATTTCCAACGTTTCCAACTTGGAAACGTCTTTTGACTAACGTGGGCATTTGTCACTGCAGTTCTCGGCTCCAAAAACACCCTCTGCTACGGCTCGGATGTGAATCCCGCTTCGGCCGCAAAGACAGTTTCCCCACTTTAATCAAAATGTGCTATTTCGATGTTGTTCCATCGATTCGATAATGGATTAGCTACAAAGCTGCTGCGATCTAGCTTCCTCGATCCTTTCTTATTTGATTCTCTATATTCTCGAATGTTTCCTTAAATAGCCGGAATGGAACTTTCAACTGCTAAGCGCTCTGGCAGCTATGAGCAGTAAGTGAACACAGCCCACCTGTGACGTACATACGTTTGACACCCCCTTGCCTTCTGGTAATCTCCATGGCATTGCCTTTCCGACGACAGTTACAATACTCAATTCAATTAAATCTCTGGAGACCAGGCACATTTAGGTAGGTACTAGTTGGATAAGGGTTGATCATTCCAAGTTAGTAACAAAGACGAAACCTTATTGTTATTGCATTATTGTAATTTCAACACTTGGCTCTGAACAGAGCGTTGGCCGTTGAAATGTGTAAGTGAGAACGGACATAGGTTATAGTTTCTTATCTAAAACTTAATAGCCAGATACCACTATACCAAGTAGGTGGCAAGAATGTCCCAGGTCAACAAATCCTCTAAATATGAAATAGAAAAAAAAAACGAAACGTTTACAAACGCATCTCATGGACACCAAACTAAAAAATACATCCCTTTCCAAAATTAAATAACAAACTACTAACTTAGTACGAACTTACAACAAAATAATGATGTTGTACGACAGAACGCTACCACAATCGTTTGAAGACAAGTAAAAAGGAATGGA
The DNA here is from genome assembly GCA_905475445.1 of Ochropleura plecta. Classification (NCBI taxonomy): domain Eukaryota; kingdom Metazoa; phylum Arthropoda; class Insecta; order Lepidoptera; family Noctuidae; genus Ochropleura; species Ochropleura plecta. The sequence continues at coordinate 1,317,989 of FR997733.1, read as the reverse complement.
GACGTTCACCTTCCATCATCGCGTGGAATCAGGCGACTATAAAAATAAGCTGGGCAAATAAATCATGAGCAATCATTAGTGGGGTCTGGGAAGGGAAAGATTGGGTGACGAGCGGAGCGGGCGCGGAAGATGTAGCGACGAACTTAGTAACACAAAGTAAAAAAAATGTAACCTGATTTTTAGGAACGTGTTATGTTACGTTAAATTCCTGCCATGTACCTACTACCTACAGTAAAAGTAATAAAACATAGGTAGGTACCTAAGTTGATGCATGATACTTATTATTAAAAAAAAAGTTGGTTTGAGTATTCGCTTTTTATTGCTAGGTTTTTGATTCAAAAATTCAATCTATAACAATTTAGAGTAACTAACTAACGGAAAACTATAAGCCGTCAATTATTCTGTAACAAATCTATGGTGCAAAACCGAAAACGTGTTACATTAGAAACTGCAAGTCCTGATCGACGCTCGTTGGCCGTGAGAGCTAAGATTAATATCTAAGCTCTATCAATCGCATCAGCTTATCCAAGTTCACAGATAATGAAAGCCTTATTACTATTCAGCTCTTTAAGAAAACAACTGACAAAAAATTAAAACTGTACAACAAGTTAATGATGACATAAATTCATTCCCCGAAATCCCGCTACCTCTCATCTCCATCCCAGCATCCTGACATTCGCGTGGACCGCGGGGCGCCGGCGGCGTCGGCGGCGGCCCGGCGCGGCTCGTCGGCACCGGCGCGCACAAATAAGTAGGCGCCACGCACTGTTGTTAGTCGCTAGTGTTGTTCCTGCACTTCGGACACAGCCATCACCTACTTGCTTCCCCTGTTGTGAAAGAAGGAAGTAGGTACCTATGTATTTTTATGACTGCTTATAGCTAAATGCTAACAACAGTCTAGTTAGTGCTAGTTGCAGGTTCGAATCCCAGGTGGTAGACAAAATTTGTTTGCACAGTTTGGCCAGAGTAATCAAAATACTTCAGAGAAATCACCTTTATTAAAACTAGTTACAGATTCGAATCCTGCCACAAATAAATCAATGTCACTTTTCCGTTCTCCAATCAAAGCCGTAGGTCTCATTAGCCAGCTTCGGGACGGTTCACCACCACCTTCTTGTAGACACTAAAAACAAAGATTACTAATTATCAAATTAGGTATCTCTTTTTAACGAAATAAAAATAAATGGCAAAAGATTTGATTGACCCTAAGCGACCGCGGCGCTTAAAACAAAACAAATAAAGATAATTACGACCGGACCCAACCTGCTGCTTGTTCTCAGAAGTGCATCATTTAAATGCCGCATGAATGACTCTGTGTGATGGAGAATAAAAAGTTTATTAACATGGAATTAGCTAAAACAACTAACACAACTTAGAGGTAGAACAAATAGCTACCAACCGCAAATTAGGTAAATTTGTTTTTTTTTTCGTGTCACTTTATAAATTGCAAACTTTGTTGATAATTTACATAAGCACCTAGCAACATCGAAGGTAGGTACGTTCTAATATAGGTAGCTAATACTTTAAAAAAAAAATTAAAGAAATGCTCTTATTTTAAATTAAAACACATGTTAAATAAATAGATAGTATGTATTTATTTAAGTATTTATATATATTGAATAAATAACTTTATTTTAATTATCTGTGTAGTATTAGCATTAGGTACACCATTAACTACTTACCCCCCGTTGTATTGTTATATTCGTAAAGTCCATCCAAAGGTTGTCTGGAAGATATCGCTATTAGCGATAAGACCGCCATTGTAACCATAGATTTAGCACTTTTTTTATAAAACAGTTTGTTTTTTCAATTTTTGGTGTGCTTTATAGTATATTCTATTCTACTTATTCTATTCTATTCTATTCTTACAAAAGGATTTTACAGCCAAGAGTGAGGCAGACTCGCGCACCAAGGGTTCCGTACATTCTTGCGACATTAACGGCAATATCTTTTGTCTGCGTAGACTTATAGGGTTGATTTGGGGTACCTACCAAACACCCGAGGGACCAAAAACTTGAGTACCTACCTACTTATATGGTTTTAATTTTTTTTTTAATTTAACTCGACACCTCCACGCGTTCCTGAGATACCAATATAAAGACAGACAGCAAAGAGATCCAATACCTAGGGCTTCCGTTTTCCCTCTCGAGATACTAAAAAAACTATACCAGAATAGGTTTTATGGTATGGTAGGTACTCATGTCAATAATTAATACATTTTTCATGTCATCGTCGTCTATAGCCATGAGTTCAAAGATAACATTGACATAGCGGTGACAGATAGCTTCGGCCATCGGTATCATCTAGTCACGGTAGTCAGTACCCTCTCATCACGAGCCAATCTCGAGCAGAATCGTAAGCAGCTGATGCTATTAACATTCCTGCATACGCAATATAGGACGGGCCATTGATATCCACTGTTGAACTTGGACCTGTCTCAAAGATTTAATAAGTACAAATTACCGCAAAAGGATTCACAGCGATGGTATTGGATTTTCAAATCCGTTATAAGATAAAATAAATAATATTATAGTAATGAAAAAAAAAACAAAAAATCATGCCCTAAGGTGACCTCATTTATGCCACGGTTGCGGGTTGTTCGAAAGAGATACCGCGGCCCCGGAACGTAAAGGGCAATAGAAGGAACATGGGTGGGTTTTAGTCAGTAAAAGTCTGACACTCCCCCCCGCTCCGCCCAGAGCGGGGGAAGTTATTTGATGATTTCCAACCCCAAAAAAAAGGTTTCATTTTATTTCTCATGTTCTAATTGCTGCCAGTAAGTCTTTCATTTGAGCCCCTTAAATAACTAATTCGTCATTCAAATAAGTAGTTCCACATTCTGATGACGCGGTTGGCGCAGTAGCTAAGCGTTTGATTGCTGCGTTACATGTCGTGGGTTCGATCCCCGCACGGAACAATTTTGAATGACCTACAGATAGTTGTTCCGAGTCTGGCTGTTTGTGTATGTGGGTTTTAATGTTTGTAAACGCAAACATAAAGAAAAACATTGGACTCCACTATATATATGTATATATATTTTTTTTTTTAGAATAACGTCACTTAGCTAACCATGCATTGTCATCCAAAATAAACATGTATTTCAGCTAAATTGGAAACTGGGTCTTTAACAAATAAGATTTTTACAAATGAACGGGTGAAACTAATGAGAGTGAATTAATTTTAGTATTTTATTTTAGCATTAATTAAAGTATCACATATCACCTTGTAAGTCAAACGTCAGTTTACTGATGTAGATACCGCGAGACTAGTCTATTTTAGTTATTTTTATAGTATAATGTCATACGGTATTTTACTTTGGGGACGGGCTGCAGACATCGAGTCTATATTTATTCTGCAGAAAAGAGCCATCAGAGCCATATATAACCTACGTACGCGAGATTCTTTAAGGGAACAGTTTAAGGATATTAACATCATGACAGTACCTTGTCAATATATTTATGAAAACATCATGTATGTCAGGAAAAACTTGCATCTTTTTAGTAAAAGAGGTGACAGACACAATTATAATACTAGAAATAGGGACCAATTAGTTCAACCAGGTTTCAGGTTAGCTAAAGTAGACTCATCTTTCATGGGGTACTGTTTAAAATGCTACAATAAAATACCTCCCCACATTCTTCAACTGAATGAAACGAAATTTAAATCTTGTATTAAACGCACACTATGTAGGCAAGCATATTATAAGTTGGGGGATTATATTGATGATAAAAATGCTTGGCTCAATGCTGGTCCTGCTCCACAAGCATAGGGGTAAACTCAGTATCCGAAGCTATAGTGGAAGCTGCAGAAGATTGTAAGACTATCTTTGCAATGTATAGAATCAATTCTCTAGTATTGTATAATTATTAAGCCCATATGTGAGTGCTATGTATTATCATTGACTTGACGAAGCCCTGGTGGTTGATAGTGTCATGCTCACTTAAATGTCTCGCTGATGGTGGCGGGTGTGTCGGGTCATTTAGCTCCCTTCAAAATGGTCGAGCTGAATGGGGCTGATCCATACGTCATGTTCGTGAACGGGCGCTGTCAGTTGGGACTGGTCATTTTTAGCTACCACGGTTCATTTTTAAACTTATTTAGATTTAAAATTAAATTTTGCTTTTTATTTACTCTGGACGCTCTTACTGTGCACGTCTTTCTACATCGTTCTCACATATTTGTATAATCTCAACATGAATGATGTAAATACGATTTTGTTAAAATATTATAATTTAAAAGAGTGTCCATGGAGTTTCTTGCCCATTTTTCTCCATAGAGATCAACGCTTTGGAATGGGCAACTACAGTACTTTCACAAGTTATTATGCCTTGTGACCGGGACTGTAGATTCATTTTGTTTCTTGACATTCAAAAGTGCCTGTAATGGTCTAATTGAAATAAATGATTTGAATTTTGAATTTTTTTTTTGAATTTTGAACGTAAGAAGATCATAAAATTGTCACAACGAACGATGGTTCAGTGGCCGGACTATTAGCTTTGGTAATTGGTTACGCGTTCAATTCCTGTCCCCTGAACCAAATCCTCCTCGTCTTTTTTTGGTGAACAAGTTTTTTATTTCAGCCTTTTTAGTTGTATCTCACAATTTTTTTTAACGAGTATTCATTTTTTATCTCTTAGTATGCATACTTATTCTTCTAAAGCATATGCATATTATGCATATGCTTTAGAAGAATAAGTATGCATTATAGATTAAAACTCCTAAATTATCCAAACAACATAGATAAAATTCATATGGGGCAACTTCGGTAGTAAACCCTTACGATTTTAAAAAATATTTTGAAAATCGGCCTACAAACGACGAAGAAATCGAGTAACAAACATACAAGAAAAAAAAAACAGTCAATTTGAGAACCTTCCTTTTTTTAAGTCAGTTTTAAGATCGTTTAGAGTACAAGTACCTTTATAATATATGTGTTATTTTTTAATGCATGATGTTGCGAGATTGCCGCTTCAAAACGTATCCTTGGTTTATTTTCCTATCAAATAACTATCTCAATAAGTTTGTTTTAAAAGATTGCAAAATTGAGTTAGAACCTCACAAAAATAATTTGTGAGTCAGATACATAAATCTGATGTCCAGTAAAGCGTTTTCTATTCTGTTATAATTTAATATAATTAGATTTGGCACGCGCGCTGCAATTCTGTGTTTTAGTGAACGCGTGCGTTGTCAAGTTAAGCTATAAAAATGCTGTAAGGGATGTAATAAACTTTAACAAATAAGGGTGAAGTTGGAGTATTGACAAATGTTTAAACTCACTTATTTTTATCACTTGCTTCGGTGAAGGAAAACAACGTGAGGAAACTAGAATGCCCTTTTTTTGCAGATGAGAAATCATCATATGACTTTTCACACTCTGGGCGGAGAGGGGGGGAGTGTCGAACTTGTACTGACTAAAACTCACCCATGTTCCTTCTATTGCCCTTTATGTTCCGGGGCCGCGGTATCTCCTTTCGAACAACCCGCAACCCCGGCAGGCGGAGGCCCTGGCAGGCCCCTCTGCTTTGCTGACATTTCTTTTAGGCGCGCGTGGAACACTACGCGTCGTCGACACGGCCTGTCATCACTAGACGGACGGACGGTGAACTACCCATTGCTCACCATCCATAGGCCCGCATCTACGATGGCCGGGAGGCGTCTCGCGAAACTAGCATGCTAAAGATATATTTCTCGAAGGTACGTTAAGCGTGTGTGTGCAATGGGCGTTATTATAAAGATGAAACCAGGTTAGGCACTAACCACACTCATTTCCGTCTTCCTTTCTTTATGGTGTCTTAACTGTTATTAAGTTAGTAGTTAAGTTAACTGTTATTAAGTGAGTTGCGTCGCATAACATGCATCATCATATATACGACGCAACTCAACACAGTTGAAAAATATGTAACCAAAAGTAAGCTCTGTGCTGTCACTTCTGGAAGCATCTGGAAGTTCAGCCTAAGAGGTTGTCGTCTGCTTAACAGGGAAATTCCTGTGGTTGCCTTAAGACTTAAAGCCTCTAACTAAAAATCTTAAGGCCTCCAGCCAAAAATCTTAAAAATAGAGCGTCTACACGCTAATTGCACCCCCGAGGCTCGTACCCCGCCTCGGGTTAGGGAGTCGCTGGGGGGGGACAGCAAAGGGACGTGCTGGATCTGAATGATACAAGCTTGATGCAAGTGGACTTCGGAATTTATACCTCGGGAAGTTAGTACTGGGGCAAACAAAAAGCATTCAAGCTCAAAATCGTTCGCATTTATAATATTAATATTAGTGGGATTGCAAACAACTGCCAAATATAGGATTTTCTGTAGCAGCCATAGCAGACGAAATATAGATATATATTGTCTTGCTCGATTCATTTCCGAAAGGCGCCGAAGGCTAACTCTCTGTGTTATTTGTGTTTGCGTATGCGCAAGTACGCAGGCAGTCTTAATAAACATGTCTAAGGAAGCTACACATGTAAATGCGCCGTCTGTCCATCCGTCTGTCCGGGGTGTAAGACTGCCGGCAATGCGGACGTGGTGTCGTGCCAAGCGTTCTATTGCGACTAAATGATAATACTCCACTTACGGCCCTAGTGTTTTGGGACTTTGTTTTGTTCATTGCAGCTGTAAGTTTTATTTTGAGCGCCCTTGATACAGATTTGGGACAGAGTTTTGGGGCTCATTGATAAATAACACTTCATAGCTTTATCTCAATCCTCGTCCTATTTGCTAACTAGTTTTACCTGATTTACTAGTTTTACTACTTACATATTTTTATCATAGGCACGAACAAAAGCGAAGTGAGATTTCGTCATTATTTTTGTTTTGAGAAAATATCTTGATAGGTACTCTCAATTGTCAAAATCTAGAGAGTTGCAGTTTATATTACCTAAATTGCTTGATATATCTATTAAGAGTTGGTCTTCGTGGTTTGATGATAATGCCCGTTCAATCTTCCGCAAGAGCTGATCAGTCACGTATTCAATAACCTAGAATATTGAGTTAGTGTTCTTTAAGATTGTATTTTCAGTAATTCGTTTTTTATTCAAAATAAAGAAAAATGCTATCCTGAAATAGGTACATGTTATGTTCCTTGTTTTTTTTTTCTACCGTTCCGTCACCATAACTTCCTCAAAAATGTCGTCGCACCCCTCTCATCTTTTGTCACACATGTTCCCAATGGCTAATGTACCAAAATAATCAATATTAGGTGAGTGTAGTTGTTTATAATAAACGGCGAGCGATCGCAGCGTCGCGCTGGCGCCGCCGCCGGCGCCGGCTGCGTAGTGCCGCGGCGGCGCTTTGTGGGCCGGCCAGGAAACCGGCGGCGGCGGGGACCGGACAACTACGTATGGGAATCGTTGACACTGATAGAAGCTATAATTTCACGTCGTCAGACTTGCATCAGCTGATGTGAAGGAAACAAATGAAGACTATGTTTTGAATATGCTACTAGTCACTGCCGGGGTTGCGGATTGTTTGCGACCCTGGAACAGAAAGGGCAAAGGAATGAACATGGGTGGGTTTTAGTCAGTAAAAGAGCGGTGACCCCAACTCCGCCCAGAGTGCGGGAAGTTATTTGACAAGCACTTTTTTTAGGGTTTCGTGCCTCAAAAGGAAAAATATTTTGGAACGCGTAAGGGAGCGAGTGACTCCTTCCTTCAACCCAACAAACAGCCCCAGCATGAACGACCCCTAAAGGCCGTTCTCCAGTTAAATATCATGCACTGATGATGACTAAACTACCGGATGTATCACGATTTCTGGGTACGAATCATGGAGTACAATGAGTGAATGCTTCGTGGAATTCAATTAAGGACTTCGTGTGTGGTGACTGGTGACGATTGGCGGGAAACGCTTTGTGTATTAACACTATATTTCCTGTGTTTCTCTGAGAAACATATTTCTAATGATGTAGTTAGAGTCTATTGTTCTTTGAAAGTTGTACAACCAACTTTACCAATGTAAGAGACAGGTGTTATGGAAAAAACGGCTAAGAGCGAGTGAGACTCCCGCACCGACGGTTCCGTACAAACTTGTGTCTTTTACCATATCTTTTGACTGCATAGACTTAGAGGGTTGATTTTCGTTGACTACAGACTTGAATATGTGGTTTTTAATATCAACTCGATACTTCCACGCGTTCTCAGACAGACAGACATACAGATGGACAACAAAATGATCCAATAAGGGTTCTGTTTTTTCCTTTTGAGGTATGGAACCCTAAATAAAAGAGTATTAGTAGTAGTAGTTAGTACATTCTTACATAAACAGATGGCAGCAAAAACATTTCACCAACCCGCTATCTTCATGGCCTCCGCATCGCTGTCCAACAGTTTTTGAATGTTTGCATTGCATTGTGACACTATTATATAAATTAGGAGGAAGGGGGGGATTTATTGATCTATTGACGTGCCGCCAGGGGGATGGAAGTCATCCCCTGAGGACATCCGCCAAACACACTCGACTAGAACGAATGTCATTGCTAAAAATAGAAATCACTTCATTTGCTCAGCTTATTGTTCCAACGGCGATTTCTTCTTGATCTGGCCGATCGTTTAAATTATGATAGATGTTAATGTATTCTAAATAGTATCAGTTAAATTGTATTATAAGACTGCGAAGTTATTGTTTAATAGTCATCGAGAACCTTTGAACTGAATGTATTGGAATCGTGTTATAACTTTACTGTCTGACAAACTGCTTTGAACTTAGGCCGATGTTCAACCGAAACTGGGTTAAAATATCTTCGAGGAAAAAAGCAATAATACCTATCATTAAAGTTAGGTAAAACAATGTTGCACCTTTGAATATTTCTACTTAATTACTTTTAACATATAGGTGTCTATCATTGTTTCTTTCGTCACAATATGTATTTTTTCCCTGGAAAAATTAAATTCAGTCATACATAAACATCATTGGAATCGACCCTGGGACCTCTCCCTGCAGCCACTTGTGTTGGCTCATAGGCTTTGGTCTATGAAGTTGTTAAGATCAGAGTTCTGCCCTTTTTAAATCCATCGATCAAAATTAAGATCAGCAGTTTTTGAACGTCTAATTTTGCAAGAGCCTCACCTCAAAACAAATTCATTACCTACTTAATGAAAAAACTGTAACTCTATAGGGCTTTCCAGTATTTAACCTCATTAGAGGAGTAGATTAGGCATCGGCACTACACGTCTTCCTGCTAAGCATCTGTTTCAGATGCAATTTTTAACCGACTTCAAAAAAGGAGGAGGTTCTCAATTCGACTGTATGTTTTTTTTTTTTTTTTTTGTGTTTGTTACCTCATAACTCTGGTCTGGGTGAACAGATTTTGATGATTCTTTTTTTATATTCTTTTTTTTTATAAAATATCAAGATCCGGCCAGTAGTTTTTGAGTTATCTTTAATAATGCGTATTAGATTGACTTCGTCTACGTTGATGATATAATTTTAGAGGTTGTCGAAGACAAATGAACAAAAAACGCTATGCACTATGATTTGGAAGGTCATCGCAGTTTTTTGAGGTGATTGTATTTTAATTTGGTGATAGATCTTCAGTGATATACAACGGAACTCTTCAATAAATGACCGCAAATCTGCCGTGATTGCTGCAATCACATGTATAAGTATGGGTTTCGCCAGGGTAGGCAGGCGAGTGGGAGCAGGGTGCCCGTACCCCCTCCCCTCCCCTCACCCAGTCATTAAGAAACATAATCAATCATTAGATCAAGTATCAGCTGTATCCCCTAGGCGATGATGCATATGATTTCTGAATTGGTTTTAAACGGGTTCCCTCTATCTGGCAGAATCTTGATGCTCCGAAATTTATTTGGCATAACACACTTAGCATATTTTTCTTTAAACGAACATTTTAAAGGCATAAAAATTATTTGATATAATTATCGTTTGGCATAATGTTTAAAACTTCGAATTTACTATGGCATAGTTTTAAGATGGCAGAATTACATTTAGTATAATTACGATTGGCAGAGTTTAAATTTCGCATAATATCGTTTAGCATAATGTTCATTTAGAGCTATTATTATTTGGTATAATTTCACCTGGCATACCATCAGATGGCAGAAATGGCTAGGTTAGGTTAGGTCAAAACAGTGACCTGCTACGTGGTTACATTTTTGTAAAAAAATGGGTAGGTTAGGTTAGGCTAAAACTGTGACCCCCTACGCACGAGCCGAGCGAGCGGAGCGAGCGGTGCCGCGGCAGCGGCCGGCGAGTGGCAGTAACGACTTGCATTAATAGAAAATGAGATTGTTTTTAGTAGTTTACCCGGAACTGAACTATTTACATTAGGATAATAATTACTTATGGAATTAAATCACATTATTACAAATTCAATTAAATAATAGTTAAAATAAATGATATTATTTTAAAGAAATAAATAATTAAAATAAATGACAACAAATAATGATAAAGATGATTCTAACTATAAACTTTCTGCGATATGACAATTCTGCCGTTTAATGATATCGATATGAAATATATGTCAAAAGACGATTCTGACTGTGAACTTTCTGCGAAATGATGTTTCTGCTTTTTGAATATTATGGATATGAAATTTATGTCTAGAGATGATTCTGACTTACAAAATTATGAGTTTTGAATGTATGATAAATGAGTGTCTGCCAATCAATTTTCTGCGAAATGAAGTTTATGCTATGCGTTGTTATGCAAAATAAAATTATGACATAAAAAGTTCTGCTATAAAGGGTGGACCCGTTTTAAACTAAAGCATAATTTAGATAGTATTAAATACTATAGCGTGATGTGGAACTAAGGCACTTGTCTCACCGGCAACGATTAACGAGTAACGAGTAGAGCTAGAACTAGAAACGAGTTAGCGAGACGTGGGGAGCAAGTGCGTAGTTCCGATATTTGTGTAGCTCGGCTATAAGCGAGTGTGCGAGTGAGGCGGGCGATTACTCGCATCACTCGCTCGCGGCAGTCAAGCGTACAGTCAGTCTTGCGGCCTCATACGCGACCAAATGACATGACCACTGGTTGCTCTCTCGGCGTGATTTCTAATCGCTTGGCGAGTATCGCCGAGTGAGTGTTATCTTTCATAGCTCTTGTCGCTCAGCTACAAACTAGTGAAGCGAGTGCTCGCCGGCAGTGTGAACAGTCAGCGATCAACTGTTTGTATATGCATCTCTTTTATTCACACGGAAAGTATTCTATTGTACGTTTCTTGAGCGAGAAAATAGCCGATAGTTAGTCGTTTTCTCGTCGTTGGTGAGACAACTGCCTAAAGCTTGTATTTAAGACGGGACCTACGCACTAAAAAGCTAAAAATAACCGTGTTTGCGAATTATATCATAATACTATAACTAAAAATGCTGAAATAAAAAACTTTTTTGCAAAAAATAAAACCGACTTCCAAAAAAAAAAGTGGAAAATAACTTTATTTCCGGAAGTCGGTGGCAAAAAAGTCAACGAAACCAACAAAAGCCACTTTCCACTTTTTTTTTTGGAAGTCGGTTTTATTTTTTGCAAAAAAGTTTTTTAGTCAACCTTGTGCGATCAAAATCAACAAATGAAAAATAAATGTCCTAATTGCACAATGTATTAAAAACTAGCTTTGGCCAGCGGATTCGCTCGCGTTAAATTCGGGGTAACGCAGTTCCCCTTTCCTGATACCTGCTACCTGTAGTGTTTTGCCCTTGCGCCTTATTTATTGTAATAGCAAAGCTAAGTTTTCCCTTTTCTTCCCTCTTTTTCTCACATTTAAAAAAAAATTGCCTGTGTCCGTCTCCAGGGCCCCAACTAACTGTGTACCAAAATTCATCAAAATCGCTTTAGCCATTTTGGCGTGAAGACGTAACAAACAAACTCACTTTCGCTTTTATAATATTAGTAAGGATTTTAATTTCCCAATGACTGTTAGCCTATATGTAGTGGCAGACAAGTTTGAGCTCATTGACGGAGAATTTCGATTTACCCCGTTTCCGCATTGTTCTTTGAGCAGTCACTCAGGCAGATCAGATAGATTTTCTTTTATTTATGACCTGCCGACGACATTTATCTGTTTATTAAAGTGCCTTCTGTCTCCTGCCAATAATGGTGAAATACTTAGTCATAGAACGTATAGGTAAAAGCTTTAAGTGGACCTTAATATTTGTAAATCCTTACTAATATTATAAAAGCGAATGTGAGTTTGTTTGTTACCTCTTCACACCTTAATGGCTAAACCGATTTTTATGAATTTTGGTACAGAGATAGTTGGGACCCAGGAGACGGACATAGGCTCACTCACCTCATACCCCACTTTTTTTTAAAGTGGGATATGAGGGTGAAAGAGGGAATAAAAGGGAAAACTTAGCTTTGCTATTACAAATCAATAAGGCGCAAGGGTGAAAACTGCAGGTAGTAGGTACCTGCAAATCAAGAAAGGGGAACTGTTTACCCCGAATTAACCGCGAGCGAAGTCGCGGGCAAAAGCTAGTTAACTATAATTTTTGTTGAGGATTTTTCCAATCCTAGTAAAAAAAATCAAATGGTGCATCCATTTGATTTTCTTAAACTGTGGTGTGCAGTATATTAAGTGCAGATTATGGGTGTAATTAACGGATAGATTGTGCGTGATTATCTGATTGTCTAGGAGTACTCCCTTCACACCACAACCTGTCGATATCTCGTCCGCCATTATTTTCTGACTAATTTCGTTTCGGGAACCAAGTTAGTTGATGTGTTTTCTCTAGGATTTCGTCTTGTTAGATGGATTGCTTGGATTGAGGCTTGCAGAAGTTGTAGTGGTTTGGGAATAAGTGGCGGGGTTGTCCCAAAAAACACCTGTTCATCAGATCGTTGAGCTTCTTTAGTTCAAAAAACTACAACTGAATCATTGAACAATTTGCTAACTTCGATAATACCGTGACAAAGTCATATATAATGATAGATCAACGTCAGCGATTTTTTGTTTTGGAACACAACAATTTTTTCTGTCACTCACGCCACCATTACGATTGACTGTGGTGAGAGGGCCGCGAGGGGAACGTAGGACACTCGAAAAAAATCAGATGGTGCTAGTGGTTTTCTTGCAACTACAAAGGATCATCTTACCTCCACTGATCATCTTGTACACCTTTCCCCTACCTATATTTATTGCATTTAGGGCTTCAAAACTGCCATGTGACGTATCGTATCGTAAAAATCTCCGAGCTCGCACGACTAATTATAAGTAAGTAGATTCCTTTTTTTTCATCATCAAATGACTTCTCCTACTCTGGGCGGAGCGGAAGTTAATGTCAGACTTGCACTGACTAAAACACAGCCAAGTTCCTTTTACTTTGAATGGGCGTGGGGAACACGAACGCGCTGTCGACTAGGTCGGCACTAGACGGACAGACGGTGAGCTACCTATTGCTCACCGCCACAGACCCGTGTCCACGGTAGCTGGCAGTCATCACGTGGCTCCCGACACCCGGAGGATGTCCCTCGGCGGCAAAAGGAAATAAATAATAACTCTCTTTTCCGTTCATTCATTCCCATCGTTTCCATCACTCAGAACCACTGATGCGTGGAAAGCGTCCTTCTTCTCAAAGTTGGCGTTTTCCTTGTAGATAAGTTATCAATTTTATAACTTTTATACTAGTCGTAGAATAACAATTACCTTTAATTAATTTATTAAAAATAATATATTGGTACGGTATTACTTGTAAATTATATTAAGTAACAGCTTTTTGGACAAGCAATCTGGATTTCCAAGCCGTAAGTAATTTCATTAGTCTGACATACGAAGTTAATGGCATTCTCATGAAATAGTCAGTAATTGCCTACATCTATTCTCCCCCGCTCTGCCCTGAAAATAAGTTACAAAAAGCATGTAGGACATTGACCAAAACAGCTTTTGCCACCAAAGCAAACTAATCTAAATAACATATACGTAAGTACTTTATTTAGACCAAATCAAATGCTATCTTCCACTTATTAGATATCAATGACAGCACATTACCGATCCAAATTATTTTTATTGTCAAGAATCATGTGAATGTGTCAAAATGGCGGTGGCGCCTGAATTTGGCGCCAAAAAGTAGCGTCGGTGCGGCGCGTCGTCGCGGGCACAAGACGTAAACAATTCTGCCGCTGCTGCTAATAATTCTGTTATGTTTTACTATTGATTAATTATTTGGATGTAATCTTAACAAGTACTGTTTGTTAAATGAAGATGTTGTGAAGCAATAAATCGTAGTGAAAATAAGATGGCTAACTATTCTAAAACATAGTTTACTTCCCTGAAACTTTGAAGATTGCCTACTACGATTGTCAATAGACAATAATTATTTAATTGGATGCTGAAAATCGCCATTTACAAGTTCCATGAAAAAGTTTTCAGTAGGTACCTACTTATCTACTTTTATGATTCAACAAAGAACGATTTCAAAAATAATTTATTAGGCACTGTTTCGCTACTAGTAATTTTTCTCTAAAGTTTCAAACAATTACAAGAATATAGGAAACTTTCTATTACAACATCTAGGTACCTACTTTATTTACTTCTGCTGAAAACATTTCACATAGGTACTTACTTATTAATAACCGATATTGGTGTACATACCCATAATGATTGATCGCATCGCATCGCAGCTAGGCGTTACGGCGATCTCATTAGCAAGTCGGATCGCGATCCCAATTCGGGACAGAGGTGTAGAACTGAAACTTACGCGTATCAATATTTAAAATAAAGTTTTAATTTTGATACCTTTTTGCTGTTCTGTTGAAAGTTTCACAATGAATAATGAAGAAGACTGTCTCCTTATGGCGTTTCTGGAACACATTCCTTTTTCAATGATTCATTATTTGATTCTGCAATAACATTTCATTGAACTATTTATAATAGGGGACTTACTCTCAATAGTACAGACAGATTTATTAAAACATTACGCGCCAAAAGACTTATAAGTAGTTATAATATGACACATAACATTATTATCATCCTGACCTTTATTCCAATTGAAAACAACATAAAATTATTATAATGCAGAGGTGTGCAGAATCATCATTAGGGATGTTCCTATTCCCATTTAGCCAGTAGAATCAATCGCTCCAGAGAAAGTCCTGTATAATTTGCATTGCACATACTAGTGGCAGTTTCTTTCAAAACTAATCAGGCAGGTTGTAGTCTCCTGAAACGTTTTCAGTTACGTGGGTACACTGGTGGAGTTACCGATTGATTCTCAAACCGTGACTGGATCAAACTGAACCGTAAATCAAACTAACTGAATATCGATGAAACGTTTTGAATATCATCAGAACAGCACCACCATTTATCATAAGCCATGTTTATTAATGTGCGAATATATTTTTGGATGATCTGGGGTAAGGAATCATAAAATCACGGTTATCCTCGCAAGGTTAGCCAGAGGTGTAAGTAGTAACACCCACATTTCACCACTAAAGGTGGACAAAACCTTCGAACTCCTACTGAGAATTTCCTGATTGAAATAACCCAATAACAACTTGCCCGACCCGATAATCATCCGATCCCCAAGACTTCATGCTCAAACTTACGAAGCACCTTTTGAAAATCCCTCAAGCTAAATATCTCCACAATTACTTGTCAATACTCCACAGCTCAATTCATTTGTTTTACTAGTTATATACCTGTCTGACAATAACGCTACAAGTACAAGGGACACATACAGAATAGTTAGTAGATATCATAAAAACAGTGTAGTTTGGCCGTCGCTCCCGACAAGTAGACGCCCAACCTCGGACTGGAGTCGCCGCCGGCTGCTTTGGTGAATCATTCATACTTCCTTTTGAGATGAGTTTTTTAAAGCAGCGTGTAGGTAATTAGGCTTCGCTTGATTTGGATATTATTATGATTTAGATGTGACAACCTACTCGGGTTTTACTCTGCTTGTAATAATATGATTGGTGAAGAAAGACACGTGGCTCCATCTAATAACATAAGAACGTTTTTGTTGTTTCCCTCGGGATTAGTATTTTTTTAAATGAAATATGTCCTTTTCTGTATACCTGACAATGTATAAGCAAGACTATGAGAGTGAGAGAACGAGTGCACCTGTGCTTGCGCACACACACCTGCACTATAATATCTCCCGCGCAGATGGCTGATCTGCGCAGAGATTTTCCGCCGTGACAGAAAACGGTCAGGAACACTATATTTGTTAGGACTAATTGTTAGCTGCGACTTCGTACGCGTTAGCCATTCTATCGTACCTAATGCATGTCATGACAGTTATCAGATCTCAAACTTTCGAGGAATACCGACACATTAGCTGGCGCCCGAGGCCTCACCCGCGTGATATCGAAAAAAAAAGTATTCTTTGTGTTACTCCAGACCATAATCTACCACTGTGCAAAATTTCATCAAGATCCTTTCAGTTGTTTTGACGTGAAAAAGTAACAAACATCCATACATCCTCACAAACTTCTACATTTTTTAATATTAGTAGGTAGGATTGCAATTTTGTTCGACCCCTTATGCCTTGCCCTTAGCATATGTCCTTACCCAGGTTAAAATTTATCTCCTTGCCAAATTCATCTCCGATCTGCTACCCTACCATGACGTCTTAAAGCAGAACTTATTCCACTGAGGGAAAGAGACAGAGCTATTCAGGGTGTCTAGCACCATCTCTTTCCCTCAGTGGAATAAGTTCTGCTTTAAGACGTCATGGTAGGCCTACTGATCAGCCACATTATCCTGAAAAGGTAACTTACACAATAACAGAGTTACTTCTACATGTATTAAGTATGGATGTTTGTGCTTCTGTCATATCTGTTTCCTACAGGGGTGGTAGTTTTGTGAGTTAGCGAGCTCTTGTAATGTTGTTGACACGCTGATCGTGAATCATCATCAGCCTATAGCAGTTCCCTGCTGAAGACTCGATTTCCAGCAACTCCCATTCTGTTGGTACCAGCCACTCGCGCGTCGACCGTCGATCCACCGAACCTGAGGGCGTCACAACTTACGCTTATCCATTCGCAGTCTCCACACAAGAAAACGTCTTACGTCGTCCCAAAGGTCATGAGCTCTACGGCTAATATACCAGCCCATTGCCACGTCAGCTTACTAATTTTGTGAGCCATGTCGACAACTCTACTTTTCTGTAGGATCACCTCCTTTCAGATGCGATCTCTCAGAGAACTAATCAATCAAAAACATTTATTTCAATTAGACTATTATTACAGGAACTTTTGAATGTCATGAAAACAAAAAAATGATGCTGCTACAGTCCCCGAAAGTACTGTAGTTGCCCATTCCAAAGCGTAAATCTCTATGGAGAAGAACGGGCAAGAAACTCCATGGACACTCTTTTAAATCATAATATTACAAAACCATGGACACATAATTCATGTTGTGATTATAAATACATGTGAGAACGATGTAGAAAAAAACGAGTACATTGAGAGCGTCCAGAGTAAAAAACCAGTTTAAAAAACCGTTTGAACCTAGAATCTAGGAATGATATTGTTTTTCAAGTATAGAAAGATATCGCTATAAAGTAGTTGGCTTTTATTTTTTAGTTCATGCTGAAGATTTCAGGACATACCTACATAATTGTTAGGGTTCCGTACCACAAAAAGAAAAAACGAAACCCTTATAGGACCAAATTGTTGTCCAAATCCATTGGGCCTTGGACCTGTGAAAAAATCAACCCTCTAAATCTACGCAGTCAAAACATAAGTATAGCCGTTTATGTCGCAATTTGTTAATAATAGAATAGCTGATAGTGCTAGAACTCGGATTAAAAAAAAAAGTATTTTAGGTTCGGTCTTTAAAAACTAGAAACTGAATTGCTTATAAACTGTAGGTGTTTTTTTTTGCCCCACACTAGGATTTCTCCTGTATTGTAGGTGTGTTTACAAACATGTCAAATCACATACACAAACAGCCATACCCGAAACAACTATCTGCAGGTCATACAAATATTTGTTCCGTGCGGGAATGGAACCCGCGACACGCAGCGCAGCAGTCGATCGCTCAGCCACTGCGCCAATCGTGTTCGATCAAGCAAAAGTAATTTATTAATTAATTAATGGTAATTTTTTGTAAAAGCCAAACCCGATTGTAAAACAATAGCGATACTTTTTCAGCATAAAACGATCTAAATATGTATATAATTAGCTCCTATTTACCATAATAAGCACTTTTCTGGCCATCGGCACCGACATCCCGTCGCCAATGCTAATAAGGGTATAAAATAATAACAAATACTGCATATTCGTTCCTCTTTCCTTGTCATTTTGGATCGTAAATTCTATGGCTGACCGTGGAACTTAGACTTACAAACAGCTGAAGGTTATAAAGTGTGAAGGTGAGAAGGGATACGGGTTCGATTCTCGCGTAAAGTCTTTATATGGGTAGCAGGGAGAATGGTTGTTTAGTTTGTAAGTGGCGTTAATAATACTTGGTAGTTGGGACTAAAGACTCAGAAAGACGTGGTGTAACGACCTGGAGTCATACCGCGACGGTTGGTTGAAGGTGGCACGGTACACGAATTTATTTAAAGACTTGAGGGAGGCCTTTGCCCAGCCGTGGGACAGTATAGTTGGGATTAATGGCTTACCATGTAAAGCTATGTCTGTGGCCTTCACTTCCAGTGTTAATTAAACTACCAACGTAGATATAGTAATCGCTCGTAACGAATAGCAAAAATATCTATCCACCAAATTCATATTGTTTTTCCCAATTACATCTATTATAACAATGGATGGAACTGCATCAATATACTGAGGCGTCGACACGGCGCGGCTTCCAGCCAAAGGTGACCGGTCTGTTTGTGATCTTTTTGCGTCACGCTGCGTCTGACGGTGGTGGGCAGTGCTCCAGGCAACTTTATTAAACTTCTCTGTGTCCTTTATACGAATCTATGGGGTGAAACAGTTTGTTGGGTGTAAACATCCATGACAATGAACAACTTAGGTATGTCGAAGAAGTATTAACAAGAGTAATTTTCTATACCCATAAATAACGAAACATTTTATAGTATCATTTTTACCTTGACAGTTTTATGTTACAGCCACTAGGAGGCAGACCATATAATCCTTTCTGATGTCTATAAGGCGTGTGCCTGCGAAGCCGCGGGCAAAAGCTAGTGTTGTATAAGTGTTTATACAACACTAGCTTTTGCCCGCGGCTTCGCTCGCGTTTAATTCGGGGTAACACAGTTCCCCTTTCCTGATTTGCAGGTTCCTGCCACTAGTAGTTTTTGCCCTAGCGCCTTATTTATTATAATAGCAAAGCTAAGTTTTCCCTTTTTCTCCCTCAATGCTCACTTTTAAAAAAATAGTTAGCCTATATCCGTTTCCAGGGTCCCAGCTATACTAAAATTCATCAAAATCGGTTTAGCCATGTAGGCGTGAAGACGTAACAAACAAACAGACAAACTCACTTTCGCATTTACAATATTAGTAAGGATGTCTATCCATTCGTCATTGGTTATTATAGAGATCGGTTATAAGTTGACTATTTCAGACAATTTCAAACCCTCAAACCAACGCAGCCGCCGCGGGAGAGGCTCCGGGCGTCGCGTCGTCGGGTACGGCGAGATGACTCCCGGCCACCGTAGACGTAGGTCTGTGGACGTTGAGCAATATGTAGCTGCTGCTGTTCGTCCGTCTAATGACGAGAAGCCGTGTCGATGGCGCGTTCGTGTACTACCTACCTCAAAGAGATGTCAGCGAAGCCCAGGGGCTTGCCAGGGCCACCGCCTGCCGAGTTTTACGGGTTGTTCGAAAGATATATTGGGGCCGTGACTGGACAGTCCTAGTCCTGAGAGTGACACGAGCTACCTTTATCTGGATCGATTTATTTTCGTTGGATCCCAGTTTTTGATCCCATTTTTTAGGTATTAACGATGGGTCCCATTTGATATTACCATTGAATCCCATTTTATGACAACATGTGTACATTTCAGAAGAAAAGTGATTTACTTTTATTAAATATTTCAAAAACACCGTGTGTGTATTTTGGATTTTTTAGGATTGTTGCCACTGGGGAATAAATGAGACAAATGATGTACTCCAAATAGTACTAGACTGGCATGAGTTAAAAATGATCAGGTTTATTTGTGATGTTTATAAATAAATAAATATGAACGCCTTCAAAACAAGCGCCTCTAAGCTCAAAAAAAAAAACTGCCGTCATAATTTTTCCATATTTTTTTTTATATAATCTGGCCGTTTCTGGCACACAGGTCACAGTTTTAACCTAACCTTTTTTTTGTAAATAAGTGATTATCCTAATCTAAATAGTTCAGTTCCGGGTAAACAACTAAAAACAATCTCTTTTTTCTATAAATGCAAGTCGTTTGTGGCACTCGCCGGCCGCTGCCGCGGCACCGCTCGCTCCGCTCGCTCGGCTCGTGCGTAGGAGGTCACAGTTTTAACCTAACCCAACCTAGTTCCCGGTTCCTATAATTTGTTTGAGTAATGAAATTTTGTCCAAATCTTTTCGGAAAAACGGCAGGCACCCGTTATTCTAACATAACCTATCCACATACCCAAATTTCATCCAAATCAGTCTAGAAGTTTGAGCGTGTTGGAATAACAAACATACATACAAAATTTCGCCTTAAAATATTATTGTGATTTTGTTGTTGGATGTACCCGCATTCAGATGTTTTTAAACATCTGGGATCCAACGGAAATAGTTTTTGGGATTCAGTGGCAATAAAACGTATTTTTTTAGTATTTTTCAAATTTGGGATTCAACGGAAATATATAATAATGTTTTGTGGGATCCAACGCCAAAAATATTAAAGTGGGATCAAAAACTGGGATCCAACGAAAATAAGCGTCTGGATCTAGGTCGCATCATCGCTTCTCATCAGGCGATTTGCGGCCAAACGCAAGCCTATTTAGTTTATAAAAAAAACCTGTTGAAAGACGCGGACCAAATATGAAACGCTTTAGAAGAAAACGATTATTAGATGTATAATAATTGCATTATAAAATTATCTAGTTATTAAACGGTCAAAAAATATAATACTAATTGTAGACACTTTTGATTGAATAGACTTACTTACAGACTTTTGTTCCAGCATTTTTTTTAACGTTGTTCAACACTAGGAATATATCCTGTATCGTGGGTGCGTATACAAACATTTAAACTCACATCCACAAACAGCCAGACCCGGAACAACTATCTGTAGGCCATACAAATATTTGTCCCGTGAAGGGAACGAATTTGAATTAATTCTTCGCTGCGCTTTCAGCGAAGCGATGCGGCGCCCATCGCTTCATCCTGAACGTGCTCAGCCATAAACTAGATAGCCCTCTTCTGGGGCACTGGGTTCAAATGCAAGTGCGTGTGCCCTTGGCTCCAGAGGGCGGCAAATACTTAAATTAATTTTGTAATGTGTAAATGTACCTACCCAACGTAGCTTTTAAGTCATACTAGGTACTAACAATAATATGGGCTGAATATGTCTGAAATAAAAAGATTTTATTTATTTTTATTTAAAAGAGGGCTTAGACCGTTTTACATCTACCTTAGAAATACTAGTTAAACCTCCTTACCCATCTTGAAAGACCAATGAAGAGCCTTCCAAAACAGTCTACCACCGGTGCCTGCAAGACTGTCGGCCGGCGACACACAGTCGCTTGTCTCGGTGTCGCTGTGTCGCGTCCCGTTGCCGCCACATTACGCATCTGTAGCACGTGGTGCGATGTAAACATCACGGTGTTTACATCATAGGAAGATACAAGATGGGGTTGGAGATAGGGAGGAATTAAAGATTTTGAAAAGTAAAACTAGTTAATTATACCGGTAGAAAAGAGGTTGAATAGAAGAATTATTCCTATACAGTTACTTGTTGGTGGACTGGGAGAGGAGTACTGCGATATCTGAACGGTAAACGAACAGGGGATGTAGGAAAGGAAATTTTTCAGAGGACATACATATCTACCTAGGTTAGTGACGACTATTTAAGTTATTGTGCAAAGAGATTTAAAACATGTGGACATAGAGAATATTTTCACTCAAAAATTTTGATTTTGCACATGTATTGAATTACGATTATCTTCGTTTTGTCCCGTATACCACTCGTAAACATTTAAATATCTTTGGTTTCGTATTGTTATAATGACTTTTAAGAGTATTGACCTAAGCTAAGCATTTTTGATTATACCATAACCATTCTCGCTGGCAGAATGTCACATTGTCGAAGTTCTAAGATGTTCATTAGTGAGGAAAGTGTAAGCATGAGTGATATTTTGATATTTTTTCTTGATGAGTCCGCTAGCTTGAGTATAAAAGTCATAAAAGGAGAGGAGACGACACGGTTAGGGCAGTGGCTAAGCGTAGCGCAGCAAGTGCTACGTGTCGAGGGTTCGATCCCCGCACGGATCAAATATTTGTATGACCTACAGATAGTTGTTTCGGGTCTGGCTGTTTGTGTATGTGAGTTTATATGTTTGTAAACGCACCCACGATACAGGAGAAATTCCTAGTGTGGGGCAACGTTTTATAAAAAAAAAGAAAAGAAAAGTTGTTCCGGGTCTGGCCGTTTGTGTG
This sequence comes from Ochropleura plecta, assembly GCA_905475445.1. Lineage (NCBI taxonomy): Eukaryota > Metazoa > Arthropoda > Insecta > Lepidoptera > Noctuidae > Ochropleura > Ochropleura plecta. The sequence goes on along the minus strand of FR997733.1, from coordinate 1,295,522 downwards.
AGTTTAATTAAATGTTTAAAAGCACAGGAGAAATTCCTAGTGAGGGTATTGCACTGCCCTGTCGGCTGTCAAAGATACTGCAAATTGTTTGCAAAACTAATGTACCGCTAACAAACACCATCGCCAAAGATTCCTTTAAGCGAAATTAGGTCATATTTATAGATTTCAATGGATTTAAACCACTTTGTCCAAAACGCTGTTCGATCAAAATCACTCGCTTTAAGCTCTTAAGTGGCCGGACACAAAGCTGTAACAAGCTTGAAAGTATTAATTTCTCATCTTCATAATCAGTCAACCTCGATGTTCTGACAGGTTGCTGTAGCGCTACAGTTTCAAAACAAGCGAAAAGAGCGGAGCGGAGCGGAGCGAGACAAGCGAGATTAGGTCATCGGAGCGAAGTGGTCAACAGCACTTACTTTTACAATTGGTGCAGATTTATCTAGATTCTTACTCGGTTTGCTAACTTTCCATCATTGTGTCTCTTCTAAAGTGCTTAATATTTGCCGTTGTAAACTATCTAGGTCAAGGCATCTTAAATTTTTCCAAGAAACTGTAGTTTTTCTGAAAATTTATGATACACTGCTTACTTACTAAATATACTTTTAATAATCTTTCAGGTCGATCAAAGTGTTTTTGGGGTTTTCTATTGAATTCATTATTATAATACATTTTGGTTGATGGCAATTTGCCTTCTATTACTTGGGACTTAAACTTAACCGTGAACCTGCGAGAAACCATGTTACCCCTTACCGACAATGCCCTGCGATGCGCTCCCTGTACATGCCCTTATCATCGGTTAGACTCTTATTGACCCAGTGAACCAAGTTAGTAAATTTGGACACTTGCTGTATGCCTTGAAAACGATGGTTCCAATTAATGCCTTAAAAACTAGCAGCTCACCCTTCTGAACATTGTACTTGAGCCCATGGGCCAATGCATACCGCTCACATATGGTCAATAGACCTAGACATGACCTCACGGAACTGATTGAGGAACCCAGCAGCACCATGTCATCGGCATAGCTATTATACCAGGTAAGTTTTATCCAGTCAAGTTTGTGTCTGTATACCTCTGTTAACGGGCTTGAAGTTGTTTCTGTACTATGAAACCTGTTCAGGCGGTTGCAGGTGGAGATTCATTGATGACTCTACCTAGAGAGTATAATATCGTATCCTGATTGTCCTATTGTTTGCATATTACTAACAGGAGCTGTTCGATAGGGTACTGAAAGTGCCAAACCCATATTCAAATGAGCCGATTCCATTTGCATTTCTATGGACACGCTAAGTAGAAAAAAAACTCGAGTTACAAGCAGCAGCATTGCATCCGCTCCCCATCTATATTTCTATTACTCCTGAACTACCCTATGCATCTAATTACCAGCCAATACTGCCTTCACCCCGAGACATAAAGCGTGAAGATAAACAGGCCGGCGGGCGCGGCGCGGCGGCGAGGCGGCGACGAGACGCGTCGGTGCGGCGCGACAACACGACGACGTCGACTCCGCGTCGCCTGGCCGATGGGATGACCTATGGGGCAGCATGAGATAAGAATTCGTGAGCAAAGTGCACTGAGATGCTGAGATTTTCTTATCATTAGCATATCTAATATGAGTTATGTTTTGAAATTTATGGGAGAGCATATTGGACTCCGTTCTCCGGGTCTGCCTATCCCATATGGCCGTTTAAGGTATCAGGTAGGCTCTCCACCAAGTGTAGGAGCTCAGTTCAGTTCTGTCTATTCCAGGTTAAAACCTTTTAAAATGGATCGGAACACAATGTTGTGCATTCAAAGTAACAAAGTTAAGTTGCAGACCTGACTTTTCATACAAACTTTGAATTTGATGTTTACTATTTCCTGATATCAGATATTTTATGACTATGATGATGGAGTTGGTGGTGTTTTCTATGAATATTAACACAACTTTGGAACAGCCACTGTGATTTTTGACTCTTTAAAAATCGCTTTAATTAACTACCGTTATCGAAAGTTCAGAATACATTGAAGTGAATCCCTACATTCATTAAACTAGCTTAACAATACGAATCTTTTCCTATCGGTTCAGACACAGGTCTCCTCCAAATCCGTCAACCTACATCTCAGCTTACCCCAAAATGTTACGCATCCCCCACGGATAGCAGTGGCAGGATGGGTCGCATGTGGCGGCGGCGGCGCGGCGGCGCGGGGACGCGTCGGCATGGCGCGCGGAGCCGACTGTGTGCCGCCGCTGCGCCGGTCACCTATGCCGAGGGTTGCCAGATAACATCTCTAGCCACCTACTGAGTTTAAGGAGGTCGGTTATTAAAAATAAACTTGTTGACTGGAGGGTCTGTTGTCAGGGGTTTCGAAGACGGTGCGTCGTAATTAATGTTTGAAAACAGACGTAGGATTGACCTCTCATATGAATTGCAATTGCTAATAGTGTGTGATAAAGGTTTATCTATGGTATTTCTCTCCTTCTTAGATTTTAAATGTCCTAAATTGGTTATTGATTAAGTGAAGACTGCAAATCAGCAAGCGTAAAGTTGCATGTGGTGGCACGCCCTCTGGCTTGGTAGAGCGACAATGATCAAAAGGTGACTGGTAGCAACTGGATGACAGTTGGCGAAAATCGTGCAAAATGGCGTTTATTTGAAGAAGCCTATGGGCCAGCAGTGAGCTGCTGTAGACTGCTGATGATGATGAAAAGCCAGCTAGGCCAGGAGTCCTTAAATTAATCAATACAATTTCACAACTTTACTCAATAATCATCGTTGTGGATTCACTTTTAATGAAATTGAAGTCAGTAAAAGCTTTAATGTTCTAGCGCCGAACAAACCAAGCGTGGCCTGACTGAAGTCAACTTGCTTTGAAATGGACGCAGGTAGACATGGCCGTGTCATGGGATAACAGTGAATCATATACCCATACCCATTCCAAGGAAACAGGTACCTCCCTAGTAGATGGATATTATAGAATTTTTAGTTGGTCCTAAGCTATTTCCATATAATTGATAGTAACAATGTTTTTAACCTGGAAGTATTAGTAAAAGTACAATAATAAATAATAACAACAAGAATTCAATCATTGAGGAGCTCGTGGCTAAATAATAGCAGCCGCTCGGGTCGATCTTTAGGTTAAGCCGCGCTTGCCTAGGTTGGTCTGTGGATGGGTGACCACCCGTTACATACCGAGTTTCCTCCGTGCCTCGGGAAGCACGTTAAGCCGTTGGTCACGGCTGTCATTTGTAGATCTTTGACAGTCGTAACAGGTAGTCAGTGTTCCAAAAGTCTGACAACCAGTCTTACCAAGGGGTATCGTATTACCCAGTATTAACTGGTTGTGGAGGTCAGATAGGCAGTCGCTCCATGTAAAATACTGATATTCAGCTGCATCCGGTTAGACTGGAAGCCGACCCCAACATAGTTGGGAAAAGGCTAGGCAGATGATGAACAAGAATTCAATCATTAAATTACTGAACTAAAATTCAATTAATTTAATAAATTATTAAAATTACTCAATCAGATAGGCGTTCGCTGTCCCTTCGGCCAAGATATGCCGGTTTTCTCACCATTTGGAGAGTAGGAGGTTAAGTTTACTGAGCTTAAGGAGCATAGGCTGCTTAGATTCTAAGCCAGTAGTGGCTTAGAATCACTTAGTGTTTTTTCTTTCTTTATTCATATTTTTTTGTAAATGTTGCCCACCAGCAGGAATTTCTTCTGTGTCCTGTATGCATTTACAAACATTTTAAACTCAACAAATAGCCAGACCTGGATCAACTACCTGTAGGCCATACAAACAATTGACCCATACGGAGGATCGAACCCGCGTCACGTATCGCAGCAGTCAATCTTTCAGCCACTGCGACAACCGTGCCAGTGGCTGTACAAAACAATTTTCGTATGAGTTTTTATACCTTTGTACGAAAAACAAAATACGAATTCATCGTCAGAGCTAGCAACACTAAGATCGCTGCCAATCTACAGTTCGTTACTATATTATTCGTTATCCAAGATGATGCTCCATTGCTCCATTGCTCCAGGGCGCATTCGACCGTGAAACTGACAAATTAGTCTGTTGTTGGCTTTTTATATTAATATCAGTCGTCTCTTAGTGCTGAGAAAATGTTATTCACTACATAACGTTCTACTTATACTGAGTAGGTACCGTTGTAGTTTTTTATATAGGTACTCACGTGAAGTGGTTTGAATTTCCGAAATGCACCCTATGTATTTTTTGTTTTTTTTTGCAAGTTCTTCATCTTTATATTTTATGTGGTGGGTTCCTAAAACTGGAAGCTTCCGTTAAGGCCAGCCCAAAATAAAGCGGCGACATGATTTGGACGCTTACCTTGAGGGTTGTTTCGAGACCTTGAAAAAAAGCACCTGGAACTTAAGTCCATCAGTGGGACAATAATGACCAGTTCCTTCTACCAGCCCAACACTGGGCTAGCATGATCTGGTTCTGGTAGATGTCCCAGTAGTGGGATTAATTAAAATCTGATTGTATCAATATAGAAAGGGGAGTCAACAGTTCCTGAAGTTGTACCGTGATGGCATGATGCCAGCCTATAAGCGGTTACTAGTTCAGCAGTGCTCCTCCCCTTTGTAACCTTTGGGGTGATATGAAAATAGGGCTTTAGTGTGATGATGCTCCGGCTAGAAGAGGATTTAGTTTATTTGGGTCAGTTTCCTACTAGTAAACATTATGAGGGTGTCGCTAAAGTTTAGCTTTTGGTACGAAAAAAAAAGATAGATCGATTGGAACCCTAATGCTTGATGAATTGAGTTCTGTGTGCATTTGGCTCAGGGGATCAGTATCACCTGAATGGCTATGAGAATGATGATGGAGAGAAACAAGTAATGTCAGGACTTGGCAACTTCTAAAACATTGTGACACGCTTTTTTTTGGACGGGAAATACCCAAATTTCTTCCCCCGCTCTGGACTTAGCGGGGGTAGTGTCTGACTTTTACTGACCATAACCCACCCATGTCTCTTCTTTTGCCCTTTATGTTCTGGGACAGCGGTATCTCTTTCGAACAACCCGCAACCCAGGATTGTGGTACACCACCTATAATTTGCCATGTACCTACTGTAAATTAATTGAAAAGTTCACAAAACCGTCCAGTTTTTTGAAGACCTGTATACTTGTACAGTAAATTTGCAGCTGGGTCTTATAGAAGGCAAGATTCTAACATTCTAGTGATTATAACATCTCGAAGACATAATGGTATACTACAACAATACATTTTAACTATGTACCATACATATTGGAATTGAAGTATGAGGATAAACGAACATATAGCCCATAATAATGAAAAACCTGAACACAATCCTGCAAAATACAAAAATACTGTGAGACATTTTTCAGGCAGGGGAAATTGATACTTACAAGCCATTCCCCTACTTCCCGATGCCTGCGTGCTTACTCACTCAAACCACGGGGTATACAATCCCATTCAGTTTCATTCACTGGTCCCGTTCGTGGATGCATAAATAGCGCGATTTTCCGCGTTTTCGCGCCATTCCCGCGCCGGCCGGCAGCCATGACAGGCGTAGCCATATTGCAAACCATACGAATTTGTTCACGACAATACAAATAAGTTTTAATGTAATTAATATTATATAGGTATTGTATTTTTAATGTTAAATAATTGTTATATTTGGATAAGTGGAAATTTTATGTGAATGTTGAGGATGATTTTAAGGATATTTGAGATTTTATGAGGTAAGTTGTTTATGAAAATTATTGCATGTTTTTTTTATGTATTGTCTGTACTGAATTGGGTATGCTTTATTTATTATTTGCAAAGGAATAAGTTAAGTACTTACCTTTTTATCTGATTGATTAAAAGTTATGAAAACAAATAAAAACTTACTGAAACATTTTTACGTTTTATTTTCCTGATTTGCGCTTATTTTATATGCATTCATTTAAAATGTATTTATCATATTTGTTACTTTTACTGCTCCTACTATTTTCCTACCTGTTTTTGAAAAAGTATTAAATTAATAAAATTGAAGGAACTAAAAGATTTAAAAAAATGGCAACGCATTAAATGTGTGCTATTATTTATTTTGAACTGATGTTTAGATTTGTCGTTGCGTTTATATTAATTTTATTACAGCTTGTATAATAAAAGATGGCGCCCACCGCTATTTAAAATGCAATGTTGACATAAATCTCTTAGCTTATGTTAATATTTCCTTTATGTTAGTTTTGGCGCCTTCCCATTGGCAAATTAAAATATCCTCAGGCGTAGGTAATTGTTGAAAATCTTGTTTTTGGTAATAGATGTAAACAAGTTTTATTTCAATTCCAATGTAATGCTCAAAAGTAAAGATGTTTACATTATTGGTCGGGTGGCGCCAAGAAAATTGTATAAACTTATTTATTTGATAGTTTCTGCGTGTTTAGAATGCACAACACAATGCAAACTTGTCAATGTAGATTTTACTGTTTGCCATTGTTTTTGAATGTCTATGCTTTGTGAACATGTCGATTATTTAGGTAGGCGAACACTTATTTATACAACAACAATTCCTATTTGAAAGCTAGGTAGTTTTAAGCATTTAGGTACAGTTTCTTCAAATAACTCAAGACTATAAAGGTATCTTTTTTCAAATTCCATCACTTTCTCCAGTCGTTTTTACAAGACTCAATCCATTCCTACCCCAATGCATCCTTCAGCCAGAAAGACATAAGTAAATCTATCATTTCAGATTGCCATTGTAAAAGCCCCAGAATCAGTAGTTTCTCCTTCCCAGCTTAAAATTCCACCATTTTCTATTAAACAAACATGTTTTAACATAAATCAAACATCAAGTTCAATATTTACCCCTTCAAAGCATAGTTTGCAATTATCTCTCATCTCTTAAGAATTCCGTCATCCACAGCTGTCTACGTTCTGACGTCAGCACTCCTGGTCAGAAGCAGAACAGCATAAGCGCCAGTGACCAGATCCGTGTTTTGTACTGATACGCAATAACACGTTGACATTTAATTTTTAATATGAGTATCCGTATTAAAAGTGTTTTTTAAACAACTCTATGATCGAGTTCTTGAGGTCTACTAAGAAATATTAGGGCCGTTACGGCTGTGTGGAGTAAGGCAGATGTGTTTGTACACGTTTCTTGTCGTAGTACTGTTTGTTATAGGGCACAAATCTTTTTAAATAGAGAAGTATGGTACAAGCTGTCCTCGCGAGTCTTTAAACTAGAGGGCCCATAAAAAGTGCCTTCTTTCAGCGGTAACTACTTATGATAAAATGAAAAAAATATGATATAAGGTACAGGAGACTTAACCCTGTTGAAGGTAGTAACAAGAAAAGATTTGAATGTGATCGTCGTTTGTTTAGATACCAGCTTTGACTTACCATAATTTGTTAAATGGTAGAAGTAATAGTAGTTAGTATAGCAGTATAGTCACTTATGTTCAAGAAAGTAATCTGGGAGAAGACGATGATAACAGAAAATTTAAATGATTGCAGGATTATTCGCACAAAATGTCATTTAAAATATTGCTAATTTGAATTCTTTTTTGCTTTGATAGAGCTCCATGGCAATTAAGTTGTATTCAAATAAAACTAAAGAAGAAAAACGAGAAGATAACAAATAATAGAGAAAAAAACAAACAAGTAGTAACTCCATTCAACCATGTCTGGCAATAAAAAAACATGACAAACTTTTTTGTGTATCATGCGATCATCACAATATTTACAAAGTGGTTCATTATAGTGTAGGTAAGTTTTCTTAGTGCGTTAAGATAGTTTTGTAAATATACCTACAACTTTCCACTAAGTAGTATGATAGTTATTTGCTCCGCTTACCTTGCTTATTCCATTCACTTTCATAAAAGCAATGTGTAGGAGACTGAAGATTATTCATTTTTCAGCATTGCTGCAACCGATTTGATTGTGGGAACTTATAGAGTTAATGAATTCATTGATAATATATTCTAAGGAAGATAGGTGAATATTTTAGGCAAGTAGTTAGGAATGCTAGAATATTGTTGACAGCAGAAGCAGATTTTAACACATTTCTTCTCAGGATGTCAAGCCATCTATATTGAATCAGCCCAAAATACGGCGACGAGTTTGGCGTTTGAGTAACGTTCATAAGTTTAAACTAGTAAATAATTATATGAAATCCTTGTTTCTACAGCTGGAGAATGATATCTAAATCCTATCTATGTGTACCGAATTCAGTAACGTTAATTTGAAAAGGCGAACGTAAATTGTGTAAAATATAAGTTTGACACACGTTAACGACTATAAGATTACTCAACAAACTTCCGACTACCCTCCGTCTATTGGGTAAATACTACCGTTCCCGGATTTAGGTAGACAGCGCCATCTAACAGAAACTGTAGACATTGCTAACAACACACTTCCAACTTTCGCAGCATTCTCCCAGTCTGTTTTCTTCAACTCTCTTGAACACATGAAAATATGAATAGTAAAGTATTTTACGCCAACATTGCTATCCATCAAGTTCTATCCTGAATTGTGCCAAATAGTACAAGAACTTTTTTTCATGAGAAAACAGTATAGTACCAGATTAAGATACCACCAAGATTAAGGTATTGTTTTTGTAAAAAATCAGATTTCTATAGAGTGAGAGAGGGATCCCATAAGTAAATTTGATCGAACATACTTACATTTAGCACCTTTTGCTTGAAAACGTACTGAAAATCTCATTTCTAATCGGAGTTTCTCAAAAACATATTCCTCTTCCATCAAGAACAACTAGAAAGAATACCCGTCACTTCTTTCGGCAAACAAGCTGATCTCAAATATCTCTGTTACACAGCTGTCTACTTATCTGCATAAAACCCATCTGTTAATGGTCTGAGTCTCGTCAGGCATAGGCAGGTGATTTGACATGTAAAAGACTGAACAAAGTATAGAAGTACCTACACCTCATTTACATACATACCTCGATCAGTGGCCAAGTTCACCGCCTGCAGGTGAGTTTGACATTCTAGGAAGTTAAATGCTAGGCGCCATGCTCTTTAGATCTGTCTCTGCCTATCTCGCAGTTGCCCCAGCGTGAAGGTGAGCGGCGCCGCGGCACGCTGCTAGTTATCTTGTACGTTTATTTTGTTGATGTGTCTTTTAGCTCTGCGCATTCCGAACCATGAGCGGTCATAGATTAGTTGACTGGTGTAGATGGGGACGTTTCTTGAATAGAATTTTCTATGTTCAGTTTTTGAGTCGATTCGAAATGGCTTCAGAATCTACCTGATATCTATCCATCTGTATAAAAATAGCTTCTTTGTAATTTTAAACTATCCGCGGTATAACAATTTACCTACAGAATATAATGAAGGGGTCTCAAGTGAGACCCTTGTGAAATCCCTGACTTAAAATACACGAAATATTGCAGCAATGCTCTGTAAGATATATTTTTTTCATTTTAATAAACTGTTCCATCTCAAAACTTGTGAGACTATAATACGCTAGTACAAATAACCAGATTATGAATATTAGTAGTAGTTGACCGTATCAAAAGCCTATCTAAAGGCAAGTGTCAACGAAACTCAAATTACATCGTCCAAAATACTTTTGTATGCATCAAAATTTCGGATGATCCTGCTCGTGCCCTATTCTCAGCCTCACAGATGCTCAATCCCATTCTCCACCTTCTTCACATTCTTTGTCGTATCTACACGGTCGGCTAGGCGCTCGTCTGTGTTCGGTGGCGCCGCACGCACACAGGCGCGCGCACCTGACGCCGCCGGTGGCGCCAGCCGTGCGCCCCCGCCCCCGCGTCCCGCACACCCGCCCTTGATAGACGTTGGCAACCGACTGCCCGGTTTATGGGAGATTTGGTCAGGTGGTGAGGAAACTGGGGAGATTTATAATGAGTGTTCTGTTGTTTTAATTTTTTTTGCTGTTGTTTTAGTAAAGGTTTGCAAGATGTTTAAGGTTGTTACTTCGTTAATATCTCTTTTCACGTGTTAATACTCTTCACTTATCTTTTTGCGGGGTCTTTATCTGTTTTTCTTCTATCTGAATGTTTATAGATTTTGATATTTTTTCATCGAGTCACGATTTCAAAAAGATTATTTATTTCAATTTATATGACTACTGCGATTAGATATGAAGCGGTATTCAACACGGTAGTACATAACTTCTTACAAAATTTTACAATAAATTAATCAAGTTAAAGAAAAGAAAGAGAAGAACGAAAAAGTTAAAGATCTAAGAGTCAAATGTAGATAGAGTAGTTGACGAAGTAAAGTTAAAGTAAAAAATTGGTTGTTTGTAAAGTAGGTTTACGATCGAGATGTTTACGTGATAACGTCTTATTGGTGATATAAGTTATCACCAGTAGTGACATCTAAAATGAAATTAAGTACTAATTTAAAGTTTTTTTTTCGAGCCAAGTAACAGATGGCGCTACCATCTTTATGAAATGTCGCTTGTGAGGTTTTGGTGTGACACAAGTTTCTGAACATGTCACCCGACTAAAACGATTTTAAAGACGTTATCACGTCAAAATCAGCATCCAAAACAAGACAATCAATTGTGATGATATAGAAAGAAAGTATCTTGAAATTAATGTTTGTCTGGCAGAGGACTATTATAGACTAAATTTAGTTACTGTTGAGGAACCAATATCCGAACTGTGCGATGATCCAAATGAGCATGAAAACGATTTCATTAATTCAAAATAAATAAGCGGGGTACTAGATTCAGGGTAAATTGTATTCAGGTGTTGCACACAGGGCCGCGTCACTGCACTAGCCGGCGGAACGTTGTGTCCGTCAGTCGAGTGCCCGCACGCGGCGAGCGATGTCGTGCCGCCTGCGTGAGTGTGTCGCGTGGCGCGAACGGCCGCGCGACTTGTGACCCCGACGTCGGCATGTGATGTTCCGGAGACGCGCGCTGCGGCGGCGGCTGGTAGCGGCCGGCGCGCCTTCCTTGCCGGACGACCAGCTGCGGCGGCTCGCCAGAGCGTTGGACGCGGGCGCCGCCGGCGGGGAGTGCGTGCCGGCCGGTCACACCGCCTCACAACTCCGGCTCGCAGTCACCCGCGCCTTCAGGTTCCCCGACCTAAGAGACTCCAGCGAACTCCGACGCCTGCCCCTCTGCGCTGATCAGCAGTGCTGCAACCCATACCACTGGAGTCGCCTCTGCAAGCCCGGTATGTGTGACGTGAGCAGGACGTTGACCCGCGCAACAAGTGCATCAAGTAAACATCGATGTCGTACGAATCTCGAGCTCAGTGTTCCTATGCCGTGTTTTGAACGTGTTTGTTCGTACAGTTAATGTGAATGGATGATCAAACGAATGAATGGTCCGCTGGAACCGCTGATTGTGATTTGAATCAAGAACGACGCTGGGGACGAGTTTGTTGGATGTTTTCGGCCATCGAAACGTTTCTAATTCGACCTAACCTCTTCTCACCTAACATAACCTAGATAGTCTTGCATTAATTCAAATTGAAGTGTCTTTACTTGTTTGTAAAGTGTTCTGGAAGATGTTACAATATTCATGGATGTGTATCCTAGTCCCTGAAGTTCTAATTTTATTATTATTCATGTGCTACATACTTACGTAGATTCGTTCACGCGGGTTGCACCTATTTATCAGTGCGATTTGTTATCACTATATTATCGCTACTGTTTGTTTCTGTATCTATAGTTACGTTGCCAGTGACGTCAGGCTGCTCCGGTCACATACTCCACCGGCATTTGACACAAGTACGATATATAACACCATCCCTACATTAGATTGTTAGTGTAAACATTAGACTTCGGCGATCTATTTATAGCTGTGACATCAGTAGTAGTTTCTTGGATTTGATGTATGAAATTTCAAAGGTCAACACTTTCCTTCGACTTTAAAGCATTTAGCAGACGTGCTCTGCAACATTTATAATTATTAATGATTACACTATTGCTATTTTGATTGATTGACCGAAGGCGTTTGCTCTTTTGGAATCGAGTTGAAAAGTAAAAGTGCTACAATTACATATTGAACAGTGATTAAGATTCCCTCAGGCGTGAGTTGCGTAGTCGGGGTGTGTAAAAAGCGGTTCGCCTAATCTGCTGTGGCGAGGGTCACCCGTTCGCGATAACTAGACAAGGTCGAGTCGCCGGCGCCGGCGTGCCGCGACGCTCGGCGCGCGCAGCCCGTTAACTTTTTAATTCGTCAGGCAATGGCGCTACTGCCGTCAGCCTTTGTTAGGTAAATAGCTACATTCCGCCGCCTGGCGCTTCCTGAGGTCGTATAAATGACCCTTACATGATATCATCGCAGATATTTGGGCGTGATCATGTTTTCGGCTCGTTTTAACTCCGAGACTGACAATCACTTCTGTGATGTCACGTTAGTTATAATTTATGTAAATTTTCTTTTACCTAATCGCGTCTTAATTTAGATGTGACCAAAACATGTTTCTGGGGCTTCTCTTATCTTTTATAATTATTTGTGATTTTTCTTCCTTAAGATCAATTTGGTCTTGATTTGTCTTTTTCGTTGTAGAATTCACCATGCTGATAAATTCAAACTAATCTTTACTTTATGGTTTACTATACTACCTGATTCATGATCATATATTATCTGGTAAGGTATTTGACCACCTGCTCTTTCTGCTTCTTTACCAATATCACTGTAACTTTATCGATTGCTATTGCTACCTGCGCCACAATAATTTATAAACATCTTACAACATTACCATCACCATCTTTCTCAACTCCAAATATCCAAACCTTCGAAAATCTCATATCATTTCCATGACTACAACCCACAATTTTCCCCAAAACCGTCCAAATAAAACTACACCATAACGGGTATGTGAAGTAACAGAGATTCACTCATGTTTTCAAACTAATGAGTGACCATGACATCGACTCACGCGCAAGCCGCGTCGCCTACTTGAGATCGACGCCCACTTTATACTTCTCACTACCCGTGGGTGTGCTGACAATGCCTGTTAGCATATTAATTAAGAAGAAAGCCAAGTAAAAATATGAATATTTATGTTTCCTTATGAGGAAAGGACTGGCTAGCGGCTGGGAGCTTGTAAGGCCCTGTTTGTATGGCAAATGTCTTCGATGGTATTGGATGTTTTGTTATCTGAAAATTATTCAGTGATTATTAACCCATCTATTGAGTTTTTGTTTTGAACTTCTGCTGTTTGAATGCGTTTTTCGACTTTCGTTTTCTCTTCTTCCTCGGAAGTCCATTTCGCTCTGAATTTCTTCAATAACATTGTATTCTGTGAATTTATGGCATTCATATTTAAATATCTTTCACAATCATCATAACTAGAGTAGTGATTAAGAAATGTATCTGAAGTTACATCAAAAACATGACTAACGCGATATCTGCGTGTCTAGTCCTTTTGCCGTTCACTTTCGCCACGGAATCGCCTTAAATGGACATCAAATTGGTCAAATCACTTTTGCACAGGCATTAAAGGTTGTGTAATTTGCTAAATTATTCCATTGCACAAGCTTGCCATGGCTTATCCTTGATTTATACATCACTTATCTGACCAAAAATACATCTTCAAACCTACAAAAGTTCAAAATAAATTAAGGTGTTTATGTGTTGAGTGCTGTTGGTTCAAGTTTTGAAAAGTTAACAGTATTTTGGTATCATAACAAAAATTATGTATTGTTATGTCTCCTATTTCACTAACATCCTCGAAATTATGTTTGTTTGAAAGTCTTTTGGTTGTACTCCTGATTTCGGCTTCGTTTGTTTTATTTTTTTGTTGAATTATGAAGAGATAATGATAAGTAAGTTTTAAACGCCACCTGGTTTGACTGGCTCCATTCGGTCGTCTCCGCAGACGGCACGAATGCAGGTGAACTTTTTGTCGTCATCTGTCGCGACAAGTTCGCGACGCCACTGTTTTTGTGAACTTTCCCGTCTTGTTCCCACAGCGCGCTTACTAAATATAGTCGCCATTATTTGTTGCACATTTTGATTTGTGCGCACATTGCCAACCGACGCAACAATCAACAGTCTCGCTTGTGTTTTGGTCTGGTTCTAATTCGATTCTACTGCTAATTAACGTGTTTTGGTCCAACCAAACAATTCATTAACATTTTCTAGGTAATTTTGCACTGAACCTCTTTTATAAACTCCAGTAATACGGGTAATTATTTCAGTTTTACGATCTTGCTGGTCGTAATACGGCTCATCGTAAATTTAATCATCGATATGTTTATTGTCGTACACCTGCTCAGTTTGATTCATCACTTTTTTGTTTTGTCCGTCGAGATTCGAGACGTGTTCTTTTTTTGGACGAACAAGATGAACAGGAAATCCTTCTCAGTCTAGATTGCAAGCATCCAATTTATTCACGCAGATCAATCGCATAGCGAGTTTGGGGCGCGTGGTCGCCAATCACCGGCAATCAAGCCGCGCGGGCCTCTATTTGTGAATGTTTTTATGCGAGCCGACTCTTTTCAAACGCTGCCGGTGGGAGGAGAGGGGTCTTATCTTATCGAGCGCAGGCGTCGACGCGACGCCGCCGACTCACAGGATCAAAGATTGCCACGAACTCGCGTCGCTTCGGCACGTTCGCGACCATCCACCGGCCTGTCATCTCATACCCATTACGGAAATCAGTCACCCACATCCGGCAATTAAACCCACATCCACAACGGACAAACATTAACGAAGAATTCTAACTACCATTTACAAGTAATTTGGTGCCCACACGCCATTTCACCGGGCCATTACAAGTGGGGTCCAAAATTTAATGATGTCGTCTAGATAGCAGTATGAAAATCCATCTGTTGATGTTAGCGACGCGTCGGAGGCGGCGGCATGGCCGATATTTATTTAGCCATAATTGCTTGTCGGCTGACTGGCGCCGGCGCCGTGTCGCGCCGCGCAGGCGGGGGCCGGCGGGAGGCGCGCGGGGGGAGGGGGAGGCGGGGCGCGCCTGCGCCGGCGCAGGTACGCCCGCCGCACTGCGTAAGCTCAACTCGATTTTCGTGATCGGTTTTTTTCTCGTTTTATTGTAGTCTGGTCATGTTTTTGGGTTGCTTTGTTGAATTTGTGAATGGTTCTCTTATTATGCCCGCCTGAGCATAGGCTTGCATTAAAAGAAGTCGTTTACAGCTAACGTTTTTGTAGTTGCTCATCGATGCTTGTTTATTCGGTAGTACGATAATACAACGAAGCTTTTAGTACAGAAGTGAGTGGCGTTCACATTTAACATTTTCCAGATAAACGTTCAACAAACGTAATTAATCTCGGGCGAGTTTACTTTCAGATTTGATATTATCGAGTTAAGTACGTGGTCGCAGACTGTGTCACAAAATAGCCCATTGACTGGCGGCACCTGTGACAGAACCGGTCGCTCCCGGCAGCGGCTCTTGCGAAACTGGAAAAATTGTCGTCTTTTATTACCTACACGTACCGCAGTAAGCAACAGCGACGTGTTGCCGATCGCTCATTTCACTGCTTGTTAGGAGGTCTATTGAAGTCTTGGCCAAGTCACATGTGTCAGTGCCGATTTACTCAGTCAATTCTCGGCTGTTTAATGTTTTACATTCTATAATAATGTCTCACATAATGAAATGCTTTGAAGACATGTCATAATTATTTTGCCAAATTGATAATATATTCTGAATAAATTATACATTTCTTCAACAGGAAGAAATGTTGTAATTGGACAAGATAGTCACGTTGTATTCAACGTGTAGTTACTTCAAAATGTATCGGTCTTTAAAGACTTCATTTCTTCCATGAATCAGTTCCTAGGCCAGTGAACACTATATACCTACCTAGACGATAATTCTAAAACAGTTGGTGATAGCCACTTGAGTCACACTAATAAATTTTTCCGTAATGCTACAAGTATTTCGGCGGCACGGCACGGCATACGGCAGGTTATCGCTAAGAGAGGCCTTTTTGGGGATTAGATGAACCGTTACCAATTGAGTATAATATATTGAAATCAAATTATTCTTAAATAATACTTGTTAAGTCCATATTTTTTGTCCAAACACCTGTTTGATCTTCCGATTCTGTTTTGAATTGTGATCAAGATCAAGTCATCAATGTAACCTTTGAGTTTTGACAAAGAATGATCGATCATCTGTCACATTTAGTTATAGAAAGTGTGAAACATGAGCATCCCATGTCCATGATTATGAAACAGCACGAACCTTGGAAGTTCTCTCACGTTACCATTTCAATGAATGCTTAACTTTACGTTTTATGTTTCACTAATGAGCGTTAATTATATCATCAAGAGTGCCGGTGCTTTAATATGTAAACTAACTGAGATGATAGCTATAGCTTCGATCACTATAATTGGCCATAATTTGTTTTTGGACCAATCAGAGCCCTTTGAACTTGTGAGTTTCCTATCAAACATTTATACTCTTTTAAGTGTCATGTTTATTATCTTTGTTTTGGTTGACAACTCATATCGATGTCTAATTGGAAGTAATTCTTGTTGAGTGAAGCATTTATGGATAGTTTTTGAGATTTTCTAGTGTCTTATAATATGGTGACTCTAATGTTAACAAATTATCTTTAACATCAGTCTTACCTTGTTTTTCATAAATAATATCTTGTTTACGAAAGCAACAATCATCATTGTTAATTATATCATTTTCGTATTCAAATCAAATGTTTTTGTCAAATTCAAACTTCAAAACTGACGTCAACAGTGTCTAGATTTATAGCTGTTGGTAAATACCTCCTGTTAGTGATATCGACTGATTCACTTCGTTAGCAGGTTGCTGTAGACTTCTTTATTCTGACTTGGTACCTTAGTTATTAAGCTTTGCACGTGTCCATTCTACAATTGGCTGTACCTGCATTTAATTTTATCGATCAATCAACGCCCGACTATTTGCATCATATAAATTCACCTCGTATTGTTTGTACGTCATTGCCTTCCGGTGCTGCCTAGCGCCGACAAGCAAGGTCCACGATGACATCTTACGTCAATCGACAACAACGCCATCTAGTTTTAGATTTCTTAACTTTGTAGTAGTTAATTCTTTTCAAAAACTCTTCTCTAACATTGCAATACAATTATTTTTCAACTAGGGGATTAGAATTTTATAATCATTGTCCTTGTTTAATAGTCACATGAGAATGTTTTATACTGCAAAGTTGATTTCAAGGACTCTTTCAAAATATATACAAAACATCACAATAAAAAGTAAGACAAACAATAACATTTGGACAAGGTTACTAGTCCAAAAGATCAATGAGCACAAAGCTCTCTCAATCTTAAAGTCTTAGATCTAGAAGTTTAAAATCAAGGTCCTTTATGCATGGATTTAGAAAACCAGAAAAACCTTGGTGAATAAGCAATGGTATCTAGGGTTTATCCTAGCGTCCGCGTGGGAGCTGCCGACGTGCGGCCGCCGGGCGCCGTCGGAGGCGCCATCCGACTTGTTATAATTCGGGCGGGCTATTTTCGTCGATTCACACGCGCGCGCGCCACGTTCCGTGCGTATAACCGACTTTTTTTTTGAATTTTAGACTTTTGTTGCTAGGTTAGGACCCTAAATTCTTTGGCACTGTCTTCGTAAAATCAATCGCCGTTAGTCCTTTGTTCTTCACAAAACTCCCGTTTTATTTTTAGCATGCTCCTAATCATCATGCTTCCTGTCTAAAATTTAGATGTCTATTCTCTAATTGGTTTACTACGTCTTGGACAATTTTTGTTGTTGTAAGCTTGTCCCATTTGGCAATGATTTGCGTCCTGGTGATCATCGTTTGTTCCGAAAATATCTGTAAGTTCCTCGTTGATATTTTTTGCGTAATAGTTATCTAAATCTTTAGTGTTATGAAAATCTTAGTCGTATTGGAGTTTACAATGATCCCGGGAATGTTCACGCGCGTGGCTTCGTCCTTGAGACGGCTACGTGATGGTGCGCTGACGCGTTTCCACAGTTTTCTGGCAGATTTATGGTGTATTAAAGTGGATTTATTGATTGTTTATTGTTTTCGATTTAGATTTCTCAAGTAATAGACTGAGATTTGTAGTCGAGTCTGTTTATCAATGTAAACAATGTTTATTTTTCTATGATAGTCTTCCATGAAAATAAAAATACTTATGAAGGATTAATGAAAACTGAGGCGGAACCGAATGCGTATGCATCTTAATGCGATAGGCACTTTATCGCTGACATAATTCGGCTGTGACGTTGCGAAGCTGAAAACAAAACAAATGTGATGGCACGTTTGTAGTTTAAAACGGAATTTAAAAGTTTGAAAGAGAAAAACAAATAGATGTAATTATTTTAGCAATGACATGCGGTGGTGAGCCAAACGGCACGTCAGTGGTACGACGACCGACGTCATTTGATACGCAATGTGATGTAGAAAATATTCAGTCAACAATATGGGCGTACTCTCTGCTCAGGGGGCATTGTCACACACCTTTCTATTGGCCGCATGTTGGTAAAGTGTACTGCTTTTTATTTGTTTGAAAGTACAGCGCAGATTTTAAATAGTGTACGTGCTTGATACTTCTTAGATATTGCCACCAAAAATACCGGGACATTTATTTTGCTACAAAAACAAAGACGTTTCTCGGGTTTAATACCTACTTATCAAAACCAAATTAAAACTTTTCAAAAAGCCCTTAACAATCTTTATGAGATCACTGCAAATACTGCAGGATGAGATTTCTAGTACTTTAATTTTCCTGTTCTTATCAACAGAATCTTCTGTGAATATGCAATCAGCACATTGTTCTGAAATAGGCTAGTTCCTTCATTAAGATACCAGTGTTTACGAAGAACTTCATTAAGACTTCTTACGACTCAGATAACTATTAGGTACCTATAAGATCTCATAAACGCAGGAAATATTCATTTAGCACGTAAATGCGTAATGGAATACCTAGTTACGTTAGACGAATATTTAGACCATGCATGTGATATGTGACTGCTAACAGATTTAGTCAAATGAATATGTCCGAAGGTCTAATAACCAGAAAAGAAGAATGCGGGAACATTGGATCTGTTATTCAATTCAAATCTTTGGTTTTAAAGATGAATGAAACGCTAAACGGAGAACGTAAACCCCAACTCGTAGATTTGGAAGAGAATAAAATGAAGATGGACAATAACGCAACTTAGAAAGTTGAAATTGGTGAAATATTTATAGTGGAAACAGATTCAGGAATCAAAATATCTAAAAGTGTCCTTAATTCTATTATATTCTGTCGATTTAGACGGTTAAAGTTAAACACAAAATATATTTCCACATGCCTTACACAAAACCACAGTACCAGAAAGTAATTCGCCTAAAACAAATGTAGAAATATCTTGAATACCACAATATAACAAAGTCAATAATTTTCTAAACATAACTATGAATCAGTGCATATTTACAATTTGGTGGAGCGCTGCGCTGGCGCCGCGTTGGCAGCCCATCTACGCTACTCGATTGTACAACACTTATAAATCGTTCCACTCTATTTCTATACCCGGTTCTAATTTATTTGCTTGCACAGTTTTTGCTTTTATGGAAGCTTTGATTAATATGAAATGTTTGTACACTAAAATTGTCTCCACAACATTGTCTAATCTATTCTAGATTACTTCGCTTGCGATTTCAGTTAAAGGTAATTTCCTTAAACTAACAGGACCAAATACTGTTGCGGCAATTTTAGATTACCTAGATCGATTTTATGACTAGACTAAAGTGTAGAAATAAACATCACTTCACATAGCTGTCCGACCAACATAAAGTTGTAAGCCATTGCAATAAACTAAGGAAACAGGCTTATCAATAACTGTACCATTTAATAGGCTAACTGTCCTGCACTGATCAAAGCAATTGAATAAATTTTTTGAAATTTATTATCGCCGCCACACTACATAGTTGCTGAATATACTATGAATAGAGCAATAGACGCTGAGGGAGCCGGCCAGGCTGACCGGTTCGCCAGTTACATAGTAATCGAAGGACAAACTGACAACCTACGGTATTTATTGCTATAGATTGAATGTTTAGATTAATTACACATGCCGGGCCTCCATACGCGCCTACCGTAATACTTATCTACCTCGACGGCATTCCATCATGTGCATATCAAAATTAAACTTTATCTTAATTCGTACAGGACCCATTCTTCAATGACTTGATTGATTCCTTCAATAATTGAAACACGATAAACCACCACGTCACACTGAAATCTAAACCCTGGCCCCTCGACATTCGATACAAATCAATTTGCACTCGTTGCAAGTTTAAGCTTTGAAGCAAATGAACTAATGATTTCTAATTAAAGCTGTTAGGAAACTGTACTCTATATCGGTCACGACAAAGTCTTTTTTCCATTAATAATGTATGGTGTTTATGACGTAACAGTTGTAAAAGTAATTTCAGTCACGCCACTCTCTATATATTTATATGTGCTAGTTTGTTTTTGCTAAAAGGTGAGATATCACTGGCGTCGGTGATTTAAATATCAGTTTTATGGCAATAGATTAAAGTTTGTTTTGGCTGTTCGTTGGAGGCAAGGTTGTCCGCGAGCGCATTCGTATGGACATAAAGTTCAACAACGATATTATTTATATCTGCTGGATGCTACGCTAGGCGTTTAGGGTCATTTACTCTTGCATCGCTTACTCTTTTTTTCAGCTGCAATGTGTCGGGAGCGAGGCGAAAACATGTGACTCATACTATCATATTCATAACACTGAAAGCTAGTCTTAAATCTCATTTGAAATGCCGTCGACAAACATTTAGAATCTATGTAGCTGTCAACAAAATCGTACCGTTTTGATATAATAAAATGAATTTAAGCTCACTTAACGATTGTACCACGCAATAAAACGCTAATAAAACTCTCACATGATTTATGTGGCATCTTCCAAAATTCCAAGTTTTATCATCAATTCCATATGCAGGTGCATGCACTGACGATTGTTTTGAAATTTCTTGTGCAAACGCCGTTAAACACTTCTGGGAACGGCGCGCATACTGCCTACATCATAAAATCATATTGAATTCAGTGATAATAATGGCCGTATAATTTGTATTCAAAATGTCCAGCGGCATCGATTCAGTTGAAAAACAATGTTGACACGTCCACCGCCGCCTGGCGCCGAATTGCAAATGACAATTGCACAATTCACATTCGGAATTCGAAAATACTAATGGCGTTCGAAATTCTAAATGACCAATAGCGCGTGCCTGTCCGTTTGTAAATGGAATAGATCGCGCTCCGGATTCAAACGACATTATTTAACGTTACTTTGGTGTTTGTATTCTTTTCCTGGTTGTTTCTCGAAGCCTACTTCTTGAAATTGGTGAATTATTATTCATTCAGTCTTTACGATCCCTCACAAAACTGATGCGGCATCGTAATTTTAAGTTGAAAACTATTTCGATTGTACAAAATTACATATTCGTCACAAAAGTCAGCGGCGTTCGTTCCAAAAGGGCGCATAAAATTGTCGTTATGAAGTCAAAATATAGGTTAGTCATTATTTAGCCGGTGATCAAGGTTCGATTCCACGGTTGGACATAATTGCGGGCGGTCTGGGATCGTTTTTACCTGATCCGGTTACGTGTTGTTTGTTTTAAGTTTGTTTTCTTTTATTTTTTGGTCGAGACGGGTAACGCGGGTGATTAGTGGCGATTGAAAAAAGTTTTGAGCGACTTTTTGCATTCCTCTTTTAATTTTTCCGTTGAATCAAGTTGTGAACCTGATACGTAACTTAATCACGTTACTTAAATGGTGATTCGAATCTGTTTTAAATGAAGTTTAGGTAATATATGAGTTCGAAGAACAAAATGCAACCAAACGTTTAGCCTGATATTTTGGAAAATTCTAGCTTCAATAATATGTATCCCATTTTAGGAAAACCTAAAACGGATTGAATATGTGTATTAACAATATTTTCTCTTTGTTTTCAGAAACCCCTCCTCCACCTTACAGTCGTTACGCAATGGAAGACCTCAAACCTAAAGGTACTAATTTATTTATTTAAAACAACTTCTACAACACGTTCAAATATGAGTGGGTTTTTCCATTTCCATCAAGAATTTATCAATAACAGCCTCAGAATCTGGAGTTGTGCTATTACATGGGGCTTAAAACATCTGGCGAAATCATCGTTTTTCTGCCCTTGTCCCATTCTATTTGGGGTCCACGAAACACGTTTTCTTCTTCCATTCTCCCATGTCAAACTTCACGGCATTATTTACTTCTTTCTCCTTCATATTATTGCTTACACAATCCATCCATCTTTTCTTTGGCCTTCCTCTCCCTCCCCATCCGTTAATATTCAGATCCATCACTCTTTTAGTCACATGTGCTTCGTCCCTCCTCTTCCTCCTCGTTACATAACTGGAGAAATGTGGGTCTGCTATTAGTTACATCTGCGAAACCCTTCGGGGTTTACAGCCGTAATGTTTTGTCATGTTATTAAACAGTATTGTAGTTCTTAGATTATCTATAAATTCAATTTCGTTCTACGGAATCCCTCAAGGCATGCCGGCCCTGAACTAATTTATGATTGACATTTTCAATCTTGTCTTTCCCACATTATTATAAGTTGCAAATATAATAACGCCATCAATATTATTCCGCATAATCATTAGGCTAACAAATGCAACAAGGCATTTAAAAATATGTGAAGATACATAACTAACTTATTTTTTAGTTTTAAGACTGTCAATATCGAACCAAAAAAAAAAATGTAAACGTTGATTTAAAATTGGAATACTTTTAAATCTAGTTTATTAGGAAGATTGAACCAAATAACAATCTTTTATAGAAAATGTGACTGTCGTAAAATACTCTACTTATTTAAGGTGAAAGATGCCCATGACATATTTTCTTACCAAAATTCATCATATGCCTAGCCCTTCCCTAACTTTATTGGAATCGCCTTCAAGCCTTATCAATATTACTTGGATAATATATTAATTCCCATTATGCTTTATGACATCAATTTTATAAACCACTTTCCTAATAGAAATACAGTGCTGGCATTATAAAATCATAGATCATAGATGGTCACTGACAAAAGTCGGTAGATCGTGGAATCCGACCGCATCGGCGGCGCCCGCGCAGCTTCCTGGAAATTAGGGATGCATAGTGTTGTGCCTGCAAGGAATTTTGACTGTATCGATATTTTTTTAGGATTTTGTTGCTCGTTTTTAAGAACAAAGACCCAAAAGAACGAAGGCTGAATTTGAAGTATAAACCCAAACTCAAAGCATTTATTTCAATTAGACCATTACAGGCAATTTTGAATGTCAAGAAACAAAATGATGAAGCTACAAGCCCGGTCATAAGGCATAACTTGTGAAAGTACTGTAGTTGCCCATTGCAAATCGCATTGCGTTGATCTTGTTATAAAAATGCTGCCAAAAAATAAAGCAATAGTCTCAAATTTATTCTTATTCAGAACAAAAATTCACATGTTATCAAAGTCAGACCACCGCAAAAAAAACACTAAATCTCAATACATATTTTAACACTGAGACCTTATCAAGCACCAGATAATAATTCGGCAAAACTTCATTCAAATTCCAATATCAGAGAAAAATTCACCGCTTCATTCAGTGTAGCCAATTAACTGTATCTCTGTAACAAAAAAATCACATGTTTACGTAATTTCTGTCATACAAACAGATAATGGCTGCGATAACCACGAAGTTCGCAAACACACTTATCACTTCTAATTAAATACTATAATAATTAATAGGCACGGGGTCTGCAGCGGTCGTGCCGCGTGCGCCTGCGCTCCTAAGATAATGCTCTATGATTTTGGTGATTGTTTATGAACTACTGTATTGGTAATTGCTTGTTATTAATTATATTGTGGTATGACGTGATCACTTTCGTCTTTATCATAATTGTTTTGTTGATTTACCTTTTTGCTTGCTATACAATTTTATCTTAAATACTCTGCTTTTTTGTTGTCTATAACAAGATCTCTCAAACACAAATTCCTCAAAATTTCGGTCTCATAAGAAAAAATCTGAACACAATTCCAAAGTGCACATCACTATCGACTCCCGCGCATCCCCACCGTCGCAGCCTGCGCGCGCATTCCAGCGCCATCTTTAAACTACATTATTAATGCTTGCGCCGCTCAACAAACGGTCTTCAGAGTTTTTTCCACGTCCCTTTGAAGGCACCACGCGGTGCGGGTATTTGTTTATAATATAGACCCCAGCGATGATGGTACCGCATTATTTTTAGTAATAGGGATTTGGGGTTTGAATAATGAGAGAGGCACGTGCTTTAGAAGTTCGATTGCTCAGTGAATTGTGATTAGAAAGGATTTTTTTTAAGGGTGATGACGTTTTTCGTAAGACCTCTTCGTAATGTTTAGTCTTAAGCTAAGCAAAAGCTTATATTCGAATGTCTTAGAAGTCTATCTTGAATACAGTTCATGTTCTCGTCTCTTCGTGTAGGGAACATTCTTTCTTTGCAGTGGTCGGGTAGGTAATTTATGGTAACGTGTTTAGAAAAGAAACTGTCTATTCTGTCCATTTTCTTTCAAGCTAATAATTTGCCGAATACCGAATATTAAACCAAAATTTCCCGAACATACCATTCCACATTTTACTTAGCGTTAATTGTAGGCGTAACCCTGTAAACACTGCCATCCCGGAAATCCCTGCACAATCAACGCATGCAAGCATAGGGGTGCGAAATTCACTGTTTATCGCCGGGATTCCCTCAGCAAGTTCATCATAGGATTTCCCATGATTCCCGGCTTAACCCTCATTTTTCATTGCTTTTGGCGCCTGTCGCGCCATAATCCCTAGTGTTGTGTTTGCTTGCGTTTTAAGGGTTAAGATTCCTTTTGCCAATAGTGACGTGTTCAGCATTTTAATTCATGTTTTGGGGAACGATTTTTGCGGGATTTTCCGAAGTTTTCGAATTTGTATGTTCACTTTTATTGCCTTGGTTCGATGTTCGCGACCTGTTACTACCTACGCAGTGTGATCTTTAACCTAACCTTAAAATACTTGTACGGTGGGTCCGTGGTCGTTGTACTTAATCCATTGATGGATAACCAAACTACTGCGTAGGTTCATCTATGCATCTTACTAACTTATGTTCGATATCTTCAGTAAAGAGAGATAACTTGGGAATACAATGCAATGAAGAAATGGGCATGCATTGTAGACATATTGCGCAGTAGGCAGTTTGTTTTATAACCTGAGATTTGTTAATTTTATGAAATCTATAAGTAATGTTAGTGTAAAAGCAAATAATAATCCGAGTCCAAGTATCTTCCAATTAAATTGAAGAGATCAGGCGACAGTGCTTTTGTTTTAAAATTTGAGTTCCCACGTATTTGATGACTCAAATCTCTTGTCAATAAAGGCAGGATGTTGGTCGAGAAGCGGAATCGTCCTCACACTGCATTTTAAGACAAATGTGACAACAGCTCTGGCATACATTAGCTATATCAGACCACTTACGGTTCGGACCTTGATATCCTGTTTTTGAATGGGACCTCTACCCATCCTTTTTCCAGATAGGACTGACATTGACATTCCGGTTGGACCCATTACCGCACTTCCCCGAATCCATTCATACCTTAAACCATCTGCCTTTAATTTACTTGATTCTGAGCCTTAGTAGGTGGGTTTTAAGTATATTTTTGTGTGGTGCAGAAAATAATACATGCCCAAAAATTAGGGTCCTCAATTTTCGACTTTGTTTTTGGAGTCTAAAGTGCGTTGTTGGTTTGCGGGGAAGTTATTTTCGGTAGATTTAATGGTGATTCTGTCGTTGTGTGTGTGCGGTGATAAAGAGTGTGTCCATTAACGTTATCGTGTCGGTATCGTTGCGTTTATCGAGGCGCCGGCGCCGCTCGGGTGACACAAATATACTGCTAGTATTTGTCTTTTTCTTATATATGCAGTTAGTCTGTGTGAGTGCCATCTTGCCGTTCTGAGGAGAGCAAAAGTTCAAGTGCCTCATTAAACGTTTTAATTTCGATTATGTTCTGTTTTCTGTATTGAAAATCACATTTAATTATAACCTTTGACTCTAAATTGTTTTGAATTTCATATCGGACTGATCTTATCATGTTATGTAATTTCATAATTTGTCATATCTATAAATTGACCGTGCATAAACAGTTGCGTGTGTTCAGTTGTATGAGTATATAGCATTAATTTATAAATGCTATTATCATATCCATCTAGTTGAAAATTTACATTAACTGTATCCTATTTCAATTCTATAAATCTATCGGAAGCTTTTTAAACACCACTATCTCTAGTTTTTGTATTTTCACGGTTACTTGAATCGTAACTATCTTTTTCACTTTAAGCCTTCCTAAATTAAGGATAACTGTTTCCATCACAAGTTTTACTTAAAAAAAACATCATCTATTGATTATGGGACATCCAGTCCAGTAAGGGTCACTGGGCCCCCTACTAGGGAGGACATTCCCTAGTGTTGACGGAGGTTGATCATGCTTATGTCATCCAGGTGAATCATCCTTCACAACTGAAGAGCCTTTTTCCAAAAGTACATTATAGTCTGATAGGCTGACACCATGACAATGTGTGATATGTACTCAAAGTTAAGTGCGTCTGTGACGTTAGTGTTCATAAAAATAGTGTGATAATGACAATCAGCTGGTAATAGACGCAAGTGGCTATCGTTAACACCCCCTTCACAATTATTATCTTCGATGATCAGCTGATTGTGGACGGAATTAGAGACGTCATTATTGAGGTCTTTACGATGCTGTGAAGAGGTTTTATTATAGTTTTCTATCTCAACGTCTTTTAAAGTACCATCATCACTTTGTTCTGAAGTGGACGTTATTTTCACTTCCACGTTGATGATATTTCGATGGAATACTTGATTGCGATGTTTTAACTCAAAATAGTTTTCATAATTAAGTCCTTTAACCTGGTCCCTTTATCCTTGGATGAGCAAGACGTCCTTTATTAGCAAAGTAATGTCACTTAATAAAAGAAACTTGTAATAAATAGTTCCAGATAAATAAATAAGTAACAAAACAGAGACACGTGAAAGACCTAGTTGTATATCGATGGCTGATTTAAGGGATCGTATTTCTTCCACCTACTATCGATTTCTCTTCATGTAACTTTAAACTTTCGTCTCTTCACACAAGGTCTATTCTGTTTTACAATGCTCTATCTGTGTTCAGAGTTATCTTATGGAGAGTGGTATTTTTAAGTGATTTGGGTTTTTAACGGTTGTACTACAGGGGTAACGGTAGAGATTAAGGTGCGCTCGTAATGTGTAAAGTGTTCGAAAAGACTTGTTATTAATTGTTGTTAATGATGTAAATGAGCATCGGATTGTGTGTACATTGCCTTAAATCATTTTGACTTTCAATTATTAAATCAATCCTTTTTCTGGCAATTTATTTGGGCTTGGCACTGCATGTCTTCTTTCTATATCACCATCATCTACAGCTATACTTACTTCACAGACTGCCAGATATAGCTTCGCCTTCCATATTTCAGCATTATTCGTCAAGTCTGTCGTCACTGACCTTTCTAGCCTCTAGCTCTTTTTAAACTAATTCAATAAATTAAACAAAAACACACATTACCACAACTTGATCCTAATTAACCAACATTTTCACAAACAAGTCTTAAGTACAAACCACAGACACAGTGCAGCATCACTGCACCATCTCATGCAAGTACTTGTATGTTTGTATCATCTGCGCCGAGCTCGGGAACCGTGCAGCGTCGGCTTGTAAACAAGCCGTATAAAACGCTCGCGTTTCTGTGTCATGCGCGCACGCACCTTAGACGGAACGGGACGGAGACGGGACGGGATCGATTCGGGATATAGAACTGGAAATAAAGTCGAGTCAAGTACTTTACAGAAGTGAAATAATTGGTCGAAGCAAACTATAAATGTTTAGATCGGTAGATAGTTTTTTATTAATGAACTCTTCAATCTATGATTGTTATAGAACCCAAGGTCTTAAAGAAAGGGATTCTATTGGCGATATTGATGATTTCAAAGTTAAAACTATTGTAATTGTCAAGTAATTCATAAAGTTTGTCCCAATCCTGTTTAAATAATTTTTTTAGAAAAAGTTACTCTTGCGAAGCTTCATTTACATCCAACTATGAAATTCCAAACCATTTTCTGTTTAATAATATTATAATTACAAGAGTTATCTTAACCAAAGTTAAAAAGTGTCAGGTCGATTTACGGAACACCAAGTTCACTCTGACAAAAGAAGTTAGAAGCCTAACAACGTCTCCAGCTTCAAAAAATCCAAAACATTTAAAGAAAACAATCGTGTCAGTGTCGTAAGCGCTAAAGCAACCCAAAGCGGTGTCATTGAGCTTTCAACTATTCGGCGGGAAGCTTGCCTATCAAGCCGCATTGCTGACGAATTCCTTCGCTTTTTCTTAAGAACAGATTACAAACAATGTTCAGAAGACATTTCTACTATTAAGCGGAGGTTAGCGTTTATTAACAGTATGTGAGAAGAATTTAATTGTGTTTTTGTTATTATTATGTGCATTTAAGTTTACTTTTACTATACGTTGCAGATGGTATATATATGACTTATTAGGGACCTGTTGATCCTCAATCTATCTATCTAATTCATTGTCTTTTTCTCAAAATCTGCCGAGAAAAGTTAAGTAATTCTCGCGGCTTTTATAACCTCATCATTATATTCATCTCAAACTTAAGTAGTACGTATAAAGCTACTCTCAATAGTCCTCATTTTCGAGAAAACTAACTACCCGACCTAGAAAATCTCTCAGTCAATGTAGCTTTTTATTAAGGTTTTCTTTGAGATACTGCCTAGTGCTCACAAAACCGGCGTAAGTAAAGCTCATCAATCCTCATTGATACATGTTCCACAGCTGAATTAACCATCTTTGCGATAATCAACTATAACTTTTGTTTTCATTAAAGAAACTTCATTCATCATTAAACCTTTGCTATAGACGAATCCTCCATTCATGTTTTCATTATAAATAACTCAGCTTACCCTCTTAGCAACAGAATCTCACACGAGGACCTAACACAATAAGTACTAATATCAAATATTATGGTAAAGGAACGCGCGATTTGTTGTAAATTTCCATTACACGTGGAAGAGCGTCTCAATACACAAACATAATATAGTGCTGTGGACTTGTCTGTGTCTATTATACCAAGATATGAATGGTGGTTGCTAGCCGAGAATATTGCACTAACTAGTGGTGATTATTGAAAAGACTATTCTGTAGAAAACCTTTGTCTTGTGACTGAAAAGAGTTAAAATTGCATCACTTGTAGAGGAATGAGGAAAATGTTTTGAGGAGAGTGTTTAATATGAATGGCTGAAAGACAAGAGGAAGATCAAAGAAAATATGGATAGACTGTGTGGCTAGAAAAGTTGACTGCTGAGTTGAAGAGAAATAGATAAGTATGAAGCTGCGCCGACACCAAATAAATTAAAGAAGTTAATGATGGATTGTGTAAGGAATGATATGAAGGAGAAAGGAGTAAATGATGCCGTGACGTCTGATAGGGGAGAATGGAAGAAGAAAACGTGTTGCGCCGACCCCAAAAAGAATGGGACAAGGACAGGAAAATGATGAATGATGACGATCTTGACTTACTAAGAAGAAGATTATAAGAGTATATTATGTTGGAATCAAAATGATAAACGACTAACATTCAGAAAATTCACTAGATTCTTTCGTATGTTTAATTTTTGGGTGAAAACTACAGGAGAAACATCCGTTTATGTTCATTTGTGCCTCAAGGCCACTGGGCCCTATATTGTTTTACTTACTGATGTTATTTTGACTTTATTAAATTTGCCAGCTGATCGGTTACCACAAACCTCTAACACTATAAAGATCAAACTTTAACTAGCATCATTACAAGGCTAAGTTACAGACAGATCAACAGTAACATTCATCTCATTAGAAACACGGCAAAATATAAAATTTCATTAAATAGGATATCTTTCTCGACGAGTGTGGCCTCTCCATAGTGTATTGATGAGCAGAAGATCCACATCTAAGAGCAGGATGCTGAGATCTTTGACACTCATGCTTGTAAGCCCCGAAGGGCAACCAGTGCAGTCTCCGGACTGCTACTGTGGAACAACAAGTGTGTCTTTGAACACTATTGAATCTATTTTAAATTCAAGTATCCCCAAAGTTAATCCATTTATGGCTGTCATTACTATGACAATTCATCTTTCTATTGTTACTGAGAACAAAGTTGTCTAGGCCTTAATGATGGGTCTTTGCAAACATTTTCCTAGTGTTGTTTCAATATAAACGACATCTTGTACATTAAATGTGCCTTCTACACTTAATTCTTTAGTGAATGGTTTACATAAATATGTATGTGTACACGGCTGGTATATGACCTTGATTTGATCGGCAATATGCTAATGTATGCTATCTTACGCACTACGGGCACGCTATATATACAGCTATATAGACAGACATGCCTTTACATTATTTATATACTTGACCAAATTGAAGATTATGTTTCATGGTTTGAACTTGTGAACGCCTGTTGCTACCTAGATACGGTTTATGTATTGCAATAAGTAATACAGTAATAGTAACAAGATTATTTATCTAAAGAAACAAAACAGAATGAACATAGTCGGTGAGCAACAAACTAAGCAGCGCTTGTATCTTGTGGCTCGGGAGTGCGAATATTACAAAATTAAAGAAGTAAAACTTACAAGTAAGGACATACAGACAATGATAATGAACAGGATTTTAAGTAAACATAAAAAAAATCTGGATACAAAATAAAAGGAACACGAAAATTAAAATAAAATAAAATAAATAAATAAATCTTGGGACAACTCACACACGGCTATCTGATCCCAAGCTAAGCAGAGCTTGTGTTATGGTAACCAGACAACTGATATACATACTTATATAATTTATAAATACAAACATATTATAGATAAATCACACCCAGAAACAGAACAAACAATCATGCTCATCACACAAAGTTTGTTCTGGGTGGGAATCGAACCCACGACCTCCGGCTCAGCAGTCAGGGCCACTAAACACTAGACCAACAGGCCCGTCAAAAAAAAAAAAATGGATTTAAATAGAACATAGGAGAGCTTCTTGTGCAACATTGTACACAACAGCACAGCAATGTATATATAATTGGGTAAACAATAGTTTTTTTAAGACCCAACTTAAGAACCTAACTTTTAACTTTGAATTTCATACAACATTCGCATAGATCCATGTTTTGCTCGATATTTGCTACGCCTTAGCAATACCTAATTAGGACATTGAGACTAAATTAACCTTCCTAACACCAAACCTGCCACGAGAATCGCCCTTTAAGCCTGTCGGAAGCAAATGTTATCACCATTTCAAACCATTTACAAAGTTTCCGCATATTAAGCGATGGCGCCAACAACTACCCTTGAGACCTGCTCACCTCCCAGCAAATAACGCGTGTGTCGGTACAGACTTAAATAAAATCTATAATTGTAATAACTATTAATAATTCTGTACGAGACCACAGATAATCTAGGCGCCATAACCCACTCTATAGCGGACCATTCAAATTTGAATAAGTTGTACTTTATAAATATAAATGTATGCACAATAATTTATGGCGCGCCTTCTTATAAGTGTAGGGTTTAATGTGGTGAATATTTGATTAATTAATAATGTTATGACTGGATCTGTATTGATAACTAACTACTAACTGGTAGGTACTAACTAGATGTCTTAACGTCAACTTAACAACCCAGGGCGTCTTAAATAGTATAAAGAGGCCTTTTTTTTTTTTTCGGGTGGGAAATCATCAAATGACTTCCCCCACTCTTGGCGGAGCGGGGGGGGCATGTCAGACTTGTACTGACTAAAACCCACCCATGTTCCTTCTATTGCCCTTTACGTTCCGGAGCCGCGGTATCTCTTTCGAACAACCCGCAACCCCGGCAGGTTTCGAACAACCCGCAACCCCGGCAGGATATAAAGAGGCCTTAGAACGGTACTGAGCAATGCTATTAATATCAAAACTAGCTGTGCTTAGCTGTTTCACCCGCCCTCAGTTTCTAAATTGTAGATCCCTAAGTGATGGTAAACAGCATATTGCTGCGTCCAGTGTTATCACCCGCGTAGACCGGGATAATAAGTACGCAGGTTCTATCCAGAACAGTCCAAACTATTCAAGTGAACTATCGTGAATTTCATGCAATCCTAGTAGTTATATGATAAGTTCGTTCTACCAAGCTTGCATTCCACAAACCAAAATATTGTAATGAATACCACAGTGAATTCATGCAAGCCTAGCAGTTTTATGATAACAGTCAATCCAGTCAAGGACGTTCTGCCATACAAACTTTGCTACCCCGTTTCACCTTCTTGTGGGTTGAATTATGCAAAATCCGTCTTAGTGCACCTACTTCCTAAAATGCATGGGGGATCCATGTAAAAATTGAGACACCATACACCTATATATAAATTGAAAGGGAGTCCTTTGTTTTGGTATGGACAAGGACATGTAATAAGGAGGGACGAAGCACATGTGACTAAAAGAGAGATGGATCTGAATGTTGAAGGACGGAGAGCGAGAGGAAGGCCAAAGAAAAGATGGATGGATTGTGTAAGGAATGATATGAAGGAGAAAGGAATAAATGATGCCGTGACGTCTGATAGGGGAGAATGGAAAAAGAAAACGTGTTACGCCGACCCCAAATATAATGGGCAGGAAAATGATGATGATGAGACCTGGAGTTTCTAAGATTTCATTATGAGTTAGTGATTTTCTCTTTTATAGTTATATAGATAAGCTACATCAAATAGATCATACCCTGAACAATAAAAAAAATAAACAAAAGGAAAAGAGTCACAAAAAACATTGCAATAAGCTTTGCGCTCCTCCCGAGGACCCCAAAAACCAAATTGAATTGTCACACACACTAAAACACGATATCTACATGTATGTAATAAATTATGATACATAGGTGTGTCTGTCTATGTGTTAGTGCAATCTGTGATGTCACTTCAAAACCTGTCAGAAATATCGCCATTATTTTTTTAATAGTTTAAAAGCTTGTCCGAACATGTTCTCATGTGGGAAAATAAGTTTTTAATGATGTGTCGATCTATTTTCCGTGTTTATGAAAAGTTTGAATTATGACAGATATCCAATCCAAGTTAAGACATGATCTATCAACTAGCCATTTTTCAATGGTTTGGTCGAAATTCTTTTTTTTTTTCAAAAAGTATTAACAGTGTATTCACACAAATTTTTCCAAAAGTGTGAACACTATGACTTGCAGTTCGTCTTATCCTTTCCTTTTATATAACACTAATCTTTAATTTGGTATTGACGACACGTTTGGCGCAGTGGCTGAGAGATTGACTACTGCGCTGCGTGTCGCGGGTTCGACCCCTGCACGGAACAAATATTTGTATGGCCTACAGATAGTTGTTTCGGGTCTGGCTGTTTGTGTATGTGATTTTAAATGTTTGTAATCGCACCCATGATGCAGGAGAAAATCCTAGTGCGGGGCAAAGTTTTCTTAAAAAAAAAGAATTAAGAACTACTTATATGAATATTTTACCACCTTCTCTTCCAGGCTACCAAAGCGTGGCATCATATTGATATCAGGTGTCTGTTGTCCTCAGAGCATGGCGAGAGTACAGAGGATGCCAGGAGGACGGACCATGAGCGGCTTGTTTCGGGATCCCTGGCTACTGACGGAGAAGGTAAATATCTTGGTTTCCTATATACTTTAGAGACAGACCTGAAATCCTCGAAGTTTTGGCTCCAAGACAAGCCTATTTGGCTTGTCTTGGAGCCAAAACTTCGAGGATGATTGTGATAAAGCAACCCGAACTGGGTTTGCAAGAAGGGTCTTGTCGTATTCTCTATCACAGAGAGAGATGAGTTCCAGCTATGGGTCATAGGCTGATAATGTCCATGTTCAAATACTATAGAGACAAAACTGGTTGATCTGAAGTTAAGCGAAGCATATGCCTATTAAAACTGCAAGGCTGGTCTTGTTTGTCTAGAGTGTATCCTGCATTTTAAATGCCAGTAAGTGTGTAATATTTCGTGTGTCTATTATACACTATCTGGTACTCATACTCCTCTTTCCAATACCTGGCGATCTAATAATGAGAATAAACCGTCCTTGGAAAAAAATCGTAGGAAATAGCAGCACAGGCATAGAAAATAAGCAAAAGTTCAGCATTTCTCAGTATCCATGACTAACATACAGTTGTATGTTAAACCCATTAACCAAAACACCACAAAACTGAATCCCATATTCTCCCGTATTTACATCCACCCACCACGCAAACACCACCAGTTAGCTAAGTGGTGTCCCAAACCCATGTCTGATGGCGGTAACCTTGACGATCGATCGCGCGCGCCTCGTCGGCGCCACCCCACCGCGGCGCCAGTACACCGCTGTGGGATCGAACCGTGATGGTATTGTCTTGGGTTTATGATGGGATTTCGATGAGTTTGTCGTAACTCGCTATAAACCTTTTCGCAAGGATTTTGGACTTGATTTCTGAGTCGGTTTTCGTAGTGTTGTACTGATTTGGTACAAGCGTATAAAATGTAGGATTTTGAGAAACTGGCGAATACTAAAGTGGATTTGTAGCATATCATCGCCACACCTGGGGAATTAGTATGTTTTTGTCAACTTGTCTGCTAATTGTGCTCTTCAATTGTATGAATTTCTGATCTAGATTATCTAGATTAAACTGCATAGGTAGATTGACTGACAGAGAGGCGTGGTCAGCAGTGTAGCCATGAAAAAAATATAGATTTTTTACAATAAATATATTTATTCAGTTAATATCAAGGACAGCGCGAACAAACATATATCTCTGCATTAGACTATTTGAAATCTTTAGCAGGTAAAATTATGAAAACTTCTTCTCTAACATTGAAATTATTAGCATTTTCTTCTAATGGCTTTAAATCGGGGTTTTAGCAAAGTTCATCTGTTTCGAAACAGTACATCAACATCTATTTCAAAACCAGCAATGACTTCATAGGATCGGATGCAAAAATCATCACTTCCAGTTTCCACATCATTTCGTCAACTTTTGGCATAGATCGTAACAATAGTTTTAAAACAATAGATTTCCATCAGCACTGGCGTCTTGTTACCGGTTTAACAGAACTGTGCGGATGTATCGATGGTCTCATCTGGCATCGAGCGGTAACGGGGGGCTAACAGAGCCAAGATTTTGGAGACGTGATGTCAGGGTACCGAAATGAATGGAAACTGTCTTTTTGAACTGCCTTTGTCACTGAAGGGAATGTCTGTCTAGATAGTGTTATCAAATTCTGGTTGGGCATTTTTTGTTGGTCAACACTTTGATTGTTTGTATATCTGGGAAGCTATAATTGAACGTGATTTGCTGGGATTTCTATTTTGTATCTCTGTTCTGAGTAGCATTTTAAGGGAAACGTTACCTGAAGGCCTAAGTGCATATGAACGTGAATAATTTCTTATATTGGTAATCTCCTATTAACCCTCAACTTTTCTTCTTTCCAGAACGCCAGAGCTGGGAGTCTGAGTGGTGTCGACTCGCGTACTGGGAGTTAACCCAGCGTGTGGGTCGCCAGTTCGGTGTCCGAGTCAGGGCAGTAGACGTGTTCGGAGGGGGTGGAGGGGCGTGTGGATCAGGGAGACATGGGCTGTGCTTAGATGCTCTGGACCACAGGGGAGATGCACCGCAGGTTGAACAGGTTGGTTTCAAAACTTTGTGTATCAAAATTATTAGACTATGACTAGAAGACTGAAATTGATTCACCAATGCTGGTCAATGCTTGTGTCATCTCTGGGAAGAAGCCTTTGCCCGGCAGTGGAACAGCAATGACCTAGAAGTTTAGACAAAGTATACATATTGTTTTGGTGAATAGAATGAATACAGAATATGAAGACAGTATGACTATCCTATCTCGTTCTAAAAATGAATTGTACTAAGGGTATTGGAAGTCTATGCCAGAAATGAATTAACTTGAATCTTTTTAAGTCAAATTGTAATTAATAATTAAAGCTCGAAAGTGTTAGCGATTACAATGACAGTAGATAGCTACATTGATTGAGAGTAGGAAGGCGAAGCGATAACCCACGATAACCTCTGCGCGAACACTGGATCTTTGTTGGACTTAATACGATATTATAACTGATTTTCAACGATTTTAGCAAAGAGTTTAAAGTACAATCGTGTGCAGAACTTGATTTATGGATCAGTAAACAATTTGCTGTGCACACAGGACTCTGGAAACTACTTCAAGTTTGTAAATTAAAAAAGACCCTTTTACTAGAAGTCAAGTTTTAGGTAGATGACAAATCCAATTTTATCTGCTTGGTTTCAAAACTGGGCGAGGCTTGATAGCAGATAATTACTATAGTAACATGGATGTCACCTTCTTATAATATGATTACCACATAGTGATCACCTTTCTTTTGACTTGTAATCTATAAGATTAGATTAAAGAACAATAAGACAACAGTACTACACTGTAATGTTATGAAAATCACCATCATCACTTTTTGTCACAAGTGTAATAATGTTTCTTTCTTTTCTTCCAGGTGCGTAAAACAAGAGCGAAAATCGGCCTAGGAGTCACCCTGTCCCTAGAATCGGATGGGGTGTGGCTTTACAACCGAAGCCAGGAGCCTGTCTTTGTCAGCTCCCCTGCCTTGGACGCTGCGGCGGCCAAGGCCCTCCTTGTATGGAGGGTAGCTCCAGGCCACTGTCTCTGCATCTTCGACCCCTCTTGCCCACCTCCTGCAGTATCGCTGCCCCATATCGGCCCTGTAGACCCAAGGTCGGTAAGGATCTCGTTCGCGAAGGGTTGGGGTCCCAAGTACTCGAGGCGGGATGTGACGGCGTGCCCCTGTTGGCTGGAGGTCCTGCTGGCCCCCCCAAGCTGACGCAAATAGAGTGATGTGGATTTTGTGTGCCTATTTGTACTTGGGATTATTTG
Organism: Ochropleura plecta; assembly: GCA_905475445.1. NCBI lineage: Eukaryota > Metazoa > Arthropoda > Insecta > Lepidoptera > Noctuidae > Ochropleura > Ochropleura plecta. The sequence continues at coordinate 1,258,624 of FR997733.1, read as the reverse complement.
GAGATTTTTCTGGCGAATAAATGGCCGGGTGTTGTCAAGATTTTGCAGTTGACTGTATAATGTTGACAATGCTTTGGTGAAGTATGTTGGAAAGCCATTTCTGTAACATCAAACTTATTTTATTACCAAAAACTAAATTAAAGGACCTAGTAAAGAATCCATCTTTCCCAAGACAAATAGTCACACAAACATATATTTTGAACTAAAAACAGTGGAAAACGGACCACAAAGTGAAGTGAACATTTTCTAATGAACTCAGTGAAGTTTTGTTTATTGGACAACACACTCGTTAGTACACTCGTTGCCATGGAGAAGTCTTCGTCTAGAAACATAATTAACAAAAGCAATAGGGGATCTGCTCATTCCCTTTAAAAAGTAGAGCATAAAATATACATACTTATGAAGTAGCTAACACATAGAATAAATAATAGTTTTTTCTAGCTGACCAGTTTTTCGTGGCCTTGAGTGTACATAGTGCTTTGCACGTTGGTAGAACCCAGCACTGGGTGACTTTTTACATCTTGTTGGAAATAATGGTACATTATTTTTTTGTTATCATTATGGATTTGTTACTTAAACTATTACTCATTGTGCCGTTATTAACTTCTTAGAGACTTAATAGACTAGTCGACTTGATACTAAGCCTGATACTTTTACACCATATTGAGTGTAAAAGTATCAGGACGGCAAAATGTGTACTTTTTTAAACAGTCATTTTTGACAATTACCATAATAATGTAAATATGCAGGTGGCTAATGTGCGTTATATTTAAAGGGGCCTTGTTTTGTGGAATGACCGGTTCCTGGGTCGATTCTGCACTTTTTGGCACAATTGAAAAATCTGGGGACATCGTAAGATTTTCATTTACTCTCATTTTATCATTCCTCAGTCATGGGTCATTTATTAATTAACTTCATTAAAATCATTACTCTTTTATCAAAGTGCCATTTTAGCTACTCTCTTAGATTGGAGCTAGCCAATTTAGTTGTGGAGTACCTACTTCTACTCACCCCCTAGATTTTTCAGTTGTATTGAAATTGGTTTTGAGGCCTTAACAAGTGGTGTATAGTCTCAACTATACAAGTTTTCTTAAATTGTACATATTGTATAAACTCGGCTTTAAGACATGCGAGACTGTATATATAATGTTACATATATGTACTATAAATATTTGTAATTAATTATTTATAATTATGAAATATGCCTTACCTTAGCATGTAAATTATTTTAGAGTTAGCATATAATTTCAACAATTTTTTTACAAAAAAATATACATTATTGAAATATAATTTGACACAATATTTTGTATTGGAGAATTCGTTTAAAAGTGAAGAAGGCTGTGTGAAAAGCATTTTTATTGACTTCAATGAAAAAAAAAAACAATAATCAACTTTGAGAGAATTTTAATGTTCTTGCTTTTGAATCTTAAAATGAATAATAAATAGTTCAAAAACTCAAACTCAACTTCAATGTACCTTCAAGATAATAGTAAAAGCAGTGATATAAAAGTAATAAGATTAAAATTCTCTCAAAAATTATTCTAATTTATCTCAGTTTTTGTGAGTTTTGGGAGCAACATGGAATCGCTTAGAGTTTTAAACAATTTTAAGTTTAAAAAAAGATCTGCCGATATAATACTTTTGTAAAAGTGCAATCTTATTGAATTAAATAGTTTTAATAACAGATAAAAATGTGCCTTGCGTTATAATGAAATAATAATAATATAATAATTAATGGGGGTTATCCTGTGTCGAATGTAAGTAACAGTCAATTTCACTGGCCTATAAGAATTCTATACATTTATATACATATATGATTTTTATTGTGAAGCCTGCTACCTACTACAGCGTAACGTAGGGTTTACAAAAAATAATTACACTTTTCATAATTGTATAACTGTGTTAAAAGACGAAATTATACAATAATGAATAGTGTATAATTAAAAATAAGGATAATAGTAAAGTGATAGTCTTCTTATTTGCGTTGCGCTTTTTTTCCAAACCATTTTATATTTTAAACCCTATGTTACGCTCTAGTCGTCAGCAAGCAAAAAATCCTCGAATTTAAGTGTATAATCGCTTAGACAAAGTGATTGGACAATAAGAAGTAAAATCTAGTCTACGTAGCAACTGTTCTTTGTCTTTAAGTTGTCGCCGCGAGTCGGGCTGGTTCGGACGATGTCGGACGTTCAAAATATTTCCTCTACTACAATTTTGAGTACAATGTGGCTAATTAACAATATTTATTTTTTAAAGCGGATATCACTACAGAAACTGAACGCCATCTGTATATTTAAAAGCGACAGCCCTTGATCACAATTTGCGTTCAAGGGCTGTGTCACTGAATATTTCACAGCAATTTGTATAATTAAGTTGATATCGTTCAGTTTCTTTTATAAAATTTGCCCTCAGATATTTGATATAGTTTTCCCGTTATTCAGCTTTCAAATGTACTTAATAAAATTAATTAAACAAGGAAAAATTTAGTACAATCAAAAATTTTGCTTAACATATTATATAGTGCTAAAAGCCACACTATGCTCAAAAGGCTGTAGAAAATTTCGAAAAATTCATGTACATATTGCGAATGGCAGCTTGTTCACAGTAAAATGTATTTTATGCAGTCACAAAAGCATAATTATGATTTATTTATTAATGTTTTGGGTAAAAACTGTTTAGTCATTGCATTAGACTGATGTAGCGCCTTAAACGAAATAAATTTTGACATATTTTTAAATATTTGCGCACTTGTTAGCATGGGGATCAATGTTTCGTTTCTCTTTTTAATTTCAATTGAAATTTTTGTTTTAATTTTTTTATATTTAATTTATTTTTCGGTTCCAAAAATTCTCAAACATTGTATTTTTTTTTACATTCACTTTATTTAATAATTTGTAAATAATTAAAAATATGTCAAAGCTAATAATATAAAATTTAATAATGTAGATAGTAATTGTTCTCCCTGATTCGCCGGTAAATTGTTGTGAGTTTGACTGAGAAGATGGATGAGATTAGGTTATGATAAATTATAAATAAAAGAGAAATATTTTTAAAACCTTCGTCGTTTTTTTCGATCCTTGAAATACAACAATTTATTTACACATAACAAAATTAACACATCATATTTTACAAGTCACTTAAAATGCACGGGACAACATGAGAAATATAATATAGTATAATAAGTATTTGGAAAAGAAGAAATTCAATTAAATTTACAAATAAAGATAAAAAACATTCGTACATAAGTCATAAGTTGATAAACGCAAAGCTAAAACAAATACAAGAACAACATGAAATATTTACAATCATTCGAGGTTTTCTTATAACTAATAAATTACGCTAATTTCTTGAGAGTAGTATTTGGTAAGAGGAAACACGCCATACCGCACACTGAAACAAATAAATACGTTAACGAAATTGAGAACAGCGCCATCTTGCAAAATCTACCTGAACTATGAAGGCCACTTAATTGAACAAACAATCCGATTGGTCGGTTAGATTTGAAGTGGTTAATACTATGAAGTTCTGGTAGAGGGCGTTAATTGATACTTTTTCAATATCACTAAGTTAATGTATTTTTTTCTGCTGGCTGTACATACTGCAATTCCTAAAAAAACAAAAGCGAGCGACCACCAGAATTCTATATAAGGAATAAAACCGTTGACGCAGTGCAGTGTTGAGCGATCGACTGCTGCGCTGTGTGTCGCGGGTTCGATCCCCGTACGGAACAAATATTTGTATGACCTGCAGATATTTATTTCGGGTTTGCGTGTTTGTATAACGCACCCACGATACAGGATAAATTCCTGTGTGTGGCAACGTTTTTTTTTAAAAAAAAAAGCTCTACCTTCACCAAAAGTAGCCCTACATATCGCAGTTATGTTTTCGTCCCATACAGTAGGCAGGCAAAGAAAATGATTAGTAAAAAACAGCGGAGGAACAAAAGTGGTATTGAGAAACAAAGTTTACCTGCCAAAACGGCACCTATTGTAATAAAAGGCGGTAGGCATCCGTAGTTGATGAGTGCGGGGAAGATGACGGTACCCGTGATGGTTCCCAAACGACCACTCATGAGGAACGTAGACATCGCCATTACTCTGAAAAGAAAATAATAGAATAGAGCAAAGACATTCAAATATTTACGAGTGATAGACGGGACAAAATGAAGAAAATCGTAATCCAATACTTGTTACTACTTGGTAACAAGTCTTTGTGTGTCGAAATCGATAATGAAACTCAGAAACTACATGTACTAGTACAGTAAAGACTTTTGGAGTGGAAATTGGGAAAACAAAATTTTTGATCACGAAGATCATAAATTTTGCTTCCCAATTTCCACTCCAAAAGTCTTTTAAATCCCTGTAGAATAGAGTATACTTTAATGTTCACCAAAAATTAAACATAACTGACCAATGGTTTAGAAGCAAATAAATTAAAAGATTCGTTATACTTGGCTTGAGCAGGAAGAGTTGATACTATGCAACCTAACACTAAGAACTGTTTGCTTTATTCAGATACCAGCTATGCCCGTTTCATTTATTCGGTTTCACCCGCTATTCAACTCCTTAGTAACGTACCGTGATGTTGTATTGGCTATTATTTTAAGTCAATCCGGCCAAGGAACCGCGTTCTCTAATACAAACTTTGCCACCCTGTTTCACCCTTTTGATGATGGGTTGAATTTTGCAAAATCCCGTCGTCGTGAGCACTTACGCCCTAAACTCCCCCTTGAAAAATTTGAGATATAGAGAGAAACAACTATAATTGTAGTTTCTGAGATTTCATGATGAGTGAGTCAGTGATTTTAGCTTTTATATAAATAAATAGATCAGTCAATGGCTGACCAACTCGCACTGGACCCGATCAAAGGGTTGTCGGTGTCGCCCTTTTCCGCACACATGGCAGGCTGTGAGCTACCAGTGAGGTCTTTATAGGCTAAATTAACTAACTGAACGCCAAACAAGTAATTTTTCCAGTACAATTAGAAATTAGATCAGCTACCCGACCATGACGTCTTAAAGCAGAACTTATTCCACTGAGGGAGAGAGATGGTGCTAGACACCCTGTATAGCTCTGTCTCTTTCCCTCAGTGGAAGAACTCAGGAATCCACATTAAAAAACAGTAATAGGTATTCTCACCGGAGTGAAGTTGGAAACAAGTCAACAGTGATGCTGGACAGAGAAGCACCACATAGTGAAGTGAAGGCAAGCGCGGTGGTTACCATGGCAACCACAGCAATCGCGTTGGTGCCCAAGAATGGAAGTAGCACGATCAGGAACGCGCTGGTTACGCCACAGAACCCTGCTACAAGGCGTTTACCACATCTGGAAAAATAGGGTAAACTGCTGTGAGACCTGTGAAGAAGATTCTTCTCCATTTATAAAGGCATCAATCATGTTTTGTTTTAAAGTATAGGTAATTCCATATTTAGAATTACGCTTTCCACAATGTGAATGTCTCTTTATCTTAATTATGTTTATATAATATTTGTACGTCATTGATGGCAAGACATAGCGTTCTATTTATGATTATTGACATCTGTACTTATGTTTACCTATGCTCTACAAATAAAAAGATTTGACTTTGACTTTGACTTTGACAAGCATCGTGTATTCTACGGATCCTGTGTTTCTGGTCTTTTCGTTGATAAATTCGTTTTTGGTGAACATATCACCATTTATGATATTCCAAATCCGAAAATGAACCTAGATCTTAAATTAATTTTATAAAAATCCTTACTTAAATACTTACTTATTGACCAGTGCTCCTCCGATCCCATACGTCAGTACTGACCCGGCGCCCACAAACGCACTCTGCAGATACGTCAGCATATCAGCCACTATTGGAACGCAGACATCATCTACGGCCACCGGCGTGGTGGGCGGAGCGATAGCGGAGCACAGACCCTTGGCGTCGTTGCTGATCATGGCTGCCAGTTGAGGATACCAGAGGCGGATGGTGTTGGAACTGTCAGTTGAAATGAATATAGTTTAGTACGAGTAAATGCACAATGATAGAATCTAGACTCGTATTCTCGACTCGTGAACGGGCGCTGTCAGTTGTAACTGGTCATCTCTCAGTTGCTACGGATTATTTGAATTTAAAAAATAAATACCTTGGGACAACTCACACACGGCTATCTGATCCCAAGCTAAGCAGAGCTTGTGTTATGGTAACCAGACAACTGATATACATACTTATATAAATTATAAATACATACATATTATAGATAAATCACACCCAGACACAGAACAAACAATCATGCTCATCACACAAAGTTTGTCCTGGGTGGGAATCGAACCCACGACCTCCGGCTCAGCAGTCAGGGCCACTAACCACTAGACCAACAGGCAGGACAGTATTTAACTAGCTGGTACCCGCGGCTTCGCCCGCGTGATATCGAAAAAAAAGTATCCTATGTGTTATTCCAGACCATAATCTACCTCTGTGCAATGTGCACGTCTTGCTACGTCGTTCTCACGGAATTTACCATCCCAACATGAATGATGTTCGGAAACCTCTCGAAGCATGACGTAGCCGGAGGCGACGATCGGCGACGACGTGAGCGGGGGCACGGCGCGGCGCGGGGAACAACTATATAAGACGCGACCGCGGTCCGGAGGGCCCTTTTTTCTTCGACCATCTTTAAACACTGTACGCGTCCCGCGCCGCCATCTAAATCCTTACTGTAAAATAACTAACTATTCTTGTAATAAACCAGTATCGAAATCAACGTCGCCATCATTTATACAGTCCACCTATAAATCTCCTCTACACAAGGTTTTGTAACAATATTGTGATTTAAAAGAGTGTCCATGGAATTTCTTACCCATTCTTCTGCATAGAGATCTACGCTTTGGAATGGGCAATTACGGTACTTTCACGGTTATTACGCCTTGTGACTGGGACTGTACCTTCATGTTATTGTTTCGACAGTTCAAAAGTAGCCTGTAACTGGCCTACTTGAAATAAATGCTTATGATTTTATTAATGAAGCAATGCAGAAGATTTGTAATACTTACAGGTATTAATTGGAACTTGGTCTAAACAGCTGATAATAAGTATAGCTGATAGTAGTTGGCTTTGTCGATTCTTAAATGCTTATTAACGTATTATTTTATGTTTTGTAAAGTAAGCAATGACTTATTGTCGAGCCTACGCTGTCGTCTAACAACATTGTAAAACCAAATGATTTTAAAAGAGTAACCATGGAGTTTCTTGCCGGTACTTCTCCACAGGAAGCGACCAACCCGAACCGTGCACCTTTTCTCGACGTTTTATAAGTGCCCATGTAGGCCTATGTGAAATTAAAATATTTCGATTTGATTTGATTATATAATTTCGAAGTAGCTGATGACGATTATGCTAAAAGAGTGATTAAGAGCTGTAAACCAATATCAACTCCATAAACTAAATAACACTAATTGAAAATATTAGTGTTACTAAGTCTGGAACTATCGTAAATGAAATACTAGCTTTTTTTACCCGCGGCTTTGCTCGCGATAAATTCGGGTTAACACGGTTCCCCTTTCCTGATTTCCAGGTACCTGATACCTGTAGTTTTAGCCCTTGCGCCTGATGTATTGTAATAGCAAAGCTGAGTTTTCCCTTTTTTCCCTCTTTCTCCCTCATTTCTCACTTTTATTTAAAAAAAATGAAAAAAGCCTATGTCCGTCTCCAGGGTCTCAACTATCGCTGTACCAAAATTCATCAAAATCGGTTTAGCCATTTAGGCGTGAAGAGGTAACAGACAAACTCACTTTCGCTTTTATAATACCCATTAGTAAGAATGTTGACGATGACAATTACAAGTCAACCAACCAACCGCACCAAGCAATATCTGCGTCCAAACCACTTGGAACCACACTACACCATTAAGGCAAGAATATTGACCCAAATAACATAAACAATAGTGTTTGGTAATAGTCAGGTTGTTCTGCTTATAACTGCTCACAGCTCTCGACGAATTAGTTCAACAGCTGATGTGTGGTATGTTGAACTGTCTGACACTGTCTTGCATTCGATTGACTGTAGTGTAGTAGATAGAATGTACTGTAGTAGACAGCTATCGTTAATGATTTAGATGTAAACTGTGTGCGAAAGTTTCTGAAGATGTATGGTATGGATGTCTGGAGGTCTGGACCTATAGATGTATGGATCTATTGATGTCTGTATGTATGGATGTTCGGATGTCTGGACGTATGGATAACTAGATGTATGGATGCCTGGATATTTATAACTATTTCACGCAAAAACTACTTGAAATTTGGCATACAGACATTTTATAACCTTGATTAACACATACGATACTTTGAATCCCTTTAGAGCAATTCTATGGGACAACTAATGAAATTAAAACACTGAATTGTAACTAATTATATACTAATAAGATAACAAATAACCATAGACATAAAATAATGTAACTTAAAAGCCTTAATCTGGAACAAGGAAGCCTAGGGTAAGTTCCAGGAAATCAAACCATTCTGTGTAATTCTTCGGTAATAAATTATTCTTATTTACAATTAGAAAGGTTACTCACCCAAACATACATCCCATGTGGATGGAACACATAAGGAACAGCCACTTGGCGTGTGGTGGTCTGAACAGTGGTGACAACTGTGCGAAGCCCCCCCTCAGGGCTGCGACGCCTTTGCCCTGTTGCTCGTGCTTCTCTTCTACTAGAACTTTTACCTGAAATTCAGAAAGATAACACGATTTAAAATCTTATATTATACTAGCTTTTTCCCGCGGTTTCGCTCGCATTAAATTCGGCGTTTGCAGGTACCTGCTACCTGTAGTTTTTGCCCTTGCGCCTTATTTATTGTAATAGCAAAGCTAAGTTTTCCCCTTTCTTCCTTTAAAAAAATAGAAAATAGCCTATATCCGTCTCCAGGGTCCCAAATTTATCTGTACCATAATTGATCAAAATCGGTTCAGCCATTTAGGCGTGAAGACGTAACAAACAAACAAACTCACCTTCGCTTTTATAATATTAATGGGGATAAAATTCTCGTGCAACAGTTTTAGTTGCCATTATGATCGTTGTTAAATCAATAAATAAAAGATGAAAAAATAACACTCTTATAGGTAATTCGCTTACCGGATAATCCTCAGCTGGTTTTCCAGTATTCAATTTATAAATGATTCTGAAGACTGCCATAGCCTCCTCATTTCGTCCCCTTGACATGAGGAACTTGGGGCTCTCCGGCAAACAGAGGAATGATACTCCGGTGATGAGCGGCATCAGGGCAGTGGCGAAGAGGAACAAGTTCCAGGAATGAATTACTGGAATGTTCAAACATGAGTTTTATTGACTACGGAAGTACATTTTGATACAAGTGGAGAAACCCAACAGACATAAAACATTGCAAATCAAACCTAATCATAGTGCGATATGAGCCAGTTTTCTAAAAAGTGAGAATAAATATACATATTTGGAATAAGTACTAATTCTAAGTATTCATTCGAAATGTTGCTCTTGCATAAGTATGGTGAGACTAGCTTTTGCTTGCAGCTTCGCCAGTGTAGATTTTGGAAATCGCCCTACTGCATCATGACACGCACTGGAGATGAAGAACTCCTGTTTTACTGTTACGATACGTTTTTAGAGTTCCGCGACTCAAAAGGAACCCTTATTGGATTACAATGTTATCTGTCTGTCTATCTATCTCTATGTCAAGACCTTTTATCTCGGGAACGCGTGAAAGCATGGACTTCAATATCCTTACTATATCCTTACTAATATTATAAAAGCGAAAGTGAGTTTGTTTGTTTGTTACCTCTTCACGCTTTAATGGCTAAACCGATTTTGATGAATTATGGTACAGAGATAGTTGGGAACCAGGAGACGGACATCATCTGCCTAGCCTTTTCCCAACTACATATGTTGGGGTCGGCTGTCAGTCTAACCGGATGCAGCTGAATATCAGTATTTTACATGGAGCGACTGCCTATCTGACCTCCACAACCCAGTTAGTACTGGATAATGCGATACCCCTTGGTAAGACTGGTTGTCAGATTTTCGGAACACTGACTACCTGTAACGACTGTCAAAGATCTACAAATGACAGCCGGGACCAACGGCTTAACGTGCTTTCCGAGGCACGGAGGAAACTCGGTATGTAACGGGTGGTCACCCATCCACAGACCAACCTAGGCAAGCACAGCTTAACCTAAAGATCGACCCGAGCGGCTGCTATTATTTAGCCACGAGCTCCTAGCGGCTGCTATTATTTAGCCACGAGCTCCTGAACGAACTGAGCGGACATAGGCTATTTAAAAAAAAACCGTGGGAGAAAGAGGGAAGAAAAGGGAAAACTTAGCGTTGCTATTACAAATCAATAAGGTCTTATTACAAGGGCAAAAACCCCGGCCTGCAGGTAGCAGGTACTGTGTTATACCGAATTTAACGCGAGCGAAGCCGCGGGCTAAAGCTAGTATGGTTATATACTCAAGTCAGTGGTCCCTTGGAATTGTGGTAAAATTATATCTGTAAGTCTACGCAGTCAAAATATATGTTGCAAATTTGTACGGAACCTGCGGTGTGCAAGTCCGACACGCACTAGCCTGGATTTACAAAAGAACGTCTTTTTACAACAATTCTCTATAATATGTTACTTACCAATATAACCCCCTAAGAAATGGAACTCCCAGTCTTTGGTGAGGATGGCCCAGGCTAGTAGAGGCAGGGTGGTGTTGGCAAACGTATAGAACAGACTCGTCAGCAAGATGACCCGCGCCCTGAGCTCGGTCCGGTGCAGCTCGGCTAAGTACGAGATCAGAACTGCGAAGGGACCGTTGAAACTGGAAAGATAGGAATTATTATAAAATGAACACAACACACATATATATGTATATGTGAATATGTAACACAGTTCCCCTTTCCTGATTTACAGGTACCTGCTACCTGTAGTTTTTGCTCTTGTGCCTTATTTATTGTAATAGCAAAGCTAAGTTTTCCCTTTTCTACCCTCTCATATCTCACTTTTTAAAATAAAATAGCCTATACGTCCGTCTCCAGGGTCCCAACTATGTCTGTACCAAAATTCATCAAAATCCGTTCAGCCATTTAGGCGTGAAGACGTAACAAACAAACAAACTCACTTTCGCTTTTATAATATTAGTAAGGATAGCTACAGAAATAAACCGTTCTAACAGACGTAAGTTGGAGGCTTTATTTCCGCGAACGATAATCAGAACACTATAAACAGATAACGCTGTTTACAGACTGATTAGTCGACAGTGATTAGTAATTATGTGTACTATTAATCAAACAAGCGCACATGGTAGACACTTGTACGGTAATCGGAGAGTAAACAGTACTTATTGATCGAGTGACCTTGGGACATGGGCTTAGGAACGTGACTCTCTAACACCTGGATTTTAAAAAGATGATAAAAAAATGTGGTGTCGTGGGACACCAGGTAGCAACGAAGTTCCTTCGGCTAATTAATTTTGCTGATTAGTTTTCATTTAAGTACAAGAAAGTATTTAGGAAATTCAGTATTTTAGGAAAAAATTACTTAAAATAAAAAAAAACATCGTAATTCAAATTATCAACTAAAATAATAACAAAATATGTCTCTTTATTTTTGTTTGACAACATAATATTGCATAGAAAAATAGAAATACACTACTCGCTTACTGGTATTATACACTACTCGCTTGTGTATACGACTGTCGCGCCTGCGCACGTCTCATTTAACGCTTTTTTTCCACGCTTTTTTTCTTACGGTTTTACTATCACATTTTTTTCAGTTAGGTCCCCCAGCAAAATCCCTATCTCCTCCAAGCCTGCCGTAAGGAACTTCGTTCCAAAAAATGTAGTAACAAAAAATGGCTGGTGTAAAAGAAATGTAGAGAAAGCCTTTTTTTGCGGATGGGAAATCATCAAATAATTTCCCCCGCTCCGCCCAGAGCGGGGGAAATTATTTTGACGCCGAGATCGAATTGAAGGCTTCTCTACATTCCTGCCGGGGTTGCGGGTTGTTCGAAAGAGATACCGCGGCCCCGAAACGTAAAGGGCAATAGAAGGAACATGGGTGGGTTTTAGTCAGTAAAAGTCTGACACTCCCCTCCACTCCGCCCAGAGCGAGAGAAGTTATTGGATGATTACCCATCTGCAAACAAGGCGCTTTTTCTCAGTAAAGTTGTTTGTCTATACAAGCAGCAGTGGTAGCACTTCTATACTTATGATCATTAACGTCCAACATTTTCTGGCACGTACTTGGCACAATGGGGCACTAAAAGCTGTTTCTAATATAGATTTATTATAACTAATAACCTTTACTAACGTACCTCATAAAATCCAGTGCCATCATTTTAAGCACTATACTATTGACGTCAGTAAAGGTAGAAAATCTATTGATGTGGTCATATCTTTCTTTGGACAACAATAAGCAAATTTATATTTCAATGAATTACTAGACATATTATTAAGGTTTTAAATAATGGAATTGCTTGAGTAAAGACAAGATGCATGGAAAGTTTCAGATCTCATCATATTACACAAGTTGTTAATTGAGGTAAAATTATTTAAAACTGTTAAATAGTTTATTTTTTAACTCGTAACTAAACACCCAAGAAGTGAAGTCAACACCTAACGAAACCAGGTGGCCCCAGCAGGAGTGCGTGGTGTAACCATAAAGTAAATGCGTCGACTTTTGAATCACATACATTTATCCTGTAGCAAGACTAGGCTAGTTGCAAATAATTTAAGTAAAATACTTAAATTATTTGCAACTAGCCTAGTCTTGTGCGATTTCACCCGCGTCTTTAGTTGCTGCCCCGTTTACTTCTTGATATGTAGCTTCCTATTAGTGTTTTTTTTTTAAAGGAAATGCTATAAATGATGCAAACGCCAAAAATATATCGAATATGCTGATGTTGTTGTGGAAAAGATATTGCTCTTGGCCCCGAGTCTCACGAACAAATACCTGAAGAGAGTTACGACAAAATAATCACTCGTTTTTAGTAAAACTTACAGGAATCCACTGGCGAACCTCATGACCAATAGCATGGCGAAGCTTTGGCTCATGGCAGCTGTCATCTCCACCAGTCCGGAGCAGAAGAACCCCCACACCATGATCTGCCTCCGTCCCAGGGTGTCCGACAGGAAGCCCCACAGCAACGCTGAGGAGATCATGCCTGAAACAGGATAGTATGCAAGCGGAAGCTTCTTTAGAATATACCTTTGAGACATAGATCCCCTGCTCCCTCTTGTGAGGGAGAGTAGGTTTTAATCCACCACGCGGGCTCAATGTTTTTGTTGGCACGGTCGGCGCAGTTGCTGAGTGATAGGTATTTCTTTTTTTCGCCGATGGTAAATCTGACGATTTACACACACATTATAACTTCTCCCGCTCTGGGCGGAGCGGAGGGGAGTGTCAGACTTGTACTGACTTAAAAACACCTATGTTCCTTCTATTGCCCTTTACTTTCCGGGGCCACGGTACCTCTTTCGAACAACCTGCAACCCCGGCAGGCGGTGGCCCTGGCAGGCCCCTCTGCTTTGCTGACATCTCTTTGAGGCGCACGTGGAACCAGTGTTCCACGACAGTCCGTTTCGACGGTGGGTCAGTACCCACCGTCGAAACGGCCTGTCGTTAATAGACGGATGGACGGTGACCCACCCATACGGTGAGCTACCCATTGAATGGTAAGCTGAGGTTCGATTTCAGTACAAACCAATATTTGTTTGGCTACAGGTTGTTTTTCGGAGTCTGGCTTTTTATTTATATTTGTGAACGCACCCACGACACAGGAGTCATAAAAAATGCGGATTGGTATGTCACATAAATAAGGTTTTTTGGTTCTAGAATATTTTTCTTCAGTATATTTTCTCCATCAGCATTGGAGCAGTCGTGGTGATGTAATTTAATATATTACAAGTAAGTTAAGTGCCTGGCTGGGTTCGAATCCACACACACATAATACGTTACCACTGTTCTAGAATGTAATGTTACATTTAACTAACGACTTGCTGATTGCAGATCTTGATTTATTTCATAAACATTTGTATACGCAAGGTTGTAAATTCGTAACTGTTGATTCTGATTTATTTAAGGAAAAGTTTTCTTTAAAATTATTTTGGGTTCTTGAAGACGACGAAGTTTTTTACTTATATTGCTATAGGGTGGTTAGCTGGATGCAGTAAAATATGAAGTAAAATAGGTGTCAAAGTTATTGCTTAAGCTTTTCAGTCATTGCACTAAATAGAGTTCAATTCTCATGTTATGCCTATAATTATGTCACCGACACAATTTGCCATCGGACCAGGAAAGCATACAAACAGAAACGCAATATTTTAAATAAAGTTAGTCTAACTTCATAAAAATCGCTACGCTGTTGCTACGAGCTACGACAGGCTACGCCGTAGCAACACGACCCCTGACGTAGCGACTACGTCATAGGTCCCATCGCTACGTCGGCGTCGTAGCTCACTGCTCAACCGTGCTATAAATTCAGATCAGTACATTAAGCCATATGCATATGAGTATAACCTCATTTCTCTTAGATTGACAACAAAATTAAATGAAACTGGCTCTCTGCCCACAATATAGAGGAAAGTGCGTAATGAATGTTAACAAAACATGTTATTTCCTTCATCTTTGTTTTTGAGAGCAATTCTGTGTACCTTTTGGCTATCATTGTGAAAGAATTTGTGAGTCATGTACAAAACAAGCCAGGTATCATTCGTAAACAACAGAATAAATTGGTTTTGATATAGTTGTAAATAAAAGAGAGAGAGATGTGTATTACCAAAGACAAATTTTTATTTTATTTATGAATAGATTCACATCTAGTTTTTCTATACCGCGGATTTTCAGCCATAGAATTCAGTAAAGCGAAAAAAGTCTACTAAATGGTTTTAAGTAATACTTACAAAATGTAACAGATTTCCACAAAGATATCCTCGACTTAGACCCAAATTCCGACTCGAAGGCGTGTGCTGTTTCTGCTTCGAAGCTTACGGATTTGATCCCAACTATACTATTGTTTGAACTTAAACAAGAATATGCTAATCTGCCTGATTTACTATAGTAACATTCTAAATTGACTAAAATAACATAACATTCGTTTATAGACAAACTAGCTTTTGCCCGCGGCTTCGCTCGCGTTAAATTCGGGGTAACACAGTTCCCCTTGCGCCTTATTGATTTGTAATAGCAACGCTAAGTTTTCCCTTTTCTTCCCTCTTTCTCCCTCACATCCCACTTTAAAAAAAAATTATCCGTCCGTCTCCGGGTTCCCAACTATCTCTGTATCAAAATCGGTGTAGCCATTAAAGCCTGAAGAGGTAACAAACAAACAAACAAAGAAACTCACTTTCGCTTTTATAATATTAGTAAGGATATACATGGAAAATTTACAACTATGTAAGTAGCACTTCACTGCACTGATGTCTTTTCAAAAAAACCGGCCAAGAGCGAGTAGACTCGCGTACTGGGGGTTCCGTACAAATTTGCTACATAAACAGCTATATCTTTTGACTGTGTAAACTTAGAGTGATGATTTTTTCACAGCTCTAAGCTCACAGAGTGGAGTATAAGGCTTTAATTTCAACTCGATACCTTCATGCGTTCCTGAGATAAAGGGTCTTGACAGAGAGTCAGACAGACGGAAAACAAAGTGCTCCATTATAAGGGTTCCGTTTTTTCCTATTGAGGTACGTTACTCTAAAAATACCAAACAAATGTAATTTCCGTGTACCGAAACGTGTTATTATTGTATCATGAAAATAGAACAAATTTAGCAATACATACAAGAAATTAATCGCTCGTGGCTAAATAATAGCAGCCGCTCGGGTCGATCTTAAGGTTAAGCTGCGCTTGCCTAGGTTGGTATGTGGATGGGTGACCACTGACCACCCGTTACATACCGAGTTTCCTCTGTGCCTCGGAAAGCACGTTAAGCCGTTGGTCCCGGCTGTCATTTGTAGATCTTTGACAGTCGTTACAGGTAGTCAGTGTTCCAAAAGTCTGACAACCAGTCTTACCAAGGGGTATCGTATTACCCAGTATTAACTGGTTGTGGAGGTCAGATAGGCAGTCGCTCCATGTAAAATACTGATATTCAGCTGCATCCGGTTAGACTGGAAGTCGACCCCAACATAGTTGGAAAAGGCTAGGCAGATGATGACAAGAAATTAATCGCATAGTAATTTTACATAACATAGAATGTCGTCATAAACTAAATATTTGAGTGGAAACTGCACAGTTTCACAATGTTTGTTTAATTCTGTGATAGTAATGTGAACAAGTGATGTTGGTACATAATGTATTTATCAGTTTGTACATAATGTCTAGGAATTGAAATGTTCATGATATGTTTGTCCGTTGACTCAATAAACTAGGTTTAGTCAGTCACCTGACGATGACGTTAAATTAGGATATAAGTCTTACTGTGAGGGATTTCACAAAAGAGGCATACTCGTATTATCGGAACTGATAGAAAGATCCAACATTTTGTGAATTATATCACACTAATATTATAGAGGCGAAAGTTTATTACTCCTGCATGCTTAAACGGCTGAACGGATTTAGATGAAATTAGGTACGTAGATAGCTTATACCCTGAATCAACAATTATAAGCTTACTTTTTGCCCCGGCCTACACGTGTGAACCACGGAGAACAGCTAGTAATCAACAAACTACCGAGTAATCTATATTAGTTAGCTAATTAGCTTGCTTTAATTCATCCAATCCAGATATTGTCGTAGAAACAAAAATGATTTCAAAGTGGTAGCTACTTGAACCTCAAACCAACCCAGCCGCCGCGGGAGAAACTCGGGCGTCGAAGGCCGCGAGACGACTCCCGGCCACCGTAGATGCGGGTCTGTAGACGGTGGGCAATGGTTAGCTCACCGTTAGTTCGTCTAGTTGCCACAGGCGCCTTCGTGATCCACGCGCATCTCAAAGACATGTCAGCAAAGCAGAGAGGCCTGCCAGGGCCACCGGACCGCCTGCCGGGGTTGCGGGTGGTTCGAAAAACTTACCGCGGGGCCGGAACAGAAAGGGCAAAAGAAGGAACATAAGTGTGTTTTAGTCAGTAAAAGTCTGACAGGCCCCCTTGCTCCGCCCAGAGCGGGGGAAGTTATTTGATGATTTCGCATCCGAAAAAAAACTGTGCTGTAGTAGTGTCCATCTGTTAAATCCTAATACTTCATTAAAATGCAATAAAAACTATATTTGTTTATAAATACGGGATGTCTAGACGAGACGAAAGTAATTAACGATTGGCTTTTAAAATGATTCATTGAATAATTAATAAACTATTTGAAGCTAAACTTGCAGTAATAAATACGTAATCGTTTCTAAATGTTATGGAATTCGACAGAACATAAATTTAGACACATGGCGTGTGTCTGCTGACGTCCACAGCTACTGGGTAATACGATATCCCGTGGTAAGACTGGTTGTCAGACTTTCAAGCTACTGGCTACCTGTAACGACTGCCAGAGATCTACAAATGACAGCAGGGACCAACAGCTGAACGTGTTTTTCGAAACGTTATGGCATCTCATTAGAAAAAGGTACAACGGAAATTATAATTATAAACTGTTTTCCTCGTTTGCCTGTGTAACCAGAATCTGTCGAAAAGTTAGTATCTGTTATGACATTAGCCACGCACGCTACGTCGCCACATCACACGACGTTTGTTTATAAAATAATAAACATGGTCTTTGTTTAGAAAGCGGTGATAACGAAGAAAATTTCGCAGAAACAACAATATCTAGACTAGAGTGGGGTTTATGAACATACATAAAAAAGTAGCCTAAATGTGTTAACAAATGCTACTTTTTTTGTTAGCTTGAACCATGGATTGACATCAATGGTTCAAACTAGCCGTGGTTGCGGGTTGCTTGACCGTCCGTCTATTGACGACAGGCCGTGTCGACGGTGCGTTCGACGGGCGCCTTCAAGAGATGTCAGCGAAACAGAGGGCCCTGCCAGGGCCAGCAACTGCCGGAGTTTCGGGTTGTTCAAAAGAGATACCGCGGCCCCGGAACATAAAGGCCAAAATAATGAATATGGGTGAGTTTTAGTCAGTAAAAGACTGACAGGCCCCCTTGGGGGATGTTATTTGATTATTTCCCATCCGCAAAAAAGGGTACAAGCTATATACATACCACTGTCAAAGATGTACAAATGATAGACAGACAAACCCAGGGAAGTCCGCGTTGGTCTTCAACTATTTAAGGTGCATTATTCATTTACAAACTCGTAAGCAATTGTGTTTTTAAATCGTTGTTATTCAGATATTTTCTGGTTATGATCTTAAGTCTTATAAAAATATAATCAAAGCGGAAAATCTATATGTCTGGAAGAAAAAACGAACTACATACATTATAACAATTAAAGAAACAAAAATAATTAAACCAACTATAAAAAGCAATCAGAACAGTCCTAAAAATAAACTACATATATTTTTGTTATTTCTAGACTCATGGTGTCTATGCACGATCTAGCTGCTATCAGAGTTTCACAAGAGTGATCCTACTGTAAATGTTTACTTGTTGGAAACCACACCATACTGTGTACGAAAGATTTATTACTGAATGTTATTGATATATTTCTTTGTTTTAGTGCAAAACATAATATTTGTCGAGAGAAATCACGCTGTTTTGTGGAAGATGGACAAATAGACAAAAGGTGATGCTTTGTCTATTTAATAAGAGATGGCGGTGTGTCATTGTATTAGGTCATGATAGGCCTTTTTAAAGACGCATGTTTGTAGATTTTATTAAGACGGTGTTTATTATCTTATATGACCAATCGCCACAACCTTCAGGAAAGTAGTAGGGAAATAAGTATAATCCGTCGTGGTTACACAAACAGACCGCGATCCGTTTTACGACCTCACCACCGAGGCTCGTCGCGAAACCCCAGTAATATACCGTCCCTTGCTCAACGAGTCAACCCGCGAAGCTGAGCCAGTAACCCCTGAATAAATCGACCTAGCTACCCCATCCTGCCCTTCCTCATTGACGCCCTAAGCCGATGTCCATACCCCACAGGGGGTGCCCATAGCCAGTGGTCATTTAGTTTTTCACTTAGCTGTAAGCCCTGGCTGGGGCCTTAAATGCTTTAAACACAACAGAATAGACCGGTTAAGCGGTAAAACAACCTTATAGAGTTGAAGTACAAGTGGCCAACATAAAAAAATGTTTGGTGTTCACTATGACGGAACGATGGTCTAGTGGTAGCATGTATGTCTGCTGAGCGTTCTTGTTTTAATACCCGGGTCAGACGCATGTTTTTTTACTGTGTTCTGCTCAGCCATCGACAATAGACCCCCCGGTTGCTATAATCACCCCGTTTAGAATAGGTGATAGCTGTTGACTTGTCACTAAGCAGAACAATGCCTACCCTTGTCCATGTTTTTCTCGTAACGAAAAACTCAATATGTACATAAGTATAATGAGTTTGATAAGATTAGATTTATTAGCTGTAGCGAAGGTGTGTCGTGATTACCATTCTACTGTATGGTGACACACCTCCATGACCGAGGACGGTCCGAATGTTGCACATTGCTTTATAATCAACCTTTGTAAATTCCAGAACATTAAATGTTCTAATGAATACTTATGGAAATCCTTACTAATATTATAAAAGCGAAAGTGAGTTTATTTTTTTGTTTGTTACGTCTTCACGCCTTCATGGCTAAACCGATTTTGATGAATTTTGGTACAGACATAGTTGGGACCCTGGAGACATAGGCTATTTTCTATTTTCTTAAAGGAAGAAAAGGGAAAACTTAGCATTGCTATTACAATAAATAAGGCGCAAGGACAAAAACTACATTTAGCAGGTACCTGCCAATCAGGAAAGGGGAACTGTGTTACCCCGAATTTAACTCGAGCGAAGCCGCGGTCAAAAGCTAGTACTGAATAAAATAAATACGGGCATCTACATTTTAATAAGTAGTTTGGCGACTTATTAACAAAATGTCTGGCTGTCCATGACCTGTTCCAATAAAAAAAACAAGCTTAGGTAAAGAATCGGTATTTCTTTGCGATTATCTACTACTATACCAGTGAAAGTTATTTTTCAATACACTTCCTCGAAAACTAGCTCTAATTGCACTATGAGTAGGTTCAAAATGCAATGTAATATTTTTTTCTGATTTCACTACTGCTGGTCTCGGCTCCATAACACCCTCGCTTATCGGCTCGGGCGTTAAATCCACCTCGGACGCAATGACAAAGATTTTTCACTTGAATCAAAATGTACTATTATGCATCTTTGCGAAAAGTCTGGGTTTACATGTCACTTCTTAGTATGTCCATAATACTTACCTCCATAAGTCATAGCGGTGATAGTCCCCATATCCAGCAAGCTCAGCCCCATATCGCACTGCGCCCTCGTGAAGATGTAGCTGATGGAACTGGTGACGGAGACGGCGCTCCAGAACGCGGGGATAGTGCACAGCAACAAAGCTATGTTGAACCGTCCGTAGCCTGTCGCTGCTATCGCTTCTTCGAAGTCTGAGGGCTCAGGTTCTGGAAGAATGATGAAGCCGTTTTAGTAGAAAAGTGTGAAGACCAAAGGATTTTGACAGATTAGGTTTTATTGACGTAAAGAGTAGACTTATAATGTAAAAGAATTTCTTAATAAAAAAGTTACTGACAGATATGGTTACTAAGTTATATTTTTTTATATTGTTTTTTCAATGTGTTTGTGTGTTGTTTTTAATTTATTACTCATTTACTTATATTATTGTTAAGATTTAGTATGTTTCATAATAACATGCTCTGATATTTGTATGCCATTATATAGTAAAACTAGCTTTTGCCTGCGGCTTCGCTCGCGTTAAATTCGGTAGCGCCTTATTGATTTGTCATAGCAACGCTAAGTTTTCCCGTTTCTTCCCTCTTTCTCCCTCATATCCCACTCTTTTAAAAAAAATAATAGCCTATGTCCGTCTCCTGGTTCCTAACTATCTCTGTACCAAAATTCACCAAAATCGGTTTAGCCATTAAAGCGTGAAGAGGTAACAAACAAACAAACAAACTCACTTTCGCTTTTATAATATTAGTAAGGACATGTAGGTTCACAATATTATAATTATAAGTCCCTAAGTACCATGTTTTTACACAAATAAATTAATCTTATTCTTATTCTAACTTTTATAGCGGTTGTAGGAGTAACTAAAGACGAAACGTAAGATAATCCAACTGATTCCAATCTGACAGATTTGGTCGTAGTCTAGTACTCGACCTATACTTTAAACCCACGCTTAGATCTCAGATCTCAAGATCGTATGCGGCGTGTCTCCACAGACAATGGTCCATCTTGCTGCTGCACGCTGCATGCCCTGACATTTGCGCACTTGCCGATCTTATGGTTGCATCAACGATCGGACTTTGCATAGCTGAAGATTGAGCGAAAAATACTTCATTCGATTTTGCAATCGACACGCTAAGAAGACAAGCCCACGCTTTTTTTTTACAGATGAGAAATTATCAAATAACTTCCCCACTCCGAGCGGTGTCAGACTTTTACTGACTAAAACCCTTGTTTCTTCTTTTGCCCTTTATGTTCGAGGGCCGCGGTATCTCTTTCGAACAACCCGTAACCCCGGCAGGCGGTGGCCCTGCCAGGTCCCTCTGTTTTGCTGACATGTCTTTAGGGCACGCGTGGAGCACGAACACGCCATCGACGCGGCCTGTCGTCAATAGACGGACGGACGGTGAGCTACCCACTGTTTACCGACCCCAGACCCGCATCTACGGTGGCCAGGATTCGTCTCACAATGGGTTGGGTTTGGACCCGAGACCTAAGACTTGGCAGTTTAAAGATCATACTTTTTATCAATTTCTATTGCCTCATACGACAGAACCAACATATTAATAACAATTCCTTGAAAAAATTAACCCGAAAACTAGAAAAACCCCATCTTTGAAATTCAGTACTATTGCAGAACAAAAACAAAATATATCTTGGTAAAATATGCCAAATATACGCGGTGATCAAAACAAAATCGTCTGAAACAAGTCTGGTTATAACCCGAACACTTGGCACTCTGCCAGTACTCTGGTCTCTTCGTCTTTACTAATAAATGTCACTCACTCCGACTTTATTACTTCTGGCTAATTTTAATATATTATGACACTATTTATTTGGCCGTTTCAGGTATTGAAGGTTGCGCAAATTAATATACAATTGATGAGATGGTTCCGAATGCACATATTTAAACTTTTGTGCAATAAAAAACCGACTTGGTGGCAAAACACGGGGAATGAAGCAAAAGTCACCGACTTTCGGAAGCAGTCTTATTTCCCACTTTAGAGTGTTTTTTGGAAACACTTTATAAGGGTTTGGAAGGTTTTTATATCAACCTTTTTAGTTGTGGTATGATCTCACGCAAATTCTTATCAAGTATGCATATTTCATATCATCCAAATATGAGAAAAAATATGTATTAATGAAGATGACTCATAAACTACATGGAGTGAAGTGTACCCTTTTTTTTTCATCCCACAATCGACGGAGAAATCGCGTAGTAAATATACAAAAAAGTGTGAATACACTTAGTGTTATATACATTTATTTATCAACTGATATGTGACTTCAGGCCTTTACCCACCGCTCGGCGGGCAGACCTCCCCGCTCGGCGGGCAGACCTCCGGTGCGATCTCATGGTGGCATGGAGAGAGCGACGCAACCCCGTGCAGGGCACGCCACAATAGCGGCGGTAAGTCCCCTCTTTGAGGAGTGGCTGGAGAGGCGTCATGGCGTCCTTACCTACCGCCTGACGCAGGTCCTCACCGGACACGGAAGTTTCGGGAGGTTCCTGCACATCATCGGGCGGGAGGAAGCGCCCGGGTGTCACCATTGTGACGATCGCCCTGAGGACACGGTGGAGCACACAGTGGCGATCTGCCCAGCGTGGGTGGAGCACCGCCGTGCCCTCGTAGAGGTGATCGGCGGCGGCGATCTCTCGCGTCCGGCCCTGGTTCAGGCCATGGTCCGGAGCGAGAGGGAATGGGAAGCGGTCACCACCTTCTGCGAAGCAGTAATGCTAGCAAAGGAGGTGGCCGGGCGTTTGAGGGAGAGAACATCTGCCCAACCCAGCCGCCGCGGGAGACGCCCATGGCGCCGGGCGCCGCGAGACGACTTCCGGCCACCGTAGATGCGGGCCTGTGGGCGGTGAGCAATGGGTAGTTCACCGTCCGTCCGTCGATTAACGACAGGCCGTGTCGACGGCGCGTTCGTGTTTCACGCGCGCCTCAAAGAGAGTCAGCAAAGCAGAGGGGCTTGCCAGAGCCTCCGCCTGCCGGGGTTGCGGGTTGTTCGAGAGAGATGCCGCGGCCTCGGAACGTAAGGGGCAATAGAAGGAACATGGGTGGGTTTTAGTCAGTACAAGTCTGACATGCCCCCCCGCTCCGCCCAGAGCGGGGGAAGTCATTGGATGATATCCCACCCGAAAAAAAAAAAAAAAAAAAGGCCTTTACCCAGCCGGGGTTGCGGGTTGTGCCGGGGTTGCGGGTTGTTCGAAAGAGATACCGCGGCCCCGGAACATAAAGGGCAGTAGAAGGAACATGGGTGAGTTTTAGTCAGTACAAGTCCGACATGCCCCCCCGCTCCGCCCAGAGCGGGGGAAGTCATTGGATGATTTCCCGTCCGCAAAAAAATACGGCCTTTGACCAGTAGTGGGACATACTAGGCTACTAAAAAAACGCACAGAGAGGTGATCTGTACCTCAGGACTCATCAAGTAACTTCAGTCTTTAGTCAGACTTGTACTGACTAAAACCCACCCATGTTCCTTCTATTGCCCTTTACGTTCCGGCGCCGCGGTATCTCTTTCGAACAACTCGCACCCTGGAGGACTATCCTACTTTAGACACCTATATAACATTCTCTATATAACATTGTGATGTGAACCAGCGGTAGTAATATTTGATGTCAAGATAAATAAAGATTGATGATAATTTACTGCTAGTTTTAAACTGATCTTCTTAAGGTTAGGGCAAAGTTAACTACGAACACCAACTACTATGCGGGTCATTTTGAAGGAAATTTTTCGATTTAGACTCGACATGACTCGTCATGATATGGGCCTAAAAGCTGAAGTAGAGTCAGTGAAGAGGATGACTTATAATACCGATGTACAACTTGAAATTCTAACAAAATCGGCATTAGGCAGATATATTTATCTGCCTAGCCTTTTCCCAACTATATTGGGAACGGCTTCCAGTTTAAAGATGAATATTTTACACGGAGTTCACTGACCTCCCCAACCCAGTTAGTACTAGGTAATACTAGTTGCCAGACATTCGGGACGCTGACTATCTTTAAATGACTGTGAAAGATATACAGAACGCCGGGACTAACAGCTTAACGTGGTTTCCGAGTCACGAAGGAAACTCGGAATGTAACGGATGGCCACCCATCCCAAGACCAACCTAGGCAAGAGCTTAACTTAAGGATCGTCCCGAGGAGCTGGCAGGCTGGCAGGCTGGCTAAATAATAGTAGCCATACTATTATTTAGCTACCAGCTCCTACTTAGGCACTTCTACCAGGAAACTCAGAAAACTTACCCTGAGCCAACTTCTCCAAATTAGTCGAAGATAATCCTGTCACTTTGAAGAGATGGTCATGAGGAATCTCCTCCTCCGTCCTCGTCACTCCCGCCTCACACTTCGCCATCACCATTTTTGAAAAAAGTAAATTTAAATGATAACTACTTTAATATACCGAATGTCTAATTGTCGGTGATTATAATTGTTATGACTGTGCCAAAAGAGCATTCTTAGAGGAATGAGGTAATATCAAAATGATAGTGTTATATATTATGTATCAAATCGTTTGCAAAGGCTTTGTTCGTTGTGTTCAACAAATATAGTAGCGTTTATATCTTCTTATGCTAACAGTTTCTTAGTTAATATGTATGTTTGGTGATAAAACTAGGTTTTATCTTCGACTTTGGCTGTTTATAATTGGTTTATAGATTGTGGTGCGGTAGCCCTTGGATTTTGAAGGGATTATTGCTTTGGAGAATTTAAAATCGGGTAAATAGGTGAAAATACAATAGTTTGGTTGAAACACCAATGATTAGCCTCGGGATAGAGCAAACTATCTGATCAATAATATTTCAAATGTTACGAACCGTGCTGGTTTCAAACTTTGTACCACGTACATGTCGAGTTGAGACTGAACACCTTTACATATTTAACGTTTTCAAAATTCTGTACCTCAAAAGAAAAAAATAAACCCTTATAGATATAGATCACTTTGTTGTCCATATGCCTGTCAAGACCCTTTATTTTGGGAACGAGTGGAGGTATTGAGTTGAAATTAAACCATATACGTAAGTCTGCGGTCCTTATGTGCTGTGAAAATGAACCCTCTAAGTCTACGCAATATAAAAACATGGCCGTTTATGTTGCAAGTTTCTTCGGAGTCTCATGTGCCCAGTTTTTTAGTTATGTTTAAAATAACTTCAATCCTCAAACACGTGCTACTGAACAAAACATTACACGTTAAACACGTCACAATGTCGGCAAATGTAAACAGAATGAAAGTGGAAGCAGCCTATACACGAGACTATCTTGTTATACGCAAAGAGCAGAAGGTATTATAAAGTTAAGTAAAATAGTTACGTAACAAAACATCAAGCCTGTAATCCCCCGTAGGGTCTTTAACTTACAGAGGTGTACACCTAATTCTTTATCCACATTTTGCTTTGCTATCAACCGTGCACAAGTCCAATTTTTTATAGAAAAACCTTTATAACTTTTTGCTCGACCCACCAATCGAACACAGTACCTCATACTCAACAGTTATCCTTGTGACTTCTAGACCAACGAGGCACTCGTCGAGATAAAAATCAATCTCATAGGCCCTTTAGTGTACAATACGTCACCTTGCGGTTGGCTTGTCCTGCTCGAGTGGTTTTTTTACTTACACCAGTTATGACCTTCAAAAGTGCCTCATCATTTGCCTAGTCTTATCCCAACTAGGTTGGGGTCGGCTTCCAGTCTAACCGGATGCAGCTGAATAGTATTTTACATAGAGCGACTGCCTATCTGACCTCCACAACCCAGTTAGTACTGGGTAATACGATACCCCTTGGTAAGACTGGTTGTCAGACTTTCGGAACACTGACTACCTGTTGTAACGACTGTCTAAGACTGCTTTCCGAGGCACGGAGGAAACTCGGTATGTAACGGGTGGTCACCCATCCACAGACCAACCTAGGCAAGCGCGGCTTAACCTAAAGATCGACCCGAGCGGGTGCTATTATTTAGCCACGAACTCCTCGAGTGCCTGTAATGGTCTAATTTAAATAAATGCTTTGAGTTTGAGTTTTACCAGTTCAAATAACGCTGTTAATGTTTGCTTGCACATTTAGTTAATAATAATTATATTATAATTAATGACGCATGGTTTGATTCATTTAGGGACTATGCTGTAATGTGTTATTACAATAGAACTTACGGACGCAACAAGGAGTAGTTATCGCTGTTTTCTTGAACTAGCTTGTGCTGTGGTCTTGGTACCTCATTACCTACTTCATTGGCACAACAGCCTTACGTTTGATATAACTATGATAATAATTGTTGACATCCTGTGATGAGCAAATATCTGTCTGATGGAAATAATCATTTGCATTATATCATATCGTGTCAAACTGATGAAATGTATACAACCATAAATGATATGATGTGTGGTAGGTTCCGTGGGTACCCATTTCTTTTATATCAAACTTTTTTTTTGTACTTAGGTATGTCCAAAGATATTCAAATATTAAAGAATTATGGATGAGACACGACGAAGATAATCTTAATCCATTAGTTGTTACTAATTGGTAACAAATCGCTCTGTTTAGTGTCGGGATGAAAATGTTGTATGAAAATGTTCCTAATGTCTATATTATGTTACATGTATTCACACTAAGTGAATTATGTAAGTATGTACTCAGTAATTTATATGAATGAGGTGAAATCAAATCACTTATATTCGTTAACATAAGTAAATGAATACAGATCTTATATTTGAAGAATAGAGCGCTGTTATGCCAGGAGGTATTAGAGGAAATATTGTTTGTTGTTACGGCACCCAATGTGAGTGCGGCTGGATCGCGCTTGGCCGATTTTCACACTACATGTAACATTACTAACGCTAATCTGCTGATTAAAAAGTTACTCAGTAATTTAATTGTCACGGAACCCTCTAAATAAACATGTTATTCACTGTTATTGTAACACGAAAATATCTTGCCATATTAACAAGAAAATTTCATCATTTATCTTTGCGACTTTGTCGTCAGGGTCGTGGGCTCGATTCCCGCGTCACGACGAAAATATGTGAGGCCTGTACCTTCAGATGAAGATATTTGTATCCAAACTGGATGTGATTTGTTACTGTAAACATTTTGTTCCAGGGGCAGCTTATATTCGGACCTACATGTTTGTGGATAAAAGCTGAAAATTGTGAAGCAATAAAATGGAAGAAGAAAAACTAAATAAATATTCTAAGTGCTGCACAAACAATATCACACAATAAATAATCATAATAAATTATACAATTTGACGACACAGTTGGCGCAGTGCGTCCGCACTGCGACTCGCGGGTTCGATCCCCGCACGGAACAGATATTTATTTTGTATGTCCTACAGATAGTACGCGAAACAATGGCCTAATTGAGAGCCGCCTTCGGTGAACAGTTTATCTCACGTTTTGAGCCCGTCAATTGGCCGCCTAGATCGTGTGATCTAACGCCTTTGGACTATTTCTTGTCTGTTGTTGTTGTTGAATATGAATGATATGTTGGAGAGAGTGTGCCGAAATTGGGCCTTGCGAATGGGCCATCTAAACCGGAGCCGCGGCCAGCATTTGCATGAAATCATCTTCAAACATTAAATTATATTGATCGTTCTATCGATTCCAATAAAGATTTCATCAAATTTTTTGTGTTTTTTTGAAAATCAAATCCTATACCTCTTAAAAAATCACCCGTTAGGTATAAGCAAGGACTAATCCTGAAAATAAACACTAAACAGCTTATGACGACCTTGAGCTGGGGCACAGCAGCACAGGCCTCCTTGTGTATGTGACTCGGCGATCCGAAGATACTGTACAGGTTTAATACCATGTACCGATCCCGAGTGCAGGCTGGTTTGCAGCAGAGGGGCCTGCTAGGGCCACCACCTGCTGGGGTTGCGGGGTGTTCGAAAGAGATACCGCGGCCCCGGAACATAAAAGGCAATAGAAGGAACATTGGTGGGTTTTAGTCAGTACAAGTCTGACACACCCCCCCGCTCCGCCCAGAGCAGGGAAAGTTATTTGATGATTTCCCACCCGCAAAAAAAGGCTGGTTAACAATGACGTTCGATTACTCAGGTTGTTTAAATAAATATTAAAAGAGAATATAATGGAATAAGAAGTCTGTGACATTTATTGCTGGACTTATATTCTAAAATATAGTCCTAAAGTTTTTTAAGCTTATTTTAATTACGTATAATCATACGAATGCTACTACTATATTCTACAGACGAATCAATAACACATGAGATTGGGTTAATTTCCCGCTTTCCCTAGTGATATTACATGACTAAGCTTAGTATCAAGACAGTCTACTTCATTGGTGTTAACTAGCTACAAAAAAAAACAAAAAAAATACCGTTGAAAAAATATCCGATACATGCGATCACCTCTTCGTTCAAAATGTAGATAACTATACATATTAAACATATACCAAGTAATACCCACGTGCTGCGCAAGCGCTCCACACAGACAGTTCAGTACACACAGATAATGGACAATGACCGTCTATTTTAATTCTTGACAATGTCACCGTGTTACATTGTAGGGAGTTAAATAAGATGCTGGAAGAGTGCGTTTACACTAATATTTATATTTAAATCAACTACAGTACTTTCACAAGTTATTATGCCTTGTGACCGGGACTGTAGATTCATTTTGTTTCTTGACATTCAAAAGTGCCTGTAATGGTCTAATTGAAATAAATGATTTGATTTGATTGAATCTCACATGAATGATTTAATCAAGATCTTGTTAAAATATGATGGTTTAAAAGCGTGTCGTGGAGTTTCTTGCCCATTCTTCTCCAAAGAAATCTACACGTTCGAATGGGCAACTACAATACTACTGTAGCTTCACTCTATTTATTCTACTCTCAATGAATGCCTTTTTGTTGCGGATGGGAAATCATCAAAAAACTTCCCCCGCTCTCGGCGGAGCGGGGGGAGTGCCATATATAAAGGGCATATATAACTCGATCCTTGCTATTCTCTTTCTGCTATCCTGCTCCATCTGGTTTTCCTTCCCTACATTGATGTACTCTTCTATAAAGTTCTTTACACCAAAAGAGGTCTAGATTCTAGAATTCATCAATGAATACTGTTGGTTGTTGTACAATGGCAATGTGACGTGACGACCCAATAGTTTATGCCATATGACATCAAGTAAAGTTCACTTATCATCATTTTCCTGCTCCTCTTATCCCATTGTATTTGGGGTGGACGCAACACGTTTTCTTCTTCCATTCTCCCCTATCAGACGTCAAGGCGTCATTAACTCCTTTCTCCTTCATATCATTCCTTACACAATCCATCCATCTTTTCTTTGGCCTTTCTCTCGCTCTCCGTCCATCAACATTCAGATCCATCACTCTTTTAGTCACATGTGCTTCATCCCTCCTCATTACATGTCCATACCAAGACAAACGACTCCCTATCAACTTTTCCGATAGAAATCGCAATGTGAAAAAAAAACAACATTCAAATTGTGCAAAAAAATATTTAAACTTCGAACACTCAATAAAAGTTTATAAAACGCAAGTTAAATCTATTAATAAACCGACTGCAAACGATATTGAACGGAAATGCTACCAATAGTGAAACCATAATGATGGGGTTGGGTTGGGGTCTCCTTGGACTTCGCCCTTCAATAAACACATCACAGTGACAACCTTTGGACTCGCGGGTAAAGTCCATCGGTAAAGATAGCAAAATAAGTTTTATATCTCAACTAGCTTTGGCCCACGGCTTCGCTCGCATTAAATTCGGGGTAACACAGTTGATTACCTGATTTGCAGGTACCTGTAGTTTTTGCCCTTGCGACTTATTTATTGTAATAGCAAAGCTAGGCATTCCCTTTTCTTCCCTCTTTTTCCCACATTTCTCACTTTTTTAAATTAGCTTATGTCCGTCTCCAGGGTCACAACTATCTCTGTACAGCTAAATTCATCAAAATCAGTTTAGCCATTTAGGCGTGAAGACGTACCTAACAAACATACAAACAAACTCACTTTCGCTATTATAATATTAGTAAGGATACGCTTATAATTTAGTTATAATATATATGTAGCAATCATTAGTATCTAGTAATGATCAAAGTCTAAAATAAAAAAATAAAACACAAATTAAGAACGACTTCCAAAAAAATACGGAATTAAAAAAAAGAAAAGAAATTAAAAAGACGGAAAATAATCACTTCCTGAAGTCGGTGGCAAAAAAACGATGAATCCAATAAGAGCTACAAGTTCGTTTTTTTTTGCAAAAAAGTTTTTTCTAGATCAAATCAAACTTTCATAAATCGAATTTTAGGAAAATATCAGCACTGTAGGTAGAGCGTAATCTCCGACCTGACTCTCATATCGCACACCAAGATCTAAAAGGACAAAACTCAAAAATCCTTAATTTTTAGTTACCCTTGTACTCAAATGCCCGGTATTTATGCGCAACTATCTGACACAACAGAATTTACACACAGTGACATTTTACAACCTATTTATGATCCCCTAAAATGGAATGTTCTTAAATTCCCTTACAAACAGGAATACGTTTTTAAATTTCCTTTTTGGAGTTGTCCCAGTTTAGATCTAGGTGTGCGATATATGTGTGGTTTTATACACCTGGAGAGTACTTGTAATGTTATCTGTTATTTTTTCAAATCATATTTGTTCTTTGCTTTGATGTATGTGCCCTTAACTAGACGAAATTGCTTAAAACATATTGTGCCAGGCGTCGTCTTGATGCGATTTGTAGCGTGACGGTACTGTTAAAGGTTTTATACCTTGACCAATGCTGACTGGTTAGCCATGATGTTCCAATGCTCAGGTCGTTTTAAAGAAGGAAAAACATAAGTTTAGAATGAAATAAGAAGTGTGACCATGTAACTTAAAATAAAACATAATCTTTAAAGGATATTATACGCGCTTTATAATAGTAGGATAGTTTAGTAACTACAGTACTCACTCGGGACATACGCACGTATTGCTAGACACAATTCGTTGAGGGTTGGTTTCCGACGTCGTGGACGGGGCGTCAGCTCCAAAACTGCTGCTATATTGAACGCACCCCTACGGCCAGTTCGAGTTATCAACAACTCGGGTGAATTGTTGAATTTAAAAAAAAGAAAACAAACGAGAAAGAAATTAATAGTTTTTTTATGTTAAATTTGCTGACGGTACAACAAATCACTATAGACATTTGTGACAGAGAAGCCGAACAAAGTTGATTGTTAGCGCCACGCGGGGCTCACGTGCTGACGCTACCACACATGTTCTACAATAATATTGTACTTGCAACACATTCCCGCTTGTTATTCTTTTAGTATTTGCATGTACTACACAACCTTGTCTAGTTTTTTTTATTAATGTGTTTAGACATAGAATCATCTTTCTTTAGGTATATTTCAATACAATGTCTGTCTGTCTGTCTGTGAAGACCCGTATCGAGTTGAAATTAAAACCATATACTCAATTTTGTGGTTTCTTGAAACCGTGAAAATCTTTAAACCTCTAAGTCTACACTTAGAGGGTTGTAACTGCGAAGGCAGTTAAAAGAAATGGCCGTTTATGTAACAAGTTTGTACAGAACTTTCGGTTCGCGAGTCTGACACGCCTTGGCCGGTTTACATATATACAAGTACTAGCTTTTGTCCGCGGCTTTGCTCGCGTTAAATTCGGGGTAACACAGTTCCCCTTTCCTGATTAAGAGGTACCTGCTACCTGTAGTTTTTGCCCTTGCGCCTTATTTATTGTAATAGCAATGCTAAGTTTTCCCTTTTATTCCCACTTTATCCCTCATTTCTCAATTTTTTTTTAAAAATAGCCTATATCCGTCTCCAGGGTCCCAACTATGCCTGTACTAAAATTCATCAAAATCGGTTCAGCCATTTAGGCGTGAAGACGTAACAAACAAACTCACTTTCGCTTTTATAATATTAAGTAAGGATACCAATAACATCCACTCCTGCAGTGCCAAAAGATCCCTCCAGTCTTGCACCCTAGTTTTATTGTTGCTAACAGGAAAACAATTATTTTCAATTTCCTTTTTTTACACTGACGGGGATCCCCAGGAACAGTATTATGTTCTCAAAGACTTTCGGTAAGATAGTATTTTCAGCCTGTCAAATTTTAATGAAATGCTAGCTAGCGCAGCAGTGCTGTTACAGCGTAAGAAACAAGTTGCAAGAAAAGTTTCGTAGGCACCTCATACTGTTATCAATTCACATTGGAAATAAGTAATAGCTAGGCAGATGATAATACCAGTTTATCCAGTTTTAAAAGAGTACCACGGAGTTTCTTGCCTATTCTTCCCCGTAGAGGTCTACGCTTTGGAATGGGCAACTACAGTACTTTCACAAATTGATATGCCTTGTGACTGAAGCTGTAACTTTTTCTTTTTGTTATTGACATTCAACCCATCAACAAACCCAGAAAACCAACCTAGACGAGCGCGACTTAACCTAAAAATCAACCAGAGTGGCTGCTAT
Source organism: Ochropleura plecta (assembly GCA_905475445.1). NCBI lineage: Eukaryota > Metazoa > Arthropoda > Insecta > Lepidoptera > Noctuidae > Ochropleura > Ochropleura plecta. Next base: position 1,225,869 of record FR997733.1, on the reverse strand, counting down.
TATTTGGCTAAGAGCTCTTGTAGTAAGTCCCAACGTAGAACAAAAATCGTGATAGTACAAGAATAAAACCACAAATTATTGTGTAAAGTATATAAGTAAACAAAGTATGTGTGTTCAACCATCTTCGTGTATTTGTACGGACAACAAACAAACAGATTACTATGTTTAGAGCGGAAGAATATTATTGATTGATTTCAAATTCAGCCATTATCATGGTAAAGTCCCATTGTGCGTGATGTCACACTCCATGTTGTTATATTGGTGGTTCTCAGTAAAAATAATTCACTCGTGGGTCTTTTTTTTTGGGGTGGGAAATCATCAAATAACTTGGAGCGGGGAGGGGGGGGGTGTCAGACTTTTACTGACTAAAACTCACCCATGTTCCTTCTATTGCCCTTTGCGTTCCGCGGCCGCGGTATCTCTTTCGAACAACCCGAAACCCCGGCAGGTGGAGGCCCTGGCAAGCCCCTCTGCTTTGCTGACATCTCTTAGAGGCGCGCGTGAAACGTTTGTGTTTGCGCCGTTGACACGGCCTGTCGTCAATAGTCGGATGGACGGTGAGCTACCCATTACTCACCGTCCACAGGCCCGCATCCCACGTGGGTCTTATGGTACTATTAATTTAGTATCATCACACTTTAGATTTTCTTAAACCTTTATAATTGAATTGTAACTTCTCAATCAATATGTTAATTTTTTTTTTACTTTTAATGTATTTTGTTTATACCTAGTTTTTACCTAGTCTTTAGGGTACCGTCCCTCAAAAGGAACCCTTATTGGATCACTTTGTTGTTTGTCTGTCTGTCTGTCAAGACCCTTTATCTCGGGAACGCGTGTAAGTATCAAGTATGAAAGGTATGAAATTAAAATTATATACTCAAGTCCGTGGTCTCTATGTGCAGGGAAAAAAAACTGTTTATTTGCGCGTTTATCTGCGCTAAATTATTGGTTATTTAACATGGTAAATAAAAATCTTCAAATGTTATAAATCCTTACTAATATTATAAAAGCGAAAGTGAGTTTGTTTGTTTGTTTTTTACGTGTTCACGCCTAAATGGCTAAACCGATTTTGATGAATCTATTTTTTTAAACTGAGAACTCAGGGGGAAAGAGGGAAGAGAAGGGAGAACTTAGCTTTGCTATTACAATAAATAAGGCGCAAAAATACTGTGTTACCCCGAATTTAACGCGAGCGAAGCCGCGGGCAAAAGCTAGTAAAATATAAGTGCAGAAATTGATCGTTGAAATCGGAAGTCAAATTCATAATTAAAAGCCGCGTAAAAAGTGCCCGTAAATATATTGCACTATTCCAAAAGTAGAAACAAGTCTTCAATTGACCTTATTTCTAACTAATAAACCTAGACCCAGTTAATAGATATTCCGGGAAGGTCGGAGGCCGTGGTCGTAAAGATCACAGTGGTAGTGGATGGCATCGGAGTCACCCAAACGAGCTGGACAAACAGAGGCTCGGTTGTGGGGTTACCAGGAGTGGTACTAAACATTCCCCATAGCTGAGACACAAAGCTCTTTATAAGAGGTAGTGAACTGATCCAACGACATTGGATCAAAAAAATTGAAGATATCTGATATAGACCCTGATATCAGACGTCTTTTTTTATTCTTCTGTGATGGTTTCCTAACGATACACACTCCTAAACTTACTCCTAAACCTCCTCACTTCCTAAACACTAGGAAGTGGCGAAGGGCGGGCGTTTTTGTGGGACTGTCTCTTGTAATCTGACGTTCAAAAAGTGCTGATTATCAGCCTAATTTGAATAAATGACTTTTAATTTTGATTTTTGATAGTTACCTATATCTTTTAAAATGTAGAGGTGACGAAATAAGTGTCTGCATGAGTTTGAACCGACGGCCTACAACTCGTAAGTTGGTGCTGACACCACTGATGCACCAGTGCAACTTACCCACTTCCAGGACTTTGAAGCTTAGAATCAACTGAAGGCTCCTTTCATATTTTTCCTATTAGTTGAACTTTAGGGTTCCGTATCTCAAAAAGAAAAACGGAACCCTTATAGGATCACTTTGTTGTCCATCTGTCTGTCTGTCAAGACCCTTTATCTCGGGAACGCGTGGAGGTATCGAGTTCAAATTAAAACCATTAATTCAACTATAGGTACGGTTGGCGCTGCGGCTGAGCGATTGACTGCTGCGCTGCGTGTCGCGGTTTCGATTCCCGCACGATATTTGTATGGCCTACAAATAGTTCAAACTCAAACTCAAAGCATTTATTTCAATTAGACCATTACAGGCACTTTTGAATGTCATAAAAACAAGAACAAAAAAATGATGCTGCTACAATCCCGGTCACAAGGCATAATAACTTGTGAAAGTACTGTAGTTGCCCATTCTAAAGCGTTGATCTCTATGGAGAAGAATGGGCAAGAAACTCCATGGACACTCTTTTAAATTAGAATATTATTACAAAATCGTATTTACATTATTCGTGTTGGGATTATACAAATATGTGAGAACGATGTAGAAAGACGTGCACAGTAAGAGCGTCCAGAGTAAATAAAAAGCAAAATTCAATTTAAAATCTAAATAAGTTAAAAAAATGACCGTGGTAGTTAAAAAAATTACCAGCCCCAACTGACAGCGCCCGTTCACGAACATGACGTATGGATCAGCCCCATTCAGCTCGACCATTTTGAAGGGAGCTAAATGACCCGACACACCCGCCACTATCAGCGAGACATTTAAGTGAGCATGACACTATTAACCACCAGGGCTTCGTCAAGTCAATGATAATACATAGCACTCACATATGGGCTTAATAATTATACAATACTAGAGAATTGATTCTATACATTGCAAAGATAGTCTTACAATCTTCTGCAGCTTCCACTATAGCTTCGGATACTTATCAATGAGTTTACCCCTATGCTTGAGGAGCAGGACCAGCATTGAGCCAAGCATTTTTATCATCAATATAATCCCCCAACTTATAATATGCTTGCCTACATAGTGTGCGTTTAATACAAGATTTAAATTTGTTCCGATTTAAAGTTGTTCCAGGTCTGGCTGTTTGTGTATGTGAGTTTAAATGTTTGTAACCGCACCCACGATACAGGAGAAATTCCTAGTGTGGCGCAAAGGTTTACAAAAAAAAAATTGTTCCTTAGTGCTGTGAAAAAATCAACATTCTAATGTCAATCAAAAGATATGGCTGTTTATATCCCAAGTTTGTACGGAACATTCGGTGCACGAGTCTGACACGCTCTTGCCCGGTTTTTTTTAATTAAATTAAAAAACCAAGAAAATGATATGCTACCCAGCTTTAAGGGTAAATGCTTCAATAGCAACTCCAGGGGATGGTAAGGTCAGATGACATTAGCTATGACTGTTGACTCTCCCTCTCCCCCGCACCTCGCCACCCGCCCCACCACCGCCAGGCCCTGGCGCTGTGACCTTGGCTTTGGACGTGGTGTAGTAATATAGAACATTGTAGTAAGGTTTATTGGATGGAAGATAGCGGTTATAGTTATCATGATTGGGTAGTTACGGGTAATTAATTAGATTAGATTTTTTACGCCCATAAGTTGGACGAATAAGAGAAAATTTCAGCTATGTCATTGAAACAGCGTTCTAGGGCAGTCAAAGGCGATATTTCATGCTCTGAGCTATCCTATATCGGTTGGATAGACTTGTTGTGTATTTTTTGTTCCAAATAGGCTGAATTGAGGTGGCGCACGAAGTAAGCATCACAAAGAAATGGGAGAAACCTTTGCCCAGTTGTGGGATATAAAAATAGTTTTTTGCTGATGATGTTAAACCGAAAAGGTCCCACAGAAGCTTTGTATTTTTGTGGATTGAAAATTATCAAATAACTCCCCTCCCCCACTCTGGGCGAAGAAGGGGGGAGTGTAAGACTTGTACTAACTAAAACCCACCCATGTTCCTTGTTTTGTCTTTTATGTTTCGGAGTCACGGTATTTCTTTCGCACAACCCGCAACCCCGGCAGGCGGTGGCCCTGGCAGGCCCCTCAGGTCCCATAGAAGCTTCAGGTCTTGTATTAGTTATTAAACATATTATTCTACCCAATCATACTGGATAATATTGACACACACACTTAATCACACACACACACACACACACAAACATATTAATACACTAACATATTCACCTCACTCACTCATACACACAGTTGATTTATTTTATTGTTTTCATTTTATTTTTTTCTGTTAATATTGTCTTGTTTATTTTTATGACACATTTTGTTACAGAAGAGCGGAGCCTCCTAACACAGGCATTATCTGCCTAAAAGGAAACTCCAATCATAAATATTGTTAAACGAAACATACTTTACCAATAAACTATTATTATATTATATATGTGTGTTCCTTCTACAGTGAACTTTATACGGCTACATGTACTATATAAACGTGGACAGAGCCAGAGCGGTATAGTTTCGGGAGGTTCCTGCACATAATCGGGCGGGAGGAAACGCCCGGGTTGAGGACAGGGAATGGGAAGCGGTCACCTCCTTCTGCGAAGCAGTAATGCTAGCAAAGGAGGTGGCCGGGCGTTTGAGGGAGAGAACCTCAAACCAACCCAGCCGCATCGGGAGACGCCCCGGGCGCCGGGCGCCGCGAGACGACTCCCGGCCACCTTAGATGCGGGCCTGTGGACAGTGAGCAATGGGTAGCTCACCGTCCGTCAGTCTATTTACGATAGGCCGTTTGTGTTTCACGCGTGCCTCAAAGAGATGTCAGCAAAGCAGAGGGCCTTGCCAGAGCCTCCGCCTGCCGGGGTTGCGGGTTGTTCGAAAGAGATACCGCGGCCTCGGAACGTAAAGGGCAATAGAAGGAACATGGGTGGGTTTTAGTCAGTAAAAGTCTGACACTTCCCCCCGCTCCGTCCAGAGCGGGGGAAGTTATTTGATGAGTTCCCACCCTAAAAAAAAACAGAGCGGTATCTTAGGCAAGCAAGTGGTCTTCTATAGTATCTGCCTACCCCATGTATACCAAAGTAAGAAAGCAACAAGTTGTAAAGGTCAACTTAAGGTATTAGGTTAAGTATTTACTTACTACGGTTTGGCAACCCGCCAGCATTTGAACGAGTTCAATGTTCGTTCTTCATTGGTTGGAGTTGTTGCAACAGGTTACACTAAAGAACATAACCAGTCAAGAGGGACTTAGACCGCACCGAGAGTTCCGTACAAAGTTGCAACATCCTATTAATATTATAAATGCGAATGTTTGTGAGGATGGATGGATGTATGGATGTTTGTTACTGTTTCCCGTCAAAACGGCTGAACGGATCTTAATTAAATTTGGCACAGAGGTAGATTATAGTCTGGAATAACACATAGGATACTTTTTTTCGATATTACGCGGGTGAAGCCGCGACCACCAGCTAGTAAGCCATATCTTTTGACTGCGTAGACTTAGAGGGTTGATTTTTTCACAGCACTAAGGGACTACAGAGATGAGTATATGGTTTTAATGTCATACCTTTCATACTTGATACATACACGCGTTCCCGAGATAAAGGGTCTTGACAGACAGACGGACAATAAAGTGATCCTATAAGGGTGACAAAGAGAGAGAAGAGTCCGAAGAGCAAACTCTCTTTGTGTAAAAAAACTTAGTTTTTTAAAATGGATAATAAATATATTTGAACATCTTGTTAATCCAAAAAAGCCTAGCCTGTGTAGCGTTTTCCCAACTGTTGAGGTCGGCTTCCAGTCTGATTGGATGATGCGGAATACTAGTCTTTTGTATATAACGTCTGCTTATCTTATTTCCACAACCCAATTCATAATACGATATCTGTTGGTAAGACTTTCAAGCCTCTGACTGACTAAGATATATAAATTACAACTAAGACCAACGCCGCTTCACATGCTTTCCGAGGCACGGAGGAAACTTGATATGTAATGGGTAAAGAACCTCAAACCAATTCAGCCGACGTGGGAAACGATACGGGCGTCGGGACGACGACTCCCGGCCACCGTGGGTCTGTGTACGGTGAGCAATGAGGAGCTCATCATCCGTCCGTCTATTGACGACAGGCCGTGTCGACGGCGCTTTCGTGTTCCATGCGCGCCTCAAAGAGATGCCAGCATAGCAGAGGAGCCTGCCAGCGACCACTTGTTGCTCGAAAAAAATACCGCGGCCCCGGAACATAAAGGGCAAAAAAAGGAACATGGATAGGTTTTAACCAGTAAAAGTCTGACACTCTCCCCGCTCCGCCCAAAGCGGGTGAAGTTATTTGATGCTTTGTGAATCGGAAAAAAATGGTCGGTCGCTTCTCCACGATCTAACTTAGACAAGCGCTGTTTAACCTGAAGATCAACCCGAGCGCCCGATAGTATATAACCACAAGCTCCTATTGTCTTTTGAGTATATAGGAATAATACTTTAAAATGTAAGAGTGCAAAGTTTGCCATTGTTCTCGAGATGGGATTGCAACCCGAGCTTAAGACGAGAGTTTAATGGAGCCGGGAGTGCAATGGCAAATGCTCATGCATATAAAACGACGTTTTTTAATTCACTAGACCGACTGAATGCTTCAGGAAATTCTAGAACATGGCAGCGTCCGCTACGCAACCACTAGGAATGCTAAGAATGGTACACCATAGACTAATAATAATATTAAATGCTAAAGTCCAGTCGCGGAGAAGGAAGAATTTCGTACAATGACCTCTTTACCTACTGCCAGTGGTTACAAACATTTTTGTATTACGTGTGGTTTACAGGAAATATTTGAAGCAAAAAAATAACCAATTTATTAAATAAATTATGTACAGTGTAAACTCTTTATAACGAAACTCAAGGGACTGAGCATTTTTACTTAACAGCAAACTAGGAATAGATAACTGTGTCTGAAAACTGAGCTATCACTAACGCATCCCAAGATGGAATGTCATTCGTTCGTTATTTAAAAATTATGTCAAGTAAGGACTTTTTGTCGTGACTCACGGCCAACCAAAAACCACATGCAAACAAGAACAAACCTAACAGTCACAGGTAAAAGGTTTACAATCCCTGAGAACGGCCGCCATTGCAACTGTGCGAGCGAGGCGCATTATATTTACGTGGGAGTGACAGAGACAGGTAATAACAGGTCAACGTTCGAAATTCTTTCTGCTTCGCGTCCGTACTTTAGCAGAAATTTTCATCAGAAACAAGCAGTGTAATATACCTACCTTTGAACTCAAATTTTATATGTTTCTCCTATGTTGTTTATTTATTTAATAATTTATGTACACACAGGAGAAAACACAGGGAAACATCATAAAAAAAATCATAGAGTACAAAGGCACAGCTTATTTCTAAAGAAATTTCTACCAGCAGGCCTGCGAGAGGAAATATGAAGACAGAAACGTAGACAGTAGTGTGTGAGAACAGGAAGAGAGAAATAAACAATGCAATGTCTATGGCCATTATTCGTCGTGGCTTTTAGTGGCAGTCGTCAATTCTGCCAGTGTCAATGATAAAAACGAGCGTTGTAATGAAAATACAGGTATTTCAGTTTAAGATATTAGAGAGACACACACGAAAGGAGAAAGGCTTTCACGGATATGCAACGTTTATCGTGGATGGGTGACCGTCTATCCTTACTACTAATATTATAAAAGCGAAAGTGAGTTTGTTACCTCTTCACGCTTTAATGGCTAAACCGATTTTGATGAATTTTGGTACAGAGATAGTTGGGAACCAGTAGACGGACAAAGGCTATTTAAAAAAAAAAGTGGGATGTGAGGGAGAAAGAGGGAAGAAAAGGGAAAACTTAGCGTTGCTATTACAAATCAATAAGGCGCAAGGGGAACTGTGTTAGCCCGAATTTAACGCGAGCGAAGCCGCGGGCAAAAGCTAGTTATTTATACACGTAAACAGACACTAAACAGACACCTGAAAGTCTGCCGCCCAGTTTTATCAAAGGGTTTAAATACCCAGTGACCAGTTACGGAGGTATGATAGGCAGTCGGTTTATGTAAAACTAGCTGGCGCCCGCGGCTACGCCCGCGTGATATCGCAAAAAGAATCTATATCCTATGTGTTATTCCAGACTATAATCTACATCTGTGCCAAATTTCATCAAGATCCGTTCAGCCGTTTTGACGTGAAACAGTAACAAACATCCATACATCCGCCCGTCCTCACAAACATTGGCATTTATAATATTACATCCTTACTAATATTATAAAAGCGAAAGTGAGTTAGTTTGTTTGTTTGTTACCTCTTTACGCTTTAATTGCTAAACCGATTTTGATGAATTTTGGTACAGAGATAGTTGGGAACCAGGAGACGGACATAGGCTATTTAAAAAAAAATAGTGGGATATGAGGGAGAAAGAGGGAAGAAACGGGAAAACTTCGCGTTGCTATTACAAACCAATAAGGCGCTACCGAATTTAACGCAGGCGAAGCCGCGGGCAAAAGCTAGTATATTATAAATGCTAATGCTAATGTTAATGCTAATGCTAATGTTTATACTGGTAATGTGTTTTATGCTGGTAATCAGCTGCATCAGGTGGTATTGGATGCTGACTTCGAAAAGGTAGCGAAAAATCTGGGCACATGTGGGCGAGATTATAAAGTTAACCAATCATTTAGGCACAGAACTGCTAGATAACATAATTATACAAGGACAGTATTGGAAATATTTTCGCAAAGGTAGATAGATATTATCAGCTGATATATAGGTGAAGGTCGTATAATTAGTGAACTGAGCGCGTCTTCGTGGACACGTGGAACGAGCTGTAGGAATTATGGAAATTAAGGAAAATCGTTAGCATGTTATGATGTCATAATCTCCAGTTTCTGAAACGTTAATCGTAGAAGAAATAGATTCAGTTTTAATGGGTTTTAATCTGTCTTTCATTTTGTGCTAGTTGCACAATATTTTCCAATAGTAATAATGATAAGAACGGCTCACCTACCCCGAAAATACATTTCAATTGTATCTGAACTTTGTTTTTTTTTTTCTCAAAAGTGTCAAAAATCTGAACTTTGTTTAAATGTCTCAATGAAAAACAAGCAAAACTTAGATTCGTTTATATCTTGCTATGTATTTTTTTCTAGAATTGTTTTTCAAATATGCCTTAAACCGAGTTAATTTTGATTAACAAATTCTAAAAGTAAAAAAAATAAAAATAAGTCAACTACGGACAAAAAACAACCACAAGAGCGCATCATTTTCATGAACCACAGAGCCGATAGTTTGTAAGTCTGAACTTGATTCAATGCCACTATCTTTCAGCACTGGCCAGTTTGTTTCAATGCCCAGTCTTCAGTACCGCCCTGACCGCAGCAGAGTACACACGCATTCAAACAAATGCCGCCGAACTACCGCACGCGAGTCAAATTAAAAATCCAGTATTAAAAAACTTTAACATCCCTCAAGCAAATGGGATAAATTCGAAAACTGGTGATTCATATTAAAAAAGTGGTGATCAATACAAACATTGAGTGGTTGTTCCAGTAGGTGATTTTGTCGATAAACGATTTTTTCTTCGTGTGATATTAGTTTTAGGAACTTTTCTTAGTGTTAGTGGATAGTTTTAAAAATGGAGGAGAACGGGGGTGAGTTCTGTTTTTTTTTTAATTTTATTTTTATGAACAATTTTATAATTATATGATTTAAACAGTTTGAACCTTGACCATGGTATTAAACATCATGGGAAGCAGAGCAGAGTCGCCTGTAAAACTATACGATTTTCTTTCGGAGAACGATGCGTAGTTTTTCCTTATGCGTAATTTTCCATTCGCCTTTTTTACCCTCTTTTTTTCAATCTCTAATTTTTTCTCACAAATTGGTCTCGTTCGATTATGTTACTATTTCTAAAAGTTCACGGGAAACGTCTTGAAAACGGCTGTGGAACACTGACGTCATAGATTAATAAATTGATTAAGGAGTCCAAGGGACACTCCCTTAGCAATCTTTTAGAGTACTTTAGCTTTTTGTCTTAATAGGTAAAAAGGTCAATCAATATCGATGGTATACTATACAGCACATATAGCATGCGGTTAGATGTCATTTTTTTTAATATATAAAAAATAGTTTTGTTGTGTAGCGTTTCTGTATGTTATACCTTTTAAATCTCTATATCGAATTTGGTAAAATTTAAATCTTTCTAGAACGTTCTCGTGTATTTTGGTTTGTTCTCAAAAACGCTTGCGCGCTATTATTGTAATGTCTAGTTTTGGCTATTTTCATAATAGAGTTATTTCTAAATCTTGCAAAATGCAGACTTAAATTGCGTTATTGTTTTAACAACTTATTAAGTAACAGTACTAATGAACAATAATAAATTAACAATGGTGACAGATGTTATCGCTATGTTTTATTTTTAAATTTCTTCGTTATTATTTTTTTCTTTCTTTGTTTGTTGTTTATTTATCGCGCGCTCTGTTTTTTCCTGGTGGGGTGGGCAGACATCCAAGTAATATTAACCTTTGGCACGTTAGCATTGGGAGACTATGATCGTTGAAAATTGTAATGTTGTTTGTTACTGATGGATGATAATATGTCTGATTAAAGAATGTATGACTGGCTCGTTGGTTTAGTGGTTGTAAGTGTGACAGGTCCTGGCTTCGATGCCCAGGTCGGGAGAAAGTTTAATAAAAAAAAGTGTAAATAACTAATTACTTACACTATTTTTTATTAGTTAATTAAATATATTTTTAATGATTTATTATATTTTTATATTAATTATTTAATTTTTTTCATTAATTAATTATAATTTTTTATTAATTAATTTTATTTATTAATTTTATTTTTTTATAAGAAATTTCTCAGTGTGTTGTCTCAATTAGTGCCCGAATGATGGCAATAGGCTCGCCCCCTATAACATCAGACTTAAAACATCATCATCTGCCTAGCCTTTTCCCAACTATGTTGGGGTCGGCTTCCAGTCTAACCGGATGCAGCTGAATATCAGTATTTTACATGGAGCGACTGCCTATCTGACCTCCACAACCCAGTATTAACTGGGTAATACGATACCCCTTGGTAAGACTGGTTGTCAGACTTTCGGAACACTGACTACCTGTAACGACTGTCAAAGATCTACAAATGACAGCCGGGACCAACGGCTTAACGTGCTTTCCGAGGCACGGAGGAAACTCGGTATGTAACGGGTGGTCACCCATCCACAGACCAACCCAGGCAAGCGCGGCTTGCCTAACTAAACTAAACCTAAAGATCGACCCGAGCGGCTACTATTTATTTAGCCACGAGCTCCTCAGACTTAAAACATGAATGGCGAAATGGGGATGTACTAAATATTAAGTAGATGTCTGCCTTACCTCTTGCGTATAGCAGAGGTGATATTATAACCTTCGCGCGACAAAGTGTTACGACGGGTGCAAAGTTTACCTACATTGTTACCCTACATTTTTGTAAACAATCGTGCAACGGGTTAATGTATAATGACAATATGCGTATTTTTATCAAACACAGAACCATACCCTCTAAAATAAGTATGATTAGTAAAAACTTGTAAACTTGTGAAAACTGGTGTGTTAGCTATAACAGTTAATTAAGTTAATTTTAAACAAAGTTTACAATCACCACTTACTCTGTCATAAATGGTGATTATCTGAATTTGTCTTGAGATCGTTGATTCATATAGAAATTAGGAAGCCATAATGTGTGGCTTAGTAGGTAATGCATACCGTAATACGCAAATTAAACCAAATAAAAGAGAATATTACTGACTCATTCATCACGATATTACAGAAACTACAAGTGTTAGAAGTCGCAAGTTGCTTGAAGGAACCTTTTAGAACGTAGGTGAATACGAGATTTTGGGACTTTCCATCCCTAAGGGAGTGAAACAGGGTGGCAAAGTTGTTATAGATTATCAAAATAACAACATGTGTACCGCTAGCTGTATTAGGGGCGATATGGCAATGCTTACTTACTAATTATGTTTACTCTGTGGTAATGCAGAATGACTCGTACCTTTTGCAAATAAAGTTTAGTCTTGTCACAGCTATTACCGTGTTTCAATAAGTTTGTTTAAGAGAACAAGATTTTTTTATGATAAAATTACTAGGATTGCATGAAATTCACGGCGGTATTCACACCAACAGCTAAGTCTGAACGTCCAAGTTTCTGGATAGAAGGCCCAAACTTTTATCCTGGTATAGGCTTTGTAACATAACGATAGAATACTTAGGAGCTGTGCAGCGGGTGAAACCGCGACGCTTAGGATAACGTGCGACCAACAAAGTAGGTAGGTATTAAATACAACCCAGGGCCCATTTCTTTGCCTACCATAACATAGTTTGGAATGGGCTAGGGCCTAGCCCATTCCAACATCATATCATAGCCATCATCATCTGCCTAGCCGCTAGGCAGATGATGATGGCTTTTGGTGAAATAAATAATTTTTTCGTACCACTTGCTCAAAAAAGTGACATTCTATGCCACAAAAAGCGAACATAACAATAGTTATTTTGAATCTGTTATAAACAGGGAAAGAAAATTGTACTGAATTTCATTCATCCTCTAGGGGGAGAATGTGATTTAAATTTGGAATACCTCCCGACAATTATACTGAACTACATCTGTGTTTACACCATTGAGTTTATATATAAAGCATTATACATCTTTTTGAAAAAGGAATACGCATTTATTTTGCAGTTGTGATTATTAAATAAAATCATGAAAACCGACGAGGCCGTATGAGCTTGATTGCCTTTGCTTTTCCGACAAAAAATATTAGTCTAGGAATTTGCCGCGTTTTTGTTTACCTCAAATACATAATTAAACGTTAAGTTTATTTTAATTTATTTTTATAAATAAGTTTATGTTCTAAAAATACGAACGACAGTGACAGTGAATTGTCGGATTCAAATCAACTCATCAACAATAAATGTACCAAACAAAAATGTAACTCACCAAGACTAAGACAAGTCTTGGGTGAACTTAAATCCCTCGCCACACTCAGGACTCGTCTTTAACACCCTCGCTACGCTCGGGAGTAAACCTCAAGTGTTTCTTTACGCTCGCGATTTAAATCGTCACCCGCGACAGAAGACACTGCTTTATCCCCTTGGTTAATAATCTACTAATTTATTTTTATTTGCTGTGTGCGTGTATTTATTATTATTGTGAGCCAGATGTGCCCCACTGCTGGGTAAAGGTCTCCCTTCCATCCTCCCACTTTTTCCTGTCATTTGCTGTTGTGGCCCAATCCTTATCGTGGAAGTCTAGCTTGTCACGCCATCTCCTTCTGGGCCTACCGCGTCGCCGGGTCTTATTATCCGAAAGTTATGATGTGTGTGTTAGTTTAAATGTTTGTAAATGCACAATACCTACAAGAGAAATTCCAAGTGTGGAGCAACGTTTCATTAAAAAAAACCGGCAAAAAGAGAGTATTTTCACAATAACAAGGAAGTCTGCAGGAAGTTATAACCTTTATGCAGGCTAGAGATAAGTACACATTCAATTAATGCAATGAAGACAAATGACAGGATTTTTATAAATGAATTATTTGTAAGTAACCCGTAACTTCGTACGCGTTAGGTCCGCAATTTACTTTATAATTTTTTTAATTGATTTGCTACGAGACAATGAAATGTAATGGCGTGTTTTTTTGATACAATTCTTCACACAATTCATCCATCGTTTCCTTGGTCGTCATCTCCTCTCCATGAATCAATATTTTATTGAATCACTCGTTTAGTCACATGCGATTCGAAACACAAGATTATGGTTAACAATCGTTAAACTTGACATTGACAGAAAACCTTACGAGTTCAATATCATCCATGTGTTTCAAACACGTTATGGTTCGTAAGGTTTAGAGAGATAGAGACGAAGAGAAAACTTTCAGAGTTTCTGCATTGAAGATAAGGACTTTTTTTTTGTTTTTTGAAAAAGTTGAGTTTGGCGACACCGGTCCTCGAACAAAGCTGCCCTTATGCTACTTCCACTGTTTTTTCAGTTCCGTGGTCGAGACCCTTTTTCTAAGGAACGCGTGGAATTGTTTTTTGAAAAAAAAAAACGTTGCCCCACACTAGGAATTTCTCCTGTATCGTGGGTGCGTTTACAAACATTTAAACTCACATACACAAACAGCCAGACCCGAAACAACTATCTGCAGGTCATACAAATATTTGTTCCGTGCGGGGATCGAATCCGCAACACGCAGCGCAGCAGTCGATCGCTCAGCCACTGCTCCAACCGTGCCGTCATTTTGCACTTACAACTTAAACTCCAACGTTTGTGATTGAGAAATTTGACCTAACGATCTTTTTTTTTTATTTTTTGGATTTGAAATCATCAAGTAACTTCCCCCGCGCTGGACGGAGTGGTGGAATGCTCAGACTTTTACTGACTTAAACCCATCTATGTTCCTTCTTTTGCCCTTTATGTTCTGAGTCCGCGATATATCTTTTGAACAACCCGCAACCCCGGCTAGCAGTGGCCCTAGCAGGCCCCTCTGCTTTGCTGATATCTCTTTGAGGCGCGCGTGGAGCACGAACGCGCCGTCGACACGGCCTGTCGTCATTAGACAGGCGGACGGTGAGCTACCCATTGCTAGCCGTCCACAGATCTGGTTTTACGTTGACCGGGAGTCGTGTCGCGTTAACCTGACGCTGGCCTAGCATAGTACCTAAGGATTTTTCAGTATAATAAGATTCCAGGTGGTTTTATTGCCATTGATTTATGACATTACTATTTGTCTACTTTTAAAACCTGAGTTATCATCTGTATAGTCTTTTCCCAACCATGTTTGGTTTAGCTTCCAGTCTTACCGGATGCAGCTGAATACCAGTATTTTACATGGAGTGACTGCCTACCTGACCACTACAACCCAGTTAGTACTGGGTAATACGATACCCTTGGTAAGACTGGTTGTTAGACTGATATACAAATTATAACCGGCCTTTATAATAATAATTATAAAGGCTTAAGAAAAGAATACTGGTTGTGTAAAAGGTGGTCACCCATCCATGGCCCGACCTAAGTAGGAGCGACTTAACCTAAAGATCGGCGGCTGTTCTGATATAAATTAGCAACAAGCTAGTTATGACATAAACAAATAAATCTATAAAAGTAATAGTTTTAAACTGTAATCTTTTTGTTATGCATGAATCACGTCATTTATTAGATAAACATGCAATTAATATACTATTTAGTAACAAATGAAGTTTTTGTTTGTCTTCTACTATTTCTTACCTCGAAAACAGCTTATCACTTTGACATGTGACTTTCGTCACCGCATAACTCATAATAGCCGGACGTTCGCAGTTAAAAGTTCATTCATCGATCCCTTTTGTCCGGACACATTCGGTAGAAGCATGTTTGTTGATTTGTATGCTAAGACGACGCAGTGACGTCTGATTGGGTATCAGTTACTGTAGTCTGTTTGCTGAACTGTTGCATTTTCATGGTGAAGTACTTCATCAAATTCCAAATTTTCAAATTCATTTAAATGTCTGAAAATGGCAGGTACATTTTTATGGTCTTAAACATAAACAAAGGTCAAACCACAACTTAATAAATCACAACCACCACAATCGAGGAGAACCAGCGCAAACGCAAGTCTTAATAGTTTCATAGTGACGTCATTTCGTAAGATTGATGCTCTAAATAAGCATATAAATAAATGCTTCTTAAGAAGGGTTACCTGGCTCAAGTGCCAACATACACAAACATACCTACTGAATTAGTTATACATATTAGTGGATCTTACAAATATTTAGAATGGAACAGGAAATGGTCCTGCGTATGAAGGAATGTGCCTTTTGGGGTGCTTGTAGGAATTCCAGTTCGCAGTTTATAACATACACATAGAATAGAATAGTTCGTTAAAAGTAGTAAAGTAGTTTGAAAGTAGGTACAGACGACAGCAGGTCAAGCTACCCGAAACTGTAAATTTTTCCCAATGAACCTTGAACCTAATACTTTAGAAATAAAGTCGAAAATCTATCAAAGAAATCTGACAGATTAGCTTGATGTGCAGGCGTCTGTACCTACAAGTTACAGCTGTTATGTTTAAGAATGATCTTCATACTTACTACCTTAACTAAGGCAAACAAATAGTTTTAGCTATATTAATAAAGACTTATCCTTACTAATATTATAAAAGTGAAGGTGAGTTTGTTTATTTGCTACGTCTTTACGCCTTAATGGGCAAACCGATTTTGATGAATTTTGGTACAGAAATAGTTGGGACCCTGGAGACGGACATAGGCTAAAAAAAGTGAGATAAAAGAGGGAAGAAAAGGGGACAGAAAGATATTTTTTTTTCGATCATCACGCATGTTAAAGTTAGCGTTAGCCCTAAGTAACTAAGCCACGCGGACGATGTCGCGGGCGGAAGCTAGTTTAGCGTTTAAAAATAATAAAAAGTAAATATATTTTCCGTCTTTTTAGTGTTTCTTTGAAAGTCGTTTTTTTTTCGTAAGAAAGTTTTTTTCTGCCTTATTAGTTGTGTGATGATCTCATATAGATCTCATACAAATTCTTATCGAGTATTTATTTTACATTGCTACAATTAAGACATAAAAGAAGAAAAAATTAAGACTTATATGGTTTTCTCAATGTTTTGTTAATTCAAAAATGGGACCACCAATAGGAAGAATAAGAATCAAAAGAATCGGTTCACACAGTCAAAAGTACTGAGGCAACAAAACTACAAAAAAATACTGTCAAATTGACAACCTCCTTGCTTTTTTTGAAGTCGGTAAAAAATGGAAGTGACAGCTAAAATAGAAAACACTATAAAATTGATGGTTACTTGTCTTATAAGCCATATGGATAACCAAAGACGGTCATAAATAAATGTATCTATCCTTATTAAACACACACATTCCTATAATTCCCACTAACAGGTACAAAAACACATTATATCATCCAAGTAAATAAACACGAGTGAGCCCTCCTCGAGGGTCGTTAGTTATATAAATAGACAGCACACTGTCATGGCCGCCACACCGCTTTCTTTATTAAACCGTGTTGTTAATTGATTGCTTTCACGCTGTTCTGGGAATTGGGATAAAAATATAACGTAACTAGCTTTTGCTCGTGGCTTCGCTCGCGTTAAATTCGGGGTAACACAGTTCCCCTTGCGCCTTATTGATTTGTAATAGCAACGCTAAGTTTTCCCTTTTCTTCCCTCTTTCTCCCTCACAACCCACATAAAAAAAAAATAGCCTATGTCCGTCTCCTGGTTCCCAACTATCTCTGTACCAAATTTCATCAAAATCGGTTTAGCCATTAAAGCGTGAAGAGGTAACAAACAAACAAACTCACTTTCGCTTTTATAATATTACTAGCTTTTGCCCGCGGCTTCGCTCGCGTTAAATTCGGTAGCGCCTTATTGATTTGTAATAGCAACGCTAAGTTTTCCCGTTTCCTCCCTCTTTCTCCCTCATATCCCACTCTTTTAAAAAAAATAATAGCCTATGTCCGTCTCCTGGTTCCCAACTATCTCTGTACCAAAAATCATCAAAATCGGTTTAGCCATTAAAGCGTGAAGAGGTAACAAACAAACAAACTCACTTTCGCTTTTATAATATTAGTAAGGATATAGTAAGGATAGTAAGGATTATATCAACAGGTTGGTCGTGTCATAGATTATGTTGTGACTGGTTGCGGTCGGAAATGTTTGTGAAGTTAAAAAAATTATCAAGATGAACTATTTTCTTTTATTTTTGCAGATGCAATCATCAAATAACTTCCCTCGCTCTGAGCAGAGCGGGAGGGAGTGTAAGCAAACTTTTACTGACTAAAACCCACCCATCTTTTGCCCTTTATGTTTTGGCCGCGGTATCTCTTTCGAACAACCCGCAACCCCGGCAGGCGACGGCCCTGGTAGGCTAGGCCATTATGTTTATAAGCTTTAAGTGCATCTGCACTTTGTCTCATCGCCGCTTTTAAAGCTTGTTATATGAAAGTGTACAGGTAATTTTAATACTTTTAGAGTCGTTTTAATTTTCAAAACTCCAAAGCTATATATTGGTTAACCAACCTCCTTTATTATATGAACTACTCCGTTGGTTCCGTGGTCGCAAGCGTGACTGCTGAGCACGGGGTCTTGGGTTCAATTCCTGGGTCAGACAAAAGGGTTTTTCCATCAGGAATTTCACAGTAACAGCCGGAAGTTTGGACGTCGGCGGTAAGGGCGGTAAGATACCCCCGTGCCGTAATCACGTTAAGTTGTTGGTGCTGCGTCTGATCTCACTCCGGTCGTGCCGGACGGCAGTCCCATCGGACTATGAGAGTGAAGGAACAGAGAGTGCATCTGTGCCTGCGCACACACGCCTGCACTATAATATCTCCCGCGCAGATAGCCATTGTCTGCTGAGATTGGCCGCCGTGACAGAAAACAGTCAGGAAGTTATATGAAGAATGGAGCTTAGAAGGCGATAATTGATTGTTTTCATACTGTTACGGAAATAGGAATAAAAATACCTCATCTCAGCTGTTAATCGTCTAGTAAAGGTGTCGACACACGTCCCAGTTTCACGCGCATTCTGTTCGCGATTCATTTGTTGATGGATTCATAGGGTGAGGCTCTTTGAACCCGACCTTCAGATGTGCGAGCTCTTGTTTTGAAGAATTGGTTTCTGATGGGAGACATCTTGGTTTAAAGATGTAAGTTAAGTTTCAGTATTAGTGCCAGGTTTATAAATTCTCTTGAAGAAAATGAAGATTTTTGACGTCTAATGTATAAAAATCTCGTGTCACAGTGTTTGCTATCGAACTCCTTCGAAACGGCTTGACAGATTTTTATGAAATGTTATATGTATAATTGGTAGGTCTTTTTTACGGATGGAAAATCATCAAATAACTTCCCCCGCTAAAACCCACCCATGTTACTTATTTTGACCTTTATGTTCCGTAGTCGCGGTATCTCTTTTCAACAACCCGTAAATCCGGGCAACTCGCAAACTCCCGGATTTGATAGGTTTGAGAATAGGATTTAGTCTATGTTTTTTACTCCTACCCTAGGTGATAAGCGTGGCCCTTTCCACAAAAGGAGCTGAAACTCTCTGTACAGCCAATCCTACTATATTATAAACGCGAAAGTTTGAATGGATGTATGGATGTTTGTTACTCTTTCACGCAAAAACTACTGAATGGATTTTAATGAAACTTTACAATAATATAGGTTACATATCAGAATAACACATAGGCTACAATTCATTACGATATATTGTATTACATATTGTATCACCACGCGAGTGAAACCGCGGGGCGCAGCTAGTATGTATTCATATAATCTGTTGATGGAGATGATTTTGTTATGAAAATTTGTGATACAATCAAATTTTTAACTAGGTCTGTCTTGAAGAAGACATTTGTGGTCATCCTCTACTTAGGTAGATTCCATATGGACGAAAACAACCCTTTTTACAGCAGTTATAATAATATATCTTGCCGGCTCAGAAGTAGCTTCAAGTTTTGTTATGTTCCAAAACTTCCAAAGCGGTTTGGATTCTTATTGTTTGCCATAATTAATGCCTTACTTTTCTAGTAAGGCAACATTTAACGCTCTCGATAATAATTTATGCGGTAATTACTGCAAGTTGTTGTGTAAATGCACTATTTTTTTTCACATACAAATTTCATATATAAATTATCTATTTTATTCGGAAAGGAAGTTCTAAAAGTAGGTAGACGTTAACAGGAATGGTGTACATCCCTAGATAGTGACGTCACAGGGTAAGTTCAATGACTCGTGATGTCATATCGATAAAACGTTTTGCGATTAAATTGAGGTTAAGCTGAAATAATCATGCTTGAAATATCTAATTAATATTGTTATGATATGTAATTTATCAGATTCTGAATATTATATGCTACACTGCCCCACCCGGAATCGATCCCAGGAGCTTATTAATTTTATTTCATTACCTTACAACGTTATTGGGAATAGAATCCTTACTAATATTATAAAAGCGAAAGTGAGTTTGTTTGTTACGTCTTCACGCTTTAATGGCCAAACCGATTTTGATGAATTTTGGTACAGAGGTAGTTAGGAACCAGGAGACGGACATAGGTTTTTTTTTTTAAAAGGAGTGGGATATGACGGAGAAAGAGGGAGGAAACGGGAAAACTTAGCGTTGCTATTACAAATCAATAAGGCGCTACCGAATTTAACGCGAGCGAAGCCGCGTGCAAAAGCTAGTTCAAATATAAAACGGGCAAAAAAGTCATTGTTGTTATATCAGAGCCCCCTTAAATATTAATTTAATTCTGTTTTTTAGTATTTGTTATATTACAGCGGCAACAGAAATACATCATATGTGAAATTTTCAACCGTCCAACTATCACAGTTCATGAGATACAACCTGGTGACAGACAGACAGCGGAGTCTTAGTAATAGGGTCCGTTTTACCCTTTGGGTATGGACCCCCTTTAAAAAACACCAGTGTGCACGATACGATGAAGATGAATTCCCAAAACTGCAGATATAGACGAAACAAAAACAGATGTCAACTGACCCCATGACTCAATTATAACATAATACCTACTGATGCCGGTGTCGTTAAACCGCCTATCTGAAAGTGCCCCGATCATCGACATTTAATAAATAAACAAAATAATAATATTTATGTAACCCCTCACTAAATATTATAAACAAAAGTTGAAGCGCCGATTAACATTATGAAAAGGTCGGATGATTGTATAAACGGTGATAGATTATAAATTCTTAAATAATATATATAATTGTTCTGAAAATGTGTTTGTCACCTAATTCATCCTAAACGGCTGGGTTATGGAT
This sequence comes from Ochropleura plecta, assembly GCA_905475445.1. Lineage (NCBI taxonomy): Eukaryota > Metazoa > Arthropoda > Insecta > Lepidoptera > Noctuidae > Ochropleura > Ochropleura plecta. The sequence goes on along the minus strand of FR997733.1, from coordinate 1,205,153 downwards.
ATTGAAAAAAACTTTGCATGTATTTCAATTAATCCAGGAAGATTTTAAAACACAGTTTAACGTATTCATAATGCCGTATAATATTTTTTTATGTACTGGGAAATCATCATATAACTTCTCCCGCTCTGGGCGGAGCGGGGGGGAGTTTCAGACTTGTACTGACTAAAACTCACCCATGTTCGTTCTATTGCCCTTTACGTTCCGGGGCCGCTGTAACTCTTTCAAAAAACCCGCCACCCTGATAGGCGGTGGCCCTGGCAGGCCCCTCTGCATTGCTTACTTCTCTTTGAGGCGCGCGTGGAACACCTCTCCTTGATGATTCGTCCGGATGCCCATGTCCCTAGTTATGTGCTGATATGCGAAAAAAGGGAAGTAAAACCATAATAGTGCGTCGATGTCAGTATCAAGGTGATTGCCACAGTATAAGCCTGAGACTTATCAGTTAATAACGCGATCACTCGACCGGCTCACGATACGATGATATCTTTCTAAATACTGGTATTATGCAGACATAACTGGGCTTTCAGTTTTTTTCTCACCATATCCTAACTAATATTATAAAAGCGAAAGTGAGTTTGTTACGTCTTCACGCCTAAATGGCTAAACCTATTTTGATGAATTTTTGGTACAGAGATAGTTGAGACCCTGGAGACGGACATAGGCTAATTTTTCAAAAAAAGAGAGAAATGAGGGAGAAAGAGGGAAGAAAAGGGAAAACTTAGCTTTGCTAAAACAATAAAAAAGGCGCTGGGGCAAAAACTACAGGTAGCAGGTACCTGTAAATCAGGAAAGGAGAACTGTGTTACCCCAAATTTAACGCGAGCGAAGCCGCGGGCAAAAGCTAGTCTGTACATAAATAATAATAGGAACAACATTATGTAATTCAGTTATCATCGCACCAGTTCGTCCCGAAGCGGTGCACAGTGGTATTTAGCACACATTTTGCCAGGAATATTACCAGGATTGCATTTTGAACAAAACTGGAGAAACGCCTTTTTGAATCATTTGATCCGAAAAAATTTTCTTCCGGGGACCAGCGTGTAGCGTTCAAGGTCTCTAAGAATGCTGTCTTAAGTTGCATTTAAGACCATGTCCCACGACATCGCTCGTCCGCGCTGTCTAGCGGAGGTGGCGAATATTAAAGGGCCAGAATAACTCCAAATCGTGAAAATTTAATGGCTCTCTGTTTATTATATTTTTTTTCTTTTTAAAAAACTTTGCCTCACACTAGGAATTTCTCCTGTATCGTGGGTGCGTTTACAAACATTTATACTCACATACACAAACAGCCAAACCCGAAACAACTATCTGCAGGTCATACAAATATTTGTTTCGTGCGGGAATCGAAACCGTGACACGCAGCGCAGCAGTCGATCGCTCAGCTGTGGCGTCAAAAGAAGCTTAAGAAGTTTTAGTAAATCAATGAAGCTTTTCGATTCGAAAGCAATTTTTGCATTGATATATAATAAAATAAATAAATATCTTGGGACAACTCACACACGGCTATCTGATCCCAAGCTAAGCAAATATAAATATAATATGCAAAGAGCATATTAGTTTTTGTAAAACCTCTCTTCTAAAATCATACAACAATAATCATGTTTGTTTGCATGTACTGCCTGTCAATCATTTACTCACGGACCTATGAACAATAAAACCTGCATCATAAGTTTTTGCTACAGTTTCTAGTTCGACTAAGTGGAAAGATTTATTAATTGGTTCTTTGTTTCTTTGTTTGCACTGATTTGTAATTCCAAACTTTTAAAACTACTGTAGTACCAATCTATTATAAACTGATGACGATATTGCCTTAGGACATGGTTCATTAAGATTAAATACGTTTTAATTGATGCAGTGCAATGCTAGATTGATTGATATTGATTGACGGACTGTCCAGCTCTACTAATTTAGAAATTATACTGAACTAGCTGCGCCCCGTGGTTTCATTCGCGTGGTGATAGAATTTACAATAAATCTTTATAAATTGTAGCCTATGTGTTATTCTGAGGTACAAGCTATATTATTGTAAAGTTTCATTAAAATCCATTCAATAGTTTTTGCGTGAATGAGTAACAAACATCCATACATCCATACAAACTTTCGCATTTATGAAATTAGTAGGATATTGTGGGCCATATACAACGTGTCAAACGGACCAATAATACTTATACGTATTTAATTTACATATGTAGGTATATCATGTAAAGAATGCACTTTGAATGAATCATTATTTAAAATCAATGATTCAACTTTTCATACATTTTTTTTCATTTTACTTAACTGTTCCGACGACCTAGGCGTTCAGGTCAATGGCCAACAATAGCAGGTACTAAAAATATTAAGTGCGAATGCGCTCGTTACCTGAAATACTTTTCCTAAAGTTCTTACCTACTAGAATAATTTACCTACTATTTACTGGATGTAGACATACATACCTAATTAAATACATATTGCAAATAAAAACCTCTCAGCTGATTTTAGGTGCAAAAAAAACTAAAATGTCTTTTTCTCCAAAGTAATAATAATAGTATTTGAGAACCTGAGAAAATGCACAAAGACTGCTTATCAACTTAGCTGTATGCCCCTTAAAAGTTATTGCGCCTTTTTTATACGTTGTATATATCCTACACACGATTCGGAGTCATGAGCATGACTGCCAGTCTAGAATCACCAAATGCTGGGTATACTTACTGTTCTTCAGCCATACATCTTAGTCCCATGCCTTCCTAATCCAAATGTTTCTGGCAGCATTGACGATATCACCAATTAATTGCAAATCGTTTTATTCGCGAACCAAGCATCTTACGCAACTCACCAACAATATTGCATTTTCCCCACCAGTTAATTGACCCATCAGCAATATGAACACTTCCTATAACAGGCAGACAGCACCAATTCATTGTGACAACATTTAATCATTACCAGATATCACCAATCATCATCTGTTTTTCAATCAATCATACATAAAAGCAATTCGCGCACGCAATCTTGTTAGAACCACTTTGGACCGGGCGAAACTGGATTTCACCGGTTTCGACAGGATTTTTTTGGTTCCTCAGTGGTGCAAGTATTGCAGTTACTGTGTAGATAGATTACAATTAAAGTTGATTGGTGTTGATTTGTTTGTCACAGGATTAATTTAAGATTAAACGAATGCCGCTCTAGACAAATATTTCACTCTGTGGTGGAAATATTTCTTAATTAACTCGTTTGTTTGTTTTTAATTTATGTTTTGTTTCATGCGAGCTTTATGGCGGGATGATTTGGTACTTGAAGCTGCGCCTTGTGAAGTCGGGATTAATGATAACATTGATAACGCTGTTTTGCGTCACTTCTATAATCCGTGGAGGTTTAGGAAGTTTATAGCAATACCAATGAATGGGGCAGACTGATGGTGATATCAATATTTTCGATCAACTTTGTTCTTACTTGTTCGATGTCACGTGTGTGTATTTTGGTTTATATCGTTCAGAAGAGTGTGTAAATACAATTAGTATTAAGGTAATTACCACAACAAAACCTTGGATAATCCTATATAATATATACTTTTCAGTTGTAAAGGGGGGTCTAGCTGCCGGTTCATTTATTTTAAAAAGTGAGATAAGGGGGAGAATGAGGGAAGAAACGGGAAGAGAAAGATATTTTTTTTTCGATAATCACGCGGGTTAAAGTTAGCGTTAGCCTAAAGTAACTATGCCACGCGGACGAAGTCGCGGGCGGCAACTAGTTACTAATCCTTATGTTACGTACGCACTGGCTGGTAGTTTGCAGTGTTTGCGTCTAAAAAAATCCTTTGCATTAGGTACGTGTTTCTAAAATTCCAGAACTTGATGACAAGATCGATTTTTCAAATATTCGCCCTGCAGACAAGTCAAGTAAAAGTGGAGCTCGTGGCTAAATAAATAGTAGCCGCTCGGGTCGATCTTTAGGTTAAGCCGCGCTTGCCTAGGTTGGTCTGTGGATGGGTGACCACCCGTTACATACCGAGTTTCCTCCGTGCCTCGGAAAGCACGTTAAGCCGTTGGTCCCGGCTGTCATTTGTAGATCTTTGACAGTCGTTACAGGTAGTCAGTGTCCCTAAAGTCTGACAACCAGTCTTACCAAGGGGTAAAGACAAGTATTACCCCGTACTAAATGGGTTGTGGAGGTCAGATAGGCAGTCGCTCCATGTAAAATACTGATATTCAGCTGCATCCGGTTAGACTGGAAGCCGACCCCAACATAGTTGGGAAAAGGCTAGGCAGATGATGAGACAAGTCAAGTAAAACCCAGTTAAAAATATGAGTCATTGCGTAGAGCCAGACAAAACACATAATGTTGAGTCATAGCATCGATTACAGGCTCACTGATAAGACGTGAATGGCTACATAAACAGGTTATTTGTAAAACACCGACAACCTTGCAGGACTGTATTACAATCATCATAAACAACAATTTTAGTTCTATGATTTTTTACAAAATTTTATACATTTACCAAAAACAAATCTTCAAGATTTCGTTGTCCTATCTAACACATTTCAACTCCGTATTTTGCTGTACCTACATACCTACACCGCCGCTTGTAGGTACGTTTGCTTCGCATAGAATTCGTAACATTTAGATCGTTCAATTTCAATATTTTTATTTTTGTATGAAAATCTGATGAACTAAAATATGATAAATGTTTAAATGTCCTAGAACAAAAGTTGTTGATTATGATGTTAGTAACATGGTCCTGAGATGTTGCCGGTGTTTTACAAATAACCCTGTATAAATAGTTCTTGGCACCTATGAACCCAACTTTCATCTTTAAATCGTTCAGAGGAAGCGTTAGAAGAAACACCTCCCAGTTTGCGCTTCCAAGGCCAAAAAGACTCTGCCCCTCTCCCTTTCCATCCTGCCGGGGTTGCGGGTTGCTGGGAAGAGATACCGCGGCCCCGGAACATAAAAAGCAAAAGAATGAACATGGGTGGGTTTTAGTCAATTAAAGTCTGACACTCTGCCACGCTCCCCCTAGAGCGGGGAAAGTATTTGATGAAGAGGCTCCCTTTCCGCCATTGATGTGAACTCGCGCACCAGGCCTCGCAAGCTGCCACCTCTCAGCAAGCAAGAAGTAGCTCTATGGTCCGTTTCAATTTCCGGCCCTGGAGGCCCGGCTCGACCACCCCGTTAAAAATACCACCCAGCCCCTGCCTAAGGAGTGAGCATGCAAGCTGAGGTAGTAGCTACCAAAAAGCTTAAATTCTTTAAATAATAATCCGATCTAGCCCATCTCTAGTTGCCCTCTAAATTATTACACTAGTTGCTAGTAAATAACTGTAAAAAATGGAAATAATCGTAAATTATTGTTTTCTAATTAAGTGTTTCCCTTATTGAGTTTTATTGTGTTCTTATCTATATTTTTTCTTAGCAACAGCCGTGATTACATAAGTATTATATAAAAATTATAAAGTTGGCAGTAAACATATTAAAGCCACGCCTTTTCTTCTTTTCTCTCTTACATACTCCATTTGCGACGTCCACATTCCTACATCTGGGGGTCTAAAATGGTTGATTAAGCAGAACTATAATAGGTTAATAATACGCGGGTCCGACGCTTACGTCCTTTCGGAAAAACGAAGCAGGTCAGTAATGTCCTTTTAGGGCATGCCCTCCCGATATTGCCACTCACACTTGACTTTTTCATTCTCAATTCTTAAATAGGATCCACTTTGTCAGACCAAACGCTACTGGCAACCTCTATCCATCACTAGTAATGAACAGTATTAACGGCCGTTCCCAATATCCTATCCTCAGTAAGCGATATCTTGTTATGAACGATAAATAGTAGACTTCTATCTATCCTTATTTTACGTCCCACAATTGACGATAACGTCTATCGAGGCATCGACATCGGTAGATAAGCTCAGCTATCCAGCCCTCCCATACGTTTTTTTACTACAAAAGCTACAAAAAAAATAACAACGTTTAAACAAATATTATTATTATTATATAACTTTTTCGTAAAACAATACAAATTGATCAAATTAAAGCATTGGTGATATTTTTATGCTAAAATAAGATTGGTAATCATAGTGATCTGTTTCATTGTCATTATTTTAGTGAACAAATATTGGGCGCGTAAAAAGCAAGAACGAAACGTAGTCAAGCGTCAATTCAAGTTTCAACTCGTAGAGACACTACCGCTATTATTGTTGTGTTATCAAGTTTGTTTAGTGAATTCTGCTTATTTTTTTACATATAATGAGCTCTGTAAATATTACCAGACATTATTATATACGTTCCTATTCAAGTATATAATTTCTATATAACCTTGCTATTGCAGATCAGATATTGGCTACAATACGCCCCGCTGATGATTTTGAGACTCCTACAAAGTCTGCAACAGACATTGTGCCTAATGCATAAAATCTTAGGGTTAAAAGTAGCTGATACAAAAGAGATATCCCATGATTTCTGAAAAATTAAAAAAAAAGCTTTAAAAAATGTTATAGGTACATTACAATGAGTAATTAACATTAAATGAATGTATATTTCTCATTCAAGTTGGTGCTTACCTTTCTGAAGTTACTTTTAACAAAGGATATATATCTGTTAATAAATTACCAACAGCAGTTTTGTTTAAGCGAAATCTATACGTGAATTCGTTACTATTTAGTTCGTTCATATGGTTTACGCGGGTCTTGTAGTTTTTATGGGATTCGTCTTCAAAATCACTGTCCCAATCAGATAATTCCATTAACATTGATAAATCACTTTCACTAGACTCAGACATTATTAAAAATGATGAAAACACTGCACTTCTACAAATTTATTTGAACAATAAACAACGCATATCCCTGCAATTCGACGGATTGACAAATTTGGTTATCTTTAGTATTGACATCACTGACAGATAGCTGTGAAAAGATTATTGGGACGCATAATGTTGCAATTTCATAGAAATATCTATCTGCACTATGAGATAGCCCCTCCCATCGATAGATAGCGTATGGCAGTTAGTTGTCATAACCATCAGTATTATATTGGGACATCAAAATCGATGATAGATAGAATTTTCTATCGTTAGTAGGTGAAAACTGGTGATAGATAGGTTATTGGGAACGGCCGTAAGACAATTTGGTAAACGGATAACTGTTGAAAGCTTGTATGGTAAATGGCTTTCAAACGATACTTTTTGGTCTCATCATCATTCTTCTGCTCTTATCCCAATTTTTTTTTGGGTTGGCGCAGCATCTTCTTTTCCATATTCCTCTATTTTAGGAGCGAAGTTCCCTATCGCGCGTTGAAAAGGGGGCTAGACGGAAAAATATAAGATCAAAGTTGTAACGACACTTTTTGCTATAGTTGTAAGCCGTGCGGCGTGCGCGTGTTTCTCTGTCTGTCTCTCTCTCTCTCTCCCACAGAAAGCAAGCCAGTTATTTTCGTTTGTTTCGTGTTCTATTTCTCATTGAACAGTGTGGTGTCGCGGCGATTATTTTTGTTGAGTGTATACAGGTTTTTTGTACATAATAAATAATAACTTCGTTCCATCCGGGTGTCCCTTGACACCTCTCAAGTTTTTCGTCATTTCATCGGACACCTCCTTTCTTGCCATATCATCCTTTACATCGTCCATCCCTCGTTTCTTTGGCCTTTCTCCTTCTACCCATACTCATCCACATTCACACTCAAAACTTTCCTCACGACATTTTCCTCATTCCTCCGAATCACATGCCCATACCAAGCCACCTGGGGCCTTAGTCTGCTATTACAATGGTGTCAGAATGGTCGATCACTGATCTCATAATGGTTGATTTTGACAATTTTAGTATGCAGTAGATTACCAAAATTATCAAAATCAAGCATAATGCGATCAGTGATCGACCATCCTGACACTAGTGTAATAGTAGACTAAGGCCCCTGATTACCACAAAATTTATCAGTCACCGGCGCTACTTTCAGACTTCCTCTTATGTACTCGTTTTCTTACCGTGACACCACACAACCTCTTTAGCATTCTCATCTCAGTATCGTGTCAATACCTTTCATTCATCCCTTTTGTGGGCCAACAGTCTGATCCGATCAAGATTCTGATTCTTGTGAATAAAAATGAATGTGAAGTTTCCGTGACTCAATCCTCAAGTAAGTTGTATTTTTCAGCTAGCTGAAACTGAAATACACTTGTAACTGTTCGTTTACTGGTTTTCTTATTTATTTATTCATTTACTTCAACGACTTACTCACTTATATATATGTAGCTACACAAAAATTACAATCAATGAGTCTATAGTGAGTTCGTCACTTACAGAAGTGCACAGCACTTGCAGAATCATACAAATGGAAACACACTTTGAAATACACTTTGCAAAATAACAAAATTAGACCATTTGAAAAAATGTGAAATGATTATAAAAAATGGTAAATTAGAAAAATATAAATTAGATATTTTACACTCATCATAAATTGGACACTACTGCTACTACAAAAAAAGAAAATAGTATTGAAGCGGATGCGGATATATTTGAGCTAATTAAAAGTCTACGATATTGACGGAAAGGGTTACAGTAGATGCCTGTGTGTTCTTATATTATGATTATTTATTAAAAAATTTCTTAAATTTTCTTTCGCTGATTATTAATTAAAATATTATTGGAATACTCAGTTCTACCTATATATATACCTTTTGGTAAAATCATAAAAGTAGAAGAGCTAGAGCATAAAGAAGAATATGTATTGTAGTTTACTAACCCTTTACCTATATAAAAATCTAACAGTTTCAGTAAAAGTTCACTGAACTCTGTGACGCACCCCGCAACCTAGACTGACTGTCATTGATAAAGACGCGTTCAAAATAGTCCCTATTGCTTACGTCAGTAGCTACAAGCAGCAGTGACAAACAACCTAATTATAGGCTAAAGGTTACAGGTTCTAGAATTTTCCGGCATAGACCTGTTGCAACTATATGGGGTAGCATTGCTCATTAATTTGTATTGGATTTATACTTACGATTTACGGCTTCATATTATATGTATGTAGTGTCGTGTGAGGAGCTCGTGGCTAAATAATAGCAGCCGTTCGGGTCGATCTTTAGCTTAAGCTGTTTGCCTAGGTTGTTCTGTGGATGGGTGACCACCCGTTACATACCGAGTTTCCTCTGTGCCACGGAAAGCACGTTAAGCTGTTGGTCCCAGCTGTCGATTGTAGATCTTTGACAGTCCTTTGGTATATATGTTTATGTATGGTTGTCAGACTTTAGAGACACTGACTTTCTATATAGTCTTATCAAGGGATATCGTATTACCCAGTAATAATTTTAATCGCATCATGGTTGATTTTGACAAGTTTAGTATGTAGTAGATTACCAAACTTGTCAAAATTAACCATTATGCGATCAGTGATCGACCATTCTGACACTATTGTTATAGCAGACTTTGGCCCCTGGTGGTTGATAGTGTCATGCTCACTTAAATGTCTCGCTGATGGTGGCGGGTGTGTCGGGTCATTTAGCTCCCTTCAAAATGGTCGAGCTGAATGGGGCTTATCCATACGTCATGTTCGTGAACGGGCGCTGTCAGTTGGGACTGGTCATCTTTTAGCTGCCACGGTTCATTTTTAATTTCTGTAAAAGTGATTTGTAATCTTTAGAAATAAATGAATTCAAACCGTTAATATATTTAATTTTGTTTTTACTCTGGACGCTCGTATTGTGCACGTCTTTCTACATCGTTCTCACATATTTGTATAATCTCAACACGAATAATGTAAATACGATTTTGTAATAATATTCTTATTTAGAAGAGTGTCCACGGAGTTTCTTGCCCATTCTTCTCCATAGAGATCAACGCTTTGGAATGGGCAACTACAGTACTTTCACAAGTTATTATGTCTTGTGACCGGGACTGTAGCTTTAACATTTGTTTTTTTGACATTAAAAAGTGCCTGTACTGGACTAATTGAAATAAATGATTTGATTTGAGGACGAGTAAAAGGAAAGTATGGAAGAAGATGACATGCTGCGCCGATCTTAAATAAATTGGGATAACGGCAGAAGAATGATAACTACAAACGATCAGTGATAACTAGATTGTCCATAAAGCTTGTTGTTTTTTTTATTATTTACGCCTTTATTGACTTCATAAATTATTTAAAATTTTATCCGGCCAACAATAGCTATTATTTATTTATTACCTGGACGTACCTGGACAATTCTGTCATTCAAATAGATGGTAGAGACTCTAAGAACGTTCAAGGATTTCTTTTTTTTTTATTACTTGGGTAGTTTATGTCTATTATAAAAGTTAGAATTTTAATTATCTCTGTCATTATATTTACTACTATTATTTACAAATCATAAAAGTATAAAAATGGTAAAATAATAACAGGACGTCAAAAAACTCGTCCGCATCGGCGTCAACAGGAATAGTTCACAGAAGGCATTAATTGCATTCTAGGATTTCATTGTCCTAGATTTCTAGAATGTTTATAGTGTCTGTAATCTGTATACCTACTCTAAGGTTCGTTTAAACAAGCCATTCATATTTTAAACTATTTTTTTAAGATTTCCTATTGTTTCTGTTTTATTCTCTTGTTTAAAGATGATGTCTTCACTTAATATTTCAGTGATTACGCTTAGCTATTATAGGACATAACATTTCACTTGTGAACATGTCCATATTCAGTAGTGAAATGTTATAATCATATATAATCGTATAACAAGATACCTACTCATTGTGCACCTCTCAATTCGACATGAAAACAATTTATGCACTTTTAAAATAAATTCTCTACGTTGAAGAAAAAGCGAGAATTTATAAATAAATAACTTTCGGGAGTTTCTTGAACTCTCATGAATCGTGTGAAATCGTACAATTTACGGGAGAAGTGGGCTATTTTCGATTTATAGACTATAGGCTAGTTATCTGTCACCACTTGGTGAATTATTAGTGTATAAAACTAAAAAAATACATGGGCATACGTAGGTACCTGGTACTGTTAGTTTTATATTTTTGGTATCCTGTTTTAGATGATAAGGCTATTACTATATTTTTAAGGTAGCTACAGTTTTGATTTGGTGCTGTTTAAACATCATAACATACGGTTTTTATCTATAGGGTGGGGGGTTCAAAATGATGAACTGAATATGTTTACCTATTTAGCGTCGGTGGCCCTTATCTTGTAATTTATACTACACTAATATTTCATGGTAATAGCTAATGGATCATTGTATTAGATGCTAAGTTTCACTCTTTCAAAATAGTTCAATCTGAAACATAGCGTGCTGTTTTGGTTAGATTTAGATGACAAACCTACTAGGTTAGGTTTTAAATACAATGCGGCAAACATTACTACCTAGTTATTGTCAAGGTAATGACAAAAACATGCAATTTTAAAGTCTTTAATCGCTTTTGATTGAGACGTTGTATAGACATAGCCGTTATGGCATTTTCATTTTCATAATTTCCAAACGAAAACTCAAATGTTCCTTATGTATCGGCCACTTCACGTCAGTATCAGTGTGTTGTGTCGGATCAGCTGTTGGCACCGGAGCTCATGTATTTTTACTTTGTTGGCAGAGAGCAAGGAGCGAGTGCAGAGGGCGCCCTTCGAGACGGCGCTGCATCACGCCGGTGAGTGACCAAAACAATCTATTACTATAATACGTATACAATGTGTCCGATCACGGACTAGCAATATTCTATGTCCTTATATAACAAACATTCTAGTACTCAAATTTATTGATTTACGAAAAAAAACTACCATTTTTTTTCACAAAAAAGTTCTAAAACTTTTGTTGTTTTGCATATTTTTTGGACTTTCATTTTGTTTCCTAATGTTACGAAAATGTAAGCCCATCATTTCTTAATTTAAACGATAGACGATATTTTTGCCCTCTGAATAAGGCTATCTTCGTCTCTGTAAGACCAAAACTTTGAGATATGATTATTTTTTGTACACGCATAGAGAATATCTCAAAACGGCTGCCATAAAGCGGGGGAGTGAATTAGACCCAAGTGTGTAAAGTAATGGTATATTAAAATACTTGTTCCTTAAGTATCTAGAATATCGCTAGTCTGTGACCGGGCACATTGTAGGTATACAAGCTGTAAATGGACTTTTCATGAAGCTGTCAACCATGCATTGTCTACATCAAACTAAGTAAATCGATCGATCTAGTTATTTTTGGGAAGAAATATCACGATTTATGTTAGAATGCTAATGCATGCATTAAATAGTGCGGGTCAGGGAAGTATTTCGAGTAAAGTAATAATATTAAAAAAATATGATAGAAAAACAATATCTCCGTAACAAGAAGGTTTCCAGATATATGGTCTGGTGCAAAAAAATATCGCAATGACGAAGACAACAAGTACCTTTTAGCTTAGTTAAGATTACTTTTCTGTCATTAATTAATTAAACTGATTCTTACTTCATCGTCTATTTCATGATTCGTCAATCACTTGTCGAACTTACTTTACAATGTTGTTATTTTGGCAATTGACTTGACAACTCAAGATTAATTCTGGCTACATTGATAAACAGTTTTATCATTATTTTAAAAAAATCGGGGCGTTAGTGTTCCACGCGCTCCTCAAAGAGATGTCAATAAAGCAGAGGGGCCTGCCAGGGCCACCGCCTGCCGGGGTAGTGGGTTGTTAAAAAGGGTAGGAAAAATAGATCCTTAACATAGACCCGAAACAACTATCTGTAGGCTATACAAATATTTGTTCCGTGCGGGGAGAGATTGACTGTGGGTTCGAACCCGCGTCACGCAACGCAGCAGTCAATCTCTCAGCCACTGCGCCAACCGTGTCGTCGTTGGTATTTCGGAGGAGTTTGGTAAGAAACACCGCGGCACGAGGATTTTATATATTAAATGAATGAAAACGACAAAATTCAGCAAGTTGTTACTCTCTGTTACTAATATTATAAAAACGAAAGTGAGTTTGTTTGTGTGATACCTCTTCACGCTTTAATGGCTGAACCGATTTTGATGAATTTTGGTACAGAGATAGTTGGGAACCAGGAGGCGGATATAGCCTGGGATATGAGGGAGAAAGAGGGAAGAAAAGGGAAAACTTAGCGTTGCTATTACAAATCAATAAGGCGCTAGGGCAAAAACTGCGGGAAAGGGGAACTTTGTTACTCCGAATTTAACACGAGCGAAGCCGCGGGCAAAAGCTAGTAATATATATAAGGAAGGCCCTTAGGTACTCCTTAGTTAGCAAATAATTTGTCATGAAAAATAATGCGATGAAGGGGAAATTAAATGGCTCGGAGAAGTCGGATATACGTTTCCCGGTCCAGACGCACGGCGTCGATAGCTAGACGAAGTATCGATTGAATCCATTAGTGGCGGGTTTTCCCTGCCTACGCCGTAGGGGACCTGGCTTTGAAGTGTTATGAGCTGTAACTGCTTTTAAAACAATGGTGAACTGGAAAGAGAGAAATAATACATGCCATAAGTTACTAATGTAGTCTCGCAAATCCTTACTAATATTATAAAAGCGAAAGTGAGTTTGTTTGTTTGTTACCTCTTCACGCTTTAATGGCTAAACCGATTTTGATGAATTTTGGTACAGAGATAGTTGAGACCCTGGAGACGGACGGGAGAAAGAGGAAAGAAAAGTGAGAACTTAGCTTTGCTATTACAAATCAATAATGCGCTAGGGCAAAAACTGCAGGTAGCAGGTACTGTGTTATACCGAATTTAACGCGAGCGAAGCCGCGGGCAAAAGCTAGTGATTTATCCTTACTAATATTATAAAAGCGAAAGTGAGTTTGTTTGTTTGTTTGTTTGTTTGTTTGTTTGTTACCTCTTCACGCTTTAATGGCTAAACCGATTTTGATGAATTTTGGTACAGAGATAGTTGGGAACCAGGAGACGGACATAGGCTATTATTTTTTAAAAAGAGTGGGATATGAGGGAGAAAGAGGGAAGAAACGGGAGAACTTAGCGTTGCTATTACAAATCAATAAGGCGCTACCGAATTTAACGCGAGCGAAGCCGCGGGCAAAAGCTAGTAAAGGTATAAATTGAAATGCATCCATACATACTTCCGTCCCCTATAAGGAATTGATTGTCAATTTTTTTTTTACGTTTTTGTTTTTAACTTTGAGGAACTCTGAATATTTTTAAGATTTTTTTCATTTCATATAATAGCACCTAGGGACCATAGCCGTATTTTTTGACAAATGTATAATATTTAAAAGTGTTAAATAATATTATGCATTTTTCAATTTGATTTTGCTAATTAAATACCATAATTGTACATCATATTCAAGTATTTTTAAAATGTTTAATCTGCAATCTTGAGCTAGATGCACACCATATTTGTAGGCCCCTAGAGAGGCAGCTAGTATTTGATAAACAGACCGCTATGATAACGTAGCGCTCTGTTTGTGTTGTTGTCTTTAGTTGCTGCCCTGCTCCTTTGGTTAGAAGCGTGATAGTGTATAGCCTGTTACTTCCTGATAATGTAGTTTCCGATTAGTGAAAAAATGGTTAAAATCGGTCCAGTAGTTTTGAAGCCTATTCGATGTATTATTTGATATATTCAAATAAATCGCGCCTCTTAAAAACATTAGTAAAGATAAGTCTATACTTATGTTAACAAATAAAAGTGATTTGATTTGAGTTTATCACTGAATTTAAGATGAAGTAGGTGTAGATTTTGGCAGATTAAAACCGTAGGAGCGATTAGTTTGGAACCAGCAATGAAAGTTTTACCAGTGCCTGAACTTGGGTTCTGAATTATATATCTCACAAAATGACGAATGCGAAGAATGCGTTGCTATGGCAACAGTGTCGTTGTGTAAAAAACAATCTGTGAATCAAAATTTAGTTTCCACGAGAATATATTCTTTCGGGATTTTAATGTATATAATTTATTTAAATAGGTCCAGTTTGAATGTAGGGTGTAATATTTGGCAATGCTTATTTTGTGGGAAGCCATATTGTCTTTACTGATTTTACAAAGGCTGTATTTAAAACATTCCTGTGGAATAATACCAGACCATGGCACGAGAGAAATCACCGGTAAAAGCTATTCCAGCATAAATGCTAGTTTTCATAGTGATAATTCCTGCCAATAGTTCAGGCAGTTGATCAAGGCGTGGCAGACGCGGGACGATCGTCATATCGCTAAACAATGTCTAATTAAAACTACAATGTCTCGTGGATCCCACTGTTGTTTATGTCTGGGATATTACTGTGGCTTTTGAGGATGACCAGTCTGGAGCATTAGTTACTATTCGATATGTGTTTGATGTTTTAAGAAAAGAAAAACGAATCAAAGATTTACATTTTTATACGAGAAATAGTCTCAATGTGTTTATGAATAATTGGTACTAGAAAGTTTTAAAGTTACCGTATAGTAAGAAGTACTATGCACCTTTTCTCGACGTTTTCTAACTGCCCATGGAGGTCTATGTGAAATAAAAATATTTTTATTTTGATCAATGTAGGTATAATCTGTCTAATTGGTCTTACTCTCTCAACTTCACGGTCTGAAATGTGTTCTGTAACTCTCTGGTTCTTTAATTGTCTTTGACATCTCAAAACAAAGGCTCCTATACTTATATAGATGGAATAGATCATGTCGACTATATAGTAGACTAGGTTTTGCCCGCGGCTTCGCTCGCGTTAAATTTGGGGTAACACAGTTCCCCTTGCGCCTTATTGATTTAATTTTGTAATATCAACGCTAAGTTTTCCCTTTTCTTCCCTCGTTCTCCCTCATTTATTACTTTAAAAAAAATATAGCCTATGTCCATCTCCTGGTTCCCAACTATCTCTCTACCAAAATTCATCAAAATCGGTTCAGCCATTAAAGCGTGAAGAGGTAACAAACAAACAAACTCACTTTCGCTTTTATTATAGGATATAGTATAGTAAGGAAGTAAGGATAAGACAATCATTAAAAAAACAAATTAACATCACGCCCGTAATCAACGGAGGGTAAGCTAATAGTATATCACATTTCGACAGTTATGTTTTGAAGTGATATTGTGAAGGGCGAGCCTATTGGCATCAACCGGGCTTTAATCCGAAATCCGGGCTTTAATCGCTCCTACTGATAAAGATCTCATGATAAAAACAATGATACTATTGCCGACCCTGGAATCGAACCCGGGACCTCATGCCAGGATAACAATACGCGTTCGTTTAAAAAAAAAAACAAAAAAAATGAATTGATTTAGAACTTCTGGAAAGTACTTACAAATATCTAAGATCATCGAAGGTCGCAATTTCGAATTCAAAGTTTAATTTTCAATTCACTTTTTAGTCGTTCGATAGCGTGTTTATGAAATCCTACTTATATAATATTATAAACGCGAATGTTTGAGAGGATGGATGTACATATGGATGTTTGTTACTCTTTCACGTCAAAATGGCTGAACGGATCTTGATGAAATTTGGTACAGAGGAAGTTTATAGTCTGGAATAACAGATTATAGGATACTTATTTTTCGATATCATATCACGTGGGCGAAGCCTCGGCCGCCAGCTAGTATTCTTATAAAATACACTAACTTATTTGTAATTTTACGGTTTTCTCAAATAATAATGAAAAGCATTGAAGTCATTACAAAATAAAATAGGCCACATTGCTTCCAGTAAATAAAAACGTCAACGTCTTATAAATTTAGATGTAAATATTTTTTTACTGAAAAATAAACTATTTTCAGTACATAATAATACTTTTCTTTAAATCGAGATTTCGGGAGCTGATAGAGTTCATTGCCCTGCGCCCACGCACGCGACAATACTGCTCGGTACTCCTGCGCATACAAAGGAAACCTTGGCAATAATGATTTGGCATTTTTACCTTAATGAGTGAAATATTTGTTGGGCTTATTTATAGGGTAAAGAAAATTTCCGATTTAGTTTCAGCTGTGTGTTATAATTTCTTACATTTTTGTGTCTTTGTATAACTTCACACCTGCTTACCCGAAGAGCCTGCAGAGATATACGTATAGAATAGGCAGTTATTTGTCAGTTAGTAAATGCATACCTATGACAAAGTAAGTTTCGTTTGATTTTGAGGTTAAAAACGTATTAATATGAAAAAAAATATTAGTAGTGACAAAATTAATGATGACTATGAACGATTTTAGTTCTTATGTTGCTGACATTAAAGTAAGCAAACTATTCCTTTAAGAAGATAAGTTATTCTACTAAGAAAAAAACTATAACCGCTATATTCACTATTACAGGGCCATTATTATTTAAACATATTTGCTCTTACTTAATGATGGATTGTGTAAGGAATGATATGAAGAAGAGAGGAGTAAATGATGCCGTGACGTCTGACAGGGGAGTATGGAAAAAGAAAATATTTTCGAATGGGACAAGGTCAGGAAAATGATGATGATGGCTTTTCCTTAACCCTCAGAAGATTCTAGTAGGGGCGGTGTGTTGTATTAATGTTGAGCTCTCAGGTTTGTGGAACTAAAATTTAGTTTAATGTAATTTTACCACAAACAAATCCAATTTTCCTCAAAGACGTTTCACATTTTCCCAATTTCTTACAATGTTCATACGCGGGCGTTCTGCTGATCTGTCTGCGTCTAATTCGGTCGCTCGCTCGCAATTAGCCTTGTTTCATTGTACCGGCAGTGTCACGGTTTGTGGGTGAGCAGACTTACAGGTTAACAGAAGTATTTTGGTTGTTCGTGACGCATGACGCGGAATGAAAATATTATGAAGAAATCCAGATTCCCTTAGATTGAGCTTCAAGCTCTGCAATATTTAAAATGTGCCAAGGAGGAAAGCTCATTCCTACATTATGAACAACTAGATAGTTAATATAACCTATGGTAATGCGTCGACATTTGTGGGCAACCAAAGTTTTTTTTTTTTTATAAAACTTTGCCCCACACTAGGAATTTCTCCTGTATCGTGGGTGCGTTTACAAACATTTAAACTCACATACACAAACAACCAGACCCGTAACAACTATCTGCAGGTCATACAAATATTTGTTCCGTGCGGGAACCGAACCCGCGACACGCAGCGCAGCAGTCAATCGCTCAGCCACTGCGCCAACCGTGCCGTCAAGGAAAGTAACTGATAAATAATGTTTATTTATTTATTCTCCATCTTCCTGTTATCATTACAGGGTTACCTACGTAGAGACTTCAATCGAAAGCGCCTTATGAAGTACTTACTTATTTTTATTTTATTTTATTTATTTGGCTCACCAACAATTGAATACACAGTACAGTAGGCCGTTACCATGACATCTTACAGCAGTTCTTATTCCTGTGTGAGCGAGATGGTGCTAGACAACCTGTATAGCTCTGTCTCTTTCCCTCAGTGGAATAAGTTCTGCTTTAAGACGTCATGGTAGGCCTACAGGTTAAGAAGAACATCGAATAAACTTATTGACTAGTGTACCAATTTCTTATAGGTAAGCACATCATGCATTATATTATTGTGTTATAATAACTACTCTACAAGTTCAAAGCTTGAAGAATAGCTTTATTAAGACCTAAAACTATATTGGTTAAAATTTAAATTAAATTAACACGTAAGCCTAAACACTAAAGTTATTTTACAAGTTGTTATAAATAACACTTCATCTTCCCTTACTTCAGCGTAAGGTCGTGTTCGACTCCCAGAACAGGCAAATTAACCGTTTGAACGCTAAAGCATAAACGAACATGCGTGCCCTCCACGAAGAGAAACTAATTTTACCTTGATTTTGTCACATATTTGTGTCATTAGCGTTCGGGGCACGCGTTAGCTTGTCACATATGTTTTTTTTGTTTTTTTTTTTAAACTTTGCCCTTCACTAGGAATTTCTCCTACCTATATCGTGGGTGTGTTTACAAACATTTAAACTCACATACACAAACAGCCTATAGCATATATGTATCAATGGCGTTCAAAAGGTTTACTATGTTAGGGTTTTTCCACAAGGAATTCTTCAGTAGATAGGGTTGTGACACACTCAAAGAAATGTAGTTGTCGGACGTTGACAATTTGTTTACACCTCTGCTTTATGCTACCGCTAATTGTAGGCGTGATGTTACTGTCCTTTCTATTGAAGGTAAAATAATGGGCCATTTATTTTAGGCTAGCTATGTCCAGCTGTTTTGCCCTGCTCTTTAGTGTCATAAGGTAATGTTATAAAGCCTATAGTCTTGTTTGATTGGTTATTCAACATCAAATTTTCGATTAGAATCAGAGTTTCTATGGTTAGCACGTTCCAACATGCAAACAAACTCTTTAACCTTAAAATCCTTACTAATATTATAAAAGCGAAAGTGAGTTTGTTTGTTACGTCTTCACCCCTAAATGGCTAAACCGATTTTGATGAATTTTCGTACAGAGATAGTTGGGCTCCTAGAGACGGACATAGGCTAAAGAAAAGGGGAAGAAAAGGGAAGAGAAAGATATTATTTTTTCGATCATCACGCGGTTTAAAGTTAGCGTTAGCCCAAAGAGTATGCCACGCGTGCGAAGTCGCGGGCGGAAGCTAGTATTAGTATAGATTATTCAATAGCAAAGCTATGCATTCTATGAGCTGGCTGGAATTGCACAAAATGTGTGGAATAAAAGATGTATTATAAATCAGGAATCAACAAACCGTTTAATTTTATAATTACGGTGGCTCGTGTTTTCGACAAAGCTAAACATATAAACATACATTTTGCGCGTTTACGTGCGTGCGATTGTTATGTGCGCTATATAAAGAATTCCGCCAAGACCGAACCGTTCGTAATAATAGTTTTGTAATGTTAGTACTTGACTTTTAGTAATAGATATAATCTTTAGCAGGAGATATCCGATCTCATTTTATTTTTTGCGAAAATAAAAAAAAAATGAGGCGAAATAAAACTGACTTCCTCAAACAACACTAAAAAGTAAAAGAAAAAAGTGAAGTCGATTATTTTTTACAAAAAAGGTTTTTGTTTCAGTCATTTTAGTTGTGTTGTGGTGGTATCTTACAGTAATTGTCTTCGAGTATTCATTTTCCATTGCTACTAAAAGTTTTTAGGAGATCATCCACATTGACATTTTGTTTCAGTTAATTCAGCTTCGTAATTCGTCCGATGCTGGTTAGGGGAAAGAAACTAAAAAAAATAACGAAATCTTTTAAGCTATTGCATAGCTTCTATCGCGGGCCTTGAGCGCGGGGACCGAATCCAGAAATTCCGTAACGAAAAAAAACCTGACGCTTCCCACTCCGACGGGCACGGAGGTGTGGCTTGTCTTACGTCGTTAACATAATAGCGTGTTTGGTAGAGAATCGGATAGTCAATCGACATTACGCTGGATTAAACCCAAGGTCTTGTTTTTCTTTTTGCGACTTCTTTTCATTGGAAGTATCTACTTTTTAAATATTTTATTTAGATTGTTTTTATTTATTGCATAAGTTGATAAAAAATGCTATGCAATAGCTTTACCGCGGCAGTCCCCGAGTGCCACACGTATTTTTAATGTTATATTTAAATTGTCTGTAACTTTACACCGCTAATTTTCATTCGAAAAACAAAAACCACCAGTTATCCGCATTTAATAGTACATAAATCGTAAGTTATAACCGGTTGATATAGCGCAGCCACAACCGCGACTGTCAATCACTCGGCAAATGTTTATATTTCTTTGTTAATCTCATTGTAAATCTTTTTAACCATTCTGTGGTGGCCGCCATTTGCCCGAAGTTAAACCGAGAACGGGTTTGTGGCGTAATCCTTACTAATATTATAAAAGCGAAAGTGAGTTTGTTTGTTTGTTTGTTTGTTTGTTTGTTTGTTACCTCTTCACGCTTTAATGGCTAAACCGATTTTGATGAATTTTGGTACAGAGATAGTTGGGAACCAGGAGACGGACATAGGCTAACTTTTATTAAAAAAAAGTGGGATATGAGGGAGAACGAGGGAAGAAAAGAGAAAACTTAGCGTTGCTATTACAAATCCATCAGGCGCAAGAGCAAAAACTGCAGGTCTGTTTGGTGTGTTATACCGAATTTAACGCGAGCGAAGCCGCGGGCGAAAGCTAGTTGTTTATATATTACTGACTACTATGATATGTAATGGTATTGTTGAGGAAATATTTTTATGTCAATATACAGAACGCTACTATATTCCTAGACTGGTAAGAGAAGCAATTGAGATTACCAAATATAGGAATTTCAACCTTAAAGATGGGTTTCAACTATCAAGAGCCTGGAATCCAGTGGTTCAATTGTGTCGAAACGCAAAAAGTAGTGAAAAAAGATCACGACTTTAAATGGTTTCATAAATTGCAATAAAGAAATGTGGAGGTTTTGTAGGGAAAACACAACTTCGACAAAAAGTTCATAGAATTTAAAACTTTCTGTTTTATCTTTTCCACACACTGTGTCTACATATCTTATCCAACTTTCCTCTCGCAGGTCTGCTGGAAGAAATTTCTTTTGAAATAAGCTGTACCTTTGTGCTCTTCTGTCTTAATGTAATGTCCTGTCATGTATTTTGTGTGTGCATAAATAAATAAATAGAAAAACCGAGCAAGTGCGAGTCGGATTCGTACATCGAGGGTTCCGTACAAACTTGCGACATAAATAGCCATATCTTTTGACTGCGTAGACTAGGAGATATGATTTTTCCACGACTGCAAGAGATCATAGAGTTGAGTAGGCATATGGTTTAAATTTTTAACTCCATAGATTCACGCGTTCCCAAGATAAAGGGTCTAGGGATAAAGTGATCCAAAAGGTTTCTCTTTTTACCTTTTTAGATACGAAACCCTAAAAATCGATAGATATAGCTGTAAGATTGAAACAGAAAGAACTATAGCAACATAATACATGTCCTTTTACAACCCAAACATAAATTCCACAATGTCTCCAAAGTTTCGATCCGGCAGGGGGCGCCACCGTACCGTAAGTAATGATCGTTACAACCGATGGGATTTTCCACTCATCCACCATAGTGTAGCGTGGTGTTTGGAAAACCCGTGCGTGACAGCGCGACACTATGGCGGAGCCTATGAGGTAGATATGTAGGGGAATTATTTGGTAGAAATTTGAGGGTTTTGCAAGGGTTGATTATAAGATCGGTTTGGGAAGAGACTTGTGTGATTCTTTTTAAGTGATTAAAATGTTTTTATTGAACAAATATACAATCTTTACTTTCGGGTAACATTTAAAAAAAACATTAAAAAGCATAGTTTTAATTTGAGCTTTGAACTTTACAGTGTCCTTGACTTATAGGACATAGGCTGCGTATTGTTATCTTCGAATGTGTACTCTGTCTGCAGCGTTTTAGGGGACTGTCTTGTGTAATACACGTTCAAAACGTGCTGATGATCATCAACCCTGTTGAATAGATGACTTTTGGTTGTCGCTGTTTCATCATCCAGATGATGATGAAACAGCGACAACCAAAAGTAGCAACTCTAGCAATTTTGAACTTTGTTGTTGATGCAGCTGAATACCAGTGCTTTACTTGTACTGGCTGCTTACCGGAGCTCCTTGGACGAGTACGCGGCGTTAACGTAACGATTTTAAAATTACAAATAGCCGATTGTCATGTAATATTCTCATAATTTGAAGAATTTATTAATGGACGGTGAGCTACCCATTGCTTACTACACATGCCCGAGATTCGTCGTCATAAACATACTCTCGTCACTCCCGATGATGCTTTTACCATCCTCCAGCAGAGCAGTAAGGAAACTAGCAACCATAGGAAACTCAGACGCAAACCGCCGTCTTCCAGACCTATCTGTGGACGATATTGAGTGTGCTTGTTGAAAATAATTAAACTCAAATGATCATTTGCTTAGCGTTTTCCCAACTATGGTGTGGTAGGCTTACAGTCTAACCAGAGGCAGCTGAATAC
The DNA here is from genome assembly GCA_905475445.1 of Ochropleura plecta. Taxonomy (NCBI): domain Eukaryota; kingdom Metazoa; phylum Arthropoda; class Insecta; order Lepidoptera; family Noctuidae; genus Ochropleura; species Ochropleura plecta. The sequence goes on along the minus strand of FR997733.1, from coordinate 1,182,356 downwards.
CAGTATTTTACATAAAGCAACTGCCTATCTAACTAAAATGCTACAGGACAATTATATTTTCGATAAAATCGACTCGTACTAAGGGCTCCGAACCTTATATTTTTGTCTCTATTAATAACTTTAATTAAACAACCACTTTATCAAACTCAAGGGAAAGACAACCCGCATCAGATATCAGGTAGAACCTTCTCCTCAAGGTCCCAACCTTCAATCATCCACCATCATTAGCCAGAGGTGGTCATAACAAGCATCGTTACATTAGTGGCAAGCTTTTAGTTAACTAGGGGTGGGACACGGTGTGACGTCATCAAGGTTGCCGAGCAAGGCCGGGCTATTAGTGTAGTCGGTTGATAAATATAGATAGGTGGGTGTCTTTTATGGGGTTTTGTTTTATAAGGTCAGGTTGGAGGCAGGCAGCGGAATCATGAAGGCTACATTTAGAGCGGGTTTTACCAAAGAGCAACAAACATTCATGCATGGATGCATCCTCACGAACTTGCGATACTTTTAATCCCGGTAGAATAATGAGGGAAAATTACCAAACTCCATGCGGGCAATGCTGCGGGCAAGAGCTAGTTTTCAATAGTATGGCAATTATTATGAGACTGGCAGTTTTTAAATGATGTATGAATCACGTACATTTTCATTGGTAAAATAAGTAAGTCTTTGAATTTCCAAAGTCTATGCAAGAGGAAAATGTCCAAATTGATGATACTTTTATGTTCTATACAAACGTTAGAATAAATATTAATCTATAGATCGTCTACATAGTATGAATCAAAAAACGAAAAATAATACGAAAACCTCAATTTCGTAGATTGTACAAGCTCACAAACCTATATTTATTTAACATATTAGTCATTCGTAAAGTTTTGTAAAATAGTTGTTGTTTTAAAGCCTGTTGCGTCTATTCTACTTGTTGCTTTCATTAGTATAACTAAGTTTAAAAGCAGCTTTTTTATTGCGTGTATAGTTCAAAGTTATCTAAATATCTAATAATATAAACTAGTAGGTATATTAATGTCCCACTCAGTAGAGCAGACTCTTTAAATATTCCTTAAATTAAATACTAATTAAATAACGTGATTGTATTGCAGAAATACGCAATTAACAAAGCTCTATAACATACTCTATGGTAGTGAAGCTGAATGTTCGCAATTCAAAATGGCCTCCAAACGTCACTGCAAATACGTTTTGCCGCCAAAACAAACGCTGTCATGGCGATCAAAGAGAACTCTTATTGAACCTTTTCGTTTGAAGAATCTTTTGGTAAGTCTCGAGTTATTTCAGTTTATTACTATGACGTCAGTTAAGTGTTATGTGATGGTAATTATGTTTTGCCAGGCGTAACATATGATTTTAAATAGTTCAGTTTGTATCCTTTATTTTCGCAATGGTGATAAAAGAACCATGTATTTAAAGGCTTAGTCAAACTGTATGTACAAACGGCGGACTGATCGCAGATTCGTGATATTAACAAATAATTTACTAAGTATTTATATGTTACCCCGGCTGTTTGACGGAATCTTTACACTAAGACTACCTGTACATACCTGTACATATACAAAAACAAACAGATAACATATCTATATTGTTACCTGTGAGTACCTTATATCTAGTGTTAGTACATAAATAATTTGAGTTTGCGACACTTTGTACAGAAGATGAAACAAACTTCTGAATCGGCTATCTTCTTCATAAAATGCCTCAGAAAAGAGGAAAACACACTTTCGGCCACAGTTTTTAGAATGCTGTTGCTACTGGCCTGGCCCGGGTTCTCGCTGCTCTAGACGCTATTTTCTTCCGCACTATTGCATGGAAACCGACGCGTCCGCGTCAGTCCGATTCTGCGCAAACATCTCTAATGCACTACAGAACCGGGACAGTCTCAAGAGCATTCTAAAAACATTGTTGTACAGGACGCACAGAACACCAAGCGACCTTTTGCTTGTAGTTGATCCACAGACCACCCGTGTACAGACTACAATACGTTTTGATAAGTGTTATTTTATTAATATATAGTGGTTCGATTATATGAATCAGAATGACTATCTATCCCAGGTTGTTATTTTGAAACCGAATTAGGTAACTCGATGAAATTAAACTAATTAGTCTGTGATGAAACGTTTAAAAACGTGTTGCCAAGGCCCTCGTGGCTTGTATTAAACACGAAATAATGAAGGCATATTTTTTATGATCTAATTTCACCAAAATTAAACATGAATGAACTGAAAACATTTAAGCAATAAAAGCGTATCAAAAACTAGGGTAACACGTATGACGTGTGTAGATAACTGCCTACCTACTTACGTGAAAGTTACCCTCGTTCGTTTTATGTAGGTAGACTTTTATTGGTGACCTAGCTGAGGGAGAGTGCTGCCTATTATATGGAATGCCTATGGCCTGTATCTCGTTAAGTAAGTAGAATGACCAATGTGCCAAAAGACACTGAAACTAGTACCTTTATTGAGCTCAAACTTTTTGATTGAAATAGAAAACATGAGGTTTCTCGTCAATGGAAGAAGTTGGCAGGCGGCGTCAGTCCCGATCAGTAACAAATAACGGTTACAACCCTTTTTTTTGGGGTGGGAAATCAGCAAATAACTTCCCCCGCTCCGGGCGGAGCGGGGGGGACTGTCAGACTTATACCAACTAAAACCTACCCATATTCCTTCTATTGCCCTTTACGTTCCGGGGCCGCGGTATCTCTTTCGAACAACCCGCAACCCCGGCAGGACGTTTTCAATCCTAATGTACACAGTAATGTACACAGTAAGCGCCAACTTCACTTTCAGTAGATAAACTAAACTAGATGGGCCACGATGGTCAAATCCACTATACACGACCTCTTCAGAGCTCGTAAAGTGATGGATGTAGTAATATTTCTAACGCCAACCATTATGTATAAGGGCAATTAGGCACACCCATGCTTCAGTTGATAGGTAACTTTGCTATTAAGATTTAGTATCGCGTGATAACAAATAATTATTGGGGTGTAAAGACCAGAAGGCCCCTCAATCGTCATTTAGGTATATCGAAAGTGTAGTAGAACATCTCGCAGGTAAACTCCGAAGGGTTGGGTAGAGTTGTACCTAATAGTACACCCACATTTCACTCATGTAATACCTATTTATGTACTATATAATAGCGGGCGAGCCCCCTAAGATTGGAGTCTTTGTCTTTTTCTGGAACTTTGTGGAAAAACCAAACGTTTCTGTTTTCCAACAGCCAAGTTAACTTTGTCCTTTAATACAGTTAATCTTTTTGTTAGAGCCATGTTCGGTACTTTCATTAGTTACCTACAAGTTCACGGAACCTTCGGCGCTAGAGTCCGACTCGCACTTAGCCGGTTTTGTATACAACTGTCACGTAGGGCTTTTAAAGTAAGTTTTAAAAAGTAATTTCTTATTGTCTGGAAACAATAGAGGTTTTATCTCCGGTAAATCCTTAATCTAATATATAAAATTTCCGTGTCACAATGTTAGTTACCGTACTTCTCCGAAACGGATCGACCGATTTTTATGAAATTTTGGGTACATATTGGGTAGGTCTGAGAATCGTCTAACATCTATTTTTCATACCCCTAAACCTCAGCGGGTGAAACCGCTGGGCACAGCTAGTAATATTATAAAAGCGAAAGTAAGTTTGTTTGTTTGTTACGTCTTCACGTCTACATGGCTAAACCGATTCTGAGGAATTTTGGTACAGACATAGTTGGGACCCTGGAGACGAACATAGGCTTTTTTTAAAAAAAATATTGAGATATGACGGAGAAAGAGGGAAGAAAAGGGAAAACTTAGCATTGCTATTACAATAATATTATTAATCAGGTGAGATAGTGGTCAAACGCGAGCCTATCACTAATAAAAAAACAATAAGGCGCAAGGGCAAAAACTACAAGTAGCAATGTACCTGCAAATCAGGAAAGGGAACTGTGTTACCCCGAATTAAACGCGAGCGTAGCCGTGGGCAAAAGCTAGTCTTTAATACAGGAAACCTTGATTTTCATAGACAACGTAATTTGGCGTAGACAACAAAGTTGTTACAAAACTCTTAAAGTATTAATTTTCTTATTCTATGCGGACAATAGTGGTGTTGTCGCTGGTAAAGATGTCTTTCAGACAACTATCATTGACTGAAAAAAACGTAAAGTAAATAATAACTTAGGGCAATATACATTGTACTGAAAATTGAATAAATTGAAATTTTACGATGGTATTATTTTGACATAGCTATAGTCAAACATAATTATGTCATTTATATCACACCTACGAGGTACCTCGAGGAGCTCGTGGCTAAATGATAGCAGCCGCTCGGGTCGATCTATAGGTTAAGCCGTGCTTGCCTAGGTTGGTCTGTGGATGGGTGACCACCCGTTACATACCGAGTTTCCTCCGTGCCTCGGAAAGCACGTTAAGCCGTTGGTCCCGGCTGTCGTTTGTAGATCTTTGACAGTCATAACAGGTAGTCAGTGTTCTGAAAGTCTGACAACCAGTCTTACCAAGGGGTATCGTATTACCCAGTACTAACTGGGTTGTGGAGGTCAGATAGGCAGTCGCTCCATGTAAAATACTGATATTCAGCTGCATCCGGTTAGACTGGAAGCTGACCCCAACATAGTTGGAAAAGGCTAGGCAGATGATATCATACCTGTGATTTAAGTGCAAAATACTAAACATAATTGACCTAAAAAAACTATATCCAACTGTATCAATCCAAAAGGCCAGTAAACTGTGGGGCTGGACGAGCTACACCTGCCGCATGCCTGTAATCTGTGGGCCAAATTAGACACTTTCTAGAGCCCTGACACAGTCAAAAAGCGTTGCGGTAGACCTCGTAGAAGGTAGCGGGATCAGCAGGAAAAAACCAAGTCAATAACGCTGGATCGTGTCAAGTGGAAGTCATGGAGAGAAACGTTGCCCAGCAGTGGGTTGACGGATAGGGGCCTTTTGACTTCGTACAGGACCAATTTAGTTAATTGTATTTTTTCTTAAATAAATATTGTTTTTTAGTTTTTGTTGTTCCTTTTTTTATTAATTTTGTTTTGTCCTTTGCGAGTAGATATAATAAACAGTTTTATCTAACTATCTTGCTTTCTTTAGCAGCTACGTCTCAGCATACAGTTTAACATTTTAGAACATAAAAAAATGCCTGCCTAGTCTGGTCTGGTCTAGTGCGAAGTTCTGGTTTCAAATTACAGCCACGGAGTCTGAATCTGGTCCGGCTGATGGCAATAGGCTAACGACTCCTATTATATTTTACGTTTTTTACCTTAACATCATCGGATAAATGTGGGTTTACTATTGCGTACACTTCTGTCTCTTTGACTCTAACTCTTTGGTAATTACGGATCTGATGTTAACATTAAAAGTATTTAACTACAAAAAAAATGAACTGAATTATTTGATCTTCATTATTGACACATATTTCACACAAGCGCTACTCAATCCTACTTAGTTCTCAATCAAATCAAAATATATTTATTTCACATAGGTCTACATGGGCGCTCATATTTTTTTTGCTAAGCTTCAGTGGGGCCCTCATATAGATAAGTAGTCAAAAAAACTTAGCTCTGCAGCATACGCCGTCAGAAAAATTCGTGATTTGACTGATTTAGAGACAGCCCGTTTAGTTTATTTTAGTTATTTCCACAGTGTGATGTCGTATGGTATTCTCTTGTGGGGCCATGCCGCTGATATTCAGTCAATTTTTATTTTGCAAAAGAGGGCAATTCGATCAATTTATAAATTAAGTCCCAGACACTCCCTCAGAGAAAAATTCAAAGATATTAATATACTTACTGTGCCCTCTCAGTTTATTTACGAAAACCTTTTGTACGCGCATAAAAATATAAAATTGTTTAAAAATTACAGTGATATCCACAACATAAATACGAGGAACAAACATAAATTTGTTGTTCCAGCAACGAGGCTCAAAAAAATAGGGGGTACGTTCACATGCCAATGTATACGTTATTATAATAAACTCCCAAACGATGTTCAAACACTAAGCCTCAATAAATTTAAATCTTTTGTAAAACGTAAGCTATCTCTGAAAGCTTATTATAATGTTAATCATTACCTTGAAGATAAAAAGGCTTGGGATTAAGCTGCTCCAATTTAATTTACTCAGTGAGTGTCAAAATTTTTTTGTTTCATTTATTTATTGTTTATTCCTTTATTTTATACACTGACATTTGATGATTTGACATTATTATTTATATTTTATTATTTTTTTTATACTTTACATTTTTTTTATTATTATTTTTGATTTGTGACATTTTATGATTTCATTATGATCTCATTAATTTAATTTTATAAATATTTTCTAGTCTGTAGTTGTTTATTGTAAATGTGAGGACCATGTGTGTAACTTTTATTTACTTTGTTTGTTTTTGACGATTGTCTGGCAGTTTGAGTACTATAAGGGACCTACACAAATGTCCTTTTTTTGGTATTGTTCGTCGTTTCGTTAAGCTCCTTGGGTTTTGAGTCGAGCTACACGATAACTGACAAATGCGTGCACTGACTGAACAGGTCCACTCAATCTGTGTGGTGCTTTCTTAAAAAGACCATTTCAGACACTAGTCTGCATAGTCCCCATGTAAGTTGACCAAGATATTTTGTCTGGACCTTAAAAGAGACTATGACCTCTGAGTTTGTTTCGGCTGTTTCTTCTCAGAGTAGTCGGATACGAAACACCGACCTCATCTAGTTTAAAAAAAAAGACGTGTAAAAGTGTTTGTGAAAACCTACTTGCAAAATAAACATCATTTATCATAAAACATGGAGAAAGGGTGCACGGTTGGGGTTGGTCGTTTCCTATGTAGAAGAACCGTCAAGAAACTCCATGGTTACTTTCTTGTTGTTGAAGCGTTAGTATTTAAGTATGAGAGGACAGCGTCAATGTATGACAACAAACAACGACTTGTCTACTTATAAATAGATAACTAAAGTATTGATAGCTTTACTGTCTGACCGATATCAGAGAACCGTTGTATCGACAATACTGGCGCTGATAACAGACGTACGATAGCCGGAGCTTTAGTACTTACGTACTTATGAAGCTTCCTACATTTTATTGGCTAGATTTTTATTTTGGTAAATATTAGTCATCGTGAATTTCCCAGTTCTACATTTCTTCTCCCGTTCTGGTTGGAGCGAGAGGAGTATTAGACTTTTACTGACTGAAATCTATCTATGTTTTTTCTTTTGCCCTTTGCGTTCTGGGGTTTTGGTATCTCTTTCAAACAACCCGTCAACCCGGTAGATTGGCTCTGGCAGGCCTCTGTGTAGTTGTCTGTGTCGTATGCCCCTACCCTAAACCCCCAACCTTACGATTATGGGATGCGATGTTATGCTACATCAGCCTTTTATCATTTGAACACTCTTTATTTGAGAAATGTATGTTTTGCGAACTATTGCCAGTAGCAACATCACATTACAGATATGTACCTACCTACTACATGATAGCGGGTACACGTATTTGATCAGGTATATTTAAGTCCTTTTAACAGGAGACTAGCCTATTACCAAAAAGTGAATTTTTGGTACCTCACCATTTGCCTAGCCTCTTCCCATGTTGCTGAATGTCCCATGATGTAGCTAAATACCATATTTTGCATGAAGCGACACCCTAATTTAGGTACTTATATGTAGGTACACACAAAAACAGCGATCACTATTATTTTTCCAAAACACATTTTTTTATAACTGTCGAAAAGCAAACAATATGAGTTTCCCTCAATGACCGCACAATTCCATTCAATAATTTTCCATTATGGTACCCTTGAAACAAACGGCCGTGTTTGGTAGGTTGTTTAAAAAACAAGTGAAGACGTATCAATCACTTTAATATGTGAAACTAGCACATTGACATGGTCGGAAAATTAATGAATAACTGACATGTTTATACAATCATGGTAAATTGTGAATTTTAGTTTGGTGTCTGTTTTAGGTTTTTTTTTTTATTTTGAGGGGAAATCGACAATTAACTTAACGCTTTGGAATGGGCAACTGCAGTTTAAGTACAAGTTATTGTCTTGTGACTGGGACTGTAGCAACATTTTTTTTTGTTTTATGTTATTAGTCAGTGCAAGTCTGGCAGTCCTTTTCGCTCCGTCCAGAGTGGCAGGAGTCATTTGAGGATTTACCAACAGAAAAAAGTCTCATGGTTTAGTCATATGAAGTTTAAATGTCTAATAAAAAGAAAATCTTACTTTTTGCATTGGAATTCACTTCAAATAGAAAAAAAAAACCAATCATAATGTCTGAAAGTAGTCATTAAAGAAGCAAAACGAGTTTTGCAGCACATTAGATGAAATATAAAATAGCAATTAGAACAAAACTAAAAACTGAAACATTTTCCTCCGTATGGAAAATTCCAAGAGAGTTGGTCGTTCAATTTATGTGAGATGGCTCCGTTTACGACGCGACGTACGACTAAGCTCTAGATATACCTATAATTATGACTACCCCAGTAGTTTATCCAAGTTTAAACATTCATACTTTACTGTTATATACTTACTTACTTTAAATTGAAAGGGAGATGTTTGTCTTGGTATGGGCATGTAATGAGGAGGGACGAAGCATATATGTGATTAAAAGATTAATAAAAAAATATAGATATAAATGTTGATCGAAAAAGGGAGATAGGCCATCGAAAAGATGTATGAATTGTGTAAGGAATGATATGAAGAAGAAAGGAGTAAATGGTGCCGTGACGTCTGCCAGGGGAGAATGGAAGAAGAAAACGTGTTGCGCTTACCCCAAATAGAATGGAATAAGGGCAGGAAAATAGTGATGACTTTGTTTATAGTAATTTAAAACCGGGAAAGTGCGAGTCAAACTCGCGCACCAAGGGTTCCGTATAAACGCGGGATAAAAACGGCCTACCTTTTGACTGCGTAGATTTAGAGGGTTGATTTTTTTACAGCTGTAAGGGACCAAAAACTTAAGTATTAATTTTAATGACAACTCTAAACGTTTCCGAGTTAAAGGGTCTTGACTGACAGACAGACAGAGAGACAAACGGATAAGAAATTGATTCTATGAAGGTTTCGTTTATTCTTAAATATGTATGTGAAATATATATGTGAAACTAACTTCAACTCTTCATTAATGGCTTTTGTGGACGAGAGATAAGTACCACAATTTTGCCAATAACACGTGTACTGGTAATAAACTATCAAACGCTGGAGAATATTTAGCAAGTAATCACAGTAATTAAAAAATATAAAAACAATAAAATTTTTCCTTTGCAGATTTAGATTATCAATTCATGACAGAATGACAAAAACAGAAATGAGACAAGTAAAAAAAAAACGATCCAAAAAGTTACAACTTAATTTTATTAATTTCGATGAATTTACATAGTTTGAAAACAAAACGAGAAAACACAAAAGAAAGAAGATATTAAACAGAAATTGGAGGGATAAAAAAGATTTATGTGAAACTAGCACTATAGGTGTTTCTGTAACCTTTTCATGCTAACAACGAATGCCATTCTTGATGTTTAACGTCAGAAAAAAAACATGCTGACGAAGTTGCGGACAGCAGTCTAGTATTTTACACATGGTTAGTAGTCGAGATCAAAAACCTCTACAAAGATTTCACATTTCTTTATCCAAATAAATAAGTCTATCAAAATGTGTACTCTTTTTCCACAAACACATTTCTAGTGAAACATTTTGAACGTTAAAAACAACAATATTTTGTAAGAAATCAATCTGGTTTCGTTTTTGTAAATATTTTGGTTCTTGCGTTATAACTGACATTATTTCCCGGGCATGCGGGCATAGTCAGGCAAAAATATTAACAGCTCACGTACATACATACATGCAACGATTTATTTATTACTGGCTTTTACCCGCGGCTACGCTCGCGTTAAATTTGGAGTAACACAGTTCCCATTTCCTGATTTACAGGTACCTGCCACGTTTTTGCCCTTGCGCCTATTTATTGTAATAGCAATGCTAAGTTTTCCCTTTTCTTCCCTCTTTCTCCCTCCTATCTCAATCTTTTTAAAAAAAAGCCTATGTCCGTCTCTAGGGTCCCAACTATCTCTGTACGAAAATTCATCAAAATGGGTTTAGCCATTTAGGCATGAAGACGTAACAAACAAACAAACTCACTTTCGTTTTTATAATATTAGTAAGGATTAGTAAGGACGACTAGGCATTTTAATATTGTGAAGAAAAGGAATACTAGGAATTTTTACAGTCACGATTTTATGTTTAATGAGAATACCAAACATATTTTGGGGTAATAATTTGCGATATTAAATTCAACGCAACTTATTAATGTCATAAAATTGTTGTTGAATATAGAGTGAATCCCCCATCTGCCATAAACAATATGATCGCATTATACTCAAAAATTACCTCACACATTTAACCATTATTTTTCACACAAAAGCATAATATTTTGGACGTTGTTAACAGATATATGGCACAAGAATTCTTTAAACTCCGCTAGCGTTGTATGGAAAATTAAAAATAAACTTCTCGAATTATTTCCTCAAGAAATTTTTCTTTATGTTTCCTTGAAATGACGTTAACTAATTGGAACAGTCATAGATATGTTAATTGTCAATTCTAATATTTTCAGACACTTTACAGGCAGTACTAGTAATAATAATGACTTCCGTTAGTTTTGTATGATAATAGGTTTTACTAAATAACTGGCTAAAACTAGGGTAGAGAAAATGCAAGGTCGTGTTTATCTAGCACAGACAGACAATTCAAGGGTTATATATCCTGTCATATTAACATTATTACCCAGAGACTGGGAAATGAGGGTCAGATAGGCAGGTAAGACCTGTAAAACACTAGTATTCAGATACATTTGGTACCGTGTCGACGGCGCGTCGTGTTCCACGCACGTTTCAAAGGGATAAATCAGCAAAACCAGGGACACTGCCTGCTGGGCTTGCGGGTAGTTTGAAAGAGATACCGCGGAACACAAAGGGCAAAAGGAAAATGGATGAGTTTAAGTCAGTAAAAGTATGACAATCCCTTCCGCTCCGTCTAGAGCGGGAAGTTTGATAAGATTTTCCATCCAAAAAAAAGGGTTTTAGTTTTTGCTTTTGAGGCACGGAACTCGACTGCTGCAGCTACCTTCGGTCGGACTAAATGTCAACGAGTTACGCAAATGATGAACGAAACTGAATTATAGTGTCATTAACCTATGCTTGCGCAGTTTAATGTGTTTTATTTTTAGAGTGATCCAGTTCGAGTCTAGACGAACGGATGCAATTAAAGAAATAATTGTAATTATTAGTACCGAGGAATGCGATACGAAAATAAAAACTAGAGAGAGAGGGTTCTGAGTTTGTGGATGGGGGTATAAGAGTAGAGGAAGTTCCAAATAAATGATGGATGGACTATGTGGAGGATGATATTTATGGCAAGAAAGGAGATGGCTACTGAGATGATTAGAAATAGAGAGGTATGGAAATGGAAGACATACTGCGCCGACTACAAATAAATTGATATTAATAATGGTTATTTTGCAAACAGGTTTTTAAACTCACTTCATTGTCTATTTTCGTATCGCATTCCCCATTAATAAACATCAGAATAATTCTCCTGCCCTTATCCTTAATGCTTGCACTGATTGGAACCACACCGATTTGAGTGCAGGTCCACTCAAATCGGTGTGGTTCTTTCTTAAAAGATCTTCTCAGACACTAGTCTGCATAGTCCTCATGTAAATTGACCAAGATTTTTGTCTGGTTCTTAAAAGAGATTATAACCTCTGAGTTTGTTTCGGCAGTTTCTTCTTAGAGTAGTCGGGCACAAAATACCGACTTCACGTAGTTTTGTAAAAAATGCGACATGTGTTTTTAGATATATAAAACAGTGATGTTTAATTGCATAGTTCGGGTGTGATAAATAATCATCAAAATAAATTGTCTCATGCTAAGATGAAAGCAAAAATATTTAGTATCCGTGACCTACACAAAGACATTGACGAAAAACAATGAAATTCTCTGCCAAATTAATTACAATAAAAGTTTAGACAATCATCAGGTTTATTGCTCTAAATTTACGAAAATTAAACGTACCAAACTTTTCAAGAAACAGAAAATTTATTTTGTTTTGCAAAGAATTTAAACGTTCGTCCGCAAATCTAGGGGAATTGGATAAATAAATATTGTAATGTAATAGACAATCTGGAATTCTGAAATGTTTCAGATGCCTATCGTTTTGGGTAAAAAGTTTGTACACGTCGATGGGAGATGAGTTTGAGATCACTCAACACCATACTGGCAAGGCATTAAGTCCGCCTTTGTACATTGTTTTTTATACATGTGCATAAAGTTTTAATAAATAAATAAATACTGTACAAGAAAGTATTTAGCAATTGATTTTCTGTCTGCTCTCCTATTTTTAGTTCAGTCATATCGGAGTTTTACCTCGGCATGAGCGATAATAAGGTAGAAACTCGTATATATGTTCATTTAACCGTTCTAAAAGTTGTGTCAAATGTCACAAAAATGTTTTTTTTACGATTTTCTGTTCTGTAGGTCCATCAACCAATTTTTATGTTTAATTTACTGGACTTTATGGCAAATATCGGTCTTGTCTGTTTTGATTGTGGGACTCTCAGAAACTTGAACAGAGGGAGTGTACCATGAAGATCCACAAATAACCAGACCGTCTGGCGGTTTGTGGATGTACCTAAGTAAAGATAAAATATTGTCACTACGATATAGGAGAACTTCCTAGTGAGGAGGCATGGCTTAGTGTATCCTCAGGCTGTTTTCCTTTACCATTTTGAAAGTTTGTTTATAATACGTAATATGTTTGTGATTGCTTCTAAAGACAGGAAAAATGTGTTCAAAATATCTCTTGAATTTCCAACCCAATTAAACCGTGCTAATACAAACAAGTAAATACATCCAGATGGAGCTCTTTGTCATTTGTATACGATCATAAAGTCAGTTTATGACTTCGTTGATTTTAATGACTCCGTTAACTGTCCTATGGAGAGCTCTATTTACTTCAGAAATTAATGGACTTCACTTTATTACTTGATACCTATACTGAATTTATACATATTTACTGTTTGTATCGGAGATGTTTCAAGATCAAGATAAAAAAGACAGCAGAATGGCTTTTTAAAAATATAACAGCTAGATCTAACTTCTAGGCTAACCTAGAGTTAGTAGTAGTAGTTAGATCTAATTATATTTTTTTCCAAAGGAATTTTTGATGAAGTGGTGAATGGTCTGCGACATCGTTACTTTTACTCTTTTAAACATTTAGTTGTAAATTAATCAAAAAAAGGTGAATAAAAATTAGCATCACATCTGGAATAATTATTAAAAAAAATATGTATGTTAGAAATTATGTATTAGCGTGAATACTCCTCCCTACCATTTTTGCCCATGGCCGCTGATCTCAGCGGAGATAAGCCTTTGGCAGGTATTATAGTGCCCAAGTGTGGCACAGATGTAATCTTTGTTCCTTTACTCTCATAGTCCGATGAGACGGCAATCCGACACGACTAAGAGAGATCAGGGGCAGGACTACCGGCTTAACGTGCTTTTTGTGGCGGTACTGCCAACTTCCCAACATGAGGATACTAGCTATTTTTGTTAGAGGTTGCGCTTTCGACTACCAGACCAACGGGGCAGTTACAGTAATTGCTTTCTATTCAAAGTACCAAACAGTTAAATAATTCAAAACAAACTGAGAAACGACTATTCAAAAATTAGGTCGGTTGATCATAAAAAAATCAATGTCAAAATCCAGACACAACACATTTCTTTTGCGAATAAAAAGAGCAGACTAGTATGTAATGATCTTCATTATTTACTTTTTATATAACGTTTTGGTCTCATTCTCCATCATACAAGTTGTCAAGGTGCCAAAGTCCCGTATCTATCAGAAACGACCTACTCTTGGTCATTTGAACGCTCGGCTATTTCCGTACATCTTCGGGAGCCACGAAGTTTTGAGGATGAGCTAATAAATTTAATTTTTTCAGTGTTTAGTCTTTCGGAAATTATTTTTTTAAGTCTAGACAAATGTCGTTGTTTGTGTGGTATGTCGGATGTCAATTATTTTAGCAAAATATTTTTCATGTGTTTGACGTTTGATTGTCGAACTATTTTCTTATTGGTTCAACGAACGCCAGCGACCTCTATATTTTTTTAAATAGACTAATCGTACTAAATGTCTCGATTTATGATAAAAAAATGGAAAGGCCAGTAATTGTAGTGCAGACTGCAGTGAAGTACTACTAAAGTAGTGATTAAGGATTTATTTACTACTAGCTTTTGCCCGCGGTTTCGTTCGCGTTGCATAGTTACTTTGGGCTAACGCTAACTATTTAGATATTTTTTGTGTGATGATTGAAAAAAAAAACTTTCCCCTTTTCTTCCCCCTTTAGGCCCCTTATATCACTTTTATCTCTGGTCCCAACTATCTCTGTACCAAAATCTTCAAAATCGGTTAAGCCATTTAGGCGTGAAGACGTAACAAACACACAAAGAAACAAACTCACTTTCGCTTTTATAATATTAGTAAGGATTCGATTTATATTTTTATGATATGTATGTTTGTCTGTAAGTTATTTATGTACATACCTATGAGATTAGTTTGCCTGAAAATAAATTAATGTTGTTGTAGATAGCAGCTATTATAAAAGCTTTGACGATGCTTTGCTTAGAAAATGTTTCTATTTACATTTAGAAAAAAAAAGTTCGTTGCCCCACACTAGGAAAATATACTAAATAAATATACACTAGGAATTTCTTCTGTATCGTTTACAAACATTTAAACTCACATACACAAACAGCCAGACCCGGAACAACTATCTGTAGGTCATACAAATATTTGTTCCGTGCGGGGTTAGTATCCGCGACACGCAGCGCAGTAGTGGATCGCTTAGCCACTGCGCCAACCGAACCGTCGTCGGCGTCGTCACATTGGCAAAGAATTACTTGAGATTTTCAAAGATTACAATAGTATTTGTAATCGATGAGAATCTGTTGTGTCTTGACAAAGTATTTGTAAAGAATTGAGCTTAGTTTACAATAGTTGTAACTACTAAGAAACGTGACCACATAAATAAGACTTTCTGCCTTTTGTTTTAAAGTATTGTTTGAATCAAACAATATGCTTGAAATTATTCATGCTGTGCTTAAACTTAGTCATAGCTGTAACATACTACATCTATTTACTTAGACATTTTGTCAAGGTCTTTTATAAATAGACTGGCGGGCGATATTTCTCGTTCGTTGGCGATAACTATTCTGCGGGACTGTCAATTCGTAAGCATTTGTGTACATTAATCTTATACAGAAACTGACGAAACTTCAGCAAAAAATTTATACATTCCTATGCACTTAAAAAAGTCTTATAAAAAGCAAATAACATTCCATAAAAATCTAAGGAAATAGTACTCTTCTTGCTCTTCTAACCCAGATAGATCTGACTGACTCCACTAAGTGGTATTTCTTACATGTCGTTGACACAATAGAGAGCGGTATCGTGAAGAAATTAGAATCGTTTTAATTATTTATTAACAAAGGTTTACCAGCAGATTCTGTGTTTAACATAATTATCATACGTAAAAGTACTACAATAAAATCTTGGACTTACACAGACGCCAGTTACTGGGCTACCACCATTTACAAAAAAAATAATGATAACAAAGAAAGAAATACATGTGATGTGGTTACGGTGGACAAAGGCCTCACCCCGCTCGAAGCCGAGAAAGTTAAGCAAATCAAGTATATTGGCTCGCGAGGTTGTCGACATGTGGGATGTGGACTCAGCGATCATTGTGCCGATAGTCGTATCTGCCAATGGCTTAATTGCCAAGAGCCTCGACCAACACCTGAGGAGGCTCTCGTTAGGCAGCTGGATCAAGGGCTTGATACAGAAAGCGGTACTCTTGGACACGGCTCGTATTGTTAGGAGGTTCCTTTCTCTGGAGCCCTGACCGCCGGTAGTTTAGACCCTGTTCCCGATACCGGTGGGCTACTTTTTATATTTATAAATGTTTTTTTTATGCTTTAAGAAATATTTAAAAATGTAGTTATAAGTTAATAAAAACAAAATAATAAGAGCAACTAAAATAAATACAAAAAAAATAAAAATTCTTAAAACCAAACATTCAAAGTTACCGGACATATACTAACCCTCTCACAAAACATGAGGACTGTATATAAGTCTTTAAACTGACATGGTTACTAATATTACAATTAACACTTGAAACGGGATATTTACCATGTTTGTTATTTTTATCGAGTTTCCGATATTTCGGCGATGATGCAAACGCCATGATCACGGATCATAATATCGGAAACTCGATAAAAATAACAAGCATGGTAAATATCCCATTTCAAGTGCTAATTATAATATAAGGACTGTATCCCAATACTGTAAAACTGGGAATGATTATGATGTACTTTAGTAGTAAGTAGGTACATTTATCAGCTTTACTCAGCTCTTGGCATTGAACAGTGCCAGCGAACTCATTATATAACTTGAGGAAAGGTGAGAGGCCATCTGACGTCCGCGGGAGTAGGAACTGGGTGTGAGATATCAAGGGGATTTTGGTGCCAAGAATTTACTTTAGAAGCAGATTTGTTAAGGTATTTTTAATGGCCTCGGATAAGAGAGATCAAATCTTTGTCTGTATGAGGTGAAAAGAAACTTATTTGAATGGGTTTTGAACACAGATTGTCAGTAACCTGGTTTAACACATAGGATACATTGAATCCCGGGTAATCCCGCGGTAGAATTACCGAACTTCACTAGAGAAACGCCGATTTTTTTTTCTGCGCCTGTTACAGATAAACTTGAAGGGAGTCGTTTGTCTTGGTGTGGACATGTAGTGAGGAGGGACGAAGCACATGTGACTAAAAGGGTGATGGATCTGAATGTAAATGGATTGAGAGCGAGAGGAAGGCCAAAGAAAAGATGGATGGATTGTGCGAGGAATGATATGAAGGAGAAAGGAGTAAATGGGTGGTGCCGTGACGTTTGACAGCGGAGAATGGAAGAAGAAAACGTGTTGCGCCGACCACAAATAAAATGGGACAAGGGCACGGGAAACGCCGCGGACATGAGCTAGTTTGATATGTTGTAGTATCCTACTCCAATTAAAGGCAATTTGCTCAAATTGTACAAGACGAGAAGAAGATGTATTCTAAAGGAGTATCACTTGAATACGGCTCGACATGGCCGATTTTTTGTTGTGTTCATAATTGCCAGGACCAACATTGAAAATCATTAGTAAGTTGAACTTGTAACTTCTGTAACAAAACAACAATACATTACAAAACAAATAATCATTAATGAAAGTTATTTTTGGAGCTGATGTTTATGATTCAAAATAGCGGAGAAGGGCGCAGTCCAAAGTGCACAGTCCCTTGTGACATCGCTATGGCAATAATAGAACGCTGACGTAGGTACAACTATTTGTTTACTATTTCATTCCGCGGTCCAATGACAATTTCAGTAGTTACAACCCTGATAATTCCTGAAATAGTGTGGGAAAAAATCTGGAATTCCCGGGGACCCGTATAAAAATACTTAACATATTGACTAGGCTAAGAGGTATCTGGAAGATTAATTCTTATAGAAATGTAGAACCACCATCAAGATAAAAGTGACTGGCCACTAACTAAATTGGCTACGGAAGATAGAAAATCGGGCGGTGTAGTGCATTCCGGAAGAGACGGCTGCCCTCAGTGTTTAAAATGGTCTTTTATGTAAATGGGCTCACTCTTAACCTCATTCTTGTTTAAGGTTTCGTATCTATGAGACGAGATCAAAAATAGGACAAGCTAGCCTAAAAGAAGCCTGTTAACTCTTGACTTAGATAGATCCGGATTGAATGAATTTGGGAACAGACGTACGCAGGGAATTCCACTCCTTGGTAGTGCGCATAATAAAGGATGAAAGCAAAGCGCTTCGTGCGACTATGTGGATTAGTTCATCCACAACGTTATCTATATCCAAAATCATATTCGTTTACGTATTTTTCTTTTGATTGTAAATGCCTTTTTTCTGTCTCCAACCATTGATGGTCCTGCACTTAATTCCATACAGGTGATCTTTGTGAGTAACAATACTATTAGAGCATATAATTACCTATTTACGTGTTTATCACCTATTTAATTTTCAAGTATTCGCTGTTTAACCGTAAAATTGTTGCGTATATTTTTAAACACAGTTTAAAAAAACAGTATATTTTACGTAATAGTTTTCCGAGTAAGCCAGTTGTCATTGATGAATATTTTTTACTCTGTGACCTTGGCAGTATTGGTTACGTTCTGTAATGTTTTGATAGGCATTTCCTTCGTGCTTGTAAGTGAAAGTAGATGCCCGTATATGTTACATATATGTAAGTACGTACATTTTCATGAAGTGTTCAAGGCTGCAATTTTTTTCAAAGATAATTTTGCAAAGTTATGTTTTTAAGCTATTGCATAGCTTCTATTGCGGGCCTTGAGCGTGGAGACTGAATCCAGAAATTTCGTAACAAAAAAACCTAACACTTTCATTACGAATACGTTCAGTTATTTCAATCACGATTCCAATGTTCTCTTAGCGTGTTTGGTAGAGAATCGGATAGTCAATCGACATTACGCTGGATCAAACCCAAGGTCTTGTTTTTCATTTTGCGACTTCTTTTCATTGAAAATTGAAAGTACTTTTAAAATATTATATTTAGATTTTTTTTATTTATTACATAAGTTGATATTTTATTTATTGCCTAAGTTGATAAAAATGCTATGCAATAGCTTTACCGCGGCAGTGCCGAGTGCCACACGTATTTTTTCAATATGTAGTGCTACTTTCTTTTCATTTATAATATCAATTTATGTTTCTTATTAAATTGTGTAAGATGTCCAAACTGCTTACTGTTTGACTCGCGCACCACGGGTTCCGTACAAACTTGCCTCATAATCCGCTATATCTTTTGACTGCGTAGACTTCGATGCTTAATTTTTTCACAGCTATAGGGGCTACAGACTTGAGAATATGGCTTTCATTTCAACTCGAAAGACAGACAGACCGACAACAAACTGATCCTATAATGGTTCTGTTTTCTGGCCGTGTCGACGACGGTGCGTTCGTGTTCCACGCGCGCTTCAAAGAGATAACAGCTAAGCAGAGGGGCCTGCCATGGCCACTGTTTTGAAAAGCCTTATACACTTCATGACGATTTATGATACCTTATACTTATGACGATTTCAGATGTCCGCCTGTGTTATTGAAATAAACAAAATGTTTATTTCAATAACATAATTCTTCAACATACATATTTCGTAGACCTGCACCTTTTAAGCAAGAAGATGTTTGTGTGCAAATACACAAAAAAATACCATTTAAATTTTAAAAAACCGGCCAAGAGCGTGTCGGGCCACGCTCAGTGTAGGGTTCCGTAGTTTCCCGTCCGTCACAATAAGTGTTCCCACTTATGAGTTTAAAGGTGGAGGAGCGTGCAATGTTGCACGTTCCGCGGTAGGCGCTCCAACAGTTTTTGTACAAAAAAGACAAAAAGTTGTACAAAATACAACTTTTTGTCTTTTTTGTACAAAAACTGTTGCGTCAATCAAGTTCAAAATGATTTTCCTAGAAAGTCCTTATAAAGTTCTACTTTTCAGATTTTTTTCATATTTTTTAAACTTATGGTTCAAAAGTTAGAGGGGGGGGGACACATTGTTTTTTACTTTTGGAGCGATTATTTCCGAAATAATTGACATTATCAAAAAATGATTTTAGTAAACCCCTATTCATTTTTAAATACCTTTCCAACAATATATCACACGTTAGGGTTGAAATTAAAAAAAAAAAACACTTCCCACTTTACATATAGGGTGGCTACCCTAATAAAACATTTTTTTCCAATTTTTATGTTACCACTTTGTCGGCGTGATTGATATACATATTGGTACCAAATTTCAGCTTTCTAGTGCTAACGGTCACAGAGATTAAGCGAGGACGGACGGACGGACGGACGGACGGACGGACGGACAGACAGACATGGCGAAACTATAAGGGTTCCTAGTTGACTACGGAACCCTAAAAAGTATTCATAAATAGTCATCCTCTATAGCTCAGCGGTGACTTCGCAGTCCCGCCCCCCCGACGCCTCCCCGATTAATTGGATTCAGTTTCGTCGGACACAAATCTAATTTGTGGCCGTGTTTAGCTAGCTTACTTGGCGGCTTAGCGAACTAACTGTTTGTGTAACAGATTTTCGTCGTTATAGTGAATTAGTTGATTATTACTTTGTTATCTTTATAACGCTGCACAATGGGTGCCAAGACATGGTCAGTGCCGCCTAGGTGGACCCAGAAAGCGGTGGCCAACCGGCCTAGATGTGTACCGTGAGGGCTGGTATGAAATGGTGGGAGAAAAGTGTTTGTGGAATGTATTGGGAGCCTTTGCCCAGCATTGGGACAGTTTCAGCGGCAGCAAAAGACACTATTTCTTTGGTGGTTCACAATTAGCGGCGTAATTCTTGTTCTACTGTTTGAGAATGAGAAGAATTGAAGAATAACCTGCCAAGAGTGACTCAGACTCGGTCAACGAGGGTTCCGTACAAACTTGCGACATAAACGGCTATATCGATAGATAGGCCATATGGCCTATCTATCGATAGAACGAACTTTGTGCTGAGAAAATCAACTCTTAAGTCTATATAGACTTAAGAGTTGATTTTCTCAGCACAAAGTTGAATCTTTGAAAAACATTCTACCATGGAGTATCGTAATACTCAGTGACTCGGTTCAGGAGATCTAAGACGCAGTTGTTCCTTGAAACTCCGACGTAGTTGACAAAACTCTAAGCAGCTAACGATTCTTAGGATTTCTTCTTAATGTAACGCAGGTAGCGTTCCTTCGTACCTTTTCCTAACCATGGTGGGGTCGGTGAGTGCAGTTGAAGAGCAACATTTTACATATAGCGACAAATTGTTAAAATTAAGAACTGCTGTAATTATCAATCTTTTCCTTTATTTATTTATCTTGCATATAATTTACATAAAATAGTAGCCCACCGGTATCGGGAACAGGGTCCAAGCTACCGGCGGCGGTGGTCAGGGTTCCACAGATAGAAAGATCCTAACAAAAGGAGCCGTGTCTAGGAGTACCCTTTCTGAATCAAGCCCTTGATCAAACTACCTCATCATTTGCCTAGCTTTGTCCCAACTATGTCGGGGTCGGCTTCTAGTCTTACCAGATGCAGCTGAATACCAGTATTTTACACGGAGCGACTGCCTACCCGACTAGTACAACCCAGTCTACAACCCAGTTAGTACTGGGTAATACGATACCCTTTGGCAAGACTGGTTATCAGACTTTCGGCTACCGTGTAATGGTAAGCGGAGACCGATGACCGATGTACCAACCTAAGGAAACGTGGTTTAACTAGTATCGAGCCAAGTGGCAGTTATTATTAAGCTTGTAATTTATTTTTGGTGTCGGAAATCATCAAATAACTTTCCCCGCTCTGGGCGGAGCGGGGGTGAGTGTCAGACTTTTACTGACCCAAACCCACCCATGTTCCTTCTATTTCCCTTTACGTTCCGGGGCCGCGGTATCTCTTTCGAACAACCCGCAACCCCGGCAGGCGGAGGCCCTGGCAAGCCCCTCTGCTTTGCAGACATCTCTTTGAGGCACGAGTGAAACACCAACGCGCCGTCGACACGGCCTGTCGTCAATATACGGACGGACGGTGAGCTACCCATTGCTCACCGTCCACAGGCCTGCATCTACGGTGGCCGGGAGTCGTGTTTAGCTTGTCCTTACGTAACGTCATCATAGCACGCATAAATTAACACTCCGATCAATAATATACATCAGAATGTATTGTGCATCTGTGTCTATTGGAACCTATTAACTTAAGTGATCTCAATATCGATTCAATTCACAGCTAATGTCTAGAATCGATTTTAAAAACGACTGTGACAGATATGTATGGCTGCCTTGTCCTTGATTTGTGACTTTTTATTTATGTTGGTGCTATAAATAAAATGCAATTGTCTTTGAGATAAAATGAGTCTAGAAATATGACTAGCGAAGATTTTTTCTTGTCACTGCATTTTTCTTCGGTAGCAATGTTTTTATTTATTAAGCTTGTTTCGGCAACAAATCCCCAAACGATTTAGCTGAAATTTTGCATACTGGTTTAGTTTGAATGACAATGCATAGTTAGCTTGGTGTTATATTTTTAAATACAATATGATGGATTCCAACAGGTGGCGGACTAGTTATTTTTAACGTGTTCAATATCGTTTTCCCCATTGGTAACAATAACGTCAAAATAAAACTCATTATTTTTAATAAATATATTTTAAAACCGTTCAAATCTTAACCGTTTCTGACCATTTTCTTTGAGCGAGTGTGAAGCAATTTTGTCAAATATACGCCCTCCTCAAGGCGAGCATACCAATAGTTGTCTTGTTCTACCGTGATGTTGCTCTTATTAGCAAAAACCATTTTTTTTTATAAAAAAAAACGTTGCCCCACACTAGGAATTTCTCCTGTATCGTGGGTGCGTTTACAAACATTTAAATTCACATACACAAACATCCAGACCCGAAACAACTATCTGTAGGCCATACAAATATTTGTTCCGTGCGGGAATCGAACCCGCGACACACAGCGCAGCAGTCGATCGCTCAGCCACTGCGCCAACCGTGTCGTCAAAATAATTCATCAAATCATTTTTTCTTACGTTTTCTCTTGTAGAAATAATATATATCATCATCTTCCTCCTTCCAGGTTACGGCTGCTTCCAATGGCTACTGCTGATGTCGTGTGGCGCCGTCTACGCGGTCTGCGCGCTCAGCACCACCACCCTCAGCTTCGTGCTGCCGGCTGCCGAGTACGACTTCAAACTATCGTCCAGTGACAAGGGTAGTCTTACTGCCACGCCGCTTATTGGTGAGTACTGATGATACCGAGAAGTTTACAGAACCAGCCTTAAATGTCCCTTTTTTACGAATGGGATATCATCAGATAACTTACCCAGCTCTGGGTGGAGCGGGGATTGTCAGACCTATACTGATTAAAACCCACCCATTTTTTTTATGGTAATGGGCCGCGGTATATATTTCGAACAACCCGCAACCCCGGCAGGTGGTGGTCTTGGCCTAACGCCTCTTGATCCCACGGTGAAAATCCGGCAAGGAGGCTCGCGGCCTGGCCGGAGATCGTGTGGTAGCATATAGTCCCCCTATGCCCCGCAGCTGGGGCATAGAGTAGGTATCCTCTCTTTGAGAGAAATGTCCTTGAGATGGTGGTCTCAACTTACCAATGTGCTACTAAAAAGCTACAAGACAGAAATGGTTTGGTACCCAAAGCCACTTTGCTACGTGAGCGATGCTCTGGATAATACATACTGTTCTGACACGTGTGAAATATTATAAATCTTCTTTCTCTTCACGTATCCTTATCCTTACTAATATTATAAAAGCGAAAGTGAGTTTGTTAATTTGTTACGTCTTCACGCCTAAATGGCCAAACCGATTTTGATGAATTTTGGTAAAAAGATAGTTGGGACCTTGGAGACGGACATAGGTTCAAAAAGTGCGAAAAGGGGTAGAAAGAGGGAAGAAAATGGGAGAGATTTTTTTTTTTCGATCATCACGCAGGTTAAATTTAGCGTTAGCCCAAAGTAAGTATGCCACGCGGACGAAGTTGCGGGCGGAAGCTAGTTTGAGCACTTACGCCATTAAAAATTTTCGTTCCTAATATTCTTTAAATAGCAGACAGGACTATAGTTTACCTATAGCTTACAAGTTATTCAAAAAAGTATAATATTTAATGTTTTTACTTCTTTCCACAGGTATGTGCGTAGGCTCCTACTTCTGGGGTAACCTGGCAGACGCGAGAGGCCGCAAGAAAGCCATCATCGGTGCCTTACTGCTGGATGCGCTGGCTGCCTTCCTATCCAGTGTTGTGCAGTCATTCCCAGCGTTCTTAGCCTGCAGGTATCTAGAACATAACTGCTTGATCAATTATTAAATAATTAGGTCGCGATTAGACGAATCAATAAGGAGAAAAAGTCATGCCATAACATAGTAGGTAGGTACCACACAAAACTTGGGAAACAATCAATGTTTCAGTGCAACCGTGTTATTATAATTTAAAAAAATATGACATACTGCAAAACGATTATTCTACTTTGTAGCCACCTTACCTCGAGAACCATCTCTTCCGAGAAAAAAAAGAAGCAACGAAGAAGATAAAGGGGCAGAAAAAGGAGAACACATCATCTTCCTTCGTGAGCTAGGGTTGTCGTTTTAGATCTGACAGTCAATACGCCAGGTTTCTTGTCACCGAGTTAGTGAATTCTGGAGGTCATATGTACTCGCTCCATATAAAATACTAGTATTTAGATGCATCCAGCTAAACTGGAAACTGACATTAAAATAGTTGGAGAAAGGCTTGATATCATCACGTCCTCCACTATATATGTGTCAATCACTGTACATCTTATTTGTACCAATCTTGGCGTAACTATTCGTTGTAGACTTGTGTCTCTTGCAGGTTCTTCTCCGGGTTTGGCATCATCGGAGCCACGGGGCTGATCTTCCCTTACTTCGGGGATTTCCTCTCGCTCCGGCACCGGGATGTCATGCTGTGCAGGCTGGAGGTGTTTTGGACATTTGGCACTATTCTGTTGCCAGGTAAGAAGTTTTTGCAGAACTGGATACTCGTGGTTCACTTATAGATGGAAGAAAAAAAAATGGAAAGGATCAGCCAAATAAAAAAATTTACGTTGTGCAAACCCGAAGCACCATGAGACAAGAAGAGGAATAAGCTTATAATGTTTCAGTTTTAGATGATGTTTTTATGGAAAAGTTTGTAAGACTCTCTTTTAAAATATTTCATAAATTTTATGTAGTGTTACGTTAAATTATGAGGTTGAATGATGCTGGATAGAGAAAGAGAGGGAAATACATAATTTTTACAATAATATAAATTATATTTTTCCGTATGTAGCACGAAAAATACCTTGCTGATCAAAATGACATTAAACAACTTTTAGTAAAGCGTTTTAGTTAAATATTACCATGTGTATCCTTTAAGAAGACGAGACGGGGTTACAATAAAGACACAGTAACGCACCAATAATAGCTGAAATTGATGATCGTCGATCGAGCAGGAATTTGAATGTCAGCGCCGTGACTAAGGTCAACCGGAATGATATCGGCGCTGGCACAGGAGTGATGCCATCGGCTGCCAATTGTGATGGCGACCGATTACATACCAGAGGGATGTTTGTGGACACGACCGCATCAATATAAACAGATTTAGAAAACATAATATGAATCCATTAAGTTTTTAAGAGCAACTTCACAAAATCCGGTATGAAATCACCAACGGCAAAATAGGTTTGCAATGCATGAAATGCTGTGAATGGAAATAGTAGATAATTACTTGCCGAGGAAGATGTGTGGATGAACCACTATTACATATCGAGATTCCTCTGTACCTCGTGTAAGCACATTACCTGATAACACCATTTCTCGACGTTTTATAAGTACCCATGTAGGCCTATGTGAAATAAAAATATTTTGATTTTGAGTCCTAGTTGTCATTTGTAAAACTTTGACGGTCGCCAAGTCTGATAACCATACCATAGTTTCGTGTTACCAAGTAATGCGGTTTTGGAAGCCAGGTAGGCACTTGCTTAGTAGAATACTGTTGATTTCGGTTAGACTGGAAGCCCATCCTCACATAGATGAGAAAAGCCTTGATAGAAGATATTATTTTATCCACAGCTAGAGTCAAATGGTACTGCAAAATGTTTAAGAACACTGGCTCATTTCCTAAACCAGCTTTATAAATCAGCAATTTGTCTCCAGGCATCGCATTCCTCATCATCCCGGACCCCCGGTTCAACCTGACCCTGGCGGGCGCGGACTTCCAGTACACGTCGTGGCGCGTGTTCGTGGCGGCGTGCGGCGTGCCGTCGCTGCTGGTGGTGCTGCTGCTGGTGCCGTTCCCCGAGAGCCCGCGCTACCTGCTGTACGCCAACCGCGCCGAGCAGGCGCTGCAAGTGCTGCAGAGGATATTCGTTGTTAATACGAAACTTAGTGAGAAGGACTTTCCGGTGAGTTTATGTGCGTTTTTAATTGCTGTCACGTGTCAGCTTGGTTAGGTTTAGAGACGGATTAGCTACCAGCATCAACTCTTCATTCATGGTTTTTGTGGACGAGACATATCACAATTTTGCCAATATTACGTGTAAACTGGAATAAACTATCAAACGCTGGAGAATATTTAAAAAATATAGAAACAATAAAAATATTTCTTTGCAGATTTAGATTACAAAAAGTTTCTACCAACATCAAAGTCAATTTATTCATTAATGCAGGATTGAGCTTGACACGACAACATTAAATGTCAAAAAGAAAACAACAAAGATACAACACTGAAGCTGACTGGAAATACTAAAACATAGATAGACCACTACTACACTACTAGTTCTTTAAAATAATTATATGAACGTGTTGCTATAGATGAACGCAGACCGCAAATCAGATGTTTCCCATTTGGTTTGCGGTCTGCGTTCGTCTTCAACATTACCTGTTTTTTTATGGTATTCTATAATTACTTCTCCGACTCTGGGCAGAGTGGAAGAGAGTTTCAGAGGTTTACAACTATCCATCCCATGCTCCCTCTTTTGTCGTTTGCGTTCCAGGGCCGCGGTATCTCTTTGAAAATACCCGCAACCCCTTTCAAAATTATCTCCAGTGTGCACTATAGCACCGTGATATTTTCTAAAAAAAGATTCAGAACGGAGACGAGGACGCCTTCTCTGGCTTACAGCATTAAATTTAAATATAACCAAACCATATAATACAGGTGGAGTCAATGATAAGTGCCTACGGCGACGAGGAAGAGGAGGTTGTATCAGCAGATAACAACGGCAACGTGACAAAGACGGCACTGACCTGGGAACAGAGATGGAACGCTTTCTGGGTCCGGAAGAAGATGCTGGTGATGCCGCCCTACATCGGGCTGCTGGTGCTCTGCTGTTTCGTCGATTTTGGACTTATGTTCAGGTAACTTTATTTAATAATGTTATTATATATTATACTAGCTTTTGCCCGCGGCTTCGCTCGCGTTAAATTCTGGTTAACACAGTTACCCTTTCCTGATTTGCAGGTACCTGCTACTTGTAGTTGTTGCCCTAGCACCTTATTTATTGTAATAGCAAAGCTAAGTTTTCCCTTTTCTTTGCTATTTAGACGTGAAGACGTATCAAACAAACAAACAACTAACAAAAAAAACTCATTTTCGCTTTTATAATATTAGTAAGGATTTTATTTTCTGGAGAATAATCGCTTATTACAAAGTAAGCCAAGTTCAAGTTTAAAAATTATATTTTGTTTAGACAAAGTAACATTCTATCAACAACAATAAAAAAATGGATGAAATAAAAATGCAAACAAATGGTTTAAAATGTTACTAAATCAATAAGCGCTTGTTTTGGCCCTCTGGATGAATAAAATGAATAATATCTTGATGGGATCTATCTCTTTTTGCAGTTACTACACACTCATGATGTGGTTCCCGGACCTGTTCGAGCGGTTCAGTCAGTTCTCGTCGCTGTACCCGGACGTGTCCGCGGGCGTGTGTGAGGTCTCGCTGGCACTCGCCAACGATACCGCTGAGTTGGCTGTGAGTGTCACAAGACTGTCAACTATCTAGTTCATGGATTCCTTAAAAAACCTGCATCCAGGATACCTCAGAAATATTTCTCGACGGTATCAAAGCCAAACCAGAGGCCTATGGGTGGCTTAAAAACTGTGCCCACCAACTAGGTTGGGCACTAACCACGCAAGTCCGAAAAAAGAAAAGAAAAAAAAAACTACTAAATCTTAGAGGCAGAGTTAGAGAGAGATTTTGTAGTTTTTATTGGCAACATTTTTTGGTGCTTTGTGGATGCTTTTACTTTTTTTGGTTGGAGAGCATTGTCTAAGGAATTACAGAAGAAAATAACTGTGACACACTACTGATGTATTTGGCTATAGTATATTTCAGGAAAAGATACTATCTCATCAAGACCTGTTAATGTTACCAAGGATGTTAAATCATCAAATAACTTTCCCCACTCTGGGCGGAGCGGGGGAAGTGTCAGACTTTTGCTACCCACCCATATTCCTTTTTTTACCCCATATGTTTCGGGGCCGCGGTATCTCTTTTAAATAACCCGCAACCACGGAATTTGAAGGAATTACTTGCCTTCTACATTTGCAAAAAAAAATCAAACGACTAGTACTAACTTGTTTAAGTACTCAAGCAAGCCGACAAAATGAATGATAAAACTTCTTCCTTCTTCTTGTAGGGCAAGTTGCAGACCTTGGATGACAAAGTATACATCCACACGCTGGTGGTAGCCTTAAGTTGTGTTCCCACCGCTCTGTGGGTGGGACTCACCATTAATATCGTGGGCAAGAAGCTCATGTTGGGTAAGTTACTTGAAAACGCTTAAGACTTTACGCCTTGTAGGTGCTTCACCATAACAATTCAAGGTTCGATCTTGTATGGAAACAAGTCAATGTCATAATTTTTATCTTTGTCTCTGGCCGACACGATATTCGGTGCAAGATATTTTTTTAGACATAATTTTGTGATTTTATAACCGAGTTTAGTTTATTTTTGTTCAGGAAATAAACATGAAATCAGTTTCTCTAAAACAGCTTTATAATTAGAAAGAATACAAAAATATAATAAAAAAAACTTCAGAGGTGTCAAGGGACACCCGGATGGAACGAAGTTATTATTTATTATGTACAAAAAACCAACTTATTATGTACAAAAAAAGTACACTCAACAAAAATAATCGTCGCAACACCACACTGTTCAATGCGAAATAGAAAGACGAAACGAAAATATCTGGCTTGCTTTCTGTGAGAGAGAGACAGAGAGACATACAGAGAAACATGCGCACGCCGCACGGCTTACAACTATGTCAAAAAGTGTCGTTACAAGTTTTGGTATTAACTTTTTCCGTCTAGCCCCCTTTCGCAACGCGCAATAAGGAACTTCGTTCCAAAAAAAAACTTTCTCGTGATCTTTTTGGTAACTTTGGTGGGGAAAATCCCCAGCAATTGTCCGCTAACTATTAAGTTATATAAATCAAGAAGGATGCGATGCCCATATTAATGGGCATCGCATTCTTCTTGATTTATATTTACACGTATTATAAGTTCGCTACTCGATGTTCAATACCGGTCTCTTGATCTAATAAAACCTCTTTTGTTTCACAGTAATGATGTTGATCAGCTCTGGTCTAGCGGCTCTGGGTCTGAACCTGGTGCGCTCCTCTCTGGAGAACCTGATCCTGTCGTGTGTGTTTGAAGCCATCGTCAGCTGCACGGAGGCTGTGCTGTTCTGTGTCATCTGCGAGATATTCCCTACTAAAGTTGCGTGAGTATATCTTTATTTTATTGCCTTTCTTTTAAAACGGTGAAAGGAATCCAGGTGAGAATTGAAATTATGGATCATCATCACATCTAACTGTGGCCGTGATGATATTGAAGAAAAATATAGTCCATTTTATTCTGGAAAAAATTACAGTTCTTCAATGACAATATATCTTGATTTTTGTGTCCTTCAAACGACTTTAGAGCGACTTTCGAAATTGAAAAGGATTTGTTGCAATATCCACTATACTTTGCGAGACTGTAAAGCCACCTTACTTTAAAGTCAACATGATTCCCGTGCTACCTTCGAAAGGATAGACAGAGATGCACAACGCACACACTAAACACATCCAGCCAATGTTTTATTGGCTAGAAAAACCCCTAATTCTTTTGTGAATGTCACGTGAGAGATGGTATTTTTAAATAGCCCACGTGTTAGCTGAGAGCTTAGTCAGCAGACAAAACTGGTGTCCAGGGTTATCAGCCAAGCCCATCCCCCGACACTGTACTACGTGACCGACGTCAGCATTTGTTTCTCATCTTCAATTGTGTGACATGGCCATTTAGCTCT
Organism: Ochropleura plecta; assembly: GCA_905475445.1. Lineage (NCBI taxonomy): Eukaryota > Metazoa > Arthropoda > Insecta > Lepidoptera > Noctuidae > Ochropleura > Ochropleura plecta. The sequence continues at coordinate 1,152,365 of FR997733.1, read as the reverse complement.
ATATTTAAAAGGAATGCTAAAAATCCATCAGGTGGTCCCATGGTTGGCTTTGCTAATTACTATCAAGCGAACATGCGTGACCATTGACGCACAAATCTATTATAGAACTGTATATCATTATCATAACATCCGATACTAGATTAATCACTACGGTTTATTATTGTCTGATTGGGTGTACGATCAGGTTTTGGACTTCGCTCACCTTTTTCGACACTAGTAGTCTCTCTGTATGATTTGATACGTCATTCTTGACAGGGATGAAATGAGAAGGTTCTTGATAGAACGGATTGTTTCTACAAAAAATACGTTGTAGAATAATAGAATAATCTTTATTACACAAGAAGTATATACATTGTGAAGTCCCTGACTCCTGTGCTAGGTGAAAAACCTGTGTTACAGGAGCCAGTGCCCTCTCCCAAATGAGGTTTTACAGTGGTATGTGCAACAAGATTAACAAAACAATATTTTTCAAAATTAAAGAATAAGACATTATAATAGGATATAAATTGAAAGCGGTTAAAAAAATAAATAAAAAATAGCCTGTTATTGCATTGAAGTGTTAGTATGTATGTGTATGTGGAGTGTGAGGTTGTGTGTGTGTAAGTGTATTTGTGTGAAAGAGATAGTGGAGGTTTGAGGGAGTGAGTGTGTGCACGCGCGTGTGTGGGTGTAATTTAATGATCAGGAAGGGTTTTCAGCAGATTTACGCAATGGAAATAAGTATATCCTCTGTTTCGTCATAGTTTAGCGACAGTAGCCACGGCTTTAGAATATGCTTAACTTTATGCAGGGTCAGTTTGTAAATAGAAAGCTTTTTGTTAATTTTGTTGTAGATTTGGGAGCTTAGAACACGATAGTGACGTCGCGCAAGAGCAGTACGCCACTGCACAGAGTCACAGATAGGGAAACCAGACCGTCGATTGCATAGACTACTATCTAGTGGCATGGTGGAGTGTCGGCGCAAGACAGAGCGAAGGACGTATAGTTTCCTCACCGAAAGTACTTGGGCTTCTGAGTACAGCAGGGCGGTAGGGTAGTCCCTTCTACGGAAGTACATAACTTTGAGAACTGCCCGCTGAGCTCGTTCTACCCTAAGCATCACGGTTTTGAAGGTTCCGCCCCAAACCGGAATACAATAAGTAATTAGTGACTCGCATAGTGAACGGTACACTAGTGAAGCTGTTTCAGAGTCGGTCGCATGTCTGAGCTCTTTAAATAAATAAATAAGTTTTCGAAGCCTTGAGCAAAGAGTATCAGTGTGGGTGCGCCAATCTAGCCGCTCGTCAATAAAGACACCCAAATATTTAATATATGTGACCATGTCAAGGTAACTGCAGTTGCATGGAGAGACACCGAGACAAGTATGCGCTATTATTTTGTTAGACTTTATTGGTGGATTAATTGAATTTGGTGGTTTAAACTGGATTACTTTGGTCTTTGAAATATTGAGCGTCAGCAGGTTAGTAGAAAGCCAGTCCATAATAGTTTGCAGAGTAAGTTCAGCGCTTTGTTTAGCTCTATCCCAGGTCACATCGGATATCAATAATGCTGTGTCGTCAGCGTAGGTAAAAATGTCACAATGGGTGAGGGAAAGTAGACAGAGGTCGTTTATATACATCAGAAAAAGTGTGGGTCCCAAGATACTACCTTGAGGAACCCCGTAGCTGATAAACTCTTCATCACTAAGGACGGAGTTGATTTTAACACATTGGCTACGCCCTCTAAGGTAATCTTTGAAGATATCTAGGGCCACTCCACGTACTCCCATGTGCTCCATTTTAGCCAGCAGTCTGGGAATAGACACTGTATCAAAGGCCTTTGTTAGATCTAGGAAGATACCATAACATTTAAGGCGACTATCCAGTTTACCGACCAGGGTATTGGTCAAATCAGCGACAGCATCTTCTGTGGAAATTCCTGACCGAAATCCGTACTGGTTTTGAGCAATTAAATTATTTTTTGATAGGAATTTTGTCAGATATGTGTTGAGGATTCGTTCAAGTATTTTAGATAGGGAGGTAAGGACTGAGATTGGCCGATAATTGGAAACGTCATCCTTAGCTTTGCTTTTGTACACAGGGTGTACAACTGCACGCTTGAAAGCTTTTGGGAACACTCCTGAATTGATGGCACAGTTACAAATATGGGCAATGGGACGAGCCAAAATGAAACTTGATTGCTTTATTATTATAGATGGGATGTTGTCCCACCCAACTGCACAATCACTGCGTAATTTATTTATAGTGCTTATTACAAGTTCTTCATCAACCAATGGTATAACCAAAGAGTTAACTGGAGATGGGGAATAAGATGAATAACCAGATGGGGTGTTTTTGGCGAATTTCGATGCAAGATTAGTTCCAACGTTAACAAAAAAATTATTGGCATTATTAACAGATACAATAGGCTCGACGGAGGATTGTAGCAGGGCGTTAGGGGATTGTTTTTGTTGAGTGGTGTGCGTGATTGATTTTATTATTTTCCAGGTAGCTTTCGGGTTATTTTGCGCTTTTTTAAGTTCAGCTTTTTCATAGGCTCGTTTTAGTTTTTTAAGTAGGGAATTACAAAAATTGCGGTACCGAGTGTATGACGTTTTTAATATTATATTATTCGGAGACTGACTGACCCGTCGGTGCATTTAATCACGATTACGGAGACAACGAACTAAACCGGTTGTCATCCAGGGTTTTTTTATAATTGTTTTTCTATTAGGTGTGTGAACAATATTGGAATGTTTTGTTATGACGGTTTGAATGTCAGCTATTAAGATATTTGTTGCTAGGTCTGGATCTATGGAGCTGAGAACGGAAGTAAAATCATGTTTATTAATTTCCTTTCTTATTTCGTCATAGTCGTATTTAATTGAGGTTTTTATTGGCGGGGTTTCAATTGATTTATTAATACCTAAGAATATAGCGACAGGAAGGTGATCAGTAACATGGGTATCTAGTACGAGAACCTTGGCTGGCGATTTAGTCTTCATCATGACATGATCCAGGCAGTTGTTTATTCTTGTCGGTATAGTGTGAGCAGGCAGTAACCCGAGTGTTGCTGTTAAAGTCAAATAGTCGTCTGAATGACGGTCAGTATTACTGGGTTTGATATCAATATTTATATCACCGATAAGCAAGATGTTATTTTGGGATTTCACGGATGTAATAATATCACTTAAGCTAGACAAGAAATTAGCTGGGTTTAAATAGGAAGGAGAACGATAAATCGAAATTATAGCTGTGTTAATATAGGATGTTATTAAACAGTTGGCATCTGAAAACAAGGGTTCAAATGTGGTGCAGTTAAGTGTGTCTTTGACGTAAATTACGACGCCATCATTTTTTATTAGATTATTGTTCGTGGAATGTGAAGTATAGCCCTGTAAAACAGGGATGTAACCCGCAGTCTGCAGCCAACACTCTGTCAATATAATAAAATCAAATTTAACTTTCGTTAATTTTAACATGGTGACAAATTGATCTAGATTTTTTTTTATACTCCTGATGTTTATATGTATAATACGAAAACCCCAAGCGCTCTGTCCTACAAAATCTTGACATAGTTCTGGAGAACATGAATAAGACTCAGCAATAGAAAGTTGTGTTTAAATATAAGAAAAATATTTTGATGGAAAACGATTCTCCTTTGACCTTTGATGGTAGTTGTGATTGGTGGATTGATTCATGCTGATATTATTAAGAGAAATGAAATGAAATGAAATGAAATGAAATTTATTTGCTATGAATGTAGGTACAGAAATATGGTGTTGAGTAAGAGAAGGATCCAATACATTCTACCGTGAGGCATGCAACATTTTTATATTAGAATTAATTACGAAATTAATTAAATAAACAAAATAAAAGAAACAAATATTTAACTAATGTCAAGTGATAACAATCATCAATAAAAAATAAATCATTCAAATTGTCATTAAGTAGTAAACAATGTCAAAAAAATAAATTAATCATTAGTCAATAATAAAATGTTAATAATAAGTTAATAATTAGTCATCAATACAATGTCAATAATAAGTTAAATATACAATGTCAATAGCAAGTTATTAATTAGTCAATAATACAATCAAAATATAAATTAAGTTAATCTTCAGGAAAATCATTGTTAAAAAATAATCATATGGATTTGTCATTCAAAAATTCATCTATTGTATAATAACATTTTTTAACGAGCAATTTATTTAATTTAGTTTTAAATATTTGTAGTGTACAATTTTTTATATCATCAGGTATTTTATTGTATACCACGGGTCCCATATGTATAATATTTTTTTTCAGCAGTGCTGTTTTAAATTTGCCTGTATATAAAAGATTTTTATACTGAGATCTTATTAATGTTGGCCTTGTTGAGTGATCAATGTGTGAACAAAATAAATTTTGATTACCCTTTACAAATAGTGCCATTTCCAAAATATAGAGCGATGGAAAGGTTAATAAGTTATGGGATTTAAACATAGGAACGCAGCTGTCTGTTGAATTTAATCCGGTCATTGATCTAATACAATATTTTTGGGCTCTGAAAATCCTTTCTCTCTCACTGCAATTACCCCAAAAAACTACTCCGTATCTTAAAACAGAAACGACTAAACCATGATAAGCTGTAATAATCGTGTCAGTGTTAACTTTTTTTGTCAAATTATATAATATGTATGCAGATTTGCTTAATTTCTTGCAGATCTCCTGGGCCTGTGGTTTCCATGTCAGTTGATTGTCAATTAATAAACCTAAAAATTTTGCCACATTTGTATTGTCTACTATTTGACCATTGTATGCAATAGTCAAAGCGTCAGGACGTAAACGCTGGTAAAACTGCATTACTTTTGTTTTTTTCAAATTAATTATTAAATTATTGTTCGAAAGCCAAATAATTATGTTTTTTAATGTGTAATTAATATTTTTTCATAGTCCGCTTTATGTGTACATTTAACTATAGCCGTGCTGTCATCAGCAAATAATATCATCGGCTGTTGAATTTGTCTAGGCAAGTCATTTATATAGAGCAAAAACAATAAGGGTCCAACAACGGTGCCCTGTGGTACACCGAATTTGACTTCCCTACTTTCCGATAAATATTTATATTGTATTTTACTGTTGAGGCTTATCCTAGTGATTTCTGTTTGTTGATTGCGTTTGCTTAGGTAAGATTCAATAAGTCTCAAGACGTTACCTCTAATACCGTACCTGTCAAGTTTGTGTAGAAGAATGTCATGTTTAACGTAGTCAAAGGCTTTAGTCATGTCAGTATATATTGCACAAACAGGTGTTTTATTGTCAATATTCAACAATATGTTATGAAGCAAATCGTAAATAGCCATGTTTATATTTTTATTTTTTCTGAAACCTTTCTGCTCATTGCAAAGGATATTATATTTATTTAAGAAAGAAGTTACAGATTCATATATCAGTTTCTCCAGTATTTTAGAAAATACAGAAGTAAGAGCTATCGGTCTATAATTTGACATTTCTTCTTTATTGTCTTTTTTATGTATCGGTATTACAATAGTAGTTTTTAGGCTATCTGGAAATGTGCCAAGGCTTATGCACAGATTCATTATGTGACTTAAGGGAGAAGCTATTACATCTGCAACGAATTTTACCACATTGGTCGCTATTCCATCGTATCCGACACTTTTTTTATTTTTTAACGTTTTGATAACTCTCACGATATCATCAGGTAGAACTGGGGCCATAAATATTGAGTGTGGGTTGTTTTCTATTTCAATAATTTTGTTAGTGGTAATGTCATTAGCTAAGTTTTGTATTTGATCAATAAAGAAGTTGTTAAAGCATTCAGCTATTTCCTTAGGATTATTGATAATAGTGTTTTTTTCTTAATTTGTATTATAGGCTCTGCAGTTTGATTACTACCTTTAATTATTTGCCAAGATGCTTTGGATTTGCTCTGAGCATTTTTTATAATGTGATTGTTTTGGGCCTTTTGGGTGAGTTTAACAATTTTTTTAAATTTTTTTGAATATTGTTGGAATGTTTTTTTAGTTTGTTCTGAAGGTGTTTTCCTATAATTCCACAGTAACTGTCTTTGTTTTTTACTACAAATTTTTATACCTTTTGATACCCACTTTATTTTTGTAGAGGGTTTTATGTTAATTAGTTTTACTGGAAAACATAAGTCATATATTAAACGAAATTGCTCTAAAAAAATGTCATATGCCTCATTAGGATTGTCAGAATCGTATACCTCTAAAAAAGTCAAACTGTTTAGGTGTTTCTTAAACTTGGTCAAATTATCTTTAGACAAGTCCCGTTTTTTTATTCGCCATGAATTGAGTATGCAAGTTTTATTTACGTGTATTTTTAGTAATTGAGCTGAGTGGTCCGATAGAGCAAAGTCTATTACCTCGCTATAGCACTTTTTACGACAGTTGTGTGCAAAATTATCAAGACAAGATAAGCTCCTTGGTCTAGTTGGTTGTTTTATTTCTAACTTAAGATTGTGATTGAGTAGTAAGATTTCAAAGTCCAAAGTGTATCTATTTTGTTTCAAAATATCTATGTTGAAATCCCCACACAGTAATATCTTTCTATTCTTTTTAATGCACACATTTTTTAATAAATCCTCTAAGCTATCACAGAAAAAATTGAAATTTGACATAGGTGGCGGCCTATATAAACATATAATAACTAAATTTTGTTTTGTTAACTCAATTGCACAGCATTCTATAACCCCTGTAATGGAAAATTTTTCGATTTCTGTCAATACTTTAAATTCGTAACAAGTTTTGACTAGAATGCAGGCGCCTCCTCGCTTTTGTTCCTTTCTAGTATAAGCTGCAGCAAGTTTGTAATTCGGAACGTTTATAAGTCCCTCTTGTCCAGATATTACAAAATGCTCTGTGATGCATAACACGTCAACGTCAATATGCCTATTCAGCAGCTCCTGGATATGGATAACAAGTAAATCAGTCTTGTTTAGAAGTCCGGCTATATTTTGGTGCATGATGTACATATGTTTATAATAGAAAAAACTCATTGCCACTAGTTGAGGTTGTTGCGTTCTCATTTTCGCTAGGAAGCATTTGGTTCAAATCATCATGCAAAACATCTTGAGGGTAAAACAAATCATAATCAGTCATTATGTTGGCCATTATCTGGTTATAAATATGTCTCCATCCGGATTTATTCATTCTCCCTGTATTATAGGAAAACATATCATGAGTCAGAGTGTTATTGGTGTCAAAAAAATAAGAGAGATTTTTTTGTTTATCTGTTTGTACCGAATTGGTTTTGACACTACTGGACCGACTTTTAAAATGTTTTCATCAATAGAAAACTAAATTATCAGGAAGATAGCAAAACGGTTGGGCACAGTTAGTAAAAGATATTTAGAGCCATAAGGAAGCAAATGTTAATTTCCACATCCTCCATTTAAAAGGCAGGTTGTTCCGACCAGACGATTGGTTGTTGTTTCTGGTGCAACAACCAACCGTTCTTATTTGGCGGCTTGAGTTCCAGATAGTTTTGGCAAGTTCAAAAAGATTTATTCACCTATTTTTCCTAGAGGAACTCGTGGCTAAATAATAGCAGCCGCTTGGGTATATCTTTAGATTAAGCCGCGCTTGCCAAAGTTCGTCTGTGGATGGTTTACCACCCGTTACATACCGAGTTTCCTCCGTGCCTCGGAAAGCACGTCAAGCTGTTGTTCCCGGCTGTCATTTGTAGATCTTTGACAGTTAGTCGTTACGGAAAGTCAGTGTCCCGAAAGCCTGACAACGAATCTCACCAAGTTGTTTCGTATTACCCAGTACTAACAGGGTCGTGGAGGTCAGATATGCAGTCGCTCCATGTAATATGCTGGTATTCAGCTGCATCCGGTTAGACTGTAAGCCAAACCCAACAAATTTGGGAAAAGTATGAAAAAATCTCCGTCTTAATGATTCAAATGTTTTTTTTTTCAGCGCCACGGCTATGGCGGTGACAGTGATGTGTGGCAGGATAGGCGCCATAGTGGGTAACGTGATATTTGGCGCGCTGGTGGACCAGTACTGTGTGGTGCCTATCTACATGTTTGGGACATTGCTCATAAGTAAGTGTATATTAGGGCCGCTTCGGTCATTTGGCTCGCTGTTTAAAACCATTATGAACCTCTTGTGATAAATATAATATTTTAAATAGAATTTTCGTGTCACAGATTTAGTTACCATAATTATTTCGTACCACGAGTATTTTCGGTCTGAGAATTGGTCATTAAGTATTTTTTATTGTATTTTAGCTGGACCGCAGATAAAACCGCTGGGTACAGCTAGTAATATAATTTTAATTATACCACCCTATAACTGTCCCACTGCTGGGCATTCACTGCTCGTGCCTGCTCATACAGACGAGGCACGAGCAGTGATCACGCTTGATCAAGATGGGTTGGTGATTTCAGACTTATATTAATAACACCTCACGATGTTTTCCGCCACCAATTTTCGATTTCGGAGTGTTGTGTAACTGTGTGTGTGTCTGTTACAGCGAGCGGGTTGCTGTGTATAATCCTGCCAAAGAGCACCCGCCCCGAGCGACCCACCACGTGAGCGCCATAGTGATACTGTTATATTTTTATATCTATTAAATAATTATATTCACAACCAACCTCTTGTTTCATTTTTTTCCATTTTGATCTAATTAATACTGTCCGGTATTTGGCAGTAGGTATATGTGTTTCATCAAGTCTGCTTGTGAACAAGTCCTGCCGGGGTTGCGGGTTGTTCGAAAGAGATACCGCGGCCCCGGAACTTAAAGCGCAATATTTAGAAGGAACACGGGCGAGTTTTATTCAATACATGTCTGACACTCCCCCCGATCAACCCAGAGCGAGGAAAGTTATTTGTTGATTTCTCAAGCGAAAAAAAAATGGTTTAATTTTTTCCTTTTAAGGTACCTACGGAACTCTAAGAAAAGTGTTGTAATTTAAAGATTTTCCTTATTTCCTGTTTAACGTAAAAAGATCTTAACAATTTTCCTCAATCAATATTCTGAATATATTGACTGTAAATTGACTGGTTCTACAAAAATATATACCTATACGGTTTTTCCTAAATTTTTTCTAATACCTAAGGCTTAGTATATACTAGCTAACAAGAGAAGGCTACCTGTTGACGGCGATACGGACGAATTTTTTGACGCCCTGTAATTTTCCATTTTTTACTTGTATATTTTTTATTATTAGTTTGTGTACATTTATAGGTTGTATATATTTAGTAATTAATTTAATTACAAAGCGTTCGCAATTATTAGAGAAGGCTGTGTTTGTTATTACTTTTAAATATGGTACCCTGGATTTGTAAGCCTGAAGGAGCCCGTGGCTCTCGGCTCGTGTCACACAGTCGCAACAATCCATCTTTCTTCCGTGTCTTGGAAAGCACGTTAACCCGTCGATACTTTTTTCAAAGGAAAATTCCTCAAATAACTTCTCCTGCTCTCAGCGGAGCGGAAGGGAGTGTCAGACTTTTACCGACTAAAACCCGCCTGTGTTATTTCTTTTGCTCTTTGTGTGCTGAGGCCGCGATATCTGTTTCGATTAACCCGCAACCCTGGCAGGCAGTGGCCTTGGTAGGCCCCTCTGCTTTGCTGACATCTCTTTGAGGCGCGCTAAAACACGACCTCCCGTCACTAGACGAACGGACGGTGAGCTACCCACTGCTAACCGTCCACAGACAAGCTACGGTGGCCGGAAGTTGTCCCGCGGCACCCAACGCCCGGAGCATCTCCACCACAGATAGACAGACCGACGGACAGCAAAATTATCGTATAAAGGATTCATTTTTCTTTTTGAAGTGCAGAACTCTAAAAAAAGCGTTATTATGTTAAGATTTTCCTTATTTCCTGTTTAACGTAAAAATATCTTAACAATTTTCGTCAATTAATAGATATTCAGTGGTTGACTATCAATTGCCTACAAAAAATACCTATACGGTTTTTCCTTTAATTTGTCTAATACCTAAGGGTTAGTATATACTAGCTAACAAGACAAAGCTTGAAGGAACTCGTGGCTCGCGGCTCAATGCTCTTTTAATAACAGCAGCACCAATGGATCTTCAAATTTAAGCCACCTTTGCTCAGATCACTCTACAGATGCAGAACCATCGATTACATACTAAGTTTCCTCCGTGCCGTGCCTCGGAACGAACGTTAAGCATTTAAACCCTTTGCTGTTATTTTAAAAGCTTTATTTTTTAGGTCTTTGATTGTCATTACATGTAGTCAGTATTATGAAGGTTTTATACCATTAATCAAACCTTATTCAGTGCTGGCTAGTTTGCAATGACGTTCGAATACTCAAGTTGTTTAAATAGAGAATTAAAAATAAATAGAATAGAATAGCTTTGCAATTATGACATGTATTGGTAAAATGATGAACTAAAAAATATTCTAAAGTGTTTTATGCTTATTTTATTACGAATACACGTTTCTCATCAGTACCCATAGTTACCACTACAACAATACTTACTAGTCCAAAATTATCTAAATCAGTCAGGTACCAAGGAGGTCTCATTTTACCCAGTAATAAATTGGTTGTGGGGGTCAGATAGGTAGTAGGTCAGATAGTAGTAGATTTAAAAGAGTACCCATGGAGTTTCTTGCCCATTCTTCTCCATAGAGATCAACGCTTTGGAATAGGCAACTACAGTACTTTCACAAGTTAATGCCTTGTGACCGGGACTGTAGCTTCATCATTTTGTTTCTTGACTTCAAAAGTGCCTGTTATAATGGTTTCATTGAACCGTAGATGCGGACCTGTGGACGGTGAGCAATGGGTAGCTCATCGTCCGTCCGTCTATTGACGACAGGCCGTGTCGACGGCGCGTTAGTGATTCACGCGCGCCTCAAAGAGATGTCAGCAAAGCAGAGGGGCTTCGCCTGCCGGGGTAGAGGGTTGTTCGAAAGAGATACCGCGGCCCCGGAACGCAAAGGGTAATATAACGAACATGGGTGGGTTTTAGTCAGTAAAAGTCTGACACTCCCCCCCGCTTCGCCCAGAGCGGGGGAAGTTATTTGATGATTTCCCTGCCCAAAAAAATGGTCTTATTGAAATAAATGCTTTGAATTAGTTTAGTCGCTCTATTTCAAATACGAGTGTTATGATGCAGCTGGTCAGACTGGACGCCGACCCCAATAAACTTGGAAAAAGGCTACGCTATACTGATAATGTCAGTCATGAATTTTGAACTGTTTTATTCTGACTATGTCTGATAAAATAATAAAAACAAAATTTATTGTGTCAAATAACACGTTTACGTAGTTGTGTTCGGAACCTTTTTTTAGACAAACATGTAGTACATGTGAAATCAAATCATTTATTTCGATTAGACTATTACAGGCACTTTTGAATGTCAAGAAACAAAAAGAATCTACAGTCCCGGTCACAAGGCATAATAACTTGTGAAAGTACTATAAATAAATATCTTGGGACAACTCACACACGGCTATCTGATCCCAAGCTAAGCAGAGCTTGTGTTATGGTAACCAGACAACTGATATACATACTTATATAATTTATAAATACATACATATTATAGATAAATCACACCCAGACACAGAACAAACATTCATGCTCATCACACAAAGTTTGTCCTGGGTGGGAATCGAACCCACGACCTCCGGCTCAGCAGTCAGGGCCACTAACCACTAGACCAACAGGCCCGTCATAGTACTGTAGTTGCCCATTCCAAAGCGTTGATCTCTATGGAGAAGAATGGGCAAGAAACTCCATGGACACTCTTTTAAATTATAATATTTTTACAAAATCGTATTTACATCATTCATGTTGAGATTATACAAATATGTGAGAACGATGTAAAACGTCATGTAGTAGAAGACTCCGCTCCTCCCTATTTTTTATAGCGTGATAACTAACACAAAAATAAAAATATATATATCTGCCAATGACAATTGCCAAGAGCCTCGACCAATACATGAGGAGGCTCTCGTTAGGCAGCTGGATAAAGGGTTTGATACAGAAAGCGGTACTCCTGGACACGGCTCGTATTGTTAGGAGGTTCTTTTCTCTAGAGCCCTGACCGCCGGTAGCTTGAACCCTGTTCCCGATACCGGTGGGGTACTATTTTTATATTTTTAAATGTTTTTTTTTGGTTTTGATAAGATATTTGGAAAAAAAAATATGTATACTTATAAATAACAAAAATAAAAAATAAATTGAAGTTAACTTTAGAATCGTAGTCTGATAAAAATACAATATTGATAGTATACAAAGTTTAGTTCCTAAGTCGTCTGATAAGGAAAAACGAACTAAGCAAGATTGAATGATTACTGAGTATGAAAACCCAAAGTTCGCATAAATTAAATATTATCGTTGATATATATAATATCTGTCGATTGTTATAATCATTATAAAATTATCTTGTCTTGCAACAGACGGTTTGCTGCAGGTCAATTTGTTTTATTTATTATATTCTGTTGTGTGCCGCCGCAGCGTTTCTAAATGAACTTTGATTGTTGGATTGTATTAAGTGCGTACTTTTAAAACTAAAATTTATTTGAGATAACAGTAATTATTATAGTGAGATTTAGTGCGGTAGATCAATCTCTAAGGTGGTTGTCTAGATAAGGGAATAAACAAGCGGAAGTAAAGAGAATCTTTTTTTTTGTGGTAAGTAGGTATTGTTCTAATATAATAGAACAAAATTTTAAAAAAATTAGCCCACCTATTCTGAGTCGGCTTCGCGTACCACGGATTCATTTACAGGTGTAAGAAGGGACAACTTTGTTTTAAAGTAATTTTTTCATGATAAGCAGATAATTAGATATGGATACCTAATTACTTACACAGATTACATAAGCTAGGATTCCGTTGGAACCTTTTGTAAACAGAACCCCCAAGGCTTCTGTAAGTTGCCAGAGTTAAAAACATTTCTCTGTTGCCTCAATCTCAATATAAGAAAATATATGTTTAATGGGGCTCCCATACAATTAACATGATTTTTTGTCGTTTTTATAGATAACTACCTTTTGCCCGCGACTTCGTCCGCATGGCATAGTAACTTTGGGCTAACGCTAACTTTAACCTGCGTGATGATCGAAATTAGTCGGAATTAGCCTATGTCCATCTCCACGGTTCCAACTATCTCTGTACCAAAATTCATCAAAATCGGTTTAACGATTATCACAACATTAAGATTAGAAAAACCTTCCGTTCATACTTTTTTCATTTGTCAAAAAAGTAGCAAATGATTGCCTACTTATGTGAACGTACCAGTTATTTTAAGATTTAGATTAACTAACTTAATCACTCGTAACTACTTAAATTACTGTGAATCCAATTAGTTTTCACAGTTTCAAAGATAATTGCGTTTTAGGGTTACATTAAAAAAATATGGCGTTTTAATGTTTTCCTAAAAAGTTTTATTTTCTTTTGTTTGATTTGAAGAAAAAAATATGTGATTTCCAAAGATTCCATTATAATGTTAGGACCCAAGTAAATCTTATATTTATATCTATACTAATACTATGAAGAGAAAAACTGTTTTTGTTTCCTTGTTTCCTTGTGGCTTCGAAACTACTGGACCGATTTTAACCTCTGGAAAGCTAAATGATTAGAAAATCACATAGCATTTATCATCACGATATGACACATAACAGCTGAGCAGCGGGTGAAACTGGGTAGTAGTCTTGTATAATCCTAACAGCTACCCTACTATGATGTCTTACAGCAGAACTTATTCCACCGAGGGAAAGAGACAGAGCTATACAGGGTGTCTAGCACCATCTCTTTCCCTCAGCGGAATAAGTTCTGCTTTAAGATGTCATGGTAGGCCTGCTGCTCTGGTATCGTCAGGTAGACTTTTGACTTTTGTGTTATTTATCCTTCCTACTAATATTATAAATGAGAATATTTGTGAGGATGGATGGATGTATGGATGTTTGTTCCTATTTCACGTCAAAACGGCTGAACGGATCTTGATGAAATTCGGCACAGAGGTAGATTATGGTCTGGAATAACACAAAAGATACATTTTTTTTCGATATGACGCGGGCGAAGCTGCGGGCGCCAGCTAGTAGTTACATAGTCGGCTTAAAGTACCTCAGTAAATGGTTAATAACTATATATTTTTACTTAACTTTTTATTTTTAGGGTTCCGTAGAAGAATCGGAACCCTTACAGGATCACTTTGCTGTCCGTCTGTCTGTCAAGACCCTTTGTTGAAATCAAGCCATATACTCAAGTCTTTGGTATCGAACTCTCTCTCGGTTTGTGCGGAACCCTCGGTGCGCGAATCTAAATCGCACTTGGCCGATTTTTAAGCTTGATGTACGCAGCTGTCTGTCAAATCATTACCTAATTTCAATGATTAAGTAAATCTCAGTAGCTGTTGTTTATGTTTACTTATCTCATCAGTCCGTAAATTTATACACGAAATATCCATAAACTTTCAAAGAAGTTGCGAAGTTAAGAGAACAGGTGAACTAAGTGTTTTTAAATTTAAAACTCTAAAAGGGACCCGTGTATTTTGGCAGCCGATCCGTTCAAATCTGTGTGGTTCTTTCCACAAAGACCATTTCCGGCACTTATCTCCAAGTTCCTCATACGACCAAGATCCAGTCCGGACTTTAAAAGAGTAGACGGATAGGAAATCAAACCATGGATACATCTATTTTGAAATTTGTTTCAGAATGTAACAATAATCACTAACCTAAAGTCTAGATTATATTAATCTTTATCACAACTTGAAGTGACAACCACACAATGGTCCATAGTGGGATATACATCTTAAACGTCGCAGGAGTCGACGAAAAATATGAGAAATACTCATACAATGGTGCTGTTGATGTTAAGGACCCTAATTGTTGCACTGGCACTACAGGAAATAAGGTGTACGATTATGAAGAGGCAATAAACTTAACAGGTAACTATTTAATTATTGATTAGAAGTCTAGTACTAAATTTGAAGTAAAAGAGGAAAATACTGTAAGGAAAGTTTTAACTGTTAATGTGGATGGGAATAATAGTAGAGGAAGTCTAAAGAAACTATATGTGGCACCTAAGAATGATGGCACGAAAGGAGGTGGAAGTTGACATGACGAGTAATAGCGAAGTGTGGCAGAAGAATACCTAATAATTCGGGATAGGTGAAAATGATGATACTAAATCAATTAAAGAAGGAAGCTTTGCACTCAGTTGAGAAGAGATAGCATAGAAAGAATAACCGAACAAAATCTTTAAGTATTTGAACTAAAATAATAGAATTTAGTAGGAAAATAGCAATTTCTATCAGAATTTACCAAATGTAGTTTACGAATCCCTATTTCCGCCTCAGCGAGCAGTATATTAGTAATTAGTAGTCGATATTTATGTTGATAATTGCTATTTTGATAGCAATATTTGCCTAGGCAGTACAGGATGTAAATGCAATAATCTGTCTTAGTTTTGGAAACAAAATATCGAGGTTATTGTAAGACATACATCAACTGTACATCTATCTCGAGGTCTCTTTAGATTGAATTTCTTGTCACTTTTAATTTCAAAGCTTCTTTTTCGTCAGGTAATGGCTACTATAACTGTGGCCTCCTCGCTGTCCTCAGTCTGGGCCTGCTGGGGATGGGCATCGACATCTTCGGCTTCTCCGTGATCGTCACCGGCAGCGCCTGTGACTTCCAACTGGAGCACTGGCAGAGGAGTGTCATGCTGTCCATGCCTTTTGTTGGTACGTGTTTAAGATAGACTTGAGCCGTTGATAATACGTTTGTTGTAGCTTCGTCTTAATCAGCATGTTTCTCGCTACTTTCCTTCTAAGGGACTTCTGTTACAGTACAGTTGCTAGCCAAGAATGCGTTTCAATCAACCTTTACTGTATTCCAAAATTCGATATTATTATCTTTAACAAATCACAGTAAAGACGCTTTTTACAGAGCTCGTGGCTCGTGAATAATAGCAGCCGCTCAGATCGATCTTTAGGTTAAGCCTTGCTTGCCTAGGTTGGTCTGTGGATGGGTGACCACCCGTTACGTACCGAGTTTCCTGCGTGCCTCGGAAAGCACCCGGCTGTCATTTGTAGATCTTTGACAGTAGTTACAGATAGTCAGTGTCTCGAAAGTCTGACAACTAGTCTTACCAAGGGGTATCGTATTACTTAGTACTAACTGGGTTATGGAGGTCAGATAGGCAGTCGCTCCATGTAAAATACTGGTATTCAGCTACATTTGGTAAGACTGGAAGCCGACCCCAATATAGTTGGGAAAAGGTTAGACAGATGATGAATAAAGACGTTTTTTAACCTTGCAGGACCAATCCTCATGTCCATAATATGGGGCTACATATCAGATACGCAAGGCAGACGGAAGGCCTTGTTGATAGCGTTGTGGGGGAGCTTCTTAACCTCCTTCATCAGCGCCTTCTCCGCCAACTGGATTATGCTGGCAGTTCTTAAAGTCTTCAGTTCAAGCTTGTGAGTATTCCTAAGTAATGTCTTCTTTTGTCATACCAAAACTTTTGTTTATTTTTCCAAGCTGTTCATCATCAGCGTTCTATCTTGAACAATTATTTTTATTTATTTGGTGTCACAGTATGTCTGCTTGCTCAAGCCGTTATAATTACTGTATCACTTGTAGTTGCTCCAGATGAGCTAAATAAAATTACTGGCAAAACGTCAGGGAGGGAAAAGGCAAAAAAATAACCTAACTTTTTAGAATGAGACCAAAATACGTAAAAGTTAAGCCGTATTGTAGGGTATATCAGCCCATAGTAACCGGTTTACGCACAGAGTACATACAAAATATGCAGAAAATGTAGAACACGCTTGGTGGTTCATCTTTTTTATTTTTTTTGTCAGAATAAGCAATGTGGAATTCCTTACTTAATATTATAAAAGCGAAAGTGAGTTTGTTTGTTACGTCTTCACGCCTTAATGGCTAAACCAATTTTGATGAATTTTGGTACAGAGATAGTTGGGACCCTGGAGACGGACATATAGGCTATTTTTAATTTAAAGTGGGAAATGACGAAGAAAGAGGAAAGAAAAGGGAAAACGTAACTTTGCTATTACAATCAATAAGGCGCAAGGGCAAAAACTACAGGTAGCAGGTACCTGCAAATTAGGAAAGGGGGAACTGTGTTACCCCGAATAAAACGCGAACGAAGCCGTGGGCAAAAGCCAGATCTGTGATCTTATAAACCCATAAAATACCTATTATGGTTAATCAAACATAATTGGTTATAAGACACCTTTTAACTCGATTAATCGGTTCTTGGTGCTTGTACATTTGTTGTAAACTCTACTAAGTTAACTATAACAATAATATAATACGTAATTGTGTGAACAGTTGCAGCGCGGTTCAATCAGGCGCGTATGCGCTTCTGAATGAGTCATGCGCGAGCGCAGTGCGGGGCGTCTACATGTTGATCATGACGAGTGCACTCATGCTCTTCATGATGTCTTATGTTGGTGAGTTGTATGCTTATTTTTTGTTATGTATGTAATATAAGATTTGAATACTAGGAATTAGTGCCACAAATACGGGAACCCGATGATTAGACAGATCAATAACTTATTCTTAATCATTTTCAAAGTTCTCTTGAAGATATTTTTTCCTCTTAATAATTTTCATTTGTATACGCCACCACATATTGTTAGACTTTTACCCATGTTCCTTCTCTTGCTCTTTATGTTTTGGAGCAGCGGTATCTGTTTTGAACACCCCGCAATGCCAGCAGGATCCTTACATACTCGTTTTGCCTCGTCCTCATTCATATCATCATATCTGGTCACACATTATGCATTTTGGTTGCGGGTACCACCGGACCTGCTTTATTTGTTAATTCTTATTTATAGTTTCTTTCAAAAAATGGAAATTACTTATCATGCGTTAATGATCTATCTAAAACGCTCGCAAAAACTTTCTTAAGACAACATATTTATTGAATTTGGTAAAGAAATTATACCTACTTGAAACAGCCTGTGATTGTCAGTTAACATAGAAAAATATATAAAAGCAACTTTGAGATAACAGCTGTTGTTTTTTTTCTCACAGTGCCAGCCTACTTCATACTCCAGCTGAACTTCGCATATAACCTGGGCTTTCTTGTCTTCACACCTTGGAGGCTGCTGGTGATTCTCATGGCTGCCCCTCTGGGCATCAGCGCTTTTCTGTTGCACTTCTACTATGAGAGCCCCAAGTTCCTGGTCAATGCTGGACATGAGCAACTGGCTTTAAAGTATCTTGCCAAGATATGGATCAGGAATGGGGGAAAGAATGAGTATCCGGTATGTATTTTTCATGGGGTCTTATTGAATGTATGGCCTACCGATAGTTGGTCCGGGTCTGGCTGTTTGTGAGTTTAAATGTTAGTAAACGCACCCACAATACAGGAGAAATTCCTAGTGTGGGGCAACATCCTTACTAATATTATAAAAGCGAAAGTGAGTTTGTTTGTTTGTTTGTTACCTCTTCACGCTTTAATGGCTTAACCGATTTTGATGAATTTTGGTACAGATATAGTTGGGAACCAGGAGACGGACATAGGCTATTATTTTTTTAAAAAGAGTGGGATATGAGGGAGAAAGAGGGAAGAAACGGGAAAACTTAGCTTGTTGCTATTACAAATCAATAACGCGCTACCGAATTTAACGCGAGCGAAGCCGCGGGCAAAAGCTAGTAAACTATAAAATAGTAAACTATAAGCGACCTACACAAAGTCCTTTTTTGGGTATTTTTCGTCATGTCGTTGAACTCCTTGAGTTATGACTCGAGCTACCTGGTAACTGACAAATGTTTGCACTAACTGGGCAAATCCACTCAAATCTGTGAGGTGTTTTTTTTTAAAAAGCCCACTTCAGACACTAATCTGCATAGTTCTAATGTAATAATTTGATCAAGATTTTTGTTAGGACCTTAAAAAATCCTTTGAGTTTGTTTCGGCAGTTTTTTCTCAGAGTAGTCGGAAATGAGGGAGAAAGAGGGATGAAAAGGAAAAGCTTAGCATTGTTCTTACAATCAATCAAAAGCAAATCAGAAAAGGGGAACTGTGTTACCCCGAATTTAACGCGAGCGAAGCCGCGGGCAAAAGCTAGTTTCATAAAAAAAAAATGCCATTTTCTTTTTATAAAAACGCCTTGTTTTGATGAATCGTATAATAGCCCATAAACTAAAATCCAACATATGATATGATTACTTTTAATTTCCAGGTGCTTAAAGTAGTGCTTAACGAGGACAGAAGTTTGAAAAATCAAGATATCCACGTCTTGAAGTCCCTGTGGCTGCAGACCATACCACTGTTCCAACGACCGCTTATATGGAGAACCTTGCAACTCTTCTACTTGACTGCTGTCATTTATTGCATGTGAGTATTATTAACTGACACGTCTGTTATTATTCATATTTTTTCTGCCCTTATCTCATTCTATTTGTAGGCAGCGCAACACTTTTTCTTGTTCCATTCTACTCTGTCAGACGTCACGGTATCATTTACTCTTTTCTCCTTCATATCATTCCTTACACAATCCACCATCATCATCTTTTTTTTGCCTTCCTCTACTTCTCCATTCATAACATTCATATCTATCACTCTTTTAGTCATATACGCGTCGTCCCACATTTCTACACCAATACAAACGACTCTCTTTCTATTTTTCTGTAACAGGCGCAACTTTCAAACTGCCTCTATGCCTTCTCTCTCTCCTTTTCCGAAGCTATTCTATTATTATCTCATTAAAAGCACGACGTTCCGCATTATTATCCACCTGCCAGTCTATCACTATTCAGAATAACTAGCTTTTGGCCGCGGCTTCGCTCGCGTTAAATTCGGGGTAACCCAGTTCTCAGTTCCTGATTGGCAGGTACCTGCTACCTGTAGTTTTTGCCCTTGCGACTTATTGATTGTAATCTCTGTACCAAAATTCATCAAAGTCGGTTTAGCCATTAAGGCGTGAAGACGTAACAAACAAAGTCACTTTCGCTTTTATAATATTAATAAGGATAACTTTTTACAAGTCTGTCTAAAAGGGAAATCACAAAGAAATAACTCTTAAAATATTAAGTGCATGCAAACTACTTTGATTGGTAGAGTCCTGGTCTAATATAATACAAAGAATTTTCCGAAGAATGTTTTATTCGTAGGCATAGGAAAAAGAAATGTTGGAAGACCAATGGTGGGTCATTCAAATAACAGGTTTTTTTTTAAACGTTGCCTCACACTAGGAATTTCTCCTGTATCGTAGGTGCGTTTACAAACATTTAAACTCACAAACACAAACAAACATTCAGACCCGGAACAACTATCTGTAGGCAATACAAATATTTGTTCCGTGCGAGGATCGAACCCGCGACACGAAGCGCATCAGTCAAACGCTTAGCCACTGCGCCAACCGTGTCGTGACATGAAATGAATAGATGAGTTCTGGCTAAGACCAAAGGCCCTTACCATTTTAGGGGTTCATATTTCTAATCAAGATACTTACACTACAAACATAATTTAAGCAAACTAACTAACAAATTACCAACCACATTTGAAATGTTAGCTTAGAACTATAAATATGGAATAAATGGTTTATTTATACTGTAATAATATCCGGCATAAAAAATCTAGAAAATATCCTGCTTGAGGGAAAATTGCTTGATAAGAAAATAACAGATTATAAGATCTAAACTAATAAAAATACACAAATTTGCATTTTCCTCATAGTTTTTCCGTCAGTCAATTTAATTAATTCATGCAATATATAAAGGAATTGGTTTTCCTCAGTAACAATAGCCTGGTGATGTGGATGCCATACATCATCGAAGCATTCACGGCTGGAAGCAGCTCACGAACCGGGAACAGCTCCAGGAGTTTGTGTGGCATCCTTAAATCTACTGCCAATGTGTCGACCTCTTTTGATACTGTAAGTATTTGATCACAACTTTGATTTGAAACGCAGGCGAAGACGAGATGAATGAAAAATATAATCAACCTAACGTTCGGGGATAACCGACGCGTCTGTGAATTTGTCACCCTTTAATTATATATAATATATTTATTTTTGTGGATTCTCTCTGTTCCGTGTGAACTAAAAAAAAAAGATTATCATTCATAGACTTAGATATAATTTAGAAAAAAGGTTACAGTTCTTCGGTGTTGCCACCAGATGACACTAATATTTAATGGTTTCGATATCAATAAATAACAATATTGCTGAGACATTTTCTCCATTCTGTCACTCTCCACGGTTCTATATGTCCCTCATATAAAAGTCGATCATTACTTTTATTTACTTCGTTTGTTTTTAAAGATTGTCTGGCAATTTGAGTACTATAAGCGACCTACACAAATGTTCTTTTTTGGTATTGTTCGTCGTGTCGGTCGTTGAGCTCCTTGGGTTAAGAGTCGAGCTACACGATAACTGATAAACTTGCACTGGCTGGACAGGTCCACTCAATCTGTGTGGTGCTTTCTTAAGACCATTTCAGACACTAATCTGCACAGTCCTCATGTAAGATGACCAAGATTTTTGTCTGGACCTTAAAAGCGACTATGACCTTTGAGTTTGTTTCGGCTGTTTCTTGTCAGACTAGTCGTGTACAAAACTCCGGCCTCGTCTAGTTTTAAAAAAAGACGTGTAAAAGTGTTTGTGAAAACCTACTTGCAAAATAAACATCATTTATCATTAGCTATTAAAATTAACCCAACCTCTAACAATAACTATCAACTCTTTCTTCCAGGCGACCTGCTCATCATCAATCCAGTCCCATACCTTACTCTCAAGCATTACACACGGGTTGGTCTTCGCGGGCATCACCCTAGTGGTATCCAGACTAGCCTCCAGGAAGAAGCTTCTGATGATCATGTTCCTTCTAATACCAGCACTGTCAAGTCTCGGAGCCATCTTCAACCAGAATAACCTGGCGAGTTTGATACTGTTCGTGGGGATGACGATGACGAATTTATGTATGGGAGTGCTGTTTTCGTATTATGTTGAGTTGTTTCCTACGTCTTATAGGTAAGAAAATCGGAGTAAATTACATTAAAGTACTGAGAGTTTCGATCAAAAATGTATATTATTGATCGAAGACTGAGAAAGTTCTGTTTGTTTTGGATTTATGGGTCAATTAGCGTTAGCACGACGTTTTCGCAGTCCATAATAATCTCACGGAAACGTTTCAATATAACAACGCGTTCAGGGGTATGTTGGGGCCCCCCTGGCGTTGCAGTGCCTCCGGCATATTTGCCGAGTACAGCACGGATGGCTTCCAGGCGGTGCTTCGCAAAAGGACGGCCTCCCTGTGGTCTCAGCTAAAGGGTAGCACAAACAAGCTTCTGAGTGTGTTGTCGGACAGAGTGGACAGCAAAATCCTGACACAGTGGTCTCTCATGCATGTCCAACATAATGTTTGTTTTAATTTTACTAAGATAGTTTTTAAGTTTCTTCTATTAACATAATTATTATTACATGGACTTGTAACATTATGTGTCTGGTCTGAAATAAATATTTTCAATTTCAATTTATTAACACTCTGTGATACTCGAGGATAATATAGTTTTCCATTAGTGAAAGAATTTTCGGAATCGGATCATTAGTTCCTAAAATCGAATCGTAAAATGGGGATGAAACGTTTTTATTTCTGAGATGATAATCCTATTCCATATACGTTTTACAAATCTGCTACCCTTTTCAGTGGAATGGCGGCATGTCTTGGAGTAATGGTGGCCCGTATCAGTGGGCTGGCTGGAGTCAACTTCCTGGGCAGCTATGTGATGACACACTGCACCATGACTTTCTACATCTTCACAGCGTATTTGATGAGTGAGTATCTATAAGTTCATTAGTCATCTAACTGAATGCAGCAGTGTTAACAAGGAGTGGTTCCCAAACTGACTTCAAAAACCTGATCACTGGGAAGACTGAACATGAATTGACGACATCAAAAGGTCTGGGTCAGATCGGAAACGGATGCCGAAGGAGGAGGGCCTATGTCCAGCAGTGGAGCATCTTAGGCTGAGTTGAATGATTGATAGGCACATGATGATCACAATGACCCTAATGCTAATATATCCTCACAATAAATAGTCTACTGCAGCACTCATTAACTGGAACAGCTGCGCTGACAATATACTTTTATTAAAACCTTATTTTATCCGCAGGTGGAGTCGCAGTGGCCATGTTCTTACCGGCCGATAGAAAACCCAAAAAATTCTAGAATCTTGACAAACTAAACTCACGCGCATTCAAATATGTAACTGAACTGCAAAGCTGTTGATGCTCAGCAGCTAAGTAACCATCATTTGCACGCTGCTGAAGGACCCCACCTATTTACAGTTATTAAACGAATGCAGCAGCAAGCCAAGAACAATGAACGAAGAATGTTTTAGCTGCAAATGTCGAGGTTATACTCGTATTAAACCTCCTTAGAACTAACTGCAGGACCATTAAGTGTCAAGAGATTCCTAAAAAAATGTGTTAAGCAGACTCGCACGGGCACAGAACAAAACAATAAAACAAAATTAATCAAAAAGAGAGCCAGGCTAAAGTGGGAGTAGTCAGGCCACAGGGAACAGGGCAGATGGGCAAAGACTGTCACACACTGGATGCTTGAGGACAGACGGCGTTGTCGATGTCGACCGCGGCGAAGGTTGCATGACGATCTGATTATATTTATGGGGCTCACATGGCCTGGCCAGAGATCGCATAGGCTAGAGAGTTGTGGGAGGAGAAAGGGGAGGCACTGTTGAGCAATCTCAACAGTGGGACACAATATAAGCTAGTAAAAAATCAAATTCTTGACATCTAAAAAGAATTTTCTTAAAGAGAAGAAAGAAAGAGAGGTTTGGTAATGTTTAAGTTTTAAGTTAGATTAAATTACATGATAAGCAATGTAAGATTATTAATTTGTAAAATAAATCAAATCAAACAAATATTTATTTAGAACAACAAGGTACAAATGGGTTGCTGAATAAGTATTTAAAAACTAATGTCAGTGGCAAGAAAATTCAGTTACATACATAATTCAAAACAATTCTTGTAATTGATTTTGATCATTTGTTTTTTTTTTCAAATTTGATTCCTGTCTCTAAATTTTAAATTTTCAAAAACCGAATAATGCAATTTTAGTTTTTCGTTCGATTATTTTCGCTATTCTTCGTAGTTACGGCTTATTTGTTAAACAATTCAATTCAGCCTTAATGTTAATAGAAGTTTAATGCATATTTATTGGCTAGGTATTGTAAGAGGTTTTATAACCTAAGCAATGCTGGCTGATATAGCATAACGTTCTTATACTCAGGTCGTTTTAAAGATAGAATAGGATGACGGATTTGATATAAGAAGTGTGACATGTAAATTAAAAGATTATCTAAATTATATTCCTAAAAATATTATATGCGCTTTATTTTAACTAGTACTATTTAGGTAAAATGTAAAATTTAAGTAAAATGTACTGAGTAACTTACCTACAACCAATCAAACATAATTTTATAACATTTATTCATCAGATAATTAAATTAATTACTAAACATATACAACCTATAAATAGACACAAACTAATAATAAAAATATATACAAGTAAAAAATGGAAAATTACAGGGCGTCAAAAAATTCGTCCGTATCGCAGTCAACAGGTAAAGTGCCCAGAAGGCTGGCAGCATTACCGCGTTGGATGGCAATGCTTATTTTTTGTGCAAAAAACAGGCCAGCCCTCTGGTCACGAGAAGAGTCGACCAACCGCTTGGCGATTTCTCAAAATAAATAAATAATATATAAATATCTTGGGACAACTCACACACGGCTATCTGATCCCAAGCTAAGCAGAGCTTGTGTTATGGTAACCAGACAACTGATATACATACTTATAATTTATAAATACATACATATTATAGACAAATCACACCCAGACACAGAACAAACAATCATGCTCATCACACAAAGTTTGTCCTGGGTGGGAACCGAACCCACGACCTCCGGCTCAGCAGTCAGGGCCACTAACCACTAGACCAACAGGCCCGTCGAAATAAAAATAAAACAAACATTTAAAAAAGTAAGAGGAAGGTATTCGTTGACGGTGTGAACACTGTTTATAGTAACACAGTAACTGAGATACCAATATTTATTTTTAGCCGTCTAAGTAAAAATAACTTAATTAAGTACCTATATCTTGCGGGCAGGAATTCTAATAAATTGTGATGTGGGTACAATAGCAATAAATTCGCCCGCATGAACTATCTTTGGATTATCATCGATATTCCATTTTTTGATACTAAATAGCTTTCGGATGAAGCCCGCTTGCTTAGAAGACCCCGATTCACTCGAACTTTGAAGAAACCTAGATTATAATGATCAAACAAAGGAAACAGAAGGAAACAGGAAGAAACAGAGAAGCCGGCAGTGAATTTTTTTTTTCCCACTCTCACTAGGAATTTCTCCTGTATCGTGGGTGCGTTTACAAACATTTAAACTCACATACACAAACAGCCAGACCCGAAACAACTATCTGTAGGCCATACAAATATTTGTTCCGTGCGGGGATCGAACCCGTGACGCGCAGAGCAGCAGTCGATCGTTTGACAACTGCGCCAACCTTGTCGTCACGTCTAAGTTATTTGACGATTACGATACATAACTAAAAATTCAAAATAAAATAATTATTTAAAAAAAAATCCCGACCCATTAAAATCTAAAACGGCTCAGACTCCAATAATGGGTCCCGACTGTTCTTCATAGTTACTTGTTTTTCTCTTTCCTTTATTTTTCACTTTTAACGCAGTCGGGTTTTTTTTTAACCTGAAACACAGGTCCAACCTAGTACAGGCAAATAAGCAACTAAGCTCTATTGTTTGATAAGGTGCTTTAATTTATTTTATATGTGCCCCCTTTTTATAAATAAACTTTTTTTTTAAATTATAGTTATCTTTTAACGGACGGACGGTGAGCTACCCATTGCTGACCGTCCACAGACCCGCATCTACGGTGGCCGGGAGTCGTCTCGCGATGCACTATGGAATTTGTAGTTGGTATTAAGACAGCAACCTGAACGTCATGCACGTGTGTCTACGACACAAACGTGTCAGTTTCTACAAATACGATAATTTTCGCTACTTTCGTTCATTTATAGGTTTAGATGATTACAAGAAATAATATTTACATCACTTATCATAACTGTTTGCTCAACTCCTACTGAAGATAAAGTTTGTTTTGAAATAATATTAATATTTATATAATATTTATTGACACAACGTTTAAGAATAGGTGTACCTAGGAATCAACAGGGGCCAAAATGTCCATTTAGTTACAAAGAATTGGTAAAAATGAATCTTTATAAGAAATAGGAAAAAAAATATAAATAAAAAGCAAGTGACACAGATGTCGCCATTAGTAATGTAACTTTTTAACGAAGGGTGTAAAAATATGTATGTGAATTGATTACTAGTATAAAAAACTAAGCAAAGAGGTAAGAAAAGCTCAATCGGGCCCTAATACAGACTCCAGCGCTCTTCCTAGAAATTCCTAATAGAAAAACAATAAGATTTTACCCAACTCGGGAATCAAACCCTTGCTTAACGCCTTTTTTACCATGGAGCATGTAGAAACCACAGAACGCCACGCTGCTACGATCTTTACATACTCCATATTCGTACAACCAGTCTTACCAAGGGGTATCGTATTACGCAGTACTAACTGGGTTGTGGAGGTCAGATAGGCAGTCGCTCCATGTAAAATACTGATATTCACCTGCATCCGGTTAGACTGGAAGCCGACCCCATCATAGTTGGGTCATCATTTGGTTATACAGACACCTTACTGAAGAAACTCAACAATGAGATCAGTATAATATGTCCGACGTCCGTCTAGAACGTCCTCGGTGTTGTCACTCACATCTCTATACCTTTTTGTTAGTCGCCTTTCACTCATCTTTTTCAAACCATCTTACACACTCTTTTCAATCTTTGTTACTACATTTTCAATTAAACCGGGTGTTGATGGGGTTGCCGCGTTACTGCAGTGCTTCCGGCATGTTCGCAGAAGCGGGCATAGATGGCTTTCACGCCATCATGCGCAAGCGATGCGCCTCCATCATGCGCAGGGTACGCGGCAGCCCCAACAGCATCCTACGCACTATAGCGGACAGGTGGGACAGCCCCATACTGGGACATTGGATACGCCTACATGCAAGTGTGGCGTGTAATTTATGATTGTTTTTCTTGTAGATTTAAGTTGTGTTGTACAGACCAAATGACTTTGTGTGTAATAAAAGAATTTAATGTTTTATTTTAAACCGCAACGGTCTCGTATAACATCATTCCGTTTTTTTCTTTTTTGCAGATGCAAAATCATCAAATAACTTAATAAGCTGGAAGCAGGAGGGAATGTCAGACTTATGCTAACCGAAATCCACCGATGTTCCTCCTTTTGCCCTATATGTTCCGGGGCCGCGGTATCTTTTTCAAATAACCTGCAACCCCGGTAACCATATTCCTCGTGTATCATTCAGTCACACCACACATACGCTACAATGAACGCATTTCTTCACACCCTTGCCTCACCCAAGACCTAACATTGACTTCCAATTTCCGATCGGAAGTGAGGTCTAAGCGTAGTGTAGGCACCAATACTTCACTGTGAATAGTCATGCGAGCCTTATTTGTAGTAGACTTTTCGTCACAACAGCTGCATGTATGGGACCATCTTCTCCAACTAGATCTACACATTGGATCATTCCAATGCGTTGCTCATGCAACTACAGTACTTTCGCAAGTTATTATGTCTTGTGTCTGGGACTGTAGCAGCACCTTTTTTTTTGCAATGGCAATTATGGTCTAATTGAAATAAATGCATTGAGTTCGAATTCATTTTATCTCTCGCTTTTTCTCACTTGTCCACATCTGCGTCAATCTTTTTATCTCTCGTGAATAGACTGCACGAATTTAAAAACAAACTTTCATCATTTACTAGCTTTTGCCCGCGGCTTCGCTCGCGTTAAATTCGGGGTAACATAGTTCCCCTTGCGCCTTATTGATTTGTAATAGCAACGCTAAGTTTTCCCTTTTCTTCCCTCGTTCTCCCTCACATCCCACTTTTTTTTAATAAAAATTATTATATGTCCGTTTCCTGGTTCCCAACTATCTCTGTACCAAAATTCATCAAAATCGGTGTAGCCATTAAAGCGTGAAGAGGTAACAAACAAACAAACTCACTTTCGCTTTTATAATATTAGTAAGGATTCACACATCACACACTGAGCCATCCTCTTCTGTTTCAAACACCTTGACCTTCGTCTGGTTCACGTTAACCCGTCACCACTCTTCAACATTTCAACAAACACTGTCATACCCCGCTGCTGTCCCAACCTTCATACTTCTCTGTGCTCTTACAATCCCATCTGTTTCTATTTTATTCCCTTCAGATATAAAGATTGGGTCTTTAATACTGATTTCCGCCCCATCCGCCTATTAACAATATGTCGTGAATTGATGGCGCAATGGTACAACAGACAGCGCCATCTAAAAATTACTTTGTAAACTAATAATACCTATCATGAACGGAAACGCAAGCGCCCCCACGACGAACAGTCTTAGCAAGTGCCATAGTTCCAACACTCGAGTTTGTTTCTTGTAAAACTGTTAGTGTACATTTAATGTAAAGTTATTTTGATTTAAACATTATTTCGTTCGAGTAACCACGACAGTGCCCACATCCTCAGTATGTCGGACCGCGAGGAACACCCAATGATTCTACCCTCGGCCACACTTGATGCGACATATGTAACACAAAGTCGGGTTAGTCGATTTACATGATTTTTGATTACTTGGATTTGTCTCCACTTCAAATAGCAGAATAAAAAAACGATTATAATATAATCTTCTTAAAATTCTCGTGACACAGTTTTTCCTCCGAAACGGCTTGACCGATGTTTATGAAATTTGTAGGGCTAATTTGGTAGGGCTGACAATCGGTTACAATCTATTTTTCATACCCCTAACTGATAAGGATGGCCTTCTTCAGAAAGGGACCCGAGGGGGTGACGGGCTAAACTGCTTGGCACAGCTTGTAATATATAACCAATTGTTTATTAATGGCAATTACGCCCAAAAATTGTAAGTAACAGAGATCATAAAAAAAAACTATAAAAAAATACATTGTCTTAAAAAAGTAAGGTCTCTTAACTAGCATCGCATCATCATAAGACAACCACAGTGCATCATACTTATCTATATTAACATTTACAGGATGCTGTTCGAACTAGATAAGATAAGATGAGATAAGATATATTTATTTGCTCAAACATGTGTTTATATACAGAAAGAAAAATGCATGTATGATGATATAAAATCAAAGCGTGCAAATGTTTTAAATGTTAAAATTGTGTCGTCATTACGTCACCTACCAAAATAATTAATTTAAAGTGAAATTAGCAAAAAATAATAAATGTTAAAATTAAACATGGCAAAAGAAAAAATGACTGTGAGTTTAGAAAATAATAATGTCAAAATTATAAATGTTAAAGTACATAATAATAATTATATCAATTTATTTAAGATTTGTCACAGTAAATGATTCTGTCAGAAATTCATTAATGTTACAATATGCTTTGTTAATTAGAAAGGAATTTAGTCTTAGACCGCACCATTGACAAAACCAAAAAGGTTTTCTTTCGAATAATTGCGTAAAAATCTTCAGTATGCGCAGATCGAACACACTTGACGCACGCGCAACAACGCGGCAATATCAAAAACATTTCGTTCCTGACGCTTATACATACACGTATAATACTTGCGGTATAAAGTGCATTTTTCATAATTACTGTATGGAATCTGGTTCATCAAACTTATCAGACATATGTGTTGCTGGGGATTTTGTTCTTCCACTTCTTCTTCCCATCTAAAACACTAAGAAGTGGCGAAGGGTGGGCGTTTTGGAGGGGACTGTCTTGTGTACCAAATGACGTTCAAAAATTGCTGATCATTAGCCTAGTTTTAATAAATGACTTCTGACTTTTGAATATACTTTAAATTTAATGTCATTATCAGTGGCTCTGTCGTAAACTTCATCCGTTTGATGTGGTTTGATGTTAACGAACGTTAAACGAACTATTAAATGATACATGTTTAATGTACTTTACTTAACAAAAGATTTAACCGAATTTCCGCAAGGAATGTTTATGTATTTTATTTAAAAATACAAGGACGTTTGAAAGATACATGTATTTAACATGTCATTTTCGCGTTAGTAGGTAGGTAGAGTTAGAATATAGGTAGAGTAATAAAATATACAAGGAAGAAAAGGTGCAATGCCACGCAAGTACAGTTAGTGACGCTCCGCCCAGAGCGGGGGAAGTTATTTGATAATTTACCACCCGCAAAAAAGTACAGTTAGTAATAGTACATATTACGGACGGAAGGTGAGCTTCCCATTGCTCACCCCCCACAGGCCCGCATCTACGGTGGCCGGGAGTCGTCTTGTGGCGCCCGACGGAGCCCCGGAGCGTCTCCCGCGAGTTGGTTTGAGGTTCTCTCCCTCAAACGTCCGGAGACCTCCTTCACAAGTAATACATATTCAACCATTACACTAATTAACTGAGGTCTGAAAAATACAACAAAAATAAGTCTTATGGACAGTCAATATTAAATAGTTAATGGCTTGATATAGGTAGTTTCTTTTATCAATAAACTAGTTTTTGTTCATGTTAGCTAACATATCAATGTATTAGCATAGGATAAGAATAAATTCACGAAAGTGGCAAAGTCTGCGAAGCTAGGTAGCTTATACCTAGGGCGTGCAAATTGGCTGTTTATGCAAACCTATAATAAAGACAGAAGTAGGTACCTATATGTTTTGGTTTTTAACCGACTTCAAAAAAGGAGGAGGTTCTCAATTCGACTGTATGTTTTTTTTTTTTTTTTTTTTTTTTTGTGTTTGTTACCTCATAACTCTGGTCTGGGTGAACAGATTTTGATGATTCTTTTTTTATTCGAAAGCTGGTGGTTGTCGTTTGGTCCCATAAAATAAAAATAAAGATCCAGCCAGTAGTTTTTGAGTTATCTTTAATAATGCGTATTAGATTGACTTCGTCTACGTTGATGATATAATTTTAGAGGTTGTCGAAGACAAATGAACAAAAAACGCTATGCACTATGATTTGGAAGGTCATCGCAGTTTTTTGAGGTGATTGTATTTTAATTTGGTGATAGATCTTCAATGATATACAACGGAACTCTTCAATAAATGACCGCAAATCTGCCGTGATTGCTGCAGTCACATGTATAAGTATGGGTTTTGCCAGGGTAGGCAGGCGAGTGGGAGCAGGGTGCCCGTACCCCCTCCCCTCCCCTCACCCAGTCATTAAGAAACATAATCAATCATTAGATCAAGTATCAGCTGTATCCCCTAGGCGATGATGCATATGATTTCTGAATTGGTTTTAAACTAAAGCATAATTTAGATAGTATTAAATACTATAGCGTGATGTGGAACTAAGGCACTTGTCTCACCGGCAACGATTAACGAGTAACGAGTAGAGCTAGAACTAGAAACGAGTTAGCGAGACGTGGGGTCAAGTGCGTAATTCCGATATTTGTGTAGCTCGGCTATAAGCGAGTGTGCGAGTGAGGCGGGCGATTACTCGCATCACTCGCTCGCGGCAGTCAAGCGTACAGTCAGTCTTGCGGCCTCATACGCGACCAAATGACATGACCACTGGTTGCTCTCTCGGCGTGATTTCTAATCGCTTGGCGAGTATCGCCGAGTGAGTGTTATCTTTCATAGCTCTTGTCGCTCAGCGACAAACTAGTGAAGCGAGTGCTCGCCGGCAGTGTGAACAGTCAGCGATCAACTGTTTGTATATGCATCTCTTTTATTCACACGGAAAGTATTCTATTGTACGTTTCTTGAGCGAGAAAATAGCCGATAGTTAGTCGTTTTCTCGTCGTTGGTGAGACAACTGCCTAAAGCTTGTATTTAAGACGGGACCTACGCACTATTTAAAAACCTAAAAATAACCGTGTTTGCGAATTATATCATAATACTATAACTAAAAATGCTGAAATAAAAAACTTTTTTGCAAAAAATAAAACCGACTTCCAAAAAAAAAAGTGGAAAATAACTTTATTTCCGGAAGTCGGTGGCAAAAAAGTCAACGAAACCAACAAAAGCCACCGACTTCCGGAAATAAAGTTATTTTCCACTTTTTTTTTTGGAAGTCGGTTTTATTTTTTGCAAAAAAGTTTTTTATGGTATGTGTTACAGATACAATATAACAACCTTCGTCCGCGTGGCATAGTTAGTTTGGGTTAACGCTAACTTTAACCCGCGTGAAGATCGAAAAAAAAATACAAGTCACTTCGACAAATAATACGGAGCTGACAACACCGGGCCCTCTTAGGGAAGGTTCATATCTGACGGAACATGCGTCGCGTATTATCGGTCGCGTAACGCCAAAACAGACAAATGTATAGAAAAACACTTGACCGTTCACACTCAACCGATGATACGTTAGTGCGTCGTCGACCGAATAGACGCGACTGATGATACGCTCGGCGTATTTTACGTCAGATATGAACCTTCCCTTATGCGTTTTGCAACCCTACGACGCACACTCGCTCATTCCACAAGTTTCAGCTAACATGTTGCCCAACCTAGAACGTGCAACGCAAGTTCGTTAACCTTTCATTAAGCTACCATGACCTTACCAACGCTAGGGCAACTAGGCTTGAAAATTAAGTACTTTCCTAATGTAGGTAATCTTTATATTTACTCATGTATTATTATTTATTTGTTCAGTAAATAGTAGATTTTCATGAAGGCAGCGTGACTTTGACCGGAGCTATCTTGTCCTATACATTATCATTTACTTTATATTCGAGAATTTGAAAAGGTTTTATATAACTACTTACTTCCAAATAGCTCTGTAATACTTTTAAGAGGCAAACATTTTGTTTGTTTAGACATGAATTATAGTAGTTATGGTGTGTTTCACTGCGTGTAGCTAGATGGATGTGAAAAAAGTAGGACAAGGTGTGCTTAGAATCATAAAATTTTTGTAAAGAATATAAGAATGTTCAATAACGCTATAAAATGTAAAATGCGGGTTGCCTCCCTCGGTGTGGTAAGCCTTGCTCACGTGTAGATCATGGTGATGAGTTCTAATGCTTTCGGGTTGCTGATCCTGAGTAAAAGTTGGTTTGTTTCTAAGATGATGTGCCTCAAGTTTGAGAACCTTAGAGCGCACAAACGAACCGTGTGTCCAGTTATTGCTTTACTTCGTCGAGCTCCTGTCGGGCTTGGGCGGCCGTTCGACGCGGGTTCCTACATACGCGAAGCTGAATGAACCCATCATCCCTGCTTGACGTGCATCTCTGTCTGCCTTGTCGGGTGTCGGTTTTGCCCGGTCTTCTTACAATAGCATTCATGTCGCTGAATGATTATATACTGCGAGATATTGTGGCAACAGACTTGTGAACAATTGAGATCATTCTATACCGTTTTCATGCCGTTCGGCCTATCAACTGTGGACTTTAGAACATATTTGGTACTAGCTTTTGCCCGCGGCTTCACTCGCTTTAAATTCGGGGTAACACAGTTCCCCTTGCGCCTTATTGATTTGTAATAGCAACGCTAGTTTTCCCTTTTTTTCCCTCTTTCTCCCTCACATCCCACTTTTTTAAATAAAAAATAAGCCTAAGTCCGTCTCCTGGTTCCCAACTATCTCTATACCAAAATTCATCAAAATCGGTTTAGGCATTAAAGCGTGAAGAGGTAACAAACAAACAAACAAACTCACTTTCCCTTTTATAATATTAGTAAGGATAGTGTTTGAAAAGAACTATAAAAAAAAATGTTTGAAAAATGTTATTTCGATTAAAATTCAAATAATCTCTAAAAGGTTCCCGCAATTGGTTTCTCAATTTAAAATAATTCGCTCTTATCAAACCAGCCTGCAATGTTTTTAATACAAAACAAGACTAAATAAAAAAAAACAAAAGTTATTTATTCAAATTAGGCTAACAATGAATCAGCACTTTTTGAACGTCAAATTACAAGAGACAGTCCCACAAAACGCCCGCCCTTCGCCACTTCCTAGTGTTTTAGCTGGGAAGAAGTGGCGGAACAAACTCCCCAGCAACATGTTGATAAGGCAGGTTCCTACTGAACCCTACTGCACCTAGGAAGGTCATACATCTCATATTATATTCATTAAAACCATCAAAACGGTGAAGGAAAACATGGTGAGGAAACCGACATATCCTAGTAGCATGAATTCGAAGAGTCCATTTTGGTTGATTACAGCTCACTTCATCAGACAGAGAACACCTGGATCCCAACAGTCATCATCTGCCTAGCTTTTTCTCAGCTATATTCGACGGCTTCTAGTCTTAGCGGATGCAGTTGAATAACAGTGTTTTACATGAAGCAACTACCTATCTGACCTCCACAACCCGTTTAGTACTGAGTAATCCGATACCCGTTGGTAAGACTGGTTGTCAGCTTTGACGGCACACATACTACCTGTAACGACTGTAAAATATCTACAAATGACCGACGGCTTAACGTGCTTTCCGAGGCACGGAGGAAACTCGGTATGTAACGGGTGGTCTCCCATCCACAGACCAACCTAGGTAAGCGCAGCTTAACCTAAAGATCGATCTGAGCGGCAGACTAACAGTGAGAGCGTTATATACTTACATTAAACTCTCTGTTATTGAGTTACACGTGAGAGGTCACCAGGGAATATTTGTAAAGAAAGCCATTGATACCCTTGAAGCAACGTTGCCTGTTGAAGAATCAGTTTAATAACAAGCATTGTGTTAATTTCACGTAACACGTTCACTGCAGATGTTTCTTGTACTACCCATTCATCAAACAATTAGGTAGATATAATTTGGAAACATTTTTTTTAGAATTTTCATAATATACTTTGCCCCACACTAGGATTTTCTCCTATATCGTGGGTGTGTTTAGATATATTTAAACTGACATACACAAAAAACCAGACCCGAAACAACTATCTGCAGGTCAAATATTTATTCAGTGCGGGAATCGAACCCGCGACACGCAGCGCAGCAGTCGATCGCTCAGCCACTGTGCCAACCGTGTCGTCAGGTGGAAGTTGGTTACTCTTTTCCCCAAAAAAATATTGAATAGATTTGAATGAATACACAGTTAGTTTATAACATGGTTTAATACATAGGACACTTTTCATATTCGTAGTACTATCACGTAGGACAATTAGGAAACTGCTCGCCGGTAATGTTGCGGGCGGAAGATACAGCGAAAGATTCGGAAGATGACGTTGTAAAGATCATTCACAAATATCTATTGAAATTAGCTCTTGGTGTGATGTGACAGCACGGCTGATGCCCATGGTTCGCTGGCTATTTGTTAAGCAACACTCTTTTTAAAGAATTTTATCAAATAACTCCCCCCACTCTGGGTGGTGCAAAGGAAAAGTCAGAATTTTGATGATAGACTGGAGATGGGAGGTTAAGATTGTTTAATCCCATCCCATCCCCCTAACAGAAATATCCGAAAGGCTGCCAATTTTGCGGCGATGTTCAAGGCTTTGAAGCTTAGCTTTTTTTGGGTTGGGAAATCATCAAATAACTTCCCCCGCTCTGGGCGGAGCGGGGGGACTGTCAGACTTGTACTGATTATAACCCACCCATGTTCCTTCTATTGCCCTTTACTTTCCGGGGCCGCGGTATCTCTTTCGAAGAACCCGGAACCCAGGCAATAAAGCTTAGCTTGGGCAAGAAATCCTTTGTCAATGAGTCTGTTTTTTATTTTGCTGATGGGTAATCATCAAATAACTCCCCTCGCTCTGGGCGGAGCGAAGGGAGTGTCAGAATTTTCCTAACTAAAACCCATCCACGTTACTTTTTTTGCCCTTTGTGTTCCAAATAGGCAGTGGCACTAGCCGGGCCATCTGAAGGAGCAACACGCTTGTGTCTCAAAGATTACGAGCCTTATAATATTCAGATTAACAATCTATCCATCGTTGATGTGTTTTTCAATCAGTTGAAAGTAGCAGGCACCTCCCACACGAATGTGAAGAGCACCTTAAATAATCATCTGAATATTATAAGGCTTGGTAATCTTTGAGACACAAGCGTGTTGCTCCTTCAGATGGCCCTGCTAGTGCCACATTGAAATTTGGTATGTGGGTAATTTATACCCTTTTTTCGCGGATGGAAAATCATCAAAAAACTTTCCCGCTCTGGGCGGAGCGGGGGTAGTGACAGACTTGTACTGACTGAAACCCACCCATATTTACTCTGTTGCCCTTTATGTTCCGGGGGCGCGGTATCTCTTTCGAACAACCCGCAACCCGGGAACTACACTAAATTAACAAAAAGGACTTTTGATCCCGGAAGAAATGGTATTCCCGTGGGATGTTAACATCCTTACTGATATTATAAAAGCGAAAGTGAGTTTGTTTGTTCCGTCTTCACGCCTTAATGGATAAAACGATTTTGATGAATTTTGGTACAGAGATAGTTGGGACCCTGGAGACGGACATAGGCTATTTTTTTTAAAGTGAGAAATGAGGGAGAAAGAGGAAAGAAAAGGGAAAACTTAGCATTGCTATTACAATAAATAAGGCGCTGGGGCAAAAACTTCAAGTAGCAGGTCCCTGTAAATCAGGAAAGGGGAACTGTGTTACCCCGAATTTAACAAGAGCGAAGCCGCGGGCAAAAGCTAGTAGCTCATAAATGATTTACACTCGGGTGACACCGGCGCAGCTAGTCAAAAATAAAATGGTATCGAATTAACAAAAATAAATATAATTTAATTAATTCAATTAAACGTACGCTCGCATCGTGGCTAATGTGAACACTACACAGCCTATCAATAATTATGTTATCGCAGCTGTATACTTGTTTTTGACGTCAGACGCCAATTAAAACACATATACATATACTTCTAGGTTTGCATACTTCTAGCTGTACCCCTTAGTCTCAACCGCGTAGATCTATCGGGATAAATCCAGGGTACAAGCTATCTATGTACCTAATATCATCCAAATCGGTTGAGACGTTTGAGGGTGATTGATGGGGTTGATTTTAAAAGAGTAACCATGGAGTTTCGTGCTGGTTCTTCTCCATAGGAAACGACCAACACGAACCGTGCACCTTCTCTCGACGTTTTATAAGTGCCCATGTAGGCCTATGTGCAATGAAAATATTTTGATTTTTTTTTTTTGTGAAAGGGTAACAACCATATACACACATACAAACCAATACAAACTTTCGCCTTTATAATAATACTGTGATAAAAAAATTCTATTATAACATCACGTCTACTGTAGTACTCAAAGGGTTCAGCAAAAAAGTTTCTATTAGAAACGATCCTATTGCCATGAACCAGGCACAAATCCAGACTCCGAGGCTGCCACTCAAAATCAAAAGTATATAATGTGGAATTGGATTGGTACAAAAATGTGTTGCTTTGTCTGTAAAGAAAAGTTTATTTCAATACACTTTTACATCGAGTTTTACATAAAAATAACAGTGTTTTAATATTAAAAAAGAAAAAACCTGTAAAGAAACGACATTTAAAGTTTGTACCACTTCCTTTCTTGTTTTACAATAATAATTAAGAGTTTTACTTCCTTTCCTTCAACATAGATAAAATAGAGC
This sequence comes from Ochropleura plecta, assembly GCA_905475445.1. Lineage (NCBI taxonomy): Eukaryota > Metazoa > Arthropoda > Insecta > Lepidoptera > Noctuidae > Ochropleura > Ochropleura plecta. Next base: position 1,114,802 of record FR997733.1, on the reverse strand, counting down.
AGAGCTCTGTGACATAACTGACAGCGTGGAAGATGGCAAAGTCTCCAGTATAGAGTTTCTAGTAAAGAGGAAATACATTTTCCTTACAAGTATTTATGTCAAATAGGTCAGTTACTACAGCCACAAGGTATAATATCTGTGAATGTACTGTAGTGGGCCATTCCCAAGCGTAGTTCTCTATGGAGAAGAATGGGCAAGAAACTCTGATGTGAACTTCTTGGTTGCTCAATACATCTATATATTTATCTATGATATTTACTGACAACTGTCCTCACTTGTTTTCTCTGTCAATTTATCGATATCTTAATTACGTACTATTTTAAGTTAAATAAAGCTAATATCTTCAGTTTATCAGTGTTTATAATGCATCAATTTATTTAACTTAAATTTATACAAAACATGTCTGAAGAAAAACTAAAACAAACGGCCTTGCCATCTTCGCATACATCGCGATACTTACGGCCCGAACGTTTCGACGTCGAGCCTACTGCTGCTGCTTCGGATTTAAAATGGATTCATTGTCGGTATTCTTTCGAAAATTTTATATCTGAAGAAATGCCGTTGGCTACTGAAAAGTACAAATATATGATGCTCGTCAACCATATTTCGCCCACTATATTTACTTTCATAAGAGACTGCAATGAGTATAGTACCGCCATTCAAGTGCTGAACGATACTTATGAGAAACGGCGAAATATTACTTTGGCCCGTCACCATTTGAATTCTAGAAAACAACTAGTAGGAGAATCGATAACAGAATATTTAAGAGCTCTTAACTTACTCGTTCATGACTGCCACTTCAAAGCAGTAACTGCCAAAGAATATCAAAACGAATCTATTCGTGGCGTACTTATCGCAGGGCTTACCTCCAACAAAATTAGAGAACGATTGTTAGAAAAATGCACGTCAACTCTAGATGAAACATTAAACTTAGCTATCTCTCTTGAAAGTGCAGAAAACACTTCCCAAGCAATCGAAGCCAAAGCTTGCCCTGTTTCTTTTAATGCTGTTACGGAAGCAGTAACTCAAGAGAGACCTCGAACACCTGTGTCAGCGGCCACGTATCAAAATAACCGCAGAAAATGTTTCTTTTGTGGAGGTAGCATCCATCAAAGAATAAAGTGCCCTGCATTTAAAGAAGACTGCCAACTTTGCTCTAAAAGAGGACATTTTGCGAAAGTTTGTCGTTCTAATCTAAAACAACAAAACAGTAATGCTGCTGCTTGGGCAGATGGTGGCGCTGAAGAGCCACACTTAACAGCAATATCGGCAGCTGCACCTTCAAGCTTACGGCAAGCAACGATATCAATAATTGTCAATAATTATCGAACTGACGCCCTAGTAGATACAGGAAGTTCAATTAGCTTCATAGATAATAAGCTAGCACAAACTATGAAAATCAAAAGAACGCCATGTAATCAAGCCGTGACTCTGGCTTCTGTCAACCACATCTCTTATGTCAATGGACTGTGCTATGCAACCATACAAATCGATCGTCATATTTACAAACATCAACAATTGCTCATCGTAAACGATCTCTGCGCAGACATTATTATCGGGCACGATCTTCTGAAGAATCATTCATCTATGGAAATTCAGTTTGGTGGTGACAAAGAACCACTAAAAATCTGCAACGTACTAGAAGCCTCTGTCCCACCTGCATCAGTATTTACACATCTATCGCAAATAAGACCGATCGCCATTCGATCCAGACGCCACTCAGAAGAAGACCAGGTATTCATATCACATGAAATTTCTAATCTTCTTAAAGACAATGTCATTGAGCCCAGTGTATCGCCTTGGAGAGCACAAGTCCTGGTTACTGGTGGAGGTAGCCACAGGAAACGCCTTGTTATTGACTACTCGCAAACCATAAATCGATTTACGGAGTTAGATGCTTATCCTTTACCCAGCATAGATTCTATCGTTACTCAAGTCGCCAAAAATAACTATTTTAGTCAAATAGACCTAAAGAGCGCTTACCATCAGGTCAAAATCCTTCCTAAAGAAAAGATTTATACAGCATTCGAAGCATGCGGAAATCTTTACCAATTTACGAGAATACCTTTTGGAATAACGAATGGAGTCGCTGCATTCCAAAGAACCCTTCACTATATTATAAACTCTGAGAAATTACAAGGAACCTATGCATACTTAGATGACGTAACTGTCTGTGGAAAGGACCGGCAAGACCATGACACTAACTTACGCAGATTCATGGCGGCTGCTGAAAAATATCAACTCACTCTTAACACGGAAAAATGTGTCTTTGGATCGGAATCTATCAGTATTCTTGGCTATACAATTCACAAAAACTCAATCAAACCCGACAAATCCAGATTGGATCCACTAATAAATCTACCGATTCCTTCGAATGCAGCCTCCTTGAAGAGAGCATTAGGACTGTTTGCTCACTATTCAAAGTGGATAGTCAACTTTTCTGCCAAGATCAGACCATTGGTGGAAGCAACATTCCCACTATCAGAAGAATCAATAAATTGTTTCATTAGTCTGAAGTCTGACGTCGCTGAATCAACCCTCGCCGCAATCGATGATAAAAAACTATTTTCGGTTGAAACTGATGCTTCTGAGCATGCTATAGCCGCAATTCTTTCACAAGGAGGTCGACCTGTCGCATTCTTTTCACGTTCACTCAATAACTCTGAACGTCGACACCCCTCCATAGAAAAAGAAGCCAGTGCCATCGTAGAAGCCTTGCGAAAATGGCGCCATTTCTTGATAGGAAGACACTTTTTGCTCGTCACTGATCAACAGTCAGTCTCATTCATGTTTGACCAAACTCATTCGAGCAAAATCAAAAACGAAAAGATTCAAAGGTGGCGTCTTGAACTGTCATGTTATAAATACGACATTATATATCGTCCAGGAAAGCAAAATGTAGCTGCTGATGCATTGTCCAGAGTATGTGCTTTAATAAACACTTCTTCCAATAAACTTACGGAACTGCATAATTCCTTGTGTCACCCAGGCATCACAAGAATGATACACTGGATCCGAGCAAAGAACTTGCCGTACTCTGTTGAGGAAGTAAAGAGGATAACCGCTGCATGCCCAGTTTGCGCTGAAATAAAACCTAGATATGCCAAAAATGAAGGACAACTCATAAAAGCGACGTCACCTTTCGAGCGTCTTAACATAGACTTCAAAGGACCTCTTCCGTCGAATTCTTCCAATCGATATATTCTAACTATAATTGACGAATATAGTCGGTTTCCCTTTGCTTTCGCCTGTAAAGATATGTCATCAGAAACTGTGGAAAAATGTCTTCGAGAACTTTTCTCCTTATTTGGGACTCCAGCCTACATACATTCCGATAGAGGATCGTCCTTCTTATCTGAAGAATTAAAGAAGTTTCTGACATCTCTTGGCATAGCCTGCAGCCGCACGACTCCTTATAATCCCCGTGGAAATGGCCTAGTCGAGCGACTTAACGGAACATTGTGGCGAACTATTCAGCTGCACCTTCGCTCTACCGAACGGGAGATCACCGAATGGGAGAGGGCACTACCTGTGGCTCTGCACTGCATACGATCTCTATTGTCCACCGGAATAAACGAAACGCCACACGAGAGAATGTTCAACCATCCCCGACGCTCTGGAAATGGCCAATCAATGCCAACCTGGTTACTGTCGCCGGGACCTGTTTATATGAAGAAAAACGTGAGGAACTCAAAATATGATCCAGCCGTTGAAGAAGTCGAGCTTCTACAGAGCAACCCTGATTATTCTTATATCAGATTACCAGATGGACGCGAGACAACCGTCTCTAACAGACGTTTAGCACCACGTCCAGTGGCTGAAGAAAGTTCGTCTGATGATGAATACCTAACTCTAGACACTGAAAGAGCTCAGTCTAGTGACGACGATCCATCTCCTGGTTTGATTGTTGAGGATGCTCAACCTATTCAGGTCCGTCGCTCTGGCCGAGAACGAAAGCCCCCCTCATACCTTCAGAGCTACGACACCACTTAGATGGGAGGGTGAATGATGTGAACTTCTTGGTTGCTCAATACATCTATATATTTATCTATGATATTTACTGACAACTGTCCTCACTTGTTTTCTCTGTCAATTTATCGATATCTTAATTACGTACTATTTTAAGTTAAATAAAGCTAATATCTTCAGTTTATCAGTGTTTATAATGCATCAAACTCCATGGACACTCTTTTAAATCAGGGTATTGTTACAAAACCATTGTTACATCATTCATGTCGAAATTATACATTATGTGAGAACGATGTAGCAAGACGTGTACAATAAAATGTGTTCATAGAAAAGACAAAAACTGAGAAATTACTGATGGAAATCCTTACTAATCCTTACTTCCTTACTAATATTATAAAAGCTAAAGTGAGTTTGTTTGTTTGTTACCTCTTCACGCTTTAATGGCTAAACCGATTTTTATGAATTTTGGTACAGAGATAGTTGGGAACCAGGAGACGGACATAGGCTATTTTTTTTTAAAGAGGGAAGAAACGGGAAAACTCAGCGTTGCTATTACAAATCAATAAGGAGCTACCGAATTTAACGCGAGCGAAGCCGCGGGCAAAAGCTAGTATCCTATAATACACATTGCCCGAACTGGGAGTCGAACCGTAGAACTAACTAGGACAGCGAGGCAGTTATCTATTGTTGATAATAATTCATTAAATTGTGCTGGTAGCAACTTAAACCATACATTAAAATATCGTTAATATTATTTTTTTTAGTTTAGTTCGCGCGTTCGTGTTACGAAATCGAGCTCATAGTATAAAAAACTGGCCCAAAATCAACACAAACCTAGATTTTGGTACCGATATTGAACGTCTTAAATGTGACATTCAGAAATAAACAAATTCTACTATCTTTATTTTCAAGTTCACAACGGTGAATCTTGTATATTTTCGCGCGGTCATTGGCTCATGACCTACGGTACAGAACTATCTCTTCCCGTCATCTGTTTCTGATAAGATTACAAACAAACAGTAGACTTGTAATTGCGTAATTTAACTCGATTCTTATACCAACAATGAGTAAGATATCAACTTTTCATTATCCTGCCCCTTTCACAATTTGGGATCGGCACAGAATGTCTTATTCTTCAAAAGTACTCTTTTATTTTTGTCATCTCTTTTCTAGATCTATCATATTTTATTTGATTCAATTATGCACCAAATTATGTGTCTTTTAGTTTCGAGTACCTTGCTTTCTCCACTTGTGCTATTATAGAAATTCCGTCAAACTACATAGAATCACAAAACTATGGATCTAATAAATTACCAATCGTTTCCTTGGCTATAATTTGAAATTCAGATGCCAACAAACAGCTTTAAAATTTTATTAATTTATTTTTTTGAACCAATAACCATCTGAACCTCATGCAAAAAGGACATGGCTAAATGACTGCCCCCAGCATGTATAGGAATCTTACATTAACTCGTAATATTTAAAAAATCATTCATGAATTATCTAGTGTTTAATAATTTCCTAAAACTTTCGTGAATGTTAACATAAAAAAAGTATTTTATTTGCTTTTTTGATTTACATGACAAGGTCAAGCGGAAATAACACTAACTGCAAGCTAGGGAGGGGTCTTATCGCTTTTTCAGAATGTCAAATGAAACTGCAGGTACTTAAATCGATTTGATAACAGGTTTTTCTGAAACTAAGGGGTTCAATTCGGTGTCCTGTATAGTTGCTTGTTATTATGTTTTCACAGGGTTTTAAAGTGACAATCTACTTTACTCAATTCCACTTTATTCTAATAAAAATAACTGAAAGCTTCGGACTGTGCTTCTTCTCTTAATCTGACTACCTTTTTTGTGTCGAAAAATATAAACTGAATAGTGGTCGATAAAAACTAATTCTATTTTTTTCTTTCAACCTATTCGATTATTTTATCGATTCTGTTACACTTGAAGTTCAACCCTTCTTTAGGAAAAAACAAACGTCAGACCCACAGAGTACTATAATATAAAAGGAAGTCAGATCAGATGCTAGTGTATTATCTATGGTCTGATCGATGTCATACATACAACAACAGACAACAGAACAGACGCCGTTTCATATTTAGATAATATTCTTGTAAAAATCACAGAATGAGGAATAAATAAATAAATCGTATTTTTGTTGTTTTATTTCAATAACTTTTATGTCCTTGGTTACTCAGTGCCTTAACTAGATAAGGTAGTTTAGGCAGGATTTATCAATCACTACATACCTACCTACTAAACTAAGTCCCCCTGTCTGCCTACGGATGTATCAACAAACAGATTTTGATGGGGTTGTCACTAGTAGGTAGACTGGTTCTTCCGGAAGGTTTAGGCATACATTCGTGTAGGATAATGAGTTGAAGTAAAGACAGTTTTCACAGTTAATATATAAATAAGTGGTTGAAATGATGAACCTATGTGAGAATAGGGATTAATATTAACAGACATCCAAACAATTATAGATTTTTGTATTTGAGATACCTAGATATACATTTCCGCTAGGTAAGATACATTATTATGTATCCACGCGGGCGCGAGTGATTTTTGCGTGAATTGTAGAAAGCTCGTAATTACCTCTTTGTAGATACTACGGTACTCACGTACCCGGTACAGCCGTGCGAAATCGGGATGTGTCGCTCGCTAGTCAAAAATATCGTAAAACATTGCAGAAATATTCAAACGCCTAGGTCAAAGTTCATTGCAATATGTCATTTGTTTGCAGTTTTTTATACCTATTGACGTAGGAGTTACACGATTTTATTTTCAGGATTGTAAAGATATGAAAAGTTCTTGAAACTTTATTCACATGAAATACTAATATTCAGCTATTCAGAATTACATATTGCAAAGTTCCATGTTTATACATTGCTGGGGCAGTCGTCCATACTTCCATTTAGCCATCTCCTTTTACAAATTATTTATTTAATGGCGTTTGTGGAAAGAGACACCACCATTTTGTCAATATCACGTAGTTACTATGGTAGACCATCAAACGCTGGAGATTATATCATTGTTGTATAGAACACAGCAAAGAGAATAAATGATTTAAAATATTTCAACAAACCTCATGCAATGGTTCAATAGGAACCACGGATGTACAGCCCCTAGATTAAGCGTTCACTGTCACAAGATTAATTGGAAATAAAAAAGGATGACAGATTTGTGAAAAATGAAATACAGCAATTAACAGTAAAAAATGAGAAATGAACTAACCCAAATATGTGGACGAAGACATTGCTGTGGTGTTCTCTGATTGGTGGCTTCTCTGAAGTGAGACGATGACAAAAAATTTAAACTTGTCAAACTCCATTGATGCAGTAGATAAATCATCAAGTGAGCTGGTTATCAGGCATGTGGTGCAAGATGGAGGGTGGGACCGTCCTTGAACAACCATCTGCATGTGTTTGCACTTCCTGGCTTCGTTTTGAAGTCTGTTCTCTTTAAATACATGGTAAAAGTAAGAAGGACGCACAGAATCGAGAAGTGTGGGAAAAGAAGACCTTTGGGTATGGTGGAATGGTGATCACTGGCTGAAATTATGATGATGATGGTGATGTGAAAGAGTGTGTGCCTATCTTCGAATGATTACATTCTATTTGATGGTTTTAGAAATGTCGTTTATCACTGTCAAAGTTTTAATATTCTCTAGAAAAACTAATAGGTTTCATTTATTTTAAAAGAACAATATGCCTACAAGAAATATAAATAAATGCATACCTGTCAGTAAGGTTAAAACGTTGCACAGAACAACTAAATAAATAATAATTTTCACTGACAACCGCAGTTGAACTCTCAGCGCAGTGCGTGCGAGTCGTTTCCCAAAATGTGCTGACTTTTTAAATTTAGAATGCGTGAAAATATTTTTGAGTTCCGATTTTTTGTTGTCAAATTAGTTTCTAAATAATTATTTGTGATTTTTTGTTTCAATTTCAACATTTTAAGACTGTGATTTAATTTATTCAGTGTAATTCCTAGTTATTCTTACTGAAAATGGTTTTTGCTTGAAAAGTATTGGGATTACAATTCATTAAACAGGTATCTATTTTAAATATTTATTTAGACGTAAATTACTCATACATATTTAGAACACATGTCACACACATTAAAATATATAAATGTTACGTAGAGAATTTTGCAGTAATCATAAATTGTTATTGAGAAGAATTTATAGTTTTTTATAATGCTAATAGGAATGGCTATTGAATTCCAAAAAATAAAACATAAGCGAACGTTTTTTTTAGTAATTATTATTTTACTTTTTTCTTTATTTTAATATCACAGGGAGAAACAGAGATACTGCAGGATTTTTTTAAATATTGAATGCACCGTTATAATATAACCGGTTAGACTGGAAGCCGAACCCCAACGCAGTTGGGACAAGGCCGGGTAGATGATGATGATAACCCATCTCATCACATCTCTATATCTCTCGTCAGACATCACCAAACATGGTTTGTGTGCTCATGAATGTTATGATATATTAAAGATTTGTATAATATACAGCGTGTTGTTTTGCATCCTCGTCAAATTCAAGGACGTAACTATGCTAATGATTCTCGACCCGAATCGATACTAAAATAAGTAGGTTTTTTTTTTTACTTTTTTCGTATTTTCAGAAATCGGTAAGTGCACACAGGTGCGTGCATGCCGCTGTAAGATACGTATGCGCCGACGCTCACGCACACTGTTCTGTGTGTTCTGTAGGTGATTCTCTACTTTTGAAGTGAAATATTCTGTAATACTGTTAAATTTAAACACACAGAGACAGATAATAAAAGCGCCGTATATTATTATTGATCAGGTACCGTAATTTTCATTGATTATTTATGACTTTTACTAGCACCTCCTAAATTTTGACGAGGATGCAAATCAACATATTGTATGTTTAAAAACAACGTAAGTATATGTTTGAAGATCTCTTTGCTAAATAATAGCACCCGCTCAGGTCGATCTTTATTGGTTAAGCCGCGCTTCGTTTGTGGATGGGTGACCACCCGTTACATACCGCCTCGTGCCTCGGAAAGCACGTTAAGCTGTTGGTCCCGGCTGTCATTTGTAGATCACTGACAGTCATTACAGGTGTCCCAAAAGTCTGACAATCAGTCTTACCAAGGGCCCCAAGGGGTATCGTATTATTTAGTACTTACTGGGTTGTGGAGGTCTGATAGGCAGCCGTTCCATGTAAAATACTGTAATTCAGCTGCATCCGGTAAGACTAGAAGCCGACCCCAACATAATTGGGAATAGGCTAGGCTAATCTAATATATAAAATTCTCGTGTCACAATTTTCGTTCCCATACTCCTCCGAAACGGCTGGACCGATTTAAACGAAATTTTGTGTACATATCGGGTAGGTGTGAGAATCGGCCAACATCTATTTTTCATACCCCTAAGTGAGCGGCGGGTGAAACCGCTGGGCACAGCTAGTACTTTATATATGTTTGTAAAATTGTATGTAATTGGTACACCACATTCTCAACACATTCCCTCTCTTTGTAGACCATCCAAAGTTTCATGTCTTGAAAGGTCGCTTTTAAAGATCAAGTTGCCCATTATGACATACTGAGCCAATTGTTTTTTTTTTCTAAAAATGTAATTTATTAAAAAACCGGCCAAGAGCGAGTCAGACTCGTTTGTGGGTTCCGTACAAACTTGCGACATAAACAGCCATATATTTTGACGACACGGTTGGTGCAGTGGCTGAGCGATCGACTGCTGCGCTGCGTGTCACGGGTTCGATTCCCGCACGGAACAAATATTTGTATGATCTGCAGATAGTTGTTTCGGGTCTGGGTGTTTGTGTATGTGAGTTTAAATGTTTGTAAACGCACCCACGATACAGGAGAAATTCCTAGTGTGGGGCAACGTTTTATTTACAAAAAAAAATCACAGCACAACGGGGCCACAGAGTTTAAGTATATGGTTTTAATTACAACTCCATACTTGAGGTAAATGGCCTTGACAGACAGACAGACTGGCAGACAGTCAACAAAGTGATCCTTTAGGGGTTCCGATGTTTCTGTTTATTGCCATCTTGTCTAGGCATTTTCTTATCTTCTTCCTATATCTTGAACTAAATTGGTTTCGTAATTAATGAGTCCATAAATAACATTATTGAAATCAACAGTGCCTGATTGTATAATTTAATGGGTTTTTGATTAATAATGTTTTTAGAGTTTAGATAATTAAATTATAAGTTCTTGTTCTACGTAATGCCTATGGCATTAAGTTCGCCTTTGTACTTTGTGTGAAGAGATAAATAAAAAATAATGGCCTATTTCTGGCCAACGAATCAGCATTGCTATCCAACGTGGCAATACTGCCATTGGTGGCTTCAAACATAGCGATGTTTCGAACGTCAGATTCTTCCAATATGATTATAAAATACATATTCTGAAGTTTGACGAGATATAAATCCTTAGATACTAATATTAGGTATAAAAGCGAAAGTGAGTTTGTTACGTCTTCACGCCTAAATGGCTAAACCGATTTTGATGAATTTTAATACAGAGATAGTTGAGACCCTGGAGACGGACATAGGCTGTTTTTGTGTGAAATGTGGGAGAAAGAGGGAAGAAAGGGGAAAACTTAGCTTTGCTATTACAATAAATAAGATGCAAGGGCATAACTACAGGAAGCAAAAACCTGCAAATCAGGAAAGGGGAACTGTGTTACCCCAGTTTAACGCGAGCGAAGCCGCGGGCAAAAGCTAGTGTTTAATAAATAAATTAATTACATAAATATTTTTAGGATTTTCAAATCTTTTGCTGGTTTTCCTAAGACTGCAATCTTTTATTGGGACACAATAAATCGAACGCATGAGCCACGTCGTTTTCAATGCGAATGCAAAGAGCTGACAGTCTGCCTCGGGTCAGCGAATTCATCAAATATGTTTTAGTAATTTAACTAAGCCTAAAATATTCCTTTGTTGAACTGTGTCCGGAGGGGGAGGGGCAGATCCTTAGTTTTTCTTTTACGTTTCAGCACCGATAAAATGTCGTCGTTTCTTTTTCTTCATGTATCAGATGATTCTCCTACAAATATATCTTTGACAGTTCAGAGATATTCACAATCACTAATTTACTGTTTTTTTGACGTGATAACGTCTTTAAAATCGTTTTAGTCGGGTGACATGTTCAGAAACTTGTGTCACACCAAAACCTCACAAGCGACATTTCATAAAGATGGTAGCGCCATCTGTTACTTGGCTCGAAAAAAAAACTTTAAATTAGTACTTAATTTCATTTTAGATGTCACTACTGGTGATAACTTATATCACCAATAAGACGTTATCACGTAAACATCTCGATCGTAAACCTACTTTACAAACAACCAATTTTTTTTCAAATAATATACCTACTTACTGTGTACCAAGCGCCCATATGTTTAAACCGAATACCCTTAGATATGTTTTACAAATACAAGTCTGATTCTGATTATGTTTCTGATTCCCATGTTGTTGAAGTGCCTCAAACCTTTGTGCGCACATTGCCGACAGAGAATTTGTTTATTTTGAAAATCTCTTCCGCAGGCAATTCAAACGCTTCATCTTATGTTTCATAATCAAAATGTTTTCTTTTACATCGAGTAATTTTTATTATTTTGTCAACAATTTCAGTCTTCTTATGTCTTGCCATTGCCATTAATTGCGGGCTCTTTTTTCCTAAATAGTAAAAAAATAAAAAATACAGAATTTGAAAGAGGAAAATTAATTTAATTTTAAATTCATTTTACTCGACTTTAATGTCTTTAAATAATTGATTCTGCATTTTATTGCAGTTTACATAGATTGATTTACTGAAGACTTTTCTTTTATTTGCTTTACGTATGCGGTACTTAAGAAAGATGTAATGACAAAAAGTAAAAGGAGTATGCTCAGGTGGTTTGGTCATGTGGAGAGGAGAAATGGCAACGATAGAAGGGGACGCCCTAAAAAAACCTGCACCAACCTTATTGGTGAGGTTCTTCACGAAGGTCAGGTGCGTAGTACTTGCCACCAACAACGTGCTTTTATAGCCAGGTGAAAGGACGAGGTGGCGTTTTGTGGGCTCCATCTACCCCCTTGTAAAAAGGGCGTGGATTTATGTATCTATGTATGTTACTATAAATGTTATACTTCTGAATACCATTCATTGATGATACTATTTATTACTTGTTTTATCTTGTATTAGTTTCTCTATAAGTGTATATATTAGTTCTCGTAAACAAGTCGTTAATTATATATTTATATTTTAGATATAATTTTTGTACCCTATCACAATGTTAAATGTAAATAAATTAAAAAATGTTGTCGTATTTAACCCAACAGTTGCCTAGTAGAGAATGCCTTATGGCATTAAGTGTCCATCTATGTGCCAATATTGTACGTGAAGTTTAAATAAATAAATACCTGATAGGTGAGCACAAATAGAATAAATTAGTTTAACTAGAATGCATTTTATATTTATAGAAAACAAGAATATCTATTTCTGTATATTTATCAGTATACTGGATAATCCTATAAATATAAAGTTAAAAATGAATTGTTTTTGCAATGTAAACTTGGGATAATCTGTGAGCCTAGCACGATCGCATGAAAATTGAAAAAATAAACCTTATTTCGCGATAAGCCATTATTCTTATTTATGCTCTTATCGCAAAATTGAGACCAAAATGTACTCGAGTTTAAATTAAATTTTGATTGAATATTGTTCGTATTTGTGTTTGTGATTTTTTTTGTACGTCAAGTGTCTGTGTCTATGAATTTTGATTAAGAATAAGTTTTAATTTAACAATCTATGGCTTTATCAAAATGATTTAAATAATACTTATAAATATTAAAGTATTTATTTATGCACAATATTCAAATCATTTAAGTACATTAAATTAAATATACTACCTAACCTATAAATAAATTAAAAAATAGCGTCAAAAAATTCGTCCTCAACGCAGTCAGTTGGCAATGTCCAATAAATAAATAATAATCCTTACTAATATTATAGAAGCGAAAGTGAGTTTGTTTGTTTGTTACCTCTTCACGCTTTAATAGCTAAACCGATTTTGATGAATTTTGGTACAGAGATAGTTGGGAACCAGGAGAAGGACATGGGCAATTTTTTTTTAAAGTGGGATGTGAGGGAGAAAGAGGGAAGAAAAGGGAAAACTTAGCGTTGCTATTACAAATCAATAAGGCGCGAGGGGAACTGTGTTACCCCGAATTTAACGCGAGCGAAGCCGCGGGCAAAAACTAGTGTCTTATAAATTGAATTAACTATTGGAGCAGGTGATGAAATAAACAACATGTCATAATGAATGTGATAACAATATGGCTCAGTTGTACGCTGTTATTATATAAACAAACGAGGTTATATCGAATATAACCGTAAGTTAAACGTAGTTGATAAAATGATCAACAAATTCCCTGCATCATTTTCTATTAACTAATATTGTTTATGATATTGGGTAGCTGAAAAAAATGGAACCCTGCAGGGTGCTGCCCTGTTGCCTGCTGTAACTGTAAATGGTGTTAAAAGCCACATCCTGAAGCCAATATTCACAATTATGGTCTTCTTCTAGTTGTACGTTTTACTGGGCATTTTAGAAACTGGCTCGCTTTGGAGTTATTCTAGACTTGCTTCTGCCCGCGACTTTGTCTACGTGGCATAGTTACTTTGGGCTAACGCTAACTTTAACCCGCGTGATAAAAAAATCTTTCTCTCCCCCTTTCTCCCCTCTTACTCCCCCTTTCCTCACTTTTTTAGCCTATGTCCGTCTCCAGGGTCCCGACTATCTCTGTACCAAAATTCATCAAAATCGGTTTGGCCATTTAGCCGTGAATACGTAACAAACAATCTCATTTTCGCTTTTATAATATTAGTAAGGATTATTTTTCGTCTTATTTTAGGGTTTACACGATTATGTGTATATTTAAAACCTATTAAAGCCATTTTTTTGCTGATGGGCAATCAAAAAAATAATTTCCCCCGCTCTGGGCGGAGAGAGGGCAGTGTTAGACTTAAGGCCTATTCAGACCTAAGCGGTATTCGCTACCGTCTGCGTCAGAGAAAATCCAGTGGGTATGCGGTAATATTACTGTTCACACCAAAGCGGATTTCGCTATCCTTGTGGGTAGAATAACGCGCGGTAGCTATTCAGACCTATGCGGTATTCGCTACCGTCTGCGGCAGCGAATATCGCTCAGAAGTGTTACCATGACATCTTATAGCAATTCTTATTCTTGTGTGAGAAAGAGATGGTGCTAGACACCCTGTATAGCTCTGTCTCTTTCCCTCAGTGGAATAAGTTCTGTTTTAAGATGTCATGGTAGGGCAGCAGGTCGCTCTAGCCGCGGTACTTGATACTAAATACCCATTATAAGCGAAACCCGCGTGATATGTACCTCTACCCACAGCGGCAGCGAATATCGCTCAGGTCGCTCTAGCCGCGGTACTTGATACTAAATACCTGAGCGAAACCCACGCGGTATGTACCTCTACCCACAGCGGCAGCGAATACCGCTTAGGTCTGAATAGGCCTTTAAACTGGCTAAAACCCACCCATGTTCGTTATTTTGCCCTTTATGTTCCGAGGCCGCGGTATCTCTTTCGAACAACCCGCAACACCTACTATACCTCAGGTGTCATCAACCTTTTCAAGGTTCCTTCACTAATCAATTCTCACTATCGGAACGTAATTAATTGAACAAAAATAATTTACCTTCATCCAACAGCATGGAGCATATTGTTTTGCCTTTCTTAACAATATTACATATTCAGAGGCTGGTGTCTATGTACACTTACCATCATATGATTGGGGTGCGATTTTCTCGTGAAATTACGGTTTATATTATTTGAGTTAGAAACCTATTTCTTAATAGTATCACTCCAAAATACCATGCTCATGAAAACGTTACAGTATTTAACCAACTTCAAAAAAGGAGGTGGTTCTCAATTAGTCGGAATCTTTTTTTACGTATATCCACCGATTAGTCAAAGACGCCTGGACCGATTTGCAAAATTCTTTTTTTGTTTAGTATCAAACAAAAAAAGAATTTTGCAAATCGGTCCCATATCAATTTTATTTATATTGCTTAGGTAGTTTAGTTTTGGAATAAAAACCAGTCTAGATGAGGACACAATTTGTTGTTTCATTGCAAACCCTATTAGTTTTCATATACAGTCCACACCTTATTACCAACTCGGTAATAAACATACACACATACTACCAAACTGTATAATATTAATGTTACGTCAATAATAAAAAAAGAAGAAGTTCTAATGACCTGTTGATTGTTCCAGAGTACAAACAGACTGAAAATGACGGCGAAAACTAAGCAGAACAGTCTCGGAGACAGTATTACTAACTTAAATACAAGCGTTATTAATATAAATAGGAGTAATAGTAGTTTAGAAGATAGAATATACACTTATGCTGAAGCCATCAACTTAGCTGGTAAGTACTCCAGTCCTTCTTCTCTCTTTTTAATTATTAAGTGTTGTTTTAAATCTTGTCAATACCAAAAAGCGAATATATTACAATAGCGTTATTATACGATTTACCAACTTGATACCTCCACGCGTTTCCGAGATAAGGGGTTTTGACAGATAGACAGACAGATGACAACAAAGTAATGCTATAAGTGTTCCGATTTTTCCTTTAGAGGTACGGAATCCTAAAAAATATGTATTCGTAGATCTTACTATATATCCAATTATTTAATTTTATTACGAATCTTTGTGAGGATGGATGTATGTTTGTTACTCTTTCACGTCAAAACGACTGAACGGATCTTGATGAAATTTGGCACAGAAGGTAGATTATAGTCTGGAATAACACATAGGACTTTTTTTCGGTGTCACACGTGCGAAACCGCGGGCACCAGCTGGTATTTCACAAAAAGATGACGGTTTTGGTCATGACGATAATAGATCTTTTAACTCGGAGGTGTAAGCTCGAATCTACTGTGCAAGAAAGAAGCATTCAATATTTAATCAACAAAATCAGCTAAGGTTTTCGTAGTAAATTAAATTCGCATTTAAACTATTTAAAAGGCGAATTTTATACCACCTTAATTAAATTCAAATGACACATTTAAACTAATATACAAAGAGGGTAATATTGTTTATTTCCTACGATTTAACTCATTAACAACTCAACCGATTCGTTACTTAGTTATTTATGCTATACTCGTATAACTATGTTAGTAACGTGTAACCAAAGACTCGGGTGAAACCACGCAGGACAGGACATATAAACTGTGACAACGTCTATACAAAAAAATTGAGTAAGTATATGCAAAACCAGAATCTATGAATATAAGAACTGAATCGATTCCAAAAATTGTTACCATAATTATTATATTTTGTCCCAAAAGTTTTTAAAATTAAAAAGTAGTGGTAGTGCAAAAGTATTTATTTTAAAGGTTGGAAACCAACTTATCTGTATTATATATACTATATATACGTAATCATACGTTTGTACCGCATGGTGACCGTGTTTTTTTGGACAAAAACTTATAAACTTTGTGATTTTCCATGATACAGTTTTGAAATTTTGCACATTGATAATTTACATAAAATTTTAACTAAAGTTGGGTCACAGTTTTTTTTTTTAAATGAGCTGTAACTTTTGTGAACCGTGTTGAAATTGCACTTTTGTGGGAAACACTTGATATTTTTAATCACCTTTCTTATGTTTAGAATGATGTTATGAATAATAACCGGTGGCATAAAAAAAAATAGTATTTTAACGCACTCAGTCTACCTTAAGTCTACCTTACATAATTGACATAGCTATTTGTAAATTTTGACATTTAACTTCTTAATTTTATTTATAATTATGTTATTTTTGCTTGTTTTATTTTAAACTTTAACTTTGTGCGCCATCTATTGGCAAAACATAGTGAATCTATCTCTCTCTACCTGTTAACACCTATGTTTTACAAAATAAATGATTTGATTTGATTTAATCACGGACTAACAGAATATCTAGATTATTTATCCTTTATGTATGCCTAGGTCTTAACAACAATAATAGTCTTGTCAGTCTATCATGCTGGCCAACTTTACATTACCGCTGCTTCTTCTAACTTTCACCTCAAATTCTTTTTCAGGTAATGGCAGCTACAGTGTAGGTCTCCTGGTGACCCTGAGCATCTGTACCCTGGCCATGGGTGTAGACATGTTCGGCTTCTCCGTGATCGTCAGTGGATGTACCTGTGACTTCGGTCTAGACATCAGTCAGACCAGTATATTACTGTCTATGCCTTTTGTAGGTGAGCAGTCAGATAATGATCTTCTTCTAAGGGTGTCGATGGCTCTGTTGGGGTTGCGGGTCTTTCGAAAGAGATACCGCCAACCCAGAACATTAAGGCCAAAAGAAGGAACATGAATGGGTTTTAGTCAGTAAAAGTCTGATTATTGAAAGAATGAAACTGTTTTAAAGCATAGTTACTTTGACAGTCGAATCAAAATACAGAACAAACAAATCTACCATACATGAATCAATTGCTACTAATTGCTCAATTGGCTTTACAACTGAGAATGTCAAATATATAAATCACTTCCACGCATTTAATCAGCCTTATTTATACATTAAAGACTAGCTATTGTTCGCGGTTTCTGCTGTATGTAGATGTTTTTGTATATCCTATTGCTCATTTAATATGCCCGCGGCATCGCTCGCATGTACTTTGGTAATAATTCCAGAATCCAGGTTATAAACTACCCGTGTGCCAAATTTCATCCAAATCTGTTCAGTAGTTTTTGCTTAATAGAGTAACAAACATCCATACATCTATTCGTACAAACTTATGTATTAGTAGTTTAAGAGAGATCTCAATAGCCAAGGTTATCTCATTATAAAAAAAAATTATTCATTATTTACATAAAACTGCAAATCAACAAAAGGTACTGCAAAAGCAGATGTTGTGAAAGAACACAACGATAGAATTAGGCATGTAGGTATATAAAATTGAATTTATAACGCCAATTATTGGAAAAAAATACATTTAACTATACATCACTTATTAAATTATTTACATCTACACTTCTACCCTAACTTACCTAACTTCTATAGAGAGGAAAGATTTGTATTTTCGTATGTAATAAACTCAGAAACTAGGTACTGCACCGAATTCAAAAATTCTTATTCTTCATTAGTAAGCTACATCATTACTGAGTAACATCCTTACTAATATTATAAAAGCGAAAGTGAGTTTGTTTGTTTGTTACGTCTTCACGCCTACATGGCTAAACCGATTTTGATGAATTTTGGTACAGAGATAGTTGGGGCACTGGAGACGGACATAGGCATTTAAAAAAAGTGGGAAATGAGGGAGAAAGAGGGAAGAAAATGGTACAGAGAGTACCAAAATTCATCAAAATCGGTTTAGCCATTAAAGCGTGAAGAGGTAACAAACAAACAAACTCACTTTCGCTTTTATAATATTAGTAAGGATTATAGTAAGGATTTATTTATTATTAATTCCAGGTCCAATAGTCATGGCATACCCCTGGGGCTACATCTCCGACACCCAGGGTCGGCGGAGGAGCCTGCTCATAGCCATGTGGATCAGCTTCGCGGTAGCCACTATAGGCGCTTTCAGTCCTAATTGGGTAGTGATGGCATTGCTCAAGTTTATTAGTACTAGTCTGTGAGTATTTATTTAACGGTTTATGTACATACACACTGAATACAGAAAATTATAAGACAGGAACAGAAAACAGGTACAAAGGTAATGCTTATTTCTATAGAAATCTCTTCCAGCATACCTGCGAAAGGAGTATCTTTTAAAAAAGATGTGATCTCAATCCTGTATCAGTCACACCACTAGTGCCAGTTCGTCAGATGAACATTGTCATACACACATCACATCACCACACCTACACCACAAACACACACACACAAACACACACACACAAACACCCACACACACTCTAAAAATTGTAATACCTGTTAATTCGTGCTACTTACTAATTTTAATGTTTATGTACTGTCAGCTGTGAAGTTACCTCTCATAAAATAAATAAATAAAATCATGAAGTTATAACTCAAGTTATGACTCGTGCAAGATTGTTGCTATTTTTAACCGACTTCAAAAAAGGAGGAGTTTCTTAATTCGTCGGAATCTTTACTCAAAGACGGCTGGACCGATTCACAAAATTATTTTTTGTTTGATAGGGGGTATACTTCTCAGGTGGTCCCATATCAATTTTATTTATGTTGCTTGGGCAGTTTATGAGTTATCGTCTATAATTCAAATTTGTTTCTCTGTCTATGGATTACCTGCCTTTTTTTAGTAATAGTGTAAAATGAATACCTACTCGATAAAAATATGTGATATATCATTATACTAAAACTAAAAATGCTGAAACAAAAGACTTTTAGTAAAATATAAAAACGACTTCCAAAAACAAAACTAAAAGGTGGAATATAACTTTATTTCCGGAAGTCGGTTACTTTTGTTGGTTTCGTTGACTTTTTTGCCACCGACCAGAAAAGTTTTAGAGATAAAGTTTAAATAGCACTCGCGACCAACATTACGGAATGGATACGATACAACATTACGACGATATTCTCTCATAGGTTTGGCAGTGGTGGCATCATCATTTTCCTGCCCTTGTCCCATTCTATGTGGGGTCGGCGCAACACATTTTCTTCTTCCATTCTCCCCTATCAGACGTCACGGCATCATTTACTCCTTTCTCCTTCATATCATTCCTTACACAATCCATCCATCTTTTCTTTGGGATTCTTCTCGCTCTCCGTCCATCAACATTCAGATCCATCACTCTTTTAGTAGTCACATGTCCTTCATCCCTCCTCATTACATGTCCATACCAAGACAAACGACTCCCTTTCAATTATTCTGTAACAGGCGCAACTTTCAAACTTCCTCGAATATATTCAATCCTTGATTTATCCATTCTTGTCACTCCACACATCCATCTCAGCATTCTCATCTCCGCTACATGCAATCGTTTTTCATCCACCTTTTTACAGCCCAGCATTCTGAATGATATTATTGAATTGATATTATTGTACACCCATAACTCCCCGGAATCACGACCAGAAACCACACAGTTCAAATTGAAATGACAGATTTTCAAGAAAACATTGAATTACAACTCTAAAAGCTAGTTTTAATTCGCCATCCCTGTTTAAAAACCTGACCAAGTACGTTGAACTCTCGCATCTAGAGCCCAAAGATAGAAAGAATAGCAGTCAAAAGATATGGCCGTTTAAGTCGCAAGATTGTGCGGGGGTTCCGTACAATCTTTGATTTGTTCCCAAGATAAAGGGATACCGGGCCTGTGGACGGTGAGCAATGGGTAGCTCACCGTCCGTCCGTCTATTGACGACACGCCTTATCAAATCAAATCATTTATTTCAATTAGGCCACATACATGCACTTTTGAATGTCAAGAAACAAAATGAATCTACAGTCCCGGTCACAAGGCATAATAACTTGTGAAAGTACTGTAGTTAGGTATGTAGGTATCAACGGCGCGTTAGTGTACCACGCGCGCCTCAAAGAGATATCAGCAAAGCAGAGGGGCGTGCCAGAGCCACCGCCTGCCGGGGTTGCGGGTTGTTCGAAAGAGATACCGCGGCCTCGGAACGTAAAGGGCAATAGAAGGAATATGGGTGGGTTTTAGTCTCCCGCAAGTTATTTGATGATTACCCACCCGCAAAATAAAAGAAAAAGGTATACAGACAGGTAGACGGACGGATAAGAAAGTGATCTTATAAGGGTTCTGTTTTTTTCCTTTTATGGTACGGACCCCTTAAAACAATAAGATGCACTAACAAAACAATATATATGTCCACAGTTGCAGCTGCGCTCAGTCAGCGTCGTACACCCTGCTGGGTGAATCGTGTGCGGAGGGAGTGAGAGACTCCTACATGTTGATTATGACTAGCGTGTTGGACTTTAGTTTAGCGGCTTATGTTGGTAAGTCTAGCTTCGATTCTCCGGCCTGTAACTAAAATCTTCATCCCAACATGGAGTTAGTCAGTATCTAGGTATAATTATAAAAGTCAGGTAAGCCGTTGATCTACATCAAAATTCAACTGCATTTGGTTAGGATGATAGCCGACCCTAACAAGTTAATAGGTAGTGGTGTATTTTTAGGGTCCGTTTCCCCCAACGGAATAATCCTCACGTGACATATGTCTTTAAATAAAGGACTGTTTCACTATTGCCTAAAAGTATAAAATTGTATGCAGGCAAAGCGTCTCTTCGAATGTCGTTTGCTCGAGGTAGAGCGCTTAATCGTCATTGTCCGTACCTTCATCCAGTTCTATCAGCTCTTGCAGCCATTGGTTACTCTTTAGCCTGTGATTTTACTGAATCTCTTTATAATTTTAATATCAACTGATTAAATAGTGATACATTTTGGTGCGAGGAGAGCTCGTGGGATGTTTCTGTATCAATTTTAAATTATTATTCCAGCTGTCGCCTACTTCATCCTAAATCTGGACTTCACGTACAACTTGGGCGCCATCACGTTCACCCCCTGGCGTCTCCTGGCCCTGGCCCTGGCTCTTCCCCTGGGCATCGGAGCTTTCGGTACGCACTTCTTCTACGAGAGCCCCAAGTTTCTTGTCAACGTCCAGCGAGATGTTGAGGCCGTGGAGAACCTAAGTAAGATGTGGAGAAGAAATAATGGGAAGGGAAATAAATACCCGGTTAGTATGGTGTTCTTTAAAATGACATGGCTGGACTCGTCCACTTTGGTCTGTGCAGACAGCAGCTGGATGCGGGTAGCTGAAGATCGGGCCAAGTGGCGCGCCTTTGGAAAGGCATATGTCCAGCAGTAGCCTGACACAGGCTGACAATGATGTACAGGTCCACTTCAATATGTGGGTTTTGTTCCTCAAAAGACCACTTAGTCGTGAATCTGATTGGTTGGTCCACACGATTGGCCTAAGACAATGTCTGGACTTTAGTCTCATTCAGTGTTTCCGCCCAGAGTAATCAGATGGAGAACGTGAAAAACTGTTGACTTTCTAAAATATTTATAATATCCTCATTTCATTGTCTTGCATTTGAACATTAAAGTTTGGATTAAAATACATATATGCGTTTATTTTCTGTGTTGATCTCAGACGGTTAAAATGTTTTAAAAATAACTGAGATTCCGTAAGTATTTATATGAAATCCTTTTTTCTTTGCCATTCAGGTAAAGAGGATAATTCTGAACGAGGAAGGTAACGAGCGTCGCAAGGATGCGTCCCTGACGCAGTCACTGTGGGAGCAGATCGTGCCTCTGTTCAAGCCACCTCTGCTTTGGAAGAGTATCATGCTTTACTTCTTCACTGCTGTCATTTTTAGCACGTGAGTATTAGCGGATATAACCGAAACATTTTCGACGATAACGACGGCAGACAAGTTTGGCTTAGAGTGCTAATGCATGCGTTATACGTAGCATGTATAACTTATACGTAGTCTTCCTGACCGTTTTCGGCCACGGCAGCCAATCTCATTGAAGATTAGGGTCACCGCACACGAGCCACACGCGACAGCCACAAACGCCGCCCGAGAAGCTAGAAGCGGCACATACTACGCTTGTGGCGTCCACCAACATCAACCGTGTGCGGCGAGTCCATATAAAATGTATGAAAACTAATAGGAATTATGCCGGTGGCTGCGTTTTGTGGCTGTGGCCGGTGGCTTGTGTGCGGCGACCCTTAGTCTGTGCGGGAGATATTATAGTGTAAAGTACGGCCAACGAGAAGCGATACCAAATGTAAACAAAACCCATGCTAAAACCCCATCTAAAATGGCCGCCCGAATGTTGGCGAACCCGTCTTAACGTTGTAATGTTTTTGCCGGGAGAACGAGACATTACGGCACAAGATGGAAAGAGATAAATATTAGATTGTCAACGCCACAGTTGTTCTTTAGGTTAATGACCTTTCGTATCGCTGCTAGTTGGCCTTATTTTAGGCGTGTGTGCGTAGGTACAGGTGCACTCTCTGTTCCCTCACTCTCATAGTCCGATGGGACGGCAATCCGACACGACCGAAGAGAGATCAGGCGCAGGACCAACGGCTTAACGTGCTTTCCGAGGCATGGGGGTATCTCACCGTCAATTTACAAACTCCTGGCTGCTTCTGTGAAATTCCTGCTGGAAAAGCCTAATAACACTTTTCGCTCGACCTTTGAATCAAATCCAGGACCCCGTGCTCATAATATATACTGCGTATGCGTTACGTTACTGTTTGAGGTTATGTGTGGTTAGTGCCTGATCTGGTCTTGTTTTCCGAAGTAAGTAATAATTAAGCAATACCCACATGGATGCCAAAATAGAGAGGTGCGTGTCTTCTGGTCGACCTCGAGACCAACAAATAACCAATTGGCTTCTTTGTTATAGAAACAACAGCTTCTTCATCTGGTTTCCTTACCTGGCGGAGAAGTTCTCCGCCGGCCTCAACGCCATGGAAGCTGATGATGAGACCGGACTCTGCAAGATGATCGTCGGCAACACTAATGTCACGGCTGAAAATGTAAGGGGTTTTTGTATTATTTTGGAATTGTCGGGTAGTTTCGTGCTTATATTCAAAAGGGCACGCAAATTTCTATCAGCAAGAAAAATATGGTTTGACAAAACCTACCGTTTATTTACCACTGTTACAAAAATGAAACACTGAAAAGTCGTTGAAAAAAATAAAGAAGATCACCCAACCTCCATACATTTTTGGCTATTTTATTTTTAAAAGTAGAGCATAACATAAGAAACATTTTAATTCAAATAATGAGTTGATATGTTGGCCAAATATTAGGGCTCAAAACGGCCATATCTTGAGGGTTGATTCTTTCACAGTACAAAAGGACTACAGAGTTGAGTATATGGTTTTAATTTTCTGATACTTCTTACCATGGGTCTTGACAGACAGACAGACAACTAAGTGATCCAATAAGGGTTCCGAATTCTCCCTCACATCCCACTTTTTTTTAAAAAAAAGTTAGCCTATGTCCGTCTCCTGGTTCCCAACTATCTCTGTACCAAAATTCATCAAAATCGGTTTAGCCATTAAAGCGTGAAGAGGTAACAAACAAACAAACAAAAACTCACTTTCGCTTTTATAATATTAGTAAGTAAAATAAGTTCTTACCTTATGTAAATATATTTTTTGGGACCCAAGTTTTACAGTCACTTTAAAAGTAAAACTACACAATACGCACGCAAGTACTTTCAAAACATTTATACAACTAGCTGAAATTAGTATTTTGCAGCTGCCAGATAAAAAACAGAAATAGTACAACACAATGTTAAATCAAAGTCTTCTATTTCGGCTGCAAAACTAAGAGCAAAAGTGTCAGAACACACGTGGTATGTCGTGGGCAACATTTAAGAGACATAGATTAGAGGTCTTTCTTATCGATAACCACATTTTGAAACAAGACGGGTCCACGGTCTTGTGGATCTAAAAGTTAAAGCAAGCATTACTCTTCAGCAAGAGTTCTTGGATTCAATTGCCTTCGACGGCGCGTTCGTGTTTCACGCGTACCTCAAAGAGATGTCAGCAAAGCAGAGGGCAAGGTTGCGGGTTGTTCGTTAGATATACCCCAGCCCCGGAACACAAAGGGCAAAAGAAGGACATGGATGGGTTTTTGTCAGTAAAGGTCTGAGTGTCTCTGTTGATTTCCAATCTATAAATTCGATCGGTCGATTTCAAAACGCTAGCACTATTAGCATGCGTCTTCGGAAAATAATTATTTTTTTCTTTTTTTAGCTAGAATGTAAATCTACAATGGAGGTCAGTCTAGTCTGGGCCAGTCTTGCCCAAGGTGTTTCCTTCGTGATCATCATGCTATTCATCACGAAGCTGGCGCACCGTAAGAAGGCGTTGATGATCATCAT
Organism: Ochropleura plecta; assembly: GCA_905475445.1. Taxonomy (NCBI): domain Eukaryota; kingdom Metazoa; phylum Arthropoda; class Insecta; order Lepidoptera; family Noctuidae; genus Ochropleura; species Ochropleura plecta. The sequence goes on along the minus strand of FR997733.1, from coordinate 1,089,958 downwards.
TATGACATTCTCTGCTGTCTCTGCAGTTGGAGCTGTCGTCATCAAGGACAACTTGACCAGCTTCATTCTATTCTTTGGGCTGCTAACGAATGAGTTGTGTATAGGAATCATTTATACGTACTTCGTTGATATGTATCCGACGTCTTATCGGTGAGTACCAACCAACTACCATTTATTTCGAGTAGACTTTCGGATGATTTTATACCCTTTATGGGTAAAAAACTCTAGTTTCATTATGCACAGATACAGTTGAAATGTTTTTAAAAATCCATGGGTGTGAAAATAAAGGTAATTGGTTTAATAAAAGACAACCAGTTCAAAATTTTAGTTGAACACGTCCATCAGTTTTAGAATTAAAATCTTCTACATGTAAGGAGTCTACAGGTTACTTGTCTCTTTTGTTAACCGTACATAGACATACTCGTGATGGTTTATGTATTGTTGACCCCAGCCTGCAGCCCCTTAAAAGGTAAATTCTTAAGAGGGCAAGGAATCGATTCATAGACACAAGAACCCTGAAGAGTAAAGTGAAGTAAAGCAATTGCAACAATCATATAATGATAATGATAAATGATGTTTATTTTGCAAGTAGGTTTTCACAAACACTTTTACACGTCTTTTTTAAAAACTAGGTGAGGTGTTTCGTACCCGACTATTCTGAGAAGAAACAGCCGAAACAAACTCAGAGGTCATAGTCTCTTTTAAGGTCCAGACAAAAAATCTTGGTCAACTTACATGAGGACTATGCAGTTTATTATCTGAAATGGTCTTTTTAAGAAAGCACCACACAGATTGAGTGAACCTGTCCAGTCAGTGCAAGCATTTGTCAGTTATCGTGTAGCTCGACTCATAACCCAAGGAGCTCAACGACACGACGAAAAATACCAAAAAAGGACATTTGTGTAATCTTTTTGTTTTTGTTTCAATCTGGGAACGTAACATACAAAACTACTAGTTCTGGCATGAGTACATTTTAAGGCAAATCCAAGGATATTACAGAAATTTCATACTTGAGGAGTAAACTCACAATATTTATTTTTACTTCCACTAAATTTTACATCAGAATATTCGTTGCTATTATATTTTCACACTTCCAAAATGTCTCTACGCGACACAAAATGTCTCTACGTTACCTCTCCATTTTCTGAACATGTTTTATTTGGTTCAGTGGCATGGCAGCTTGTATGGGCGTGATGGTAGCCCGGCTCAGTGCGCTGGGCGGGGTCAACGTGCTGGGAGCCTTCATCATGTCGCACTGCACCTCAATGTTCTACATCTGCGGTGGACTGATGTTGGGTGAGTGTGGTTTACAATCCAGGTGGGAGTGTTGTACTAGCTAGGTAAAAAAAGATATCATATACTTACAGTGTGCGCCACGAGACGACTCCCGGCCACCGTAGATGCGGGCCTGTGGACGGTGAACAACGGGTAGCTCACTGTTCGTCTGTATTTTGACGAAAGGCCGTGTTGACGGCGCGTTAGTGTTCCACACGCGCCTGGAAGAGATGTCAGCAAAGCACAGGGGCCTGCCAGGGCCAATGCCTGACGGGGTTGCGGGTTGTTCGAAAGAGATACCGCGGCCCCGGAACATAAAGGGCAATGGAAGGAACGTGGGTGGGTTTTAGTCAGTACAAGTCTGACACTCCCCCCCGCTCCGCCCAGAGCGGGAGAAGTTATTTGATGATTTCCCATCACAAAAAAAATACAGGGTATTAACGAAACCTTGGCGAAGCTATAAATCCAAGTAGGCTTAAAAAATAGGTAGATATGTGCACTTGAGTGAGTAACCTGAGATACAGTTTTCAAGTAGAATCCAAAAATTATGACCAACTAGCTTTTGCCCGTGGCTTCGCTCGCGTTAAATTCGGGGTAACACAGTTCCCCTTTCCTGATTTATAGGTACCTGCTACCTGTTGTTTTTGCCCTTGCGCCTTATTTATTGTAATAGCAATGCTAAGTTTTCCCTTTTCTGCCCTCTTTCTCCCTCATATCTAAATATTAAAATATATATAATAACCTCTATCCGCCTCCAGGGTCCCAACTATCTCTGTACCCAAATTCATCAAAATCCGTTTAACCATTTAGGCGTGAAGACGTAACAAACAAACTCACTTTCGTAAGTCATGGAAAAAAAAAATTAAAAAATAATTCGTATTTTTTTTTCTGGGAAAATAAAGACGTCTGGCTAAAGTTCCTTCTGCGCATGCGTCGTCCCTGGTTGGTAGCTCATAAGCGGCACATATTTGTCGATGTCTCTTAGTACTATAATGTTATTTTTAGAATTCCGTACCTTAAAAGGAAAAAACAGAACCCTTATTGGATCACATTGTTGCCCGTCTGTATGTCTGTCTGTCAAAACCCTTAATCTCGGGAACGCGTTAAGTTTAATTTGAAATTAAAAATATACAAAGACTTCCACGAAAAGGACTGGGCCACAACAGCAAAAGACAGAAAAAAGGGGAGGAAGGAAGGGAGGCCTTTGCCCTGCAGTGGGACACAACTGGCTCATAATAATAAAAAATAAAAAAATATAACAAAGTGATCCAATAAGGGTCCCGTATTTTCCTTTTGAGGTAGGGAACCCCAAAAAATATTGCAATCCCCAGCATTGCAATATTTTAGGGTAGAAATGTGCGTATCTGCTTTGTTAATGGTACTTTTACAACCTCTGCTTTTATCTAGTACTAGCTGGTGCCGCGGCTTCGCACGCGTGATATCGAAAATAATATATATCCTATGTGTCATTCCAGACTATAATCTACCTCTGTGCCAAATTTCATCAAGATCCGTTCAGCCATTTTGACGCGAAAGACTTACAAACAAACATCCATCCATCCTCACAAACATTCGCATTTATAATTTTAGTAGGAAGTAGGACATTAGTAGGAAGAAGGATATCTGGCGCTCACGGTTTCGCCCGGGTAATATCGAAAAAAAAAGTGTCCTATGTGTCATTCCAGACTATAATCTACCTCTGTGCCAAATTTCATCAAGATCCGTTCAGCCATTTTGACGCGAAAGAGTAACAAACATCTATACATCCAAACATCCATACATCCGTCCATCCTTACAAAAAATCGCATTTATTATATTAGTAGGAAGTAGGATTCGCATACACCACACGTATAGCCATCATCAAGGCGTTTCTTGTAACTTAAGTTGTGTTCCTTTGTTTCAGTCGCCGCTGCGGTTTCAAGTCAATTGCCGCCAGATATACGGAAAAAATAATTACACGATAATGTAGATATAAGACTTATTTGGTATTTTATTTAAATAAACATAATGCCAAAACAATTGTTTCTTTCATATTTAAATCTGAAGTGTAGAAAATGTAAAATTATTCAACTCATAATAACAGAAGTGACGTAGTTTACCGGTAAGTATTATTATCCAACTAGCTTTTGCCCGCGGCTTCGCTCGCGTTAAATTCGGGGTAACACAGTTCCCCTTGCGCCTTATTGATTTGTAATAGCAACGCTAAGTTTTCCCTTTTCTTCCCTCTTTCTCCCTCACATCCCACTTTAAAAAATATATATATAGCCTATGTCCGTCTTCTGGTTCCCAACTATCTCTGTACCAAAATTCATCAAAATCGGTTAAGCCATTAAAGCGTGAAGAGGTAACAAACAAACAAACAAATAAACAAACTCACTTTCGCTTTTATAATATTATTTATTTATTTATTTACCACTAATTTATAGCACCTTTACAGACATATCCAATACGATGCTATAAGACATCAAATATATATATATATATATATAAATATATATATATATTAGTAAGGATTATATTTTTGGCTGTAAAGGTTCCAGAGAACAATATCAGTACAAGTCTAAACAGTTTTGTAAAAATATGTCATTACTTTCAACAATACCTAACTGCGAAAAGTCAAAAAAAGTCAAAAGTCAAAACCATTTATTTCAATTAGACCATTACAGGCACTTTTGAATGTCAAGAAACAAAACTAATCTACAGTCCCGGTCACAAGGCATAATAACTTGTGAAAGTACTGTAGTTGCCCATTCCAAAGCGTTGATCTCTATGGAGAAGAATGGACAAGAAACTCCATGGACACTCTTTTAAATTATAATATTTTTACAAAATTGTATTTACATCATTCATGTTGAAATTATACAAATATGTGAGAACGATGTAGAAATACGTGCACAGTAAGAGCGTCCAGAGTAAATAAAAAGCAAAATTTAATTTTAAATCTAAATAAGTTAAAAATGAACCGTGGTAGCTAAAAATGACCAGTCCCAACTGACAGCGCCCGTTCACGAACATGACGTATGGATCAGCCCCATTCAGCTCGACCATTTTGAAGGGAGCTAAATGACCCGACACACCCGCCACCATCAGCAAGACATTTAAGTGAGCATGACACTATCAACCACCAGGGCTTCGTCAAGTCAATAATAATACATAGCACTCACATATGGGCTTAATAATTATACAATACTAGAGAATTGATTCTATACATTGCAAAGATAGTCTTACAATCTTCTGCAGCTTCCACTATAGCTTCGGATACCAATCAATGAGTTTACCCCTATTCTTCTGGAGCAGGACCAGCATTAAGCCAAGCATTTTTATCATCAATATAATCCCCCAACTTATAATATGCTTGCCTACATAGTGTGCGTTTAATACAAGATTTAAATTTCGTTTCATTCAGTTGAAGAATGTGGGGAGGTATTTTATTGTAGCATTTTAAACAGTACCCCATGAAAGATGAGTCTACTTTAGCTAACCTGAAACCTGGTTGAACTAATTGGTCCCTATTTCTAGTATTATAATTGTGTCTGTCACCTCTTTTACTAAAAATATGCAAGTTTTTCCTGACATACATGATGTTTTCATAAATATATTGCACTCAATCTTCAGTGAAACCAACTTTACAATAAGAGGCATAGCCTTGGTAAAGTGTGTTGAGTTGACACAATTGGTAAAGCTGATGGTTGAAGTCCGACAGTTCAGTCAATATGGACTGCTAATGTTTAATTTTTTTATTGAATATAATGAATAACCTGGAATGGATAGAGTTATAGGTAAATTGGACCTTATCCTCTTTTTCTTCCTTGAGACTCAATCGCGTCCGATGGAGTTAAAGATTATGATGTACAGTTTTATTTTATTTTTCAACCCCATCTGGGTATATATGAGCTTATCATATATTTGTTCAGGGGTACGTATCGTTGCTTTTCGGGGTTTTGCTGCGACAAAATTTCAATACTTTGATTTAAGATTTATTAAGTGCACGTTAGCACAAGTTAATGTATAACTATTATAACTCTAAATGGAGTGACAAACTATTTTATACCAGTCATCGTATTGAAATTACCTCTCCAGAGGCGTGCCTATTTTATATTCCCCCATAGGTAGGAATTCTAGTATAGGTTAGGTAGCTCCTTGAGTATTCGAACTTAATGAATAAAAGTTAAGTTTCACTTAAGATATACGTTGATCCTTTTATTCATAAGGGTGGGCGTAGCTCATGTAAGAGGTTTTATAACTAAAGCAATACTAGCTGTTAAAAGAATGTTCAAATACTCAGGTCGTTTTTATATAGAGAATAGGTTGACAGTTTTGCTAGAAGACTTGTAAACTAAAAGGATTTAAAATATATTCTTTAAACTATAATATGTGTTTTAAATAAATAATATAACAATCAAATCATTACAGTACTGTCATGATGTTAATATCCTTAAACTGTTCCCTTAAAGAATCTCGCCTACGTAGGTTATATATGGCTCTGATGGCTCTTTTCTGCAGAATAAATATAGACTCGATGTCTGCACCCCGTCCCCAAAGTAAAATACCGTATGACATGATACTATGAAAATAACTAAAGTAGACTAGCCTCGCGGTATCTACATCAGTAAACTGACGGATTTTTCTAACAGCATATGCTGCTGAACTAAGGCGTCCTGCAAGAGATGTTATATGCGGACCCCATTGTAGCTTTGAATCGAGTGTTATTCCCAAGAAAACAGTTTTTTCGACGAATTCTAGTTTCTCTTGATTCAATACTATGCCACACTCACTGTTTTTGACATTTGGTAGAGCAAATCTTATACACTTCGTTTTTTTCCCATTTAATACTAAATTATTAGCGGTAAACCAATTATGTACCTGCATTAGGGCATTATTTACGTCGTCAAGATTTGTGGCACGTCTGTTTATCTTAAATATTAAAGAGGTATCGTCAGCAAACAACACCATTTGTGGTTGGTTTTTAAATAAATGGGGTAGATCATTAATATACACTAAAAAGAGGAAGGGACCTAATATCGATCCTTGTGGTACACCCATCTTTACATTTAAACCCATTGAATTGACACCATTTATTTGTACTTGCTGCTGTCTATCATTTAAATATGATTTTACTAAACTAAGCGCAAGTTTTCCTAGGCCGTAATGTTCAAGTTTCAAGAGTAGGGTTTCGTGGCTAACACAATCAAACGCTTTTGAAAGGTCACAAAGGATTCCTATGGCATCCTGTGCCTCTTCCCACGCAGTAAATATGTGTTTTAACAAGGTAACACCAGCGTCAGTCGTACAACGTCCTTTGGTGAAACCATACTGTTTTTCATGTAAGATCTTATTGGTGTTAAAGTGGTTGAGCATTTGATTAAGCATTACCTTTTCAAACACCTTGCTGAAAACCGGCAAAACGGATACGGGTCTATAATTATTGGTGTCTTTACTGTCCCCAGATTTGAAAAGTGGTACCTTGCTGTATTTCATAAGGTCCGGGAAAACTCCTTGGTCCACACACAAATTAAATATTAAGGCTAAGTACGGTGCTACAGTCTCAATGATAGCTTGACAAACTTTAATAGACATTCCCCAAAGGTCTTCGGTTAATTTGATTTTTATTTGCTTAAAAGCTTTAATGACTGCAGTGGGGTTAATATGATTAAATTGAAACTCAACCGAGCATGGTAAAACGTTTGCTCTTAATAAGTCAACAGAAAGCAAGGGTGACGAATTTAACGTTTCAGTAGTTTTAATTGGGATACTAGTAAAGAAATCCACAAATTCTTGAGCAACTTCGTTTTTAGTGGTTAGAAGACCACGTGAAGACTCTAGTGTAATATCATTATTATATTTTTTATTTCTATTAGTTTCACTATTGATTATTTTCCAAACCGTCTTAATTTTATTATCGGCGGATTTAATCTTGTTGCTTATGAATAAGGCTTTAGCTACCTGGCAGGTGTTTTTAAAAATTTTTGAGTAAGTAGCAACATAGCGATTGAATGTTTCCGAGTTGATGTAAGGCTTAAGGCCGTAAAGCTCAAACAGTCGTTCCCTACTTTTTCTTATACCCTTAGTTGCCCAATCACTGAACATAAACTTTGGGCTAATAGATTTAGTTTTTATTTTTAGCGTATCATTGAACTCTGTGTAGACAACCGAAAAGAATTCCTCATAAAAATGATTTACATTATTAATATCATATCCCAGAATGCCTAGATTACTTATTAAATTATTATTAAATTTATTTAAATTGCTGGGTGTTATTTGTCTGGACTGTATTTGAATTTTTTGTGATGATGTGTAGGACTCGAAAACAACGGTTTGACCGCTGTGATCAGAGGGAAGGTAATTTACAATGGATTTATCTAAGAAGTCGCAGCAACAGAAAACATTATCAATACATGTAGCGGTATTTGTAGTAATTCGGGTTGGCTCCGAAAACACATTCAACAAATTAAATGATTTAAAAAGATTTAAGAATCTACTGCTATTTGAATTTTCATCTAAAATATTGATGTTAAAGTCACCACAGATGACTAGCGACTTATTACCCGTTGCAAGTTTTGCCAAAGCATCTTCCATTACTGACTCAAATATCGAGTAGTTTTGATAATTTGGGGGCCTGTAAACGCACACTATGACATGCTTATCTAGTTCAACACAAGACAATTCAATATTATGTTCAACCGATAGATCAACTATATCAATACGACTTCTAAATTTAATACTATTTTTGACTAAGATTAGTGAACCCCCACGCATCTTAGATTTACGGTTAAAGCAACTGCCTACACTGTAATTTTCATAATTAATTAACATTTCATGATCTTTTAACCAATGTTCGGTGAAACAAACAATATCAAACTTAGTTTTTTCTAAAAACAATTCAATCTCTAGTTGTTTTGAAGAGAAACCTTGAATATTTTGATGAAATAATTTCAAGGAATTCTGCTTAGCCCCTTTTTTAAATTTATCTATTTGAGAGCCAGAAGGTACTTTGGTGTCTGTTGTCTTACTAGCTAGTTTAAATGAGCCGGAGTGAGCGACAATACTCCCCCGCCTTCCTTGTAAAAAGGTATATTAGTATTTAAATTACTAATAGTCGCAGTGTTAATAATAGTACAAAACATAGACATAATATTTATGTCCGAGTGAATATTATAAGCTAATAGCCTAGCTATTTTGTGTCTACAACTAGTAGGTAGAAACACACTACCCCGTGTCGACCTAAGTTTATCAACAACAGTGTTGATATCAAGATATACAAGTTTGTCACAATAGTGACCTACCAAGAAATGTACATGCTTATTCAGCATGTGAATATAATTGTTTAGTTTGTTTGACTTTTTATATAAGTATGGAAAAGCACACAATATTATTTTACGGCAATTTAACTTTAACAACTCAGTTACACTGTCTGTGATGTCTTCTTTTGTGATTGTAGAACAATTTCCTATAAATATAGTTAAATCAGTACTTTTACTATAAACATTTCCAGTTACTGATGCCATTATCTGCTTATAAGTTAACCCTGGCATACAATTATTTTGACTGGGAAAGCGAAAACAAAACACTAACACGCTTTTTTCAATAGTGTTCCTTGAAAACTGACTCTTATTGCAGTTCCATTAGGTTCAACATGAAATATATTTCTAACGCGTACTCTTTTCTCATTTATCGCAACTAGGGCTTTCATTTTTTTCTGATTTCGCCACAAGTAACAATAAAAAACTGTTCAAATCCTTTTAGTCGGCGGGGATTTTTATTTTTTGGGAGTACTACAATTTTATATAAAATGAGTTTTTTTAATAAACGTTGCCCCACACTAGGAATCTCTCCTGTATCGTGGTTGCGTTTACAAACATTTAAACTCACACACAAACAGCCAGAACCGGAACAACTATCTGTAGGCCATACAAATATTTGTTCCGTGCGGGAATCGAACCCGCGACACGCAGCGCAACAGTCGATCGCTCAGCCACTGCGCCAACCGGGTCGTCATAATCGTGTTTATCAACAGAATATCACAAGTAAACATGATCATTTATAAAACATTTTTTTTTTAATATTAAGCTGTTTAGCGGCGTCATACCTTTACGTCTCCTTAAACCTTGGAAGACAACGCGGAGAAATAAAACAATCATAGTTTTATAGTCAATAATGACAAAAATACTTTTCGTTCTGTAATTTTATATCTCCATAAGTGTATTGAAAATTGAAAAACGTCGATTGATTCACGAGGGAATTTGTACCTGCTGTTCTCAGCTCCATAACAACTTAGCTCCTCGCCGCACGGCTCGTGTGTCAATGACAAAGTTTCCTAACGTGAATCAAAACATACTAAGTAGTTGTTCACAGCCGTTGAAAACTAAAATGCTAATTATGCATAGCGAGGCAATCTTTTTTTCTTATAATTATTTTAGAACCAGAAAATTTCCATATTTTCATGGCTACTATTGGGCAAAAAAGATGTATTCTCAAAATATGTCTATACCTTATCATTTTAACAAAATCTAATGTATATGATTTACTTAAATTAGTTAAATATTCCAAGTTCTTAATCTGTCGGATAGTGTGCTTATGAAATGTTTTGGATGAGTGCTGTTAGTTTAGGGTAATTGAACCTGGGGATCATTATTTTTTTAAACATACTGCGATAATCCCTGATCCATAATAAATTGATATAAAGTGCAGAAAAATTAACACCTAAAACTTCTACTGAACGGATGGTTCGTAAATTAAACCAAAATGGCAGTATTGTCACTATCAAGCGGCTTATTACACTTCTAGAGCACGTAACAGGATCTAGAAAATCATAGAATTTATCTATCTGGACCAATTTGCGTCCTGTCACGAGAAATATTAATATGACATTCGTGTTAAACTACTAACACCATTATGTCAGCTTATCTCAAGAAAACTTTATTTTGTCTGAACACAGTGTATTAAAATTACCTATTAACTTATCAAACAGGAGAAGCGATTTAAAAAATCATTTTACAAACATTTAAACTCACATACACAAACAGTTAGACCCGGAACAACTATCTGTAGGTCATACAAATATTGATTCCGTGCGGGTATCGAACCCGTGACACGCAGAGCAGCAGTCAATCGCTCAGCCACTGCGCCAACCGTGCCGTCAAAAGTGGCGATACATTAACGTGGGTACCGACATGGGTTTCTTCCCCACACCATCCTTAGCTTGCAAAAATGTTCCGCAGAAGGAGGGGACTGCTTCTCATTCCGACCATGGATTAAAACGAGGCCCCACGCGAGAGCTGCGCGCCACCGCTAATCTATGAGAACAAAACGGCGCAGACCTCCACGGTGTGCTCCACCGTGTCACAACATACGCTTTTTTTTGGAGCGGGGGGAAGTGTCTAAAGCCCACCCATATTCCTTCTTTACCCTTTATGTTCCAGGGCCGCGGTATCTCTTTCGAACTACCCGCAACCCCGGCAGACGGAGCTGCGGAGGCCCTGGCAGGCCCCTCTGCTTTGCTGACATCTCTTTGAAGCGTGCGTGGAACAGTAGCGCGCCGTCGACACGGCTCATAACATACCCTTGCGGTGTATAATATTAATTAGCAACCCATTGTCGAGAAGTTCTTACCACAGAGCAGTACAGTATTTGTTACAATTACGGAGAAGAAAGGAGGATTTTTGTAAATTCAAGCTCTACTAAGTAATCGTACGCATATTTCTAACAGGAATATTTTTTTTTTTTAAGAAAACGTTGCCCCACACCACCACACTAGGAATTTCTCCTTTATCGTGGGTGCGTTTACAAGCATATAAACTCACATACACAAACAGCCAGACCCAAAACAACTATCTGCAGGTCATACAAATATTTGTTCCGTGCGGGAATCCGCGACACGCAGCGCAGCAGTCGATCCCCCAGCCACTGCGCCAACTGTGCCGTCGTTAGATTATTAGATATTAGATTATATTATCATAAATATATTTTTTTCCTTAAAAAGATAAATCCTAGAATTGATCTACCAAAGATTTTATCTTAAAACTAAAATATTAAAAAATCAGGAAGAGATTTCTTAAGCGTTGCCTTCGTAGGTACCCATATTTTGTTCCTATCTTCTTAATTGTATTCAGTATGTACAGTACAAATATCGTTACATAATTAATTATAGTTTAAGTAATTCACACTAATTTGTATTTTAGATCCGTATCAAATTAAGCTTCTTCTTCATAAAATAAAAATTCACACAGTATAAATACAAAAAAAAATATACAAAAAAAATTGCAACATTATTGTAAAAAAGAACGCGGTATCGTAACGCTAAGATAAGCTGACCTTCTACCCAATACTCAGTTCTGATCAGTCGAACGTGCGGTGTCGCGGCATAAACACTCGTTTTGTTCCAAGTAATGAATAAATAACATCGTAAAAAACATCCCATTGTCACAACCGTAAAAGGCCACAGAATTGTGTTAAAGTGATTATGATAAAAAGTTAACTAAAGATGAGATACATTGACTAAGTTAGTTTTAAGACGGTAGTGTTATCGAAACGTTTTGTGAAACAAAATTTTAAACACGATTAAAACTTACGTAAAAACAAAAACATGGTGACCAGAAGATGATAAACAAACCTAAAATTGATTAAAAACTTAGATATACACATCAATACAATAAATAAATAAAACCTAAAATAAATAATCATAGTTTACAAAAATGGCGCCGTCAAAAAAAAATAGTTACAATATCAGTAAAAGAAAAGACGATATAGAAATGACTCCAGCAAAACCTAGTAAATTACAATATAGCTATGAAGAAGCATTGGAAATCACCGGTAAGTAAATAGTACATACCTAAAACATTATAAACATCAGTTTCTAAGCTATTGAAATAAATTAAATTCTAGTACATTTAATTTTTTAACAATATAAATCAGAAAATTAAAGTGAGAGTTTCATTTAATTCATGTACATATTCATTGATAATTAATATTGTTTTTGAAATAATATAATGTACATGTCAGAAATTAATCAACGTAATATTATTAAGCCTTTATTGCTGAAACTAAACATAAACTTATAAACCAACAAACTTATGATCTAAAAAAAAAAAAAAAACAAATCTATTTCTCCGGTTTAGTGATCAGCGTGTCCTGTGACACGTAGGCCTCTTCCAGCTGTTTCCAGTCTTTTCTGTCCCTGGCTTTTCTTGTCCAGGTAGCTTCTCCGACTTTCCTTATGTCATCCATCCATCTTTTTGACTGTCTGCCTCTTTTCCTTTTACCATCTCGTGGTTGCCACTCTGTTAGGATTTTAGTCCATTTTGTTCTGCTGTCTCTTGTCATATGTCCTGTCCATCTCCATTTCAACTGTCTTACTTTTTTTATGATATCTTCCACCTTGGTTATGGATCGTATTTCTTCTGATCTTATGTGATCTTTTTTCGCAATGCCTATCATGCTCCTTTCCATACCCCTCTGACATGTTCTTAGTTTAAGAAGATGATTTTTGTTCAGTGCCCAAGTTTGACATCCATATGTCAGGCATGGCAAAACACACAAGTTGAAAACTTTTTTCTTCGCTGTAATGGGAAACTGTTCGCCTTTGAATATCTCCTTAAGTGACCAATATCTGTTCCATGCATTAGCTACTCTTCTCTCGATTTCTATGTCCGTTTGGTCCTTGAATGCAACCAGCCGTCCCAGATATGTATAGGTTCTCACATATTCAATATTTGCATCATCCAGTGTTATAGCTATTTCTTCCCTGTTTGTCATTACCTTTGTTTTTGATTCATTCATAGTGAGACCTACTATTCTGCTTGCCTCTGCCAATTGTTTCAGCATATGTTGGAGCGTAGTTGCGTTGTCAGAAATTAGGACTAGGTCGTCCGCGAATCTCAAGTGGTTGAGTTTTTTGCCGTCTATATTTACGCCAACTTTTTCCCACTCCAGATCCCTAAATACGCTTTCCATTATTGCAGAGAAAAGTTTTGGGGATAGTGGGTCTCCTTGTCTCACACCTTTAGCTATTGGGAATTCTTCACCTTTTGTTTCTAATTTTATTTGTGCAGTGCTTTTCTCATATACATTTTTTATAATACGTATGTATTTTTTAGGTACTCCTTGTTCAACTAAAGCCTCCCAAAGCAAGTCGTGATATATTGAGTCAAATGCTTTGCTATAATCCACAAATGCTATGTATAGCGCCTTACCGTATTCTGTACATTTTTCTATTAACTGGTTGAGGACATGTATGTGATCGATAGTAGCAAATCCTGCTCTAAATCCTGCTTGCTCCATTGGTTGCTGCTGGTCTAATAACCCTGAAAGTCTGTTTAAAATCAATTTAGAAAATACTTTGTATATATTTGACATTAAACTTATTGGTCTATAGTTTTCAATATTGTCCCTATCTCCTTTCTTGTGTAATAGTATGATTGTACTCTTAGCCCATTGCGATGGTATAATTTCTGTTCTTAGGATGGTATTATAAATGTCTGTGATTTTCCTTAAATTTTCAGGTATAGTTATTGCAATTTTTAACATCTCATTTGTTATCTGATCTGAGCCCGGTGCTTTATAATTTTTTTGACTCTGTATAGCTTTTTCTACTTCTGATTGTAGGAAATCTGGTATATCTTCTATCTCGTCGTCTTCAAGATTTATAGTTCCATTTACGGTATTGGGTTCTGCTGCATAGAGTGTCCTGTAGAAATCAGTTGCTGTTTGGATTATGTTTCTTCTTTTTGTCTCCTGCTTTCCGATTTTGTTTTTAATATTTGGTATCCATTTTTTTGACTCTACAAGTTCTTTTAAGGCTCTTTTGACTCCTCCCGTCTTTTTTATATGGTAGTTGATAATGTTTACTCTTCTTTTAGTTCTGTCTTTCTTAATATTGTTGCTTATTTTTTTACTTATTTCTGAGATGGCTTTTAGGTTACGTTTGTCTTTTTTCATTTTCAAAAGTTGTTTTCTTTCTTCTATTAGATTTTTGGTTTCATTTTCTATATAACTTGTCTGAGGTTTCGTCAATTTATTGCATGATGGTCCAAATATTTCGTTTATTTCCTTATCATAATTTTCTACTATCTTGTTTTTAGCCTCTATTTGATGTTTTGTAGTTGTTACATTATACTTATTTCTGCTTTTTTTCGGTTCCATATTATTTATTACTGCTCTTACCATTCTATGGTTGGTGTTAAAATTCAATTGGCTAAGGATGTCTACTGTCTGAAAAAATAGTCTGTTGTTAGCTGCTATATAATCGATTTCATTTTTGTATAATCCATCTGGAGATTGCCATGTCCATTTTTTCTTTGTATTTTTGTTAAAGAAGCTATTCATAAATGCAAGATTGTTTTCAAAAGCCAAGTTAATCATTCTCTCTCCATTTTTGCTTCTCCTGCCAAAACTGAATTTGCCAATGACTTTTTCCTCTCCGGTTCGTTGGGTTCCTATTCTGCCATTGAAATCTCCAATTACCATAACGTTCTTGTGCGATTCTTGTAAGACTGATGACAATTGGTCGTAAAAGAGGTCTTTGGCCGATTCTTGATACTGTTCAGTGGGAGCATACACTTGAATAATCGACCATTTATTTTTGTATGCTGGCAGATGTATATTAAGTACAGCTATTCTCTCTGATATGCCCCTAAACTCTTCTATGTGTCTTTCTAAATATTTTTTAACCATAAAGCCAACTCCATGACTTCCTTTTGTTTCGCCCTTATAATATAAAATGTATTCTTTATGATCTTCGATACTTTCTCCTAACCTTCTAACTTCGCTCAAACCTAGTATATCCCATTTAATATTTGAGAGTGCTAATTCTAGTTCGGTTAGTCTCTCTTGAGTTCTCAGCGTAAGGCAGTTCAGAGTGGCAATATAGAGCTTTCTTTTTTCTTTTCTTGTTATTATTTTTAATCTTGCGTTTTTACCCTTGTTATTTTCTGGCATTTCAGCTGAAAGGGATTGGTCTCTATCCCCCACGGGGACCAGCCGGCTTGGGGGAGGTGTATTGATTTTAGTTGTTTCGTTCTGTAGTTTTTCTTTATTTGTTCTGATCTTCCGGTTATCGAGGTGCTTTAATGGCTATTCTTTATTTAATTTTGGTGTTGAGTGGGATCTGTTTCGCATTCGCTCGAAGGCATTTATTTTATTTAGTTTTGGTTGACCATTTTCATAACTTTTACTTGGAGAGTCAGATTGTTCTCTTTTCCTTTTGTCCCGTGTATCAACTTCTTTGCCTTTTACAACTAATTTATCGTATTTTAAGAATGCTATACGTCCCTTTTTTCTTTCTTCTTTTAGCTGAGGTATGAGTTCTTTTCGTTTTTCTAAAACTTCTTTGCTGAAATCTTCATTGACAAATATATTTTTAGGTAGTCTACTTTTGTTTTTCAAAATTTCATTTCTCTTCCACACATTCAAGACGTTAGCTAAAATCGGGCGTGCCCCTCCGTTTGCCTTGCCTATTCTAAACACTTTATTAATGTCACGCTTGTTCATTTCAATGCCAGAATCGTTTAGAGTTTTTGTTACCATTTCAATTATGTTTACATTGTTTTCCTCTGTGGACTCCTCGAAGCCATAGAAAATCAAATTATTCTCTCTTTTCACAAATTCCAGTCTTTTTACCTTCTCATTTAATTTCTCCACTTCATTTTTGAGATACAGGTTTTCTTCCACTAAAGGTTTCAATTTGTGGTCTATTTCTTCTCTGATAGAGTCTTTTAATATTGTTGTTTGTTTTTCCATCTCTAGTTTTAGATTAGAAAATAATAGTTGCATTTGGTCTTCCATCTCAGGTATTTATAGTATTGGCAACACTGATTTATTTTGGTGGGATATTATTTGTAAAAAGTGGCAAAACTTGCTCTGTAACTTGCTTGAAACGAAACGTACTGTTGCGTTTTCTGTTGTTGGTAGCCCTGATGTGTCAATGTCATATATTGTTTGTAGGTTATAAAAACACAATAATACTTGCTGTTAATTTGATATCCACTGATCACACACACAGTTTATATTTCTATTTTCATAGATTAGTTCTTTAATGTTCGTTTCACTTGCACAGTTTAAAGTTTATGTGAGTTTTTAACACTTTTATGCTTATTTTTTTGCGGGTCGCACTTCGTGACGTTCGTACCGTTAAGCGGTCAAACCGGAATCAACGTAATAAGAAATCAATAAATATTCACAAAATTTAACAAAACAAGAGTTACACACAGTTTACACCTAAGTTTTTATGACCGAAGACGAATGATACATTTTAAGTTGTAAACAAAAGCTAATAAGTTAAATAAATAATTTTAAATTTGCTAGCTGCAATCCCACGGTTTCACCCACATAGACTGGGGCTTTATACAATAAACTTTCCTCTTAAATCAGTCTATCTATTTCTGAAAACTATAATAAAATGTGTTGATTAGTTTAAAAGATCCAAGCGAACAGACAGCGAAACAGACTTCATATTATATTAATATCCTTACTAATATTATAAAAACGAAAGTGAGTTTGTTTGTTTGTTTGTTTGTTACCTCTTCACGCTTTAATGACTTAACCGATCTTGATGAATTTTACAGATACAGAGATAGTTGGGAACCAGGAGACGGACATAGGCTAATATTTTTTTTTAAAAAGTGGGATGTGAGGGAGAAAGAGGGAAGAAAAGGCAAAACTTAGCGTTGCTTTTACAAATCAATAAGGCGCTAGGGGAACTGTGTTACCCCGAATTTAACGCGAGCGAAGCGGCGGGCAAAAGCTAGTTTTAAGATAAAATGAAGTTTGAAAGTAGCACCAGTGACAGCTAAGTTCTTGGTATGGCCGATATTACAGTTCACCCCACAAACGCCATTAAATAAAAAAGTGAAGTGAAGTGATATTACAGTTGAAAGGCATGTGAGTACATTAGTGATGAAGATAAAAATAATGTGGATGCATAGTAGGCAGGGGAGGAATGCCAAAGCCAGCATGCTTGAGTGGGAGTAAGATAAGAAAATATAATGTAAGAATGGAAGAAGAAAACCTGTGTAGCTTACCAGAAGTACAACAATACGAGGTACATACAAGATCAGGGAGATGATGGAGATGTTAATAAACGATAGCTTCTTCTCGTTCAGGTGCCTACAGAAAGAAAGAACATTTATCACTTATAATACCACAAGAGCTTCAAAATTATCGGGTATTTTCCGATAGGTTCGTTGCAAACAAATGAAGGAGTCAAGTTTTTCTTTTCAGGTTAAAAAATCACGAGCGCGAAGCGCGAGTGATTTTTCCTGAAAAACTTGACGATTTTATTTGTTTGCAGGGAACCTATCGGGAAATGCCAGATAATTTTGAAGCTCGTGTGGTATTCGGGGGATTATTTTTCCGTCTTAAATGTCGGCCAATAGAATTGCACCATGTTTTGTTTTTTATGCATAACAACGACCAGAGAAAATTTTCAAAAAAATTTCAGTATAATACCATGTAGGTTGTACCACGTGACGTCGAATGGTGCAATTCTATTGGTCGATATTTGGGTCGGAAAAATAATCGACATTATGTGTCAATGCGGGTTTAAATAAGGAAGTATTTAAAATTCATCGTTTTGGAGGTTAATAGACCCGCTTTTAAGGCACTATCTAGCAGACCTAAGTTGCGTAACATTAAACAATGACTAAAGCTTGTTCTACCTTTACCAAGTAAATAGTAAGCACTACATTAAAACTATTCAACTCAACTTTAAGCAGCTTCAAAACTCGGTTTAAGAAATGGCTTGTCGAGCAAGCGTTCTCTTCTTTTGACGATTTTTAGAAAATGACGTGTAAATTAATTAGACCATTATTGATTGTGACTTTATAAAGTTTGTATGTGTATTTTTATACATTATTGAGATATCTTTTCTTTTCTTTTTATTTGTTACTAGCTTTTGCCCGCGGCTTCGCTCGCGTTAAATTCGGCAGCGCCTTATTGATTTGTAATAGCAACGCTAAGTTTTCCCGTTTCTTCCCTCTTTCACCCTCGTATCCCACTCTTTAAAAAAAATAACCCAACTATCTCTGTGCCAAAATTCATCAAAATTGGTTTAGCCATTAAAGCGTGAAGAGGTAACAAACAAACAAACAAACTCACTTTCGCTTTTATATAATATTAAGTAAGGATGTTGTTACTATTGTCACATCTTATTTTTATTTATTTCACAACAAACAATGTAAATTATTAATCAATGTCATGTACCTACGTATATCTTTGTGACTTGTAAGAATGCCTTATCAATAAATTACTATGACTTCGATTACTATTACTATTAAACCAGCTTTCTTTACCTGCAACAACAAAAGGCGCGGAATAACCCGATTCAGTACATTCTCGTATTATACTTTCGTGATGACGAGCATGTTAATAGTTTAAAGACAAAACAAAAGGTGGTACTATCATCATATCATTTAGCTCCCTTCAAAATGGTCGAGCTGAATGGGGCTGATCCATACGTCATGTTCGTGAACGGGCGCTGTCAGTTGGGACTGGTCATCTCTTAGCTACCACGGTTTGTTTTTAACTTATTTAGATTGAAAATTAAATGTTGCTTTTTATTTACTCTGGACGCTCTTACTGTGCACGTCTTTCTACATCGTTCTCACATATTTGTATAATCTCAACACGAATGATGTAAATACGATTTTGTTAAAATATTATAATTTAAAAGAGTGTCCATGGAGTTTCTTGCCCATTCTTCTCCATAGAGATCAACGCTTTGGAATGGGCAACTACAGTACTTTCACAAGTTATTATGCCTTGTGACCGGGACTGTAGATTCATTTTGTTTCTTGACATTCAAAAGTGCCTGTAATGGTCTAATTGAAATAAATGATTTGATTTGATATTAGCAATTATCTGTATATCATGTAAGAACTGACCATTGAAAGGGTTAGCGTAATAGTGAAGCGATTGTTTGGTTCCTTATCAACGTGTGTCTATTCACTGTTAACTTTATTTATTTAGTTGTTATTAATGTCACAACAGTTCTACTTGTAGCTCTAACGTTAGGTCTTGTAGTGATCACTAATATATATCTAAACTAGGACAAATCCGGGGCTGCAGGTTGTTCGAAAGAGATATAACACACAGCCCCGGAACATAAAGGGCAAACATGATTCATAATTCATATACTTACCTAATTCATAATCATTTATTTGTTAATATGGTAATTACATAAAGTTGTTAATGTGTTTGGATTTTCATCAGTAAAAGTCTGACACTCCTCCCCACTCCGCCCAGAGAGGGGGAAGTTATTTGATGATTGAGTTAGAAGTTATTGAAGATCCACAAAAAAAAATTAACAAATGACAACCCACCAATGAGGTTTTACAATCGCTACATTATACATTGTTCACTTCTCTATCATAATTTTCATTTGGAGAATATTTATCTCGGCGATCTGTCTTGGAGAAGTCAAAACTATTCAACATAATACAAAATCTACAAGAAGTTTCTACTGCCGAGATAAACCTGCAAAGAATTTTGTTTTTATAACCGTATGTATGTACGTTAAGTTGCATAAGGAAAGTGGCACAACTTAATAAATACAGAAAACTGGTTTCAATCAGGATTCGGTATAATTTAACAAAAATATTATTCTTTACATCTTCGGAAGGTTATTGGTTCTTTTGCACGTGACAAACGAGGAATTACGTCAAGAGGATAGGCAGCAGTGTCCGTTGGATTTTGAATACCAATCTGTTTATTAAGCATGTGGTCTTAACATCAGGATTTTTATTTATAAAATTAGAAAACATCAGAACCATTGAGAGGATCCGTTTATCCGTATTCATGGCGTGTGCAACTGCGCGAATATGTTTGTGAGGATTGGATGTCTGTTACTCTTTCACGTCAAAACGGCTGAACGGATCTTGATGAAATTTGGCACAGAGGTAGATTGTAGTTTGGAATAACACATAGAATACTTTTTTTTCGATATCACGCAGGCAGCAGCTAGTACACAATATATATAATGTTAGTGACCATGTCAGTTTAAAAACTTATATCATGTTGTCAATGATTAGACAGAAATGCATTTGACCGCTTGCTTTGAAGTCCCATGTAGCAGCGGGGGAAATCGCCACACCAGGCTAAAATCAAAAACAGTTTATCTGGGACACGAAACCCATGCTCAGGAGTACATATACTACAGGGGTTGCGGGTTGTTCGAAAGAGATACCGCGGCCCCGGAACGTAAAGGGCCAAAAAAGGAACATGGATGGGTTTTAGTCAGTTTTAGGCCACCGTAGATGCGGGCCTGTGGACGGTGAGCTATGGATAGCTTACCGTCCGTCGCGTTAGTATTCCACGCGCGCCCCAAAGAGATGTCAGCAAAGCAGAGGGGCCTGCCAGGGCCACCGCCTGGCGGGTTTGGGGGTTGTTCGAAAGAAATACCACGGCACCGGAACGTTAAGGGCAATAGAAGGAACATGGGTGGGTTTTAGTCAGTACAAGTCTGACACTCCCCCCCGCTCCGCCCAGAACGTGGGAAGTAATTTGATGATTTCCCATGCGCAAAGAAAAGCCAGGTAAGTTATGGAATGACTTACAATCAGAAAGACAAGAAGACTTCATGCTCAACGGTTCCATCTGTGACTATTTATCCAATGAGGCAAGCTTTGGCTTCCAATGTAAACATCCTCTGCGAGGCCTATGGTCAGCTGGGCACTTATTTCTCGGCTCATACATAACGCATAAATTAAATAGTTTTTGTTGGTGTTTTAGTGTAAGTAACAATGGTGCTTAAGTAATTAGGTTAGTATTGTCAGTATTTACAATTTTATGATTTAACTAGCTTTTACCCGCGGTTTTGCTCGCGTTAAATTCGGGGTAACACAGTTCCCCTTTCCTGATTTACAGGTACCTGCTACATGTAGTTTTTGCCCTTGCGCCTTATTTATTGTAATAGCAATGCTAAGTTTTCCCTTTTCTTCCCTCTTTCTCCCTCATATCTCAATCTTTTTTGGAAAAAAATATGTCCGTCTCCAGGGTCCCAACCAACTATCTCTGTACCAAAATTCATTATAATCGGTTTAGCCATTTAGGCGTGAAGACGTAACAAACAAACAAACAAACTCACTTTCGCTTTTATAATATTAGTAAGGATTCAGACCTATGACTCTAGAAACAGCAGTCCGCTCTGGCAGCAATTATGTTCAAAATACTGTTGTCACTACCATGCAGATCCTGTAACAAAGGACGCATAGCTCTAAGTTCGGATTTTGAACCCTCTCATTCTGCCTACTCGTGTAGATTGGCCGTGATCGAGCACTTTAAGGCAGACGCACTTTGATAAGATTGTTCTCAATAACAAAACTAGATAACAATAAATCCAGATCAAGGGATTCATTCTAAATGACGAGCAGCATCCATCCACTTCAATTGATAACGGACAGACAGATAAACGAAGAGGTCAGGCTAGTACACACTTAGATAAAAGCAGTTTTACATAGTGAAGTTTATAACTCTAGTATTATTGACTTCTTGATGTGTAGTCGAACAAACTACCCGGTATACAGGCTAAAATATTAATAATAAAACTTGAGAGGTGTCAAGGGACACCCGGATGGAACGAAGTTATTATTTATTATGTAAAAAAATCCTGTATACACTCAACAAAAATAATCGTTGCGACACCACACTGTTCAATGCAAAATAGAAAGACAGAGATATGAGAGAGAGAGAGAGAGAGACAGAGACACGCGCACGCCGCACGGCTTGCAAAAAGTGTCGTTTCAACTTTTGGTCTTAAGCAAAAAGTGTCGTTACAACTTTTGGTCCATTTTTTTCCGTCTGGCTCCCTTTCGCAACGCGCGATAAGAAATTTCGTTCCAACTAGCATATGGCCGCGGCTTCGCCCACATGGAATATGGTAATTGTCCGATGAGATCGTTCTACCGGGCTTAAAAGTGTCTTATGTGTCCAGTCCAGGTTATAAACAATATGCAAGAAATTTCTTACAAATCAGTTCAGTAACAAACATCCAGACCCATACACAACCTGCCGGGGTTGCGGGTTATTCGAAAGGGAGCCCCAGAACCTAAAGGGCAAAAGAAGGAACATGGGAGGGTTGTAGTCAGTACAAGTCTAGCACTCTTCTCCGCTCCGTCCAGAGTAGGAGAAGTTATTTGATGATTTCCCACTCGCAAAAGAGACAATAGGTCTAGGTCATCATTACGAACTTTCTTATAATTAATATTGTAGTAAGATTGTTTGCACAATGAACTTTACAGCTACCTACTAAAGAGGTTCACGATGGCATACTAAAAAGAGTGATGTCAAAAAACTGACTGCACAACACACACAACATTCCTTAAAGCTTAGCTGCCTGCATACAATACTGATGACCGCTGATGACCTAGGAAAGGCCCCTGAAATCCGTTATCATGTATAAAGAATAAAAATGTCCTCCTGACCGTTTTCGGCCAACTCATCATCTGCCTAGCCTTCTATCTTCCCAACTATGTTGGGGTCGGCTTCCAGTCTTACTGAATGCAGCTGAATACCAGTATTTTTACTTGGAGCGACTGCCTATCTTACCTCCATAACCCAGTTAATACTGGGTAATACGATACCCCTTGGTAAGACTGGTTGTCAGACTTTCGGGACACTGACTACTGTAACGACTGTCAAAGATCTACAAATGACAGCCGGGACCAACAGCTTAACGTGCTTTCCGAGGCACGGAGGAAACTCGTTATGTAACGGGTGGTCACCCATCCACAGACCGACCTAGGCAAGCGCGGCTTAACCTAAAGATCGAACTGAGCGGCTGCTTTTATTTAGCCACGAGCTCCTCCGGCTAACTGTGCGGGAGGTGTTATAGTGCAAGCGTTTGTGCGTAGTCACAGGTGCACTCTCTGTTCCCTCACTCTCATAGTCCGATGGGACGGCAATCTGATACGACCGGAGAGAGATCAGCAGCAGGACCAACGGCTTAACGTGCGCACGGGGGTATCTTATCCCCAAGTTCCAAACTCCGGGCTGCTACTAATTGAAAAACCCTATAACACTTTTTTCCCGATCGAGGAATCGACCCCAGGACCCCGTGGTAAGCAGTAGCGCTTGCGTCCGCGAGACCAACTTAGCAGTCATGAGTATTATGTAGCCAGCACAGAAACGACTGACACAGCGACGCTTGTGCGAGCCCTAAGTCCAGCGGTGGACGCGTTTCCGCTAAAAATTATGAGGATCATAATATCATAGCTTGCTCGTCTATACTCACTTCAAATGCTTACTAATATTATAAAAGCGAAAGTGAATTTGTTTGTTACGTCTTTATGCCTAAATGGCAAAACCTATTTTGATGAATTTTGGTACAGTCATAGTTGGGCCCCTGGAGACGGACATAGGCTAAAAAAAGAGAGAAAAGGGGGAGAAAGAGGGAAGAAAAGGGGAGAGAAAGATAATTTATTTTCGATCATCATAGTACGGATAGTTGTGACCCTGGAAACGGAAAAACCTAATTTAAAAAAAAAATGAGAGAAAAAGGGGAGACATTTTATATAGAACTTTTCGCAGTTTTCAAGGTAGGAAGCTAAAAATCGGTACACACACTCTTTGTTACCGACGAAAAATACCTGCAAATCAGGAAAAGGGAACCCCGTGTTACCCCGAATTTAACGCGAGCGAAGCCGCGGGCAAAAGCTAGTAAGAACTAAAGGAAAACTAAAGATTGTTGTAACAATAAGGATAAGTAGTACTTACTGCTGCAGAGACCTTGAAGATTAATGGTAGATGTCAGTAGTAATACGGATATAAATGATTGTGGGATGTGCGAAGTGCAAATATTTGACCTCAGGTCTAAATTAAGATTTCCAAAGTGTTATTATCGTCAACATAGAGCATTATGGAGCACATTTGTAACTTTTAGCTTAAAGAACTAAAGCAGAAGTCTACTCTTGAAGAGCTGACTCTCAGCCATATATTCAAACTAGCTGCGTCCCGTGGTTTCACCTACATATACCGAGATAACGTATTAATCCAGGTTATAAGCTATCTACACACCTAATTTCATTCCAACTGATTCAGATGTTTGAGCGTAAGTAACAAACATGTACACATTGCACACGTATATACAAACTTTCGCCTTAATAATATTAGTATGTTAACGAATTTGTTTTTATTATTGCATAATTTAGTAAAGATAAGATAAAGATATATTTATTGCATAACTGTGTACATGAAGTTCTTATTAATAAACATTACATTTTTGGTTCCAACAGTCTACCCAAGTCGGATATGCAATAGTATTTTATGAGATTTAGTGATATACAAAATATTATTTTTTAGCAAAAAATTCATGCAGATTATAAAATACATTATCAATTAACATTTTTTTCAATTTATTTTTAAACATATTTCCATTCAATTGCTTAATTTAGCTGGTGGTAAATGGTTGTAAACTCGAATAGCGGTTACATAGGTACTTTTATAATACATCATAGTTTCATAGTCTATCTAATAAAACGCCACGTGTGAAGTCAACTCTTGGTCAACTCTTAGAAAGCAATTTATCACATCTTTACTAATTTTATAAAAGCGAAAGTGAGTTTGTTTGTTTGTTACGTATTCACGCCTAAATGGCGGTGCAGAGATAGTTGGGACCCTGGAGACGGACATAGGCTAAAAAAGTGAGAAAAGGGGGAGAAAGAGGTAAGAAAAGGAGAGAGAAAGATAATTTCATTTCGATCGTCACGCGGGGTTAAGCGTTAACCCAAAGTGACTATGCCACGCAAACGAAGTCGCGGGCGGAAGCTAGTCAGCAATAAAATAATCCCTCGCCCTCCCCTCCTAATAATCAGCTCATAATGTTACCACTGTTGACAAACAGGCCTTCTATTAGCAAGTTCTTGCATCCCAGTCGTTAGGTGACACCAAATGTATTAAGCAACACAATACAAATGAGATAGATCTACTTACATCATTCTATTAATATGCACAGTAGCCGCTGATTTTCGCAATTTTGGCATAATATGCATATTATAAACTCATAAACAAACCATTATACCAGGGCCTTAAATCTGCTATTTTTTATAACTTTGTCATTCCATCACAATCCCAATGTCGTTTGTAATATTATAAAAGCGAAAGTGAGTTTGTTTGTTTGTTACGTCTTCACGCCTAAATGGCTAAACCGATTTTGATGAATTTTGGTACAGAGATATTTGGGACATTCAACATTTAACTACATCGCTGTCAATAGGATTGCCACGTTGGGTGGCAATGCTGATTCTTTAACTAAAATAAAGTCCAGCCCTCTGGTCACATGAAGAGGGCTAACCGCTCCGTTTTATATATATAACTCGTCCTAATATATAACTTACACAGCAGAGGAAATTTGTAACGCAATATAAACTAGACCCATTCCATCGAATGCATGAGTTTTTTTGTTAAGTTAAATCAGCGAGATTTAAAACATCAAGTTTTTCTAATTTATTTTAAGTTAAGCAAGGTTACAAATGTCATTATCATTTGTTAATGATAGCTTACAAGGTCGTCGACGCAAATTGTGATCAGTTTTCCGCTTCCACGAGTATCAGCAGATATGAAAGAAAATGTTATTTATGAAGAGCTGGATTTGTTACTTATTTTATTAAGTTGATATTTTAGATACATTAATTGGTAATGCACGTGGGTCTGGATAGTGATCAATGTAACGACGTTTTGACATTGTGAAAAAAGGTTTCCATTTAAAAAACCGGGGGGGGGGGGGGGATCTGTACATATTTGCGACACCATTTGCATCGTCATATCTTTTGTCTGCGCAGATTTAGAAAATATGAACTCCAAGGTTTATATAGATAAAGAGTCTTCACAGACAGAAGGACAACAAAGTGATCCAATAGGTGTTCCATTTTTTACTTTTGAAGTACGGTCTCTCACTCAGGCTTCCATTTTGCTAATTAGCAACGAATCAACGAATCCCTTAAAAAAACATTTAGCCGCCCTTTGGCTCAGCATGCCGTTGAGAAATATCTCTCAGACATGCTGGTTTCCTCACGCTGTTTTCCTTCACCGAAGCAAATGATAATTATAGAATATCAACGAGAATAAGATAAACATTAAGATCATTACCTGTATGATAAGGAAAACTACCTTCTAATGTAATTAACTTAAAAGTAAAGCGAACAAACCAGTTTATAATTTAAAAAAAAATATCAAAGTCGCCACACCTCCATAATTACAGTGTTCGTAACCCCAGATTTAAAAATAATAAAATGCAAAGAATGATGAATTCTGTTTCAAAAACCTCAAGATCAAGTGGAGCTTTATCCCAACGATGTTAGGGTGGATTTTGCAGTCAAACCAGATGCAGCTGAATACCAGTATAAAGGGAGATGCGATAACTTAAGATAGTAACAAACAAACAAACTCACTTTCGCTTTTATAATATTAGTAACAATATTGATTTATTATATTTGAAAACTATTAGATTTAATTGCTAAGATGATTTGATTATTCATAATTTTATGTAAAACGCTCATTACTAATTTTAAACTAAATAGCAAATGCTAGTTAATACCTTTTTCCACTTAACCCTTCAATTGTATAACAGTATAGTTTTAACTAGGCTACCAAAAATACACCGTCATCATCATCTGTCTAGCCTTCTCCCAACAAAGATTCAGTTTCCAATCTAACCGGAGGCAATTGAATACCAAAAATGTTGTACATCCTTGCTCAAAAATAAAGAAATTTGTTTGGATCTATTTACATAAACATTATAAGACGTTTTTCTAGTTTCTAATACAAAAATGGCATTTATTTGAAATACTTTGTAATGCTAAATACTATGTAAAATAAATTAGGTGTAACGAGTACGTTATTTGTCAAGGTTGGAATATATTTAATAGTGAAGATAATTTAGCAATTCGTTATAGATTCTGTGGTTTTAACCGATGGTTAAAACCGACGTAAACAAAAAAAAAAGAGAAGGTTCTCAATACGACATGTATGTATATAAAAAATGTAAAAAGAATGTAATTAATTTTGAGGCGGTGCCAACAAACAATGAACGACGTTCAATCAAGTTGTCAATATTTCAAGCTTTACGGAGCGGGGGGAGAGTCAGACTTTCACTGACTAAAACCTACCCATGTTCCTTCTATTGCCGTTGTATATGTTCCGGGGCCGCGGTATCTCCTTCGAACAACCCGCAATCCCGGCAGGCGGTGGCCCTGGCAGGCCCCTCTGCTTTGTTGACATCTCTTTAGGGCGCGTGTGGAACACGAACGTGCTGTTAACACGGCCTCTCGTCCGTAGACGGACGGACGGTGAGCTACGCATTCCTCACCTTCCACAGAATTTAAACCTTAAAGTTATTCTTCGTAAAGATGAGTGTACAAACATCACACCTTGATTACAGGAGTTTTTGTGGCTTCTAGATCTAGCGGTTTAGTCTGTATGCGAGTTTAATAAAGTAGATATTTAACGACAATCAATTGCAACGGACAAGATAACACATATTTTCCTTAAAGTAAACAATAACTGGTTTATCAGTAAATACGTATGTCTTGTTCATGAGAAACATGATAAGTCACAACTAATTAACAGTCACAAGTGAAATAATTAGTAACGTTTGTTTACTGTTAAAAGATTTGTATTGTGTTATATTCCTTGTGCATAATTAGTTAAAAACGGTAAAGGAGGAATACTTTTTGCCGTATGAAGACATTTTTGTCATCTTATCTCATGTCATTAATTTCAAAACAATATACATTCTGTAGGTATGAAATTTACAATATTCGAAATAAAAAAATATTACAGGTCAAAGAAAAAAAAAATCCTAAAATAGGATGTCAAACATTAAAATAAAAATTTATAGCAATACTCATAAGATGATGTTTATCCAAACCACAATTCCAGATTCTAATATACATAATTATATGCCGCGGATGGATATTCCCTTTGATGCCTAGGGGTCTATCCCTTAATATTGGAACATGCCATAAAATGCCTTGCCCAGCCGCCTCCAGAGCACGACGACGTGAGATCCCCTTCACCGCCCGACCGTGGTGTCATGACTGTAATAACCTTCTTAGCACGACACGGTTGGCGCAGTGGCTGAGCGATCGACTGCTGCGCTGTATGTCGCGGGTTCGATCCACGCACGGAACAAATATTTGTAAACATGTATGACCTACAGGTAGTTGTTTCGGGTCTGGCTGTTTGTGTATGTGAGTTTGAATGTTTGTAAACGCACCCACGATACAGGAGAAATCCTAGTGTGAGGCATCGTTTTCATAAAAAATAAAAAAAACATAATCAGCCAGTAAAATATCCACTGGTGGAAAGCAGGTGTCTTTGCTTTAGGAGTGGCTTGGTGAATGTCACATGATACACAGACAATAGAATATGTCCGGTAACATTTCCTCTATTGGCACTAACTGTGACATGTGTCAAGATTCCTTGGGCTCAGCACAAGATGTTTCGATACAAACTAATGTTGCTTCACGTTAAGGCAACGTGCTATATAGTTATTATTATCTCCCATCTGATCTATAGAGGTTATCAACTTTAAAGTGTACTTTTATCTTAAAACAATAGATGGTTTCACGATATTTTTAAATGATCTCTGACGTGAACTAAACAATATATTAGAATTGTCAATATGTTCTATCTAAGCCATTAGAGCTACCTAGGGCCCGACACAATGGTGGCGATAAGTCCCCTCTTTAAGGAGTGGCTGAAGAAGCATCCTAAACTACCACCTGACCCAGGTCCTCACTAGACGCAGAAATTTCGGCGTTCCTGCACACAATCGGGTGAGAGGAAACGCCCGGGTATCACCACTGTGACGATCGCCCGAAGGACACTGTGGCGGTCTGCCCCACTTGGGTGGAGCACCGCTGTGTCCTCGTAGAGGCGATCAGGGGCGGCGACTTCTCACCTGTCGGGGTTGTAGGTTGTTTGAAAGAGGTACTGCGGCCCCGGAACGCAAAGGGGAAAAAAGAGAACATGGATGGGTTTAAGTCGGTAAAAGCATGACTCTCCCTTCTGCTTCTTCGAAAAGCGGGAGAAGAATTTAACATTGTATTTAAAATTGTTTGACATTACTTTAACTACTACTGTATTATGAAATCATTTGACATTGTAATTTATTTTTTTAATTATACTATCAAATAATTAGTTTCATTTGACATTGAATTAAAACTTGTTTGACATTATATAAATTAAAATAATTTGCCATTACAAATTTGTTTTTATAGGAACACAAAAGAACTTGACATTGTATTTAAAACTATTTTACATTATATTTGCTGAATAATTCATGGTTGTCTTCGTACTTAAATTGCATGTATATTCAACACAATGTAAATTGTTTATGAATGGAAATAAATGAAAAATAAAAAATGAAATGAAGATATTTGACAGAACATCATCCGGAAACCAAACCTAAAAATTAAATATAGATTTAAAGAACTGGCTTGACTTATTCAGATTTCTAGTTTGGACGAATTAAACATGTTATTAGAAACAAGTTTTTATCTAAACACTAAATCTTTTTTTAAATACTTAATATGCTTACGTTTGACCGCAACTTACCTAATGTGTGCGTGCCTAGAAAAAAAACAGGTTTACTTGAACTTTGAAGAGATCTAGACTGGCAGTTCGTAAAATAAATCTGGAAGCATAACGATTTGGTCCGGCTCGTGAAACTTCAACCTTATAACGGTTACACTTCGCCGTATCTCGGCTTGTCCGATGATAGAATGGGATGGGGGATTCAGATTGTGTAATTATGAAATGTTATAAATAAAAACCTGATAGGCTGGCATTTTTGTCGTTTTATAGTTTTAAACGCTTGCAGTTTTGTTTGTTATAATGTTAGTAGCTGTACTGAAGTACTTTTGCACCTTTTGCAAGAACACGAACAATAAATTAGGTATAAGTGTTGCATTGCCCTAAAATAAATATTGCCTTAAAAAAATACAATACACTTTCTCGTACTTATTTATATAAGCAAACCCTTTCATTTGATACCCATATCGTGGATTTGCAAGAACTAACGAATTCGCCATATTTGAGTCCGCCATATTGGATTTACAATTATGTCACTTGCCTGACCCTTTCATACAAACTAGACATGCGTGCAAAAACGAAAAGTAGGTTAAATTGTTTGACTTTTGAATTGACTTTTTACATAGTTAGTAAGTTAGATAATAGTAAAGTTAATGAAAGCGTGTAAGATTAGCAATTTTAATAGCTTCTGTCCACATGCACGAATATTTATATCTAGTTCACCACTGATTGCACCACTGTTCTGTCTAAGCCTTTCGCAGAGACGGCAAAATACTGAGTCTTGTACATATTTGTTTTATTTTTTTAATGAACGGAACGCAAGGACACAACGCGTGGTAGGAAGACAAAGCTGTCTTAATCCAGTAAAGCGTAGACCAGCCCTCTGATTGGTCCAAGGTCGTGGGTGGGTGCACTCAAGCAAGCGCTTACTATGAAACAACTTCACCACTCATCGATGCTCACTGACACAGAGTGGGGTATCCCATCATTGGGAACTTAATAGGCTGATCATGAAGGTGATTTATTCCATAACTTTAAAAAAATACTAAATATACTTTTGTTTTTTTTTCCGGACTAGAAAAGATCAAATTGCTTCTCCTGCTGGGTAGAGCCGGAGGGAGTGTTAGACTTTTACTGACTAAAGTCAATCTATGTTCCTACTTTTGCCATTTGTGTTCCAGGGTATGTATTTCGAACAACCCGCAACCCCAGGATACGAAATAGGCTTGTCTTAACCCATCAAAACCATCTAACCAGTCCTTCCTCGCAGGTCACGGCAAGTACAACTACGGTCTGCTCCTGACATGTTTCATGCTGATCATCGCCATGGGTATCGACATCTTCGGGCTGGGCATCATCGTGACGGCTGCCACCTGTGACCTGGATCTCACCCTCAGCCAGATCGGCATCCTATCCTCAATGTCGTTTGCTGGTAAGTTTAAATGGATGTCATATCTTACTTCCTACTTTAATATTATAAATGCAACGATTGTGACGATAGATGTATGGATGTATAGAAGTTTGTTACTCTTTCACGTCAAAACGGATCTTGATGAAATTTGGCACAGAGGTAGATTATAGTCTGGAATAACACATAGGATACTTTGTCTTTCGATATCACGCTGGCGAAGCCGCGAGCACCAGTTAGTTTGAAATAAAGCTATGGATCAGGAATTAACGCCTTTGCCAGTTCCTTCCCGTTTTAGCTGGACAGAAGAGCTGGTTGAAAAACTACCAAGCAACAATCAAAAAATGAATTTCTTTTTATAAAACTTCATCAAGAAACTTATGCTTAAAGGACCGATGTGATCATGTGTTTTGCATTGAAGATTAAGAGTATGGATACCACTTTCCTTGTTCTTTCTCTGGCGATGGTTTTTTTACCATAACCGCACAATGTTTCCACCAGCATTGGCGGTTATATTCGTTAACTAAAAGGCTTTCACTCAAATAAACGCCTTGTTAAAATACTATAGCAAATTGATCTTAATCATTCATTACCGTTTGGGGATTAAGTACCAACTAATTTGTATTTACACATTTATTTTCTTGGTTTTCAGGTATAATTGTAATGTCGTACCCTTGGGGCTACCTGTCCGACACCAGGGGCAGGAAGCTGGTGCTCATGTGGGCCATGTGCGGCAGCTTCATCAGCTCCGCCATCAGCAGCCTGTCTCCGACCTGGCAGGTGCTGGCTGCGCTGCGGTTTATCAGTTCAGCATTGTAAGTATGAAATTTTAGAACTTTGTGGTCACTGAACAAACAGCAGTTATGATGTTAACCGCATACAGGGTGTAAACGAAGCCGTCAACAATGCATTCTGGACAAACTTAGTAACTCTACGGTAAAATTATTGCTAGGAAACGACTTTTTGGTTTGGGGTTAAGAATTGGGAAGTTTTTAAAATAAAGTCATATAAGTTTTTTTTAACTTTGACCACCAAAATCTCTGTAGCTGGAAGGATCCCAAGTATTTTCTAGAACAAAAATATGCTCGCCATGATGAGGTGAACTGGCCTTTCAGTTTTGTTAAGGGTATATTTATAACGTATGAAACGCGTACATGTTTACTAATATATATGAGTGATATGATATATAATGAGTTTCCAATATTTCGGTTCCACAATTGTGTTGCGTTTCATATTATGTTAGTGACCATATCAGTTTAAAAACTTATTTTTGTTAAACTCGCACTTTTTTATCCTGTATACATTATGAAATCTCAGAGAGTATAAATACAAAGATCAAGGGCCACCGCCTGCCGGGGTTGCGGGTTGTTCGAAAGAGATACCGCGGCAACGGAACGTAAAGGGCAATAAAAGGAACATGGGTGGGTTTAAGTCAATACAAGTCTGACACTCCCCCCACGCTCCGCCCAGACCGGGGGAAGTTATGATCCCATACCCAAAAAAATGCATATATCCAGATGACAACGCACTGACTGTCTTCGGTGACAAACCTTCAGTATTCAACACCTTCCTCTAATAATTCGTCATCGCACATTCCAGGTCCAGTGCAGCCGAGTCAGCGACGTACGCGCTGATCGGAGAGTGCTGCGGCACCAAGGTCCGCGCCAAGTACATGCTGCTCATCACCAGTGCGCTCATGATCACGCCTACACTGTATTATAGTAAGTAGATACTTACCTCCATTTCACATAGCGGTACGAATTAAATAAATAAATATCTTGGCACAACTCACACACGGCTATCTGATCCCAAGCTAAGCAGAGCTTGTGTTATGGTAACCAGACAACTGATATACATACTTATATAATTCATAAATACATACATATTATAGATAAATCACACCCAGACACAGAACAAACAATCATGCTCATCACACAAAGTTTGTCCTGGGTGGGAATCGAACCCACGACCTCCGGCTCAGCAGTCAGGGCCACTAACCACTAGACCAACAGGCCCGCCAAAGAATTAATCATTCATAGCAGCAGACAAAACGAAACCCGCATTGAATAACTTTGTTTTTGTCTTTCCGTCTGTCAAAACCCTTTTTCTTAGAAACGCGTATAGGTAAGCTGAAATTAATATTAAATAGGTACTGAGGTCTGCAAACCCATTTTTTAATCTGCGATAGCAAAAACCATCAAGCTTTAAATTCGGCTTTGCATTTCCTGTCGAGGTTGCGGGTTGTTCGAAAGAGATACCGCGGCCCCGGAACATAAAGGGCAATAGAAGGAACATGGGTGATTTTCCACCCTCAAATTCAAAATAATAAAAATAAAAGGCTTTGCATTTGGTACGGTTCGTAAAGTTGGCATCAAATAGGTACCGGTGATGGACAGACATACTGCAATATTCTCGGCGCCTGTTTAAATAGAACTGCAATCATCAATTCACCATCACCTTCTTTATATGAAACTAGCTTTTACCCGCGGCTTCGTTTGCGTTAAATTCGGGGTAACACAGTTCCCCTTTCCTGATTTGCAAGTACCTGCTACCTGTAGTTTTTGCCCTTGCGCCTTATTTATTGTAATAGCAAAGCTAAGTTTTCTCTTTTCTTCCCCTTTCTCCCTCATTTCGAACTTAAAAATAAACCTATGCTCGTTTCCATTGTCCCAACTATCTCTGTACCAAAATTCATCAAAATGGATTTAGCCATTTAGGCGTGAAGACGTAACAAACAAACAAACACACTTTCGCTTTTATAATAATATAGTAAGGATTATAACAGTTTGATGTATGATCCGTATATCGACAATATTGGAATCAAATTCCGGAGTATTTTTTAGGTTCAAAGCTTATCAAAAAAAGACGACAATAAATTAAACTTATCTTAATAAATTAGACTAGTAAATTAACTTAGGGCGGCTTGCACGTGCGAGTTAAGTCTCGATTTAGTGTGATTTAATCTCGGTTTAAGCTTAAGTCGAACTAAATACATTGCACGAGTTTGGTTTAGAGTAAATCTAGATTTAAAGAAGCGTCAAATTTAAACCAGCGTGGTCGGCAGTTTAAGTTCCTAAAACTCGATTTAGTGTACGTGGAATGCTCGTTGTCATTTTAATTTTGTGCATTATTACCGAGTCATAATCCATTTTGATAGTTGATACTATGATATTTGATTGATACTATGTTGATATAATGGATATGTTTTTTATTCAAGTGATACCGATGATGATCTACTATCTGACGAAGACAAAATGCTAGTTCAATCCCTTGATTCCCCAATTTTCTCGCGAAACGTCAACAAAAGAAGTGATTTAATACAAGGTTTGCGTGATGACAAATTTAAGAAGACATTTGCATACATTATTTCTCTATTACTAAAATTAGCCGCTCGTGATCTTTTCATCTTTCAAATAAAATAAACTACCACAAAACAACGAAACCAGGATTAAAAAACATCCGGTAAAACTGGCAATATTTATGAAATTAAACATCAGATTTGATATTTAACAAGTTCAATCACGTTGCTTTCTGACAAAAAAGTTTAAAATGCACAAAAAATCCACACCACATGTTAAAACCGATACGCAATGGAACGAATGAAAGGAATGGAACGTGCTAAACTAGATTTAGTTAAGTCGAGCAGATTTTAACACGTGCAAGACCCATCTAATATAGTTTAAGTTAAGTCGAGCTTAATGTGTAATGCGAGCTTAGTAAAATCTAGTTTTAAGTGCAGATGGTGCAAGCCGCCCTTAATAAATTAAACTTAAATACCTTTTCTCTTCCCAGTAACCGCCTACCTCATAATGAAGCTAGACTTCACGGTCTACCTCCTCGGCATCGTCTACCGTCCCTGGCGGCTGCTGACCCTCATCATGGCGCTACCCCTGGGATTGGCAGCGCTGATGCTGCACTTCTACAGCGAGAGCCCCAAGTTCCTCGCCAACGTGGGCCGCGGGGAGGATGCTGTGAAGGTTCTGAAGAGGATGTATGTGGCCAATGGATATGATGGGGAGGAGTTTCCAGTGAGTATGGGTTTTTGAAGTTCTTGGTTTTGTTTTAAGGAATGAATAATGTCAAACATTAAGAAAAATACAAATCATTTATTTCAATTAGACCATTACAGGCACTTTTGAATATCAAAGAAAACAAAATGTTAAAGCTACAGTCCTGGTCACAAGACATAATAACTTGTGAAAGTACTGGTAATGGAGAAGAATAGACAAGAAACTCCATGGACACTCTTTTTTTTAATTAGAATATTATTACAAAATCGTATTTACATCATTCGTGTTGAGATTATACAAATATGTGAGAACGATATTGAATTATAAAAATTATAAAAGCGTTGTACCCGCGCCTTCTCTATCTTTGTTGGGTTGGGAGGCTTTAGCAGAATACCCACTAGGGGTTGACACAGTGCGTGTATATACATACCTGCTTTGACGACACGGTTGGCGCAGTGGCTGAGCGAACGACTACTGCGCTGCGTGTCGCGGGTTCGATCCCCGCACGGAACAAATATTTGTATGACCTACAGATAGTTGTTTCGGGTCTGGCTGTTTGTGCATGTGAGTTTAAAAATGTTTGTAAACGCACCCACGATACAGGAGAAATTCCTAGTGTGGGGCAACGTTTTAAAAAAAAAAAACATAGTGTACTATGACCCATTAGCCCTCACATCTACATACAGTTTGTAAACCTACCCTTCACGAAGCCGACAACCATGTATTCTGTATTTCAAACTAAGTAGGTAAGCCTACACAAATTAAATTATAGGGGTGAAAAAAAAAACGTTTCACTATAGAACTTAATGTTACGCACTCCAAACGTTGTGCTGGTATATGCATTGTATAGTACAGGGGTCGGGGTATTTCTAATAAAACACTTACTACATTAAAAAAAAACATGAAAATGTCGGAACTTTGACCCCCAATATCTCCATAACTAGAAGGACCCCAGGTATGATCTGGAACAAAAACCAAATCGCAATGATAGGGTGAACAAATAAATGCCTTTCAGTTTCGTTAGGGATATTGTTTACAACATTGGGAACGGAATATTTATCATGTTCACTATTTATTATGACTTTCCGATATTTCATCTTCTACCTTTCTGCTTCTTACTCTAACAGCCTTTATACAAGGTTTATTATAATAAACACAGTAGCTCTCGTGAGGTTTTTCGGATGACACTTTGCTTCAGCTTTTGCATTAACTCTGAATATTATTATTATTGGTCGAGCTGAATGGGGCTGATCCATAAGTCATGTTCGTGAACGGGCGCTGTCAGTTGGGACTGGTCATTTTTTAGCTACCACGGTTCATTTTTAACTTATTTAGATTTAAAATTAAATTTTGCTTTTTATTTACTCTGGACGCTCTTATTGTGCACGTCTTTCTACATCGTTCTCACATATTTGTATAATCTCAACATGAATGATGTAAATGGGTGAATATCCCAGGCGCTAATTTTACGTGTCCACGTTGAGAATCATGGTGTAAAATGATGGGATGTTTCTTAATTTTTTTTCTAGTGAACTACTTAACTTATTCCACTTAGGGCCACATTTTTTTTTTAAATAGGTTTACCTATGGAGGATAAGAAAAATAAATAACTTTAAAATTCAAGTTTGGTGGCTTGTCCTAGCTCCATTTTTTTATATAAATGTATTTACCAAAGTAACAATTAAAAGTAAAGTAAAAAACAAATTATTTCATTGGTAAATGCATATGACACACTATCTAAAAACATCTAAATCATATTATAAAATTGATGTTAAAAGCACAGGATACTCGATTCAAGTTTGTCCTAGCAAAAATCATAATTTTGGTAGCACTTTTTCAATTTACATTATCATGAAGATTCGTGCGTGTGCGATCAATCGCTTATTATGTTCTGTTTTTCTCAGTCGTGTGCGGGAAGTGGTGCGTAACAGGTGTGTGCTTAGTGCTGTAATTGCTCGCCAAAAAAAAAGTATCTTTCTTAGGTCGAACAGGGGACAAGAATTTGTCAATTTTGGTGCATCGATTTGCTGGTGATTTTTAAGTGTTTTAATAGTAAGCTACGTATTGTAGGTAGTGATTTGGGTAACTTATTTATCAGTAATATTTATTCTTTTGTATCTTAATAACTGTATTTTTTAAGATTTTTTTCAATTTTGGTGGTTCAATTTTGGTGGATTTGGTGGCGATTTTCACCACCAAAATTGAAAATAAGCCACCAAATTTTAAGTATGTACTGTTTATATATTATTTGTACATATAAAGATAGTTTTTCACTGCACATTGTTCATTTACATGTATACGTTACTATTCTATTTGTTTCTGTTCTGTTTGTTCTATTTATTAAAGTGCACATGCTATGCTATTTTTCTGCACTACTCTAAGGTCGACTGGCAATGGCTACTGAGACTGCACACCTCTCGGCTATGGAAGGCCTTCGCGTTAAATAGGCCTCGACCCCCGCACTTCCGAGGGATATACAGCCTCATTCCCGATGATCTTGGGTGATGCATCCGGTTTGCGTTCAGCAGTGTACGAACTCTCCTATCCAGGGCATCAAGTTCAGTCTGAGTCCATTTAAGTATGCCGAAAGAGTACATTAAAACCGTATTATAATTAGTATTATTATCGTTTATTTATTTGTATACATATTTTTATATTTTTACATATTTCTTATCAAAAACATATAAAAATAGTAGCCCACCGGTATCGGGAACAGTGTCCAAGCTACCGGCAGTCATGGCTCCAGAGAAAGGAACCTCCTAACAATACGTACCCTGTCCAGGAGTACCGCTTTCTGTATCAAGCCCTTGATCCAGCTGCCTAACGAGAGCCTTCTCAGGTGTTGGTCGAGGCTCTTGGCAATTAAGCCATTGGCTGTAACGACTATCGGCACAATGATCGCTGAGTCCACGTCCCACATGTCGACAACCTCGCGAGCCAAGTCAATATACTTGATTTGTTTATCTTTTTCGGCTTCCACAAGGTTCTCGTCATGTGGAACCGTTACGTCAACAATCATTGCGCGCCGCTCTGATCGATCCACAGGTCTATTGTATGTCTGTTACCAGTCTGTTATACATCAAGTTTATTTGCTACAATAGTCCTGTCAGTGATGATGGATCGATCCGAGTACAATTATGTGTACAATTATAAATACTTATTTAAGTATTAATTATTTTTATATTACATGTTTTTTTTTTTGTAATAAAGACGAGACAAACTTCATGTTTAAGAACTATAATATTCTTTCTTGGATTTAATGACTGATATCATGCTGTGTGATTTTTGTTGATTGATTCTCTTAAGATTCTGCCTTGTGGTTTAATATTGTTATTTAATCATGTTTTATTTTAGAGTTTATTATGTTTTAGTTTCCTAGTTTCACTGAGAAAATTTTTGTAGTAGGGCAAGTAATTTTGTTCAAAATAAAAAGATGTTTTTATGTCTACCCTCATAATTCTCATTACGAGTTCATCAGATAAATAATAATAAATATTGTGGTACTTACTACCGATGACCGCAAGAAAGTATAGCAAGGCAAGGAGCTTCACGGGCGCTTTTACAGGGCTCTTCATGGGCCCGATGTAGATTTTCTAGCATCCGTATCCTGGCTACGATTCAGCGAGCTTTTTGGGGAAACTTTAGGTTTTGTCTGTGCGATAATGGACGAAGTTATGTTGACAAACAACTACCGGAAATATATTATGAAGGATGGGACGGTTGATGTGTGTCAGGCATGCCACCGTCCGGGTGAGTCCATCGGACATATTATTTCTGGTTGTTCTCGTCTAGCTAACGGCGAGTACTTGTATAGGCACAACCAAGTAGCCAGGATTATTCATCAGCAACTAGCCTTGAAATATAATCTTGTGGAATCTGAAAAACAACTAAAATATCTCGACTTGCCACACGAGGCTGTCGACCTGGGAATGTAAACTCGGCTATCATTGTGCCGATTGTCGTAACGGGCAATGGCTTGATTGCCAAGAACCTCGACGAACATCTGTCGAAGCTCTCCTTAGGCGGTTGGATCAAGGGCCTGATTCTGAAGGCAGTTCTCCTCGTTGTACCGTATTGTGAGGAGCTTCCTGTCTCTGGAACTCTAACCACCGGTAGCTTCGACCCTGTTCCCGATGCCGGTGGGGTACTATTTTTTGTATTTTTAAATGTTTCTTTTTTATTTTCTATGTTTTTATTAAGAAATATTTAAAAATTTAATTAAAATGTATGTAACTGAATAAACGAAATACTATTATAACAAGACTGAGTTTTATTAACTGATGGAGTTTTTTGGTCATTGAGCTTTAATATTGACGTACTTGTTGAAAGTAAAAAATCTTCAGAGTTTTTAAGCATTTTGACATGTTATAATTTTCGGTACCTTATAAATACTCCTACTTTTATTCGTTATAACACACGTTCCTGTTTAGATAATATACTGACAAATCTTTCTGATGAAGACATAGATCAGTGTTATGTTGACCACAATGGCTTGGCAGATGGTCATGGTGGACTGTTTTGCAATGTAGTTTTAGAAAAAATCAGTGAGAAATCTAAATCCACTGGAAAAGTTATAACAATCAAAAAAAGAATGTTTAATGAAAAAAATAGAATAGCTTTCAGAAGATGTATTAGTAATATAAATTGGAATAATATGGGAATAAATGGTTTTATAGGCTGTCTTGGAAAATCATTCAAAGAATGCTACCCAAAGAGGTCAATTAAGGTAAACCTACATAAAAACACAACAATTAAGTGGATTACAAAAGGGGTTAGAGTTTCCAGTAAGATGAAGAGAGTTCTATGCTCAGGTACTCTACGTAACGATAGTATAGCTAAATACAAAAACAACTACGTTCGCATTTTTAGAAGAGTAATTCAGCAAGCTAAAAGAGAAGCTACATTAAATCGTTTAAATAGTGCAAAAAATTTAACAAAAGAGACGTGGAAACTCGTTAATGAAATGACTAAGAAGACGAAAAATAGGCAATGCAATACTTTTATCCTAAAAGCGAATAATAAAGTGATAACTGATCCCCAAGAGGTCGCCAACCACTTAATGGATAGTTTTGTGTTCAAATCACAATTAGCAAGCAATCAAAAAGAAAGAGCAATGTCCTTTCTGGTGGAAACGACGAAAAGAGTAGAAGATAGTTTGACTTTTAAACCAACTACACCATCTGAAATCACTAAGATAGTTAGTAAAATGGTCAATAAAAAATCTAGTGGTTTCGATGACTTACCGATCTCTGTTTTAAAGGAAAATATAGACATAATGGCGACCCCTCTTTCCGATTTCTTTAATCAATGTTTCGAAAAGTCGATTTTTCCAGACCAATTAAAATTGGCTAAAGTACTTCCTGTTTACAAAAAAGGTAGTAAGACTGATGCCAAAAATTATAGACCCATTTCTTTGTTACCAATTTTATCAAAGGTATTCGAAAAGCTTATTAAAGCAAGACTGATGGTACATTTGAATATAAACAAAATCATTAATTTAAGACAATTTGGGTATCAAAAAGGCGTCGGCACCTCAGATGCGATAAACACTCTAATAGATGATATAGTTGACAAATTGAATGACAAACTGAAAGTGGCTGGGGTTTTTATTGACCTGAGCTCCGCTTTTGACACAATTGATTATGAATTACTTATAGGAAAACTTGAATATTATGGTATTAGAGGTAAATCCTTAGA
The DNA here is from genome assembly GCA_905475445.1 of Ochropleura plecta. NCBI lineage: Eukaryota > Metazoa > Arthropoda > Insecta > Lepidoptera > Noctuidae > Ochropleura > Ochropleura plecta. The sequence continues at coordinate 1,049,050 of FR997733.1, read as the reverse complement.
ACTTTTAAAATCATACTTGCAAAATAGGCGAATGTATGTCGAAATAAAAAGAGTCGATGAGGATAATCATGAAGTCGTCTATCCGTCCAAAATAGTCCAAATAAAACGTGGTGTGCCTCAAGGGTCCATCTTAGGACCAATACTATTTATTATTTTTACAAATGACTTGCTGAACTTTATGCAGCACGTTCAGCCTGGTGTAAACCTCGTAGTCTTTGCAGATGACACAAACATAATTTTTGGAGCAAATGACATAAAAGAACTGACTAAAAAGGTTAATAAGAGCTTGAAATACATCTGTGACTGGTTTACGGCCAATAATCTTTTGTTGAATTCTAGTAAAACCAACTCAATTTTATTTAAAACAACATCTCGTATTAATAACGAACTAGACGTACACATATCAGGTGACAAGATTAAATTAGTTGACCATGTTAAATTCTTAGGGATAAACATAGATAATCTTTTAAATTGGAAACAAGAGCTGAAGGAAATTGACTCTTCAATTTCATCAGCATGCTATGCACTTAGGACCCTCAGAGATGTTTTAGTTCAAAAGCAACTCACGGCTGTGTATTATGCACTGGTAGAATCCAGAATAAGATACAGTATCATGTGTTGGGGTAACAGTTACAGTTATAACTGCCAGAAGGCGTTTATTTTACAGAAAAGGGCAATTAGGACAATAGTAAGGATCTCACAACAAGACTCCTGTAAGAATCACTTCAAGGAACTAGGCATATTGACAGTACCAAGTCTATACATATTAGTAACATTGTGTAATTTTGCTAAGTATATTCATCAATATGAATCACAGGAGGAACGTACGATAAGAGAAAACACAAGAAGAAAGGATTTTAAACATAAAAAAGCACCGAATTTAAACATTGCCAAGCATTGCACCAGATACCAAGCAGTAGAATTATTTAATAGGTTACCATCACATTTGAAATTATTAATTTATAGCTTTAACATATTTAAAAATAATCTAAAAGCCTTCTTATTGGAAAAATGTTTATACTCTGTAACCGAGTTTATGTCAAATGATTTATAGTAGGTAGTTAAATCTAATCCAATCTACTAAATTATTAAGAATTCACACAGACATTGTTGGTTATATTTTTTTTACTTTTGACATACTATTTTATACATTATTTGACTTTTTATTTTAAAACACTTTGACATTAGGTATATTTTAATCAATTTGACATTTTATTTTAATCAATTTTACTTTATATTTCAATATTAATTTAACATTAGATTGTACTTGTCTTGTTGCTTACTTATTTAAATTTATTAATGCATGCAAAAAAAAATGTAATTTTCAACACAATGCAAATTGTTACGAATAAATGAAATGAAATGAAATGAATAGTGAGATTTAAGTTTGTGACAAAAATTGATTTTTAATGTATTGTTTTAAGCACTTTCAATGTTGGTGGACCAATATCAATTTTGGTGGTCAACTTTCAATTTTGGTGGACAAGTTTCAATTTTGGTGGCTACACTAGTCTTTGAACTCAAATATCTGAAAAAGTTACCAGGATATTTTCTGACCTCATGAAGATTCCTGAAGCTTGAACTTTCTATTTTTGTCCTAGGTCAATAGTTTTCACGAAAAGTAAAGTAAAATTTTGCCACCAAAATTGACAAAAATTATGCACTTGTTGATATTCACCCAAATACGATTTTGTTAAAATATTATAATTTAAAAGAGTGTCCATGGACTTTCTTGCCCATTCTTCTCCATAGAGATCAACGCTTTGGAATGGGCAACTAGAGTACTTTCACAAGTTATTATGCCTTGTGACCGGGACTGTAGATTCATTTTGTTTCTTGACATTCAAAAGTGCCTGTAATTGTCTACTTGAAATAAATGATTTGATTTGATTAAAATAACCTCTCTCATTTTCCACGAACAGGTGAAACAGATCTACCTAGAAGACGGCAACAAGGATGAGGTCGGAGTGTTCTCCCTCCAGTCTCTGTGGACGCAGATCGCTCCTCTGTTCAAGCCTCCCCTCCTAGGGAAGACGGCTCTGTTGTACTACCTTACCTTCGTCACTTATATCGCGTGAGTTTATCTTAATCATTGAGTAATTCTGAAACTATAAAGATATGGATAGTTAGTAAAATTGAGCTGGATAACAAAACAAAATAATTGTTAAGAACTGCTGTAATCAATGATCTTTGCCTTTATTTATTTATCTTGCATATAATTTACATTTAAATAGTAGTCCTCCGGGATCCGTAATAGGGTCCAAGCTACCGGCGGCGTTGGTCAAAGTTAAAGTTCCAGAGATAGAAAATTTCTAACAAAACGAGTCGTGTCTAGGAGTACCCTTTCTATATCAAGCCCTTGACCGCGCTTCCTCATCATCTGCCTAGCCTTTAGCCAACTCTGTTGGGGTCGGCTTCCAGTCTTATCGAATGCAGCTGAATAACAGTATTTTACATGGAGCGACTGCCTATCTGACCTCCACAACACAGCTAGTACTGGGTAATACGATACCCCTTGGTAAGACCGGTTGTCAGACTTTCGGGACACTGACTACCTGTAACGACTGTCAAAGATCTACGAAATGACACCCGGGACCAACAGCTTAACGTGCTTTCTGAGGCATAGACTAAACTATGGTTCATAGAACTAAACTATGACCCGTCCACAGACCAACCTTAACAAGCGCAGCTTAACCTAAAGATCGATCTGAGCTGCTGCTATTGTTTAGCTACAAACTCCTTGATAAAGCTGCTTTACTTATTTAATAACAATTATTTCGTACAAATTTACATCTACGAAAACAGATTATCCTTTATCGGGTGCAAAAAACTGCGATGAAAAAAAAACATCAACGGGGATATAAATACTGTAGGGCTACGCCGTAGCTGACGTATCTATGTTCCTGCAACAAATGCTACGGTTTCGTAGTGCGATCCGCTACGCCAATCTACGCTTCTTGATACCAATTCGCTACGTGATTCATTACTTACCAGTATTTTATAAACAAAAAGAACTTCATTATCTACAGTCCGCCGACCAGAGCCGTTTTTACATTTTAAATCTTTCTGTTCTTTTTTTTTATAAAACACGCCTTTTATTGTCCAATGGCAAAGTCTTGCCAGTGAGAGTATTATGAAACTTGGAAATGAGTTTTGCTATACAATATTTGAAAGCTTTTAGAGCTTTCAAATATTAACATTAATTAAAAAAATTAATAATTTTGTATTTTTATCTCAAGGCACGGCATTGCATGGTTAGCGCAGTGGCTGAGCGATCGACGGCTGTTATGCGTATCACAGGTTCCATCCCCGCACGGATCATATACATAGAACTACAACTGGATCTGGCTGATTATGTATGAGAGTTTAAATACATAAACTCGTAGCCAAGTTCATGGTGAACTCTATAAATTGCCAATAAAACGCTAAAAAGATGACTAACTGTATGACTTTCTCTTCCTCAACCAGTAACAACAGCTTCGCGATCATCCTTCCTACGATCTTCAACATCTTCTTCACGTCATACGCGTCCAGTTCTGGAGATGCATCCTTCTGTGATCTCTTCCACCTCAGTAACATCACGACGGCTGAAGTTAAGCAGGTAAACTAACAATAGCTAAATCGGAACTTAATGAAGATCATGAATCGTGTGACTAATTGGAGCTAGTAATCCTACATCTTAATTATTTATTGTCACCTTATACCTAAACTTAAGTACAAATTCATATTCATTTCATTGCCTGAATATGGTACATTTTTATGGTCTAAAATATAAACAAAGGTGCCATGGGTCAATGTTCCATTCAAATAGTCGTTTAAATTATAGAAACAATTCTTACTCAACAAGTCTTTAAGTTAAAATATAAACAAAGGTGCCATGGGTCAATTTTCCATTCAAATAGTCGTTTAAATTATAGAAACAATTCTTACTCAACAAGTCTTTAAGTTAAAATATAAACAAAGGTGCCACTGGTCAAAGTTCCATTCAAATAGTCGTTTAAATCATAGAAACAATTCTTACTCAACAAGTCTTTAAGTTAAAATATAAACAAAGGTGCCATTGGTCAAAGTTCCATTCAAATAGTCGTTTAAATCATAGAAACAATTCTTACTCAACAAGTCTTTAAGTTAAAATATAAACAAAGGTGCCATTGGTCAAAGTTCCATTCAAATAGTCGTTTAAATCATAGAAACAATTCTTACTCAACAAGTCTTTAAGTTAAAATATAAACAAAGGTGCCATTGGTCAAAGTTCCATTCAAATAGTCGTTTAAATCATAGAAACAATTCTTACTCAACAAGTCTTTAAGTTAAAATATAAACAAAGGTGCCATTGGTCAAAGTTCCATTCAAATAGTCGTTTAAATCATAGAAACAATTCTTACTCAACAAGTCTTTAAGTTATGACTAGTAATTTTTAGGGCTTAAAGATAAAAAAATACTTAGGTAGGTAGAAAGTGCCTCGTTGGTGTAGTGGTGGTAAGGACTGCTGAGCAAGAGGTTCTGGGTTTGATTTCCGGGTCCAGCAAGGTCTTTTTTTCTGTCAGAGAATTTTCAGTTGCGGGGTATTTTTATATTGACGGGCCTGTTGGTCTAGTGGTTAGTGGCCCTGACTGCTGAGCCGGAGGTCGTGGGTTCGATTCCCACTCAGGACAAACTTTGTGTGATGAGCATGATTGTTTGTTCTGTGTCTGGGTGTGATTTATCTATAATATGTATGTATTTATAAATTATATAAGTATGTATATCAGTTGTCTGGTTACCATAACACAAGCTCTGCTTAGCTTGGGATCAGATAGCCGTGTGTGAGTTGTCCCAAGATATTTATTTATTACTTACACAAAGAAGAAATGTAGGTGTACCATTAGGTTCACCTTCGCCTAGCCCTTCGAACATTACAAGCGTGATATTATACCATGTGCCTAGAAACTACAACCAACAGTAGTTAAAAATGAGAAGACGTAGTTGAAGAATGATGAAGGTACAGGGATTTAATAGGTAAGAAGTATTGATTGTTGATCACATCACATCTGTGCCAAAATCGACTTTATATTAACACTTGAAACGGGATATTATTTTATAACATGTTTGTGTTTCATTATTTCGAGTTTCCGATGTTTCGATTTATATAAAACTAACAAGCATTGTAAATATCGCGTTTCAAGTGTTAAAAATAATGTTATTTATAATAGAATAATATGTAAAGTAAATGCATAAACGAAAAAAATATGTATGTTAGTGACCTTGTCAGTTTAAAGACACTTATTTTAACAGTAAGTTTCTCTCAATGTTAAACGATAGCATTTTTCTATGCATCAAAATAGGTATCTTCGAACACGCTGACTTTCTAAGTTCTGTTGCAGGAAGTGTCAGAATGCAAGAACAGCGTGGACGACAACACCATCTGGGCAGGATGCGCGCACGGGTTGTCCTTCTTCATACTTAACGCGCTCATCTCGCAGTGTGCTGGCAGGAGGAAGGTAAGCAGCACTCTCTTACTTCCAGCAAACAGTTAAACAAGTTCCTGAAGGCATCGTTAGACTGCAGACTGCAACAACAGTGTCGCTCAACTGATATTTTTGGGACGAAGTTCCTTATCGCGCGTTGCGAAAAGGGCTAGACGGAAAAAATTAAGACCAAAAGTTGTAACGACACTTTTTGGAGTTTACTCCTTAAGAATCGATTTTCATATACCTATAAGGCGCCCGGTATGAGAAAAATGTGAGGTGTAAAATCTACTGATAAATGACCTTGAATTGTACTTAAGGAGTAAACTCCAGTCATGCGTCGGAGCTGACACACCCACTTTTTTAGTTGTAAGCCGTGCGGCGTGCGCGTGTTTCTCTGTTTGTCTCCCTTTCTCATAGAAAGCAAGCCAGTTATTTTCGTTTCGTCTTTCTATTTCGCATTAACAGTGTGGTGTCGCGACGATTGTTTTTGTTGAGTGTATTTAGGTTTTTTGTCCATAATAAATAATAACTTCGTTCCATCCGAGTGTCCCTTGACACCTCTCAAGCTTTTGTTTATATTTTTAGGGTCCCGTACCTCAAAAGGAACAGAGAGGAGCTCGTGGCTAAATAAATAGTAGCCACTCGGGTCGATCTTTAGGTTAAGCCACGCTTGCCTAGGTTGGTCTGTGGATGGGTGACCACCCGTTACATACCGAGTTTCCTCCGTGCCTCGGAAAGCACGTTAAGCCGTTGGTCCCGGCTGTCATTTGTAGATCTTTGACAGTCGTTACAGGTTCAGTGTTCCGAAAGTCTGACAACCAGTCTTACCAAGGGGTATCGTATTACCCAGTATTAACTGGGTTGTGGAGGTCAGATAGGCAGTCGCTCCATGTAAAATACTGATATTCAGCTGCATCCGGTTAGACTAGAAGCCGACCCCAACATAGTTGGGAAAAGGCTAGGCAGATGTGGAAGACCTCAAAAGGAAAAATCGGGGCACTAATAGGATCACTTGGTTGTCCGTGCGTTTGTCTGTCTTATAGCATAGTATGACTAAGATCGTTCTAAACCCCCCCATATAGTTCTTTTTTATGTACGTGTATTCTGAATTATTTGTACTGAAAACGTGGTAACCATCTAGAGCCGGTATCTCTTTCACCTTTATTGTTATCTCGCTAAATGTCTAAAATGAACTACTGCGGTCTTAAGGGACTGCAGCAATTCAATCAGTTGATTAATTTTAAGAAAAAAACGATGAATCGTTTTCTACCGCAAGTAAAAGAAAACTTATAGAATTCGGTAGAATCCTTACTAATATTATAAAAGCGAAAGTGAGTTTGTTTGTTTGTTACCTCTTCACGCTTTAATGGCTAAACCGATTTTGATGAGTTTTGGTACAGAGATAGTTGGGAACCAGGAGACGGACATAGGCTATGTTTTTTTAAAAAAGAATGGGATATGAGGAAGAAAGAGGGACGAAACGGGAAAACTTAGCGTTGCTATTACAAATCAATAAGGCGCTACCGAATTTAACACGAGCGAAGCCGCGGGCAAAAACTAGTATACTATAAATAAAAGAAAGCTAGCTAGCTAAATATTTATAACACGCAAGGACGACGAACATTAAAAAATCAGTTAGGTATCATAAAGCAACACAAATATTAACAACTTCAATAAGCTTTTCACTAGAAAAAATAAAATGTGAAACTAATCAGGGCCCTACAAATCAGCTGCCTTACCACGACGTCTTAAAACAGAACTTATTCCACTGAGGGAAAGAGACAGAGCTATACAGTCTAGCACCATTTCTTTCTCACACAGGAATAAGAACTGCTATTAAGATGTCATTGTAACCCTTCTGGTTGTTAAAAAAAACCGGCCAAGAGCGTGTCAGGCCACGCTCAGTGTAGGGTTCCGTAGTTTCCCGTCCGTCACAATAAGTGTTCTTTACCACGGTAGGTCATGAAAGCACGGAAAATCTTAACATCGACTTTTAAAAAAATGACGTCATTACGCAACGCCATCTATCGAACCATTTATGAACTGGTTTTTACCTTAACATTTTGATGGTGTTAAAAAAATGAATTTTAGTTTTGTTCTAAATTGCCTTAGCATGTTCTTGATAGAAGTTTTATGTAGTTATAAGATACCGCCAATGCCAAGGAGAGACCAACCGAACAATTCGGTAATACCCGATCCAATGTAATAAGTACCTACAGCGCCATCTCTCGGGGAATTGGGTTACAAAGACGTCCAAGGAGGTAATTTTGGATTGCGAGAACCGATTTCAATAATTCTTTTTTTTGTTTGAAAAAAAATACGTTCAGGATTTTAAAAAGTTAAAAAAATGCTTGCATATACGATTATACTACAAACTTAGTCCAGAAATAATTTTGTACAACTTTTTGTCTTTTTTGTACAAAAACTGTTGTGTCAATCAAGTTAAAAAAAAATTTTCTAGAAAGTCCTTATATAGTTCTACTTTTCAGATTTTTTTCATATTTTCTAAACTTATGGTTCAAAAGTTAGAGGGGGACACACACATTGTTTTTTAATTTTGGAGCGATTATTTCCGAAATTATTGACATTATCAAAAAATGATTTTAGTAAACCCCTATTCATTTTTAAATACCTTTCCAACAATATATCACAGGTTAGGGTTGAAATTAAAAAAAAAATCACTTCCCACTTTACATATAGGGTGGCTACCCTAATAAAACATTTTTTTCCAATTTTTATTTTACCACTTTGTCGGCGTGATTGATATACATATTGGTACCAAATTTCAGCTTTCTAGTGCTAACGGTCACAGAGATTTGTTATGTTGGATGTTTATAAATGATAGTCCGTTGGGTAAGATACAAGTTTATTGGTAAGAGACACACAGGAGATGTATTAGGTTCTACATCATGACATGAAGTGTGGCAGAGTGCCGCAGACCACAGATAATACATTTACTAGTGAAGACCATATTAGTAACATACTAAATAGTGATGTTACAACATCCCCCTTGTTGAGTTCAAATTAGACCCCTGACTGACAATTAATATAAGTGCTATGCTATTTAATTTTATACAAGACAACATGCTTAATTATACTTATAGTTACTTAAACTTTACTTATGACTCTATTTATAATTTAACTTAATCCATTTCTTCAATTAACCTTCTGGTAGGTTTTACAATACGACCTGACCTAGTTGTTACATTTGAGGATTGCTGAGATGAGGATTCTTGATGCCTAGACTCCTGTCTGTCACCTTCCTCTCCCCTTTGTGACGAGTTGGATTGCATGGGAGGGTTAGCACAATTATGAGAATATTTATGTCTTAAGTGTATTCTATTCCTCCTATACCTAACTCCATTGACATCCTCAACAACATATGATCTATTATTTGACAATCTTTGCTTAACAATAGCTTGTTCCCAGTTGCTACTAGGGTTTCTCTTAAAATAGACATGATCATTATGATGTAACATAGACATTGACTTGGCATTTTTATTGTAGTATTTTGACTTATTTTTATCATTTTTCTTGACAGACTCTTTGTAATCTTTAAATGTTACCACTTTTGGCTTCAACTTCTTATATGATGTTGGAATGTTATCTCTTAAGTTCCTAGACATGAGTAACTGTGCTGGTGATGAAAAATTATTTTTACCTGTATTTCTGTATTGTAACAATGCTATGTATGGATCTGATCCATTTTCTTTGCATTTTCTTAGCATGTTTTTTATGATTTTGACTGAACTCTCTGCTTGTCCATTAGACTGTGAATGATATGGGCTAGTTACAATATGTTCTATGTCCCATTCTTCCATAAAATTTTTAAAATCAACTGACTGAAAAGGAGGTCCACCATCTGATACCAGTGACAATGGTATTCCATGACGAGCAAATATGGACTTTAAATGAGTTATTACATTTTTTGATGTACTGTTGTTATTTAATAATGCAATTTCTATAAATTTTGAATAATAATCAGTGACAACTAAATATACTAAACTATCAAAATGCATTAAATCAATACCGACTTGTTGCCATGGATATTTGCTTATTTCATAATTCTGTAGTGGTTCCTTTTGGTTACATGGTTTGAATTTTGCACATACTAGACATTGTTCTACTAAATTCTTAATATCACTAGACATATTTGGCCAATAAAGAGATTCTTTAGCTAAGTTTAGACATTTATTTATACCTTGGTGACCTTTGTGAATTTTTGCTAACATTTCTTTATGCATTGACTGTGGTACTATTAATTTTGAGCCTTTGAATACTAAATCTCTAATTTTATGGATTTCTCCTTGTATATTCCAGAATGGTTTTATTAATGGACTGACACTATTTTTGGTTTTTGGCCAACCTTCATTATAATACTTTATTAATAGCTGCAGGGTTTCATCTTTCTTGGTTTCCTGAGCCAATTTTGTGCTATATTCATCTGTAATTGCTAAGTTAGCATACATTAGATTGACATGACAAGACATTTCTGATTCATTTTCAGGCCTATAATGTTCTTTCAAAGCTGCTCTTGACAATGTGTCTGATATGAACATTTCTTTGCCTGGGACATGTATAACTTCTAAATCATATTTTTGACAAGTTAACATCATACGCTGTAATCTAGCTGGGACATCATGTAATGGTTTTTTAAATAGATAGACTAAAGGTTTGTGATCAGTATGAACTGTGACTCTATTACCATATACATATTGGTGAAATTTTTCACAACCAAATTGAATTGCTAGCAGCTCTTTTTCTATTTGAGCATATCTTTCCTGGGTTTCAATTAAGGTTTTTGAACTGTATGCTATCGGTTTATTTTTTTGTAAAATGACTGCGCCTAACGCTGACTTTGACGAATCGACTGACAAGACTAATGGAATCTTGGGATTATAATGAGCTAAAACTGGTGAATTTGTGATTTCATCTTTCAGTTTCCTCAGACATTGACTATGATTCTCATCCCAAGTCCAGACTGAATCTTTTTTCAAAAGATTTCTTAATACTTGTGTTTTTTCTGACAGGTTACTTATAAAGGGTCCTAGGTAGTTTATCATACCTAGTATTCTCTGTAACTCTTTGACATTTTGCGGTGTAGGCATGTTGACAATTGCTTTGACCTTCTCAAGATCTGCCCTTGCACCGTCTTTACTGAAGACATAACCTAAAAAACATACTTCTGACAGTGAAAATTTACACTTTGACTTGTTAAATTTTAAATTGACTTGACGAGCTCTTTGCATGACTTTGTGTAATCTTTCATTATGAACTGACTCATTTGGTCCATAGACTAAGATGTCATCGATGAATATAAGTACGCCTTCTATGTCACCAAATAGATTCATCATGACTCTTTGAAATATTTCAGACGAGGCATTTATGCCATAGGGTAATCTTAAATACTTATATCTACCAAATGGTGTTTGAAAAGTACATAATTCTGAACTATATTCATCTAAACGTAGCATCCAAAATCCTGAAAATGCATCTAAGTGAGAAAAACATACAGCCCCTTCGAGCTGAGACCTAATCTCATCAATTGACTTGAGTGGATAATGTTCCCTCATGATATTTTTATTTAAATTTCTAGGATCAAGACAAATTCGTAACTGACCTGAACTTTTTACTGTTACAACGACTGAATTAACCCACTCTGTAGGTTTTGTAACCCTTTCTATGACTTGCATTTTCTCCATGCGATCCAACTCCTCACGCAGTTTCCCTTGTAATGCGAATGGGACTTTCCTGGGCGGATCCACACATGGTACTGCATCAGGCTTGAGTTTTAGATGACAGACTGGAGGCAGACAGCCAAGACCCTGGAATACATCATTATATTGTGTATGAATTTGCTCACAAAAGTCTTGTTTTGACACTGAAAAGACACGTTTTATTATACCTAACCTTTCACAAATTGGGAGACCAAGGACATTTGGACACTCTATATCTGGTATAATAAACATTATGTTTTCAACAATGTTCTTATTGTTTAAGCAAAAATTACAATTTAAGTTGACTTTGCCTAAAATCGGAATGGATTTTCCACCAAATCCTGTGACATTTACTTGACATTTGACAAGTGACAATTTTGACAACTTATTTTGACTTTTAACATTTTTAAATGTTTGTTTTGACATTATGTTGACATCTGCTCCTGAGTCTATGATACATTTAACTTTTGTATCACCTACCAATAAGCTAATTTCCCACGACTGCTTTGAGTGATTCAAAGTATTGACGACTGATGATCCTTTGTGTGACTGACTGGACGACTGTGCCTTATTGTGAAATCCCTCAGACATGTGACTGATTTCATCATTGAGACTCTGACATTTTTTCTTTTGACTTTTTGAATGGACATTGGATCTCTCAGACATGTGATTGTTTTCATCATTGAGATGTTTATTTTTATTACATCTCTCAGACCTATCACAGTTTTCATCATTGAGATGATATGAGTTGGGACTCCGACTATTTGACTGGATAATAAATCTCTCCGACATGTCACTTTTCTCATCATAGGGATGGATGGATGGATGTGATGTCTTACTGTGTGTCTGTGTGTTCCTGTGTCTCTGACTAAGTGACTGACTGTGAGAATTACTATTATGACTGTGACCATTATGACTTTGCTGACTAAGTGACTGACTGTGAGAATGACTATTATGACTGTGACCATTATGACTTTGACTATTCAGCATACCAACGAAATAATCTTGACTACCATTATCTGAATTAAACGATTGCAACTGACTGACTTTTTTATTTTTGTGACAAAATTTAGCAAAATGATTGTAAGATTTACATGACCTGCATTGAACTCCTTGGGCTGGACACTTGTAGCGATGAGACTGCCCACAGCGGCTACATGTCTTCAAGCTGCCTGAAGCTGAAGGTGACTCGCGACTGCCTGAAGCTGGCTTGCGACTGCTTGAAGCTGACTTGCGACTGGAAGCTCGCTGTCGACGATCTCCCCGACTACGGCTCCTCCGACTGAGATGCATGACGTTTTCTGACGTTCGTTGACTGGCGATGCTGCTTCCTTTGACTATTTTCTCAGCATCTTGCTGTGCGACTATGAGCGTCCTCGCTAGCTCTTGCATTCTCTGATAGGTTAAGTCATGTTCTTGCAGTAACCTTTGACGCACATGTGACAAGTCTAAATTGAGGTTTGCAATGAAAATATCTTTGATGAGCGATTCCCTGAGCGTGCCAAACTCACATTCTCTGCTTCTATTCTCCAAATCCGTGAGGAACTCGTCGATGCTTTCGGATTTCTCCTGCCTGCGTGTGAAGAATAGATACCTGCACATGGTCACGTTTCTTCTTGGCTCGAAGAATCTGTCAAATTTCGATTTGACTTCGTCAAGCGTGCTCTTGTCTATTTTTAGGTTAAATGAGTTAAATATATTGAGACCTCGTTCTCCAATGCAATGTAAGAGAATTGCGATTTTCCGTTTCTCGCTTGACTTATCTAGACCTGTGGCTAACAAATATAACTCAAGTTGTTGCCACCATCTTTTCCACGTTTCAGCGTTATTGTTCGTGGTATCTGACGAAATATTTAATTGTTTCACACGTGTTTGAAAATTTGTCTCACCATCATGGCTGACGTCCGCTTGGTCCGGCATTTTCTTCGACGACCTCGACTTTTTCTTGAATGATTCTTCTTAAACCACTTCTGACACCATGTTATGTTGGATGTTTATAAATGATAGTCCGTTGGGTAAGATACAAGTTTATTGGTAAGAGACACACAGGAGATGTATTAGGTTCTACATCATGACATGAAGTGTGGCAGAGTGCCGCAGACCACAGATAATACATTTACTAGTGAAGACCATATTAGTAACATACTAAATAGTGATGTTACAACAAGATTAAGCGAGGACGGACGGACGGACGGACGGACAGACAGACATGGCGAAACTATAAGGGTTCCTAGTTGACTACGGAACCCTAAAAAAGACAAAGCAAAGTCAAATAAGATAACTATCAATTTATTTATTTACATAATTAGTGTGCCTGTCTTTCTATTGCCTGGTTATAATGCATGCAAAAACGCTATTGTGTGACTGAAAATAGGTATAATTGCCATTTATTGTCTAGATGTTTATGACGTCTTAAACTTCTTAATTAATTATTTAAAAAATCGTACTGCTATTAACAAAAGCAACAATTTCAAAGTGGTTGTAAGTTATTTTTCTAAATTGACGGCGTTTTCCCATGGAGGTAGAAAAAAAACGAAAATTGTCCCACGATTTTAAGTAACATTGAAATACGGAAACAGAAAAATAAAAACATAAAACTGTTTAAATAGAGGGTGTAAATGACCGCTTAGGCAGAATCATAATCCTTACTAATATTATAAAAGCGAAAGTGAGTTTGTTTGTTACCTCTTCACGCTTTAATGGCTAAACCGTTTTTGATGAATTTTGGCACAGAGATAGTTGGGAACCAGGAGACGGGCATAGGCTTTTTTTTTTTAAAAGTGGGATGTGAGGGAGAAAGCGGGAAGAAAAGGGAAAACTTAGCGTTGCTATTACAAATCAAAAAGGCGCAAGGGGAACTGTGTTACCCCGAATTTAACGCGAGCAAAGCAGCAGGCAAAAGCTAGTAGGTTAATATTATGAATTACGTAACTATTCGTAAAATGGTCACAAAGTCACAATTCACAGTCGGTGACCATTTTATGAATTCTAACTCCCTGTAGTTTTGATCCAATACATCTCCATGTTGTAAATACAAAAAATACGATGCTATACTGAAATATCAGAGACCGTCAAGTCCCTACTAATATTATTTGATTAAATATATTATTTTGAAAGTTTGTGTGGATCCGTCCACACAAACTTTCAAAATAATATATTGTGTGTGTGTTTGTTATGTTACTCTTTAACGCAAAAACTACTGAACGGCTATTTCCATTAATCTCTTTTAAGGCCGTACCCTAACCAAATAATCTAGAGTATTCGTTTCCTCTTTGCTGCGCAGGAGTAACAGTAGTGAATAGTACCCATTTTTTGGAATCAAATCTATATAAAATAAAGTTTTGGGTTTTGGAAAAAATATTTGTACCAAAATGTTTATTATAAAATTGTGTATACGGATACACAATTTTATAATAAACATTTTGGTACAAATATTTTAGTGTCAGGGAGGAACTCGTGGCTAAATAATAGTAGCCGCTCGGGTCGATCTTTAGGTTAAGCCGCGCTTGCCTAGGTTGGTCTGTGGATGGGTGACCACCCGTTACATACCGAGTTTCCTTCGTACCTCGGAAAGCACGTTAAGCCGTTGGTCCCAGCTGTCATTTGTAGATCTTTGACAGTTGTTACAGGTAGTCCGTGTCCCGAAAGTCTGACAACCAGTCTTACCAAGGGGTATCGTATTACCCAGTACTAACTGGGTTGTGGAGGTCAGATAGGCAGTCGCTCCATGTAAAATACTGATATTCAGCTGCATCCGGTTAGACTGGAAGCCGACCCCAACATAGTTGGGAAAAGGCTAGGCAGATGATGTATCCGTTAGTGTCAGTAGCAAAATTAAACAATGTTTACTTTACGAGGAGATGCATGTTATTGATCATTATTTCTCATTTCTGGGTTTTGTTGTAAGGAGATTTACTAAATAATTACTCAATAAAAATAAATCTGCAATAATGGAATCAAGTTTATAAAGAGATTTAATGTATTTTTTTAGTTACTTAGTTCGTTTTAAATAACAAGTTGATAGATTCAGAAAACTGCACGAAAACGCCTTTTTTTTCGGGTGGGAAATCATCCAATGTCTTCCCCCGCTCTGGGTGGAGCGGGGGGGCATGTCAGACTTGTACTGACTAAAACCCACCCATGTTCCTTCTATTGCCCTTTACGTTCCGGGGCCGCGGTATCTCTTTCGAACAACCCGCAACCCCGGCAGGCGGAGGCTCTGGCAAGCCCCTCTGCTTTGCTGACTCTCTTTGAGGCGCGCGTGAAACACGAACGCGCCGTCGACACGGCCTGTCGTCAATCGACGGACGGACGGTGAACTACCCATTGCTCACCGCCCACAGGCCCGTATCTACGGTGGCCGGAAGTCGTCTCGCGGCGCCCGGCGCCATGGGCGTCTCCCGCGGCGGCTGGGTTGGGCAGATGTTCTCTCCCTCAAACGCCCGGCCACCTCCTTTGCTAGCATTACTGCTTCGCAGAAGGTGGTGACCGCTTCCCATTCCCTCTCGCTCCGGACCATGGCCTGAACCAGGGCCGGACGCGAGAGATCGCCGCCGCCGATCGCCTCCACGAGGGCACGGCGGTGCTCCGCCCAAGCTGGGCAGACCGCCACTGTGTGCTCCACCGTGTCCTCCGGGCGATCGTCACAATGGTGACACCCGGGCGCTTCCTCCCGCCCGATGATGTGCAGGAACCTCCCGAAACTTCCGTGTCCGGTGAGGACCTGCGTCAGGCGGTAGGTGAGGACGCCATGACGCCTCTCCAGCCACTCCTCAAAGAGGGGACTTACCGCCGCTATTGTGGCGTGCCCTGCACGGGGTTGCGACAGTCGCTCTCTCCATGCCACCACACGAAAACGCCTTGCGCGGCGTTTTAGTCGGAGAGGTGCCTTAAGGCGCGGCAATAAGCTAATCTTTAGGTATTCGCGGAAGTGACGCTAGCTGCATATTAGGCATGGTCTGACACAAGTACACGACAGTATTGTATCGAAAGAATAGAAATAAGGTCGAAAATATTTCGGTGTTTGATTTTATTTGAATATCATGTCCGCCAAAATGTAGGTCATTTTGCAGTTTTTATTGAATATAAAAAAAGTACAGCTCCGTGTTTGAAAAATTTTAGATATCTCTTTAGTCTGTACAATTTTCTTTGTTATAGATATAAAAAATATGATGGTGGTCGCTGAAAAAATAGAGAATTTCGAGACGAAAAATTTTTTTTCTTGGTCTTTTTAAACATTTTTTTTCCGTAGTACTAGACCACTTTTGTAAATTTACTTTGTTTAACTTTTTACGTTATGTATTGAACTATACACAGTAATTATTTTTGGCTAGTGGCATGTACAGATACGGCTAACTTTGCGACGAAAATCTAGACGTTTTGCGAAGTGTTTGCTTTGTACAGCGCCTTAATAGTCGTGATGGCACAGAGGTTCAACGGCTCGCCTCTCATGCATGAGCAACAATGTGACTTTTTAACTCATATGTACTTTCCAAAACTTTATCTAAGACATCACAGACATCGGTGAAGGAAAACGACGTGATGATCAGTGCTCATGCCTTCCCTGTATGAGAAGAGGCCTTTGCCCAGCTGTGGGACCGTTATAGGCTGGTATTATTACATATCTATGTTATTTATAATCTGTTCTTCCACAGCCCCTGACGATCGTAATCCTGGTTATAGCAGCGGCAGCGGGCATCGGCATCAACAACACAGGCGAAGCGATATCGGGGCTGATACTCTTCTACATATTCCTTACCACGGCCATGGTCTTCGGAGTCATCTCCTCGTATTTCGTGGATTTGTATCCGACGTCTTACAGGTAAGCGGTTTTCCCCATTCCTGTCCATCAAAGGAATTATACAGATCTGGAATACTTTGAAAGCCATTGTATATCTGGCTTAGACCAGCCAGCCAAAACCGGGGTAAACGCCACCGCCGGTGGTAGACGGGATCATGTTATTTTTTTAATAAACCTTCTCCACACTAGAAATTTCTCCTGTATCGCGGGTGTACAAACAGCCAGACCATACAAATTCTTGTTCCGTGCGGGAATCGAACCCGTGACACATAGCGTAGCAGTTAAAAGCTTACCCACATCACCAAACACCCACCTTGTCGTCAAAATTTGCACAATATCTACGCCGTTGTGCAATTATTAAACACTATTAATCCTACTTATATTATAAACTAGCTTTTGCCGGCGGCTTCACTCGCGTTAAATTCGGGGTAACACAGTTCCCCTTTCCTGATTTGCAGTACCTACTACCTGCAGTTTTTGCCCTTGCGCCTTTTTGATTTGTTGAGCTTTCCCTCTTTCTCCCTCACATCCCACTTTAAAAAAAATAGCCTATATCCGTCTCCTGATTCCCAACTATCTCTGTACGAGAAGATTCATCAAAATCGGTTTAGCTATTAAAGCGTGAAGAGGTAACAAACAAACTCACTTTCGCTTTTATTGTATTAGTAATGATAAGGATGCGAATGTTGGTGAGTATGGATGTATGGATGTTTGTTACTCTTTCACGCCAAAACGGCTGAACGGATCTTGACGAAATTTGGCACAGTAGATTATAATAGGATACGTTTTTGAAGTGAAACTTCTTTATCGGGGTTGGAAAAAAATTTTGTGTAACATTTTTTCGTTACGCGTCACATTTTTCAGTTACGCGCCATCTTTTTCTTATCCCTACCACGCGTGATTCGAAGTATACTTTCTCCAGCGGAGTAGGGATTGGTAAATATCTCCAATGTATTTTGCGGCCCGTTTTGAGTAGTTACATTTATTTAACCAATTTCTGTAAAGTTGCATATAGTAAATTATTTTTTGAAAAATAACGTCATAAAGAAGTTTCACTTCTTACGAGTGTACGCTAGTACACGCATACATTTTTTTTTTCGATACCACGCGGGCGAAGCCATGGGCGCCAGCTAGTAATGTATAATAAGGACAGAAGAGTGATGATAAGTAAACAACACTTTGCAAATCCTAGGCCACATACTCAGAATTCGCGTCTAGGCCGTCTGCGCCGTCTGTTCTTGGACCGTGGCCTTCAAGATAGTCCCGTCCCAAACTGTCACTGACCTCATCAAGCATTGATAACGTTTCTTTTTTCCAGGGGTATGATCGCCTGTCTCGGCATGATGGTGGCTCGACTGAGTGCGTTTGCAGGCACCAATATATTGAGCGGTGCAATGACAGACCACTGTTCAACGGCATTGTATTCAGGAGCTGGTATTGTGCTCAGTAAGTATAAACTAGCACTGTAATTATTTTTTTAAGTAACATTTATTAATGAATACCAGAAATGAAAAAATCATTTATTAAAAAGAAATATATTATTTATTAATTACCTATTATTTATTAGAAAATGAATAATTTATTAAAAACCAGCCAAGTGCGAGTCAGACTCGCGCACCAAAGGTTCTTTACAAACTTTTTTTTTTAATAAAAAACGTTGCCCCACACTAGGAATTTTTCCTGTATCATGGGTGCGTTTACAAAAATTTAAACTCACATACACAAACCAAACCCGAAACAACTATGTTCAGGTCATACAAATATTTGTTCCGTGCGGGAATCGAACCCGCGACACCCAGCGCAGCAGTCGATCGCTCAACCACTGCGCCAACCGTGCCGTCAACTTGCGACAGAAATGGCCATATCTTTTGACTGCGTAGACTTAGAGGGTTGAGTCCACTCTCTATTCCCTCACTCTTATAGTCCGATGGGACGGCAAACCGACACGACTGAAGGATCAGGATCGGGACCATCATTGCTTAACGTACATTCCGATCTTACCGCTAACTTCCTAAATCCAGGTGTGAAATTCCTGATGTAAACACCTAATGTCACTTTAGTACCGACCCGAGAATTGAACCCAGGACCCCGTGCTAAGCAGATGCGCTTGCGACCGCGACACTTCGCCCCGGGCGTCGTCGAGCGCCGCGTGACATCTCCCGGCCACCGTAGATGCGGGCCTGTGGACGGTGAGCAATGGGTAGCTCACCGTCCGTCCGTCTATTGACGACAGGCCGTGTTGACGGCGCGTTAGTGTTCCACGAGCGCCTCAAAGAGATGACAGCAAAGCAGAGGGGCCTGTCAGGGCCATCGCCTGCCGGGGTTGCGGATTGTTCGAAAGAGATACCGCGGCCCCGGAACGTAAAGCAATAGAAGGAACATGGGTGGATTTCAGTCAGCACAAGTCTGACACTGTCCCCGCTCCGCCCAAAACGGGGGAAGTTATTTAATGATATCCCATACGCGAAAAAAGAAGTCAAATACTAAAGTATTTGACTGCGTTTTTCGCGAATTACAGTTAAAAAAATATATTTATCTTTGTTTTAGGTGGAGCCGTCGCAGCGTTCTTCTTGCCGTCAGACAGTTCAATACCCTCTTGATAGGAATAATTAATCATCTTTTAATTACTTGTACACACGGGAACACATCAGCTGTATATATCCAATATAACATGGCCTCGCTTTGTGTAGAATTCCCGTACAATGGGAGATCAGCATAAACTGGATTTGTGTAGCTCGATTGGTTGCCAAGCGTACGTGCTTAGTGCTAATATTCTAATATATATCATTAAGAAAATAAAAATGTATTTTTATTTACATGGACCTGGGTTTTTTTTCTTATTTATCCTTGTAGGGCTCCACAACGCTGTCAAGCAGTCGACTGCCTCGGACACCATGGCCTTTCCTGCAGTAAGAGTGCAGGTCGTATTGCGCTGCACGCTAGCATTAATGATCTCATCCGTCGTGCTCTTGTCACCGCTGGGGTGCCAGCTGTCCTAGAACCCCAGTGGGTTCTAGGCACACTGGCTTGGCACGGCGCGTGTCAAGCCAGTGCTTGGCACGCGCCGTTGGGAAGAGACCAGATTGTATGACCATAATAATACTAATTATTCATGAATATTTTAATTGTTGAGTTATTGTGTTTCTTTTATTTTTTACCGTGTTATAACTTTTTTTTTTTTTTTTTTTTTTTCGGGTGGGAAATCATCCTATGACTTCCCCCGCTTTGGGTGGAGCGGGGGGGCATGTCAGACTTGTACTGACTAAAACCCACCCATGTTCCTTCTATTGCCCTTTACGTTCCGGGGCCGCGGTATCTCTTTCGAACAACCCGCAACCCCGGCAACAACCCGCAACCCCGGCACCGTGTTATAACTTAGCTTTTGGACGTGACTTTGTCCGCGGTATAACATCACGGTTCTCAAAAATAATATGTTTTTTTATTTGATTCAACATTTCTTTGTTAGAAGCCAAGCAAAGTCCCGGGCATTCTGGGATACAGCTTCAACGAAGAAATAATGTCGACCTCGTTCTTTATGTAGGGAACTGTTATGTATACATTGTTGTGTATACTTATGCTTTGTCATATTATTTCATTAAGATAGGTAATAATTTATTTTTTATTTAATTAACGTGTTTTATTTTGTATGTTGTGTTATTTGGTGACTTATAGCATCGTATTGGATATATCTGTAAAGGTGCTATAAATTGGTGGTAAATAAATAAATGTAGGAGTTAAAATATTAAGTTAGGTGAGTATCTGTTACACACAAAAAATAAATATATGTCGGATGAGGTGGCTTAATAAGGTGAGAATCTCACCAGAAAACATCCTTACTAATATTATAAAAGCGAAAGTGTGTTTGTTTGTTTGTTACCTCTTCACGCTTTAATGGCTAAACCGATTTTGATGAATTTTGGTACAGAGATACCTAGTTGGGACCCTGAAGACGGACTTAGGCTTTTCTAATTATTTTTTTTTAAAGTCAGAAATGAGGGAGAATGAGGGAAGAAAAGGGAAAACTTAGCTTTGTTATTACAATAAATAAGGCGCTAGGGAAAAAACTACAAATAGCAGGTATCTGCAAATCAGGAAAGGGGAACTGTGTAACCCCGAATTAAACGCGAGCGAAGCTTCGCTAGTAGCTATAATTTAAGAGGAAACTAAAGTACTGACTCGATTATTGGTCTCATGGTCGCAATGCCGATGCTTAGTAAGGGTTCGATTCACGGGTCTCGAACAAAATTATACAGGGTTTTTCAGCCTGGATCTCGGCCCAGTAGATGGGAATACGTTCGAACTTTATTTTTCTATTGGAAGATCATCAAATAACTTCTCCCGCTCTAGGCGCAGCAGATGTTCCTTCCTTTGCCCTGCCTTTGGGCTTCTCTGCTCTGCTGATATATCTTTGAGGCAGGCGTGGAACACAAAGGCATCATCGAAACGGCAGGCTCGCCCCCTATCACTTGGAAATTAAACATAACTGGCAAATGTGCCTATTACACACAATGACGATCACAGTCAAAAACAAAAAAAAACACTAAATGTTTCTACATCTACCCACTTCCAACAGATCCGACGTCTGCTTTTCGAAGCTAATTCAACGGTTTTTAATTTTCTTTTATCTATTAAGGGTTTTGTAGCCAAATAGCTGTATGGTAACCCTATAGACTCGTCTTCGACGGTCTTTCGTCAGTCTGTCTGTCCACATGTCACAGCCACACATCTTTGAAATTTGGAGAGTAAGTGCTTTCTATGTTGCGCTTCACTAATATGATAATTTAAAAAAAAATTGGACGGCCCTTCATACATGTACAACTATAAGGAAAAAAACTACGTTGATGGATGTTTGTTATTCATATGCGCCAGAACGGCTGAACGGATCTGGATGAAAATTGACAAAAAAAGTGTATAATATCACTCTACAAGCTTAGGGGCTAAACCGGGATGGAGCACAGCTAATACAAAATACATAACACTTTAGAATAGAATATATTTTACACATTATTAAATAAAACAATATAAATATCTAGCAACTATGACGAAATAGAAAAAGACTAAGAGAATTGAGTCATGACGACTCAAAACAATGAATCCTTATAAAGACCATGATATTATCTAGATCAAAACAAAGCATAATAGGAACAAACACACATACTCGGCGGCCTAGGTCACTCCCTGGGGAGTTTAAGTGGTCACAAACACGACTGCTGACCGCGGGTTTTGGGTTCAATCCTCATATTTGACAATGTCCTTTGGAGCTTTAGTAGCATGGAGTCTGAACTTGTGCCCTACTTAAACCTATCTATCTAAAAGTTGGTCTTCTACTTAGCATCATCATCATTTGCCCAGCCTTTAGCCAACTTTTCTGGAGCCGGTTAACAATCTTCCTGGATGCACCTGAATACCAGTATTTTGTATGGAGCGACTGCCGATCTGACCTCCACAACGTAGTTAGTACTGATTAATCTTATCAAGGGGTACCGTCCCCTTGATAAGACTGGTTGTCAGACTTCCTAGCTATTTTGACTTTGTTAGTCAAAATAGCTCATTTTGACTTTAGATAAACTTTTCTTTATTTAGTGTTCCGAACCTCAAAAAAAAACACCGGTACCCTTATAGAACCACTTTGTTGTCCATATGTCTGTCTGTCAAGAAGCTTTATGTCGAGAACGTGAGGATGGATTTAAAAACAAAACCATATACTCAAAATCTGTAGTCCCTTAAGTTTGTAGGGAACCCTTGGACTCGCACTTAGCGCTAATCCCACCGACAAACTGTTACGCAGTTTGTCTGGTTTACTAAATGTACAACCATAAATGATTTATTATTTACTAGCTTTTGGCCGCGGCTTCGCTCGCGGTTAATTCGGGGTAACACAGGTCCCCTTTTTTAGGGCAAAAACTACAGGTAGCAGGTACCTGTGAATCAGTCACAGGTACCTGCTACCTGTAGTTTTTGCCCTTGCGCCTTATTTATTGTAATAGCAATGCTAAGTTTTCCCTTTTCTTCCCTCTTTCTGCGTCTCCAGGTTCCCAACTATCTCTGTACCAAAATTCATTTAAATCGGTTTAGCCATTTAGGCGTGAAGACGTAACAAACAAACAAATAAACAAACAAACTCACTTTCGCTTTTATAATATTAGTAAGGACTAGCGACCCGCCCAGCGGTTTCACCCGCTGCTCACTTCTTAAGAGTCATAGCGTGAAGTATTAAATATATAAACCTTCCTCTTAAATCACTCTACTTATTAAAAAAAACCGCATCAACATCCGTTGCGTAGTTTTAAAGATTTAAGCATACATACAACATAGCAACAGACAGACAGCGACAGCGACTTTGTTTTATACTACCTATGTGTGTAAAAGTGATAAGTAAGGATTTTTTACTTGGCCGGTTTTTTTTTTATTTACCGCAAGTTAGCCCCCTAAAGGCTAAGCTGCTGTGCAGATCCAAACCGGCTGTTGGTTGTCATGAGCCGCCGAGTCTATTGACAGCGAACAGCAGGTTTTATATATCAGTGCAACTCTAGCCTCGGATCAGTAGTGGTTGGCAGCTGTGGGATGAAGTGGCGCGGCGCTGACCGAGCGTGTGCGGTTGTCTGAAGACGCTGATGTTGGTTGCTCAATAGAACTGTGCGGTTGGTGGCTGTGTGTGACTGTTGTACTAACATATGTGGTTGTTTTGAGGTAGGCTTTTATTTACTTTAATGTTTTCTTTTTGTTATTTTCCCTATTTGTTAACCGTCGTTACATTACAAGGTACTCACATGACATGTTAGTTCGATCCCTGCACGGAACAAATATTTGTATGACCTACAGGTAGTTGTTCCGGGTCTGGCTGTTTGTGTATGTGAGTTTAAATGTTTGTACACGCACCCACGATACAGGAGAAATTCCTAGTGTGGGGCAACGTTTTTTTAACAAAATAAATAAAATAACTATTTTAATTATTTTTTAAGACTTGGTTAGTCCTGCCGGGGTTGCGGGTTGTTCGAAAGAGATACCGCGGCCCCGGAACGTAAAGGGCAATAGAAAGAACATGGGTGGGTTTTAGTCAGTACAAGTCTGACACTACCTCCCGCTCCGCCCAGAGCGGGGGAAGTTATTTGAGGATTTCCCACCCCAAAAATAAAAAAATAAAGACTTGGTTAGTGTTGTGATCTCTTGGAACTGTCAGCAAATTTCTAATGACCAAGCGCAGCTAGTCCACGTTCAGATTACTGTTAGCATTAGCCAAAGGATATCTTCCAGTTTTTTTTCGATCCAGGGCTAATTATTTACCCATTAATTTCACGAAATTGTCGATTAATAAGAGCTACAAGTTATAACGTAGTGTATAATTTGTGGCTCTTATTGTGGGAAAACTTAAATTTGAATTTTTAAAATAATACATACCTACATAAGATTACAAATTACTTTTTTTTTGCATTATAATATAAATTAAGTTAAAATAAAATTTGTGTTTTAGATAACGCATTGAATAAATAATTACAAATTACAATATAAATATATCTATTAATAACATAATGTATGGGTCGTTGGTTTCTTCCAGTTTTATAAAAATAACCTTGAAAATCGGTCCACAATCGACGGAGAAATCGCGTCGCGACGGAGAAAACATACAAAAAAATATAGTCGTATTGAGAATCTCCTTTTTTTGAAGTCGGTTAAACGGTTCTTACGTGTTAGTTATTTATTATTAGACTAGCTTTTGCACGCGGCTTCGCTCGCGTTAAATCCGGGGTAACACAGTTCCCCTTTCCTGATTTTTGCTCTTGCGCCTTATTGATGTGTAATAGCAAAGCTAAGTTTTCCCTTTTGTTCCCTCTTTCTCCCTCATAACACACTTTAAAAAAAAACGTTAGCCTATGTCCGTCTCCTGGGTCCCAACTATCTCTGTACCAAAATTCATCAAAATCGGTTGAGCCATTAAGGCGTGAAGAGGTAACAAACAAACAAACTCACTTTCGCTTTTATAATATTAAAGTAAGGATTTACTACTTACTTAAATTCTTTAAACATTCTTCGAATTTCCACTTCAAGTGTTTGTTTCAAGATCTTTATTTAGACTACCCTTTGTTCGTCTTTCTTTCCCCTTATTTAAATTTAAATGAGGTTGGTTAAGCATTTTGTGATTTTGCATAGATATTATTTAGACTGCCTCGTTAGACGAATGGTCGCAACTGCAACCATTAATAGAAGGTCCTGGTTCGGGTCGGGTGAAGTATTATTGGATCAGGATTTTTTCAGGAGCAGCGGTGGTGCCCGGTTAATGGTAATAGTTTCTGTCTAACACTAGGACTTTCTTCCGCGTTGACAAACATTTAAAATCACAAACACAAACAGCTAGACCCGGAACAACTACCTTTAGGTCATACAAATATTTGTTCCGTGCGGGGATCGAACCCGCAACACCCAGCGCAGCAGTCGATCGCTCGGCCACTGCGCCAACCGTGCCGTCAAAAAAAAAATTGGCTCTCCTCCTAGTGGGTACCATGTTCATGAGTCTTTAGACATCGCTGGTGGAATGTGGGTGAACTGTTAGGTTCTTCTCTGCCTAGCCCATCAGGTGTATTACAGATGTGATGTTGGGTGTTTTAGATTTACCAACTCTTTTTACGGCTTATATAAAATACTAGCTTTTGTCCGCGGCTTCGCTCGTGTTAAATTCGGGGTAACACAGTTCCCCTTTCCTGATTTGCAGGTACCTGCTACCTGTAGTTTTTGCCCTTGCGCTTTATTTATTGTAGTAGCAATGCTAAGTTTTACCTTTTCTTCCCTCTTTCTCCCTCATTCCTCACTTTAAAAAATTAAATTAGCCTATGTCCGTCTCCACGGTCCCAACTACCTATCTCTGTACCAAAATTCATCAAAATTGGTTTAGCCATTTAGGCGTGAAGACGTTACAAACAAACAAACTCACTTTCGCTTTTATAATATTAGTAAGGATTATTCTGCAACCACACCATTGTTACTTCGGTAAAGTCAACTCAAATCTCTGAAAGAAATGCTTATGTCTTTATTAACAATAATTGATCAAGTGGGATATTATATTGAAGTACTGTCACACTAAAAACCAAATTAATCCAAATAGATACGTGAGTTCAGGAGGAAAAGTTCCTTTTTAGCTCAGCAGCTAGGTAGGCTTTCCATGTAGGCTTTGCTACGTAAGAACAGTGAGCAAAATTCAATACATTTTGCTCACTGCGTGGGAAACTAAGACTGAAAGACATCTGTCATCTTCATAAATACATAATTATATTTCATTATCATAATTTATAATCATTATAAAAACATAATAATGTTTTATAATGTAAATAATGAATTTTCCATTTTTTTTGTGCAACGCAGCAGATAAAACTAATATTTAACCTGAAAATAATCATTTGTCCACCTAAAAATAAACCATCTCCAAAGAACATCCGAATTCTTTGGCATACATGAACCGCGGCCATTTTGAAAATAGTTTAGTGATTTACAATGAAATACGTGTCAATCGACAGAGTAAGGGATTACGAACAAAACATAACGAAACAATCATCTCAATCGGAAACCGGGAACAATCATAAAAGCTTGTAAAGATAAGTAAGTCTATGTGACTGTAAGTCTTGTAAGTGATGATATCGCTATCATCACTTACAAGACTTACACATGTTTCACTCTCACATGTTTCAGACAAAAAATTAAAAAACTAAACATTTTTTTATGAATTAAGTAGATTGAGCATCATTTTATCAAGCTCATTAAAAATATGAACTAATTCTCCCACAGAAAACAATGCTAATAATTTACATTTTAAAATAGTTTATTTTATACAAACAATTTTACCGGTTCTATTATAGGCTAATAATTTCATGTTTCTGTAGCAGCAACTTTAATTATAATTGGCAGGCCATGTATAAAATCAATACTAAGCCATTTATTTAAATTAGATTGATAATTAATCGGCATGTTACAAATTTACAGTCCCCTAAAACGCTCGCCCTTCGCCACTTCCTAGCGTTTTAGCTGTGAAGAAGTGCCGGAACAAACTCTCCGGCAACACATCTGTTTGTAAGGTTACAAAAACCGGATTTTATAAAAAAAATTAACCCTTGAGGTACCTACAGTGTCTACATTACATGGAGTACTAGTTGCGCCACGCGGTAGCGTGTATTAATGCAGAATAAAAGCTATCTTAATTATGACTTGTTAGGTATAATTTAGATCATATCATATGTTTTGCCATGTTTAATTAAGATAGGTATTAAATTATTTTTAATTTAATTAACGTGATTTTATTTGTATGTTGTATTATTTGGTGAATAATAGCATCGTATTGGATATGTCTGTAAAGGTGCTATAAATTGGTGGTAAATAAATAAAATAATAAATATTGATACTTTTCTTCCAACTCCATTAAGCCGTTCGAGCTTGAAAGTGTCACAAACATACACATACAAACTTTCGCCTCTAAAATCTTATTTTAGCTGTCTTGAGCGATTTCATCAGCGTTTTTGATTACTGCTCCACTCCCGTGGGTAGTAGTCTGATGTTATATAACCTGTGTTACTTAGAAATAATGTAGTTTTCTAATCTTGAAAGAATTTTTCAAATCTGTTGAGTAGTTTTACTAATACAAATACAAATTTTACCTGTTTTTAATGTTATTAGTTTAACATATTGATGTGATTGCTCGAAGGATGATGAAAAGAGAAAAAGGGAAAACCTTGTCATGTTGACCTTACCTCTAACTAAGATGATAACGTAACGTAACGTAAGAAATAATGAAACATATTTTAAACAGAAATAATAAAAATTAAATTAAAAATTTAAAAACACCCCCGACCCAAAAGAAGTACGCAATTATTATGACAAAAGGTTAAAAATGCTAAACCCTATAAAAAGCAAAAAAAAAACTTTTAACACTACGTAAGTACCAACTAAAGCAATTGTCAGACTATCTACTCGGGACTTTGTGCCACCTTTATGTCGGAGGCATAACCGCTAATTTTGAACTGCAAATGGTTATCTTGGCCTGCTGTTGACCGTACGTATGAAATTTTTGATTAAATTTTGTCGTGTCGGGGGACCGCTCTAATTTACTAGCCTAACGTTAGAAGCTCACATTAAGAAGTCCTCAATCCCATTGTCATTTTTCATACAAATTTTTTGAGTCGTTCCTAAGATTGGGGGTTAAAATTATTGTTTATCATTTATTTAGATAGAGTATAAAGTTTTTTTTGAATTCGTAACTTACGTTAACATTTTCGTTGTAATTTAAATATTATTTTGTTTACTTATCTTCTTCTTTCTTTACAAGTAAATCTTGTGAGTCATACTATTCGTCTGTTTTAATTTTTTGTCCAGTGTTGTTGTATCATTTGGTGTAGTTGTGTACATATTTAGTTTTAAAATACGAATTTTGTGATTGATCATTTGATTTAGGTAAGTATTTTTGAAGGTAAAAAGCGGTCCCCCGACACGACAAAATTTAATCAAAAATTTCACACGTACGGTCAACAGCAGGCCAAGATAACCATTTGCAGTTCAAAATTAGCGGTTATGCCTCCGACATAAAGGTGGCACAAAGTCCCGAGTAGATAGTCTGACAATTGCTTTAGTTGGTACTTACGTAGTGTTAAAAGTTTTTTTTTTGCTTTTTATAGGGTTTAGCATTTTTAACCTTTTGTCATAATAATTGCGTACTTCTTTTGGGTCGGGGGTGTTTTTAAATTTTTAATTTAATTTTTATTTTATGCTTTTTAAAGGAGCTCCTTAATTTTTCATTCTTACATTTAATTTCTTTTATGTTTCTTGCCATTTAAGGGTAATTTTGTGTTTTATTTTTAAATTTTGGTCATTCTAGATTTTCAGCAAAGATATAAATCGGTTTATCCGTTTCATTCCGGCATTCCAGGGTTTCATCCGCCACATCCCATTTCCAGCATCAGGTCCTCAACAATTAGAAATATGAAGAGAACTAGTCAAGACAAATTCAACGAGCCCAAACTCGATGGGTTTACTAAAAGGCAGTCCAGGTTTACATTTCCTACCTTCGAGCCCTATCACCAGACCAGCTCAGAGGTTCCAGATTTCCAGCACCAGGTCCTCGTCAATTAGAAACATAAAGGAACTAGTTAAGACAAATTCAACGAGCCCAAACTCGATGGGTTTACTAAAAGGCAGTCCAGGGTTACGTCTCCTATCTTCGAGCCCTAACAGCAGACCAGCTCAGTGGTTCCAGAAGACATCAATGTTTCAAATGTCAGATCCTACATATGCTCGCAAGTAAACTGAGCGTGGAACATTCCTATCACACCTAACAAACGACCTGATGACCTTGAAGACCTGAACCGATTTCCACCAAACATAGCTAAGAACACTCTCGACTGATATACCTTTCAAACAAAAAAAACCGCATTCAAATCGGATCATCCGTTTGGCAGCTACGATGCCACAGACAGACACATACACATTTACACACACACACAGACACGTCAAACTTATAACACCCCGTCGTTTTAGCGTCGGGGGTTAAAAATATGTCTGATTAGAATTGCTTCTAATAACTGGGTTGTGGAGGTCAAGGGCCTTAGTCTGCTATTACAATAGTGTCAGAATGGTCGATCACTGATCGCATAATGGTTGATTTTGACATCTACTACATACTAAACTTGTCTAAATCAACCATAATGCAATCAGTGATCGACCATTCTGACACCATTGTAATAGCAGACTAAGGCCCCAGATAGGCACTAGCTCCATGTAAAATATTGGGATTCAACTGCTTCCGGTAAATAAAGAACTCTCCGAAACTCATAACCGATTCTTGGAAAAACTTTCACAGACCTACAATATGTGACCATGGACCTACTGACGAACGTATTCAAAAGTACTAAAGTTGCATACAGGGTTTCAGTGTCCACATGAATGCCCATTTTCTATTCTATTTACTATTCACTATCATCATCGTCTACAACCCGACTGCTCTCACTGCTGGGTATGACATCTCTACGCTTGAGTGGATCTACACGCTCTTGGGCAGTGCCAAGAATGTTGTCAGCCATCTTGCATTTTTAATTGCTTGAACATAACAATGTTAGTTGTTACAGTACGATATCTTCGTGCTGTATCTACAATCTACATCGCAATCTTATGTTCTTTATCGCACGTTCAATATCTATTAAATGTTTCTACTATCTGTTATCAACACGAAGTCGTTAGTATATAAGATGCACCTTTGGATAATTATAACCAGACTATACTACATCTTTTGTCTCATTTATACCTAGTCATATACTGCCAAGAAGTTTGGCAAATTGGTGACCCCGACGAACGAATACGCAGCAAGAAACATGGCACAATCACCGTGCAAGGCGAACATAAATCAGCAAGGAACACTTGAAGTAGCTGCTGGCACCTCGGTTTTATCCCGCATTCCGGAATTTTGGAAAGACCAACCAAGATTATGGTTCACGCAACTAGAAGCCATATTAGCACCACAGAAGCAAGGAGACGAATACAAATACTGTACAGTAATAGCAAAGTTATCCAAGGAAGAAATACTACAAGTTAGTGACCTAATCACTTCACCACCGACTACAGATAAATACAAAAACATCAAGGAACGTTTAATTGATTGTTACAAAGAAACAGAACAGCGACAGTTTCAAAAATTAATATCAGAGACAGAACTCGGTGATCAAAAACCTTCGCAATTATTACGTCAAATGCGGGTCCTCGGGAGAGGAAAAATCAGTGACGAAACAATTAAACTACTATGGTTCAGGCTTTTACCAACATCAGTTACTACGGTTCTAGCAGTTACGGAAGACATGGAAATTGACAAACTGAGCCAAATTGCAGACAAAATAATAATGAATTCAAAAGTAACCGAAATATCAGCTGTTAGCAACGACACTTCAAACGACAACAATACAGCATGCATTTTAACCCAGCTAGCAAAATTACAGATAGATATTGACGCAATTCAGAAAGGTCAATATGGCTATCGACCCAACACGCACAATCATTTCAAGAAACGTCAACAATTCCCGATTATGAGGCCGAGAACAAACTATAGAGGAGCAAATCGATTTTGTTACTACCACGAAAGATTCGGAAAATATGCAAGGAACTGCATTAAACCATGCGGTTGGAAACCAATGACTTACGTACGGAACCAGGGAAACGAATAAGAGCACAGACAACGGCGAAACTCTGTGCAATCCACCCATCCAATCGCCTCACCATTACCGACCGAAAAAGTGGTATGAAGTTTTTGATTGACACGGGCGCAAATATCTCAGTCATTAGCAAGCAACAGAGATATTCAATTATACAAAATGAACAATACACACTATACGCTGCAAATGGGACTAAAATTAGGACTTACGGCGAGGAGACGCTTACCTTGAATTTAGGACTACAACGATGTTATAAATGGAATTTTATAATCGCCGATGTTACACAACCAATAATTGGAGCAGATTTTCTAGAGCACTATAAACTATTAGTCGACATAGCAGGTCGCAAACTTATCGACAAAGTTACAGAGCTGACAACGCATGTAACTTCAGAAAAAGCGACACAACAAACAATTCGTACTATCGCAGTGGGAACGAATCCACGTATTACGCAACTTTTAAACAAATACGAAGACATCACGAAAGAGTCCTCTCTACGCAATGCGCCCAAACATAAGATTGAACACCACATTATTACTACAGGACCACCCGTCGCAGCTCGGGCAAGACCATTACCTCCAGAAAAATACGACATAGCCAAAAAGGAATTTCAAAATATGATAGAACTCGGAATTTGCCGACCGTCAGATAGCCCATGGGCAAGCCCATTACATATGGTAAAAAAGAAAAATGGCGAATGGAGACCGTGCGGAGACTATCGAATGCTCAATAGCACGACAGTGCCGGACAAATACCCACTACCAAGATTAACTGACTTTACATACATATTAGAAAATAAGAAGATACTAAGCAAGATAGATATACGCAAAGCATACCACTGTATTCCTGTTAAAGATATAGAGAAAACAGCCATCATCACACCTTTCGGACTTTTTGAGTACTTAAGAATGCCTTTCGGATTACGCAATGCGGCACAAACATTTCAACGATTCATGGATTCCTTATTTAGAGATTTAAACTTCGTATTTATATTTGTAGACGATTGTCTCATCGCATCGGACAACGAAGATATGCATTATCAGCATTTAGAAACGGTTTTCAAACGTTTACACGAGAATGGAATAACCATTAATCTCGAAAAATGCGAATTTCTCAGAAGGGAAATAGATTTCTTAGGTTATCATATAACGAGCCAAGGAATACAACCTACCGAAGAAAATTACAAAGCAATCATGGAATTTCCCAAACCGAAAACAATTCAAGAATTAAGAAGATTTTTGGGCATGGTCAATTTCTACAGAAGTAATATTCCACGCGCAGCGGAAAATCAAAGAATTTTAAACGAATATCTACATGGTTCAAAAAAGAACGATAATTCACCTGTTCCTTGGACAACGGAAGCAGACAAAGCTTACGAAAAATGCAAGGAAAGCATGAAAAACGCAGTATTAACAGCGCATCCTTCCCGCAACGCATCACTAGCGCTCATGACCGACGCTAGTGCTACTTGCGTTGGTGGAGTTTTACAACAAAAATCCGGACGCAATTGGGAACCATTAGGATTTTTTTCACAAAAATTGAGCGAAACTCAACAAAAATATTCTACGTTTGACAGAGAGCTGTTAGGAATATACATGGCCGTCAAACATTTTCACAGATTAATCGAGGGAAGAGAATTTACAATATTTACGGATCACCGACCTTTGACATACGCATTCTCCCAAAAACCATCATCAAACGATACACCGCGACGGGTCCGGCAGTTAGATTTCATTTCACAATACAGTACCAACATCCAACACATAAACGGACGTGACAATATTACCGCCGATGCCTTATCTCGAATAGAGGAAATATACGTGCCATCACCTATCGATTACGCTGAATTGGAAAAATGTCAATCAACAGATAATGAACTAAGTAAATTACATGACAATAAAAGATTAAAATTCAAAAACATTACGCTTCCGGGTTCCACAATAAACATCACCTGCGACACGTCTACTGGAAAAAGCCGCCCCTACTTACCAAAGCATTTTCGCAAACAAATTTTCGATACCATTCATGGTATGAGCCATCCAGGAAAAAGAACTACGAGAAAAATGATAACCCAAAGGTATTTATGGCCGTATATGAACAAAGATATCAATAATTGGTGTAGATCATGTATAGCCTGCCAAAAATCAAAAATACAACGACATACGATATCACCTCCTGGTACATTTATGACAGCGCAACGTTTTGAACATTTACATATTGACATCGTCGGACCACTTCCGATTTCACAAGGGAAGAGATATTTAATCACAATCATAGATCGTTGTACGTCATGGCCCGAAGTATTTCCGGTAGAAGATATAACTGCAGAAACAGTAGCCAAGACACTTTTCGAAGGATGGATTACTCGTTTTGGATGTCCATTGCGCATTACTACGGATCAAGGCCGACAGTTTGAATCAAGAATATTTGAGTCACTCTCACAATTTTTGGGAATACATAAAATTAGGACAACACCTTATCATCCGCAATCCAATGGAATGATAGAGAGATTTCATAGAACTTTAAAGGTAGCGTTAATGACAAGAGAATCCAACGAAAATTGGTTAAAAGAAATCCCAACAGTTTTACTCGGGTTGCGGAGTAGCTTGCGAGAAGACACAGGTTATAGTTCAGCAGAGATGACATATGGAACGCCAATACGACTCCCTGGAGGATTTTTTGAGTCATCAGCAGCACAGTTATCAACGTACGAAGAATTTGTAAAACAAATTCAAAAGGACATCACACAAATGACATCAATTCCGAAAAGAAAAAACCATAACCAAGCTATATTTGTGCATCCCGAACTCAAAGAATGCTCACACGTATTTGTTCGGTGTGATAGAATGAAGAAAGCCCTGACACCGCCGTATAAAGGACCCTACCCAGTAATTAGTAAAACAGATAAAACATTTTGCATTAGAATTAAGGATAAAGAGACAGTGATATAAATTGACAGATTGAAACCAGCATTCATGATCAATGACGAATCAAACTACGTGCCAGATTCAAAGGATTGCGACAGACATTCACACACGTACACTACACGATCGGGACGTAAAGTAAAGCCAGTAGTACGTCTATAAAAAAACAGCTAAGTCAAAATTACAGACGTCAGCAAATCACACCACAACAGACGTCATCAAATTCCACCGCGTACAATAGCATTATTATTTATATACATCAGCAAATAACTAGTAAGGTCAAGATCAAATTTATATTGTAAACACTATTACCATAATATTTATTTTTCTTTTTAAAGGGGGGTGTACTGTTACAGTACGATATCTTCGTGCTGTATCTACAATCTACATCGCAATCTTATGTTCTTTATCGCACGTTCAATATCTATTAAATGTTTCTACTATCTGTTATCAACACGAAGTCGTTAGTATATAAGATGCACCTTTGGATAATTATAACCAGACTATACTACATCTTTTGTCTCATTTATACCTAGTCATATACTGCCAAGAAGTTTGGCAAATTAGTCCTCTGAACACTGATATATAATGACGTATAATTTGGCGGAAGTGGCTCAACGAGTTAGAGCGGTTCGCATGTCAACATAAGTCAACCATGATGCTAACATGCTAATTATTAATGTATTGTTGCTAATAATAATATCCTCGGAGTTTAATTACAGGACAAACAGAGAATAATTTTAGCAAACATCATCTGCCTAGCCTTTTCCCAACTATGTTGAATACTGGGTAAAACGATACCCCTTGGTAAGACTGGTTGTCAGAATTTTGGAACACTGACTACCTGTAACGACTGTCAAAGATCTACAAATGACAGCCGGGACCAACGGCTTAACGTGCTTTCCGAGGCACGGAGGAAACTCGGTATGTAACGGGTGGTCACCCATCCACAGACTAACCTAGGCAAGCGCGGCTTAACCTAAAGATCGACCCGAGTGGCTGCTATTATTTAGCCACGAGCTCCTCAGTAATTTTAGCAAAACAGGTTTCAAAAATACTTAATCAAAATCTTTAATTCTGCAAGGTTTTTTGTTTAGTTAGTTATGCAACGAATGAATAATGAACTTTTTAGAGTGTTCGAGACTGGGAACGCAGACATGCACTATAATTTATGTAAGTTATCACATTAAACGTCCTGAAACTCGAAGACAAATGACATTCACCAATGTCTCTTGCAAACAAGAGGCTTGTATCCCAACAATATTATGTGCATAGAACTTACCAGCTTAATATGAATAACTGGTATGCTAAAGTGGGACATCATCTTGGTGATTCTGTTAGAACTGAGGTCGTCCAGCATTATTGTCAGCTGCATGGACAGCTTCGTGTTGAAGATGTAGCTCGTATTCTGCAAACAAATACAGGGCTTTTGAGAGCTTTCACCACAACTCAGCCACTGGGTAACACAATACCCCTCGGTAAGAGTCAACTAGACTAGACCTGTTACCCTACCATGACGTCTATTGCACTTATTGCTATTTGGAAAAAGTAATTCAATTGGATTCAATAAACTGAGATGTATTGATGATTCAAATCAAATCAAAATCATTTATCTTTTAGACCATTACAGGCACTTTTGAATGTCAAAAAATAAACAAAATGTTAAAGCTACAGTCCCGGTCACAAGACATAATAACATGTGAAAGTACTGTAGTTGCCCATTCCAAAGCGTTGATCTCTATGGAGGAGAATGGGCAAGAAACTCCATGGACACTCTTTTAAATTAGAATATTATTACAAAGTCGTATTTCCATCATTCGTGTTGAGATTATACAAATATGTGAGAACGATGTAGAAAGACGTGCACAGTAAGAGCGTCCAGAGTAAAAACAAAATTCAATTTAAAAATCTTAATAAATTAAAAATGAACCGTGGCAGCTAAAAAATTACCAGTTCCAACTGACAGCGCCCGTTCACAAACATGACGTATGGATCAGCCTCATTCAGCTCGACCATTTTGAAGGGAGCTAAATGACCCGACACACCCGCGTACCCGCCACCATCAGCGAGACATTTAAGTGAGCATGACACTATCAACCACCAGGGCTTCGTCAAGTCAATGATAATACATAGCACTCACATTTGGGCTTAATAATTATACAATACTAGAGAATTGATTCTATACATTGCAAAGATAGTCTTAAAATCTTCTGCAGCTTCCACATTAAGTTTTGATACTAGTTAGTGAGTTAACCCCTATGGTTGTGGAGCAGGACCAGCATTGAGCCAAGCATTTTTATCTTCAATATAATCCCCCAACTTATAATATGCTTGCCTACATAGTGTGCGTTTTATACAAGTTTTAAATTTCGTCTCATTCATTTGTAGTATATGGGGAGGTATTTTATTGTAACATTTTAAACAGTACCCCATGAAAGATGAGTCTACTTTAGCTAACCTGAAACCTGGTTGAACTAATTGGTCCCTATTTCTAGTATGATACTTGTGTCTGTCACCTCTTTTACTAAAAATTCAGTCAAATCATATGTGCTACGATCGCAAATTATATTTTAATCACCAACAACCTTTTCTAAGTATTGGAAATCATTAAATACCTTCCCTCGCTCTAGGCGGAGCGAAAGGGAGTGTCGGACTTTTACTGACCAAAACCCATGCATGTTCCTTTCTTTGCACTTTTCACGGTATCTCTTTCGAACAACCCGAAACCCCGGCAAGCAGTGGTCTTGGCAAGTCCCTCTGCATTGCTGATATCTCTTTCAAACGTTTAACAAGAACGTGCGCTCTGACACGGCCTGTTGTCACGAGACGAAGACAGTGAGCTCACCGCCCATAGACGCCGGTCTACGGTGGCCGGGAATCGTCTCGCGGCACCAAATGCCCGGAGCATGTTGCGCGGTGGCTTAGTTGGCTTGAAGTTCTCTCCCTCAAACGTCTGGCCACCTACTTCGCTAGCAAATGGTGACGGCTGACATTTGAAAATAAGAAAGAATAAAAGCCATAAGTAGAAACAAAGAAACACTGTACAAGGTCAAGCATATTAATTAATGTCAATTTCTGCCAAAAGATCTAGACTTGGATGCAGGATGCAGCACCACCCCACCCGTAAATATTATATGCAAACACAGGAAAAGCGATTGTTATCTATATGTGTGCCTTCATCCAAATCGTTCAGCAGTTGTTGCGTGAAGCAATTACAAACATCCATACATCCAATCGATCTCATTAAACTTCACATCAGTAATTGTAGTAAGAAGTAAGGTTATGAATAAATTCCTTTTACTTTTGCATCAACAACTTTAATTATTGATACATTTTCGTTCTTTTACCTCGATTACATAAATTACGTAATACACGCGCGCCGGTTGCAAGTTATTTCTACGTGCCTGACCTTTTTGGAGACCGTCACCAATAAGGTTAGTGTATGCTCTATATGGCGTCCTCAAAATCAAAATAAATCAATATATTTTTATTTCACATAGGCCTACATGGGCACTTATAAAACGTCGAGAAAAGGTGCACGGTTCGGGTCGGTCGTTTCCTATGGAGAAGAACCGGCAAGAAACTCCATGGTTACTCTTTTAAAATCATTTGGTTTTACAATTTTGTTGTTACAGCGTTAGCACTTAAGTATGAGAGGACAGCGTAGGCCCGACAATAAGTCATTGCTTACTTTACAAAAAGTAAAATAAAATAATACGTTAACAAAAGTTCACAAGCGTCTAAGAATCTACAAGGCCAACCATGTCCACTCATTCACAACGAATTGGTAGAAAAGAATCTATACAAGAGTAAAAAAATTGCAAAAACAAAATAATAACTATGAGACGAGTCACACAGATGTTGCTATCAGTACTGTAACTATTCAGAACAAGGGTGATATAAATCTATGATTTGACAACTATTGCAAAAAAAAATGACTAAAGAGATCACAAAAAAATAAGATTGACAATAGTTAGAGACATCCAGTGCTGATTATAGCTACCAGGGAAGCCGCATGGGCAGATGGAACTATAGCCAAACTTCTTTATCTTCAACGTAGTCCTTGATTTTGTAATATGCGTTTTCATTATGGACACGTTTTATGTAGTTTTTAAACTTTCCATATGTCAGTTCTATAACTGATTTTGGCAACTTGTTATAAAAGCGTATACTGTTTATTAGAAATGACTTGCTAGTTTTTGTTAATCTAAATTTAGGAATTACAATTTCGTGTTTACTGCGTGTATTAATATTAAGGTAGTCGCTTCTAATTTTGAAAAGCCCCCGATTTTTACGGACATACAATATACATTCTAAGATATAAAGTGAAGGCAGAGTCAGCACTTCCCCCTAAAAAAAAGTTGTAAGAAACAGTGTTTTGAGGGTTTAATATTTTGATCGGTCTATTTCGAGCATTTAAAATTGATTGAAGGTTAAGATTAAGTAAACCTGTTTTAATGATGAGTAAAATGACTTTACTGCAACTGTGAAAAAAAGGATGGTATACTAACCTAGCTGTGTCTACATTTATGAAGTACCCACGTAGTGGGTAGCATAATTGTTTAAAAATGTTATATTTAAGATATTATGTTTAATCTTTATTGTGCTACTGTTTGTTTTCCTTAAATAAATAAATAAATAAATAAATAAATGAACTGCCTTATTTTCTTGACAGGGTGCAGCTGAGCTGTGCTTACCCGAAATATTTCTAATGTCCGCGCCCCATTGGAGTTTAGAATCGATAGTCGTCACCAAGAATACAGTTTCCGGTAAGAGATTGTGAGCTGCAAACCATTTCGATAGAACAGTTAGACTTTTTGTTAACATGAACAACATCCGGATTTTTTTATATTTTTTAAAATTAGCGAAGTGTCATCAGCAAATAAAATTATATCCGATAATTTGGTAATTTACATAAACAGAAACAGGAAAGGACCGAGAATAGAACCTTGGAGCACGCCCATCTTGATTAGAGACCCAGAGGACGTGGCTCCATCAACATATAGAAATTTTGTATGGATAATGGTGCTGGTGATTGTAGCTGGCTATCTATTGAACACGCTCTGTCACACTTGGTTAAGGTGAGCGAACGTTCTGTACTCGGTGCCATTTTTATCGTGTTGCATCGAAAATTGAGTTCACTGAGTTCAACAATACTTTAAAAATAAAAACTAAAACTATTTGCCAAAAGTTTATTTTCAGTGATTGGGCAACAAAGGGTATTAGGAAAAGTAGGGAACGACTGTTTGAGCTGTATGGCCTTAAGCCTTACATCAACACTGTTACTTTTAATGAATACGTAGCTACTTATTCGAAAAAAATTAAAAATACTTGCAAGGTTGCTAAAGCCTTATTCATTAGCAACAAGATTAAATCAGCCGATGATAAAATGAAAACGGTTTGGAAAATAATTAACAACGAAACAAACAGAAATAAAAAACAAAAAAAATATTTCACATTAGAAACCTCTCGTGGCCTCTAAGAGCACTAATAATGACATTGCTCAAGAATTTGTGAATTTCTTTACCAATATCCCACATAAGACTACAGAGACCTTAAATTCCTCACCCTTGCTGTCCAAGGATTTATTAAAGGCGAACGTTCCAGCCTGCCCGATTAAATTTGAATTTTAAGCACACAAACCCCTTATCAATCATTAAAGCTTTTAAGCAAATCAAGGTCAAAACCGAAGATCTTTGGGGTATGTCTATCAAAGCTTGTACCTCCATTATTGAGACTATAGCTCCGTATTTAGCCTTAATATTTAATCAATGCGTGGATCAGGGAGTCTTCCCAGATCTAATGAAATACAGCAAGGTTATACCGCTTTTTAAATCCGGTGACAGTAAAGATACTAACAACTACAGGCCCGTATCTGTTTTGCCGGTTTTCAGCAAGGTGTTTGAAAAGATAATGCTTAATCAAATGCTCAACCACTTTAACACCAATAAAATCTTACATGAAAAACAGTATGGTTTCACCAAAGGACGTTGTACGACTGACGCCGGTATCACCTTAATAAATCACATATTTACTGCGTGGGAAGAGGCACAAGGTGCCATAGGAATCTTCTGTGACCTTTCAAAGACATTCGATTGCGTTAATCATGAAGCCCTGCTTTTGAAACTTGAGCATTACGGTTTAGGTAAACTTGCGCTCAGTTTAGCAAAATCTTATTTAAATGATAGACAGCAACAAGTGCAAATTAATGGCGTCAATTCAATGGGTTTAAAAGTTAAAATGGGTGTACCACAAGGTTCTATATTAGGTCCTTTCCTCTTTTTAGTATATATTAATGATCTATTTATTTAAAAACCAACCTCAAATGGTGTTGTTTGCTGACGATACTTCCTTAATATTTAAGATAAACAGACGTGCAACAAATCTTAACGCCTTAAATAACGCGCTAATGCAGGTCCATAATTGGTTTACTGCTAATAATTTAGTATTGAATGGGAAAAAAACAAAGTACATAAGATTTCCTCTGCCAAACGTCAAAAGTAATGAATGTGACATAGTATTGAATCAAGAGAAACTAGAATTCGTCGATAAAACTGTTTTCTTAGGCATCACGCTCGACTCGAGGCTACAATGGGGTCCTCATTTAACATCTCTTGCAGGACGGTTGGGTTCAGCAGCATATGCTCTAAGGAAAATCCGTCAATTTACTGACGTAGA
This sequence comes from Ochropleura plecta, assembly GCA_905475445.1. Taxonomy (NCBI): domain Eukaryota; kingdom Metazoa; phylum Arthropoda; class Insecta; order Lepidoptera; family Noctuidae; genus Ochropleura; species Ochropleura plecta. The sequence continues at coordinate 1,008,310 of FR997733.1, read as the reverse complement.
TTAGATACCGCGCGACTAGTCTATTTTAGTTATTTTCATAGTATAATGTCATACGGTATTTTACTATGGGGACGAGCTGCAGACATTGAGTCTATATTTATTCTGCAGAAAAGAGCCATCAGAGCCATATATAATCTACGTAGGCGCGATTCCCTAAGAGAACTGTTTAAGAAAATTAACATCATGACAGTACCTTGTCAATACATATCATCATCTGCCTAGCCTTTTCCCAACTATGTTGGGGTCGGCTTCCAGTCTAACCGGATGCAGCTGAATATCAGTATTTTACATGGAGCGACTGCCTATCTGACCTCCACAACCAGTTAATACTGGGTAATACGATACCCCTTGGTAAGACTGGTTGTCAGACTTTTGGAACACTGACTACCTGTGACGACTGTCAAAGATCTACAAATGACAGCCGGGACCAACGGCTTAACGTGCTTTCCGAGGCACGTCAATACATATATGAAAACATTAAGTACGTTAGGAAAAATCTGCATCTATTTAGTAAAAGAGGTGACAGACACCATTATAATACTAGAAACAGGGACTAACTAGTTCAGCCAGGTTTCAAGCTAGCTAAAGTAGACTCCTCTTTTATGGGGTACTGTTTAAAATGTTACAACAAAATACCCCAAAACATCCTACAATTGAATGAATCGAAGTTTAAATCTTGTATTAAACGCACACTATGTAGGCAAGCAAATTATAAGTTGGGGGATTACATTAATGATATTATTATGAATGCTTGCCTCGATGCCGGTCCTGTTCCACAACCATAGGGGCAAACTCATTGATCAGCATCTGAAGTTATTGTGGCAGCTGTAGAAGATTGTAAGACTATCTTTGCATTGTATATGTAACTGTAAAAGCTCGAACTACGGTAAATCTTAAGATTTTCTAGTAAAACCTAAGATTTACCGACATGCGTTGGTAAATGTAAGTATTTATTATAAAAGGACGACTTTTTCGGACTTTTGCCATTCCAATTCAGTACATGCTAGGTTTTACCAATGTGGGCTGGTAAATGTTGGTTTTAGGAATAATAAAGCGTAAAAATTATTTGATATAATTATCGTTTGGTTGTTTAAAACTCCGAACTTACAATGGCATACTTTTAAGATGGCAGAATTAAATTTAGTATAATTACGATTGGCAGAGTTCAAATTTAGCATTATATCGTTTAGCATAATGTTCATTTAGGGCGATGATTATTTGGTATAATTTCACTTTTCATGTTATATAGATGGCAGAATTTCATTAAGAATAAGTTTAAAAGGTATATAAGTCTTTAAACTGACATGGTCACTAACATTATTAACGGTTAAAACGGGGTATTTACCATGTTTGTTATTTATTTTGAGTGTCCCATATTTACACAGATACAGATTAGGATATGATATATGATTTAGATACAGTGAGTTACAAATATACAAAAAATATTAAGGCATAAATAAGATTTTTTGGGAATTATATAGAAAAAAAGATATTGTTTTTAGTAGGTTACCCGGAACTCAACTATTTATCCGTTGTTATGCAAAATAAAATATTATGACATAAAAAGTTCTGCTATAAAGGGTAGACCCGATTTTATTCGACATTTACCGTTCCTTTAATGTAAATCCTAAGATTTACCAAGTAAATGATGGTAAAAGTTCGAATCCCAAACTTATATGGACATTTACCATTCATAATCGGTAAATCTTAGGTTTTACTGGAAAATCTTAAGATTTACCGTAGTTCGGGCTTTTACAGTAACATATAGACTCAATTTCCTAATATTGTATAATTGTAATGCCCATGTGTGAGTACTATGTAGTTTAATTAACTCGACGGTTGCCCTGGTGGTTGAGTGATTGTCATGCTCACTTAAATGTCTCGCTGATGGTGGCGTGTATGTCGGGTCATTTAGTTCCCTTCAAAATGGTTGAGCTGAATGGGGCTGATATATGCGTCATGTTTGTGAACTGGCGCTGTCAGTTGTGACTGGTCAGCTATTAGCCGCCACGGTTTGTTTTAATTTATTTATTTATCTAATAGATTACCCTTGGTTTTGCTTTTACTCTGGACGCTCTTAATGTGCTCGTTTTTCTACATCGTTCTCACATGTATTTTTGATCTCAACATGAATGATGTATCCATGGTTTTGTAAAATATTATGATTTAAAAGAGTGTCCATGGAGTTTCTTACCCATTCTTCTCCATAGACATCTACGCTTTGGAATGGCAACTACATTACTTTCACAAGTTATTATGTCTTGTGACTGGGACTGTAGCGGGTCCACCCTTTATAGCAGAACTTTTTATGTCATAATTTTATTTTGCATAACAACGGATGGCATAAACTTCACTTCGCAGAAAATTGTTTAGCAGACACTCATTTATCATACAGTCTAAACTCATAATTTTGTAAGTCAGAATCATCTCTAGGCATAAACTTAATATCCATAATATTTAAAAAGTAGAAACATCATATCGCAGAAAGTTCACAGTCAGAATCGTCTTTTGGCATATATTTTATATCGATAATCATTAAACATCAGAATTGTCATATCGCAGAAAGTTTATAGTTAGGATCATCTTTGTCATTATAAGTTGTCATTTATTTTAATTAATTATTTCTTTAAAATAATGTTATTTATTTTAGTTATTGTTTAATTGAATTTGAAATAATGTCATTGAATTCAATAAGTAATTATCCTAATCTAACTAGTTCAGTTCCGGGTAACCTACTTAAAACAATCTCTTTTTTCTATTAATGCAAGTCGTTTCTGGCGTCTGGCGTAGGAGGTCGCAGTTTTAACCTAACCTAACCTAGCCATTACTGCCGTCTGCATAGTATGCCAAGTGAAATTATACCAAATAATATATTATGCGAAATTTTAACTCTGCCAATCGCAATTATACTAAATGTAATTCTGCCATCTTAAGAGTATGCCATTGTTAATTCGAAGTTTTAAACATTATGCCAAACGATAATTATACCAAATAAGTTTTATGCCTTTAAAATGTTCGTTTAAAGAAAATTATGCTAAGTGTGTTATGCCAAAAAAAATTCGGAGCATCAAGATTCTGCCAGATAGAGGGAACCCGACTGTAGCAGCATCTTTTCTTTTTGTTTTCATGACATTCAAAAGTGCCTGTAATGGTCTAATTGAAATAAATGATTTGATTTGATTAAATCTCTTAAATATATGAGGTTACTTAAACGCCCTTACATATCTACACAATGTACTGGTTTAAAAACCCCAAATTATTCACAGGATGCAGTAAGACTTTTGTTTTAGATATTTCAGACCACGAAACTGAACAACTTTTGATTTGATAGGTATTTTAAGCGTTTTACTACTGAAGATTATTTACTGAGACATTATAAAAAAACTGACTTTAATCTTTTTATGCAAAAATTAAACTAATAAGTGGTATATCTAAAAAATTCTTCCGGAAGTCGGTGGCAAGAAAGTCAACGAAACCAACAAAAGTCACCGACTTCCGGAAAAAAGTTATTTTCCACTATTTGGTTTAATATTTGCAATTTTTTTTTTATTTCAACATTTTTACCCGACTGCCCCAAAAAAGGAGTGTTATGTTTTTTACACGACTGCCTCAAAAAAGGAGTGCTATGTTTTTTACACGACTGCCTCAAAAAAGGAGTGTTATGTTTTTAGGGTTCAAGTGTGTTTGTTAGTTATGCTATGATGAAATATCTCATAATATTTGATCGAGTATTCATTTTCCATTGTTACTAAAAGCTATATAATAGCAGATGGTACCACCTTTCGAACATACGAAAGAATTATGAAAATCGATCCACAGTTGGCGGAGTAATCGGTGGACATACATACAAACGGTCAAACATCCTCCTTTTTTGAACCATATCATAAATAAAAAAATAATAATGTCTTTCTATTCGGAACGAATTCGGACTGAGTTACATACAATATAAGGTGATTTTTACTATTAATAGATTTCTTGTTATTAAAAGAATTTTGATGTTCTTTTTTGGAATTCATTAAAACAATTTTATGTTATTTCTGTGAATTAACATGTGACATTTAGTGCTTTTCATTAACTTTTTTTTAAAGTATTTTTTATTTTATTTGATTACTGTGTACCTATTTAGGTTAGTTTTGTCCATTTGATTTGAACGCTTATTTGATAGTTTGTCAATTATGAGTGACCTACATAAATAACCTTTCTTTGGTATTGTTGGTTCTGTCATTGAGCTCATTGCTGGCACTGATTGGAGAGGTCCACTCAGATCTGTGTGGTTTAGGTTCACGCTCACATAGCCACTAATGCTGGTGAGACTCGCATAGTTATTATTGTTCTATATTTTGTTTTCACTAATTAAGAAACGAAAACTAACAATACAAACGAATAACATTACAAAAAAAAAACTACTATGATAATGAGATGATAAATTAACATAAAAGTTTTATATGTGATATTATATATTTTCATTTGATCATTTGAATAATCATAAACTTTAATTATGACCGAACTGTTCTCATGGGAATGGACATGTCGAGGGGTGACAAGAAAATAATCACAAACTAATCTAGCCAAGAAGATTAACATCAAACAAAACTACTGTTCATACTCAATTGAGACAAAAAACCGGTGAGTCAGAGGGTTTTTTTTTTGGGTTGGGAAATCATCAAATAACTTCCCCTGCTCTGGGCGAAGCGGGTGGGAGTGTCAGACTTGTACTGATTTAAACTCACCCATGTTCCTTCCATTGCCCTTTACGTTTCGGGGCCGCGGTATCTCTTTCGAACAACCCGCAACCCCGGGTGTCAGAGGGTTGCTCGCGCACCGAGGGTTCTGTATCTATGTCTATATATATCTGTGGTTCATTCTATAACAGTATATAAATAAATATATAAATAAGTCTGAGGGCAGTGTTGATTAACCAGGTACATATGTGTATGCGTCCAGCGATGATTTCTTTTTTATCATTAGAAAAACAAATGCGTCGATGATGAGCAGGGTCCGAGGTTGCTCCAACACTTTCCTCAAACCTAGAGGTAAATTAAAAAAAATAAAGGTAAAATTATCATTACACTTAATTAGCGGATTTTCCTTGACCCTGCAGTTGCGTTAACTGGTTGATGAGTTACCGACACGCCTACCCAAAACTTGAATTGAGCTTTCAATAAACTTTTGACATTCATAAATTCCTTAATTTATCAACTCCGGTTCAAGTAACGGAACGAACAGTTCCGTTAATTAAACCGGATTTGATTAATTAAAGTAAAAGAACTAGGGTACCCGTCATCGTATAGGCGATGGGCGGCGGCGATCTCTTGCGTTCGGCCCTGGTTAATTCCATGGTCCGGGCGAGAGGGAATGGGAAGTGGTCGCCCATTGACGCGAAAAATTCGAAAACGAATCAAGAGCGATCATTACCTATAAGAACGTCAATGTTAATACCTACCTATGTTTTATGAATAAATGATTGTGATTATTGGTTTTCCCATTGTTTTCTCATTGAATAACCTGAATGAGCTAAGTGAAAAAAAATTGGCTCGGATGGGAGTTCATCAAAATCAATATATTTTTATTTCACATTGGCCTACATGGGCACTTATAAAACGTCGAGAAAAGATGCACAGTTCGGGTTGATCGTTTCCAATGGAGAAGAATCAAATTACTTCCCCGCTCTAGGCGGAGCAGAGGGGAGTGCCAGACTAAAACCCATCCCTGTTCCTTCTTTTGCCCTTTGTGTTCCGAGAACGCGGTATCTCTTTCAAAGAACGGGCCGTTGACTCAACCTGTCGTCACTAGACGAACGGATGGTGAGCTACCCATTGCGTACCCATACCCCCATACCCACGGCAGCCGAACATCACTCGCCTTAGCTTTTCGATCACTTTTTAAATCATAATAATTTTTTTTCAGAATTTTGGGGCATGCTTTGTAAACACGTCTTTATATATTATCATAAAAGAGACGCTGACAATGGGTTACATCGCGAACGGAGGTCACGGGCGGAATAGAACCACAATTAGTAAGTTCTATAAAATTAATTTTGTTTAAAGAGATTCAATACATTCCGTTTTGCTTCTAATTTCTCAAGAGGCTTGCCACAGTACCAGGTGTTAAATATTTTGTCGCGTAAGCTCTTGTTTTCCGCTAAATTCTATCTGAAAACTACAGTGGACTACAAAAGTTAGTTGCTGTAGATCTTTGATAGTCGTTACGGGTAGTCAGTCACCCGAAACTCTGATTACCAGATTGTTTGTTTGACGGCACGGTTGGCGCAGTGGCTGAGCGATCGACTGCTGCGCTGCGTGCCGCGGGTTCGATTCGATTGGTTGTATGATCTGCAGATAGTTGTTTCGGGTCTGGCTTTTTGTGTATGTGAGTTTAAATGATTGTAAACGCACCCACGATACAGGAGAAATTCCTAGTATGGGGCAAAGTTTCTGATAAAAAAAAGTTTTACTAAAGGGGTATCGTATTACCCAGCATTAACTGGGTTGTGCAACCCACAGATCAGATAGGCAGTCGCTCCATGTAAAATACTGGTATTCAACTGCATACGGTTAGACTGGAAGCCGACGGATTAGAAGCAGATGATGAATGTACAACTTTTGCAATAAATGTTAATGCAAATCTTTTTCAGAAAGACTCGTAGTATATGTAGTGCTAGGCATCACACTCCTGGCTGCCGCCATGTTGATCGTGATAGTGGACCCGATACGACAGGCCGCTGTTTATGTAAGTACTAGTTCTGTCCCGCGGTGCCTCATATGGACGCATATAACAAAATGTCCTTTTGGTTGTGTTTAAATACATGGTGGCATTACAAGCTTTGTAATATTTTTGTGACTGTAATATTTCTATGGTCTTCAGAAAGCTGCAATGATATTAATACAACTTATGTTTTGTATATTACTCTTTTTTTTCTGACTTCAATCTATTTGGACCCCTTAACTTTGACATAATATATTGTACAGTTATTTTTGACTTTAATTGGCGAATGTTTAAAAAACCTTTGAAATTATTTTTTACACGACTGCCCCAAAAAAGGAGTGTTATGTTATGTTTTAGGGTTCATGTATATTTGTATGTATGTGAGTTTCTTTATTCCATCATATCTTCTAAACGCCTGAACCGATTTACATGTATGGGGCATCGTTAGAATCCTTGCATCGTCCCGAGTAACATAGGCTATTGAAAAAGTATAGAAATCCAATGTGGCGGGTATAATCAATTAATTGAACACCCACATATTTTGTTTTTATTATTTATTCTGTTAATGCATGTGATTATCGTCTAGGATTTGACGAGTGGATTCCAAAAATATAAATATGTTACATTGTTAATGAAAACTGTCCATAAAAAAAATGTCGTAAGTATCCCATAGTGGATTCGTTGAAAACAAACAAGGTGCGCTATCTAGTGGCAATTAGAAGAACTAGTAACGAGTAGATTTATAAAATATAATCTATTTCTATCCCAGAAAATCATAATAATGTGTGCCAAACTTAAATTTAATTGGCTCAGTAGCTAGGTTCGAACTTCGAAGCAGATATAGGCAGTTAAATACAGATAACATTTAAAACACGACATCCTTTTAAAGTTCCATTTTTTCTTACTTACAAACTATATTATGTTTTATGATAAATTTTTATATAAACAAGATTTTAGTTACAACAAAAAATTTCATCGCAGTCGGGGGACTTTTATGCAAGAAAGTATTCTACAGATTGGTCCCCCGACTGCGATGAAAATTTTTGTTGAAACTAACATCTTGTTTTTTTCTTTTTAGTTTACTTTTTTGACAGCCGAGTCGTGTTTTTAATTTTTTTTTTTATACCGTTTCATTTTTGTTATCCTTAATGCGCGTTTTTGTACTACTCATGTATGTTTCAACAAATAGATCATACATGCAGGATTGTCAGAAAAGGGTTTGAAAAACTTCCGTTATTAATTTATTTTTCAAATAGCAGGCATGTGTCTTTGTCATGCTTTTTATGTTTGATGCAATATACCTAAGCGTGTGATCCTATCATGATACGGACTAATGTGTAGAAAAAGATCTAAGATTAAGATCAAGGGATAGAAAAGTATGGAAGAATTCATACTGAATCGACCCACAATAAATTAAGATGTTAGTATAAGACCGTTGCTGATACATGACTTCTCTCTTTCCTAGTGTGGTCGTGTGGACTACGGCACGTTCGTCCACGAAGCTATGAGTAAGGAGGTGGACAGCATCCACCTCTCTGCTTACCTCTTCAACATTACTAATGCCGAGCGGTTCTTTAGTGGTGAAGATGAGAAGATCAAGATGGAAGAGGTTGGGCCTTTTACGTACCAGTGAGTTCAAAAGCATCATTGTTACATTTTCAGTGTATTTAGAGAATATTTTTGAAATAAATAATCGTCTAATAATTTCTACGTGATAAACCCGTCACTAAAATGGTGAAATAAGCCTCACATTTACGCAAAACATAAAATATTTTTATTACAACACACCACACCGGTTTTTCCAAAGTCAAGACAAAAAATAGGTATATATTTAAATAAATAACCGCCATTGAGAATAAACACCTCAGTGCTTACATAAATGGGTATATTAATTATTTAGCACACTCAATTACAATCCAATGCAGCTTAACAGCTTAAACACCATCATTAAAGTTCTTTAACTAGATGGAGATCTGATCTGAATCTAAATAATTGTTCTAACTAATCAGGTTGTATCACATCATCATGCTCACTTAAATGTCTCGCTGATGGCGGCGGGTATGTCGGTCATTTAATTAATGGGGCTGATCCATGCGTCATGTTCGTGAACGGGCGCTGTCTGTTGGGACTGGGCATATCTTAACTGCCACGGTTTATTTAAATTAATATATTTATTGCCATTTTTGCTTTTACTCTGGACACTCTTAATGTTCACGTTTAACTTCATTGTTCTCACTTATTTGTATAATCTAAACATAAATGATGTAACCATGATCTTGTAAAATTATTATGATTTAAAAGAGTGTCTTTTATAGTTTCTGTTTCTTGCTCATTCTTCTCCATAGAGATCAACGCTTTGGAATTGGCAACTACAGTACAAGTAGTACTTCATTCATTTATTTCTTGAAAAGTGCCTCTCAAGACACTACAACAGTAAGAAAATCTAAAAAATATATTTTTGTTAAAATAACTTTCAATAAAAATTGTTTTGTATAGTAACTTTTACATTTTACTTTAACTATTAAACTGAATTTCGCATGAATATAAAAAATTTTGTTTGAGCTACGGAACCCTGTGTGGCTGTTTTTTTAAAAATAATATCCCCCGACTTCGCCAAAACTTAAAATAATTCTTTAGAATACTTAGTTTTTTTTTTCAAATAATTTCCAGAGAGAATAGAACAAATAATGACCTGGAGATAGACAAGGAGGCAGGCGTGATGAGGTACAGTCCTCGGCACAGAGTCACCTTCCTGCCCGAGGAGTCTGTCGGCAGACCAGAGGACATGATCCTCACTATGCCGAATATTGCCATGCTGGTGAGTTTGTATCCTTGCATGTTTAAGCGTCAGCCTAAATGAAGATTCAGAGAATTCGAACAACCAGCAACCCCCGGCAGGCGGTGGCCCTAGCAGGGCCCTCTGCTTTGCTAACATCTCTTTGAGGCGTGCGTGAAACACGAACGCTCCGTCGACACGGCTCCTAAACAACCCTGGGCAATATTTTTGTTACTCTTTTTAAAATTACTATTAAAGTCAGTTTCTCCAAATTTGTTTTAACGTTTTTGGAAACTAAATGGCGCAAGGAGTTTACCTAAGTATTCACCATGCTTTTTAAGTGTTGGAAGCCGTATACTTATTGATTCAAAGTACATCTTGTGAATGATAAAGAGATCTGAGAGCCAGTTGATCTGTAGCATTGTAACTTACGACCAAACGATGCCATGGCAACATGTCGGCGTGGTAGTGCACAGCCGCGCTGCAAAAACACATTTTGTTTTACTGCCCGAAGTGTGCCACCTTATCACGCCAAACATTAGTGTGCAGTACGCGAAAATATCCAATTCTTCAAACATTGTAAAAGTGCATTCTCGTCACGAGTGTGCATTGCACACTTCATCAGTTTCCATAGTACAGGAGCGTGTGTACAGAGCATGTAACAACCGTAACCTGCAGAAGCTAGAAATGGCAGTACTGACGAAGCAATGCAAAACTTTTTTTATTTATTTTTTATATGCTTTGTTTTGTTCCATTAAACAATGTGGTACAGTAATAGTATTTTCTAGTACAGCACTTATTTTAAAATTTGGTGTGTTTTATGTTTTTGGCGAAACGGAACGCAAGCTCAAATCGCATCGTCTGAGATAATGCCGGTAGTGACGTCAAAGTCCATGTGTCAAAAGAACTTTTTTTTTAAAGTACGTAATTTTTCGCTAAGATTTTATTATAACTTTGTAATTGCAATTTTTGAGTATTTAATTGGATTAAAAAAAGGGAAATTGTCGTAAATGACGTCACATCATGGCCGCAACAGTCACAGGCGTTTGATCTGTAGTAGGAAATTATCGGAGTTTTTTTTTGCGACAAGTAGATAATAGTTGAATACATTTCTTAGTTTTTCATTGATTAAGGTAGAGAAAAAAATCCTTACTAATATTACAAAAGCGAAAGTGAGTTTGTTTGTTACCTCTTCACGCTTTAATGGCTAAACCGATTTTGATGAATTTTGATACAGATATAGTTGGGAACCAGGAGACGGACATAGGCTAATTTAAAAAAAAAGTGGCATATGAGGGAGAAAGAGGGAAGAAAAGGGAAAACTTAGCGTTGCTATTACAAATCAATAAGGCGCTTGGGCAAAATCTGCAGGTAGCAGGTACTGTGTTATACCGAATTTAACGCGAGCGAAGCCGCGGGCAAAAGCTAGTACTTGCATATTTCCTATTGCGTTATGCGTGCAACTTTGATCACGGACCCTCTTGAGCATTTCAAACCTATGAATTTAACGGTGACATACATGGTTTGGAAAAACGTGATGACGTTGTCGCCTCTAGTACTGAGCGCTGTGGTGGCTCTATATTCTCTGTGGTCTAAAATAATGTCAATTCTTGGGGAACCACCCATATTAAAAAAAAAAACATTAATTCAGAGCATGGGATCAGCAGCGTCCACCTACGGATACTTCGCCAAGATGGGCTTCAACATGCTGACCTCCCGCCTGAGGAGCAACGCCACAGTGCAGATGTCTGCCCACGAATATCTGTGGGGGTACGAAGAACCGCTCATCAGTCTCGGCCACACTGTCCTGCCAGGATGGATTAATTTCAATTCCCTGGGGCTACTGGATAGGGTAAGCATAATTTTATACTGGTGATGATTTTTACAATCCTAAAGACTTAATTATTTTCGGGTCCTTGTTTCCAAGCCATTTCTCCTGTATCGTGGGTGCGTTAACAAACATTTGAACTTACATACACAAACGGCCAGACCCGGAACTAAACTACCTGTCGGTCTCACAAATATTTATACTTTTTTTCCATGAAACAGAAACAGCAACTCTGTTTTTCAGCTGTACGATGAAACGGCACCCTTTAGAATGGAAGTCAGCGCCAATAATGAGGACAAGTTCATGATCAAGTCTGTCAACGGCATCGGTGGTCTTCCAATGTGGGGGTATCCGGAAACAAGGTATGTTGGTAAAGTCAAAGTCAAAGTTATTTATTTGTGAAACATAGGTAATTATAGTATATGGTATAAAAAATTGAAATTGGTAGTCTCCTGTGTTGCCTTACCGCAGGATAATATAATATATCTGCACTATAACTGCACTAAAATATAAAGGCACTTCGAAACAATGACAACAATAAAATGAAGCTACGGTGGGACCGTAGCTTCATTTATTGTTACAAGGTGTAATAACTGTAAAAGTACTGTAGTTGCCCATTCCAAACCATAGAACTCTATGGAGAAGAATGGGCAAGAAACTCCATGGATACTCTTTTAAATAAGAATATTGTTACAATGCCTTGGTTACACCATTCATGTTGACATGGTTAATTATGTAGCAAGATGTGCACGTTAAAATTGTTTATATTAAAGACAAAAAAGGCAATTCAAAACTTACATAATTTTTGAATTGCCTTTTTTGATTTTCTTACACAATTTGAAGATATTGTGTAAGAAAATTCGCCTTACCTCTAAACATCTTACTCTCCAGTTCATCATGCAACAGCTTCAACGGCAGCTACGAGGGCCTCGGCTATCCCCCGAAATTAACCCCTGACCGGCCCCTGAAGATCTATCGCAACGTCCTCTGCCGGTTCATGGAGCTGGAGTATGTGGGACAAAGAACCATGGACTTCGGAGTCGAGGGCTTGGCCTACAAGTTCACCAACAAAAGTTACAGCAGGATTCCTGAGAATGATTGTTTATGTAAAAATGAAGTGTGCTATGATGGACTTTCAGATCTGTCACCTTGCTTCTATGGTAAGTTAGAGAAAGAGTTAGCCACAACACCATGTGGGCTCAGTGCGTGTTTGGTGAATGTGACATTAAATTTCTTTGAATTTGTTCGTGCTTCCCGAAGCATCTTACCGCCAACTTCCAAATTCCGGACTGTGAAATTCCTAACCAAACAGTAACACTTTCTGCCGACCTGGGAAACGATTCCAAGACCCCGTGCTCAGCAGTCGCGTTTGCGACCAGTGGAGCAGTCAAACAGTATACGCAAGCAGTCAAGTAGCCTGATACAGTATTGTTTTCTCCACAAGAGTAAAAAAATATACAGTTTATTATTCCAGGTTTACCCGTGGTCCTGTCGAATGCTCACTTCTTGGATGCGAACCCGTTGCTGTATGACCGCGTCGAGGGAATGACTCCTAACGAGGAGCAGCATGGCAGCGGCTTCACCATAGATCCTGTAAGAGTCGTAAATATCTATTACGGGGTTCCTCAAAGGGAGCATTTGTAATGAAACCATTCTATTTTGTATAGAATCAAAGTTATATTACAGACTCACAGTAGGGAATTACGTATTTTCTGTCGTCTTTTAGCCACAAGATAAACTGACGAGGTGACTGTGGAGTAATCCACAGTCACCTCGTCAGTTTGATAAAAACTGCTTAGATTATTCCACGTGTGACCGAGATGCAACTTGCGACGCTGTGGTAGGTAGTCTCGCAAATATTAATAAGTGAAGAACACACGGTGTGTGACTTGACAGTGATAATGTGGACACTATAAAACTCTTTGCCAACAAATGTGCTACAGTATTAGTACTCGTCATCGTTTGTCCAGTCGTTTGCCAGCATCTACATATTTTGAGGTCGACCTGCAATTTAATCTGATGTAGGTGATTAACAATATTTTTACGTTAAGCAACTGATCTGATTTCCACAACCAAGTTCCGGGTAATTCGATACCACTTGGTAAAGCTGGCTGTCAGACTTTTTGACTTACTTTAATCATCATCCTCCTGCCCTTAGCCCAAGTAATTTAGGGTCGGCGCAGCATGTTTTCTTCTTCTACACTCCTCTATTATTCGTCATTTCATCGGACACCTCTTTTCTTGCCATATCATCCTATACACAGTCCATCCATCGTGTCTTTGGCCTTCCTTTTATATGAGTACTAAAACCATCTACCTACATTAATACCCAAAATTTTATTCACGATATTTTCCTCATTCCTCCGCATCATTTTTCAAGCACACAAGCCAACCGATTTCCGCACAATTTTTCTGTCACCGGCGCCACTTACAGACTTCCTCTTATGTAGTCGTTTTTTTAATTTATCCATTTACCTGTTACTTTTTGGTGTATTTTATTACTGAGTATTCGGTAATTAGTTCTTTTTTCCTTCAGATAATCGGCATGGTGATGACGACCAAGTTCTCCGTCCAATTGAACGTGTTAGTCCGGGACGTGAGCTTCAACTCCAAGATCAGCAGGTTTTCTGACATGTTCGTGCCTGTTGTCTACTTTAAAATTGTGAGTATTGCAGAATAATCTGCTTTTAACTGTCACAGTTCTGGGACACAGGCCTTTGGGAAAGGAATTGGGCTTCATAGCCACCACACGTCCCCGTGCGGGTTGGTAGTTGTCACATGCCTCCGTTTTTTGGTTCTAGAATCTAGGAGGAGATATGCTCCTTCTACAGGCACTTTTGCTCTAGTAATGTTTTTTTCTAGAACTTCTCTCTGATCTAATCCAATTTGAATCCCAAATTTCTGGTATAAGACGGTTGAATTGTAAAAAGTGTCACCTTTTACATCTCTCTTTTTCAGGTACAACCAAGAATGCAACAAGAACAAATAGATACACTGAGGATGGTCCACATTTTCATGCCCTACATCGTACTGGGCGTACAAGTAGTGTTAGTAATTTCCGGTCTTGTCCTGTTGGCACATTCAGCAAGACTTCTTTACTGCCACTGGCTATGTGCGAGAAGAAAAGACATAATTCTTAACATTGAGCGGATACGAGTGAAAGAAATATTAAGCACCCAACCGCTCATGAATAGATAGTTTAATACAGCGCCATCTATTGAAGTGTTTTGAAACTGTTTCTAAAGCCTTAATGAACGTTATCTGTTGAATAGTGTTTAAAAACTGCTTTTGAAAGAACTTCTTAAAAGAAGTTCTTTCAAAAGCAGCAGTTAGCAGCAGCAGTTAGGCGAAATAAAACCATTCTAATATAAATATTAGAATGGTTTTATTTCGCCTAACTGCGCGTTGTCACGTCTTCAGAGGACGGGGGCTGTAAATGCCATATTGTTAGCAAGAAGACGCGGTTTACTGTAGTTAAAAGTGTGTGTGTGCCTAGTGTTTCATTGCCTGAATCTTAACTATAATTATGTTGACAAATAACTTAGTTTTGGTGATAGGTTTATAAGAAGCCTTGAGAAGTGTCACTTTTTAATGTACATATTTAGTTAAGAAGGATACAAAAAATCGTTAGTTCCAAGACCAATGTATAAAATTTGTAAGAAACTTTTTTTTCTTTTTTGAATGGCATCTCGCAGGTCAACCTATGAGGTTGTTAGCTGCTCAACCGGGTTATCCTGTGGGTGCTTTGAGAGTAAGGCCTATAGCGAGGGGCAAAACTTGTAAACTAAGCGACTACATGCTAAGGACACCCTGTGCGGGGTACGAACTTCGGCTTAGGTCGTCGCTGGAGGAGGACAGCAATGTGACAGGCTTGATCTGAGTGTAAAAACTAGAAAATCATTTATAATTAATAGGTACAAGGGTGACGCTTAATGTGTGCCATCATACCCTATAAACACCGATGCCATTTGTATTAGGGGAGGATGGCATCACTTTCCTATTTGGCCCTACGGAGTGATAGAGATTGATAAATGAATTTAGTCGCCCCAAAAATTTTAAAATATTGATTCTATCGCTTTGATGATTGGGTAACTTATAAGATCGTAGCGATAAGACCGTCCATTGTGTCACCCTATTTATAAGTTGCATACTGTAATTCTTGTAATTTGTATGGTGTACATAATAAAGAATATTCTATCTATCTATCTAATTTGTAATAAATAGGTGACAAAAGGTATTTTTAGTTTATAAGTGACAACGAAAGAATACATTATTTAGTTTTTATTGTAAATATTAAATGATTGCCATCATTTTGGTTTTTTTATTTTCCCCTGGAATGTTAGGCAGAACTGTACCTATCGTAACTAGACCCACATACCACCAGGGGCCTTAGTCTGCTATTACAATAGTGTCAGAATGGTCGATCACTGATCGCATAATGGTTGATTTTGACATCTACTACATACTAAACTTGTCAAAATCAACCATTATGCGATCAGTGATCGACCATTCTGACACTATTGTAATAGCAGACTAAGGCCCCAGTTGTGTTGAGGTCCAAGGTAAAATTAAACAAGCCCTTTGATTGATTCGAACCATCAACCAGCCATGAAGCCAACCTATAGGTTGCCACTGACAAATTGCAGTAGGAAAAACCCAAAACCAATAGGTACCTATTTTGTTTAAATTATTAGGTGGATTGTACTACGTCGTTTATAACAACGCCATCTGAATCAAAAGAGCTGAAAAAAGGGATTGAAACAAGACTATATAGGTATTAAGTTTTAGAGTAATACTTTTTTGTTTTGTTAGTTTTTTATAATTATCTGATAGTTTGAGTCCTATAAACGACTTACGCAAATGTCTTTTATGCTTGCACTGATTGGACAAGTGGACAGGTCCACTCAAATCTGCGTGGTGATTTCTTAAAAAGACCTTTTCAGACAATCTGCATAGTCCTCATGTAAGTTGACCGAGATTTTGTCTGGTTTAGGCAGTTTCTTCTCAGGGTAACCGGGTACGATACACCGGCCTCATCATGCAAAATATGATTTTTGCAAAATAAAAATAATTTTTCAATATTAACATTGTTTTCCATTAACATACTTTGATAAATTTTAGCACCCTTTAAAATCGATTTCGAAATTGACTTCAAGAGCTGAACACTCTTCTGCTGTCACACATTTTTTTGTAAAAAAAACCCCGACATAACAAGTAACAACCCTATCCTTGGAACTTGGATTGGTCACCCTGTGAGCCTCGCTGATATGATTGTTCCAGCCCTACCACTTTCCTTCCTCGGGCTACCCTGACTCACCACAGCCACATCACGGAGAGCAGTCCCAATGTAAACTATGAAAAACTTAAGTTTACGGTTAAATGTAAATAAGAAGCTACATATTATGA
The DNA here is from genome assembly GCA_905475445.1 of Ochropleura plecta. Taxonomy (NCBI): domain Eukaryota; kingdom Metazoa; phylum Arthropoda; class Insecta; order Lepidoptera; family Noctuidae; genus Ochropleura; species Ochropleura plecta. Next base: position 991,595 of record FR997733.1, on the reverse strand, counting down.
TATCATCATGATCAATATTAACGAAAGAATATTTTTCGAAAGAGCTAATTCGTACATTACTTAAGCTAAGTAAATAAAGTTTCTTTTGTCCGGCCAAAATAGCTGCCGAATACAGGTTTCTAAACTCAATTGATTATGAAGGCGCCTAAGAGCGCCACATATTTGTTTAAATCGTAAACGTAATTATTTGTTGTTATTTTTTTAAAAATAATGTATTTTAGTTTAATTACTGACATAGACAACTCATTCCTAACTGAGTCAAAGACATGCGACGTTGAGGATTGCAAACAATTTCTTTCCCAGCATCAAAAGTCACTTACAATACTAATCCAAAACATTTGTAGTGTTAATAAGAACATAGATAGTTTTAACATTTTTCTTCACAGACTAAACTTTAATTGTGATATCATGGTTCTAACAGAATGCTGGCTAACAAAGCGCCATGATAATCTCCCGGCAATACCAGGATACAAGTTATTTCACACTAAAATGAACCATAATCAAAATGATGGTGTCATTGTTTTTGCTAAGGAATCATTAAAAAGGTAGACTGGTAGAAAATGCCTAAGGCATTAAGTCCGCCTTTGTACAGTTTTTTACTTGTGCATAAAGTTTTAATAAATAAATAAATTAAAGGTCAAAGTTGAAGAACCTGACCTACAAGATTGTATGAGTAACTGCCTAATCATCAAAATTGGTTCAACTACAGCGATTATTGCTATGTATAGATCGCCTTCCGCAAGAAATTTAGCCTGTTTTCACAGTTCCCTTAACCAGATCTTTCAAGCGCTGAGCCCATTTAAGAATATAATACTAACAGGCGACATTAACATTAACATTTGCTCTCAAAACTGCGATTCCGGGGCCCAAGACTACCTTAAAATCTGCTCATACCATGGTTTTCTCCCTGCTCACACTTTACCCACCCACCAAAGCGGTTCCTGCCTCGACCATATGATGATCAAAACCACCTATTCATGTATTACGCTTGTTACTAACTCAACAATAACCGACCACCATTCTGTCTTACTAGTAATAAAATTATCGCTGCCTAAGCAAAATCGACCTCAGAACAAGTCTAAACTAAACATAAACACACTCGAATATGATTTACGCAACATTGATTATAGCTTAGTTTATAATGCTTCTGACGCTAATTCAAGTTTATCGTACTTAATAAAACTTGTCCAACAACCAATTTTGCGTAACACGACCGTTGTGTAGTGATGCGCCGTTCCCAAATTCCCTTTCCCGGAAATATTTCGAGTGGAAAAGTTCCAGGGAATATTCCAGCATTCCCGGGAACGTTCCCACATAGTGGGAAATGGACATTTAAATTGTTTAATTTGTAATACAATATTTTTCGTTGTTATATTTTCATAAAAAAGAAATATTTTATATTTGAATTAATATTTAACTACTAATAATACAAGAATATAATATACAGGTAATAATAAATTCGTTACTTATCGCTAGGCTGTTCCCAAGCCATAAATAACGTATTTATTTTAAAACGGTAAGATAAGATATGACATTATTGCGAACAATATTTACAAGCTATTGTAATGATGGTAAAAGGGTTTCAGTACTTGCTATTGTAATAATTGTATTGTCTTTAGAAGTGCACGTGCGTCGGCTTCACTTTGTATCCCTTCCCCAGATTTTTTATTTGTTTTGTTTTTTCTTTCTCACACATTTGCTTTTGCAAAAATTATGTATTTTTATCTCCAATTTTAGTTGCATTACACACTTTAACCGTTGCGAGCGCCTATTTTGTAAAAACCATGAGCAAGAAAAGTGCAATTTTCGATCATTTTGTGATTAAGTCCGTGGATGAAAAACCTATTTACGAGTGTATTTACTGCCATTTTGTGTATACGTTTAAAAATGTGACTAAATTTGCCCGTCACATATCTAAATGCAAAAATAGCCCAACAGACATAAAAATAAAATTTCAAAAATATGCTCCCAGTGCAAAGGTTAACTCAAGTTTAATATCTACGTCCATAAATACAACAGGACCACCAGAAAATCCTTCATTGCCACAGGACGAAACTGCTATTAGACATAGCCAATCCAAAAGACTGATTTGTATTTTGTTTAAACTAATTAAAATTGTTAATCTATAAGACAGGCTATTTATATACTCGTAAATACTCTATATAGGTACATTTAATCATAAGCCATGATTATTAATATTATTAAAAAAAATGTGGAATATTACTACCACATTAAACTGTGTGATGATTCGTTTTTAAGTTCTGTTATCATATCTGAAAGAAGAAAATGATGTGCCATTTAAAAAAAGTGTAAAATTATATAAATCAAAGTTTTTTTAAATTAAAATAATGAATAAATACTTTGTTTTAATTCAAATAATTTCTTACTAAAAACCTTGGAACGTGCCCATCGATCCCGGGAGCAAAGGAATATTCCCAGGGAATATAGGGATATTCCCAGGGAATATGGGAATATTCCCAGAGATTATCGGGAAAGTTCTCAAAGCAACGACTTAATTGAATTATGCCTATGTATAAAGGTGTACTTGCTTTTGCACATAGCGCAAAAGTTATTTACAAAAATATATACAACTATTTAAGTCAATATTCCCAGTCGTTCCCAACGTGCCCGGGAGCGTTCCTGGGAATTAGGGAACGTAGGAAACGATCCCGGGAACGGCGCACCACTACCGTTGTGACTGTACCTAATCGTCTTCATAACATTAAACCTTGGATTGCTCCTGGACTTATTCGGTGTATTAGACACCGAGATAAACTTCACCAGAGAACCAAGAAATACCCTGACAACTTAATAATTCTAAACACCTATAAAAGATACAGGAACTTCTGCAACAATCTCTTAAAAAAGGTTAAAAGTAATTACGATAAAAAAGAATTAACTAAAGCAGGTAAAAATAGCAAGCAAATTTGGAAGCATATTAAAAGTGTCACTTATATGACTAAACCACGTGAATCAAATTCGAGGTTATTGCTTACTAATCCTTCACTTCTCCTATCCGCTAATAATGTTAACAACTTTTTTATAAAGTCGGGAAAACTTTGGCCGAATAGATTCCGAAGCATTGCGCGCAACCATCTCTAAAAAAAGTAAACAACAGTTGTTTTGTGAACTCATTTGTTATGCTGGATACTGACGAAGACGAAATAACCCGTATCATTTCTGGCCTTAAAGATGACTGTGCAGTTGGATGGGACAATAAGATCCTTAAACACTGTAAGCATATATTGGTACCTCCTTTAACGCATATATTTCAAATCTGTCTGGCCAAAGGAATTTTTCCTAAGTGTCTAAAAAAGGCAGTTGTTATCCCTATCTTTAAATCTGGGGATACGGACTTGGTTAATAATTATAGGCCAATATCATTACTCCCCTCAATCTCAAAAATACTTGAGAAATTTATAAACAACAGACTAGTTAACTATCTTGAAAAAAACAACATCTTATCACCTGCGCAATTTGGTTTTAGAGCCAAGTTATCCACTACCGATGCGGTGCATAGCCTGACCGATTATGTCTCAGAAGAGCTAGGTAAAGGGAACCTAGCAACTTACTAACTTTAAATGCTGACAAGACCAAAAATATACATTTTTCCATGCGCAAGCCTCAACAAAACACTGCTAACTTTCACTTATATGCCCATCAATGTGGTAACCCATCAGTCAGCATGTGCAATTGTCCTTCTATCCTAAAAACCTCTAACATTAAATACCTCGGTGTGATAATAGACGACACCCTCTCTTTTAGAAATCATATTGAAAGTTTGGTTAAAAGAGTGCGCTAATTAATATATATATTTAAAAAAATACGAACTTTTTCAGACTCTAAATTAATTACACAAGTTTATTTGCCCTATGACAACTATTATGCTTCCTCTTGAAAGAGCTCAAAGAGCAATTTTAAAGGTAGCAAACTTCCTTCCCTTTTTCTTTCCTACAGATCAACTATATAAATCCTGCAAGGTGTTGACAGTTCGCCAGCTTTTCATTACGCACTTAGTATTAAAACAGCACACCAAGCTCACAAACAATGATGACATTACTAACAAGAGACGGAATGATATTATTGTTTGCACGTTTAATGCAACCTCCAAACACGCCTTTGTGGAGAGATTTTTCTCGTTCTTAGGCCCATTTCTGTACAATAGATTAAATAAAAAACTAAGTATCTATAAGTTAAACTATGTTTTATAGCTGTAAAAAAAAATAATTGAATTGTTTCAAACCTTAACTTATGCACAGACAGAAGATTTACTTGCTGTCTGCAAATAAAACGCTTACTTTATTTTTGTGTAATTTTTCAATTATGGTACTTTATTTATTTGAAATCATCCAATGACTTCCCCCGCTCTGGGCGGAGCGGGGGGGCATGTCAGACTTGTACTGACTAAAACCCACCCATGTTCCTTCTATTGCCCTTTACGTTCCGGGGCCGCGGTGTCTCTTTTGAACAACCCGCAACCCCGGCAGGATTTATGCCACCCTTTGACTTAGCTTTACATGTCTTCGAGAATATTATTTTCGTTCGGAGTATCTGTTCGGTGTAATAAAACACGACACGGTTTTGACGACACGGTTGGCGCAGTAGCTGAGCGATCGCCTGCTGCGCTGCGTGTCGCAGGTTCGATCCCCGTACGGAACAAATATTTGTATGGCCTACAGGTAGCTGTTCCGGGTCTGGCTGTTTGTGTATGTGAGTTTAAATGTTTGTAAACGCACCCATGATACAGGAGAAATTCCTAGTGAAAAAAAGATGCTGGCCGAATACATAACTTAACTTCTTGTAGGGTACCATCCTCTTAAAAAAAAACAAAACAACAAAAAACATCTGATGCGTTTTAGCGGTCAAAAGGTTAATGTACTCATAATTTTAGCACGCACACTTATTATCTTTTGCTGATACTACAAAAAGGAAATATTTATTTGGTTTGTTCGTAGTCCGAAAAGGCACCGAAACTGCTTGATCGATTTTAATAATTTTTCAGTCAAAAAATTATCAGGAAAAGTCGTATCGTGAAATTATGTATATATAGCCGATACATGATATCTTGCTACGAATTTTAATAGCTGAGTAGGAGGTGAAACTGCTGGGCATAGCTAGCAAGTGATAAAGTACTTTTATAAACACGTGTTGTATTATGCTATAAAATAAAAAGACTGATGGTTCCCACCGGTTTAGTTCACAGTTAGCTCAATCTTATAACGTTAGTTTGAGAGGCTGGTACATTTTACAGTTATTAAAATTATTAGTATTCTCCAGTACTATTAAACAATTTTTGAATGAACGGTGGCTGTAGTGAGAGTGACCATCAATCTTCAATTAAGACAATCATTAATAAATGGAAAAGTGATTGTATAGGTATGTATAACCTAAATTATTTTAAATTAAGACCATAGTCCATGCAGAGTGGCCTGCCACGGCCTCCGCCTGCCGGGGTTGCGGGTTGTACGAAAGAGATACCGCGGCCCCGGAACGTAAAGGGCAATAGAAGGAACATGGGTGGGTTTTAGTCAGTACAAGTCTGATACCCCCCCCCCCCGCTCCGCCAAGAGCGGGGGAAGTTATTTAGAAATATTTTTTTTTTTTTAAGAAAAGGACCATAGTCCATAGTTTTATTGGTATTTTAGTGTGAGTACTTGTAATAATTATGCTTAAGTTTAGTATTTCAGACCTACAATTGTCCCTGAAAGGTGCAATCCGGTCTGGCAGCAATAAGACAAAGTTAGTTTATTTGTCAAAACATGAGCAGTACAAAAACGAGAGTTTGCAAAGCACAGTTTAATGCATAAGAGAGACCTACCTAAATGGGCGTTCATTAATTTTGACTTATTTATGTAATCGTTCAAATTATAGCAATTTAATAATATATTAATAAAAGTACTTATGTTCACTAATTAAATGTTAAAAGTTAAGAAGCTAAGCAGTTTAAAGTCATTTATGTTATCTAAAACAATGAGATCATATTTCTTCATTGCTTGGGTTTAGGTATTTCAATAAATCCAAATTTTATACCACCAAGAGTTGCAGAGTTGCGGGTTGGTCGAAAGAGATACCTACCGGGGTCCCGGAACACAAAGGACAAAAGAAGGAACATGGATGGGTTTCGGTCAGTTAAAGTCTGAAACTCGGGGAAGGTTATTTGATGATTTCCCAAGTTTAAAAAAAAATCGGACATCTCAGTAAAAAAATATGCGTGGTCATACATATGCGTGGTCCTTTTTTTCGTCGATTAAAAAACTGAGGACAGTCTCCCAAGGCTGCACAGTTTTTTTTAAAATCGTTTGCACAAATCTTAACTGCTTTTTATCGCCCAAAGTTTTGCTTTGTATTGATACCAATGATTCACAATCACAAGTTATGATCGCTTTTACACCGGCAATTAAAGAAAAACCGCTGTTTCTTACAAAAGTGAAAAACTGTACCAGGTCAACACTTCAAAAAAAACTAGTCTGTGGCGGTCAGATTAAACTACGCTTCGTAGTCGGTCTATGTAGCGTATTAGTACCCAGCTGTATCCAAGAAAATGATGACAAATAAAACACTAAAGTGGTTCGTTTTTTTTTGGCGTGGGAAATCATCAAATATCTTCCCCCGCTCGGAGCGGGGGGAGTGTCAGACTTTTACTGACTAAAACCCACCCATGTTCCTTCTATTGCCCTTTACGTTCCGGGGGCGCGCTCTCTCTTTCGAACAACCCGCAACCCCGGCAGGCGGAGGTCCTGGCAAGCCCCTCTGCTTGACATCTCTTTGAGGCGCGCGTGAAACACAAACGCGCCGTCGACACGACCTGTCGTCAATAGACGGACGGACGGTGAGCTACCCATTGCTCACTGTCCACAGGCCCGACTAAAGTGGTCCTTGATCCACCACAGTCAAGGGATAAAAACTTTAGGAGGTAACTGTTATGATTTTTATCTAATTTCTCACGACATGTTGTAGAAAATAATTGAATTGTTCAGTTGGATCTTTGTTATTCACAACTCTAATAAAAAAACGTATTAAAACCTCCTTAATGATTTTGTTCATGTGATTACAAATTAAAAATAAAAGACTACTACCTTTATTTTTGTCTGTATTTATAAAAAAGCTCTTTGTTATATCTAAGTACCTTATTTTTTTTGTTTTATATAAATGTACCCATATATATATATATATAGATGCAATGGCTGATATATGTACCTATAGACAATTATTGCCGATTTTGTTATAAATAAATTATTACTAATTTAAATGGCCAATAAAACTGTTAATTAGCCATTATAATTTTGTAACAAATTAAATAAAAATCTTAATCATTGTATCTCACACCACGGACTTGTTCCATTTAGTCATATTAATAAAAAATACGTTACGTCTGTTAGTGCTGAAGGATTAGACAGAAGTGTACCTACTTCCACACTTCACCAGTAAAGTAATAGGGGCGAGCCTATTGCCATCAACCGGGCTCAAATGACCGGACTCCGTGGCTACGACTGAGAGAATCCTGATAGAAAACTAGAAAACTTTTGGCATGTATTTAATGTTAAGTAAAAAGTATACAGGTTTAAAAAAAGTACGAGTGCCATAATTATTATATTATGTTGGGTTGGCAGCTAATAAAAAATTAACATACGCCACATAAAATGGTTATCTTTGCAAATGACAGTACAGCCATAGTTAATCGCACAAATTTAAATAACTTTGAAAAAGTCATCAATGCGTGCCTAAGCCAAATTGTTAATTGGCTTCAAAACAATAACCTAATGATCAATCAAATCAATCAAAATATTTTTATTTTACATAGGCCTACATGGGCACTTATAAAACGTCGAGAAAAGATGCACGGTTCGGGTTGGTCGTTTCCTATGGAGAAGAACCGGCAAGAAACTCCATGGTTACTCTTTTAAAATCATTTAGTTTTACAATGTTGTTGTTGTTACAGCGTTAGCACTTAAGTATAAGAGGACAGCGTAGGCCCGACAATAAGTCATTGCTTACTTTGCAAAAAGTAAAATAAAATAATACGTTAACAAAAGTTAACAAGCGTCTAAGAATCTACAAGGCCAATCATGTCCACTCATTCACAACGAATAGGTAGAAAAGAATCTATACAGAGTAAAAAAATAAATAAAAAATATTGCAAAAACAAAATAATAACTAAAAGACGAGTCACACAGATGTTGCTATCAGTACTGTAACTATTCAGAACAAGGGTGATATAAATATGTGATTTGACAACTATTGCAAAAAAAAAAAACCGGCCAAGAGCGTGTCGGGCCACGCTCAGTGTAGGGTTCCGTAGTTTCCCGTCCGTCACAATAAGTGTTCCCACTTATGAGTTTAAAGGTGGAGGAGCGTGCAATGTTGCACGCTCCGCGGCAGGCGCTCCAACAGTTTTTGTACAAAAAAGACAAAAAGTTGTACAAAATACAACTTTTTGTCTTTTTTGTACAAAAACTGTTGTGTCAATCAAGTTCAAAATAATTTTCATAGAAAGTCCTTATAAAGTTCTACTTTTCAGATTTTTTTCATAATTTCTAAACTTATGGTTCAAAAGTTAGAGGGGGGGGGACACATTGTTTTTTACTTTTGGAGCGATTATTTCCGAAATTATTGACATTATCAAAAAATGATTTTAGTAAACCCCTATTCATTTTTAAATACCTTTCCAACAATATATCACACGTTAGGGTTGAAATTTAAAAAAAAATCACTTCCCACTTTACATATAGGGTGGCTACCCTAATAAAACATTTTTTTCCAATTTTTATTTTACCACTTTGTCGGCGTGATTGATATACATATTGGTACCAAATTTCAGCTTTCTAGTGCTAACGGTCACAGAGATTAAGTGAGGACGGATGGACGGACGGACGGACAGACAGACATGGCGAAACTATAAGGGTTCCTAGTTGACTACGGAACCCTAAAAAACAAAATGATTATAGAGATCACAAAAATAAATAAGATTGAGAATAGTTAGAGACATCCACAAATTTGTGCTGATTATAGCTACCAGGGAAGCCGCATGCGCAGAAGGAACTATAGCCAAACTTCTTTATCTTCAACGTAGTCCTTGATTTTGTAATATGCGTTTTTAATAAGGACACGTTTTATGTAGTTTTTAAACTTTCCATCTGTCAGTTCTACAAGTACTGGTACAGCAATCAAAAAAATGCGGTTAGATGGGTCAGCTCGCTTAGTCAGGAATATCCTATGAAATGCGGCGTCAGGCAGGGTGGGTTGACTTCCCCGAATTTGTTTAACCTATTTGTTAATCAGCTGATTGGCAGGCTCAGCGGAGCTATGGTCGGGTGTTCCATAGACAGAACCATGATAAATAATATTAGTTATGCGGACGACATGGTTCTGCTGAGTCCGTCAGTGAGTGCGCTCAGAAGACTTCTGGGCATTTGTGAAGCGTATGCCACGTCACATGGACTCAAGTATAATGCTAGTAAGAGTGTACTCATGGTATTCAAGGCAGAAAATAAAGCTCCATCAAATGTGCCACCAATTAGGATTGGGGGGTCGCCACTAGTGAGGGTGACTGAAGCAAAATACTTGGGTCACATGCTGACGGATCGCCTACAGGATGATGCAGACTTAGAGAGGGAGAGGAGGGCGTTGGCAGTCCGCTGCAATATGTTGGCCCGCAGATTCGCACGATGTACTACAGATGTAAAACTGTTACTTTTCAGAGCCTTCTGTCAATCATTTTACACGTGCAGTCTGTGGATCAGCTTTACGCGGCGGGCTTACAATGCCCTGCGTGTTCAGTACAATGACGCGCTGAGGGCAGTGTTGAAAAAACCCAGGTATTGCAGTGCTTCCGAAATGTTTGCGGGAGCTTCCATCGATGACTTCTTCTCCATTATCAGGAAAAGAACCGCATCGATGATGAGCAGGGTCCGTGGTAGCACCAACACTGTCCTCAGAACGTTAGCGTGCAAAATAAACGGTCCGTTTGCTATTTACTGGGCGAGTGTTCACTTACTCAGAAATAGGAAATAGACTGTAATAGAATGTAATGACTATGATCTTGATTTTGTACTAACAAATTACTAACACCCTGTTATTGTATTTTTATGTGTGCTACTAACGACTCTACTAACGTTTCATTTGTTAAAAATGTATGGACGTATGTCTGAAATAAAGATTTATTATTATTATAACTGATTTTGGCAACTTGTTATAAAAGCGTATACTGTTTATTAGAAATGACTTGCTAGTTTTTGTTAATCTAAATTTAGGAATTACAATTTCGTGTTTACTGCGTGTATTAATATTGTGGTAGTCGCTCCTAATTTTGAAAAGCCCCCGATTTTTACGGACATACAATATACATTCTAAGATATAAAGTGAAGGCAGAGTCAGTATATCGATCTCTTTAAATTTTTCTCTGAGGGACTCGCGAGGACCCATTTTATAGATCGCGCGGACTGCCCTCTTTTGTAATATAAAAACTGAATCGACGTCTGCTGCTGATCCCCACAGGAGAACGCCATAGGACATAATACTGTGAAAGTAAGCATAGTATACTAACCTAGCTGTATCTACATCAGTTAACTGCCTTATTTTCCTTACTGCATATGCAGCTGAGCTGAGCCTACCCGAAAGAGTTCTTATGTGCGCGCCCCATTGCAGTTTAGAATCAATAGTCATCCCCAAGAATACAGTTTCTGCTATAACATCAAGATTTTTGCCGTCAAGATTTAAATTTAGATCACGTTGTGGTACATTTGGTAAGGCAAACTTTAGACATTTGGTTTTGTTCGCATTCAGTAAGAGATTGTTAGCTGCGAACCATTTCGATAGAACGGTTAGACTTTTGTGAACATTAACAACATCCGGATTTTTTCTATTTATTTTAAAAATTAGCGAAGTGTCGTCAGCAAATAAAATTATATCCGATAGTTTGGCCATCATATAAGGAAGATCATTTATATAAACAAGAAATAGGAAGGGACCGAGAATAGAACCTTGGGGCACGCCCATCTTGACTAGAGACCCAGAGGACGTCGCCCCATTAACATTTACTTTTTGCTGCCTGTTTGATAAATATGATAAAACAAGATCAGCAGCTCGTCCACGAATTCCGTAGTGGTGTAATTTACAGAGCAGTGTGTTGTGGTCGACGCAGTCGAACGCTTTTGAGAGATCACAGAAAATGCCAATGGCATCCTGGGACTGCTCCCAGGATTCCAAAATGTGACTGATGAGTTTTACTCCCGCGTCCGTTGTCGACCTGCCCTTCGTGAAGCCAAACTGTTGACTATGCAGAATCCCGTTTAAGTTAAAGTGAGACAGCATCTGGTCCAGCATGATTTTTTCATAGATTTTACTTAATGCTGGGAGCACAGATATAGGTCTATAGTTAGAGGGATCACTCTTGCAACCCGATTTGAAAATTGGTACTACTTTACTATATTTCATTAAGTCAGGAAACTTGCCGCTATCCAAACACTGATTGAATATGCCTGTTAAGACAGGAGCAATTGAGTCAATAATATTAGCAAGAACCTTGACGGATATCCCCATAAGTCTTCAGTATTTTTTATGTTTAGACTTTTAAATGCATTTTTAATTGTAGCAATACATATTGGATTAAAATTAAAGTTAGGTATATCCTTAGTAAAGTTTTCCTTAACCACTAATGCGTCCATGTAGCAAAAAATATACCGTACAATTAATAGCCGTAAGCGTCCCTGGGGACAAATTTCCCCAACCGTCGTAAGCGTCCAAATGCGCGGAATAACATACTGCCCACGCGTCCAACGCTAAAAATGGCAATTACTTTTTTACGACCGCGCGTGACCTTCCCAACAAGAACGCTTATTACTGCAAAACTACTATAGCTACATTAAAACAAAAACCATCCACGAAAAGATCGATTAATATGCTAATAGAAAAGGATTCTCGTATTTTTTGCATTTATTTAACGAAAATATGCAATTAAAATCAAATTGTAAACAGCAGAGAAATGTCAAACAAAAATGACGCCGTGATCACGTAACTTTCGAACGAAATTATACTATGTAAACGTATTGAGATCGTCGTAATAATGCATATTTCGCAAAGGAAATATCTTCACGTTTATTTTTATGTATAATAACAATAACAATAAGGTATAAAAACATTAAACTTACCACATTTTTGTTAGCACGTCACACACAACATTCACTTGACACGACAAAAACTACGAACTGTCACTTTCAATATTTTTTTCTTCTAAACTTTATTTTGTCATGCCATAGACAAATATCACTCACAGACGTCAAATTTAGTGAAGAGCCATTTAGTAATTTTTAACTGTACCATAAACACTCGATAAAGGTGGAATCACACTTAATACGGAACTTAGACGGTTGGGGACATTTGTCCCCAGGGACGTTTACGGCTATTAATTGTACGGTATATTTCTTGCTACATGGACGCATTAGTGGTTGCATTTTTAGCGTGGTGAACGCTTAAGCAGTATGTTATTACGCGCATTTGGACGCTTCAGTGGTTAAGAAGAGTTTCGGCTAATTTAGAGGAAGAGGGGAGAGATTTCGTAACCTCTAACGGAATGTTAGTAAAGAAATTTTCTAGTGTCTCAGCGACCTCTAGCTAATAGTTTTATTAATGATAAACATTAATAAAACTAAAGTCATGCACTCATATCAACGTCGCGAGGGTCCCCACGTTAGTGTTGCCTACAAAAAGAATGAAATTGGAGAAGTAAATGAGACTAAATTCTTTTGTATAGTAATTCATAACAAGCTCACATAGAAACCTCTCATTAAACTCTGCAGAAGACTCAGTAAATTTGCATATTCACTCAAAACTAAAACTCAAAGCATTTATTTCAATTAGACGATTACAGGCACTTTGAATGTCATAAAAAGATATTTCTACAGTCCCAGTCACAAGATAAAATAACTTGTGAAAGTACTGTAGTTGCCCATTCCAAAGCGTATCTCTGTGGAGAAGAATGGGCAATACATTTCATTGACACTCTTTTAAATCATGATATTTGTCAATCTTGGATACATCATTGATGTTGAGATTATACACATAATGTGAGAACGATGTAGAAAAACGAGCAAATTAAGAGCGTCCAGAGTGTAAGCAAAACAAGAGTTTAATAGATGAATTAAAATGAATTAATTAAGGTGAATGGACTCGGGAAGTCGAGCGAGCGTGCGATCCAATACCAGAAATGGGGGCCTTGACAATCAGTCCCCAATATGTCGCTTGTGCGGTTCGTCCGTTGCCTAATTGGAAATCTCCAGGGCCGGACGGACTGCACAACTTCTGGATAAAGTGGATCCAGAGATCGCACGTTCGTTTGGCGGCCCTATTTCAGACGGCTTTAGAGTCAGGGTCGTTGCCTAAGTTTCTGACAACTGGTATAACCCATCTGCTCCATAAATCGGGTAGTACGGCGGAACCCAAAAATTATAGACCAATTACGTGTCTTCCGACACTTTATAAAGTTCTTACATCCATTTTGAGAGCTAAAATCACTAAACACATTGATGACAATTCAATCATGTCCGCTTCTCAAAATGTATGTAGGAACGGGTCCCGCGGTACTAAGGAGCTGCTCCTCATTGATATGGCTATTAGTCAACAGGTTCGCCGTTCCCGAAGGCATCTGTCGACATGTTGGATAGACTATAATAAGAAGGCCTATGACTCCGTACCACATACATGGCTCATGAGGGTGCTAGAGTTGTATAAAATTGATGCAACTCTGCGCACCTTCCTGATCTCGTGTATGAGGCAATGGAGTACAGTCCTTCGCTATCCAGGATGTCGGCAGATTCAGAGAAATAGTGAACCGATCAGGATAGAGCGAGGTATTTTCCAGGGCGATAGTTTGAGTCCACTTTGGTTCTGCTTAGCCTTGAATCCTCTAAGCACGCTGCTGGAGAATTCAGGTCTGGGCTATCGATTGAGGAGAGGTGGTCAGGTTATATCTCACCTTCTTTACATGGATGACCTGAAACTCTTTGCCCACAACGATTTACAACTGATGGAGCTACTGAAGGTAACTGAAACTTTCAGTAGCTCTATCAGGATGGAATTTGGTGTGGACAAATGTGCGGTCATGCATGTAAAGCGAGGGGAAATTGTGGAATCTGTGGGAACCCAGCTCTCAGATTCCATAAACCTTAGATCCCTCTCAACAACCGAAACCTACAAGTATTTGGGGATGTCGGAAGCGCTGGGCATCAATGTTGCTGACATGAAGCAATCGTTGAAGGAACGCTTCTTTGGCCGCCTGAGAAAAGTATTTAATAGTCTTTTATCAGGCGGAAACAAGGTGCGTGCTTTCAACGGTTGGGTCATGCCGGTTTTGATGTACTCTTTCGGCATACTCAAATGGACTCAAACAGAACTGGACGCCCTGGATAGGAAGGTCCGTACATTGTTAACGGCATTTCGTATGCATCACCCACGTTCTTCGGTTATGAGACTGTATAACCCGCGGAGTTGCGGAGGTCGAGGCTTTTTAAACGCCAAGACTCTCCACAACCGCGAGATATGCAGTCTCAGGGAATATCAAACTCAAACTCAAACTCAAAGCATTTATTTCAATTAGACCATTACAGGCACTTTTGAATGTCATAAAAACAAGAAAAAAAAAATGATGCTGCTACAGTCCCAGTCACAAGACATAATAACTTATGAAAGTACTGTAGTTGCCCATTCCAAAGCGTCGATCTCTATGGAGAAGAATGGGCAAGAAACTCCATGGACACTCTTTTAAATCATAATATTTTACAAAATCATGGATACATCATTCATGTTGAAATTATACATAATGTGAGAACGATGTAGAAAAACGAGCACATTTAGAGCGTCCAGAGTAAAAGCAATAATTAGCAAGAGTTTAATAGATGAATTAAAACAAACCGTGGTAGCTAAGAGATGACCAGTCCCAACTGACAGCGCCCGTTCACGAACATGACGTATGGATCAGCCCCATTCAGCTCGACCATTTTGAAGGGAGCTAAATGACCCGACACACCCGCCACCATCAGCGAGACATTTAAGTGAGCATGACAATCTCTCAACCACCAGGGCAACCGTCGAGTCAATAAAATTACATAGTACTCACACATGGGCATTACAATTATACAATATTAGGAAATTGAGTCTATACAATGCAAAGATAGTCTTACAATCTTCTTCAGCTGCCACAATAACTTCAGATGCTGATTAATTAGTTTGCCCCTATGGTTGTGGAGCAGGACTGGCATTGAGCCAAGCATTTATATCATTAATGTAATCCCCCAACTTATAGTATGCTTGCCTACATAGTGTGCGTTTAATACAAGATTTAAACTTTGATTCATTCAGTTGTAGGATGTGTGGAGGTATTTTATTGTAACATTTTAAACAGTACCCCATAAAAGAGGAGTCTACCTTAGCTAGCCTGAAACCTGGCTGAACCAATTGGTCCCTATTTCTAGTATTATAGTGATGTCTGTCACTTCTTTTACTAAATAGATGCAGATTTTTCCTAACGTACATGATGTTTTCATAGATGTATTGACAAGGTACTGTCATGATGTTAATTTTTTTAAACAGTTCTCTTAGAGAATCGCGCCTACGTAGATTATACATGGCTTTGATGGCTCTTTTCTGCAGAATAAATATAGACTCAATGTCTGCAGCCCGTCCCCAAAGTAAAATACCGTATGACATTATACTATGAAAATAACTAAAATAGACTAGTCGCGCGGTATCTACATCAGTAAATTGACGGATTTTTCTTACAGCATATGCTGCTGAACTCAACCGTCCTGCAAGAGATGTTAAATGAGGACCCCATTGTAGCCTCGAGTCGAGTGTGATACCTAAGAAAACAGTTTTATTGACGAATTCTAGTTTCTCTTGATTTAATACTATGTCACAATCACTACTTTTGACGTTTGGTAGAGCGAATCTTACGCATTTCGTTTTTTTTCCATTCAATACTAAGTTATTAGCAGTAAACCAATTATGGACCTGCAATAGGGCGTTATTTAGGTCGTCAAGATTCGTGGTACGTCTATTTACCTTAAATATTAAAGAAGTGTCATCAGCGAACAACACCATTTGTGGTTGATTGTCAAATAAATGGGGTAGATCATTAATATATACTAAAAAGAGGAAAGGGCCCAATATAGAACCTTGTGGTACACCCATTTTAACTTTTAAACCCATTGAATTAACGCCATTAATTTGAACTTGTTGCTGTCTATCATTTAAATACGATTTTACTAAACTGAGCGCAAGTTTATCTAAACCGTAATGCTCAAGTTTTAAAAGCAGGGTTTCATGATTAACGCAATCAAATGCCTTCGTAAGGTCACAGAAGATTCCTATTGCATCTTGTGCCTCTTCCCACGCAGTAAATATGTGTTTCATTAAGGTGACACCGGCGTCAGTCGTACAACGTCCTTTGGTGAAACCATACTGCTTTTCATGTAAGATTTTATTGGTGTTAAAATGGTTGAGCAATTGATTTAGCATTATCTTTTCAAACACCTTGCTGAGAACTGGCAAAACGGATACGGGCCTATAGTTGTTAGTGTCTTTACTGTCCCCGGATTTAAAAAGCGGTATTACCTTGCTGTATTTCATTAGATCCGGGAAAACCCCTTGATCCACGCACAAATTAAATATTAAGGCTAAATACGGTGCTATAGTCTCAATAATGGCGGTACAAGCTTTGATGGACATACCCCAGAGATCTTCGGTTAATTTGACCTTGATTTGCTTAAAAGCTTTAATGACTGATAAGGGGTTTATATGCTTAAATTCAAATTGAATCGGGCAGGCTGGAACGTTCGCCTTTAATAAATCCTTAGATAGCAAGGGCGAGGAATTTAAGGTCTCTGTAGTCTTATGAATATTTCCTAGAAACCGACGTGGGAATGCATCGGGATGTGGTTGCAGTGGACAAAGGCCTCACCCCGCTCTCCTTGGCTAAAGAGAACTGGCGCAAACCTGTAGTGCTTGACACTAACGACCGCAGGGAGGTATGGCAGAGTAAGGAGCTTCACGGACGCTTTTTCCGGGCCCTACATGGACCCGATGTAGATCAACCAGCGTCCGTAGCCTGGCTACGTTCCGGGGATCTCTTTGGAGAAACTGAAGGTTTTGTCTGTGCAATTATGGATGAAGTTATGATGACGAATAACTACCGGAGATTTATTGTGAAGGACGGCACGGTTGACATATGTCGGGCATGCCACCGTCCGGGTGAATCAATTCGACACATTATCTCCGGTTGTTCTCGTCTAGCTAACGGAGAGTACTTGCATAGACACAACCTTGTAGCCAGGATTATTCATCAGCAACTTGCTCTAAAATATAGCCTTGTGGAATCGGAAGTGCCGTACTACAGGTATGAGCCCGACCCAGTTCTCGAACATGGCAATATCACATTGTACTGGGATCGATCCATCACCACTGACAGGACTATTGTTGCCAACAAGCCTGATATAGTGATGGTGGATCGATCAGAGCGGCGCGCAATGATTGTTGACATAACAGTCCCGCATGATGAGAACCTCGTGAAAGCCGAGAAAGATAAGCAAATCAAGTATATTGACTTGGCTCGCGAGGTTGTCGACATGTGGGATGTGGACTCAGCGATCATTGTTCCGATAGTCGTATCTGCCAATGGCTTAATTGCCAAGAGCCTCGACCAACACCTGAGGAGGCTCTCGTTAGGCAGCTGGATCAAGGGCTTGATACAGAAAGCGGTACTCCTGGACACGGCTCGTATTGTTAGGAGGTTCCTTTCTCTGGAGCCCTGACCGCCGGTAGCTTGGACCCTGTTCCCGATACCGGTGGGCTACTATTTTTTCCATTTTTAAATGTTTTTTATTTTTTGTTTTTAAGAAATATTTAAAAATATAATTATATGTATAGAAAACAATAATCTATACTAATATTATAAAGCTGAAGAGTTTGTTTGTTTGTTTGAACGCGCTAATCTCAGGAACTACTGGTTCGAATTGAAAAATTCTTTTTGTGTTGAATAGACCATTTATCGAGGAAGGCTTTAGGCTATATAACATCACGCTGCGACTAATAAGAGCGAAGAAACAATGGAAAATGTGGAAAAAACGGGGAATATTATTCATTTTTGAGGGCTTTCGTTGCGTGCGCTGCGAAAACGGTTCAAGATACCAAAAAAATATGTACAAAAGAATTATTCCTCTTGAAATGATCTAAAAAAATGTAGATTAACTCACTAGAACCGTTTTTATGGGAATCAAATTTGGTTGAAATTAATGCATGATTATTTGTTAGAGTTGTATCAACATAATAATATTAATATTTATCCAAATAAATGTGTTGTTGATTAACAGTATTTAATTGTGAACAAAATTGTCTTTGACATCACTTAATTTCAATGAACATCTTAGAAGATATTACAATTTTAAAATAACTCCGATATAAAATTCACACGCGCCGCATGATGTGCAAAACATGACGCTGCGCCTGGCCGGCGCGGCGGCGGGCGAGGAGAGGCGTTGCTTGCGACGCGGAGGCGGGGTGTAGCTCTACGATTGTTTTATGGATTTTATTTTGGTTGATAATAGTTTGGTAAAAAAAAAATGTTGTAGATAATACCTGTAAATAGGTGTCATCTACATAATTATTCTTAGGGCTGTTTATTCAATAGTCAGATAACTTTTATCTGAGGAATAAAAATGGCGGTTTGACAGCTCATCTATAGAAAATATCGATGGCAGCAAAGTAGAAACGGACATCTACATTTTTACGAAAATGCTTTTTTTTACAAAAATGAGCTTAAATTAATCCTATCGACAAGTCTGCATTAAAAAAAAATCAAAATTTAAAATAATAAAAAAAATCTGACACGTAAATGAAGACATCTACACTGGATTTTTTAAAAACATCGCAGTAGAAACGGCCATTTGAATTTGTCCGCCTTTACTTCGGAGCTTTGACAGATGAATGAAACGTCAACAAAGACATCAGTCACCTGTCACATTCTAGCGCGTACAGGTTATGTTTTCGTGCGATTTTATTGAATTGTCATTGTTTAACGCATTCTACCTTAAATTAATCATTAGAATATCAGTTAATATACTACTCAAAATAAAATAAGGGCCACGAGGTATTTTTTCATTTTGGTGTAATTTATTAAACATTTACATTTTGAAAGTAGTAAAATATTGAGTAAACAAACTCTTTGAAACCTAAACTTTTTAATATTGTAGTATTCATCTAATGTTGGCAACAGTTTTAAATAAAATTTTATTCAAAATTCTTTTTGAAAATTTTGATTCCTTTTTCTTTGACGTTTTGCTTTCCTTAGCTTCTTGGTTTATTAGAAATTATCAGAGTTCATTGATATCTTGAGTCAGAAACATCTTTTTCAATATGCCACAAGCACGCAGGCGTCATATGGACTCGCTGACAGCAACCAGAGCCGTTACAATGATTGAAGAAAGTCATTCGCAGCGATCTGTGGATTTGCAATTGGGATTTTCTCGAAGAGCTATTCAAAATCTATGGAATCGTTTCCAAGAGACCGGCAGTGTTAGAAGAAGTCCTGGTTCGGGCAGAGTTCGCATTAAAACAGCTCAAGAGGATCGTTACATTCGATTAAGTGCCCGCCGAGATCGCATAACGACGGCCCGCAAGCTGCAAAATCGTTTACGGCTGACAACGGGTACTCGTGTCAGTGACCAAACTATTCGTAATTGATTGCATGAAGACCAGCAGGCATCAAGAAGGCGAGTTGTCCGTATTCCATTAACCAGAAATCATCGTGCAAATCGTTTAAGATTTTCCCGTCAACATTTGGACTGGGACATAAACCAATGGGGCATGGTGCTCTTCACAGACGAATGCAAAGTTAATTTTTTTAACGACGATCGGCGTATTAGAGTATGGAGAAGACGCGGCAAGAGATTTTCAGAAGCCTGCATCCATGAAGTCGATCGTTTTGGTGGTCCAAATGTAACGATTTG
Source organism: Ochropleura plecta (assembly GCA_905475445.1). Taxonomy (NCBI): domain Eukaryota; kingdom Metazoa; phylum Arthropoda; class Insecta; order Lepidoptera; family Noctuidae; genus Ochropleura; species Ochropleura plecta. The sequence continues at coordinate 971,601 of FR997733.1, read as the reverse complement.
GGGCGGGATAAGCTTACACGGCAAAACTGAGCTCGCTTATTTTAAATGAGGGTACTGTTACTGCTCAGCGGTATATTGAGGAAGTTGTCAGACCACATGTGATCCCATTTGCACAGCGAGCGGGTCCTGGATTCATCTTGATGCAAGACAATGCTCGTGCACACACGGCTCAAGCGACTCGGTTTGTACTGGAAGCCTCGCAAATTCAAGTCTTGCCGTGGCCGGCGAACAGTCCGGACTTAAATCCAATAGAGCACACGTGGGATCAGTTGAAACGAAGAGTTAGAGACGGTGATCAGGAAATCCACAACCAACAGCAACTCATCAACGCTGTTAAAAGGGCCTGGGAAGAGATTCCAATGGAAAATGTCAGGCATTTGATTAAGAGCATGCACTCCAGGCTTCAGGAGTGCGTAGCTAAACGAGGGGGGCATACCCGTTACTAAAAGATGAGCATGGAGTATTTTCTTTTGTTCTCAGTAACTTTACATTGTTTTTATTTTTAACCTTAAATGTGTTTTTTCTTTCAAAAGCAAATAAACTTTTTAATCATTATTATTTGTATAAATTTATTGGTCTACATGGTAAAAACAACATTATTTTTCGTTATGGAGACAAAAAAATATTTTACGTGATTTGGTAACTAAATAAATGAGTTCAACTGATAGACATTGATGAAGTTTAGTTGTAGTTAAGAGCCATTTCACAAAATGATTGCGCTCGAGTTTAGGCAAAAGAGTGCGTCATTGTTTATGTGTGCGTAGCGAGCCACACACGTGCAATATAAACAGTGTAACACGAGAGCAATCTTGAGCCGTAATCGTAATATAATTTGGTAAATTTTATTTTAGTATTGTATTAGTATTTATATGTTATTGTAATTTAGACTGATGTTCAAATTGATATTTTGACAAATTATATGCAAATATTTTCAAAATAACTATAGGGTTCGATTTCCCAAAGAACATAGATTATTTCTGAATAATTTTATTTTTATAATTACTATGTTGAATTATAATATGATTGATATTTGAACCAAAAAACACGTAAAAAAAACAAAATAAAAGTTAAAAATTGGTCTAAGAATTTATTTTTTTACTAATTAATGGTAATATAATTCAGGAATCTATTTCATTAAACGACGATTTAAATATATGTCTGAACCTGTATGTATTTCGTTTAGTTTCATTTATAAGTATTATTGATAGATTTAGGACTCAGAAGTAGACTCTGCGGCAATTTTTCAGTAAAATGGTTGTGGGAGATGTGTCATTATAAATTAAACAAACCGATTTTAGTAAATGTGTTACATTAAACGACACTATAAACGATTAATCTATATTTTGTATTCATTCAATAAATTCTAGATATTACTTAGATGGTAATAGAGAAGCTCAAAGTCTTAAAAATTTGGGCGAAAATGTGAAATGGCTCTTAACTCATTTATTGATAATGTGTAAAATGTTGAATGCATAGTAAACACAGACATCTACAAAATTTGGTAAAAAAAGTAGAATACTGTTTGCATTTTGCTTAGAAGATGTTCTTTAAATATCCTTAAATGTATTACTGGAGATTATTATCTTACTTTATTAGATATTTTAAATGAAATGGGCACTTTTTTATAACAACGTATAAACGGTTATCAGGCAGATGTCTTCTTCTACGTCAAAGTTTTTTCAGAATAAAAAAAGACATCTACATTATTTCAGTAAAACAATGATATAGCGATAAAACCTGTTACACAATTCATAAAGAAGGTTATTTTAAAGCATCATAGAAAATTTCAGGTTAATCGGTCTATAACTCTCAAAATAACCACTCTTTTAAACTAAATCTACTCTCCTGTAAAGTTGCGATTTTGTAGATGACCGTTTCTACTTTGCTGCCATCGATATGTCAAACTGCTATTTTTATTCCTCAGATAAAAGTTATCTGACTATTGAAAAATCAGCCCTTATTAGGTTAGGTTTTAGTTTAAGCACACTGTTAGTTTACCTTATGTTTTACGTAAGTACCAAATACAGGTAAAAATAATTAGGATCCTAATTATTAACCTTACGTTTGTTTTTCTTGATTATGAGTTACGGTTTGGTTAAGTTTTCATTTCCTATTTTCTTTCTTCGTCACTATAATGCCTAGAAAAAGAACTCAGCTTTCTCGGCAGACTGCTACCGCAAAGCGGCTGCGAGCTTTGCGCAGCAATGAAACAGAGGATGAAAATATGCATGGGTTGGCTACTCAACGAGGAATCAGTGAACAAATCGTGCTAATGAATCGATCGTTGAACGTTCGCAGTGTCTAGCCTCACTAAATTTCCGAACTTTGGCAAACCGTCAACGGGAATCAAGCGCTGAACGTTTATCCTTACAAAATTCCCGAACTTTGATAAACCGAGAACGGGAATCAAGCGCTGAACGTTCTCAACGTTTAGCCTCACAGAGTTCTCGAACTTTGGTGAACCGACTACGGGAATCAAGCGCTGAACGTTCTCAACGTTTAGCCTCACAGAGTTCCGGAACTTGGGCTAAGACGCGGACAAAGTCGTGGGTAACAGTTATAATTTATAAAGCTGAGGTAGTTGTTTGCAAAAATAAATATGATGCCCAAAATACTATTCCACGCGGACGAAGTCGCGGGCACAGCTAGTAAGTTATACAACACAATTTGTAAAACCTCATTAATGCAGAAAAGTTTACTTGGCATTGCATCAGTTATCTATACTCTATACAATACTGAAGGATCAGTGCAGGTTCACTCGAATAAAATACGGATTGCTCAGGAATAATTGGATTTAATCCGTACACTTCGACCGTTGAGTATCCAATGAATAACATTTCAAAATGACTGGCAAGAATGGCAGTTGTCACATTGATGTACACAGACATCAAAAGTGACACTTCGCGTCAACGACAGTAGGTTTAAATAACGAGAGATAAAAATAATTCTACTAAATATTAGTAAGCTAACAATACATACCTACATACATACAAATAAATAAAATTAGTGTCTGTTTGTAATATTGAAATAACCGCTTTTTACTAAGTGCATGTTGTCACATACACATGTTACATAATGACAAAACAATTTTTTTTTAAATGTCTGTCGTTTTGTCTATCTGTTTGTTTGTTCCGGTTAATCTTTGAAATGACTGGACCTTTGTTGACGGAACTTTCACTGGCAGATAACTGATTCAGTACATCAAGGACTATTCAGTACATCAAGTAAAATGGAGGGACTAAGTAGAGGAATTAATATTTAAAAAAAACTTTTCTTAGGCCGGGTACGTTTGAGAATGCCTTCGTGCTTTTAAAACAGGGTAGGTAAATGCTCAATAATATTAGCATATTATTCTGTAAGGTCAATGCCACTACCGGTTTATGCAAAAAGTCACAAGTTACAAGATACAATGTATTTTTTCTTTTTGACTGTGTCAATGATAAACAACGCGCGGCCTTTGAAACTGTGGTTTTTGAATTAAAATTAAGGTATTTTATTGTTTTCTGTAGTGCTTAAGTAGTGCCAAAGTCTTAAATTACGTTCTCTTTCGTTTGTAAGTTTCTATAAGTACGATAACAAACTTGTTTTCTTATATAGTTAAGTATCATTTTTCAACGTCAAACTTTACAGTAGGATTTCAACACTTCTTAACCGACGAAAAGAAAAGGAGGAGGTTCTCAATTCGACGTATATATTTTCACTTGTATTGTGTTTACCTTTGCAGAAAGATAAATGTAGTGTTAAAACAGCAAATTAATAACGTGTAAGAGAACAACCATGGTGTTACTAACAAGATCAGATGCCATCAATAATCGGATTACTAGCAAGAGTAAGTACACAAAAAATCTAATTATTATTATTAGTGATTGGGTTATGGGAACTTTTCCTGGGTGTGAGGGCTGAAACTGCGTTAAACGGGCACCCGCGCGGTTTCATACAAAAGTGACCCGACGCGGGGACACGCGCGGGGCCCGCCTGCGGTAACACGCGCGAGCTTGTTCACTCAATAACGCTCGATGAAAAGCTTGTGAAAATGTCTTTCGACAGAGGAAGAGTAATTGTGAAACTAGTGTCGCTCTGTCATATGAGGCCAAGCGAATGAACTCTTTAGGCACCTGTGATAGGGTCCTTCACATACCCGCAGAGCCCACGCTTGCAGACACGCGGGGGGTGTCCGTCGCGGGTGCCCGTTTAACGCAGTTTCAGCCCTGAACGTTTTATCATGATGTTGTGTTATCATTACCGTTACCTTTAGTATTCTGTATGATTATGGGGACTATATTTCTTGTCACCAACACTATATATTTGTCATCAAGTTGTATCACCTAATAAATATATCTATCGCCACGAAATATTTTCGTTCTCAGATTAACAAAAAGTGTTCCCAGGTAGAATTATCAAATTAATGTTAGTTTAAGTGTAAAATAAGAGATGGATTACCAATAAAATTGTAGTGCATTAGATGAATATAAACTGCGTTCTTAAAATAATAGTTTTATTACATAATTAATAGCTTTGTGCTCAGAATGGTAGATCTGTCACCAAATAAATCGATTATCGATCCCTGACTGCTCCCTGACTTTCGGTTATTAAAATAATAGTATTCGTTACCAATTTAATACTATTATTTTAATAAAAAGTAACTATGCCACGCGGACAAAGTCGCGAGCGGAAGCTAGTATATTATAAATGCGAAAGTTTGTATGAATGTTTATTACTCTTTCACGCAAAAACTACCGAATGGATTTTAATAAAACTTTACAATAATATAGCTTATACATCAGAATAACATATAGGATACAATCCATAAAGATATATTGTATTTTCTATCACCAAACGAGTGAAACCGCGGGGCGCAGCTTGTATTAAATAAATCGTTGCGCTCGCTAATAAATCCTACTCTTTATAATTTGTTAACTTTGTCAGAGTTTGAGGAAGGCAATTTTTCAATTTTAGCTTTATTGAGCTTAAAGGTAATGAGCTGATTGACCGACCCCTCCTCGGGTCTGCCTCTTCCTTCTGAACCTTCGCAGTCTATCATTGACTCTTAGCATGCTTACTTTACTCACTAACATTATATACCATACTAGCTGGCGCCCGCGGCTTCACCCGCGTGATATCGAAAAAAAAAGTATCCTATGTGTTATTCCAGTCTATAATCTACCTCTGTGTCAAATTTCATCAAGATTCATTCAGCCGTTTTGACGTGAAAGAGTAACAAACATCCATACATTCTTCCATCCATCCTCACAAACATTAGCATTTATAATATTATAGTAAGAATAGTAGGACTAGCAGTGCCCAGCGGTTTCACCCGCCACTCAGCTCTTAATGTCGTAGCGTGATGCAAATTCCCGGCTATAGCCCTGCTTGTATTCTATCAGTGAAAATTAGGATGATAAAGTGCACTTTCGAGTACAATGTACATTTACACCCATAAGTACATACGACGGCACATCCACCTACTCCACTACGGTGTGCGATCAGTAGTAGAGAGATCAGGTTACAATAAATAAGAAAATGTTGACCTGCCGTCGTGTGTACAAGTAGGTACATGTTTAGGGTTCCGTACCTCATCATCTGCCTAGCCTTTTCCCAACTATGTTGGGGTCGGCTTCCAGTCTAACCGGATGCAGCTGAATATCAGTATTTTACATGGAGCGACTGCCTATCTGACCTCCACAACCCAGTTAGTACTGGGTAATGCGATACCCCTTGGTAAGACTGGTTGTCAGACTTTCGGAACACTGACTACCTGTAACGACTGTCAAAGATCTACAAATGACAGCCGGGACCAACGGCTTAGCGTGCTTTCCGAGGCACGGAGGAAACTCGGTATGTAACGGGTGGTCACCCATCCACAGACCAACCTAGGCAAGCGCGGCTTAACCTAAAGATCGACCCGAGCGGCTGCTATTATGTAGCCACGAGCTACCGGGGTTCCGTACCTAAGAAGAAAAAAAAACAGAACCCGTATACGATCACTTTGCTGTCCGTCTGTCTGCCTGTCAATAAACTTTATACTGTCATAATTACTTGTTCCAGACAAAATCCTGGCCACACTTCTGACTGGGGTCGTGTTCCTATTAGTGCCAATTGTAATCATAGCCATAGACCCCATATTTATGATCGTTAATTACGTGAGTATTCTCTGTGAGTATTTTCATAAAAACCAACATTCATATCCATTCTTTGGTCGATCTCTTTATCGTTGTCATCCAATCGTTAGTAAATTGCTGATGAATATATACGTAAGATATTGGAAAGAGTCTATAGTGACCCCCGTATCTATAGTGAAGTTATAGCAATTATTTGAGCTTAAATAATTACTTATGCAAACATTTTACTTATGTACCTACTCTTATTTTTCTCTCCCCTTTTCTTCCCTTTTTCTCCTTCTTTTCTGTTTGTTTTTTTTTTAAAGTCTACGTCCGTCTCCAGGGTCCCAACTAATCTGGAGGCGATAGTCCTCGCGCGCCTGTATGAGTGGCGCGCGGAGGCACTACACCGGGGGGAAATTCCGCTACCGCGTACCAAAGATAAAGTTATACACCCGTATCTATAGTCAAGTTGTATCAATTATTTGAGCTTAAATTATTACTTATGCAAACATTTTACTTATGTACTCTTTTAAATATTTTGATAGATTCATCTATCAAGCCGAGTTTACTGGACTTTTGGACGAACAAGTCCAAGTTCTGTTCAAGAAAGAAATGTTCTCTCAAAACTAAAAAGTTGTGTGTGTTTATTAAGCGCGTATATTTAACGCTCAATAAAATAAGTGATAAAACGATCGATGACATATATTTCTAAACGTAGTAACATAAGTAATCCCCTTTTTTTTTACCCGACCGATCTTGTCTCCGAGGGTGTGTACTTAATAAAGCCCCATCGTTCTAGAAACTCCGGTTAGCCAAAGGCACGATCTTGTACAACATTCTCCAGCATGAGATCCCAGCAGCCACGCTGTCGATCTACGTGTTCAACATCACGAACGCTGATAGGTTCCTCTCTGGGGAAGACTATAAGCTGAAGGTAGAAGAGATCGGGCCCTTCGTATACCAGTAAGTTCTAGAAGGTTCTAAGTTAAGATTAAGATTTAGAAGGTTAAGATTGCGCTTGCTGGGTGTTTTAGCTGTACCAATTGATCAGCTCAACCTATCGCTAGATATGAGAGAAATATTAGGGATATCTAGGCATAATGAGGGCTTTCTGTTCATTGAGATTCCACGACGTTCTTCAAAAACAAGCAGCTATAAACTCAAATCACTATAGTGCGGCCAATAAGGCCTAGCTAAGCGGGAATTGAAAAAAAGCAAAAACTACTGACATAAATCAACAAATTTTAATGTTTATGAAACATTTATAGCAAATTACATTAATTACAAACAAAAAACCAGAGGATTTTCCATAAACATAGTCAAAATAAAGTATTTTAAAAAACACGGCATTTAGGCCTTACTAAAATATGATAGGGTAATAAGGCCTAATAGTTAAACATATAAAACTAAGCAAAATATACGTCTTATATTTGTAAATTGTGATCAATAATTAATAATTAGGTAATAATCACAGTGTTTAAACTTAAAAATAACACATTTTTTGATTTGTTACATTCAAGACACTCAAAATTATCATCGTCCTCCTCTGACAGACCAACGCACTCCTCATAATACCACTTGCTGACTTTTTTTTAAACTGCCGGTCTGAAGGTGTTTCCTGATAGTTCTTCTGGGTACGTTGGACCTTTCGGCAGCTTTGTAAGTGCTGAGCCGTCCACACTGTACTGCTCGTACCGCAGGTTTTCCTCCCTTTAGGCCTTAATAACCGCCGCCAATTTTGCAAAGAAAAGTTAAAAATCAAACTATTCAGTTTACATCATACTATTCTAACACCTCAGGCTACTCAAGCCTGAACTAATTGACAATTAAACAATAACATTATGTAGAAAAATTTAGTATTACAAAAAATACTTACGTTTGAATTTCCTGCAATATTATAATTTAAACGAAGTATCCGTTGGCCACGATGAATGATGCCGCACTGGTGACAGCGAGCGAGCTAGCGAGTCGTGACACGTTCGGGACACCATCTTAGATTATAAGCTACCTACGACTGTAGCCTCGAGTGATGGCGGTAATTTTAAATTGTTTTTTTTTTGTTATTTAGGCCTTTTTTCCCGACAGGCTTTATTGGCCGCACCTACCTTAGTAGCCAGAATACCACATCTTTCAATAATGCGTTATAAACTAGTTTGTGATTCGTTGTGCTGAGTACTGGCTGAAAATCAAAAACAAACGTGCTGAGATAAGCGTCTTATACTTATGCGATATTTGTGAAATAAGTAGTTTTTTTTTTTATAATGTAGTTTGACGGCACGGTTGGCGCAGTGTCTGAGCGCTCGACATCTACGCTGCGTGTCGCGGGTTCAATCCCCGTACGAAACAAATATTTGTATGACCTACAGGTAGTTGTTTAGTTGTCTGGCTGTTTGTGTATTTGAATTTAAATGTTTGTAAACGCACCCACGATACAGGAGAAATTCCTTGTGTGTGGCAAAGTTTTTTTTTTTTCAAAAACAGATACAGAGTTCTCGAACTGAAATTCAATTAATTCGTTTTAAAAAGTATATTTGTGTTCCCTTTGGATCAAATTGACATTTGATTTCAGAGAATACCGCTGGTACGTGGATCTAGAAATGAGTGAGGATGGCAAGACCATGGGGATGACCCCGAGGATGAGATCAGAGTTCATGCCGGAAGCCTCCATAGCTCACCCTAAGGACATCAACCTCACATTGCCCAATCTGCCTTTTCTTGTGAGTAATATTGCTTCATTTATAACTGCAAAGAGAAAAATTTCGTGAACAAACAGACGGTTGAGATAACCAGCGCAATTTTTACTTTTAATAATTTTCTTCTGCACTAAGACAAAGGAGCTTAGAAAAGTGGCAATATCTTTAAAATGATGTTGATGCGATTTTTTTAATAGGTAGAGTGATTCAAGAGGAAGGTTTATATGTATAATACTTCACGCTATGACTCTTAGGAGGTGAGCAGCGGGTAATCCGCTGGGCGGGTCGCTAGTCTTCCTATAATATGGGTTCCATCAGCTCGCACTTCGGCTAACTCCATCTCACAGAGAGGCACCTCAGCATTGGCAGCGAAATTTGTGTCTTTTTTTTTATCTAATGACTTCCACCGCTCTGGGCGGAGCGGGGCATGTCAGACTTGTACTGACTAAAACCCACCCATGTTCCTTCTATTGCCCTTTACGTTCCGGAGCCGCGGTATCTCTCTCGAACAACCCGCAACCCCGGCAGGCGGAGGCTCTGGCAACACGCGCGTGAAACACGAACGCGCCGTCGACACGGCCTGTCGTCAATCGACGGACGGACGGTGAGCTACCCATTGCTCACCGTCCACAGGCCCGCATCTACGGTGGCCGGGAGTCGTCTCGCGGCGCCCGGCGCCCGGAGCGTCTCCCCCGGCGGCTGGGTTGGGTAGATGATCTCTCCCTCAAACGCCCGGCCACCTCCTTTGCTAGCATTACTGCTTCGCAGAAGGAGGTGACCGCTTCCCATTCCCTCTCGCTCCGGACCATGGCCTGGACCAGGGCCGGACGCGGAGATCGCCGCCGCCGATCGCCTCCACGAGGGCACGGCGGTGCTCCGCCCAAGCTGGGCAGACCCCCACTGTGTGCTCCACCGTGTCCTCCGGGTGATCGTCACAATGGTGACACCCGGGCGTTTCCTCCCGCCCGATTATGTGCAGGAACCTCCCGAAACTTCCGTGTCCGGTGAGGACCTGCGTCAGGCGGTAGGTGAGGACGCCATGACGCCTCTCCAGCCACTCCTCAAAGAGGGGACTTACCGCCACTATTGTGGCGTGCCCTGCACGGGGTTGCGACAGTCGCTCTCTCCATGCCACCATGAGATCGCACCGGAGGTCTGTTCCCCCCGGTGTAGTGCCTCAGCGCGTCTTACAATAACATACAATTAAACATACAAAAACAGTTTTACCCACTGCTCAGCTCCTAAGTATTGAAGCGAGATGTTATTCTGCCTATAGCTGCGCCCCGCTGTTTCACCAGCGTAGAACGCGATAAAAAGTTAGCAGGTTCTATCCAGAACTTGTTTGTACAGATCAAGCTGTTGGAATTAATACCACCGTTAATTTATAAAATAAAAATCTTTTATTTACAGACTACATTGGCCCACATTGTGTTAGTATTATCATTAAAACCTATGTTAGTACTATTTATGCAAGCCTAGTAGTTTTACCATAAATAATTCGGCCAAGGAATCGCGTTCTCCCATAAAACTTTGCCATCTTCACCCTATTTTTGCGGATTGGAAATCACCAATATCCTATGTCCGCCTACGTCTCCTGGTTTTAAGCTACATCCCCACCAATTTTTAGCCAAATCGGTTCGGCCGTTCTCGAGTTAAAGCAGTGTAACTACCACGACTTTATTTTCTATTTATAGATAGGAACATGACCTCATGGTGAAGCTCCTCTTGACCCCATACTCTCTTTGTTCCAGAGTGCAGTAGCTGTACTGTCCAACTACCCAAGTTTCGTACGTTACGCGTTTAACATAATGGCAGCGCAGATCGGAGCTGAGGCCATCATCAACATGGACGTACAAAGCTACCTGTGGGGCTACAAGAACCCTCTGGTCACACTGTGCAACAGTCTCGCCCCTGGATTAGTGGGTTTTGATAATTTCGGACTCCTGGACAGGGTAAATTACCGGTCACAAGATTTTTGGAAATGACAAAAGCTTTTGGACATTAGATGTAAAATTACATCACAGAGGGACGGATTCACCACGGTATCTAGGCGGCAGTACCAAATCTCCAAACCGTGTGGGTTTATCTCCGAACCCTCACGACGTGTTAACAGCTTCGTCATTTATTAATGCGAGAAACAGGGCGTGCTGCCGATTGTGATAGCACTCAAAATTCCAAACTCTTTTATTTCTGTGGGTTTTTTTTTTGCGATTGGAAAATCGTCAAATAACTTTCCCCCGCTCTGGGTATCGAGCGGAGGGGAGTGTCATGCTTTTACTGACTAAAACCCATCCATGTTTTTTCTTTCACCCTTTGTGTTTCGGAGCCGCGGTATCTTTTTCAAACAAGCCGCAAACCCAGCAGGTTGTGGCCCTGGCAGGCCTCTCTGAGGCAGCAGTAACTTCGAATCAAATTCGTAACGAAGAAATTCGGTTACAGTTTAGCGAATTAATATAATTTGCACGCCTATTATGGCAGGGCATGTAGATACCTTATATTTCGTTTGTAACAACATATTTTACACGAATTTCATACAAATAAATGCTGTCTTTCGTTCTTTGATAATATCCTGAGAAGGTTAACACACGTTAATTATTTACATTTCTAAAAGCTTCCGTTTCTTTCTTACTCCATATTTCATAATTTAACTTACCATACTTATTTTCAGTTATATGAAAATGAGTCAGATTACAGGATAGTAGTGGGAGCCACCTACCAGGACCGGTTCAGGATCAAGTCGGTGAAGAAACTCAAACATATCCAGACGGACGCCATCAGCAACGTTGATGAAAGGTACATCATCACCTGGTATTAGCTGGAGATCGTTATTTGTAATTTAAACTTAAATTAGTAGTGTCATTTAAGAAGATTTAATGTCGCAAAGAATCATTTTTTCAAGGAAAACTTCAATTTTGCATGGGACGTATAAATAGAGGTAATACGGTTTCATTATACTAGTTAAGAGTTCGTCTTTATTACTTTCATCAGCGCTCTCAAAATTACGAAGGAAATATACCGTAAAATAAAAAATAAAAAACCGGCCAGTCGTACTTGCAATTCCGTACAAACTTGCGACTTAAACGTACATATCTTTAGTCTACGTAGACTAAGAGGATTTTTTTCACACAAGCGCCAAAGGACCACAGACTTGAGTACAAGGTTTTAATTTTACCTTCATATCTCCAAGCGTTCTCGAGATAAAGGTTCTTTACAGACAGACAGACGGACAATAAAGTGATCCTATAAGGGTTCCTAAAGGTGTTTTTCCTTTTGAAGTACGGAACGGTAGATTATCAGCAAACAATACCTTAAATCAATTTCTAAGTCAAGATCTAGTACCTATTGTCTCCCCTATATTCTAGTCATATTTTCAGCGAGTTAACCTTCAAAGAAGACACGTACGAGGGTGGCGCCTACCCACCCATGTTGACCCCTGATGTCCCCCTCAACCTGTACCGCCAGGGCATCTGCAGGACCTGGCACCTGGAGAACATCGGCAACAGGATGATGGAGTATGGTGGAGAGGCCTTGGTCTACACCGTCAGTAACAGGACCTTCCTCGCCAATATCAATCCGATCACTTTGAAGACCTATCCGGATGGACTCATGGATATTGCTGAGTGTTTTTATAGTGAGTTCATCTATGATATCGATGCTCAAAAAAAAAACAAAACTCTCGTCAGTTTATCTCAGAATTGTTTAGTCTTATTACCACCAGTTTGGAATTGCTATACTATTTTTATATAAAGCTCTTCAATTCATTTCGTCTTTGGAAGTAAAGTGAAATGATTTCCAAGATACAGCTCCTTTACCTAGTTTGGTAGTCAGACGCTCATTTAGTTTTTAGAAGCATTTTCTATTATTACCTAATTTTTTATATTCTTAGATTAATCATGAGGTATTTGTTCACAGATCTTCCATTTGTAATATCCAAAGCACATTTTTTGGATTCCGACCCTAAGGTTCTGGACCGCATTGATGGACTCAAGCCGGATAGAAAAGTGCATGTCAACGAAATTGTTATAGATCGTGTAAGTGTTGTACCGTCGCATAATGGTGCCGATTCTTATGAACCATCGGATTAAACTAGACTAACATTAAAATGACATAGCTAAGCAAATCTTAATTTATTCCGCACCATTTTAGTCCCGATTAAAAATAGTCCCATTTAATTTGACAACCACTATTTTTGGTGAAAAACGTCAATTTCATAATAAGATTGCGATTTTCTCTAAACGTCATTAACGCTGTCAAAGTATAATGTAGTTAAGTTGTGTCACTTTAATCAACTTCAACTTCAACTCTTCATTAATGGCTTTTGCGGACGAGAGATACCACAATTTTGCCAATATCACGCGTAAACTGGTAATAAACTATCAAACGCTGGAGAATATTTAGCAAGTAATCACAGTAATTAAAAAATATAAAAACAATAAAAGTATTTCTTTGCAGATTTAGATTATCATTTCATCACTTTAATCAATTTCAGAATAGGAAATGCTGTTCGACAGCAATAGACTAAATTTTTAGTTTTAGTTTAGTTTGTGTCAACTAAATCGACACCATTGCCTGCGGATCTTATCTACGCTTTTTGCCTGTATTGTATGTACATAATTACCTACAAAATATTTATTATATTTTGTTTCATCAACCATCATTGATTATTGTTTTTCGTTAGTCCACCATTGTCCCATGTTTTTTTGTCAGCCGTGACTTTATCGTTTTTACACCCTTTTTTTCGTATCACATTTGTCTAGTTTAGCCTTCACAAGGGGTTTTGTATCTTGGAGTGGCTGGATTTCTGAATGACAGATCTCCAGAGTAAGTGTTTATTTAGCAAATGGTGTTCGTTGCAGAAAGCGAGCATTACCTACAACACGAAACTGTCCATGCAGCTGACCATGATGCTGGACGACCTCAGCTCTAACAAACTCACCAAGATGATGTCCCATGCTGTCCTACCAGTCGTTCATATTAAGCTGGTAAGTTCTATTCAAGTAATCATTAAGATGACTCGATAGCAGAATTTTTAATGAAGACCAAGTTCAAATTAAAAGGGAACGTATGGTGATTACTAAGGGCTCCGTAAGGGTTGATATAAATAGATGTTTTCGAATTTTGCGGTTTCGGAAAAAAAAACCCAAAGTAAAGTGCATGTCTGCGTTCTTAGCCACGACTAACGACTCGTTAGTGATTCTTATCTCGGAGCAACATCAATTCTCTCGGGTATACCGTTAGCTTTTTTAGTGATGGGTATTCATCAAATAACTTTCCCCGCTCTAGGCGGAGAGGGGGGAGTGTAAGATTTTGACTGATTAAAACCCACCCATGTTCCTTCTTTTGCCCTTAATGTTCCGCGGTATCTCTCTCGAATCACCTGACATCTATTTGAGGCGCGCGTGGAATACGAACGTGCCGTTGAAACGGCCTGTCGTTAATAGTCGGACGGTCGGTGAGCTACCCATTGCTTATCGGCCATGGACGGTGGCTTGGAGTCGTCGTTCCGGACGTCCGGAGAATCTCCCGCGGCGGCTTTGAGGTTCTCTCCCTCAAACGTCTGGCCAATCTCCTTCGCTAGCATAACTGCTTCGCAGAAGGAGGTCACCGCTTCCCATTCCCTCTCGCTCCGTACCATGAACTGAATTAGGGCAGGACGCGAGGGATTATCGCCTCTACGAGGACACAGCCCACCCAAGCTGAACAGACCGACACAATGTGCTCCACCGTGTGGGTAAACCGTAGCTTGGATTTGCTTTATTGATCCGTTTGGATTTCCTTAAAAAAACTATAATTGTAGTCTAGCTACCTCTCTTCAAGTTATTAGGCAGTCATGCAGCTTTTTTGCTAAATTCAATTTCTTTGCATACTGAACAAAAAACACTTCCATAAATCCATAATGCCAGATCCATGATCAAGCATTTTAACATTAAAACCTGTTTGATGAAATTATAGTCTTGTTGAAAAACTCCCAGGAAATTATTATTAAAAGTTACCAACAATTATGTTATTATCGTGTTGTTGTAGCAAGTTAACATCATGGTTGACTTTATTGACCTGCGAACCGCTCTAACTCGTAGTGAAACTTCCGTCAAATTATAAGTCATTAATTCATTATATATCAGTGCCCCGAGGACTTACATTGTTTTGTTCAAACAATTAAAAATGCAAGATGGCTGACAACATTCTTGGCACTGCACAAGAGCGTGTAGATCCACTCAAGCGTAGAGATGTCATACCCAGCAGTGAGAGCAGTCGGGTTGTAGACGATGATGATAGAAAATGGGCCTTCATGTAGACACTGAAACCTTGTACACAAGCTTATGACTGTGCGTCACGATATTAAAATAATGCGTCAGTAGGTCCTTGATCAAACTCGTGAAAGGAATTAAGAAATACAAAAAATGGTATTTCCATATGACAATATAATTAATATTTACCTACTATTTCTGAGTACTTTTCTGTGTTCTGGTTGAAAGCAGGAAAGTCGGCGCAATATTGCTGTGGTTACTTCACAATATCGGTCATCTTCTTTCTTGATACTTCCTACTATAAATGCGAAAGTGAGGAACTATCTGAGTGTGAAATTTGGCACACATCTAGTTTATAATCTGGATTAACAGATTTTTCAGTAGTACCTACGATCCAACGGAACAATTTTTATTTTTTTAGCTTTAAAAAGAAACGTTGCCCCGCACTAGGAATTTCTCCTGTATCGTGGGTGCGTTTACAAATATTTTAACTCACATACACAAACAGCCAGACCCGGAACAATTATCTGTAGGCCATACACATATTTGTTCCGTGCGGGAATCGAACCCGCGACACGCAGCGCAGCAGTCGATCGCTCAGCCACTCCGCCAGACGTGTCGTCAAAATCCATGCGGAAAAAGCCGCGGTCGCAAGTGACGACACCCGGGTTGGCGCAGTGGCCGAGCGATCGACTGCCACTCTACGTGTCGCGGTTCGATCCCCGATCAATCTACAGGTAGTTGCTCCGGGTTTGGCTGTTTGTGTATGTGAGTTTAAATGTTTGTAAACGCACCCACGATACAGGAGAAATTCCCAGAGTGGGCAACGTTTTTAAAAAAACAAAAAACGTAATTACTGGTGTATTAACGATCGGGATGTCTTTTACACACACAGAGTTATCATTTGTTGTTACTTATGTGGTATTTTTTCTTGTTGCAGGACCAACCAAAGATGACAGAAGGGACAATGAGTAAATTTGTGCTAGTGTACCAGATAGCTCCTTACATAGTCCTGTGCATTGAAACAGTATCAGTTCTTATCGGTCTAGCGTTCCTAGGACATTCCTTACGCACGCTATACCTGAACAACTGGATTTCTAGGACAAAAGAGATGGTCTTCCAAAGCACGGCTGAGAAGAAAGTGAGAAATGCTGAGCTTCCTCTAATACCTACGTAGTTAAATGTGAACATTGTGTTTTAATCAACTATTAAAATAGGTGTGGGCTTAGAACAATTGTTTTGTAAATAGTAATATTATTAAAATAAAGCTATAAGTATTTTACCCTATTAATAAGTTATTATTTCCTTTGTTCATCACAATGCACTTTTTTTTACAAATTATTTCTTAATAAAATCTTTTTGGTTCGTAACCTAGGTCCAAATAAAAAAAATACCTTCCTTCGAAATCTTATTCAATATTAAAATTGTACAAAAGTAAAAATCATCTTATATATAACATTTAAGTGTCATAGTTTCATTTACTAAACTCCTTCGAAAGGGTTTGACCGATTTTTATGAATTTTTGTATGTATGCTCGGTAAGTCTGACCATCGGAATCATATCAGTCGCCATTTTATACTTATATTTTAGCTGAGCAGTCGGTATTATAGTGTTATTTATTGCGTCCATGTCCTGCATTGATTTTAATTACATCATCGTAATATTCGTGTCCCACGTCATTATATTTGGAATCATCACTGTCAGTTTCTGAGTCTGTTTCTATGCTTTGTTCTGAACTCATATCAGTGTAAGCTATTTCCATTGAATCTTCTTTGTCACTTCCATTCTCTTCTTTCCATTTCTTTTCGTCTTTTTCTATCATTTCAATTATTTTGTGAAGTGGTGGATGATCGTGTTTCACCGGTTCATAGTACGATCTCATCGGCAATACGATGGGCATTTGTGCGTAAATAGGGATTTGTATCGGTATCGGTATTTGTTGAATTGGCGGCGGTATCGTTGGCGGTTTTACTGTTGGTTTCTTTTTTAAAACACAAGAAGATCTAGGACTTAATGTTACTGAAGATCCTAACAATGTTAATCTTGGCGCGGGCTTGTACACTTCTGTCACAAGTTTTGTACCTACCGTATCTGTAGGCTTTAAAATTTCGTTGAATTTTCTTACAATGCCATTCATTGCTGTTGGTTCTTGTTTACCGATTTTTGTTTTAAAATCCATTAAAGCAATGTCGTTTGTTTCAGACAATACGCTATGCTCTGGGTTTTTTCTCATATCCGTGATGGAATTTTTTATTTCTGCAGGTAGATTTTTAATAAAATCTTCAAAATTCAAACCTAATACTTTTGTTGTTATAGTTATTTGAATCAGCGTTCTAAAGATTGTGTCCATGATTCTGAAATTAAATAATCTAAGGTTAATTAGGTAGATACCGATGATAAACATCAATTGATAACAGTGTATTCTTATGAAACAAACCTCTTCTAATACAGAGAAAATATAAACGTTAATCACTCCACAATTAAAAACTATATGTTAATGCTACTACTTTGCTTACCATGAGCAGTCATAAAGTACGCCCCGGAAATTATACTGACTGCCGAATTGGCGACAATAAAGTACGAAATAACAGCTGTTACATAAATAGTAATTGTTCATTCATAAGTAGAATTAATCCCACCATTGTTGCTATTTGTTTACGTAACTATTTTTACAGGGGCTTGCACCTTAAGGTTTTTGTGATATAACAGCGTAAAGGTTTGTACAGATTGAGTATTTTTTTTTACAAAAATTTTGCTACTTAACGCGTCTACATTGTACAACATTGCTTATCGATCTATGGAATCCTTACTAATATTATAAAAGCGAAAGTGAGTTTGTTAGTTTGTTACCTCTTCACGCCTAAATGGCTTAACCGATTTTGATGAATTTTGGTACGGAGATAGTTGGGACCCTGGAGGCGGACATAGGCTATTATTATTTTTTTAAGTGAGAAATGAGGGAGAAAGAGGGAAGAAAAAGGTAAACTTAGCTTTGCTATTACAATAAGTAATGCGCAGGGGCAAAAACTACTGGTAGCAGGAACCTGCAAATCGGAAAAGGGGAACTGTGTTACCCCGAATTTAACGCGAGCGAAGCCGCGGGCAAAAGCTAGTTTATTATAATGTTTCTAAAATGCTATAGGATTAGGCCGATTTTCACTTCTCAATTTCATTTGTATCCTGAGACAGAATAGTGAACGATATAGAAGATTTGATATGAAGCAAGTTAGATAAAGATACTTTATTTTAAAAATATGGGTGCAGTATGTAGTGGATAATAAAGGAAAACAGGATCAGCCATATTTTATTGTTGGTATGCAAAACTTCGGCACAAACACTTTACACAAACTAAAAAATAATTTATAAAAATGCACAAACAAAACACCTTTTGAAAAATCGATTTTTCTAAATGTAATCCCAATGAACTTAAATGAAACTTAACGAATTAAAAGACTATTAAAAGAAACTACAAAGACGACTTTATTTAAAGAGATTTTTTAATTTTTAACGAATTAAATAAAACCTATCAACAGTGAACTTGTGATTAAGACGATGGTCTACACTAGCAAATTAGCAATGAAACAAATTTCCACAGGGTACCACTTTAATTATTATTTTACGCAATAATTCTTGGCAAACAAAGCCAAAAAAATACATCGTAGATACATCGTACACAATAACTGGTTTACCGCTAATAATTTAGTATTAAATGGGAAAAGAACGAAGTGTATAAGATTTGCTCTACCAAATGTCAAAAACAGTGAGTGTGGCATAGTATTGAATCAAGAGAAACTAGAATTCGTCGAAAATTTTCTTGGGAATAACACTTGATTCAAAGCTACAATGGGGTCTTCATATAACATCTCTTGCAGGACGCCTTAGTTCAGCAACATATGCTGTTAAAAAAATCCGTCAGTTTTCTGATGTAGATACCGCGAGGCTAGTCTATTTTAGTTATTTTCATACTATAATGTCATACGGTATTTTACTTTGGGGACGGGCTGCAGACATCGAGTCTATATTTATTCTGCAGAAAAGAGCCATCAGAGCCATATACATATAACCTACGTAGGCGAGATTCTTTAAGGGAACAGTTTAAGGATATTAACATCATGACAGTACCTTGTCAATATATTTATGAAAACATCATGTATGTCAGGAAAAACTTGCATCTTTTTAGTAAAACAGGTGACAGACACAATTATAATACTAGAAATAGGGATCAATTAGTTCAACCAGGTTTCAGGTTAGCTAAAGTAGATTCATCTTTCATGGGGTACTGTTTGAAATGCTATAATAAAATACCTCCCCATATTCTTCAACTGAATGAAACGAAATTTAAATCTTGTATTAAACGCACACTATGTAGGCAAGCATATTATAAGTTGGGGGATTATATTGATGATAAAAATGCTTGGCTCAATGCTGGTCCTGCTCCACAAGCATAGGGGTAAACTCATTGATTTGGTATCCGAAGCTATAGTGGAAGCTGCAGAAGATTGTAAGACCATCTTTGCAATGTATAGAATCAATTTTCTAGTATTGTATAATTATTAAGCCCAAAATTATGTGAGTGCTATGTATTATCATTGACTTGACAAACTCCTGGTGGTTGATAGTGTCAGGCTCACTTAAATGTCTCGCTGATGGTGGCGGGTGTGTCGGGTCATTTAGCTCCCTTCAAAATGGTCGAGCTGAATGGGGCTGATCCATACGTCATGTTCGTGAACGGGCGCTGTCAGTTGGGACTGGTCATTTTTTAGCTACCACGGTTATTTTTAATTTATTTAGATTTTTATATTGAATTTTGTTTTTACTCTGGACGCTCTTTCTGTGCACGTCTTTCTACATCGTTCTCACATATTAAGTATAATCTCAACACGAATGATGTAAATACGATTTTTAATAATATTCTAATTTAAAAGAGTGTCCATGGAGTTTCTTGCCCATTCTTCTCCATAGAGATCAACGCTTTGGAATGGGTACTACAGTACTTTCACAAGTTATTATGTCTTGTGACCGGGACTGTAGCTTAACATTTTGTTTTTTTTTGACATTCAAAAGTGCCTGTAATGGTCTAATTGAAATAAATAATTTGATTTGATTTGATTAACCATACGCGGTCTAGAAAACAAGACTAGAGAGCATTACCATATGGCGAACTAAGAAATCGTGGTGAACTGCGCGTCTTTATTCATGAAAGTAAACAGATCAAAGAATTTTAAAATGCATAATTTTGTCTACCACCATTTAACTTTTTAACCCCAGACCGAATCGCCATCCATGCCCTACGTAAGTTCCCTCATTTTAGTACATTTAATTTAAATATTTTTATAGGCCATTTTTTCCTATACTTGATTATTACATAGGTAAATAGAGTTTAATCTCGATACCTAATAATACTTTCACAGATCGAACATGGGTTTAGTTATGTATAGAATTACGGGCAAATTAAAAGTGGGCGGAGGTTGTTTACGCTTACAAATCATTTCCGACTTCTAGAAAGGAAGAGAATATTGGTATACACACTAGTACTACCATCTTACAATCAACCTCTAATGTCGCAAATTTGGAACACAAGCATTTACTCAATTTTAAACACGAGCACAAACCAAACGCAATGCTGACGCCCTCTACTACTGAATGGCACAGATAGAAAGACCGCGCCAGTATATACAGTCACACTTTTTTAATGTTTTTATTCAGCATTTATACAAAATATAAATAATTAAGTTATAAAAACAATGAACGTTAAGATTTAGTTGCCTATTTGAAATGACAGGGACAGGTTGCTTATCTTCTTGTTACCTGGTGTTTTGAAGATCAGCTCTTTCTTCCCGTCTCTTAGAACTTGCGAAGATTTTTTGTCCAACACCTGCTGTATTCGTCGGTGCTTGCCAGTACCTCTCATACCAGGATTAGACATGACTACTAGTCTGGGCCTGTCATATTCATCTTCTCTTGCCATCAAACGCACGTTATTGTAAGTTTCTCCGTCTCTATTATAAGATCTCATATTATACGGTTCTCTATCATCCATCAAAGCATCCGCTTCGTCGTTACTGAGACGTCTCTTCATCATAATCTCTCCATTTCTTGACATGTAACTCAGGACTGGTTCAACAAGTCCTCCATCACCTCGGTTTCTCTTCACTAAGTCAAAATTTCGTCTCTGAATGTCATATTTGGATTTCTTCTTTTTCCTTTTGCGTTTCTTCTTCCTCCAACTCCGGTCGCTCTCACAAGAATCTTTTGGTTTTGATTCTTCAGAACAAGAATTGCTCTTGCTGACGGGCCGAGAATCACAGTCAGATTCGTGTGGTGGTTTCTTCGGGCGGCCGAACTGTGGTGGGAACGGAACGACGACTACTGGTGGCGGGGCAATCATGGGGATGGGCATCGGGAACGCTGGCCCGGGCATAGGCTGAGGAGGATTTGGCTCCTTCGGAATCGGGTTCTCTTTACCGTTCTTGCATCTGCACTCTAGATGACAAGGTGAACAGAAGGAAAAGAATGACGGAGTGCAAGGGTTACACGAGCAGGGCGGACATGGTGGACAATTTTTATTTTTGTTTTTATCTTTTTTATTATTTGGCATGCAATTTGGAGGCATAACGGCTGGGATCGCTATCTGTACAAATTGAGGCATTGGCATTGGGATAGCTATAGCCATTCCGTTACCACCACCCCCATTGTTTGCTTCGGGGGTGGTGGTGGTAGAGGTTGTGGTTGTTGATTCAGGGCATGGTATCGGTATGCCTACAGGTACTGGCATCGGCATCGGCATCGGCATCGGCATCATCATCGGCCCTCCGAACCCAAACCCCATCGGCATCATTTGCGGGTGCACGCCACTCAAACATATGACAATCACAACAGCCCATTTTTGTAACGCATCCTGTAACAAAGACAATAATTACCGTAAGAAAATTATGTTATACTAGCTTATGCCCGCCTTCGCTCGCGTTAAATTCGGGGTTACACAGTTCCCTTTTCCTGATTTGCAGGTACCTGCTACCTGCAAACCTCTTTCTCCCTCAGTTTTCACTCTTTTTTTTAAAAAAAAGTTAGCCTATGTCCGTCTCCTGGGTCCCAACTATCTTTGTACCAAAATTCATCAAAATCGGTTTAGCCATTAAGGCGTGAAGAGGTAACAATAAACAAACAAACTCGCATTTTCGCTTTTATAATATTAGTAAGGATAGTAAGGAAGGATACTACGGAACTGGCCATGGAAACGAACAAAATGTTCAAAAACAATCATGTAGAAATTAAAACAGTTTTATAATTAAAGTATTCGTTAAAGAGTAATAAAAACTTACCGAAATCATATCTGCGTCGAATCAAAACAGTAGTGATTCGTTGGCGTGCATTGCAGCTAGCTACATTTATAGTTTTAGCAAATTCGTTTCATAATATCTGTGCATTGTAGAGTGAACGAATGCAAGTGCACGCTCGGATATATTTCGTAACTACTTTATGGTTCCGCTTTATGGCGTTAAGTAATGGGAATACATAAAATATTGAAGATTAATTCACTTTTTGTTGGTAGAACAAAATTGACTATCGTTTAAACAACATTTTTTTGGTTGACTACGTGTTTTATGTTATTGTACTGTTTGTCGTTGGTATCTTCTATCTTGTTATTATACACTTCACTGGTTGTAACTTCGCAAGCACAAGCTAGTCAAATTATGGGGAGCGTTAAATAATAAAAATAGGAATACGTGTGAGCAGAAGCGCATGCTCTAATGTAATGTCTTCAAAACTAGCCTATGGTTACATGGACTTACTGCTACTTAAAATGCTAAATTGACAAAAATGCGAGAGCCGTCTCGAAGGGCCACCCTAAACTGCAATCGTGCATTTTATGCTCTCACGGTGATCACTCGTTGCGGTTCAGGTTGCATAACTCTTCCCTCCTCAAGAACGAAATTATCAGGGTTGTTAAGATTCTGATGATTTCGCGAACAGTTTAATAATTTTATCTTATATCTAAAAACAAGAGAGGTTATAAATCCTAAAGGTAGAATTACATACAGAACTATCGTACCTAAACTAATGTTCTTAGTGTTAACCGCACTATCATTTTCACTGTATTTCACTTTGCTCATTTTCACTACTTGAGCTAACTCTTTCAGCTCATCTAGATTTATATCTTTCATATTCACTGCACTGACACTGGGGGTACGTTTTTCTTGCTTCAACGCTGGTAGGATGAATATCGGGGTTATTGGATAATTCAGATGTGTATAAGAAAATTGGTAATTTTGTAGATGTATGTGCCCGATGTTAACTTTACAGGCATCGTCCAGGGTCACTATGTACGTTCCTTGTAGAGACTCATGGGTCATGACGTCATCATGGCATTTTTTACTGGCTATAACGTTATCCTTTGTATATAGGATCCAACTTCCGTGTCCAATTCGTTGAACTTTCAAATCTTCTATGTCAACTATGTGCTGCTCACATGCACTAGCATTAGAATGGAACTTCATCAACTGTTCTTCATATAATGGCTCTAGATGGGTCAACACATCATCAGTGGTGCATAAAAATTTGTCTTCTGCTGCAATCTGCTTACAGGCTCTCACGACTGGTAAGTAATCTGAGTCTTTCACCAAAAGGTAGGGATATTTAGGAACTACTATTACAGTTTTGTTTAAATCTGTGTTAATAATAGGTAAAGAATAAAGTTTAAAATAACTGTAAGTACTGTTTTCAATTAATGGAATCTCTATTATAAACGTAATCTGGTTTTGTTTAATAAAGGCTTTAACAGTTAAACAATCTTCAAATTTAACTAAATTATTTTCGTTCACATCATATAACAGATTTTCTGTCTTGGCTATAGATTGTAACATGTGTAATAGTTCAGTAGAATTAACAATTGCTCGATGCAGTACAGACACCTTACTAAAGGCTAAGGCCGTTTCAATCTCACTTAAAATTATATTAATTGTTCTAAAGTTTGTTAGAAACATATTAAACATTCCTAAAATGTAAGTAGAGTAAATAGAATTCTCTTCTTTAGTAATTATATTTTTAACCAATCTCTCAATTCTTTTTAAACGTTCATCTAAAATTAATGTATTGTTATGTAAGATTTCTGTACTGTTAACAAAACCATTTAACATTTTAGAGACCAAAGTTATTTTCCTATCTATTATTATTTGGTTGCTTTTTAACTGAGAAATGAGGGAATCATATCGGATTGCGTCACTGTGATCTAAATTACCTGTAACAATTTTAATCATAGACCCAAGTGGATCGATTAAATCTTTTAGCTGGTACAAGTTGCTGGAATTTTTCGATAGTTCTATCCTTTAAATAATCTGTTTGAGTGCGAATGCCTAAGAACTCATGGCTGTAAGGTTTGTTAACATCTACCAATTTACTGAATTCATTATATTTAATTAAACTTAATTCTAGATCATTACCTAAACTATCTAAATTTAAAAGTTTTATAATTAACCACTTATCTACTTGTTCAAACGCCTAAGGATACCGGGGTTTTTCTCAACCTTTTGAAGTTGAAGGGCCCATGTTATTTGCGCTACTGCCAATAGCGGGAGGCACCACCTGCGGAGGACGTTTAATATTTTTAACGGGGACTTTTGTGAGTCTAGTTCCAATTTTTACAGGTATTACAATATGTTCTACGCCACCGCTAACAGTTGCCTTTCTATAACGTGGCTTGTCTTTACTTAATCTGGTATTAACCTCTTTTGCATAAATTACGTCGCCTATTTCAAATTTCTTACTTATCTCACCACCCTTGCTATTTCTAATCTTTTGCTTTGTTTCTATCACTTTATCTGATATGTAAGTATAGAGTCGTTTAGTGCGCTTCGCATGATCTTTTAGCAATTATTGAGTATATAATTTCTCAAAATTTGCATTTAATACAGTATTTGAATCAATATGACCGAAAACCACTTCAAATGGTGTCAGACCAGTTGTTGTATGTATAGTATGATTGTAAGCCATTATTGCGTAGGTCATAACGGAGGCTGCATCAGTACATTTTCGATCGTACTTGGCTAAACGATATATTTCTATTATAGTCGAATGGAAACGTTCTACAATGCCTGTTGAGTTAGGATTATTAGGTGTACTAATATGTAATTGTATGTTGTACATTAGCATTAATTCCTTCATTAATTCGTTATTAAATTCACTGCCCGGATCGCAACTAATTTTTTTTTTGGGGGTTCCGTAAATGGAAAATTATTTAATAAGTGCACGTATTACTTCGGTCGACTAATGTAAGATAGTATACAGATTCTATAGCGAAGAGGTCTATGAAAATTTCCTGAAATGGTGCATTTTGTGTTTGAGTTAACTATAGAAAAGGCTTTATGGGTTTTCTGTCATATTTGGTTTTACGACATGCTTCACAATTATTTATTACTGCTGAAATCGTCTCTTGCATGTTATTCCAAAAATAATTTCTCCTTATTCTAGACATGGTTTCTTTTATACCTCTATGACACGTTTTTCCTTCATGATGCTGTAAGGTGATATCCTTTTGTTCATTTTCATCTTAACCAAAATTACACGCTCTGTACATTCCACGAATTCAACCATTCCTTTTTTGAATAACTGTATAATAATTTTACTAAATTGTTTTTTATGCTCTCCGCTTTCAAAATATATAAAGTATTTAATTTTATATTTGATATATTCTTTTAAAAACTGTCTAATTAATTCAACATTATTTAATGGTTTTTGTTTTTCGCGAGAAAGATCATTAACTTGGATGTCGTTTTTATGCCATGTAAAGACTAATATCTGGTTGGGTTTAGTGTCTACTGCTTCTTGTAATATTGGAATGCCAATTGATTCCATATCTTCAGCTGAATGTACTGTGAATGTTTTATCTTTGGCAGGACTAAGTGGAATGGGTTCATTTGCATCATTTTCCGAGCTGGCTGTTACAGTTGCAGACAAATCTGAGATGGAAATTGTTTTAGAGTTGTCACTGTCGGTATCATTTAAATTATCTATTTGCTTGGTAGTTTGTAATTTTTTCGGTCGTTGTTCCTTCTCATCTAAATTAACTACCAGTGATAAGTCATTCTCATCTGAGCCTAATGCATTTAATTTTACAGCATTACCAGAATGATAATTAGCAGGAATTTTAACTCTTTGTTCCGATCGAGGCGCTAACTCTAATATATATTTATTTTTATCGCGCATAATTGGTATCACCGTAGTTTTAGTTCTCAGGATCTCATTTTTTAAATCTATTACTGCCTCTACACTATGTAGAATATCATTGCCTAGTAGACCATCGAAGCTAGGGCCGACTTCATATATATGAAATTTATGAATTTCATTAGTATTAAAAATCGGAAGTGCTGGAATCGAAAGTACTAGTTCATGTTGACTAGTACTATGAGTGCTTCTAACTTCAAATGGGTCGTGATAAATATATTCGTTAAAATAGTAATAAGCCTTTTCCGGGTTAATAAATGATTTAGTACTACCTGTGTCTATCATAAATTTGGCATCTATTTCTGGAATATATATGTACGGCAATTTAATGCATAAATCGCAATTCAAATTTATTATATTCTCTATGTTCTCCGAGGCCACTAATTGAAAATCCTCATTATTTTCCGTTAAAATTTCCTTATTAATTTCTTCCGAATGATTCTCGTCTTGATTTTCGATAAAAGAGGGATAATCGTAATACTGATCATATTCATCGTTACATTGGTAGTCGCAGAGCAACTGACTGTTATCGCTGTGGTCAAGGTCAAGCTCATTTAATTTAAATCCTTTTATATAGACCTTGGCCGGAGGTGCAGTACGCATTGTGACGTCACTAGATTGAGTTTGAGGTTCCCGAATACCGACTGACTGTAAAGGTCTATTGAACGATTGGTTCTGGTTACCAAATGGCTGTAAAGGTTTATTATTTATTGGCTGTTGATTTCCAAGCTGTTGAGGGCGCATCCCAAATTGTAGCGGACGCATCCCAAATTGTTGCGGGCGGTAACCATATGTTTGACCTTGAGATCCAAATTGTGGAGGACGTGTCCCAAATTGTTGACCTTGGGGGTTACCGAAATATAATTTGGGTTGTGTATTTGATTGCGTAAAAATAGGTTTATTATTATTAATAGGGGTATTATAATTATTTGTGCCGAATTTAAAAGTTGGTGTATTATTTGGTACAACTTGCTTACTGGAGGACGTCAGCAGTATTTTATTTCGGGCATTATATTGGTCATGGAAATTAACCTCTTCTAATACAAAAGATAAAGCCTGTTCCAAAGTGGACGGCGCTTTTAATCTCACAATACGCACCATATTTTCCGGTAGATTATAAAGAAACACGTTTAATGACGTGTTATTATAAATAGTTATTTTACTTTCCCGCATACCACTCGATAATCTATTAACTTTTGATATTAAAATACTACGCACCGATTGAATACGATTGCAAAAATCCAAAAATGATTCACCATTTCTTATGCGCAAAGTTTCCAATTCAATAGCTAAACACTCTTCACTTCTCGGGTCTCCAAAATGCTGTATTAGCAACTCTTTAAATTCTTCCCATGTAACAATATCCTCGCGCTCACTGATAAGCGCGGCTGCATTCCCCGCTAATCTACTCGTTATAGCATGCATTACATACAAGTTTTGCTCGTCACTTCCCCTGTATTTATTTATAATATATTCACTTTTACGAATAAAAAGATTTAAATGGCGCTTATCGCCATCAAACACCGGAATAATTTTAATCATTTCGTTTGGAATCATGATAATTTTTACTTCATCTACCATTTTTAATACTATGATATATTCTAACACACAATAATAGTCTATAATACAAAGAAAATACTAAGCAAAAAGTATAATAGAGTTCCTTTAAACACTTTTTAGCACAATAATGCAGTTCAATTAATCAAATAAAACTTTAGAAATTTAGTTCATACATACAACAATATTTCAATATTTTTTAAAATGTAAATCACTTTAAATAACTTATTCTATTACTAAACTAGCCTTACAGATTTTATGCAAAACCAGATAACGTTATAACACGAGACGTCTAATCGCAAAATAACAAACAAAGGAAATGGGAAAGGAAGGTGAAAATTTGGACTCACCAGCTCGCCTTTCTCATTTTCAGCTCCAAGTCCAACTTGACAAATTTCTTTGGTTCGTAGAATCAATCACCACAGCTGCTCAGGGCCACCCGAACGCGTAACACGAAAAAGTTTTATTTCGGAAACAACGCGAAGGACAGCGCAGCTCTATTCGGCGATCGTACCGGCTGCGCCAGTCAAATTATGGGGAGCGTTAAATAATAAAAATAGGAATACGTGTGAGCAGAAGCGCATGCTCTAATGTAATGTCTTCAAAACTAGCCTATGGTTACATGGACTTACTGCTACTTAAAATGCTAAATTGACAAAAATGCGAGAGCCGTCTCGAAGGGCCACCCTAAACTGCAATCGTGCATTTTATGCTCTCACGGTGATCACTCGTTGCGGTTCAGGTTGCATAACTAGCTTCGTTTAGTTTTCGCCAAGTACTCGTTATTGTTTTGTATGACGATTTATTAGAATTAAACTTTTCAATATATCTTGTTTAAAATCGCTGGTTTTCGATGCCTCGACGACTTCAGCACTATACCGATTAACGTAAACTAACACAGAGGGGTGTTTTATTGCATTCATGGGTATTTGATTCAGTGCTGTACTTATTTTCCTGTTATTTTATAAGCTATATTTTTTTATGTTTTCTAAGATAAACTTTTACATGTAAAATTAATTAATTTTCTTTGATTTTATTTATGAACTGACTGACTTTTTACAATAATGTCAACTAGTCTCAACAAGGCCGCACGGGTCATAATCTAATTCCATTTCACCACAAATACGACAGTGTACTTTACTCATTTACACTACACTACAGACATTTTTTAATGATTTTATTGGACTGATGGTACTGCCACGTCATATGGCAATGCTTGATTAAACTTTCGGGTCACGTGAAGCATCAACTAAACTTAACTATAGATTATTTATATTTATTACCATACATTTGGATATTTCTTTGGTATGGTAAATGAAATAGATAAAAACTTAGGCGTAGCCTTACCTTATGTTAATGTGATTTAACACTACCATGCTCCTTATGGTCGGCGCTACAAAAAAAAGAATACACAAAGGAAAATGTGTGTAACCTACACGTCTTTTTGTCCTAGCACATGATGGAGCTTTGGCCTGAGTTCTACAAACGGCTGACTTCTGGGCATTAACCTTTACCCGCCATAGCGTCATCGACTCATGGTGCTCTATGGTAAAATCTGGGTAATTAGCTCTCATATACGGTTCTTACGCAACCCAAGGAATTAAATGAGATTTAGTATTGAAATTAGCTGTGCCAAGCGGTTTCAGCCGCTGCTCAGGTCTTTAGTATCGTAGCGTGGTGTTGTATAGAGTATTAATTTCGTTAAATAATGCCTATGCAAATTTCTAGTCAATCCAGCCAATGATTGGCGTTTTCCCAAAGAAACTATGCCACCCTATTACGCCCCCTTAGGGGTTGAATTTTACAAAATCCCGTCTTAATAAGCACTTCCGCCCTAAAAGGATACCCCATGCAAAATTTGAGACTCCTAACATTTGTAGTTTCTTAGTGTATCTGAGTTAGAGATTTTAATACATCCTTACTAATATTATAAAAGCGAAAGTGAGTTTGTTTGTTACCTCTTCATGCCTAAAGGGCTAAACCGATTTTGATAAATTTTGGTACAGAGATAGTTGGGACCCTGGAGACGGACATAGGCTATTTAAAAAAAAAAGAGTGAAAAATTAGGGAGAAAGAGGGAAAAAAAGAAAACTTAGCATTGCTATTACAATAAATAAGGCGCTAGGGCAAAAACTACAGGTGGCAGGTACCTGTAAATCAGGATGGAGGAACTGTCTTATCCCGAATTTAACGCGGGCGAAGACGCGGGCAAAAGCTAGTATTATAATAAAATACCCATACCTTAGAGTTTGAATACGAAAGTCTTCAACCAGTGTGTATTGCCAGTAACGACTTACTTAGGGCAGTGAAACGTGGCCGCTAAGTTGCATGATAAGAAAGCTCCATGGCCGCCCAGCGAGCGATAGAAAAAGCTATGCTTGGAGTTTCCCTACGTGATCGAATCAGATATGAGGAGATCCGTAGGAGATCTAAAGTTACCAACATAGATCGCCGAATAGCTGAAGTGGCAATGGGCAGGGCACATAGCCCAAAGAACCAATGGCCATTGGGAGAAAAATGTTCTCGAATAGCAGCCGCGCACCAGGAAACGCAGCGTGAGACAGCCCCTACCAGATGGACCGATGACGTGGTGAAGCTTGCGTGAAGTCTCTGGTTACAGGTTGATCATGTTACAGGCCGAAATGATGATGATGATTAAAAAGTGTTAATTGATATGTTTCTGTACCTCATCTCGAGGTTTTTTCAGGAAATTTATCAATTTAAAGGTCGCTGCATAAAATGATGTCTCAAATTCAGTTAAGATTATTTCATTACGTTGAAGAATACTTAATGCTGTTGTACATAGTTCTACTCGCATTGATGCCATGTAGAATCATGAATTTATGATGATGATATTACCAGAACTAGGTCTGACAAAGTTCAGAAGTTTTAACAAAAGAAAGCCGAAATGGAATATTGCAACACGAATGCATTACACGAATGCATTTCTAGTCAATGTTTCTCAAAGACAATTTGTACACCTAGGCAGTACCTAGGTATCTGGTATTACAACGTATCTTTGATAAATGTACGATAAATGATTAATGAAAGCTCCAAACCCTAAATTTCAAAAGAGTTTGTGCAAATCTCCAAAAAACTCAACTGCATTCGGTAAGGCAGTAAGCATACTCCATAGTACAGTTATGAAAAGAATAGCAAGGGAGATACCATTATTTGTAACCTCCACTCCAACAAGTTCTAAGCTGAACAGGCTTGCTTCGACTGACCTCGAGTCTGCCATCTATCAATCTGAGGTTGGTATTCAAATTATCTTAATAGTTTTTCATAAAAAAACAAACATTAAAATAGATACTAAACTTTACTTTTCATATCTTAAACTTCGATACAGTTTATAATAAAATTAAGTTAACACATTATAAAAATATAAAGTCAGTTAAGTTAATGGCTCATTCGTTATTCAAAGGATTAAATTTTAATGGTCGATGCTGCCTTTTCTCTTTTCTTGTTGTCACTTCTACTGGTGCCTCCTCCTTACTATTCTCCGCACTGATCTCCTTATTGATTTGCATGTCTTTCAAGCGTTTCTCCTTTTCATCTAATTTAAAAAACTCTTCAGCGCTTTTTGGATGAAACACGTATTCTTCTGGACGTTTTTCTTCAGGTTTTACTTCATGTCTTTCTTCTTTGGCATCAGTCATCTCAGCTGGTGGTTTCAACTCTTTTAACCAGTCCTTTGCTTCATTTTTAGTTATCTTCTTCTCAAAAATGACATATCCATCCTTTGTAACGTATTGTAGAATGGGGGTTAGTAAGTCGTTTTTCTTCTTTTTTAATTCCTTTCTCCTCATCCTATGTGGTCGGTTGGATCTCCTGCTCATCTTCCTCCTCTGTGCCTTCCTGCGCCCTTTCCAGTAGCCGTGCTCATTAGAACTGTGTGAATCTGAATGATCTGAATTATCGGTTTCTGAAGAATCCTCACAAGAACTCGACATTTCGGTCTCGGACGAGTCACGGTTTTTCTTCTTCCTACGTGGTTTCTTCTTCTCACGACGCTTACGAGGCTTTTCTGTTCGTGGCTTTTTAATTGAATGGTCTTGAGAGTAAAATGGCATTACTATGACGGGAAGTTTGTGCGGAGGTCCTCCTACCATTGGTACTGGCATCGGCATCGGCATGGGCATGCCACCTGGCATTCCGGGCATGGGCATGCCACCTGGTATTCCGGGCATTGGTCCCGGCATCGGACCTCCCATGGGACCAGGCATTGGACCTCTCATGTGACCAGGCATTGGCATGGCCCCCGGCATTCCTGGGAACGGTGGAATTGGAATCGGGATTGGAGGTGGCTTCTTATCCGGTGGTAGACTTTGGAAGTATGATTCTGGCAATGGAGGTAACGTCGGAAACTGTGGTAGATCTGGAAACGCCTCATCTACACTTCTTGGCATCCTGCAATGCATAGGGAGTTTTTGTGGCAAAAACTGAGGTTTGGTGGGACAGAGCGGCAGCATATCTACTGCCGATGCAGTAGATAAACTAACTAGCCAGGCTAGCCAGCAGAGATGCAATATTGTCTTCATTTTTGTCTGTAACAATCATAATTCTTTAATCTAATATTATTGTTAAACCACATTTAAAAGTAATTTTAAATTCAACTGCCAACATAAAAACAAGACATTTGTACTCAAACTTACTTTCATCCATCAGTTGTTACCGCTGATGCCAAATCTAGGGACTCCAATGGATCCCTAGTGACTGAGGCTATACCTTTTGTAAACCTATAGTGAGCAGGTGTTGGCTATAAATAACAAAACAATAGAACCGAAAGCCTATTGCTGATATTTGGGAAATGTCGTCACAATAGCTCTTATGCATGGCCATTGAATTACAACTCGTTAACAGAAAACATGGTTACTCAATTTCCAGTTTTAGTTTTCTTTTTCTTTTTGGAAAGAACTGGATCGCTGATAGTCATAACAGTTTAAAACAATGATCTTGGTAAAGTGTATTGACAACGGGAGTACAGTAAACGATAACACTTCGATTTCATTTAAACGTAGTATCAGCCTGCTGGATGCTTACTGCATAATTACGTAACACTTCTTAGGTAAAGACGCCTGCACATCAAGCTACTACAATCTGTCAGATGTCTTTGATAGATTTTCGACTTTATTTCAAAAGTATTAGGTTCAAGGTTCATTGGGAAAAATTGACAGTTTCGGGTAGCTTGACCTGCTGGCGTCTGTACCATCACAATATAAATATTTCATTTTGATGAATTGCCCAATAAATCGAATGAAATGATTTGGTGGCTATTTTTGTAGTAGTCAACTCGCGACCGAGTGAAAATGTGACGTATTTACAGTCATCTACAAAAGTGTTTTGTCTTTTGTAAATACGTCAGATTTTCACTCGGTTGCGAGTTGACTACAACAAAAATAGGTAAAATCAGAAGGTGCTAACTCGCGCGCAGTCGCGAGTTTATGAGGCGCGAGTTGACGAATAAGCCGATTTGGTCATCATCATCGACCGGCCCTTGCTTACTTGAGATTACATATTTGTCTTCCCTTATCAACCTTCATAGTATCATTCATTGTTTATTTTTATAATTCCTCCATCTTTTCTTTGGTCATCCTCTCCGTTCGTCAGCTTGTCTTTTCATTACACCTTAATTCACATTCGTTGGATTCCTTATTTTACCACCAGATTGTTAATTAGATTAAGAGCCATTTTTCAATCATCAGTTTTTTACCTGAAGAGTAAATGCGACGTTTTGACAGAGTCTACAGCTCATACACAAAACACATAACATAATTATACAAAACTTTCAAAATGACAAACATTATCGTCAGATAAAAGTTAACTGGCTATTGTATATCCGGCCCTTTATTATCAATTGAAATCAACAAGTTATGAGTACCTGCGTAGGTACATATCGGTATTACATATTATGCACCTACGAGAAGGTACTTTGTATTTATGTAATGTTGTTTATAAGTTTTCAGTAAAGCATTGTGCCGTAATATTATGCCTGTACTATTTAATACCCAAAATTTCATTTTCTCTTACAATCGATCTCCGAATCTGACGCTTATAACTGCTTTCTCATAATGTAAGAATTGTACAAGCTAAGTTCCTACTCTCTTTTCGTCCACAAAAGTTTTATTCAATATCGGTGTAGACACAATGGTAAATATTATTTGTTAAATAATATTACTGAAAGTAGAGCTTTTTTTAGACTTTTTTTTGCAGACTTTGATTAATTAAATTTCACTTTCAGATGACTAATTACATCGTGACTCAATCGTTAACCCTGCTGCTAGTAGCGACCACCACATCCCAGATCATGCCCCCACCATCGTTCCCTTACCCATTCCAGCAAGGGCAGCCTCCGATGCACATGATGCAAACGCCCAATGGCCCACAAATGATGCAGATGACCAACGGTGGGCCCATGATGCAGCCGCCTAATGGTGGACAAATGATCCAGATGCCCAACGGTGGTCAAATGATGCAGATGCCCAATGCACCTGTGATGATGCCTCATATGCCACGTTTTCCTGGGATGCCTTCAGGCCCAATGCAGATGCCAATGGCGTTTCCGATGAACGGTGGTAGATTGCCTATGGTCGTGATGCCCCATCGCTCGAAGAAGGCTGATAAACCTCGGAGGAAGAGTCGCAAGCTTAAACGTAAACGTATCAATATGGAATCTTCATCTAGTGAAGAATCCTGTTCAAAGAGTGCTGAATACCGGCGCTCTAATAGAAATAAAGTGAGGTCATCGTCAAGGAACAGCAAGAAGGGAGAGGTGCTCACTCCTGTGGTCTCATATGTGACGAAAGATGGGTACGTGGTGTACCAGAAGAAGATTAAGAAGGACAAAGCGAGAGACTGGCTCGAGATGACGAAAGGTGACGATGCTCACGACAGCCGAGAGTTCAGGGACAAGATTAGGATTAGAGATCGAGACCACTAACTCTTAAATTAAGTTTTGTATGTTTGTACTAAATCATTATAGCAAAGATATTTTAAGGTCACATAAATAATAAAAATGTCTTAAACATTTATTATTGTTTTTACTTTCCATTGTGCAAAGTCTGATTTCGGCTAACCGCTTCTCCTTGCAGCAATCATTATTAAGATCAAGTAGGTACCATTTATTCAGTAAGAATAAAAGACGTTTTGAAGGGAAGCCAGAGATTGACTGACAATCGTTAGTGTCGTGGTTGGAAGCGTGACTACTAACCATGGGGTGCTGGGATTTGATTCTCAGACTGGGAAAATTATTCTGAGTTATTGATGTTTTTTTACAAAAGGAAGGAGCTACCAAACGAGTTGTGTAAAAGTAGGAAGATAATTATTATTACTTTCTCTTAAAAGCATGTAACGTTTGAAATCAGAGCCTTTGTTTAGGTGCACCTGCATTGAAAACAAAGTAATGAAAATCTGCATATAACTAACATGTAACTTATCAATGTGTTCAAAAACGCCTTGCCTTCTGAAGGGGGTGGTCTGTGTGTGAATCTGAGTCATTCATAAATCGACATTTAAATATTCATGCCAAGGGTTAGTACGAGGTGACAAAAATGGGTAATAGTAAAGTTTCAGTAAGTTACATAAAAAAATTACAGTCATAATAATAAGATTTTTTACGCTGGAGGCGTGACGAAAGATTTTTAAATCCTCTTCCATAATGTGGGTACACTTTTACTATTTACAAAAATGCCTTTATTTCGGTAATAAACTTAAGTTTAACAAAGTATGAAGCCATTTTTCTCAAAATTTTTCAATAGTGCCCGAAAACAGCTCGCATGTGTCATGGCGTCGGCATGACGTCACAGTTAAGTAAAAATGTCATTGTGTCTATAACATCGTCCCATATATCACATAACCGTGACGTCATACGCTGTGATCGGTGTTTCAGTCAAAATGGCCGATTGCAGTATTTTAATGTTTTATTTTATTGAAAATCTTAATAATCTGTTATTTTTAAATAAAACTAAACCTGTGTTTACTTTTTTTTAATCTGACTTCTCCCCTCTAATCACTGAATCAGCGATTTTTTATACTGTCGTCATGCCTATTCCCTTTTTTAGTGTGTAGATTTTTAGGGCAGCGCCGTAAAGGCTACTTTAAAAAACGTTCTTATGACGTTTAAACATTTTTCAAAGATTTCTATCGTAACATGACGCTGTCGACCGGGTTGCGGGTAATTCGAAAGCGATACCGCAGCCCTGGAATATAAAGGGCAAAAGAAGGAACATGAATGGATTTTAGTCAGTGAAAGTCTGACACTCCCTCCCGCTTCGCCCAGAGCGGGGAAGTTTTGTGATGATTTCCCATCCGCAAAAAAATGCAATAAATGCGCCTTACTTAATTATAACCTAATTGATACTTATAACCAATAAATAGTACGACTTTAAAAAAAAATTGAAACGTTGCCCCGTTGAAAAATATTTGATGATTTCAAATAACTTTCCCCGCTCTGGAAAAAAAAGGTATTAAGCTTGTTTGCTTGACATAAATATGGCATAGATATGACAGGCGGGCAAATCGACCTGCAATGAGATTACTAATATTCTTCTTAATTTTACATCTATTCAGGAACTTTCACACGTTTATATTGTTACAAGGATTTATTTCAAAGGCGAGCTGAATTTGAGTGTTCGGACATCTAACTGTCATGTTAGGTATATACTCACCTACTTTACATTTTTGTTTTGTTTTCTTACAGGTGTTGATGAAATTCACATTAATCCTATCAATAATGATTTCGTCTCAAAGGTTTTACGAGAACTGTGAAGATTGTGACGTGCCTTCGGAAATAAACAACCAGAGGCCGAGAGCCTACTGGCCATGGATGCCTGGGTATAAGAGTGACCAGGCCGGATATATGTGGCCTATGTTCTTTACCAGGTAGACACTACTAAGATCGTGAAAGACTGAAGAAGAATTTTCAGACCATAGATATACCAACGCTCTGGGCAATTCGCTTTGTCTGAAATTATAGTATGAGAAAAGTAAAGGAAAACTTCGATAGAATATAAGATGATGTTTGGCCACCAGAAAATAAGTTTTGTCGGTGAATCGCACTAATTATTTGAAATGGATGGGGTGTGGTAAAGTGAAATTAAATAGATAATCTTGTAATATTGACCCAACATGTGAGGAATGAATAGCATGAAAAACTTCCTACTTGAAAATATTCTTTGGTTGATATGGCTATGATTTCATAAACGTGAGATTTACGAGACTTTGTCATCTTTCCAGATGAGATAATATACCTACCTACTTAGGTAATAAATATACATTGTCTGGGCAAGGTTTGACTTTTTTTATTAAAGGAAGTAGATACAAGTAATATAATTTAAGTAATAAACGCTTTCTTTATATTTTCCATATTTTGAGTTTTCTTATACCTATCATCGTTTTCTGTTAGTTATCCCCAAAAGATTTGGCGGAAATGTGCCGTATTCACTGTGGTTAAATCTCAATTTTTGAAGATTTTACTTTTTAAGCCGTTTTACATCATTTTATACTCCGTTGTGTCGAAAAATACTTTAAGTATTTTAGTACATAGTAGGTATTATAGTACATCTACGTTTTCGTCTGTTTAAGTCCCAAATAAATTGAATTAGCATGCAATGCAGGTAAAAAAAGCTAGAGTATTTTAAATACATCTAGATTTGTTAGTAAAGATATTTGATATAACTAGCGCCTCACTCTTTGTATCACAAACGACTTTCGGCTTAGTACTTACTTAAGAGTACTTTTACACCCTATTTGTTGTGGACTGTGGTGTATTCTATACTATGTACTTGCCTATACTTATTTGAGTATTAATGATGCCTAAGACAGCTTAGGCGCTGTCAGTTTTGGAAACCACTTTGGAGACAGCTCCAAAGTGGTTTCCAAAACTGACAGCGCCTGCTACTTTATAGTAAGCAATTTGTAGTAAAACAAATTTCTAAATCAGTAAGTACCAGCTTATGGTAGAGCGAAGACTTTCGGAATCTAGAAATCTCAGGGTATGCAGCATTGGTATTGTTGTAGTTAGGTACCAACTGACTTGTTCACATACCTAACTACCTACTGTTGCCGCACTTCATCGTTTTGAAATATACCTTCTTGTTTTGAATAGAGGACTTGTGCTGTACCATTAGGTAATACTAGCGTGTTGAAAAGTTATATTTGATTTCATTTCATAGAAATTATCGTCACTTAAGTTTGATACTCAAATTAAGGTAGGTAGGTAGGAAAGTGTCTAGATTAGCCCAATACCTTTTCTCGAGCCGCAATGTTTAACCCATGAACATTAACTCATTTGCAAGAATTTGACATTTATATGCATGACCCTAAACAATAGTCATTGTCATTAACATTGTGGTTTGCCAATTATTATAATACTAGCTTCTGCCCGCGACTTCGTACGCGGATCCTGTTGCTCATGCCAGCGACAACGGAGTTGTCAAAATCGAAGATCTGAAACGTCTGATGTAGAATTCTAAGGCCCGGGAACGGGAAAACAACGGGATGAGCGAGACGATTGGAGTCATTCCAGATCTTTCATTTTTGTATGTCAACAGGAAATGCTCATCAGACTAAACAACGTTTGCTAAAACGTCATTCCTTAATATGTTATAGTGTCGCTGGGCTTTGGAGTTCCACAACAGGTGTTCCAGATCTTCAAATTTATTCGCACAGCAGAAAATGCTCTTCACGTGGAATATTTTTTGCTATGGCACCATTTTTATATCTCTTATATTTACTTTAGCTGGTCTGTTGCGGTTCGAGCTGCATCAGGTGTTCATTTTCCAAAATAAATTATGTATAGCCTAATGTTGCCCAGGCTTAATACCTGTACAACAAAAAACTTTTCTTACCGTTACTCCGCAGCGGATCCCAAGGTTACACTGAATTAACAATAATATTGCAACTAACTTTTAAAAAATTTCTTTATAAACTATATTTGGGGTTTTTCCTTCAGGAGCTAATATATAAAGACCGGAAGCATTGCTGACCCTTGAAAAAGCAACATAAAGTTGGCCATGAGAAAAACAGCCGGTTGTCAGGTCAACACCAGCGGCTTTAAGCGTCTGCCCTTGTGACTTGTTTATTGTCATGGCAAAGCAAGAAGTCACAGGGAACTGTGTGCGCTTAAATTGAAAGGGGAAATTGTTGGGGATGAGTGGTATGCGCGGTATGAATACAGTCTCACCGGCACCACACCCAGTGAGTATTGTAGCAACAATTACATTACGTTGTAAAGCGTTGACAATAAGACGGGTTCCGTTGCACAGTTTTGGTGGAGTTAAATTTCGCATGAGCATTATGGGAACGCCAACTTTAAGTCTTATTTTATGAGCAGGGAGACCACTCGCTGTAAGTGAATTGAGAAACTCAACTGGGTAATTAGTGGCGTCGTCCTGATCGACAATACTGTCGAAAGAAGTGTAAACCACTTCATCCCCTACGATATCCGCCAAAATTTTTTGATTAATTTTTGCAGCTTGATCATTTTTTGGGGTCAATATGGCGCGTTCACATAACCATGAATTTCCTTGATTTAGTATACTCTGAATGTTCCCAAATACCGATCGTATCAGTTCCTCTTCAGAGGCAACAATTTTCCCAAGTATTTCAGG
Source organism: Ochropleura plecta (assembly GCA_905475445.1). Classification (NCBI taxonomy): domain Eukaryota; kingdom Metazoa; phylum Arthropoda; class Insecta; order Lepidoptera; family Noctuidae; genus Ochropleura; species Ochropleura plecta. The sequence continues at coordinate 932,173 of FR997733.1, read as the reverse complement.
AATATTCACCAGACCATTCTCTTCAGGAAGGACACCTTCCCCAACTTTCAATAATACTGCCGAAAACTCTTGGGCATGTGAATTACCGCCAAGTTGGGCTCTCATATTTATAGATAATTTGAGAATTTGTATTTGAGGCCATAGATGTGAATGTTTTAATGAGGCATTAATCTCATCTGCCCTAGTTCCACGGCTTATGACTGGAAGGGTTTGTCGAAAATCTCCCGAAAACAAAAGAGTTACGTTACCCATCGGCCTGTCATCTCGACGAATGTCTCGTAGTGTTCTATCCACAGCCTCTACTGCCTTTTTGTTTGACATAGTACACTCATCCCAGACAATTAGGCAGCAATCCTGAAACACTCTCGCTTTGTCACAGTTTCGTGTTATAGAGCAGGTTGGTGTTTCAGATTTGTCTAAATCGATTGGGATTTTAAACATTGTATGTGCCGTCTTTCCGCCTGGAAGTAATGTGGCAGCAATACCTGATGATGCTACGGCAAGAGCGATCTTATTTTGCCGTCTTATTTCAGCAAGGATTGCTCTCGTCAGGTAAGTTTTACCGGTGCCTCCTGGAGCATCTAAAAAAAACAGCTTCCCTTCGTTGTTTACGACACTTTGAACCACTTTATTAAATATTTCTCTCTGTTCTGTTGTGAAATTTGTCATGCTTTCATTAACTACGGTGGCTAAATCTGTAGAACGGTAGCTTGTTTCAGCGATATACTCCCGATTAATGCGTGGCTGATTGGGTTCTGCTTGGGGAACAGGTAGGCCGTAAGTGCTAAGAGAGTTGCCTCCAATTGAATGAACAGTATCTTGTATGGAACAAAGAGAACTATTCAACACTCTGTCATCTGTTGGACTAATAGTGTCTTCCGCATTGCATCTTAGAATGCGTAAAAAGTCTTCAGAGAAAAATGTCTTGTACTTTTCCCACAATTTCAAAGGGTCCGAGAGTGCACAAAATACTAACATTATGGCAAACAAATTTCGTAAACTACTGGGGCTGTCACTGACACAGGCTTCCTCGAGGGTGTTGTCCCAGTGTTGATCATCGTCAAGGAGGTTAAGTGCCCTGCATGTTGCTTGAAACGAAAGATGCTCTACACCATCAACTGTCTTTAAAATAGAAAAGGAAGTTGGTCCATGAACAATATGGAGCAACAGGCGCAAGAAATAACATTCTCCATTGTTAGGATGCACTGTGTACACTCTGCCCAGAGCAGCGTCTTTGAAAATCCCTGGAAATCCATCAACTGGTTGACCACGTCGACGTCGATTGAAAGTACCTCTCTGTTTATCGTAGGTATAATAAGATGGCACCTGGTCATAGGTCAAAGTTTTTGCAAAGTCGTCCTCTTGACATAACTTGAAAAATGCCAATAGTGTCGTTTGACGTGGATTTTCTATACGGTCTCTAACATTGTTGGGATCAAAATAAATGCGCTGGCCATTTTCCAAGTGAACGTCTAAATGCATGACCGTGGGATGGCGTTCATGGATAGGAAATCCCAATATTCGCCAAATACCTTCAGAAGTACTTATGTATCGACCGGATTGGTACCTGGTTACTTCATCTCGGTCCATGCCCTGTAAAGCAAATGAAGCTTGGTCACTCCCTTTGTTAACATACTTACAGATATATTTTATGGATTCTACACTGCTGCAAATTTCCACATTTATGTGTGCACTAAATATTTTGGACAAAATTGGTGAATAGGGGACGACCCAACTATTATTTACAGAAATCTGTTGCCCACGTACCCTGACATCCGCAGTGAATCCACCCTGTTGTGGTGACCGTCGTCGATATAATGGATATCCATTTTCACCTGTTACCGTTTGTTCTTTTATTGCACGCGGATATTTCTTCGCACAACGATTACCGTGCATGCATGGAGAGTCCCTGTTTATAGTGCCGCAGGGGCCGTGTACCATGTGTGTTTTAACAATATTATACAATAGAGGATCTTCATCTGGATTTGGAAACTCTGCACTTATTAATTTGTCGATGTCGTTGGGACGCACTTTTTCATGCAACCAAAGTAGAATGTGTGCATGTGGCAAACCACGTTTCTGCCATTCTACGCTGTACATGTAACACAGAGTTGTTCCAAATATGCTATCTTTAGTTAATAGGTCCATCATTAACTTCAATTTTAAATGGAAAACTCTTGCTATCAAATCATGTCGATCGAACGAAACTTGTCCTGCACATAGTTCTCGAGTAATTTCATCCCATTTTGGATTAGTCGTGAACGTTATAAAAAGATCAGGTCGACCATATTTCCGAACGTAGCAGAAAGCGTCTTGAGTACGCTCGTGCATATAACGGGGACCACCGGTGAAACTGGAGGGCAGAATAACTAAACGGCCTAAGTTTTCTATTTCTGCATCCTGCTGCATGGCGTCCCGCAAATGCACGTATTCTTCAGCTCGTAAACGCCTCTGGTTTGTACGTATATATACCAATCGCTCCGTTTCAATTTTAGCATACATGTCTACAATAAACTGGCTAAATAGACCACGAAACCTTTGCAAATAAATGAAACGATTGAATCTGATTTGTAGAAGATAAGAATAAAATTGTTGAGCTGAAACTTTTTTATTTAAATTTACTTGTCTTGTGGCAGGTTGAACTTGATTAATGGCGAAGTTATAACCATTATCTCCATGGCAATAAATTAGAGGGTACTGTAATGCATCGTAAGATCGATGTGTTTCATAAATGCGTTGCAGGCGATTATCTTGTGTACGTAACACTATGTCACGTCGCTCACATTCTTGATCAGCCAAAACCACTGCAACTTCATTTGTTACTGGAGCATTGTATCTGCCACGATGTCCAGTAACGGGTCGTTTATCAGCATCAATCACAAACTTATAACTATTGCTTTGTCCAGGGGGGATAGATTCTAATGCAGATTTAAAACTGTGCACGTAGGGATTTACTTCATGCAACATACTTTGAAGCAGTGAAATCAGACTACTGTTTAATTGTGGAAAATGTTGGTTTCTAATATTTGCCTGATCTTGATAATTCGATACGAAATATATTTGGAGAAACTTGGGATCATTTTCTGGCAATAATGAACCAATAAGGTGGTAAACTTGGCCTTGTATTTTAAATGTTGGCATAAATGGCCCTTCCGAAATCTGTTTCGCACCAAAAGACGTCATTTGAAAGGCATTATTGTATGAACGGATGTTGTCCAAGAAATGTTTTGACTGTGGATGGTCACCGATTAGCAGTGATCTTAATATTTCTGGAGGATTTTGTAATACTTCAATATGTACTTTCCCACCTGCGCAACACATACCGTTTGTTTCTTTTTGCCATTTAACAGCTTCACAAAATGTACAATTTTGAATCATACCTCCGATGGCGGAATATGAGGCGTAGTCAATCATAGGAGTATACGTAAATGCACTCCGTTCCTTATCAACCCAAGGAAGGTCGCCATGCCCTACGGCGATAGCTTGAGACACATCCGATTCTTCAGATGATATCGACATTCTGTTCAGAGAATGACGAAGGCGATCAGAATTCAAACGTTCGCTTCGTTCTTCTTCTGTCTCTTCATGCCGTACTCCAGCAATTCTTTCTCTTTCACTTTCTAACTGATTATGAATATTTTGCTGTGTGCGTGTTCGGGACAATGTATGATAATCTCGATCAGCAGTTAGTCGCGCATCACGTTCATCACTCGTTTCAAAAGACCTGTTAGTAGATGTGCGAATTCGCTGAGAACTCAAGCGTGATTCTGTATCGGTAAACGTCTCCGACTCGCGAGACAATGCGTGACGTTCACGATCAGCGGAGAGCCGCGCATCATGTTCCGCACTTGTCTCTAGAGACCTAGCAGTAGATGCATACATACGCTGAGAACTCAAGCGCAATTCTCTATCAGTGAACGTCTCCGACTCGCGAGACAATGCGTGACGTTCACGATCAGCCGAGAGCCGCGCATCATGTTCCGCACTTGTCTCTAGAGACCTAGCAGCAGATGCGTAGATACGCTGAGAACTCAAGCGCAATTCCCTATCAGTGAACGTCTCCGACTCGCGAGACAATGCGTGACGTTCACGATCAGCGGACAGTCGCGCATCATGTTCCGCACTTGTCTCTAGAGACCTAGAAGCAGATGCATAGATACGCTGAGAACTCAAGCGCAATTCTCTATCCGTAAACGTCTCCGACTCGCGAGACAATGCATGACGTTCACGATCAGCGGACAGTCGTGCATCATATTCTTCACTGGTCTCTAGAGACCTGGATGTTGATGCATAAATACGCTGAGAACGCAAGCGAGCTTCGCGATCCAAAGAGGTTTCTACGGAGCGAGTTACAGCCTGATGCTCTCGAACAGCATCAAGTCTATCCTGACGCTCTTCGGTAGATTCTTGGGATCTTATGATCCTCAATCTTTTAGCTCCTTTGGAACGTAGGGAAAGATTTGACCTCTTTCTAGGCATGGTTATAGTTTTATTCTGAAGATACCTGATCAATTAAAATCTAAGTGACTGCTCCCCTGCGTTACCGGGTAGGCTACCGTGTCACGAAGATAAATGGAAAAGGAAATTAAGCACTCAAATAACATAAGCCCGAAGGCATATTTATACAATAAAATAAAAAAATAAATGGGAGTTTTAGCCAGTAGAGTAAAATTTTCAATGATTCATAGAATTTTCATTGAAAATCAGTCCTAAACTGTTACCGCCTTCACCGCGTGGAGGTACTCCCAGCTTATGTTATTTTATAATTATACAGTAAAATTAGTAACTGCTTTGATTTCCACATCAGGTATTCCAGATCTACAATCTTTATACGTCAACAGAGAGTGCTCATCAGGCTGAACAACTCTTGCTAAGACGTCATTCCTATATGAGTAATAGTATAGTTGGGCTCTTGGAGTTCCACATCAGCTGTTCCAGATCTTCAAATTTTATACGATGACAGAGAGTGCTCATCAGGTTTAACAACTCTTGCTAAGACGTTATTCCTATATATGTTATAGTTCAGCTGGGCTGTTGAAGTTCCACATCAGGTGTTCCAGATCTTCAAATTTATTCTCTTAGCAGAAAATGCTCATCACGTGAAACAATTTTTGCTATGATACCATTTTTGTATCTCTTGTAGTTTAGCTGGTCTGTTACGGTTCTGCGCCAGGTGTTCAAGTTTCCAAAATAAATTATAGCCTATGTCCTGGCCAGACTTAATACCTATACAACAAAAAAAGAATCATTCAAATCCGTCCAGTAGTTCCGAAGATTAGCGTGTACAAACAAACAGACAAACAGACACACAGACAAACAGACAGATTTTTTTTTTTCGTTTCGTGCTCTATTACTGTTTCTGAATCCCCCTCAATTATTATTTTTTTAATTTATTCAATGTACAGACACAGTTTTTTTACTGTTTTATTATATGTATATAGATTATTAATTACCCATTCACATAAATTGCTATTGTTCAAACATTAACATCAAAGTGATGCGAAAGTTGTTACCTCATTGATAATAATGAATGAAATCTTACAACATAACGAATAGGTAATCGGTGTTTAATTTATTTACTAAGTGAATTTTGTGTGTGACATTAAATCTCAGTATTCAACACATTTAAGTTAGCGCAATGATTTACATAACCACATTTGATTTAATTACCATAATGCCATGGAAGTTGGGTAGATCTTTGGTGTGGGATGCAACTTGTGTCGACACCCTTGCACCATCCCATCTTCCTAGCACGGTGGGTTGCGCTGGAGCTGCTGCTGCAGGTGCTGAAAACCTCAAACGGCGCAAATATCACAATTTGATTGGTAGATACCATAAAGAAATAGTATTTTTTGTTGTTTTTGTAGTAGTTTTTTTTATTATAATTACCTAAATATTATTGTTATTACTCATTATGTAAAAATGTTGGTTAACCTGTAATTGGCAACTGTATAAGTCCAATGCTATGTAATTTTTATTTTTTAAGATATTTTTATACAGAAGCTGTTGGTGACCTTTTTAATAAATAAATAAATAAATATAAATAGATAAGTTTTTGAGCCGTTTGGGGTTGAAACGTTAGGGCCATGGGGTCCGAGTGCCCATGTAGTATTTCGAGAAATCGCCAAGCGGTTGGTCGACTCTTCTCGTGACCAGAGCAAAGAGTACTATAAGTATTGGACCAGAGGGCTGGCCTGTTTTTTGCACAAAAAATAAGCATTGCCATCCAACGCGGTAATGCTGCCAGCCTTCTGGGCACTTTACCTGTTGACTGCGACTGCGATACAAACGATTTTTTGACGCCCTGTAATTTTCCATTTTTTACTTGTATATATATATTTTTATTATTAGTTTGTGTCTATTTATAGGTTGTATATATTTAGTAATTAATTTAATTTTATTAAATACCACCTAATTAATAACCAAAAAAAAAAGGAATCGAATTATAAATAAAGGTTGAAGTTAAATCCGTCAGTGGCGAATACTCAAACCGAGTGTGCCAATATTAAAAAAAAAAAAGGTTGAAGTTCGATTAAAAAGGTAAAACTATTTACCTGTGCCATGCCAGTAACTCTGTGAATTTGACAATGTGACGAGACACTTGACAATTCTGAAATTTGACACATACCTAATGTCAGTCACTATCGGTCTGACGTTCGCGTGATAAGACGTGGGTGCTGTTTTTTACGGACAGTTTTTTTTACAAATACCGGTTAAGTTCCAACGAATTAATGTCTAAACATGAGATATACTGTAGTGTTTGTACTAAAGCAGTGTTGTGAAAATTCTGTGGGTGATTGAGGGTGTTTTGTGTAGTAGTAAAGTGACAATGTTTCCGTGAAGCGGGAATCGTGTTTTTGTCTGATAAAGTCAAGTTTTCGTGATATTTCCAAAATGGATAGTTCTACGGACGCGGATTGGAAGAAGGTCATGGGATTCCCAATAAACTACAGCTCTGGCAGCTCCGACGATGATTTGTAAGTGTTAATCAGATTATCGTGTTAGTGATAATGCGCCGCAATTGCTCCCACTTTAGAGCTCAAAATATCGGAAAAGAATCGACAGGATACAATGAAGAACCTCCCCTCGTGATATGTGTTACACATACACAAAATAAATTAGATTTTCTGCTTTATCAGCTGCCATTATAAAAACCTAAGTTTCTACCTGTTACGTACATAAATTAATATTAATTTAGCTCCATATCTGTAGTGTGTTTACAAGTGCTTGTTATATTATATCACTATGCGGCATGCTATGCTATGTCTATTCACTTATAAAATATTACCACATAATGATTCACATTCAATAAAGGGCAAGTCAAGGATTGCTTTTGTAAACAGAACAATATCTTAGTTTTCCTTTTGTTTCTTCATTTGTAAGTAGTTGTTTCCTGTCTCATTGCTATTTAAGAAGTGAAGACACTACTTAAATTATCATATTTAAATATGGTCACAGCCTACAAAGTTTTGTATGTCACAGTGGTACTGAATGGCCTGGTTTTAGCCAAAAACCAAAAAAAAGTAGAGTGTTATATGTTTGTTAAACTTGCTGTGTGTGTGTAAGAGAGAGAAATATGAATTCACTATTTGTGACAGTTGCGAAATAAATCTATTCCATTTCTATCCAAGGTGTATTTGAAGTAAATACAAAATGAACTAGCAGTTGATTAGTAGATTTTTTCTTTTTTAAGGCAGACTGATGACTCTTTAACCCTTCTAGTGTGTGCCAACAATTAGTGTTCTCGCTGTCAAAACTCAATTCAAGTTTCCATATGTAACTCAGTTCATTTTCCATGTGCAATAAGTCAATACACTGCTTAAAGTGGAATAGTAGATGGTAGTAGATGGGACTAATCTCATAGTAAAAGTTGTTTTTAAACAAAAACATGTTATGGAATTTATTTATTGGAAAACCCAAAACCATCTCAAGTCATGATTTGTTGTTTTTTTTTTATGTGAATGCTGACAAAAACCACACGAGCAAATCAATGTTCGATCCTCCTATTATTTTCCACTACACATGAAAAGCCAGCACTTCTAATTTATTACCTGATTGCTTTTATAAAACCACTTAACATTGCACAGCTCTTTCATGGACATCAATGCCTGTTAAAGCATAGATTACAGTTATCAGTCCACCTTTATCATTGTTATCTCATTACGTTTTAACCTACACATGTGATTCACCATAATGTGATATTAAATGGGAAAACAAACAAATGCATTTAGACGTGTTAGTGATTTGGACTGTTACTGTTTTAATAAAGAATTTCTTCATTCGGATTATTGTATAATGTTGTAAGTTCTAAGATTTGACTTTTTAGAGCACTGTCTTGTACATTTTTGCACACTTTACTGATTTGTACAGAAGTACCCATGTATAATATATTTAATTTGTCTATTTATTATGGTAAAAAAAAAACTTACAAATAAAAAAGAAAAGCACAAAAGTACCATGTCAATTAAAATATCTTTCAGCAGACCTGCAACAGGAGATAACTTAGTTTTCTAATTTATTTTAAAACCAAAAATCAAGCAATGTTTTTCTCATATTTTTTTTTATTTATTTGGTTCACCAACAATTTTTTTTCAAAAAACAAGAGCTGTTTATTCAAATTAGGCTGATAATCAGCACTTTTTGAATGTCAACATTACAAGAGACAGTCCCCGAAAACACCTGCCTATGCAGTCATGTCAATCAATGGCCAAATACTTTGAAGGCTTTATTTTATTGTTATGCAAATTCTGACTAAGACGCTAGTTTTAGAAAGATTGAAAATATCAAAAAAGAATATTTTTAAAGAGAATTAGAAATCTTTAATTATTTTTGATGCAATCACTTCTCGTCTATGATTATTTAACTAGGTACTGTATTTTAACTACATTATTTAGTCAGTAGCAATAAATAGCATTGTTTTTATTTTTATGGTTGGGTAATTATCAAATAACTTCCCCCACTCTGGAAGCAGGGGGGTGTTCCTTCTATTGCTTTTTATGTTCCGGGGCTGCGGTGTCTCTTTTGAACAACCCGCAACCCCAGAAGGCAGTGGCCTTGGTAGGCCTCTCTGACCAATAAATAACCTTGAGTAATATTTACATTGGTCATTAAGTGACTACAAATGTGACCCAAAATACTTAGATAAAAATAATGTATTTTTCATGTTTGTCCTATTTCCTGTATACCTACATAAGTGATCTACACTAATATTATATAGATTTGTATTTCTGTATGTAACAAATAAACTCAAAACTACTGGATTACACATTAGAAATCTACATTACCACTGGATTACATATGATAACATCACGCTACTACCCACGGGAGCAGGGTAGTAGCCAAAGAAGCGGGTGAAACTGCTCAAGACAGCTAGTCCTTATATGTACTTACTAATATAAAAGCGAAAGTGAGTTTGTTTGTTACGTCTTCACGCCTACATGGCTAAACCGATTTTGATGAATTTTGGTACAGAGATAGTTGGGGCCCTGGAGAGGGACATAGTCTAAAAAAAGTGAGAAAAGGGGGAGAAAAAGGGAAGAAAAGGGAAAACTTAGCATTGCTATTACAATAAATAAGGCGCAAGGGCAAAAACTACAGGTAGCCGGTACCTGCAAATCAGGAAAGGGGAACCGTGTTACCCTGAATTTAACGCGAGCGTAGCCGCGGGCAAAAGCTAGTAATAAATAAGTAAAAGAAAATCAACACTATTGAGTTGTCAAGTTCATAATACCTAGTAAAGTATTTTGTATGACCTTTTGACCGCTACAATGCTACTGGCGTAATAATAAACGACAATTTCCCTTGAACAAGTAACGCTGGGGTATCAGAATTAGGTTACAAACAAGAAATTAATATTCATCTTTGTATTACACGTCCTTGTTCTAAACAAGAGTTCTTCAGAGTTTAGAACATGTTAAGATAGCGTTAGCATGAATGAATTATCTGTTTTCGATGTTGCATGGTGCGGGTATTAGATGACGAGACATGTGTAGTGATGGGATGTATTGCGATGATGGATAGTCCTTTCACGACTATGATATTCAGGGTAAAGCCCAGTTTTCGCCAATTCAGGTTTTTGTAACATTTTGAGTGAACATTACGGGATTATTTCTTCGAAAGCAGGACGATAGTAAAAAAACGTTTATAATTTAATTTAAGTTTTGAAATATTTTACTTTTTATTTGAGTTCTAGCTTTTGCCCGCGTCTTCGCTCGCGTTTAATTCGGGGTAACACAGTTCCTCTTTTGCTGATTTGCAAGTACCGGCTACCTGCAGATTTTCCCCTTGCGCCTTATTGATTTGTAATAGCATCGCTAAGTTTTCGCTTTTCTTCCCTCTTTCTCCCTCATATCACAATCTTTTTTTTTTAATTAGCCTATGTCCCTCTCCAGGGTCCCAACTATCTCTGTACCAAAATTCATCAAAATCGTTTTAGCCTTGTAGGAGTGAAGACGTAACAAACAAACTCACTTTCGCTTTTATAATATTAGTAAGGATTAAATTCCGTTTCTACACTACTATCACCTAAATTATTCACAGCTGTACTGGAAGAAATCTTTCGGAGGTTGGAATGGGACCAATATGGACTTAACATAAACGGCGAAAATCTTACACATCTACGGTTCGCTGATGACATAATATTGCTGGCAACGACTAAAGATCAATTACAAAGCATGATCATTGCCCTGGATAGAGAAAGCCGCAAGGTAGGTCTGACGATGAACAGTTCCAAAACCAAAGCCATGACAAACGCACTGGAAGACACTATCCTTCTAAACGGCGAACCAGTAGAATTTGTGAAAGAATACACTTATTTGGGCCAACAAATCTCGATCACTGATACAATGGCAAAAGAAATAGACACAAGAATCGGAAATGCATGGAAACGCTACTGGGGGTTCAAGGAGATCATGAAGAACTCAGAAATTAAAACGTACGTCAAAACAAAACTGTATAACACCTGTATACTTCCAGTCCTGACATATGGCTGCCAGACTTGGGCCCTTACCAAAGCGCTATATTATATAGAAAACTGGTAACATGTCAGACAGCGATGCAAAGAATAAGAAACACCACTATCCGAAAACGCACGAAAATTGAGAATGTTACAATACGAATAAGGAAACTAAAGTGGAAATGGTCCGGCCACATAGTCAGAGGCATCGAAAAGTGGAATAAAAACATAATATTTTGGTACCCTAGGAATAAGAAAAGAAATCGAGGTAGACAGTATCGAAGATGGGAGGACGAAATTAAAAGCGTAGCAGGAAAAATATGGACTAGGAGAGCTCAAAATAGAGCAGAATGGAGGAGGCCTTTGCCAAAGTTGGGCAAACAGACCAGGTTGTTGGTGTCACCAACTCGTCAGAGTTGTTAGATTAAGTAAACTATGTATTATTGTTAACTGTGGTCTGAATAAAGGCTTATTTATTTTAAATTCCGTTTTCGTGACAATTTATAGAAAAAATTGCCATAGAAAATGTATTACAATCCTTACTAATATTATAAAAGTGAAAGTGAGTTTGTTTGTTTGTTTGTTTGTTTGTTACCTCTTCACGCTTTAATGGCTAAACCGATTTTGATGAATTTTGGTACAGAGATAGTTGGGAACCAGGAGACGGACATAGGCTAATTTTTATTTAAAAAAAGTGGGATATGAGGGAGAACGAGGGAAGAAAAGGGAAAACTTAGCGTTGCTATTACAAATCAATCAGGCGCAAGAGCAAAAACTGCAGGTCTGCTTAGTGTGTTATATCGAATTTAACGCGAGCGAAGCCGCGGGCGAAAGCTAGTTAAATTATAATATTTTAACAGTTGTGTCCCGGACGCGCTTCCTGAGCACGGTCGAGCTATCCCCGAAGAGCGGGACTGAACCTGTCCCGCGCGGGAGTTTAATTTTGATTTAAAAATCGGGACGTCCCGCCAAAAATCGAGATGTTGGCAATGCTGGTAAAGCCTATAGCAGTTATGATCGTAAATGACGGTAACGCTCCAGAACTACAGCTGACGGTTGTTACGGACGGCACGATTGCGCTTATTTTCGTTGAATCCCAGTTTTTAATCCCACTTTAATATTTTTGGCGTTGGATCCCACAAAACATTATTATATATTTCCGTTGAATCCCAAATTTGAAAAATACTAAAAAAATACGTTTTATTGCCACTGAATCCCAAAAACTATTTCCGTTGGATCCCAGATGTTTAAAAACATCTGAATGCGGGTACAGCCAACAACAAAATCACAATAATATTTTAAGGCGAAATTTTGTATGTATGTTTGTTATTCCAACACGCTCAAACTTCTAGACTGATTTGGATGAAATTTGGGTATGTGGATAGGTTATGTTAGAATAACGGGTGCCTGCCGTTTTTCCGAAAAGATTTGGACAAAATTTCATTACCCTAACAAATTATAGGAACCGGGAACTAGGTTTGGTTAGGTTAAAACTGTGACCTCCTACGCACGAGCCGAGCGAGCGGAGCGAGCGGTGCCGCGGCAGCGGCCGGCGAGTGCCACAAACGACTTGCATTTATAGAAAAAAGAGATTGTTTTTAGTTGTTTACCCGGAACTGAACTATTTAGATTAGGATAATTACTTATTTACAAAAAAAAGGTTAGGTTAAAACTGTGACCTGTGTGCCAGAAACGGCCACATTATATAAAAAAATATGGAAAAATTATGACGGCAGTATTTTTTTTTTGAGCTTAGAGGCGCTTGTTTTGAAGGCGTTCATATTTATTTATTTATAAACATCACAAATAAACCTGATCATTTTTAACTCATGCCAGTCTAACTATTCACAGTCACAGTCTAGTTTAACTATTTGGAGTACATGATTTGTCTCATTTATTCCCCAATGGCAACAATCCTAAAAAATCCAAAATACACACACGGTGTTTTTGAAATATTTAATAAAAGTAAATCACTTTTCTTCTGAAATGTACACATGTTGTCATAAAATGGGATTCAATGGTAATATCAAATGGGACCCATCGTTAATACCTAAAAAATGGGATCAAAAACTGGGATCCAACGAAAATAAATCCACGATTGGGAGTGGCTGAGCGATCGACGGCAGCGCTGCATGTTGATCGCTGGGTTCGATCCCCGCACGGAACAAATATTTGTATTACCTACAGGTAATACAAATACGCGCCTCAGACGTGGAGTTGCGGACACCAGCCCGTTATACAATACAATACAATACTTACAGGTAGTTGTTTCGGGAAATATTTAAATTCCCTGGGGTAAAGTTAAATAAAAAAATACTAATAACACCCGCACCATCCTTTAGCAAAAACTGTACAGTTTGCAATTTGTTTGTAACTAGTGAGGTCATTATCGACCTAGCCTAATCTTAAGTTCTATATTAGAGTCGGCTACCAGTCTAACCAGATACAGCTCAGTATTTACTTCAGTATTGGAGCAGTTTATAACATGGGTCATCTGCCAAACTGGTTGTCCGATTCATAATGTCAGCTACAGCGTTCTCTGTTAGACGAAAACTCTTTTTTTCTTAACCCTTTTCTTTTCGTCTTCTCCGCATCCACGACGAACTAAGCATCATATACTGCCTAGGGGGCATTACCCACCAGATACAAAACCGGTCTGATCGGAAGATCCTCTCTTTACAATTTGTTGTAGGTCAACGTCCCGAAAATTACGTTCAAGAAGTTCGCCCCTATTAGACCCCGAAAAGTTCTTAGACGCAAAACTAGGTCAAAACCGCGGAATAAAGACCCACCCTCACGTAATCAATCGAACCAGCTTATTGCAAGACATAGGGCTCTCCTAAATTGCTCCACAACATCCAGTTAGCAACAGAATATATTATCTAAAATAGAGAAGGCAACCTTCACTTCTATATCCATTAATGAACATTGCGAAGCAGGGGAAGCCCCACAGTGTTGCCATTATCAATACGACTTCCGCCGAACCGGGGGCCTTTTTCATATTCTATGACGAACGTTTGTGTTGCACTCAAGAATGGTCCGTTGTGAGTTGTGGCAACTGCCAGATTAAGATTTTCCTTATGGCTATAATTACGCCACTTACTATTACATCAAATATTGATGCATTCGAGTTGTTTGGAGGTTGAGTTGATATTCTAGACTATTTAGACTCGAGACGAGGTTTGATTACACGACTACTGTTTTGAGAACTTTCTGATAGCTATTGCATGTTCGCATTCGTTAATCTGGAGAAAGTTGTAGTGGACAGAGTCCTTTGATGTTTTCCTACATGATTCTGCGGTTACGTATTATTTTCGTCTGCTCGTAAAAATAGACTTGGCAAAGCTTTAACTTAGTGGGCTTCCTGCTCATTCATTATCGTGGTCCAAAGGTCAACAAGGCCTTCCCTTTTCGGGAACATTGACACACTAATAAATTTTAGTTATCCCTAAGATTCTGCTACATTCTTCGAGAATCAGTCAAATAGAGTCAAACTCGAGGTTATGGCTCCATAAGCTGCAGCCGATTCACAATTTGACCGTACTACAATAAGTGTAGCTGTACTGAAGTATCTTTTGATCTCCGGTGCCCTCAGCTGTACCGTATCTCGCCTGTACTACCTTGACCTTATTTATGAGTATGTAGCAGTTACGTAGAACCCTTTTTTTGGGATGGGAAATCATCAAACAACTGCCCCCGTGTTCCTTCTATTGCCATTTACGTTCCGGGGCCGCGGTATCTCTTTCGAACAACCCGCAACCCCGGCAGGCGGAGGCTCTGGCAAGCCCCTCTGCTATGTAGAACCCTTGAACCTACACAGTTAGCTTTTGTATACTTTTCAAAACTGTTAATCTGTTTAAGTGCTCGACCGATGTGTCAGTTTGTACAGCTAACAGCTCTAAAGTAAACATATTGATTGATTGCTTATCGTAATGACATTGATCGCTATGGGAATTAGAAAATACTTTAAAATAATTGATTTGTAGCTTTTTGCGATGGCCACGAAAATTCTCATTTGTTTATTTCTTACTAGCCTTCACTAAAGCATCAGGATGCTGAAATACCATAGAGTAATCCAGCGTAATGATACCATGATGTGACTAGATGGGATGGAAGAAGCTGATATTCCGACTGATAGCGAATTTTACCGATTTCCAAAAAGGAGGAATGTTTGTTTTTTTTGTGTATGTTATGCGATTTATCCGTCGATTGTAGGCCGATTTTCAAATATTTTTTTAATCGAAAGGGTATACTCCCGAAACGGTCCCATAATATGAATTTTATCTAATCTATTACTTGGGTAATTTATGAGTTACTAGCATCCGCCCGCGACTTCGTCCGCGTGGCATAGTTACTTTGGGCTAACGCTAACTTTAAACCGCGTGATGCTCCAAAAAAATTATCTTTCTCTCCCCTTTATTTCTCCCTTAATAAAAGAAATAGCCAATGTCCGTCTCTAGGGTCCCAACTATCACTGTAACAAAGTTCATCAAAATCGGTTTAGCCATGTCGGCGTGAAGACGTAACAACCAAACTCACTTGCGCTTTTATAATATTAGTAAGAATCTTTTTAATAGAATATTTTTTCTTCAAATGGGACGTTATGTTAGTATAATATATAATATCTTAGTAGCAATGTAAAATGAATACTCGATAAGAATTTGTGTGCGATACTAACATACCATTACTAAAAAGGCTGCAATAATATTTTTTTTCTAAAAGTAGAGTTTTGGAAGAAAAAAGACATGCTGCGCCCACTTATGTGCATACTTCTGTGAATTGACAACTAATATGCATGATGATGGTGAATGTTGGACGTTGACTTCGAATGATATCTTATTTTAATGTTAAGGTGAAAGCTCCAACCTACCCGCGAAATTCAAATTTTCTTACGTTTTTTGCAATTTTCAGGCCAGCGCTAGGTTGTATGTTGATTAAAATATTATTCGCGGCTGTAAGACGTATGTAATTATAGAATTATAATCATCAAAATCACCAATACAACCCTCCAAGTTCATAAAGCTGTAGGAAATACTTTTTCTGTTTTTTTTTTGTTCCTACGCCTTTATGAACTTGGAGGGTTGTATTGGTGATTTTGATGATTATAATTCTATAATTACATACGTCTTACAGCCGCGAATAATATTTTAATCAACATACAACCTAGCACTGGCCTGAAAATTGCAAAAAACGTAAGAAAATTTGAATTTCGCGGGTAGGTTGGAGCTTTCACCTTAAACAAATATTAAAAGACGCATTAAATATTGTACATCTTAGAGGTATGTTACAGTGAGCTAATTTTTAATAATAAGAACTATTTTTTTCACCTGTAAACATTAAATGGATTTGAATTTATGTTGAATAGGGATAAGAGCCAGAGGTTGATGAATGATGATAAATGACTATCTTCTCCAAAATCTGGCAACTTATCGCTGTCGTCATGTTTGTCTACTGAGAATTCCACCGAATTTGTGCGATTTAGTCAAGTCATGGCGTCTATGTTTTACGCAAATCGAATTCTAACAAACACGAATCTGCGTCTGTATTTTATTTTGATGCGAAGGTCGTTCACAATGAGTGCAAAAAACACAATTGTTGGCAGATGCTGGTTGGAATACCGGCAGTTATACTGGTGTACCTAGTAACTACTTATATAAGGCACCATGGGTTTTTCACGAAGTAGGTAATTAAAGTTCAATTAATTAGGATTATGAAGGTCACTGTCCTACTAGTATTACAAATGCAAATGTTTGTAAGGATGGATGGATGTATGGATGTTTGTTACTCTTTCACGGCAAAACGGCTTAACGGATCTTGATGAAATTTGGCACAGACGTAGATTATAGTCTGGAATAACACATAGAATACTTATTTTTTTCGATATCACGCGGGCGAAGCCGCGGGCGCCAGCTAGTTCAGCGATAAAGCACGCGCGACTGCTGAGTGCGAGGTTCTGGGTTCGATATCTTCGTCGGATCAAGTGGTATTGAATTTTTCTATTAGGAACTTTCTCAGTAGCTGCTACGAAGCCTGGATTTGTGCCCTGTTGATGCCAATAGGCTCGCCCTCTATTACATGGGATTCAAACATAACTAGCAAAATATTATTAGGTGCACCTCTATCTGTTTTTTTTTAATAAACGTTGCCCCACAATTGTAATTTCTCCTGTATCGTGGGTGCGTTTACAAACATTTGAACTCACATACACAAACAGCCAGACCCGTAACAACTAATTTGTAGGCCATACAAATATTTGTTCCGTGCGGGGATTGAACCCGCAACTCGCACCGCAGCAGACGATCGCTCAGCCACTGCGCCAACCGTGTCGTCGTGTGTTGGTGAGATGTTATGTTATAATGGACAATGATAGTTATGTCCATGAATGACCAAGATGTTATTATGATTAGGCTAAAATTAGTGATGACGTCACGGTTCAAACACTTTTAAAAATGATGACAATCAATCATTTCAGTCAAGTAGGCAGATAGATAGAAAGTGTCAATACAATGGTTTATTTTCGTTGGATCCCAGTTTTTGATCCCACTTTAATATTTTTGGCGTTGGATCCCACAAAACATTATTATTTTTATATTTCCGTTGGATCCCAAATTTGAAAAAAACAAAAAAAAATACGTTTTATTGCCATTGAATCCCAAAAAATATTTCTGTTGGATCCCAGATGTTTATAAACAACTGAATGCGGGTACATCCAACAACAAAATCACACTAATATTATTAGGTCCTTACATATGAAATTGGCGTTTTTCGTACTGGCCACTTTAATCACGAATTTCTCCTCTTTGGTAAGGAATTCCAAATTCAAATTTGTACAGCTATTTACTCATGTATTTGTGCTTCGATGACCGTCATTCATTTGTTTTTTTTCTTCTGTTTTTTCTGTTTGCGTCACTCATTTTACAAAATGGAAAATTTAAAATATCGCATTATTTACGAGTACGAGTTCCGCCGTGGCACTAGTGCTGCGGAAACGACTCGAAGGGTGAATGATGTGTATGGCGGTCATGTTGCAAAAGAAAACACAGTTCGTTTTTGGTTCCAACGTTTTCGTTCTGGAAATTTCGACCTGCAGAACAAGCCCCGTGGACGGCCTGAGACCCAAGTTGATAATGGAGAATTGAAGGCTATTGTGGAAGCGGACCCATCGCAAACCACGTCCGAGTTAGCTGCAGGCTTCGATGTTAGTGATAAAACTGTTTTAATTCACTTGAAGCAAATTGGGAAGATTAAAAAGCTTGAAAGGTGGGTACCTCACGAATTGACTGAAGCAAACCGGCAAACGCGCGTCGACTGCTGCGTTACATTACTGAACCGGCACAACAATGAAGTTATTTTAAACCGAATCATTACCTGTGATGAAAAATGGATTCTTTACGATAATCGGAAGCGCTCAGCGCAATGGTTGGATCCTGGCCAGCCAGCCAAATCCTGCCCTAAGCGAAAATTAACCCCAAAAAAGTTACTTGTAAGCGTTTGGTGGACTAGTGCCGGTATTGTTCATTACAGTTTTCTCAAATCTGGCCAGACTATTACAGCTGATGTCTATTGTCAGCAATTACAAACCATGATGGAAAAGCTAGCGGCTAAACAACCAAGGCTGGTCAATCGCTCCATGCCACTGCTGCTTCACGACAACGCCAGACCACACACTGCGCAACAGACGGCTACCAAATTAGAAGAGCTTGAATTGGAATGTCTTAGACATCCTCCGTACTCCCCGGACCTTGCTCCAACAGATTACCATTTTTTTCGCAATTTGGATAACTTTTTGCAAGGGAAAAAATTCAACTCCGATGGGGCAGTCCAAATCGCCTTCAAAGATTTTATTGATTCCCGTCCGACTGGTTTTTTTAGTAAAGGGATCAATGAACTACCTATAAGATGGCAAAAGTGCATTGAAAACAATGGTTCATACTTTGATTAATTAAATATATTATATTAAAAAATATTCGACTTTTTGTTCCTTCCATACAAAACGCCAATTTCATATGTAAGGACCTAATATAAAGGCGAAATTTTGTATGTGTGTTTCTTATTCCTACACGCTCAAACTTCTAGACTGAATTGGATGAAATTTAGGTATATGGATAGGTTATATGTTAGATTAACGGGTACCTGCCGATGCCGTTTTGCCGAAAAGATTTTGACAAAATTTCCTTACCCAAACAAATTTTAGCAATTTTTTTTATATCTTTCCAATAATTATTTCGATTTATTTACGCATTTTTTTATCTGGACAAATTTTTTGTTGGCAAAATATTATGAAGTATAATGTCATAATGGCATTAATTGGTCTTTAATTAAATGAATCGTTACAGCAAATTAGTCTTTTTAAAAATGGATGGGTTAGGTTAGGTTAAAACTGTGACCTCCTACGCACGAGCCTAGCGAGCGGAGCGAGCGGTGCCGCGGCAGCGGCCGGCGAGTGCCAGAAACGACCTGCATTAATAGAAAAAAGAGATTGTTTTTAGTAGGTTACCCGGAGCTGAACTATTTAGATTAGGATAATAATTAAATTATTTAAAAAAAAAAGGTTAAGTTAGGTTAAAACTATGACCTGTCACCTGCCAGGAACGGCTACATTTTAAAGAAAACAAAAAATATGGAAAAATTATGCCTTTTTTATTTTTTGAGAAAAGAGGCGCTTGTTTTGAAGGCGTTCATATTTATTTATTTATAAACAGAACATCACAAATAAACCTGATCATTTTGAACTCATGCCAGCCTAGTACAACCTACTATTTGGAGTACATCATTTGTCTCATTTATTCCTCAGTGGCAAAAATCCTGAAAAATCCAAAATACACACACGATGCTTTTGAAATATTTGATAAAAGTAAATCACTTTTCTTCTGAAATGTACACATGTTGTGAAAACATGGGATTCAATGGTAATATCAAATGGGACCCATCGTTAATACCTAGAAAATGGGATCAAAAACTGGGATCCAACGAAAATAAATGAATACAAACAATACCAGGAGTTGCAAGGCCAAGCTGTGAAAAATCAACCCTCTAAGTCTAAACAGTCAAAAGATATGACTGTTTATGTCGCAAGCATGTTAAGGTGAAAGCTCCAACCTACCCGCGAAATTCAAATTTTCTTACGTTTTTTGCAATTTTCAGGCCAGTGCTAGGTTGTATGTTGATTAAAATATTATTCGCGGCTGTAAGACGTATGTAATTATAGAATTATAATCATCAAAATCACCAATACAACCCTCCAAGTTCATAAAGGCGTAGGAACAAAAAAAAAACAGAAAAAGTCTTTCCTACGCCATTTGAATTTCGCGGGTAGGTTGGAGCTTTCACCTTAAGCACTGTCGTTTCTCGGTCAGACTTGCTCTTGGCTGGTTATTTTACACTCATTTGATGCTTGCTTTCGCGATGAAGCGGCCTAGGGTGCATCACGTTTGCCTATAAGAAACCGATTCACTCGAACTTTGAAGAGAACATCATCATTTTCCTGCCCTTGTCCCATTCTATTAAGGGTCGGCGTAACACGTTTTCTTCTTCCATTCTCTCTTATCAGACGTCACGGCATCATTTACTCCTTTCTCCTTCATTTCATTCCTTACACAATCCATCCATTTTTTCTTTGGCCTTCCACTCGCTCTCCGTCCATCAACATCCAGATCGTGTGCTCAATAAATATGCGAGCATAGCGCCTTGTTCGGGTCCGTGGAACTGCAACCATTCCCATAGAACTAAGGAAGAATGTGTGAATATTCGGAGCGGTACAGCTTATGGTCTAGGAAATGTATTAATGAAAACCTTAAATGAGGAGCACAGTATCGCTCTTTTATCACGAATCTCAGACAATGTGTAAGAAGTCCAATCTGTTACATACTTATAGGCGCTATCTGCTGATGGCTAACGAGTCCCGCAGATGAGACCGCGTTTGACGCATTCGATAACCATTCTATGCGGGGTGTCTAGGTTATAATGATTGTGGAAGGAGGATAGATTTTGTGACGCACCTTCGAAGAGTTTTTTTAATCTGTGGACTGTGATAGGCTCATTAGATTAGATTCACTTGTTCATCATCTATCAGCATTTTTGCCTAGCATTTTTCCCAGCTATGTTAGAGTCAGCTTCTAGTCTAACCGTATTACTTGAAGGGACTATCTATCTGACCTCCACAACCCAGTTATGTTGTGGTGACTACCTGTAACGACTGCTAAAGACCTACAAGACAGCCAACTTACCAAAGCCTTAACGTGCTTTCCGAGACCCGGTAGAAACTCGGCATCGCATCGTAACGTAAAGATCGTTGCGAGCGGTTGTTATCATTTAGCCACGAGCTTGTCTAATGTCCTCGTGCCGTTGTAAATTCATAATCAATTCTAAAAAGATAACAGTGCATCCGTTATCCACCTTGTCGTACGCGTCGGTATTTGAGCGGCGCACGCGTCGCGGTCGCTAGGTGAAATAGAAAGTTTCCAACACGTTTCATGTTCTCGGAATAACCCGCGCAGACTAAACGGCGGGGATAATGGTAAATAAGGAACAATGTGTAAATAATTAGAACACGTGTAAACTTGTTGTATTCAGATGTGAACAGAAAAAAAGCGCATTCTCAAATAAACTTTCTGCTGATAAACTGCGGCGCACAGTGTGTGCCTGAGGCGTTGTCGTCCTAAATGTCAAGGATCGTACGATTTTTATTTCACATAGGCCTACATGGGCACTTATAAAACGTCGAGAAAAGGTGCACGGTTCGGGTCGGTCGTTTCCTATGGAGAAGAACCGGCAAGAAACTCCATGGTTACTCTTTTAAAATCATTTGGTTTTACAATGTTGTTGTTACACCGTTAGTACCTAAGTATGAGAGGACAGCGTAGGCCCGACAATAAGTCATTGCTTATTTTACAGAAAGTAAAATAAAATAATACGTTAACAAAAGTTAAAAAGCGTCTAAGAATCTACAAGGCCACTAAGCTCGCACAAGCCATTCCTCGAGGACAGAGTAAGTTTCATTGACCATTTTCATCGCACGACGAGAACGCATCGTGTCATCGTACGATCCTTGCCAGTTATCCTTGGTCGTAGATTGATTTCATTGAGCCAGCGTTGAGCACCCTGTACCAGGATAATGTAATCTGGTGATAGATAGGTTACAGTAAATTTATTTGGAGTCAACAGACGGCCTTGTAGATTCTTAGACGCTTGTTAACTTTTGTTAACGTATAATTTTATTTTATGTTTTGTAAAGTAAGCAATGACTTATCGTCGGGCCTACTCTGTCCTCTCATACGTACTAACGCTGTAACAACAACATTGTGTAACCAAATGATTTTAAAAGAGTAAGTAACCATGGAGTTTCTTGCCGGTTCTTCTCCATAGGAAACGACCAACCCGAACCGTGCACCTTTTCTCAACGTTTTATAAGTGCTCATGTAGGCCTATGTGAATTAAAAATATTTGAATTTTGACTGAATGTGCCATATGCTATTGTGTGTGTAACATCCTGAAACCATTCCTAACAGCCATCATTAATCACACATAATCAGACAAACTACATTATACCTTCTACACGACATTATAATTAGTAATAAACTAATAAAACGCACATAAACGTTGTTATCGTATCGTCTGGTATCGCTCCATGTGATAGCAGCATGATAGAGTGCTCAGCAAGGTCGGGTATGAGGTTTTGACCTTAACTGATGAGACCGTAGAGCAGATGGAAGGGGTGACGTGGGTCCCTATCACAGATTTATATGTTCTGTGGTCCCTATAGGATTTATACCATCGACGACACGGTTGGCGCAGTGGCTGAGCGATCGACTGCTGCGCTGCGTGTCGCGGGTTCGATCCCTGCACGGAACAAATATTTGTATGGCCTACAGAGAGTTTTTCCGGGTCTGGCTGTTTGTGTATATGAGTTTAAATGTTTGTAAACGCACCCACGATACAGGAGAAATCCTAGTGTGGGGAAAAGTATGAAAAAAAATACTTTAAGGAGTGAAAGAGCCCGAAATGAGCTTATCGCTATTTTAAACATTACAACTCGTTAAAACATAGATCACTGTGACAATAGCCCAGAGGACACAGTGGAACACACTGTAGCGGACTGGCCAGCTTGGGCGGAGAACCGCTGTGTCCTCGTAGACGCGATCGGCGGCGGCGGCGATAAAAAAGGAGATACATGGGGTTTTAGTCAGTAAAAGTCTGAAACTCTCGCTCCGCCCAAAACGGGGGAAGTTGTTTGATGATATTCCATTCCCAAAAAAAGGGCCTTAGCATTGTTCGTTCCAATACAGTATCTCGTACTGAGCTAGACGGCATTCCGGGCAAAGACTGATTCATAAAATCATTAAAACTTCTTCCCAAGCATAATCAGTCATTGCCGGAACACAGGTTTCCTGTCTGGCCGTGTTATGTCGCATGAGGGGTTGGTGGATGTTGCATGTTTTTATTTTTTTGGTTCTAGGGTTAGCCATACCATTTAGGTTTCATATTTTTCTCGACGACTCCTAAAGCAATTGGCGACATCATCAAGTTTTAAAGCATGTATCTCTTTCTTTACAGCGACGCCAAAGATGTGGTGTTCAGGAATCCTCGCCAATCCTCGAGGTTTCTCCTGGCTGACTCCGGGGACGGGTCCGAAGCTGACCTTCTTGGCACCACGCCTCCTCGCTCCAGGATCCGGGATAAGGAACGAGGCAGGAGGTAGGTCACTCTTTAACTTTGTTAGCTTTATAATATAGCTTTGCATGGGATAAAATATCATCCATCTAGCTTTTCCCAACTATGTTGCCATCGGCTTCCAGCAAAACCGAATGCAATTGGTGAATGCTTGGAACGATTGCCTATCTGATACACTTACAGTAACCCTTAGACGAGACTTCGTCATAACTCTGGTCAATTTTGGGCAGTGAGGGTTCTAATAATACTAATAAACCTTATAACTTATTCACATTCACGTTGTTATGGTTTTGTAATGGGACTCTATTACTATTCTCTCTGCTGTCCTTCCGTCTATCTTTCTGTTACCAGGCTGTTTCTCATGAACCGTGACAGTTAAGACAGTTGAAATTTTCACAGATTTTGTATTTCTGTTGCCGCTATAACAACACATATTAAAAAAACAGGCAGCTTCCCTCCTTTTTGCGGATGGAAAATCATCAAATCAGACTGTCAGAGTGTCATCTAAGCAGAGTGTCAGATTTGTACTGACTAATACTACCCATGTTCCTTCTATTGCCGTTTATTTTCCGGAGCCGCGGAACATAGCTCTTTAGAACAACCCGCAACTCCGGCAGGGGGGCTTCCCCCTAAACAATTTTTTTTCCATGCAACAAACATACTTTTTTTGCTGTTTTTTATGGTACGGAATCCTTCGTGCGCGAGTCCGACTCGCACTTGGCCGGTTTTTAGTATAGGTAGTCTAAATTCCATGAAGACAGCTCGAATATTTTAGCAGTCCACCTCGGATATGTTAGATTTTCGTTTGTCAATTCACACAAGGAGTAACTTGGTCAAATTATACAGACAAGCCCATCAATCGAAACAAAACAGGATTCAAGAGCGAGCTTGAATATGTTGCCTGCTAGCCGAGATCCAAAAACGTAATGAGCGAAAAAATTACTGTTGAAGATGAAAGTCGAAATATGAATATTTAAAAAATTCTAAATCAATTTTGATCCAAAAGGAAATAGGTTGGGGCAACAGAGAGGATAAAATACCTACTCTATTACAGTACCCACCTCATACAAGCCTTAAAGCTTGGCTTGGTGTTATAACGATATAGCAGTCAGCTTTGCCTAGAATCTTGCCGCACTATAAGCATGAGGAAAGACTATAAAACCACTTGACTACGCATACGGTGCCCCGACGCACGAAAAGTATTAGTATTTTTTCGCCTATGTATAGGCTACGGTAGTGGTGACCATTTTAGTCGTGTCCAAGTGTTAGAGCTGTGTCTACGCAAAACTATTAAAATAAATTATAACGTCCTAAGCTATCATAACGCATCAAAATGCCTTCATGCGCGGTGAAATGGTGTGGGAAACATTCCAAGACATCTAGTTACAAAAAGGATGGCATAATTGTTTACCGGTAACTAAACAGTATGAAAATTATTTTAGATTTAACCAGATTATGAGCGACTTCGGGGATCTAGATAAAATGGTGGCTGGGTGAAAAAGCACACAAATTGTATCCCGCGTTGATGTCTTTTGGAAAAGTCTCGCTCTTTCATTACACAATTCTAATGCTTCTATCCCTTTCTTTCCCTTTGTCCCTTTATCGTAAAAATCTGTGCTGCAACCTTTATCATCTGAAGTCGATAACTCGATATCGAAAATAATAAAATTAATACAAATATTTATTTAGTTCAAATACTGCAAAGACAAATTTACTTTTAATCGATTTCAATCATTCAGAAATATGTTGATGCTCGTTTATCATTTTTTACGAAGAACAGTCAGAACCCTTCAATTTTAATTCGAAAAACATTACCAAATTAATTCATTTTAAAAATCAATAATAACAGAATACATGTTTTTTTTATTAATTGAGTGATTTTGATTAAATATCTTTTTTCCTATTTTAATTCAGTATTTATTATCATGTTTAAATCCATTTTATCGACATCGACTATTTTCCCTTAATCTAGGAGAGCCGCCCTAACGATGGAATACCTATGCAACTTGAATTGACCAATTGCAGCCACGCGTTCTTCCTCGTCCCCCGGCCCGCCGGCGTAGTGAGTTGTGCACTTAGAAGAAATCGGCCTATAAGTTCTCTAGTGGTTATATTCTCTATGATTGCGACCATTCGCACCAGTTTGGGAACGATGCTAGCGAATTTAGTTCCGCAAGCCCCGCGGTCTTTGCCTCGGTTTGACCAAAGCTTATAGTTGAATGACCTAGTAGATTTTCTGAACGAAACAGGAATACGAATGGATTAGGTTAGTTGATACCGCTTATGTTTCTGTTATTATTATAATACCGGACATTTTAGTTTTATTTTCCTTCCTTTTAATAAATTGAATGTCATTATTTATCAATGAACAAGTCTCCCGGGACTTTCAACTAGAAAAATATGCATGCTTTTTCCCCAGAGGGTAGGTAGAAATTACAGAACGCCAACTGCTAAGAACATTCTAAGATACTCCTTTTGCTTTCAACGTTCATATGATCGTCATCTCGTCATACTCGTTCATCTAATGAATAATAATTATGAAGAATAGATATCCCCAGTGCGGTCATTCGGTCAAGTATTTAATTGAATACTGAACTCTTTGATGATGCCTTTTGTACCTGAATTGATTTATTTATAATATTAGATTTCATTCGCGATCGTTTATCTTTGGATGGCAAATTGTCTCTATAAACCGCATAATCAAGAAGACTTAGACTTATTAAGCCTGAAAACATTTTTTTTTAACTGACTTAAAAAAAAGAGGAGGTTCTATGGTTGATCG
Organism: Ochropleura plecta; assembly: GCA_905475445.1. Lineage (NCBI taxonomy): Eukaryota > Metazoa > Arthropoda > Insecta > Lepidoptera > Noctuidae > Ochropleura > Ochropleura plecta. Next base: position 905,768 of record FR997733.1, on the reverse strand, counting down.
TATTTTCATGATTCTTTTTTTGTTCGAAAGGACATACTTTTGAGGTGGCCCCATATCAATTTTATTTATGGCTTGGGTAGTTTATGAGTTATCGTCTATAAAACATATTTTTTCTTCTAATGATCTGTCTTATAGTAACTTCTAATGATCTTATAGTAACGATGGAGAATGAATACTCGATAGAAAGATGTGGTAGGTATACAATATCATCATACCATTACTAAAAATAAAAAAAAAACTTTTGTGGAAAAAAAATACCGATTTCGAGTCTTTGGCAAAAAAAGTCACCGACTTCCTGAAGTGAAGTTATTTTCCTCTTTTTAGGTTTTTTTTAGAAAGTTTTTATTTTTTTGTAAAAAAAAATTGTTATAATATTTATGCTCACCCACCTACCCTCCCACCATCTACCAACCACCAATAACAACATTAACCCATCTATGGACCGTTGAACCTATCACGGATGTCCAAAACTGACTACAAAATATCGCAAGTGCGTGTTAGTTGACGATAGTGTTACAACATCGCTTGTTGGTAATGCCCGATACTTTGATACTTTTTTTGTAAAATTAACGTAGAAGAAACCTGTTGTTTGTATTATAAATTATACACTGCTGATAATAGTTTCGCCAACAAGAATTTAATATTGTTACAATGAATTTAAGATACAGATAGCGTTATCTCGCCTGTACTCTATCTACTACGCATTGCCAAAACCTAGCAACAGAGAACTGATAAGTACACTAAATATTTTTACCGACTTTTCTTGGGTTTTTTGTTGACTCTACAACGTACATAAATAGAATATCAATACCAATTAAATGTTTGGAGTATGACGTCAATCAGAATCGAATTTTACGGCAGTATTTGTCAGTACCTTCTTTTCCTGAAATTTCTTTCTATGTTCCTCCTGTAGACAATATCCATTTAGAGACCATTATATTTGGGATGACTTATTAATAGTGTAGCTATTCATTGGTTTTTGCATAGCCTGGTCAGGTTTCAGTCTTTGGCAAAGGTCTGTCTCCACTTCTTGCATGTTTGCCTTTGCGTTCTTTTCGTAGATTGATGGAATCTACACAATTATTCGTGCCGTTTTCTTTGTGGCTCGTTGCGACTTCACATCATTGTCTAAGGGCAATTCGTTATCAGTGTTAACTTTCAACAACTACTGTAACTTAGCTAAGTCTAGAAATATTAGCCTTTTATTACGCATAAGACAGTGACCACAAACCACAAAACAATATCTCTGTCCTAGACTGTTCCATACAAGAGTCCCATCATATCTTCAGATAATACAATCATTAATTAGCATGTATACATATATGTTTGATCAACCGCTACCTCAGGTACACTTGTGACGTCACGCGGGGGGCTAGTGCCGGGGGGAGGGGGGTCAAGTGGCGCGCCTAATATTTTACATAACCTCTCAGTCAGTATTAATTGTGGGCTGTTTGTACTGGGTTTAAGATTGTTGTTTGTGAAAGATAAGTGATCGTCTGTGCGGTTTGTGGGTGATATTTTGTGGTTTTGTGAATTATGTCAATGATTGACGAGGACAGGTATTGTACTTTTTAAGTTATTTCTTCTTTTTGAACTGTTGTTTTGATTTGAAGCAGGCGGTCTGCTTATGTTTGACATCTGCAGCTTCAATGTTTTTTGTCTCAACTCCTATGTCGAAAATGTTATTAAGACCCCAGCGTCCACTTTTGCAACCTTAACATTCTACCCACAGCTGTTATTGTTGTTGTTATCAAACTTCTGTTTATGCATTTGTTTCCCTTTCTCTCTTATATCTTCGCATGCAGACCATTCTATGATCGAAATTCTTCCTTTCTGGTATCTATAGTAGGGCAGGCTTAAAGAGAAGTAAAGAAAGTTTTTATTTGTATGAAATATGAGTAAAATGTTTTTACAAAGGAAATATTAAAATGCATCAACATGTCATAATACGCGTACAAATTATATTAATTCACTAAACATAACAATATAATGTTTAAATCCTCCAGCACCTTAGTGTTTTTTAAATAACAGCAATGAATGCTTTAAATATCCAACGCAACGTGACCATTGCAATACTCTGCTTTATATTTTTTCCACCTGTAAATGTCACGGTTATCATTGCTTTCTCTTCTGCCTATAATATTTGTGGATATTTCATTCGGTCTCTGTGTTTCAAATATTCAAGAGTAAAACTAGTGAGTTTACAGCGATAACACGCGTATCTATTAAAAATACAATGTGCTAGTGACGCAGGAGATTAGATTGTTAACAAAAATATTTGCTGAAAAGCATCCTGATGCTGTTTCTAAACAAGTAACAGAGATAAAGTGAAGGTTTCTTGTACACACGACGACCAAGGAGTAAACCAGTCTATGCGGTTCTCTCAGTGTATGGAAAATCTATATTTAAAGCGAGGCCATGTTATACTGGAAATGTAAAGTTTGATGTGGCGCCGTGTGTCCAATCCGTAGGTATGCAGATTGGTTGTGGGAATATTGCCTCAAAATGCAAGTCATAACCAAATCTATGTAGATTATCTTGACGAGGTCCAGACGCGTCTGATTTGTTCTGAGAAGTCCAAGGTTATCCAAAGCTGTATACATTGTGGGTGCGTAAGTGGTGGTTATTTTAGTACATTGTTTATTAATAATCATTAAACAATGGTGGGGATTTATAAACAAGGACCATCAATAGCATTTGTACTCCGGACAGCTGTAGCCAACATTAGCCGTTTACTCGAAAAAATATTTATTAGTTTTACCAGACTTGTCAGGGGTAGCAAACCAACAACAACCCTGTTACTCTGTGTATAAAGATCACGACTCTTTGTATATACAATCGTCTCCCATTCAAAAAGCAATTGCTTATTAATGAACTCCCTAAAGTGTAACCAAAAACTAACCAAACTCATTCGACCCACTTGCTGATAATCTCCTACATGGACGCAAATTGCAATGGCTGACCTGGAACTCTTTGAATAGACTCTGGACATAGGTTGGCTGAAGTAGGGAAAACCTGTTCAGGTGGGGATTGAGTAGGGAGTGGAAATGCTGTGTTGTCCCACAAATTGAACACTTGACATCTTCTCCCGCCCGTTCTGTTGCTTAGAAGAAAAATAAAGTCCCGAGTCCCAACTTAGATCTGAAAATTGGCTTTAGTAGCTTTAAAATCAACTGTTGACAGTAGAAATGAATCTTCATCTTCTTCGTGTCGGTGGCACTACTATTTTATACTTTGCTAGCCAAGAACATCGCCACTTCCACCGCGTCATTGGTGGCAGCGCAGTTTGCTTCAGCTGCATGTTTTTGCGCGAATGGGGCAGGCAACATCGCGTTTTCCACTGATGATTGTGCGAATCTGCGAGTAAATGCTGGGGAAACTATTAGGATACCTGTGCCCTAATAATAACTATAACGTGTTAGTATCCAGGTCTGCCTGTGTGCCTAAATTTCATCAAAAATGCTTTCAGCAGATACAGCGCGGTTGGGAAACAAACATCTGAGATACCGAAGTAACTGATACAGACTCTTAAATAGAATCCTAGGATTTTTTTTTTCTAAATATCATGTTGCAGTTCAACCTATGAGGTTGTCGTCTGCTTAACCGGACATATGATTAGGAGGATAACAACCACATTAATACTTTCTCCGAAGGATGATGATTCAGACCTTCCCAATAAATAGTAAACAAATTATCATTGAGTGGACTAAAGGTTGATAACATGTTATGATAAGCACTTTAGTATATGAGTCACCTCTCACTTCGGATGACACCGCTGATCTAGAAAGACTATGTAGGCCACTGATAGGTTATACATTATTCATTGATTTGGTGTGAGCTCAGCTGCGATTATTTTTATGAGATTGGAGACCTACCTGAGTTTATCTTCGTTTCTTATAACTTTTGTTGTTACTCTTGAAGGTTAGGCTTATCATTTTCCTCTTGAATACGTGTCTCATTTTTGGTGGTCACAATCTGAGACAGAACGAATACACGACGGAGGTCTCATGATTTAAGGAACCCTGCAGCATTCTCAATTATATTAGGTCGCAGCATGTTTTGCTGGGCAAACGATTACTGCTACTATTCTGCTTCCTTCGTCAATGATTTCTCTTCGAACTTAGAACGAAGAAATAGGCGACATCCACAGACTTAGTAGTCTTCGGACAGGTCCTTCAAAGTGCAGCTGAACTTGCACATAGAGCAGAACAGATAAACATTGTGACGACGTTCCAAGACGCGCTTGTATTAATAAATTTATTGAAATACTAGCTTTTGCCCGTGACTTCGCTCGCGTTAAATTCGGGGTAACACAGTTCCCCTTTCCTGATTTGCAGGTACCTGCTACCTGTAGATTTTGCCCTTGCGCCTTTTTAACCGACTTCAAAAAAGGAGGAGGTTCTCAATTCGACTGTATGTTTTTTTTTGTGTTTGTTACCTCATAACTCTGGTCTGGGTGAACAGATTTTGATGATTCTTTTTTTATTCGAAAGCTGGTGGTTGTCGTTTGGTCCCATAAAAAAAATATCAAGATCCGGCCAGTAGTTTTTGAGTTATCTTTAATAATGCGTATTAGATTGACTTCGTCTACGTTGATGATATAATTTTAGAGGTTGTCGAAGACAAATGAACAAAAAACGCTATGCACTATGATTTGGAAGGTCATCGCAGTTTTTTGAGGTGATTGTATTTTAATGTGGTGATAGATCTTCAGTGATATACAACGGAACTCTTCAATAAATGACCGCAAATCTGCCGTGATTGCTGCAATCACATGTATAAGTATGGGTTTCGCCAGGGTAGGCAGGCGAGTGGGAGCAGGGTGCCCGTACCCCCTCCCCTCCCCTCACCCAGTCATTAAGAAACATAATCAATCATTAGATCAAGTATCAGCTGTATCCCCTAGGCGATGATGCATATGATTTCTGAATTGGTTTTAAACTAAAGCATAATTTAGATAGTATTAAATACTATAGCGTGATGTGGAACTAAGGCACTTGTCTCACCGGCAGCGATTAACGAGTAACGAGTAGAGCTAGAACTAGAAACGAGTTAGCGAGTTACAGTCAGTCTTGCGGCCTCATACGCGACCAAATGACATGACCACTGGTTGCTCTCTCGGCGTGATTTCTAATCGCTTGGCGAGTATCGCCGAGTGAGTGTTATCTTTCATAGCTCTTGTCGCTCAGCGACAAACTAGTGAAGCGAGTGCTCGCCGGCAGTGTGAACAGTCAGCGATCAACTGTTTGTATATGCATCTCTTTTATTCACACGGAAAGTATTCTATTGTACAGACGCCTGCACATCGAGCTACTACAATCTGTCAGATTTCTTTGATAGATTTTCGAATTTATTTCTAAAGTATTAGGTTCAAGGTTCATTGGGAAAAATTGACAGTTTCGGGTAGCTTGACCTGCTGGCGTCTGTACGTTTCTTGAGCGAGAAAATAGCCGATAGTTAGTCGTTTTCTCGTCGTTGGTGAGACAACTGCCTAAAGCTTGTATTTAAGACGGGACCTACGCACTAAAAAGCTAAAAATAACCGTGTTTGCGAATTATATCCTAATACTATAACTAAAAATGCTGAAATAAAAAACTTTTTTGCAAAAAATAAAACCGACTTCCAAAAAAAAAAGTGGAAAATAACTTTATTTCCGGAAGTCGGTGGCAAAAAAGTCAACGAAACCAACAAAAGCCACCGACTTCCGGAAATAAAGTTATTTTCCACTTTTTTTTTTGGAAGTCGGTTTTATTTTTTGCAAAAAAGTTTTTTTATTGGAAAATCAAAGCTAAGTTTTCCCTTTTCTTCCCTCTTTCTCCCTCATTTATCACTTTAAAAAAAAAGTTAGCCTATGTCCGTCTTCAAGGTCCCAACTATCTCTGTACCAATTTAGCCATTAAGGCGTGAAGAGTAACAAACAAACAAAGAAATATACAAACAAACTCACTCGCTTTTATAATATTAGTAAGGATGCTCATAATTTTGAAATTAGTTGTACACAAAGTTTGCTCAGTACAGGTTTCAAAACAACCTTAAGATTTTGCTATAATCACTGTTATGTTGGATTCTTAATAAAAGATGTCCATTAAGTATGATACTGGTTTATTGGTAAGAGACACAGGACAGGAGATACACACAAGGCTACATCATGACATGAAGTGTGGCAGAGTGCCGCAGACCACAGATAATACATTTACTAGTGAAGACCATATTAGTAACATACTAAATAGTGATGTTACAACATCCCCCTTGTTGAGTTCAAATTAGACCCCTGACTGACAATTAATATAAGTGCTATGCTATTTAATTTTATACAAGACAACATGCTTAATTATACTTATAGTTACTTAACTTTACTTATGACTCTATTTATAATTTAACTTAATCCATTTCTTCAATTAACCTTCTGGTAGGTTTTACAATACGACCTGACCTAGTTGTTACATTTGAGGATTGCTGAGATGAGGATTCTTGATGCCTAGACTCCTGTCTGTCACCTTCCTCTCCCCTTTGTGACGAGTTGGATTGCATGGGAGGGTTAGCACAATTATGAGAATATTTATGTCTTAAGTGTATTCTATTCCTCCTATACCTAACTCCATTGACATCCTCAACAACATATGATCTATTATTTGACAATCTTTGCTTAACAATAGCTTGTTCCCAGTTGCTACTAGGGTTTCTCTTAAAATAGACATGATCATTATGATGTAACATAGACATTGACTTGGCATTTTTATTGTAGTATTTTGACTTATTTTTATCATTTTTCTTGACAGACTCTTTGTAATCTTTAAATGTTACCACTTTTGGCTTCAACTTCTTATATGATGTTGGAATGTTATCTCTTAAGTTCCTAGACATGAGTAACTGTGCTGGTGATGAAAAATTATTTTTACCTGTATTTCTGTATTGTAACAATGCTATGTATGGATCTGATCCATTTTCTTTGCATTTTCTTAGCATGTTTTTTATGATTTTGACTGAACTCTCTGCTTGTCCATTAGACTGTGAATGATATGGGCTAGTTACAATATGTTCTATGTCCCATTCTTCCATAAAATTTTTAAAATCAACTGACTGAAAAGGAGGTCCACCATCTGATACCAGTGACAATGGTATTCCATGACGAGCAAATATGGACTTTAAATGAGTTATTACATTTTTTGATGTACTGTTGTTATTTAATAATGCAATCTCTATAAATTTTGAATAATAATCAGTGACAATTAAATATACTAAACTATCGAAATGCATTAAATCAATACCGACTTGTTGCCATGGATATTTGCTTATTTCATAATTCTGTAGTGGTTCCTTTTGGTTACATGGTTTGAATTTTGCACATACTAGACATTGTTCTACTAAATTCTTAATATCACTTGACATATTTGGCCACTAAAGAGATTCTTTAGCTAAGTTTAGACATTTATTTATACCTTGGTGACCTTTGTGAATTTTTACTAACATTTCTTTATGCATTGACTGTGGTACTATTAATTTTGAGCCTTTGAATACTAAATCTCTAATTTTATGGATTTCTCCTTGTATATTCCAGAATGGTTTTATTAATGGACTGACACTATTTTTGGTTTTTGGCCAACCTTCATTATAATACTTTATTAATAGCTGCAGGGTTTCATCTTTCTTAGTTTCCTGAGCCAATTTTGTGCTATATTCATCTGTAATTGCTAAGTTAGCATACATTAGATTGACATGACAAGACATTTCTGATTCATTTTCAGGCCTATAATGTTCTTTCAAAGCTGCTCTTGACAATGTGTCTGATATGAACATTTCTTTGCCTGGGACATGTATAACTTCTAAATCATATTTTTGACAAGTTAACATCATACGCTGTAATCTAGCTGGGACATCATGTAATGGTTTTTTAAATAGATAGACTAAAGGTTTGTGATCAGTATGAACTGTGACTCTATTACCATATACATATTGGTGAAATTTTTCACAACCAAATTGAATTGCTAATAGCTCTTTCTCTATTTGAGCATATCTTTCCTGGGTTTCAGTTAAGGTTTTTGAACTGTATGCTATCGGTTTATTTTTCTGTAAAATGACTGCGCCTAACGCTGACTTTGACGAATCGACTGACAAGACTAATGGAATCTTGGGATTATAATGAGCTAAAACTGGTGAATTTGTAATTTCATCTTTCAGTTTCCTCAGACATTGACTATGATTCTCATCCCAAGTCCAGACTGAATCTTTTTTCAAAAGATTTCTTAATATTTGTGTTTTTTCTGACAGGTTACTTATAAAAGGTCCTAGGTAGTTTATCATACCTAGTATTCTCTGTAACTCTTTGACATTTTGTGGTGTAGGCATGTTGACAATTGCTTTGACCTTCTCAAGATCTGCCCTTGCACCATGTTTACTGAAGACATAACCTAAAAAACATACTTCTGACAGTGAAAATTTACACTTTGACTTGTTAAATTTTAAATTGACTTGACGAGCTCTTTGCATGACTTTATGTAATCTTTCATTGTGAACTGACTCATTTGGTCCATAGACTAAGATGTCATCGATGAATATAAGTACGCCTTCTATGTCACCAAATAGATTCATCATGACTCTTTGAAATATTTCAGACGAGGCATTTATGCCATAGGGTAATCTTAAATACTTATATCTACCAAATGGTGTTTGAAAAGTACATAATTCTGAACTATATTCATCTAAACGTAGCATCCAAAATCCTGAAAATGCATCTAAATGAGAAAAACATACAGCCCCTTCGAGCTGAGACCTAATCTCATCAATTGACTTGAGTGGATAATGTTCCCTCATGATATTTTTATTTAAATTTCTGGGATCAAGACAAATTCGTAACTGACCTGAACTTTTTACTGTTACAACGACTGAATTAACCCACTCTGTAGGCTTTGTAACCTTTTTTATGACTTGCATTTTCTCCATGCGATCCAACTCCTCACGCAGTTTCCCTTGTAATGCGAATGGGACTTTCCTGGGCGGATCCACACATGGTACTGCATCAGGCTTGAGTTTCAGATGACAGACTGGAGGCAGACAGCCAAGACCCTGGAATACATCATTATATTGTGTATGAATTTGTTCACAAAAGTCTTGTTTTGACACTGAAAAGACACGTTTTATTATACCTAACTTTTCACAAATTGGGAGACCAAGGACATTTGGACACTCTATATCTGGTATAATAAACATTATGTTTTCAACAATGTTCTTATTGTTTAAGCAAAAATTACAACTTAAGTTGACTTTGCCTAAAATCGGAATGGATTTTCCACCAAATCCTGTGACATTTACTTGACATTTGACAAGTGACAATTTTGACAGCTTATTTTGACTTTTAACATTTTTAAATGTTTGTTTTGACATTATGTTGACATCTGCTCCTGAGTCTATGATGCATTTAACTTTTGTATCACCTACCAATAAGCTAATTTCCCACGACTGCTTTGAATGATTCAAAGTATTGACGACTGATGATCCATTTTGTGACTGACTGGACGACTGTGCCTTATTGTGAAATCCCTCAGACATGTGACTGATTTCATCATTGAGACTCTGACATTTTTTCTTTTGACTTTTTGACTGGACATTGGATCTCTCAGACATGACATTTTTTTCATACATGTGATATGAATTGGGACTCTGACTATTTGACTGGATAAAAAATCTATCCGACATGTAATTGTTTTCATACATGTGATATGAATTGGGACTTTGACTATTTGACTGGATAATAAATCTCTCCGACATGTCACTTTTCTCATCATAGGGATTGATGGATGGATGTGATGTCTTACTGTGTGTCTGTGTGTTCCTGTGTCTCTGACTGAGTGACTGACTGTGAGAATGACTATTATGACTGTGAGAATGACTATTATGACTGTGAGAATGACTATTATGACTTTGACTCGACGTTTGATTGTGATTATTTAGACTCAACATTTGACTTTTATGACTTTGACCATTATGACTTTGACTATTCAGCATACCAACGAAATAATCTTGACTACCATTATCTGAATTATACGATTGCAACTGACTGACTTTTTTATTTTTGTGACAAAATTTAGCAAAATGATTGTAAGATTTACATGACCTGCATTGAACTCCTTGAGCTGGACACTTGTAGCGATGAGACTGCCCACAGCGGCTACATGTCTTCGAGCTGCCTGAAGCTGAAGGTGACTCGCGACTGCCTGAAGCTGGCTTGCGACTGCTTGACGCTGACAATAGCTTGATCCCACTTCTGACACCATGTTATGTTGGATTCTTAATAAAAGATGTCCATTAAGTATGATACTGGTTTATTGGTAAGAGACACAGGACAGGAGATACACACAAGGCTACATCATGACATGAAGTGTGGCAGAGTGCCGCAGACCACAGATAATACATTTACTAGTGAAGACCATATTAGTAACATACTAAATAGTGATGTTACAACAATCACCACGCTTGGGGTAGAAATTTCCTGTCACAATGTCGACATTGTTAGGATTCAAGTACCTTATGTATTTTTAGACGTCACCTCTTCCCAGGTATACCATTGATCTCAGCTATTATTTTATAAAGCAGTTAACAGCTTCTGTTTGCACACACAAGTTAAATAATGTTACATTTATCGTTTCTTTATGAGCGGTTCGCGTGTATCGAAATTTATCGTTGGTAAGGTCAGGGAGTGTTCAAAGTTGTAGAGTTGTGTTGATGTCTTCAAACTTTTTATCGTAGCTTGTTTGAGGAAAAAGTTTACGAAAAGTAGTAAAAATATGGTAAAACCGGTCTGTTGATGCCAACTCGAACCAATACACAGTACTCGGACAAATTCAGTATAATAATATGGAGTTGTTTACACACATTCTCGTTCAGTTGATCTCGTGATATTTTGAGCCTAATCTAGCCTAGCGTAGTATGGAGTTTTAATAGACTAAAAGGCCAGACTATACTGGTGGGGTAACTACTAGTGGGCACCGTTTAGTTTGTATGCCGTTCAGGTCGATCTTTAGGTTAAGCCGCGCTTGCCTAGGTTGGTCTGTGGATGGGTGACCACTCGTTACATACCGAGTTTCTTCCGTGCCTCGGAAAGCACGTTAAGTTGTTGGTCCCGGCTGTCATTTGTAGTCGTTACAGATAGTCAGTGTCCCGAATGCCTGACAATCAGTCTTACCAAGGGGTATCGTATTACCCAGCACTAACTGGGTTGTGGAGGTCAGATAGGCATTCGTTCCATGTAAAATACTGATATTCAGCTGCATCCGGTAAGACTGGAAGGTGACCTCAAAATTGTTGGGAAAAGGCTAAAGCCGCGTATCCATTATGCGCTCCTGCCGCGCGCGGCATGAACACCCGCGCCGAGAGTGCGTTCCGCGGAACGCGCTCCAAATATATATTATGATATCAACTAAGCGCGCGTGGCGTGCGTGGCAACTGTTCCAGTGTTTGGTCGTTCAACATGCAGGCCAGTCGTATTCATACACGACTGGCCTGCATGTTGAGCATCAGCAGGGTTTTTAGTAATTCATTTTTCTCGTCTGTAAGATGACAAGAACACAGGAATTTTTTTCTTCAAATCTGGCACAGGGACTCCCATTTCACAACTTATATCTCTCCAAGCGTCTTCTCTGAGTGATTTATTATGATATAGAGAACTTTTGCTATTCCACAGCAGTTCTTTTGTACCATTAAGTTGAATTAATTTACGACAACTATTATCCATCGCTCGGAACGCAACGAACACATAATTATAATATATCATGTCCGTCTCAACTGGCGCGCGCGCCACAACTGAGCGTCCTTTGATGCGCGGTAAAAAACCGACTCCAGATGGAACGGGCCGCTCCATGTTCGAGCGTTCCAACAAACACATTGGCGCGCGTTCCAAAATGGTAACAATTTCGCGCGGCCGGAACGCGCGCCAATATTCGTCCTCTTGGAGCGCGAAGTCGATACGCGGCTTTACATGAGGCATACCTTTTACTAATGCCAAGCAGTGTGTCTGTAACCTGGTTCCGTTGGACATTGTGTTGTTCCTGGGTTATCGGCGCTCGTGCAATGGCTCTTTGAATATTTCTATCCCAATAATTTATTGTTGTATGCTTTCCTTCTTTTATTTAGTACTAGCTTCCGCCCGCGAGTTCGTCCGCGTGACATAGACTTTTGGCTAACGCTAATTTTAACCCGCGTGATGATCGAAAAAAATAGCCTATGTCCGTCTCGAGGGTTCCAACTATCTCTGTACCAAAATTCATCAAAATTGGTTTAGCCATTTAGGCGCGAAGACGTAACAAACAAATAAAAAAAACACTTTCGCTTTTGTAATATTATTAAGGATTGTTTTCCTGTGTTGTCCCTATGTGAGTCAAATACATATTTTTTTTTCATTTATTTTTTTCTTTATTTAAATGCCAGCCACAATCTACACTATTAAACAATAAGGTTGGTGACTAATTCGCTGTAAATAAATAAACATGACCCGCAAAATATCTACTTACTGAATTTCTGCAAGGTCATCTCTTGGATAGTGACAATGATAGTTGTTACCGACCGACAAATGTTTCACCATTATTAATATATAATTTTCAATAATATTGCGTTATGTGGGGACACGTCATTTATATAAACGTGGGTAGTGTGAAAGTAAATACTTGTTTAGATACCTACTTTTATGTATGATCATACTTTGCTTTTACTTTTATGTATAGTTTTACTAGCTTTTGCCCGCGGCTTCGCTCGCGTTAAATTCGGGGTAACACAGTTCCCCTTGCGCCTTATTGATTTGTAATAGCAACGCTAAGTTTTCCCTTTTCTTCCCTCTTTCTTCCTCACAGCGCACTTTAAAAAATAGCCTATGTCCGTCTCCTGGTTCCTAACTATCTCTGTACCAAAATTCATGAAAATCAGTTTAGCCATTAAAGCGTGAAGAGGTAACAAACAATTTCCCTGCCAATTGCCCTTTTCTCCATTTATTTGGTGACGGCGCAGCATGTCTTCATCTTCGATACTTTACACACCTCCTTCCTCGCAATATCATCCTTCACACAGTCCATTTATCGTCTCTTAGGTCGTTCTCTACTCTTAAACCCACCCATATCGTCCTCATAACTTTGTCATAAGTGTATACGTAACATATATTATGTATTCGGTTATTTTAATTGTTGTTTTAGGAATGTCAGTTCGCTCAATGTTTTCCTTTTCAAAAAAGCGCCCCTCTTGCGTCTATTTAGTTTGGGTTTTTGCACTAGACCTTCTTCCATAGACCACACACAGCTCTATGTATTAGCCATATCTCTTGTTATTCATACAACAACCAACAACTCGCAGCCCCGGCAGGGTTGCGGGTTTTTCGAAAGAGATACCGCGTCTCCGGAACAAAAAGGGCAAAAGAAGGAACATGGGTGAGTTTTAGTCAGAGCAAGTCTGCCTTCCGCTCCACTCAGAGCGGGAGAAATTATTTAATGACTAGCTTTTGCCCGCGGCTTCGCTCGCGTTAAATTCGAGGTAGCACAGTTCCCCTTGCGCCTTATTGATTTGTAATAGCAACGCTAAGTTTTCCCTTTTCTTCCCTCTTTCTCCCTCACATCCCACTTTCTTTTTTAAATTTAGCCTATGTCCGTCTCCTGGTTCCAAATATATAGTATCTCTGTACCAAAATTCATCAAAATCGGTGTAGCCATTAAAGCGTGAGGAGGTAACAAACAAACAAACTCACTTTCGCTTTTATAATATTAGTAAGGATTTCCCATCTGAATAAAAGGGGTTAATAGATATTATGTAATAAATACCTTGAGTGTAATTATAAATACCGTATGATCATAGTCCATTCAAAACAATTTGAACAATCGTTTCCCTAATGACGATAAGCTATCGACGCTGATCGATACTATTAAATATAACAGTTATCATAATGTATTCAAAGAAAACAAGCTGCCGTTTACCTCATTGATTGGGCCGTAATATTTCTTGTGGGTTTTTTGTCGAGATATTCTCAGTATCTCCTGTGTTTTGGATTTTGACTGGATCTAAACATGAAGCAGGTCATCATATGCCTAGCCTTTTCCCAACTGACAACACGGTTGGCGCAGTGGCTGAGCGATCGGCTGCTGCGCTGCGTGTCGCGGGTTCGATCCCCGCACGGGTTAAATATTTGTATGGCCTACAGATAGTTGTTCCGGGTCTGGCTGTTTGTGTATGTGAGTTTAAATGTTTGTAAACGCTCCCACGATACAGGAGGTATTCCTAAGATGGGGCAACGTTTTCTTAAACAAAGGATTTTTGTGGTTTTATGAAACCACGGTAAAAGTGAAACTTTTTTTCACATTATAAAAAAAACTATGTTGGGGTCGGGTTCCAGTCTTACCGCATGCAGCTGAATACCAGTATTTTACATGGAGCGACTGCCTATCTGACCTCCATAACCCAGTTAGTACTGGGTAGTACGATACCGCTTGGTAAGACTGGTTTTCAGACTTTTGGGACACTGACTAGCTGTAAGGACTGTCAAAGATCTACAACTGACCGAAAGCTTAACGTACTTTTCGAGGCACGAAGGAAACTCGGTATGTAACGGGTGGTCACCCATCCACAAACCAACCTAGGCAAGCGCGGCTTAACCTAAAGATCGACCCGAGATGACCCGAGCGGCTGCTATTATTTAGCCACGAGCTCCTCATGAAGCAGGTATAGTCAGCATAAAACAATCATCACATTTATCTACATCCACATTTCTCCAGTAATGTTTCTGTCCTACATTTAACGGGTGTAGGTACTAGTACTCTTAACGAAACCGAAAGGCACATGCTTCCCCGATCATTTCTTTGTTCTATATCATACCTAGGTCTGTGGACGGTAAGCAATGGGTAGCTCACCGTCTGTCTGCCCATCCCTGTTCCACGCGTGACTCAAAGAAATGTCAGCGAAGTAAAGGGGCCTAACAGGGCACTGCCTGCCGGGGTTGCGGGATGTTCGAAAGAAATGCGGCGGCCCCGGATCACATAGGAAAAAAGAAGGAACATGGATGGGTGTAGTCAGTAAAAGTCTGATACTCTCCCCCGCTCCGCCCAGAGTGGGGAAGTTATTTGATGATTTCCCATCTGTAAAAAAGGCCATACCTAACTAGTTACGCTTTAAACTTTTTGCTGCCCTTGTCCCATTTTATTATGGGTCGGCGCAACAAGTTTTCTTCATCCATTCTCCCCTGTCAGACGTTACGGCACCATTTACTCCTTCTCCTTCTTACCGTTCCATACACAATTCATCCATCTTTTTTTTGGCCTTCCCCTTCCTCTCCATCCAGAACTCTTTTAGTCACATACTAAGTGATAAAATTACTTAGTATCTCTCATGCACGAGGTTGTGTGTTTTCAACTGGGCAAGTACCAATTGTTTCCCCAATGTATATTAATTCACTTACGGCCGATCTCAATAACGTACTTACCTTTAACCATCTGTTACATTACCAATCTTTAGTAGCTACAACCACATTTGTGCGTTCCAATAAATTATAGATAGATTGGAATATCTACCTTTACTTTGATGTACCTTTGGGAGGGCTTACTGCTTCCCATAGTTAAGTAGATCCATAGAAAAAAAATGTAGAGCGTCTCAATAACATTTTGACAGTTAACTTTAGTTTGTTTTCGTAACTGTCAGTCAAAAATTTGCTATCTCCCGAAATCGGGCGATTTGCTAGCGGTTTACATAATAATTACGACTTATTTCATAATAAAATGGATTTGTTCAGTGATGAAAGTGATAATGAGATGTATGAAGCCGGTGTATTTGATTCTGCGACAGCTACAGTATCTGATGAATGCAGAGTGTACAGTCGCATTAACTATGAAAGTGAATTTTCTGACTCGGAATTTACATTTAGATTTAGATTAAATAAAAATAGTGTAAATGAGTTATTAATAAAAATTTTACCAAATTTGAGAGTGAAATCCTCCCGGTGAGTAAATTATTTCTAGTCTATACCATCAAAAGTAATGAACCAACCTAGTTAGTGTAGCTATTAGCTAAACATGAGATATTTTTATTAATTTATGACTACAACTAATTAAACATTTTATTTCAGGAACTATGGTGTATCTCCACTACACCAGTTGTTGCTCACTCTTAGATTTTATGCATTGGGCACAATGCTTGTATCTGTTGCCGACTTCGTTGGAGTTTTTAAAGCAACAGCTAGCAGAATTGTGTCTGATGTATCTCGTGCAATAGCTGGACTGTATCCTGAATATGTTAAAGTTTTGGAAAACACACAGCATGCCTTCCATGCCATTGCAGGATTCCCCAAAGTACTTGGGGCAATTGACTGTACACATATACCCATACAATCACCCAGTGAGTTGGCATTTTTACTGTTAAAATGCTTCAGGTAAAAGTCAAGCTTTCATGCCTTTTACAAAAGCTTGCACTTACTCGGATCTAAATGAATAAATAAGAGATTTTTATTTTTAGGTTCTAATATAGGAGAAGAGTACAGGAATAGGAAAGGAATATTTTCAATGAATGTTCAAGGAGTCTGTAATGCAGACTTGCTATTTATGAATGTAGTTGCTCGGTGGCCAGGGTCTGCTCATGATGCTACTATATTTAACAATTCCATTATTAAAAGTGAGTATTATGCATAATATTTTCTATTAAGTATTTATTAAACTTTTCATGCATACCTATGTGATAACATCACCTACATAAAATAACATTCTTATAATTATTTTCAGTGCAATGTGAAGAAGGGATCATTGAAAATAGATGGCTCATTGGTGACAGTGCATATCCTTGTAATTCATACCTATTGACGCCATTGCTCAACCCGGTATCTCTTGCAGAAATTCGCTACAATGAATCACATATTAAGACCAGGAACACCATAGAAAGGTTAATACCTATTATTTATCATTGGTCACTTGCCTATTTGTTTTCATATGAATATATATAGGTGGTGTTCAGTAGGAATAGTTGTGTAACTTAAATATTGTTAGTAATTCAATAATTTTTTCAGGTGCTTTGGAGTATGGAAAAGACGCTTTCCAGTGCTTTCGTTAAAAATTCGTCTCGCATTACAAACAACACAAGCAGTTATTATTGCCACATCTGTGTTACACAACATTTGCAGGTGGAATAATATAAGTGATGTGGAACCTGAAGTTGAGATACCGCTTGAGCAAGCTGATATTCCCCTAGTTGAGGGAGTGGGTCACCAACATCATCATGTTAGACAACATCTAATAGATAATTATTTTAGTTGGTGTGTACCTAATCATACAACTTGATGTCAGTCTTATGGTTTTAGAAAATAATATGAAAAAGATCAAGGGTATAATTTTGTTTCAGATATCTACACAAATTTGGGGCTAGATTCAACAAAGGAATATTGTAAAAAAATATCATTAATTCTAATTATATTTAATTGAAAATGTTTGATTTTTATATCCTTAATCATTACCTTTCTGATAAAATATAATAAAGAAAAACAAAGAGAATATACTGACACAATATTTTTTAATTAAACAACACAATAACAGACCCGTTAACTATACACAATATGACAAAAATTAATAACTAATTAATACATGTAATAAATCAAGACTAACTTATAAATATACTGACACAATATTTTAAATTAAACAACACAGTACACAATAACACACCCCTTAACTATACACAATATGAGAAAACTTAATAACCAATTAATACATGTAATAAATCAACACTAACTTATAAATATACTGACACAATACTTTTAATTAAACAACACATTACACAATAACACACCCGTTAACTATACACAATATGACAAAACTTAATAACTAATTAATACATGTAATAAATCAACACTAACTTATCTATATACTGACACAATATTTTTAATTAAACAACACAGTACACAATAACACACCCCTTAACTATACACAATATGACAAAACTTAATAACTAATTAATACATGTAATAAATCAACACTAACTTATCTATATACTGACACAATATTTTTAATTAAACAACACATTACACAATAACACACCCCTTAACTATACACAATATGACAAAACTTAATAACTAATCAAAACTTGTAAAGATTAACTTATAAATTTTAATTATAAATATTTGAAACTTAAACTATTCCTTACAGTTCTGTTTCATTAATTTTATTTCTAATTCTAATTTTATATTTTCTAATTCTATTTTTTTATTTTCTAATTTCACTTTTTGTGCCTTAGCTTGAAAATAAGCTGCCAACCCCAGATCTTTGTCTCTTTGAGCTCTCTGTACTTCTTCAGAGAGCTTCCTCCGTTTATTCACTGTAAAAAAAGAGTTTTATTTAATTTAAACAGTATTTGCACAAAATTTCTTCACCCACTGCTTATACTAATGAATCCTTAATTAATAATATTTTTTACACCTTGCAACCTTTAACTAGCACTGTAAATAATATTTGTCTCAAAACGGTAACCCATATAAATAAATAAATATCTTGGGACAACTCACACACGGCTATCTGATCCCAAGCTAAGCAGAGCTTGTGTTATGGTAACCAGACAACTGATATACATACTTATATAATTTATAAATACATACATATTATAGATAAATCACACCCAGACACAGAACAAACAATCATGCTCATCACACTAAGTTTGTCCTGGGTGGGAATCGAACCCACGCCTTCCGGCTTAGCAGTCAGGGCCACTAACCACTAGACCAACAGGCCCGTCAAATCCACCCATCACTGAACTATGTAAATTAATTTTAGCGACAAGTTAAAAAGATATGTAACTTACTGGCACTTTTTGGAGTGTTAAAAATATAGTTATTTGGTGTGTAACTAACACC
Organism: Ochropleura plecta; assembly: GCA_905475445.1. Taxonomy (NCBI): domain Eukaryota; kingdom Metazoa; phylum Arthropoda; class Insecta; order Lepidoptera; family Noctuidae; genus Ochropleura; species Ochropleura plecta. Next base: position 886,924 of record FR997733.1, on the reverse strand, counting down.
ACTACCACCACCATTATCACCACCACCATTACCACCACAATCACCACCCATTACTAAAACGGTACTGCCCTGAGCTACTTCTGGCAATGGTTGGAAGTCAAAAACTTCTACAATTGCTTCAGAGGCTTTGCTAGCAATAGCTTCATCCGCATCACCACCAAACTCTGCAGGTAAACCATTGCATGTTGCACCTAAAATTGATGCTACTTGGTCCAAAACTTCATCAGGAGGTATATAAGACTTCCCTCCTCCAGTCTGTAAATTAAAAACAAAGTTTAGAGCAACTACAATAAAATGTATGACTATATTAATCCTTACCAACATAATATTATAAAAGAAAAAGTGAGTTTGTTTGTTATGATTTCAAGCCTAAATGGCAAAATCAATTTTCATGAATTTTGGTATAGAGATAGTCGGGACCCTGGAGATGGGCATAGGATAGTTTTTATCTTAAAAATCCCACGGGAACGGGAACCACGCGGGTGAAACCGCGAGCGAAAACTAGTAATATTATAAACTTCTTAAAAACTGACCTTAAGGTTATTTTGTCTTATGAAAGCACTACGCTTCCTTGCAGACTTCTTTAAATTCTCCCACTTGAGTCGAATTTGCTCAGGACGCCGCATATCTCCCGTAACAGCACTGAACTCCTGTGCAATTGACTTCCATGCTTCTTCTTTCAGTTTATTATTTGTTGCGTTCGTCGCTTTGGTGGTTATCACTGGATGTTTATTAATCATGCCGAGAAGAAGAATTATGCTGTCCTTTAAAAGCGGCTTAGCCTTAATCTGAAAGTAAATTATAATTTAGGCGCGAATTGGTGGCACGCGATGACGCGAACCTTTTTGTACTGTTCCAAAATAAAGAAAGTTAAACAAAATATAATCATTGGGTACGCAGGCAATACTTACATTTTGTTGTTCAGCCATTTTATAAAATTGTTGCACACTAGGTAAGTACTAATAAAAACAAATAAGTAATAATTTTAACAGTTGCGAGCGAGCGCGGGAGCACAGAGCGCGGGAGTTTGACAGAGCGCGATATCGATCGACACGACATAGCGTCGCGTCGTTTGCTGGCAAATGTCAAAAATGCGTTATATTGCATCATGCTAAAAAGCATTTCATCATTATTTCATTATAAAAAAAACACCGTTTTCGTATAAATTATAAAAGCAGGTTTTTTAAAAGTACATTTTTACTGAAGCTAATATCGTATAAGCAAAAAGAATATTTTTCACGAGAAACAAAACGTAACGCATTTTTTGTGAGGGAAAGGACCTATCTGTCTTTAACTTTAGATATCGTTACGGAAATTTCGTTATTGAGACGGCAGTTATTGGTAGATCAGAAGTAACAGTAAAACTCTGGTAGCTAACCGAGTTTAACTCTCGGTAGATTATTGAGATCGGCCGTTAGTTTATCTTGGACATAACCGGCATCGGTTAAGGAAGATACCGTGAGCAAATCTGGAGTTAATATGAGTCTGATATTTTCCAAAGCGTGGACAATGCTCGTACCTACTCTGTGAGAAGAGGCCTTGATCAGCTGTGGTACTGTAATATATATTTTTACTAGCTTTTGCCCGCGGCTTCGCTCGCGTTAAATTCGGGGTAGCACAGTTCCTCTTGCGCCTTATTGATTTGTAATAGCAACGCTAAGTTTTCCCTTTTCTTCCCTCTTTCTCCCTCACATCCCACTTTTTTTAGCCTATGTCCGTCACCTGGTTCCCAACTATCTCTGTACCAAAATTCATCAAAATCGGTTTAGCCATTAAAGCGTGAAGAGGTAACAAACAAACTCACTTTCGCTTTTATAATATTATAAGTGTTGATATTAGTAAGGATGTATCATTAAATTATTTATGTGAATGCGATAATATTCTAGTAAGATATCACTGAATAAAATATAAGAATAAGTATTATCAGATGGATTAAGAACAGTGATTAGGTCCGATGATTAATTACTTACGCAAAAAGTCCCGAAAGAGTTGGTTCGTCCAATTGATTCCTACCTCTTGGACTGGCGGGTAAAAGTTAGTAAATGTATAAAACATTTACTAACTTTTACCCCCGGCTTCGCTCGCGTTAAATTCGGCGTAACACAGTTCCCCTTTCCTGATTTACAGGTACCGGCTACCTGTAGTTTTTGCCGTTGCGCCTTATTTATTGTAATAGCAATGCTAAGTTTTCCCTTTTCCTCCCTTTTTCTCCCTTCTCAATCTTTAAAAAAAAAATTGCCTATCCCCGTCTCCAGGGTCCCAAAACTTTCTCTGTACCAAAATTCATCAAAATCGGTTTAGCCATTTAGGCGTGAAGAAGTAACAAACAAACAAACGCACTTTCGCTTTCATAATATTAGTAAGGATTTGGTATTGTATTATTATATGATTTATGACTCGTGAATGTATTATAGTTCAATATTCTGATTGTATTGCAAGTATCAAGCACCGTTTATTATTGTTTAATGAAAGAATGTGATCATCATATAAAAACTTTTTATTGATAATTAAAACACGTTTGATAGTCCATTGAATTGTAATCAATGACGCTTATCTGCCGATTTTGGGCGCTTACAAATTTTAATATTATACGGTACCTAACAGCAATAAACGAAGTGGTTTTCATTCAAAATTATGCTTTAAGAGTTCTGATTAAATATTACCCAGCCTAATGATGATCTATAATCATGTGTCCTTATCACGTGTTCAATCATATCTAATAATATAAAAGAGAAAATCACGGACAAAAAAACGGACACACTCATCACGTCATCCCAGAGCTGGCCAAAGGCCTATCCCCATAACGTCCAGCTCTTCGATCCAGGGGTCAGTTGGACCACTAGTCGTTGATTTTGTCCAGCTCGTTATGCTGTCTTCTTCGAAGACTGCCGCGACGCCTTCCAACGGTGTCATAGTTCCTCAAAGAACATAGGATAGGCATTTACTGTACCTACCTGTATGTCATAGATTTTTATACAATTTATTTAACCCCCATTTACTTGAATAAAAAATAACTTAACGAAAAGTGGAAAAGTGGGGGTACACCTCTGCTTGCTCTCTAGCTCTTTGTTGATTGACGTTATGAATAATAATTGATGCTAGGAAGTAGATAATTAATGTAAAAGCAATTCTATGAATTTACCCAAATACCAAATTATTTATGTTTGCCCAAACATACCTATGTACTTAAATATATTATTCAAATCATGTAATTTCGTAGCTCTATAATCATTTTTGCCCTTGAACTACTCTCAAATTAAATGATAATGTATGGGGCGACAATGACGGTGTCCAATTGAATACATTTTACTATTTAATCATTGTTTGAATCGCAAGCTTGAATATTGTTTGTTGTAATATCTTTGGTTATTTCTACTTGAGGAAAAAAATGTAGTCTTGATCTTAACCCATAGTTGCTTTAATTACTGCTGTTCTGTTGGTGTGTGCAAACAATAGGAAGTGTTACCTGCAGCTAGAGCTAGAATTATCATCATCATCCTCCTGCCCTTGTCTCGTTCTATTTTTGCTGGCTTCTCTATTCCCTAATCATTATAATCTGGGTCTCTTCAAAGCTGGAGTGAATTGGTTTCTTTTAGACAAGCCTGCTCCACCCTAGGCCGTTTCATCGCTTCACATTAAACAAGTTGCGGCCAAACGCAAGCTTATATAAAAAAACAAGCAGAAAATATGGCGAAACGTGTGTGCAGTACACTTGATGACGGCTCGGTTAGCGCAGTGGCTGTGCGATTGACTGTTGCGCTGCGTGTTTGATTCTCGTACGGAAAAATATTTGTTGTTTCGGGTCTGACTGTTTGTGTATGTGAGTTAAAATGTTTGTAAACGCAACCACGATACAGGAGAAATTTCTAGTAAGGGCAACGTTATTTAAAAAAAAAATATTTCATGATTGTGGAGGTCAGATAGGCAGAGGCTCAACGAAAATTAATAGGCAAAATTTCAGCAGCATCCAAGTAGATTGGAAGCAGACTACATCATATGTAGGGAAAAGGCTAGGCAGATGATGAAGACTCTCACAATATTACCTTACAGATATCTCTCATTATCTTCTGATGGAACTAAACGCATGATGAACATCCTTCAGACGCGTGATAATATCTGAGACATCTGTTACTTTCGCTGCGTCAGCGTGCTGTAGCCAAAATAGCGACCCTGAACTTTGGACCTCTTTCGGAACGTTATCTAGGAAGTTCTAACTTGTTGGTCTAGGTCACAGAAGCGACTGCTGAGTGTGAACTTCTTGGCTCGATTCCCGGCCATGCAAAGTGTTAATTGAGTTTTTCCATCAGAATTTTTTCAGTCATGGAATTTGGATTTGCTTCCAGTTATTGGCAATAGACTCACTCCCTTTTTTTTGCATGGGAAATCAAATAACTTCCCCCGCTCTAAGCAGAGGGAGCGGGGGAGAGCGGGTGGAATATCAGACTTGTACTGACTAAAACCCATCCATGTCCCTTCTTTTACCCTGTGTGTTCCGGGGCCGCAGCATCTCTCCAACAACCAGCAATCCGCCAGGTAGTTACCCTGGCAGGCCCCTCTCCTTTGTTGACATCTCCGTGAGGCGCGCAAAGGCTCACTCCCTTTGGATGGATGGATACCACGCGCGATTTAAACAAAACTAGCAAAATATTGGTGTAGTATTAGGAACACCTCGCCTTTCGAGGACCTCAGGCATCATGTTATGTTATAAAATTACTAGCTTTTGCCCGCGGCTTCGGTCACGTAAAATTTGGGGTAACATAGTTCACCTTTCCTGATTTGCAGGTACCTGCTACCTGCAGCAAGCTAAGATTTTCCTTTGCTTCCCTCTTTCTCCCTCATATCCTACTTTAAAATTTCACTTTAGCCATTTAGGCGTGAAAAGGTAACAAACAAACTCACTTTCGCTTTTATAATATTAGTAAGGATACTTTTCAATAATGTATAAAAACTTTTTCTAGAACTTTCGCAAGTGTGAACTACCCATAATTTATGATAGGAAAGAATGATTGACTGACGCCCACCCATCTCAGTCGCGTCGTGACGTATGCAGTTTTTCTCTTTATCTATATCCATCCTAATACATCATTATTTCAGCCAGTCATTACGGTGATGTGTATCGTAATTGAACTCGTTTTTTTAGCGAACCCATTCAAGTGCAGACTCTGATAGACTATACACTTGTCTGATTTCGCCTACAATTTGCGTACGAACATTTGTTTTCAATCTGAAATAAATAAATAAAAGCAGAAACGAATATTATTATAGTTTTGTTTACGTCATAGTCCAGAATACGTAATGCCAGTGAAATCTGTTGCTGCATTGGTGGGGTAATATATCCTTTGCTTTTTTTTATAAAAAATAATAGGTAATCGCTATTCCCTTAGTAAAAAAACTGATTAAAAAAGAAACTAAAAATTAAACTTTTCAAATTAAGAATGTTTGTTTTGTCTCATAAATATATCTAGGTATTTAAATTCATTCCTAAAATAAATAAATAATTGGTAGTCTGTTATCAAAGACGATGAGATGTTTTCACATAGGCAATTGAAGAACTTCTGAAATCACAGCCAGTGTCTTGATAAAAAAAACTCTATCACTTGTAAATTTGTTTCAGAAACCACCTGGATGCCACGCCAGGCTTCCAGCGTCTGCTACGAGAGAGGAAGGACGTCGTAGATCACCCGACACACGACCAGCCCACGGCCAGTAAGTATTTGTTATCGGTGTAATGGCGATTCACGAGTGTTTAAATGATTCACATTCAATAGAATATTTTTAATTCCAGAAAAACGCAATACCTTTATGTATAGAAGCTGATTTCGTTTTAAATTTCCGACGCAATTTTTCTATGTGAGTGGGGGGGGGCACTTATAACTTTTTTCCATGTGTTTTTAAGAGACTCGCAAAATATCCAATTTTTTTCTCACCTTCCAGTGTCAGACCGCCTAAAGAAGCGAAGCAGCCTGAAGCTGCTGCGCTCGCGCGCTCGAGACAGCAAGCAGGACATGTCGCACGACGTCAGGGCCGACTCGCTGCCATCGCCCAACCCCATGGCAGCTCTGCCCACTTTAGTAAGTGTATAATCTTAAGAACCAAGGGGACAGAAGAAGAATCAAGGGTATTATGGACCGGGGTTGCGGGTTGTTCGAAAGAGATACCGCGGCCCCGGAACGTAAAGGGCAATAGAAGGAACATGGGTGGGTTTTAGTCAGTACAAGTCTGACATGCCCCCCCCCGCTCCGCCCAGAGCGGGGGAAGTCATTTGATAATTTCCCACCCGAAAAAAAAGGTATTATAGAGAAAAAACTTACCATTCGTAGAGGTTATTATGCCTTGTGATATTGTTAAGAAATGGTGTAAAAAATAGGGTGTTAACAATAAACAACCGCTTGTCAGGTGTGATGATCAGCACAATTCACTAGTGCTTGTTCATGGTCTATTTCAGAATCAGGCTTTTATGCTGATCTCATAGGGGTTCAGTAAAGTCAGCTCTTGTAAAGCCAACCCTTGTCATCCCGTTTAATATTTTAATTGTGATAGTTTGTGAAGATGGACGGATGTTTTTTACTTTTTCAATCAAAAACTGTTGAACAGATTTGGATGAAATTTGGCACACAAATGGTTTATAACCTGGACTAACACATATAATACCTTTTATCACGATCCTGTGGGACATGTAGGCGGACCTGCGGGCATAAGGTAGTCCCTAATAAAACCATAAGTGTATGCCAACACTGTTCCTGTCCATTATTTTTACCAATGGGATATCATCAAGAAACATCCCCCTCTGGGCGCAGCTGGGGGTGGGGGGATGTCAGACTTTTATTGACTTATTTCCCGGATTCGTGGTATCCCTTTTAAACAACCCGCAACCTGGAACACTTCCAGGTTCCCTCCTTCCTGTCCCAGTGCTACATTTTTGTTAGAGTCCATTGTTTAAATATTGTGACTGGTTTGTGGGCATTGTAGTTGGAACAATTCTATTCTAACGCCATCAATATCCTCAATCCATTTAAAAACACTTCACCAACATTAAGAAAGTAGCTGCACTCGCAGGTGGAGTCATGCAGCCGCTTCATGTCGCTGACCTCCAAGCCGAAGAACCGCGAGACCATCGGCCCGGAGACCATGCTGCCCTCCGACTGTGAGGAGCGGTGGCGCTGTGACGGCGATGAGGACCTGCCACCCAGCCGAGTCAGCTTCCACAAGACCTTCAGCCTGCTTATCAATATGGGGAATATTGAGAAGGGCTGTAAGAGAGCCGTGAGTATTCCTTTCTAATATTATAAAAGCGAAAGTGATTTTGTTTGTTTGTTACGTCTTCACGCCTAAATGGCTAAACCTATTTTCATGAATTTTGGTACAGAGATAGTTGGAAACCTGAAGACGAATATATACTATTTTTAAAAAAGTGAGAAAAGGGGGAGAAAGAGGGAAGAGAAGGGGAAAGAAAAATTATTTTTTTCGTTCATCACGCGGTTTAAAGTTAGCGTTAGCCCAAAGTAACTGCCACGCGGATGAAGTCGGGGGCGGAAGCTAGTATTATTATATTTGTTCTGAAGATAATGGATACTAAATTAATCTGCATGACATTACACCACGCGTGTAAATCCTGAAGTGCAGAGGTGTCCCTTTTTTCGAATCAGGAATCATCAAATGACTACTTCCAGATTTGAATTTACTAAAACCTATCCAGGTTACGTCTTTTGTCATTTGTGTTTTGGGGGTACACGGATCTTTTCCAAACAACTCGCTACCGTAAGAGTAGCCCCACAATATCAAAAAAAAAAAACTTACATTGTCGTGAGTCACTACGTATTTTTTCTGACCTACGCGGTAAATAAAAAACACAAATATTTTACTTAGATAGAGCACACAAATCTCCATATTTTGACATGACATCAAATTAATAGATGACACCCCTGTGGCGCATGGACTATAATGGGCATATCGATAAATTAGAATAAGTTAATATCAGGTTAATTAACCAGAGATGAAACTCGGTTACCCTGATCGAGTTATGTTTGCTGTCGGAATTCACAATTTGTTGTTTGAGTGAGTGATCAAAATAATGACTCCCAAGATTTCACTGTATGTTCTCGGAAACGGCTATCAAAAATGAAACTACCAGTATCTTTAAATATAAACTTTTAGTATGTTCACATCAGGGTATTTTCTATAACCACTGCATGATTAGCGATAATGCTGAATATATCCATTCGCTCATCAAAAAAACAAGATACACATTTTATCATGTCATTGCCCGGTAAGTACTCAGTACAACATGATGTAATATGAGAATATTTCATAATATGTTGTAAGTTTCACATAAAATCTAGGATAGTACTGTATCAGACATTTAAAGTACTTGAGAGAGACTCAGTGGTGTACCTACTTCGAGAAGTTGAAATTCAAAGCATTTATTTCAATTAGACCATTACAGGCACTTTTGAATGCCATGAAAACAAAAAAGATGCTGCTACAGTCCCAGTCACAAGACATAATAACTTGTGAAAGTACTGTAATTGCCCATTCCAAAGCGTAGATCTCTATGGAGGAGAATGGGCAAGAAACTCCATGGACACTCTTTTAAATCATAATATTTTACGAAATCATGGAGAGTTAAATCCCATGAGGTAATCACAGTATTCTTTCAGATAAGCCGCGAGGAGCAGGTGTGGCAGAATGAGCTCAAGGACCTGATCTGGCTGGAGCTGCAGGCCAAGATCGCAGGCAGGACTCTCGCGCAGCAGGACGCCTATCTATGCGCGCAGAGGAACATCGTACCTAAGATTATTAGCAATATTTTTGAATATAGGTAAAAATTTCGCTAAACCACGTTCACTCTTTCTATTGTTAAATAGGTACTGTTTATAAGATTTATTTAATAATAAGTTGGTTCAGTCTATTAGTATTTTTGACAAAGCGAATGAACATCCAATAATCCTAATATTGATAGCTGAACGTGCTCTTGGAGGCACGTATTTTCAGGCTATTTGTGGATGAAATATTTACTTTAATTTTTATTAATTAATTTTAGTAACGAGCCTAAATTCAAGAGTTTTTTTTAGTTTATTTAAAACAACTAATACTTTACCAATCAATTAAACTAACAACAAACTATAAAATGGTGTCAAAAAATTCGTATAAGCTAGTAATACCAACAGACTGGCCGTGTAGCCACGTTGTATGGACACTTAGCCTTTGACCAAGGTAAAACCCAGCCCTTGTCCCGGGAAGGGTCAGTCCCAGGTCACGGGAAGCGTCAACTAAGCGATTTGATAGTTCAATATATAATTTGTATATGTGTCCTCAGGTTTGTGAACAAAAACCCGTGCAGAGCGAATTGCAAACGTTCTCTAGACGCGGTGACGTCACAGGAAGATCTGACAGCCCATGATGAACCTAACGAAGGTAAGACTCACTAAGGTACCTCGCAAGATTATGAAAAAGAATTGAAAAATAAGAACAAGATGACTGCCTTGTTGGTCAAGCATGACAGCTGAGTATGGGGCCCTTGGTTATGTCCAGGTTGTTCGAATTGTTATGGAGTTTATCATTAATTAAATAAAATTATTCATTAATTAAAAAAAGAAAGAAGATTTTTCCGTCAAATCGATAGCTACACCGAATAAAGTTTCCCCGTGGGTACTTAAGACACTTGACAAGTGTCGTATGTTCCCCGTAGGAATCGCTAAAACGTTACTTATGAATTCGTCGATATTTCTTCGAATTTTGTTGCTAAATTGAACAGGTTAAACACCCCTTTAACATATCGCCCCAAATTCGACAATTTTATTAGTGTACAACCATTGATAAAAGGCGTGATATTAATACACGACTTCCACTTGCAGAGGAACAAATGTACGGGTGCCTGTCGTTCGACTGCCAGCTGTGCTCGGACGCCATCGGCGCGGCCATGCGCGAGGTGGGCGCGCTGCTGGACTCGTTCTACAACGCCGTGTCGCTGTACCCGTCCAGCAGGAACATGACGCTCGAGCATCGACTCATCGCCACCGCGCACTTTAACAATAGGATTAAGGTCACTATCAAATATTCAGTTCTCTGGACTATGACGTCATCAGTAGTTTTAATGTCATAAGGTCACTATTTTTAATTTTCAGTTCTCTGGACTATGACGTCATCAGTAGTTTTAATGTCATAAAGTCACTATTTTTAATTTTCAGTTCTCTGGACTATGACGTCATCAGTAGTTTTAATGTCATAAGGTCACTATTTTTTAACCGACTTCAAAAAAGGAGGAGGTTCTCAATTCGACTGTATGTTTTTTTTTTTTTGTTTTTGTTACCTCATAACTCTGGTCTGGGTGAACAGATTTTGATGATTCTTTTTTTATTCGAAAGCTGGTGGTTGTCGTTTGGTCCCATAAAAAAAATATCAAGATTCGGCCAGTAGTTTTTGAGTTATCTTTAATAATGCGTATTAGATTGACTTCGTCTACGTTGATGATATAATTTTAGAGGTTGTCGAAGACAAATGAACAAAAAACGCTATGCACTATGATTTGGAAGGTCATCGCAGTTTTTTGAGGTGATTGTATTTTAATTTGGTGATAGATCTTCAGTGATATACAACGGAACTCTTCAATAAATGACCGCAAATCTGCCGTGATTGCTGCAATCACATGATACATGATAACCGGGCTGAAACGCCGGTAAGGGCGCGAGCGCCGGCACCAGCTTCGCACGAGGATAGTCTCGTGAACTTGATGGACACCAGCCCGATAAACAGCACAGCCACTCAGGAATTAAACCTCGACATCTTAAAGGCAGAGTTGAGTAACTTTAAGGAGGAATTCTTGAAGGTTATCCGGAACGAGTTTCAGCAGCTACGGGACGACCTTTCGGAGTTAAGGTCCTCTCTCAAATCCACCAACGATCGGATGAGTAACTTGGAGGAGAGAGTAGCTGTGATGGAGAATAAACTGGCGCAGCCCCAAGTGTCACGATCGTCAGATGTGGATGACCTTATAACACAGCTAAGGAGTGACATAAATGACCGGGACCAGGAGTTGCTCGCCAATGACCTACAGATCTCAAATATACCAGAGATCAATGGTGAAAACACCACCCACACGGCGATGTTGGTGGCGGCCAAAATAGGGGTTAAAATTAAAGCTCGCGACATAGTGAGCGCCGAGCGTGTTGGAGGCAAGCGCATCAATGCGACGCAGGCGACGGGGCCGGTGGAGACCCGCCCGCGCTTCCTCGTCGTGCGCCTCGCGCGCCGCGACCTGCGGGACGAGCTGCTAGAGGGAGCCCGAGCGCGTCGCGGCGTGACTACAGCGGATCTCGATCTGCCTGGCCCTGCGACGCGCTTCTATGTCAACGAGCGCCTTACGAAACCGAATCGAGAGTTGTTTCGGAGCACACGTGAGGCGGCAACTCGCCTCGGATGGCAGTTCGTGTGGTCAAAGCGTGGTCGTATCCTCGCTCGGTACAAATCAGGTGATGCCACTTGCCATATCCGTTGTGAGGCTGACATTCTGCGAATCTTCGGTGCGCCACCGTTCTCCAGCACGAATAGTGCACTTTAGAGAGGCTATGTTATTTGTTTTTATTTACTTTGTTCTTCCTATTATTTTAAGTTACCTTCTAGTTATATATAATACTGCCATGCGAACCTTTAAAATATGTTCAGTAAAAGTAAGTGACATCCTGTCAATTATCGTAATATGTATAACTACGTTAACTTATTTTAAGGTATGTTTTGTATTGGCAGATGTGTGTCTCACGGCGCACCTCAATACACTAGATGTATACCAGTTTTATAACATTACACATATTTACCTATACTTACTCATCACAAAACTTCTGTACCGTTCTACCAGCCTTCTATTTAAACACCACAGTCCAAAATATACTTTACATTTAATATTACATACTATCTACATATTTACAATTCCATTTAGACTACTACTACATCAATCTGTAATTGAATGTGCACTGATAATTATACCATTTTTCATTTTGCTAATGACGGAATTTATTTTAACTTATTATAATGACGACTAACGGAGAAAAGTTTTTAAAAGTAGGATTTCTTAATGCTGGTTCATTAGGTACGGGTCATGATGATTTGATTGGTGCATTTAACAGGCACTGTTTTGATATTATGGCCATTAATGAAACTTGGCTCCGTCCAGGCGAGGAGGGGCGCGCTCCGGCGGTGCCGGGCTATCGTCTGCGTCACGCGCCGCGGCCAGCGAGTGTTCGCGCGGGCCGTGGTGGGGGAGTCGGGTTTTACGTTCGGCAGGGTTTGAGCGCGCGTACTTGGACTAGTGCGGTCGATCCCAGGTTCGAATCGGTTGAACAAATGTGGCTAACTCTTTCACTTAACGGCAAAAAAATTGGTATAGGAACAGCGTACCGGCCGCCATGGTTAGATCTTGTTCTCTTCATCGATGCTTTGACGGATTCTATTAGCTCTTTGGGAAGTTGCGATCATTTTATTTTGCTTGGCGATTTCAATGTGAATATGCAAGACACAAACGGGTTAAAAACGAAAAATATTAATGAATTTCTGAACTGTCTAAATCTTACACAACTGGTATCGAGCCCTACTCACTACACAGGATCCAGTGAAACTCTCATTGATCTCGTTTGTACTGACTTGAGAGCACGGTACACAGTGGTAGAATCTTTCAGTTCACTTAACGGCCATTCTATCGTAATAAGTGAATTTAATATTAAGCGTGACAAATTGAAACCATATTTGGTAAAATTTCGGCCTCTTCGAAACGTGTGCATGGAAACATTTGAAATGGACTTAACTTCATTAGACACTAGTATTATTTCATCACTTGACAGCGTTAGTAATATGGTGCACGTCTTTAACAGCTTTTTAACTTCTTTGTTTGATGTTCACGCGCCAATAAAAACTTGTATTATAAAGGAAAAATCTTATCCGTGGATCACAGATACAATAAAAGTTATGATGCGTTTACGGGACGAAGCGCTTAGTAGTTATAGGAAAAAGAAAGTTGACTCCAAAAAACAATACTATAAAGACTTAAAGCACTTAGTGATTAGTTCCTTGCACAATGAAAAGACTGCGTATTACAAACATAATATAAATACTAAGATAAAAAACCCTAAATTACTCTGGAAAAACCTGAAATCCACCTTATTGCCTTTTAAATCTAGACAAGACCTTCCGTCGCACTTTACAGATCCTGACATAATTAATAGAAACTTTTTGATAGTTCCCGGTAATCCCGTGGCAAGTGCTTCGCTTATAAATTACTACGACAATCATAGCCACGGTGAGGCAATTTTCAAGTTAGCACCAGTGAACCAGAACGAAGTATCTCGCACTATTGCTAGTCTCAAAAGTAACGCCGAAGGCTGTGACAACGTCAACCTGGACATGATAAACATGACTCTGCCGCACATGTCAAATGTCATTACAGACATAATAAACCGCTCCATCGCGACGTCGACATTTCCTGATCAATGGAAAATTGCTTCTATTAGACCCTTGCCAAAAAATAACAACCCATTAACTTTAAAAGATCTACGCCCTATTAGTATATTACCATGCTTATCCAAGGTATTAGAAAAAATTATCAGCCGCCAACTTACGCTGTTTCTTGAACAAAATAACATTTTACCTGATTTACAGTCAGGGTTCAGGAAACAGCGCAGTACGTCCACTGCATTACTGGATGTTACGGATAGTATACTATTTGCTCAGGACAAGGGAATGTGCACAGTACTGGTTTTACTGGATTTTTCCAGAGCATTTGACGCCATAAATATTGAATTATTATTGTCAAAGTTAAGATATTACGGTTTCGACTCAGACGCTGTACAATGGTTCCGCAGCTATTTAAGTAATAGGAAACAGTTAGTTGACCTGCGTATGAGTGACGGCAATACTCTTAGATCGTCACCTATATCTGTAGAGAGAGGAGTCCCGCAGGGTTCTGTTTTGGGACCAATTATTTTTATTTTGTACTGCGCAGACATAATCAGATGTCTGCAAAGATGTAAATATCACATATACGCCGACGATGTACAACTGTACATTTCCTTCAGACCAGACGAGTATGACATAGCCATTCAAAATCTTAACGAAGATCTTCAACGAATCGCGGTTTGGTCTGAGGATAACTGCCTGTCGCTGAACCCCACGAAAACTAAATTCATAGTATTCGGCACAAGACAGCAGCTGGCAAGACTACCAATGACTCTTGACATAAAACTAATGGGTGAACAAATTGAAAGAGTGTACGAGGCGCGTAATTTAGGTCTTGTGTTTGACAAAGACCTTCGTTTTGAAAAACACGTGGCAGAATCTGTTAGAAACTGTTTTTATCGCTTAAAAGTTTTGTACAAAATGAGGTCTTACTTGTCAGTATCACTGCGGGAACAACTTGTAGAAACTCTGGTACTTTCCAAACTGAACTACGCCGACACAGTGTATGGCCCGCGCCTATTAGCTCGTACAGATCGGCTCATTCAAAGGGTGCAGAACGCTTGTGCGCGATTCTGCTACAATATTCCTCGGCGAAGTCATGTCACACCTTTTTTAAATAAGAATTTTATACTAAAAATGAAATCCAGACGGAAACTACACTTGGCGTGCCTCTTGTTTGGTGTGGTTAAATATAAAAAACCGGACTACTTGTATAGTAAATTAAGTTGGTTGAGTAGTAGACGCGAATGTGGGAGAAGACAATGCTCACAACAACTCTCGACTCAGTCGCACAACACAGCAGCTTTCAGAGGCAGCTTTCGCTATGCGGCCTCGAAAATATGGAATAACCTGCCACCTCCAATAAGAACGATTAGCTCAATAGACACCTTTAGAAGGCGCTTACGGCAGTTTCTAATTGAATCGCAACGTGGGTTAGATATGGTCGCACTAAACGTCTCAATTATTTAATTTCTGCCTACCCATCTAACTAACTTAATCACCCGATATAAGTACTATTAACTGACGCTAATGACATGCAAAAGATTAAAGCCTGATGTCATGCTCACGCTCGGCTCGCTTGGGTCTATGTCACTTGTGTCGACAGCCGAAGGGTGATGTCGCCTTGTCCGCGGCGCTGCCGCTGCTACGACTTACGACTTACGACGATCATCGCAGTTTGTGAGACCTGCGATAATGTTAAAGCACATTTAAAATAATCGCCATTTTTTAACCTAAACACCTACACAAGGATACATTGTAACAACGCAAGTGCAGTTTCTTACCCAATGTGTCTGGCCCACTTGCATGCGACTGGAACATAGGTACGGTGTAGCACCGGGATGGTTTCATTCGTACTCCCTTTCAATCATTTCTGGCAGCTGTGGTCAATTTCTAGTGTCGTCTGTATTCTATGGAAGACAAATGAAATATAATATAAATATAATATACTTTTTGTATTCTTTTTAGACTTTTTTATTCAAACATACCAAATCATGATCGACTTACCTTCTTCGTTTATATGCCTACGCTTATATTTTTACCGCCACCTTAGTCATTAATATTTTTTCTTCCTTTTTAAGCATCTATGATGTACCCACACAATTGCCATCGCACCTACCAAAATTTTCCGTTTTAATATAATTATAATGTTAGTCCGTCGCGCTCGGCTGATTGCAGCGCACTGAGCCACTGAGCGACGAAGTGAACATAATATTTGCCTAACACTTTTTTACGTAAGTAGTTTATTTTTTATAATTTTACACAAATTTATGCTATATACGTATACCTTTTTATACACAAAAACACAAACAAATAAATATAAAACTGTTTTACGTCCGTCACATCAGGTCTAAGGTCCAGTTGAAAACCAGCGTCGGGCACTAGCTGCTCGGCAGTTTGCTGAACTGGGCCTATTTGGCGCAGCCGTGAGACACACAATTACGTATTTGTTATTACCGTTTAGTTTTAAGTTTTTATCTCATTTTGTGTTGCACTTGTGGCATGGGCCAAATAAATGTTTTTTCTTTCTTTCTTTTTCTTTCACATGTATAAGTATGGGTTTCGCCAGGGTAGGCAGGCGAGTGGGAGCAGGGTGCCCGTACCCCCTCCCCTCCCCTCACCCAGTCATTAAGAAACATAATCAATCATTAGATCAAGTATCAGCTGTATCCCCTAGGCGATGATGCATATGATTTCTGAATTGGTTTTAAACTAAAGCATAATTTAGATAGTATTAAATACTATAGCGTGATGTGGAACTAAGGCACTTGTCTCACCGGCAACGATTAACGAGTAACGAGTAAAGCTAGAACTAGAAACGAGTTAGCGAGACGTGGGGAGCAAGTGCGTAGTTCCGATATTTGTGTAGCTCGGCTATAAGCGAGTGTGCGAGTGAGGCGGGCGATTACTCGCATCACTCGCTCGCGGCAGTCAAGCGTACAGTCAGTCTTGCAGCCTCATACGCGACCAAATTACATCACCACTGGTTGCTCTCTCGGCGTGATTTCTAATCGCTTGGCGAGTATCGCCGAGTGAGTGTTATCTTTCATAGCTCTTGTCGCTCAGCGACAAGTGCTATGAAGTGTGCGAGTGCTCGCCGGCAGTGTGAACAGTCAGCGATCAACTGTTTGTATATGCATCTCTTTTGTTCACACGGAAAGTATTCTATTGTACGTTTCTTGAGCGAGAAAATAGCCGATAGTTAGTCGTTTTCTCGTCGTTGGTGAGACAACTGCCTAAAGCTTGCATTTAAGACGGGACCTACGCACTAAAAAGCTTAAAATAACCGTGTTTGCGAATTATATCATAATACTATAACTAAAAATGCTGAAATAAAAAACTTTTTTGCAAAAAATAAAACCGACTTCCAAAAAAAAAAGTGGAAAATAACTTTATTTCCGGAAGTCGGTGGCAAAAAAGTCAACGAAACCAACAAAAGCCACCGACTTCCGGAAATAAAGTTATTTTCCACTTTTTTTTTTTATTTTCATTTCTCTGGACTATGACGTCATCAGTAGTTTTAATGTCTTTCCAATGTAATTTGACGACACGGTTGGCGCAGTGGCTAAGCGATGGACTGCGTTGCGTGTTGCGGGTTCGATCCCGCACGGAACAAATATCTGTATGGTCTACAGGTAGTTGTTTCGGGTCTGGCTGTTTGTGTATGTGAGTTTAAATGTTTATAAACGCACCCACGATACAGGAGAAATTCCTAGTGTGGGGCAAAGTTTAAAAAATAAATGTTGGAGACAGATAGCGATAGACATCGGATATCGACTCTTTCTCATATTGGAATTACTCTAAAACAGCCAAATCTTAGTTTTAGCTTTCCAAGGTTTGTCTATGGCCTGGGAAGGTCCTCTGGAGAATATAAAAGCAGAATGGGTTGGTAAGACCTTTCCAAAATGTATATGTGGCAACTGCTCAAGCAACCATGATAGGACCATCGTTGTTGGAGTTCATTGGAAAAGGTTCGGGGTATGTTGATGATACCGGAAAGTAACTGCGAACAGTACTCGACTAAGACAAGTCTTGAAGAGTTAGATTTGTCTTCTCAATATATAGTCCTAATAGTGCCGTCCAGGGTGAGCGGGAAAATGACCATGAGGGGTTCTCAACTACACAAGATAACGCCGTCATATTTGGGTTTTATGCATGTCTTGGCAAGTTACGTTTTGTTATTATTTTTATGATTATTTCTAATTTTTCTTATTATTATTTCAGGCAATGTGCCTCTGGTACAACACAGCGCTGCACATGCGCCTCAAGATGGTGGCCATGCGCAGAATGTTGCGCTCCATCAGACTCAAGAGTCGGCGGAGAGGCTCGCAGCACAGGACCTCGGTCGACTCCAGCATCAGCAGGTACGCCGCATGTATCCATCCGGGGTCGTCCCACATTATACTTGTCGTTGCGCGGTCTCCACTTCACGACTCCTTAGCTTCATTCCCATTGGTCCCAAATGTGGCTTGTTAGCATATACGTATGGGCTATTTTCAGAAGGCAATGTCTAATCGCATGACTGTGTTTCTGTTTATTTCTTTGCTGTAAATTTTAAATACCGTGATAACTTCGTGTGTATTTATTTGCCGTACGTATATTTAACTTTCAGCGCCAAAATTTGACCCATTAAAAAAAAAACTATTGTAACTTTGAGACTCAATAAATCCATTTGTCTATCGAAAACCAAGCAAGTGATTGTCAAGACTATTTTCAAAAAGCAAATTAAGCAATAAAAAAATAACTTCATTCGTGTTTGTCTAACTATCACTTTTGCGACCTGTACCGCCCTAGGGAGATAGTAATCATAACTCAAATGCATCCCTTAATTTTGTCCCCATCAGACAATCGTCGGAATGCGCGCGTCCATGCCAGGTGCGCTTCAACGTGGCGTCCGAGCCCACCAGCAGCACCTCCAGCTCGCAGTCCGCCGGCTCCGACAAGGACGACGCCGACCACAGGGAGGCGCAGGATACTGACGAGCTCGACAGCGGACTCGACACCAGTGAGTTGCTTCTACTATATTGTTTTTAATTATATTTAGCTTATTTACATATCTACGTAAAACTACATTCTCACAGATAAATAATTTAAAAAAAACCTGTTCTAAGCTATGTACCGATACATAGCCAAGAACAGATTTCTTCCCCCGTGCTATCCCAATGCTGGGCAAAGGCTTCAACCGATTCCTTCCATCATCTTTTCTCTCTCCCCCCTCGAACCAGGCCACTCAGTAAGCATTCAAACCCTTAGGGGGACCTTTTAAATACGATTTTGTAATAATATTATAATTTAAAAGAGTGTCCATGGAATTTTTTGCCCATTCTTCTCCATAGAGATCAACGCTTTTGAATGGGCAACTACAGTGCTTCATTTTGTTTCTTGACATTCAAAAGTGCCTGTAATGATCTAATTGAAATAAATGCTTTGATTTGATTTCATTTATGGTCTACTGCGGCGCCTTCTGAGTGCGTTAGGGCTCTGCAATTTGCTGACCCAATGAGCATAATTATTATTTAACTTATTCTATTTTCAGAGCTCACAACTTCAACCAACGGCCTACCAACGCCAGAGATCGGCATCCCACACAAGTACGGCGACCCGTACATGTCCAACGAGTCCGGCTACATGTCCAGCGAGGGCCCTCCGGTCGCCAACGACGCCTTCGACATCGGAGGCCTGTCCGAGCTGACGCACATGAAGCTCTTGGACAAGTGCGAGGTGTCGCTGTACCGGTGAGTCAATATTAAATGGTGGTATACTTAAGTACTTACGGTTAAATATATTTATTTCTCAAAAGAATTACAAATTCACTTACAGAGAAAAACTTAATTAAATGCAACTTAATTAAAAGCAGTAGCGTAGCTTAAAATAAGAATACTGTACTAATCATGTTATGGTTTGTATCTACATATGTTTAACTAAAACTTAAAATTATGTTAATGTTTTGGCATAACAGAACAAAACACTTGTGAACAATAAATAATGAACGAC
Source organism: Ochropleura plecta (assembly GCA_905475445.1). Lineage (NCBI taxonomy): Eukaryota > Metazoa > Arthropoda > Insecta > Lepidoptera > Noctuidae > Ochropleura > Ochropleura plecta. The sequence goes on along the minus strand of FR997733.1, from coordinate 867,490 downwards.
GGCTTCTCTGAACTGATTGGCTGGAGCGGATCATAAAGAGCTTTACATATATGGTTTGGTTCGGACTACTGTGTCAAATATGGTGAAACGTCGTTGATTTCACTTCGATGAGTTGGTCGTTCCTATAAGAATAAAAATAAATAGAATTTTGCCTTGCAGGGACTACCATCGAGAAATTCTAAAGACTCAAGGCGTCCGGCGGTGCATGATGTTCATTTACAAGATGCGTCTGAACCTGCTGGATAAAGTTTACCTCACACTGGAGAAACCTGACGTAAGTTTAACAATCAAAGGGTTATTTAATTTTATAAGCTTTGATACAAAATCGAAATTAGGTTAGTATTTTTGTAGCGGGGCAGATAGTAAGGCAGCAGCGGGCGCGTGCAATCAAACTCGTGATTGGGAACTCCATAAACTAACCAACTTATTCACATTTTAGAAAAAGTTGGAACTTTGACCTTCAATATCCCTGTCATTGTTGATTCTAGGAACATAACATTGACTATGCCAGTACAAAAAGGATGAATGGCTAGGAAAACTAATGCTTTTCAGATTCATATTTGGATTTTTGCCAGCGAGGTTCCGTCACTTTTTCTTCCCAGCTAAAACACTAGGAAGTTTCGAAGAGTGGGCGTTTTGGGGGGGGGACTGTCTTGCGTAATGTTGATGTTCAAAAATTGCTGATCATCAGCCTATTTTAATAAATGACTTTATTTTGTTTTTTTATTTCTTAGAAGAGTTTTGAACAAGTTTTTGTGTTCACAGCCAGAATCAGACAGTTTCATCGAAGATGAAGGCGAGGAACTGTTCGACGACCCAACGAACGAGCGTCCTGACTCTTCCATGCAGGACGAGGATGAAATGAAGACCTATGAACTCAAGAGGTAAAGCATCCCAAGTCACTACACACAAGTGTCTCTAACTACTTGATAAAGACGACACGGTTGGCGCAGTGGCTGAGCGATTGACTGCTGCGCTGCGTGTCTCGGGTTCGATTCCCGCAAGGAACAAATATTTGTATGACTTACAGGTAGTTGTTTCGGTTCTGGCTGTTTGTGTATGTGAATTTAAATGTTTGTAAACGTACCTACGATACAGGAGAAATTCTTAGAGTGGGGCAACGTTTTTTTTTTAAGTTATATTTCGAAAGAAGACTATAAGCTTTAATGCAATAAAAGACTTGATGTTTGTATACTAATATTATATGGAGGTGAAGTTTTAATGTAACTTTTCGAACTACTGATTCAATTCAATTCAATTCAGATCATTTATTTCAATTAGACCATTACAGGCACTTTTGAATGTCAAGAAACAAAATGAATCTACAGTCCCGGTCACAAGGCATAATAACTTGTGAAAGTACTGTAGTTGCCCATTCCAAAGCGTTGATCTCTATGGAGAAGAATGGGCAAGAAACTCCATGGACACTCTTTTAAATTATAATATTTTAACAAAATCGTATTTACATCATTCATGTTGAGATTATACAAATATGTGAGAACGATGTAGAAAGACGTGCACAGTAAGAGCGTCCAGAGTAAATAAAAAGCAAAATTTAATTTTAAATCTAAATAAGTTTAAAAATGAACCGTGGTAGCTAAAAAATGACCAGTCCCAACTGACAGCGCCCGTTCACGAACATGACGTATGGATCAGCCCCATTCAGCTCGACCATTTTGAAGGGAGCTAAATGACCCGACACACCCGCCACTATCAGCGAGACATTTAAGTGAGCATGACACTATCAACCACCAGGGCTTCGTCAGTCAATGATAATACATAGCACTCACATATGGGCTTAATAATTATACAATACTAGAGAATTGATTCTATACATTGCAAAGATAGTCTTACAATCTTCTGCAGCTTCCACTATAGCTTCGGATACCAATCAATGAGTTTACCCCTATTATTGTGGAGCAGGACCAGCACTGAGCCAAGCATTTTTATCATCAATATAATCCCCCAACTTATAATATGCTTGCCTACATAGTGTGCGTTTAATACAAGATTTAAATTTCGTTTCATTCAGTTGAACAATGTGGGGAGGTATTTTATTGTAGCATTTCAAACAGTGTACCCCATGACAGATGAGTCTACTTTAGCTAACCTGAAACCTGGTTGAACTAATTGGTCCCTATTTCTAGTATTATAATTGTGTCTGTCACCTCTTTTACTAAAAAGATGCAAGTTTTTCCTGACATACATGATGTTTTCATAAATATATTGACAAGGTACTGTCATGATAATATCCTTAAACTGTTCCCTTAAAGAATCTCGCCTACGTAGGTTATATATGGCTCTGATGGCTCTTTTCTGCAGAATAAATATAGACTCGATGTCTGCAGCCCGTCCCCAAAGTAAAATACCGTATGACATTATACTATGAAAATTACTAAAATAGACTAGTCTCGCGGTATCTACATCAGTAAACTGACGGATTTTTCTAACAGCATATGCTGCTGCACTAAGGCGTCCTGCAAGAGATGTTATATGCGGACCCCATTGTAGCTTTGAATCGAGTGTTATTCCCAAGAAAACAGTTTTTTCGACGAATTCTAGTTTCTCTTAATTCAATACTATGTCACACTCACTGTTTTTGACATTTGGTAGAGCAAATCTTATGCACTTCGTTTTTTTCCCATTTAATACTAAATTATTAGCGGTAAACCAATTATGTACCTGCATTAGGGCATTATTTACGTCGTCAAGATTTGAGGCACGTCTGTTTATCTTAAATATTAAAGAAGTATCGTCAGCAAATAACACCATTTGTGGTTGGTTTTTAAACAAATGGGGTAGATCATATATACTAGAAAGAGGAAGGGACCTAATATCGATCCTTATGGTACACCCATTTTTACATTTAAACCCATTGAATTGACACCATTTATTTGTACTTGCTGCTGTCCATCATTTAAATACGATTTAACTAAACTAAGGGCAAGTTTCCCTAGGCAGTAATGTTCAAGTTTTAAGAGAAGGGTTTCGTGGTTCACGCAATCAAATGCTTTTGAGAGGTCACAAAAGATCCCTATGGCATCCTGTGCTTCTTCCCACGCAGTAAATAAGTGTTTTAATAGGGTGACACCGGCGTCACCGTACAACGTCCTTTGGTAAAACCGTACTGCTTCTCATGTAAGATTTTATTGGTGTTAAAGTGGTTGAGCATTTGGTTAAGCATTACCTTTTCAAACACCTTGCTGAAAACCGGCAAAACGGATACGGGTCTATAATTATTGGTATCTTTACTGTCCCCAGATTTGAAAAGTGGTATTACCTTGCTGTATTTCATAAGGTCCGGGAAGACTCCTTGGTCCACACACAAATTGAATATTATGGCTAAGTACGGTGCTATAGTCTCAATGATAGCTTGACAAACTTTAATAGACAATCCCCAAAGGTCTTCGGTTAATTTGATTTTTATTTGTTTAAAAGCTTTAATGACTACAGTGGGGTTAATATACTTAAACTGAAACTCAACCGGGCATGGTAAAACGTTTGCTCTTAATAAGTCAACAGAAAGTAAGGGTGAGGAATTTAACGTTTCTGTAGTTTTAATTGGGATACTAGTAAAGAAATCCACAAATTCTTGAGCAACTTCGTTTTTAGTGGTTAGAAGACCACGTGAAGATTCTAGTGTTATATCATTATTATATTTTTTATTTCTATTAGTTTCACTATTGATTATTTTCCAAACCGTCTTAATTTTATTATCGGTGGATTTAATCTTGTTGCTTATGAATAAGGCTTTAGCTACCTTGCAGGTGTTTTTAAACATTTTTGAGTAAGTAGCAACATAGCGATTGAATGTTTCCGAGTTGATGTAAGGCTTAAGGCCGTAAAGCTCAAACAGTCGTTCCCTACTTTTTCTTATACCCTTAGTTGCCCAATCACTAAATATAAACTTTGGGCTATTAGATTTAGTTTTTATTTTTAGCGTATCATTGAACTCTGTGTAGACAACCGAAAAGAATTCCTCATAAAAATGATTTACATTATTAATATCATATCCCGGAATGCCTAGATTACTTATTAAATTATTATTAAATTTATTTAAATTGCTGGGTGTTATTTGTCTGGACTGTATCTGAATTTTTTGTGATGATGTGTAGGACTCGAAAACAACGGTTTGACCGCTGTGATCTGAGGGAAGGTAATTTACAATCGATTTATCTAAAAAGTCGCAGCAACAGAAAACATTATCAATACACATTCAACAAATTAAATGATTTAAAAAGATTTAAGAATCTACTGCTATTTGAATTTTCATCTAAAATATTGATGTTAAAGTCACCACAGATGTCTAGCGACTTATTATCCGTTGAAAGTTTTGCCAAAGCATCTTCCATTACTGACTCAAATATCGAGTAGTTTTGATAATTTGGGGACCTGTAAACGCACACTATGACATGCTTATCTAGCTCAACACAAGACAATTCAATATTATGTTCAACCGATAGATCAACTATATCAATACGACTTCTAAATTTAATACTATTTTTGACTAAGATTAGTGAACCCCCACGCATCTTAGATTTACGGTTAAAGCAACTGCCTACACTGTAATTTTCATAATTAATTAACATTTCATGATCTTTTAACCAATGTTCGGTGAAACAAACAATATCAAACTTAGTTTTTTCTAAAAACAATTCAATCTCTAGTTGTTTTGAAGAGAAACCTTGAAAATTTTGATGAAATAATTTCAAGGAATTCTGCTTAGCCCCTTTTTTAAATTTAACTATTTGAGAGCCAGAAGGTACTTTGGTGTCTGTTGTCTTACTAGCTAGTTTAAATGAGCCGGAGTGAGCGACAATACTCCCCCGCCTTCCTTGTAAAAAGGTATATTAGTATAAGTACTAATAGTCGCAGTGTTAATAATAGTACAAAACATAGACATAATATTTATGTCCGAGTGAATATTATAAGCTAATAGCCTAGCTATTTTGTGTCTACAACTAGTAGGTAGAAACACATTACCCCGTGTCGACCTAAGTTTATCAACAACAGTGTTGATATCAAGATATACAAGTTTGTCACAATAGTGACCTACCAAGAAGTGTACATGCTTATTCAGCATGTGAATGTAATTGTTTTGATCTGAGTCTGAAAATTCTTTTACCAATGGGTAACTACAATATCCCCTTCAAATATAATCTTTCCGTGGGCTTATTTCCGACTATGACGTGATAGGCCGCGGTTAAAAGCGAGTAGATTTTTTAAAATAAATTTAACGGTTCCTGCAATTCACAAATGTACTTCAGTCAAGTGACTTAGGTTAAAGGTTTAAATTTCAAAGAAAGACGCACGTTCGTGAAATGCGAAAACTTTTAATTAGTCGTGGCCGACTAACCATTACCTGCGCTCGGTAGGGTTCTAGAATTGCTGCTTTAGCAGAATCATATAAGGATAATAATATGAATCACGATAAACTGCGTCTGGGATAATTTTTAACACGCTTTTATTAGCTTCACTTGTAACTATGTATGTAAGAAAATCTTGGAATCTTAATTTGACCCACTTCCCGGTCTTCGATTAGGATGAAATTTTGCACACGCTCTGAGTTCTGATGATATTACATCACTAGCTAAGAAACCTCATTACAAATCCAATATGGCGGCCTCCTCAAGATGGCGGACTCGCTGTTTGAAATCCACTCCCATGAAAAAAATAGTTACGTGTCTTAAATCCAACATGGCGGATTTGGACAAAACGCTCCATTTGTAATTTTAGTGCGTGTTTTTTAGTTTTAAACTATTATATTTATTAACAATTTTAAAGTCCAGTACATGTACATAATAAGATCAGTTTGTGGAACACTGTCCATGTCTGACGCTTCACTCGCTCGATGCTACTAATTTATTTGTCCGTGTAGTTTCCACCTCAAGTCAAAAAAGTTCGATTAATTCTAGACCTTGCAGCACGTTAGCACGAGCATGCTCTTGTGACATTAAGAAACCTTTGTCCTCTGTATGTACTAATCCTTCCACTCTAAAACTAAAGTATTCACCCCCTCCCTCCCCTATCAGATATGGTTGCTGGTCTGCCGAGTGTATCTCCATGCGCCTGCCGTCGTACCGCTCGCACTTCCTGCTGCTGTCGAGCCTGTGCATGGAGGCCGTGCACGACTACCTGTCCTTCCGGCTGGAGGCGCGGCCCGAGCATCCCTCGTGCCTTACTGTCAAACAGGTAACTGCTGCTGTTGGGACAAAGACCATCAGAGTCATACGATGTGTCGTCGGTACGTTGTGACGCGTGAGTGGTGACGTTGCGTCATCTACACATAAATTGGAACGAAGTGCCTCACGATGTGTTGATAGGTGTGGGTAGGGGAAGGTGGTGGGGGTACTGTGGGACGCTGGAGTGACCATGAAGCGTAGTATTTAATATATAATGTTATTTTATACCGTTGTGAAGTTATAGCGGCGTCATTTCATCGTGACGCCGCTTTGCTTGCAGTGCGTTGTCAACGCAAAACTCCGGTAATGGTTGGCACCTCTTTAAATCTTAATATCTGAAATCAGTTGGGAGCTATGGTAGTAAGGAGTCGTTATGTTCCCACGTTCCCAGCTGATCCACGAGCTGCGCGAGGGCCTGGACATAGCGTCGGAGATGCGCGCGGACTTCGCGCTGCACGTGGCGGCCGCGCTGAGCGGGCGCGCGCCGGGTGCGGCCGCGCGCGACCTGCTGCTGCTCAGCGGGACCTTCGACAGCACCGTCGAGACACTGCTCAAGGTACACACTCTCCGCAATGCAGACGGCGCCGCCGCAAGCGACCTGCTGCTGCTCAGCGGGACCTTCGACAGCACCGTCGAGACACTGCTCAAGGTACACACTCTCCGCAATGTTTTTTAACACATTTGCGAGGAAACAGAAAAAAAAAACATTTTAAATAAACTCAATCTGTGAATGCACACTGTTGACTGGCGCCGCGCGGCGATTAGTTCGAAATTTGAATAGCAACAGCGCGCTGCTCACTAGCTGGAGTCGTGGCGATCAGTTCCAAATTTGAAATGGCAAATAATACTGTTATGGAATTTGTATGGACTATAACTTAACTATTTGCTTTGGTAACACACGCGTTTTTTATGACCCTCTTTACATATTTAAAACCGGTGGAATTACATCAGCTTTACGAGCAAGGGTGTTAAAAAATATATAATAGACATATGTCATCGCGGACTTTTCTGTAGATCTATAAAAGTAAACTATTTCACAACACATTGTTTCCTTAAATTTTAAAGGGATTCGGCATTGTTTTTCATGAAAACTCCAAATGAGCTTGTTGTTTTCTGACATCTTCAACATTTATCGTCATATTTTAATAATTTTACATATAACATTAATTAATTATACACTACTGGAAAAAAGAAGGGATCAATAAAATTAATAATAGGGAATATGCATGATTTTTTTTTATGACTTAAATTAATCATTTACATCTTTATAACATAGAAAAAAATATAAATAGGCCTGAAAATAGTCAAGTTACTTTTTAAAATCAAATTTAAAACATTGAATAAATTTGAGCCGTTAAAACGCCACCATTTTGCGCGCGCTTATGATGACGTCATTGGTTTTTTGACGTTTGTTCTGTTTGTTTACTATAGTAGCGTTTCAGTTACTTATTAGTTATTTTCAGTCTTAATTGCTAAGCAAACCATGGAAGAAGTTAAAAAAAACCTTCTTACAAGTATTGTATGGTACCGAAATGTAGAAACACTACCATTAGTACATCAGATTAAGTGTTTTTTTCGTATTCCACGCGATGCAAAATTACGAAATCAATGGCTTAAGAATATGAAAAGGGATAGAATATCACCGCCGTGCCCTCGTAGAGGTGATCGGCGGCGGCGATTTCTCGCGTCCGGCCCTGGTTCAGTCCATTGTCCGGAGCGAGAGGGAATGGGAAGCGGTCACCTCCTTCTGCGAAGCAGTAATGCTAGCGAAGGAGGTACCAAGCGTTTGAGGAAGAGAACCTCAAACCAACCCTGCCGCCGCGAGAGACGCCCTGGGCGACGTGCCGCTAGGCGACTCCCGGCCACCGTAGATGCGGGCCAGTGGACCGTCTATTGACGAAAGGCCGTGTCGACGGCGCGTTAGTGTTTCACGCGCGCCTTAAAATTAAATAAATAATAATAAATATCTTAGGACAACTCACACACGGCTATCTGATCCCAAGCTAAGCAGAGCTTGTGTTATGGTAACCAGACAACTGATATTATTATACATACTTATATAATTTATAAATACATACATATTATAGATAAATCACACCCAGACACAGAACAAACAATCATGCTCATCACACAAAGTTTGTCCTGGGTGGGAATCGAACCCACGACCTCCGGCTCAGCAGTCAGGGCCACTAACCACTAGACCAACAGGCCTGTCAACTGTAATAAGACGTCAGCAAAGCAGAGGGGCTTGCCAGGGCCTCCGCCTGCCGGGGTTGCGGGTTGTTCGAAAGAGATACCGCGGCCCCGGAACGTAAAGGGCAATAGAAGGACATGGGTGGGTTTAAGCCAGTAAAAGTCTGACACTCCCCCCCGCTCCGCCTAGAGCGGGGGAAGTTATTAGATGATTTCCCACCCCAAAAAGAAAAAAAGGGATAGAGTATATCTGTATTATCGGTTATATTTTGTTGTGAAGATCATTTTAACGTAAGTATTCTATTAGCTTAGTGTGAATTAGCTATTAACACTTTCGCTGCCCAGTCTAAATTATGCAATATATTATTTATATGACATTGTTGACTACAAATATACATATTTTCGTAAAGTTTATGCATATTCCCTATTGAGCCGTAATTTCGAGAGAAATGGTCGTACGGGAAACCAAAAAAAAGGAAATTGTAGCTCCAAGTGTCTAGTTTTTGGAAAAAATTTTGTAGCTTGGTTTTTTGAGTAGCAACAAAAAAAAGTTTTTCTTTGGTCTACAAATCGTTAGCAAATCGCTTAAGGCGCCACCCCGACCAAAACGCCGCGCAAGCCGTTTTTTTACAGTTTTCTAGAGCTATCTACTTGTTATTTAAAACGAACTAAGTAACAAAAAAAATACATTAAAGGAGATGTTTCATTTTCGGCCATCAGATGTACGTATATCAAAAAAGGGGAAAAAATACCACATATTCGGGAAAAATATTCTCTGGTGAATTCGAGCCTAATTAGTTGTGCACAAAAAAAAAATAGTTTTTCAATTATTGCCATTTCATCGTTACAAAAATCTTTAGTCTCCATTTTTTTAAATGTGTTTCTGAACTAGTTCGAAATAACCGCTTCTTGATTGGGATAAAGGCCAATAAGCCGAGCCGATAAAAAATGTAAAAAAAAACCGCTTGTTGACAAACTCGATAGGTACCTATTCAGAAAAGTCAATCTTGTTCGTTTCTTTCGACTTGATTACTTTTCGTGATTGTCGGTGTTATTTTACGTTTTTTCCTTTTTATATTTTACGACTTCGGCTTTGTATGTACAACTTAACGGCTTTTTTAGGTTAAGTAAATGTCATCTCTACAACCTGTCATGGCTGTCTTAACTCTCAGGACAAATGTCATACATTTTTTATTTTTTTCTTGTGCATAAAATAATTTTGATATTATGAAAAAAATGTTACTTGATTCTATTCAGGGGTAATTTTCCCACCTTCGGTAAAATGTACATGTTATGGCCGCAGCCCCATATAAAAATGAAACATCTCCTTTCTTTATAATCTTGATTCCATTATTGTAGATTTAGTTTTTATTTTTATTGAGGCATTATTTAGTAAATCTCCTTACAACAAAGCCCCAGAAATGAGAAAAAATATCAATAACATGAATCTACTCGTAAAGTAAACATTGTTTAATTTTGCTACTGACACTAATGGATACACAATTCTATAATGAACATTTTGGTAGAAATATTTTTTCCAAAAACCCAATACTTAATTTTATATAGATTTTATTCCAAAAAAATAGGCATTATTCACTACTGCTCTCACTCACTCACTCCTGCGCGGCAAAGAGGGAAGCGAATGCTCAAGGTTATTTGCGTAGGGTACGGCCTTAATCCAACAGTTTTTTTCAAAACTTATCCCTTTGCGCTAGAAGATTTTTTTATTTTTTGAAATTTGTTTAGTGAAAATTTAAGTACTCTCTGGAACAAACATGTGGAAAAAGCTCGGAAAAACTCTTTATTTTTTTTTGGTTTCTTAATTAATTAATTGTTTCCAGTAGTGTACAATATATAAACCTTCTTCGAGAATCATTTTGTCCATTGGTTAAAACCTTATGGAAATCTGTTCGGTAGTTTTTTAGATAATCCTGTTCAAGTGAACAGACATATGGGATAAATGTGGGAGACTTAGTTTTATAATATGTATTGTTGTCCCCTCAGCAATACCTGTCGTACCTGACGACGATGTCAGTGACGGAGCACATGCCCCGCGCGCGCCTGCAGGCGGAGTGGGCCTTCACGGCGCAGCTCGCCAAGCGGATACACTGCGCTGCCGTACTGGCACCGCTCACTTTCTCGTGAGTTCCACCTACCTACATACTAACTGCTGGCCTGAACCCCACCCAGTAGCCCAGACACAACGTTGGTGTGCTCGGAGCATATCTTCACTTTAACGAAGGATTAAGAACTTTCCAACCTGTTCCTCGAACCCCGAAATAGCGTATTTAATTTTCACTAGTCCGTTTTATGACACAGCTGGTCCTCGACATTATATCCTCTTTCCAAGTTTCTCTGCCTAAAGCTGCTAAGGACTAATGTTTGTTGAAGCAGCCAGCTTAATCCGACTTATTTTTTTGGATGAATAATTATATAATGACTCTCGCTTTGCCCGGAGCGAAAGGGAATGTCAGACTTGTACTGACCAAAACCCATCCATATTCCTTCCTTTGCCCTTCGTGTTCCTGGACCGCGGTATTTCTTTCGAACAACCCGCAACCCCGGCAGTAAGTCAGAGGCATACAAATTCTTACACCAAGTTACCCGTCGACCAAAGGCCAAATGTAGTTAGACCAAAAAGCACAATCTTTAAGAGTGGCTTACTATAGCACTTTATATCGTTTTGTTTAATTTCCAGAAACATCACATGTAATCAACTGAACAGGCTTCTGAAGACATACGAGGAAGAGTTTAATACAATTAAGGAAAGCAAAGCTAAAAAACCAATAGACAACCCTGACAAGTAAGTATCCTAAAGACAATATGTTTTTTTCTTAATGAATTCATTAGCCTTAAAAGAGATTTGAATATTTTGGTCTGCATAATTATTTCTATCGTGGCCATGTTTATTATTTAATAATAATATAATAATAATAATATAATATTCTTTATTTATATAAAAACAGATTGTAGTACAGGTTTCACAAAGTGGGTTGTTATAGATTTCTGACAATCAGGTGGGTGACGTGCTGTTCTTCTTGCTAAGCTATGAAATAGCCTGTATTAAGAAGTAACAGTCCCGATCCCCTCTAGTTATATTACTACAATTTTCTTTTGACAACTTAAATTTAATAAAAAAAAATTAAGTACAAATATCAATATTAATTTCTGCATGTGTAAGTGGGCGTGTGTTGTGTGCGTGTGTATGTGTGTGTGTTTGTCTGTTTGTGAGTGTGCGTGTGTATGTGTGTGTGTTTGCCTGTATATTTGAAAGTATCAAAGTTAGAATCTATTAGTATCACATTATCATTACGAATTTGATGGCTTTTTTATAAACTTTCGATAAAAACTTAATGTTGGTATTGATATCAGCTTTTAAGCTGTCACATGCCTAATTCTACCTTATGACCTTGTTGGGGCCAATCAGAATGCAGTACCCCACTTCCTCATACCTCGGCTAGTTGACAATTGGTTTGGAACTATATTTCAAATATCAGGCATCTATGGGATGTATGGTCGTTGTAATAGTATAAGTGCAATAATTTAATAGATCAGTGAAACAACTGTATAGATAAAACTAACACCAATGAAGTCATATTTTATTTTTATTTATCACCGCGAGCTATTGCTAGGGTCTATACAAAATTTTGTATATTCGTTCAATTACCAAATATGTTCTAAAGTTCACAGTTAAGAGGCCGAACGGCATGAAAACTATATTTTTCATGCTTTTTAAAGTACAAATAATGTTTTATATTCGTAGACACGCCATCTACGCAGTGTGTCGGTCGGCCCAGAGCATGTACGCGTCGTCCCGCGACGCGGCGCTGCAGGCGGCGCAGTGGGCGCGCGCGCTGGCCGCCCGCCTGGCGCGCGCGCCGCCGCCGGCCTACATGCACCAGAGGGGACAGATCTTTGTGAGTATAGTCTGCACAGAGCATGTACGCGTCGTCCCGCGACGCGGCGCTGCAGGCGGCGCAGTGGGCGCGCGCGCTGGCCGCCCGCCTGGCGCGCGCGCCGCCGCCGGCCTACATGCACCAGAGGGGACAGATCTTTGTGAGTATAGTCTGCACAGAGCATGTACGCGTCGTCCCGCGACGCGGCGCTGCAGGCGGCGCAGTGGGCGCGCGCGCTGGCCGCCCGCCTGGCGCGCGCGCCGCCGCCGGCCTACATGCACCAGAGGGGACAGATCTTTGTGAGTATAGTCTGCACAGAGCATGTACGCGTCGTCCCGCGACGCGGCGCTGCAGGCGGCGCAGTGGGCGCGCGCGCTGGCCGCCCGCCTGGCGCGCGCGCCGCCGCCGGCCTACATGCACCAGAGGGGACAGATCTTTGTGAGTATAGTCTGCACAGAGCATGTACGCGTCGTCCCGCGACGCGGCGCTGCAGGCGGCGCAGTGGGCGCGCGCGCTGGCCGCCCGCCTGGCGCGCGCGCCGCCGCCGGCCTACATGCACCAGAGGGGACAGATCTTTGTGAGTATAGTCTGCACAGAGCATGTACGCGTCGTCCCGCGACGCGGCGCTGCAGGCGGCGCAGTGGGCGCGCGCGCTGGCCGCCCGCCTGGCGCGCGCGCCGCCGCCGGCCTACATGCACCAGAGGGGACAGATCTTTGTGAGTATAGTCTGCACAGAGCATGTACGCGTCGTCCCGCGACGCGGCGCTGCAGGCGGCGCAGTGGGCGCGCGCGCTGGCCGCCCGCCTGGCGCGCGCGCCGCCGCCGGCCTACATGCACCAGAGGGGACAGATCTTTGTGAGTATAGTCTGCACAGAGCATGTACGCGTCGTCCCGCGACGCGGCGCTGCAGGCGGCGCAGTGGGCGCGCGCGCTGGCCGCCCGCCTGGCGCGCGCGCCGCCGCCGGCCTACATGCACCAGAGGGGACAGATCTTTGTGAGTATAGTCTGCACAGAGCATGTACGCGTCGTCCCGCGACGCGGCGCTGCAGGCGGCGCAGTGGGCGCGCGCGCTGGCCGCCCGCCTGGCGCGCGCGCCGCCGCCGGCCTACATGCACCAGAGGGGACAGATCTTTGTGAGTATAGTCTGCACAGAGCATGTACGCGTCGTCCCGCGACGCGGCGCTGCAGGCGGCGCAGTGGGCGCGCGCGCTGGCCGCCCGCCTGGCGCGCGCGCCGCCGCCGGCCTACATGCACCAGAGGGGACAGATCTTTGTGAGTATAGTCTGCACAGAGCATGTACGCGTCGTCCCGCGACGCGGCGCTGCAGGCGGCGCAGTGGGCGCGCGCGCTGGCCGCCCGCCTGGCGCGCGCGCCGCCGCCGGCCTACATGCACCAGAGGGGACAGATCTTTGTGAGTATAGTCTGCACAGAGCATGTACGCGTCGTCCCGCGACGCGGCGCTGCAGGCGGCGCAGTGGGCGCGCGCGCTGGCCGCCCGCCTGGCGCGCGCGCCGCCGCCGGCCTACATGCACCAGAGGGGACAGATCTTTGTGAGTATAGTCTGCACAGAGCATGTACGCGTCGTCCCGCGACGCGGCGCTGCAGGCGGCGCAGTGGGCGCGCGCGCTGGCCGCCCGCCTGGCGCGCGCGCCGCCGCCGGCCTACATGCACCAGAGGGGACAGATCTTTGTGAGTATAGTCTGCACAGAGCATGTACGCGTCGTCCCGCGACGCGGCGCTGCAGGCGGCGCAGTGGGCGCGCGCGCTGGCCGCCCGCCTGGCGCGCGCGCCGCCGCCGGCCTACATGCACCAGAGGGGACAGATCTTTGTGAGTATAGTCTGCACAGAGCATGTACGCGTCGTCCCGCGACGCGGCGCTGCAGGCGGCGCAGTGGGCGCGCGCGCTGGCCGCCCGCCTGGCGCGCGCGCCGCCGCCGGCCTACATGCACCAGAGGGGACAGATCTTTGTGAGTATAGTCTGCACAGAGCATGTACGCGTCGTCCCGCGACGCGGCGCTGCAGGCGGCGCAGTGGGCGCGCGCGCTGGCCGCCCGCCTGGCGCGCGCGCCGCCGCCGGCCTACATGCACCAGAGGGGACAGATCTTTGTGAGTATAGTCTGCACAGAGCATGTACGCGTCGTCCCGCGACGCGGCGCTGCAGGCGGCGCAGTGGGCGCGCGCGCTGGCCGCCCGCCTGGCGCGCGCGCCGCCGCCGGCCTACATGCACCAGAGGGGACAGATCTTTGTGAGTATAGTCTGCACAGAGCATGTACGCGTCGTCCCGCGACGCGGCGCTGCAGGCGGCGCAGTGGGCGCGCGCGCTGGCCGCCCGCCTGGCGCGCGCGCCGCCGCCGGCCTACATGCACCAGAGGGGACAGATCTTTGTGAGTATAGTCTGCACAGAGCATGTACGCGTCGTCCCGCGACGCGGCGCTGCAGGCGGCGCAGTGGGCGCGCGCGCTGGCCGCCCGCCTGGCGCGCGCGCCGCCGCCGGCCTACATGCACCAGAGGGGACAGATCTTTGTGAGTATAGTCTGCACAGAGCATGTACGCGTCGTCCCGCGACGCGGCGCTGCAGGCGGCGCAGTGGGCGCGCGCGCTGGCCGCCCGCCTGGCGCGCGCGCCGCCGCCGGCCTACATGCACCAGAGGGGACAGATCTTTGTGAGTATAGTCTGCACAGAGCATGTACGCGTCGTCCCGCGACGCGGCGCTGCAGGCGGCGCAGTGGGCGCGCGCGCTGGCCGCCCGCCTGGCGCGCGCGCCGCCGCCGGCCTACATGCACCAGAGGGGACAGATCTTTGTGAGTATAGTCTGCACAGAGCATGTACGCGTCGTCCCGCGACGCGGCGCTGCAGGCGGCGCAGTGGGCGCGCGCGCTGGCCGCCCGCCTGGCGCGCGCGCCGCCGCCGGCCTACATGCACCAGAGGGGACAGATCTTTGTGAGTATAGTCTGCACAGAGCATGTACGCGTCGTCCCGCGACGCGGCGCTGCAGGCGGCGCAGTGGGCGCGCGCGCTGGCCGCCCGCCTGGCGCGCGCGCCGCCGCCGGCCTACATGCACCAGAGGGGACAGATCTTTGTGAGTATAGTCTGCACAGAGCATGTACGCGTCGTCCCGCGACGCGGCGCTGCAGGCGGCGCAGTGGGCGCGCGCGCTGGCCGCCCGCCTGGCGCGCGCGCCGCCGCCGGCCTACATGCACCAGAGGGGACAGATCTTTGTGAGTATAGTCTGCACAGAGCATGTACGCGTCGTCCCGCGACGCGGCGCTGCAGGCGGCGCAGTGGGCGCGCGCGCTGGCCGCCCGCCTGGCGCGCGCGCCGCCGCCGGCCTACATGCACCAGAGGGGACAGATCTTTGTGAGTATAGTCTGCACAGAGCATGTACGCGTCGTCCCGCGACGCGGCGCTGCAGGCGGCGCAGTGGGCGCGCGCGCTGGCCGCCCGCCTGGCGCGCGCGCCGCCGCCGGCCTACATGCACCAGAGGGGACAGATCTTTGTGAGTATAGTCTGCACAGAGCATGTACGCGTCGTCCCGCGACGCGGCGCTGCAGGCGGCGCAGTGGGCGCGCGCGCTGGCCGCCCGCCTGGCGCGCGCGCCGCCGCCGGCCTACATGCACCAGAGGGGACAGATCTTTGTGAGTATAGTCTGCACAGAGCATGTACGCGTCGTCCCGCGACGCGGCGCTGCAGGCGGCGCAGTGGGCGCGCGCGCTGGCCGCCCGCCTGGCGCGCGCGCCGCCGCCGGCCTACATGCACCAGAGGGGACAGATCTTTGTGAGTATAGTCTGCACAGAGCATGTACGCGTCGTCCCGCGACGCGGCGCTGCAGGCGGCGCAGTGGGCGCGCGCGCTGGCCGCCCGCCTGGCGCGCGCGCCGCCGCCGGCCTACATGCACCAGAGGGGACAGATCTTTGTGAGTATAGTCTGCACAGAGCATGTACGCGTCGTCCCGCGACGCGGCGCTGCAGGCGGCGCAGTGGGCGCGCGCGCTGGCCGCCCGCCTGGCGCGCGCGCCGCCGCCGGCCTACATGCACCAGAGGGGACAGATCTTTGTGAGTATAGTCTGCACAGAGCATGTACGCGTCGTCCCGCGACGCGGCGCTGCAGGCGGCGCAGTGGGCGCGCGCGCTGGCCGCCCGCCTGGCGCGCGCGCCGCCGCCGGCCTACATGCACCAGAGGGGACAGATCTTTGTGAGTATAGTCTGCACAGAGCATGTACGCGTCGTCCCGCGACGCGGCGCTGCAGGCGGCGCAGTGGGCGCGCGCGCTGGCCGCCCGCCTGGCGCGCGCGCCGCCGCCGGCCTACATGCACCAGAGGGGACAGATCTTTGTGAGTATAGTCTGCACAGAGCATGTACGCGTCGTCCCGCGACGCGGCGCTGCAGGCGGCGCAGTGGGCGCGCGCGCTGGCCGCCCGCCTGGCGCGCGCGCCGCCGCCGGCCTACATGCACCAGAGGGGACAGATCTTTGTGAGTATAGTCTGCACAGAGCATGTACGCGTCGTCCCGCGACGCGGCGCTGCAGGCGGCGCAGTGGGCGCGCGCGCTGGCCGCCCGCCTGGCGCGCGCGCCGCCGCCGGCCTACATGCACCAGAGGGGACAGATCTTTGTGAGTATAGTCTGCACAGAGCATGTACGCGTCGTCCCGCGACGCGGCGCTGCAGGCGGCGCAGTGGGCGCGCGCGCTGGCCGCCCGCCTGGCGCGCGCGCCGCCGCCGGCCTACATGCACCAGAGGGGACAGATCTTTGTGAGTATAGTCTGCACAGAGCATGTACGCGTCGTCCCGCGACGCGGCGCTGCAGGCGGCGCAGTGGGCGCGCGCGCTGGCCGCCCGCCTGGCGCGCGCGCCGCCGCCGGCCTACATGCACCAGAGGGGACAGATCTTTGTGAGTATAGTCTGCACAGAGCATGTACGCGTCGTCCCGCGACGCGGCGCTGCAGGCGGCGCAGTGGGCGCGCGCGCTGGCCGCCCGCCTGGCGCGCGCGCCGCCGCCGGCCTACATGCACCAGAGGGGACAGATCTTTGTGAGTATAGTCTGCACAGAGCATGTACGCGTCGTCCCGCGACGCGGCGCTGCAGGCGGCGCAGTGGGCGCGCGCGCTGGCCGCCCGCCTGGCGCGCGCGCCGCCGCCGGCCTACATGCACCAGAGGGGACAGATCTTTGTGAGTATAGTCTGCACAGAGCATGTACGCGTCGTCCCGCGACGCGGCGCTGCAGGCGGCGCAGTGGGCGCGCGCGCTGGCCGCCCGCCTGGCGCGCGCGCCGCCGCCGGCCTACATGCACCAGAGGGGACAGATCTTTGTGAGTATAGTCTGCACAGAGCATGTACGCGTCGTCCCGCGACGCGGCGCTGCAGGCGGCGCAGTGGGCGCGCGCGCTGGCCGCCCGCCTGGCGCGCGCGCCGCCGCCGGCCTACATGCACCAGAGGGGACAGATCTTTGTGAGTATAGTCTGCACAGAGCATGTACGCGTCGTCCCGCGACGCGGCGCTGCAGGCGGCGCAGTGGGCGCGCGCGCTGGCCGCCCGCCTGGCGCGCGCGCCGCCGCCGGCCTACATGCACCAGAGGGGACAGATCTTTGTGAGTATAGTCTGCACAGAGCATGTACGCGTCGTCCCGCGACGCGGCGCTGCAGGCGGCGCAGTGGGCGCGCGCGCTGGCCGCCCGCCTGGCGCGCGCGCCGCCGCCGGCCTACATGCACCAGAGGGGACAGATCTTTGTGAGTATAGTCTGCACAGAGCATGTACGCGTCGTCCCGCGACGCGGCGCTGCAGGCGGCGCAGTGGGCGCGCGCGCTGGCCGCCCGCCTGGCGCGCGCGCCGCCGCCGGCCTACATGCACCAGAGGGGACAGATCTTTGTGAGTATAGTCTGCACAGAGCATGTACGCGTCGTCCCGCGACGCGGCGCTGCAGGCGGCGCAGTGGGCGCGCGCGCTGGCCGCCCGCCTGGCGCGCGCGCCGCCGCCGGCCTACATGCACCAGAGGGGACAGATCTTTGTGAGTATAGTCTGCACAGAGCATGTACGCGTCGTCCCGCGACGCGGCGCTGCAGGCGGCGCAGTGGGCGCGCGCGCTGGCCGCCCGCCTGGCGCGCGCGCCGCCGCCGGCCTACATGCACCAGAGGGGACAGATCTTTGTGAGTATAGTCTGCACAGAGCATGTACGCGTCGTCCCGCGACGCGGCGCTGCAGGCGGCGCAGTGGGCGCGCGCGCTGGCCGCCCGCCTGGCGCGCGCGCCGCCGCCGGCCTACATGCACCAGAGGGGACAGATCTTTGTGAGTATAGTCTGCACAGAGCATGTACGCGTCGTCCCGCGACGCGGCGCTGCAGGCGGCGCAGTGGGCGCGCGCGCTGGCCGCCCGCCTGGCGCGCGCGCCGCCGCCGGCCTACATGCACCAGAGGGGACAGATTTTTGTGAGTATAGTCTGCACAGAGCATGTACGCGTCGTCCCGCGACGCGGCGCTGCAGGCGGCGCAGTGGGCGCGCGCGCTGGCCGCCCGCCTGGCGCGCGCGCCGCCGCCGGCCTACATGCACCAGAGGGGACAGATCTTTGTGAGTATAGTCTGCACAGAGCATGTACGCGTCGTCCCGCGACGCGGCGCTGCAGGCGGCGCAGTGGGCGCGCGCGCTGGCCGCCCGCCTGGCGCGCGCGCCGCCGCCGGCCTACATGCACCAGAGGGGACAGATCTTTGTGAGTATAGTCTGCACAGAGCATGTACGCGTCGTCCCGCGACGCGGCGCTGCAGGCGGCGCAGTGGGCGCGCGCGCTGGCCGCCCGCCTGGCGCGCGCGCCGCCGCCGGCCTACATGCACCAGAGGGGACAGATCTTTGTGAGTATAGTCTGCACAGAGCATGTACGCGTCGTCCCGCGACGCGGCGCTGCAGGCGGCGCAGTGGGCGCGCGCGCTGGCCGCCCGCCTGGCGCGCGCGCCGCCGCCGGCCTACATGCACCAGAGGGGACAGATCTTTGTGAGTATAGTCTGCACAGAGCATGTACGCGTCGTCCCGCGACGCGGCGCTGCAGGCGGCGCAGTGGGCGCGCGCGCTGGCCGCCCGCCTGGCGCGCGCGCCGCCGCCGGCCTACATGCACCAGAGGGGACAGATCTTTGTGAGTATAGTCTGCACAGAGCATGTACGCGTCGTCCCGCGACGCGGCGCTGCAGGCGGCGCAGTGGGCGCGCGCGCTGGCCGCCCGCCTGGCGCGCGCGCCGCCGCCGGCCTACATGCACCAGAGGGGACAGATCTTTGTGAGTATAGTCTGCACAGAGCATGTACGCGTCGTCCCGCGACGCGGCGCTGCAGGCGGCGCAGTGGGCGCGCGCGCTGGCCGCCCGCCTGGCGCGCGCGCCGCCGCCGGCCTACATGCACCAGAGGGGACAGATCTTTGTGAGTATAGTCTGCACAGAGCATGTACGCGTCGTCCCGCGACGCGGCGCTGCAGGCGGCGCAGTGGGCGCGCGCGCTGGCCGCCCGCCTGGCGCGCGCGCCGCCGCCGGCCTACATGCACCAGAGGGGACAGATCTTTGTGAGTATAGTCTGCACAGAGCATGTACGCGTCGTCCCGCGACGCGGCGCTGCAGGCGGCGCAGTGGGCGCGCGCGCTGGCCGCCCGCCTGGCGCGCGCGCCGCCGCCGGCCTACATGCACCAGAGGGGACAGATCTTTGTGAGTATAGTCTGCACAGAGCATGTACGCGTCGTCCCGCGACGCGGCGCTGCAGGCGGCGCAGTGGGCGCGCGCGCTGGCCGCCCGCCTGGCGCGCGCGCCGCCGCCGGCCTACATGCACCAGAGGGGACAGATCTTTGTGAGTATAGTCTGCACAGAGCATGTACGCGTCGTCCCGCGACGCGGCGCTGCAGGCGGCGCAGTGGGCGCGCGCGCTGGCCGCCCGCCTGGCGCGCGCGCCGCCGCCGGCCTACATGCACCAGAGGGGACAGATCTTTGTGAGTATAGTAGACTGTCACATATACAATATGTTGATTTGCATCCTCGCCAAGAGGTGGTAATAAAAGTCATAAATAATCAATGAAAATTACGGTACCTGATCAATAATAATATACGGCGCTTTTATGATATGTCTCAGTCTGTTTTAAATTAACAGTATTATAGAATATCTTCTATAATACTGTTAATTTTAAACTTCAAAGTACAGAATCACCTACAGAACAAACAGAACAGTGTGCGTGAACTACGGCACATTCGTATCATACAGCGGCATGCACGCACACAGGTATGCGAGGCTCCGTCTACTTAGTTACCTACTAAACACACGCAGCGTGCGGCGTGCGTTGACCCGCGCATCAGCTGATTAATAAAATGTTAGTTTTGCGGGCAAAACTTTTGCCTAAAATTACGTTTTATTGCAATCCTGCTATAAACGGACAATCCTAAAGTAGGTAAACTTAGATCTCTAATAAGAACCATGTTCACTCACTGTAGGCTTTTTATTACATGGAGCGCGCGCTCCCGCTCGCCCGTAATAATAATAGTGCATTGTAGGTAAATTCGGTCCAACGCGCAAATTAAGTAATCTGCAGACGGTGGATCGAAAAAAAACCAAAGTGATTTTAAAACTAATTTAATTATAAAGAAAATACTACAATTAATTTGGTGAAACCTATTCGAAGTGGGAATATGGAATGACACAAAATGTTCTTAAAATTAACTAATTGATGTCGTTGAATTATGCTGCGTCGGCGGCCCGTGGCTCGACGGATGTCGTCGCTGCAATTTCATGCGGTTGGCGTAAACACGTAGGAATGCGCGAACTCAGCGATATCCATTAGGGATCCGTACTTAACACCTCCATCCGCAGAACAGCAACTATTTGCTCATATTGAGAGAAAATGTTGCTGGGAGTTTATCTGGTTTTCTGGTTACATCTTCATAGGTATGGATCTTGAGAGTTTGTTGCTTCTCTTTGTTCTCTGCTTTAGGTTTCCAGCATTTGTATCTGTGGCTTACTACCAAAATGATAAGTATGGTAATGCATATTACGATGGTGTAAAATGGTATAGTTGTATGATATAGTACATCTGGTTGGGTTTGGTCGATTTGAATAGGGCTTTCCATCAATACTTTGTTCTGAATGCTGTGAAGTTCTTCTAGGTTAACTGAATTGAAGCCGATGATGTGGGTAGAGTCAGCTGCTTGGTTCATGTCGTTGTAAGGGATTTTTGATAATTTCAGTGGTTGTCCTTTTATTTCATTGTTGACATTGATGATAGTGATTTCGGTTGTTTCTAGGTAGCAGTCCATGGGTATGCTGACGAGGTAACTTCCTTGTAGGATGTTGAAGTCTTTTCTGCCGCATGCTAACTGTACTTTGGTCGGTTGGGGCAATGATAGAACGTAGTGTTCGTCGTCTAGTTTTTCTACTGCTTGTTTTGAGAGTGATATCTTGGTGAATTGGCAGGTGTCTTCTAGTCTTTGGTTGGTGATGAGCTCTTGGATGCAATCAGGCTTCGTCCGGATCTGATGACTTGTCTTCCTTTCACAGAGATGGATGCTGCTGTACTTCGGGCATTCAGCCTCTATGTACACGAATGATTTCTCGTTTGTTGCTATGTAGGGAAAGGAAGGAATAAGGGCAAGTTGTTTCTTGTTAGGGACAATAGATAATCTGTATAAATCGTAAAGGTCTTTTGAGACTATGGGGAAACTGTATATTATTACTATTCTTTTCTCAGCAAAGTAGGAACCTGGTTTAATAAGATTATAATATTCCCGTAATTCTAAATTTAAGATCTGGTCTTGATTGTATATTGCTTTTAACCTATCTATCATTGATTTTAACACCTCTACATCTATCATAGAATGATGAGTGCTGGACGCACGTATAAAAGCCATTATATTTTCTAGCCTAATTATCTCTAACATTAAATCTTCTACATTATTGGTTATGATTCCTAAAATCTGGGCGAACTTTGCAAATTTTATTAAGCTATAATCTGGGTAAGCATTCTTTTTAAGAAGGAGTTGTAGTGTTGCATTGACCTTTTCCTGATTTTTTGTTATCTGGTCTAAAATGGTGCCATGTTGGGACATCCATTCTTTGCTTAAGCTGATGTGATTGTTGAATTCTGATACCAATTTATTTTCATTATTTTGTAATATTTTAATAGCTTCGTCATATTTCAGGGCATCTAAATAATCTAAGTTGCCAGTAACACTTTTTATTACTGACCCAAGGCTATCTACAAGGCCTCTTTTGACTCTAACAGGTTCCAAAGATTTTACTTGTTGTAGTACATTACTAAGTTTGTTGGTAAGATAGTCAATTTGATATTCGTAAAGCAAGTAAGTCTCGTTGGTAAGTTCGGTTCTGAAAGTCCTCAGTTGCGTCTGTACGGAGTTAATTTTATCTTCTATATCAGCTAACTGTATGTACTGTATGAATGAGTGGTAATGTGTAGTTAGTCTGGTCGGTCCTAATCTGTATGGTAATAGTCCTGGTCCATCGGCTAAAGTCTCAAGTCTTATCTCTTGGGGTTGGGTCGCATGGATTGTCAGTAGCAGCAGGATCCTGTAACAATCGGCTTGTTTTAGGGACACGTTTTAGCCGTGCTTTGGCTACAGGGCCACGTTTTTTTGAAGTATATATGTGTATGGGTAGATCGGCGAGTACTGTGTCTTGCGTATATCGCGGTGCAGCTTTCTGGCGGCTGGCAAAGGGGTTTTTAATAAAAACTTGTTGCTGAGGGGCGTATTCTACTTCGGGCTCGCGAGTTTTATTCCTATTGTTAATTAGGGCGGTACGATTTGCAAGAGACGAGTCGTTAATGATTTCGTAAACGTGCTTCATCTGTTCTCTATGATTCTGCGCATATTGTTGTAAGATGTGTTCAGTCAAGTCTATGTCGATTGGGTCTCTTGGGTCAAAATGTCCGGTCAATAGGTCTAACGGTCTACATTTCGTAAAGCTATGGATAGAGCTGTTATATGCTATAATAGCATATGGCATAAGGTTAACTATTGGTTCGTCTTTATTTTGCAGTTTCAAAATTCTAATATGTTCCAATAAGGTTGAATGAAAACGTTCGATGTTGCCGTTGTCATTTGGACTATGAGGTAAAATTTTATGGTGAGTTATCTTATGAAGGCGTGTGAATTCGGAGAAAAGTTGGTTCGTAAACTCGGTGCCATTATCAGTGACAATAGTTGTAGGTAATCCGTGATGAGTACAGAACCGCAGATGATAGGCTTGAGCGTATTTCGTGAAAACGTCCATAAACGTGACGTATTTTTCGTTTTGAACTGTAAAGAGGTCCATGTGAATAGTTTCAAGCGGCTTGGTAGCTGGGGGGACTATGTTAAATTGAGGTCTTATTGGATTCCGGTCGTATTTAGCTTGACCACAGATGGTACACTCGTTAATGTACTTGGTGATGAGTTCTTTCATCTTTGGCCAGTAATATTTTCGTGAAAGGGCTAAATGACATTCATTTATACCGCGGTGGTTTGTCTTACCATCATGATAGTGTCGGATAATGTCTTGTTGTCGAAGGTATTCTTTAACATTCTCGAGTTCTGTTTTAGCTAATACTAGGTTGAGTGAGGAACTTCTAAACTTGTCTTGTATAATGGGTATTACTGAGTACATGGCTAAAGGTGGGTTAATCATGATAGCTGTTTTGACCTTGGGGTTCACGTATTCTTTAATAGCATTAATAATGTCACTCTCTAGGTCAGGTTCTGAAATTTGTACTGCGATTCGGGTATGATTTTCAAACGGTTTGGTTACTGTTGGTCGGCGTTTTATGTCACCTACTATAGTAAAGTAAATCTGTCGATGGAATTTATTGAGAGGTTCGTCCGTGATCGGAATTTCTAATATCGGATGTTCATTACTGGTATGAACAGTGTCAGTCGAGGAGTTTGTTGGTGGATGTGGCGCCTCCGATGGGTTGTTTATTAGTGATCTGGAATCGATGGCTTCTTCAATCAAGGGGTCGCGGTCAGACGAGGGGTTTATTGGTGGAGGTGGCTCCTCTGTCGGGTTGTTAATCATTGACCGGAGACTTTAATATTTTCGATCAATGAGTTGATATCATCTGCCTCTTCATTATGAATTTCTATCCGGGAGAGAGCATCAGCGTTGGTATTGAATTTTCCTTTTTTGTATACTACAGTAAAGTCATATTCGCTTAGTCTAAGTCGCCATCTAGTCAGTCGTGAATTGGGTTCTCTCAAGTTCATCATCCATTGCAAGGGTTTGTGATCAGTCAGTACTTTGAATTTTCTACCAAAGAGATAGGGTCTAAAGTATTTCGTAGCCCATACAATGGCAAGCAACTCTTTTTCTATAGTACTATAATTTAACTCGCTCTCATTAAGTGTACGTGAAGCGTAACAGACTGGTTTGTCGGAACCTATAGGTCCTTGAGATAAAATTGCTCCAATAGCGATAAAATTGCTCTAATATTCGAAGCGTCTGTTGTGAGATTAAATTCCTTCTTAAAGTCTGGGTATCGCAATATTGGGTCATTGGTCAGTAAAGTCTTACAGGTTTCAAAGGCGTTGACATATTCAGGGGAAAGAGTAATTTTACTACCTTTCTTTAGGCATAAGGTAAGAGGTTTAGTGATGCGAGCAAAGTCGGGGATAAATTTTCGGTAATAGCCTAGTAATCCTAAAAATTGTGTGATCCTTAGGTGTCTTTGGAATTGGGTATTTTTGAATAGCGGATATCTTGTTAGGGTTCGGTTTGATGCCATCTCTACTAATGATATGTCCTAGGTAAGCCGTTTCGAGTTTTAAAAATTCGGACTTGTCCATTTGAATTTTAAAGTTGGACTCTCTAAGTCTTAGGAAGACCTTTTCCAGATTGTTCATGTGCTCTTGAAGAGAGGTGCTGTAGATTATTATATCATCAAGGTACACGAGACAGATGTTGTTTTGAAGGCCTCTTAGAACATTGTCCATAACTCGTTGGAAAGTGGACGGTGAATTTTTAAGTCCCATGGGCATTCGAAGGAATTCGAAATGCCCGTGTTCCACATTAAATGCGGTTTTGGGTATGTCCTGAGGGTCCATCTCAACTTGATAGAAACCACTTGCCAAATCTAGGGTCGTAAAGTATTGGCACTTCCCTAGTTTATCAAGGACGTCAGTTATATTCGGTATGGGGTATTTGTCGTCTATCGTCTTTTCGTTTAACTTACGAAAGTCAACTACAAGGCGCCATTTCTGTTTTCCAGAAGCGTCAATTTTTTTTTGCACAACCCAAATGGGTGAGCTCCATGCTGAATCGGAAGGTCTAATTATATTTTGTTCAAGCATTTTGGAAATTTGGTCTCTAACTTCTTCCCGATGAACGAAAGGGTACCTGTAGCTCTTAGTATAGGCGGGAATTTCATCTGTCGTTCTTATGCGATGTTTAACTTTGTTGGTGAATGTCAATGGTTCTCCATCAATATAAAATACATCCGCATAGCGCGAGCAAAGAGTTGTCAGATTAGCTTTTTCCTCTGGATTAAGGTGGTCCGTACGCAAACGCGATAGTACGTCACTGACACGATTCGTTTGTTTTAGTTGTGTGCACTTAGTATTGAATAGTTCTGCACGAGTTGGTTGGTCTAACGAAAATATGACATCATTGAGTGTTGGATTTTCTATCTCGACATATCCACGACTGTTAGTAACCGTGGTAAGGCACTCGTGGATAATACAATTACAAAAAACTTGTTCGCTTACTAAAACATCGCCATCCGGGGCATTTATGGGTATTTTAACTAGTTTAGAGCTTTTGGCAGGGATAATATCTTCATACAGGTTAACATTACGTGAATTGTATACCCTAATCTGATTTGTAGCAGTACGCGTTACTAGTTGAAAATCTTTTAAATCTATTTTAGCTTCCCATTTGGATAATAAGTCCAATCCTATTAGGCCATCAAAGTAATTATGGAAGCGGTAAACGAATAATTTTATACTATCGGCCTCATTAAATTCATTAAAGCACGGTAGCGTGATTGAATAGTCATTTCTACTGACGCCGTGTACATTTGTGACCTCGAAAGGGTCATAGTTGAGAGGATAATTAAAGAAAAACTTTTGTACAGCATCGGGGCTTATAAATGATTGGTTAGCTCCGGTGTCAATTAAAAATTTTAGAGGAGGGCTAGCAATTTGTATGTAGGGTAACTGTCTTTGGGTCTGTAGGTTAAGATCTATGTTAGCTCTTTGCACTTCCGGACAGACTGAAAATCCTCGTTCTTATTCTGATTTATGCTACTGGGGCCTGGTTGTGGCTCTGACCCACTCGTCACCTGATTATCGAAAGTGTTAGTCAGATTCAGGTCAGTCATGTCGGTGTTGTAGTCATAGTCACAAACAATGTAACAGTCATTACCGTCCGTGTAGTAGTCATATACTGGTTCGTGATAGTAGTCAGCAGAATAATAAGAACTATCGGGCAAAGCAAGTTCACTAAGATTTAATTCGCGCGTCTTGAAGTAATTGTTCGGTGGTGGATTTCCGTTTCGTTGCCAATCATGCCCTGGCATCATCGGTAATGCTTTTGGAACAAAATGCTGAACACCGCTCATGGGTTTCGGACCCGAGTTTTGTGGTTGATTGGGCCTATGTTGCAATCTAAAAACGTTACTTTGAGGATTGTAGTTTGGCAATGGTGCGCGGAACATTTGTTGGGTTCGAGTAGGCATGCGATTTTGATATTGGTTGGGCATGCTGAATTTAAAGGCCTGAGGCTGGGCTTGGTAGCCACGCTGTCCTACTGGAGTAGGCCAGTTAGGTACTGGAGGTCGCGGATTATTTAACGTGTTGAACGGCACAGCAGGCATCACGGGATGCTTATATAACATTTTAGGTGCACTTTGAGTATTTTGAGCCTTAGGGATATCATTACGCTGTTGCAGGTATATTATATTTAGTTCTTCCTGCACGAATTCTAGGGCTTTTTCTATTGTTTCCGGCCGCAAACAACGTATACGTGAACCTAAAGGTTCTTTAAGTCCACGTACGAAAGCCTGCATTGTCACTTTCTTATAAAGAGTCCGTTTCGCTTCGATAGTTGACTGTAATGTCTCATGTAACGTCACATATGTAATAATTGTACTGAACAAGGTTTGACATTGATCGTAAAATTCCTGCGGCGTCTTATTACCTTGCGTAGCCAAGGAGAGGTCATTGTACAAAGCCGTCTCGTCCCTCTGGTCTGAAAAGTTATTAATTAAAGCTGATCTTATACCTGCCCAAGTTTCAGGAATGCCATTTGAGTTGATGGTGGATGCGGCTGGCCCTGTTATCTTATTTAAAATGCTATTTAAAAGACACAGGTTCCCTAGTTCATTGCCTGGTTCGGCGCTCGCATACTGTGATACAATTCGGTCACAGATGTTAATAAATCTAGTCAGTATGTTAGGGTTTCCATCAAAATCGGGCACAAGGCGTAAGGCCTTGAAGATTACATCGGGATCGTTAGGCATTTTAGGTTCAAATAAGTTATTTAAATTAAAATCTAATTCACTATCTAAATCTCTGCTAATATCTATTACGTGTCGGCGTGCCTGTCGTGATGCAGGTTCCTGACGATTAGGTCTTTCGTGATGAAAAATCTTGGACATAAAAGTAACTAGGAATAGAGGGGAAGCAACACGAGAAAGATTCTAGTGTACTCACATATGTTTCATCTCTGGTTCTTCCTCTTGAATCGATGTCTGGATTCTCCACGCGGCTCCGCAGCTTTACTGTAGATTCTGGATACTCGTGACGTGACTTGATAGCCACCCGGGTGACTCGCGATCTTGGTAATCGAAATGAGATTGACTTTAACGCGATTCGCGAACCGGCCCGCGAGTATCCTACCGACTGCGCCAATTAAGTAATCTGCAGACGGTGGATCGAAAAAAAACCAAAGTGATTTTAAAACTAATTTAATTATAAAGAAAATACTACAATTAATTTGGTGAAACCTATTCGAAGTGGGAATATGGAATGACACAAAATGTTCTTAAAATTAACTAATTGATGTCGTTGAATTATGCTGCGTCGGCGGCCCGTGGCTCGACGGATGTCGTCGCTGCAATTTCATGCGGTTGGCGTAAACACGTAGGAATGCGCGAACTCAGCGATATCCATTAGGGATCCGTACTTAACACGCATCGTTTTATTTACATAACATAAATGATTTTGTTTTGTTTTTTAGTTTTGGTTGATTTTAAATTTTCCTTCCTATTAAACGGGCTTAGGGACCGGCAAAAATACCTCAGTTGGTGTACCGATCTGAAAATGTTTTCTACTTATTGGAGAAATGATCATGATAATGTTGTCTAGGTATTAGGTATTGGCGTAGTTAAACATTTGAAATCAACTTATTTACACTGGTGATTGATTACGCTAATAACGTGTTTACAAATGATTGTTTATTTAGAAATAAATAAAATTGGTAAGTAGGTACCTTATGTTACCCGGAGGAATTGTTCGAAATTGCCACCACCACACACACTTTAGGCACAGATTAGCACGACGTCGCTGATTATCTTTCAGTTTACGTAACACTAAAACGTTTGATTTGATGGTGTCGAAAGCACTTTAACTTTTGCTCGCTCGACGTAGGCTATCTCCACTAATGGCATACATACGGACCATCTCCACCAACTCAACATTGGAGTCATTTTGCGTTATCTTGCACTAAAATAATTATAACATACGAAGTACCGAGGGCGCACCCGCCTGAGGAGCGATATTTTTATTTTTTTGCGAGCGTTTTCACTGCACAGAGACAAGGTCAACACTGGTCGCGGGAGCGGGCCAGCGGGGGCCAGCTGGGCGGGTCATAAGGGTAAAAGCGGGGGTGCGCGGGCGCCGCGGTTTGAACGTCTGTGATTACTTTAGGCACTAGAAATACGTGCAATAGTTTGTGTGTTTGTGTGCATTCGCTTTTTTGTAGTGTGCGTAATTTTATTGTAAAGGTAGGAGCAGATCGTCCGAGTGTAGTGTACACTTACCGATTTCTGAAAATACGAAAAAAGTAAAAAAAAAACCTACTTATTTTAGTATCGATTCAGGTCGAGAATCATTAGCATAGTTACGTCCTTGAATTTGGCGAGGATGCAAATCAACATCTTGTAATCGGAAGATTCTACTTCTCTTGGTTATTGTGTACAACTCCAAACTGTTTCTGATCGTTTTGTAGAATTGTATCACTGGACGTAAGAACGTTTTATAAGTCGATGAACGCCGGCTGCACGTGTGACTCATTGTCACGTTCCGCCTAAGCTGAGCGTGCAAGCAAAAGCACGGAACAAGTGATACAGAGGCGCGATCGATCTAAACGTTCGGCTTGAGAAGCATTATTTATGTGTTAAAGACAAGTTAACGCAATGTAAAGAATATATTATTAAATCATCAAATATTAAATTTTACATGATATCGTCATACTGCTTAGTATGACGATATCATGTAAAATTATCATTTGTAAACCGACTTTACAGACAACCATTTTTTTTATGATACACCATATCCCAACAGCCTCACTTAAGACCAACAAGGCTTACTTCTTGCTAACTAAACCATAACTTTTAAATTAATTTTGGAGAATAATCAATCAATCCAAACTATTTTTATTTCAATCAGGCCAATAAATAGCACGTCTATGGGTCTAATTTTTTTCTTAAAAACTCGTACATATTCCACAGAACTCCATAATGGCGATCCGCGACTTCATCACGGCCCACATCGGGTTCGTGCTGGACAAGAGCCGGCTGTCTCCCAGTGAGGAGATGTTCCGCGAGCTTCACGAGACCGTCGCCACGCGCGTGCGGGAGCTGCTGCTGCAGATGTTCAAGCTTGGCTTCGAGGTAAGTGGAACACCAGTGCCACCAGTAGTCGATGGTAGAAATATTACAACTAAATGAAGGGGGGTAACACAAGGTTCCACTTGGAAGATTCAAACCTGCTAACATAGAAATTTTAATATGCGCATGTTGAGGCTTACCCGGATTATATGCAACGTTTAAAGGAGTGCTCGAATCCAGTCATGCAAGGTACAACTCTGAAGGCGACCACAAACGGCAACAAACAATAGCGCCATCTGTCGAAACGTTTTCATCAATATAAGTTTTAAAACTGACATTCAGAATGTTTTTTTAATATTAATTGGTTGATGAATATCGAGAATAAATTCAAAACAGATACATCCTGTTTCAAATGTTAATAATGGCGTTTTCATCAAGGCGCATAGTGATTATTCGGTGCAGTCTGTTCGTCAGGATCCAGTTCCAGAACCTTCAGAGTTTACCTGTATGCGTGGTACATGTGACGCGCTGGTAGCATCCTAACATGCTCCAGTAACGTACACCCTGTATAAGCACATATTAAGTAATGTAGATAGACTAACAAGATATGTGTGTCCTTGTAAAATTGACGCCGTGAAAGATCAGCCTTACAGCATGGTGTCTGGAACGCAGACCTCTGGCAAGCAAGTATAATGCTGCCGACAGACCTGGATATTTATGAATGGACCTTACAATGGTGTATGCACGTTCAATGTTCACTATGTAACCGCTAACACAGCTTTTTTCTGCACTATCTCTATGATATATTTTACTCTTAACAAAAGAAAACTGTTGTTTATTTCTTCTGTTTTCACAGATTCTAAACTTCTTTTATAACTTGGTACACTTATATTGTATTATTTCGCTTTTTAAATAATATCAGAAAGTGGTTTTATTTTGACACATATTTATATAAGAAAGATATAAGTAAATTAAACATTTATAAATATAAAAAATAGTAGTCAGATAGTGTATCCTTTTCTTACTATCTTCCTTCCCTTTATACTATAAATGCTATGTTTCTTAACCACTTTTGTTTGTTTATTGAATTCGAGAACCACTTTATTACCACTTTTGTTTTACGTATTCATAGATAAAAAGTTTTTTAGTTACATTAAGATACATCTAACTGAGCAAAATATCTAAGATATCAATTAAAGTAGCGACAGCTGCTATCAGTGGCGATCTATAGTTTCTGATTAACACTGAAAAAAAAAACATGAGATTGTTTATGGAAATATATTTGTGCATCACGCCTGTATTACAAAAAGGTGAAAAGCAGTGCAACCTGATGCCGCCATTTATTATTTAAGTCCTATGTATATTTTATTTTTGATACGTCACCAATCCCACAGCAGCTTGTAACCGCATGTACACGTGCCCGCACACCTTGTCCGCAGCTGCACAGGGAGCTGTACAGGTTCGTGCACGCGGGCGGGCCCGCCGCGCCCCCGCGCCGCGCGCGCCCCGCCTCGCTGCAGGCGGCGCGCGCGCCCGCCGTGGAGAGGCGCAGGCGGCCTGAGACCATGATCGTGCATGAGTCCATTAACCCCATGGTAGGGCAGGGGTGTAGGGTTGTGTGATGTGCGGGGATTAGATAGCGTGCTGACTTCTCGTGGATACTTCGTTGACGTAGCGTAATCCATGCGTGGACGGCGTGAAAACGCAGCGTAGACGTATTGAACACTGCAATGATTCAATCCAGAAAATCATATTTTTTGTTTAGTTATACTTATGTCAAAATATAACACTTAACTAATACAAAAACGATATATTAATTAATTTCTTTTGGCACATTTGGTTTAAAAAAGTGCAATAAAATTTTGTCGATTGAATGTCAAACCGCGTGATTTGTCAATGCGGTGTTCAGTATACGCCTACGATTGTTCATAGTAGCTAAAAAACCACCTTTGTTAGTGTTTGTTTTAAAACAGGTATTGTGCTAACTTCATGTTGAATCTAGTTGCAGATAACCAGAATTACAGAGTCGTAATTAAGCCTAAATTTGTGTTGTAGTCGTTTGGTTTTAAATTGTGGCTAATTTTGAGATTTCATAAGCAACATCGAGATTCATCAGTTTTCAAGCAGCCATCTTTGTTTAGTTTTGTCGCTCATTTGTGTGTTTTTGCAGTTTTATAAACAGGTAAGATAGATTTTAGTAACATTAAGTGGTTCGATTTGTGATCTCTTCTCATATTTTACTGTGTGTAATGTTATCTGTTTTGTGTGGCTTTTTTTCTTAATTTTGCTGCTTGCTTTTTGTTGCACTAACAATATAAAAGTTATTAATAAGTATATCATACTGTACTAATTTTACTCGTAATCATATGGTATCAAAAAGCTGGAAAAGTGCGTGGATTCGCGCATCGAGGGTACCGTACAAACATCAACATAAATGGCTTAGAATTTATAATAGAAAAACGACAACCTGATTGATGATGAATTTAAAGTTAAGATACTCTTGCACCGAATAAAACGATTTGTTTATAAATCGATGGTAGGCCTTCTCCACTTCTTTGCTATCGGTACTATCCACGAAGATCTATTTTCGTGGATTGTTTTTCACTTTTGAGACTTCATTAATGACTCGTTCCTTTTTAAATTCCAAAAACTTGCAAGAACACTAGATTTTGCTGTTTTTAAAGCAAAGTGAGCATTCTGAGCACCCATCTTGCACATGACAAAAAAGTGATCATGAAGTATGCTCAAAATAGCCGTACGCTGTACCGTAATAGCTGTACGTACATCTTGAACAAGTATTTTATTTAACTTCTTCATCAATGACTGTGCTCGGATCAGCTGATTAGGGCAACATCCACATTTTGCCTCCCCTGGATATTTATCAGTCACTAAAGTTTCTCTTCCCGATTTATTTGTTTGTCAGCGATATCTGAAAGGTTTAATAAACCGATTGAGTTGAAACTTATAGTCGTATGGACCAGGTAGTATAAAAATATCCTCCAGTCTATCCTTGTGTATCGATCGTGGAAATATGAGATTTAATAATATGATGTAAGAGACACTCGACAACTTTCAGCAGCTCTGAAATTTTTAAACCAGCATAATATCCTGCTGAGTGCTAAAAATTCTGGAAATATAGTTCTCTGGACAAACAGTTTCTTGAACCTTCCCTCTACCGCGCACAGATCCACAAAGAGCTACACCGCCTGGTATCAGACGCGCCCCGCCCTACGCCCGCCCCCGCCGGGCGGCCGCCCGCCCCGGCCCGGCGCGCGCCCGCCCCGCCCTCGCGCCGCACGCGCTTCCTGCGCTCGGACAGCATCGTGGACGAGTACGAGAACAGCGTGTTCGACGAGCGCCTGTTCGACAACATACACAACTTTGGAGACAATCAGGTTAGAGATCACATTACAAGTAAAAATGCAACCGCATGCATTTTCGTGTCAGCATGATTTATCAGAGGCGAACGGTATTTATTTACATAGGTTTTTGTCGGCCAATTTAATATACTTGTAATACTTAGAGCCGTTTGTGCCTGAAGCAAGAAAATAAACAAATTGTGCCCAGGCTTGTATCTTTCATACTAGTCAATATTGGCTAGGCACAATTAAGTATGTTTATCTCTTTGTCACTCACACACAGCTTCTAAGCACTTTTCCAAAGGTTCTACACTTTCTTCACAGACTCAAAGTAGCATCGAGCTCATCCTATCAGGAGAACAGCCCCGTAACGAAGAAGATGTAGAGCTGAGGGTGCCAGTAGAGCGAAGTGCCAGCTGTGAGGAGAGAATGTGGGCGGCGAGAGTCGCGCGGGGAGTCATAGAGTTCGCCAGGTGCTGGATGCTGTTCGTGGTGGAGCACTGTGATAGAGGACGAGGACTTAGACCCAGGTGAGTGGTGCTAGAAGTAATTAATTGATCAGAACTTAATGGGCAATTTCTTGCTTTTTTTCGGTCTAAAACTCAATGGTCAAAGTAATTACAATGATGCGTAAAATTTGACCATATGACGTTGAGTTAACGTTGAGTTGTATATTTGCACACATCGTTAGCCAATTTTTTTTATTATTTTCGCTAATGTACTGCTTTTGTTTACGGCGGCAATGCATCCTCCTTATCTAACTATCAGAACATAAATATTACGTAAAGGTAACTAACATATTTTAAATTGTCGTTACAGATGGGCGAGTCAGGGCTTAGAATTTCTGATGCTGGCTTGTGATCCTAGGAATACAAAACATCTCAGTGATGAGGAGTTTGAGGTAAGCACGAAAGAATAACTCGCATAAAACATGTTGATGTTCTTAAAGACATAAATTAAAATAACTAAATGATATTTGTTCTCGTTTAGGAACTGAAAACCCTGATGGATGGCTGCATTTCACACGTGATCGGGTCCCGGCCAGCACCGAACCCGCCCACACACTCGCCCCGGCCGCGGCCTCGCTTGCCGGTATGTAGACTCGTATTCGTCTGCGATGTCACTAAAACTTACCCACCCAATAGGCAATAGTGGGAGGAGTATTGTGTTTACATTAAACCTACATTAAAAAGATAAAACAATTTTAAACAGTTTTGTTTAGTTCAGTAATTTTTTATGGTTTAGTATTTTTAATTGTTTATTAATCTTCTTAAAAACAACATTAATTATAAATAGTAACCCGCTGGTATCTGATCTGGAACAGGGTTTACTATTCATCAAACCAAATCAAACTCTTGATCCAACTGCCTAACGAGAGCGTTATCATTATTACCAAATACAATAATAATTTTGTGCTATCTGGAATTTCTCAGTATTTGTGTCCGGATGATGGCAACTGGTAAAATGTGAAAATAGTGGGATTATAGAGACATGTGTACGAATAAAAATGTACAAAAGCCGATAAAATTACAAGTTATGGCCGTGTTTTGGTTACAGAGTCCATTCCCAAACAACAGTAGTCGCGAGGCGCCGACGCCGCCCACTCCTCCGCCGATGGAAGCCGACCCGCTCAGCTATCCTGAATCCATTGAATGTAATTGTAAGTATTCTCTTACTATACCTTAACTATGTGTGGTGCAACCTGGATATGTAACCTATCAGCTGAAACTGCGTGAAATAATAATAGTTTGCAACACCATTATAGTTTTTCGACACCTGTTTCGGTTATCTTCAGGTGTTAACTGGTCAACTGTTTGGTGGACTAATTCGAGCAGTTGGCATAGCTATTGGCTTCTATATGTATTAATTTGTTTAAACACAGGAGAATATATAAGGAAACATTATAACAAAACATAGAGTACTAAGACACAGCTTATTTTTAAAGGAAATATGTAGAAAAGAAAGGTAGACAGTAGTGTGTGAGAACAGGAAGCAAATAGCATTTAAAATATGAATGTCTTAACCTAAATATTAAATATAAGTATACATATTACAAAGTGGTTATGACAATACGACAATAAATTGTGAGATACGTGTATCAGGAGTAAAGAACAAATCCCGATTGACGTCTATGACGCGATGCGCTACGGGCCAATCACTACACTTTCCCCGCCCCCGCGCCTCACTTTTTACTACCAAAGGGACCCAATAACTTACTTTTGCGCTGGTCAAGGTCAGTGCTCAAGAATCGTTTGCCGCTCGTTAACCTGTCAGTACTTCCCTATTATTAGATACATCGTATAGCATATTTTAATGTAGCAAATTTTAAAAATCTAAAATAATTTCCTGTGACTAAACTTCTGGATATATTCAAATGATTTTTTATAGGTAGACTGAGAACGTCTTGAGGTATGCGTAGTTAAATTTATTGTCGTATTATCTTAACCATTTTGTATAAATACATAAAAATATTAACAAATATGTAATGACCATCTGACTTGTTAGAATATTTGTTTAGATTACTTCTAGTGTTTCTGTAATGTTCCGTTGTAGCTCACAGGCGTCGCGTGGTGGCGGCGATAGAGCGCGTGGACATGGAGCGCGACAACCGACTGCGCAGCAACAAGAACGTGGGCCACGTGCTGGGGGCCGCGCTCACCAGCTACGAGCCCAAGCTCAGGCAGCTCACCTTCAAGTGGCAGCGCGGACTGAAGATTGGCGCCGGCACCTTCGGGAAGGTAAGGATATCTTCTGCTCCTTCTTATTCTGAGTTTTTAATTCTAAAACAGGCTAATGTTCGCTCTGACCAACGTCGTTGAGCGAGGCAAACTTGGATTAGCAGTTTATATTAGAACAGCCTAAAAATTGAAAAAATATGGATCTACGATTTCACGCCCAACGCAGCCGAGAAATAATGATGCCTACTAATGTCTAGTCCGTACTACATGTGTGTCCGCGATGTGCGGGCGCGGTAACGCACGCGTCCTCTGCGTAACGTAACTATCAATGAAAAAGTTTTTTTTTCCATTAGATATTTCTAACTTTGCTAAATGCTAGGTAACAAATTTAATCAACGAACCAGGAAATAGATTTTATTTTGTTTTACAATCAACTTTTTTATTTTTGTATTATGAATGTATATTTGTGCTTGAATAAGACTTATTTATTCTACCACTTTTACACAAAGCGCGTGATTAGCTCGATCCCCTCGCCCCGTTTCCCGTGTGGTTGCACTGACGATATGGCGCGAGTTGCTTGCCTTTCAAGCTCTTAGTTAACACGATGCGGAACAAAAGTTATAAAATCACTAGATCCTATTAGATAAGATACTACTACTGTTCGAACGTGAAATCGCATACATTATTACCAGATAATCATGTGAGTTCTCTTGTAGTTTTGTGTGTCATGTAAACCACTCGGTCCGTTCCCCAGGTGTACACGGTAGTGAACACGGAGAGCGGACAGCTGCTGGCCATGAAGGAGCTGTCGGTGGGTGTGGGCGACCGGCGCGCGCTGCAGCGGGCGGCCAACGAGCTCAAGGTGCTGGAGGGAGTGCTGCATCCGCATCTCGTGCGCTACTACGGCTGCGAACTGCACCGGGTAACCTACGACTACTTATATTTGACTAAATATTAATAAGAGATATATAAAAAAAAAATGCTAATTAACCAAAATGAAAGATACAAAGTGTCGTAAAAATGTGTGTATAGGTTCAGAATTTCGGGAGCTCTTCAATAATATTTTTTTTGTTAGATACTTATTTGATACATTTCATTCATTACCGGATGCACGTCCAATGCGACGTGCATTGGACAAGCATCCGCTAATGAACGAACTGAACAAGTCAACATCAATATCATTAGCCATCTTACTGCGTATCATTAACTGCCGAGCGGGTTCACGGCACCACAGTGCGGCACGACGACGTGCCGTTTCGCGCTGGTGAAGTGTCCATCCCCTTTTTCAACCTTTATTCTAAAAAAAAACATCTAACCCTAAAAATAACCCCAAGACCCTTAAATGATCAAAAAATCTAAATATTTTTATTTCACATAGGCCTACATGCAGAACCGACAAGAAAATCCATGGGTACTCTTTTAAAATCATTTGGTTTTACAATGTTGTTGTTACAGCGTTAGTACTTAAGTATGAGAAGACAGCGTAGGCCCGACAATAAGTCATTGCTTACTTTAGAAAACGTAAAAATAAAATAAAACATTAACAAAAGCTAACAAGCGTCTAAGAATCTACAAGGCCAACCATGTCCACTCCGGCTGGGAAGCGCCCGGCGTCAGGTGTACTGGTGGTCGCGGGAGCTGACGGCACGGCACGAGGCATGCGTGCGCGACACCTGTACGCCAGGCACCGCAGGCTCCGCAGGCACCGCAGGCTCCGCAGCTGACACGGGTGCGGCAGCCATTGAGGCGGAGCTGTATGAGGGGTACAGAGCGGCGCAGACGGCCCTTCTAGAAGGTGTCTTGCGGGCCAAGGAACTAGCCCGCGAGGTGATACAGGTGTTTATACAGGTGTCTCTGGATGGAGATGTGTGGGGGCGCCCATACAAGATGGTGCGGGATAAACTCCGCACCAGGGCCCCCCGCTCCGGGGTTGCGGGTTGTTCGAAAGAGATACCGCGGCCCCGGAACGTAAAGGGCAATAGAAGGAACATGGGTGAGTTTTAGTCAGTAAAAGTCTGACATGCCCCCCCGCTCCAGAGCGGGGGAATTTATTTGATGATTGTCCACCCAAAAAAAGGCCCCCCCCGCTGACGCAGAGTCTCCGGCCCCAATTAGTCGAGGATGTGGCGCTCTGTTCCCTTCGCGAGGGGAGCATTCTCCCCCGCCCATGACTCCGCCGCTTGCAGTGCCGGAAGCGGACCACGAGGACGACGACGACGTGTCTCTCGACATCGCCGATACGTTCACACCATGCCTTGGAGCTGCATCAAGCGCTTCGGTACCACCGGATTCCAACCTACCTTCGTCGTGTGGTCGGGGCATATCTGACGGACAGGGCCGTCATCTACCCCGGTCGTTTTAGAGAGTGGAACCGGCGAGAGATGTCGTAAGGTGTCCACAGGAATCGGTGTTCGGGCCACTCTTTTGTGACATCGATTAAGACTGGGTGCTGCGCGCTGACCTCCCCAGCGGCGTCAGCGTAGTTTTTTGCTACGCTGACGACACGCTCGTTCTGGCTCAGGGGGGGTCGCACCAGGCGGCGGCTGAAATAATGACACGCGGGGTTGCGATAGTCGCGGAGAGGATTCGGCTACTGGGTCTCGAGGTAGCATTGCACAGATCCGAGGCCATGGTCTTTCATGGCCGAGGGAATACGCCACCGTTGGGATCCCAGCTGACGGTAGAGGGGTTCGCATCGGCGTCGGGTCGACGATGAAGTACCTGGAAATCGTCCTCGACAGCCGGTGGAATTTCGTGGAGCATTTCCGACGCATGCCATGGCCCTTTACGGGACCCAGTATGGGCGCGTTCTTTAGGGCAGCGTGCCGCCCACTACCTGAACGCACCCTAAAAGGTGGTAGACATAAGGCTGATCCGGGGCTACCGCACGATCTCCGGCGAGGTGGCGAGCCTCCTTGCCGGACTGCCACCGTGGGATCTGGGACGATAGTCCTCGCGCGCCTGTACGAGTGGCGTGCGAAGGCGCTACACTGAGGGGAATCTCTGCTGCCGCGGCAAATTTTTTTTTTAAACGTTGCCCCACACTAGGAATTTCTCCTGTATCGTGGGTGCGTTTACAAACATATAAACTCACATACACAAACAGCCAGACCCGAAACAACTATCTGTAGGCCATACAAATATTTGTTCCGTGCGGGAATCGAACCCGCGACACGCAGCGCAGCAGTCGATCGCTCAGCCACTGCGCCAACCGTGTCGTCAAATTGCCGCCCAGCGGACAGACCTCCAGTGCGATCTCATGGTGGCATGGAGAGAGCGATTGTCGCAACGTCGTGCAGGGCACGCCATAATAGTGGCGGTAAGTCCCCTCTTTGAAGAGTGGCTGTGGAGGCGCCATGGCGTCCTCACCTACCGCCTGACGCAGGTCTTCACCGGACACGGAAGTTTCGGGAGGTTCCTGCACATAATCGGACGGGAGGAAACGCCCGGGTGTCACCATTGTGACGATCGCCCGGAGGACATGGTCGAGCACACAGTGGCGGTCTGCCCAGCGCGGTGCCCGAGCTAGAGGCGATCGGCGGCGGCGATCTGGAGCGTCCGGCCCTGGTTCAGTCCATGGTCCGGAGCGAGAAATGGGGGAAGCGGTCACCTCCTTCAGCGAAGCAGTCATGCTAGCGAAGGAGGTGGCCGGGCGTTTGAGGGAGAGAACCTCAAAGCAACCCAGTCGCCGCGGGAGACGCCCTGGATGTTGGGCGTCGCGAGACGACCACCCGGCCACCGTAGATACGGGCCTGTGCACTGTGAACAATGGCTAGCTCACCGTCCGTCCGTCTATTGACGACAGGCCGTGTCGTCGGCGCGTTAGTGTTCCACGCGCGCGTACATGGTTACTGGTATACATGGTACTCCCCCCCGCTCCGCCTACAGCGGGGGAAGTTATTTGATGAGTTCCCATCCGCAAAAAAAAATACCATGTCCACTCATTCACAGCGAATTGGTAAAAATAATCTATACAAGAATGAGAAAAATATTGCAAAAAAATTACTATATGAGACAAGTCACACAGATGTTGCTATCAGTACTGTAACTATTCAGAACAAGGGTTATATAAATACGTGATTTAACAACTATTGCAAAAACTTTTTCCTTTTATTTTAAAAATAAGCAAAGTGTCGTCAGCAAATAAAATTAAATCCGATAGTTTGGCCATCATATAAGGAAGGTCATTTATATAAACAAGAAACAGGAAGGGACCGAGAATGAAACCTTGGGGCAGGCCCATCTTGACTAGAGACAGAGGACGTCGCCCCATTAACATTTACTTTTTGCTGCCTGTTTGATAAATATGAAAAAACAAGACCGTAGTGGTGTAATTTACAGAGCAGTGTGTTGTGGTCGATACAGTCTAACGCCTTTGAGAGATCACAGAAAATGCCAATGGCATCCTGGGACTGCTCCCAGGATTCTAAAATATGTCTGATGAGTTTTACTCCCGCGTCTGTTGTCGACCTGCCCTTCGTGAAACCAAACTGTTGATTATGCAGAATCCCGTTTAAGTTAAAGTGAGACAACATCTGCTTTTGCTTAACGTAAAATAACTAAAGTTTAACTTTGGCACTACAGTGCGACATGCGATCAAACCCTATTTCTTTTTATACAGGGGTTATTAATACTTAGTTTGTTGTTTCCAGGAGGAGATGCTCCTGTTCATGGAACTGTGCGTGGAAGGTTCGCTGGAGGCGCTGGTGGCGACGTCGGGCGCGTTGGCCGAGCACACCGTGCGCAAGTACACCAAGCAGCTGCTGTCGGCCGTGCGCGAGCTGCACGCGCGGGCCATCGCGCACAGGGACATCAAGAGTAAGACGTCACGCGTAGTAGTTAGGGCACAAGTACACCAAGCAGCTGCTGTCGGCCGTGCGCGAGCTGCACGCGCGGGCCATCGCGCACAGGGACATCAAGAGTAAGACGTCACGCGTAGTAGTTAGGGCACAAGTACACCAAGCAGCTGCTGTCGGCCGTGCGCGAGCTGCACGCGCGGGCCATCGCGCACAGGGACATCAAGAGTAAGACGTCACGCGTAGTAGTTAGGGCACAAGTACACCAAGCAGCTGCTGTCGGCCGTGCGCGAGCTGCACGCGCGGGCCATCGCGCACAGGGACATCAAGAGTAAGACGTCACGCGTAGTAGTTAGGGCACAAGTACACCAAGCAGCTGCTGTCGGCCGTGCGCGAGCTGCACGCGCGGGCCATCGCGCACAGGGACATCAAGAGTAAGACGTCACGCGTAGTAGTTAGGGCACAAGTACACCAAGCAGCTGCTGTCGGCCGTGCGCGAGCTGCACGCGCGGGCCATCGCGCACAGGGACATCAAGAGTAAGACGTCACGCGTAGTAGTTAGGGCACAAGTACACCAAGCAGCTGCTGTCGGCCGTGCGCGAGCTGCACGCGCGGGCCATCGCGCACAGGGACATCAAGAGTAAGACGTCACGCGTAGTAGTTAGGGCACAAGTACACCAAGCAGCTGCTGTCGGCCGTGCGCGAGCTGCACGCGCGGGCCATCGCGCACAGGGACATCAAGAGTAAGACGTCACGCGTAGTAGTTAGGGCACAAGTACACCAAGCAGCTGCTGGCGGCCGTGCGCGAGCTGCACGCGCGGGCCATCGCGCACAGGGACATCAAGAGTAAGACGTCACGCGTAGTAGTTAGGGCACAAGTACACCAAGCAGCTGCTGGCGGCCGTGCGCGAGCTGCACGCGCGGGCCATCGCGCACAGGGAC
Source organism: Ochropleura plecta (assembly GCA_905475445.1). NCBI lineage: Eukaryota > Metazoa > Arthropoda > Insecta > Lepidoptera > Noctuidae > Ochropleura > Ochropleura plecta. The sequence goes on along the minus strand of FR997733.1, from coordinate 825,684 downwards.
ATCAAGAGTAAGACGTCACGCGTAGTAGTTAGGGAATAGTCATAGTATTTTATTGATAAGGGATTCTTACAAGTCACAGGTTCATAATATTCATTACATTAAAGTTACAAAGCAATAAAAAATGTCAAATCAATAAAAAATCAAAATGTCTAACAGGTAGAAATATTACAAATAAAATAAAAAGTCAAAAACACATTAATATCAAGTCAAAGTTCAAATATTAAAAAAATCGTCAAAGCAGTAAAACGCTTAAACGGGCTTTGAAGGTTTGAGGGGTATAGGGTCGCGAGTTGCTCTGAACTTAAGTTTAATTCTATATAAGTAACGTAGCATATACTTTGACTTAGCCGTGTTCCCGTCTCTATATTGCACTTGAAGTTTGATAGTTTTATGGCAGTCACAGGAATAAAACTTTCCCGAATGAAGTATACTTGTTAAAAATATAATTTTCTGCGCAAAATACAGTCTTTCTCTATTTATTTATAACTTTTTCTTCGCTCAATTTATTTAGAATTTTCATTTATAAAAACCTGAAGTAAGTTCTCAGGACAGAACTTACTTCCGCGCGGTTTATGTTGTTAATACTTCAATTGTTTTTTCTCAACAACCATTTGGTTTTAAAGTTATAATCGTTTTTCTGTGTCTTAATTTAGTTTTTCAATTTCCAGGCGGCAACGTCTTCCTAACAAACGAGGGTCACTGCTTGAAATTGGGTGACTTCGGTTGCGCCGTCAAAATCCGCGCCAACACCACCGCGCCTGGAGAGCTGCAGGGATTCGTTGGCACGCAAGGTTTCTATACATTATTCTCTTTTGTACTAACTGAAATAATAAGTAAAAGAAATAATATTACCAGATACCTATTTGTGTTGCTTGGGATTGTTCACTTCTTCACAGCTAAAACAGAGAATGTAGCGAAGGGCGTTTTGCGCAACAGTGCTAAATAGAGAAGTGACCAAACTCATCAGCACAAATATATAGTCATCTGCCTAACCTTTTTCAACTATGTTGGGGTCGGCTTCCAGTCTAACCGGATGAAGCTGAATATCAGTATTTTATATGGAGCGACTGCCTATCTGACCTCTACAACCCAGTTAATAGTGGGTAATACGATACCCTTTGGTAAGACTGGTTGTCAGACTTTCAAAACACTGACTACCTGTAACGACTGTCAAAGATCTACAAATGACAGCCGGGACCAACAGCTTAACGTGCTTTCTCGGAAAGCACGGAGGAAACTCGGTATGTAACGGGTTAGCAAGCCGCGCTTGCCTAGGTTGGTCTGTGGATGGGTGACCACCCATCCACAGACCAACCTAGGCAAGCGCGGCTTAACCTATAGATCGACCCGAGCGGCTGCTATTATTTATCCACGAGTTCCTCCATAGATCAGTTTTAAATACAAAGTAAAAATGAATAGTCCGACGCGGTAACGAGTCACGTCATCCGAACCGAAGCGAGACACAAGACAAGTGTTTTTGCTGTTATTGCAAGAACATCAACTTAAAGTTCTTTGTTACGCTCCGTGTACATAATAATCCTTGATCATCCACATAAAATGAATATAATTAAAAACCTTATATTTGTGTGGTTTCCCAGCGTACATGGCTCCCGAAGTGTTCATGAAGTCGTCAGGTCACGGCCGCGCCGCAGACATCTGGTCGCTCGGCTGTGTCGTCACTGAGATGGCTTCCGGCAAGGTAAACTACATGATTTTACTTTGAAATATAGGCTCCCGTTCAGCTTACTTTTGTTGATAGAATAGAAATTTGTTTATTATACAGGTTAAAACAAAACCAAGTATTTACATAATAATATTACTTAGTTTATATAGATGCTTTTGTTGTCAGTGAGCTAATAAACTAGATGGTAAACTGGAATGGGATTCGTATTTAATTTCCAAAATTAAGAGGTGAAAATGGTTGAAGGAGGAAATGTTCCAAATGTATAATAAATTCCGGGGCGTTCAGAACGAATTGTGTTACTTAATGCATAAGTTATATATAAAAATCAGCATCATTTATTTGCTTAAATATAGGTGTTATAAGGTTTTAAAATTGGTGGTTTAGGAACAAACCATATTTTGCCTTTTATATAAAACTAGCTTTTGCCCGCGGCTTCGCTCGTGTTAAATTCGGGGTAACACAGTTCCCCTTGCGCCTTATTGATTTGTAATAGCAACGCTAAGTTTTCCCTTTCTTCCCTCTTTCTCCCTCACATCCCACTTTTTTAAAATAAAAATTGTGTCCTATGTCCGTCTCCTAGTTCCCAACTATCTCTGTACCAAAATTCATCAAAATCGGTGTAGCCATTAAAGCGTGAAGAGGTAACAAACAAACAAACTCACTTTCGCTTTTATAATATTAGTAAGGATTGCGGGGCGTTCAGAACGAATTGTGTTACTTAATGCATAAGTTATATATAAAAATTAGCATCATTTATTTGCTTAAATATAGGTGTTATAAGGTTTTAAAATTGGTGGTTTAGGCACAAACCATATTTTGCCTTTTATATAAAACTAGCTTTTGCCCGCGGCTTCGCTCGCGTTAAATTCGGGGTAACACAGTTCCCCTTGCGCCTTATTGATTTGTAATAGGAACGCTAAGTTTTCCCTTTCCTTCCCTCTTTCTCCCTCGCATCCTACTTTAAAAAAAATTGCCTATTGCCGTCTCCTGGTTCCCAACTATCTCTGTACCAAAATTCATCAAAATCGGTTTAGCCATTAAAGCGTGAAGAGGTAACAAACAAACAAACAAACTCACTTTCGCTTTTATAATATTAGTAAGGATTTTGCATTAGTCAAATAAAGCATTAGAAAAATAATTTAAAAATAGTAAATTAAAAGTAAACAAAAAAAACTACACTACATTGCACATAAAACTACACATAATATATAATACCTTAAAATTACTTAGGGCCGATTTTTCAATCGCCAGTTAAGATTTATCCGACGAATAAGTCTGTCATTATGACAGTTTTTGTATGGACACTCTGTCAAAATGTCACATTTACTCTTTAGATAAAAGTTATCTAATGATTGAAAAATCGGCCCTTATACTATTAATTCAGTTTGCGGTAGGTCAAATGTTGATTTTGACATAAAGCAACACAATAATATTTTGAAGTCAGAAATTAGTATTTATTTTGTCTCTTTTATTCGGACTATTTGTAAACCGTTTTGCGTTTCTGTCCCCAGCGGCCCTTCTCCCAGTACGACAGCAACTACCAGATCATGTTCCTGGTGGGCTCCGGCGGCAGGCCCGAGATCCCCGCCACGTTGTCGGACGAGGGTCAGCAGTTCTGTCTGTCGTGTCTGACGCACGACGCCGACCTCAGGCCGAGGGCCGAGGCGCTGACTCTGCACCACTTCCTTATGGTAAGTGGTAAGTAAATAACACCGAGTATCTAACAAATGGTTCGAGGTGGCGGAAAAAGAGAAGGGAAAAGAGTTTGTGGAAGGACTTAGCCTTTGCCTAACTGTGGGACAGCGCAGGCTACAGACAAGGAGCGCGCTTTCATAGCTCAAAAACGTTGCATTAGGGCCATATTTAATTTACGCCAAACTGACTCCTGTAAGCCATTTTTTAAAAAGTTTAACGTACTTACACTGCCGTGTGTCTACATTTTTGAAGTCGCAGTGTTTGTAAGAAACAATATCGACATGTATAATTACTACACGCGTATACGACGCAATGACAAACTACGTACACTAGCTAGTAAGACTCATTTTATGCATGAAAGTATCTTTTGTATGGCTACACGCATTTTTAATAATATTCCGGTACCTATCAAAATAATTACGGAAATTACAAAATTTAAAAAGAGTCTCCATGATCTGTTAGTAGATAAGTGCTATTACTCTTTAAGAGACTTCTTATTGGACAAATCGTTACTCCAATATAATTCCCTTCAGTCATGATGTGTTCAGTAGCCTGTTTGTACCCTATACCTACCTTAATTCGTTTGGTTTTATCTTTTAGTTTTTTGTTTTGTGAAATATTAATATAGTTTTTTTTAATTAATTTACGTACCTATATGATTACACGACTATTGTATGCCCAAAGGGCGGGGCATAGCTGATCTATTTAATTATTTAAGACCTGTATTATGTACCTATGATCCACAATAAAGATATTGATTGATTGATTGATTGATAAAGAAAACTCACACAATAACATTGTCAACTTATATGTTGTTTGTTACTTAATTCAATGAAGCTATCATAAGCTAACTAGCCATCACCATCCAGCTAATATGATCATTACCTGAATATCACTAATTTACATTCGACTAATTCTCATCTTCAGGCCGCTACAATACATTTATTGGGAATCCAGATATTTTTTAGTAAAACTGGGAGTAGGAGATAGCTTGAAGAATTCGAATGTTTTCTCAAAGATTGTTTAATAACAGCTGTAGGTAGGGACAAATAGGAGGGAAGGGAGGGCTTCTTGGGCATGTATTGGGACACAAATGGCTGAGTTTATTTATTTTTTTAAGACTGGTTGTCCAATGTTTGGGCCTAAAATTTCCGTAGTAATTTCCAAGGCCGAGCCTGACAGTCTAACGTACATGGCATGAAGAAATCTCTGTTTGCGAAGGATGGGAGAATTATGTGTTAATTGGTTTTAATTCTAGCTACCATTTAATTATTTTTTACATTAAATGATATAAAATTTAACATTCGAGATAATCAAATAAGTGTTATTCACGTTTTAACTCATTTATTAATTTTCATTACAGTAAGTGAACACTTTCAGCTTTCATTTTTTCCATTAAAATTAAGTTGGTAGTATGCAAGTCACTATAAACGCCATAATGATAAATTAAAATATCGAACTCATCTTTACAGGTAAAATCCGATGAAAATGAGTGCAACTGCGAGCCAGGGTTCCTGATCACAAAATGACACGAGCAGTAACTTCACTCGGATATCTTTAACAGTTAAACCAGAAAATTAATGCTATTCGGCAATCTTCGTATTTCCGAATAACCACGAACGTCGCGCCACAGAGGCGAAGCTTCTAAGATCTTTACTGCTGCACTGTGCAAGTGCATGGTTATAACAGCTTTAGATCATATGATCACGCGTTCGTTTTTTGTAAAGAGAAACGAAGATTACCGAAGCGTATACTTTTCCTGGTAAAACTGTAAACAACTAGTCGACTAGGCGAACCATTGAATTGTTATCTGGTCTATTGTTATGGGTAATGAAGGTGTTTAAGACACCAACTTGTGAACAAGAGTCAGGAGAACGCACGCCAACCTTCTGAGGATACAAGCGTGAGGTTTTGTATATGTGTTTGAGTATACATAGTGTACTTTGTATCTTAACTTGTTGATAACTTGACTTCCAGGCCAGTATATAGAGAATTTAAAGGCGAACTTTTTAATGAAATAATGATATAAATAATGCGTACTATAAAGCATTTATTGAAGTAACAGACATGGTAGAAAATGGCAATATATTCATTGATTCAGTGGTCCATTTGCTACTAGTCTGTGGTTTAAAAAATATCACTTCAATGTGATTTCGTGTATTTATTGTGTATGTGTTATTTTAATGGAATAAACAAACTTGTGTATTGTATATCACCTTTTTAAAATTTCTATATGTAAAGCTTATAGCAGACGTTTCACTCGGTCGTTCGAAACATGAAATTAATCAAAAGTGTTTATTTTTATCCGGAAATTTACCACTCATTTTCATACACTTGCGCCTCATAATTATATTACAATGATGATAATAAAATGAGGCGGTAAAAAACATGTAGATTTCAATTATTGATCACGTGTTAACTTCGAATTAAACAAAAACTAATCATTCACTTGAATGAAGCTTCTGACATCTGCTTAAAATTCTTATCTATATGAATTGGCGCAGTGACTGAGCGATCGACTGCTGCGCTGCGTGTCGCGGGTTCGATTCCCACACGGAACAAATATTTGTATGACCTGCAGATAGTTGTTTCGGGTCTGGGTGCTTGTGTGTGAGAGTTTAAATGTTTGTAAACGCACCCACGATACAGGAGAAATTCCTAGTGTGGGGCAACGTTTATTTTAAAAGAAGAAATAAGAATTAAAGTGTTTGTGTGACACTTAGACAATAGGGTAGTTTCCAGGGTCAAATTAATTACATTTTATTTACTCCGTCTCTTAGATTATTCAAAAATAAGGGACACGTTTTTTATTTGTAAATTAGACCAAAAATGACAAAGATATAGCCCATTAAAGTTACGTGTGACGTCACTCGTTGCGAAAAAATGCAGCAACGCGTGACGTCACACATTTATGAATAATCTACAAGACGGACTAATTTTTTTTTGGAAACTAGCCTATTATTGAAATGATTCAACGAAAATGTGTTTATAATATACATACAATGATTAACTCGATTAATTATAAGGACAATAGGTTGTCCTAAACTGACTATCATAATATAGGATAGCCTTTTTAAAAAAAATACCGAAGCGAATTATTTAAAAAGAGTACATTATTACCCCCAAGCCATGAATGTAAATAAAATCCAAATTATGTGCCATTACAGGATTTCAAATAAATTGTAAAATTTGATTCACGTGTATCATGTTCTCTCTTATACAAGGTTATAATTTGTAAAACACTGGCAACGTCTCAGGACCAACACATGTTACTAACATCATAATCAACAACTTTTGTTCTAGGACATTTAAACATTTATCATATTTTAGTTCATCAGATTTTCATACAAAAATAAAAATATTGAAATTGAACGCTCTAAATGTTACGAAATCTATGCGAAGCCAACGTACCTACAAGCGGCGGTGTAGGTATGTAGGTACAGCAAAATACGGAGTTGAAATGTGTTAGATAGGACAACGAAATCTTGAAGATTTGTTTTTGGTAAATGTATAAAATTTTGTAAAAAAACATAGAACAAAAGTTGTTGTTTATGATGATTGTAATACAGTCCTGCAAGGTTGTCGGTGTTTTACAAATAACCCTGTATATACAATTCTCGTGTCACAGTTGCCATACTCCTCCGAAATAGCTTGGCCGATTTTTATGAAATTTTATATGTATTTGTCAGATCTGACAATCGGTCGCCTTTTCCAGAAAAGGACCTGAGAAGCGGGTGAAACCGCTGGGCACAGCTAGTTATCTTTTATTATTGTCGATTACATAGAGAATATTTTCTTTGTAAAATTTCCCAAAATTACCCTTTGCGAATATGCAGAGAGGAACTATTAGCGTAGCTGGGCAAACTGAAGCGAATCTCGCGCAAGAAGCAGGACACAAATTCGCGTGTCGATTGTTTAATTAACAAAACGTCACGTGACAGTTTGAACGGCTTATACAGGTTAGAAATGAGTGTATTTATCCCGTATCCCCATGTGAGAATCGCCTCATTTTGGGCAGAGCCTAATAGTAGAATTTAACTGTAATCTTTAAATTCTTGATTTTGAAGTGCCTAACATTGGTCTAAATATATAAATGATTGACCTGGTGTGCATTTAAACCGAGATACACTTAGTTTTTAATTAAAAAAATATGGTTTTAAAAGATACTTATGTATACTTTATTTATGATAGGAACCGAGTCGTCCCGAACAAATTATAATATGTGTAAATAAAGGTAAATAATATATATATTTTGATACTAAACAGAAATGAAATACTTTGAAAACTTTAGTTAAATATAGAACAATGTAATTTATAAGTATACCTATGTGTGTGATAAGTGCACTTTTGAAGTGGTTACTGTATATTTTGGTTTTGGAGGTGGATATTTTACGCTGCGATACTGAAGCGCAACTTTGCACTTACCGTATTGTAGTTGATGGGAATCTACTTAAGAATCAGTAAAAACTGCAGTCCATTGTTTTGAGTATTCCGGGCACTGACAGATAGGTACGACAGTAAATATTTGTCCATACAAAGATTTGTCCGTACTAATATTTGTCCGTACAAGTATTCGTCTATACAAAGTTTTTACCGTACAAATATTTGTCCACACAAATATTCGTCCATACAAAGATGTCCGTACAATTACTTGTCCATACAAATATTTACTGGTTGTGTAAATCTGTAGTCTATTTGTCCAGTTGGCAGTTTGGCTGATCCTCAAAGCGATGTAAAGGATAAGGAGCTAAGATTGGCACCTGAGTTATAATTTTAATAAAATTGATGGTCCTGTTTTAAAAGTCGTTTTTATTTCCCTCTTATACCAGATTGATTAACATCCAAAGAGGTTGAGCCTATTCATATTTAATGATAATGTTTACGTAAAAGCATAATTAATACGAGGAATAAACCTTAGTATAATGATTTTGCATGATGTACTTAGTAAAATTAAAACTCTATTTTATACAAAACAAAAAAATATTTTGGAAATATTGCTGTAAAACTGACTGTGAAAACTTTGTCATTAGCAATTTATTTGTCATTGTTTTTTAAAAATGTTGATATAATGCATGTTTAGTAAATACTTTGAAACGATACATCCTGGAAAATAAATATCAATTGGTTTACCGAAACAATTTGCTGTTTTCATTTCTGTTTTATGATCCTGTTACAATAACATTGCAAAACTAAACTACATCTGTGTTATATGGTTCCAGAACCCACCTAGTCTTTAAATATCTACCCAAACTGACACAGACCAATTTTCTGTAATCCTTACTAATATTATAAAAGCGAAAGTGAGTTTGTTACGTCTTCTCGCCTTAATGACTAAACCGATTTTGATGAATTTTGGTACAGAGATAGTTGGGACCTGGAGACGGATATAGAGTTTTTTTTTTTAAAAGATTGAGATGTGAGTGAGAAAGAGGGAAAAGCTAGTGTAGATATAAGTGATGCTCACTGCAGAAGGTAAGGGTAAACAACGAATGAAAAAGCACAATTCTAACGAAAAGTTTGTTTTAATGAGAGCAACATTCAATTGACACGGATACACTTACAAGCTACAGACAGTTTGAGATGCCACAGTGTACGCAATGTCAGTAATACAACCATCAAAATGGTCAACAAAAGAGGTACTGTCAATCATTTCTGATGTATCACAACTTCTATGTGTTATTTCAGACAAGTGTGTTTTACATTTTTCTTGTCTTGAAGCGTGGTTATGTCGGTCGGTTTTGTTTATCAAGCTACTGATATTTCCTACTCTGTGGCTTATTACAGACAGGTACGGGTGACACCCAAGTTAAACATTTAACATTTATGGCTAAATACAATTCGTATAATACTATAAAAGCAATTTTGATATGTTTACATTACAAATGGCAAGGGTACAATTAGATTTTCTAATACATTTAAAATACAATTGGTTAGCAGTACCTACATATAAAGGTACCTAGTCATTTTTCAAAGACTTACAGACACTTATTTTAGTATTCGAAACAATATTTTTGTTTTGATCTGATTGTGATGATCTTTATCTGCATCAGATGTATGCATGTTTACATAATTATAAGAGTGGTAATACACACTAGGAACACGAATACATGTCTTCACGAATCAACCCACTGTGCAGTGCTACTCGCGTGTTAATTTAAATTCTATTTGCATTCAAACACTTACACAAATTGCATCCAATACCTTTGATTTTCAGCTATGTTGGCGAAACAGCAAATAGTCGTTCTTTTGCTGTTCTGATATATTCCTCTTTTTTTATAAGAGTCCAGTTTCATCTCGTCTTAATACAAACTGCACCCACAATTGATTTCCAAAACCTTCTTTTTTATAGCTCTAAGCCTACACACATTCTAAACATCCACCATTAACATACCTAGTAGTTCAATAAACGATAAATACTAAACCACTGGAATCTAATATGATTCAACAAATACAGTTATTTTTTCTATATCTTTTTCATATAAGAATGTATAATTTAGAGATTATAATACCTATGTAATAGCTTTACAATAGGGTAAAAAGCTTGGCGTGTTTTCATTATTTTCTACGGGGTAAGGGTAACATTGATATTAATAATTATGCAACAATATAAACTACCGGTATAAGTTCTTACATAGTAAGCATAATGTATAATTTCAAGAGTTTTGTATAACTCGAGATCAGGTTAGAGTATATAATAATATTATTCCTAGGAGTGCGATATAACTATATTTTGTATAACAAATATTAAACAGCAGGTATGGTATAGTTCATATGCACACATGTAGATGTGTCTACAACTTATTATTTTTTAATAGATAGAAAGATATAAGGAATGTTTTATATTCCATCTTGAACATTATATCATTAATCCTTTCAAAACAAATGGTAACAATAAATACATAACAATTATAAAATATTAATAAAATTTAATAATTTCAAAACTACAAATAAACTATGTTATAAGTTGTGTTCAAACGATATATATTTATTAAAATTATTTAACAAAATATATTCGTTGATTTCAGCTTTGACAGCAAATAAATATTTGAAATATTCAACGATATAATTATAATATGAATAATATTTAAGTGCTGATCATAAGTTACTTATCTAAATATAGCAAGTAAATGCTACCGTTCTCCTCATAAGGTGTTAAAAACTCATCTCTAATTGTGCTTCGCGTCGCGCTTATTAACTATTTTTATAACTAACATTCAGTATTATTTTAAATAATTAACTAAATATAAAAAAAAAACAGATTGTAAGTAAATTACAATTAAAAAAAATACATGACAATTTCAACGCATTCATACTTTTCAGGCAACAGAAAATCCTTTAAGGATATATATTAGATAATCAATAAAATACTGACGAATTGACTCTTAGTATTATGCGTAAGTCTTATTTATATAATAATTGATATGAGTAATTGTTTAAACCTAGCCTTAATCCTAAACTTTGATATGTTTTTGATATTCTTGGCCATGTCGAGCATGACAGTCATCATCGACGATATGTATACGATTTTTACTAAATTACTTATTTATTATACTAAGTTAATTGTAATTAATAAAAGAACAACGCTAGAAAATTATAAGAGATATCAATATCCTAATTCCTTTTGAAAAAGTAAACCGTCACCAACCTGTTTCAGATAATTATATTTTTTATTTTAATCAATGAAATTGGTTCAACACATTTAAACTTATATTTCCCAACAATTGTTAATTACCTACGATATTTTAATTATTAAAGATACGTGAGTAGGTATGTTATTATGAAAATCAAAAAATAATTTATAAATAGGTATATTGTTTGAACCATCTCGGTCTTAACTGGTCTGGTCTCGGTGTTAACACGTTATTTAACCAACAATTTAATAAACATATTTAAATTTTTTAACTTCTCATGATTAATACCTACTTTCATTTTATCCCATGCTGAAAACGATATAGTTTTCCTAACCGCGTATCTCTCTTTTATAACAAATGTCTCTCATTTTTATAATAGCAGACTACCTACTTAATATTTTGCCAAAAAAATACTGGCCGGGAACAATCGAGTAAATCATTTTGAATAGATATATTTGGTACCGAAAAGTGTGCAAATATATATATATATATTGTATATAATAAATAGTTACACTTATAATGTAACTGACACACAATAGATTCTTTTTCTAATTAATTTTCTATCCGTGCATGTTTAAACTACCTACACTATTTATATTTCTTAGATCTCTAAAATTGTTTTAGCTTTTTTGGCTATAAATGTTATGCATTAAATCGATGGGTATTTCAAAAAGCAGGTATATTTAGATATGATCCTTTGCAAAAGGATTAAAGAAATAGTCATTATTTACTTGGAACAAGTGAAAATGTTCTCAAAAGATTATGCTGATTTTATAGAACAAGACTATTTATTGACTATAGGTTAGTTTATAAACAGTAACCAATCATTTTTTCTATTATCAAAATCAATGTTTTAGTTATTGTGTTTTTAAAATTTTCCAATACTTAGTCGATATTATTCTCTCAAGTCCGCAAACAAAGAAAACTTTTTTGGTATTGTTGAACAAGATAAATTGTTCTGTTTTTTTTTGTATTAATAAATATAATGTATGGGTAAAGGCAATAACAACTTACAAGTTTACTCTCATTTTTATTGGGAACATACTGCGACTGGTTCTATTAACGTAGAGGTAGGATATCTTTTTGAAATATTTCAATGTCACATACGAGCTACGCCGTAGACAACGTGTACTACGACCTACGCTGCTACGGTCACAGACTGCTACATGATTTCGTAGCAAGTTCATTTAAACAATTTATTCACTTGGAACTGTGGACGCATCGTTTACAGATTTAACTGTAATTTTATCAAACACCACGAATTATGTTAAACTGTTTATACTGCCGTTTTAACAGTACATAAAAATTTTGATATATCTCCGCGTAGATTTTTTATAGGTTAATCGAAGTATATTCCCAGTACCATCCGCCTAAATTTCTCTATTCTACAAATTAAAATATATACTAAGTAGAGTTAGATCAACAACAAATGTATACATATAAAGTGTAAAAGCTCTAAAGTTTCAACTTAGATCACTAAGTAAATTCATTGGCCAAGATATTTGATATGTAATTTAAACCATGTAAAGTTACAGATAGTAGGTATATAGATATGTATATAATTAATAAATAACATATTATTATATTTGTGATAGCACAAGCTTTGTGCAAAACTAATAATTATTTGTAATAAATTATTATTAACAATAACTCTAATCTAGGAAAGTGTGCTTTATTTTTTACTCCTATGCTTTATATTACCATGATAGGTCATATTCGTCAAAATAGAATTACAATTAATATTTGAATCCTTAATTACATCGGGATTTTTTCTTAACCTTGACTTGAACGGTTGTTGTCAGATCTTATATTTACACTGTTTCGAACATTTTTCTTTACCTCATAAACATATCTCCCAGGAAAAGCAAAGGTAATTAAATGTTCAATTAAAATTTAGCGTTTTAAGTAAAATGACTAGAACACTATAACTTAGCTATCTTTTCTAATACATAGAATATTTTTAGAGTAACAACAATAAATAAACTATGGAACAGTGAATAAACACCTAAAACGGCATAAGACTTCAGAACGGCAACGTTTTAAAAAAAACTATATAGTAATTAAAACTATTCATTGAATACGAGTATACTTTTTGATATGACTAGATTGAGTTGTATCGTAAGCGTGTCGTAAATACATTCCTGGAACAGTGACGCTTTTAAATCCTAATTTTTAAGGACAGACTGATACTTATCGATAATAATTGCTGTTTTTTTTGGATCGATATAATTTTGAATTAGTTTTATAAAAAATCTTTGAGATCCTTAATTTTATGTAACATTCTAAAAAGTCCTTTCATGATATGTTCAAGTTTGCTTATCTATCGTGCATTTTATAATAATAAATATAATTTAGCTATAGACATATAGTTTTATACCTAGCAACAAATCAAAAATAGATAATAATATATTTTTGATTTGTAAAAACAAGTACCTATAAATATTTACAAAAACAGATTAAATCTGCCAAAGCTGTTGCGAAAATACATATATAATTTCATTTTACTTATTAAATCCTGTTTATAATATATATTTTTATAATATCCTGCACTGACTAGAATATATAGCACATTAATCTAATCAGTTTTCTTCCGGCGTTTCTTCTCTTTAAATACGAATTTGATTAAGAACAGCCCTTGAGGCATAGGAGGGGTTTATCCATAATACTTAATTTTTAGACACCGAAATACTCGTTATCTCGTAACACGTAAATATCATTCCTCTCTATTCCTACCCATTTCTTTCCTAAAACATCAAGCTTTAAAACAGTGCCTTCCACCAAAATATAACGAACCTGTGCTTGCTCTATCAATACTCGGAAACCTTTAGTTTCCTCTCACCATCTCCTCAGTTTTCCACCTTCCTAGCTTGGAACATGAGTTTCATGGAGTCGAGGGCTTCTTCGAGGGACTGCCGGAAGGCCTCCGTGTTGGTGACACTGGAGGAGGTGAATGAAGAAATGCAGAAGATGATGCTGTCCTTCTTTGGGTTATAGCTGCAGCCGTAGCCGTCGGGGCAGACTGCCCCGTAGCCCATGAATGTGCCATCCGTTGTGGTGGTGACCTAGGAAACATAGTTAAACTTTAGCCCTGAAAACAATTGGCACCCATTGCAGCAATAGGTATAGAAACAAGAGAATCATCAGCAATTTAGCGTCAGCACTTGACGAACACTAATCTTTTCTTATCACTGACCAAAAAGATCACAAGATCAATGAGGAAAAAAATATTGGGACTCATACAGAGGAAGTGTATTTTTACACGAAATTAACGAATAAGTCAAATCAGAAGAAGAAGAGAATGATTTGATGAATGGTGATTGATGAATTGACTTCATTCAACTTTATTACAGGATAAAACAAATCATCAATTTTGTCATCCTTCTGCTACCACTGCCCACCTGACTAGTACTGAGTTTGAACTCGATCATCTGCTTGTACGCAGCATCACAGAACACTGGTGGCAGCTCGCCCAGAGTCTCCCGCGCCGCCTCGCGCAGTCCCAGCAGGTGGTTGTCGATGCCTTTGCCCAGGATGTTAGCTTCCATGATCGACGTCTGCTTGCGAGCTGCTTCCTCGAACAGCTCCAGTTTCTTTTGCTCCTGGATAAGAGAGACAAGATTTAATCAAGCTAGGATTTTTACGGTTTCTGATACGGGTAACTTGAAGTTTGCCATCAGAGTAATGTTTTAACCGACTGTTAAAAGAGCTTAGGTTGGTAGGTATACTTTTTTCTCAAATAATAAAGAAAAAAAATTGCATCTTGGGTTTACAACGGACTATAATAACTTAAAACTACCGAACTAGAATAAATTCTATTTCCCATGTATAATTTGACCCCCAGAAGTGACTTTTTTTTTAAACAAATGGTTTTATTTGACATGAAATCAAACAACCATTTTCCCACCAGATTTACAACCAACCAATTCTATGCTCACCCCATACAAATTGAAAGACACCTTCTTCTGCCCGTCATCCCCTGCATCATTGAGAGGCGGTGTCTCCGCGGTGCACATGGCGGCTGCCCAGGCCAGGGCTGCGCCGTGGGCTGACCTGATGTTGTCCACGCGACCGTTGCGGAACCGGCGCAGGCTGGCTGACTCGTAGGTTGTGACTAGGTAGCCGTACATCCTGGGAAAGACAGCGTGGTGTTTATAAATATTTCTGACAGTAGTTTCTTAAGCTATTCAATTATTGGAGACTAAACATCATTTAAGAGAGTGCTGGTGTACATTATACTTCTATTGGAAATAAGTAATGGCGATTCCTTTAGTTTGTTTTTTTTTATGTTGTAAATAATTAGATTGTAATAGTGAAATTGTTATCTCTTTTACCTCATGTAGGGTCTGGTTCATTTAATCGTAAAATCGAGGACCTTATATAACCTCTAGTCTCTCCCGATCATCAAATCTTAAGATCATATTCATGTATGACTCACTTGTAGTAAGCATACTGCATGGCGAGCTGGATGTAGACATCAGGACTCGTCCGGCACGACTTCATGAACTCGCGCCCGTAGCCGCGGTACGTGTACACCTTGTGGTCCAGGTCTGAGATGGCGCTTTGGTTGAAATGAGGGAACATCAGAACACAGTAGTTAACATTAAGCAAACTAGGAAATTGCAAAAGGAGGCATTAAGGTGAGCCTGATTTGCTATAATTTGACGCCATATTTATGTCCCACAAATCGTTATTTATATTCTAAATGCTTTTCTTTCTTCCGCTTAAGCCCCAGAAGAAAATAAGACTATCCCTTCTGTTTTCAGTATGTCTGTCACATCACAGCTCAGAAACAGACGGGCCAATTCCACTGACTTAGGTAAACAAAAGGTTAGTGATTCTTGGAGCCTAACACCAACTTTCAATCTTTCAATCTTACTATTTACACTACCTATCGCTTTTCGTCACCCAATAAAATATTTAAGTAGATAATAATGCTTTAAAAGCAAAGTTCTTTTGGCACTATCCCTGAGAAACCTCACCGATCAAGATCCCTGGCAGCACTCTCTATAGCCCTCTGCACGTCTGGGGTGACATTCCACTTCATGGCTTGAGGGGCTGGCAGGAGGGCAGGTGGTGGAGCTGGTCTGTCTGCCACCTCTGCCCTGGCTAGGGCTCGCTCGGCCAGGCGGACTACGGCGACGCCCTCGGCTGCGCTGTGTTCGTAGCACATGCCTACTGTGCCGTCTGAGGAGATGATTAGCTGGAAGAAAAGACAGATCATAAACATTTGGGTTTACTAACACCTTTGAGTCAGCGGCTGCTGAGGATTAGGTCCTGAGTTTGATTCCCGGGTAAAGTGTTCCCGGTAGAAGTTGGCAGACTCTTCTCAACAATAAAAAGTTGTCAGTTTTTCATTATATTTAGTAGTTTTTACCTCTCTTTACTTTTTTATATTTTCTATGTATTTATTATTAATAAAATTGATATTTCTTGTCACATTGCACCTACTATGTCTTTGTCTCTGCATCACCCTAAGGTTGACTGGTAGACATTGTACAAAGGCATTAAGTCCGCCTTTGTACAATGTTTTTGTTACTTGTGCATGAAGTTTTAATAAATAAATAAATAAAGTGATATTGGGATTTTCCACTAGGAATTGCCCAGTAGAAACCCAGTCTGGATCCGTGTCCGATTGATGGCGATAGGCTCGCCCTTTATAACGTAAGACTTATTCATCCTAGGGGATGAGGATAAGGACAATAGAACATCATCACTCTACCATTATATCCTCCAAGTCCTCACCTGCACAGTCTTATCGAACCAGCGGTTGGCGGAGTGATACCGCGTGCCGGCGCCGTGCATGGCCCGCAGCATGGCGTTGGTGTCGGCATCCGTGTCAGCACGGTCGCCGCCTGCCTCGTCCAAGCACAGGATGCAAAGGGCGCGGGAAATCAGCTCCAAGTTCATGCGGTTCATCTCGTCTGGGGGCACAAGGTGATGATTTAATTAAATTTTATCAATGATTTGAAAGTTATATCTAAAAACGCGGAAAAATATCTAATAAATAGTTGTTAGCAAGCATACCTAATTATAGCGCGAGCGGTGAAAAGGAAACACTATGAAAGGGAGTGACTAAAAAAACACCTCGTAGTGGGTGCTAGGTATGTACTAAATCGAGTTATTCGTTATTATTAAAACTTGACACGGTTTATTTACCATGTTTGTTAATAATAATGTTAGTAACCATGTCAGTTTTAAGACTTATATCGAGTTATTGGCTATCGCCCACCGAAAGATTATAAGCAATTCATGTGCTAACGTCGCGTTAACGGTAGATGTCAACTTTCTTACCTTTAATAAGCTGTTCCCTGGCCCTGGCCCACTGGTCCCTGTTCATAGACGTGAGCAGCCCGACCCTGGGCGCAGGAGGTGCCCCGGCAGCATCGACCAGTGCATGCAGCAGCTGAGCTTGCATCTCTCCAGGAGTTAGTCTTCCTCGGTCGGCTGCTTTCACTGGGATGGGGTAGAACTGTTTGGAAAAATAAAATGAAAAAAGCTTGAGGCACCATAAACAGCTTGCTCGTTTTTGAAAGTTCCAAAATGACAATTGAAACTTCATTCAATCATATTTTTAAATAAGAAGTTAAATTCGACTTTTAAACAAATATAGGTATTTGTTTAAAAGTCGAATTAAATTTCTCGAATTGAATGAAGTTTTTCTTTTTTTCAGTTTTAGGCTCGACAGTAGGACTATCGTAATTAAAATTTTATTAAATTAGAAGCAAACAATACATTTGTAAGAGCTCCAAACATCTATCAGTGCCCGAAGTATTTTATGTACCTACAAGTAACTAAAAGGTTACTATTGTTTTTTTAATGATGCCTAGGTAGAAGAATAACTGAAGCGCTAGAAGATGGATGATCATGGCAAGAATCTCTATTAAAATGGGCACATGATTTGTCTTTATGGTATTTATTTGTAAAAACATGCACATGTAGATTTTTTTTACAATGCAGACTTAATTCCTCGGGCATTTAGGTATTCGTTAGTTGTTTCAACAATGGAATGGATATCTTTAATCGTTTGTTTTTGGTAATATTGATTATAAATAATCAAAATAACTTAATATTGGACAGCTATTAACACTAAGTATGATTAATAAGTCAGAGGTATCAAAACCAGAGCCAAATTAAATTTCGATGAATACTATGCCGAATTCGGACCATTTATAAATAATGTGATTAATTCCCTCGCGACTGCATCTCAAAACTTATTCAACACAAAACAAAATAAGTTATTCATACTGGGGGACAGTTCCCTAACTAAGTTCTGTTCTAAGTGATAAAGTGCACCGCGGCGTTTCTAAGTGCTAACTAAGTTACATGACCGTCTCCTAAATAATGGAGTTATTCTTGTTCTGCCAGATTTACAGCACAAGGCTTGCTATTATTTAATTTTGGGTAGAAATGTTTTAACCGTGGAGAATTGTTGAAAGACATAGCAAGTATCTTTGTTATTTAATTGTACAAGTTTGTTTCGGAGCAGTCGGGTATGGTGAATTAAATATCTGTAAAATGTGGGTCTTCTGCCCAATTCTTAGTGAAATATGGGCGTAATGTAATATTATGTAATTTGGACTTTTTTTTTTCGGGTGGGAAATCATCCAATGACTTCCCCCGCTCTGGGTGGAGCGGGGGGGCATGTCAGACTTGTACTGACTAAAACCCACCCATGTTCCTTCTATTGCCCTTTACGTTCCGAGGCCGCGGTATCTCTTTCGAACAACCCGCAACCCATGTAATTTGGACTTGACACAACCAATTAAAGCATGGCACATATCTCTATTGCTTTCGAATGAGGGACTGTTGCGCTTTTTTTTTTTATAAATACCTGTACCTTATACATATGCACCTACTTATACGCCCACGATTATTTGGAAAACACGAGTAGCAAACGTGAAAATGGTATCTTCAAAGTCTTTTTCAAACACTCACATAGTTCCTGCAGGCAACTACGACGAGTTCCTCCGACTCTTCAGCTCCTTGCCTGACCTGCGGCAGCTCCAGCCTGTCCTTGCCGACTTCGGGGATGCGGCACACGCCCAGCAGTCGGTAGAACTGCTCCATGCAAAGCGGCTGCCCCTTCTCGCGGCTGGTGGCACGTTCTAGGGGAAGCTCTCCTCTGAAATGAGACAGCTATTATAGAAAGTTAAACGTTGACAAGCTTTGTAACATTACTGTGACTGTATATCACTATTTTATGGAAAGCTCCTCGTTCTCTGCTTAGCCTTTTCCATGTTTGTTTATCTTCCAGGTTTACTGAATGCAACAGAATACCAGTATTTACAACGCCCGAAACACCTTTAAATGACGACCCCCTTTATAAATTAACAAAGATGTTTACTCCTTTCGAAAACTAAGGCACACAGGGTTTTAGAAAATTGATAACGGTTTGGTTATTTCTCTGCGCTTGCTGTTGACCAGTTTGTAATACTCTAACATCAGAACCAGCAGTAATACTTTCTCTGACTGTTCTCATTTCAGAGGAGTACCTACTTTTCTAACTTTTTTGGATAGGCCTGACATTGTCGGTGTGTCGTGTATGTGCTGCAAAAGCATATTTCTAAAAGGGATTATAGGGTGAAAAAATACCCTTAACGAAGCTGAAAGGTATCTGTTTTGCGTCATTGTGATCATTTTGTTTTTGTTCCAGACCATAGTAGAGAGTTCCCATCCTCTACTTACGGAGATTTTAGGGGTCGAACTTTTTCACAAGTTTTTTTTATTTCAAGTTTTTAATGTTCCAACTTTACTTACTATTCAATGCATCCATCACCATAGTGTTTTGAGTGTGATTTTTCACACCAAAAACAAAAGTTGTTACTCAGAAGTAATTTTTGCGTAGTGTTAATTCGTTTTCATCCGTAGTAAGAATTCTATTGTGTGAAGATCTTTGTTAGACTCTCTATTCATACCTACATGGTCATGTTCCAACTAGTCCTTGGCTTATCCTTACCTGTCGAGCATCTCCTTATAGTCCAGCAGATCGTCGATGAACAACGCGCCCAGATCCGCCACCTCCTCCATCTTGGCAAAATGGCGGCGAGGGAAGACCATGCCAGGGTTGGAGTTGATGGGCAGTGGCAGCCGCACTTTCAGGTACATGTCGTCTAGCCACCAGTCCGTCACCTGGGACAAGGCACCTGGGTCAACAGCTTATAGAGAGACAATCAAAGAATATTAATATTTATTTTGTACATACACATAGGCAATGCAGATGCACACGGAGCTCGTGGCTAAATAATTAACTGTCTCTCGGGTCTATCTTAAGTCACGCTTGCCTAGGTTGGTCCGTGGATGGGTGACCACCCATTACATATAGAGTGTCATCCTTGCCTCAGTAAGCACGTTGAACCGTTTGTCCCAGCTGTCAATTGCCGATCTTTGGTAAAGAATCTTGTTTTAAATCTGAATACGCATAGGAAAGATAGCAGTTTCACGTACCGAAGCAGCAACGTGTATATCTTTGTCATATTTATACTAATTTACAAATAAAAAATATGGTCCCTTATTTTTGAATAATCTAAAAGACGGACTAATTTATTTTTATTTTTTTTGGAAACTAGCTTATTCCGTTTTCATTCTAAAAATACTAATATTATAAAAGCGAAAGTGAGTTTGTTTGTTTGTTTGTTTGTTACCTCTTCACGCTTTAATGGCTAAACCGATTTTGATGAATTTTGGTACAGAGATAGTTGGGAACCAGGAGACGGACATAGGCTATAATTTTTTTAAAAAGAGTGGGATATGAGGGAGAAAGAGGGAAGAAACGGGAAAACTTAGCGTTGCTATTACAAATCAATAAGGCGCTACCGAATTTAACGCGAGCGAAGCCGCGGGCAAAAGCTAGTAGTCTATAAATCTCCCAATTATAAAAAAAAACCTTAGGATGTAATTTAGTCAATTAACATACTTCCTAAATATGATGCATCATACTTCCTGAATATACCAGTTAATGTAAGTAATCTAACTTTCTTAAACAGCGGATTATTTGAAGTAAGTAGGTCTACATTATATGCGGCACGTAAGCATCTCTTTTGATTAATGAAAGCTTTTTCGAGATGCACCGAACTTATTCCACTGAGGGAAAGAGACAGAGCTATACAGGGTGTCGAGCACCATCTCTTTCTCACACAGGAATAAGAACTGCTATAAGATGTCATGGTAACCCTACAGTATACCATAACTGTATTGAACCGACATATTATTATGCCCTACTTGTCTACTTGTTAGGTTAGTTAAACGCCATAGAGCATAAGGAAACTTACTGAGTTTTTTGTATTTCCAGACCAATAATTTTACTTTCATGCCTCGTTTGTCACATCCTCCACACATAGGTGTAGGCTCGGGCACATCATTGTGAACAATCAGACCAGTCTTCTTTAAATCAATTGGCTGGTCACAACTGCATGTATTCATTCTTTATTTTCATCCTTACTTAATATTATAAAAGCGAAAGTAAGTTTGTTTGTTACGTGTTCACGCCTAAATGGCTAAACCGATTTTGATGAATTTTGGTACAGAGATAGTTGGGACCCTGGAGACGGACATAGGCTATTTAAAAAAATGAGATATGAGGGAGAAAGAGGGAAGAAAAGGGATAATTTAGCTTTGCTATTACAATAAATAAGGCGCAAGGGCAAAAAGTACAGGTAGCAGGTACCTGTAAATCAGGAAGGAAAACTGTGTTACCCCGAATTTTATGCGAACGAAGCTGCGGGCAAAAGCTAGTTTATTATAAACAATTGCCTAAATTGCGGTTATATTTTGTAAATACGGGAAGATTAACCTTAGAAAAGCAAGGCTTTATGTGTTTAAAATAAATAAAACGTTTTACAAATAATTAAAATATATTTATTGAGTACTTATTGATTTATAAAACTTAATTATATTGGTTGTACGGTTCAGTTGGACTCAAAAAGAATATAGTCCTCTTCTCGTGACGCTTTTTCCCAGCATCCGTGGTTAGTTTCTCCATATAGTTCCTTCTGTATGATGGGGAAGGATTGTAATTGTCTCCGAAAAAAAGTTGTCTCGTCACCTTCATGCTCTTCATATTATATTCATCATCAAACATGAAATTCATTGCGTCATTTGTGTCTTTCAAAAACTTTGGCTTCAAAGTTGAATGCCTTACAGGCGTATCCAGTACATTGTTTACTCTTACTCTCTTTGTCATCATTCCCTCCCGCTGAACGTTTTGTCCTGAACGCCTTTTCTTGAATACAAGTTTGGGCTTCATTTTGTGTTTTAATGTTTTGGCTGGTTTGTCTATAGTATTAAATTTGGGTCTTAATGATCTAGATTTTAATATCAACCGCTGGGGCTTTAGTAGCATTGGAAGGAGATTTGTAGTTTTTTGTAAAACACTTCGAGGTGTGACATAGCGGTGTTGTGAGATAAAGTCTTCAGAGTTTATGGTCATCACCGCCTTTCTTCTAAGGCTTTTGATTTTATTAATCTTTGTTTGAACATTTGGTTCCCTCACTTTCGCAGCATATGGATTGCTACCCTCAAAAGAATCTAAAAGTTTTTCTTTATGTGAACCAATTCTCTTGAAGTTCTTCGAAACCATTTTTGAATGTGTATTTCGGTTTATTTCTAGAATTCCATGCGTATTCATATTTTTCCCTGATATAGACAGTGGTTTTTGATTACTTTCGAAAGTCAAAAACGGTTTTCTTTTTATTTTTTTCATTGGCAGTATTTTTTTTCTAGCTTCTGATGTTTTTGTTTGATCCGTAGGTGATGCTGAAATGATGTTAGATTCAACCGGTGCACGCGTGATTTTGTTAAAATAATTCAGTAGACGTGACTTCTCAGTAGTTTCCATCGTTGATAATGAATGAAGATTAACCGTTCTAGGCGGATAAATCTTGTTATTATCCTGGCCCCGAGTTTCGGAACGCCCGTTTTTCTTATCTAAAATATTTTTTGATGCTTTCACTGAATGTCCATTCATATTATTGCCAGATGCTGAAGTCGAATTTTTACATTCATTGGTTGAACGTCTGTTAATGTTGTCAGCCAATGATGGTCCATGTTTATTATTTCTCATTATTGAAGGTAAATTCCATTTATTGTGTATAATTTTAGGAGAATTCTTGTTAACAACCAATGAGTATCTGTTTATGTCAATAATAGAAGGTGAATTTTTATTTCTGTAATGGGTGAACTGTGAATTTGGATCTTTGTGAAATATTTGGGGTAAATTAGCGTTTTTGTCCATCGTTCCAGGGGGCTTCCCATTATTGCTAAAGTTTGATGCTGAAATCCATGGATTTTTTATTGTTGAAGAAATAGTTTCGTTATCATCAAATACGTTTATAATTATCTGATCCGTTGAAGGTGTACTTCTATAGTTATCAATCGTTGGGGATACATACAAATTATTATCAGTATTTGAGGACGATTTCGTCACAGAAGGAGTGTTCTTATGTAAGTTGGGCGGTAGAGATATATTCTTATTAGTTTTAATTATTCGAGACGAATTCTCGCGGATTTCCTTCGAGTTTGAGTTATTGTTAGTTTCTTGAGGAACGAAGTTTCTGTTATTTTTTTGCGGAACTGAACTTTCGTTAAGTTCCATAAGTACAGAGTTTTTGTTAATTTTCATTTGTACAGGATTTTTGGTAGTTTCTACGAGTGCTGAATTTCTATCAGTTTCCGGCGGCACTGAAGTTTTGTTTATTTCAATTCGCATTAGAGTTCTGCTAAGATCCATTGCTACTGAAGCGTTCTTCATTTCTATCGACATCGGAGTTCTAATAGTATTCATTATCATTGGATTTTCAATATTTCCCAAGGGCTCCGGCTTTCGATCAGTTGCTATGGTTTTTATCGACACGCTGTTAATTTTCATCGGCACCACGTTTCTATTCATCGTCATTGAATTTCCATCAATTGTCATTGGGGCTGAGTTTTCATATATTCCTATCGGTGCTGAATTTGTAGTAACACCAATCATCAGTGGATTTCTTTTCATTCCCATTGGTACAGAATTTTCATTCATTCTTATAGGAATTAAATTGCCGTTAACTGGTACTGAATTTACACTATTTGCTATCGATAGTAGATATCCGTTAGTTTGCATCGGCTCTTGGAAGCCATTCATTCCTATTGGTACTGGACTTTTGTAAGTCCCTATTGACACAGAACCCTCATTATTTCCCGCTGGCATTGGATTTCCATTCATTCCTAACGCCACTGGATTATTAGTAATATCCGGCACTGGATTTCTATTAATATTCATCGTCATTGAATTTCCACTTATTCTTATTGGCGCTGAGTTTCCACGTATTCCTATTGGTGCTGAATTTCGAGTAATATCCATCATCAGGGAATTTCTATCATTTATCATTGGCACTGGATTTCTAGTAATATCAAATATCATTGAATTCTCATTAATTCTTATTGGTGCATACTGTCTATTCATTTCTATCGGTCTGGTATTCCCATTTATTGCCATCGGCGCAGAATTTCCATTAATGTCCTTCGGAGCAGAGTGTCCATTAATGTCCACGGACCCAGAGTTTCTACTTATTTTTATTGGGGCATAGTTTCCGTTCATTTCCATACCCGCATAGTTCCTATTAAAACCCATTGGCACCGAGTTTACGTTCATTCCCATTGGTGCTGAGTTTCCACTAATGCCCACCGGTGCAGAGTTTCCATTCATTGCCATCGGCGATGAGTTTCCGTTCATACTCATCAACGCTGGGCTCTCATTAATGCCCATAGGTGCAGAGTTTCCAATCATTCCCATCGGCGCATAGTTTCCACTCATTCTCATCGGCGAAGAGTTTCCACTTATTCCTATCGGCACAGAGTTTCCATTCAAAACCATTGGCGCAGAGATTCCATTAATGCCCATCGGCGGAGATTTTCCACTTATTCTCATCGGCGAAGAGTTCCCATCAGTGCCCATCGGCGCATAGTTTCCAGACATTCCCATCGGCGCATAGTTTCTATTCAAAACCACTGACGCAGAGTTCCCATCAGTGCCCATCGGTGCATAGTTTCCACTCATTCCTATCGGCGCATAGTTTCCACTCATTTCCATCGGTGAATAGTTTCCACTCATTTCCTTCGGTGCATAGTTTCCACTCATTCCCATCGGCGAAGAGTTTCCACTTATTCCAATCGGCGCAGAGTTTCCAGGTATACCCATCGGCGCAGAGTTTCTATTAATTTCCATTGGTACTGAATTTCGGTTTATTTCTATTGGAAGTGGATTTCCATTTATTTCAATCATTGGAGGTGAATTCCCGTTAGTTCTTATCTGAGGTGAATTTATATTAATTTCAAGTATTGGATGTGAAATTCGGTTAATTTCTGAAGAATGTGAAATTTTATCAATTTTCGTCGATTTGTTTGAATTAATATTATTATGCGTTCCTAATGCTAGGTGTATATCATTGTCAGCACGATCTTGGCTTTTCGCATATATCATTTGTTTGGCAACTGAATTATCAACTGCTCTTAGAATGGTTTTGGAATCATTGCTACCGCTTTCCATGGCAACATTAGAATAATTAAAAGCTGGTACTTGAGAATTTGGTTTGTCGTCAACTTTTTTACCGAAAACAGTATTGAAAATGGGATTGCTGAAGTACTTAAGTATTTCAAGTTCTTCCTTAGTAATTGGCCGATAGGTGTTGTATTTTATATTTTTTGTGCAAGCAGTTGTCGTGGGGAATATTTTATGCGGCCTATTTAAACGTGAGCTAAATATTTCCATTTTTGAGACTTTATCGTTTATATTCCCACTCCTAATATTCTCATTAGCCTCCATAATACCCTCGTTTGGGAAAATAATTTTGTGATTGCTCTGGTAACCTTTTCCTTCAGTTCTATTTTGGTTTGTTGGGTCTGTTTTGAAATTAACTTTATTACTTGATGCTAGTAAAAGTTTTTGGGCTTGTGGTTTCAAATTAACAGTCGTTTTGTTAACAGGATAAATTTGAGTAACATTTAAATGCGTCAATGTTGGTATACTTATTACTGATACGTTTTTTCCACCATCGTAAACCTTTATGAAGAAATGATGTTTAGTGCCACGCTTGGATGTTTCATCTTGTATTATTCTTCTTTTGTTTTGTGCTGGGTCAGTTTTGATTGATTTCATAATATTTCTTGTTTCAGTGCTATTCACATTTACTAACTTTTGCGTTTCATATGCCTTTTTAAACTGTTTTTCGTGTTCGCGAACATCTACGAAACTGGTTTTATCGCCATGTATAGATGCATCCGGTGATACATTGGTGTACTGATTCATATTATCAGTCACTACAGTAGTGTACGGTGTGGTGACCGGGCTACTATCGCTACTGAATTTGTTAGATTTGGTAACATTGTTTTTATAATTTGCGCTGGTAAGAACGTCTTTATCAACAATACTTTGGTTTGGAACTATCCTGTATTGTATTTGTCCTGTAAGAGTATCGGGAAAACTCTCCAGAATTAGTTCAGTGCTGTCAGTGGTAGTAATCATTACACTACCGTTGATAATTTTACGAGCTGGCAAAAAGGTTTCTTTCTTTATTGTTAATATTTTCTGTAAACTTGGTAAATGATTTGTCTTCTTTTGATTAATATTTAAGTTCTCAATATTTTTCTCTGTGGCATCTGAAGTGTTGTTGGACAAAAGTTTCTCGTAAGTATATTTAGTGGATGTAGTACTATTATAATCTGTAGCGTTCTTCATTTGTATTTTATGTACGTGTGCTTCAGTTTCTCTCTCTGTTTTAAATATGTTTGATGAAATTTGAATGAGTGGTCGTTTTGTCGTAAACACGTCAGGTGTATCTGTAGGTGTTTTTATAAGTTCTTCCGTACCTAGTATACTAATAGAACTATGTTGGTTTTCTCTTTCATCATCTGCAATGTTGATGAAATACTCTTCCATTGGATATTGTGTAGTAACACTTAAATCTGGGGTTACCATTGATGATGTTTTAAATTCATTAATCATTTTTTTTCCGACACATAGTATGATTTCTTGACCTATATGCATGGAAATGTTAAAGGGACCTATGACAGTGGAAGGTTTTAAGATTTTAAAACCATTATTCACTTCATTTATAATTTCTTTCGAAGTATTTTTGTTTCGATATTGTTTATTCTTGACCGTTTCTTTATCGAGTTTGCTGGTAGATTCGCCGCTATCTGTTATATGCTCAAAGATATCGGTAGTGCTGGTGATACTTGAAATCTGATCTCGAGGCAGTAAACTGTTTAAACCACTAAACATATGGTCAGTTGATTTCAAGTCTTCATAATTGAGGGTAAATGCACTGAGGAAATCGGTCGTACTTTTGTCTGTAACGGATTTTGCGTTGGCAAATTTTAGTTCGTCTACAGATAGATTATCTGCTACAAATGCCTTAATGTTTGGTTTTTCAAGCGTTCCGGGAAAATCAGAAACAATTGGCTGATACATGGTAATGATTGCAGACTGAACGTCAGGATGATATGTTGTCATAATATCAAACTCTGATGGACTCGTTAATTTAATATCTTGAATATTGTTTGTGGTACCACTAGCACTGGGTATTATTGTGGCAGTTTCGATTCCTTTATATTTAGTATGATTTGTGTTTGTAAATATTTGATTTCTTGTTGTTAAAGAAATGTTTTTCCTCATAGAAGGTAGCAATGTACTCGAGACATCATTAATTTGCTGTTCTGAAATAATTATTTTCAAATCTAATGCCCTTCGAAAATCTTCTTTAAAAAAAAAACCATTTGTTTTTGGATTTCGATCCGGGACTTCATCGAAGGTCTGATGCTTAAAATAAGGTATCGTGTCACTGATATTTGTGATGTTGTTATTTGGTTCATTTAGCTGGGGTGGTAGTATATTTGTTAATTTGCTAGACGATATTGAAAAATTTTTTGCACTTGCATTATAATCTGATTCGAGTTCAGACTCAACAGTGATCACTGGAACAGTATGTTTTGAATCTTTTTTCTCAGTGGAGAATGCATTTTCTCCAACATTTTCAAATTCTGTACCGTGTAAAGGTGCAGTAACAGTACCATTTAAACCAACACTTGTTTGGAAATGTATTGTTTCTTCACGTATTCCATTTCTGTTAACACTGTTGATATTGGTGGTTTTTGTTTTAACGGTCGTGTTTTCAGTATCAGTCACAATCGTAGACGTACGGAATGATAAAGTTTCATTATTGTTATGTTGTGTCAAAACGCCATTTAGTTCTTCCATTAAATCAATGTAATGTGAGTCAAGAAAACTTGCCTTGTCTTTTTGAATATTTGTTTTAGTTAACGCATCATTGGAATTGAGAGTTATTTCGTTTAATGTTTCACTAGTGTCTTTAATCGAGTCATGTTCCGGTTTCGACAAATCTTCATCTGTCTCATTTAGAATCATTTCTGAAAGAGTTGCTTCTTCGCTAGAAGTTATTTGTGTTACGTTACTAAAACTGATATTTGGTTCTGTGGACGTATTCTGATTAGTAATTTCGGGCTTATATTTAGAGGACATTTCATGCGGCGGTGGGATTTTATTACTATTCCTGTCAAAAAGTCGTCTTCCGTCTTGTACAATGCTTTTGATAGTGCTGTTAAGTATTACTACCACTGTTGTTTTGTTGATTGCTTGTTTGTCGATTTCTGTTCCCATTTTCTTTTCACTTTGTGTTTTGTTGATTGCTTGTTTGTCGATTCCTGTACTCATTTTCTTTTCATTTTGTGTTTTGTTGATTGCTTGTTTGTCGATTCCTGTTATCATTTTCTTTCCATTTTGTGTTTTATTATTTCTAAACGATACAATTTTTGTAGTAGACTTTTCACTACATGAACTTAACGACGTGACAGCTTCCACACTCTGTGTTCCCGTAACATTGTCAGCTTCTATCGTGGTATATTTATTAGTTGTGGTTAATGCGACGGTATTAGTAGTCACATTTACGTCATTTGCCTTTTTAAAAGTGTCATTAAACGTATGTACTCTTGTGAAATTCTTACTCGTAAGACTCCTTAATAATTTTATTTTAAATTTTCGCAGTTGACGTTTGCTAAGTTTTTTTCCTTTTAGTAACTTTTTAAGGATTATTTCTAATTTATTGTTTATTAGCTTTGAAGTTTTTCTTGTTTTCTTTTTGTTCACGATTGGTTCAGATTTGACCGAATTATTTTTTGCACTCTCTAATGTTCTTGGACTGACTTCCAAATCTCCTTGTTCCTCGTGTAAGGTATTATTGACCCCGGTCGTGTTTAATCGCGTATTTCCTTTTACTGGCAATGATAACATCGTTTCATATTTATTGTTGTGTGTATTGTTTCCATTTTTCGTATAATTCAAACTTTCTTTTAATATTTTAACATGTTGTTTGTAAATTGATGTAATATTATTAATTTCATGCAGGTCAGTAAGAGCACCAGGCATTAAGCTTTTATGTTTAACACCTGTAAAGTTATTTTGAGTTGATGTTGTAGTTGTATTGTAATTGGTTGTATTAACTTGGTCCAGTTGTATTTTTTCATCAATAGTTGAATTTCCTGCAAATGATTTTCGAGTTTTCGTTTGTTTTAGCAATTTTCTTCGCCGTTTCGTTCTTACAGGTTGATTCCATGAAAGTTTTTTCAGGATTTCAGTAATTCGAAGTAGGTCTTCATTAGTGACATCGTTCGATCTTCGAGTCATATTTTTCAAACCAGTTGTATTCTTTAACAATGCTGTTTTATTGTTTACGGTCTCGTTTAGATGGTTTGTTTCGGATCTTAATAATGTGCTTGCCATATCATTATTAGCAGACTGATTGAAATGAGTAGTTTCTGGTAATAGTAATACATTTTTTTCATGTATCACTGTTTCTTTTTCATCAAGTACTGAAAATTTGATTCCATCTTTATTCGCTTCGACTCCTACACGAATGTTCAATTCAAATGCAATAGGTTTTTTGGATTTTATTTTTCGTTTTAAAGTTTTTGATTGTTTCATTTTTGATTTTTCAGTGTAGCTTTGCGGGAACGTTGAAAAACTTTGAGGCGGTATTTTTGTGATTTCCATCACATGTGAAGTGGATGGTTTATTGACAATACTGCTTTCTTGCGTGTGAGATTCAAAAGAAAATGATTCTGTGCTAGCGTTTTCGATTTTTGTGTTAATCATGGATTCTGTTATATTATAAACTGGCGTACTCTGGCTTTCATTGGAATGACAATGTATTGTCACAAATTCACTTGTCGTTGGTTCTGTTGAGGACCCTCTTTCTTCTCTAAATAACGTATCGTCTTTATAATCCAGCTGGTCCGTAAAATCAGTTAGTTGTGTTGTAGTAAAATTTTGAGCAAAATTGTTTATTTTCGTTGCTTCATTAGCTCCCAATATTGGTCCAATAGCTGTTGCGTTAGATCCTGTGTCTAATTGAGTTGTTTGCAATGTTTTTAACACAGTGTATTGTGTTGTACCTTTGTAAGCACTTTCCAGTGTTTGCTTTATGTTCATGTCTGATTTTGTTAATTCCTTACTATTTGTAGTATTTTGCAAAAAATCCGTAGAACTAAAAGGGGAAGTTGTCGAAATTGTTAAAGCTGAGATTATTGATTCTGTATTGAATAAAGTCGATTCTTTTATTCTTATGTCTAATTTTGTAAGTTGCTTATTTATCGTAGTATCTTGCATTACCCCCATAGAACTTAAAGTAGCAGGCGTCGAAATGAGTGAATCTGAAATCACTAATTCTGGAGTGATTAAACTCGATTTGTTTATTTTCACAACATAAGTCTCATTCATTATGTCTATGACTTCAGGTATTGGTTCCATAGTGATAAGATTTTCTGTATTATCGCGATAAGATAGTGTTTGAGGAGACGACAAGTTCTTTGAAACAAGGGCCTCTGACCTCTGAGTTGTAGTGATTATTGCTGCAGTGCTAAGATCTGGCATTCGTTTTTCTTGAACGTTTTCATGCGAGTCATTTACTGCAATGCCTTTTGTACTAAATTGGTTTCCCAGCGTTAAAGTGGTACCATTTCCAAAATAATCAGAGTCGTGATTACGTAGTTCATAGTTTGTTGTAGTTTCTGTATACATTGCGGATGATATTAATTCATCTGTAATATCGTCTGTTAAAACATTTGTCACGATTTCTGGTACACTAACTTTATATTTTAAAGTGGGCTGAGTAGATTCTAATGAAGATCCCAATGCTACTTTGGTGGTTGTCATCGTAAGGGATTCGTCGGTCTGATCTTGTTGTGCTAAAATTCCTAAAGTAGTTTCTTCCATGTCAGTGGTTGGCTGCTTTACTCCACTGACATGGAAGAAATGCATGTATGTGGCGTTGCGTTCTGTCCATAATTCGTCTGCCGATATATTTGCAGTTATTGTAAAATATTCATGAGTAAACTCTGGATGATTAGCTGTTGTTATTTCTGTGGAGCTTGAATATGGTGATAAAAAATTAATTATTGAGCTGTCATTTTGGATTATTATTTTTTTAAAACCGTCACCAACTTTTTGAACAGAAGCTGAGTATGTATTGTTATCCAAACTTGTTTCACTAAAATTATATTTCGATGTGAAAGACTCTTCTGCTGATGTATTAAATAGCAAAGACACATCTTTGCCTAATGGCCTGTTCACGACTGATTCTTCTTGTGCCAATAATTCCGAATATTTTTTCGGTACTTTTATTTTATTTTTGGAGAGTTCACCTCTTAACCTCTTCATTTCTGAATTAGTTGATATTTTAAAACTATTTTGGTTAGGTACAGTCACTTCAATTTCCGACTCTTTTTGGAAGACATCTCTCTGATTAAGTTTTGCAGATAAGTTGTGTTTTGAACTTAATTTTTTTTTCAATGTATGAGACTCTTCTAGTGATGCATTAGATACTATAGTTACATTGTTTGCGACTTTTTGCTGTAATACTTTTAAAACATTTCTGGATGGTTTATCACTTATCCCTTGCATTGCCGCTTTTGAGTTTATTGCAAAATTGACATTCAATTTTACAGTCTCTTCAGTTATCAACTGTTTTTGTAAGGCATCTTTTTCAAATTCTAAAGGTAAGGTGTTATTTACGAACATTATTTTAGTCGATGGATCCATAATTTCTGGTATCTCACTAGATACACTCTCGTAGATACCCGTTGTTACTTCATTCAAAATGGATGTATATTCTAAATGATTGTTTTCTTTAATATTTACGATAGATTTTAAGTTATTTTCATTCCTTTCCATCACAAGAGGTTCACTTTGAATTATTGTTGTAGCAGATAGAATTTCTGGCTTTGCAAAATAATTTGCTACCCTATAGTCATTCTCAAAAAAAGTTATATCAGCTGTAGTGTCATAAACAGTATGTTTTTCTATTACATCATTATTTGTTACCGGATGTTCAATTAATGTTGGGATCATTGTGGTATAATCTTCACTCACAATTTCACCATACGATTTCGTGTTAATTGCTGTGTAAAACAGCCCTGTTGATTGATTATTTTGTTTGTCAACTGTATCTGTACTCTTTGGAGGGTTTGCAGAATATGTGGATAAATTTTCTGAATGTTGTATTGATTCAGTGCTTGGAACACTTTGAGTCGACATTATACCTGAAAAGGTAGCATTGAATTTATTAAGCTCCTCATGGTTAAATTTTGTTGTCACTGTGAGATCCGGTTCAGGTGTAACCGTATATGTACTTTCCATGGTTATTTTATTGTCAGTTCCATTTTGTAAGAAAGTAGAAACTGTGTCTTGTAGATTAACTGTAGCATCTTCGGTATCTGCGAATAAAGCAGTTGTTTTATGACTTTCTGTATTCGTTTCAATAACATTATTGTACTTATCTTTGTTAAATAATGTTGTCATTTGGTGTTTTTCATCTGATGTTAACGCATTTGTACTTTTAATTGTTATTTTACTTTCTGTATCTTTTGTAATGACCCTACTCACTTCGGTCGTTGCCGTATAATTTTGTTCATTAGTTTCATTGCGAGCGTCTGTATAATGATTAAATTCATCCTTCTTAAAGAAATGATCCAACATATCAAAATGAATGCCGCTGTCAGTTTTGTTTAAATCTTCAGAAGATTTAATAAATGTTGTTGCTATTGTTGATATTTCTATAATGCCATTTTTTGTAACGTTTGTTCTGAATTTTTGTTCAGGGTGGTTAATAGGCTCCTCAATCGTTACATGAGAAGCAAATGTACTCACTGGTTCTGGTTTGATTGTTTTATTTATTCCTTTTATATCTTCGTCACCTGATTGGTTATTAGATTTTGTATTTGTAGAAAGTGCTGTTACCGGTTCGAGTGTCATATTGTTTGCGATATTCTGAAATGTTGTTTCTAAAATTTCGGTCGTTTCTGTAGATTCTGTAGAAGGATAAGTTTTGGTTTCTGTTAAGCGCACTACGCCATTTAACATTGACACATCAGAAGCAAAGGTACTCACTGGTTCTACTTTGGTTACACTATCAATGGTATTGATACCCTCTACATCATCATGAATTGATTGATTGTGTGATTTTGTAAAACCAAGTGTAGAAAGTTTTGTCAACAATGCGAGTGTCGTATTTGCTGTAAAATTCCAAAATGGTGTCTTCATTGTTGTTTCTGAAATATTGTTTGTGTTAAGAGATTCTGAAGTGGAGATTTTTGTTTGCTTATTAAGCGCCTCAGCTATTATATGAGAAGTAGAGGTATTCATAGATTCTGGTGTAGTTACATTATCAGTAGTTTCTATTCCTCCAATATCATTATAAACTGATTGGTTCTGAGAGTTTGTAAAATCAAGAATAAAAATTTTTTTTGACAATTCGAGTGGTGTGTTTGTTACGGTTTTCATTGTTGTTTCTAAAATGTTATTTGTTTCAGGAGATTCTGACGTGAAAGTTTTTGTAACTATTTGGTCGACAGGCGCATCAACCTTTATATGGGAAGCCGGACTCATTGTTTCTACCTTGGTTACTCTGTCAGAAATATTTATTCCTTCCATATCAGTATTAACTGATTCGCTTTGTAATTTTATGAAATCAAGTATAGAAAAATTTGATAACAATTTGAGTGTCGTTTTAGGCAAGGTTTTCATTGTTGTTTCTGTAATATTATTTGTTTCCTGTGATTCCGATGTAAATGTTTTTGTATTTGTTTGCTCAATAGACGCATCAACCATTGTATGGGAAGCAGGACTCATAGTTTCTGTCTTGGTTACTCTCTCAGAAATATTTATTCCTTCGATATCAGAATGAACTGATTGGTTTTGAGATTTTATAAAATCAAGTGTAAATGGTGAAGATTCGAGTGTCGTATTTGTTTTCAATGTTGTTTCCTCATCTATAAATGCCTGGTCCATATCATCAAGTGTTGTTAACGATTCAAATTTAGTGCTAATTGCAACATTTTGAAATGTTATTTCTATTGGCGTATCTGAAATTTTATTTGATTCAAGTGGTGTGAAAGTTTTTGTTCCTTTTTTTTCATTAGGTTCTTCAACCGGCATATAAAAATCAATTGTACTCATTGTTTCTGCTTTGGTTACTCTATCAGTAGTAAATATATCTCGCGTATGATTGGGAACTGACTGTTTGTAAGATTCGGGTGTTGTGACCGGTTTGAACGTGGTATTTGGAGCGATGTTCTGAAATGTAGACATAATTGTGATATCTGAAATGTCCTTTTTCGTAGGGGAATCTGTAGTGAAGTTTTTTGTTTCTTTTTGCGTTACTACGCCATCTAATATTGACTCACCTAAAGTAAAGTTCTGTCCTATATCATTCACATTTTTGGTCAATTCTTCATTGGTTGCTATCACATTTCGTATTGCATTACCAGAATTACTTTCCTCTGTTGCAAATGTTTCATTTATGGGTTCACTTTCAGTAATACTTTTTGTGGCGTCTGTAGAATTTACAAAAATTAACGTTTCAGAAATATTTTGGGCATCATTTAATATCTGCTCTCCACTATAATGATGATTGTTGACCATTGGAATCAGGGTAAATAAATCTGTATGTAACGTCGTATTATTTGCAATGACTAAATTCAAACCTGAAGAATATTGTAATGTTGTTTCTGTACTTTGCTCCACCGATGATATCGGTGTGTTGCTGTTATCGCCGACTTTTATTATATGTTGTCCAAGTAAATATGTTTCGTAATCATTTTCATCACTTTGATTTATTAAAGCAGGTGTCATCATTTTGCCAGTAATTAAATGTGGTGTTGTAAATTCTGTCATTTTGTCATTATCATTAAGTCTGGGTACCTCTGTAGTATTAATTGGGTTGACTATAATTAAGTTTTGTAATACAACAGTAGTATTATAATATGTGTTTACGTCGCTGTTTATTGTAGAAGACTCAACTGCATAAGATTTGTTGACCATATACACTGTATCCGTTCTTGATGTTGATGCTGTCTGCAGGTCTTCTGTTTCATGTTGATCTTGAGACATTGGCAAGGCATTGACACCCAGTGATTCATTTTTTTCTTTTTTGTTATTAGTTTTGTATTCTTTGAACGTCGGCCTCGTTTTAACTTTATTTTCTGGTGCATTATTTTTAATTTTTGCATCTTTTTTAATAATTGACAGTGAACTAATTGACGCATGATGGGATTTTTCTTTTTGATTTTCTAAATTCAATGCGGCACCGACGTTGATAGGATTATACGGAGTACTAAGTTCTTGCTGTAGTTCTTCTTTTAACATAAAATCTGTCCATGGTTTCAAAGAGTTAGTTCTATCAGTTTTTGAATAGGTTTTTATAGTTTGTTTTGACACAAAATCATTAAGCAATACAATAGCCTGAGTAACTTCACTAAGTGTGCTAGATTCTTTAGAATTTGTAACTGACACGTGGACGTCATTCTCTTTGTGATTATTTTTATCAATATTAGTACCACCTTGCTTTGTTGTGGAATCTGTGATTTTATTTTCTCCTTTTTTTTCGACTTGAACTGTGGTACTTACGATATGATCTGTGGTACGATTCAATTTATTTTTATACTGATTTACTAGGCTTTTAATCTTTGTGATCGTATTTTTATAATTTTCGTCAATAAATTTAGGTTGTGCAATAAAATCATTATTTATTTCTCTGTTGCACTGTGCAACTGTGGAACCATTTTGATTACAACAAATATTAATCAAATCAGTATGGTTTTGGTTTATTATTACTTCTGTATATATCTTTATAGTATCACGTTTGCGAATTAATTTAAACACTTTTATCTGATTGTTTCGATCACTTTCAGTTAAAGATGTGTAGAGGGATTGTAAATTACACTCGGATAAAAAGTCTCCTTTTATAGCCTGATCCTTTTCTTTAAGTTTTTGATCATGCTCAGCGCTTATTATATCTACATCTATCGGTGATTTTGCATAAAGTGTGTTATTTAAATCTTTTTCATCAATGTTGTGTTTTCTTGCAGATAGTTCTTGCTTATCTGGATACAAAGTCAGTATGACTATAAAGATATTTTGTAAAGTTGTTTTCAGTCGCGCTTTTCCGGTACCAAATAGATTGTACTTTCTTAATCTATATTCATGGAGATCTTTTGTTTGTATGAGTGCTTTAAATAATACTTGTCCCAGTCTTGAAGTTGTTGAGTGTACCACAGCCGGGGAATCACCACTATTGTCTATTTTATCGATTGTATTATTTTTCTCATCTTTTCCGCAATTCGTATGATTCAGAAACTCGGCTTCCTCGTCGACGATAAATGTATAAGTACGATTAGTCAAATCTTGTCTTAAATTAAAGCACGTAATATTGTAAATGTTTTTATACAGGTCGAATACTTTACCCTCCGCGCCGCTAGACTTGTTGAGATCTAAAGGATGTTTGCCAACATTAAAGTTAACTTCCTTTGCTTTTAAAGTTTCCCGCATGCAAATACAAAGGCTTCGCAGCAGTTTGAGTGTTACTTGAATTAAATGTTCGTCATTTATCGCGGCGTCCACCAGCTCTAGGATCTTCTTCAACAGCGGGCTGTCACTGTTCGCTAGTGAATTCTTAAGTTCTATCAATCCATTGGTTTGAAGCACTTGATTTACGAGGCACAGTAGAATTATTAGAGTTTTGGTTTTCATTTTAAGTAGGTAGTTGTAAAGGCGTCATGTTGGAAGGGCTGAGCTCGGCCGAGTACTACGAACAATAGTGTTGACGTAACCATGTTTTGGGTTGTAGAGGAAATCTTTAACAACTCCGATAAGCACTTTGGCGTGTGTTTTGTTTTATCTGCTACCACTGCTAAATGTCTTGGATATGGTGAAGATCATTTCAAGATTTTAATGTAGGTAGTTTCAGAATACATGGATTTTGGCATGAGCGGACAAGTAAGATATCGGTTAGTTAATAACAACTTAAGTTCCATGCTTATGTAACCTCGGACCAACCAACCAACAAAGAACCATTTATAGTTCTTTGTTATTTTGAACACAATGCAATGTTATTGTATATGTAACCTAGGTAGAAAGTTCATACGCACCAACGTTGTTTAGTTTTGGAGCGTTTTTTTTTTAATTTGCACTTATAGCATACTAGCTTTTGCCCGCGGCTTCGCTCGCGTTAAATTCGGGGTAACACAGTTCCAACTAAAGTTGCAACTAAGCTAAGTTTTCCCTTTTCTTCCCTTTTTCTCCATCACATCCCACTTTTTGTTAAAAAAAATTATGCCTATGTCCATCTCCTGGTTCCCAACTATCTCTGTACCAAAATTCATCAAAATCCGTTCAGCCATTAAAGCGTGAAGAGGTAACAAACAAACTCACTTTCACTTTTATAAAATTAGTAAGGATTATGCGACACTCACCAACGCCGCGTTCACAACATCTGAAGATGCTACTTCTGCCCGGCCGGGGCAGTGCATTAGCACCTGGTGGAACATCCATGTCTTTGTTTTACCCAAATTTCCATCTTCTTTTGCCTATTTGTGAGCGACTCCTGCAAAGGCGGGCCTAACTTCTCTAAGATTGCCTTCACCAGCTTGTGCGACTACTTCAGCCGCTGCTGGATTATACCTGACTCTAACTTACCCAGTTGTCCATCTCCTTCTGTCTATCCGTGAGTGACTCTTGCAAGCGTGGTCCCAGTTCTTCCATGAAGCCCCGCACCAGCCCGCGCGAGTGCTCTAGCGCCTGCTGGCTCACCACCACAGACGCAAACTCCAGATACTGCTCCATCGTCGTCTCCAGCTCTGGGACTGGCAGCTTCGGTAGTTGGACATTCTGGAACGAGATCATTTATTAGTAAACTGTTTATTTATTTTATGTCAGTTTGTATAAAAATTTGTTGTTTTTGGTCGAGTTTAGGCAGGAACCACCTGTCTAATAGTAGGCATTTGGAAGTTTCAGTAACTAAAAACCTCGGTTTCATAACAAACAGCTTTAATCTTTGGATTTTAGAAATTACTTACAATGAGCTGTGGATTTTAAGTTGACGCTACCGCGTACAAATTAAAATGATAGAAAAGTTTAAATTTTGGCGGTGCAAGTGAAATAGAAGATTACGACAAATTGAGTTAAAGCACCACTTGAAAGTGCACCTTGGTGGTATTAAAAAAAACATCTGGCGCAGGTATGATGCAAACACCATCTATCTAGCGGGCGTTACCAAAATACCGTTCGTCATGAATTTCAGGGTTAAATCTTGAATCAATTTGTTAGAGTTTTTTGAAGATTTTTTGTCTGCATTCGATTGCAGTTGATCGAGGTATACCGTCGCGGTCGACTCAAAACACTTGTCACTTAAAGTTTGCTTCAATTTTCACGAAATCTTCAATTGCTTGCACACTTAGAGCGTCCGAATTGTAGCATCATGGTATTGGTGACAGTATACTATTGATCTTACCTGAAAGTCCTCGTCGTCTGACCCATACACCTGGGTGCTGAGCCAGCGCTTCGGCAGTGACAGCAGGGACTCGCCCCATGCTGCAACAAATGCATGCGTTTAGAGTCATCTTTTAAACTACCAACTTCTATCAACTGAAGAGAGAGTATAACTTTATAATCCGAAGTTGATTAATTGACTCTAATAAATTGAAATGATATCTTGTAATGTACAGATTTAAATCCACAATAATGAGACTCTTTAAGTTCTATAGCAGTTATTGTTAAGCATGTAAATCTTTTTTTCGTATGCGGGAAATCTAAGAAGTGAGCCACCATCATTACATCAGCCGAAAGATTGCATTGCTGGAATAGACCATCCACAAGCGTCACCACATCAACCGGTCCTGTACTTCGTATTTGTTTCATCATCTGCCAAGCCTTTTCCCAACTATGTTGGGGTCGGCTTTCAGTCTTACCGTATGCAGCTGAATACCAGTATTTTACATAGAGCGAATGCCTATCTAACCTCCATACAGGTTATGGAGGTTAGTTAGTGCTGGGTAATACGATACCTCTTGGTAAGACTTGTTGTCAGACTTTCGGAACACTGACTGTCTGCAACGACTGTCAAAGATCTACAAATGACAGCCGGGACCAACAGATTAACGTGCTTTCCGAGGCACGGAGGAAACTCTGTATGTAACGGGTGGTCACCCATTCACAAACCAACCTAGGCAAGCGCGGCTTAACCTAAAGATCGACCTGAGCGGCTGCTATTATTTTGCCACGAGCTCCGTTACTTCGTATTTGTTTGACCTACAGAAAATACTCGCCAGTCAGCAAGAGTTATGAGAGAATGCATAGTCAAAATAGCCAGTTAAATAGAAAATAATGTTGGTTCTTGGCCATAAGAGTTGCCAAAGATTCTTAAAGAGTTCATCTATGTAATTATTTAGTTATAACAGCTTTGAAAAGGTTAAAATGATGAAAAATATATGGCCGATTTATATTCCTATTATTACAAGGCCACTCTTATCGCGTTTCCACGAGTTTCCGAGTTAGCGATAGGAAATTAGTTCAATACAAAAAGTGAGGCTGTTATCAACCGGATGTGTTGACTGCGCTCTACAATCTTCGTGAAAATAGTTAAGGCGCGGTAACAAGCTAATCTTTAGGTATGCGCGGAAGTGAGCCTAGCTGCATAAGGCATGGTCTGACACAAGTACACGACAGTATTGCATCGAAACAATAGAAATAAGGTCGAAAATATTTCGGTGTTTGATTTTATTTGAATATCATGTCCGCCAAAATGTAGGTCATTTTGCAGTTTTAATTGAGTATAAAAAAAATACAGTTCCGTGTTTGAAAAATTTTAGATACCTCTTTAGTCTATAACATTTCCTTTGTTAAAGATATAAAAAATATGATGGTTGTCGCTGAAAAAATTGAGAATTTCAAGACGAAAAAAATTTTTTCGTGGTCTTTTTAAACATTTTTTTTCGTAGTACTAGACCACTTTTGTAAACTGATTTTGTTTAAGTCTTTACTTTATGTATTGAACTATACACGGTATTTTTTTTTGGCTAGTGGCATGTACAGATACGGCTAACTTTGCGACGAAAATCTAGACGTTTTACAAAGTGTTTGCTTTGTACAGCGCCTTAAGACTTGTTAAGATAATTCGCCTTTTCTCAAAACTAGCAAACTTGAAGACGAATATTATTATCGAGATTTTCATATCAGTTTCATTACCATACACTGGCGATGCGAAAAAAAAATCTGGACGTAACTTTAGGCGTGCAAAAAACTCGAAAGTCTAATTATACGTGTGAAAACGACGACACTGTTGGCGCAGTAGCTGAGCTATCGACTGCTGTGCTGCGTGTCGCAGGTTCGATTCCTGTACTGAACAAATATTTGTATAACCTGCAGATAGTTGTTTCCGGTCTGGTTGTTTGTGTATGTGAGTTTAAATGTTTGTAAACGCACCCACGATACAGGAGAAATTCCTAGAGTGGTGACTGTATTCAATAAGACACGGATTTCAGATCAAAGCCTACTAATTGACTAAAATCTTAACATTCAAACGTAATGGTATAACAGCACCTTAAATTGTTGTGTTAACCCCTCAACCAGAACTAATGCGATTGTTGACTCCTCACCATCTGTATATACAACAAGGGTTGGTAATTCAATTAACGGGTCTCAGACTACCCTCATAAGTTATGTGTAATATTCTAAATTACTTGCGGAGTTTATTAAAAACAACGTTTTTTATGGGCAATATTCAGTCTTAACTTAAGTGGTTTACCGTTTTCTTGGTAAACATAAAAAATCCAACTAAATTTTAAAACACGTGCGATTAGAGCACAAGCATTTTATGAAGCTTGGGTTAAAGTTATTGAAGCGTTAGTTCGTGACCTGTGAGTTTCTGAGTAACCTAAGGACTGACGTGGCTAGATAGCTGATTAAAAGGCCATGTTTTGTTATTGTTCAAATAGGTTTATAATTATCTGCCAGACATTCATGGAGTTCATTGTCATATCAAACTTAAATTAAAACTTTTGGACCATACTAAGAATCTACCGCAATCTCTTCCAAAAATGCAGAAATGACGATGTTTTATACCGTTTAGTTACCTACTTATTGTTATAACTAACTACTAAAGGCATTGGGAATATTTTCATACAATTTATCACTAAATAGTAACAAGTATTGGATTACAATTTTATCCGTTAAGTTCCGTGTATCGCTCATAAATATTTGAATGTAAATTCTTAAAAGTAATGGGCGTTTGCCTATCAAAGTTACTCACATTATATTCTGAAGAGGAAAGATTTGTACTGGATCGATTTAAAAAAATCTTTTTCGAGTAACAGGGTATATAACATCACGCCAAAACCCACGGGAGCGGGGCAGTAACCAAAGACGCGGGTGAAACCGCGTAGGACAGCTAGTAATTTAGAAAAACATAAATAAAGCCAGCAGCACTTCGGTCGTAAGTGTTCATTTTCCTTGCAACGGCCCCCCGCCACCCCCGGGGGTAGTTCGGCCATATTAAGAGTTAGTGGCAATATCCTCTGAGGGCCACAGATGCGAGAGTTAACGGCCGAAGTAGCTACGTGATCGGCACGGAGAGGACAGGATGGTAGTTAAGATCGTTTAGATGACTCTCTCTCAAAGTCGGTGACGAACGAGGTAAGTGGTTTGAGGAATAATGGTGGAGACTTGTAGTTTTTAGGGCAAAATGGAATTTCAATAAAAATGCTAAATTGTGTGGTTACCACTGAGCCTACCCTTCTGTGTGCCTCTAAGGGAATGCAGACGTGATGTCGCGATTTCCAATGCTTTACTTTGTCGTTTTTTTTTTACCTTGGTTTGTATTTATCCTTACTAACATTATAAAAGCGAAAGTGACTTTGTTTGTTTGTTTGTTACGTCTTCACGTCTAAATGGCTAAACCGATTTTGATGAATTTTGGTAAAGAGATAGTTGGAACCTATGATTAATTTGAACCTTATTTTTGAAAAAAGTAAGAAATGAGTGAGAAAGAGGGAATGAAAGGGAAAACTTAGCTTTGCTATTACAATAAATAAGGCGCTAGGGCAAAAACTACAGGTAGCGGGTACCTGCAAATCAGGAAAGGGGAACTGTGTTACCCCGAATTTAACGCGAGCGAAGCCGCGGGCAAAAGCTAGTACTAATATAAAAAAAAGAAAATATCTCTGTCCGATCTATGTGTTATGAAACGGTTTTACCATACTACTACCTAGCATGTTTTGTTTTTGTTATCAATTTGTACGCCTTGCAAGGCAAAACATAGTGAACAACACAAATTTTATACTAGACCATAATTACCTATGTTTAACAAACTTTGACTTTGACTTTATTATAAAGAGGAATGATCGTTTGTATCGAATAGGTTCTGAAACGAATGGGCTGATTATAACCATTTCGTTGTGAATGAGTGGACATGGTTGGCCTTGTAGATTACTAGACGCTTGTTAACTTTTGTTAACGTATTATTTTATTTTACGTTTTGTAAAGTAAGCAATGACTTATCGCCGGGCGCCGCGAAACGACTCCCGGCCACCGTAGATGCGGGCCTGAGGACGGTGAGCAATGGGTAGCATCGTCCGTCCGTCTAATGACGACAGGCCGTGTCGACGGCGCGTTCCGTGTTTCACACGCGCCTCAAAGAGAGTCAGCAAAGCAGAGGGGCTTGCCAGAGCCTCCGCCTGCCGGGGTTGCGGGTTGTTCGAAAGAGATACCGCGGCCCCGGAACGTAAAGGGCAAAAGAGGGAACATAGGTGGGTTTTAGTCAGTAAAAGTCTGACATGCCACCCCGCTTCGCCCAGAGCGGGGGAAGTTGTTTAATAATTTCCCACCCGAAAAAAAAAAGCAATGATTTATTGTCGGGCCTACTCTGTCCTC
This sequence comes from Ochropleura plecta, assembly GCA_905475445.1. Classification (NCBI taxonomy): domain Eukaryota; kingdom Metazoa; phylum Arthropoda; class Insecta; order Lepidoptera; family Noctuidae; genus Ochropleura; species Ochropleura plecta. Next base: position 782,432 of record FR997733.1, on the reverse strand, counting down.
TCATACTTAAGTACTAACGCTGTAACGACAACATTGTAAAACTAATTGATTTTAAAAGAGTAACCATGGAGTTACTTGCCGGTTCTTCTCCATAGGAAACGACAAACCCGAACCGTGTATATTTTCTCGACGTATTATAAGTGCCCTTGTAGGCCTATGTGAAATAAAAATATTTTGATTTTCTTTGCCAATACAAAGCCATATTATCAAGAAGTAACATAGGCTATATAAGATCACGCTACGACTCAATCGGGCTGAGCAGCGGGGGAATCTGCTGGGCACAGCTAGTGGTAATAGATATATCACCTTTTTCGCTGTAATAACATGAAAAGATTACTTTACTATATGTCTTCAGCATGCATGCTGTGTAGGTCATCTATATCAACATCATTTCCTTGCTTTTGTCGCATTTTTCATTCCATCCTGACAGTTAACAGAGTACTAAGAACCCTTCACATTGTATATATTACTAGCTCTGCCCACCGGTTTCACTCGCTGCTCAGCTCCTTAGTATCGTAGCGTGATGTTATAAACCACTAGCTGGTGCCCGCGACTACGCCCGCGTGATTTTGAAAAAAAATCCTATGTGTTATTCCAGACTATAATCTACCTCTACGCCAAATTTCATCAAGATCTGACGTCTGTTTTGACGAGGAAGACTAACAAATATCCATACATCCTCACAAACATTAGTAGGAAGTATTTACGCATTTATAATATTAGTAGGAAGGATTAATTTTGTAAAAGAATGTCTATGCAAAATTTCAAATCAAACCGGTCAAGGAATTGCGTTCTCCCAAACAAACTTTTCCACCCTGGTTGGTGGACTTCTAACACTTGCAGTTTAAAGTAGATAGTTAAAAGTAGATAGTTATTAAACTCGTAAAACATTGTCGAACAGGCCAAAAACAAAGTTCAAACCAACCTCAAAGTAATGAGTCTCATCCATTTATCACCGGTGATTAATCTGCCCATCGCTTTGTCACCGGGAGCACGGCGGTGCGGGGCGGGGGGGGCGGAGGGGAGATAAATCACCCTATTTTATTTTGTGAGACAGCGATCCTGTTAATTAGGTGGTCAATCTTACTGACTTAATTTATACTTCGATACATTTTGATGCCAAATAGTGAGGTCAGGTGTTACTTACGTGGTAAACGGTTGTCAGTGAGGAAGATCTTGTTAGGAATGTTTTGACTATAAATTTGGGTGGCTATATGAGTAGACTAGCTGATGCCCGCGGCTTCGTCCGCGTTATATCGAAAAACAAAGTATCATATGTGTTAATCCAAACTATAATCTACATCTGTGGACGGGAAAGAGTAACAAACATCCATACATCCATCCTCACAAACATTCGCATTTTTAATATTAGAAGGATGAAGACCAAAGACACAATGGATGGACTGTGTGAAGAATGACATGACAAGAAAGGAGGGTTCTGATGAGATGACTGGTAATAGAGGAGTATGGAAGGAAAGACATGCAGCGCCGACCCCAAATAAATTAGGAAACGGGGGTTGCTCTGTCAGTGAATGAATTTATTTCTTAAGAAATAAATCATTACATTACTCTTACTTACTTCTTCATTTATCCACTCATAATGTAATCCTTACTAATATTATAAAAGCGAAAGTGAGTTTGTTTGTTTGTTACGTCTTCACTCCTTAATGGCTAAACCGATTTTGGTACAGAGATAGTTGGGACCCTGGAGACGGACATAGGCTAATTAGGGAGAAAGAGGGAAGAAAAGGGAAAACTTGGCTTTATTATTATAAGGCGCAAGGGCAAAAACTACACGTAGCAGGTATCTGCAAATCAGAAAAGGGGAACTGTGTTACCCCAAATTTAACGCGAGCGAAGCCGCGGGCAAAAGCTAGTTACATACATAAAATGTGAAAGTATTTATGTATATTCATTTAGTGCCTGTGATATTAAGTTTAACACTGACCAGCAAATTCAGCCCGGATGGATAGAATTAACTATTGAATAGAACCTACGACATTTTTCTGTAGCAAATTACTTCACTAGGATTTTTTTTTAATTAATCTGCTGCATAACCAAACAAGAGTTCTGTCAACCGAAACCAGTGACGACTCCTCCAGGCGATTCCCGCTGAGTCTGTGGCTTCAATAAATTATTCTGTCTGCGATGTGACGTCACAGGAGACGGAGACGCTTTGTCAGTGCAGTGGAGCGGTAAATTACACGGACATGTCAATAGAGCTGGGATCTTTAGAGTGATAGGAAAACAGGTTATAATTATCTAATATCAAAAGAGAAAAGGAACTCGTGCTAAATAATAACAGTCGCTCAGTCGATCGAGTCGGTTAAGCCATGATTGCCTAGGTTGATCTGTGGATGGGTGACCACCCGTTATATATCGAGCTTCCTCCGTGCCTCGGAAAGCACGTTAAGCTGTTGGTCCCGACTGTCATTTGTAAATCTTTGACAGTCGTTACAGAGTCGCTTAAGAGATTTCTGCTTCTACCTTTCGTGGATAAACCACAGACTAAAACGATATGTATGTGTTTCGTCTATACTCTATAGGGTATATGCCAGGCTATCAATAAAGTAAGGGTACATTGGTCGAAGGTAAATTGGCTGCCACCGTCATTTGTGTCCCGACTTGGGTCGACGTCGACGATGGGATCAAACGACTTTTGGTGGGCAGGTTGCAACAAAAGGGACCGGTCGAATTGACTATGTTATTTTGTTATATAAGTAACAATAAACGGTGCTACTGTTTTTATGAACGTGGACAAAGTAAAATAGGTATGGATCGAGGCAGTTGGCGTTTTGTTTTGTCTCTAGTCATTCATCTGCCTAGCCTTTTCCCAACTATGTTGGGGTCGGCTTCCAGTCTTACCGGGTGCAGCTGAATACCAGTATTTTACATGGAGCGACTGCCTATCTGACCTCCATAACCCAATTAGTACTGGGTAATACGATACCCCTTGGTAAGAGTGGTTATCAGACTTTCGGGACACTGACTAGCTGTAACGACTGTCAAAGATCTACAAATGACAGCCGGGACCAACAAATTAACGTGCTTTCCGAGGCTCGGAGGAAACTCGGTATGTAACGGGTGGTCACCCATCAACAGACCAACCTAGGCAAGCGCGGCTTAACTTAAAGATCGATCAGAGCGGCTGCTATTATTTAGCCACGAGCTCCCACTGTTTGTTTTGTAGTGTCTCTAGTCTTATGAGAAAAAGGAGTTAGTTGAAGTGTGAATATGCTCTATTTTCGGATTTTTTGTCGTCGTGTGGTTAGTAACTAATCATGAGGTCTAAAATGACCGCTTAAGCAGAATCCAATATACAATATTTACTGCGTCTGTGGTTTAGACCTCCTGGTGTCAGAGTTTTGATATCGCCCATGGGCCCCTGACCTGATTTCTCAAGATGTAACTATGTTTCCGACATGACGTGAACCGCTAGAAACAAACAACTTCATCAACTCTATAAATTCAATTCCAAAAGAGTACAATTCAGCAACACGTTACCCCTTCGTATATGTTGTTCAGTGGGCGCTACATTTTACCTACATTTCGTATATTCGGCGCTCGGACAGCGGGTATTGATCGCCCACAGCGTAGAGGTCAGCGCATATTCTGTTATGTTGCTAGGTACAATTTTGTGAAATGGCAACATTGGCAAAATGCAGTTTGTGTAGGGAGTATTTGTAAATCTACACTATATTAAACAGGTAAAATTTGTAAGTATTTGTTGTTTCCGAAACTAATGATCCGATTTCATAAAACTTTTTCTGATGGACAGTAATAAATAGTGTTGATCCGTGCTGATGGTAGTGTAATTACCAACTGCTATGGAATATTTCTCCGACGCGGACGTAGTGGAAGACGAAGGCGCGAGCGGAGCTGGCTGTTATTAAAGAGGATGTTGTTTTGAGGTTGTGGTCTTTTACATAGGTATAGATAAAGAAAGCATTTTAGAATAATATTTTATTGTTTTTGTAAATTTGATAAATATTCTCTTTATCCATTTTTAATACTGAAATTTTAAGTTTTTATTACAATATACGAATCAATTTTCATATCCGGTATTGGGAGCAGGGTCCAAGCTACTGGTGGTTAGGGCTCCAAAGACAGGAACCTCCTTACAATACGAGCCGTATCCAGTAATTCGTATTTTTACTATTACTTATTAAGTGTTGTAGACGAGTAATATTAAAAATACGACTACTACTTTTATCTGACGCCACGCTAAATATCAGATCGCGCAAACCGAGTTATCCATAGAATAGAAAAAGCCCAAAGAGAACCAGATACGAGGCCACCAGACACAGTACCCGTCTAGTCGAAGGATCTGCCCTATTCATTTAGAATGTAGCATTTTGGATGGCAAAACATGTGGCAACTTTGCAAATTTTATCATCTTAATACACACTCATGTTTATAAATTATCTTTATCTTTACTTTATTCTCTTTGTCTGGGTCGGTATAGAAAGGTAGTGTTAGGGTTCCAAACGTCAAAAGAAAAAAAAACAGATCCCTTATATAAGATCACTTGGTTGTCCGTCTACTTGTCTATCTGACCCTTTTCCTAGGGAAAGCAGTGTGGAGGTATCAAGTTGAAATTAAAACCATATTCTCAAGTTTTTAGTCCCATAGAGCTGTAAAAATCAACTCTCTAAATCTACGCAATTAAAAGGTATTCGCAAATTTGTACGGAACCCTTTTTTTTTTCATCGACCTATTCGAACTCAACAGAAGCAAGAAGGTCGCAAAAGAGCTTATTCACGAGTCCTGTCGCGAAGGTGAAAAAGCTTTTTCCTTTCTTTTAGTTTTGTATGAAAACATAGAACTAACTCACGATATTATTATAGAAGATAATAACATGAAGTTTGATTACAATCCTTACTAATATTATAAAAGCGAAAGTGAGGTTGTTTGTTTGTCACCTCTTCACGCCTAAATGGCTAAACCGATTTTGATGAATTTTAGTACAGGGATAGTTGGAGACGGACATAGACTATTTTCTTTAAATAAAGGTGAGAAATAAGGGAGAAAGATGGAAGAAAGGGGAAAACTTAGCTTTGCTATTACAATAAATCAGGCGCACGGGCAAAAACTACAGATAGTAGGTACCTGCAAATCAGGAAAGGGGAACCGTGGCACCCCGAATTTAACGCAAGCGAAGCCGCGGGCAAAAGCTAGTTAAAAATAAAATTCATTTATTCCAGGTACTTAAAGCCCATATCACACAACAAAAAACACAAACACCCCCGTGCCAGCGGGTTGTCTTACATCAACACTCGGCACAGGTGCTGTTTCACATAATATGGGGATACAATTAAAATTAGGTAATTATATGTTTAACATTTGTCTATAATATTATATTGTAGCTATTTCGTGTTAATTATTTATTTAGTCGTATATATAGCTAGAACTATGTAGTTTGACATTATTTTTTGTTACTCGCATCCAATTTCTCTCGGAAAAGTAAATAGGGATCTTTATGGAATAGTGTTAACAGAGGAGCATAAATAAAAAAATCGCATTGCGCCAACCCCAAGTAACTTGGGATAACGGCATCATGACATGTGGAATAGTGCTATGCAACTGTCAGTAAATTTTTATTAATTTAATACTAGCTTTTGCCCGCGGCTTCGCTCGCGTTAAATTCGGGATAACACAGTTCCCTTTTCCTAATTTGCAGGTACCTGCTACCTTTAGATTTTGCCCTTGCGCCTTATTTATTGTAATAGCAAAGCTAAAGTTTCTCTTTTCTTCCCTCTTTCTCCCTCATTTATTATTTTATAAAAACAATAGCCTATGTCCGTCTCCAAGGTCTCAAATATCTCTGTACCAAAATTCGACAAAATTAGTTTAGCCATTTAGGCGTGAAGACGTAACAAACAAACTCACATTCGCTTTTATAATATTAGTAAGGATAGTAAGGATATCGTTTTAGAAAACTGCCACATTAATATCGTTGTTAGAGTTCCGTACATTAAAAGGAAATGGAAATACGGAAACCTGGGTGTGCGAATCTGACTCACATCTCGCCGGTTTTTTAACGTGTCTAAGAAAGTACTACAGAACATTATAAGAGTGCAAATTTACACTATTCTACAAGTACAAACTTGTGTTAGCTTGTTCAGACTTGATTGTAATCTATTATTAAGAACTTTAGTTTTCATTAATAGCTGTGATGTTCTTCAGAAAGCTCAGGTGCTTAGTACTCCCATCAACGTCCATCATATAAACGTGGACGAAGCAAGAAGATTACCTATGTATGTAAGAATCACAGTAGATGACGTTCTGTTGCTTCTGCTAAAAGTGCGAGTGTGTGAACGTTACTGATCATGATTATGAAACCCTGCCTCTACATATTACAAAGCAACTTTTTACCCTACAACTACAATAGATCTCCTTGTTGTAAGTTAAATTAATATTTCCCCTCTTCCCCTCCCCCCTCGCAGCCAGGTGCGTCTTCACACGGGGCTCGTGTTAGACCTCCACCGACACGCCGCTCCGTGTGTAAGAGAACTTGGGAAAATCAATAGTTCGCCGAATTCGTTCGTGTTGGCAGGCGGTCGGTAGGTAGGTACTGCTGTTGTTTGGGTATTTTTGTGAGCCGTAAGTATTTAAGAGTTATTATTGGTAGGCAGTGTAGCCAGGAAAGGAAAAAAAAACGGGCAACAGCGAGTCTAACAAGCGCACCGGTGGTTTTGTACAAACTTGCAACAAAAACAACCATATCTATTGACTGCGTAGACTTAGAGGGACTTGATTTTTTCATAGCACAAAGGGACCACTGAGTTCAGCATATGGTTTTAATATATTTTTTTATTTTTAAACGTTGCCCCCACACTAGGTATTGCTCCTGTGTCGTGGGTGCGTTTACAAACATTTAAATTCACATGCACAAACAGCCAGACCCGAAAAAACTAGCTGTAGGCCATACAAATATTTGTTCCGTGCGAGAATCGAACCCGCGACACGTAGCGCGGCAGTCGATCGCTCAGCCACTGCGCCAACCTTGCCGGCAAATATCAACAAAGTGATCCCACAAGGGTTCCGTATTTACATTTTGTTGTACAGAACCGTAAAAATATCTAAATGTAAACTTGTACAAATAAACCAATAATAGCCACAATGTCCCCAACAACATATTTATCGAGCCTTTCTGATTATAGAATGTCGTGCCACCGAAGTGGACTCCAATTAGTCTGTAAGTACACACTACTCGTGGTTATTACTGCCACCATCGCTCTGATGGTGACGAGATACGCGCCCTGTTGCCTATAATTTTTCCATCTGGGTGACATAACTGGGTGACTATAAAATAGCAGGTGAAGGCTATGATTTGAATTCAATAATCCTTACTTCCTTACTAATATTATAAAAGCGAAAGTAAGTTTGTTTGTTTTTTTGTTACCTCTTCACGCTTTAATGGCTAAACCGATTTTGATGAATTTTGGTACAGATATAGTTGGGGACCAGGAGGCGGACATAGGCTAATTTATTTTTTAGATAAGAAATAAGGGAGAAAGAGGGAAGAAAAGGGAAAACTTAGCTTTGCTATTAGAATAAGTAAGGCGCAAGGGTAAAAATTACAGGTAGCAGGTACCTGCAAATCAGGAAAGGGGAACTGTGTGATCCCGAATTTAGCTTTTTGCTTTTAGGCTTTCTGGGATTTTTGTGGGATGTGAGGGAGAAAGAGGGAAGAAAAGGGAAAACTTAGCGTTACTATTACAAATCAATAAGGCGCTAGGGGAACTATGTTACCCCGAATTTAACGCGAGCGAAGCCGCGGGCTAAAGCTAGTAATATTATAAAAGCAAAAGTAAGTTTGTTTATTTGTTACATCTTCACGCCTAAATGGCCAAACCGATTTTGATGGATTTTGGTACGGAGATAGTTAGGACCCTGGAGACGGGCATAGGCTAAAAAAGTGAGAAAAGGGGGAGAAAGAGGGAAGAAAAGAGTAGAGAATTTTTCGATTATCACGCGGGTTAAAGTTAGCGTAAGCCCAAAGTAACTATGCCACGCGGACGAAGTCGCGGGCGGAAGCTAGTACTCATATCTATATTTAACTAGCTGTGCCCAGCGGTTTCACCCGCTGCTCACTTAGGGGTATGAAAAATAGATGTTGGCCGATTCTCAGACCTACTGAATATGCATATAAAATTTAATAAGAATCGGTCGAGCCGTTTCGGAGGAGTATGGGAACGAAAATTGTGACACGAGAATTTTATATATTAGATGTTAAGTTGCTTTGTGTACGTTTCAAAAACTTAGGAACTATTGGTTCGAATTGAAAAAAATATCATTGTTGGATAGCCCATTTATTGAGGCCGGCGAGTGAAACCGCTTTGCACAGCTACCTAGTTAATAAAATATTTTTTTGTTATTAATTAATGATTTTAAACGAGTTTATGAGATACAAACCTAGCGCCAGCGGCGGCCGCGAAAATAATCTCACGGCAACGTTCAACCAACATAAAAGAGAATTACACTCGAGAGCAATGAATCCGGGTCACTTAAAGAATGTTAAAAATCTCGGAAACTAAAAATGATAGGTTAATGCAATAAATTGTATTTAATAGACAATGTAATACTCCTTAAATGAAAGTAAAAAAAATATGAGTCACCATACATTTTATTAACACAAAATTACATAAAGAAAAAAACTGCTGATCTCTCCTTAAAACAAAAATAGGAAACATGAAATTTTTGAACTTTATTACGATTTTCGACGAGGGTTTCGTTGTTTTACGCATCTGCCTAGCTCGTCCCAAGCATGCTCGATCGGGTTGATATCCGGGCTGCGCGCTGGCCACTCCATACGAGTAATGTTCATCTCTTGAAGGTAGTCATTCACAATCCTACCTGTATGAGGTCGGGCATTGTCATGCATAAATATAGCATCCTCACCTAAATTGACCATAAATGGACCAACGTGATCATTGAGGATTTCTTCCACATATCTTTCGCTAGTTAAAGAGCCGTTTTCTATGATCACCAGCTCTGTGCGACTTTCCGAAGAAATTCCGGCCCACACAAGTACAGACCCACCACCGTAGGCTACTTTTTCTTCGATGCATGCTTGCTTGAATCTTTCCCCTGGTCTTCGATACACTCTGTGTCTTCCATCGTGCTTGTAGAGCATAAATTTTGATTCGTCGGAGAACATAACTTTTGACCAATCTTCAATACTCCAATTTACGTGGCTCTGGGCATATCTTAGTCTTGAAATACGATGCCCACGCTCCAGTTTAGGGCCGTTTGCAGGTCTAAGGGGTTTTAAGTTAGATTCAGCAAGCCGACGTCTTACTGTCCATGCACTTGGGTTACTTCCTCCGAGGCGTCGAAACTGATTTGTGAGTTCAGTTCCTGTGAGAAAGCGATTTTGAAGCATGGTGTTCACCAAGTATCGGTCTTCTCGTGCTGTGGTACACCTGGTTCTGCCCGTTCCTGGTCTGCGTAGGTTAGAACCAGTTTGTTCGTAACGTCGGAGAACTCTTTGTACTGTTGACAGCGACACACCGACAGTCCTGGCTGTATCGCGCTGACTCCGGCCGGTTTCCAGCATTGTAAGTATTCTGGTGCATTCTTCAGGCGTAAGCGACATAATTTCAGCTTGAATAATGAATATAGAGCACTATCAACATGGTTTATGTACCCACATAAATGACAGATTACAAACAAAAGCAAAACCAAATGCTGTAATTTCGTAGTTCCATCTTCGAAAGTGGCCCTTTTTCAAATTTGATTTTTTTATGATATAACTTTACAATAAATAAGAAGTTTTAATACCTTCATTTAAGGAGTATTACATTGTCTATTAAATACAATTTATTGCATTAACCTAGCATTTTTAGTTTCCGAGATTTTTAGGATTCTTTAAGTGACCCGGATTCATTGCTCTCGAGTGTATATTCTTTGATAATAACTGAATGGTAATAAATGTTCGTGCTTTCTCTGTTTCAGAAGAGTCCTACGCCAGTAACAGGCTGGTATAATAATACATTAATTATCGGAACTAACAACGCTGAATCATAACGTGATTTCTTTATGGGTATACTTAAACCTTTTTTTCTTTGTTAACGCTCTGGTATTCAGTACAAACAGGGTGTTTATAGTTCGGCATTTTCGCAAGTGCCATTCTTATTCCCGAACTCGGATCGACCGTAATTTATATTTCTTTTCATTTTTATCATATTCCCCTCCTTTTCGAATGGGTTTCATCCTACTGTATTTTTTTTTGGTTTCAAAATTTTCGACCCTAGTCTATTTTGTCTTGTTTTATGTAATAGTGTCGGGATGTCATCTAACGCCTTTAGGTACCTACGAAAGGAAGTCGCAGACACGAAGAGTGACATTGTTATACGTGATGCTTGTAGGAATCTAAGTTGTTGAAATAAAACGATTTATGATGGATTGCGTTTGTATTTTAATATACGATTAAACTGAGATGAGATTTACGGTTGTTCTGTGCGAGCGTGCGATGTGAGCTGGGTAAGGCGCACGGACAACTACTGCTTGATAGCGAACGCCGACGGTGGGACGCCTGAAGCCAACGCGGACGCGCATTCAATGGAGCGCGTACCTCAGGTAAGTGTGAGCGAATGTTATACTTTGGCGTAACAATAAGATTTGCGAATTATTGCTTCCAACATGATGAAGGTTTCAAACCTTCATCATGTTGGAAGCAATAATTCGCAAATCTGGTCATAATTGGTCAAAAAGACTTACTTTTTAATTTTCATTTACCGTGAATCTGAATTATATTATCTTGTAGTTCTGTAAAGAACTGATCATATTCTATATCCTCCCAATGTTTAAAGTGAGCACCGAGAAATAATCGCATATTAGCTTTCACACCTACTGTAAAAAAAAGCTTTTAAAGCGCTACCTAAGTGCATTAGCAGCGACCCTGTCCACCCCGCAAGGTGAAGTGCTTTTAATATAATAAAAAAATGACCGGCAGCCGGCGAAAGGGTGTAACTTGATTATCTATCTCATGTGATAAATTCACATCTGTTGGAGGATATGCTGGTGAAATTGGTAAGGAGCGGAGGTGATTGATATTTAATTCATTTTAGACGACGCCGACGACGTACAAATATTTGTATGACCTACAGGTAGTTGTTTCGGGTCTGGCTGTTTGTAAATGTACCCACGATACAGGAGAAATTCCTAGTGTGGGGCAACGTTTAAAAAAAAACTTCATTTTTACTTTCACGCTAAAACTACTGAACTGAATTTCATCCAAACGGATGGAATTTGGTAGACACGTACTTTATAAACCGCATTAACTCATAACATACTTTTATCCCGTGGGAAAAGTACAAAACTCAACGCGAAACTACGTCGGCTGCATGAGCTACAGAATTAAAAAAGAAGGAAAAATTACCTATCCGCAGACAAACATGGTCTTCTAACATCCGTTAATATCGCCGCAAATCGTATGAGCGTGCGCTCAGTGCGGTGGCTGCGGAGACACAAACATAGGTGTGTCGTGCAGTCGCACCTGCGATCGATCGCACCTGCGTTGTCATGGCAACACCCCCGAGCGCCCCGGGCCATACGGCAGGCGGGAAGCGGGAGCGGGTAAACAGAGAAACTTCTTTTAAATAACGGAATATCCAACATTTTATGCACATGGTATAGATGAGGACTTAATGCTGGGCTTAATTTATTGCTTGTAGTTGTTGGATTACGCAGAGAAAAACAATGGTTGGTGTACACTCATAGTCTCTTAAAGGCCCGATGAATGTAGAACTTGTTCCAGAGAGATAGCGCGGTCTCGGAACATAACGTTCAAAAGATGGAACATTCGCACTCCGCCCAGAGCGGGGGAAGTTATTTGATATGAGGTCCCATTAGCAAAAAACAAGTAGCTTGACATTATTTATAATGAGAGTAATTCTATAATTCGAACTCACATACAAACTACTATTACTGTACATAGACGTGAGTTTACGTGTTCCCGATGTGTTTAGTTTTTAAGATATTCATGTTTCATGGTTAAGATTGGACTAGACAAAAATTACAAAATACTATAGAATAAGATTTTATTATTAGTAGGGTGTGTAGAAGTATTTATTAATTTTGGAGTGTTTATTGGAAATGCTCTACTCGCTATAATCGGCCTTCAGTGTTCCCAGCGCTGGGACTCAGGCCTCCTCTCTTTTAAGCACCCATCCTATTTGGTGGCGGCCAGGTTGTTGGATGATGCATCTTCAAATTTTTTGTTCTAGAATAGTCTGTATAAAAAATAGTGCTAAACACTAGCTTAGTACTATTTTTCATACGGACTGTTCTGGTTCTTAAAAATGATGGATAGAAAAGTGTCCCAAAAATGTTAGCAGCGAAAGTAGCGAATTTTAAGTTACATACTCGGCACGGTTCGCCTGCAGCAATGAGGGCCATAGGTAGGAGGATAGAGTGCTCTCTGCCTTCTGGGAATTAACACGTAAAGTTAACTCTGTCGTACTGCTGGGTATCCGTCAAATATAATTGTGTAGACGCCTGGTAAAGCCCACGGGGATGTATTTTTTTATAAATACAAGTGAAAGTAACAACTTCTATTAAGATAATGAAAAGTGTCAGTAGTTCCCTAGGCAAATTCTCTTTTGGACTTCGTATTTTTTTTCTAAAAAAATTTTGCTCCACACTAGGAACTTCTCCTGTATCGTGGGTGCGTATACAAACATTTAAACTCACATACACAAACAGCCAGACCCGGAACAACTATCTGTGGGCTTTACAATTATTTGTTCCGTGCGGGGATCGAAAACGCGACACGCAACGCAGCAGTCGATCGGTCAGCCACTGTGCTAACCGTGTCGTCAAAGAATTTAGAAGCACAGCACAACCACCACTTTACAAAGCCATCGAATGTAGTCGCTGTGGCCGATATCGGCTAGGTGGTATCACCGTCATCAGCACAAGTGTAAATATACACTTGAGAGAGAGTGGATTACTTTGTTACATTTTACTTGCTATACATTTGATTTCCTCGTATATATTGGTGGCAACGTTTTATTGGATTTTTTGCTGTAAGTTGCAGTGCGGTATTTTTTAGTGTTGAAACCTGTCTGAAATACGATTTGAGCTAGAGTGCTGCCGAAAAAAATGTCTCTGCTCTGTAGTGGGACCATCAAGTTAATCCAAGTTCAAATTCCAATATATTTATTGTACATAGTACAGGTGCCCTTTTTTTGGGGGGGTTGGAAATTATCAAATAGCTTCCCCCGCTCTGGACGAAGCGGGGGGGACTGTAAGACTTGTACTGACTAAAACCCACCCATGTTCCTTCCATTGCCCTTTATGTTCCAGGGTCGCGATATATCTTTGGAACACCCACAACCCCGTTAGCCCTGCCAGGCCCCTCTGCTTTGCTGACATCGCGCGTTGAACACTAACGCGCCGTCGACCTGCCGGCCTGTCGTCAATGTACAGGTGCCCTTAGGGCGACAGTAACATAGGAATTTACCCAGTCTCATGCTGGACAATACTAGACATAGCTCTCTCACAAGCTGCACCATGATGGCTTGTTCTCCACGTTCCAATATACTCGGTACATTGTTCGTACAATAATAAAAAAAAAAGATTTTATTGCCTGTATACCAAAACTCTTTTGTTGTCTAAAACAACTGCACTAACGATGTTCGTTAACGAGCTCTATGTAGAACAACTATACATAGAGCCGCTCTATGTAGAGCTCTCGTGGAGTTTGGGTTCAAATTTGTTAGCGCGCAGCTTTAGTGCAATTTTAGGTAGTATGCTGTTTTGCGGCTCCACGTAGTTCGCGGGAGTTTTCATAATTAGTTGTTGTGGGTATGTTAGCTGTGTGTTTTTGACAAGTACTATTATGTAATATTGCAATTTAATATAAGCATGTTAAACTGTTGGTCCCGGCTGTCATTTGCAGATCTTTGACAGTCGTTACAGGAAGTCAGTGTCCCGAAAGTCTGACAACCAGTCTTACATTTCGTTGTGAATGAGCGGACATAGCTGGTCTTGTAGATTCTTAGACGCTTGTTAACTTTTGTTAACGTACTTATGTACTAACGCTGTAACAACAACATTGTAAAACCAAATGATTTTAAAAGAGTAACCATGGAGTTTCTTGCCGGTTCTTCTCTATAGGAAACGACCAACCCGGACCGTGCATCTTTCTCGGCGTTTTATAAGTGCCCTGTAGGCCTATGTGAAATAAAAATATTTTGTTTTTTTTTTACCAATTTACCAAATATTACCCAGTACTAACTGGGTTGTGGAGTTCAGATAGGCAGTCACTCCATGTAAAAAAACTAGTATTCAGCTGCATCTGGTAAGACTGGAATCCGACCCCAACAAAGTTGGTTAAAAGCTAGGCAGATGATGTACGAGTATGGGATCCCATAGCATCATGTAATAGGTCCCATAGGTCACGACCTCATAGTCGCAATCACCGTGTGTAAGCTAATTTTTATTCCTTATTTATTTATAAATATTTATGATGCTTTGTATGTTCATTGTGTATTTTTTTCCTTATTTTGTTTGCTCATCGTAATGACGACTAATTATTATTAATTTTTAACTGAACCTTTCTGAAGAACTTTATCAATAGGGTTAAAGGCGAAGATGATTTTACCCCAAGAACATCACGCTACAGCGAGCGCTAGAGCACGCGGGTGACACAGCTGGGTACAGACTACAGACAGTATATTATAAAGTAGTAATACTATATTACAGAACTTATCACTTAAGTGTGTTATAAAAAAAGAAGTAATAATCGGATGCGTATTTACCTAAAGTTGGTTTTTGGCTAACATAGTATGGAAGCGGCTTGTTAGGCTATTTTCATTAAAAATAAATTCCCGATATTCCTAGATTGCGTATCCAATCGGATGTATGTATGTACATATATCTACTTAACTTCCCTATTTAAAATTCAAAGTATTTATTTGTGTGATTTAAGTATAGGTATAATAAGTATATTTACTTATATTCTTTGATATGTTTGTCAATTTTAACAAATTTAGTTATAAATCACTAACAAAAAAGTAGGGTAAGTAAATTGCAAACATATTAAGTTGTAAACAGAGCAACAGTAATTTGTGTCAAATTGGGTTTACTACATCACACGGAGTATACACTTAAATTAAATATCGCAGGATCGCAAGATTATTTCGATAAAAAATCTGCTCATTTCAACTGAAGGCAAATATGCATCCGAATTTCTAATATCTAGTTATAATACAATGTAGTTAATCTCATTGTGGAGATAATTACCTACATCTGAAGTAATTACCTTTGCGTACTCTAACGCCGGCTACAGACACAGAGTCCGCCTGCAGCCCCACAGACTAATGTCTTAATTGTTACAATGAGCCTTTGTACCGCACACAAGTCCTTACTCAGACTGTGGGGGTTTCAATAACATGTTGTTACCAAAATAAATGTAAAAGGATGTTTACGTTTCCATAATATGTTTTGTGTAATTTAAATCCTTTACTTTGTAATGTTTAATTAAGATAGATATTAATTTATTTTCAATTAACGTGTTTTTATTTGTATGTTATGTTATTTGGTGACTTATAACGTCGTATTGGATATATTTTTAAACGCGCTATAAATTGGTGATAAATAAAATAAATAATTAGCTACACTACAAGCGTGGATTGTGTGAGTAAAGTAAAGTGTTTCTAGTAGGTTAAATAGAATAGAATGTGTGCAATAAATGCACACAAAAAAAAACAACAAAAAAGAGAAAAATATGAAATGAACAATTGCACATCTATTTTACATGGTTTTCTCAATTTTTTTTTTTCAGAAATATAGTAAATATCTCAAAATAAATAAGTTCATGAGGAAAGTCGGCATCGTACCGGGAGTACATGTCATCCGAAAATTCAAAGACATGAAAGACATTTCCCAAACCGCGCTGGGCTCGCGTTGGGTATTTCAGCTCACTCTCATTCACAAAGAGGAGGCTTGCATGTGTCAGCAGTGACCACGTTACAGGCTTATAATGCTTGCCCATGTCAGAGCCGTGTGGAAGGCGAAACGGGGGTAGTTTTACAAGCGTGCCACTGCCCCCGTTTCCCCCCACCGGCACCGGCCCGGTACGACGACCGAAGGTCGAGCTAGCCGCAGCACTTACTAGTCCGAGACAGTGATTTGCGTGGCGTTGTCTTAAGTGTGCGAGGGAATACCGGGGTAGTTTTAGTGAGTACGAGGTTAAAATACTCCTCCGCTCACCTCGCCAGGAGGGTCGTCTATTGAGGATATCTATAACACGAGAATAAAAAAAAAGAGTTCTACGCGTGTTTACTATTTCTGGATAACCTGTTCATCTCATCTACTAATCACACTAATTTCACTCCTTTACGATCAAAAAACCTAATGAATTTGAATGAAATACTAAACTTGTGTGTACTCTAGATCCCGGGAAAATGCGGTGTTCCGTGAAATCCTTCTAATGTTATAAACGCGATACTGAGTTTGTTTGTTTGTCACGTCTTTACGCCTGAATGACCAAACCG
Source organism: Ochropleura plecta (assembly GCA_905475445.1). Taxonomy (NCBI): domain Eukaryota; kingdom Metazoa; phylum Arthropoda; class Insecta; order Lepidoptera; family Noctuidae; genus Ochropleura; species Ochropleura plecta. The sequence continues at coordinate 765,924 of FR997733.1, read as the reverse complement.
ATTTTGATAAATTTTTGGTACAGAGAGAGTTGGGACCCTGGAGACGGACATAGGTATATATTTCTTTTAAAGTGAGAATTGGGAGAGACAAGGGGAGAGAAAGATATATTTTTTTCGATCATCACGCGAGTTATAGTTAGCGTTAGCCCAAAGTAACTGTGCCATGCGGGCGGAAGCTAATCACCCAATAATTCAAAAATGGTTTTTCGCGTCGTGTTTTACCAGTGTAAAACACGACGAAATAGAATATATATAATACGAAAGAAATGTCTTTCTATCAGTATAGAAAGACATTTCTTTACTGACGCTAAATCATCTTATAATTTATAACAAGCGTATCGCGTGCGCACCTAATGAGCTAGTTTTACGCTCGCTAACAAGTTCAGACTCCCAGTTAGCAAGTAATTCCTCGCTACGAACCCACTCAAGTAGACTACGACGATCTTTTCAATTAAACTTAGTTTCAACCTTACTGCAGCCTTGTAAGTTGTTACAAAGTACATTATGACTCAACCTAGAAGCACTAAGGAACCTTATGACTAGCTTTTGCCCGCGGCTCGCTCGCGTTTAATTCGGGGTAACACAGTTCCCCTTTTGCTGATTTGCAGGTACCTGCTACCTGTAGTTTTTGCCCTAGCGCTTATTTATGGTAATAGAAAAGCTTAGTTTCCCTTTAAATCCTCTTTTCTAAAAAAAGTTAGCCTATGTCCTTATCTCAAAATTCATCAAAATCGGTTTACCCATGTACGCGTGAAGACGTAACAAACAAACAAACTCACTTTCGCTTTTATAATATTAGTAAGGATTTAGCAAAAGTTCAGAATTAGGCTGTAATTGAAAAAAAAAAACTGGAAAAAACAGTTCCAGAATAACACATTGCTTGGAACCAAACCCAGGATTCCAGATTCAGTTGTCGAACCACTCCAAACCAAAAGGAAGCAAACTTACAGCATAATGGGGAATTTATAATAATGCGCACACAATTCAAAATTACTGACGTTTTTTTGCTAAATCTTATTAAATTTTTAGTATCTCAGATCTTAAATATTGCAAGAGATACGACGTACGACGTTATTATGTTTATTGAGTAACTTTGAACTCATCTAATTTTAAGTACGCACTCAGCATCAATCAACATTAATGTAATGTATTAAGTTTATTTGATGTACCTATATGTTACTGTAAAAGCCCGAACTACGGTAAATCTTAAGATTTTCCAGTAAAACCTAAGATTTACCGACATGAGTTGGTAAATGTAAGTATTTATTATAAAGGGACGACTTTTTCGGACTTTTGCCATTCCAATTCAGTACATGCTAGGTTTTACCAATGTGGGCTGGTAAATGTTGGTTTTAGGAATAATAAGGCGTAAAAATTATTTGATATAATTATCGTTTGGTTGTTTAAAACTCCAAATTTACAATGGCATACTTTTAAGATGGCAGAATGAAATTTAGTATAATTACGATTGGCAGAGTTCAAATTTAGCATTATATCGTTTAGGATATTGTTCATTTAGTTAGAGCGATGATTATTTCACTTTTCATATTATACAGATGGCAGAATTTCATTAAGAATAATTTTAAAAGGCATATAAGTCTTTAAACTGACATGGTCACTAACATTATTATTAACGGTTAAAACGGGGTATTTACCATGTTTGTTATTTATTTTGAGTTTCCAATATTTACATAGATAAAGATTATGATATGATAGGTATATGATTTAGATACAGTGAGTTAAAATTATACAAAAAATATTAAGGCAAAAATAAGATTTTTTGGGAATATTAAAGAAAAAAAGATATTGTTTTTAGTAGGTTACCCGGAACTCAACTATTTAGATTAGGTTAATTCCTTTAAAAAAAGAAATGGGTAGGTTAGGTTAGGTTAAAACTGTGTCCCCTTACGCACGAGCCGAGCGAGCGTAGTGAGCTGTGCCGCGGCAGCGCCCGGCGAGTGGCAGAAACGACTTGCATTAATACAATTAAAAAAATCAAAAACCCGACTGCGTAAAAAGTGAAACAAACTACACACCTAATAAAAATAAAACTGAAAAGAGAAAAACAAGTACTGTAATCTGGAACTATGAAGAACAGTCGGGACCCATTATTGGAGTGGGAGCCGTTCCAGATTTTAATGGGTCCCGACTGTTCTTCATAGTTCCAGATTACAGTACTTGTTTTTCTCTTTTCAGTTTTATTTTTATTAGGTGTGTAGTTTGTTTCACTTTTTACGCAGTCGGGTTTTTGATTTTTTTAAATATTTTTTTATTTTTGACTTTTTAGTTATGAGTATCTATTAGGTATTCATTATTTATGAGATTATTATTTTTGGATCCCCCCTTTATAGCAGAACTTTTTATGTCATAATTTTATTTTGCATAACAACGTTTAGCATAAACAGAAAACTGTTTGGCAGACACTCATTTATCATACATTCAAAACTCATAATTTTGTAAGTCAGAATCATCTCTAGACATAAATTTCATCATTTTATTTAATAAGTAATTATCCTAATCTTAATAGTTCAGTTCCGGGTAACGGGTAACCTTTGCACACACGATCTTGGGTGATGCTTGCGGAATTTGGTCATTACCATGACCAAAAAAACCGTAGGTTTTTTTAAGTCTGTTTTGGTCCAGTTTATGATGCCGAAAGAATAGGTATATAAGATACATGCGCCGCCCGGACACCGCTGCGGCCGGCCGCATCAATATGTCCTTGCATTTTTAAACTGTAATATCTTCGGAAATATTCATTTAAATTATATGCTGTAAAGGGCCATATTGATCTATATTAAATAGACAATGTATTTAAGGTACTTAATTGGATAAAAATTAATGCTGTATTGTTTAAATACATATGTAAATACATGACGGCCTACATTTTAATTATTTATAAATAAATAGTCACTTGGATCGAAAAGTGATGTAAGAAAACTATTAATGATTTTTAAATACCTATTCAACGATACCCCACTTGACATATTTTGTTGGTTTTAATTTTTTTCATTTTCACAATATGGTGTCTCATGGTCGCCATTTTGTTTTTTTATTAATTTCATATCTTTAGTGACACTCGCAGGACTAAGAGGAATCGATTGACGTGTGAATCATAAAAATCGGCCCAGGCGTTTAGTCTGTATAGTGCTTCAAAGGAACAAACATACATACATACATACATACATACATACATAGACTGATGAACACATAACCCTCCTTTGCGGGGCGCAGTCGGGTAAAAAGAGATTGTTTATAGTAGATTACTCAGAACTAAACTATTTAGATTAGGATAATAACTTATTGAATTAAATGACATTATTTCCAAGAAATAAATAATTAAAATAAATGACAACAAATAATGACAAAGATGATTCTAACTATAAACTTTCTGCGATATGACAATTCTGCCGTTTAATGATATTGGTATGAAATATATGCCAAAAGACAATTCTGACTGTGAACTTTCTGCGCTATGATGTTTCTACTTTTAAATATTATGGATATGAAATTTATGTCTAGAGATAATTCTGACTTACAAAATTATGAGTTTTGAATGTATGTTAAATGAGTGTCCGCCAAACAATTTTCTGCGAAATGAAGTTTATGCTATCCGTTGTTATGCAAAATAAAATTATGACATAAAAAGTTCTGCTATAAAGGGTGGGCCCGATTTTATTCAACATTTACCGTTCCTTTAATGTAAATCCTAAGATTTACCAAGTAAATGATGGTAAAAGTTCGAGTCCCAAACTTATATGGACATTTACCAATCATAATCGGTAAATCTTAGGTTTTACTGGTTAATCTTAAGATTTACCGTAGTTCGGGCTTTTACAGTAACATATATAATAATAACCTTACCTTGTACACGTCTATTCTAATGTTGGTCAGCCAAATAAATAAAATAAGTAAATTATTCCACTAAATAGCAACCTACAAACGCTTAGCAACCTTTCAAAAGGGTTACCACCGTTTTATTATTTTATAAAAACATACTTAACAAAGGTTACACGTTGATTTAAAGGTCAAGCTGAAAGGTCAAAGTTTCCTGAAGTTAAATTTATTTTGTGGTTTTTTTTTTATAAAATCCTACTTAATATTATAAATGCGAAAGTTTGTGAGGATGTTCGTTTACTCTTTCACGTCAAAACGGCTGAACGGATCTTTATGAATGTGGCACAGAGGTAGATCTGGAATAAAACATAGGATACTTTTTTTGCGATATCACGCGGGCGAAGCCGCGGACGCCAGCTTGTGTTAATATTAGGTCCTTACATATGAAATTGGCGTTTTTCGTACTGGCCACTTTAATCACGAATTTCTCCTCTTTGGTAAGGAATTCCAAATTCAAATTTGTACAGCTATTTACTCATGTATTTGTGCTTCGATGACCGTCATTCATTTGTTTTTTTTCTTCTGTTTTTTCTGTTTGCGTCACTCATTTTACAAAATGGAAAATTTAAAATATCGCATTATTTACGAGTACGAGTTCCGCCGTGGCACTAGTGCTGCGGAAACGACTCGAAGGGTGAATGATGTGTATGGCGGTCATGTTGCAAAAGAAAACACAGTTCGTTTTTGGTTCCAACGTTTTCGTTCTGGAAATTTCGACCTGCAGAACAAGCCCCGTGGACGGCCTGAGACCCAAGTTGATAATGGAGAATTGAAGGCTATTGTGGAAGCGGACCCATCGCAAACCACGTCCGAGTTAGCTGCAGGCTTCGATGTTAGTGATAAAACTGTTTTAATTCACTTGAAGCAAATTGGGAAGATTAAAAAGCTTGAAAGGTGGGTACCTCACGAATTGACTGAAGCAAACCGGCAAACGCGCGTCGACTGCTGCGTTACATTACTGAACCGGCACAACAATGAAGGTATTTTAAACCGAATCATTACCTGTGATGAAAAATGGATTCTTTACGATAATCGGAAGCGCTCAGCGCAATGGTTGGATCCTGGCCAGCCAGCCAAATCCTGCCCCAAGCGAAAATTAACCCCAAAAAAGTTACTTGTAAGCGTTTGGTGGACTAGTGCCGGTATTGTTCATTACAGTTTTCTCAAATCTGGCCAGACTATTACAGCTGATGTCTATTGTCAGCAATTACAAACCATGATGGAAAAGCTAGCGGCTAAACAACCAAGGCTGGTCAATCGCTCCACGCCACTGCTGCTTCACGACAACGCCAGACCACACACTGCGCAACAGACGGCTACCAAATTAGAAGAGCTTGAATTGGAATGTCTTAGACATCCTCCGTACTCCCCGGACCTTGCTCCAACAGATTACCATTTTTTTCGCAATTTGGATAACTTTTTGCAAGGGAAAAAATTCAACTCCGATGGGGCAGTCAGTTTTATTGGATTTTTTGCTGTTGCAGTGCGGTACTTTTTAGTGTTGAAACCTGTCTGAAATACGATTTGAGCTAGAGTGCTGCTGAAAAAAATGTCTCTGCTCTGTAGTGGGACCATCAAGTTAATTCAAGTTCAAGTTCAAATATAGTTATTGTATTGTGGATCATAGGTTTTACATAGTACAGGTGCCCTTTTTTCTGTGGGTCGGTTCATTGTTCGTACAATAATATGCTGGTTTAAAAAAAAAAGATTTTATTGCCTGTATACCAAAACTCTTTTGTTGTCTAAAACAACCGCACTAACGATGTTCGTTAACGAGCTCTATGTAGAACAACTATACATAGAGCCGCTCTATGTAGAGCTCTCGTAGAGTTTGGGTTCAAATTTGTTAGCGCGCAGCTTTAGTGCAATTTTAGGAAGTATGCTGTTTTGCGGCTCTATATAGTTCGCAGGAGTTTTCATAATTAGTTGTTGTGGGTATGTTAGCTGTGTGTTTTTGACAAGTACTATTATGTAATATTGCAATTTAATATAAGCATTTTAACTGTTGGTCCCGGCTGTTATTTGCAGATCTTTGACTATCGTTACAGGAAGTCAGTGTCCCGAAAGTCTGACAACCAGTCTTACATTTCGTTGTGAATGAGTGGAAATGGTTGGTCTTGTAGTTTCTTAGACGCTTGTTAACTTTTGTTAACGTACTTAAGTACTAAAGCTGTAACAACAAAATTGTAAAACCAAATGATTTTAAAAGAGCAACCATGGAGTTTCTTGCCGGTTCTTCTCCATAGGAAACGACCAACTCGGACCGTGCATCTTTCTTAGCGTTTAATAAGTGCCCATGTAGGCCTATGTGAAATAAAAATATTTTGTTTTTTTTTACCAATTTACCAAATATTACCCAGCACTAACTGGGTTGTGGAGTTCAGATAGGCAGTCACTCCATGTAAAAAAACTAGTATTCAGCTGCATCTGGTTAGACTAGAAGTCAACCCCAACAAAGTTGGGCAAAGGCTAGGCAGATGATGTACGAGTATGTGATCCCATAGCATCATGCTGAGGTCACGACCTCATAGGTGTGCAAGCAATTTTTTGTTCCTTATTTATTTATAAATATGTATGTACGATGCTTTGTGTGTTCAATATGTTTTTTTTTCCTTATTTTGTTTGCTCGTCGTAATGACGATTTTTTTTTTTACTGAACCTTTCTGAAGAACTTTATCAATAGGTTTTAAGGCGAAGATGATTTTACCCCAAGAACATCACGCTACAGCGAGCGGAGACGCGGGTGACACAGCTGGGTACAGACAGTATATTATAAAGTGGTCAAACTATATCACAGCGCTTATCACTTAAGTAGGTTATAATTAGAGACGGAATAATTGGATGAATATTTATCTAAAGTTATTTTTGTGGCTAACATACATAGTATGGAGGCGGCTTGTTAGGCTATTTATTAAAAATTAAATCCTGAGATTCCGAGATTGCATATCCAATCGGATGTATGTATGTACATATATTTACTTAACTTCCCTATTTAAAAGTCAAAGTATTTGTTTGTGTGATTTAAGTATAATAAGTATATTCGTATATTTACATTATATATTCATAAATATATTCATTTATTCTTTGTTGTGTTTGTCAATTGTTACAAATTTATTTAAAAATCACTGATAACAAAAGTAGGGAATAGCAATCATATTAAGTTGTAACAGAGCAACAGTCATTTGTGTCAAATTGGGATTACTACATCACACGGAGTATACACTTAAATTAAATATCGCACATCGCAAGATTATTTCGATAAAAAATCTGCTCATTTCAACTAAAGGCAAATATGCATCCGAATTTCTAATATCTAGTTATAAAACAATGTAGTTAATCTCATTGTGGAGATAATTACCTACATCTGAAGTAATTACCTTTGCGTTCTCTAACGCCGGCAACAGACAAAGAGTCCGCCTGCAACCCCGCAGAGTAATGTCTTAATTGTTACAATGAACCTTTGTACCATGTACACACAAGTCCTTACCCAGACTGTGGGGGTTTCATTTACATGTTGTTACCAAAATAAATGTAAAAGGATGTTTACGTTTCCATAATATGTTTTGTGTAATTTAAATCCTTTACTTTGTAATGTTTAATTAAGATAGATATTAATTTATTTTCAATTAACGTGTTTTTATTTGTATGTTATGTTATTTGGTGACTTATAACGTCGTATTGGATATATTTTTAAACGCGCTATAAATTGGTGATAAATAAAATAAATAATTAGCTACACTACAAGCGTGGATTGTGTGAGTAAAGTAAAGTGTTTCTAGTAGGTTAAATAGAATAGAATGTGTGCAATAAATGCACACAAAAAAAAACAACAAAAAAGAGAAAAATATGAAATGAACAATTGCACATCTATTTTACATGGTTTTCTCAATTTTTTTTTTTCAGAAATATAGTAAATATCTCAAAATAAATAAGTTCATGAGGAAAGTCGGCATCGTACCGGGAGTACATGTCATCCGAAAATTCAAAGACATGAAAGACATTTCCCAAACCGCGCTGGGCTCGCGTTGGGTATTTCAGCTCACTCTCATTCACAAAGAGGAGGCTTGCATGTGTCAGCAGTGACCACGTTACAGGCTTATAATGCTTGCCCATGTCAGAGCCGTGTGGAAGGCGAAACGGGGGTAGTTTTACAAGCGTGCCACTGCCCCCGTTTCCCCCCACCGGCACCGGCCCGGTACGACGACCGAAGGTCGAGCTAGCCGCAGCACTTACTAGTCCGAGACAGTGATTTGCGTGGCGTTGTCTTAAGTGTGCGAGGGAATACCGGGGTAGTTTTAGTGAGTACGAGGTTAAAATACTCCTCCGCTCACCTCGCCAGGAGGGTCGTCTATTGAGGATATCTATAACACGAGAATAAAAAAAAAGAGTTCTACGCGTGTTTACTATTTCTGGATAACCTGTTCATCTCATCTACTAATCACACTAATTTCACTCCTTTACGATCAAAAAACCTAATGAATTTGAATGAAATACTAAACTTGTGTGTACTCTAGATCCCGGGAAAATGCGGTGTTCCGTGAAATCCTTCTAATGTTATAAACGCGATACTGAGTTTGTTTGTTTGTCACGTCTTTACGCCTGAATGACCAAACCGATTTTGATAAATTTTTGGTACAGAGAGAGTTGGGACCCTGGAGACGGACATAGGTATATATTTCTTTTAAAGTGAGAATTGGGAGAGACAAGGGGAGAGAAAGATATATTTTTTTCGATCATCACGCGAGTTATAGTTAGCGTTAGCCCAAAGTAACTGTGCCATGCGGGCGGAAGCTAATCACCCAATAATTCAAAAATGGTTTTTCGCGTCGTGTTTTACCAGTGTAAAACACGACGAAATAGAATATATATAATACGAAAGAAATGTCTTTCTATCAGTATAGAAAGACATTTCTTTACTGACGCTAAATCATCTTATAATTTATAACAAGCGTATCGCGTGCGCACCTAATGAGCTAGTTTTACGCTCGCTAACAAGTTCAGACTCCCAGTTAGCAAGTAATTCCTCGCTACGAACCCACTCAAGTAGACTACGACGATCTTTTCAATTAAACTTAGTTTCAACCTTACTGCAGCCTTGTAAGTTGTTACAAAGTACATTATGACTCAACCTAGAAGCACTAAGGAACCTTATGACTAGCTTTTGCCCGCGGCTCGCTCGCGTTTAATTCGGGGTAACACAGTTCCCCTTTTGCTGATTTGCAGGTACCTGCTACCTGTAGTTTTTGCCCTAGCGCTTATTTATGGTAATAGAAAAGCTTAGTTTCCCTTTAAATCCTCTTTTCTAAAAAAAGTTAGCCTATGTCCTTATCTCAAAATTCATCAAAATCGGTTTACCCATGTACGCGTGAAGACGTAACAAACAAACAAACTCACTTTCGCTTTTATAATATTAGTAAGGATTTAGCAAAAGTTCAGAATTAGGCTGTAATTGAAAAAAAAAAACTGGAAAAAACAGTTCCAGAATAACACATTGCTTGGAACCAAACCCAGGATTCCAGATTCAGTTGTCGAACCACTCCAAACCAAAAGGAAGCAAACTTACAGCATAATGGGGAATTTATAATAATGCGCACACAATTCAAAATTACTGACGTTTTTTTGCTAAATCTTATTAAATTTTTAGTATCTCAGATCTTAAATATTGCAAGAGATACGACGTACGACGTTATTATGTTTATTGAGTAACTTTGAACTCATCTAATTTTAAGTACGCACTCAGCATCAATCAACATTAATGTAATGTATTAAGTTTATTTGATGTACCTATATGTTACTGTAAAAGCCCGAACTACGGTAAATCTTAAGATTTTCCAGTAAAACCTAAGATTTACCGACATGAGTTGGTAAATGTAAGTATTTATTATAAAGGGACGACTTTTTCGGACTTTTGCCATTCCAATTCAGTACATGCTAGGTTTTACCAATGTGGGCTGGTAAATGTTGGTTTTAGGAATAATAAGGCGTAAAAATTATTTGATATAATTATCGTTTGGTTGTTTAAAACTCCAAATTTACAATGGCATACTTTTAAGATGGCAGAATGAAATTTAGTATAATTACGATTGGCAGAGTTCAAATTTAGCATTATATCGTTTAGGATATTGTTCATTTAGTTAGAGCGATGATTATTTCACTTTTCATATTATACAGATGGCAGAATTTCATTAAGAATAATTTTAAAAGGCATATAAGTCTTTAAACTGACATGGTCACTAACATTATTATTAACGGTTAAAACGGGGTATTTACCATGTTTGTTATTTATTTTGAGTTTCCAATATTTACATAGATAAAGATTATGATATGATAGGTATATGATTTAGATACAGTGAGTTAAAATTATACAAAAAATATTAAGGCAAAAATAAGATTTTTTGGGAATATTAAAGAAAAAAAGATATTGTTTTTAGTAGGTTACCCGGAACTCAACTATTTAGATTAGGTTAATTCCTTTAAAAAAAGAAATGGGTAGGTTAGGTTAGGTTAAAACTGTGTCCCCTTACGCACGAGCCGAGCGAGCGTAGTGAGCTGTGCCGCGGCAGCGCCCGGCGAGTGGCAGAAACGACTTGCATTAATACAATTAAAAAAATCAAAAACCCGACTGCGTAAAAAGTGAAACAAACTACACACCTAATAAAAATAAAACTGAAAAGAGAAAAACAAGTACTGTAATCTGGAACTATGAAGAACAGTCGGGACCCATTATTGGAGTGGGAGCCGTTCCAGATTTTAATGGGTCCCGACTGTTCTTCATAGTTCCAGATTACAGTACTTGTTTTTCTCTTTTCAGTTTTATTTTTATTAGGTGTGTAGTTTGTTTCACTTTTTACGCAGTCGGGTTTTTGATTTTTTTAAATATTTTTTTATTTTTGACTTTTTAGTTATGAGTATCTATTAGGTATTCATTATTTATGAGATTATTATTTTTGGATCCCCCCTTTATAGCAGAACTTTTTATGTCATAATTTTATTTTGCATAACAACGTTTAGCATAAACAGAAAACTGTTTGGCAGACACTCATTTATCATACATTCAAAACTCATAATTTTGTAAGTCAGAATCATCTCTAGACATAAATTTCATCATTTTATTTAATAAGTAATTATCCTAATCTTAATAGTTCAGTTCCGGGTAACGGGTAACCTTTGCACACACGATCTTGGGTGATGCTTGCGGAATTTGGTCATTACCATGACCAAAAAAACCGTAGGTTTTTTTAAGTCTGTTTTGGTCCAGTTTATGATGCCGAAAGAATAGGTATATAAGATACATGCGCCGCCCGGACACCGCTGCGGCCGGCCGCATCAATATGTCCTTGCATTTTTAAACTGTAATATCTTCGGAAATATTCATTTAAATTATATGCTGTAAAGGGCCATATTGATCTATATTAAATAGACAATGTATTTAAGGTACTTAATTGGATAAAAATTAATGCTGTATTGTTTAAATACATATGTAAATACATGACGGCCTACATTTTAATTATTTATAAATAAATAGTCACTTGGATCGAAAAGTGATGTAAGAAAACTATTAATGATTTTTAAATACCTATTCAACGATACCCCACTTGACATATTTTGTTGGTTTTAATTTTTTTCATTTTCACAATATGGTGTCTCATGGTCGCCATTTTGTTTTTTTATTAATTTCATATCTTTAGTGACACTCGCAGGACTAAGAGGAATCGATTGACGTGTGAATCATAAAAATCGGCCCAGGCGTTTAGTCTGTATAGTGCTTCAAAGGAACAAACATACATACATACATACATACATACATACATAGACTGATGAACACATAACCCTCCTTTGCGGGGCGCAGTCGGGTAAAAAGAGATTGTTTATAGTAGATTACTCAGAACTAAACTATTTAGATTAGGATAATAACTTATTGAATTAAATGACATTATTTCCAAGAAATAAATAATTAAAATAAATGACAACAAATAATGACAAAGATGATTCTAACTATAAACTTTCTGCGATATGACAATTCTGCCGTTTAATGATATTGGTATGAAATATATGCCAAAAGACAATTCTGACTGTGAACTTTCTGCGCTATGATGTTTCTACTTTTAAATATTATGGATATGAAATTTATGTCTAGAGATAATTCTGACTTACAAAATTATGAGTTTTGAATGTATGTTAAATGAGTGTCCGCCAAACAATTTTCTGCGAAATGAAGTTTATGCTATCCGTTGTTATGCAAAATAAAATTATGACATAAAAAGTTCTGCTATAAAGGGTGGGCCCGATTTTATTCAACATTTACCGTTCCTTTAATGTAAATCCTAAGATTTACCAAGTAAATGATGGTAAAAGTTCGAGTCCCAAACTTATATGGACATTTACCAATCATAATCGGTAAATCTTAGGTTTTACTGGTTAATCTTAAGATTTACCGTAGTTCGGGCTTTTACAGTAACATATATAATAATAACCTTACCTTGTACACGTCTATTCTAATGTTGGTCAGCCAAATAAATAAAATAAGTAAATTATTCCACTAAATAGCAACCTACAAACGCTTAGCAACCTTTCAAAAGGGTTACCACCGTTTTATTATTTTATAAAAACATACTTAACAAAGGTTACACGTTGATTTAAAGGTCAAGCTGAAAGGTCAAAGTTTCCTGAAGTTAAATTTATTTTGTGGTTTTTTTTTTATAAAATCCTACTTAATATTATAAATGCGAAAGTTTGTGAGGATGTTCGTTTACTCTTTCACGTCAAAACGGCTGAACGGATCTTTATGAATGTGGCACAGAGGTAGATCTGGAATAAAACATAGGATACTTTTTTTGCGATATCACGCGGGCGAAGCCGCGGACGCCAGCTTGTGTTAATATTAGGTCCTTACATATGAAATTGGCGTTTTTCGTACTGGCCACTTTAATCACGAATTTCTCCTCTTTGGTAAGGAATTCCAAATTCAAATTTGTACAGCTATTTACTCATGTATTTGTGCTTCGATGACCGTCATTCATTTGTTTTTTTTCTTCTGTTTTTTCTGTTTGCGTCACTCATTTTACAAAATGGAAAATTTAAAATATCGCATTATTTACGAGTACGAGTTCCGCCGTGGCACTAGTGCTGCGGAAACGACTCGAAGGGTGAATGATGTGTATGGCGGTCATGTTGCAAAAGAAAACACAGTTCGTTTTTGGTTCCAACGTTTTCGTTCTGGAAATTTCGACCTGCAGAACAAGCCCCGTGGACGGCCTGAGACCCAAGTTGATAATGGAGAATTGAAGGCTATTGTGGAAGCGGACCCATCGCAAACCACGTCCGAGTTAGCTGCAGGCTTCGATGTTAGTGATAAAACTGTTTTAATTCACTTGAAGCAAATTGGGAAGATTAAAAAGCTTGAAAGGTGGGTACCTCACGAATTGACTGAAGCAAACCGGCAAACGCGCGTCGACTGCTGCGTTACATTACTGAACCGGCACAACAATGAAGGTATTTTAAACCGAATCATTACCTGTGATGAAAAATGGATTCTTTACGATAATCGGAAGCGCTCAGCGCAATGGTTGGATCCTGGCCAGCCAGCCAAATCCTGCCCCAAGCGAAAATTAACCCCAAAAAAGTTACTTGTAAGCGTTTGGTGGACTAGTGCCGGTATTGTTCATTACAGTTTTCTCAAATCTGGCCAGACTATTACAGCTGATGTCTATTGTCAGCAATTACAAACCATGATGGAAAAGCTAGCGGCTAAACAACCAAGGCTGGTCAATCGCTCCACGCCACTGCTGCTTCACGACAACGCCAGACCACACACTGCGCAACAGACGGCTACCAAATTAGAAGAGCTTGAATTGGAATGTCTTAGACATCCTCCGTACTCCCCGGACCTTGCTCCAACAGATTACCATTTTTTTCGCAATTTGGATAACTTTTTGCAAGGGAAAAAATTCAACTCCGATGGGGCAGTCCAAATCGCCTTCAAAGATTTTATTGATTCCCGTCCGACTGGTTTTTTTAGTAAAGGGATCAATGAACTACCTATAAGATGGCAAAAGTGCATTGAAAACAATGGTTCATACTTTGATTAATTAAATATATTATATTAAAAAATATTCGACTTTTTGTTCCTTCCATACAAAACGCCAATTTCATATGTAAGGACCTAATATAAGTTAGTTGCAGATTCCAGAAGGTCTTCTTTTGTGGAACTGACTAACATCAACTAACTACAAATACTAAAACCTTATGTATTGACGTCTATGTTAACGCCATAGGACTATCTAGACTGTGTTATTTTTCTAACAATAATGTTAAAGGATAATTGTGTTTTCTGAGGCGCTCGTGGCTAGATAATAGTGGCAGCCGCTTGCCTAGGTTGGTCTGTAGATGGGTGACCACCCGCTACATACCTAGTTTCCTCTGTGCCTCGGAAAGCATGTCAAGCTGTTGGGCCGAGCTGTCATTTGTAGATCTTTGACAGTCGTTACTAGGTACGTCGGTAGTCAGTGTCCCGAAAGTCTGACAACTAGTCTCACCAAAGGTTATCGTATTACCCAGAACTAACTGGGTTGTGGAGGTCAGATAGGCAGTCGCTCCATGTAAAATTCTGGTATTCAGCTGCATCCGGTTAGATAAGGCAGACGATGAGTTGTATTTTTCGACTGTTGCCGATGAATCCTGAAAATTTCTTATAGCAACCTTGATAAAATATCGGTGAAACCGGTAAGATTTTACGGATAAAATGTGGGCGCGGTTCCAGACACAGACACCTCCATACAAATGGTTACTGCAGTATCCGTCAGTGTCTGCGGCAGGTCCTTAACTTATTATCATAGTTTGCATGTTTTAATTATTTTTAGGTATAGCTCACGGCGGCCTTGAAAACTAGCTTTTTACCCGTGGCTTCGCTCGCGTTAAATTCGGGGTAACACAGTACCTTTTCCTGATTTGCAGGTACCTGCTACATGCTAGTTTTTGCCCTTGTGCCTTATTTATTGTAATAGCAAAGCTAAGATTTCCCTTTTCTTCCCTCTTCCTCCATCATTACTCACTTTAAAAAAACAAAAATAGCCTATGTCCGTCTACAGGGTCCCAACTATCTCTGTACTGTACCAAAATTAATCAAAATCGGTGTAGTCATTTAGGCGTGAAGACGTAACAAACAAAGAAACTCACTTTCGCGTTTATGATATTAGTAAGGATGCCTTCGTTTATTTTAAACGTATAAAGGTTTTCTTGGTACTAACTTAGTACCAACTTTCAAAACGTACATTTTTTTTATAAAACTGTCCTTCTTTTCTTCGTGTTTTCAAAGTGGCTACGTCACGCAATCGTCGTTGCTATGAAGTATACAGACGTAGCGCTACGCTGCTACGGTGCTACGAAATAATACCGTCCTAATGACTCGTAAAAACACGCTAATGGTTGATTTTTGTTTATCCTTTTTGTAGGGAGAAGTTAAGTGGATTTGTTTCTTACTTGATGAGATAAGTTTCAACAAATGAAATATGATTAATGGATGTTCTGATTATATACTGGGAATTTGGCGTTAATTATGATTTATTTATTTACTAGCTTTTGCCCGCGGCTTTGCTCACGTTAAATTCGGTATAACACAGTACCTGCTACCTGTAGTTTTTGCCCTAGCGCCTTATTTATTGTAATAGCAAAGCTAAGTTTTCCCTTTTCTTCCCTCTTTCTCCCTCATTTCTCACTTAAAAAAAAAAAGATTATGTCCGTCTCCAGGTCTCAACTATCTCTGTACCAAAATTCATCAAAATCTGTTTAGCCATTTAGGCGTGTAGACGTAACAAATAAACTCTCTTTTGCTTTCATAATAATAAGGATTTACAACCACTCCTAAATGAGTATCCTCTGCAATTATATCTCGTTTATCCCCATTTTCATTTATGTCTTTAACCTTTTAAAAGGAATGTCAAATCTTATGCAAATACAAATTACAAAATGCTTTATTTAGTGTTACAAGTTTTGCACTGCTTAACTAATTTTTGAAGCATCCTTTTAGGCAAAAATAGCATGTAGTAGGGTACTTCGCTCTTCTATAATTTATATGCTATGTGTAAAGAAGTGCTAAATAAAAAAAAATTAGAATAACTCAGTACACCACCCACCATGTGTATTGTACCACATACATCGACACTGCTTACACAATGATCTACATGAACTTGAGGCTCTAATAGCTTGCTGGTTGCGGGTGCTAGGGTGCTCCTTGTTAAATTTTCACGGGTGTTTTCATCCCCTGCCACCCCTTGCTTCAATTATCAACGTTTTTTGTCCAAATAAAATAACGAGGGAATGATTTATTGATTGAGTTCTGAATTTGAAAAGTGTATTCGTGTTTTAAGGGGCACATACAAGGGCAATACTTTTTTAAATATTAAGTTGGGTCACCGCAATCTTAGTCGAGAACAGATACCAGGTCAACGTTGGAACATGCTAAGCCAATAGAAACCAGTTCCAGAAATACCCGGACTAAATAAGAAAATAGAAAATATCTGAGTATTTTTATGTAGCAGTTCACTACTCCATTTTGTTCCAGTTTGAGGAATAGTGACAGCCATCTCCAACCTCCGACGCACTCTATTACTCCCTTAAATAAGTACTAGATTTTGTAAATAGTCTGCCTATTTGGTTTAGAAACTGATATAAGATATTGCAATTTTAGGCACTACTTTTGTTATCTTTTCCTAATAAATATTTTAGTGGGGGGGTCCTGGTGACCTAAAATACAGGCCTTGGCTTAGTTTAGGCGCCAGTCTCCCACAAATAAAATACAATAATCCTGTATCTATGTTACATCTTAAGTACTGATTTAATTTATTTGTGGAAGAGAAATAAACAAAGGTCATGGGGCGTTTCTGACCCACCTAATAAAAGTTTGCGTACACGGACCAAATCAGTTTTAAATTGAAGAACTCAATCCCACCTTCTAAAATATGTAATTTTTTTTTAAATATTCCGTGGGAAAAAAAAGTTATTTAACATTTAAAAGTTAATAAAACAGAGGTTTTTAGCATTGTTGAAACGTGTACAAGCACAATAAATGTTTGTATAGCTCTACGAAATATCTCTCGCACACACACTTTGCCAGATAGATAAAAACAGGTAGGTGGGTAGGTAGGCTTGGCACCGACGAGGCTTCGATGCCTCCGCTCAATCGTCCTGATAGACGAGTCGCATTCAACGACTCTGAAAAGGCAGAATGCCTAGCCGACAGTTTGGAGTCTCAGTGCTCCCCCAGCTCGCAACAAGTAGCCAAGCGTCACCTCGATATGGTGAACTCCAAAGTCGAACGTAGAGCTGCCCTACCTCCCGTAAAAGACACTGATGTAGGTTGCTGTCAAAACGCTCCGTCCCAACATGACGTACGCCTGTGTCGTGTTTTCCCACTCCAAACCCGCTTAGCCCATAGAATGCAGAGCCTTCAAAACCAATTCCTATGTAAAATCACGGAGCCCTTAGATTTAAAAATCTCCACCGTCCTTCAATTCCTGAAGCGCCTTTTCAAGCGTTTCTTTGACTCTGTGATAGAACATCGCAACTCTCTTATCGCATCGGCCGCCCGAATTAGTACAATTCGCCGTCTTAGACATACTCTCGTCAACCCTGTTGACGCTATAACCCTGCTAAGGAGAGCAGAAGGGAAACTAGCACCATTTGTAAATTTAGACGCAAGCACGGAGGCTTGCGTCATTCCGTTCTCGCGAGGCCCGTCGCCACCCGTCCCTTGCTAGCGCCAGCCCGCGATACTGAGCCAGATGATGATAATGATGCCCTCCCTAAGCCGAGCCTCGTACCCAACAGGGGTTGCCGGGCCTTACTCTCGAGGCATCCACAAGAATTCTCCGGTTAAGGAGCGGGGGGGAGTGTCAGACTTATACGGACTAAAATCCACCCATGTTCCATCTATTGCTCTTTATGTTAGGCATTTTACGGTAGATAGATTTATGTGTTCTGGATAGGTACGTGGGGCGACATCGATAGCCACGCTTGCTGGCGATGCCGCGCGCTAACAAATGTGATGTAGGAGGCTCCAATGTCGCGTACAATCTGTACTCTCAAGCACATAGCGACATTGATCTGTTTGATTGTTGTGTGTTGCTGTATTTGTAATTAGTTACAAAACTTACATGTCTTTGAAGCGCGCGTGGAACACTTACGCGCCGTCGATACGGCCTATCTTCAATAGACGGACGGACAGTGAGCTACCCATTGCTCACCGTCCACAGGCTCGCGTCTACGGTGGCCGGGAGTCGTCTCTCGGGGTCTGGTCTGGTCCCGTGGCGGTTGGGTTGGTTCTCTCCCTCAAACGCCTGGCCACCTCCTTCGCTAGCATTACTGCTTCGCAGAAGGAGGCGACCGCTTTTATTTCCTCTCGCTCCGCAGCATGGACTGAACCAGGGCCGGACGCAAGAAATCCCCGCTGCCGATCGTCTCTACGAGGGTTCTCTGCCCAGCTTGCAGAAGCTAGGCAGAACGCCACTGTGTGTTCCACTGTGTCCTCCGGGCGATCGTCACAATGGTGACACCCGGGCGTTTCCTCCCACCCGTTTATGTGCAGGTACCTCCCGAAACTTCCGTGTCCGGTGAGGATGGGAGTCTGGTGGTAGCTGAGGATGCAATGCCGCCTCTTCATCCACTCCTCAAAGCAGGGACTTACCTGGTTCTTGAGAACTGATGACATTTTTATATGGGATCGTGGATTTTGAGAATCGATCAATAATCGGATATAATTAGATTATGTGATAAGGCATAATTTAAACAGCCTGAGAGTAACGTAAGTGCGACTCGATGGAAAACACATGAAGAATTAATGTTATTTACGTTGGGATCGTACCACTTGAGAGTCGCGAGGTCATATTGCTACGACCATATGCGTTTGAATGGAGCTTTTCACATCAAAACATACCGACACCAAGAAGTCATTGAAAACAAAATAATAATAAGAGATCGAAAGAAAATGTCGTGACATGTCCGTAGGAAACAATATTATGCGTTCAATATTAGTAGATCCCACACGAATTGGAAGAAATGGCACAGAACAGTATTACTGCTCATGTATACACTCCGCCATACTGTTGGAAGCTGTGCGCATGCAGAGAGAGGCAGAGGCGATCATTATAAAACTTAGCGCATCTGCATATGCACTTTATAATTTAAAAAAAAAAGTTAATATCAAAACAGTATTACTGGCATATCATAGTCTTGTCGTTTCTATCCTAAGGTTCGGTATAATATATTGGGGCAATTGTACCGAAAGAGAAAGTATTTTTAAAGCCCAAAAACGCTGCCTACGAGCAATATTTGGTTTAAAGGTAACTGACAGCTGTGTTCCAGTTTTCAAAAGTCATAATTTATTGACCTTTCCGTGTCTTTATATCCTGGAAACTGGACTTTTCGTAAAATGTAATCCTCACCTATTTACGTCTTTCTCTGAGAGCAGATACCGGGATGTAACTTTGCGATCTCAATACCAGAACGTGTTACGCACAGGTGGATATAAGACCGCGTTGTTAAGGAAAAGTATCTTTGGTATGGCACCGACTATTTTTAACCACATTCCTAATTGTATAAAAGAACAACCAGTAACAACCTTCAAAAAAAAACTAACTGCGCTCCTATTAACCAAATGTTACTACTCCGTATCGGACTTTCTGTCTGATAAATTTTAGTTGTATAGATTTATGTGTTATAATATAATATGTTTTGATGATGAACTGCATCAATGTTTGCATGCCGAAATGGTAGAATGTACAAGGATTCTCCGTAATTATTGTAACCACCTTATTGTAAATACCTACATTCAGAGCAAATAAATGAATATTCTATTCTATTCTATTCATGTTGTAAGCATAGTTTACTTTTTATTATGGGCCAGGCATCAAGATGTAATAGATGCACCTGCGGCCTTTTTAGGAGGAATATCAATAGATCTTGATCAAACAGGGTAAAAGTATTATTTAATAATAAAATATTTTTTTCTCCATTCTTCCATGGCCCACAAGAATGCGACCTATACCACTGGGTTGCAGATACATTTAGCTATAAACCTTGCCCTATTTCGTTTGTGTACGCCGTGGGTCAAATGTTCAAACAAAATGCCCAATGACCTTTATTATTATTAATCTTGGGCACAGTTTTACATTACCGCCTCTGAAACGACCTACTGGCCACAATTTGCTATACACTAAATGACACACTAAATGACTTTTTTTTTATTTAGAATGAACTCACTCTTGACCTCGATCTCGCCTGATGGTAAGCGACAGATGATGATGACTTTTGCTAGGTGATATTTTGCAAGCGTTAGTGTCATCAGATACGAGAGATGTAACTAATTCAAACTAGTCTAAAAATCAATTCTCTTGTCACAGTTTAAGTTCCCATACTTCTCCAAAACGACTTGACCAATTTTTAAGAATTTTTTTATGAATATTTGGGCTAAGAATCGCTTTTTAAATTTTACTTGAGCAGCGGGTGAAATCGCTGGGCCCAGCTAAATGAAATACCCGTCCTTCTCAATAGCTGTTAGTTAATAATAAAATAATAGTTGTTAGGGACCAACAACTTGACATATTAGTCTCTTGTTTAGTAAAACATGTATGAGCCATTACAATCACAAACACATTATGTTAACGTAATGTCCAAGTTCTTTTGACAAATTATTGTTGCAGTTGTAGATCCTACTAATATTACAAATGCGAATGTTTGTGAGGATGGAAGGATGGATGTTTGTTACTCTTTAACGTCAAAACGTCTGAACGGATCTTGATCAAATTTGACACAGAGGTTGATTATAGTCTGGAATAACAAATAGGATACTCTTTTTTTCGATTATCACGCGGGCGAAGCCGCGGGCGTCAGCTAGTTTGTTATACTTACTTACAGATTGTCAAACTAAAAACTTTCTCTTGCTTAATAATCCTTGTCATTGAGTATTTTATTTTTATAAAACCATTTAATTAAATACACACAATAAACAACATAGACACTAAATAACCCCTTCAAATCCCCTCACTAGCAGCCCTTCTATTTGAACGGGAGGTACTCCAAGCTTCACTTGCTCGCCAGCTAACAAGCGGTCTCCAGTTGTTTGTTCGACCTTTATACTAATTACAACTGTTTTTTTTTCTTTATTGCTGCCAGTATTCTTTTCTGTTGAAGAGGAGGAGAGAACAACAAAGCAGGTTATGTAAGGGATCAAAACCAGGGGGCTGTGTTGGTTGGTCAGATAGGCAGTCGCTCCAGCCAGTATCCACTTAGACATGGATACGTCTAAGTATTGATATTGGGATCAATATAGTTGGGAGAAAGCTAGGAAGACAAAGACCTATGTACACCAAAACCTATGTACACCATGTACATAGGTTTTGAAAGTAAAATGTTTTGTTTTTAGCGTTTCGTTTTTTCCTTTTAAGGTACGAAACCTTAAAATAAAAAAAAACGGAACGCTTATTGAATCACTTCGATGTCCGTCTGTCTGTCTATCAAGACCCTTTATCTCGGGAAAGCGTGAAGTTACCGAGTTAAAATTAAAATCATATACTCAAATCTGTAGTCCCTTGGAGCTGTGAAAAAAACAACTCGATAAATGACTGCGTAGAGTCAAAAGATATGTCTATTTATGTCTCAAGTTTGACCGAAACCCTCGACGCGCAAGTCCTACTAGGACTTGGCTAATTTTTTTAAACATGTTAGTAATAATTGGGTTGAGTTATTTAGTTCTAGAGAGCTTCAGACAGTTACAATCCCAATTACTTACGATCTAGAAGACATGGAGACCCAGACTTTTCTATGAATTTCGTGAATAGGTTTTTCTAGGCAGACGTGCTCCACCCTAGGCTGCGTCACATCATACGTGTTGCAGACATACCCAAGCCTACTGCGTGTGACAAAAGGTTTTAATCCCACGGCATTTTTTTAAACCGGCCATAAATGACAACGCTATTTGAATAGAATTATTATGTACTGAAAAAAATTGTGCCGCGAAGTCTTATCCATTGTGTATATTTAATTTAAAAAAAATATATGTTTCAGGTTGTTTATACCCAAAGAGATTTAAAAGACTTATTTCCATACAATTCTTTTCCCGAACATTTTCGAATTTGATATATGAATAGGTTTGACTACTACGATTTGTAACTCATTGGTAACAAGTATTACAATTTTCCTCATCTTGTTCCATCAGTGCTCATTAGATTTGAATGTCTTGTTTATACCTTAACGAATGAAATTCATATAATAAATCTTAGATTGATGTAAACTAAAATATCTCACTCCATTCAACTGCTTCCCTTTGCTTTCGGTGATAATTTTCTCATTACCGTATTGCACTGCGCGATTATCCCTAACACATAAATTGTTAAAGAAGCGCATCTCTTTGAGTAATGTGTATCGAGATAACATTAAAGCGTGTTTGTATTCCGCTCTCGTCCCGCTCACAATTATATGGAACACGTACCCCTGACTAATTTGACTAATTACTGCCGATAACAACTTCACCGCACCCTGTTTCACCCCTTAACCATCCACCGATCTGACTTCAACCTTAAATCTGCGACATTTAGCTTCAAAATTGTGTATAAGAAAATTATATCTCTTTTTAAGTTATACTGCTTCGGAATTGAACTTTCTTTTCAGAGGATTAAAATTGGAAATCGAACGGAATACATTTGGCAAAGTTTTTGCTTAAAGGCAATGATTTCTACTGCTGAAAATGTAAATGTATGTGTGTGGATTAGGGTTTATTTTTGTCTGGAGTTAATCCAAATTGGGTCCGACTAATTGCTTGATTTGAATGTGGAATAACATTTGCAGTAACTATGGGTGCTCGAAGGGTATTTTCTAAGTGATTACTTAAAGTTGGAAGTTTTGTTAAGTAAGCAGTTACACAGATAAACCGCCCCAAGTTTGTTGTGTAGAATCTATGATTCTCTTACTTTTCTGTTGTTCAAAGAGCGATAAAAAAATTGTAACGAAAAGCTATATTATATATAGCTATAATATATTTTGTAGGCAATACTTATCTCAGTTCATATTAGATGAAGAAGCTTTCGACAAAAGGGTTATTCTTTTCCATAACATAGTTTATACTATTGTTTGTTTTCTATAATCGTAATATTTTCTTGCACTATTATCATATATTTGTAACGCTTGTCATATCAACTTATTAAACATAACATAACTCTCATTTGCCATTAAATAAATATAATAATCATTAGTTACATAAATAAAAAATTGGAAATGTTTATTGTTTTCTACAAAAAATAATATCATTAATTAAGGCATGTGGTCTGGAATCAAATTATTTCTTACAGCGAACAATATTTGGACGATAAGCAGTTAGTCTAAATCGAAAAGTTAGGTTAGGTTAATATAGAACTGTGACCCAACAATGCTGGTAGGCGAACGAGCGAAGCGAGCGTGGATGCCGAGCGATAGACGTCCTCTTTTACAAAGCAATCATTCATGCTAGATTAGGTTTATTTTTAGGTTTCCATGTGAATAAAAAAATCTGTATCTTTAATCATTATATTAATCAATATAATTGAAGTAAAAAAATATTATCAGAAACAAACACAAAATTATTTTAAATTTAAATTGGAGGCCATAAGCTTTTGAAAATTCTTCTTCACTGTAATTAAATTTATTGGCTAAAATATTATTTACTAGCTTCCGCCCGCGACTTCGTCTGCATGTCCGTCTCCAGGGTCCCAACTATCTCTGTACCAAAATTCATCAAAATCGGTTTGGCCATTTAGGCGTGAAGACGTAACAAACAAACTCACTTTCGCTTTTATAATATTATTAGTAAGGCTTCTTTAATTATTTAAATTTTGTGTTTCTTTTTTCTGGTACCCTAATAAATATTATGGGGAAACAATGTTATGGAGAACGACATTATTGAAATAAAAAAATGGATTAAAATTATTTTAATACTTGATCAATTTACGACCAATGAAATTAGTGAAAACGATTGTATGCTTGTTGTTGGTCCCGGCTGTCATTTGTAGATCTTTGACAGTCGTTACAGGTAGTTAGTGTTCCGAAAGTCTGACAACCAGTCTTACCAAGGGGTATCGCATTACCCAGTATTAACTGGGTTGTGGAGGTCAGATAGGCAGTCGCTCCATGTAATATACTGATATTCAGCCGCATCGGGTTAGATTGGAAGCCGACCCCAACATAGTTGGGAAAAGGCTTGGCAGATGATGCTGATTTTATGCAATTTCACGATTAATGAAATTATGGCAAACATTAGTAAACCGAAAAAGTTACAAGATGTAGGGCTACAATGTCTACGCCGTAGCCATCGTAGCTGGGGTCTACGAGATACCTAAATTCCTTAAACCTTGGAGTATTTTATTGCTGCTTAGAAAGAATGATTAAGGGGTTATCAAGACCAGTATATCAAACTATAGTTAAACGTAAGGGATGCGCAATAGTTGCAAACAATAAAAACAATTATTATTTTTTGTCGTAACAATTTTATTCGATCACTGATTTTGATTTTGACCAATTTACATACAACTAGAATAGAATATGTACGGTTATAAGTTATTTTGTCATAATTATCTAATAATTTGATAATTTCGTTACCATCCACTAGTAAGATACACGATACCAATGAAATACACACTGAAAAATACGAGACACTTTTTAAAATACGTATTTTAAAAATACACAGTTCTTATTACTGCTATGAGTTGTTCAAAAGACTTTGTCTTTTAACCTTTTAAAAGTCATGCCATATTTTTCAGTATATATTATTTCCTAAACGAGCAACCAGATATATTACATAGCTATTCAAAAAGCCATAACATACACAATTTTAAACAACAAAAAATAATCACGAACTTGATAGTAACAATTAGTTTTAAAACTACGTAATTTACATTTGAAAGTGTCAACTATTTTTCTAAAATCTAAATATATACGTTCCTAAAATGAATGCATGAATATGTATAGTGTAGATACGACTACAGATTTATTTTAAAATGTAAGATGATTTATTTAAATCTAGATTTTAAATTCTTAGGAATTAGTACGCTAAGCATTTAATACTAACAACACATAGATATAATAAATGATGGTGTATTCAATAAATATTTTTTTACAAAAGAGAAACAAGTGTTTATCAACAATACGTACATATTCAATTATATATTATAATATCTTAGATTAGATGACGTTAATACTCGTTATTAAGAGCGATATTAATATTAATGATATCTCACATATAGAAAACGGTAAAATTGAAAAACAGTTATCTACATTTTTCTTTTATGATACGATAAGATTTACAGTGTTAGTACTGAACCAAAAGTTAGCAGTATTTAAAAAAAAAAACGTCAATAAATATTTTAGATATTCTATTTAAACTAAACGCCATTTTCCAAAAATATAATTCAAAAACTATGAACCCATTTAAATATCGAATACAAAAAAGCTAATTTGTCTATTGTAAGAAACAAATAATCCAAGATGTTCAAGTATAACACAATAAACTTACCCTAGAAAGCGTCTATAAGTACTTAGTTTATTATTAACTTTATCAGAAAATGATTAATGAATACATATTTTACTTAGCTGTCTGATCAGCGATTAATATTAATGAGTCATACATATTTATGAGTTACTAGTCACTTAGGGGATAACTTATTTACCTATTTTATTATGCTAAAAAGGTACGCCTTTCTTAAAAAGTATAATTCTCGAATTTTCGTTACGGTAGGTTATTTTCTCAGTAGGATTGTTTTTTTTTTAAATTCAGCATGATGTGTCTTGCTTTAATATTTAATGTATTTATTTTTTACATTTATTTATAGACAACCACGTTACACGAAGTTAATATTCTGTAACCCAAAATATAAAAAAAATATAATTATATATTAAAAAAAAAACAAATATCTAACACAATTCATGGCGTACCCCTGCTTATTACTTTAGACAATTACCATAATGTAATGATACTGATATGAGTATTTAATAATATATATTTGATAGTTCTATAATATATTTGATTATTTATTACTATTTATCGTACTTATCACTCGTACTTGTGTGGGTGTCAAACTGCTATATGTACAGTTTTATATTTAATTAGCAACTTTATTTATACCTAGTAACACTGACTACGATGAAATAATTTATAAAACAAAATCATCTAAATAGTTTTTTTTTATTTTATAAGAAACATAACGGGGGGCAACCATCTTCAATTTAAACTACAACTAGTTATATTAATTTGGGTTAGAAAATAAGTGTAGTTTATATGCCAGTACTAATTAATTAAGAATGTTGACTATGAAATTAAATAGGATTGAAGGAAATGTTTTAAGAACTAGATCGATAAGCGAGACGAGCTCCTAAAAGTACTTTACAGATAGTTGTAGATCTAACGGACGGGTACTGACCTAAACTGCAAGTGTGGCTGCATACATTATCATGAAAATAACTTGTTTTTTGATAAGTGTTTTCATCATTTTAATTATCTTTTCAGTTTATCATTTCGCACGTATAGATCCTAATTGAAACAACTCTAAAGTCCTAATATTTTAGTTATTCTTGTATTCGAATGCTTGATGATCTTATACATAAAACATATAACATAACATACATTGACATTTTACAACCCATTTATGAACTGAAATGTAATGTTCATAACTTCCTATACAAACTGGAACAAGTATTATAATTAACACTTGAATCGGGATATTTACCATGTTTGTTTTTAAGTTCGAGTTTCTGATTAAAAATTAATAAACGCCATGATCAGTTCATCCGTGATCATGGCGTTTGCAACATCGCCGAAATATCGGAAACTCGAAATTAATAACAAACATGGTAAATATCCCGTTTCAAGTGTTAATTATAATGTTAGTAACCATGTCAGTTTAAAGACTTGGAGCAAGTATTTTCGTCTTTTAAAAAATAACTTTTTAAGTTGTCTCGGTTTAGATCTAGGTATGCTATATAGTGTTGTGTTTTTTGTCTGTGTCTAGTGTCTAACGTAACCTACCTACTGTTTACTGAGCTCATTATGTACGTAATTTGATTTTAACAGCTAAGATTCGAGACACGTATGATAAATCATTCCCTTGATCTCACGCTCAGTTTATTCAGAATTCGTAATGTTTGCAGTCACATTCCACATGAAACATCGAGATTAGAGTAAGATTGGATACACGACATATATTTCTAAGATAATAGGTAATAGTAATAGGTAATATTCTCAAGCCGAGGCCAAGAAAATGGTTAAGCTAACAATTGTGCGTTTTCTCAGCAAAGATGGTAAAAGTCCCGTGAGGAATATCGATACGAGTATGTTTCATATTTTTTTAGGAAACTTTGGCAGTTGAAATGTGATTCCCTCTTAGATCCCGCATTTTTCGTTGCGAGAATATACACACGGCGTTATTTAAATATCAATCTCATGTGACATGAGTTTCATTTAACTTTCTAAATTACATGAGTGGTTGTAGATGTCATCTATCGTTTTTAAATATATTCCTCAGTGTTTCAAGACCAATGGGATTTAGCACAAGATGTGACTTGTGACTTAATTGATTAAGACTAGTTGAATACAAGGAATATAGACTACAGATATTCTAATAGAAAAATACTACATCGGAAAGCGTTTAAGATATTTAGCGAAAATAAATAATCGTCAAGTGTCGTTGAGAGGATTTGGTTTGAAGATATTAAATTAATATAAAAGGAAGCATGGAGCACCAGCTTCGCTTTTACAACAGTAACCTACTCAAATCGTGAAGAATAAGCATACACGATTCTAGTGCAGTTTTATAAAAATCAATTGCTAAATGATACTATAGTTTTGAAATACAGTAATACATACAAATATTTCAAAATGCTAATAAATTATTGAAATTGTAACAAAAGACACTTATAATTTTATATAAAATAAGTTTTATACATATTTTATATATATTGGTAGTCTTGGTAGATACAGTATTTTTAATATATTATAATATATTTATAAGTTTAAAAATAAACAAAAATACAATACAATACTTAATCTAAAAAACGTGCACGTGTATATGGCGAAAGATAATATAATAATTGTACACAATTTTAATAATGATCAATCTTAATATCAAAAAATATACGTTTAAGTATAAAATGTTAAGATTGTATAATATCCTAAATCTAGTGATATGTCTGCGATACTGGCGGTTATTGCTGATATACTATAACAGTAATAGTACACAATTATTAATAATTGCACACTCGATACGTTCCACAATACACAACTAAATACTTTGCTATTAATAATTCGCTCGTGGTTTCTGATCGCTGGTATGGAGTTTGAATAATTTGTGTTATTATTCAAACGTGTGAACGTGAATACTAAATATTATATTCATGCCTAAAAATATTAATTTGAATTTAATTTAGTAATTGATGTGTATATTAATCGGAATGTAATTATAACGTGAAACGGTTTTAGGAAATGACTCGTATTATTTTTCAGACATTATTTTTTGTTATCAAATTAATAAAAGTCAAAAGCGATCAGAAGTCACTCAGCAAGTTACATACTTAAATATACAATAAATATTACTTCTTTGTGCTCACAATCTACTAATTAATTGAATTTCGGGAGAATTTGACACGAAAATTGACTCTAAACTTACGAATACATGCTCGAGAGAGGACCTCTGGTTTCCATTCGCCTGTTACTTGATATAAGCAAAAATACATATATTCAGAATTAATTAACCAGACCTAGTACACATGAAAATAATTTATTAATAAACGTGTACTTCTCAAGCCACATTTCGATCTAAAAAGTAGTTCCTCTCTCTATATATAACAGTCAAAAGAATATAAATGTTTTGTGCGAAATAATTAAGTTTTGTGCTCCTGAGACCCACTACGAACACTATTGTACTTTGCAGGCTAGCTACTAATTCACAAATAATTATTCAATGAAATTACCATTTTTGAATCATTGGAAATTTTAAAATTATTCAGGCTTTTTTTTCTTGGGGGCCGGCAACTGATTAATCTTAGCAATTTTTACGACAGTAATAATTTTAACGAATATTATTCACAATAATCACTTTTAACTTTATACACTCAATTGACATATCGGGCGCGTCACGTTTTCTTGTACAATTAGTTTAGTTATCTTTTAATTTTGACTCTGTTGCTCAGTCGTCTGCGAAATGTTACTCGTGTCTGTCGGTCGGGAGGAGAAATGACTACTTCAGTTCATTTTAAAAACAGTTTTTTACTTATTTTTTTGTAAAGTTTATAGCCAGTTTATTATATTTTCTTATATTAAAAAATCTATATGGAAAAAAACAGTGTCTCAAAGTTTAATTTACTCGACACTCGGAGGGTGCATATAGTTTAACTTTATTGATTTCGAGTTCATCCCCTAACAAGGGTGTTCAAACTGTTCAAACCTTCGTAGATTCTTTTCCAATCTAAGATACAAAACGTACTAAAGAATTTGAATTCACGTTCCATTTTGATTCTCCGTATAAAATTCTTGCTCGAATGAGACAAGTTGTGACTTTTCGCCGTGTCATCTCTATTATCTCTGGTTCCCCGTCCCCTCCCCCCGATCTGTCGACAGCGCCGTGCTGTGTGCGGATGGTGCCTACCTCACTAAAGTCAACGACAGAAACACATGCTACCTACTCAGTACTCCTGTACACCTACACAAAATATACCTCGTCAATTATATAATATAATATTAATGTATAAGTTAAGCTTACTTAGTCTACGTGAATCAAAAGATTCTGATATGTTTCGTTACCTTGGTTGCAACTTATCACGTTGACTACCTCCTACTTACAAGTAATTGATATTATAATTGATATAAATCGATTTAATTGATATAGAAGCAGATACGATGATACCTACGCTAGTATTGCTGATTTAGCGTACGAGAATTTTTTACTTTCTAAAAATATATATTTTAAGTAACATCGCATTGTGAGATTAAATTGAATAATTAGAGCTATCCTTTAATAATCTACGATATGTTTATGATTATTTACAGTCATCGTAACATGTGATTGTTACAATAATATCCATTTTAGTAATTTGTTAAAAGATTGCCATAGACAATGATAGTACGGCTATCAATCTTAGCAATGTACTAAAACGCAGTAAGTGGCAAAAGTTATAAATTAATACATTAGGCCCTTACATTATAAGTGCGTGTTATCGACTCGTGCGGAACTTTCGAAATATCTACTAATACCTTAAAACTACTCTATCAGCTACTTAGCGATACTATATGCGGGGAAAATTTTAATAGTTAGAATTTGTATGTTTGCCATTAAAATGGTTCATTTTTCCCGAGCTTACGTTTAAAACTATGGTATGGAAACACGCCAAAAGCTGAAAGAACTTACTACGATCTCCGTAGGTAACTTTGAACCTTAATCCAAATAATTAAGGTGACATATTCTCCAACATGATTTACGTACGCAAAGTACGATATGTCAGCTCTCCGTCTCTGCTGTGGTTCCATACTTGTCTTACACAGATATAATTATATAGTTCACATAATTCTCACGTCAGATATAATTCTATATACTATTAGAAGGCATAACAGTTGTATTTATATCAGAACAATATCAACAAGAAAACAACGGGTGACAGCAATAGCGCTTTTAGCTGACAAAGTCATCTTTGTGCTTCGTTCCACGTCAGTTTTGTTTGCGAGAAAGGGACGCCACTCTACATGGAGATAATGCTATCTCTTGCTCTTACTTACAGTCTCTTGTTATACAAATTTATGCATCTTTAACATACTTAGGTATCAAAAGTTGTATAACTTATCTTCCTTGTCAATTTTTACTAGGTACAATTTACACTTAGGCTACGATCTAGTAACGTTATGTAGTACTTAGAACATGTTTAGACATATTTTATCGGCTTTGTCTTACACATTGAGTTTGATAGTAGTAAGACAGTGACAGGAGTAACGGTTAGCTTCAAGTGCGTGCCAACACCTTTAAGAAGCTTTTGTATATTTCGATAAAAGTTTATAGTTATAATAGTGACTTGAACTATTCAAGTTTAATCATTTCTTTTTAATAAACGATCTCCATATCAAATGTTGACTTGTACCTTCTTATTCTTATTCACCAATACACGCAGTTTATACGTCAAAAGCACCATTGCTTATTCACCCGATAAATAGTCTACATGACAAGCACAGCTAGTTAATAGACATCTATCAGACATTAAATAACTCGCCGATACATCACGGCTCAGTGATCGAAGTTCTAGTGCCCATTGTTGGGTGCATTTGCTTGCGAGAGTCGAATTCGAACTATGTTTATTACTTTCAAGGTCGCTTTAGTCAACCCATCATGAGCCACGTGTTTAACTGTCAAAATGTGAAAGCTAACCATTTGGGTTTATAGGTGTTATATTATGTGCTTTTACTTCGTTCTCACAAGTTTCGTTAAGTTAATTCATTTGTTTAAACTTGTACCTAACATGGCTTCAAAGGTAACTAGGTAACGCAAGCAAATCCACTGAACATTGGACGTCTACCCAAATAGGACATTTATAATTACACAACAAGTAAATTCAAAAATATCGACAACAACACTGATTTTGGAGTGAATTTAGAAGCCTTGCCTGAAGGGATTTTTGATGGCGGGCTGAGGCGCGGGGGCGGGGGCCGGAGCGGGCGCCGGCGCGGCCGCACCCGCCCTGAACGGGTTGCTGGCCGTTGGCTGCGGCTGCGCGGGCAGCTGCCGCGGCTGACTGTACTGTTCCTGGTACTCCTGCTGGTAACCCTGCTGTGGCTGCTGTTGCTGCTGCTCATACCCCTGACTATAGTTCTGGTACCCTCCCTGATACGACTGATCATAACTGTACGTGCCAGGATTCGTATCCACATTCGACTCCTCAGTACCCGCCACCTGACCCGACACGTTGGAGTACTCCAGATGGTTCTTGAACTCCCCGTTCACAGGCCTCTGGTCCTGCAAGCTGTACGTTTGGTACTCCTTGTCTGGCGGGTCAGCCATCAGGATGTTAGCCTCGTTCTCAAACGGTTTGAAATCGTAGATGTGCCGAAGGTACATTAGCACGGGGGCGTACAACAGATTGCTGAAGGCGATGAACAGATTCAGAGCAGTAAATCCAATAGCTTCGACAACTTCTCCAGCGATGATCGGGCCGACAGCGTATGCAAAGGAGTATGATATGTCAGCAATGGCATAAATGCTCCCGTAAACTGATGAGTATCGCACGTCCACTAAGTAACCCAGTGTTGGTAGCAGGGCTGTGTCGATGAGGGCGATGCCGAAGCAAATTCCGCAGATAGGTATCATCAGCATCTTGTACGAATTCGCGAAAGGTATTATGAAACAGCACAGACCTTCCAGAGCCAGACCACCTGCCGCCATCAACCACTGGTGCTGTGGATACTTTCTTGCCATCTTCACAGTTATGATAACTCCTAGAACGTGAGGGAAGAAAGCTGGCAACCAGATCATGCCAATCTTCCAGTTGTCTTTTGTTAGATTGTCTTCCATCCAGAGCGATATAGTCGGTTCAAGGAACGCTAGCGCTACGTTAGACATCATCAAAGCACCTGCGCAGACAGCGATGTAGGGATCCATCAGGAGCTTCCAAATAGGAGTACTGGGTGGTTTGGGCTCTCTGGCTTCCTTAATCTGCGTCTTCAGAGGTTTCATTACAAGAAGTAGCATGAACCCATCCAGCAAAGATATTAAAGCAAGGATCAAAAATGGAACTTCCTTCCCAGCGAACTGGTATAAAGCACCGCCGAACGGTGGAGCCACCAGACAACCAAAGCTGATGAAGGCTAAAGCGATACCAAGAGCTTTAGATCTCTCATTTTCTTCTGTAAATCTATCAGCTATCATCGCCAGTCCTGATGTATCAGCGAAAGCAGAGCCCACGCCCTGCAGACTTCTCGCAAAGAAGAGCATGCTGTAGCTCCGGCCGCAGGCGAAGATCGATGTAGAGAGGAACATAATGATGAGTCCGATCATCATGGGCACATCGTACCCGATGCGGTCGATTAAGGCACCAGAAAATGGGTTGATCATGAGTTGCACGATAGCCTTCGAGGCGAACAGCACGCCCGTCGCCGACTCCTGGCCCTCGTGCGATGCTGGGATGATTTTGGTCGGTGTGATGGTCTTGTTACCGACCATGTAGGGTGTCATGGTGACAACGTGGTCGTAGCCCGCTTCGCCCCACGCACCGATGTAGCGCAGGTAGTCGGGGATAATGGGCACTATCACCATGTACAGCATGTTGTCGAGCAGCAGCGCTATGGATACGATGACGAGGATGATCTTCCTCTGCGAGGTCGGCTCCTTGATCTTCTCCCACAGTATCTCGCGCACTTCCCTCACCTCGAGGTTCACCATCGGGATGGCGGCGTTGTCGATCTTCTGCCATATCGTCTGTGGTCCCTCCGCCATCTTGGATTATTTGTATACGTTTATAAGAATCTATCTGTAGTGGGGTCCTGCGTTCATCTTCAGGGGAGGGCTAGGGGTGCCCTCGTGGTGCTATTCGCGTGTCGCCCACTCATTTATGCTTCGTCCGCCGTCGGGACCTCGAGAGGGAGTTCGGAACCTGACAACAAACAGAAATGATCATTGTATTATCATTTCATGAGGAAGGGGGCGCTGCAATGTTTCAAAAGGATTGTGAGTCGATCTTTGTTTCTGTTAGTTGTCGTTCCTCTGTCCCGAGTGGTCTTATTAACGAGAGCTTCGATTTCCAAAGACGATTCAAAGTCCTTTTGAACACAAACAAATTACTGATGAATTAGTAACACGGCATACACAATACAGTTCGTGCAAATTTAAACAAAAGAGCGATGGTAACTTAACGTTTATAAACCAATCAATCTAAACATTTTTATTATTCAATGTTCACGTTGAACATGTTATGTTCATTACCATTCTAGTTAATTAAAATGAATTGCATCTCATTAACTATGCAAATAATTAATTGATGTTTACCAGTACTGGCTATTAAAACTTCGGTTAAATAAAATGCAATTTGTAGTAGTTCAACACATCGCTGTAGCTGACTAAATGTATTATTTTAAGCAAAGACGTATTTGAGGTAATTAATTCTAAATTCAAGACAGCGCGTCACTTCAAGGTCCGAATGACTGACGTTTCCCTCCCCCGCTGCAAAGACAGTAATTGTAACAACTTGTTTAACCAAAATCCAATTTGTTTGGTCCCTCGTTGCCAATACCATTACGTCGAAGGGAGTCTACGTCGCGTTTTCATTTTTTCTCACAAAATGGCGCGCTCAATCAGAAATGTTATCCTATAAGCTTCGACAACGTAATGGATATATTTTGTAAGAATTTTCCGTAATATGTGTGATCTTTATTCATGATATTTTATTCGATAAGTTTTTTCGATGGTTTACTTTGGTCACGATTGGTGCTGTATAGTTATTTATGTAAAAAATACGTATATTTTCTACTAAGAGAACCGTGCGGAAAATACTACTTAGAACTTTAGAAATATAAACACGAATAACAGTAAACATCAAACACTGCATTTTCTCAAAGCAATATCGTAAAAAAAACTTAGTAAAGATTTTCATTACAAGCTCCCAACAAATCTAATCCTGCGATGTTGTAGGAAGTAATCAACTGAAGCCGTTCAATACTGCTTACCCTCCTTTGTATACAGGCTCGTTAGAAACGCAAAGGGCGGAAAATCCCCCGCCTAAGACTTCGCACGAGAAGAGAATTTCAATGAGAAGAGGAAAAAATGCGGAAAGAAAAGTATTCTGTACAAAGTAATCAGGTGGCACGGTTTTGTAGCTGCCAAGTTAACTCGCGTAGAAAAACTAAACGGCTATTGAGACTTGTGTTGGAGGTATTAGCTAAGAACATAGTCCGTTTTGAGATTGTTCACACAACTATCCTTACTAATATTGTAAAAGCGAAAGTGAGTTTGTTTGTTGGTTTGTTTATTACGTCTTCGCGCCTAAATGGCTAAACTGATTTTGATGAATTTTGGTACAGAGATAGTTGAGACCCTGGAGACGGACAAAGGCTTTTTTTTAAAGTGAGATATGAGGGAGAAAGAGGGAAGAATGGGAAAACTTAGCTTTGCTATTACAATAAATAAGGCGCAAGGGCAAAAACTGCAGGTCTGCTTGGTGAGTTATACCGAATTTAACGCGAGCGAAGCCGCGGGCGAAAGCTAGTGTTAATAAATATCCCACTATTTAAAAAAAAATGATAGCCTATGTCCGTCTCCTGGTTCCCAACTATCTCTGTGCCAAAATTCATCAAAATCGGTTTAGCCCTTAAAGCGTGAAGAGGTAACAAACAAACAAACAAACTCACTTTCGCTTTTATAATATTAGTGAGCAAAGCAAAGTTACTTTTCTACGCTATTATTATTTAATTGTAAATGTCGTTTGTTCCAATGCTCGGTGTACCACCTAAGCGACAGCCTGTCACTAAACATCGCTAGAAAGCAAGAATATTTAGTATAATTTCGAATTATAATGTATGTGTTTATCCTTTGTTGGGAATCTAAATAAATAAGTATTGTCGACTTTAGTCAAGATCCTAAAGATTTTCGGTAGCTTATATCAGTTCAGCAAATCTTACCGATCCATCATCGTTACTATTCGTTACCGATATTAAAACGAGTAGTGTCAAGATGAGTATTTCGCAAAAAAATCCGAAACTCAATACTTATAGGAATCTACCAACCGGGTATTGAGGTGTAGACGAAACAAAAAAAGTCTTAAACCTTTTATAGTTTACCTACAACATCATCATACCAAATTCAATTAACAAAGTATTTGCAAAATAAACATCATTTATCATTTGTGTTGAGATATAAACACCTTACGTCAATCAAGTTATATGAAAATAGTAACTATTGCCCGCGGCTTCGCTCGCGTTAAATTCGGTATAACACAGTACCTGCTACCTGCAGTTTTTGCCCTTGCGCCTTATTGTTTTGTAATAGCAATGCTAAGTTTTCCCTTTTCTTCCCTCGTTCTCCCTCATATCCCACTTTCTTTTTAGTAAAAAATAGCCTATGTCCATCTCCTGGTTCCTAACTATCTCTGTACCAAATTCATCAACATCGGTTTAGCCATTAAAGCGTGAAGAGGTAACAAACAAACATACAAAATCACTTACGCTTTTATAATATTAGTAAGGATGTACATCAACCTATTAATTAAATTTGTATTAAACATGGTAAATAAAACTCGGCTTTGAATAGGTTCGCCACGATAATGAACCACCACAGAACTTCAGGCCAAGGCTGCGCGGATGCGGGTCATGGCGACGATATGGTAAAAAGCACGGGCTTTTGTAAGTGTTACGAGGGTTTATGGTAAAAGAGCGATAGAGGCTTGAAATTTTATGTGATTTTCGTATATTTTGAGCATTACCTCTCCTCTTTATTCTGCATAATTATATATTTTAGGTGTATATTTACTATATCAGTATTTATTTTTATAATTGTTATGTATGCTTGTTTGTGTTATAATTTATGTTTTTTTTTCCTGTTTTGTCTTTTTTACACATTGTGTCTACATATCTCATCCAACTTTCCTCTCGCAGGTCTGCTGGAAGAAATTTTTAATGAAATAAGCAATACCTTTGCGGTCATCTGTCTTAATGTAATGTCCTGTCAAGTATTAAGTGTGTGCATAAATAAATAATATAAAAGGAGGTAAGCTGATTGTGAAATACGGCTATCATCGTTCTATCGCAGTACTATGACAAATATAGGCCATATACAGAATATGTACGTGTGTGTTTATACTTCAAACAAGAAGCGGTGAATGGGAATTTCGTTTATTTTTATTTGTTTAAATATAAATAAATGATGTTAATTTTCTAGATACTTATGTTTAATCCTGAGACACAAATGTCCCTCCATAGCACTAGTAACATGTCTTAACTTGCACCACAATTTGCACGACTACACTGTAAGTAATCAAGCAAACTATTAGAGGCAGGAAATGTCGCGTGTCGCCGCTACCTTCAACTGTGGAGTACGTGGTATAGTTGATCATTAACGACACAAGTTTTAGAAGAAAGTTTGTGAATCCGTTCTAGGGAAAATAGAGACATCGAAGTGATGGCAAAAATATGCTGTTTTTTTTTAAACGTTGCCCCACATTATGAATTTCTCCTGTATCGTGGGTGCCTTTACAAACAGGTAAACTCACATACGCAAACAACCAGACCCGGAACAACTATCTGTAGGTCGTACAAATATTTGTTCCGTGCGAGAATCGAACCCGCGACACGCAGCACAGCAGTCAGTCGCTCAGCCACTGCGCCAACGGTGCCGTCAAATAAATTAAAATTTGAATTAAATTTAATGTAACCTTTTTTCGTTAGAGAAATGCAACTTACTGGACATTTTATTTTATAGGAAGTAACTACTGTTTTGCAAGTTGTACTTATCGGTCCATAACTTTATTAGGTACTAGCTTTTGCCCGCGGCTTCGCTCGCGTTAAATTCGGGGTAACACAGTTCCTCTTGCGCCTTATTGATTTGTAATAGCAACGCTAAGTTTTCCCTTTTCTTCCCTCTTTCTCCCTCACATCCCACTTTTTTAAAATAAAAGTTAGCCTATGTCCGTCTCCTGGTTCCCAACTATCTCTGTACCAAAATTCATCAAAATCGGTGTAGCCATTAAAGCGTGAAGAGGTAACAAACAAACTCACTTTCGCTTTTATAATATTAGTAAGGATAACGTACGTGTAAAATCTATTTTTTGAAAATCCATGATTGTTACTTCATATAACTTTCTTTAAGCCGGGTTTGCAATTGCTATAAACAATGGTTTTTGGTTTTGATTAACTTGGATAGCACAACGTTATCAAGTTACAGTTCTGGTAAAACTAAGTACCCATACTTCCCTATTTATTTGAAAAATACCAGATGTTACTGGAAGTATCTAAGTTTGACGTCAAAGCATTTGGACATAAAACCAATATGAGATAAAAATACCCGCATCCCAAAAAAAAGTTAAAATAAAAGAGGTACTACGCAATACTCCTCTGTATTCCTATTTCCACAGTGATCTATAAACAGAAACAAACCATTAATGTTTACGTAATCAATTAGCCAACGAGAGGCTCCTGTGACCCCCCCCCCCGCTCCCCCCACTCGTCCACTCGTCCCAAGCACTCTTCAGAATGGACAAATGAACAAACAGACTGATATAAACAGTAGGTACCAGGCTCACATACATTCAGGGAGGTAGGAAATGTAGCGAAAATATTTGCTTTAGAAACGTGATACGGATTGATGTGTGGTGTAGGTGTCTTCTGGAAGCCTGGTCTAATTTGGTTGACATGGAATAAACAACGCTAAGAATAAATAGCTATTTTCGTACTTATTGAATATGGTGGAAAACACAAGGTAGGATTTGGTTGGGTGTTTCTCAAGTAGCCCGTAGTAACGATCCTTACTATACATATAATATCATAAAAGCGAATGTGAGTTTTTTATGTTTGTTTGTTACGTCTTCACACCTAAATGGCTAAACCGATTTTGATGAATTTATTTTAAAAAGTGAGAAATGAGGGAGAAAGAGGAAAGAAAAGTAAATACTTAGTTTTGCTATTACAATAAATAAGGCGCAAGGGCAAAAACTACAGGTAGCAGGTACCTGCAAATCAGGAAAAGGGAAGTGTTTTATCCCGAATGTAACGCGAGCGAAGCCGCAGGCTAAAGCTAGTAAATAATAATTGATGTTTATTTTGCAAGTAGGTTTTTACAAACACTTTTCACCGTCATATTTTTTTAAACTAGATGAGGCCGGTGTTTCTTACCCGCCTATTCTGAGATGATGTAGCCGAATCAAACTCACAGCTCTTTTAGGGTCCAGACAAAAATTTTGGTCAATACATGAGGACTATGCAGAATTTGTCTGAAATGGTCTGTTTAAAAAAGCACCACACAGATTGCGTGGACCTTTCCAGTCAGTGCAAACATTTGTGATTTATCGTGTGGCTGGAGTCATAACTCAAGGAGCTTAACGACACGACGAACAATACCAAAAAAGGACATTAGTGTAGGTCGCTTATAGTACCAAACTGCCAGATAATCGTAAAAAACAAACAAATAAAAGTAACGATCCACATGGTCCTCACGTTCACAATAAAGAAATAAAATAAATAATAATTTACAAAAATAAATAAATCAGATCATAATGAAATAATAAAATGTCACACATTAAAATGATAAAATAAAATAATACAATATTTAACAAAGTAAATATTTTTGTCAAATCATTAAATTTCAAAGTGTTTAAAATAAAGGAATATACAATGAAAAAAATTAACAAAGAAAAATTCTGACATTCATTGAGTAAATTAAGTTGGAGCAGTTTAATCCCAATTCTTTTTATCTTCAAGGTAATGATTCATATTATAGTAGGCTTACAGACATAGCTTACGTTTTATAAAAGATTTAAATGTATTGAGGCTTGGTGTTTGAATATCGCTTGGTAGTTTATTATAATAAGCAGAAAGGCGCTACGGCGTAGCACAGTGCTACGATGAATAAAAAACAGAAACACGGGACGATAAGCAGAATCTACATTATTTTGTGCTCACACGTATATCAAACGGTTTTTTTTAAATTGTCTTCTTTCATTTTGAACCTATTGCCATTAGGCGGACAATAATCTTGACTCCGTGACTGGGAAATTCCCAATAGAAAAAATCAATCACTGCCCAACCAGGAAATCTTACCCAGGACCTCGTCGAAAGGAGGGTTTTATTCCGGGTTTGCGGGTTGTTCGAAAGAGATACCGCGGCCCCGGAATATAAAGGGAAATAGAAGGATCATGGGTGGGTTTTAGTCAGTGTAAGTCTAACACTCCCCCGCTCCGCCCAGAGTGGGAGAAGTTATTTGATGATTTCCTATCCGCAAAAACCTTATTGACCTTATTAACCTTAAGGTGCACCTCTGCCTGTACCCTTCAGGAGTGACAGGCGTGCCGTTATGATAAGGATGTTGTGTTTAATTTCAAACTTTTCGTTTACGTTCTCAATTCTGTTTCAGCAATACAATACCGATAAAATGTACGTGACCGAGGCACACGCATGAAAACCATTAAAATAAAGAAATAATTACGTAACCCTTACACAACTGCTACAGTGTAACTTGAAAAACTTCGCCACATCTGCGTTATGTTAAGTTGAGGCTAAGTTATCGATCCGTGGCGTGTTCACCCGCACTTGTGCCACACGCGAGCCCGAACTTGGCGCGTTTTGTTCTGTAACTTACTTTAATGTTAAGTATTTCGTTATTGCATCGCTTGTATTGTTACGTATCGGTTGGGAAGGTCATGCTTTAGGTATTGAAAAGAATTGATATGATTATGATGATAATGCGCCTGGTGCTTCAACCTTTCGAACGCTATTGATACATATATGTGACAAGCTAGCGCGTGCCCTGGACGCTAATGACGCAAATATGTGACAAATTGTAAATAAAATGAGTTTCTCGGTGTGGAGGGCACGCGCGTTCGTTTATGCTTCGGCGTTCAAAATGTTGAAACTAGAAACGTGGGGTAATATACTTTTATGAGTAAGAATGTCGTAATAGTTTACGAATATTTTGCTGTCCTCAGTTTAGATAAATATAAGTTGAAGATTTTCTGCAAATATTGAGAATGACTTTTGAGCGTTCATCGAAAGAAAGCCGTCTCGTACAAGTAGACCCACACAAGTAACTTACTTGTAAAGGTGAAGAACTCAATATTACTTAATTATTATGAATTTATATGTTATGTTAACTATTTAGACTTTTCTTAATATTTAAAATAAAAAATTGTGCCTGACAGGGTCCATGTGAACTGATTTATTATTGTTATTTAAGACCTTGTAAAACACATGTGAGATGCAATAAATAATTGAATTAAATTGAATTCAAGAAAGATACCGTGAAAGGCACAGCATGATTTAATAATGACAGATTTTTTATTACGAAGAAATAATAAGTCACACAAACAATTAACGGTGAAATCCACCTTCGACATTGTACAAGAATAGAAAGAGAGTAGAGAGAAGAGAGCTTGACACAAGCATAGAAGGCCTTTTTTTGCTTGACACCTTGGACACCCAACAATGCGGGAAGTCGGGCTGTAGACGATGATAATGAAAAAAACACTCTGAATGAATAAATCGGCCTAAAATATTAAATGCTGAAACACTATCAAGATTACTCACGAACCCTAACTTAAGTTGACATAATTCACGAATTTCACGATAACAATAGCGAACTAATAAACCAGCCCCACACCAAACCATTAGCTATGGTTATGGCCCCATAACCATGATTTCATTAACCATGGCTAAGCGGATATAGGGCTGTTACTTCTTATGGTGGAAAATGGGGCATTGAATAGACAGGTTGCTGCGTCAACCACTTACTATACAAATCGAAAATAGACCGGGGAAAAGAACTGTCACGGTGTTTGTATAGAGAAATAATTAAAATAGTAATTCTGTTTCAGGGTTCAGTACAGCAAAGGGAAAAGAACGGAACTTTCATTGAAGCTATCGAGTTGTAATTAAAATCATATACTCAGCTCTGTAGACCCTTTGTAATGTGAAAAAACAGCCACAAAAAATCAACCCTTTTTTTTTTCGGGTGGGAAATCATCCAATGACTTCCCCCGCTCTGGGCGGAGCGGGAGGGCATGTCAGACTTGTATTGACTAAAACCCACCCATGTTCCTTCTATTGCCCTTTACGTTCCGGGGCCGCGGTATCTCTTTCGAACAACCCGCAACCCCGGCAGGCGGAGGCTCTGGCAAGCCCCTCTGCTTTGCTGACTCTCTTTGAGGCGCGCGTGAAACACGAACGCACCGTCGACACGGCCTGTCGTCAATCGACGGACGGACGGTGAACTACCCATTGCTCACCGTCCACAGGCCCGCATCTACGGTGGCCGGGAGTCGTCTCACGGCGCCCGGCGCCCGGGGCGTCTCCCGCGGCGGCTGGGTTGGGCAGATGTTCTCTCCCTGAAACGCCCGGCCACCTCTTTTGCTAGCATTACTAAAATCAACCCTTTAAATCTAGGCGTCAGCTTCCAGTCTTACCGGATTTAACTAAGTAACTGTATTTTACATGGAGTGATGGCCTGTCAGACTTCCACATCTTAGTTGATAACTAGCTAGTACAAAACTAAACGATATGATACGGAACGATAATAATAGGGTATGGGTACTAAAGTACACCTTTACTATCAACGCTATAACTTTCCCAACGCTGGGAAACATACCGCAGCTCTTTGAGAAAGAGTGGTCCTCAAACCACCACGTGGGACCAGTTCACTTTCATGAATATCACATGTCTTCAAATATCAGTAATCTTGGCTCTAGGACATGCTGGTTTCCTCGTGATAAGAATTAACCTTTTCGCTTGCTTATTCTTACTTTTGGAAACAGTTCTCTTCTCTAAGTTTATCTGTTTTATCAAGTTTTAAAAACTGGGAGCCAAGTCCATACTTGTTAGAACTATTCTAACGGAATCATAATATGAACTGTACTATAAACTTCGCAGTAAGTATAAACTAGAAAAAATAACAAGTCATAGTTCAAGGTTATATAAACCATTTCTATGCGAGCCGTAAAGTTCGGCGCAATGCAGAATAACCTGTGTATTATATAACGTTACTATATTTACGTTGTTGCGTCTTGTTCTACCTGAATTTACTAAAATGGCTGCCACCTAGCGAAGGGTTATTAATCATAATGTCACGCGGTTTACGGCCGCAAATGTAAGTTATTGATTTATGTAAAGTAGCTGTTTTAGTCTTGATACATAGACTATTCTAGCGATGGTAGGGGATAGTTTAAGTGGCAGGCATCGATAACTGATCTTGACTGCTTGGTGTAGTTGAAATTTCAGTTAGTTTATTATACCAACTGTATTCAACATTAGTCATCAGAAGTATTAAGTTGAACCCGAAAAGTAATATAACGAAAGCTTAATGACTTACTTTTTAATGTAAATCATGCATTAATAGAAGTGCCTATTAGTGCGTGATTTACGTTCTACTAGTCAAGAAATGAACCCTAACAAAAGAACTCCATCCCACTTTAATGGGAACACGAACGAAACACTCATTCTTGTCGTCACAAAGAATAATACAATTTATTTCGCTCAGCGTTTTTCAAATATTATCTCTGTTTAGTCACACAAAAAACAGTGCCGTGACAGAAATACATAATGGCTGAGACTCTGTTCGCCCCCTAACTGGATTATATTGAAGGTAAACAGTCGCATTAAAATGAAATGAAATTGCAATTTCTATGGTAGACGGACTCCCCGTGGAGTGTACAGGCGCACGACATTATTGTATGAGGCTGGTTATGTGGATAATAATAATTGCAATAAACCGCCGTGCTGTATGTGATGATTCACTTATTTCACACCCGTACAATTTAATTAATAAGTAATATTATTTGATTGTATAAACACGCTATGTGATTTGGTCTGCAATACAAAACTGCAAACTCGAGCACTCGTTATATGTTTCTAGAAAAATCTACTCCAGAAACATGCCATAAAAACTATGTAGCTATAGTTCGACATTTCAACAATATTCCCAGGAAAGCAATTCTATCGTTCCATTTAGTTTCGTATTGTCAGCAAAGCAGCAACGCTTTCCGCCTTTTGAAAATAAGGGTGTTACAGCTCTCACAGAATACGGTTTGTGAAACGTCGACAACTTCGCTAGAATAACTTCATCTTACAAACATTTTTCTCCTGACAAAAGCAGGTTTTTTTTTTCATGACACAAAACCCGTTGTAGATTCTTTTCTCCCTTTTACATCGTATAAAAGCTTGGTCTAAGAGTCTGCGAATATTTTATAAGTGAAAATGGATTCTAGGCAACGAAATGTAGGCGCGTTTAGCGTGGATTGGGACTACAAAATTTGAAAACTGCATAATTATGTAAAAATAAAAAGAAGACTTTATTTCAAGTAAAAAATTATGGTTGATCAATCTGTTTTAAACAAACCTTGGGTTAAAGACACAAACAAGAGTTAAATTATATGAGCAAAATCATTGTAGATTCGATAATAACATTAGAACTTTATGGTTTATCAGAAAAAAACTTATTTCCAAATACTTTTATTTCGAATATTTTGTAAAAGCAATTCAGCGACCTCCTCCCTTTCTGCCTGTGAGTTGGCCGAATTGCCCCGAGCAATTCATACTTTGTTCCAGAATCGCCTTTGTTTCACAGAACCATAAAATAATATTATTTTCATTTCAGTTTAGTTTAGAAAACCTTTCGAGCTTTTACTTGCTTGGTTAGTGTATGTAGTAAATATGGATAAATAAATACAAGTATTGAAACCATTACAATAAAAAAACTGATTTTATTTTCCACACGAACCTTATAAGATCGGATCTTGATAACTTCCTTCAAAACTCCAAAACAAAAAGTCTTTAAACTATCACGAGCCAGTATGTCGTTTAGGTGTGCAGGCGGCTCTTCAAAGGGCAGGTGAGTTAGGGCGAGTTAATATAGCAGGGGAGGGCACCCTCTCCCAGGGGAGGGACGGGCAGGGGAGAGTGACCTGTCCCGGTCTAGTCGAGGGGAGAACCTTTGAATTTTTTATACGCTTTTTTGGTGAGCACTTTGCGAATATTTTCCAGCCGTGTTATATTTTTGTTCGTATGAAATAAAAATAGCGTTTCGGTCGTGAATTCGGGATGTATTTGAAAGTTTCCGTTGTACTAAATTATTAGTACGTTTAGTAATTATACAGTAGGTGGACGGGACTGTTTTATTTAAGGGCCGCTCACGTTTTGGATTTATTTTTCACGAACAACACTAAGGTCACACTTTTATTTTCTGATTTCGTTTCTTTACAAGTT
This sequence comes from Ochropleura plecta, assembly GCA_905475445.1. Taxonomy (NCBI): domain Eukaryota; kingdom Metazoa; phylum Arthropoda; class Insecta; order Lepidoptera; family Noctuidae; genus Ochropleura; species Ochropleura plecta. The sequence continues at coordinate 721,091 of FR997733.1, read as the reverse complement.
TAAAAGAGAAGAAAGGAGAAAGAAAGTTAGGTTTAAAGTTAGTCTCAAATTATTGACCACAGGACAATGGCTTAATATTTTTTGGCTACAGTGCTGGGCAAACCCTTTAAGTTTAATAACTTAAATTCATTTGTAGAAATAATCGATTTATTTCTTTGTGTTTGGCGAGTTCCTTGCAGAATATTCATTCTAACTGAATAAAAAACACATAAACTAGTTTACAAAATGACAATAAATAATATGTTTTTTATTTGACTACGGTCTAAGATACAAATTGACGAGCTAGTACAAAGGTGATGCCTGTCGTGTGCAGTGCGATGCACCGCTGTGACGTCACAAGGGGCGAGACCTACCCTGCTGCGCATTTTGATCGGTGCACTGCACGGGGGGCATTATGAATATATGTAGGTGTGAAATGTGTAGAATGGAAGGGAATGGCATAGAATGGATACAGTGGCATGGCAGTTACTTTTTTGTCACTATATGATCCCAACCACTTTGTTTTTTTATTTGCGGATGGGAAATCTCAAAATAACTTCTCCCGCTCTGGTCGGAGCGAGGGTGAGTGTCAGACTTGTATTGACTAAAACCCACCCATGTTCTATTGCCCTTTATGTTCCGGGGCCGCGGTATCTCTCTCGAACGACCCGCAACCCCGGCAGGCGGAGGCCCTGGCAGGCCCCTCTGCATCCCGGCCACTGTAACTGTGTTTGTGTTTATTTCATCATTTTTAATACAAATGTTCTGGTGTGGTGTTCACGCCTTTTCTTTGGGGTAAGCAGAAACCACAGACAGTTACGATGCTCACATAATCCTTTTGCTTCTTCCAAATCAAATCTAAAAAAAATTTTATTTCACAAAGGCCTACATGGACACCTATAAAACTTCGAGAAAAGGTGCACGGTTCGGGTTGGTCGTTTCCTATGGAGAAGAACCGACAAGATACTTCATGGTTACTCTTTTAAAATCATTTAGTTTTGTTACAGCGTTAGTACACACGACGACAGATCAACCTATACAAAACCAGTTTATGCGGATCTCTCATTGTATTTGAAATCTATGGTGTACGATCCGTTGTTGAGAGAGCAGCATAAACTGGTTTTCTATAGGTTGATGTGTCGTCGTGTGTACCTACTTAAGTATGAGAGGACAGCATGGGCCCGACAATAAGTCTTTGCTTACTTTACAAAACGTAAAATAAGATAAACAGTTAAAAAGCGTATTAAAATCTACAAGAGCAAAGTCCATGTTCCTACATCTGGTCATACACGCCCGCTAGTTACGAGTACTACGCACCTGATTGTTCTGATGAAACTCCACAATTAGGTCAGTGCATGTCCTTGTCAGTGTTAGTCACCTTTCATACATACTCTCCACATGACCAACCATCTAAGCATAATCTTTTAAATTTCTATCACTAGATTTTTTTTAAACTCTCTCTTTATAATATCTGGTCTCGTATAACTTCGTTCCTTAACTTGACATGCAGAGGTATACCACATTAGGTTACACACATTACATTTTTTTCCCTTATATTATCTGTTTGAGACATTTCCATAATCGTTTATTCCTTTGTGACAGCATCCATAGACACAATTCAGTAGCTATCACAACCAGCAAGGCTCGCAGCTGTGAGGGAACAAAAGCCGAGTCACTCCCGCTGGGCCTTTGATCCGTACCTGACGAAATTACCTTTGTATTTGTACAGGACTAGGCAAATATTAATTCTAATAAATTGTTCTGGCTGATTCTACGTTTCGTTTGTATATGTTCGGAGTTTGAAATTATTTTAACCGCCGCCAGATGAGATGCACACAAATGCAGACAAAGCGGTCCCCCGATGCAACGACGCTTGGATTAAAATCTAAATGGACAACATTTAGATTTTATTTTTTCCATTATAGAGGACTAGCTTTTGCCCGCGGCTTCGCTCGCGTTAAATTCAGGGTAACACAACTGTGTAACTGTACCCTGAATTTAACGCGAGCCCCCTTTCCTGATTTACAGGTTCCGGCTACCTGTAGTTTTTGCACTAGCCTTATTTATTGTAATAGCAATGCTAAGTTTTTCCTGTTCTTCCCTCTTTCTCCCTCATTTCATTTTTTTTGTTAGAACTCCCAATTCCGATTTTATGTACGGTTCAATTAATATTACAATTGTTTAAAAAATTATCTCTGGTTCACATAAAGAAATCAGCTCTACTGATTTCCTATTCCAATTCCACCCTATGACAACCCAATCAAACTTACAACTTACCATAACACAGTCCACCCCATAGCACCATGAAATCAATTAAAAACCTCGGTAACAACCCGTTTCCGCGGGTCCCTGCACCCTGCAGCCAAAGGTCGAGGGCCCTCCAGCCGTGCCGTATCGCAGCCGGCCCCTGCACTTCAGGGCACGGGGTACGAGTCTGACAGCTTTTGTTTCATGTGTTGTAAGTTTTTTGTCATGGCGTTGTAATAGATATTTTGTTAAGATTGTTTTGTAATAATGTAGATGGTTGATAGTATACTGTTTAATGGGTTGAACGTGATTGAAGTTTCAACTTTGACGGCACGGTTGGCGCAGTGGCTTAGCGACTGCGTGTTGTGGGTTCGATCCCCACACGGAACAAATATTTGTATAGGCTACAAATAATTGTTTCGGGTCTGGCTGTTTGTGTATGTGAATTTAAAAGTTTGTAAACGCAACCACGACACAGCAGAAAATCTTAGTGTGGGGAACGTTGAATTATTAAAAAACAACTTACATACATGAGAATATAAAGTTTCTCTTCGAGAGGTAGATAAGGTAGTGTAGGTGGTGGTAGGGAGCTAGGTGGGGCTGTAGTCCACCACGTGCGGCCTGCATGTACTGGAATCATCGATATTTACACTAATCTTACAATGATCTGGGAACTACTTATCTAGAACTCTCAATTTCATTTTTGAACCAGGTTACTTGGACTTATAAAACCAAAATTCCTAGTACGAAAGCACTGAAAAATTTATTACTGTCATTGTCAATCTATAAAGTAAATTAACTTGAAACAAGAGTCGAGTCTGTCGAAACTTCGTTACTTGATCAAATACAAAAGAATCCATTATTTTCTCGATATAAACCAACAACTTTCAGCGTCACAAGTTAAAAAAAATATAAAGCCCTGTATTTGCTGTTTAGATAATCCAAACTCGACCGTGTTTCTGCAATAGTAAGAGTTTAATAATATTGGAACAACGGTATTAAATAACTTTGTATTTTTCTTAGCCTTTCATTTTGCGAGGAGAACGAGGCAAACTGGATTATATCGCTTGTCCCAGGGGAGGTGGGGGCATAGTGGGAAAAGTTTACGTAAGTCAGCTGTAATGTTGTTTCGTTGAAGGGTTTTAGGCCTTATTTATTTAAGCTGGAGGCTTGCATTTGTAATGTTGTCAGGGAGTGGGAGCTGTGGCCGCTTTGGCTATAGTTTGTAACACTTGCTTCGCTGGGTTTGCCTGTAAAACAGTTTGATTTATTTTCACTTATAATACCACAAGAGCTTCAAAATTATCGGGTATTTCCCGATAGGTTCGTTGCAAACAAATGAAGGAGTCAAGTTTTCCAGGTTAAAAAATCACGAGCGCGAAGCGCGAGTGATTTTTCCTGAAAAACTTGACGATTTTATTTGTTTGCAGGGAACCTATCGGGAAATGCCAAATAATTTTGAAGCTCGTGTGGTATTCGGGGGATTATTTTTCCGTCCCAAATGTCGGCCAATAGAATTGCACAAACTCCAAATCGACTCATTTTCATGCAAAATCTCCAATTTTCACAATTGAATTCAACCTGTCAGTTTGACGTGTGGTTAATTTGACTGGATCATGTTTTGTTTTTTATGCATAGCAACGATCAGAGAAAATTTTCAAAAAATTATCAGTATAATACCATGTAGGTTGTACCACGTGACGTCGAATGGTGCAATTCTATTGGTCGATATTTGGGTCGGAAAAATAATCAAAGATATTCATCGATTGAATTACAATTCATTCCGGGTTCTGGACTTATTTTTTAACTTTCCTAAATACTAAATAGGTGTAAATGATTAAGGTAAGCTAGTATTGGAGTTGAAGTAGCAATTATATCATTATAAAGAACTTTAAACTGTAAATTCCTATTATTAGTTATATTGGTGTTTTATGTTTACTATGATTTGCTTTGAAGTTTGAAAATATTATTTTTCCGACTTCAACGAACTTTAAACCCAAGAATCAACAATACGTTAATCACCTTCGAGAGTATTAGCAAGTCCAATTATTAATACAAATTAGACCAAAACTCACGACACCAACGAATATATATTTTTGTAACACTTAAGTCACGAAACACGATTACCTAACTCAAAGCACTTGATCACTTGAGCCCCGAGGGCTTCCGCGGCGCCCCGCTCTCCCCACTGTGTGCTCAAAGAGCCCCGACCTCCTCACACAGAATACCTAATAACTAGGTACGTATGTACGGCTATACGTTTATACAAAATAAGTATAACGATTTTACTGCATTTCACTCATAGGGAGATTCGATGGAAATCTCATAGTAACAACGACCTACATTAATCAATTTGGAATGAAATAAGGAAAAAAAATTGAAAAAAAATTACTGGTGGACATTTTAACGTGATGGCTGATAACTGTAATTAAATGAAAGATAACTTGTGATCCAGTGATTCTACAATTTAAATACTATTGTTCCATTCTAATATTATAAATGTGAAAGTGTATCTGTTTGTTTAATTGAATGTTTGTTTGTAACCTTTATACGACTAAACGGCTGATCGGATCCTAATAAAATATGGCAAAAAGATAGATTTGAACATGGGAAGGACATAGACTATATAATATTATCACGCTAATAACTTAGGGGGTGACCTGGGGTGACCTTGGGGTGGTTACATTAGGTATGTCTATATTCCTCAACTAGAATAGAACGGCTACAAGGCAAGGCTAGCAACTGGTTTATTTCCAAATTAATATTGTTTGAGAAAGTACAAATAACCACAAAATCTTTGGTTTCCCATGTATTTTCAAATAACTTGCATGACTTACTAAAGATGGCTGCCAAAACGCAACATTCATAGCGCGATCAACAATGGGAATGTTCACGTTAATATAGTGTTTTTATAAATACCTACTCTTCTTTATTAAAAGTAACTTTCTAAAAGCCAAATTAAGCATTCTAAACCCACTCAGCCAGATAACAATCTGACATAACAAAGCTACACTTCCCACACATAATTCGTGCATCAACAAAGGAAATTGTCACTCTCGAACCCAATTCTATCTCAAAGCACTTGATCGCTAAACCCTCTTCACCCTGGGCGGCCACTTCACCCCTCTCGCCTCGCGGAGGAGGTTGCCCGCTCCCCGACCTCTTTGTGCAGAATACGTGGTTCACTACTGCATAATACGTATGGTTCGCAACGGATATCGTTTTAAGAACTTTTTAAAAACACTTCTATTTTCAACAAGTTGGTATCTGAATCTCGACTGAGCATCGAGATATTTCTTATTTGTCATTCGATTTGATAAGATATACAAACATCGTACGTATCCTACTTCCTACTAATATTATAAATGCGAATGTTTGTGAGGATGGATGGATGGATGTTTGTTACTCTTTCACGTCAAAACGGCTGAACGGATCTTGATGAAATTTGGCACAGAGTTAGATTATGGTTTGGAATAACACTTTATATTACTATGACGACACTGTTGGCGCAGTGACTAAGCGTTTGACTGTAGTGCTACGCGTTGCGTTCGATCCCTGATTTTCGATACAAGAAAAATACCTAGTGTGGGGCAAGGTTTACAGGCAAAAAATACAAGCAATTTTTACTTCAATACCTTTCAAGTATCAGAACATATAGCCACGTAGTTAACGTACTCAATAGTTGTTGAGAAGAGAGTAGAAACATATTTCAGTGAGTTTTATAACGACAGCTCCTCGCTTCGGGAATATTTACCGTTTCACCCACAGACTTCGTTTAATATTTACTCTTCCCTGTGGTGGAAATAACTTACAACCGAATGTTTATAGGTACAGTGATATATTTTCTAGCTCTATTTAAAAAGGCTCTAGGGAGGAATTGAATGGTTTAGTTTATGTAGAAGACTAGCTTTCTGCGACTGAATTTAAGTTACGCGATGAAGTCTTTTACTGTGCAATATGGTGAACAGTTGGATCTGTTTTACCTGGAATCCAACCCTATTTAAGAAAATTCAAGGAAGATGATGATGATGAAAAATACAAAAGTCGTTCATCAAGAAGAAGTGGTGGGATAAACTCCCCAAGAACACATCTGTTTGTCAGGTTAGAAGAAACTAGATAACCTTAATGAAATTGGACAAAGCTGTTAAAACAAAAATTTCAGTAGTAAATAGAAAATGCAAAACAATGACAGAATAGTATGCCTAAATAGGCGTGTGATTTCACAGTAACTTTTAATGGATTAATCTCGCCGAAAAAAGAGTTCTAGTGAACCATAAACCAACTTCATATAACCATAGCAATAGAAACATGAAGCCTAGACCGCTGTAAAACTAAACTAACTAGATAAAACCATCCATAACATTCCCAGACACGCATCTTAGTGTAGTCATTAAATTTGCACGGCCGTGTAATAAGACACCGCAGTAATTGCTCGACGCTGTACGTGAACACTGTAGGGTGAGCCGGGCAAATGAAGCCATTGCTCTTAGGGAAAAACTGGGCAAAGTAATTACTACTGTTAAATCAGAGGAAACAAAACCCTGTGCTGTTGTAATAACGGTGACAGAGAAAAAGAGAAAACTTTACTAAATTATAACTACTGATAAAGCAGAGGAAAAAAGACCCTGCGCCAATGGTGTTAGGGTAGTATTTCGTAAAAATTGATAAAGGGATGCTGGTTGGCGTAGAGTTTCGAGTGATGTGTAGTTTGGTGTAAATAATGACTGTGTTGTGGTGTAAGCCGATGTTGGAGGAAATTATTTCACTGTGTGGGACAAAATGTATGGGTATTTGGTTTAGTACGTGGAAAATTTAAAGGGCTATTGTGAGACCATGTAATCGTAAATAAGCTGTATTTATTCATACGCTATATATGAAACATAGCAGCCGCTCGGGTCGATCTTTAGGTTAAGCCGCGCTTGCCTAGGTTGGTCCGTGGATAGGTGACCACCCGTTACATACCAAGTTTCCTCCGTGCCTCGGAAAGCACGTGAAGCTGTTGGTCCCGGCTGTCATTTGTAGATCTTTGACAGTCGTTACAGGTAGTCAGTGTTCCGAAAGTCTGACAACCAGTCTTACCAAGGGGTATCGTATTAACCAGTACTAACTGGGTTATGGAGTTCAGATAGGCAGTCGCTCCATGTAAAATACTGGTATTTAGCTGCATCCGGTAAGACTGGAAGCCGACCCCAACATAGTTGGGAAAAGGCTAGGCAGATGATGTGATGTTATATGAAACAATGTTAGAAGTGTGTTGTTTAATTTAATGAATTTTCTTGAAATCTAAACTGTTAAATTACTAATGGCTACCAACTAAACAATATTTACTGAGTTTAATGTTGACAAATTGCAGTATATCGTGACCAAGCTTTCAACTTTTACTTGCTTGTCCTATAATTTGGCAGCAGTAGGTTATTAGGTTAGGGTCGGTCAGTAGGCAATTGTTTAGCCTTTCATTAACAGTACCATACAACGACCTTCTACATATTTTATACCGTAAATAAATCCCATTTTACAAAGACTGAAACATTAAATATTTTTTATACATAAACCGTAAAATAAAACAACATAGAACAAAGCAAATATTGCAAAAATAAAACTTTTGTATTTGAAGGTCTCTCGCAAAAACTGAAACCAGATATTTATGTCCAGAAAAACGGGAATTGGACTCGTACTCGTAAATCCGTAGTGGTCGGAGCCCTGGCCGGGCGCTCCCCGGGCATAACGAGGAACCGCGAGCAATAAAGCCGTTACCCAACCGTGCCGAAATCACCCGAACGAGCTCGGCTATTTTCGTAAAACGGCCGCCATTTTAGTTCGCGATTTGAATTGAAATGTCAAGTGTAGGCGTGATTGGATCAGTTAGATTTTATTAGGATTTTGTCGTTAGGGGCTCTCATATTTTGTTGTTACAAGTGCCTATTAGGTTTCTAGGGCTTTTGTTGAGCTCAAGTGGATGTTTCATTATTTTCGTCTTCCCTTTTTGTAACGTTTACAAAATAATTTACCAGCCTGGAAAATTCTAAAGACAAAAGATTGCTCACGATTTTTGGCTAACGCTTAATTGTTTTACAGCTACCCACTTCACGACTATTTAAAAAATAATTGTAGCCATTTACGATATATATTTTCTTATTAACATTCTCACAACCGTCATGTTTTTTTTAAGTTCCCAAATAAAATCAGGAAAGAATATTGGAAACGAGAGGATATCCAATAACATATGTCCCAACTAGTACCGCACAGACACGTTGGAACAGTGCCATTCTCTAAACAGCGCAATTTTCTCGATTTTTTCCTCACCATTTAAAAGTGGTGGCTCCCGTATATTGTCCCCTCCTTACAAAGCGGTATTAGCAGCGCGGTTATCGGCGGCGATCGCCACAAATCATCCCGCCACCGACACATTACTGACGGCTAATTTAACAGGGGTTGGAATGGGATCAGTAAAGATCTGTGGACATGTGCGACTTTTTGGCGAACGATTTGGCGAATATCGAAGCTCGCTTGGGAAGCTGAGAATTACTGTCGTAGTCGTATTTACATTGGATACTGGACGAACTCAGCAACGTATACAAATACATATTCTTAACTTATGATTTGAAGGAAAATGTAAATGCTTTTTTTATGGCCGTGATATTTAATATAGAATCTATAGGTACTAATTTTGTGTAACAAAGGAACATTTTAAATAAAATACCTACATTGCTTAACAGCATTTTTAAAGTGATTAAGAAACCATTAATTTGTGCAAAGTTCTGCTACCAAAATTGCTAGAAACTGCTTTAAGTATTTTTTTCAACTTGGCAAATAGGATAATGATGAAGAAAAATATTTAAAATCCTTACATATCAGTCTCAGTCGCATAGCAAAATCGCACACGTCCAACCATCCCTTTTGTTATGATAAACCGTTATAAGGGGAGGCAGCCATCTTGCAAATATTATTGTATCATAATGGCTCAACATTCAACAGAACGGTTATGTCTCACGGTGCGTTCGTTTTGATAAATTGCTGTAATTGCTTCCAGAGTATGTTGCTGAGCTGTGATGTGAGACCAAGTGTAATATTAGATGTGTTTATTTTATTTTGATGATATGAACCACCACTGCTTTTGTTATAGATGTTTGTTTTCAAAGTTCAAAGGTTTAAATAGAGAAATGAGAAAACCTTAGTGGTAAAAGCTGGTTATTTTTTTGAATTCATCACTTTCAGCACAGCGCAGCATAAAACAAATCCTAATATTTGTTGGTGATTTCCTACCAAAGTATCAAATTCATTATCAATTATCTGCCTACCTCATACAGCTGAATATTTTCCATGGAGTAAGTAAGTACTGCGTAAATACCCTTATTAAGATTAGTGGTTAGACTTTCGGGCCACTGCATATCTGTAACGACTGTCATCATCATCTGCCTAGCCTTTTCCCAACTATGTTGGGGTCGGCTTCCAGTCTAACCGGATGCAGCTGAATATCAGTATTTTACATAGAGCGACTGCCTATCTGACCTCCACAACCCAATTAGGACTGGGTAATACGATACCCCTTAGTTAGACTGGTTGTCAGACTTTCGGAACGCTGACTACCTGTAACGACTGCCAAAGATCTATAAATGCCAACTGTCACCTGTTTTTCGAGACACGGAGGAAACTCGGAATGTAATAGGTGGACCTATCCACAACGCAACCGACGCGACTTTACCTGACTGACTATTATTATTTTGCCAAGAGATCCTCACCAAAATAACAAAGTGTTCAAAATCCCCTCTTCGAATGATCTGCTAGTGTATTACGAGCAATTAAAACCCCATAAAAACAGCAATTTTCACAAAAAAAAAACAACAACCCTTTCCCTACCATTATTTCGCGCTTCATTCTGTCGACTAAAACAAAACGTCTTTCATAGGAACATCTCTACATCCCGCGTCCCGGCCCCGGGTCTCGGTGTGAAGCAGTGAACAATGCCATCACAAACAAACTTAATCCCGGGTTTAATGATTGCGGTTCCCCTCTACGTATAAATATTGTCCGCCTCTCCCCAGCTTACATTTATTGCCGTTGTACCCGCAACAATGTGCGGATACGAGTATACGCGGATGTTGCGGATACTGCGGATACGACGGATATTCGGATATTGTTAGGGGAAGAAGGGAAAATAAGGGTCGTGTTAAATTGTAAGTGTGATTTTTTTGGTTTCCGATTATGTGATAATTTTGTGTTGTTCATTAATTGTTTGGATAATAATTTACCGTTGTGCTTACAATTCATTGCCGCTAAGTTATAATGGAGTTGTTCATTCAAGAGAAGAAGAAGTCTTGTTATCTTTCTTTAAAATGTAATGAAATTCAGACTTTCTTATATTTTTCATACAAGACAGGATGATGTGTAAATTGCGTTGTAATTTTGTCGGTAAAATTGAAGTCAGTCAAATAAATAGTAGATATTATAAACTTGCGAGTTTGAATTTCGCATGAATATAAACTCATACTATTTCCTATAGGAATAGGCAAATACCATAGACGCCTCGTGTACGTTTATTCGCTTGAATTTTGTGATCAAATTTTACCGAGCTTAAGTCTAAATAGATTTTTGATAAGAGATCCGGAGTTATTAAAAAAACACCATTCAGCCAATGCAAAAAAATTACGTTAAAATGAATAAATGGAATGCATCCTGCGCCGTCTAATTGAGACACGTTCAATCGCGAGGGGAGGTTGGGGCACGGCGGACCATGTCGGAAACGAATCGTCACGGGGGAAATAAATACAGTACGTGATTGCCTCAAACGAGAACCGAATACTAATCCAAATGTGGAAACCGTATTTTTATATTGATAAATATACAGCAGTCATCAAACAATTATTTAGTTGGACTTTTAAATTTAAAAAGAAAGAAAATAAAGCTAAACGGTAAACCACTTAAAATCAATAAAAGCGAAAGTGAGTTTGTTTGTTTCTTACGTCTTCACGCCTAAATGACTAAACCTATTTTGATGAATTTTGGTACAGAGATAGTTGGGAAAGTGAGAAAAGGGGGGAAACGGGGAGAAAAAGATATTTTTTTTCGATCATCACGCGGGTTAAAGTAAGCGTTAACCCAAAGTAACGTTGCTACGCGGACGAAGTCGCAAGCGAAAGCTAGGTAATACATATAGTTAAAGTAATAACTTTTACTTATAGGAAACTGGTGTAGTCGGAGAAAAGCAGATGATGATCCTACGACTACCTAGCCACCGCACAAAGTACCTACTGCATTTGCAGTGTCTTTACCCAAGAATACGAGAAGCCAACATTTCCTATCACGCATTCATTATGAGTGTCCTTCAATTTATTATTCTTGTAAAGATTTGTACATACGCCACTACACCACTTCATATTCCATACCCCATCATATTGTATCATGCATGCCCACTTACGTCGCTGGTTATCGCTGGGATCCATTTGTCACAGTCTGTCAAAGCACGAGGGGCGACGCGTGGCGCACTCTGTATGTATGGGTGTAATGGATGAGAGGACATGCTGATGTTTCATCGTGCTTGAGTTGCTGCTGCTGATATGGAAATGATGTAGAATATGAAGTGTTTGTAAGGTAACGTTATGGATTGGTCGTCAGTAAAAGGTTTTTTTGTAGGCTTGAATAATTTTATGGGTATCAATTTGGTATAATAACGATACACCTATACAGTGTCAAACATGTATGGTTGTCGTACCACTGGTTCATATAAGGCTGTGTTCACTAACACTTGGTAACATCTTAATAAACGCTTAAATAAAAATGCGCTGTTGGCCAAAAATTCAACAGATATATGGCGAAAATATCATCTGCCTAGCCTTTTCCCAACTATGTTGGGGTCGGCTTCCAGTCTAACCGGATGCAGCTGAATATCAGTATTTTACATGGAGCGACTGCCTATCTGACCTCCACAACCAGTTAATACTGGGTAATACGATACCCCTTGGTAAGACTGGTTGTCAGACTTTTGGAACACTGACTACCTGTTACGACTGTCAAAGATCTACAAATGACAGCCGGGACCAACGGCTTAACGTGCTTTCCGAGGCACGGAGGAAACTCGGTATGTAACGGGTGGTCACCCATCCACAGACCAACCTAGGCAAGCGCGGCTTAACCTAAAGATCGACCCGAGCGGCTGCTATTATTTAGCCACGAGCTCCTCCAAATATGGCGAAAATAACGGACAAGAAATTGTTTGAGTGGTTAATTATGGCTTAGGGAAGCTGATAACAGTTTCCACCTTCAACGTAATTTTAGGTCATTAAAGTGATTTAATATAGGGATTTACAACAAAGAACCGGTAGCAATTTAAACAATATTCTGGGGTTACTAAGTCGTACGTCTAACGATATTTTAAGATAACGCATAAAACATTGAAGTATCTTTTGAAGTGCCATAAACAAAAAAACACGACTGCCATGTAAAAAAAATTAACTAAAAAGAAAAAAAAAGAAGATGTTAGTTTTACATTTGCCGATGGAATGTACTAGGAACAAAGATGAAAGGGAATCTCTGATCAACAAAACAAAAAATTTCATCGCTGTCGGGGGACTAATCTGTAGAATACTTTCTTTTATAAAAAGTCCACTCCTTTTTTTTGTGGCAGTCGTGTAAACATGAGGACTGTCAGCGCCATCTTGTTTTATCAATATTATTTCCGAAAACAATTTCAGAAATGATAACCAAACAACGCCCCTAGTCAATACCATTCAAGAGCAAAAAGATCGTCGTACGTAAGTACAAACTGACAGGCTGTCGTCACGATAAGAAAGCTGTCACATTTCCATTACTTCCATCGGATTATGCTTATCCAAAACTCATAACAAATAAAAACAAAAGAAAGAACAATTCTGAACACTACAACGAAATTCCCCTGACAACGCCACAAATAAAATATTCTGCAAGAAAACTCGTGAAATCGATATTTCCCATTACCCTAAGGCTGGCGTGTGTTCTGAGAATATAAATAATAAATACTGCTGCCGAATCGATTCCGTTGTATCGAGAAAATTGATTTCGTTGTAAAGCCTACTCGATTCGAGGAAGTTTTATTTCTAGATTTAATTTCCTTCTAAATTGCAAATAAGTGGAATTTATTATGAAAACCGTATTTTATGAATAAATTTATAGATTTTTTTTTACACTTGAGATTTCCGCGGCTCTGCTTGTAAAGGCTTCAATAAAAAAATCGTTTGTCTACATTATATTATAATTACATGCAATTTTTTTTCTAATCTGCGATTGCTTAAGCAATACCCTTGCCTTGTTATTCGCATAATATGATATCTTTTGTGGTTTTGTTTGTTACATTTTTACCACATAGAAAACTATGCAGCGTTTTTTTTCCAATTTTCCACCCTACCCATCGATGGTTGTTAACGAAGAAACCAACCATAATTGTAACTTTAGTACCTGTCCGCTCGATAGATGGCGTTGACGTCAAAATAGATCTCGCTATGGTTTCGTTACATCGAATAGTATAAGATCAGAACAATGTTAGTGCATAAAAAACCAGTCTAGATCAGGACACAATTTGTTGTTTTATTTCAAACCCTATTAGTGTTCATATACAGTCCACCAGTCCACACCTTATTACCATCTCGGTAGTAAACATTGGTCCATCGAACCTGGATCAGACCCAGTACAGTCTGAATTTTTGTGTCAGCGTTGCCATTCTTGGCTCGCATCCGTCGTACTCGCAGTGGATCGCTGCAGCAAGAGTACCGGACACCCTCCAGTAGCATCGTCCAAGGAAGGGCGATAGCTGAAGATCCAGAGGACGCTACGAGTAGTACCAGCATCACCAGTCCAAGCTTCGGGTTCACAGCAACAGCTCCGTCACCGAAGTTGACGAGCTCAGCGACAACGGCCGGGAGTTGAAGACCAAAGTGCGCCCTAGATGGCGCCACCAGAGCAACTTACCTTCGAGTTTGTGTATGAGTGAAGTGCAAACGTGAGTACAATTTATTATTTAAACATTCAAAAGCAGTGATAGTTATTGGAGCAGAAAACATTTTGCCACGCAATTGTGAACTTTATTTTAACGAAGATTTTAACTTTAATATTTTAGTAGACCATTTCAACTTAGTTTTTAAAATTGTGCATGTTAGTTTAGGACTTAGAATAATTCTGTAAAAAACGAGGGAACGGGGAACCTATGCCCGATTTCTATCAGAGAGTATTTGTTTTGAAACACTTGTGAAATTTTCCGCTTTTATTGACATTTTGTTTTATTTGAATAACAAGACTTGTAATTATTTCAACGTCTTAACTTTGTAGTTTCACCAGCAAAGATTTGCTGTACAATAAGTTTAAGTTGTTAAGGTTTATATTTTACGCACATTTTTTATATAATTGTTTTTTTTTTGTTGTTGTCAAGATGGAAGGAAAGATTAATATATTGAAAGACCTTCAAAATGTCATACAAAAAGCTTACACTAATTTTAAAAAGTCTCCGAAAGATAGACTTACTTTAGAATATTTGGAGACAAGGCTTGAATTATTAGAAGGGAATTGGTCACTTTTTAACGATACCAAAACACAACTTTATGGCTCTTTTAAGTTAGATGACATAGGTCAAAAGGTTGTTGAAATGTACGATACGACCGAAGATGTTTACATAAATTATAAATCTTTAATGAAGTCAACACTAAATAAAATTAGTGTTAAAGAACCATTGTCACAAAATAGTGCATCTAATAATAACTCTTCTAAGCCGTTCAATTCATTCGTAAAATTACCTAAGATCACAATTCCAACCTTTTCTGGTAAATACAGCGAATGGACTACTTTTTACAATCTTTTCACTTCATTAGTTCACAATAATACATCTTTAGATAATGTGCAAAAATTACACTATCTAAAAAGCCACCTTACTGGAGAAGCTGAACAATTAATTAGGCACACACCAATCACAGATGCTAACTACAACCAATGCTGGTCACAATTGGAAAAGCGTTATGCAAATAAAAAATATTTAACCAGTTGCATCATAAACAGATTGTTCAGCCAGAAACGTTTGCATGTAGAATCAGCTGCGGCATTAAAAGAGCTGTTAGACACTACTTGTGATTGTCTAAACGCCTTAGCAAATTTGGAAATTGATGTCAGCACATGGGATGTTATGATCATTCATCTAGTGACGTTTAAACTAGATAACGAGACGCGAAAGCAATGGGAGTTCACCGTTTCTAATGACTCCAGTAACAACTTACCCACCTTTCAACAATTTAGGTCATTTATTGAGAGTCGTTTCCGGGCCTTGGAATGTATAGAACCAAGGAAGGCTGTGACTCACCAAGGCAATACTAGTTCACATGTCCATAGTTTAAAAGTAATGTTAGCGACAAAGTCATTCAATGTGCGGTGTGAATACTGCTCGGAATCCCACAAGCTCTGTTTTTGTAAGCAATTTGCCAAACAATCCACAGAAAGCAGACGCGAGTTTGTTTTAAAAAACAAAATCTGCTATAATTGTTTGGGCAGCAATCATACAGTATATGATTGTAGAAAGCAAACCTCTTGTAGAGTTTGCAAAAGACGCCATCATTCCTTACTGCACCTCAACCGAGAGCCGGGCGGAGAGCATCAAGGCCAAGATCCTACAGTAAAGCCTGCTGTAGGCAATACTAGTTCTTCTACTAGTAACAATAATATCGTTGCATGTTTCTCTACTGGCTACTCCGGCCAGCCCTCTAAACCAAGACAGGTTTTATTAACCACAGCGTTAATAAAAGCCGAGTCGAAGACAGGTCAATTTCAAACAGTTCGAGCCTTGCTAGATCAAGGCTCACAGGCTTGTTTCATCACAGAGGCCACAGTCCAATTTCTCGGTTTAAAGAAAATTCCAGTCCGAGGCCTCGTCTCCGGTTTAGGAGACAATAGATCAACCATTGCGAAAAGCATGGTAAATTTAACAATAAAGTCCACTGTTGAACTAGATTTTCAACTTAATGTTAGTGCTTATGTCTTGAGTAAAATAACATCATATTTACCTGAGAGGAATGCCAGTACAAGTTTGGTGGATTGGGTTGATATTCAAGGTCTGTGTCTAGCAGATCCTAACTTCAATACACCAAATAAAATAGATGTTCTCTTGGGTGTAGATGCTTACAGCGGCCTTGTGAGGGAAGGTATAAAAAAGAGTCCATCTGGTACGTTGATTGCACAGAACACCACACTAGGATGGGTCCTCTCAGGCGTAGTAAACTCAAGTAGCAAGAGTCCAAACAATTATACAAAAAAGATACGTGTACATTGTGCACAGTTCAATGAAGACAACATTCTAAAGAAATTTTGGGAGCTAGAAGAACAAATTTGTACAAAAAGAATATTGAGTCCAGAAGAGCAAAAATGTGAAGACTCTTATATTAGAACAACTAAAAGAGATGATGCAGGCAGATACATTGTACGGCTACCTTTCAGGGATAAAAATCCTGCTTGCAAAGGCAGGCGTTCGCGTGATATAGCTGAAATAAGATTTAAACCATTAGAAAAGAGACTAACTAAAGATAATAGTTTAAAGATAACTGTATAAAGAAGACACAGATAGACATATTTAAAACAGAATATACACAATTAAAAGATCAGGTCATTTAACTTTAAAATCAAGCAAACTGAAGTCACTTTGCCCGTTTATCGATCAAAAAGGTATCATGAGAGTCCAATAATCATCCAATAATCCTACCACATTCAAACTATCTGACTCGTCTTACAGTAGCAGAGGCACATGAAAAAACTCGTCATGGTGGTCCTCAGTTAATGATAAATTTTTAAGGTCAACATATTGGGAGCACTATAGTGCTAGATCATTAGTTCAACAACTGTTGTTGTATGTTCGCAAATGCGTTGTTTGTGTTAAACAAAAAGCTTAAAGCCCAACTGATGGGTGCTCTCCCATCGGTTAGATGTATACCTACATACTACATGTGTTATTATAGATTTTAAGTTTTAATATTTTTAGTTCAATGTATTTTTACAAAGTCCAGCATGTTTAGTTATGTTATACATTTTATTGTAAGTACTTTCACTTTGATTTGTTTTTTGTTGTTGAGTTTTAATATTTTAGTTCAATCTATTTTTACATAGTCCAGCATGTATTGTTGTTTTATACATTTTATTGTTAGTCCTTTCACATTGCTTTGTCTTTGTTTTAATTATAAGTACCTATACGGTTATTACCATTAAGTGTAGATCCCCCTTATGGGTTTTACCTTTTATTTTAAGAAATTTAAGTTCAACCGTTGTTTCCATGTCTTAGGATAACTTGGCCAACATTTTGTTTGTAGTAAAAATTAAGTACAATATAATAAGGACATTCTGTCACATAATGTCCTTGGCGGGCGGTATGTTAACGAAGAAACCAACCATAATTGTAACTTTAGTACCTGTCCGCTCGATAGATGGCGTTGACGTCAAAATAGATCTCGCTATGGTTTCGTTACATCGAATAGTATAAGATCAGAACAATGTTAGTGCATAAAAAACCAGTCTAGATCAGGACACAATTTGTTGTTTTATTTCAAACCCTATTAGTGTTCATATACAGTCCACCAGTCCACACCTTATTACCATCTCGGTAGTAAACAATGGTAGAAGGTAGCATCTTCCCAAAATACAATGATTTCATGTCTGCGGGGGATATTAGCATAGTACACGAGTTCCGACTTGTGCCGGCGGCGCGCGGTGCGCGGCGAGCGGTATCAAATATTCATAAATAGGGAGTGAGCTAACGCGCCCCGCTCTCCCCTCGGTTGTACACATCCACTAGTAGATGTGTATTGTTAACTTTGTATTCAATGGAAGGATTTTCGGTACAGTTGGAATTAAATTAACGTTTTTATTTTTTTAATTCGAATCGGGAGTATTTTTCGAAACAAATAAATTTAAAATAAACCAAACCTAATAACCTCTGTGCGCGAAGCAAAGTCCCGTTGAGATTTACAAGTAAGTGTTCCAATGACACTTGCACCTCCATCCTACAAACTAACTAAAATTACAAGTAAAATCCATTCGAATGCGGGGGGGACATTCGTAGTCTGAAATTATGTGTTTATTCTTCTAATTATTTATTAATTATTTTTGCTAAACGAGGGTGATTAGTAAGTACTAATGACAAAGGCAACGACATTATTATTTACCTCGGCTTTTCCCAGCAATATAGAGATCCACTTCCAGACGAAAAGCAGCTCGATATCTAATCAATAATTGACGGCTTTATAAATAGCCTTAAACAATTGCATCCATCTGTTTTTTCACGCTAAGGTGGCGAGAGCAAAAGACAGTAAAACGGTAGCTACATACATGTCTGTCTACCCCGCCATCGTCAAAAACCTCGCAATACACATCTCCATACAAAGAGCTTGACAATTACGGTTAACCTTTAGAAAAGAAATTCCAATTTCGTTCGGTAAGTTAGAGGTACCGTTAAGATTAAAAATCGCGTTACATTGCTAACTCCGTTTAAAGGCACGCAAGCAACTCACCAACGTAAGCTGCAATGCTTGTGACATGACCTAGATCTTCAATTTTTTTGTAAAGTAACAGTGACTTGGTACGAGTAGTTGCCGGTCCCGTTTTCGCAATTTCGATTTGCCGAATTGGCATTTCGGCATTATTTATTTTTTGGTATTGATTTGTGATTCGTTGTGTGAACTATCTGTATCATTGGTTATTTGTTTTATTTTATAAATTACTAGCTTTCGCCCGCGGCTTCGCTCGCGTTAAATTCGGTATAACACACCAAACAGACCTGCAGTTTTTGCTCTTGCGCCTGATGGATTTGTAATAGCAACGCTAAGTTTTCTCTTTTCTTCCCTCGTTCTCCCTCATATCCCACCTTTTTTTAATAAAAATTAGCCTATGTCCGTCTCCTGGTTCCCAACTATCTCTGTACCAAAATTCATCAATCGGTTTAGCCATTAAAGCGTGAAGAGGTAACAAACAAACAAACAAACTCACTTTCGCTTTTATAATATTAGTAAGGATAAGGATTTAATTATTATTACTTAGCCGACTCGTGATGGCCCAAAGGTTATGTGCCTCGCCTCTTATGCATGAGGTTGTGGGTTAGAATCCCGGCAAGTCCCAATGTGACTTTTCCAATTTATATGTACTTGCTAAAGTTTATTTAAGACATCACAGACATCGGTGAAGGAAAACATCGTGAGGAATGTCTAGATGTTTGAAACTCTTTCACGTCAAAATGGCTCAAGTAGCGCTAGTAATTTATTTAAGTCTGAAATCACCAACCCGTCTTGGGCAAGCGTGGTGATCACTGCTCGTGCCTTCTCTGTATGAGAGCCTTTGCCTAACAGTGGGACAGTTCTAGGCTGGTATTATTACTTTAGCCTAGAATCCCGCCTACAGTCTATACAACAAACCTCCCGAACAACCGCAGGTTTTACCGAAAAAGATAGATTTTCAATAAAAGAGAAAAAAGACATGTGAACTTGTTTTTGTCCTACTTATTATTCACTAGCTATTGCCCGCGGTTTCGCTCGCGTATTTCGGGGTAACACAGTTCCCCTTTCCTGATTAGCAGGTACCTGCTACTTTTAGTTTTTTCCCTAGTGCCTTATTTATTGTAATAGCAATGCTAAGTTTTCCCTTTTCTTCCCTCTATCTCCCTCATATCTCAATCTTTTTTTTTTAAAAGTCTATTCCGTCTCCAGGGTCCCAACTATCTCTGTACCAAATTTCATCAAAATCGGTTTAGCCATGTAGGCGTGAAGACGTAACAAACAAACTCACTTTCGCTTTTATAATATATAGGAAGGATTCCTATAGATTCCCTTTTTCTAAAATTAACAAATATTCTACCATAATATTTAAGCGGTATTTACGAGCAGGACTATTATAAGAACGTTAATTACCCATAGCCTATTAACTAGGCACCCCAATGTTGCCATTATTGGAATTAGTAGAAAAATTATAGGTCCGTGTTAGGTTGCACGCCTAATGAGAAGGGGACCGGCAGAGGGGTAGCTAGGGGTCAGGTAGGGTACGGAATAAAATTAACGATGAAGAAATGATTTATTTTGCTTTGTACAAATGTACATTGGAAATTACGTTGCTGAAAATCTAATTGAGCGTGTGAAACTCATTTATTAATATTTTGCTGTAAAATTAAAAGTCCAGTAGACGTGTAGATATTGTAAGAGAAACTACACATGAGATGCAAAAGTATGATTAGTTTTTTCAAACCGATATATAACATCTAGTGAAGACAATAGTAGTGCCATTACTCGTAAGACCCTTATTTTATTACTAGCTTTTGCCCGCGGCTTCGCTCGCGTTAAATTCGGGGTAACACAATTCCCCTTTCCTGATTTGCAGGTACCTGTTACCTGCAGTTTTTGCCCTTGTGCCTTATTGGTTTGTAATAGCAAAGCTAAGTTTTCCCTTTTTTTCCCTCTTTCTCCCTCATATCCTAATTTTTTGGAGTTTACTCCTTAAGAATCGATTTTCATATATAAGGCGCCCGGTATGAGAAAAATGTGAGGTGTAAAATCTACTGATGAATGACCTCGTTACGTTTTTGGTGCAACTTTGGTGCAACTGCACCTATGGTGTTTGTCGTACAGTTGAATATTACTAGATGGCGCTTTATGAAATTTGTCATTTTTTGTTGTTTGTAAGTGATATTTTTAATTATTTATTATTATTTTTTTTATGATATTTTTCGTTCATTTATTGATTTATCAACATATAACTACATTTTTAAACATTTCTTAAAAACATTAAAAAAAGCCCACCGGTATCGGGAACAGGTGATATTTTTTATTATTATTTTTTTTTGTACTTAAGGAGTAAACTCCAGTCGTGCGTCGGAGCTGACAAACACACTTTTTTAGGGTTCCGTAGTCAACTAGGAACCCTTATAGTTTCGCCATGTCTGTCTGTCCGTCCGTCCGTCCGTCCGTCCTCGCTTAATCTCTGTGACCGTTAGCACTAGAAAGCTGAAATTTGGTACCAATATGTATATCAATCACGCCGACAAAGTGGTAAAATAAAAATTGGAAAAAAATGTTTTATTAGGGTAGCCACCCTATATGTAAAGTGGGAAGTGTTTTTTTTTTTAATTTCAACCCTAACGTGTGATATATTGTTGGAAAGGTATTTAAAAATGAATAGGGGTTTACTAAAATCATTTTTTGATAATGTCAATAATTTCGGAAATAATCGCTCCAAAAGTAAAAAACAATGTGTCCCCCCCCCTCTAACTTTTGAACCATAAGTTTAGAAAATATGAAAAAAATCTGAAAAGTAGAACTTTATAAGGACTTTCTAGGAAAATCATTTTGAACTTGATTGACACAACAGTTTTTGTACAAAAAAGACAAAAAGTTGTATTTTGTACAACTTTTTGTCTTTTTTATGTACAAAAACTGTTGGAGCGCCTACCGCGAAACGTGCAACATTGCACGCTCCTCCACCTTTAAACTCATAAGTGGGAACACTTATTGTGACGGACGGGAAACTACGGAACCCTACACTGAGCGTGGCCCGACACGCTCTTGGCCGGTTTTTTAAATTAGCCTATGTGCGTCTCCTGGGTCCCAACTATCTCTGTACCAAAATTAACCGTGAAGAAGTAACAAACAAACTCACTTTCGCTTTTGTAATATTAGTAAGGATTAGAACATATATTACACTTAAAGAACTAATTCGAAACGATTTAATCTGTTTTTTTTTTGCATCCATCTCACAAAAGAAAGAACGGCCAAGTGCGAGTCGGACTGGCGCACCGAGGGTTCCGTACAAACTTGTAGGTAACTAATTAAAGTACATTATTCTAAAGAAAAGATAAAAAAAACTGCAATTAAATTTATAATCTCATTTTCCTTGTGATGCATGTACAAATTTAAGGTTTTGCTGAAGCTCTACGACATTGTTTCTTGCAAAATTAAATGATTCTAGGTTAACTGGAAGTACCCTATGTATTTTGATGATATTATCTTTACAAATCCATGGGAAATACGACACAAACGACCATATCTTTTGATTGCGTAAACACAGCTCAAGGGACCGCAGACATTCAATATAATTTTAAACATTAATTTTCATTTTTTTCTTTTGAGGTAAGTATCCCTAAAAACTGCATTTTAACTTAATCTTGCCCGCAGTCATACCTTTGATAATTCCCCAGCCTTCTACCCTCCCCAGGCCGGGACTCGAACCTACGTCGCGTCGCCACGGTACAGTAATTGACGCAATTAGAACCCGAGGGGAAAGTCGGCAGCATTGGACAAAAAGGGTCGGTTTTGTGGCAAAAGGTACAAATATTAGGCATGCTTGGCTGTACAGACAAGTTATAGATATTGTTTTAGGTTTCTGGTAGAAAGGGTTCCGTGCGGAGATTTTAATTGGGTTTTATAGTTTCAGCAGTTAATTAATTTATTATTTAAAAACAGATTGAGATATGAGGGAGAAAGAGGGAAGAAAAGGGAAAACTTAGCATTGCTATTACAATAAATAAGGCGCAAGGGCAAAAACTACAAGTAGCAGGTCCTGCAAATCAGGAAAGGGGAACTGTGTTACCCCGAATATAACGCGAGCGAAAGCCAGTTATTAATATATTTTTAATTATTTAGGTATTGGGTTTCAGTCATCATTTTGATTTTAAAAGAGTAACCATTGAGTTGCCGGTTCTTCTACATAAGAAGCGACCAACCCGAATAGTGCATCTTTCCTCGACGTTTTATAAGTGCCCATGTAGGCCTATGTGAAATAAAAATATTTTAATTTTGAAATCTACTGTGAGTAATATAGTAAAAGAGATAATATATAATATCGTAAGTTAAAACAGCATTGTATTTGAATAAAAATAATGAAAGAAACGAACAAGGCTAACCATTCCCTTTATTCAAAGAAGTTTAATCAAAACATAAAACATTTACCTATTAAATCAAATAATTTACGAACCCCGCAGCCCTATGAACCTTACCGACCAAAAGTAATTAGCCCCTAACATTTAATTCCGTCGGTTCAAAGACTAATTCTTTGTGTTAATTATTTAGACTCGTGCGCAATCAATCGGACGTGATTGGACGGACTGATTGAGTTCGGCTAAAGATTATATTTGATTGGAATTTAATTAATGTGCCATATTTCTGTAAGAATTACAAATGAGAAGGAGAGTGAATCAGATGAGATCGGTTGGGAGGTCATTTCTTTGTTTTGTTGTTGTATTCTTTTCGATCTTATTGTTTCCTAGTTGTGTAACTTGTCAAAACTTGTCATACATACACATTTTTGTCAAATTTCTTGATATTGATTGCTGAGCTTAAATTGTTGGTTTTAAATATTTTGAAATTCTGGTAACGGCTTGGAGTGTTTGGCGTTTGAAATCTGTACTTACCTAAGCGTTCTAAAGCACGTATTGTTGCAGGCATAATCCCTTTTTTTAGGCATGGTAAATCATTAAATAACTTCCCCCGCTCTGGGTGAAGCGGGAAGAAGTGTCAGACTTTTAGTTTAGTTCTTTTGCTCTTTCTGTTCCGGGGCCGCGATTAAACGAGGTAATATCAGATGCGTCGCATCGCATAGGTAAAGATGTTACAGTATTTTCAAAGGATCGTAAGGCCTAAACATTTCGTGCTAACCTGATTTACCTAACATTGTATATTACCACGTACGATATATTTAAGCATGTTAAAAAATCCTCAAACAACTGATTACTCCAATTACCAATAACGAACGTGTTTGTTTTTTTTCTTCTATCAAATACAGAATCTCTCGTTTTCCCACAACGCGCTGCTCCTTTATTTATATTACGTCACGTTCTCCCCCAATTTACTTTATAACGTTGTCCCACAAATATTTGCTTATCGTTAGCTTCACCAAACATTTACCGTCCACATAATCTCTACATCGTTGTAATAAGGTTTATTTTGCATCGATGTGTGTTTACGAGATTGTTGGTGGCGGTGGGTTCAATGTTTGTTCGCAGAGGGTTCTCGCGATGCTGTGTCGTGTCTTAATATCATCGTAAATAATAATACCTTTGTCTTTTGGGGGCTTGTCGTATTGTGTGCTGAGTGCTTGTAAGGCATTATTATTGGGGTTCCCTATCAGATTGATGAAAGCGAAAACGGAACGATTAAACACGCGTTTGGTTTGGTCTTGAAAGTGGTGTTATAAGCTATGGTAACGGTCCTTTGAATAACTGATTTCATGTTTATTTCATAAATGTTTTTACTTAATTCAAACAGTTTTAGCAGGAAGATGAATTTCCTCAGTTCCAAAAGATCAAAAATAAAATCCGCGCTCTGAAAGTATATTTTGATAACCGGCAAACATCACACTCATCCACTCATACCATTACAAGTACAACTCGTAGCACTGTTACAAGTACACTACTGGACTGACATCACCTCCTGATGTTCCCCGTAACGGTGCCGCACCGTATCTAATATGTTTCATAGAAAACAAAACGGTTCAAGTTGAGGTGATGTTAATCCTGCGACATTAAACTTCTGAGCAGACGATGAACTATTTAGACGGCGGACAATAATGTGTCATTAGTTGTCGCAAATCGTTCATCGTGTCCTCAGCTCCAAACTGAAGGTATCGTACCTGTATCCCTGAGCTGCAGCGAGCCGACCTTGTTGGAGAGGTAGCCCCTGATGGAGCTGGCGACCCGTGCGGGCGACGCGGCGGCGGCGCCTCCGCGCAGCGCGCCCCCTAGCCGCCCTAACAACGCACTGCTTTCCGCCTCCACGGTCGACACTTCCGACAACCCCCGCGCAACTACCCCACACCCCTTAACGACCCTAATCTCCAAAAGACACTAGTTTTAAAAATAGCTTGCTTGTTAATATCGCGTGTGTTGTAAAGAGTTTATAATTAGAGTGTAAACGTTTTAGTTTATAATAATCAGTGCAGTATTTGATATGTATGTGTTGTGGGCGCGTTCACCATGGTGCGTCCGCGTGTGCGCGCTGTAACAATACAAATTAGGCAAATTAATAAACTGCTTCATCTTCTTCATCATCCACCAATACAATACAAAAACAGTTTAACGAATATATTATACATACAAATTAATGATTTGTTCCAATGTAATAATTCGAAAATTGGCAAAAAGTCACGTTTGTTGTATAGGAGCCCCTTAAATATTTATTTTATTCTGTTTTTTAGAACTTGTTGTTCTGGCGAAAGTAGAAATACATTATCTGTGAAAATTTCAACTGTCTAACTATCACAGTTCATGAGATATAGCCTGTTGAGAGACGAACGGACAGTCCGATGTCCAGTTATAGCAACCTCTGACCCACAGTGTTAAACCACAGTTTCCAAATCTGGCAGCATGCCAACGTATCACAAATCTTCCCCACTACCCACTAGCTAACCCGCATTGAATGTGGAACACAGCATTAGCCTCGATACACATTGTAGGGCTACGTGGCCTACGTTTGTATGTTAATGGAAGCATGTAGCCAACTAGCACAGAAATAAATATATGTATAGAGAAACTAGCTAGCGCCCGAGGCAAAAAAAAAGTATCAAATGTGTCATTTTTTTTTTTTTAATATCTTGGGACAACTCACACACGGCTATCTGATCCCAAGCTAAGCAGAGCTTGTGTTATGGTAACCAGACAACTGATATACATACTTATATAATTTATAAATACATACATATTATAGATAAATCACACCCAGACACAGAACAAACAATCATGCTCATCACACAAAGTTTGTCCTGGGTGGGAATCAAACCCACGACCTCCGGCTCAGCAGTCAGGGCCACTAACCACTAGACCTCAAGGCCCGTCAAACTATAATCTACTTGAAATAATAATCTATTGCAGACTATAATCTACTTATGTGCCAAATTTCATCAAGATCCGTTCAGTCGTTTTGACGTGAAAGAGTAACAAACATCCATACATTCATCCATCCTCACAAACATTCACATTTATAATATAAGTAGGATATAATTATATCTACTAATAAACTAATGTATAGTAAAAGGCTCCGAGACCGCTGGACCGATTTTAAACATTTTTTCGTCAATAGAAAGATATTTTTTTAAGATGTTACATAAAGGAGGCTTTATATTATTACGCTACCATAGTTAGGAGCTGAGCAGCGGGTGAAACCGCTGGGTGCAGCTAGTCCTTGTCCTTACTAATATCATAAAAGCGAAAGTGACTTTGTTTGTTTGTTTGTTACGTCTTCACGTCTAAATGGCTTAACCGAATTTGATGAGTTTTGGTAGCACTTTTTTTAAAGTGAGAAATGAAGGAGAAAGCGGGAAAAAAAGGGAAACCTTAGCTTTGCTATTACAATACGTAATGCGCAAGGGCAAAAACTACAAGTAGCAGGTACCTGCAAATCAGGAAAGGGGAACTGTTAGTTTTACCCCGAATTTAAACAAATTTTTAGTTTTTTTTACTAAAGTGCAAACTCCCTCGGCAAAAAAAACACATTTCCCTCATCCTAAGTCGCAAGTCTCCACACCGGATGTGTACCACCGGAAACCGCCACTCGAGCCACTTCCGGCCGCCATCTTGCAACCGGAAACAGACGCGGTTTACGACTTCCGCTCCCTTTGTGAGACCAAAATGTAACTTTTGTGAACTACTTATACATTATGCTTTTGTTAGAGAATTACGTGCATATATTTTATTCAGAAATTATCGTGAAGGCTTTGCCGGAGTATTTAGGGAGATTCAGCTGAACAATACAGCCTAATGACTTTATAATTACTACCCGCGTAATGAGGTAAATAATGAGTTAAAAACTCATTTGGGATCCGATTTTAATTACTTCATAGATGAGTTTGAAATGAAAATAGGGTTTCTATTGTTTATGTTGATACAAAAAAAATAAATGATCTATTTTAAAAGCATTTTGCATTTTCCCGTTGTTTCATCTTACAAGCATGAGATCATGAATCATCGTCCCAAATAGTTTTACTAATCTACCAAACATTCTCTCGTATGCTATGTAGCCGACACACATAAACATTTTCTGTTTTCTCACCAGATTAAAAAAAACGAATAATAATTTATTTCAACCATCCGTGTATTTTGGATGGGAAATAATCAAATAACTCCTCCCGTTTTGGTCGGACCGAGACAGAGTGTCAGACTTTTACTGACTAAAGCCCATCTATGTTTCTTCTTTTGCCTTTTGTGTTCCGGGGTCACGGTATCTCTTTCGAACAACCAGCAACCTAGTCAGGCAGTGGCCCTTTGCTTTGGTGACAGCTCTCATTTAATCATCGTGTGTTAGTCCTTAACCTGGTGTCAGAGTTTTTAAGCCACCCATAGGTACCTAGCGACTTGCTGGGTTTTGGTCGTTTTACATGCCATCACCAAAGCAATTATACAATATGCAAATAAATTCGAAAATCAAAGGGTACATGCCTTTTTTTTTTTTTTTTTTTTTGGGGTGGGAAATCATCCAATGACTTCCCCCGCTCTGGGTGGAGCGGGGGGGCATGTCAGACTTGTACTGACTAAAACCCACCCATGTTCCTTCTATTGCCCTTTACGTTCCGGGGCCGCGGTATCTCTTTCGAACAACCCGCAACCCCGGCAGGCGGAGGCTCTGGCAAGCCCCTCTGCTTTGCTGACTCTCTTTGAGGCGCGCGTGAAACACGAACGCGCCGTCGACACGGCCTGTCGTCAATCGACGGACGGACGGCGAGCTACCCATTGCTCACCGTCCACAGGCCCGCATCTACGGTGGCCGGAAGTCGTCTCGCGGCGCCCGGCGCCATGGGCGTCTCCCGCGGCGGCTGGGTTGGGCAGATGTTCTCTCCCTCAATCGCCCGGCCACCTCCTTCGCTAGCATTACTGCTTCGCAGAAGGTGGTGGCCGCTTCCCATTCCCTCTCGCTCCGGACCATGGCCTGAACCAGGGCCGGACGCGAGAGATCTCCGCCGCCGATCGCCTCCACGAGGGCACGGCGGTGCTCCGCCCAAGCTGGGCAGACCGCCACTGTGTGCTCCACCGTGTCCTCCGGGCGATCGTCACAATGGTGACACCCAGGCGCTTCCTCCCGCCCGATGATGTGCAGGAACCTCCCGAAACTTCCGTGTCCGGTGAGGACCTGCGTCAGGCGGTAGGTGAGGACGCCATGACGCCTCTCCAGCCACTCCTCAAAGAGGGGACTTACCGCCGCTATTGTGGCGTGCCCTGCACGGGGTTGCGACAGTCGCTCTCTCCATGCCACCATGAGATCGCACCGGAGGTCTGCCCGCCGAGCGGCAACTTGCCGTGGCAGCGGGTTTTCCCCCCGGTGTAGTGCCTCCGCGCGCCACTCAAACAGGCGCGCGAGGACTATCGCCTCCAGATCCCACGGTGGCAGTCCGGCAAGGAGGCTCGCTGCCTCGCCGGAGATCGTGCGGTAGCCCCGGACAAGCCGTATGGCCACCACCTTTTGGGGCGCGTTCAGGTAGTGGGCGGCGCGCCGCCCTAAAGAACGCGCCCATACCGGGGCCCCGTAAAGGGCCATGGACCGCACGACTCCGGCATAGAGCCTACGGCAGGAGGCGTTTGGCCCCCTCAGATTGGGCAGGAGCCGCTTGAAAGCAGCCCCCGTCCGCTCGAGCTTGGGAGCCAAACGTCGGAAGTGTTCGACGAAGTTCCACCGGCTGTCGAGGACGATTCCTAGGTACTTCATCGTCGACCCGACGCCGATGCGAACCCCTCCTACCGTCAACTGGGATCCCGACGGTGGCGTGTTTCCGCGGCCATGAAAGACCATGGCCTCGGATTTGTGCAAGGCCACCTCGAGACCCAGCAGCCGGATCCTCTCTGCGACTATCGCAACCCCGCGTGTCATGATGTCGGCCGCCGCCTGGTGCGACCCCCCCTGAGCCAGAACGAGCGTGTCGTCAGCGTAGCAAACTACACTGACGCCGCTGGGGAGGTCGGCGCGCAGCACCCAGTCGTAACCGATGTCCCACAGGAGCGGCCCCAGGACCGATCCCTGTGGGACACCGCACGACATCTCTCGCCGGTTCCACTCTCCAGAGCGACCGGGGTATATGACGGCCCTGTCCGTCAGATATGCCCCGACCACACGACGAAGATAGGTCGGCATCCGGTGGTATTGGAGTGCCTCCCTGATGCAGCCCCAAGGCATGGTGTTAAACGCGTTGGCGATGTCGAGAGACACCGCCACGACAACCCCACCCCTGGACACTGCAGCCCCCGTCGTGAGGGCTCTCACGCGCATGATGGCGTCCACCGTCGAGCGCCCCTTGCGGAAACCATACTGGTGATCCGCAAGATCCGGCCCCGTCCCCACAAGGTGCCCGACGAGGCGGTTTGCAATTACTCTTTCAAAGAGCTTGCCCACCTCGTCGAGCAGCACAATGGGCCATGCCTTGGGTTACTTCATATGATTATCAGAATAATCTACTGGTCAGTTATTTATTAATCTTATTATATTTAGTCCATAATAAACCTTTAAAAAAACACAAAAAATGATTTTGTTTTATACTATGTATGTATGTACATATATAAAGGTATCATACTCATAAAACAATCCACCCGAAACATGTATATATTGCAATTTGTAGTACTTAATTAATTAGAAATAACTTAATTTTCCCCTGTATTGAAAAGCGCCTAAAGTTCGTAGCCGTCGGCTACGGCACGCTACGCTTTCGTAGCACTGTGGTGCTACGCGGTTACGGATAATTGGAACACATAGAATACTGATGATTATAAATGATAATTCTAATTATTTATGGCGTTTATGAAAAAATAAAAAGTAATTTTAGACTTTTCTATCGGTATGGTATTAAAACTGCTGAACCCAGGAATTTAAAATGAACTGAAATCTTTATAATAAATTCATGAATATATCTTTTACACACATCCCAAAAGAATTATGATATTTCAAATTTAAAAAAGGCTGTAAAAATGCAGATAGAGTGATTTTATTGAATGGCCTAAATTCTTTGAAATCATAAAAGTCAAAGAAAAAATAACTTAACCAAGACATTGAATTTGTACTGCCTATTCTTATTATATTTATTGGCCTATAAACATTATACACACCACGAAATAAGGTTTCAAAAATAAACCTTTTCAAAACCCTTTATCTTTATTTTTTTTTAATTTATACATAAGATAATAATAGCTAGCGCACACCCTGACATACATCATACAACCACATACGACACATGTATACCGTTACGTAACAATGATGTAACCAACACATGGACAAACCCTGTCTACTTGACCACCATAATGCACCAAATAATCACTAGCACATACCAATAACACACTGGAAAACGATTTCCATTAAACATAAATATCACCTTAATACAGCCGTCGCTTCAAGAAATAAATTCAAACAATTTCCATTTCCACACACGCACCACAAAATAATATCTATGAAAAACGACATTCACGCGGATTAGTTGCCAATTTTGGAAACGGAACGGAAATCAATATGGCGATGTGAAAAAAGATAAAATTATATTGACCTTTGTTTGTGTTGGCGGGTACTTGCACACCTGGGAACACCTCGCCCGAACTGGCGAGCCTCGACAGTGATCTGAAAAGGCTCTCGGGCCATGCGCGGAACGCCGCCTTCTCATTGGTCGGGGGAGAAAAGTGACGTCACACAGGCCTCGCCAATCGCAGCCTTCTGAAAGTTTCACGTAGGTATAGAGCGGTCGATGACTAAAAATAGGTTGTGCCGGTCGATGGGGAGAACCGGCGTTATCAAACATTCATCTGATTACGAGAAGCATTTCTTCATGTATAAATTGAGGTCTATGTAAATGTGGCCGGTTCGTTTTTTTATTTCTAACTCGAGTGATAAACTAAGTTTAATGTGTTTACTGTCAAAAAAAATACCGAAGAAATATAGCGTACCATTATTATTTTTTTAAGAATTTGTTTAGTAGCTTCGATATTAAAAAGCTAATATTCTAATATTGTTACCTTTTCTCACTGGAACATTTTCTCTTAAAAAGTTAAGTAATGAGTTTCAAACTAACCTAATAACGAACCAAACATTACATATTCTTTAATTATTTGTACAAAAAGCCGTTGCTAAGTAGGTAGGTTAATGAAACATAATATTTTGAACAAGGTTTTATTTGATGTTAGCCGCCGCGCCGCCGCCGCCGCCGGCTCGACTTGTGGGTTGTACGATGTTAAGTACACAGTAACTCTACATATTACATCTGTTAAATTGTGTTAGTCAAGTCGAAGTTAAATAATTTAACCATTCATTGAATTAAATAATAACGATTGCATGTTTAAAAAGTTATACTTATATTATATAATACAAAAGGGTTTGATATTTTGGACTGCCTAACTTCATGCCATTTTTTTTCTTCAGTGCAGCCTCCCTTCCTATCTTATCAATTGCTGGTCTTTTTACTATTTGCTAAATCAGTACAACTTTAATAACTTATATTTTTTTAAATATTTTCTTGCCTTATGCTGTTTTTATATAAATAAAATGGTGGATAACAAGCTAGTTTCCATGGTCAAAGTAATTACATTCTATTTAGTCCGTCTTTTAGATTATTCAAAAATAAGCAACATGTATTTTTTTATTTATAAACTAGACCAAAAATGACAAAGATATAGCCCTTAAAAGTTACGTGAAACGTCACTCGTTGCGAAAAAATGCAAAAGACGGATTTTATTTTTCTTTGAAACTAGCCTTATAAAACAGGCTCTTCACCAAATTTTAACATTTGATTAATATTAGTACTGAAAATTAAACTCGACACACATCGCTGAAATAAAAAAGACAATGAAGTTTGGTAATTTCATTCTTCAGAAAAAAACTCACAAAAAGGCTCTAGAACTAAACAGTTTAAACGGAGTTTCATGAAATAATTCAGTTAAACCTCTAAGATATTTTTATTTTCTCTTGAGATGAACCGTTTGTGAATGTATAAGCGGGACCTACATCATCTCGTTATCCTCCATGAATAATGTAAATAACTTTAAGCAGGCGCTCATAACTTTTGTATTGCTCTTATATTTATAGTTTAGATATTTTGAACAAGTTTTGCGAGCACAAAGTGTTGTTATAACAATACATATTTTAAAACGATACAGATCATGTTTCAAGAGAGTTGTAATTGTTTATCATCATCATCATCTGCCTAGCCTTTTCCCAACTATGTTGGGGTCGGCTTCCAGTCAGTATTTTACATGGAGCGACTGCCTATCTGACCTCCACAACCCAGTTAATACTTGGTAATACGATACCCTTCGGTAAGACTGGTTGTCAGACTTTCGGAACACTGACTACCTGTAACGACTGTCAAAGATCTACAAATGACAGCCGCGACCAACGGCTTAACGTACTTTCCGAGGCACGGAGGAAACTCGGTATGTAACGGGTGGTCAACCATCCATTTTGTAAAAATATTATAATTTAAAAGAGTGTCCATGGAGTTTCTTGCCCTTTCTTCTCCATAGAGATCAACGCTTTGGAATGGGCAACTATAGTACTTTCACAAGTTATTATGCCTTGTGACCGGGACTGTAGCAGCATCATTTTTTTGTTCTTGTTTTTATGACATTCAAAAGTGCCTGTAATGGTCTAATTGAAATAAATGCTTTGAGTTTGAGTTTCCACAGACCAACCTAGTCAAGCGCGGCTTAACCTAAAGATCGACCCGAGCAGCTACTATTTATTTAGCCACGAGCTCCTCCTAATTGTTTATCAAAATATAGAAAAGAAAGAGTTCTTTTAAAAACGGTGGCGTAGTCAGCAGAGATGTATGTATGATACAAATACATACACTGCACGGTTGGCGATGTGGCTGAGCGATCGGTTGCTGCGCTGCGTGTCGCGGGTTCGATCCCCGCACGGAACAAATATTTGTAACATCTACTGATAGTTGTTCCGAGTCTGGCTGTTTGTGTATGTGACGATACAGGAGAAATTCCTAATGTGTAACGTTTTTTTATCATAGGGAAAAAATAACCTTACAAAATAGTTAAATTAAAATGAAACATGTCTAACTGTACAGTTGTACCTACTTATTCGCAAACAACAGGAGTTCTAATTGGCTTGTAGATAAGTTTGTTGCAAGGCAATTTATTGCACGGTTGGCTGAAAGCTTGGATAGCTGCACATCTAATGGAATATTTGTGATCCTTAATTACTATAATTCAATAGATCAAGTCTTCGGAACAAAAACATGACTAACAAATTTCCTGCATGTTGTAGCTTTATTATGTGTGTCTAATGTAATTGTGTAATTTTTGTTAATTATTGTGTTTAAATTCAGATACAAATTACTTGTTAATGAATAAATGACTATGACTATGACTATGCTTAACTAAATATTTGATCTCTATGATTTGATTGATATCCATTCAAGCAAGTCTGGAGGTATGTATCGACTACTCGGGAAAACTAAATTAATCGTGATTTTGTTTAATCAGTCTTGCATTTTTTTATTGAATCATTGAATTAGAACCCTTCGTTTGATAGTCAATAAAGAGTAAAAAATAATAAGTCAAATACACTTCCTCGATAACTGACTCTTAAAGGTTATTAGGTTCAACATGCATTTTTTTTTCACACGCGTGTTTTTTTTAGCAAGTAGATTCGTGTTTTTGAGGCCCTCATATTTAATTAAATGTGTTAAAACAAAATAATTTGTTTTCTTATTTTTGACATTAGGCTGTTTAGCGGCGTCATAGTTTTGCAAAAAAAAAACAAACTAAATCATAGTTTCATAGCAATTAATGCAAAGAATACTTTTCGTTCCGTTATTTTATTTACACGTAAGTGTATTTAAAAACGTCGTTTGATTTACATGGAAATTTGTCTCTGCTGTTCTCGGCTCTATAACACCCTCGCCTAATGGCTCGCGTGGTATTTCTGCCTCGAACTCAATGACAAAGTTTCCTCACTGGAATTAAAATGTATTATTCTCAGATCGCAGGGTGCAACTGACTCAGGTGTGCGTGACACGCCACGGACAGTGCCCTTGAACTCTACCGAAAACTTTGATCGGCATTGCTGACTAGTTGGCCGATTTGTCGGCCATCTTACAAAAGACTAGTGAGATCATAGATACATCCACATACAATATCAATACACAAACCACATTTATCCTTAATAATATTATAAAAGCGAAAGTGAGTTTGTTTGTTACCTTTTCACGCCTAAATGGCTAAACCGATTTTGATGAATTTTGGTACAGAGATAGTTGGGACCCTGGAGACGGACATAGTAATATAATAATATAGGCTAACTTTTTTTTTTAAAGTGAGAAATGAGGGAGAAGGAGGGAAGAAAAGGGAAAACTTAGCATTGCTATTACAATAAATAAGGCGCAAGGGCAAAAACTACTGGTGGCAGGTACCTGAAAATCAGGAAAGGGCAACTGTGTTGCCGGAATTTAACACGAGCAAAGCCGCGGGCAAAAGCTAGTTTATATAATAAATAAACATTCAATATTTACGATATCCCAAACTATTGAACCTATACCCAGATGTACCGACCACATCAGCACTAAATCCGCCTCGTACCGGCGATATCGGATATTCGGATACATCGCAGAAATATTCGAATACAGGTCGGATATGCCTCGAATTTATACACCAATTACATTTTCGTTTTGCCTACAGCCTACAGCCGAAATCGTTACCCAAAACCCGTTGCTTTAGTTTCTTTGCCGATGCTAAAATAAAAACACGTAGTTGTATGTCTTCCCAATATTGTTTTTCACTTTCATAAATATTTGTGAACAAAATGTTATTCAATAGTTTTTTTACACTCGAGACTAATTGCCTATTGTTGTTCGTTTTTATACATTTGTATATTTACAGAAACTACACAATATCTATAGTTACCATTTTTTTTTATTTCATATTTTTTTAAATTGTCTAATGTATTTTTTTCTTTTGCAAAGTGTGTAATTTATAATTATAATCTCGGTGTTCTCTTTTCTATGATTCTGCAAGTGCTGTACACTTCTGTAAGTGACGAACTCACTGTAGTCTCATTGTTTGTAATGATGTAGCTGTGTGGCCTATATGTAAGTGAGTAAGTCGTTGAAGTGCCTTAATAAATAAATAATAGTTTTAAACTGTTCCAATCAATTAACTCTTTTCTTTAAATCTTTTAAATTTTGTTTTAAGCCGTGTGACCACTTTATAAAATATATTGAAATCATTAGCTATTAGTTTGTGTGAGACAAACAGATAAGATGAGCAATCAAATAGCTCAAAACTCATTCGTTATCTATTAATGAGAAGTAGTTTTAAAAATAATAATAGAAGAAAGAAGAAAATAGTGAACAAAACATAGATAAGGAATTGCTAGAGACATTGTGTGCTGTTATTGGAGCTCATAATGTGACAAACTCTAATTAGAGTTGAACATTAATACACCACCGCTGAAAAATATAAGCTACTAGCTGTGCCCCAGCATGCGTTGCAATGCAATTTTCTACCTACCCTTCCTACCTTACCTATCCTATCTTTCAAGTTGGATCAAACTGCACACGGTGTGCAAATTTATTTCAAAATCGGATAAGTAGTTTAGGAGTCCATCGCGGACAAACAACGTGACACGTGATTTA
The DNA here is from genome assembly GCA_905475445.1 of Ochropleura plecta. Taxonomy (NCBI): domain Eukaryota; kingdom Metazoa; phylum Arthropoda; class Insecta; order Lepidoptera; family Noctuidae; genus Ochropleura; species Ochropleura plecta. The sequence continues at coordinate 685,301 of FR997733.1, read as the reverse complement.
TATATATTAAGAAGATGTTAAAGTTGCAAGCAAAAGTTAGACAGTAGTCCTAACTTAGGCAGTTCACTCAATTTAATCACCCTCTTACCAAGTACTAACCAATGTTCTCCTCATAATATTTTCCACTATGGTTAATTCAAGTCTGCCATCAGATCTACATGGAACCTGTTACTATGTGGTTGGAAATGATGATGATCCTCGCAGCATTCGGTGAGAGACTATAAATATGGCGGTCGATGTGTTCGCGCATGCGCAGAGAGTAATCCCGAACTCATTCATCATGCGTTGTACTATGTACGAGTGTACCTACCCGCCATGTGACAATAAATCAGAAATACTTATATTAATTGTAAATAGATTATTAAGGAAGGATTCTAGGAAACGGTATAGTGAATAAATTATATACCTTAAAACGACTACATATATTATTTAACATAAGTCGAACCTTTCGGACTGTCTAAAATGGAAATTATTTAATTCAACACCCGTCCCTTCTGTCCTTGGCTTAGTTCTCATTCAACATTTACGACGAATCCTTTTGTTTTTTTTTTTTTGTAATTTCTTCGTGCACCTTTCCGGCTTCAAAAAAAATAACTAATGAATGTAACGTTTCAACCCCCTCAACCTATCTCCGTAAACAGTTGGGCGTAGTCTTCTCATAAGCTGCGCCACTATACCCTCGTCTCAACCTTCCACATTGAGTCTGACCCGCCTTTATAAGATCATTGCTTCATCTGATTCCATTTTAAACGTTCTTTATAAATAGTTTCCTGACTGCACTGTCCTGAAAATCTGCTATTTTCCTCTTTAATTGACAGCAGCACTCAAACTCCGTCCGCCATGTTGTTTCTTTATTTAGCGAACAAAATGGAGGACGTTTAAGCGAGCGCTTTTCTCGCGACTAAATTAGGACCATTGTCGGTCGCAGACGATCTTTACATATTCATGGCACTATACAGTCGCAGACAGGCTCGATGGAAATATACTAAAATAAAAGACACACATACGGCCTACATTGGTATAGATACCACTGGTGTTTTGTTTTGTCAAGCGTATAGTGAGCAAACAACTAAAGAATTTCAGTTGCGCGCGGGCGCCTCTTATCGCTGGACGCGTTGTTCGTTCGACGCCAAAACCGGTTTGAATCACTCGACCCCGGCCCGACTGTTATTGTTTGTACATAGTAAACTCATAACGATGTTGTTTAAAAATGGCTAGTGATGAGTTAGTTGATACAGCGCTTAACGATCATGATAATGTGATTAGCATGACTAGGGGAAACAGTGAGATGACAAGTTTGATGAATAGGGATCACAGTGAGATGACAAGTAGTATGGAAGAAATAAATCAAGCGGGAGATAATCGGGAGATGGACAGCTACAATATTAATTTGCCTCAACAACATTCGACATGTGATATGTCAAATAATAAGAGGAATCGAGAATTAAATCTGGACGAGGTATGGACAACAGTTAATAGAAGAGGTAAACGGTTTGCTAGAGGGAGTGAGATTCATGACACAATCAGAGTACCAGAGGATAAAATCGAAGTATGCATGACAGCATCAAGCGTACTACCGAAACAATTCAAATTGGCAAAGATCTTAAAAGGTGAGGATATATGCGATATCACACGAATTAAATACGTAAACCCCCACAAAGTATTGATCGTGTTTAACAATGAAGATAGTTGTGATCGGTTAATTAACTCACAATATTTTAAGAATGAGGGCTATAAATGCCAAAGAACTCTGGAAAAAATTCAGTCGTATGGGGTAGTGAAATACATTGACCTGGATATATCTGAAGAAGAAATTATTGAGGGATTAGAAAGTGAAACTCAGATAATAGGAGTTAAAAGACTAAAACGAAGAAGTAGTACAGACGCGCGATGGGAGCCATCCGAGGCAGTCCGAATATGTTTTATAGGATCCTCGTTACCCTCCTATATACATATATTTAATACAAGAGCAGAAGTCACTCCCTATCAATTCCCAGTAACACAATGTTCGCGGTGTTGGAGATTTGGACATACAATTCAACTATGCCCATCCAACAAAGTGATATGTCCGAAGTGTAGCAAGAATCATGCTAATTGCGATACAGAAGATTACAGGTGTAATAACTGTTCCGGGAAGCACATGACTTTAGCAAAGAAGTGTCCAGTTTATATTAAGGAGAAAAAGATCAGGGATTTGATGGCAGAATTCAATTGTACCTATAAGAGGGCCCTTACCATGTATGTCCCACCAGAGGACCCTATAATCAAACCCTGTTCTACGAGAGAGAAACAAGATGTACTGCGAGAGGAAAATGTGCCAACCGAGGACCGTACTTTAATCATTTCTTCCGATACATACGCAGACGTAGTGAAAGATAAACATGGTGGAAATAACACAATGAGAAGTAAAAAGAAAAAGGAAAAAAAGAGGGATGAAAAACAGAAGTGGGATGATATAGCAGAAGATAGCTTTCAAGAGTCAGATAGTGACATTTACAACAAAAATTTAGAAGCAAATAATAGTGAAGAAAGTTCAGAAAACAGAAGACCTAGTGGAAGGATATGGAGCCAGATAAAAGAAAAAATATTGGATACAGAGGCATCATGGGATAGCAAGATAAAAAAATGTGTGTGTATTCTATTTGAGTGGATTAAGGATATTATCATGAAGTACATTTCAGAAGTACCATTTCTCGTTAATTTAAAACAATGGATCAAGCAACCAGCAGAACCTCAATAATCAATATCCTGCAATGGAATGCTCAAAGCCTTCGGCCTAAAGCTACAGAACTTGAAATTTTGTTAAGTCAAGAGAAAATACACATCGCAATCATTAATGAAACTTGGTTTGATCCTGAAAGCGATTTTCGTATGAGCGGTTACAACATCTTTAGGGAAGACCGCCATGATGGTTACGGTGGCGTCGCTATATTAACTCATTGGTCCCTAAAAGCATCTCGATGTAATACCAAAATAAGTAATACAGGTATTCAGCTACTACACATAAAAATAGCTAACTGTGATCACCTAGAAAACGTGATTACAATTTATTGTCCTTCATCAGTATACTGTAGCAAAAGAGATTGGGATCAGGTTTTTTCTCTGAAACAAAACAAAACCCTTATCGCTGGAGACTTCAATGGACACCATTCGAACTGGTCAACTAAGACAGATGCCAGAGGTATGCAACTATTTGACTCCATATTTGAAAACAATTACATGACTCTTAATGATGGCACTTCTACACGCGTAAAACTAGTTAGTGGCGTGGTACAAAGTACGTCTCCAGATTTATCCGCAGTTTCAGTGGATTTGGCAATGAAGTTTGGCTGGCAAGTTATGAATGAGAACTTAGGGAGCGATCACCTTATTCTAAAAATCAAAACAGAAATTAGTTTTGTAACGACGGGCAAAATTAAAAGAAACTATAAAAAAGCAGATTGGGTAAAATACACACAGATCATGAACGATAAATTAAATGTTTTGGAATTACATACAGATAATCAAATAGCATATGATAATTTTATTGAAGTCATAAATACAACAGCGAATGAAACTATACCCACAATAAAAATTTGTGACAACCCGATTCGACAACAGAAGTTTAAACCTAAACCATATTGGGGACAAGACCTATCACGCGCAGTTGCGGAGCGACGTCTTGCCTTGGCAGAATTCAGGAAGAACCCTACGCCGCAGAATTTAGGCAAAATACAAAATAGAACCAGTGTTGCCCAGAGAGCGATACGCAACGGCAAGTACCGCTCGTTCAGAAATTTCTGTGATAGTATAGATAACACAATGTCAGCAACAGAGATGTACAGACGTATGAAATGGCTCAAAGGGTATAAGACAGCGAGATGTACCGTGGATCAGGAACAAACGATACATTTACTACGTAGTTTGGCACCAGATTACGTGAGCCCTCCTCCACCTAATTTTATATCAGAAAATGAGCAATTGAGTAACCCAATTTCGATTCAAGAGCTTAATAATTGTATTAAACAGACTGATACAGCTCCCGGTGGAGACGATATATCTTACTCCATGATCAGGCACTTACCAGTTGTAGGAAAAACCATTTTAGTGTTATTATATAATAGATTCCTACGTTCGGGCTTTGTTCCGAACCAATGGCGAGAGGTTAAAATAGTGCCCATACCGAAACCTGGCCGTGATGCTGGGTCTATATCAGGTATCAGACCAATTGCTTTATTGTCATGTCCTTGTAAAGTTTTACACACTATTTTAAATCGCAGGCTTGAATGGTTTCTCGAAAGGAATAATTGTTTTTCACATGAAACAACCGGGTTTAGGAGAACGCGGTCCTGTGCTGACAATCTGGCCAGATTAGTATTGCGTATACAGGAAGGATTTTCAAAGGGTATCAGCACGCTGGGATGTTTTGTCGATATTGATAGTGCCTATAATAATATAAACTTAGTAGCCCTCTTAAAAAGGCTAGATGAGCTGGAAGTGGGATCGCTGTTATGCAGATATCTATGGGAATTTTTACATGACCGACATTTATCAGTCCAAATTAATGGCAATGGCACAGTAGTAAGAAGCACTGGGATGGGAATTGCACAGGGCGATCCGCTGTCCCCATTATTATTTAATGCTGCTACTTCAAAGATTTGTCATAACTTAACTAATGTGTTTGTGTCACAATATGCAGATGATTTCGTTTTATATGTAGCTAGGAAACAAATTTCGGAGTCAGTCGCCTATATTCAAGATTCGTTAAAATTATTTCAGTGTTTAATAGAAGAGGTAGGTTTATATGTATCTTTTAATAAAACAAAAATATGTTTATTTAGTAGGGGTAGAAACAGAAAAATAGTGAACGTAAATATTAACAATTACAGCATACAACAGGTTGATACTGTAAAATATTTAGGCATGTGGCTGGACAAATCTTTGAAGTGGAAAAGACACATTAACGAGATACGGGAAAAGTGCTCAAGATTGTTAAATATATTCAAAGTTCTGGCGGGATCCAAATGGGGCGTCCACCCGAAACATTTACGACGACTGTATATGACAATGATTCGAAGCAGATTTGATTACTGTAGTTTTTTATTTGGCAATTACGCTGACAGCCAGTTACATAAACTAGATGCAATTCAAAATGTATGTATGAGGATTATAGGGGGTTTCATTAGGAGTACTCCAATTCATGTCATGGAAAACGAATTGTGCTTACAACCGCTTCAGATTCGAAGAAAATATTTGTCAGGTAAATTCTGGCTCAAATCTAGATCGATAAGAGATAATGTAACTATAAGCATAGTAAACGAATTGTCAAACCTTTGTGAGGGCCAATACTGGAGAAACAAAAAAAAAACCGTTTTTAGTAGATTCACACAGACAACTACAGGACTTACCTATATATTCTAGCACCATAGTGGGCGTATTCTCATTGAATACATGGCTCTCCAATATTGACCTATCCCAAAGCATTTCTTACCATATTCCTAATGTTAACAATCCCAAGAGATTTATGAATATATCCAATTTAAGGGAAAAGTGTTCCGAATACCTGTGTGATAATTATAATGCGTTCTACCAACTTTACACAGACGGATCAAAAAATGCGCAGGGTGCTGGAGCAGCTGTATTCGACCCTCAGTCTGATAATGCATTTAAATTTAAAATTGATGTTAGTGTCTCCATTATGTATTGCGAGCTGATAGCGATTTCAGAAGCACTGTCTTATGCGTTAAGTCTTAATGCGGATCGTATTTTGGTTCTAACTGACTCCAAAAGTGCTCTATTGCATCTGGCTCGGCTACCCTCGAACTTTCGAGGTTCCCCGATAGCCTTTGTTATTCTCCAAACCATTTTCGAGCTGCATAGGGCTAATAAGACAATAATGCTACAATGGATTCCGTCTCATATTGGCATCATGGGCAATGAAAAGGCGGATCAAGCAGCAAAATTAGCTTCATCAGAAGGGATCACATACACTTGTTTACCAATGCACTCAGATCGCAACCAAATAGTCAAAAGGATCTGCAAAGATTTGTGGCAGGAATATTTTGATGAGAGATCGCGCACTAAAGGCATATGGTATCGGACTATACAAGCAGGACTTTTTCGTAGCCCATGGTTCCAGGACATGGAAGCCCATAGACAATTTATTGTGACGCTGTTGAGGCTCCGATCTGGACACATTCCATCAAATAAATTTGCACATCTAATGGGTAAAACGGAATCACCTAATTGCTTGGAGTGTAATACGATAGATGATATTCACCACGTCTTGCTCGAGTGTGTCCGGAATGAGACTCAGCGGCTTCAAGCACTTGGAAGCACGCAGTACAACATGGGGATATGTAGCAGCTTCTTGGCTTTCCCTTTTTCGGAGGAGGCCGAGAAGCTGTGTGCACTATACGCGGCCCGCATGCGGAGCGTAGATAACACCCAACAATAGTTTTGCTTCTTGTAAATTAGTTTTGTTACTTAATTTTGTTTTATGTATATTGTAATTAGAATTACGGGGCGACATCGTCATTGTTGACCGAGTCCCCTTAAATAAAGATTAAAAAAAAAAAAAAAAAAAAACTAAAGAATTTCGTAGTTTTGGCCTAATACTGTTTTGACACTTAAAGGTTGTAGTAGATTGCGTGACTGCTTTTTGGTATACATCTAACTCTGTGAAAAGGATTCTGTAAATCCGACATTGCTGCGTGTGATGGTCCTCTTACAGTAACATGGTGACAGTTGTGTCGCTGCAGTCTCCGTCATTGCGAGTTCAGTTACATCTGCAGTTTCTAGTTGTAATGGCCTTCAGAATTGAAGCTTATTACGAGCGTACGAGCATTTAGAAGCCTATTAGTAATTAAAAACAGTGTATCCTAATTTTAAGGTTCGGTACCAGACGCCTGCACATCAAGCTACTACAATCTGTCAGATTTCTTTGATAGATTTTCGACTTTATTTCTAAAGTATTAGGTTCAAGTTTCATTGGGAAAAATTGACAGTTTCGGGTAGCTTGACCTGCTGGCGTCTGTACCTACCCGAAGGGGAAAGCTGAACCCTTATTCGATCACTTTGTTGTCCGTTGATCTGTATGTCTACCTGTCTGTCAAGAGCATTTATCTAAACGCGTGGAGGTAGGTATCGAGTTAAAATTGTTGAAATCTGTGATTCCTCTGTCCTGTGAAAAAATCAACCCTCTAAGTTTACACAGTCAAAAGAAATAGCCGTTTATATCGCAAGTTTGTACAGAACCCTCGATGCACGAGTCTGACTCACTCTTGGCTGGTTTTTTATTCTTATTCTTTATTGTACATAATGTACATACCAAATTAACTTTAAACATAAAGCGGCGAGCTCGACTCAAAATTGCTGACTTCGCAGTAACTACGTTATTCCATCCCCATGTCATATTGTGACAATGAAAAGCGATCGTACTTCTACAGAATAGAGATGTACTGTCAATGTCAGACTGTTACCTCTGTCATGCGATCGTCTAGCCTCACTGGCATGTTCGGCAGTAGCGCAACACATGTAGACGTACCTACATAGTCTGCGGTTACAATGTATGGACACCTCGCTGATTCCCGCGGGCGTCGTCCAAAGTTATTAACGGATTGCCCACTGGGGACGAGTATTGATTGAACAATATTACTGTCTATCCACACACAGTGCTGCCAACTGGCGAGGTGACTGGACACAAATGAGTGAATATAATCACACTAATATTATTAAGGCGAAAGTTTGTATGTTTTTATATATTACTCATTTTTAGTCAAACGTATTTAGATGGAATTTAGCATCAAGATTTATTTTCTGGATTAAACCATGAATAGTGGCGTTCTCGTGAAAAAAAAAACGAAATTCAAATAAGATTCTTCTCAAAACAGTGAAGGACAAAGTCAGGTGGAAATCACTAGTCTACTGTGCCCGCATGGCGGATTACTGTCCGTTTCCTTTCGTAGAGAGGAGGCCTGGGTGTCTGAAGAAGAATAATCATGGCCTAATAAAACTAATGCTACGCACGGACTTTATTTACTATTGAACTGAGATAGGCAAAGTTCGATTGAATCGGTTTCTTCCAGGCAATCGTGATGCACCCTAGGACACATATTCGCGAAGTTGCGTCCAAACGGAAGTCCATTTAGTAATAATTATATTCTAACTAGAGCACAGCTCGGAATAATACTGATACAAAAAGTCTTCGCCAGTTTTCGCAATTCTTACTAACCAATATTAAAAACTTCACACTATTTATGAAAACTTCGGCTGCCAATCAAAGAATATCATTATCAGTATACACGTGCCGCTCCGGCTGACCCCATAACTAAGTGTGCTTCCTAAGGTTAACTTGCTAATAACAACCCCATGATATAAAACCTTTGTTTCATAACACCCCCGGGCTGATGGTTCTGACGGGGTTGAATATCTAACCTTACAATAACACGAACTATTTAATACGCTCATCCACCTTTGGGAACTAAAACGTGTTGTGGGAAAGAGATAGAATTATTGTTTATATGTCTGTCTCACTCTCCCATAATATATTTACCCCTGTGTTCTGATGGGGCAAGCAAAACGAATTGATATCTGCTGAATGGTACTCTGAGGAGCCATTGTCATATTGTGCTGGTGCCAATAAACATATCTACCATTTGTGAAGGTACTTTCCCTTGAAAGTTTTATGAATCAAATGGAAGTAATTTACTGTTTATGTGTTGGTTCATTACACCCGGCGCTCCTGTGGAATGTACCTCTGCTATTGTTTTTTTTTAAATGGCATCTCGCAGTTCACCCTATGAGGCCGTTATCTGCTCAACCAGACTATCCTGTGGATGCCTTGCATTTAAGGCCTCCAGTCAGGGACATAAAACTTATAAACTAAGCGACTGCACGCTAACGGCACCCCCTGTGAGGTACGGGCCTCGGCTTAGGTCGTCGTTGGGGGCAGACAGCAAAGGGACAGGCTGGATCTGAGTTACTGCTAGTGATTGCGTTCGTGCTAATATACTACGCGTTCTACATACTGCGAATGTACCTATGCCTAAACAGAGTACTATTGGGAGAAAAACTCCATTTAGTTAAAAGTAGATTTGTGTTGAAGAATAGGTAAGCTTTTTTTGGTTCCACTAGTTCTACGATTTTGTAACAACTGTCGTAGAATTAGTGGGACGAAAATATTTCCATTAGTTCTACCGAAGAACTGTCCAGTAGAACTATTGGAAACAAAGCCAATAAAAATAATTAATATAAATAGCGAAAAGATTGGAGATAAGCAAGTGATTTATTATTTTGACAAACTTAATTTTTTCGACCTACGGTTTGCTCCCTTAAAGTGTAGTTCACCAAGTAAAATGTTGGTATGAACAGCAAGGTACTAGATATTAACCATTTATCGAAAGCGTAGCTGTGACACAGATAAACTTACCGAACGTAACAAGACAGGGACGCAGATCAAAGGATCATGCATGTGCAAATGATCTGATGAATTTAGATGAAGATATCGGAGGGGAATCTAATGCGGTGCAACGTAAGGAAACATCGTACATTTTTATATGTATAACAGAACATTACAGGCAATCATATAGAATGCTTCGTTAATTTAGGTAAAAACCTACTGGTATTGATGTAACTCTATGAAAAAGTATCATTTATTGTTCATGAACGCCTTCGTTATTATCTATACATAAGAAGTATTTTAACATGCTTGAAAATTGTAACAGGTATAGTGGGCTGTATCTATTGGGTGCTCCAGTTGTATTCAAATCAACTTTCATTTCAACCCACCGTGCTGAGTACGCCACAACAGACGCGATAAAACTCATCTTTGTGGAGAGGCTGCAGAGGCGCCACTGCGTCCTCACCTACCACCTGACGCAGGTTCTCATCGGACAGTCGGTACATCGGTAGCTCACCGTCCGTCCGTCTAGTGATTACAGGCCGTGTCGATGGCGCGTTAATGTTTCAAGCGCGCCTCAAAAAGATGTCAGCTAAGCAGAGGGGCCTGCTAGGGGCACCGCCTGCAGGGGTTGCGAGTTGTTCGAAAGAGATACCGCAGCTCCGGAATTTGATGATTTCCCATTCGCGAAAAAGGAGGGGTATCCTATTGATGCATCTTATCGTACTCTAGATAGCACCATCATCATCATTTTCCCATGCTGCGAGTATTTTACAAGGTGCAACTTTCGTAACGATATTTGACCTCCATAGCCCAGTTAGTAATGGTTAATCCGATACCTTTTAGTATGACTGGTTGTTAGAATTTGGCCACTAATTTAACCTGTAACGACTGTCAAAAATCTGTGACAAAGACTGGCAACAATATAAACAAATAATAAATAGAATTATAATAAATTCATCAGCTATGCACCATCAGACTTTTCCCTGGATTGATGATGTAATATTTCAAAAGGGCTGTATAAAATATTGCAATTACCTAATGACCTAATAGCTGAACGTCGCTGGTGAAAAATGGTCCGTTAAAGTTTTAGGCATTTAATTTAAGTACCTATCATTCTATCCTAAAAATACCTTTATGTCTTTATCCCTTTGAACAGTCGGTCGCATTAAGACATTCGTGTCAAGTTCCTTTGTACAAGCATTTGTTTCTTGTGTTATCTGAGCGCGCGAATTTGTTACCAGAAGCCTTTCTGGCATAAATAAATTGTTGTTTCTTTTTTTGTTGAACAAAAACATTCAACTGTCAGATTTTGTCTAGAGGAGCTCGTGGCTAAATAATAGCAGCCGCTCGGATCGATCTTTAGGTTAAGCCGCGCTTGCCTAGGTTGTTGTTACATACCGAGGTTCCTCCGTGCCTCGGAAAGCACGTTAAGCCGTTGGTCCCGGCTGTCATTTGTAGATCTTTGACAGTCGTTACAGATAGACAGTGTCCCGAAAGTCTGACAACCAGTCTTACCAAGGGGTATCGTATTACCCAGTACTAACTGGGTTGTGGAGGTTAGATAGGCAGTCGCTCCATATAAAATACTGATATTCAGCTGCATCCGGTTAGACTGGAAGTCGACCCCAACATAGTTGGGAAAAGGCGAGGCAGATGATGATTTAATAGTTATTGTTGGTTGTTTAAGTTTTAGATCCATCTTTTCATAGTAACCCCAGCGTAGAAAAATTATACCAATTAATGAAATGTTTCAATAATAATGGTTTACTCTGACCCCAATTTGTTGTACTTAATCAAGATCTTGGCAACAGATTTCTAACACAAAAACGTAAATATACAGCGTCTGTCTTGAACAAAGAATCTCTGAAGAAACCTGTTTCAACGCGTAGACACACGACGTAATCCTTTCTTTTTAATTAACTCTTACAACTTGTACAAAAAATACACTTGGATTTTTCTTTTATCAGCCATAATTTCCTTAGACCAGTTAAAACACAACGAACAACCTCATTAGGGACTACAAACATCAACTTTTGACGGGAATCTATTAAAATTCTTCTTGTAATCCTTATTTTGTTAGACCAAAGAAGTAGACTTTTTCCTGGAGATGATTTATTCAATTCTCAACTATATTAAAAATTCTTTAACGTTCAATTTCCTAAGAGCTCGTGTTAACTTAAGCCCCTTCAAAATAACGTATAGCAACGTCTTAAGCATTTCTCTGTCAGTTGAAAATAAACCGTATGAAACATATGTCAAGGTTGAATTTCCTTCACAATCGTTTTCCCAGAAGATAACGAATGTTTTCTCCAGGCCAGTTTCCAAGTCTTAGCGCTAGTTTTTGCGGCGAATAGAATTTTGTATGAAGCTCTTATTGAAGGGGTTTTTTTCACTTTGAAAGCTTTATGTTCTGGAAGCACTTGATTTATATTTCTCACTCAAAAAGAGCAAAAAATTTTAGATGATTTTCAAGGAATTTTGCCGGAGAATAAACATTGCTATTCCCTAATGCAACAACGCTTGAATTCACTCGCCAAACGTTTGCTTTGTGCATAAATGACGTGTTATACCGCCGGCGGGCTGGTTCTATATATGTAGATATATGTTTATTGTTTATGTATGTAAACTAAAGGAAAGCTGAAATACTAAATCCTGACTACGACACTGCATCACACCAATTTTCTAAGATCCGTTGCACACGTAGAAGCACTAAAGAAGCGTTGGGCCTCCAGAGGCCTTACAGGGCGCGGGGGACCCAGACCAAAAACATTTTTACGTTTTTCGGTGAAAATCTATTGTTGATTCATCAATTCGTGACTAACTAAGCATATTTTTGATTTGTAAAACAGTCCAATAACATTGTGTTAACCTCCTGGAGTTGAGTATTGTATATTAAAAACAGTTGTCCGACCGTACGGCAGTACGCATGGACGGCAGTACGGACGGACGGCAGTCAGCCACAATTTCACTATCTATGGGAGAAGTGATAATTTAATTCCTTTCTTATTCAACAACAATTTACATTTTGTGTAAATAAAAGCATAATAAAACATTTAAAAATCCTAAGTTGAACCTCGAAAACAATAGTTAAGCTGTTAGAATTTTGCGGGTTATTTGAAAGAACATAACGGAAAATAAAGGGCATAAGAAAGAACATGAGTGGGTTTTAGTCAGTAAAAGTCTACAGTCTGACACTATCTATACGTAAACAAAAAGCCAGATCAAAAATATTTGAAATTTGTCTGTGAGAAACATTGTACTTTTGAAAATCAAATTCAACTGGAAAAGTATTTAAATAAGATTCTTTGCGCATCTTCCAGTAACAGGACACATTTTGGTACCCGAAAGAGACCCCCTCTCGAATACTAAAATGTCAAGTAGCGTCAATGTCCGCTCCAGTTCAACGGATGGGATGCTGCGGGATTTTCGCAAATCCAGGCCGGGATCCCGGGATTTATAACGAACATATTTCAAAATGTTGAATTTAATGTTCAGTGATCTGCGTGTAAACGTGTTAAGAAGGTATAATATTATTGCATTATGTTTGTTCATGGCTTGATTTTATTTAGGCAACCGATATAATTGTCTAGCTGAAAATAAAAATAAATTATGAATATAAAATAAGTACTTACTCGGTTTTGCATTGTTTCTTTTTTTATTATTTTGTTATTCAGTCATTTCCTATTTCGCAAAAAAATACTTACCTACCTTAAACCTATGTACATTAATTTCGAGCACTAAGTGCACTCTGGACGGGCACCTCTTTTTACAACTAACATGTTTAGAGGGGTCAGCAGGAATGCTAGTAACATGCACCTCATTTTGTATATCGCACAATATCTAAAAATATTAAATTACTAGCTTTTGCCCGCGGCTTTGCTCGCGTTAAATTCGGGGTAACCCAGTTCCCCTTTTCTGATTTACAGGTACCTGCTAGCTGTAGTTTTTGCCCTTGCGTCTTATTTATTGTAATAGCAAAGCCAAGTTTTCCCTTTTCTTCCATCTTTCTCAATCATATCTCACTTTAAAAAAAATTGGCTCCAGGGACTCAACTATCTCTGTACCAAAATTCATCAAAATCGGTTTAGCCATTTAAGCATGAAGACGTAACAAACAAACTCACTTTCGCTTTTATAATTTTAGTAAGGATAGTAAGGATTGTCTTTACATTTCATTTTCAAAAAAATGTAAATTGAAATGCAAGTGCGGGGTTGCAGAGCATGTGCCCTGGATTCGATTAATTTCTAATCCAATGAATCTGATTTTAATATGAAATTATTTCTAGTGTGCTGTTGTTATAATTATTGCGATGGAACTTTACAACTAGCTATAAAACATTTCCTGTTTGTACGAATTAATCAGTATTACTAAATTCAATCGCAAATAAAAATACTAGTCTGTGTTTTACGTAATTTAGTGATCTAAAAACTAATATTGTGACTGCATATTTAAAACTGTTACAACATTAAAGCTAGCATTTTATTGCAATTTACTATTAATATTTTAGTGCAACACACAGCGGTATCAACCTAGTAAAAAAATTGGTTGTTTGTAAAGTAGGTTTACGATCGAGATGTTTACGTGATAACGTCTTATTGCGATCGATCTCGATCGATCGATCGATCGATCGATCGCGCTCGTGAGGTTTTGGTGTGACACAAGTTTCTGAACATGTCACCCGACTAAAACGATTTTAAAGACGTTATCACTTCAAAAACGAAACATTTGCCAGTTATTTTCAACATAGCCGTCTTTTAGAATACTCAGCCTTAAATCGCACTATCCGGTGTGTGTATGTCTGGAATGATCGCATTATATATATGTCAACTGTTAGGGCTGTGATCACAAGCAGTCGTGTCGTAGTGCGGGGATTACACGGGATTATCGTGACGGGACCCCGGCATCCCGTGATATAGGGGTACAGCGGTGCTACCCTATAGTATGGCTTTGTCATGCATTAGAACTTTGAAATTCTGATTTCGTTTTATTGGATGTTACTTAAGTTTGTTACATTCGTTCCATAATTTTTGTTGAAGTTTAATGCCAACCCGGAATACTTAACATATTCGGTTTTCATTCCGTTCTTGCCAACCTTCGTTCAGCATCTACAGTCTTCAATGCATATTCAGGTCGGCTCGGCAATTTGTTTCCCGAACATGTAGGTATTGTGGTGACTTTGGGATTAATTCGTAATTAAAAGAAGCATAAAATACTTTAAGATAATACTTTTAGTTTATACTAGCTGGTAAATAATATCCTATGTGTTATTCCAGACTATAATCTACCTCTGTGCCAAGTTTCATCAAGATCCATTAAGCCGTTTTGACGTGAAAACATCCATACATCCATCAATCCTCATAAACTTTCGCAATTATAATATTAGAAAGCTTTCACCAATACATGTCATGCCAACCTCAAAAAAACCTGAAGTATTCGAACGCCATTGCAAACCAGCCCGCACTAATGAAGGTTAGATTAATGTTATTAATCCTCTTCAGTACCTATCGACGTCAACTTTGTCACCCAGCTGTGCCGAATCATTATACCCACCCAATAAGTGCATAGCGCCCAGCATCATCAGCTAACTTTTTCTCAGCAATGTTAAGGTCGGCCACCAGTCTAACCGGATGCAGTTGATGAGCTGAATACACCCCATATGTACTGAAATATGCAAAGACTACCTGAATGTAGGAAGTTACTACTTTTTTAAGACTAAAACAATCTCATACTCGTATTTTCACCCAAATCACAAGCCGCGCCGTGTTATAACCTTCAACTCAGCTTCGAAAGAAATTTTCTCCAATATCTGACAAAGTTTCGTCCGCATTCATGATTCATCTCAGGTATAGCCACGGCTCATTACCCAGAGGGGATCGGCAGGCACCTCACGCGCCAACTTACCTATATCTTACAATAATATCCATCTAAGTTGGCCGGTTCCCGAAGTCTGAGTGCGTCGATTGGAAACTGGAAGAACATTCTAGAATTGGATGGGTTGTGGAATGAAACTTGTGTTGTCATGTCTGTCGGATTAGTTGGAACATGGTTTTGATTTATGTATGTTCTATGTGTTATTGATATAGATAGGTAGTTTATGTTCTTAGGATGATGCCAATATTATGGCCTGCAATCCCCTTTTTACACAGGGAGGTAAAATGGCCTTCAGTATATGACGTGATAGTGTGAGGAGTGAGTTTTTAATAAAAGAGACTGTTTTTTATTAGAATGTAATATCTTTTCATGCAGAATTTAATAGCTTTCATATTTTTTCTGTATTGTAAGGGTAATTATTAGTTAGCACAATTACCGCTATAATAGCCTGTTGCATTCCTACAGCGGGACATAGATTGTTCTCGAACAGATACCAGGTGATCATAGATCACCCACCACGCTTGCTCAAAGCGGACGATTTCAGACTTAGGTATATCCGTAATAATATTATAAAAGCGAAAGTGAGTTTGTTTGTTTGTTACGTCTTTTAAAGCGATTTTAATGAATTTTGGTACAGAGATAGTTGGTACCCTGGAGACGGATATAGGCTTTTATTAAATGAGAAGAGGGGGAGAAACAGGGAAGAAAAGTGGAAAGAAAGATATTTTTTTCGATGATCGCGTGATGATCGAAAAAAAATATCTTTCTTTCCACTTTACACTTCACGCTAACTTAAACCCGCGTGGGTTTAAGTTAGCGTTAGCCCAAAGTAACTATGCCAAGCGGACGAAGTCGCGGGCGGAAGCTAGTTTATGATGAATTACCCTTAACAGGATTCCTATAAGCTTTTTCATAGAATGGACACATAGTTGAATTTTCCACCATCGTTATAGCTATTTAGAATGCCATTTAGTCAACATTTTCTTGTGTTAGAATAGAATACACAATGCCCATTAGAATCAAAAACCTGGGTAACACTACTAATTGCCTAAATATAAGTACTAAAAGTATTATCACCGTCCTTCCCCTGCCTTTATCCCAAATGATTTGTGGTCAGCCAGATTTGTGGTAGCATATTTACTTCTTCTCCCATAAGATTTTTTTCTATTTCACGTCATCTCATCAGACGAAGTATAAACACTATATTATCCAATAATGTAAGCCTCTTACCCTTAAGACCTAGACGACCGCTGCAAAGTCACATGTAACATTCACTTAGTAAAATGATAAATGTTTCGATCGTTCGCTGAATAAGCAAACGACTTCGTCCAAGTCTGGCGACCTTCGAAGTTTTACAGTTAAAGTCGAATAACGGTCACTGGATTGCAGACAATGTCACAAGATTATTCTCATGTTATATAATACTAGCTTTGCCCGCGGTTTCGCTCGCGTTAAATTCGGGGTAACACAGTTCCCCTTTCCTGATTTGCAGGTACCTGTTACCTGTAGCTTTGCCCTTTCGCCTTATTGATTGTAATAGCAAAGATAGGTTTTCCCTTTTCTTCCCTCATTCTCCCCTTTTTCTTACTTTTTTAGCCCATGTCCATCTCCAGGGTCCCAACTATATCTGTACCAAAATTCATCAAAACTAGTTGGGCCAAAAGGCCCAACTGATTTTGATGAATTTGAGTCTTCACGCCTAAATAGGCGTGAAGACTTAACAGACAAACAAACTCACTTTTGCTTTTATAATATTAGTAAAGATGTACCACTCTAGTTAATCAAACTTGTAAACCCTAAAGTTTTTGCAAAGATGTATCTAGAAGTAGTAAATTTACATTTGTCATGTGGCATTAAATGGCAAATATGGGTACCTACCTTATTACATTCGACTTCAAATATAAATGGCAAAATAGAAAGAGGAGCTCGTAGATAAACTATAACAGGCGCACGGGTCGATCTCAATGTAAAGCAACGATTGCCACGGTTGATCCATTACATTATCAAGCTTCCTCCGTGCCTCAGAAAGCACGCTGTTCCGGGACCAACGGCCCCTTTATCGTTCGTAGACCTTCGACAGTCATTACAGTTAATCGCCTTGCCTGAAAGTCTGAATACCAGTCTTACCAAGTGGTATCGTGTTACCCTGGTCTGGGTTGTGGAAGTTAGCTGGACAGTCGGTTCATGTAAAGTACATTCATGCCCAGTAAGGTAGGTGCTAACCTTTTGCAATCACGCGGGCACAAATCCAGAGTCCGGGCAACTATTGAGAAAATTTCATTTTGACTAGTTACCTACTTACTTTCATTCCTAACTTAGTTCAATTTGTGTCCCACTAATCCCAAATTGGGTGAAATAATAACGTATTTCGTCGAAGAAATCTGAGGAACGACCTTTGAAGATTATGTGAGGGAGCAATTTAGTAATTGAGCAAAAAGACGGGTGCTTAACAAAAAATGGGACAAGTTATCTTAAATTGAGTGAATCCTGGGAAAAAATTTAGTAAGTAAGTGGAAAATCCCGCAGTGAATTACATCTTTTTTTTTAAAGTTACCTTTACAAAACATTTTAAAGTAGGATTTGGATATGCGCAGGGTGGTCAAAAAAAGGACGTCATCAAAAATAGATGCATGAGGAATCTATATAGGTAACGTGACTATTTGAAAGTGGCACCTGTTTCAGGATTAGTATTTGTATCTACTTAGTAACTGTGGTATTCGATAATTTCGCTGAACCTTACTTACTTTACTACGGAATCTACTTTGGGAATCGCTGATATGATGATAGCGAGGCATGGAGGTGATCTACCATGTAGGTGGTGGAATTACCGGAACGGTCTAGCGACAAGCAGCGAGAAGTCACTGCTTCTTCTGCTTTCGAGCAAAATTCCAGTGTTACAGTTGACAGGAACGAGTATGTTAATTATAGCATGTACATCCTTACAAATATTTAATATTATAAAAGCGAAAGTGAGTTTGTTTGTTTGTTACGTCTTCACACCTTAATGGCTTAACCGATTTTGATGAATTTTGGTACAGAGATAGTTTGGACCCTGGAGACAGACATAGGCTATTTTTTTAAATAAGATTGAGATATGAGCTAGAAAGAGGGAAGAAAAGGGAAAACTTAGCTTTGCTATTACAATCAATAAGGCACAAGGGCAAAAACTACAAGTAGCCAGTGCCTGCAAACCAGGAAATTGGAACTGTGTTACCTAAAAGCTAGTTTTAATATAATTTAAAGGAGAATGTAAGTAGCTTACTTTTTAAAGTGGATAGCACATTTATTCTAAATTCGTCAAAGTTGGCATAGTGCATGACAATTTAGAATGCTTTCGAGTTCTCCACAAATTTAAAATAAAGGGGATGACAAATTCAAGATGTTTTACTATAATCTGATTGTATGCAAGTGGTTGATGGTAGATAGTTCTATTAGCGTAAGGATTACCGCAATCGGATCAGCAGTTCTGATAATTACCCCTATATCCAAACACAAACTTTCCTATTTATGTGATTACTAAAGAGATTTATAATGATAAAACTCAATCCTTACTTTATTTTACAGTTTGTTTATTTGTTTGTTACGCCTCCACGCCTAAATGGCAAAACAGATTTTCATGAATTTTGGTTCAGATATAGTTGGAAACCTGGAGACGGAAATAGGGTATTTTTAAGTGAGAAAAGGGGGAGGTAAAAAAAGGGGAGAAACTTCTTATTGCGTCGTCCGATTGCTTCGAGAGTTCTGAGTCTCTTGCGGGCGCCGACACCGCCGCCGTCCGCGCGACACCGTCCATCTCCTAGCTACATTGACTGGCCGCTCTTACCGTATACATAATGTATTTCCTGCCCATCTAACTCGACCTTACTTTTTGTGCTGTTACTCACATTCAGAAGTTAAAATTAAAGTATATGAATAAACGCAGGCGAAGCCGCGGGTAAAAGCTAGTAACTACTAAAGTTACAAATTAATAACTGCGTAATGTACCTCCAAAACCAGCTTTCTATGACATCATAATCATATTGTTGCTAATGCTAGCTTAGTAATTTACGCACTGCTCAGGTCTTAAACCCACCCAGGTTCATTTTATTGCCCTTTATGTTCCGGGGCCGCGGTATCTCTTTCGAACAACCCGCAACCCCGGACGTAAAATTATAAAAAATGCTCCAACCTAATTAAAAAATAATAACAGTTTCATAATTGTATTATTATATTTCAGCATGTTTGTATAAAAGAAATGCAAACAATGTGAATAATTTTATTTATCATCTTTGAAAAGTTTCGTGTCTAGCTCGCTAGATGGTGTTGTTAGATGAGCGCACGTTTCTGAATCGCGCTATGGTTTCGTTACCGGCCAAACACGACTACCGCGCGACTGAACAACGTGATCAACAGACAGACTGAACCTATCCAGGTTCCTAATCTTTTAGTACATTTTTGGGATGATTGTTTTTGTAACAAATAACAATCTTTTTAATGAAATAACTACATAATCGAATTCACCCAAATATATTATATGTATATTTCGTGGCAATGATGTAGTCCACCGTCTGGTGGCTCACTTGGGAAACATACTCATTAAATACTTTGAAGTTTTCTTCATTTTGAGACGTATCTACTGTTGACCTTGATTTTTATCCTAATACATAGTAAGTACACATTAACTAAATTTCTGAATATATTATTTACTCAAGTAAATAAGCAGATAGTTCTCATACACGTACCTATATTGAATACGTCTCATGAAAGTCATGAATATCATAGTATATGTCTGGAATACGATAGTGCACAAGTGTGTCAAGTCACCTTAGAGATATAGAACACTAGCTTTTGACCGCGGCTTCGCTCGCGTTAAATTCGGGGTTCCCCTTTCCTTTTTTACAGTACCTGCTACCTGTAGGTTTTGCCTTTGCGCCTTATTTATTGTAATAGCAATGCTAAGTTTTCCTCTTTCTTCCCTCTTTCTCCTTAATATCTCAATCATTATTTTTAAATAGCCTATGTCCATCTCCAGGGTCCCAACTATCTCTATACCAAAATTCATCAAAATCGGTTTAGCCATTTAGGCGCTAAGACGTAACAAACAAACTCACTTTCGCTTTTGTAATATTAGTAAGTATAACACCACGCTTGTTATCCCCGAAGGGTCAAACAGAATTAACCTTATAGTACAGTTATATTTGCTAGCTAAGTTTATATTTAACTAGCTGGCGCCCGCGGTATCGGCGCGAGATATCGAAAAAAAATATCCTATGTGTTATTCCACACTATAATCTACCTCTGTGCCAAATTTCATCAAGATCCGTTCAGCCGTTTTGGCGTGGAAGAGTAACAAACATCCATACATCCATCCATCCTCACAAACATTCGCATTTATAATATTAGCAAGATGTAATAGGCAAAAAGACACAAGACGTGACTGCTAATGAGAAAACTAAATAGCATTTTGCCCGACCTAGGATTCGAACCCTGGACGTCATGTTTATAAGTCGGGCCTGCAACGAATAATGAGTCTTAAATGATAAGATTATGAACAGGATAGTAATAAAGTCTTGTCTTGCAAGTTGCGATTGTATAAATGGAGTACCTCCAGCAAATATATGCGCACGTCAAAGAAAGCTTTGCGTTAACGTCAATAGAGTTACTTGTCAATTGTGAGTTTAAGAAGTTATCGGCCTATGTTATTTTTTTACGTATTTATACACTGCTAACTCTTTAAACATAATTTGAATATAAATAGTATCTCAGGATACAGCTGTCCAGGGTTACGGGTTGTTCGAAAGAGAGACCGCGGCCCCGAAACACAAAGGGCAAAAGAAAGAGCTTGTATGGGTTTTTGTCAGTAAAAGTCTGACACTGAAATCATTAAATAACTACCCCCGCTCCGGGCCAAGGGGGGGTAGATTGGGGGGAGTTATTTAAGGATTTAAAAAAAAATGGATGCATCTGTCTAAAGGTTTTCAACTTTTCAACAATTCTATTCCCCAAGTTGCTGAAATTGTATTTTTATATAAAAAAGTCCTAAAAAGATATTATCATATAAGCACAAAACCCAACCCATTCACTGCACCTGACAGCTCAAAATTAAACTTGAAATTAAACAGAATCCATTTACTTGGTACAAACAGCGTCATTTATTCAGACCATCTCAACTGTCACTGGGTTTTAATTTAAAAACGCGTCCATTACCAGGTTTTATGAAAAACTTTACTATTACCCACTTCCCCGGGTTCCCCCCTCCCCCCACGGTACTCGACATCATTAGACCCTGCTCTATTATGAGAGCTTAGTCGTTTCCGTCATTAGAGCGGAGAAAAACACTGACTGAACAGTGATGTACTAACGTGGAATATTGAGGAGTGGTTCCGTACATGTCCAGTTACGTTCTGTACCTTAATTTGTGTTTTTTTTGTACAGCTGTCCTTTGTCGAACTTTTTACTTCATTAAATGGCGCTTTATCTTGCGAGATACACCTTAATTACGATGGTACAGACGCCTGCACATCAAGCTACTACAATCTGTCAGATTTCTTTGATAGATTTTCGACTTTATTTCTAAAGTATTAGGTTCAAGGTTCATTAAGAAAATTGCCAGTTTCGGGTAGCTTGACTTGCTGGCGTCTGTACAAGAAAAAACTAAACTAGAGTCAATGGGTGTATCACCCATAGGTACCTTTTTGATATTCCACACATTCGCACGCAGCGCTTTGCAGCATCTTTTATATGCGATGAGGCCTGGAGAGGAGTTTCTTGCCTGCATCTGTATTCCCGAGTTCAATATAAGCCGGATCTATCCAAGTCGCGAGTTAATTTGCTTCTTTTCGGTTAGCTCGTCCCATCGTTGACCTCATCTCTGTCTTTTGGACACATAATACGTAATTGTTTTCTATAAGATTGTGATCTCTTGATGTCTCATCTTATATAAAAACCTTACCCAATTTCAAAAGAATAATTATTGTACGTTGGAAGGTATTATGTATGTAGGTCAAAAGCCAGAGACAGAAAAGAGTTGAAACGGCTGGAAGAGGCCACGTGTCGCAGGACACGCTTTGTGTTGGTTTTTAAGTGTGATTAATTATTGTTTATGTTTAGTTTCAGCAATAAAGGCTTTAAAAAATTTTGGTACTTGACTGCCAACAAGTAAATAATAACAGGCGTAAGAGTCGATGTTTGAGGTTAAGTGGGTCTGTGAATGGGTGACCATCCTTCACGTACCTCAAAATGCACGTTAAGCCGCTGGTTCCAGCTGTAATTTGTAGATCTTTGACAGTCGTTATATACAAGTAGGCAGTGTCCTGAAAGTCTGACAATCATTCTTATCAAGAGGTACCGTATTACCAAGTATTAACTACGTTGTGGAGGTCAGATAGGCAGTCGCTCCATGTAAAATACTGGTATTCAGCTGCATCCAGTAAGACTGGAAGCCGATCCCAATAAACTGCAAAGCAGATGATGATGTAGTTGTCTGCCAAATAATCAAGTATTTACTTACGTAAATACTTGATTATTTGAACAAGCGTCTAGACGCTAGTTCACTCATCACTAATTACTAATCACTCATTTACAAATAATTAGTTTAAAAGAATCTATACAAGAAATAGGAAAAACATTACAAAAAATAACTATTGAAACAAGTGACACAGTGTGCCACCGGTACCTTAACTATTCAGAACAAAAGTTTTATAAATATGTGCTTTGACAATTATTGTACTAGCAACTACTACCAACTACAGCCAAATTCTCATATTAGAAACAAGAACAGCAAACCCTTAAAATAATTATTAAATCAACGAACGTTCTATGATAAATATGACCCCCGGATTTCACGGAACTCTAAAAGCAGTGGTACAGTGATAGATGCGTCCGCTTCCGCGCGATGGTTCCGTAATGAAAAGCAATAACTTACTGAAATGCATCCTGCATTCATTGAACGCCACTTGAACGCTTTGAACGGGGATATAAAACGTTTTATGATATGATATCAAGTGCTTGTTATCAATGCTATGTACTGAACTTAGTGAAATAATTTCATAACTGTGAG
This sequence comes from Ochropleura plecta, assembly GCA_905475445.1. Classification (NCBI taxonomy): domain Eukaryota; kingdom Metazoa; phylum Arthropoda; class Insecta; order Lepidoptera; family Noctuidae; genus Ochropleura; species Ochropleura plecta. The sequence continues at coordinate 662,010 of FR997733.1, read as the reverse complement.
TGTGAATTTTTATAGAGCAGGGACCGATTAATCGAGATAAAGGTTAACCCAAGTTTGTATAGCCATGGTACGAGTTAACCCTTATTATAAATAGGTTTTAGGTTTAAAGATCTTTATTCTCAATAAAAACATAACATGTCACTTACTTGAGAACAATAATTATTACTTAAATACTAAATTGGGTTCGAAATATATTTTAAAAGCATTTCAAGATTGATAATTAACGATAATATAGTAATAGAGTCAAACCACCGAGCGCGGAGTAACTCCCTCGCTTAATTGCATAATTTTGCTCACAAAACTTAACAGTTTGCGTGAACCGGTTAAAAAAAATCTCATTAGCCTGATAAAACCTTCCTTTACTTAACTCGAAAAAATAACCTGTTAGACCAATAACCTAAAAATAACCTGTTAAATAACCTGTCCCTGTTAGAAGTTAATTCCAAGTTTCTTCGGCTCACGCTGGACACGGTGGAGCACACTGTGGCTGTCTGCTCCGCTTGGGCAGTGCTCCGCTGTGTTCTCGTAGAGGCGATCGGCGGCGGCGGCGACTTCTCCCGCCCGTGCCTGGTGCAGTCCATTGTCTAAGTATAAAATATTATTCTGTCACATGTGCACCTACTATGTTTTCTCTCTGCATCACCCTAAGGTTGACTGGTAGAAAATGCCCAAGGCATTAAGTCCGCCTTTGTACAACGTTTTTAACATTTGCATGAAGTTTTTAATGAATAAATACAGGATATTCTGTGTATCTATCTGTAGAGGTTGAGTATTTTACCTCTTAAGGCAAAGGCTCTCTCCATGCCTTGATTCTGGGCTAATGTGGACCACAGGACGTTGGTTTCCTCCAGCTTGTTCCACCATATCTTTAATTAATGAACATTAAATCCTGTTGATCCCGCTCCCTTTTAAAATAAATGCCATAATGAGCGGTAGGGTGTCGACGACGTTACACAATTACCGACGAGCGCTTCAGTGCGCTGTACTCGTAATTAGGGGCTCGGGCTGGTGGACACAAGCTAAGTAATTACCAAACTGATATTGTGGGTAGTCGAGTTTCATAAACCTTAACCTTTGTAAAGAATAATGGGCAACACTTAACATTATCTACTTAGTGGCTAAAGCTACGGATATCTTAGTGAACTACTATCACACGCGTATGCTGCGGTTTTAATGGTCTGCATGTCAATATGGTCACATATTGCCGCGTTTGCCTAGGTTGGTCTGTGGATGGGTGACCATCCGTTACATACCGAGTTTCCTCCGTGCCTCGGAAAGCACGTTTAGCACACTTTGACAGTCGTTACAGGTAGTCAGTGTTCCGAAAGTCTGACAACCAGTCTTACCAAGGGGTATCGTATTACCCAGTATTAACTGGGTTGTGGAGGTCAGATAGGCTGTCGCTCCTTGTAAAATACTGATATTCAGCTGCATCCGGTTAGATTGGAAGCCATTGCGTAGCATTGGATAGAAAAGGCTAGGCAGATGATGTCAGTAGGGTCACAGTAAAATATTATATTCATTATCATATGCCTATTTTTTCATAATTATCTTGAGGTAGATATATAGATAGAATATTATTTATGATGTACACCACACAACATATAAATAGGGTGACACAATTGCCGGACTTATCGCTAAAAGCGATCTTTTCAAGACAACCTTTGGATGGATTTAAGGGAGAAGGGGAGGGGTGGAAGGAGAGGGGAAGGCGTCAAGCCTAACCGAATGCTACTGAATGCTCGTATTAAATGGAGTAACTGCCATCTGACACAATATATTAGAACCCTATAATGCGGATGGCAACCTGCGATACTTATTGTGTTTCTGATATGTATAGGTAAAAATGGCCCTATCAGGCGCTACCACTATGTAGCCTACCAGTTCGGCGAAGTTCTAATACTAGCCATCTCACGAAGATCCGCCTGCCTCGCGTGAGACTAGCACATTTCTACAGTGCGTTTAACGATACAAGCTCCAAATATAACACAAATTGTGTTATAGTTACTGAGATTTGTATCAATACAATGAGCACGCTACCCGCTTGAATGAGCCTGTTTGTGCTCACAGTACCTGCGGCAAAAATAACTGAATTACATTATACACGCATGTGTGCTATTATAAACATGTGCTTTTTACCGTGTTTGGATTATATTTGCATGTGTATTCTTAGTTTGTACTTAAAAGTTCACTTTAATGAGAGAAGTATTGCGTTTTGTGCTATTATTGTTTAAGTCGTTGTAAACTTATTTTCTTTATTTAATTAGGTAAGTTCTTTTCTTAAAGTACCTTCTTAAACAGGTTTATAAAAGCTTTTTCAGTTTAGTACTATGTTTACTGAGATTTTTCGGGTTTATTATTTTTATAAGAAATCTTAAATTAAGACTGATTTCTTACAGATTCGAACTCTAACGAATGCCTTAAGAATTAGATTCGAGCAGTAATATGCACATCTTTGCCAACCAAGTGTTTTAAAAAGAAAGAGGTGGTAAAATAATCTCAGTATTTTATTATTAAACAATATTGTATGATTTTTGAGGTGGCTTTGACACTATTCTTAAATTTATAATGTTTAAAATAGTGTTTCTTCTAATACTAGTTTTGCTGAAGGAAAAAGAACAATGTGAGTTAGAATGGATGGTCGCATAAGCCACTGTGATTTTTTCCTTTACAAATCACTCCACACCCGCCATGCCCTTAAACCGAGCTCACAAAAACCTTAAATCCAGGCCATTTCTTCACCATAACTTCCTAACCTTGTTATATCATTTATCATTCGCTTTACATACAGCCAGTTTCAGTGCCGTCCTCGTTCAGTATCGACCTGCCACGCCCACCGGCCCTCCACCTCCCCCCCCCTCCTGGCACCCCAGACCCCTGGGCCTCCCCCCGCCCCGCGTCAGGGAGCCCCACCCCCGTGCTGGTTCCAATCGGATGATGAAGAGTAGTTGTGGTCGAGATTGATAATGTCGTGGGCAATCAATCGGGCTTATCATTCGGTAACGATGGGGTTTGGGACACTGGAATAGATTCATATCTGTTACCGGTGTTTTTATTTATTTTGGGTGCATTGGTCATTCACTGTTTTTTCATGGCTGCCAAAAAAGGAACATTGACAAATAATTGTAATTCAATTTACATTATAGTTACCTAGGTCCATAATAACCTTTTATTTCTGAAACATACAATTACATTTCCATCATTTACGTAATGGTTAACTTTAACCTATAGTTATGTACAAAAATAGCACAGAATACTTTTAGGTTCAACGTAAAATCTAGCAAGTGTTGTGTAACTCGCGCGATAGATGGCGCAACTTGTCACCTGTCTCGAGAACAAATGGAAACCGTTTTTATTCAGAATTGATACGAATGGCGCCCACTGTCTGAAGAGAATTATCCCTTTTATTAAATGTGTTTTTCAGGACCGAGTAGGTAAGTAGGTGTGCCGGTAATAACCATTTATAATACCAATAACACACACTGACAATAAAATGAAATTAAATAAGTATTGATATATGTTCAAAACTATCATCATCATATGCCTAGCCTTTTCCTAAGTATAGGTATTGTGAATTTGTGACAGTTGGAGTTACTGTCTATCTGACCTCCACAGCCCAGTTAGTACTGGGTAATATGGTAAGACTGGTTGTCACTCCCGCCGGTCACCAACTAGTATTAAATTAGAATAGTACCTGACTAGATTGGAACCCTCCTACAGCTCGTAAGTAAGCAGTTCTAGACCAGTGCTAATGGTCCCGACATACATTGCTTGCCACAGTATAGTTTATACTATAATACACGGATACGGTATACGGTTATACGGTTCCGACTGCAGGGGTACAGACCTCTTCTCTTTGAGTGGAACTGGTCTGGTCTGTTAACAGGGATGTTATGGAGCTCAGCATCGTAACCGAAATTATCGGATATCCGAATAAAAACTAAAATATCCGAAAACGATATAAAAGCTTCGAATAAAGGCGGAATCTAAATATTAGGTTCCGATGGGTTTTTTGTTTGTATTGCCCGGATGTCGTGACTAGTCACACAAGCCGAGCGTGTCTCTTGCAAATGTGTATTGTTTATGATTAGTATTTTACTTTTATAATGTTAAAACTCCAATAAAAGAAACCAATTTTAGCGGATAATTTGAAATAATATCAAAAACAAAAGTCATTTATTTAAATTAGGCTGATATCAGCACTTTTTGAACGTCAAATTACAAGAGACAGTCCCACAAAAGCGCCCTGCCCTTCGCCACTTCCTAGTGTTTTAGCTGGGAAGAAGAAGTGGCGGCACAAACTCCCCAGCAACACATCTGTCTGTCAGGTTAGAAGAACCAGATTTTATACAATTTCCATTTATCACAAGGTGTACCATGTTATAAATGGAATTGTATAAAATCTGGTTGTAATAAATTATTCATTTATTGTCACATGTCAGCTAGCAAACACCAATTATGTATATAAAAAAATAAAAATTTACCCAAGCCTAAATAATAAATTCTCCAGTCTAACGGGTGTGCCCGCTTACACGTGCAGTGAAGAAGTCACAGGTGATAAACTAGGACCATAGTACAAAAGAAATAAGCTAAGTATAAAAAGTTTTATTGAAAACAGTAACAAAAAAAAACTGGAATCGTATCATATCTGGAACCATAAGTTTCTGAAAACATATTATTCTTATATTGGCATGTGTGTTGATGGGGTTGCCGCGTTACTGCAGTGCTTCCGGCATGTTCGCAGAAGCGGGCATAGATGGCTTTCACGCCATCATGCGCAAGCGATGAGCCCCCATCATACGCAGGGTACGCGGCCCCAACAGCATCCTACGCATTATAGCGGACAGGTGGGACAGCCCCATACTGGGACATTGGATACGCCTACATGCAAGTGTGACGTGTAATTTATGATTGTTTTGTTTTTTCTGGTAGATTTAAGTAATAACATTAGTTTTTTAAGTATGAGTTGTACTAACTAAATAGATATGAATTTGCCTGTAATAAAAGTTTTTTTTTTATTAATATCCCCATCTGAAGTTTCATAACGTCAATATCCCTGCCTGTTACCACTGCTACGCGAGCCCAGTGCGGTCACGTGACTTCTAAATCCAGCAGATTGTTATCTTAATCCTTGCGTAATTGAACTTTCTCTGGCGAGAAATATGAACGTATTGCGGTAATCTTACATGTTGTGAAATAATTAAATTGCCCATTTGACTCTACGTTATTTAAATTTAGTCTCTACATCTAATTTACTGTGTTCAACATTTAAATTGTTACAAAATTGTTTATAATAATTTTTTGGAGTTTCAAGATGGTTTAATAACCTAAGCTTAACAGATTAATGTTATATTTATATCTTTTATGGCGTTCAAATTAACACTGTAACCTTCATTGGCTTCATTAGTTCATCATCATAATTACTTACGAAAAAAAAAATAGTTTTATAACTATTTATATTTTGCAATATTACATTTCTTGATCCATGATAACTTTTATTTTATAAATCACACATCAAAATGGTGGAATTGTAGGTTGCAATCCGGGAAAGTAATAAGCCACAAACAGGTTTCCCATTCCATTCCAGATCTATGCCTGGTTGATTGCAAAGGCTTGCCCCTTACTACATAGTACTAAAGTTTTAATATATATCCTGACCATTTTCGAACGACATTGTAGTGCATTAGTGAGTGACAAGTGCACTCTTTGTTCCTTCACTCGACCGGAAAGAGATCTGTCGCTAGACCAACGGCTTAACATGCTTTTCAAAACACGGGCGTTTTTTTTTAAGTTTGCCCCACACTTGGAATTTCTCCTGTATCGTGGTGCGTTTACAAACATTTAAACTCACATACACAAACAGCCAGACCAGAAACAACTACCTGTAGATCATACAAATATTTGTTCCGTGCGGGGATCGAACCCGCGACACGCAGCGCAGCAGTCGATCGCTCTACCACTGCGCTAACCGTGCCGTAAAATTAAAATAGCGATTTGTATACGTTACTTGACGAAGCCCTGGTGGTTGATAGTGTCATGCTCACTTAAATGTCTCGCTGATGGTGGCGGGTGTGTCGGGTCATTTGGCTCCCTTCAAAATGGTCGAGCTGAATGGGGCTGATCCATGCGTCGTGTTCGTGAACGGGCGCTGTCAGTTGGGACTGGTCATTTTTTTAGCTACCACGGTTCATTTTTAACTTATTTAGATTTTAAATTAAATTTTGCTTTTTATTTACTCTGGACGCTCTTACTGTGCACGTCTTTCTACATCGTTCTCACATATTTGTATAATCTCAACATGAATGATGTAAATACAATTTTGTAAAAATATTATAATTTAAAAGAGTGTCCATGGAGTTTCTTGCCCATTCTTCTTCATAGAGATCAACGCTTTGGAATGGGCAACTACAGTACTTTCACAAGTTATTATGCCTTGTGACCGGGACTGTAGATTAGTTTTGTGAAATAAATGGTTTTGAATTTTGATTTTTTTTTTTAATTGTATACCCAACGATCGTAACCTCTACCGAACCTTTCTGAAATTACGGACCTATACGAACAGGAAGGTCACCTTTCTCTGCAAAAAAGATGTCAGTTGTACTCAAAATCATTAATGATCACATTAAATGTTGCCAACGTGAATCAATAATTTAATAAATAAAATTCTTCCATATAGGTTATGCCTTCAGGCTACGAGTGCTCCGATCTACAAGCCGTTGAGAAGAATACCGCATCACATGGTACTTACTTGATCGATAATTTGCCATAACATTACTTCAATAATTATATTGCTGATTTATAGGGCAACATTCGTTGGCCCTGATGCTCGTTTACAGATTTTTTGTGGGAACCTCTCTCGGGACTATTTGCATAATTATTTATTTTGTTCCGCAACTTAGCTCATGGTACATCGTTGTCATAACATAAAGTAACTTAACTAGCGCTTGTTAAGTGCGTGAATAAGTAAATATGTCACGTAGTTAATTATGAAAAATAGCATCTAAAGTTTTTTTAATTGCAATTCAGGGAAACGTTTAGATGACCCTTGTTCAATTAACCAAAAGTTAAAAAAAACATTGTTTCGTAAGGGCTTTTACGACTCAATAATCTCGATTCTTAAAAAGCTGAAACCTTTTACAATCATACAAACAGTACCTACATCAATAAATTTTAAGTAAACACAAAAAAAACATTAATTATTTATCGAAGTTCTTGATTATTCCAGGGCCACATTGTGATGTCTGCTGACACCAGATTGCGATCAGTCGTGAACTTTAAACGGGATTACCGTTAATTAGCAGTATGTAGTGTGACTGATATCCTTCTTGTTATAATTATTTGTACACTGTAGTGTCTGGGCCAAGTTCTGTGCAAATTATACCCATTTAAAGATTCCCTCGGTACTCTAGCCTACGCTGGGTCAACTCAAGGACAAAGTGATCAACGACGTTTCAATTTCACTTTTTTTTCTAAAACATCCTACACCATTTTCAGCATGTTTTACATAATTTGATTACAGTACATTACTGCGCATTAAATATGAATATGCATGCTCTATAAAATGATAGGACAACAAATTACGTAAATACCCACGTAGGTACGTAGAATTTTGAAAACAGTTCTGAATTCATTTAAATATTTTAAATAATATTCCGTGTTAATTATCATAAAAGATGTTAGCAGCAATCAAGTTTATTAACACATTTTTTAATTACTCCTATCATATTTGCATTCTAAAACGCCTTGCTATGTGTCCGTTAGAATATGTCACCTGGTACCCAACTAATCAATGCAAAAACAATTAAACAACAATAAATACATAGAGCACGAGTCTCCTAGTAACAGCTCCTAAACCACACACAAGCGTTACATAGAAGCGATTCTTAACCATACGTAAAAAATTTAACTCAAGTTTGCAATTAAACGAAACTGTCGCCGAACTTGGCTCACGACCACCGTGCACAATCGTAATAACAGGATGCTTCAATAAATTACTTCGCAAAACGTTTAACATTCATTCATTGCAAGCTCCAACGCACTTGTTAACTTATTATAGGTAATAAACGCCCTTTCTTTACGATAAACATAAGAACTTACGAGCATGGCGACCTCATGCGTCAATGGTAATATTAAAACGTATATCTTTTCTTATGGAGATTGGTATGAATGGCGCTGCATTCTGCGGCAACATTCTGAATATGTCATACGTACATGTGTACATGATACATTCAGAATGTTTACCATTATGTATGTAAATGAACTGTCCAATTTTGTCCGGCAATTCTAGTGGATGAGAGGGATTAATGAACTTAATCGAAGCAAAAAGCAATTTATCGAATTGTTTGTATTATATTCCAGTATATTCTGACTATCCTTTTCAGTCTCTCGTTATATTGATCGAAAAATGGCAGACATGTAGTGCCACTCTTAATTAAGATCTTGCATGCATGTATTATCTTAATTCTGTATGTACATATGTTTGAGCTTTTTTTTATTCTTATTCTTAATAGGGACATCTGTTGCCATTCATCGGGGTCAAAATTACGCTGATCGGCAATAAGAAGGCTTGCACATTATCTCACTAGGATATATTTTTTTAAATTATGATATCTTCTAAGCCTTTTTTCTAAAATCTGTTTTATAGTGTCTATTTTACTTTTAAAAGCCTAGTCCCAAAATAACATTATTTTTAAATTTATTTTCTACCTTTTGTGTTGGCAGGGGTAAACCTCAAAGAGCTACAAATCTACACGGACAGATCTAAAACAGGAACTGATACGGAACCTAGAATCTTGTCAGAGGATAACAACATCTATCATGGCACCAGGTTACACTACGACGTGAGATCGTCAGAAACAAGGGGTTGTTTGCTCTTTGTTTTTGGACGCGAATTTCCCCACCCGTGTACTACCCGTTATACAATACAATAACATATTTTCTTATATAAGTAGAGGTAGAAAATTGAGAAGACGAAACAGCCGAGGACACATACTTCTCCGAGTTATTTCTTCCGCGCATTCTGAATGCTTATTAAATACAACAGCACAGTTGCAACTGAAATAAGGCGACGCGACAGACTTCGTAGAAGTTGGCGGGACGAGCCATTGGCCCGTCTTAGCCCTGGAGCAAAAGGACTGGAAGTCCTGGGGAGAGACCTAGCAGTGGGATAATGTGGGCTACCTAACCCTTATTTATATTAATCGCTTGAAGCGCAGGACAACCGCTAGTTATTGCGCAAGCATTGCTTTTACATTCGTTACACAATGGCTCCCTGGCAACTCGCCCACATCCCAGCCCCGGCTCCGAAGGTCAGGCTTCATTAAAAATTACAACTTTATCAGGAAGCTCTTCCATGGCGTGCGAGTGTTAAACAAGACCATTATGATGCTCTACTCGGCTCGCAGCCAAGAACTCTGAATAGGTTATGAAGTGTTCACTAGTAGGCATCGAGCTTCCTTTATGCATAGTTATGTTAATTAAATACTTGTAGCTGGATATTATTGTCTTTATTACGTTCTAGCTTTTGTCCGCGGCTTCGCTCGCGTTAAATTCGGGGTAACACAGTTCCCCTTTCCTGATTTACAGGTTGCTGCTACCTGCAGTTTTTGCCCTTGCGCCTTATTTGTTGTAATAGCAAAGCTAAGTTTTCCCTTTTCTTCCCTCTTTCTCCCTCATATCTCAATCTTTTTTTAAAGACCCGTCTCCAGGGTTCCAACTATCTATGTACCAAATTCATCAAAATCGGTTTAGTTATTTAGGCGTGAAGAGGTAACAAACAAACAAACTCACTTTCGCTTTTATAATATTAGTAAGGATGTCGCATTTTCTTGTCTCTCTCTCTGTAAGTCATGTAAGACGAGAAAGGTGTTATGTTAACTAAATCTGCTACCTGTCTGCTGTTTAACTCCGATTACACATCAATAAATAATACAGAGCGTGGTGATTAAACGTAGCTTAGAGTCCTAACACTGTAAGTATGTTTGTTCGGGCAGGCTCCATTCATAATTCATAATTTCCATTAATCATTTCTAAGTCGGTTTTGTACGTAGTTAGGGTAAGAGGCTTGCCCATATCACATGGGATCTTTACATATCTCATGAATTGTGAAATCATTACTAAGTAAATGTTATTATAGCATAAATTAATATTTAATTAATAGAACAGACACAATAATGTAAACGAATAATAAAGTTTTAGACTAAAATATTATTAAAATGTATTGTGGAATTATTAGAATAAGTTAGATCGCATGTTTAAATAAGTCCTCTTCCAATTTTTCTTTTGCTGTGACCGACAGGGTTTACAATTACAACGAATATTACTATTGCCACCTAAGCATATACATTGTGAAATGCAATAAGTGAGTAGGTATTGAGTACTGTGGGGGTTGAACCATATCTATCAGCACGGAACTATATTTTTCCATGCATTATAGCAATTCCTTGGAGCGCTATACAAGCGGCTACCTCGATGATGCGCAATAACATGCTCTGTTTTTCGCGCATGCAAATCTACAACAAAATAATTCTGTTTTAAATCCAAGAGGAATCCAGAGGGCTGGCCTGTTTTTTGCACAAAAAATAAGCATTGCCATCCAACGCGGTAATGCTGCCAGCCTTCTGGGCACTTTACCTGTTGACGGCGATACGGACGAATTTTTTGACGCCCTGTAATTTTCCATTTTTTACTTGTATATATTTTTATTATTAGTTTGTGTACATTTATAGGTTGTATATATTTAGTAATTAATTTAATTATATGATGAATATGTACCAAAAGAGGAATTTGCTTGTACGTATTTTCCTGCAAAGTTTCCTATTTCTCTACAATCTAATAAGAATAGGTTAGGGATTTCGACACAAGTGGGCAAACTTTGTTAATCTAGACGATGCGGTAGCCGGGAACTGCAGTAACAATTGCCCACGTGTAGGTATCATCTTTTTGATACACTAACTAAGAAAGAAAATAATAGCACCTAAAGCATTTTTTCTGCAAAGACTAAGAGGCACACCACACAAATATTATCTAATATTAATACAAAACAAGTTTATTTTTTTCTAACCAAGAACTTGACCTCATCAGAGCAGACGCATTATTAAAAGCTGCCACCGCACAGCCCACTAACTGCATCGTAAAACTAAACCAAACACACCAAACAGGTTCTTTATTGTTTAAATCAAAGTTCAATCACCTCGAAATATGAGTCAAAGCAGTTGTATTTAATCGTGGTGGAAACTTCTAAGAAATAATGAAAAAGAGAAGCTATTCGTACATGTTGACATAAATTTTTATGTCAACATGTACGAATATAAATTTGTCAATATCCTACATATAAATTTATTGATTTAAAAAAAAACTTTCAGTCTTTAAACGTAATATTTAAATTAATTCACAATCACTTTACTCTGTAATAGTTGATTGGATACAATTAGATAACCAAGTGGATAGGTAACAACGTAGTTTAAAATCGCCGCTCCTTAGCAGCTATAAGCCACTTAGCTTCGTATTGTATACGGGAATAGGAACTCCGACACACGGCTCAAGCTCCTAAACAAACAATCCGCGCCAAGGAACGCAGCGTGAACGTTGGCAAACTTACCTATGCACATCCTAGGTAGCAGTTTGTACCTTAACGTATTCAGGAGACATATACAGTATATAGAACAATAGAACAACTCTCACCAGTGCCGGATTAACCACGTGGCAATTGCTACGGGCCCCGAGCAAATGGGGCCCCACTTGTCGCTACAATGGAAAACCGGCCAGTGGTTCGATGGTAGTGTCAAAAACTATACTATATTTTATTAACTATTATATAATATGTATATAGAATTAAGTTAAAAATATCCTTACTAATATTATAAAAGCGAAAGTGAGTTTGTTTGTTACGTCTTCACGCCTAAATGGCTAAACCGATTTAGATGAATTTTGGTACAGAGATAGTTGGGACCCTGGGACATGGGCTATTTTTGAGAAATGAGGGAGAAAGAGGGTAGAAAAGGGAAAACTTAGCTTTGCTATTACAATAAATAAGGCGCAAGGGCAAAAACTCCTGGTAGCAGGTACCTGCAAATCAGGAAAGGGGTACTGTGTTACCCCGAATTTAACGCGAGCGAAGCCGCGGGCAAAAGCTAGTAAACAATAATTATATGTTTAACTTAATTCTAAAAGCTAGCTCCAGGCAAGCTACACCGCAAAATATTATTTATTAAGAAAGTTGGCTAAATATTTATTGGGATGTTTACTCTCTCTGGCAGATCAAGGGCTGACTCTCACATATCGTACCGCCTAAACTAAACCATACAGTTCCACGATACTAGTGCAAATCAATATTATTATTTGTAATAATTTGTTTTCTCAATGCCTCATTACCTACTGCGTCAAACAAATATTAGCTTCACAGTCTAAGCTCCATGCATGGCGTGTCACTCCCGAACGAGTACATAATGATCAAACACACAACTTACCTAACTTGCGCGGTCGGGTCACGTTGCGTCATCAACCAATATTTGTTTACAAGAAAGTGATTATGATTACAATGTAGCGTTTTAAGTTATTTTTATTATTGACTAGCTTTTGCCCGCGGCTTCGCTCGCGTTAAATTCGGGGTAACACAGTTCCCCTTGCGCCTTTTAGATTTGTAATAACAACGCTAAGTTTTCCCTTTTCTTCCCTCTTTCTCCCTCACATCCTACTTTTTTTTTTTAAATTAGCCTATGTCCGTCTCCTGGTTCCCAACTATCTCTGTACCAAAATTCATTAAAATCGGTTCAGCCATTAAAGCGTGAAGAGGTAACAAACAAACAAACTCACTTTGGCTTTTATAATATTAGTAAGGATAGTAAGGATAAGGATTCGCACAAGATTTTTGGTGACTGATGTCAATTTCATATATGTTTGGTTTTTTTTACGGAATCCTTATTGGATCACTTTGTTGTCTGTCTTTTTATCTATCTGTCAAAACCCATCTCGGGAATGCGTGGAGTTTTCGAGTTTAAATTAAAACCATATACTCAACTCTGTCTGTTCTTTTTGTAATGTGATAAACCCTCTAAGTCTACGCAGTCAAAATATATGGCCGTTTAAGTCGCAAGTTTGTACGGAACCTTCAGTGCGCCAGTTTAACTCGCTCTTGGCCGGATTTTTTGTTAATAGAATGTCACTTTGTCTATACCGTTTTCTTCCTTTCATCATCTGCCTAGCCTTTTCCCAACTATGTTGGGGTCGGCTTCCAGTCTTACCGGATGCAGCTGAATACCAGTATTTTACTTGGAACGACTGCTTATCTGACCTCCATAACCCAGTTAATACTGGGTAATACGATAAGGTTGGTAAGACTGGTTGTCAGACTTTCGGGACACTGACTATTGTAACGACTGTCAAAGATCTACAAATGACAGCCGGGACCAACAGCTTAACGTGCTTTCCAAGGCACGGAGGAAACTCGGTATGTAACGGGTGGTCACCCATCCACAGACCAACCTAGGCAAGCGCGGCTTAACCTAAAGATCGAACTGAGCGGCTGCTATTATTTAGCCACGAGCTCCTTTTTCTTCCTTTACGATGTCTTAATTCTAGATGTGTATGACAGTGTATGAGACGAAATTGAAATGGTGGTTACTTCTCAGTTCTAAACACAAAGACCTGGTATAAAACAAAGAAATGATGTACACAAGGTGACACAACAAGCTATACACTTCCAGTATAACGTGATCTCACTTTGTAAAGATTTTCGGTACAATGATAGATCAGCATAAACTGGTTTTGTACAGCTTGATTTCTCATCGTGCACCTAGTCCAAAAGACAAGGAAGTCTTGTAGTATGATCGTTTTTGGAGACGAGTGGGTCTTACGTGACGAAGTAGCCTTTCGAACACCAAATTTGAATAAATGCCTTTTGGCTCACAGCTACGGAAAGAGATTCAATGGGTTACCGTAGAAGGTCACGGGTTAGTTGTAATCGTGAGGTTCTCACGTAAAACCAATCAACATTAATTGTGTAGTCATCAGAATCTATTGCATTTCATAACTCACCACAATGACGGGCTCTTAAACTATTATTATTTTACAACTTCGCCAAAAAAAGCGGAAACATGTACAGTCAGTGACATAGAGTGATGAATATTATGAAAATAAAATGTAAGTCTTCTTCTGATTCGTGTTTTTGAAAGTCAATTTCAACTTTGTAAAAAATAATTTCACAAAATAATAGAATAAATAAATTTGCCTATTGGCGAAGGTTATTTGGAGAAGAAGGAAGAGTCACGAAACTCCATCGTAACTCATTCAATTGCTGAAGGTCATTCCCGTTCTAAAGCTTTGTCAGAACTATTACCGTTACCAAGCTGCCAACACAGGTGTTCAAGTAGTGTCTCAACGTTTAACTCTATTTCATCACTCCATATGTCATAGCGAATACGCAAGTATGGAAAATGTAGGTTTTCATTCATCCTTACTAATATTATAAAAGCGAAAGTCAGCTTGTTTGTATGTTTGTTACGTGTTTACGCCTTAATGGCTGAACCGATTTTGATGAATTTTGGTACAGAGATAGTTGGGATCCTGGAGACGAGCATAGGCTAATATGAGAAAAGAGAAAGAAGGAAGAGAGGAGAGAGAAAGATTTTTTTTTCGATCATCACACGTGTTAAGGTTAGCGTTAGCCCTAAGTAACTATGCCACGCGGACGAAGTAGCGGGCGGAAGCTAGTAATATATGTATATATGTTCGTACTGACTGTACACAAAAGTGTTCCTTACATAATTCGTGCAATTCTTCTCATTTGTCTTGATAGAATGTTCGACCATATAATCTGGCGCTATTAACATACTATATTCATTAGTTTCCGTAATTAGTAGAGAGAGAAATAGAGTGCATCTGATCGTTATCGACGCTATTACTCGTTACAAATAGGCATTGTTTCGAGAGGGCGCTATGTGTTGGAGTTGGGAAATTATTTAGTCAGGATGAACAATATTAGCTAGGGGACCTACCGGGGCCACTGCCTGCTGGGGTCGCGGGTTGTTCGAAATAGATACCTCGGCCCAGAACATAAAGGGCAAAATAACGAACATGGATGGGATTTAGTCAGTAAAAGTCTGACACTCACTTCCTCCAGAGCGGGGGAAGTTATTTGATGATTTTACATAAAAAAGGTTGTAAGTCATCATCATCAATCTAGCATTTTCCCGTTGGGATGGAAAAAATATATCCCCTAATAGTAAGTATAAGTTTTGAAATAGAAAAGCTAATGAAAAAATTCTCAGAAGCGGCCTGTTATTTTCTATGTTGGTGACTGATTGATTGCAATAGGTCTTTAAACCTGTGGGTTTACCTTTTAACTACGTTTTCGGAACCCATGCGTGATTCAGTGCTGTGAAAAATTCCAGATTTTTGAATCGTTGCTCTTCGGGGTGACTTGTGTAAGTTCAGCATATCTTCGTTCCTATGTTATTATTTGTAGTTCGTTTGTTCTTGTTCCAGCAACTGGAACAAGAACAAGCTAGCTGCAGCAGCTACACAATGTGCTGACTCGCGTGAAGTTCAAGTTGCGTTGGATCTGCGCCAACTTACTGGCGATTTTGACGAAGACTGCAACATATTCCGTATAGGTCTCAACTTGAATTTTATGGATCTCTCTGATCTGAGATAACTTACTAAAAGAAACTGGAAAATATTCTTGATAGAGCTTTCCTTAAAAGTGAAAATATTTTGTCCTTGCAATGTCACAATTCTGTTGGTCGGTTATTCTTATTCTGGTCATCAATTGTGTGTTTCATATTAAAGTAATCTAGCTATTGTTATTGTTTTATTTGCACGAACACAAAGGACACATCGGAGAGGATTTCGGAAATAATATGAAGCTATTGTCATACAGAAAGAATGGTCGCTACTTATTTCGACCTTGAATCATCCGTACTTTTCCATCACGGCTCCTCTACCTTGACCGGATCATCAGTCTACTATTAATTCATAAGTTTTGCAACTCCTCAGCTTTGAAATCTATGATACAAAACAAAAGATTTAAAACCCAAAAATATTAAAAGCAATTAAAATTAAGCAATTTGTTCATCGGACTTTCAGACATGATCACACGATTTATTTTCGTTGGATCCCAGTTTTTGATCCCATTTTTTAGGTATTAACGATGGGTCCCATTTGATATTACCATTGAATCCCATTTTATGACAACATGTGTACATTTCAGAAGAAAAGTGATTTACTTTTATTAAATATTTCAAAAACACCGTGTGTGTATTTTGGATTATTTAGTATTGTTGCCACTGGGGAATAAATGAGACAAATAATGTACTCCAAATAGTACTAGACTGGCATGAGTTAAAAATGATCAGGTTTATTTGTGATGTTTATAAATAAATAAATATGAACGCCTTCAAAACAAGCGCCTCTAAGCTCAAAAAAAAATACTGCCGTCATAATTTTTCCATATTTTTTTTTATATAATGTGGCCGTTTCTGGCACACAGGTCACAGTTTTAACCTAACCTTTTTTTTGTAAATAAGTAATTATCCTAATCTAAATAGTTCAGTTCCGGGTAAACAACTAAAAACAATCTCTTTTTTCTATAAATGCAAGTCGTTTGTGGCACTCGCCGGCCGCTGCCGCGGCACCGCTCGCTCCGCTCGCTCGGCTCGTGCGTAGGAGGTCACAGTTTTAA
Organism: Ochropleura plecta; assembly: GCA_905475445.1. NCBI lineage: Eukaryota > Metazoa > Arthropoda > Insecta > Lepidoptera > Noctuidae > Ochropleura > Ochropleura plecta. The sequence continues at coordinate 645,332 of FR997733.1, read as the reverse complement.
CCTAACCAAACCTAGTTCCCGGTTCCTATAATTTGTTTGGGTAATGAAATTTTGTCCAAATCTTTTCAGAAAAACGGCAGGCACCCGTTATTCTAACATAACCTATCCACATACCCAAATTTCATCCAAATCAGTCTAGAAGTTTGAGCGTGTTGGAATAACAAACATACATACAAAATTTCGCCTTAAAATATTATTGTGATTTTGTTGTTGGATGTACCCGCATTCAGATGTTTTTAAACATCTGGGATCCAACGGAAATAGTTTTTGGGATTCAGTGGCAATAAAACGTATTTTTTTAGTATTTTTCAAATTTGGGATTCAACGGAAATATATAATAATGTTTTGTGGGATCCAACGCCAAAAATATTAAAGTGGGATCAAAAACTGGGATCCAACGAAAATAAGCGGATCACACGAGCCTCCAATTAATAATGTCGCTATCTTCAAATCAAGAGGCGCCACATACGTCCGCCGCGCGATGAATGGCGATTACCAGCCAACCTGCGCCAGCGCACGCTGATCAGTTACATCACTAGGCAATGGGAACAGGGCGCTAGAACAACACTGGTTATGGACATTTGCTAAGTTTTTATTTATGGAATTTATAATTGGATAAAAATAATTAAGAATTTAGCAATCAGCTGTTGAGTACGAAGTATTGGGTTTGATGTCTGGGGAGATTAAATATAAAACGTTGTAAACGTAAATAGTTGTCTCTGCATCACCCAAAGGTTGACTGGTAGAAAATGCCTATGGCATTAAGTCCGCCTCTATACATTTTCTTTTTAGTGTTAAATAAATAGAAAGTTTACCTAAGAGTTGCCTGCGGGTCAATTTGAATAATGATAGGTATTGAATAACAGGTATAATCATACCTGTTATTAACAGTGGCCCAAATTTTAAAATTGGCCGCTCAGATAAACAATCCAGCCAAATGGGGTATCATCTAGCGTTTCTAAACACGGTGCTAGTTTATAACCCTCTCACATGGCAAGCTTGACCATTTTTCCTGCACAAGCACAGCACTAGCCATTCTAGGACTTGAATGAGGCAAATTAGGCAAGAATAATCGATAGAGTTAGAACCATGGAGTATCTTGCCAGGTCTTCTCCATAGGAAACTACCAAACCGAACCCTGCACCTTTTCTCGACATTTTATTAGTGCCCATGTAGGCTTATGTGAAATAAAAATATTTTGATTTGATTAGAATCACTTTGGTCAATCAAAATTTGCTGTCGTTGAGTTGAGTTGTCGACGCGGACAGAAGATTTCTTATAAAATCTACGTTGGTCATCGTTACATCTTACGAATGTGTAATTGCTTGTATTTATTTCTCCTACTTCTAAACCACTTAATCCAAAACGCGTATAAGGGCCTGAACATTGTCGCAACTGTGATTTGTAAGCGAGCCATAGTCGCCATGGTGTGGACTGAATACGGCATCGAATAGACTTAATTGACATAATATGTGATCGTTATGTGAACCATAGACAAACATGACTGTGATCCCATATTCCTGTGACGTCTTGAGCTAGTTCTTTCTAGAAAGGTTTTTCTTTAAAAAAAAACGTTCCTCCCACACAATTTGCAACCCAAAATTGACAAACCAAATTAAAGAAAACTGCAACAATTCGACCCATTAATATTTTAATTGATACCCTGTAAATATTTTAACCATTTTTATACTTGGACATATTTTTATTATAAGTTGATGTATATTTATAGTCTGTAAATAAAAGTAGCTAATTTAATGTTAGAAATAAAACGTAAAAATGGCGTGTCAAAAAACTTCAATCAAATCAATTCCGATAAAAGATCGAATGTACAGACGCCAGCAGGTCAAGCTACCCGAAACTGTAAATTTTTCCCAATGAACCTTGAACCTAATACTTTAGAAATAAAGTCGAAAATCTATCAAAGAAATCTGACAGATTGTAGTAGCTTGATGTGCAGGCGTCTGTACGTCATCGTGTACTATGGTATTTTTTTAATCTCTACAATTTACCAGTTCATACCATATGGCGTTGATATCCTATCGGCATCTCATTAAATTTAAGTTCTTTAAACCTACTACTTAAACTTACTTTTAAGTTTTACCGATTCTCCTATCATCCATCTCACCATTCTCATCTCCGCTACATGCAATCGCTTTTCATCAATTAACGGACCCGGAGCCTACAATACTGCTTACCTTGCTAATGTAATAAAGCCTGTAAATACCGCTTATCCCGGATGAGAAATAATCACGTAACGAACATAAACTAGTTTTTTTTTTAAATCATTACTTATTTTACGTTCGGAAATAAAAGACGCTTTAAGGGTTCTGTAACTTAAAATGAAATAAATAACCCTTATAGGAACACTTTGGTGTCCGCTTTTCTGTCTGTATGTCAAGACCATTATCTCAGGAACATGTAGAAGTATCGAGTTGAAATTAATAACAAATACCACGGTCTGCGGTCCCTTGTAGCTGTGAAATCAACCCTCTAAGTTTACGCAGTCAAAATAGCGTACTTTTCGATGACCTAGAATCATCAAAAAGGGGGAAAATCCGAAAAACTAAAATGTGAAAAATTAAACATTACAAAAAAAATGTCCTTAATACCTTTTTTTATTTTAATTAATTATCTTTAAGTTTCTACGGAACCCTAGGTGAGTGTAGAGTCCGACTCGCACTTGACCGTTTTTTTTAATGAAATGCGTAAGGTTTGTCGTTAAATTAATAACTGCACACCCATGTTGTTTTAACTTTACCACATCAAGTATTTTTTGGACTAACATATATTTGTATTGTTTGCCTTGCCTTCAATCAATACTTTTAACTATTCCTAAACTGTGTTGATGAGACTTGAGTGGCCACAATACATTTAAACACCTATATATATATATATATATTATATGTGAAAATTATTTGTGTTACTGTAAGTGTTTTTGTCTTAAACATAATAACATTCATAAAATGATATTGAACGCGCATGCGCTGGGTAAAAACCTTAAACCTTTAGGCAGAATTTACTATCAAAAACTTGCTGCTTGATATGTGTATGTGTAAGGCGAGCATTACGTTCGATACCCAGGTTTCTCAGTAGCCACGCAATACAAACATTTGTACCCGGTTGCTCGGGTTAGTCTAGACCACCACCACATACTAACTGTCTGTAGGGTTATGTCTACGTCTTCACAGCCCCCACATTATAACAACAGCAACTACCCACAGAAGCCTCACCCATCTTCATCCACAATGTCAACAATTAGTCCAAACAAAGTGCTGACGTAACGACCCCATGACGTCACAACATGGCGGCCGAAGTTTATAAATAGACATCGCAGTGACAGCTGACCCTTTGTCATTTCATAATTTATTACACGTTACGTAGGTGAGAAAATAGAAGGTATGGCGGAATCTGCTGACCCTCACGTGACCGTGCGTATCATTTTAAAAAGAATTATGAAAATCGGTCACAGTTGGCGGAGTAATCGTTGAACATAATATTAAAAAAATTATTGAAAAATCCGGTGGACTTAAACATCCTCCTTTTTCGAAGTTTGCCTATTATTATAAACATAAACTTAACTTCACCCCTATAATCTACGAAGAGATAGGTTGAGATGTAACAATAGTACAAAATATAATATATATAGACCTATATTTTGCCAGATTTATGTTTAAATCCCATGTAAAAGGAGGGCCAGCTTATAACCATCAATTGAACAAACAACTTGATGCTGGGATATAAAACACCGTGAAATATTACAGGATCTCTAAGAAGGATCTTGTCGAAGGGGATAAGATCCTCCTGTTCAACAAGAGGGCAAAGCTAACAAGGCAGGCTATTTGTACCATTAGCATAGAAGGACCTAAGCCTACTACTAAGACCTAGGTTGCTGATGTACACTAGAAGCAAACATATCCTTGAAGAAAGGTGCCATCGTCAAACGCTAATATTGAAAAACCACAATGTAATTTCACTTTTATTATGTTTTTTATTTGTTGGTTACACAGATTCTCTCTGGCATCTTACTTGTCATAGTGTAAAGGTTAACTTAAAAATAAATAAACACATTTCACTAAATAAAACTGGTTTCTTAATTTCATTACAACAACTATGCTGGACAAATTATATCCAAGCCAAGATTATGACGAAGTAAAATTGTTTGTTTGTTTGTTTGCTACAATTTAACTCAAAACCTACTCAACCTATTTTAAAAAAAATCTTTCACCATAAGAAAGCTACATTATTACTGAGTAATATAGGCTATATAACATTACGCTACTACCCCCAGGAGCGGGGCAGTATCCAAAAACGCGGATGAAATCGCGCAGGACAGCTAATCCTTATCCTTACTTAATATTATAAAAAGCGATAGTGAGTTTGTTTGTTTGTTACGTCTTCACACCTAAATGGCTAAACCGATTTTGATGAATTTTGGTACAGAGATATATGGGACCCTGGAAACGGACATAGGCTAAGTTTAATTTTAAAAACCGGCCAAGAGCGTGTCGGGCCACGCTCAGTGTAGGGTTCCGTAGTTTCCCGTCCGTCACAATAAGTGTTCCCACTTATGAGTTTAAAGGTTGAGGAGCGTGCAATGTTGCACGTTCCGCGGTAGGCGCTCCAACAGTTTTTGTACAAAAAAGACAAAAAGTTGTACAAAATACAACTTTTTGTCTTTTTTGTACAAAAACTGTTGTGTCAATCAAGTTCAAAATGATTTTCCTAGAAAGTCCTTATAAAGTTCTACTTTTCAGATTTTTTTTCATATTTTCTAAACTTATGGTTCAAAAGTTAGAGGGGGGGGACACATTGTTTTTTACTTTTGGAGCGATTATTTCCGAAATTATTGACATTATCAAAAAATGATTTTAGTAAACCCCTATTCATTTTTAAATACCTTTCCAACAATATACCACACGTTAGGGTTGAAATTAAAAAAAAACACTTCCCACTTTACATATAGGGTGGCTACCCTAATAAAACATTTTTTTCCAATTTTTATTTTACCACTTTATCGGCGTGATTGATATACATATTGGTACCAAATTTCAGCTTTCTAGTGCTAACGGTCACAGAGATTAAGCGAGGACGGACGGACGGACGGACGGACAGACAGACATGGCGAAACTATAAGGGTAAGTTGACTACGGAACCCTAAAAAGGGAGAAATGACGGAGAAAGTTGGAAGAAAAGTTAAAAATTAGCTTGGCTATTACATAAATAAGGCGCAACGGTAAAAACTACAGGTAGCAGGTACCTACAAATCAGGAAAAGGGAACTGTGTTACCCGAATTTAACGCGAGCGAAGCCGCGGGCAAAAACAGTATAATATATTAATAATAATTTAAGCTCATACTCATAAGTTTCTAATTAAAACCTCAGGTCTAAATCATAACGATCTAATTAATTCCCACTTCCTCGTACGAACAAAATTAATAAGCCCTCATAAAATTTTATGGTCCTACAAAACTACTTTAAATATGAGCTTTCTGAATATTAATTAACTAATGCCAAGTCAATCACCAGTTAATCCTGACTCCGAATACTAAACTACTTTCCATTAGTAGCACGTGATTTTATTGACATTAAATAACATGACGCCTTTTAATCTTTGCAGGGTTAGGTAGAAGTGTACCTAATACTACACCCACATTTCGACTGTTATGTTTGAGTTCGTTGTAATAGGGGACGACCCTTTTGCCAACAACCGGAGACAAATCCATATTCATATCTTTATTTGCATTCCATAATGTAATAATAGCAGCCGCTCAGATCGATCTTTAGGTTAAGCCGCGCTTGCCTAGGTTGGTCTGTGGATGGGTGACCACCCGTTACATACCGAGTTTCTTCCGTGCCTCGGAAAGCACGTTAAGCTGTTGGTCCCGGCTGTCATTTGTAGATCTTTGACAGTCGTTAGAGATAGTCAGTGTCCCAAAAGTCTGACAACCAGTCTTACCAAGAGGTATCGTATTACCCAGTACTAACTGGGTTGTGGAGGTCAGATAGCAGTCGCTCTATGTAAAATACTGGTATTCAGCTGCATCCGGTAAGACTGGAAGCCGACCCCAACATAGGTGGGAAAAGGCTAGGCAGATGATGAATGTAAAGATCTTACAATGGGTTTAAAGCTAAGGTACAATTACGGACCCTGTAGGGCACAGCTAAGATTATAAAATAATTGTGAAATAAAATTAATCCATTAACCAAATAATCCTTACTAATATTATAAAAGCGAAAGTGAGTTTGTTTGTTTGTTTGTTACCTCTTCACGCTTTAATGGCTAAACCAATTTTGATGAATTTTGGTACAGAGATAGTTGGGAACCAGGAGACGGACATAGGCTATATTTTTTTTTAAAAGTGGGATTTGAGGGAGAAAGAGGGAAGAAAAGGGAAAACTTAGCGTTGCTATTACAAATCAACAAGGCGCAAGGGCAAAAACTGCAGGTAGCAGGTACCTGCAAATCATTAAAGGGGAACTGTGTTACCCCGAATTTAACGCGAGCGAAGCCGCGGGCAAAAGCTAGTTCTTAATATTAATTAACCAAATTATAACATTATTTAAATTGAGATCAGTCACAACAAAATTATTTAAATATACTTATTCTAATAAAATATTAGTAAAATAAATTATAACTAAATAATAATCCAGACTCCGTCCGTGGCTGCTAATGAGAAATTCCTGATGGAAAAACCCAATAACCCTTCGCCCGACCCGGGGATCATACCTAGGACCAGGACTAGGATACTCGCTTGCGACTACTACACCAACGAGGCATTTTGTTGACATAATGTCGATTCCACGGCGAATGTATATCGTGGCCTATTTGAAGTGTGTGTATGCATTAAACGGCAATTTGGTCTACATATTTATTGTTGATGATGAAATGCATAGGTACAGACGCCAGCAGGTCAAGCTACCCGAAACTGTAAATTTTTCCCAATGAACCTTGAACCTAATACTTTACAAATAAAGTCGAAAATCTATCAAAGAAATCTGACAGATTGTAGTAGCTTCATGTGCAGGCGTCTGTACATTTATATCAAGTTTTTTTTTTTTAAATTTCCCACTTCAATGAAAAGTCCTATTATAAACTTTTTTGGCTAACTGCACTCGGCTCATTGCAATTAAACTGTCTCACTAGAAAATGTTGGGCTCAATGCACTTCCTGGTTCCCCATATCCTCCAAACCCCATTACTGCAGACACCACCACTCCCACCACCTTTAACGACACTTTCTAGGTCCTCCAACATCCCTTAGCTATGACCATAGACATTCGCATGTGTTATGTGTCATGTATACAGTGGTGACGTCATTGTTGCGTCACGGCACGAAGCCGACCGGTCGTTTGAGTACGTTTGCATCTGCTTACCCTACTGAATATCGCGGATTGGGGCTAACGCTGTTTTTATATGCTTATCTTTGTTTTTGGTATGCGCAAATTGTTTTATTGATGTTTTTCTCTAATTTTATTGTTGAGAAATTATATTTTTATGCAAATATTTTATGTGTTTTCGGAATCACTTTTATTTTATAAATCCTAGATTATCCAGGCACCATCGCCATAAAGTCTGTGAGTTTGAACTTGAGCCTGGATTATCTAGTTTTATCAAATAGAGCTGGGTCTGTTTAAATGTATTTCAAATTAATTAATTAACAAACTACTACCTTCAAAAAAGCACACTAATATACCTACGTTTGACTTGGCAGCTACAGTTCAAATTCAATTAATTTATATGCTCTTATGCGGTTTTTTTTTATTGAATATTAACAATTGTGTTACAATTATGTAAAAAAAAAACAACTTAACAATTTCGTAACACCCAGACTTTTGTCTACGTATTAAATAATCATGAAACATAACATAGCCTAGAGCTAGAACTGCCAAACATAGCAAAGCAACACTAATTCGCAGGCGTTCCTCAACCATCAATCCATCATGTTGGACCGCGGTACACGCCCAGAGGTCACGTGAGGTCAAACCAAATAATGCCAAACAATGACCGGTTGCCTTCGCATTGATTTCTCTACGGTACGTTATGTTTACAACCTCTTTTAAAGAAATCTTTGGTTGAGTTTAATGAGGCATTTCACGATGAGCCTGTAATTACTAAAAAACGACTTGCAAGTAGCTTGCAGACAATATGTTTATGACATCCACTCATATACGCCGCACAGACACCCCTACACACACACACACACATATTTACAAAAGCAAAAAACCTGTTACTAATGTTGTGTTACTAATGGCCTTGTAGATTCTTAGACGCTTGTTAACTTTTGTTAACGTGTTATTTTATTTTACTTTTTGTAAAGTAAGCAATGACTTATTGTCGGGCCTACGCTGTCCTCTCATACTTAAGTGCTAACGCTGTAACAACAACAACATTGTAAAACTAAATGATTTTAAAAGAGTAACCATGGAGTTTCTTGCCGGTTCTTCTCCATAGGAAACGACCAACCCGAACCGTGCATCTTTTCTCGACGTTTTATAAGTGCCCATGTAGGCCTATGTAAAATAAAAATATTTTGATTTTGATTTTTGATTTTCCGATGGTTAGGGCTCCAGAGACAGGAACGTCCTCACAATGCCAGCCGTATCCGAGAGTACGGCCTTTTGAAAAAGGCCCTTGATTCAGCCACCTAAAGAGAGCTTCTACAGATGGTCGTCGAGGCTCTTGATCACCAAGCCATTGGCCGTAACGACAATTGGCATAATGGTAGCTGACTTCACATTCCACATGTCGTCAACCTCGTAGGCCAAGTCGAGATATTTTATTTGTTTCTACATATATGTCAGCTTTTACGAGGTTCTCGTCATGTGGGATGGTAACATCGATTATTATTATTGACGACAATAGACCTGCCAGTGATGATAGACTGTTTCCAGTGCAGAGTGACACGGTTTTCCTCGAGAACTGGGCCGGTCACATATTTCCTCAAATGCCACAAGATTATATTTCAAGGCTAGCCACTGGTGAATAATTCTGGCTACTTGTTTGTGCCTGTGCAATCGCCGTTAGCTAGACGAGGACAACCAGAATTATTCAGTGAATGCTTAAAAATAAAAAATTACAAAAGGTAGTTACAGACATATTTAATTATGTATAATCGTGACCTATGAGGTCATAGGTCGTTCTTGCTTCTTCTCTTTCTAGGACAGCATGAGATCAACTAATGCATTTGAAATAAAATCTGAATAAAGAGCTTACTCTCAAATATTCATGTAAATCATGCCAGTTCTTTACTGGGTTTTTAAAAAGTTCGTATCCTTAATGTCATCCTTAAGGTCATGATGAGTCCGTGACCGTGTCACCAATAACGTACGAAACTAACCCAGACCGTGACGACATGAGAGTAAGGCTGGATGCGTCGGAATCTCAAGAAGTGTTTTGGGCATTCAGATACCCTCCGAGAGTAGGATGTTTTTTTCGTGTTCCTAACCTTTAACGTCATCGCCGGATGACGTTCATCTAATTATAGCGAGAACTCAATCAAGAAATAACACTTCAAATTCAGATCTAAGCCTACAAAAATATAGCGCGTTAGCGTTCCACGCGCGCCTCAAAGACTTGACAGCAAAGCAAAGGGGCCTGCCAGGGTCACTGCCAGCCGGGGTTGCGGGTTGTTCAAAAGAGATACCGCGACCCCGGACATGCAGGGCAAAAGAAGGAGCATGGGTGGGTTTTAGTTAATACAAATCTGACACTCCCCCCCCCCCCCCCCGGCTCCGCCCATGGCTGGAGAAGTGTTTTTTAATGATTTCTATCCGCAAAAATACCCACAAAAATAAAGGAGTTCGGAATTTTGAGTGCCATCACAATCGGCATCACGCCCTGTTTCTCGCATTAATAAATGACGAAGCTGTTAACACGTCGTGAGGCATAGGAGATAAATCAGATAAGTGTCGAGACAAGCGCCAAAGGATATGAAAATTGAAAATATTTTCGATTAAAAAATTATAGAGAGCAAAGATGAAGGGAACAGTTAGAATGTTTCCACAGTGCGATATCAACAGAAAATGAAACAGGGATTTTTGAATGAGTAATGTGTGTTTAATTAGATAGCCTTGCAAATTACAAGGTAACTTTACCTGAACTATTGGTTACTTATCAAGTGTGTACACTATTCTCAAGTTCAACCTAGGCCCAATGAAGTAAGTGCTAACCACATTGCGGTCAATTTTGAGTATTTTACCAATGTCATTCTGTGTCCACATATTCACGTAAAAATGTGACATACAGAACTGCAGGATTCAAGATGGCGGCGTGATTGCCGAATATGGGCCACAGAATTATACAGCACTGTATTTGGTAAATCGAATCGTAAGTATTACATCTGTGTGAACCGTGCCTAATGAGTGGGTGGGCAACTGGGCATTTGAGCAAGTGTAGCGTGTGCTTACAAACAAATAGTAATAATAAATGTTCGGAGGCCGTTTGCGCGTTATATTAATACCAGTTATTATTTGTAAGCTTAAATAAGTGCTTTGCTTAAATAAGCGTTAATAAGTGCGTGTGAGAATTATTAGTAGGGTTAGGTAAAATAATAAAATCGGCCAAGTTCGAGTTGGACTCGCACACACCATTATCTATTATAACGGCAAAAAAAACATGTTTGTTGTATTCCCATTTTTTTGCGTATGGAAAATCATCAAATATCTTCCCCCGCTCCGGTTGGAGCGGGGGGGAGTATCGGACTTGTACTGACCTGAACTGACCCATGTTCCTTCTATTGATTGCCCTTTATGTTCCGGGGCCACGGTATTTCTTTCAAACAACTTGCAACACTGGTAGATGGGAGCCCCCTTAAATATTTATTTATTCCTGTTTTTTTTTAGTATTTCTTGTTAAAGTAGCATAAAATTTCAACTGTCTAATTATCACGGTTCATGAAATACAGCGTGTTGACAAGTAGACTCTTAGTAATGGGTTCCCGTTTTACCCTTTGGGTACGGAACCTTAAAAATGGGGTTCTGTTTCCTTTCCCAGATTGCGTGGGCTATTCTGAAATACTATCCCATCTCTGATATCATTTATAACAACATCTTCATAACATGTGTGTTGTTTATCATCATGTTTTGGACAAATACATTTTATTATCTTTTCTCATCTTATCTCAAGATATACTTGGTAATATATCCATCGTAAAATTCACTTCACACTGACAATGAAGTGTGTTTAAGCTTCTTTTAGAATGTCGTCTTACTAACGAGCTTCAGTCTCCTTAAACACAAAGGGTAGGTGTGTATTAGGCATTAGTCTCGAAAATAATGGTGTACTCGGATACCAAAAACCTTTGAACCTTACACTAAAGTACACACGATGGCAGGTCAACCTTTTCTAAACTATTATAACCTGATCTCCCTACTACAGATCGCACGGGGGTGAGTGTAAGACTTTTATTGACTAAAACCCCTTCTTTTGCCCTTTATATTCCGAGGTTGCGGTATCTCTTTCGAATAACCCGCAACCCCGGCAGACGGTAGCCCTTGCAGGCCCCTCTGCTTTGCTGACATTTCTTTTAGGTGCGTTTGGAACACTAACGCATCGTCGACACGGTCTGTCGTCACTAAACGGACGGACGGTGAGCTACCCATTGCTCACTGTCCACAGACCCGCATGTACGGTAGCCGGCACGTCTCGCGGCGCCAGAAGCCAGGACCGTCTGTCGCGGCGGACACCTGATACCTCACAGGGTCTTATTGCAAAACTTTCTCGACCCATTTGCCTAATTAAGGAGCCAACGGTTTATTACCGTGGCTAGTACTTGGCCCCATTATACGGAACCATAAGCCCTGCTAGTACCATAACTGCGCTCCATATAATGACATCACACGTTGCGCTACGGTCATCAAGTAATCACGCGAACGTTCGGCTTGACCTTTACTTGCTTGGATCCTATTCGGTAAGTTTCGTAACAATGCCTGCAGTTATTTCTGACATTCAAAGAGTTTTAGATTTTTGAAGTTACAATTGAAGGTGTCGTTGAATCTGGTTCATGAATTGTACTCGACACACGTAACGTACACGTCAACTGACTATGATGAAACTTACTAGCTACTTTATTATGTACATACGACGGCAGGTCAACCTATTCAAACTATTATAACCTGATCTCTCTACTACGGATCGCACACCGTAGTGGAGAGATCAGGATAAAATGGTTTAGTGTAGGTTGATGTGCCGTCGTGTGTACATATTAACATCAACAGATAACTTCACGCCTGTGATCTCTGCAGGGTTAGGTAGTGGTTTATCTAATAGTACTCCCACATTACTTCCGTTATGTTTGAGTTCCATGTCAAAAGGGGGCGAGCCTATTGCCTTTAAAAGACAGAATTCCGTACTCCGTGGCTGCTACTGAGTAATTCTTGATGGAAAACACAATATAATAACACTTTGCTCGGTCCGGGAATCGAACCCTCATGCTCAGCAGTTAACAAAGTGACCACTTAAACAACTAGGAAGTTTATTACTGCTGCTTTAAATCCAACAGCTAATCCTTACTAATATTATAAAAGCGAAAGTGAGTTTGTTTGTTTGTTACGTCTTCTCGCCTAAATGGCTAAACCGATTGTGATGAATTTTGGTACATAGATAGTTGGGACCCTGGAGACGGACATAAGCTATTTTTTTTTAAAAGATTGAGATTTGAGGGAGAAAAAGGGAAGAAAAGCGAAAACTTAGCATTGCTATTACAATAAATTAGGCGCAAGAGCAAAAACTACAGGTAGCCGGTACCTGTAAATCAGGAAAGGTGAACTGTGTTACCCCGAATTTAACGCGAGCGAAGCCGCGGGCAAAAGCTAGTAATAAAATAAAATAAAAAACCTTTTACAGACAAAGTCCATTTGGTTAGTACAACACAAATTAAAAAACTATCTAATGTTAGTACTTAAATCTACCAAAAAAACAATCATAAATTTTACGCCACACTTGAATGTAGGCGTATCCAATGTCCCAGTATGGGGCTGTCCCACCTGTCCGCTATAGTGCGTAGGATGCTGTTGGGGCTGCAGCGTACCCTGCGCATGATGGAGGCGCATCGCTTAATTTTTAGCATTAATGAGATACAACTGGGGACTTAAGAGCAGAAGAATTTGGTTGCGATATAAGGTAGTTGATGGAAAAGTAAAAAACGTCTGTGACCGACATAAGCTATCTGAAACGTCAATGTTGTTGAAAGTCTCGGCAGCTATACGAGACGCTGTAAAAGCGACTGTTACCTGTATAGGTCCTCTGACAACCGCCCAGGACCGCACCGAGGGTTCCATTACAAACTTGCGACATACACAGAAATATCTTTTGACTGTGTAGACTTAGAGAGTTGATTTTCACAACACAGAGTGACCACAGAGTATATTGTTTTAATTTCATACTTCCACGCGTTCAAGAGATAAAGGGTCTTGACAGATAAACATACGGATAACACAGAGAGCCAATAAGGGTTTCGTTTTTGCCTTTTGAGGTACGAAACCCTACAAAGCAAAGTAAACAATCTAGCATCATTTATATTGTTTTTTTTCCAGCGCTTTGGATCATCATCTGCCTAGCCTTTTCCCAACTATGTTGGGGTCGGCTTCCAGTCTAACCGGATGCAGCTGAATATCAGTATTTTACATGGAGCGACTGCCTATCTGACCTCCACAACCAGTTAATACTGGGTAATACGATACCCCTTTGTAAGACTGGTTGTCAGACTTTTGGAACACTGACTACCTGTAACGACTGTCAAAGATCTACAAATGACAGCCGCGACCAACGGCTTAACGTGCTTTCCGAGGCACGGAGGAAACTCGGTATGTAACGGGTGGTCACCCATCCACAGACCAACCTAGGCAAGCTCGGCTTAACCTAAAAATCGACCCGAGCGGCTGCTATTATTTAGCCACGAGCTCCTCTTTTTTTAATTTCCAGCGCTTTGGATAATAACTCTGAAATCAAGATGGTGAAATTAAACTCTGTTCGAGGTGCGTCGTACTTGCTTAGAGGTAACGATAACAATCTGATGAACTCGGGACGTGCAACTCATCTCACGAGATTTATGAGCTGTGAACGTTACGTGGTACTCATTAACGGAGGTTCTATTTGTTCGTATAGAGCGTGAGTCACCCACTACTGGAGTAGTCTGGTGATTTTCCTGAGATTGGGGAACCACTGCTAATAAAAAAAAACTCATTAATTAATTCACTTAAATAATGCACGACATATTTTCTACTAGCTGGCGCTCGCGGCTTTGCAGGCGTGTTATCGAAAACAAAAATGACTATTTGTTATTCTAGACTATAATCTATCTCTGTGCCAAATTTCATCAAGATCTGTTCAGCCGTTTTGACGTGAAACAGTAACAAACATCCATACATCTATCCAGCCATCCTCACAAACATTAAGAGGAAGGATTAGGTATACGTTAAGTTTAGCAAATAGCATAATAAGTTTTAGCATTGAATATCCTGCTTGGCTGCAAAAACAGGTCTGATGTATATGTTACAAATTGGTTGGGCAAAGTTATAAAATTAGGTGAAATGTAGTGTTTTTGTTTATTAAATGAAATGAAACTTAATAACCTAACCTATCGTTCCGAAGAATAACTGCGAACTGATACGTCGATGCGTGCGCACGCGGCGGTCCAATTTATCACATTGCCCGGCTACAAGTAGGGAATGATTCATATTGCCTGGTCCAAGTGAAAAATTCAAGCTATCTCATACACTGACTTATTACATGGACCACGGGCCGTCGTGCATTATTAATATAGGTTCTTCTCCATAGGAAACGACAAACCCGAACCGTGCATCTTTTCTCGACGTTTTATAAGTGCCCATGTAGGCCTATGTAAAAAAAAACCGGCCAAGAGCGTGTCGGGCCACGCTCAGTGTAGGGTTTCGTAGTTTCCCGTCCGTCACAATAAGTGTTCCCACTTATGAGTTTAAAGGTGGAGGAGGAAATTATTTTGTACAACTTTTTGTCTTTTTTGTACAAAAACTGTTGTGTCAATCAAGTTCAAAATGATTTTCATAGAAAGTCCTTATAAAGTTCTACTTTCCAGATTTTTTTCATATTTTCTAAACTTATGGTTCAAAAGTTAGAGGGGGGGGGACACATTGTTTTTTACTTTTGGAGCGATTATTTCCGAAATTATAGACATTATCAAAAAATGATTTTAGTAAACCCCTATTCATTTTTAAATACCTTTCCAACAATATATCACACGTTAGGGTTGAAATTAAAAAAAAAATCACTTCCCACTTTACATATAGGGTGGCTACCCTAATAAATTTTTTTTTTTCAATTTTTATTTTACCACTTTGTTGGCGTAATTGATATACATATTGGTACCAAATTTCAGCTTTCTAGTGCTAACGGTCACAGAGATTAAGCGAGGACGGACGGACGGACGGACGGACAGACAGACATGGCGAAACTATAAGGGTTCCTAGTTGACTACGGAACCCTAATAAAAATGTTTTGATTTATATTTTGAATAATGGCCGGTTAAAGTGATAAATTAATCACTTTTCCCATCAGTCTTGGGTATTATTAATAATGGCCGGTCCTTATTAATAATGCCCAGTTAATCACGTTGCCCGTAACATGTATACAAGCTCCACAGAAAGTTTGTTTGTGTGACAGAGCCGTACTTAAAACCTCAGATCACAAAGGATCTCTTCCCATTTACAAGCATGTTCTCAATCACCAAACTTGATGATATATAGTATCAGTTCCCATGCAACGTGCCTTGCAACACGACACATATCTCCCGACGATGTTGCACTAATTAGCAGCATTACGTTATGTAACGACCATTATGACCGGCAGTTATATCTCTTTAAGTGCTATTAGGAGTTAAGAAGGCCAAGAGGTCAATAGCTAGATATTAGAATGTAAAAATTGTTTTTACCATAGTTTGGAATTTGTTTCCAGAAATCCTCCATCTAGGTGTTTGTAAATTTCTAGGGAATAGATTTCATGTTTGTTAAGTTAGTAGTACTTACATATTACTTATAAAACAGTTCATTGTATAGCGATGGTGAGGACTAAGCACTTTCAAAAAGGGATTTACTTATTTATTAATTACTAGCTTTTGCCCGTAGTTTCGCTCGAGTTAAATTCGGGGTAACACAGTTCCCATTTCCTGATTTGCAAGTACCTGCTACCTGTAGTTTTTGCCCTTGCGCCTTATATATTGTAATAGCAAAAGTAAGTTTTGCCTTTTCTTTCCGCATCCTCCCTCATTTCTCACTTTTTTTTAATAAAAAAAATAGCCAATGTCCGTCTCCAGGGTCTCAAATATCTCTGTACCAAAATTCATCAAAATCGGTTTAGCCATTTAGGCGTGAAGGCGTAACAAACAAACAAACTCACTTTCGCTTTTATAATATTAGTAAGGATTTCTGAAATGTACTTTTTTGTTTATACTAGCGATGTAAACTTCGAACTTGATTATAATCTCATTTTAGTGAACTTGACATTATCTATTATAATGCCTATTTCAAATTATTCACTAATTATCATTTTGACATAGTAAACTTATTGATTTGAATGATTGTGTGGATAGTATATTAAATGAGTATTTATTAACATAGCTAAAACTATTTGTATGCCTTATTTTAGGAAGTTAGCATTAAAATCATTCTTAAAATTAACATCTGTAATTTGTACCTATCCCCAAAACGGTTGAAATAGGAAATGAAGAAATTAAACTTTGTACGAAACTAAAATCCTACCGTCCGTTTAAGTTGTACAACCAGAAATGGTTCCTACTTCGTATGTTACACGCTATACACGAATGTTTACCGTTTATCTGTATCAAGAAACTTCTGCTAATGAATCCTTACTTAATATCATAAAAGCGAAAGTAAGTCTGTTTGTTTGTTATGTCTACACGCCTAAATGGCCAAACCGATTTTGATGAATTTTGGTACAGTGATAGTTGGGACCTTGAAGACGAACATAGGCTATAATTATATGTTTTTAAAGTGTGATGTGTGGGAGAGAGAGGGAAGAAAAGGGGACAGAAAGTTATATTTTTTCGATCATTACGCGGATGAAGTTGCGGGCGGAAGCTCTACCTCATAAAACACTATGTCCAATGAGCATATCACAGGATTAATGCTCGATTCTTAACTGGATTTCTCGACTATCACCACGCCTGTCAATCATCACACCAGGTGGCGCTACTGATAAGATCTACACGCTCTTAATCACCCAGATAAGAATCTTAACGAACTCGTAATTAATGTCCTGACTACCTTCCGAATTCGTAATCGATTCTATTCGTTCAGACGGCTATTTATCACGATCGTTAAAAATAAACCGGTTTGGAAAACTTTCAACTGTTTTTGATTACATTTATTTTTAAATTTGCATTAAAATGGAGCAGGTCTTTTGCATTTAAAATGTTGTTTTTGTGTCTGAGTTGTTAATATTATGTCATAGAGAATACGTTACTGTGGAATTTACACTTTTTGCAGAATTAATTAAAAGCCCACGAAAAGTAAAAGTACAAAATTAAGTGGTTTTGTAAAACAAATAACGATCAACCACGTAAGAGGTAAGGAGGTCATTTCGAACTCAGGTGTTATATTGTGGCCCTCTGGTGACATAGGGTCAAGAGCGTATGTTCTACGTAACCAACATCAAAGTGAATGTATTACTATTACCAAAACAGCTAACAAAAAATCACGACTGTAAGACGGGATTTAGCTACTTAAGTAAATATGATAACTCGGATAGAATAGATAGTTGAAGATAACGCAATGACTTATTAGCTGCCGGAGGCCCTCCTCCGCCTGCCGGGATTGCGGGTTGTTCAAAAGAGATACCGCGGTCCCGGAACGTAAAGGGCAATAGAAGGAACATGGGTGGGTTTTAGTCAGTACAAGTCTGACAGTCCCCCCACTCCGCCCAGAGCGGGGGAATATATTTGATGATTTCCCACACCAACAAAAAAAAAATCCTTATTAGCTTGTTTATCTGTTCTAAAAGGGTGTTGATGTTTTCAATTTTAAAAGGAGTGAAGTTAATCAAATTATGGTATCAAGAAAACTCGGTAATACAAAAGAAGTTGTTCTGGCACTTACTTTTGAATTCCTTTTAACTTTCAAGTGTTCAGTTAAATGCAATATATATTCTCAAAAACCTACTCCTTTTTAACAAACTTTAAAACAGATAATTATATTAGTAAGAGTGGCAATTCTCAAGACTGTGGCTATATATAGAGCACTCAAATCAAGTCATTCATTCGCATAGAATGTAGGTATTGTAAAATAAAGTTGTTATAAAAATGTAATGAACCGGGTACCATTCTGCCTGAGTTAATAATGTGTCATTAATAATTAAGAAAACGATTACAATTTTTATATTTTATAAGTCAAGGTTAAGTACAAAAGTAGTTGTTAAACAATGTCAATATTATCATTTTGCAATAAAAGAATTAGTGTCATTCA
The DNA here is from genome assembly GCA_905475445.1 of Ochropleura plecta. Classification (NCBI taxonomy): domain Eukaryota; kingdom Metazoa; phylum Arthropoda; class Insecta; order Lepidoptera; family Noctuidae; genus Ochropleura; species Ochropleura plecta. The sequence continues at coordinate 626,880 of FR997733.1, read as the reverse complement.
TAAATAACATAACGAATAATTACATTTCTGTATCAAAAGACCCTTAAGCTGTGGTTTTTTATGCTGTCTAATAGTTTATTAAATATGATTAGATCCATGCAAAAAACACTTTTTCAAGCAGTGCCGTTTTAAAACTACCATCAATTAAGATGTTTTGTTTTCAAAATCAAAATATTTTTATTTCACATAGATGGGCACTTATAAAACGTCGAGAAAGGGTGCACGGTTCGGGTTGGTTGTTTCCTATGGAAAAGAACCGACTCTTTTAAAATCTTAATTTTGACTTCTCACGGGACTTTTCTTGACATCCGAGACCTTAGCAAACAAATTTCTATTTATTTTTACAAAAATCTTACTCTCTCGTTTCATAAAGAGCCTTACTCGTATTATGTCACGATTGACATTCATATAACTTGTAAGTAAATAGGCTTTAACTTAAGTTACAGTGAAGTGCACTCACCTACTGATCCAATCAGTTCGTGTGTACTTACGACACTAACGACACTCGAACACTTGACTTGTAGAGTGGAATGTTTCAGGGCCAAGTTCAACACAAACGTGAACGTAAGTACATAGATACTGTTTGATCGATTTCGAACGAATCAAGTCATTATACATATACTAGCTTTTACCCGCGGCTTCGCTCGCGTTAAATTCGGGGTAACACAGTTCCCCTTTCCTGATTTGCAGGTACCTGCTACCTGTAGTTTTTGCCCTAGCGCCTTATTTATTGTAATAGCAAAGCTACGTTTTCCCTTTTCTTCCCTCTTTCTCCCTCATTTCTCACTCTTTTTTAAAAAAGGCTATGGCCGTCTCCAGGGTCCCAACTATCTCTGTACCAAAATTGATCAATTTTGGTTTAGCCATTTAGGCGTGAAGACGTAACAAACAAACCAACTCACTTTCGCTTTTCACCAATCCAATCACCAATCATGTCGAAGCTATTTGAAAAGCTGTTACTCAAACAACTTAAACCAATAATAGATAGTAAAAACATAATACCAGAGCACCAATTTGGATTTCGAGAAAAACACTCTACCATCGATCAAGTGCATAGAATCACAGACGTAATAGAAAACGCCCTCGAAGACAAGAAAGTATGTGCTACTGTATTCCTAGACGTGGCGCAAGCGTTTGACAAAGTATGGCATGAAGGCCTTATACATAAATTGAAGAGCCTATTACCGAAGCAGTTTGCAGATTTATTAGAATCTTACCTTTTGAACAGAGTCTTTAGAATAAGACAAGAAGACGCCTACTCAGAACTGAAACAAATTAACGCTGGCGTACCGCAAGGAAGTGTGTTAGGTCCGGTCCTGTACCTACTATACACTTGCGATATTCCTGAATTAGAGCAAAACACGGTTGGGACCTTTGCTGATGATACAGCCATAATGGCTGTAGGAAACAGCCACGAAGAAGCAGTAGAAAAGGTTCAAATGGCTGTAAATCAAGTTTATGACTGGACCAAAAAATGGAGGATTAAACTGAATGAATCCAAATCTGTTCACATAGACTTTTCCAACAAAAAACACCAGTATTCTCCAGTTTACATTGACACTAAACAAGTCCCATACGAGAATACAGCCAAGTATCTCGGTATGACCCTTGACGCAAAATTACGCTGGAAAGCCCACGTCAAGAAGAAAAAAGATGAACTCGACCACCGATTTAAAAGAATGTATTGGCTGCTTGGAAGAAACTCCACGCTGTCCGTGCAAAATAAATTGTTGCTATACAGGCAAGTCCTGATGCCAGTTTGGACTTATGGTATCCAGCTGTGGGGCTGCACCAAACAGACCAATATATTAACTATACAACGATTCCAGAACAAAGTGCTAAGGGAAATTGTAAATGCACCCTGGTACATACGAAATGATGACCTACATCGGGACCTAAAAGTTGAGTTCATCGAAAAAGTGATCCAGAAATTTGCAGAAGCTCACGAAAAGAGACTTCATCAGCATGTGAACGTCGAGGCAATCCAGCTTCTCGACCACACAAACATAGTGAGAAGGCTAAAAAGAACAAAACCGTTCGAGTTAGTGTTTAGTGATAGTGAATAGTGTAAAGTACAAATGTACCAAACGAACACAAGAACGAAGTGTATTCGCCTTAATAGAGACAATAAGAAAAGTGCTATTGGACACATTCTTAGTAAAGACAATTTATTAGTTTAGGTTATAATTTAATTACTTATTAGCCTATTTATAAGGCTAGATTGTAATAAGATTAGGGTCCATCCTATTGATGAGCCCTAAGATAAGGGAAAAAAAAAAAAAAAAAAAAAAAAAAAAAAAAAACTTTCGCTTTTATAATATTAGTAAGGATTCCCATGCATGAGGTTGTGAGTTCAAATTAGGGCAAGTACCAATATTTCTTTTTGTATTCATATTTACTTTCTAAAGTTTATCCAAGCTATTGCAGACATCGGTGGAGGAAAACATCGTGAGGAACACTAGAGTTATAATTAATATAAGTCTGAAATCACTAACCCTTCTTGAGCAAGCGTGGTGATCAATGATCGTGCCTTCTCTGTTTGAGAAGACGCTTTTGCCCAGCAGTGGGACGGATACAGGCTGGTATTATATTATTAAGCCAATATCTTGGTTCTTTGAAACCTAATGTTGTTTCTTAAGCTTTGTTTATTTCACTGTTGCTGGTGAGCTGGTCACACGGGTATTCACGGTTATGCCGCACTTGTGTAGACCGGTCCAGGGATGGGTGACAACCCATAACATACCGAGTTTTCTCCGTACCTCAGAAAGCACGTTAAACCGTTGGTCTCAGCAGTTATTTGCAGATCTTTGACAGTCGTTACAGGTGGTTAGAAGCCAGAAAGTCTGACAACCAGTCTTACCAAGGGGTAATAGATTACCCAGTGCTATCTGGATTATGCAGGTTAGAAAAATAGTCGCTCTATGTAAAATCCTGGTTTTCAGCTACATCCGGTTAGGCTGGCAGATGATGATGATGTTTATTTCACCAATTGATGGATTTCCTCGATGGTTTTACTGAGTTTTTCAATGAGGAATGTCCAGGTCGCCACCCAGAGTATCTGTGCCTGTTTTAATTTTAATCTTTGTTTCACACTAGGAATATCTCCTGTATCGTGCATGCGTTTACAAACATTTAAACTCACATACACAAACAGCCAGACCCGGAACAACTATCTGTAGGCCATACATATATTTGTTCCGTGCGGGGATCGAACCGCAGCAGTCGACACAATAGGCTCGCCCCTCATTATATGGCACATAATCTCAAATTAAGTTTGAAGTTTATGATACACTTCTGCTAAACCCTCCACGGATAACAGGCGCGTTGTTATGTCAGTAATATCGAGCGGTTCTCTAAATCACAGTATTTAAATTTACACGTCATACATAGAATTCTATCGTAAATAGGATTGATTTAAAACTTTCTGTATGATTTAACCTAATCCTTAAAACCCTCGTTTGCGATGTTTATCTAGATAAAAAGATGCTACCTACTTACATTGTTTTTGAATACCTAACGATATCTTGTTAGATCCCCAAAAAGGTTTACTCGAAGAACAAAAACTCCCTAAGTATGTAAGTAGAGACAAAAGGTTTGATTCAATTATCCTTTTCCCGAACATCTACGATGTCTTCAACTTACAAAAGGATTCAGAATAGATTACCAGAGAAATATTACCTTTTATCAGTGATGTCAAGGACCTGAGTTGTTCTGGACTGATCCAAGGACGAACTTACTACACTACTTACTTACTAGACAACTGTTTTTTGCAGATGGAAATTCAAATAACTTCCCCCGCCCTGGGTGGAGCAGGGGGAGTTTCAGACTTTTATTGACTAAAACCTACCCATGTTTCTTCTTTTACCCTTTGAATTCTGGGGCCGCGGTATCTCTTGTGAACAACCCGCAATCCTGGCAGGCCCCGCTGCTTTGCTGACATCTCTTTGAAGCGCGCGTGGAACAGGAACGCGCCGTCGACACGGCCGCGCAAAGACATCTAGACTTTATTCCATGGATTGTTTACGAATCTCTTTCGTCTGCCTACTACCATGGATTGGAAGGACAAATATGGTTATAGTAGTTGCATACATTCTCAATGCTTTCGACAAAAGATATCCTGGTGATAAGGTGGTCTTTATTAGCAATCCCAATGTCCACAGTAGTCACTGCAGTTAGAACTTGTGATCGTTGGTCTATTGGTGCGTTGAGGTCCTAGGTTCGTTTTCCAGATCGGGCACAGTGGTAGCAGTATTATCCATCAGTATTTTTTCAGTAGCAGCCCGGTTTTATTTGGTGGCAGTAAGTTCCCTCCGATTTTCATGGGACTGGCGTAGTCTGGGTGTGGAAACACGCCAGGACATACCGCACCACAGCCTAACCGGTCAGTCATGTTTCACTTAAAGTATCATTCCCTCACTTAAGATTTGGCAGTTTTGTTCTTAAAAGCTAGTTTTTTTTTTCAAACCGCAGCAGGTCATAACAATCGTTCGCAGAGCGCCAGCGTCACAGCGTCACAGCGTCACAGCGTCACAGCGTCACAGCGTCACAGCGTCACAGCGCTGCAGCGCTGCAGCCCGGAGTTCCGGTCATTATGAGCGGTTACGTTTGAAAGTACCGCACTGACTTAGAAAGCATATTAAAATTAACAACTCTTATGTAATTAAAGTTTTAGACAAATATGTGTTATGTGAAGCAGACAATTCACTGAAAGTTGTTTAATAATTTTATTATATATCGACTACAAATAGGAAGCTCTGCTATAATGACATTTTTTTAAAGAAACAGCAAACACATTAATAAAAAAAGAAATTAAATTAGTTATTTTGACATAAATTGATGTTTTTTTTATATTATATTTACATAAATGTTACGATGGTATTAATTAATGTTAGGTTAGGTTACGGTTTCAAAATGAAAACAGATATTATACTTTTCATTGTTCATTCTGGATTTGTGGCTGGTTATTGGAACACACTACACTACTTATCACATTGGGTTAAAACATAACTGGCGATATATGTGTGTACATATATACAACACTGTCTAACCCTCACAAGATAAAAGTCGTGATGTTATTTTATGTTTTTATAAACAACTAGCTTTTGCCCGCGGCTTCGCTCGCGTTAAATTCGGGGTAACACAGTTCCCCTTGCGCCTTATTGATTTGTAATACGCTTAGTTTTCCCTTTTCTTCCCTCTTCCTCTTTCTCCCTCACATCCCACTTTTTTTAAATAAAAATTAGCCTATGTCCGTCTCCTGGTTCCCAAATAAATCAAAATTCATCAAAATCAGTGTAGCCATTAAAGCGTGAAGAGGTAACAAACAAACAAACTCACTTTCGCTTTTAAAATATTAGTAAGGATAAACCGCACACTATCATAATAAAATCAATGATTACACCACAGCTACACATATGTCACACATTAACAAAAAAACAACAAACTATTAATAAAACATAATTCACTACCATAATCAATCAATGCGACAGGTCACAGTGCACAGTGCGCTCACTGACGCAACATTCAGACAAAAATATTCACACTTCAAACACCGTCTGCACAGTGTGCAGTAAATCAATTACCCGCGGCCACAATACCCCGTGTAATGCTTACGTCACGCAACACGTGCTTGACGCAATATTCATTACCGCTAGATATTTACACGGTAAACTATGAGAAATTGTGTTTGTGTGTTTGTTGGGCTATGTCAGTAAATTGCTGGGTCAATTCTGATTAAGGTTACGTGTGTACGTAATAGGTAGAAAAACGTGTTTTAAGGACCATATATTATGGGAAATACATATTCAAACGAAAAGAGTTTATGCACGTTTAATATATTCAATAAAACACCTACTTTATGATCCCTAACAAAAGCTGCTCCGTCCTCTTAAATATAAAAGACGTACAAAAAAAAAATATAAGTACTGCTTATGATAAATACATTGATTTATCTCAAGAATTACGCTCACTTTTATCTTTGTTATATCTTAGTTTCACATCTCAGACATGAAACAATTAGGTAATAGCATTTAATTCTTAAGAGTTATCACACAAACAATCAATGCTAGATTTAGACACAAAAACTAACAATACCAATCGTGACTGTCTGTAAATTAACCCAAAAATAAATAAATGTCGAAACAAAATGTTAAAACAACAACAATATGAGCATTATACAGAAAATCGATTCAATATAATAATTGTACTGCGAAATATTACCACTGTGTGAACACGCAAATTTTTCTATAATTATTGGAATCTTTTTGCACCTAGTTTATTTTTAGCTGCAGTGATAGCCTAGTGGTGGGATCGTCGGACCACCCAAGACACGCACTCCTGATTTATCGCACGCATTTGCGTATAAGACCGGTGTATAAGATATCACTTGCGAGGCAACTCGTGAGGCAACCAGTATGCCTGAGAGATATTGACCAATGGCAAGCAAAGCCAGTCAGAGACCCACGGGTGGCTTAAAAACTTATGCCAGATGCTCAAACCACTAGAAAAAGAAGAATAGCAGAAGTTGCAGCTCTTTCAGACATTCGTTACTACCTCCTGCCCGGGAACTACGAGTACATACTAAGCAAAGCATGTTGACAGTAACTGCGGAGACAGTAATAGATAGAATTTTTTTCGGAATTTTATGGCTTTTTCAATTTACTCCTATTTTGGGCCCGAGACTTCACTGGCCAGAGAAGACACTTCCCAGAGGGTTTTATGTAAACTTAAGAGTCACTAGCTAGCGCCCGCGGCTTCGCCTGCGTTATATAAAAAAAAAACAGACTATAATCTACCTCTGTGCCAAATTTCATCAAAATCCGTTCAGCCGTTGTTGTGAAAGAGTAACAAACATCCATACATTCATACTTCCTCTCAAACATTCGCATTTATAATATTATAGTAGGATTCTATTTCGTATCAAAATTCTGTCGTTAGCCGTTACATATACTTACATAACTTTACTCTTGCAATCCTTAAATCGTTAGACAGAGGTGCATCTGTCAGTACACCCACATTTCCTAAATTATTTTCTTCCTTTATTTACTTAAAAAATATATTTCCGTCGTCAATCTTCTGTTAACCAAATTCTCTCACAAGGTTTTCTGTTCTCTTATATCTAAACAAGTAAAACACCCTATAGACTACAAACATACCCTTTGGATACATTCCTTATATAAAACAAATATATATATATTGCAAATAAACTATTCTTAAACACTTTTTCCGAACTACAAAAACTTAACCCACTGTGCAGGTAATAAAAGTGAACATGCAATTTGTTACAGATATCGTGCAATGGATCGTATCATTAGATTCTCATATTATATTAGTTAATGGACTAGTTTAATAAAACTTTCATTATAGAACATTTAAAATAAAGTTTCAATTTATGAGCACTTATGTATGTGCAAACTATACATAAAATAATAATATCTTCTGTTTTCGGCACTGATTCAGAAGGCAGTACTCCTCGATACGGCCCGCATTGTGAGGAGGTTCCTGTCTCTGAAGCCCTAACCACCGGTAGCTGCACCGATACCGGCGGACCACTATTTTTATATTCTAAATTTGTTTTTTTTTTTATATACTTTTTAAACAATATTTAAAAATGTAAAATAAAATAAAGGATATAGGACTTCTAACTTAAATTCCATTGTTTTTTACCTTATTTCAAAAGAGAGACAGAACACGATGATGATGATGATGTTTAGCAGAGCATATAATATCATGATCGAATAAAGGTTAGACAGCACCTATAGTCGATGAGCCAAGAAGTCGCAATATAATGAGTTCGCCACAGCTCTCAAAACTATAAAGGAAAACATCTTTAAGAACACGACAAATCCTAGAACCAAGATATCGACCCCACGTGATATCAATCAACCCACTGAACCCTCGTTGAGGACACAGAGAGGAGACAAGGATCTGGAGTCTGTGTTCCACTAGTGAGCACGTTACGAACTGATTGTTTTCTGCTTATACTCTAGCTAGGTGCATTTTTCGCATTATTTTTTTGAGCCTATTGTGCATCAGTCCCGTACTATAAGCAGATTTGTTCTATGTACTTTGTTTCGTGTCCTAGGACCTCGTCAGCAGGAGACACCTTATTTTTTCCATCTGTCACCAAGATTCTGGATATATCATGTCGTTTAGTGTAGCCAACACGGTAGCTAGGTCATTTGGGTGATTTCCAGCCGTGTTTTATACCTACCTATGGTCTGGGTTAACGCATTTTCCATGTGGGTGTCGAAATAAGAACATCGAGATTTGTACGCTTGTCATAAATCTAGTCCCCATGCGGTATGAGAAACTACAAGTTTACAGCTTCACTGACATCATTACAACAATAAGTTTCGTTATAAACGATCGCTATCACGTGTCATTAGTTCAATTAATATTAAAATGAATTGATATCATTAGTTGTTATAATAGCTAAGAACAAAAGGGACCATAAAATGAACAAGGTATTAGAGTTCAAACTATATTGTTGTGGTTAATCGCTGTTAGTAATCGCGACGATATTTTATTACTAGCTACGCGCCGCGGTTTCACCAGCGTAGATACACATATATGGAGTTATAGCCTGTGTTAATCCAGAGTATAAGATATTTACATACCGTATCAGTTTAGCCGTTTGACCGCGAAGGAGTAACAAATATACATAATACACACACACAAATTTCGCCTTAATATTGTTTTAGTGTGACGCACTGCCATTGACGGCACAAATACAGAAATCACACGATAATCCAAGCTATCCGAGAGTAAAGTCCACGTTCAGCTATCCCAGCCGACCATGATGCAGCACACTATTAACTTAATTGTCTTGTTTGGGGTGCAGTGGTCTCAAGCGCGACTTTTCAGCATGAGTCTGTTCCTGGTGTCATTCCTAGATCGGGCTATCGTAAATTCTTACTTAATAATACACACATCAAAAATGTCTAGGGATCAAGCATTTTTATGCGGATTTCTTGAGATTGAGATGTGGCTTTGTAATAAATTTATAATTTTATAAATTTATATGGATCCTTTTTGGTTCATTTCATAATTTGAATCAGGAACTCTCAATCAAATTCGAGTAAAAGATGAAAATAAGCTGTCAATATTTTCCCTATAAAAACATACAACGCATTGAAGACATTATTAGTGCTACTGTTTCCCTACTACTGATTAAAACCAACGTTATTATGGAGCGGCGACGTCATTTAAGCAGGGAAGAAATGCTCAGAGCCGTGGGAATGATAGAAGCTGGTTCCCGGCAACGTACTGTAGCTTTAGCTCTGAATACAAGTCAGAGTGTTATCAGTCGACTTTGGACACGTTACCGAAGCACTGGTACCGTGGCTGAGCGCCATGGAGGACGGTATCGCTGCACCACACGGAGACAAGACCGATACATTCAAATCTTAACTCGAAGAGCTCCAACAATAACCGCCATGATGTTAGCCGTGAGGCTTCATCACTCTTCAGGGAACTTAATTAGCGACCAAACAGTCAGAAACCGCTTGCATGAAGTGAACCTTCATTCCCGAAGACCGCTACGGGTACCACCTATAGCAATGCACAATCGTAGGATTCGATATCAATGGGCTCTTGAACACAGAAATTGGGCAGAAGAACAATGGCGTTTCGTGTGCTTTTCTGATGAGTCTCGTTTTGGTATGAGACCGGATACAAGACGTATACGACACTGGAGAACCCCTGGACGCCAACAGCGATTAAAATCCTGCCAGGAAGTCCATCCTTATAGTGGTGGAACCATCATGGTATGGGCGGGTATTTGGATCGGCGGAAGAACTGAGTTGATTTGGATCAGAGGCAACCTCAACGCTCAAATTTATGCTGAGACGATTGTATCAGACGTCATCGTTCCTCTACAAGTGCAAATCGGTCCCTTATTTCAGTTAATGCATGATAATGCACGACCGCACACCGCAAGAGTTGTAAGACAGACTCTCGCCGCAGCTAACATCAATGTCCTGCCCTGGCCTGCTCAGTCGCCAGACTTGAACCCGATTGAGCATGCATGGGATATGCTACAGAGAAGAGCTCTGCCGAATATGGAGGGTATCCAGTCTCAAGAAGACCTTTTTTTGTTGTTGCAACGAACATGGGCGGCCATTCCACAGCGTGATTTGGATGAACTCATTTTGAGTATGCCAAACCGATGTTCTTGTGTTGTTAGTGTTCGCGGTAGAAACACGGATTATTAATTGTTTAAGTTACCCAATAAAATTTTAAAGAAAACTGTTATTTCAGTCTTTTTTTCGAACTTTAATGTTAGTGGTTCAAATGTCAAAAATCCCTTTATTAGGAAAATGGCAAATTTCTTTATTAATGCAAAGGTGACTTGGTTTATCGTTACTGTGACAAACGAAAACACTTTATTTGATGAATCCTTAAAGAAAATTTTAATTAATATCAATCAGGAGAAAAGTTATTGCAAAAATATATGTTGATCCCTAGATACTTTTGATGTGTGTATTATAAAGCGAAAGTGAGTTTGTTTGCTACGTCTTCACGCCTAAATGGCTAAACCGATTTTGATGAATTTTGGTACTGAGATAGTTGGGACCCTGGAGACAAACATAGGCTATATTTTTTTTAAAGTGGGAATTGAGGGAAGAAAAGGGTAAACTTAATTTTGCTATTACAATCAATAAAGCGCAAGGGCAAAAACTACAGGTAGCAGGCAGTACCTGCAAATCAGGAAAGGGGAAATGTGTTACCCGGAATGCTGGTACTTATATAATAATTCTCAGTATTTAAGTCTCAAGGACACGACGGGTAATGAAAACTTTATAAATGGACAATTCCCTCGCTTGCTTGTGAGTTCACACTTTTCCTAGAACATCAAGTACTACAAAACGACGACAATAAAACCATAGCGAGGCTGTTGACACCAACATGACGCATCGTCACGAATGCAGATGTAATCTTAGCTTAGAACGCTCTGCCAAGGTTCATCTCACCGTTTTTGGCGCATGTCATACTGCACACCTTCCTGTCAATGGCCTTCGTTGATACACGTCGTGATGTTTTGGTGAAAAATGATGTCATTGCGTTAGAAAATGGTCTTGAACTAAGACCTGCACACTTTTCTAGGTTTACATCCGCAAAATTGGTGCTCACAGAGTGATGCTAATTGTAACCAGATTAGAAGGCAGTTATGGACTGAATTCTTTGTTTTGAAACTATATTTATTGTATTATCTCATCATTTTCCTGCCCTTGTCCCATTCTATTTGGGGTCGGCGCAACACGTTTTCTTCTTCCATTCTCCCCTATCAGACGTCACGGCATCATTTACTCCTTTCTCCTTCATATCATTCCTTACACAATCCATCCATCTTTTCTTTGGCCTTCCTCTCGCTCTCCGTCCATCAACATTCAGATTCATCACTCTTTTAGTCACATGTCCTTCATCCCTCCTCATTACATGTCCATACCAAGCCAAACGACTCCCTTTCAATTTTTCTGTAACAGGCGCAACTTTCAAACTTTCTCGAATATATTCATTCCTTACTTTATCCATTCGTGTCACTCCACACATCCATCTCAACATTCTCATCTCCGCTACATGCAATCGTTTTTCATCCACCTTTTTTACAGCCCAGCATTCTGACCCATACAGTACAACAGGTCTAATCACGGACTTATATATTTTCCCCTTTAATTTGAGGGGCACCCGTGGGTCACAAGTTGTTCCAGTGACCTGTCGCCATTTCATCCATCCTGCGTTGATCCGGTGCGTTACGTCCCGGTCTACTTCGCCATCCCCTTGGACAAGCGACCCGAGGTACCGGAAGTTGGAGCAGATCGGTAATATTGTATTATCTAATATATAAAATTTCCGTGTCACAATGTTAGTTACCGTACTCCTCCGAAACGGCTCGACCGATTCTTATGAAATTTTGGGTACATATTGGGTAGGTCTGAGAATCGGCTAACATCTATTTTTCATACCCCTAAACCTCAGCGGGTAAAACCGCTGGGCACAGCTAGTTGTATATAAAAAAGGACATTTAAACATAAGTGATACATCGAGCTTAACCCAGATCTACTACTAACCACCAAATGAGCATCTTCTTGCAGGGTCTAACCTTCCGTGGTCCACCAAGAACTCCGTGAACTGTAGGAAGCCGGAAGATGGAATTTAAATATATTTAACAGAGATTTCCTCATTGAAAAAGCAGAGGGGAGTGGTTGTAGAACTGTGTGTCACAAACTATGATCCTCTTATCCTACCCTCTTAATCCAAAACATGCAGCTGAAGTGACCTCTGCGCTGCTACCGACGACGCAGTGGAAGCGGCGAAGTTCTGGGATAGCAAACTATAAAAATTGTCATGCCAACGACACGAACAAGAAGCCATCATCACCATCATCACACACGATTACAGAATCAGGAACCAGATGACATATAGAACATCCCGGGCTAATCCTGGATGAACAACATTGTCAAATAATAGTAACAGGATTGGTGACCGCAGTATATGGTTATTGTTGACAAGTGTAGGAACTATGACTAATTACTTTTTTTTTGGGGTGGGAAATCATCAAATAACTTCCCCCGCTCTGGGCGGAGCGGGGAGGCGTGTCAGACTTTTACTGACTAAAACCCACCCATGTTCCTTCCATTGCCCATTTCGTTCCGGGGCCGCGGTATCTCTTTCGAACAACCCGCAACCCCGGCAGGATGACAATTACTTGAAAATAACAAAAATAAGAATAATAGTGATGATGCCTTGTCATCCAATTTTATGTTCAGATTTACACTAAACGTCTTTTAAACTGCAATATTATTTTTTCCAACAGCAATCGACTGCACCGATCTACACAATAATTACAAAACAGCGCTTTATTATACTTTAAAGAGCAAAAAAAAATTGGAAATGCAACACGGAATGTCACAAGGGTGCGCGTGGGCATCTCACGTCAACAGTGAATACAAACTGCCGCATTGGACCAGAACTTGAGACCAATGATTTATCTCTCAGTCAGACTGATCGCAACCGGACCTACTCTTTCACAAAAATCATGCGTTTAAAATAAGTAACAGCTTAAAATCTGGTAAATTCTGTAAAAAAAAAACTCCTGTATAGTTAAGAATTTAACCACTTCACTTTCATCACCAGCCATCCGTATATTATGTTAATTTCACTCTGCTTAATCCTCCGTCACTCTCATTCAGCTGCCGTTACGTCTATTATCATCATTATTTTGCGTAAATTACACTTTTCGTTAAGTTTTTAAACATCATCATCTGCCTAGCCTTTTCCCAACTATGTTGGGGTCGGCTTCCAGTCTAACCGGATGCAGCTGAATATCAGTATTTTACGTGGAGCCACTGCCTATCTGACCTCCACAACCCAGTTACTTCTGGGTAATGCGATACCCCTTGGTAAGACTGGTTGTCAGACTTTCGGAACACTGACTACCAGTAACGACTGCCAAAGATCTACAAATGACAGTCGGGACCAACGGCTTAACGTGTTTTCAGAGGCACGGAGGAAACTCGGTATGTAACGGTCGGTGTTGGGTGGTCACCCATCCACAGACCAACCTAGGCAAGCGCAGCTTAACCTAAAGATCGACCCGAGCGGCTGCTATTATTTAGCCACGAGCTCCTTGACTGTATAAGTTTTTATACAGTCAAAACATATAAACCCTCACACTCGGGAAGAGTGTGAGGGTTTTTTATGTGGGAGGTTTATTATGTGTGGTAGGCAGAAGCTACAGACCACCACAACCAACGATCCCCACATGTATACTCCTTTTGCTTTATATTTCTGTCCCTTTTCGCTACACAGACTGCGCGAGTACGCACCTGACCCTACTGAAAGGTCATCATAAAAACTTCGAATAAATAAAGGTAAAGAAAGTCCCAGCAGAGCCTGATTCATGCGGCCATTATTATTCATTATCTTCTCTCCCAACATTTATAATGAGATCATTACGGTTTCTCCTTCAGCGTGTTTCCACGTTTTGTCTTTTATCGCGAAGCTTGACTTTATGAGAAAAATCCTGAAAATTGTGTTTACTTGAAAATGAGGTCAACATTTATTGATAAACCCGGGACCGGGTTTTAATTTATACTGTGAGTTATTCATATACTTTTTATTTTCTTAAGGGATGGGAAAACATCAATTAACTTCCCGCTCCGAGTGGAGCGGGAGGGAGTGTCAGGCGTTTACTGGCTAAAATATATAGATATTTTTTTTATCAGAATGCTAAAAAACTATAAGATGAGAGAGAAGATAATAAGACCATCTTAGGGAACCTTCTACATTCTCAATATTGAATTGAAACATGTTACTATACTATAAAACCTGGGGTAACAACCTAGATTGTATACCACACTCTCGTGTTTCTACCTATTAGATTAACCATTACAACGACACAGTAGCCGCATAATTAAATATAACTGTGAGCGGCTAATAAACTTATTCTATGAATAAGTCATAACTACGTTAGTGATGGCAATTTTTACATCACTAATGTGAGACCACGCGACGCAGATTTGTAGAAGGTACACATAGTACAAATTTGCTGCGAATCGCAATCAACTTGACCTAAAGATTTCCAAACCTACAATGTGTAGACATTTTGGCTACTACGGTTCATTTTAATTAATTTAGTTTTTTAACCCACATTTTGCTTTTACTCTGGACGCTCTTAATGTGCACATCTTTCCAGACCATTCGCACATCCTTACTTAATATTATAAAAGCGAAAGTGAGTTTGTTACGCCTAAATGGCTAAACCGATTTTGATGAATTTTGGTACAGAGAGATTTTTAAAGTGAGAAATGCGGGAGAAAGAGGGAAGAAAAGGGAAAACTTAGCTTTGCTATTACAATAACCAAGGCGCTAGGGCAAAAACTACAGGTAGCAGGTACCTGCAAATCAGGAAAGGGGAATTGTGTTACCACGAAACGCGAGCAAAGCCGCGGGCAAAAGCTAGTATTTGTATAATCTCAACATGAATGATGTAACCATGATCTTTTAAAAATATTATGATTTAAAAGAGTGTCCATGGAGTTTCTTGCCTATTCTTCTCCATAGAGATCAACGCTTTAGAATGGACAACTTCAGTACTTTCACAAGTTATTATGCCTTGTGACTGCGACTGTGGCTTCATCCTTTTGTTTCTTAATATTCAAAAGTACCTGTAAACCATTACATGGTAGAAATAGATAGTGATCCTGGTGATACGAGAGAACCAAAGTTGTCGACATAACTCACAAGCTGAAGTGGCAATGGGCCAGCCATATTGACCGATGTAGAACCGATGACTGCTAAAGTAGACATGTCCTTGAGTGGTGACCGCGTTTGGAGCGACGATCTCCGCAAGGTGACTGATAGCAGCTGCGATTGAAGAGGCCTCCGTCCCCCAGTGGACTGCTCCTAACTGATGATGGTGATGAGCAAGAGAAAGCATCACGCGCGTTCTGTAAGCCTTCTGCGTCTTGTTTTGTACTCTGCCTACAGACTTCACTCGTTTTAATGTAAAAGTTGACACCGACATACGAACTTCTTGAATTTTTATTTAAGTTAAAGCATTACTTCGTTCAGCCTCCCTGCGAGCTGCGGTCAGCGGGAAACGTCACCAGCAGTTTATTGTTCTTCTTTTATTACCAGGACTTTGGGAGTATTTTTTATAACTTCAAAAAAGTTTTAAAATAAAACCTGCTCAAACAAAAGGTTAAATGCCTTTTTAAGGAATTAAACAAAATTATTCTTACCCACTTTATCTTTCAGTTTAAAAACTGTGTCTTCATACAAACAAACGCTGTTGCAGCTTCATACAAATAAATTATTTCTTTCTTTCTTATCTTTCGCCTTTTTTTAAAACGTTGTCCCACACTAGGAATTTCGCCTGTAACTTGGGTACGTTTACAAACATTAAAACTCACATACACAAACAGCCAGACCCGGAACAACACACACACATGTAGGCCATACAATACAATATTCGATCCGTAAGAGAATAGAACCTGCGACACGCAGGCCAGGCGATCGCGCCAACCACGAAGTTGACACTATACTTACGTTCTTAATCAATAAGGTTCATGATGACATTGGTATCACAAACCACAATGTTCGTTACCTCAGCAAGTAATACTTAGTAAAAATATGAACTAATTCATAAGAAATCTTTTTAAATTATAAAAATATATTATTACGTTGATTTTAATTTAATTGGCCAATTTGTATTTAACATTTTGTTTTTCACATATTTTACTATATTATTCTTTTGACTGATTATTTAATATTTAGTTAGTTGTATATTTAATTGTGACTATTTAGAGTTTATTTGTATTTTTTTTGCATTATTCATTATTATTGTATTCTTGATATCAGTTTACAAAGTATCAATAGTACAAATTAAATTCAATACAATTTTGTTAATATTTGTATGTCTTGTAAAAATGAAGTGTTCCAATAATTTTCGCTATTGTTGGAATATTTTTTTGTAAATCATATTTAATCCATACCCTGTACTTACAAATAAACGACATGCATTTGAATTCGTTAACTAGTCATTATTGTCCAGGTCCTCTCTGCTAGGAAGTGTTCGGGTAATCCCTGTGAATAAAACATGGTTTTTTGCAACGAAATAAGTATCGCACCTTTTGAATAGGTTTAAGTATAGGCTGGTGGTTTTACTTTTAATAAGACTAGCTAGAATATAACCAGGAAAATTATTAAATAACCGCAACCAACAACAAGATAGTAATCAGCACGATTCTAAATATGAAAATTACTGAAGAATATAACCATATCATTTTTACAGCTAAGAATAGAACATGCTTCTGCTTAATCAGGTTTCTCAGACCAAATTATTTATTTAATTTCAGACATATTTAAGTCCATGGCTTCACACATAGATATACTTTTAAATTATAAACTATGCTATTACTTACTTTTTAGGGTTCTGTGCCTCAAAAGGAAAAAATTGGAACCCTTATAGGATCACGACATATTTAAAAAAAGAAACTTGAAGCAGTAGATATTCAAATTCGGCACGACACCGCGGTCGAAGGGTCCAATTACGTGGGGATAACATACACACTTTACTGCCTACATAACTGGAAAAACCAAAATAATATTGCTCATTTTCAATTTTCTTAAAGAAAAAACAAATCAAAATAAAAATAAACTACTTTGAATTGGATAATATTTTTGTGTTCACCAAAAATCTTAAGGTACATCTATGTATGCATTTCTAAAATATTGATCTTAAACCCGTTTAATTGTTTTTCTATAATTAAACTACTCGGCCAACAAAATATGTTACATCAAACAAATTCCAAATTAACACCAAGATATAACACTTTTTTATTGTAGTGCGCTGCAAATATTCTATTGTAACAATAACTATTTTATTCTTCCCCGAAAAATACTGATCGTGCACCAAATATTCCTGAATGTTAAAAAAATGCGTAGGTTAGGTTAGGTTAAAACTGTGACCCCCTACGACTTGCATTAATAGAAAATGGATGAAATTCCAAATTAACACCAAGATATAACACTGAAGTAAAACTAAAAAAATAAATGCTTGTTTTTAAAATTAGGTGTATTACTATTTTTACAAATTTGCAACAGTTGTTAAATAGATGCTCGTTATGTATTTTAATTAACATATTTTGGTGCACATTCAGTATATTTGGTGGAACACAGGCAAAATTAGGTAAATGAAATGGGAATAAATTAAAGTACTTTTAAAAACCATCCCTTTGAATTCCTCTTCGATATTATTTCTACTTCAAACCTGAACTAGTTTTTTGGGGGTCTTTTGCATTTTGCAGTCCGCCTAACTACTTTCCACTTCTTTGATTCAAAGACTTTTGATTTCCCAAGTACTCAACTGCTCCCCATAAATAATTAAAAACTAAAACTGAGTCAAATTGCTACGCTGTGCTACGCCAATCCAGACCGGACCGGCGTAGCGCTTCGTAGCAGCGTAACACTGGGGTTCGGACTACCGCTCCCGGTTATATATCTCCGAGTACCGTCAAGCAAAAGTCTTAATTACCGCCTGGTATTATTATTTAATTGGAGTCTGTAATTTAAACACACTAAATTGTATGCTTAATATAAAGTGGGATTGATATATTTCTGAACCAAAACATTAGTAACCAAATCAAATTGTGAGACTTGTGATCATCGACTTTTTGGGCCCTAAACACCCTTACATTGTGGGCATCAGCAGAAGTTACCTCACAATAACATGTCGCGGCTATAAACAAGCTGGACAAAGCACAGAATGGCTCAGCTTATCTCACAATATGTAACTTTGTACCTAAGGGACTATGTGAAGTTAGCTAATAATAGGTGGAAAAGCTCTACCGGGCGTTGCGTCAGCCTGACTCAAAGTAGAGCTATTTGTGAAGTACAACCAACATTAATCCTTACTAATATTTTAAAAGCGGAAGTGAGTTTGTTTATTTGCTACGTCTTCACGCCTTAATGGCTAAACCGATTTTGATAAATTTTGGTTCAGAGACAGTTGGGATCCTGGAGACGAACATAGGCTGTTTTTTTAAAGTGAGAAATGAGGGAGAAATAGAGAAGGAAAGGGAAAACTTAGCATTGCTATTACAATAAATAAGGCGCAAGGGCAAAAACTACAGTTAGCAGGTACCTGCATATCAGGAAAGGGGAACTGTATTACCCCGAATTTAACGCGAGCGAAGCCGCAGGCAAAAGCTAGTTTACTATAAGACGAGCAGTGATAACCTAGTGGTGTGACCGGCAGACTGCCAAGTCATATATCCCGAGTTCGAACACAAGTCACGCACCTCTGATTTTTCAGATTCATGTGTGTATTGTATAATAGTATACTTATATTGAATGAGGAAACCAGACCACCATGTTCGACAAGTCCCCTCCGGGCCCCACAGGCGGCAGGTTAGTCACCATCCACATGATAACGAACAAACGATCTATAAAAAGGCTATTCATTAATTACATTGCCATATCTTCCGCCAAGAAAGATTGTATTCAAATTTCTTCTAAGCACAGAATTAACTTTATCAATAAGATCAGTACCGCATTGACAATCACTTAAATGTCCTACTTATCTTTGAAGCTAAAGGGAAAACGACTTTTATTTCTGGATTGAGAAGACCAGAAACAAAAGAAAACTATGACTAACTTTAACTAGACAAAATGAAAATCCTGAGTCATCTGTCACCTGTCGTTGAGATATGCAGCTCTGAAGACACGATTTCTTTTCCTTTTGACCTACCTATCTGTAAATTTTCCGAACCGGAAGGATAACAACATCAACGCTTCGGGTACCCAAGCCGAGTGGCTTATACTTTTCCAGAAAAAAGCTGGAACACTTTGTCCTTTACCGTTCGGGATTGTCCGCAAAATAATGAGAGTTCCATAAATAAATTGAAATATACTCAAAATTAAAATAAGTACGTTTATCGTATTTTATCGAGTAAACTTCTAGAAAACTTCATGATCTTAAAGTTAGAACGTCTCCCGCTGACCTTTCACTTCCCTTGAAGCGATGGAACCCATCATCGGAGGCATCATTAGAGCAATTATTAGAGCATATTTAGTGGCATTACATATCCTCGCGGCAGTAAGGGTAGGGGGGCGGCGTATAAAGCGAAGATGCGCGCACGCAGCCCGCAACACAGCATCGTCGCGTGCGCACGTCACGTGGACGACTCGCTCCGAACTCTAACGACATTACACGAAGTTTGTGACTTTTATTGTTGACGTTTTCTGTGCTTTTCGGATTCTGTGAACTTTTGGTAAGTTTGTGGTGTCTTATATTATTTCATAGGGCCCGTTAATCCGTATGCTAGGATTTATAGAGAAATACTATAGCTTCAGTTAAAACAAGTGTCACTAAATGCGAAAATGTAAATTTATAATAAGTGAAGTAAATAATTTAAATTATTCCTATTACCTTTTGACCAGCAAGGAAAATTATTTAAAGAATTCAGGATAAATAAACTCTACAAAAAGGATAGATACTGCTTAAATTAAAATTTTAAAAAAACTTGTCATTCCTTGCAAAATATCGTGACAATATTTTCCATTAATTCTTCATGGAGACAAACGTTAAGAAACATCTTTGTAAACAATTATAGCAAACTATTATAAGTTGCGACATAAACACAACCCTGCGCACTGTCAACTCACCGCAAATTACTTCAAAATAATTTATTTTGCTATCTTATCATTATGTAAATAAACTATAATCTCTACTTTGTTGCCTTTGTAACTTTTCTGAAGACACTATGTTGTTAAAATGGTATTTTTAATGTGTAATGGTGAGCTAAAAGTATATTTAATAGCGGAAAAAAGTGTAACTAATTTAATGTAACTTCAGTGAAGTTCACGTAAATAAAACAAGAATCCCTTAACAAAAATCTACGTACGTACCAACTTATAGACAAAAGAAATGTCGCTATTCCTAACTCATTAACATTTAATTAAAGTCACAAATCTATTAAGGCGCTGTACAAAGCAAACACTTCGTAAAACGTCTAGATTTTCGTCGCAAAGTTAGCCGTATCTGTACATGCCACTAGCCAAAAAAAATTGGTTGTTTGTAAAGTAGGTTTACGATCGAGATGTTTACGTGATAACGTCTTATTGGTGATATAAGTTATCACCAGTAGTGACATCTAAAATGAAATTAAGTACTAATTTAAAGTTTTTTTTTCGAGCCAAGTAACAGATGGCGCTACCATCTTTATGAAATGTCGCTTGTGAGGTTTTGGTGTGACACAAGTTTCTGAACATGTCACCCGACTAAAACGATTTTAAAGACGTTATCACGTCAAAAAATACCGTGTATAGTTCAATACATAAAGTAAAGACTTAAAAATAAAACAAAAGTGGTCTAGTACTACGAAAAAAAAAATGTTTAAAAAGACTACGAAAAAATTTTTTTCGTCTCGAAATTCTCAATTTTTTCAGCGACAACCATCATATTTTTTATATCTATAGCAAAGGAAATGTTATAGACTAAAAAGATATCTAAAATTTTTCGGAACTATATTTTTTTTTATATTCAATTCAAACTGCAAACTGCTACATTTTGGCGGACATGATATTCAAATAAAATCAAACACCGAAATATTTTCGACCTCATTTCTATTCTTTCGATGCAATACTGTCGTGTACTTCTGTCAGACCATGCCCAGTATGCAGCTAGCCTCACTTCCGCGAATACCTAAAGATTAGCTTGTTACCGCGCCTTAATGTAAACTCAAACTAGTGAAAAATAATTTGTAGAAACCAAAGTTAGATTCGAAAGGATAGGACAAAGAACAAATTTCTAAAAATGAGCTTTTACGTTAAAACAAATTACAGTCAGGCCAATAATAACAGGACAAAAATTAACTAAAACCAGATATGATACTAACTGTATCACTGTTTCAATAATACGATCTTTTCCGACCCCAGTCAGAGAACCAACGTGTCGGACACAAAATGTATGTCATTCTATCAGTGAAATGGATTAACGTAAGCAATTGCAAAACTTAGGCCAACGCTCTTGGAAGCATTTACTGAAAAATCAAACATTTTCAAAGCGACTACCAATTTGTTTTGGCCCTCAGGTCAAAAACGTATTGTATATTCCCACAAAGTTTTATTAACTAGTGCGAAATAACATAAAATCTCGCTCAGATACAATATTTAAAAGCAAAATAATAAAATTTCAAATTAGTCTAAAGTACAAAATTAAATGAAAGCTTAGTAACAATATTTAATAAAATGTAGCCTCCGTTAATAGTCGGAGGTCAAACTCACAAAAGGGAGTAAATTTAAATAACATTTTCCCTTTTAATAAAATACTTGTAAAGTAATTTTAAAACCCCATTTTCTGACGTTTAAAGTGAAACAGGAGTATAATAAGCCGGGCTCGGTAAGTGCGGCCCTAAGTGCTTAGTTCGCTACATATGTACGTGAGGGAGCTAATTAACTATTACTTAGGTAGTAATTATTAAAGCTTTGCGCTAATGGTTAGTGTTTGTAACTGTGTGTAATGTTTTCTTGCAGAAGAAATCCGCCGTCCCTCAAGATGGTCCATTTGAAACTGACGGTAAGTTATTAACATCAAAATGATAATTCGTATATTTTTAAATAGATAGATATGAAATTAACAGTCATAAAATGAGCTAATAATAATAATTCTTATCGCATTCTATTCTTAGTATGAGCCATCGTATAAGAAGTTAAAACATCCCATAATAATATTAAAAAATGAAAATTATCAATATAAACGATAATCCGACCATTTAGAAAGTCCGTACCTATAAAAGTCACCCAAGAATCGTATTCTTAGAAAATGTATAAAAAGTAAAACCAAATAGAATCTTATATTCATGGCGGAACCAATCTGTCCAAGTCGAACGTACGAGCAAAGTTTAACTTCAAACTTAGATCGTCAGTTCCACCGCAGCAGCAGTCGTAATATTTCACAATCTCAAGTTACAGATAAATCTCTTAGCTACAGAACTGTCGTTTAAACTTATCTTCAATCACAGTTAGCAAGATATTTGGTGGAAATGTGGGCAGATGGTGGTTC
Source organism: Ochropleura plecta (assembly GCA_905475445.1). Classification (NCBI taxonomy): domain Eukaryota; kingdom Metazoa; phylum Arthropoda; class Insecta; order Lepidoptera; family Noctuidae; genus Ochropleura; species Ochropleura plecta. Next base: position 604,310 of record FR997733.1, on the reverse strand, counting down.
AATGTTATTTCAAAAGCGGAAAATGTTAATACAATTATCCTTTGTGATTTGTTTTGAAAATCTTAACGAGATAGCTCAAACAAATACACGATTTGACTTTCCAAATTAAAATGAATTGTCGGTTGGAGCAGTGGTCGAGCGGTTGAATGCCACGCCGAATGTCGCGGGTTCGATCCCCGCACAGAACAAATATTTATAGGGCCTACATATAGTTGTTCCGGGTGTCGCTGTTAGTGCTTGAGTTTAAATGATTTAAAGTAGCCACGATACATGAGATTTTCCCAGTAAGTGGGAAAATGAAAGAAAGAAATAAATTTGTGAAGTAATGCATTTGTTTTGATGAGAATTTGGATCATAAATGTATATAATATACTCACCGATGATGCAATGAATACTTTAACGAAATGATATCGATTAACAATGAAATGATATTCATTTAACATAACAATACTTTAGTATGTTGTAAATATCTATTACATTGATACCTAGCTTTATATACGATTCTATTTTGAGCGAAACAGTAGGTTAATTTGCTTATTTTGTTTTATAGCAAAGTTTTATTATTACCAGAGTGACCTACATTGTAGTAAAAAAACGTAATAAGACATTCTACGTTAGTATCGTTTCGTCTATCTTCGAGAAAAAGACTAGGTATTAAAACATTTGGAAAGTTATGAATACATTATATGAAGGAAGTGAATCCGTATGACATTATATGTCAATGAAATAGATGATAGTGGCCTAATTAATCATTTTGATAAATCATACTTAGTTCCCATGCTCTTTTATTTTCTTTAACACAAAATCGTGTTTATAGCCCGCTGCCGTATTCAATAATTTCCATATAACTGAACGGAAATATTGACCTAGAAAGTGCAGCCAAGGCAGACGAGGTCATCGCTAGACATAATATATGTAACTTTTGACTAAACGAAGCCAACAGTCAATCACCTGCGTGTTGTAATGTCACGCTATAAACAACGTGGTGCATGCGGGACGTGACTCAGTACTTTCAGTACTTAATACACGGAAATAGTAATTAATTGGTTCAACTTTAATTTAGGTAGCATTCTTTATCAGCAAAGTCAGATCTAGGTTTATTTGACGTTCAATCTATTCTGCTGTTCAGCGAAAGTAAAAAGGAAGTAAGCACTGAGGAGCTGATTCATATACGAAATAAAAACATCTGTCAATATACCGAGACCAAAGTATTACAACGATGATAACGCTTACCTACTATAGACAACCTTCTTCTTCCCTACTCTATGCATCCAATAACTTAGTTACAAGGTTGTGGAGCTCACATAGACAGTTCTTTCATTTAAAATACTTAAACATCCGGAACATAATTAGGCGGAGCATTCAAAATGTGAGTGCATTCCCGAACAATTTCATATTTAACAGACGTGAACGATTTAGAAGTGTATATAGAAAGGCAACTTGTTATAATATAATATAATGCTAGAATGTTGTCTGGTTCACATACATAAGGGTGACATCCCACTGGCGCGCGGGCACGTGTTGCATCACAGTCGTTTGCGCACACCGCCGAACCGCGCACCGCGCACCGCACCGCTAGCACTCACTTGTAGGGTTGCTACGTTAGGGTAATTCCAGCTTCTTTCTATTATTAGAAGCTTTCTATTATAAAATTTAATAACATTAGATCCAGAACTTTTAGGTAAGCTATGAGTGATACACAAAAGTTTAGACTGGATATTACTCAGCCGTGTTAGTTTAGCTTTGTAGAGCGATTAGTTCAATTTGCACGAACAAATACTTACCATAGTGTCTGAGAGTGTACGGTTGTCCTCATCCTTTACAAGTGTTTAATATCTTCTCAACTTCTAACTCGTATTCGTACATTTTAATGATCAATGTATCATAACGGTCTGTTAAAACAGAGTGCAACACTATCAATGAGTCCACCCACCCCTGGCCCTGGCGTGACCGCAGAGCGTTGCGTCACGGTACTCTCCGGCACGAGCCGCTGTAACACCCGCAAGTCATTCATCTCTGCGCACAACCCTGCCTCACAAAACTCGCATTTTTCTTTAACTCTTTGTTTTGAAAGCGCACAATAGCGCTTTTATTTTCTTTTCACGCTGTAGTTCTAGTGTTTTATAATGATGCTAATTTTTCGTCGTGAAATATTTTGTGACGATCTAGTAATCACAATGTGCTTTAGTCATTTGTATTTTTTAGATGTATGAAATGTCTAAAATATAATAATGTGCATGGCGAGACTTATTTCACCTATTTAATCAAATATCTATCTATCTGCATTAGCATTCGCACAAACGTTATAATAGAATAGAATAATTTATTTCAATCAATAATTGATCATAAAATTGAATGTAAGATAACACAAAAATAAACAACCAATAAACCTAATTTGCAAATACTTTTTTGCAATAAAATATCTGAAAATAAGCTTAGAACGCTTAGAATTTATGTAACTGTGATGTAATCCGAATAATTATACTTAAATATAAAACCCATTCAAAATAGCTTGCATCGTACACAAACCAAAACAAATGACTGTGCAAGACATTAACATAGAAAACAGAACATTTCACGTAAAAAGTATATAAAAATGCAAATGTGATGAGAACGGTCCACAATGGCGAGTGTTCGGTGCATATTCAAACGCCGAGCGAGTCGTAAGCGACCGGGCGGCGGCGCGCGCGCATAGAAAGTGTCAATAAGGTCAAGGTCGAATCTCTTCCGCAGATTACGTCACGCGGAGAAACTTAGGGCTGCCAACGAAGGATTAGAAGATTTGTGTCATTAAAAATTATTAATGAGAAATAAAATCAGGCAATCAAAAGTTTTATGAACACAAAAAACAGTGTGACATAATATTTTTATATTGGTTAAAACGATTACAGGATGTTTTGTTCGTTGAGTAATTATTTATGTTCAGGTATTATTTGATTTTCTCTTTTTTAGGGTAATCGGAACCCATAAAGGATCACTTAGTTGTCCGTCTGTCTGTCGAAACCCTTTATCTCGGGAATGCTAATGAATATTTAAGTCTATGGTCCCTTGTTTCATGTTATGATGACATCTCATACGTATTCTATGTTCACATATTTTGCTTCCGTTCCTTGTCAGAAACTTTGTTTAAAAATGCGTTACCCCATACCAAGGCTAACAACGAGTTGCAAGAATGGAACTGAATGGCACTACACTATCAATGTTCCATAGTAATTATGGCACGGACTCTTGAACACTTTGTAGCATTATGGTATTCAGCTGCATCTGGTTGCACTGGAAACCGCCTAGGCAGATATGATGAACCATTGAAGATAGCTTAGATTTGTGCTGATCACGTCTATTTTAATTTGTGAAATCCATTGTTAATGCCACTTCGGCCAACCCTATCCCAAATTATGCGCACACGCATGGTGATAACATTAGCTTTTGTTATCCACCATAACCTTTAGTTATAGTGTACCGTGATGTACTTACTATTATTATATAACGTGGTTTGTGTGAAGTACCAAAACACCATGCGTTGCGACATTGATGTTATGTCAATTGATGTCAGATGTATTTTGGTGGTGGCCTATTGACAGAATATTAGAGGCTTGTGTTACACACATACGTACGACTCTACAAATGATTATCGTGAAGTTCTTTCGTGGGTGAAATTAAGTTTGGAATTGAGGATTTTATTTTCAAATGATAAACAATAAAATGGCTGCTACAGAGAAATTCTTGATGGCAAAACCAAATAACAATTTATCCGACCCAGGAAACGAACCAAAGACCTCATGCTCAGTAGTCGCGAGTCTCTATGCTCAGTAGTCGCGAGTCTCTATGCTCAGTAGTCGCGAGTCTCTATGCTCAGTAGTCGCGAGTCTCTATGCTCAGTAGTCGCGAGTCTCTATGCTCAGTAGTCGCGAGTCTCTATGCTCAGTAGTCGCGAGTCTCTATGCTCAGTAGTCGCGAGTCTCTATGCTCAGTAGTCGCGAGCCTCTATGCTCAGTAGTCGCGAGTCTCTATGCTCAGTAGTCGCGAGTCTCTATGCTCAGTAGTCGCGAGTCTCTATGCTCAGTAGTCGCGAGTCTCTATGCTCAGTAGTCGCGAGTCTCTATGCTCAGTAGTCGCGAGTCTCTATGCTCAGTAGTCGCGAGTCTCTATGCTCAGTAGTCGCGAGTCTCTATGCTCAGTAGTCGCGAGTCTCTATGCTCAGTAGTCGCGAGTCTCTATGCTCAGTAGTCGCGAGTCTCTATGCTCAGTAGTCGCGAGTCTCTATGCTCAGTAGTCGCGAGTCTCTATGCTCAGTAGTCGCGAGTCTCTATGCTCAGTAGTCGCGAGTCTCTATGCTCAGTAGTCGCGAGTCTCTATGCTCAGTAGTCGCGAGTCTCTATGCTCAGTAGTCGCGAGTCTCTAGACCAACGAGAGATGGACGGTGTCTTTATTTGTGCCCAATTGATGCAATAGATGCCCTCGGTTACATGGCGTGTTATTAACCGTAGGTGGCGACACGCGGGTGTACTATAAGGTTCACTACTGCCAAATCTTTTGGGGATTATAAAACGTTTATAATTATTATGTTCACTTATGGAACAAAAAAAAATATCGTTAGAAAACCTCTAAATATAAATATATAGTTGCTTTATTTGTAATTAGTTACAAAATTCAATTAACCGTATAATGTTATTGTGTGCACTATCGCATTAGGTAACCCTGAAACGATAGTCGTAAGATGGAGAATAAATAAATATTAAATATACTTCATTACAGAAGCTCAGAAAAAAACTAAATGAATGAATGTTGCTGATGATACGCTGTGATGGCAACATCCTCTAAATGTTTAAGAGTTATGACATTACAAACCAATAAAAAAACGTTAGCAAAAGCTAGACAAGTCATTAATTAACTCACTAAAGTCAATGCCCTACCTCATTGAATAAGACAAGACAAAACTATTTCAAAGCGCCAACATAATAACCATAACATTAACCTCTCATAGTACAGCCGTAACTATAATAACGTGGTACTAAAAGAAACTATTATCTTATTGAGATAGCGCTAATTGACGCTGACTGAGGCGCGCTCCACACCGACACCGACGGGCCCAACGTACAGATACATTCATATTGACTGTCTCGTTCGTGTCGCTACATCTGAGGACGTGATCTTAGATTCCATACCCAGGTCGCGCTGTGCTGTAGGGTTTTGTATAAAGATATTGTCAGTAGCAGACACGGAGAGTAGATTTGTACTTAAGTACCACAGGCGAAATGTGATGAATGGAAATGTGTGTTAAAAACATGTCTGCTCCTCCTTACCGGGATGAGTGGTGTGATGTGTATGTGTTGTACCATATGTGTCACACTGCGATGTAGAAAATAAGTAAACCATGTAAATAAGATGCAGGTTCTGCAAATATCGCATTGTTACTCCCAGACAGTAGCTATTTTGTAACAACATTTGTGCAGTTTAAAACTTGCAGAAAGGACATTGTGTTGGTAGATATTTTCGTAACTGTCCTTACACTTTTAATATTTCTTTGGTACAAACTAACTTTTTTCTGCATCGAAAGTTATAGTACAAATATTTTTTTGATTCAGAAAAATTACGTGCTGTGCTCTCATTCTGCTGACCAGTATAAAAAAGCTCTAATACTCATGGTGTACATTAAAGTGCACTCCATCTCTCTTCCCCTTTATCTTCTACAGTCTAACAATATAATTCGTGAAGTGTACGGTGTGTAGTGTAGCCGAGCGATCAGTCAACGCATGCGCAAGCATAATAACCGTGTGAGCTTCGAGATTTATCGCCCAGAGGCGGTAATAGCCTGTCTATAGGAAGTATGGCTTTAGATAATAATCATGTTTTAGATCACTTGCATAATTTGTTTATATGGGTTATGCTCACCTATGCGCTTTTGTAGAACTCTGTACATGGGCTCTGAAAAATGTGCTTTATACTTTTCATATTTCCAAAAGATTATTTTATTTGGAACATTTATTTTATAATTCCTTATTAAAATGCTGCACGCGTCCTTAAATGCTTAAATACTTCCACTAATATGACACACTTGTTACATTTAACAAATAACTCAAGACTAACCTTGTTTCTTACCTATGGCAAACCAAACCATGGTCCTCGAAATTCACAAAGAAATGTAGAAACCAAATTACAAACAAACAACACTTAGAAGTTACCTTCCTGTCACAAATAACCCAATCAAGACTGATGCAAGCTTTATAATTCTGTTCCACTTGTGTCACATGTGATCCCAATGTTGGTACTGTGACCCACATTGGGAACAAACTAATAATTTGATAAAAACAATGCGAGGTTATATTACTAAACCGGTACAGTTCAAAGTTGTTTCCACAATATGTATGTTATTATTATGTACATGCTTTGTTTTAGTCAAAAATATTGCTACTGCACTGAATACAGGCATGTTTTTTTTTGTTTCCCCCTTTATGTTTTGCGTTTGGGAATTCATCAAAGAGACTTTTACTTACTATATTCCACTCATGTCCCTTCTTTTGCCCTTTATGTTCTGGAGCCGCGGTATGTCATTCGAAAATCCCGCAACCCTGGTTTTTTTTCCACTGAACGGAACTTACTTGTGCATTATTGGGTACGACTCTGCCTCACGCTGAAGGAATTACAAGCGTGATGTCATTTTACGATTACTGACCGAAAACTTAAATATTCAAAGCCTACGTCAATGTTATATCGGAGTGCGTAAAATTCAAGAAATTATGACTTTAACATTGTCCGCAACGATATCATTTGTATATGTATATTAGTACTTCATTTTACGCAATTCGATTTCGGTTGTTCAAACAAAAGCAATATCGATTTTGGTTCATAAAAGTATATCAAGTATATACCAACACAATGGTTGAAGATACCGTGCACCACTAGAATTACATGTAAAATATTAAAGCGTGAAATCCTGCGATTGATTTGGCATTGACGATTCCTCTGCTTATTATTCTACAATCACCAATTAACATACCACTATGGTGATTACACCGTGCGCCCTCTAATCTTTCCTTAAGCTTCCTACGTTCAAGTGAACGGCTTCATAATGTCCTATATTAAACCAGATTCCACAATAGAAATAACTGATATGATCAAATGAGGCACGTAGCATGACGAATGTAGCGAACTTCGTGAGAACTCGTGCGTCTCCGCGGCTCTTCGTGAAGCTTCGTAAACGTTCGACTTTCATAGAGATGAGGGTATCTGATGGTCGGGAGTACCACGTTGATCGTTATTTGCTGTTATATCATGCTTTTTGTGCGTTTCCTTGTGTTTAGAACAAATGAAATTATTTCGTGCTAAGATCTGTGTGATTGGTTTTGAGATGTGCTGAGTCAGTGGTGCTCATCATTTAATAGCCTTAAACTAAAATATTGACATTCAATAATGTTCTAAATACATGTACCTAATACTCTCATCTAAGACCAGTTAGCTGAAAATATTTGAAGGAAATCCCTAATGGTCAATGAGCAAACACAGTTTAAATAAAAACAATGAATTTCACCTATTAAACTGTACACTATCAGAACATATAAATCGCGATCGAAGAGCCTTTAGTATCAATTAATACAACAATGCTAGAACTGATAGTGAACGAGTTAAATGTGGTTTAAGAAAATCCTGACTGTAGCATCAATATTTGTAACAATACTTACTCCATATTGTATTCGAAGACGGCATTACTACAAGATTTCTTGCTACCATTGTGTACAAACAAAACATCCTCTGTTCAGACTATAATGCCGCCTGGTTTCACTTGCTTTCTCACAATATGTTCTGATTATATCGGATAACCTGTGTTTAGTCTTTTTGTTCTTTTGGGGTTGAATTGGAAAACTTCAATCTAATTGGCTAATTACAAGTAGGTGCCTATTTTTGTGTGCTTTCCCATCTTACATTCTTGCTAAGTCAACGCTTACTATCTGTTTTCATGAACACTAAACAACACTTAAATTAATGCCTAAAACATAACACATTGTTAAAATTTCAACGTTTGGCGTATAATATAAATCTCGGAATTTAACTCAACAGTACAACACAGTTAGGCATTAAATTTGGTGTCGCTTAACGTTTGTGAAAATGCGCAAAAATTTGAAAATATTTCAACACTTAACAATTCAAAACTGTGTCTAAACCAACTAAATATTTATTCAGCCTAAAAATCTCTTTTAGTTTATGTATACAAAGCCGTTACAATACATTTACATAAGATGATTCACGTTTTATCACATGCTGTCTAACAACGAGTTTCTCGTAATACGGTTTAGTAGTTTTGAACATAAAAACAAGCATCAATTTATGTCAGGGTCAAATTAATGGAGGGATGTTTTAAAGCCTATAAAATACTGTATTTGTCCTCCTGCCTTTCGTCCAAACACTAATAAGTATTTCTTCCGAATGCTCTTTATGACGAAAATAACAACAGAGAGAATAGAACAAGTTTAAACAATGATATGAACAAAAATGATGATAGATAAGTTAACATCATTTTGACGGCACCGTTGGCGCAGTGGCCGAGCGATTGACTGCTGCGCTGCGTGTCGCGGGTTCGATCCCCGCACGGAACAAATATTTGTATGACCTACAAGTAGTTGTTCAGGTTCTGGCTGTTTGTGTTTGTGAGTTTAAATGTTTGTAAACGCGCCCACGATACAGGAGAAATTCCAAGTATGGCGCAATGTTTAAAATATATATTTATCGACTTGACTTAGCGACCGACCAGCAGCATCCTGTTGGCAGCATAATACCAATGTCATTAATTTCGAAATGCGTTGTATACGATTGTCACTTGTCTATAGGGCCTCAAAAAGACTTGTTCATAGATGCGTGTGCATAGATTATAGGCATGTTACCAGTACCATGATCAATGCTGATGAGATCCATGCTCGAACTGTCAATGCATAAGAAGAAAAGGAACTGCTGACCTATTACCACATGATACTTCATAATAATCGTAAAATATATCTTTACGTATCGTTTTAACAAAACACCAATGTGTGTATATTTGTGATACTGACATACAAGTCGCTTGAACATTGGGCCGCTAGCTTCTTACATAATGTAATGTCACACTATCGCTTGGGACGCGATACATTGTCGTATTAACACCAGCAACATTAGATAACGGCTTAGTAAACCAGAGATGGACGTCGCGGTTATACTTTGAATGGATAACTTTTACTTTCGCTATGGGAAAAGTTTGCGATGATTACTATGACGGAATTATTCTCAGATTTAAGTATGGCTTCCGTTTTTGCATAATCGCGATAAATTAAACTTTATATCGACGATGGTGCGCGTTGTTATTATTTAATTTGACTAATGTTATTTAAACAAATCAGGAATAAGTAGGATATTTTAAAAATTACAAAAGCATGCAAGTTCATCATGTGCCTAGCCTTTTTCCAACATAGTTGGGGTCGGCTTCCAGTCTTACCGGATGCAGCTGAATATCAGTATTTTACATGTAGCGACTTCCTATCTGACGTCCACAACGCAGTTAGTATTGGGTAATACGATACCCCTTGGTAAGACTGACTCCCTTGGGAACAACAGCTTAGCATTCTTTCCGAAACACTGAGGAAACTCGGTATATAACGAATGGGCACCCATCCGCAGACCAACCTAGGCATGCACGGCTTAACCTTAAGATCGACCCGAGCGGCTGCCATTATTGCAAGCAGCATGTAAGTTATTTAAGTTTAATTACATCGGTCATTAAACATAACATAACAACTCGATTGAAAGCCTCGAAGGGTTAAGGAGAAGTGTAACTTGTAATACGCTATTTAAGTTTAAATCCCATGTAATAGGGGGCGAGCATATTGCCATCAAGCGGTCACAAATCCACCGCCGTGGCTACTAAATGATGGAAAAACACAATCACACTTTGCGCGACCGGGAATAGGACCCGGGACTTTTTGTTGAACTAGTAATCAAAAGATCTAGTTTGGCAACAGTACTCACGAGCACTAAGTACGTGCAGCCTGATGTAGCACTCAAATAGTTACCTAATTAAACAAAATTAATTTTGACTGAAATGCGAGCTACATTCAAATATTCCAGCGATCGTGAGTAATGCTAATGAAAAGTAATTAGTTTAATGTCAACTACATTTATTATTGTCACAAATTTGTTAGCAATCACTATTTATCTAGAATTTAATCAAATATTAGATAATGTGACTTATGTATCAATTTAAGTTTGCATTAAATAAGTTGTAGGTATGGAAACGAATATGCAACGTTATGCCCTAGAACTGTATAAACCGATTTTGATGAATTTTGGTACAGAGATAGTTGGGAACCAGGAGACGGACATAGGCTATTATTTTTTTAAAAAGAATGTGATATGAGGGAGAAAGAGCGAAGAAACGGGAAAACTTGGCGTTGCTATTACAAATCAATAAGGCGCTACCGAATTTAACGCGAGCGAAGCCGCGGGCAAACGCTAGTATAATATAACTGTAATATATCGTCTAATTCGTTAAAATTCTTGGCGTACTAATACCAAAAATACTCACAAATAACATAACTGTAGTTCCCGAAGGGTTACGCTGAGTTGTATCTAATTAATACTAAACCCAGATTCCGCCAGTTATGTTTTTATTTATAAGTCGATCTTTTAGTCGGTTGCCAACAACTAGGCACAAAACCAGACTCCGTGAATACCACTCAGAAATTCCTGATGGAAAAACCCAATAACACTGTACCCGAGCCGGGAATCGAACCGAGGACCTCATGCCCAGCAGTCGTGTTTGCGACCACTACGCACACGACGCACTGAGAAGTAATAAAATACCAATCGAAAACTGTAAAGTATAAAGTGACACTACAATAAATATGGCGCGAACTTACATTGCCTACATAACTTAGAGGTGATCAAAACGAAAAATACATTCAAAAAATATTGCTTAATAAATATTTTTGCAGACAGTTGCAACGGATACTTGTATCGCCAAGACAGATATAATTTGCGTAACGTAACTCCAAAATCAATATGAAATGAACTCACATATTTTAAATTTGCCACCTGACAGAAAACCGCTATTACTTTTGACAGCTAATAGAAATAGATTGCGCTCAAAAATGTTAAATTGAATAATGAAAGTCTCATTTACGTTAAAATACGCTTTCTAAATATAAATGGAAGTAAGTATAAATAATATATATATAAATTATAAACAAAGTAAGTATTTATTTGTGTTATTAATATCTGCCATAACCACTCGTAATTTTATCGTTTTTTTTTCCATAACCTTGCCAAATATCACATTTCGTTTGGTTTTAAATACTTTATTTCTTTAAGTTTTTTCTTGGATTTCACTTTTGACATAAAAATGGTGACGAGAAGGTAATTGTGAGAAAACATTGAAAATAAAATAAAAAAGAGCTGCTTTATAATGTTTCGAACATAATAAGTGTGCTATGAACTGTACGAGTATCTAGCACTCGCAACACTCATGTAGCTCCAGTTGAACTAATAATAATATTGTATAACAAGTAATAGCTCGGTTGGCGGCAATGGCAACCCGTCACCTACAAATAATACAGTCACCCATTTGCGTGAGAAACTAATCGAAAACGTTCTAATCCATTCCCAGAAGCAAACGCTCTACAACTTCGATAAATCGTCTTTTTATCAAAAGTAAAATGTGGAAATATTCAATGGCAGTTCATCCTGCATTGTTGCAAAGATGCACGAAACACGAACAAGCCATTAGTTAGGCCAGACATGCAACTTATCTACAACCACACAACAACTCATTATTATAATTGCGTAACCTCCGCGGTGAAAATGGGCGGGAAAAACGTTGCCGACATGTTGCATTCGAAAGTGTCATGGCGTTCAATGCGTCTTCCGAGGGGTCAGAAAAACAACTATTGATGTAAACAATGAAGCGTGTGAAGCATCACAACGGCTTTTAAGTTTAATAGATTACTTTTTTGGCCATCCACGTGAGGAAGTTTCTATAAATATTTAATTTCGCGTGTATTCATTAGTTTACTTACTACTTAATCACCGAGCTAATTAAGTGACTTTCATGTGTCAGGAAAGTACGAGTATAATGGAATTGATTCATTGTAGACTTTCAAAGACAAAACACCGGAAATTGTTCCGTTCTTATTTAAAGATCTTTGGCGATAATATTATAATCGACAGTTTCTGTCTAATGTCAGAACTTTTGCCTCTGAATACCCAGATTATGTAACACAGCACTATTCTACATATGTAGTGCTGATTCATTCCTGGTAACTTTGTTTTTCCTGAGGTATGATTGAATCCGTATCAGTGTTTTTACTTCGATCAGTCATCATAAGAGACATCAATGGGGGGAAGTGGGTTACTATAATACTAGGTAAACCAGGCTCATTGCAGTCGTTCGTTGAATAGTAATTATGGAATTCTATTCTACAGTGCCTAGGTATACTCAAAAACTGGCACTTGGATATTGTTACATCAATCTAGTTTGAATTCAAGATTTTCACACCAATAAAGATCTCATTCATGTAGTAGGTACTAGCTTTACATCGCAAAGAAACAATTGTGGATTAAAAATCCCATCACACAATAATCATAAAGGGATCTTTCCATCAAATTGCCCAAGATCCTGTCTGTGGCAAGCAGAGACGAGCAATACCGAGCGATGGTCCAGTTGGAGCAATCGCACCGTTTGGAGAGAACAATATGCGCGTTGCACACTCGTATTGTCGCGTGCCGTGGTTCCCGCGCAAAGTTCCCGTGACACATGTCACGTGTGACGTAGCCGCCATCTTGCTATAGGGTTGCCTAACTTTAAAACGTTTATCGTAATGTGTGTAGAGCTTGGTTTCCACGCATATGTTTATTAGTGCAGTGCTTAATTGTGCGATTGTTTTATTCTTTTGCTTTGGAAGTTAACGTACCAATCCTTATACTACGCTTATATTTACTTTACAGCTCGCCTAACCTCTTTAATTCTCCTCCTCCTCTTTAATTAAGAAAAGCACTTTGAGGGCGCTTCTTATTATGCAAAGCCATATTCTAGCTTCTATAAAACCTTTTAACAATTTCCCTTAGATTATGCATGTTTTCTCAACTATCAGGTTTTAAAAGAGCAAAGCAAAGCTCCAATTTATATTTGAAGTTTACTTCGTCGAGACAACCCTAGTCAAGAATTTTGCCATCTCAACAATTGACATCCAATAAATGTCAGTAGGTTCGATACCTTATAGCGACGAGTGTCATCGTAAGTGGAGCTCATTTCCGCGACTTTGTGGCTGGTAGAAAGTCTGCGACATATGGCTGCCAGAACGGTATCTAAAGCAGATTGTATACTGAGAGTGACAGATTAAGGAAGGACTCCCCGAGAAATTAGTTTTTGATCCAAGCTTTCATGAAATTAATGGGATTTTATGATGGACTCAATTTTCACAGATTATCTGGATATTCTTTTTACTGGATTTGGTTTTGTTCCAATAAACACAATGTAAGTCATTTGTGTTTTCACACTTCAAAATAATATTGATCTAGAAATGTAACAAGAAATTAAGTCAACGTTTTCAGATTAAGCCGTTGGCTATGGCACATAATACCTTTTTAAATAACATCCTTTCACATTTGCACTCTCTAACTACAAAAAGTGAATTCGGCCCATTGTCATCAATCATCACGTAAACGTCGTCATAATGTTTTATTATATCACATAATAATGCTCATTGTATTATTACATCACATCTTTCACTAAATCAGCTAGATGTTGTGATAGCTCACATTATGTGAGGTGCGCGCACTAAGTGAAGTCCACGAAGTTGATGCACTTAAGTGATAAGGTTCACTAAAACAATAGCGTTGTTACTTGTTATGGGCTGCTAAACGGAGCGATGGAGGCTTTGAGAAGAGCGGAGGACAGAGCGGAGCGATTAATCTCATTACCCTTCCGAACTTTGTCGCAGTCGGGTAACGTGACGAACAAAAGACTTAAACGCGTATGATTTCACTTCTAGTGCTCTTTGTAACATTATAATACAATTATTAAGAAATAAACTTGTGTCATCAAACGCTCTCGTTTGTTATACTTAGTAGTATAATAAACGAGAGCGTATAACAAATGAGCCATTGAACTTATTCATTCTCTCAAGTTGAAAAGTGCAACAAAAGTTAATTTTAATTACAAAATGGTTGTATTTCCCCGGCCGCACGTCCGTAACTAACGCTACAAATGAGAATGTTTCGCTAACGCGTCACGCTTGTCACGTCACTACACGTCGTCGTCTATACACGTCACGTCGTATCACGCTGACGTCTCTATATGTCACATCTCATATGTCGTATCGCATTGACGTTTATAAATGATACGTCACTGAAACATGGCGTCTAATAAGTGGAGTAGTCAGGTAATATACACAATGAGAACAACTTCGATAGAACTAAAAAAGAATTCCAGTCTGCTAGAAAGCACTTTACTTAAACGAATCTAGTAGACTGCTTGTTTGTGGACGGGAAATCATGAAAAACTATGAAGATCAGACTTGTACTGACTAAAACCCATCCATTTTCCTTCTATTGCCCTTTATGTTCCGGGGCCGCGGTGTCTCTTTCGAACAACCTGCAACCCCGGCACGAATCTAATAAACTTGATATTTCTATACCAAAATTAGGTATATAACATTCAAATGACACAGTATACAGTACTTGCTGTGAGTTTTGCTGTAATTTTTTATCTGAAATGGGTTATTTCTGACTCCAAATGGCTCCATCTACCGTCAGACCATTGAATCTATTGATTAAAATAAGATGATAAACTGATTGAAAAAGTATTATCGGACTATCAGAAACAAAGTGTTGCTCTGAAGCTCAATTAACTTTTACTTAAGCACAGCTTTTGCTCAACTATGTTAGGGTCGGTCTTCCGGTCTAACCGGGTTCAGCTGATCACTAGTAATTTATATGAAGTGACTACCTATCTAACCCTAACAACCCAGTTAGTTCTGAGTCATACGATACGATACTCTTTGGTAAGACTGGTGGTTTATTTATTTATTTAACACTTCAAGTACAAAGTACAGAGGCGGACTTAATGCCATAGGCATTTTCTACCAGTCAACCTTTGGGTGATGCAGAGACAAACAGTGGTAGGTGTAAACAAAAAAATAAAAAAATCCTATATAGATATATAAAATACTATACATTTAAAACAAAATACTATAAATATATATCAAATAATAGATACACTAAATAAAAATACAAACAATGGGGAAAACATTAACGCTGTGACGATACTGCCGACTTTCTGCGAAGAAACTCACGAACTTTATGCTTAAAAGTTAAACGGTTGGTTGCCATCCTGATTTCCTGGGGAAGTGCATTCCACAACGAAATAGACTGGACAAAGAATGAACGGTGAATGAAGTCAGTGCGGTGAGAGGGACAATGCAGAATACGGTTCTCCGATGACCGCAGACTCCTATTGTGGTTGGCACAAATATACTGAAAGTGGGGAGCAAGGTAACTAGGGGATGTAGGAGAAACAAGATAAGAAAACAAGGTAGTTAGTGCTCTTAGCTCCCTACGCTGACGTATGGGCAACCACTTAAGAAGAGACCGGTGTTCAGAGACATGATCATATTTACGCAAATTGAAAACAAATCGAATGCAGTTATTTAGAAGACGGTCAAGTTTATCGAGGAGTTCTGCATTCAGGTCAAAGTAGCACACATCACCATAGTCGATGATAGGAAAAATTAAGGACTGCACAAGCATTGTTTTCGTATTCGACGGCAAAAAGTTTCTCAAGCGATACAGAGCCCGCAACGTACCAGTAACCTTTTGACTGACACGTGCAATTTGAGTGTACACTCAAATTGCACGTGTAGTCATTTCATAGTACTGTCAATATATAAGCCAAGATCTTTTACATCAGAGCTGTAAGGGACGACCGTACCGTCGAAAAGAACCGGCGGCAAGATCGTGCCATCCAACTTACTAAGGCTGCGAGAACTACCGATAATAATCGCCTGACATTTATTGGTGGTTAGTTTCGAGCTAATGTTAAATACCTCTATCAGCTTTCTAAGACCTACACATGTCTGCCGGGGTCAATGGCTCAACGTGCTTTTCAAGGCACAGAGGAAACTCGTTGAGCAATAATGGCTGGTCACCCATCCACAGACCAACATAGACAATCGTGGCTAAACCTAAAGATCAAATAGCTCTTGTAATTTAGCCGCGGGTTCCTCTAGATACCACGATTCCCTTCTTAAAACAAAACTCTTAATTCCGGCCTGTTTACGCAGCACACCGTGAAAAGCAACGTTTAACATAAACCATATGATATAATCAGTTCAGCGCGTGAAAGTGCATTCATTAGCGCAGGATTACCTCTTAATTACATTACGACGTATTTGTTTATCTCTCAACACTTCAAGATGGTTTGACCACGTCTGGCGCGTTATCTTAATTGTGATATACATAATTTTATCCATTCTTGAGTATCAAACAGGTTTATTTTTGTTGTACCTTTGTGTCCTGACGGAGTATTTCGCATATTAAATGTTGAAAGAGACTCTTCAAGTTTCTTTTAACCCATATCCATAGACTTTACAACAGCTAGTCCGTCTGGTTCACAAAAAGACTACGACTATGTCTATTGCTAATGCTCATTGAAAGGATAATAATAAAACTAGCTTTTGGCCGCGGCTTCTTTCGCGTTAAATTCGCGATAACACAGTTCCCCTTTCCTGATTTAGAATAGAATAGAAAGAATAGAAAAATATTTATTCGAAACAGACACAACACAACAGCAAAAAGAAAAAAAGGTACACAGAACGGAAAAACATGGACAAGGTTGCGCTGAGCGTGCCCATACCGAAAGGGTTACCAACTCAGCATATGCTAGGCGTCAGACACCCAACGCTGGTTTTCAGTTGATTTACAGGTACCTGCTACCTGTAGTTTTTGCCCTTGCGCCTTATTTATTGTAATAGCAATGCTAAGTTTTCCCTTTTCTTCCCTCTTTCTCCCTCATATCTAATTTTTTTATTAAAAAAAATGCTTAAGTCCGTCTCCAGGGTCCCAACTGTACCAAAATTCATCAAAATCGGTTTAGCCATTTAGGTGTGAAGACGTAACAAACAAACTCACTTTCGCTTTTATAATATTAGTAAGGATCACAACCATTCAACAGTGAATGATTTTACCTTACGTTAAGTACGAAAGCCAAAAACATCATACATTACAACACCCAATCCCATAAAGAACCCATGACTATTTAAATCACCATACTTGCTCCATAGGACCCTGACATAATTACCCATTGCCTTTGTTAACCAGTTAGCGAATGACATGGCTTCGCATACAAACCAGAGAATGCCTTAATTATTTAAAAGAAATGTTAATTACAATCGTAAAGACTGGCGCCCTCTCGTCTGGTTGCTTTAAAAAGCGATTGTGATCATTTCTTGAAACTTACCGTCCGCAGGTCGGATGGTTACTATGCTGGTTTATCAACCCATGAACCAACGGTCATGATGATAAATAGACAGCATTAGGGTATTAAATTCAGAGGGGCCTGCTAAGACCACCGCCTCCCGGGGTTGCGGGTTGTTCGAAAAAGATACCGCGGCCTCGGAATTTAAAGGGCAAAAGAAGAAACATGGGTGTTTGTCACTTCCCCCCGCTCTGCCTAGCCGCTGAGCCAAGAAGTTATTTGATGATATTCCATCTGTGAAAAAAGGGGTAAAAAACTACTACAGTCAAAATCAGGAATCTTCCTCAATCTAGACCAAAACACATGAGACCTATTACGTTCAAGGTCCAAAGAAAAGTTCCATCGTTACATCAATCTCCTACCATTACAAAACTAATCACGGTCACCCATCATACTTTCGGCCTCACTACTGGCGCTTTAACCTCGTTGCATCATAAGTGACATATTTATCAAAAAGTACATGTCGTTACTTTCTCCGAGGTCAACAGTCATAGCAGATGAGCTCCGAGTTAGCAGTTATGTCAGCGAGTCATTATGATGCGTGTCACATGGTCTGTGCGGATATATCGCTGGTATACCTAATCTCTTCCGGAATTGTACATTTGATTGCAACAATCTTTGCTATACATTTTGCAAGCTGTTAATTAACCACTGCGTGTTTGTTTGTTTAGAACAAATCTTGCAATTGAACTGTACAACAGTGTTCGCTAACCGATTGAGCTTAAATTTATAAAATATACACTCACGTTTAGTTCGGATACATGTTCAACTAGACTAGAACTAAACTAACTAGACTTTATTCTATATCCAATATGTCGGACTTCCAATGATAGCGGAAAAGTTATTGTTATGTGTCCACAATTAAAACCGCACCCACCGTATTAAAAGGGTTTGCAGAAAAAAAAATGAAAACAAAAAAAATTACACTAAGTTTGTTTTAAAAAATGTTTTCACTATTAGCTTGTTCCAATATTCTTTGAGCGAAACTTACTCGGCTGCTCGTAGTTGTCGTTGAAAGGAAAATCGGCGGCGTTGACAAAGAAAGGCGTGACACTGGTCTTCCTCAGCACTTAGGAACAGAAAGAATTAGTGTATTTTGTAGAGTACTTTCAAAGTTTACTTACTGGCCATTACATTTTAAGGAAACACGCGGCTACCATGAATACAATAACACACAAGTCTAACACATTGTACACTTGTACCAACATAATATAATATGGACAAGGAAAAATAAACAGCTCTGAAAATCAAACATAGATAATAATCGAAAAAACTGCAGAATCTAAATAATTACATTTTTTATTAATAATGTCTAAAATTACATACGAGTATTTGCTTTACACTCAGAATAATTGATACTATACTCGATCAATATATACTCGGGAACTCGTTGTGAATATAATATGAATTCACGATGCAACGCTCTTATTATATGTATTTACAATATGTAATCTAGTTACCGTCAGTGGGATACCTTACATTTGATAGTCAGAAAAATCTTCATAGAAATACTGTGTCCAAGATATGTATCAAGTGGATCCCCACCAGGACCATAAACAAACTTAGTACGTAGGTACCTACTATGTAAATAAATTGAAAGTAGAAACACCCAAACGCCTGGAGATAAACATCAGTGTCCGTGAAAGCGCACAAACGCGAGATATTTACGACGCACGCGCACCGACTGTGTCATTGCTCGCTGATATCTATGCGCGGCGGATTTCGAGCATCTGTGCGTGAGGTGCGCACCAAATCACTGGTTAAAGACTTATTTTGTATCAAATTGGTACACTTTGTTCACTTTTATGGTTTAAAATTGGTTAAAACGTAAGATTCGTAAATACGTCACATGTTTAAACGATCGAAACGGGTGTGGAATAATAATAAGAATGCCGAAAGAGTTGGTTGAAACAGAATCTTACATATTTAATTCTTTCTATATGGACCAAGGTATTTGCTCAATAACTAAGCTATTAGAACTAAATCCATTTCACAAAGCTCCCACTTTTCTAAAACCACACAAATTAATTCTAACAAGACACCGAAACCAATTAAAGGCCCAAGGTTCAACTCTTTGGCAAGAAAACCGCGTCATTTATATCAATTGCCAGTCATTTGTCGCAGATTCGCGAGGAGGTACATCACTAGTGGTGTGGCAATAGGGGCGCGCGGTGGGAAAGTGACGCAATGCCGCACAAGGGAACATTGTCTTGCGGCACACGTCCATGCCTCTGATGGGTCTCCTTGATGTGATGTTTTGACCAGCTAGTTTATCTTTATAATTATTATTATATAGGCCTTGGGCCGGAGGTCGTTTGGTAGACGTTGTTTCATGTGGTCAACTAGAATACTTTTGTTAATTCACGGACTTCTTAAAGACAGAAAGAAGAATTAACGTTATTTGTCCTAAGAATTGTTCATCTTTAACTTGGAAATTCTCAGTGTCGTTATAATCCTAACCCTACTGATAACAAGTATGGCCCAGAGACATGAATCTGACGCCTTTTTCCACCAGTATCTGATGTTCCCCTCATCTTGTTCCAGGTGCTGCCAGCGCTGCTGCTGTTCGCGGCAGTCGCAGCCACACCCAGGAAGACATACAAGCGTGAAGGTAAGCCACCAACCAACCTCTGGACTAACACTGACATCGAGCCTCTGTTATGAAACAATTCGAATTTTACTGTCACTTTCTACAGTTATTTCTTTTTATTTAGATTAATTAATATTCCGGTATATTACACACAAGTAGATATGATTGTAACACCACGAATCAAATAGTTTGATTAAATTTCACCGGAACCTAACGATTTTTTTAGCTTCATCACAGAGGCTCCACGAACGACTACAACTTACAAATCTGAAATAAAAGCACCCATTCCCTTGTTCGCAGCGCCCCTGAGCTCTTCGTACCTCCCACCTTCTCACGGCGGCGGTGGTGGTGGCTACGGAGGAGGTGGTGGCCACGGCGGCGGCGGCGGTGGGCACGGAGGTGGAGGTGGAGGACACGGCGGTGGTGGCCACGGAGGACATGGAGGTGGCGGCCACGGGGGACACGGGGGCGGCGGCGGTGGTGGCCATGGAGGTAGTGGCGGCCACGGAGGCGGCGGTGGCCGGCCATCTTCATCATACGGCGCCCCAAGTCCCGCAAGCAGCTACGGTCCACCTAAGCAAAGCTACGGCCCACCTAAGCAAAGCTACGGCCCCCCTAAGCCCAGCTATGGCCCACCCAAACCCAGCTATGGACCTCCTCCCTCTAAGCCATCCAGCTCCTATGGACCTCCTCCGTCAAAGCCCTCCAGTTCTTACGGCGTTCCTTCTAAGCCTTCCAGCTCATATGGCGCCCCGGCGAGACCACCAGCGACGAGCTACGGTGTGCCAACTGGACCTTCTACGACCTATGGTGCTCCTAAGCCGTCGAAGCCATCGAGCTCTTACGGTGCACCTGCGTCTCCTCCATCCAGCTCTTACGGTGCGCCCGCATCTCCTCCTTCCAGCTCTTATGGTGCCCCATCTCCTCCTTCAAGTTCATACGGTGCCCCATCATCTGCTCCTTCTAGCTCATACGGCGCTCCTTCTCCCCCATCCAGTTCGTACGGCGCGCCCGCGTCTCCCCCATCCAGCTCGTATGGTGCTCCTTCTCCACCTTCCAGTTCTTACGGCGCTCCAGCTTCACCACCTTCCAGTTCTTACGGTGCACCTGCCTCTGTCCCGTCTTCGTCTTATGGCGCTCCTGCTTCTCCTCCATCCTCATCTTACGGTGCTCCCGCATCATCTCCATCCTCTTCTTACGGAGCTCCCTCAGCCGGTGGTAGCAGCGGTGGATTCAGCAGCAGCAGCAGCTTTGGCAGCAGTGGCTTTGGAAGCAGCGGTTTCGGAGGCGGCAGCGGATTTGGCTCCAGCGGACCGTCATCAAGCTATGGCGCACCGGCCAGCCCTCCATCCAGTTCGTACGGAACACCCGCCGCACCTTCGAGTAGTTATGGCGCACCCAGCAGCGGCGGCGGCGGCGGACATGGTGGCGGTGGACACTCATCTGACGGCGGCGGCGGCGGCGGCGGTGGGTACTCATCCGGCGGCGGTGGCGGTGGATACTCTTCGGGTGGATCTGGTGGATACTCCTCAGGAGGCTCCGGTGGTTACTCTTCAGGAGGTGGTCACTCTAGCGGCGGCGGCGGCGGCGGCCATGGTGGTGGCTCAGGAGGCTACTCATCCGGTGGAGGCGGCGGCGGCGGCGGCGGCTACTCGTCTGGAGGTGGCGGTGGATACTCATCGGGAGGTAGCAGTGGAGGACACTCTTCTGGAGGCGGCGGTGGATACCCATCCGGAGGTGGCGGCGGATATTCCTCTGGAGGTGGCGGTGGATACTCCTCGGGAGGTAGCTCTGGAGGATACTCCTCAGGAGGTGGCTCATCAGGCTTCGGAGGTGGCCACTCATCGGGCGGAGGCGGTGGCGTGCCGGCCACCATCAGCCAGAGCTATGACTCCAATGGTGGCTATGTGTACTAGACCCTGCAGGCTCCTAGCATCCTAGTACTAATATAAAATAGTCAATTATTAAGTTATCCCAGTATCTTCAGAGTTGACGTCGCGAATGTCACAACTTATGTATGTATTCATGTAGGTTTCTAGTGAAAACTATGTATGTATTAGATTTTTATAAAATGGCGAAATACATGGAATGCTTGGAGGAGTTTCTTATAGAAGAATGGATGGCTACGAACATACTAGAGCATTAGATAAGGAAAAAGGGCAATGACTCGGTCATTGTTTGTAGAGTTGCCAAGTTACCAAGCTCGAGGCATTCCGTTTATTATAGTAATAAAATGTGATCTGCAATCGGAGTGAAGTAAGGTGAGGTGTCAGTCGCGAGTCGCGCACGTCGCCTTCTGCTTACCAAGTAAGCGACGCTTGAAAGTATTAACTTTAATTTAATTGTAATTTACGAATTAATGAAATTGTACAAAAATTTAGTTTAAGGTCTGACTAATTATACTTTTTGTATAAATTAAACGTTTTGTAAATATTAAAAACCTTGTTTTAATTGTTTTGTATCCTTAACTTTTTAAAACATTATTTTACAAATAGACAGAATCCAGCAAGAACCTAAAATACCAAGTGCGGAAATTCCAAATCCATGTGAATCTGCCATGATTCTCTCATTCTTTCACGAAATTAATGAAATGTAAAACATCAAGCTACAACACTGAACTGAGTAGGCTGTAACCGCTGGGCACAGCTCTTTTAGACGTATGAGTTTCATTGGAACCTTTTCATTTCCAATCCAATCCTTTCTTCCAAGTACACAGTTCCCAGTAGTTACTCACATTCGCTTTTATCCTTACTAATATTATAAAAGCGAAAGTGAGTTTGTTTGTTTGTTTGTTACCTCTTCACGCTTTAATGGCTAAACCGATTTTGATGAATTTTGGTACAGAGATAGTTGGGAACCAGGAGACATAGGCTACTTTTAAAAAAAAAATGTGGGATGTGAGGGAGAAAGAGGGAAGAAAAGGGAAAACTTAGCGATGCTTTTACAAATCAATAAGGCGCAAGGGCAAAAACTGCAGGTAGCAGGTACCTGCAAATCAGGAAAGGGGAACTGTGTTACCCCGAATTTAACGCGAGCGAAACCGCGGGCAAAAGCTAGTTTATTATATGTACGCAGATATTATTAATCACAGGCACCACTAACTGAAATCAATTATTTGCGGACACCAGCATTGATCATGATTTCAATAAACATGCGTTTCTAGTAGATATAATTATATAGGAACGCTATCATTCTTAAATAATCTTGCCTCTGTCATCAATTCATCATAACAACAGCATTCACGCGGTTGGCGCAGTGGCTGAACGATCGACTGCTGCGCTGTCTGTCGCGGGTTCGATTCCCGCACGGAACAAATATTTGTACAGCCTGCAAATAGCTGTTCCGTGAGTGGCTGTTTGTGAGAGTTGAAATGTTTGTAAACAAACCAACGGTACAGGAAAAATGCCTATTGTAAAGTTAAAATAAAAACATTCTAATAGACCATCACACAGAAATAGCGATGAGATTCAAATAAACACCAGGCTGAACCATTGATTGATGATCGCAGTGACATAAAGGGCTGGGAAAAGTTCGATCCCCGTATACATTTCCCAATGAATGTGGGACTATGGAACTTGAGCGAGCATGGCCCAAACATGGCACCTTGTTCATCGCAGACATGGCGGATGGAATGCAGGAGACTAAAGCTGACCAAGAGCGAGTCAGACCCGCGCACCAAGGGTGCCGTACAAAGCACATGTGACTAAAAGAGTGATGAATCTGATGTTGATAGACGGAGAGCGAGAGGAAGGCCTAAGAAAAGATGGATGGATTGTGTAAGGAATGATATGAAGGACATTTTTTTAATGTTTTACTATACCTTGATATAGGAAATTATGACAACGGTTTACATAGAAAAGATGGATGGATGGTGTATGGAATGATATGAAATAGAAAAAGGGGTAAATGATGCCGTGACGTCTGATAAGGGAGAATGGAAGAAGAAAACGTATTGCGCCGACCCCATATATAATGGGACAAGGGCAGGAAAATGATGAGGATCTTTGGACTGCGTAGAAGGTTGACTTTTTTACCGAATCACAAAATTGAGTATATAGTTTCAATTTCAATTCGATACCTTTACGCGTTCCCAAGATACGCGGAGCACAAGAGAGGAGAGGAGCTCGTGGCTAGATAAGACAAGAGAGGAGCTCGTGGCTAAATAATAGCAGCCGCTCGGGTCGATCTTTAGGTTAAGCCGCGCTTGCCTAGGTTGGTCTGTGGATGGGTGACCACCCGTTACATACCGAGTTTCCTCCATGCCTCGGAAAACACGTTAAGCCGTTGGTCCCGGCTGTCATTTATAGATCTTTGACAGTCGTTACAGGTAGTCAGTGTCCCGAAAGTCTGACAACCAGTCTTACCAAGGGGTATCGTATTACCCAGTATTAACTGGGTTGTGGAGGTCAGATAGGCAGTCGCTCAATGTAAAATACTGATATTCAGCTGCATCCGGTTAGACTGGAATCCGACCCCAACATAGTTGGGAAAAGGCTAGGCAGATGACGCGTTCCCAAGATAAATAGTCTTGACAGACAGACGGACGGACAACCAAGTGTTCAGTAAGGGTTAGTAAGGGTTCGGTATTTTTTTCTTTTGAAGTACGGAACTCTAAAAATCGTCTGTTTTATTGATCTGTTGGTGTTTGGTGTGCGAGACAAAGGACAACCTCTGTATCATAAGTATATAGTCAGGATGTACACAATGAAACACTATGAACATGCTATATGTTTTATTTTGATGTCGCCGGAGCGACCGCGGAAATCACAACGTTACACATTTTTTTACACATTTTTCTTTTTCAAAATATTCAACAAGAACTAGGAATAAGTCAATAGTAGGTATATCTACACGCTAACAGTGGGGCGCCGCTACCTGACCAACATCTCTGAAACGTTTCGAACACTGCAGATAACAAACGATATATAATATACTACATCAAATGAATATACATCTTAAAAATATATATTCTTTAAAAGTCACAACATATAAAAGTATATATATTTTATAAATTTATTTGCTTATGTTGAACATCATTCAATAGAATATCTGAAATGCATAATAATACTAGTAACAGATAATAATTGATTTATTTATACTGATATGTATCTTTGTAGTCTTGTTTATTTTTACAAGTTGTCTAAGAAATACATCTTGACTTGCTATTTATATAAATATGCTTCATTATATACCACACATTTATAGAATTAGTAATACAGATACATCTGGAAGCGGCGCCGAAGAACAACAACGATACCTATGATCTACTCTTACAAATATCGATATGTACCATTTCACACTAAACACTATGATATGTATATACGTAAGTCACATAGAGATGATATGTATCGAGTTCGTAGTCTTAGCAAAGGTTAGGTTAGGTTAGGTTAGGCAGGTGGATATCACATCATATATCTTTACAACCGCAACATATATAGAAAATATCTCTAATTTCAAACAATGTATATACGTAAACTTTGTTTAAAACAATTTCAAAGCTTGGGAAGTTATCAAATATGGCAACTGTTTATCTATTATTTATATAAGTTGTCGCTAAAATATGCAGTAATATGCATTTACATATATTTTACACTACGTTGTAAACACGCTCGTTCTCAATCCAAAAGGATAAAAGTTGCCAAAATTGACAGTATTATCTACTCGCAAGATACATCTTGATATATTTAGAAACATTACTTCAAAAAGCTTTAAACACGGACATTAACACGCATATATAAGACATGGACCGCACCGTACGCACCTTACGCACCGCGGCAACGGTCTGAGGGAGAGCATCAGAACACGACAATATTGTGAACACCAATACACTTATAAGTTCAAAAAGACCGATTATTACTATCAGCGCTCATCCGTCGCGTCAGAAAGCTCTTTTATATATTATTACCATATTACACGTATTTATTCATAGACAAAGAAAATGAAAAACATTTTATATTCGACCTTATTTTGTTGCGTTTCATCGTTAGTAACTCAGCTGATTTTAGGCCAGTTCTTTTTGTTCTTAAACACAATATGTCATTGATAGAATGATTCCGTCTCTCATGTGTATATAATGTCTAAATATATTTGGATTTATATATACGTATACAATATAATATAGTATATATGACAAGCGTACAATAGCCACTCTAAACAATATCAAACATATCTTTACTTCGTAAATGTTTGTGACTAAAAAACAAAGCGTTAACAAAACATTGATATCTGCCGCTACATTTACTAATTATACTAGCTAAATATTTGTTTTTAATAATATATTTTTATATATTCCTTGTGCGGACTTTTTTATACAAATTACCTGAATGAACTAAAGTATGGACGAGCCGTTTATAATATTAGTTATATTCAGGTAGTGGGTGATGCTTCACAAGCGATATGTATTACATTATATACCATTTACATTCGTATGATGACAATGTTTGGTCAACAATACTCGTCTACGCACGCACAGTGCCACTAGAAGCACATCGACAAGTGTGCTCTTCTCTCTACATTAATTGACTCAAATAAGGAATCGTCATCAATATAAATTATACATATAATATATATAAATTCTCTAACAACGAATATAATTCACATTTTGATATGTATGAGTTGCAACACTTCGTAATATTATTTATATACTTTCACTACAAAATAATACGGCTTAATTCATTTTTACATCAACTATTAAACATACATCTATTGCTTTAATGCATTTATTTCTACACGATATATTTTTATTCATTAAATTATTTGATATCAGTTTGCACAAACGTCGTCATCAGTAATAATTAAAGAAATCGTTCGTTTCTACGGCGTAGTATGAAATATGCGACATTTACAAAATGGTCTGTTTTTAATAGGAAGATATTGATGATATGTTTCGTTTCGATCGTCTTGAGCATAACATTCTAGTCGTTATTTCGAAAAATACTGAAGTTTACTGTTCCATACTTCGATGTAACGATCTTATCGAAATTAAATGAAAAATAGTAAAATTTTCGGAAAATATAATCCCGCGATGGTACGACCCCATGACGGTGGTCCTGCAGGCGCCTGTGACATTTCCAATAAGTGAACTAATAAAGGTACTTATCGTCTCAGAAAGCCGTTTGCTTGCCGAAGGGCTGCACGGGCGGGGGCGCACTGCTGCTGCCGAACAGCGGGTTAGGGCCGTCGTTGGGATCGTCTAAGTCATCATCATCGGGCTCGAGCGCGGGGTTGATCCTGCCGCACTTCTCGTCGGGGCCCACTAGCGTGGAGGCGGCGCCGTACAGCCGGCCCGGCACTCCTCCGAGGACGGACATCTGCTCGCCGGCCTCTGAGGGCTCGTCGACGCGTCGGATGTCCTCGGGAATATTCACAACACAGTTGAAGTAGTCAGACTCAGGGCTGAGGTAGCCGCCGTTGAACAGGAACCTGGTGGAAGACAAAACGCATGTCATTCTATTCTTATACCTTGGAAAGGTCATTGGTGTTATTTCCGATGACGTCACGAAAAGCGTATTAGAACGTTAGATAGGAACATGATATGTTCCGTCGCAAATTGCTTCCTAATTGTTTGAAAGTCAAGCAATCATACATCACACAGACATGCCTCTGTTTACCGAAATACTTGCTATCACTGGCAAATAAAAACAGTAAAACCCAATATTTAAAACAAATGATGTAACACAAGAGATAACTTGAAATTAAGAACTAATTGGTAATTAATTTAAATCACATAAAAGGAAGTCATAAATCTCACTCAGATATGCAAACCGATGTTAATCATCAGCTTCCTGCCCTTGTCCCATTCTATTTGGTGTCGACGCAACATGTTTTCTTCGATTCTCCCCTGTCTGCCGTCACGGCATCATTTACCCCTTTTTCTATTTCATATCATTCCATACACCATCTATTCATCTTTTCTATGTAAACCGTTGTTATAATTTCCTAATTCAAAGTATACTTGAACATTAAAATTAAACAAAATTTCCCTACTCTAGTTTCGTAATTATTTGTTTGCCTTGTTAAAAAGGTTTTTAGGGTCCACTCTAGGTGGATACACAGACATAAAACAGATCGTTAACTGAACTGAGCCACCTAAATACAAACAGACTTCATCGCAGATATCAAATGGAATACTGAAAAAAGATCATGTATGAACAGAACAGGCTTAGGTTTTGTCGCCAACCGTATCACTATACTCGTGATTTGTCTATAAATAAATCGTTTAAATGCGGGGAATAGACGATTTATTTCGCAATTTTACGATTCCTTACTATTTGAAAATAGTTCACAATGACCCCAAAGGCTTATAAATAAAATGTTTATGTAGCGATGCATTAAGATTACGTCATCTAAGTATACAGAACCCGTGTTCCAGATAAGTAAACAATGTACTAATGTTTCTCTCATACAAGTCGTGATACACAATCACTTTCCAGTCATTACAGATCATTGTGAAGCTGTTCGTCAGCTCGTCACGACTCACAAGCGAAGTATTTGTCGATGAATTACTAATGGACATCTAGTAATAGTCCCTATCTATATCTAATACCGAGCTTGTTTTTGTTCCCTTCTAATTTCGTATATACTATAACTACACACTATAACTTGCAAAAGCACTAAACTAAGTGTAATAAAACTTTCTTTCAAAATTATTGTTGTGCATAGTAGCTTTTGTTTTATTTACTTAATATTTTTGGGTACACTTCCTGAAGCGTTACGTCATCACCCTTTAAACGACATGGTAGAATGAAATCCTCCATATTTCTTATATATAAATCATTTTGTCAAAAATCTGCGATATAACTCATCTCACTGTACCCCCAGGGCATCGTAACGTATTATCAAATCAGGGATGCAGCATCCACTCGTGCTCCAATGACATTAACTGCAAAAACGCTTTGCAGAATTTAGACTAGAGTTTATCGTTCCGTGGAAAGCAGATGTATAAAGATTGAATGCTGGAACTATTTAGTAGGAAAGTATTTGTTTGTGAGTAATTAAATTGTTGTACTCTATAGGACACACAAATGTACGACAAAATGAACTCAATGTTAAATGATAGGATGAACCTATTGGGGCTGAACAGTTTATTAGGATAAAACTTTGTATGAAATGTGTCAATGAAAAAATTATTACGGTTAATGTCTGATAGATATAAAATAAAAAAGAGACGTTTGTTGATATTAATAAAATTGTTAAACGAACGTCGCTATTCTACAACTAGCATTATATAGCAGAACTTTATCATCAATACATTTACGCCTTTACCAACGAGTTAACTACGCAAGCAGCGCCAATAGACGCGGCAACCCTAACAGCACGTAATAGTAAAATGTCATAACGTTAAAATTCTAACACTTCCGTTTTTAAGTGATAATTGTTGTAAAATATCTGTTGTTGATGTCTTCCTTAGCTTCTGACACCAATTATGTAAGTTATTTGATTGTTATGTTTATAAATAATGTTGATATGAATGTTATTGACTTAAGTTTCTAGGGAGTTAGCATCGAAGAATAGCATTATCTATCCCATTCAATGATGTAACATCATATCTATAATATTCACATCAGAATTTTTGCATTAGTACTAACTCATTTTAGTGTTGCTCCATCTTAAAACAAATCTGATTATAGTAGTGTTGTACAATTGTGATTCTCAAATCGATTTGCATTCTACGTGTTGCGAAATGTTGGTTTTATTGTCAAACCCATTGATTTGGGTTGCACATATAACGTACTTCAGACCTCTGCCTAATGTTCTCGTGCCGTAGATATATTTTATATGTTCTGTGGTTTGTGTTAAGCTGACGTAAGTTCACGATAGAAATAAAACAAATGGGAGTTGAACCTACAACCTACCCAAACACGAGCATACGGGGTTTATTTACCTCAACGAAAATACAATGATCCTGTATACAGTTTAATTATTTGAATAAAGCACAATCAGTTTTATCCATAGATATGAATATATTCTTACAATTATGAAAATATTTTAATACTAGCTTTTGTCCGCGGCTTCGCTCGCGTTAAATTCGGGGTAACACAGTTCCCCTTTCCTGATTTACAGGTACCTGCTACCTGTAGTTTTTGCCCTTGCGTAATTGTGTAATAGCACTGCTAAGATTTCCCTTTTCTTCCCTCTTTATCCCTTATATCTCAATCTTTTTTTAACAAATAGCCTATGTCCGTCTCCAGGGTCCCAACTATCTCTGTACCAAAATTAATCAAAATCGGTTTAGGCATTAAGGCGTGAAGACGTAACAAACAAACAAACTCTCTTTTGCTTTTACATATTAGTAAGGATACGTGAAATATTTTTACTTTTAAAGTAAAAAAGTACGTTAGTGCTAGGGCCTCAAGTGCAAATAAAGGTGCTATTAACCATATCTGAAATAGCAACATCATTTAGTTGTTGAATTCAATGTAAACCCATTTAGCTTACGGTAGAAGCGCTAGCACAACTAGCCCGCGATTCTCAACATTTCGAATGTCTTTTTTTTGCATTTTGCAGGCCAGGGCAAAGTAGTATATTGATTAAAACTATAAATTGCGACTGACTTCGCCCGCGTGGTGTGTTGATAAAAAGCAGCCTATAGCAAAAATAACAAAATCGAAGTATAAATAAAATTAGGTACGTCTCATTTTTAAGGTTACGTCCCCAATGGGTAAAAACTCTATTACTAAGTCTTCGCTGTCCGTCCGTCCATAGGTAATGATACGAATCTAACTAATAGGTATGTATTATGAAACTTCATAAAACCTATGTTTTATTACATTTTATGTAATTAGATCTTATTGTACCTATATGTTCACAAATAAAGGATTTGAATTTAGTTTGTAAGGAACGTGTCAACTCAACGTACTCTGTGCTCACGCGTCTGCCCGTGTTCGGGTCGCGCACTCAGCGATGAGCGACTTGTTCCCTACACCGCCCGCGCGGGCCAGCCTAGTCACGGCGACATGAAATTAATTTTGTTGCGCGTTATTTTGATTTTGCTATATCTCCTAAAGTATTTATTTAATCTGCATGATGTAAAAGGAAAAAATAATCTTCATGAAATGTTCATGCCAACCAACCTATTTAAAATGATAAGGATTAATACTGTATTTGTGTAAATAGCTTTCCAAGTTAGCGCTTTATAATTGCCCATTTGTTGAAGTATTAAAATGGATATAGTATGTTATCCTTAAGATATAGACATATGTCACCGCTGACTTTTCTGTGGACCTATATAAGATACACAATTACACCATACATTATTTTGTTATATCTTAAAGGGTTTACACAGCGTTTTCGTTGAAAGCTCCCAGACAGCATACTTTTTGCCGACATCTTCAACAAATATAGTTAATGTACACAGAAATAAATACAAAAACTTAACAAATTATATACTAAAACCTTCCTTAAGAATCACTCTATCTATTACTAAAAACCGCATCAAAATCCGTTGCAAAGATTTTAGCATACAAAGGGACATAGGGACAGAGAAAGCGACTTTGTTTTATACTATGTAGTGATAATTAAAATCATTGCGTCATCATCATCATTAATCATTCATTGCACCCCAATACATAATCATTTCATGAAAGACTCACTATAAGGGGTCAAACGAACTTAAAGGGCTGCATTGATGGTTTTAATTATTATAATTCAGTAAACCCATATTATAAACGATCGCCATTCATATTTTAATCAACATACTACCCGATACCGACCCGAATAACCAACAATCTTCGAAAAAGTTCAACGTCGCGGGCCACACCGGCTTTCACCTTAATTATCAAAACTGTTTCTCAATAAATACCCGAATCGAATAGTTGTAACCTACGTAAACCAAACCTATTTCAGTAACCCTCTTAGAGCCAGAATACTTAATTCAAAAGGCCTGACCCCGTGGCCTTAATGTGGCCCCCTACGGACGATGGGCCACGATGGCCCATCCAAACCACCGTTATAAGCACCCTGCACCTACTTTGTTTTCTCTCTGCATCACCCCAAGGTAGACTGGTAGAAAATGCCTAAGGCATTAAGTCCGCCTTTGTACATTGTTTTATACATGTGCATAAAGTTTTAATAAATAAATAAATAAATATGCGGCGATGAGGCCCTCGGCTTAAGTGATACTTCCGGAAGCCCAAGAATGTTTGCTATTACTACGAAAATGAGAACACTTTTAGATAAATTGTGGTCTAAATTATTAAAAGTCTGTAACATGTCAATTCAAATGTAAATATTTTACGTGCGTTTTTTCAGGCCCAATTCTCATAAGCGCATCATATTTCAAAATCGATTTGCAAACACATTGGAAGAGCTTAAAAGGACTTATAAAGATATACAAACCCAAGGAACAAGTTTTATAAAGGGCTCGTTGTTGCCACCCTAAATTGAGCAACGTCTAAATTATTAATACCCCCGAAGAGGTTGAGCCAACTTTAAGGAATATTTGATGAACCTCGTCAAACATTTGAGCCAACGTTTCAATTATCTTCAACGAAATGTATTACGAAAATACATTTTTGATGAAAAGCTGTCGTCTAGGGCTTTAATTTTGAGATAATAAAAGGATCTCATCCTCAAACAGACTCTGACAGGAGCAATACACTCAGTCATACGCTCGATGTCCAAATTATCTTCATCAGGGCAAAATAAGGAACATGTGGATGGGTTTTGGTCAGTACAAATCTGACACTCCCTTCTGCTAAAATTAAAGCAGATCATTTGATGATTTCTCATCTAAAACAAACCCGTTCAGTATTGTTGTTTTAATGTTTTAATATGTATCGTTTGTTTAGAACGATTTCAGATACAACGTAAATTGTTAATGAATAAAATCGAATACGAAAATATAATATAATACGCTTAATATTTAAGCGCGTCTGACAGCTCAGTTAAAACAAATATCTACGTAACGAAGATTCCGTAACGAAGAGACGGGCCTGTTGGTCTAGTGGTTAGTGGCCCTGACTGCTGAGCCGGAGGTCGTGGGTTCGATTCCCACCCAGGACAAACTTTGTGTGATGAGCATGATTGTTTGTTCTGTGTCTGGGTGTGATTTATCTATAATATGTATGTATTTATAAATTATATAAGTATGTATATCAGTTGTCTGGTTACCATAACACAAGCTCTGCTTAGCTTGGGATCAGATAGCCGTGTGTGAGTTGTCCCAAGATATTTATTTATTTATTTAATCGTTGTTAGACTCCTAGACAAAGGAAAAACTAATAAACTCATAAACAAGTCTGACTTTTTCAGACTTGTTTCATAAACTGTACGAGCATGTTATGTTATTACGTCGTGTCGGTATTTCACGTTCCAGCTAGAGCTTGGAGCACTCTGAGTGAATTGAATCAATCAATTTGTACGAACGAACGCTTTTAGGACACGTCTCATTTACGTTCGATATTGGTGAATACAACTGAATCGGGTGTCTTTTATTAATATAAAGATTGTAATTTCATGATTTATAAATAATTATGCAGATTTGCGAGCACATGTAAATTGTAGCAGGTACCTACTGTATTTGTGCCTATAAAGTCAAAATTAGTTTAAGTGAAGTAAATAAAAACAAAGAGTTGTTCCATTTCTAAGACTGCAAAAAACGTATCAAAGTTGTCAAAATAAATGGATCTGTAGTTTGGCTTTTATTTTGGTTGTGAAATTATCAAATGACAGTCAACAAGTGAGAGACAAAACCAGGCTCGTCAGATATAGTTGATTTTTTATTAGAAACATTAAACACACAACACACAAACAACAAATTTATTTAATTTAATGGACACTTTGTTTACTATCAAATAAATTTAGCTTTATCCGAAAACATTAATGAATGTTTAACAATCTACCTCCTTACCTACTACAATTACTTGCAAAGAAGACTTTTACTTTGCAAAGAAGATATTTTGCTTACAAATAACTTCCAGACTTTTACTGACTAAAACCATCCATTTTCTTTCCTTTGCCCTTTGATTCCCGGGTCGCGATATTTCGTTTGAACCAACCCGTCCCAGAACTATAGCCAGCCAAAGAAATGTTGTTCTTATTTCACTTCTTTATATGACTAGCCAAAACTTATAAGTATATAATAACCCTGATTACGCATAGCTATTGTTCAGAACACCGTGTAGTCCTCTAAAATAAAAACACACACAAATACAATAAACAAGCGATACTCACACAGACAACCACGAGACGAACGCCAGCGTGAACAGCGACATGCTCATCGCCATGGTCCTGAAGGGGAACAGCTGCACCTCGGTCACGGGATCCCAGCCAGGGTAGTGGATGAGAGGGGGCAGCCCCAGCAGCTTCTCGCCCCCTGACAGACGAACTAGGGCGGCAACGATATAGGCCGCGAGGGAGCCGTACGTGTTGCAGTGCTTCTTGAAGTGGACAACCATCAGCAGCTGCGGGAACAGGATCACGTACACCAGGTCCGAACACATTGACCTGGAAGGTTGGGACATGTTAGTTTCGTTCTTGTACAGTTGCGCTGGTGAACATCAACCACCACTAGGCGGGTGGTTTCTTATTCCATTTACAACTCATCCCTACTGCTCTAATCCTGTTCAAAGTGTAATCACTGACGTGTGGCCTCCTGGTGCTGTACACTTAGGGGAATGTTATCTAGTTTTATCATGGTTCAGTAACCAAAATAGTGGTAAAACCGGAGCCTACATATTATCATTCTACTCATGTCGATCCCATGTCCACCATTAGAGGCTCCACCCGTCTCGCACGATTAAATTCTTGGGAGACGGATGAAGCCTATAATTTATTTATTATTAATACGCAAGTATCGGTTACCTATCTGTAAATGTACACTAAATGGAGATAATCCTTAGATATTATAGTGAGCGCGCTCATCATGGAATTTCTTAAGTACCGGAAATTCCAACATCACAAACAAAAACACACTAAGCATTGAAAGGATATTAATCACCCCGACACTTTAATATGCCTAAATCATTTTATTTATTTACTAAACACATCACCCGCCGCCTAATAAACCACGTCAGTTCGCCCATTGCGCCATGCTCGTTTCGCAGCATCGCGGCATCGTCCTGAACGCGCCACGATTAGAGCGTCGCGGAGCCTGTGGCCCTGGCGGCCGCCGCCATCACGAACGAGGATTACGCATCTTTGCTTATGATCCCATCGCTTGATGTATTGATGACTGACGGGCCGTGGCACATAAATTAATTCTTATGGTGTTCCAATATAAATCGTGCGATCATATCAATTGGTACAGTGTTACACAATGTTTGAATTAGTGAGAAAATTGAGCGGGTCCTTTGAATGAGTTCGTTAAACATAGATGGATCGTTTGTTAACGTAAATGAGAAATTGTATTTAGATACAATAAAATACGTTAACGTAACTAAATGCCAGTTTCAACAAAACATTGGAACGATAAATATAACTTTGTTTTATATTGATTTTTTAATTATGTTTAATTTCAGTTTAAGAAATGCTTACGTTGTTATTTACTGGCGCTTATAAAACTATTCTAAATGCTATATTTTTACCTAAAGCTTAGGTGTAAACAAAGGAACCAGCACTAAAACTTTGAATAAGTACAAAATTTAAAATGCAGCTCAATTTCATGACAAACCTATTTTAAAAATAAACAATCTCATTCCCCGCCCGGGGCAAAGTAAAATTAGTTGAGGGTTTAAATTTTCAATTCACCCCACACACCCCTTTCACCCCCTTTCGACAGACTACGGCATCCAATTTCGATGCAGGTGTGAGCAAACGGATTCAATCGACCGTGTGCTCGCGTAGGCCCTCCGGAAATACCTGTAGGGGGTGAAAGGGGGCGAATAGGGTTGTAATGTGCAGCTGGATTTTGTTCCTAGTCTTTATTTGTGTTTGAAATATGTTTTGGTTTTCGAGGTAGTTAGTTTAGCAAGTAATCTGTTGAGATATGGAGTGCTGGCGTTTGATATTTTACTTCAGTTTTAAAAAAGAATACACGACCAACTTTGATAAACAATATTTTTTCTACAGCTGTAACAACCATTTAGAAATGTAATTTCATTATAAGCTTCTAAATAAAATATTTTAATAATGTTACATGTATAAATACATATGTGCACTCTCCCAAATACTAACATAAAAATGTGTTATTACTAGCTGGCGCCCGCGGCTTCGCTTGCATGATATCGAAAAAAAGTATCCTATGTGTTATTCCAGACTATAATCTACCTCTGTGGCAAATTTCATCAAGATCCGTTCTGCCGTTTTGACGTGAAAGAGTAACAAACATCCATCCTCAAAAACATTTTTGCATTTATAATATTAACTAGCTTCCGCCCGCGGCTTCGCCCGCGTGGTGTGTTGATAAAAAGCAGCCTATAGCAAAAATAACAAAATCGAAGTATAAATAAAATTAGGTACGTTTCATTTTTAAGGTTACGTCCCCAATGGGTAAAAACTCTATTACTAAGTCTTCGCTGTCCGTCCGTCCATAGGTAATAGTACGAATCTAACTAATAGGTATGTTTTATGAAACTTCATAAAACCTATGTTTTATTACATTTTATGTAATTAGATCTTATTGTACCTATATGTTCACAAATAAAGGATTTGAATTTAGTTTGTAAGGAACGTGTCAACTCAACGTACTCTGTGCTCACGCGTCTGCCCGTGTTCGGGTCGCGCACTCAGCGATGAGCGACTTGTTCCCCACACCGCCCGCGCGGGCCAGCCTAGTCACGCACGGCGCGGCGACATGAAATTAATTTTGTTGCGCGTTATTTTGATTTTGCTATATCTCCTAAAGTATTTATTTAATCTGCATGATGTAAAAGGAAAAAATAATCTTCATGAAATTTTCATGCCAACCAACCTATTTAAAATGATAAGGATTAATACTGTATTTGTGTAAATAGCTTTCCAAGTTAGCGCTTTATAATTGCCCATTTGTTAAAGTATTAAAATGGATATAGTATGTTATCCTTAAGATATAGACATATGTCACCGCTGACTTTTCTGTGGACCTATATAAGATACACAATTACACCATACATTATTTTGTTATATCTTAAAGGGTTTAGGCAGCGTTTTCGTTGAAAGCTCCCAGACAGCATACTTTTTGCCGACATCTTCAACAAATATAGTTAATGTACACAGAAATAAATACAAAAACTTAACAAATTATATACTAAAACCTTCCTTAAGAATCACTCTATCTATTACTAAAAAAAATTGGTTGTTTGTAAAGTAGGTTTACGATCGAGATGTTTACGTGATAACGTCTTATTGGTGATATAAGTTTTTCGAGCCAAGTAACAGATGGCGCTACCATCTTTATATCTCGTGAGGTTTTGGCATAAGTTTCTGAACATGTCACCCGACTAAAACGATTTTAAAGACGTTATCACGTCAAAAGAAAAGTTTATTGTCTAAACTAATTGTTATTACTAACGCAACTGTCATTCGATGCCTTTTTGTAATTTCAATTCGAGTTCAATTTTGCCTAGTTTGCGGTATTTTTTTTATGACATACCACACTGAAAGCTGGTTCCAAGTGTCTTTATCCTACTAGCTGTGATGCCATAAACATATTTATTTATTGTATTTAATATTAACTTCAACATTGTTTATATAATTAGTCTATATTTTTAAGTGAAATAAACTAATGTAAATTTGTTTTGAAAAACGTCTTATTGGTGATATAAGTTATCACCAGTAGTGACATCTAAAATGAAATTAAGTACTAATTCAAAGTTTTTTTTTCGCGCCAAGTAACAGATGGCGCTACCATCTTTATGAAATGTCGCTCGTGAGGTTTACAAGTTTCTGAACATGTCACCCGACTAAAACGATTTTAAAGACGTTATCACGTCAAAACCGCATCAAAATCCGTTGCATAGTTTTAAAGATTTAAGCATACAATAGGGACAGAGAAAGCGACTTTGTTTTATACTATGTAGTGAAGTAAGAAGTAGGATGTTCCCTATGTCTAAACTAGATGTTATTTTCATAACCAAATTTTATCAAGATTTGGGATTAAAATTTAAATTTTAAAAAATCATAACTATCTGCCGACAACCCTACACACATGTAGAAGTAAAAGAGTACGAGGGAGTGTCGGTCGTGAGGATTAAGTTTCAATTAACAATCGTCCCACTGTGAGAGGAACTCTTTGCATAGAGGAGCCGAGCGCATGTGAACGGCTTCGGAATACTTTGCTTGCAGCAGTTCAAGTTACAAAGGCTTACTAAGGAAAAGAAAATGTGGGATAAAGAGAGGTTGCAATAATGATTTACATTACTTGGTGACCGCAATACACTTTACAAGTTTCATGTTTTAACAAGACTGAGAATTCAAAAATAAACAAAATCAAAATATTTTTATTTCACATAGGCCTACACGGGCACTTATAAAATGTCGAAAAAAGATGCACGGTTCGGATTGGTCATTTCCTATGGAGAAGAACCGGCAAGAAACACCATGGTTACTCTTTTAAAATCATTTGGTTTTACAATGTTGTTGTTACAGCGTTAGTACTTAAGTATGAGAAGACAGCGTAGGCCCGACAATAAGTCATTGCTTACTTTACAAAACATAAAATAAAATATGTAATACGTTAACAAAATTTAACAAGCGTCTAAGAATCTACAAGGACAACGATGTCCACTCATTCCCAACGAAATTAAATCACAATCATTGTGTAATCACTGACGTGGGGCCTGCTGTACAACTGGGGTAATGTAGTCTGGTTGTACCATGTCTTAGCTTTCAGTAGCTTGTAAATCCAATACAGTATTGACGCTGTTGGATGCTGGTACAATGTCACATCGTTTACGGCATCCATCGTCGTTTTCAAGTAATTTAAAGCATGATTAGATTGGATTCACGCCACCTCTATAGAGTAGTAGACTGGGATCAAATTTACAATCTAAAGTCACTAATCGGCTTAAATATTGATCATAAATGTTATTATAGACCATATTTTCAGACCTTGCATATACAGCCTTAACCAACTTGGCTTACAGATTGCTGGACTGGTGCATAGCCCTATGTCCAGCTGAATTCGCAAATCGTTCATTCCCGCTTTAGTCCGTAAGAGATGCTGAAGGTCTGTTGCATCACCGCGCTGCCCCATTGCTCAGCCATAATAACACCATCATAAAAACATTACCCTATTACAATAAGTGTCGATTATCATATATTTTCGGTATCGGCCATTAGCGGGGCTCTTCAATGTGTGTCAATGGAATGATGATCGTTATAGCTGTGTGCAACATCATCGCCGGACGTGAAGTCATTTAGTGTAAGGGTTTCTGTCTGTTGGTGGAAGTTATGGACTGATTTTGTGTGATTTTTTACACCAAAAATTCTCTTCGAAACTCCTTTAAATCTCCTAATTACTATGCTGCCATGCTCATGACTCGCAAGACTGGTAATATGGATTCACTAAAAAAGTAATTCCACTGCGATAAAGGAAATCAGCTAGTTCCTTTTTCTTTCTGGGGATCGGTACTGGCGAATGAGATCGAAACTCATCTAAATGTCCTCTAAAACCGGGTCAACATCCTAGTCAAGGAATATAATATGATATTCAGTACCCATATGATTGCGACCGCGGCCGACGGGCGCGGGCAGCGATTATTGATTGCAACAGACGCTAAACTAATGAGAAATAAATGTTTATGTGTCATTTGAGTATTACACCGTGAGCTATGGGGACGATTAGACATTGACACGAGTGCTAGGAGTACGTACATACCTGTTACTATACTGTAAAGTTGTAAGTGACCACACTCAATTGCTAATCATTCTTGTGGCGACATCTATACCGCCACATACGAACTACAATAACGTAAGTTGTATTATAGTATCTAACAGAGTTATCCACGCGATCAACATGTGACGAAATAATCCCGTCTGGTCGGAGACGTGACCCCGTGGTGCTCCATATTATCAGAAATTGATAACAGAAAGGAACACGTGAAATGGACTTAGAAATCGGAAAATCATTTTTCAGTCACAGAGGTTCGAATTCCCAATACCGGCAAGGTTGAATGATCAGGAAAGTCTCAATAGGATACTTAACTGAAATATAACGTACCTTCCTGCCTAATCCTATAGGTTTTACAGTCGCTATGTTAAATAATACGGTGTCATTCACACGTCCCACTAAAGAGAACATCTTTGCATTGTCTCACCGCACGTGCTCTTGGAGTAACAAAGGTAAGCCGATATTTTGGAGGATCAAGTGCTCTTGTGCATGTCAAGTGGGTCACTGAGGCCGCGAGTGTCAGGTCAACGGGACGGGAGGGTCTTTTAGGACGGAAAAAAAACAGATGCCGGTCGTAGACTATGGAGCTCTTAAAATGTTCGTGTCAAGAATTTACGATGTTTTTAACGATCTCACAGTTTTTGTTTTCAATTTAGTCCATATTCCACCGTGTTCGTTTGTGAAAACAGTTATAACAACGAATATACAACAACTAATATAGAGAGAAACAAATTGAAGATTCTTTGTAGTACAGCTGACTTCTGTCCGCATATTTTGTGCAGGCGCCCGCGCCGCCCGTCGCGTCGATAAGACATTTAGTATACATAGTCATAAAATGTGAAATCATGAAAAAGTAGATAACAAGAAGTAAAATATCACAGTAAGCCCATAACCTCGATTACAATAATGTGCCTGTACTAGAACAGACACTTTATTGTAATCGAGGTATCAGGATCATATGCACCGACGGTGTACCTTACCGCTCCGCCTGAGCATACCATCAAACTGCTACATGATGCTATTGGCTTCTATAAACGTTTTGCGTTATTCGATAAAATGCTACCCCTTGTTGAATAAATGTTGAACCTGTGTTTTCACATCACTTCTGGACCGGGCCCAATAGACCCACTTGTGAGTTTAACCAACCAATAAAGGACCAATTGTAGATAATTTATAATCCACACATTTTCTCTTTCCACTGTCAAAATGTATAGTAATCAGTCTGTTTATTGGCGTGACGTAGCGAAGAAGAAGAAAGAATAACGTCCTAAATGAAGAACTCACCACAGTCCGTATATGGAGGGGATGGTGAGCGCCATGAGCGTGGCCAGCGCGCCCACGATTAGGATGGACACCCGCATCACCCAGATGATCTCCATCTCCGACGCGTTCTGCCTGAAGATCAGCTTATACACGTTCCTGGGGAGGACGTGGCATGGTCAGTGCTGGTACGGGGGATTCACCTAGTATAGTCCGACTAGCAAAATAATTAGTAGTGAAGCAATCAGTAAAAATTAAAAAGATAATCCACATGAAATTATTGTTATCTTTATTATCTTTCTCGTTCTTGCAACTAAACAGAAAATACTTTGTTAGTAAAGTTTCTACCCAGCTTAAACAACAGAAAAAAAAGCAAAGCTTTGGGGGACTTTCTTATGACAATTTTAACGTACAAAAAGGCCGATTATATATTAGACTATGATTCGCACAATTTAAAGATTTTTCATCACTTCTAAAGACCATTTTGTATAATAATGTGTTGACCATCAAAAACAGTGATATCATAATCACCTGGCAAACATAGAGCTGGCACTGAGCACGCTGGAGTCAGCCGAGGACATGACGGCGGCCGACACGGCGCCGAGCCCGAAGAACGACACGAAGTCGGGCGTCAGGTGCTGCAGTACCAGTGGCAGGATCATGGACGTCTGGTCCGATGTCAGTTCGCCTTCCGGGGTGAGGTCGCCGCGGTAGCTCGTCTCATTCCATGCTACGAGAACCAAATAGATAATGAACGCAAGCTGGTTGGTTTGAATTGAAGACGACCGAAACACAACGGGAAAGAACTAGATAGCCTGGATGATGCAAATGAGTATAGGAGAAGATGGATGGAAGTGGAAGGCGTTATAATACAAAGGCTGGCAGAGAACGAAATGAGAAAATAAACTACCATATGTTGGGGAACATACATCACAGTCGACTAATCATGATAGGGGATGGTAAGTATTACCTACTTCTAAAAAAAGGGATATATGAACTTACCGGTTCCCTTGGCAATAGCTCCGATGAGAACTGGTGGGATGGCCATGATGATGCAGCCGAAAGCCGCCACGTACGACAGTATCTGTGCACGCCCCGCAGTCTTACTGCTCAACACGCGTTGGAAGTATACCTGGTGGGAAGAGTATCACAGTGGGGTGATTAAGTAATGGAATGGGAAGTGAGAAGCAACCCAGTTTACCAAATATAGAAACTTCCACCGGGAGGATGGGTTTCAACTGTCAAAAGCCCGCATGGAATACAGTGGTTCAATTATTTCATAACCAAAAGAAATCTCGAAAGGATAATTGAATAGGTCAACATGAATGGAGTTACTCGACGAGCGTTGCTTCTATCGCCAATTTGACATTGGGCAAGTGTTTTGCGATATAGATAAGGACATTGGTGTAAACCGACCGGACAGTAGCGAGACAACTGTGAATGTCTCGCCACTGTAGTTGTATCGGGCTGTACGACGCAACTTGCGTCATGTGACACGGGTATGGGCGTACATCACCATGGTTCCTTCACGCGTGGAGCATCAATTTCATTTATATTCTTATATAAGTGTACCAAGCGTCTATAGTTGTCTCACCTGCCAAGGAATGCCCCCGAAAACGAGCAGCAGGCCGTAGTCAACGTAGAACCAGTAGTATTCAGGGTCTACGTGGCCTATCCAGTCCACCTCCATGGAGCTGAGCGGCTTCACGTGCTCGCTGGCCCACGCGAACGGGATGCACATCCACAGACCTGGCATGGACGTAGACATTCAGGTACAGGGGATGGGGATAGGTGAGCTTATGCATAAAATATAGTTGAGTTTACATTACTGGACAACCCGTGTATAATGGCTTTTTGGATAATTGTAATTACGATTAGGTTTTACACACTAGGAATGTCTCCTGTATTGTGGGTAAGTTAACAAAATTTTAAGTCACATAAAATCAGGTTACTAAGATATTTGTCACAGACAAGCTACGTTGATTTAAATAGAATACAAAATATTTAGTTCGTTCTTATTTGTAAGGTTACTTGACAGAAAAACTGCATCTTTTGGGAATTTGACTTCTAAAACACTAAACGTCTTTCTTGAATGGACTTTGTCTACTTATTCGGCACTTTGTTGAATGTGTTTGAAAAGCACATGACGTACCTATGAAGATGCAGAACAGCTGTATGACGTCGGTGTATGCGACGGAGTACAGCCCGCCGAAGAGCGTGTAGAATACCGCCACGCACGCGGAGAAGATCACCGACGTCTTCTGGTCCATGTCGATGATCACCGCCAACGTTGCACCTGCGGGTAAACGGTGATGTTAGAATTATGGAAAATATCACCGCCTACGTCGCACCTCTGACGAAATATCAAACTCTAAGCATTTATTTCATAAGTGTGAAATCATAAAATAACTTCCCCCGCTCTGGGCGGAGCGGGGGGAGTGTCAGACTTGTACTGACTAAAACCCACCCATGTTTTTTTTATTGCCTTTTATGTTCCGGGGCCGTGGTATCTCTTTCGAGCAACCCGCAACCCCGGTAGGTCAATTAGACCATTACAGGCACTTTTGAATGTCAAGAAACAAAAGAATGAAGCCACAGTCGC
Organism: Ochropleura plecta; assembly: GCA_905475445.1. Lineage (NCBI taxonomy): Eukaryota > Metazoa > Arthropoda > Insecta > Lepidoptera > Noctuidae > Ochropleura > Ochropleura plecta. The sequence goes on along the minus strand of FR997733.1, from coordinate 560,620 downwards.
AAGGCATAATAACTAGGGAAAATTGCTGTAATTGCCAATTCCAAGCGTTAAAGACTCATTTAGACGATACAATTTTCTATCTTATCTCTATGGAGAAAGATAGGCAAGAAACACCATGGACGCTCTTTTAAATCATATCACTCATTCACATCGTTCATGTTGAGATTATACAAATACATATGTAAGAACGATATAGTTAAACGTGCCCATTAAAAGCGTTCAGAGTTAACGCACAAATATAAATTTAAAAAGAAGCAATAATCAACCGTAGCAGCTAAGTGATGACCAGTTCCAACTGACAGCACTCCTTTACGAACATGACGCATGGATCACCGTTAATATTGTGCTTAAAATTAAAAGACCGTCTCAGACGAGAATCTGCGTGCTCAGTGCGACCTGACCCAAAACAATCATGATAGGGCTTTGAAATAGACTGTAATGTCGGTGTGTCTTCGTCGCTATAATAACTATGGAAAAGGAATATTGTAAAAACCTGTCCTATAATAAATTATATCAATAACAAATCGTTTTTTTTTTGTTTGTTTAATTTGTATAACAAAAGAAAACTTCGTCTGATTTCCCTGGAGGTCGCTCCGAAAGGTACCCGCTGTTTACATAAACGTTATGTTTTCTGATATTTTGAAATAAAAACAAATGTAAATTTTATTTGTTTATATTGAACAAAAACGGAAGCATTTGACATTTGAAACGTTAGGGTTACGCGAGCATGACGTCAAGCGAAATAGAACACGATCGAAGATATTTTGACGTCGCGGACGAAAGAATGAGTAAAAACTTAGGTAGGTATATACTAGGGAATCATCATCAGTATTTCGCATGTTGCTACGGCCGATTTGTCTTCCACGGCCCTGTTACTGTATAACACTACAGCCCCTCACAAGACTGGATATATCAATCTTTTGCCTTTTACTACCCGTATCGATTAAATAGATATAGCTACAAATCAAACTCAATAAGTATCTAGCTCATTATTTCAGACTGATTTCAAAATAATTGGATAGTGTTTATCAATCCTAAAACCCTCACGTTGATGTTTAAATTAATTCCCTGCATTCATCAAAAACAGCTATGTCGGAAATTAGTCTAATTATTCCAGCGCCAGCACGCCATTAGCAGCATTACTTAAATTGTTTACGTTCCATTCCTGTCACGGACAATTAGCCGCTAAAGAATTAAGGAATTTAAGTCTTAATAAACTGTTGGGAAGCCTTGAATAGCTCCTTATTTTCAGAGTACTAAACAAAATTGAAATTTCTAAGGTTCTTGTTTTGAAAATAGTTAAGTTCAGCCCGTCAAGGTTAAATATAAACTTTAATTGATATAATACAATCTCATTCTTAATACCCAGACTAGCAATTACATGGTATTTGGTTTAATTATGTTTTATATTTAAAATTTCACATAGATCAGGTAGTGACGACAACCAGCGTGTGTCACAGACAGTTCGATAAATCAACTACAGCTTTAACAAAAAAAACTTTACTTAGGCACCTTCTAGATCAAGCAGTGGGCACACTCGATGCCTTGAAAAGATATTTTCCATGTAACTATATAATAAAATGAGAAAACGCTTTTGTGGAAAAATAAAAAGCAACTTGATATAAAGAACAGACAATATATCAAAAAGTGCGGCACCATTTCCCATTTCTGAGCTTAACTCTGACACTTCCAAATATACACCACATCCGAAGGGACAGGTAAACCGAACAGCTCGTGTACCCCCGAGCCGGGGGGCGAGGCCACACGCTGAGCTCTCACCCGACATAGTGACGGATCCGACTCGATACTTAACAGTATCGATACAACATGATGCGATACTCGAAGCAATAAAATAACTGAATTGAATTGAAAAATAATTTTGAATCGAAATGAACTAATACGGAAATTCCACTAATATATACCTATGTTTAATTTTGTAGGTCTTTGACAGTCATTACAAGTTGACAGCGGACCGAAAGTTTGACAACCAGCCTTACCTGGGTATTGGAGGTCAAATAGTAAGTCGCTTCATGTAAAGTAATAGTATTCAGCTGCATCCGGTTGGACCTGACCCAACATAGTTGGGCAAAGACTGGGCAGATGATAAACCAATACGATACAAAAGAATCGGTATCAGTAGGAATGGATTGCATCGTTAAATCACATCGCATGGTCAATCAATCCTTACTAATATTATAAAAGCGAAAGAGAATTTGTTTGTTTGTTTGTTACCTCTTCACGCCTAAATGGCTAAACCGATTTTAATGAATTTTGGTACAGAGATAATTGGGACCCTGGAGACGGACATAGGCTATTTAAAAAAAATGAGATATGACGGAGAAAGAGGGAAGAAAAAGGAAAACTTAGCATTGCTATTACAATAAATAAGGCGCTAGGGCAAAAACTACAAGTAGCAGGCACCTGTAAATCAGGAAAGGGGAACTCTGTTACCCCGAATTTAACGCGAGCGAAGCCGCGGGCAAAAGCTAGTTTATAATAAAAAAGGGAAAACAATAGAAAGTCACAAATTATTCCTGGAAGCTTGCCAAGACTGCAACTGGCATAAATAAGTATTTATAAGTACTATAAGTACAATCCTTGCATTTAAATCGATTCAAACCATCTAATCTCGCGGACGGCACGGTTAGTGCAGTGGCTGAGTGATCGACTGCTGCGCTGCGTGTCGCAGGTTCGATTCCCGCACGGAACAAATATTTGTATGACCTGCAGATAATTGTTTCGGGTCTGGTTGTTTGTGTATGTGAGTTTAAATGTTTGTAAACGCACCCACGATACAGGAGAAATTCCTTGAATGTGGCAACGTTTTTTCAGAAAAAAAAAACTTAGCATCGTGCATCCCACAAGACGATACGATTCGATATTTGAACAATGGTATCGAACCTGTTCAATTGGATCCAAGATTTGTATAGCACATTTGAGATTCAGATCGATCTAAAGTATATACATAATATATATGCAAGTACCGTTCATCACTACCCCGAGGTATCCCCCGAGGCACATCGATCCGGCACGAGTTACCGAACTGTCGTGAGTCCGTGACTGCCGCCAAGAGCCGAACCGTGAGCTGACTTGGCACAGCACTGGGGAACGGTTATATTGAATTTATAATTAGCTAGCACCTTGACCGATTTCACATTGTATGTAGGTCGAAGGAACGGATTGTTGCCCCATGGTGGTACGTCGAGGGTGCAGTTTTAAAGAAATAAGTGATTCATTCAACAAACCAGAAGGGGGTCGTGTGAATGTAATTCCATTTTAAATACGATTGATGACACGGTTGGCGCAGTGGCTGAGCGATCGACTGGTGCGCTGCGTGTCGCAGGTTCGATTCCCGTACGGAACAAATATTTGTATGACCTGCAGATAGTTGTTTCGGTCTGGCTGTTTGTGTATGTGAGTTTAAATGTTTGTAAACGCACCCACGGTACATGAGAAATTCCTAGTGTGGGGCAACGTTTTAATAAAAAATTAAAAAAAAGCCTATTTTTTATTCAAGGCTGCTGAGACACACAGCTCTTTACCGTCTAGAAATATTAAAATAAATCATACTTAATTGAATGAGCTATACCTACAGTACTTGTACCTCAATAGAATAAACTGGTAATAACTAAACAAAAGTTTTCACACTAACAAAACTTAGTCAGATTTCAATAAATCTTGCCACAAGAATCATTGAAAACACTGAAAAACTTAAGAAAATAAACGAGAAACACAAACTACAACTTGAAATACTTCACTTCAGAGTCCGTAACCTTAAGTTAAATAACCTCTGGTAACTCGCTAACGAACTAGATGATCCGTTAACAATTAGGCAGTTAACTAAATAAGAGTTAAGTGGAGTTGCTGTAAGAGCGGTGTAAGTCAATTAGAGAGGTTCAAAGTCTGGCATCAGATTACTGCGGCCTGAGGAAGCTAAACTGCCTACCTTCGATTAATCTTTATTGTTCACGAATCTTTTTAGACAGGGTCCTATTAAATTCTCAATTAATTTCTGCTAAGTTGTCAGAGTTTTGTAGTATTAACAATTTGTAATGTGACAACTATCGTTATCATGAGATTATTTGAATTGCAGCAAATCAAATATTTTATTTCTATTCTAAGTTTTCATTTCCTTGCAAATAATAAAAACTAATTAAGCGATCTTGTTTTCGTTTACTATATTTTTTTAATAGCTGGCGCCCGCTGCTTCGCCCCCGCGTGATTATAAAAGAAGTATCCTATGTGTATTCCAGACTAAAATCTACCTTTGTGCCAAATTTCATCAAGATTCGTTCAGTAGATTTTTCGTGAAAGTGGATCAAACATACATCCATACTCACAAACTTTCGCATTTATAATATCAGTAGGATAGGATATAAGTATATAAAAAACATGAAAATAAAATAAAATATAAATTCTTGCATTCTTGCATTCTCAACGGATATAGAATGCGCATAAAGACAGAACTCTTTCCATGAAGATAATCCACGCAAAAGTCTAAATATAAATCTAATCAGACCCTTACAAAATGAAACAAAAAACGAACTTCATAGTGATAAGACTCTCCACGTTTACTTAGTGTGCACAATTGTAAACGTGTGTGTCAGCTAATCGTTTTCATGAACTAGCTACAGCTACGTACGAGTGACGTGTGTTTTCCTTCTGAGTATGGATAAGGGAAAACACGTCCCAGTAAGCGCGGGAAACTGACCAGCTGTGCGCTTTGTTTTTCTTTGTAAGTAACATAAAGTACATTTTGATTATTGATGGTTCTTATCGCTGCTTGCTTATTACGTCAGATGTCGGTTCTGCAACGATACGGGATATTCACTGCATGATTTATGTTTAATGATTGCCACAGGATCTGTCTAAACAGTTTATTACTTTTTTTTCCAAAATTCTACAGATTGTGGTTCAATTAAAAATCTGAAACCTAACACATAAGTATGCAATAAAGAATTTAATGGAGTATCTAACTTTTCAGAAGGACCTTGAATGTGATTTGCGAGTCTACCCACTGGGTAGAGAATGATTAACTGGACATGAGGGTCCATACATGCGTACCTCATTCCTCTATTCGTTCTTGGTATCATTTTAAAGGATTAAATTACATCCGAAATACAAAGTGCTTCAGTAAACCTTCCTTTATCACATCCCATAGAACGTACCGTGTTACAGAAAATATGAAACATTACCGACAAAGAGCGCCACTTGCTCCCGAATATGATACACATCTCTAATTAGGACAACTCAGGTTACTTATGGCGCGTGAGCCGGGTGCGGTGACCACGGGCACACAAGTCATTAACTAAGACGGTTATTGTGCCAGGATTACTCTCCTAAAAGATCCATTATATAAAAGCGAAAATGAGTTTATTTGTTGGTTTGTTACGTCTTCACGCCTAAATGGCTAAACCGATTTTAATGAATTTTGGTATAGAGATAGTTGGATCCCTGGAGACGGACATAGGCTATTTTTTTAGATTGAGATTTTTTTAAAGATTGAGATATGAGGGAAAAAGAGGGAAGAAAAGGAAAAACTTAGCATTGCTATTACAATAAATAAGGCGCAAGGGTAAAAACTACATGTAGCAGGTACCTGTAAATCAGGAAAGTGGAACTGTGTTACCCCGAATTTAACGCGAGCGAAGCCGCGTGCAAAAGCTAGTAATGAATAAAACTACTGTTTGCACTTTTCCTATTTTTAAAGTAGCTCAATCAATCGCTTAAATATTTAAATACATCATATATTATTAGTAAAAAGGATTATGTTGTTAATTATTCCTTCTGTGTTAAATATTTGCATTACGAATTCTATTAGTTTTCAAAAGGCACACTCACTTCACGAATACAAATGAGTCGAGGTTTGCGTTCACTTTTAATGGGGTTGCATCTTGTACCAGACTGGCGAACAGTTGGCGCCCAACAGCCCTCCAACAAAGACACTGCCTCGGGTTTATTGACATACTGATGTTTTGTGTGACAACTAGTATTAAAGCAAATGCTTGCCCCGGGACATCGTTTGATACTGCGACTTAGACTTATTATTATAGAACAGTGGCTCTACAGTTTTTGAAGTCTTTTCTTCTTTTTCGTACCTTTGAGCTTTTTACTACAGGCATAACTTGCTTCAAAGGAGGCTCCAATCACCAACTTATGTGAAAACTTTTTGGTACTGAATTTTTGTACCACTAGCACGACATAATATTGTGTAGCCCGCAAGTTTAGCAACTTCCATGGCTTTGAAGTATCAAGATGTATAAAAAGCTCCTACCTAAAAGCTTACGTAGATCCTTTGATAAAAAAACCTTTTGGAGATTTACCAAAAGGTTCAACTGTTTTAAGAACGAAACTGCTCCCCAAGTTCGTGACACACTTTTCTACCACAATCCGAGCGATGTTGAAAGATATTCGTAATCTATGTTCATGCTTGAAAAATTCACTCCGGCTTGAAAATGTGTACTGTTTAATCCTTGAACGGAATAGAACTGAGACCATAGATATCAGAAAGTACATACTTATGACTGAAACTGCAAGTGTGTTACGTAATTTCCCGCTGATTTTATAAGGCATCAAATAAAAAAAGTGAAGCACGACAGTTTTGTATAACGGCTCAAGGTTACTAGTTATATATTGAACAGAGATACCTTGAGATTTTCTTACAGAAAAGTTGAGAGAACAAAGAAACCCTCCTTCCTTTGTTCCCGACAATAGCCGCCATCGTTCACTGTGACAAATGAAGGGAATCACCTGAAACTGTCGCGGTCTTACATTTATGTCTTTGTTCCTTGTTTTCTGTTAGTTATAGCACTCAATGAGAGATATAGGTTCAATGTATGTTGATTAAAACTAGTCCATTCATGTAAGTTCATGATTTAGTTAGAAGACATTATTACGGTTACTTTTGGATTATCCGTACTAGTATTTTTACCCTGATTTAGTTAAAGGCTGAGGAATGCTGACCACACGGTCTTTTTTCTTTCTTTTTAAAAAAAAATCTTGCCCCACTGTAGGAATTTCTTCTGTATCGTGGGTGCGTTTACAATCATTTAAACTCACAAACACAAACAGGCAGACCCGAAACAACTATCTGTAGGTCATACAAATATTTGTTCCGTGCGGGGATCGAACTCGCGACACACAGCGCAGCAGTTGATCGTTCAGCCACTGCCCCAATCGATCTAAGTCTAAATCAGACGTATCTCGCAAGCGAATGATAATATTTGTATAATTCCACGTTCATTCAGCCGTTTCTCCGACGTGAAACGGCTCAAAGTAAATCGAACAGAAAGTAACTCGACAGTTAAAGATGCCTATTGAAAGACAAAACTGATCAAAGAGACTGGTACGACTAGTTGTCAGACGTTCGGGCCACTGACTACCTGTAACGACTGACAAAGATCGCTAACGGCCCGGGCCCAAGGGCACTGCACAACACACGAGTTTCTGATCAGCTTTAAACTCAAGTAAAAATAGACACGAAAATCATCGTACTTTTATCATGTTCCCTTAAAGACGCTAGTAGTGCCGTAATAGGCAACAAACGAGTCCGCTATAAACCCTCCGCATCCATAATGGATGACCGGAGGGCGACTTCCCTACCTACTGCCGCCACAGAGACAGGCCGCGCCGGGGGACCGCTAACTAGCGAGCCGATATGAATAGCAGTTGCTTGAAGTTATTGTCTTTTCGCTAGCACATAGGACTAAGGAACTAGATTTTTGGCACCTTAACATTCTTTGCCGACCCTGAAGGATCATGATCCTGGGGTTGAAAAATGGACCTAGTAAACGTTCTCGTGAGTATCACACAATCATCAATATAGGATGGTGATACAGTCGCTACTTGATTCCGTCCTTCCTTTCTTTTCTATTCTACTTCCTCAAGTGCTTGCAATCTTTTAAAAACGATTTAAATTCCTAGTGGGGCAATCCTCTAAGAATTTCTCTTGTACCGTGAGCGCATAAACAAACATTTTAATGGTCCCGGATCAACTACTTGTGGGCTTTGCCCCGTACAAAATATTTGTTCTGCGTTTGAAACGAACCCGCGACACGCACCGCAGTAGCCAACTGCTCAGCCACTGCGCTAACCGTACCGTCTGTACCAGACTGTACCATCCATACTATGCTTGACACTATTTAACGACGTGTGCCTAATACACGAATTGATCATGAATTCAAGAGACCTTGTATTAGATAGGTTTAATCTTTATCATAATCCGAATTTGCCGACTGTCAATATTGCCTTAAATTACTATCGCAGAGAGCGCGCGTCGCTTCACATCGCTGTGACAGTCTATAAATATGACTACGGGTATTGAAACACATAGTAATGTGTTATTTACAGGGCTGTCAACACTGAGGGTGGAACATCGTAGTAGCTGGTAGAATAATAATGTCGCCGTATGACTGCGACTCAGAATATGTTAGGTGGCTTAATATCAATATTCCGACGAGCATGTGAAGGTCGTGGGAATCACTTGAAAATCACCTTCTAAATTAATCGTCTACTCGATATTAATAATTTGTTTACCTACCCCCTTCCTCCGCCTTCCTCTCGCCCTCCCCCTCCCATTTCTCTTGCCTCACGCCTGATCTGAATATTTGACCACACGCCTACCTGAGCAAGCCTACATAAACTTATGTACCTACCTGAGAATATTATGTTTCGGCGATATCGGTAGATAACATGTACTTATGACGGCTAGGTGTTACTCTGGGCGCGGACAATGACCTGGGCGTCGAAAATGGACGCTTAAGCAGAATCATTATAGATCAATAATATGAATTACTCTACAATTCGTAACATGGTCACAAATTGACAATTTACAATATTAAATGCGTCTGTGACCTTTTTTTTATGTCATTCATATTTTAATCCTATGATATTTCATATGCTAAAGCGATCATTTTAGACCCCCGGAGACCCCCGGTGGATTCGTTTCAATTCAGAAAACGATCCATATGAAGGTTGACGTAATTAGAATTGAGTGAAATAGTTCTTAAATAAGTTTTACAAGCTAAAACCAAAAATAAAGCAATTCGTTAGCACAAGCGTGAATAGGAAAAGTGCCCTAATGGCTTTTCCAGTTTAGTTATTAACTTTAAGCAAAATTGTCTCTTAAAGTTTTATTGTAAAACCATTTTTTAAATCATCTAATCTATACAATTAACAGGGCCTTAGAAACGAAACCTAGTTTCAGTAATATTTCAAGAATTCGACACAAGTACGCCTTGAGCTAGTAACACGCAATGCCCTCATTTACCTATGAACAGAAATAGACACAGACTGCCTTTTATCAGAAAACGTATTAAGTTATTGTTAACCTATACAAGTAAATATATATCTGTCAGTTTGTTATAAAAGCTGATTTAAATTCGAACTGTGTTTTACGGTATTCAACAGGGACGTAGTCTTGGGTGTCAATATTATGGAGGAATATTAAAATGCCGGTCTTCGTCCAGATTTTGTTAAATAATCACCACATAGTTTTAAATAAATTCTCTTCCCGCTGTCGATCACGAGCAACTAAACAATAACTACGCAACGGGTTTTGATGCGGTTTTTTTTTTAAAGATACAATGTTTCAAGTTGAGTATATGTATAATATAAGTATATTAGGATGTAGGCGCTAGTTCATTCATTTCAACAGGCGTCCATCGAACCTGCCCTCAAAATCTAAACGATTTACTAAACAAGCAAACTTTTTACAGACTTTCCTGAATCCACTCGTTTTATGTAAGTATTTGATGATCACCTTTTCTTTTTTATCGATATTGATTTTATTATTGTAGTTATCAGACTGTGATCAATTGTTCAGAGCATAACCCTTTTACCGAACAAATGAAACTCTCAATTAATATTATATTTTAGAATGCATACCAATATTATAAAGACAGAGTTCGACTTCATATACGGAAGGCAGTCTCCGAAACCTTGACACCGGTTTGAAATATTCATCCACGGTTTGAAAGGAGGTACATCATTCTGGCCTAATACGTATTAGCTTTTTTCCTTAAATGACTATTATATATTTAGAAGCTAATAAAAAACATAGGAACCTTTTGTTTACCTATATATAGCTTTTAAATATAAAATAGCCTAATAAAATATAGGCACCTCCTGCTGAGATTGCGGGTTGTTCGAAAGAGATACCGCGGTGCCGGAACACTAAGAGCAAATGAAGGAACATGGATTAGTTTAAGTTAGTAAAAGTCTAACACTCCCCCCCGCTTTTCCCAGAGCGGGGAAGTTAATATAGGTATAGGTATAGGCTATCTTCTTTATCCGAAACTATCGAATAAACTTACACACATACCTACGACAAAGATGCGGCCTACCCATTGAAGTTACTCCAACGAATCATTAGAAGTACATATGGAAGTTAGCACCGCTAGCAGTTCTATTGAAAGTCGCATCTTCATCACTTACGCTAACGCACATCTTCTAAGAGCTCGTCGATGTAAAGCAATAGTAAATATGTATTGTGTATAGGTACCACACATACCTATGTGGGGCGCATTATAGTAACTAGTTGACGTTAAGTAATTACTGTGACTCAACCGCTTTCTGTGAAATAATTCCCTATGTCTGGTAAAAGCTATATTTAGATTGTGTGCATGTTTATAATTGAAGGCAGCTTCGCCATACTATACATAATTTACAGTTTATTTACGAATGATAACAAAGCAATACTTCAAAAATAATATATTAGCTGTTTTCCTATTTAGAATACGTACTCTTTTGTGTTTGGAGTCGCGGTAAACAAAGGTTTCAGTGATTAAATGAAGCCGTAGCTATGTAAATGAATGTGTGTTGTGATGTGATAACACAGCATTAAGGTAAATATAGCCATTTCGGCTTTTCCACAAGCTACACGTTAATAGCGACACGCGTTTGATATATGCTTTTTTTGCGGAGGGGAAATCATGAAATAACTATAGTTACTACTGACTTGTACTGACTAAAACCCACCCATGTTCCTACCATTGACCTTTATGTTCCGGGACCGCGGTAACTCTTTCGAACAACCCACAACCCCGGCAGGCGAAGGCCTGGCAGGCCCTCTGCTTTGATGACATCTCTTTGAGGCGCGCAGGGAATACTAACGCGCCGTAGACACGGAAAACATATGCTTAAAGTATACAAGAACCTGCCTGACATGAAATTTGAGTTGAACACGTCCATAGGTGTCTAAGTGAAATTCAACTATATCTGCCGAACTTGGTTACTTTTCTCTTTTGTTGACCGTATATTTAAAATGGATCAAGCTGTATAAAACTCATTACTATTTATGCTTATTATTATTTACCCTTGGTCATACAAAAATCGGAAGTCAACCATTGACAGTGTCCCACAGCTGTTGTTACGATAATGAACAGATTCGCACACGCACACGCACACACCCGCACGCACGCACACGCACGCACTCCAACGAGCTCTCGTAAAACTCACGGCCTCTTGTTATAACATGTTAGCACGAAATAAACTAGTGACGAAAAATCGTAACGGGTGACGACAGTGACGTTATATTATTTAGGTGACATGTTGTGGCTGAGAGGAGGCTGAAGAATCTGATATGTTGAAGCAGAGAAAAAAATAATACTTAATACTAAGACTAAATTTAAATATACAAATGCGATCGTTAACCGCTTGTTCCCACGTTGGGTGCCATTTTCAATCGCAGAGAACTTCGTCTTATCTAATCTGTAACTTTGTTCCCTTGTTCTAGAAAGATTTGGTCTTAACCGCATTTTGGATTTACTCATCATGGAATGATAAAACTTGAAGGAGATTTACGACTGTGTCCCACGCTGGGCGCCATTTGTCTTATGTAGCTTTTCATTTACATTTATACCAGTGCTTTGTGTACTTAAATCTAGGTAAGTAGGTTTGTGTACTTAAATCTAGGCATCTCTTCAGATGTTAAAAGTTGCAATATCTATGATCCATACCTCTTTGATCACAGTTTCAAGGGACTGCAGGTAATCAAAGAGATTTGTTCGCAAAGTTCAAACGTAGTGTTTGATATAAAACTAGAACCGTAGGAGCTGTAGAATACTGTAGATGTCAAAGGTGAACCCGGCACACCCAGTCGTGGGCGGAACAGGCTTACTATACAAAAGTGTATATAAAACTACACCCACACAAGCTTGACTTCATTTAATCTGTACAACGCGACATTTCTATTAAAAAAGAAGCCGCTGGAAATATTGTACGACTTAGTAGACGTCAATCTAGTTGTGTAAACTCGGTTGTGTCTTTATTTAGTTTTATATACTTTGTCAGTTTAAATAAAAAGTTAATCTTAGGGTGTGTATCCGGTAAGCACAATTGGATAGAAAGAATGTTACCACAATAGAAATTAGTTGTTGTACATAACCACACGCCTGTGATCGCCGAAGGGTTAGGCAGTGGTGCACCTAATAGTACACCCACAATCAGCTAGCAATGTTTAAGTCCCATGAAATATAGAGAAGGAATAAATTTCCTCGCTCTGCCTAGAACGCGGGAATTTATTTGATAATTTCCCATCCCTAAAAAACCCTATTACCAGCAACCGCAGATCCTGACTCCATGGCTGCTACTGAAAAAATCCTGATGAAAAACCTAATAACACTTTGCCCGACCAGGGAAACTAACCCAACACTTTATGCTCAGCAGTCGCGCTTGTGCCCACTAGACAATGTGACACTCAAATAAATTGTTTTCTTCATCTCGTTGTCTAATGGTATTCAGAAACTACGCTACGTGAAGTAAAACATTCATGGCTGTCATGGACCACACGACGGTTCCCTGTAACAGTAGGTGACCGTGCCGCATCATCGCGAACGATCGACCTTGACTCCAGTACTCACACCACTGCACCGGGAACACGCGTAAAGTACTCGTTTAGTTGACATCAGACGGATCTGAAGGTACAACTGATCATTGTAGAACACTGTTATTTCTTTATCGAAGTTGATTACATCACTACCTTGGCTCATCACCTCACCAGGCCTAAAGTGCAGGCACTATCAAATATATTCTTTGATATTTGTAATCTCCTGGATAGTCTTTAGCTATAGTTGGACCCAGTAGGTGTTACACGTTTGGACAACGTTACTATATAATAGATTTCTTCAATAGACTCACCCAACGCCGCCAGGATGCCGGCTGCCCAGAATACCTCCCCGCAGAGCGCGGGCAGGAACAGCAGCCCTCCCATGCGGCTGCCAAACGAGTCCTGCAGCGGGTCCAGCATCGTCACGTAGCCCTGCTTGCGCATTGGGTTCGCGAAGAATATGCCGCCTGTGCGAAAATAATACATTTCAGAATGCGATGATCAGAAACAAAAGAACACATAACCTCCTCGTTTTTAAAAGTCTAATGATAATGATAACAAGTAGAAGCACTGTATTATTTTAAAAGACATGTATTTGCGACGTGCGGTATATTATAATATTTCTATTTTCTCTTGAATTGGTAGGATTTATTATTTATTCGTTAATCCGAAAAACAATCTCTTTGGTAGAAAACATTATAATCTGACTGTGAGAGGCGATCCCGGTTAATGGTGTAACTGTCACGGATTTTTTTATCCATGCACCTTCTCTAGCCGTTTGTGTTCCAGGGCCGCGGTATCTGTGTCGAACGAAAAGTAGTAACCTAAAATAATGTTGTTTGTAGAACTGCTATCATATCTTACCGAAGACGAGTGACAGCGCGTATCCGAAGGGCGCCTGGCACCACACCAGGCCGGACGTGTAGATGGCCTCCGCCGTGCCGTTGATGTATCCACCGCCCACCCACGTTGCTGCAACAAACATATACAGTAAGCAAGAAAGAATAATGATCCTTGTCCAAATTAGTTACTAACTCAGTCTGTTTTATAGGTCTTGACATCAGACAAATAAGTTGAAACTACCTCAAGCGGTTAATTAACCAAGTATCCACACAACAAGCTATGGTAAAAATATACCAACAGCACAGTTTGGTGTTTAGTTTCGGAACTTTTCAAAGTAAACATAACTTTACAACTCTATGGACTATCTGACTGGACCAAACCAATCCAAGAATCCGACCGCATTGTGGAAAATCTGCATCTCCAACAAATCAATGGCTAACACACTTGTCCCTAATATTCTGCTGACAATTCAACATAACCTTGTTATAGGCTGTAATATGAGAGAGTCTCGCATCAACTGAATCGTAAAACTTGTACAAGTTCGCTCATGTTATATACACGACACGCCTAAATGAGCCCCAACTTGGCGGTCTTCATTTAACTTGATGACTTTGCTTCTAATACACTCATTTATATGTATTCGATATCCTATAAAAGTAGTTCATATTAAATAGAATACTTAGAAGTGTGTAATTACTTTCACTTTACTTGTAATGAAAATGATTATTTGTAAAAACTTTAATACAATAAGCTGTTATGGTCTTCGAGAACCGTCTTGTGTTTAGCCCACCCTGGACCGGTCCGGTCAGCTCCATCCGGTAAGACTAGAAGCCGACCCATTCAAGTTGAGAATAGTCTACATATACATATGATGATCATCATTTCGTGTCTGTGCTATTGGCCGTTGAGGAGTTCCTTCGTCTGGACCCAATCCTGGTTGTTGTTTCGACATGCTTTTCATAAAACGCCACTGTTTTCGAAAGTTCACCAACATATTAATGGATGAGAAGAAGTGGTTCGACAGCTTGCAAGATAAAGCTTAAATAAGTTATATTTGTTAAATCATTACAAGCACGTCTTTAAAAAACTATTATTATATATAAAGCATAAGGCATATTAACGTGCATACCAAAATAGATTGCGACTAAACAATTACTATACAATGGGACACTAGAGAATTAATGGGAAACACACAGCACTTCATCTATTCTGAAAGCAATAGAAAAACCTAGTTTTGTAACATAAATAAAAAACCGGCCAAGAGCGTGTCGGGCCACGCTCAGTGTAGGGTTCCGTAGTTTCCCGTCCGTCACAATAAGTGTTCCCACTTATGAGTTTAAAGGTGGAGGAGGAAATTATTTTGTACAACTTTTTGTCTTTTTTGTACAAAAACTGTTGTTGTGTCAATCAAGTTCAAAATGATTTTCCTAGAAAGTCCTTATAAAGTTCTACTTTTCAGATTTTTTTCATATTTTCTAAACTTATGGTTCAAAAGTTAGAGGGGGGGGGGACACATTGTTTTTTACTTTTGGAGCGATTATTTCCGAAATTATAGACATTATCAAAAAATGATTTTAGTAAACCCCTATTCATTTTTAAATACCTTTCCAACAATATATCACACGTTAGGGTTGAAATTAAAAAAAAAATCACTTCCCACTTTACATATAGGGTGGCTACCCTAATCAAACATTTTTTTCCAATTTTTATTTTACCACTTTGTCGGCGTAATTGATATACATATTGGTACCAAATTTCAGCTTTCTAGTGCTAACGGTCACAGAGATTAAGCAAGGACGGACGGACGGACGGACGGACAGACAGACATGGCGAAACTATAAGGGTTCCTAGTTGACTACGGAACCCTAAAAACCACTTTATTTTCATGTAAGCTTATTACTAATTTAAAACACAGAATTTAAATCTTTGCAATAGCGCTGTAACAACTGCAGATTACAACGATTACAATCGAAATTGAACTGAATTGAATGAAATGAAGGTTTTGAATTAGAAAATGCGTATGTTTATAGGTATATTTGAAGTAGGTATTACTTAGACTTATATATATGTACATTATACTTATGTTACACACAAGTGTGGGCAATACCAAGCAATCGAGACCATGTCCGACATGACGCGTATAGTAGGTACATACTTATTTGTGACAAGAATAACTAAGTCTCAATTCCACATTGTCTGAAACTTGTTAGGTTAGGTTAGCCCCCCTCTGCCGCCCCCCGTAAAATGGCTTGCTGGCAATAGACTCGGCGAAGTCTGCTCTACAAGGAAATAGGCCCGAGCTGGTCTCGCTTGGTGTTTCCGCGCGCCTCTCATATATAATGACAGGGAGAGGAGTCTCACTCCTCCCCTTTACATGAGAAAGGGGTTTGCCGCAAAACGTCACTGCTGGGGTGATTGTGTGGAATGCGATTGAGTCCGCACTTGGTTGCTTCATTTTTAATCATCTTCTGTATAGCATGGCTTTTCTTCCAGTCTAACCGAAGTCCGGATGCAGCTGAATACCAATATGGTTTTGTTACATACAGGTAACGACCGCCACCATTCAGTGAGTGGCTTTGGTGACTGATATATAATATAGCTAGCTTTTGCCCGCGGCTTCGCTCGCGTTAAATTCGGGGTAACACAGTTCCTCTTGCGCCTTATTGATTTGTAATAGCAACGCTAAGTTTTCCCTTTTCTTCCCTCTTTCTCCCTCACATCCCACTTTTTTAAAATAAAAGTTAGCCTATGTCCGTCTCCTGGTTCCCAACTATCTCTGCACCAAAATTCATCAAAATCGGTGTAGCCATTAAAGCGTGAAGAGGTAACAAACAAACAAACAAACAAACAAACAAACAAACAAACTCACTTTCGCTTTTATAATATTAGTAAGGATATTTCCATGTGTTCGTTTGTTTCTGTAAGGAAACTACAGGACAGCACCACAAATCAATCAAATTCAAACCTAATTCTCAATTTCATTTAGCAAACTAGGCATAGGAACTGCGTTTAGTTTATCATGAATAATGAAAACTCTTGGTATGATTGTGTATTCTGCGTAGAACTCCATGTGAGACATGGATAACATAATCAAGTGATTTCTCAAGCACTTAGAACCACTTAGTGTATAATTCCTTTTTCTATTCTTGTCAGTAAACAACACGCTGGTCTAGAATTGCTAATTGGATTTTCCCCTAATGACATGACTTTCAAATTAAATTGTGATGAATTTAGTGATTTCAAGGATTCAACGTTTTTTTTGTGATCTCTCTAATCAGTCATTTTTTACAATAGCTGTCAATTCATATATTGTACAACCTTTGTTCTGAGTGGAACCAGCTGATTTCTACATCTGTCACTTGTTTCATACCTTTATTTTTTATATCTTGTAAAGATTCTTTTTTACCAATTCTTTGTGAGTGAGTGGACATTGTTGGCCTTGTAGATACTCGCTTATTAATTTTTGTTAACTTCTTATGTTATTTTACGTTTCGCAAAGAACGTTATGACTTATTGCCGGTCCTAGATTTTTTACGCAGGTCAACCTTTGATGTCGTTAGCTGCTCAACCGGACTATCCTGTCGGTGACTTTCATTTAAGGCCTCCTGCTGGGGGCTAAAACTTATAAACTAACGACTGCACGCTAAGGGCACCCCCTGCGGGGTAAGAGCCTCGGTGCGGCTTATGTCGTCACTGGGGGAGGGCAGCAAAGGGACAGGCTGGACCTGAGTTCCATTATTTGGGGGCCGGGCCTACGCTGTCCTCTCATACTTAAGTACTAACGCTGTAACAACAACATAATAATTTATTTTATAAACCCAAATAATTTTAAAAGAGTAACCATCGAGAATCTTGCCGGTTCTTCTACATAGGAAACGTACACTGCACTCTGCACTGCACGAACCGTGCACTTTTTCTCGACGTTTAATAAGTGACCATGTAGGCCTATGTGACATATAAATATTTTGATTTTGATTACAAGAAATACCAACGGGCTTAACCAACATGAATAAAATAACTTAGCCTGCAGTCTAAGTCAGTTCGTGAGCAACATATTCAGAGCTCAGTAAGCTGTTCCTCAACTCAATAGGATGCTAGTTATTGGTCCTCAGTTTTACCTTTGATTGTCAGTGATGTTTTTTGCTTTTCGATATAAAGGAATGGTTTTTACACTGAAATGGTACGGTTACTAGCACATAATACCAGGACTATTTCTATTTATCATTCCATAGAGGTATCCTCCATTGTAAACCGTTGGTATCTTACCAGTCATCGTGAATATTCCAACGAACAGGCCGATGGAGCGGCCGGCCAGCATGACCTCTTCCTCGGAGTCATTGCCGGCGGGCTTCTTGCGGCCTGCCCAAATGCCCACGGCCAGGATGAGCACGTAGAACAGCACGATGGACACCACGCCCGCTATGTTGATCATCTTGACTGATGCTCTCCTGCAGCAAAGACAATCGCTACTTGAAATCAATGTGTCAACAAGGTCAGTGGAAGCAAGGCTCTGCCTAGATTTGACCATTTTATTCGGGCCGGTTCTATAATTCATCCGATATTAAATTGTTTATAAAACAATATTATGGTTTGAAGCTTTAATAGAAGGTAATTATGATGGACTGTCGGGCAGTGCTATAGAGCTTAGGTTTATAAATGAGCACCGAATTGATCTCAATTATATTGGCTATTGCCATCAATTACGTGTATTTTTAGTGTTGCCATTCGTGCATGTTTGTATGCACCTCAGTGCAAATGGATTTTAATTAATCGCAATATGTCTTAATGTCCCCCCGTGATTCGAGATTAATATATTGCTCAGCGATGTTTTAATACAAGCCAGTGATTGGCGTTCATTCAGGGAATTTGCTAAACAAGTAACTGTTGTTGATGATAATATTATTTATCATTGACAGTCATATACGATCTCAATCGTAACGTTGACGAAAATTAGAACCTGCGACCACGAATCCATCAGCTATAGCTTGCGAGTAGCTCTTCCCTATTGTTATCATCATTGATCGAAACACAATGAGTGGCTGTAATAATCATAAGAGCAGAACCTAACCGATTTAATCGATCAAAAACCACATGCAATTAATAAGGTTTCCATTTCGTACATCATTTGAATTTTCCAGATTTCTTACAACGCACAAGGTTTAAGAAGTCCTTGTAATAAGGCTGAAGTAATTATAGATTTTGTAACATATTTATAACAAACGTAAAACATTACCCATGGATTTAAAAAACTCTAGACATATAACGGTACATAATGACCACCACCGTTCAAATGCAAATAAAAACACAAGAACTTCCATTTACCTGACTAACTGCTCAATGTACATTAATAACTGGCATCGGCAGCTTTTAGCTTTAGCTTTTTTAGGTAACAATTAATAACTGAGAGTAAGATGTCAGCACGCTTCAACTAGCACAAAGAATATTTGTTTGAATAATCATAACTTTCTTCGCTATTAAGTAATAGTCGTGTGTACAAAATAGAAAGGTAATTGTGAACTCGTAATACTTACTTTCCGTTCAATAAAACGCTATGTGTCGTGAGTGGCCGCACTGGGCACGTCACTAGCTCGCCATGTGTCCTGCACACTTGTACCACACAACACTGTCCCTCACTAGGCCGAGGTGTTACTGCTCCTCGGGCAGCTGTCGCCCCATCGGAGGGAGGTTTTCTGCGAAGGGCTATTCCTGGTCCTGAAGCTTAGCCCGCACATGGGTGGTTGCCGGACATGAATGCACGTGGGGGGCCTTACGTAACGTGTGGCCGCATCGTCAGCGTCAGGTCTGTTCACGTGCTCCGGAGCTGACAGGAGCGGCGGAGCTGAGGCAAGCCGCGCCAGCCGATCGATCGCTCTGACGTCACCGCGCGCCCGACACGCGCCGCGCATGTGCCGCGGCAACACCGACCTTTCAGCCTCACAACTCTACATGACGCCCCCAATACATTTCTCTCTAACCACCTACGCCTAACCTTGGACCACCTTATGTACTCGGCAATGTATAAACGTTCGAGAAACCGTCGCTGCTATGTAAAATGGGGGTGTAACGTAACGGACCGGTACCGACGTAGACCCATTGACAAATTGATTGATGAGTGGCATTTATAATTGTGTGCTTAAGAGCCTCCAGGTCCCTTCGCCTCGGAATGATGAGAGCAACTGGAGAACACTACCTTATTTATGAAGATGGAGCCAGCTTTTTATAAAAAAAAAACTACATACATGTGCAATCAATTATAGTAATTAAATATGTCTGAAAAGCAATATCGGAAGCTCTAATGAAAGCTCGTAGCTCGGTTCGGAACTCTTTCGTAGCATTCGTAGCGTTCGTAGCAGTTGTATGCTACGACAGCTACGATTCGAAAACTCGCGACATCTAATAGTATTATGTTAATCCACACACTAACTTTTCAAGAGCAACATGAGCAAAGTAACGTGAAGTAAACTTTTTAAATGCAAATAGTTTCCCACGCAAGGACGGGAAGCCTTTTTTCAGGTTTTATTTCCTTTCGAAATTCAAAAATGAAAAATATTTCCGACCACTATGATACGACAGTGGCTATGACAGGTACATAACGTCTGCTGTCAACAGTAAAATTTTTGTGTATATCTACAATTCACTGGAATAATCGCCAAAACATACTTTTATGTAGTCCAAATTAAATAGGCATGAATAAAGACGACTGTCTCAATACTTTTAAATTAAGTGTTTATTAGAAAACCTATCAAAATGCATGACACGGTAGGTAACGATATAATTGATGGAACTTGTAAATATGTGTTTGTGTGTAAGCAAAGTTATTAGCTAAAATATGAATGTGTTGATCAATGGCAGGATTCGCCTCTTATAAACTAAATGTGTAGGTATCGTGAGGCACAACATAATAGAACAAATGTGTACGTTATGCAAATGTACATAAGAGGACTCAAATACTTTTGCTATCTCTAATAGTCAACCCAACGGAGCTTCAAATATCGTTTATGTTTCTGAGTTTCTAACAAACGCAAAATAATAATTTCTAGATCCTAGGGTAAGGTGTAGCCAGCAGCTGCCTGCATTTTCTTCTTGACTAAGTCGATGCAGCTGAATAACATTATTTTACACGGAGCGGCAGCCTACCTGATCTACTTAACTATACACACAATTTTTTTTCCAAATCGGTCATGCCGTATAGGAGGAGTTAGATAACATTCAAACGTATACAAGAATTCTATAAAGATTAAGATTAGTTTAGACGAGGAAAATGCAGTAAGATGTAATGGTTTCCACAGATAGTCCGGCTTGCAGACGTATGGAAGACGTGCAACAAGATCCGCGCGGCGGCCTTCCGCGTGGGCCTCAACCTGTGGGACTGGTACCGGCCGCTCGACCCTGAGGGCAACTCCCTCATATCAGGTAATATCTTACTACCTTGATTGCAGAGGTGCATAAACACCTTTTTTCCTTCCCTTTTTTCTTTCTTTTCACCTTTCGTCTGGGACAAACAGAATGTGCCATGCGTCCCAGATTGGATGTGCGTTAAGACTTGTCTCTTCTTGACAGCAACTCCTACAGCTCTATGTCTAATGATGCTGTCTCACAGGACCCGTTGTTGTGCGATGTGATGATGTCTAGAAGATGCCTATGGCCTATGTACAGCTGCAGTTGACTTATTTTGGCTTAAAGGTCTCTATGATGAAGCATTTTGATAACTTTCCCATAAAGTTTTGCAGGTTTATTAAACCCTATGGAGACAATGACCTTTCTTACACTTGTTGCAACTGTCTTACATTTCATAAGTTTATGTAAAACGAAATGGTTTCAGAATCGAAGTTCGTGTCCATCTTGGCGGGTCCGCTGCGTTCGGTGGTGGGGCTGTCGGACTCGGAGATCTCGCAACTGGCCGACTACTTCCGCGCTCAGGATGGACGCGTGTTATATCACCAGCTCTGCCAAATCATTCACGGCGAAGGTACGTGTTCCTTGCTCAACACACATCTATCTATGTGTTCCTGGCGATCAAGGTTTTTCTGTGAAGATTGCGCCTATGCAAAGATAAGAATAGTCATGACGATAAGCCATGATTACGGACATGTATGTATAGTACCTAGCTCTTTTGTTCGAATGGGAAATTATCAAATGGCTTCTCCAGCTCTGCGTGAAGCGGAAGGGAGTGTCAGAATTGTACTGACTAAAACCCATCCATTTTTTGCCCTTTGTGTTCCGGGGCCGCGATATCTCTTTCGAGAATCCGCAACCTCGGCAGGTATGGGCCCTTACGGGCGGGCCCATTTGCTTATGAATGGTAGCTCTGGGAACCTGTATTATTGCACCAATAAATAATCTGCAAAAACCGTAAGCAAGTTGTGGAAAAACAGACTTACGATGTTTTTTTTTTATCAATTTAAGTATCCTATCTACTTGGAGCTTTTTTCTTGTACTGGCGTCATTACATTTAGTCCGGGAATGTATCGCAGTAATTTGTCGTTTCAGAGCCAGTTGTGTAAACCGCACGTCACGGTTACACATCTACCTCGGCTACCCTTGCTTCTATGAAACAAAACACTGTTGTTACGTAACCTACCATCTCCCTATATTTCTTTATATCGGTACATTTACAATAAGTAACTACTCTTACGGCAAGTAAACTAAAATACGTATAATTTTGTTTGATTTTGTTTTTCAAAAGCTATTTCTTTCTGTGTTTTTTACTAGGTAACCTATCTAACAATTTGGTTTGTTACTCTTATTACAGTTAAATAAGTACAGTAATAGCTATTTTAAAAGACCGTGTTTCTTCATGTCACAGATTCAGATTTGTTTATACATATGTATGTACACAAGGCTGCATCGATACGACAGAGCTTCAACACATTGAGGTGAAAATGGATGGGTTTATTTAGCAACAGTAACCAGGTCATGCAATCAATACGAGACATCGTCGTCCCACCCCCAGCTGAGGGCTATACCCGCACCGGACGGTCTACGCAAATAGAATCCGATCAAATTAGCTCTTCCTATAATTTTTGTGTCTTATGAGCGCACACCCAGCTGTCAAGAGGTACTGATTATGTTATTATTTAACCTAAACGGTGAAACGAAATGAACAAAACTTTTTAACAACCTTGTGAATATACCCTACTCGACCTTGGTTATCGGCGGGCCATGAAATCGTCCGTTACTTACGGGCATACCCTAATACCAACTCTAAATAATTCACGCGGCTTCGCACACAAGGGAACTTCTG
The DNA here is from genome assembly GCA_905475445.1 of Ochropleura plecta. NCBI lineage: Eukaryota > Metazoa > Arthropoda > Insecta > Lepidoptera > Noctuidae > Ochropleura > Ochropleura plecta. Next base: position 537,707 of record FR997733.1, on the reverse strand, counting down.
TCAAATGTCATCCGGGGAAGCTGTCACTGTTGTCACAATACGAGTGACAACAGTGAGTGTGAGGCATGCTCTCCATTTAAGCCAGATATGGAGGTCGATGGAGGACATTATATATTAACAAGCTTTTGCTCGCAGGTTCACCCTCATGGAAGTCAACAAGTATTCCACGGAAACGTGCTGTCGGGATATTAAAATCCTATTCTATGTCCTAATCCAAGTTTTAGGCCGCATCGTCAGTTAAAGGAATTAAAGGCTCTTGACAGTTGTCAAACAGTTGAGGAATATGTACATAATTAAAACTATAGCGGGATCCCCGGTGGGCACGGGTAAACTCCCTCATCGGAGGAATAGGGGTGTTAAACCTGCCCGGTACTGGCAACACTAATTGGTAAAAGGACAGCCATCTGGTGGCGGATAGCGGAACTATGGGACTCCTGGTCGATGACGGTTCTAGAACTTTCGATACGAATCGTTCCTGCCTTCTTCCGTTTCCGGCCACTGGTTGAGTAGGCCGTGGGGAGTGACCGAGAAGCACGTGTGTGGGGAGAGTGTCATGGTTCCGCGCTCCGCCCGATTCGTGTTGAGACTTAAATCTATGAATAATTGTGACCCTATTGTAATAGGTAAAGCCGTGTGGTGTACGAGTAAACCTGTGTAACTACCGCAAACCGCCTTTCTTTAACGAACCCCCCTATAAAACTCATTTATTCAAATTGGGCTGATAATCAGCGCTTTTTGAACGTCATAGTTTACAAGTCAAAGTCAGTCCTCAAGCCCTTCGACACTTCCTAGTGTTTTAGCTGGTAAAACTAATTCCCCAGCAACTAATACTAATTCCCCAATACCCCTACCAGATAATACCAAAAATTCGAAAAGCGAAAATGATATTCCCATCAATAACCCACAAGATCGCACTCGCCAGGCGTGTGTTTTACGTTGTGAGCTCTTTAATTTTTAAAAATAACTGCAAAACCATACCTTTATCAGGGCTAAGCTATCATGAGGTCAGGATGAAAGTACAAATATGGCTACAGGATCTGGACTACGTCCAAACAGAGGAACTACTTCATATCCAGCAATAGGTGCCCATAAATGTCTTCTACTGATTTTTCATTCGCTTCACATGAACCTCACAATAGGTATACATATAAATTATAAATTCATACACACAACCTTACGTACACTTACACCTCCACATACACACATATACTCATAGACACACATTCACGCCATCACACACAAATACACATCCACACCACACTAACAATTCAACTTTGTCAAATGAATTCAATTATTTCTTGTTTGTTTTTATATCGCACTTGGTCGATATACCGTCTTGTCGTACTGAGCGCTTTTCCTCAACATTTATTGTGCGCACGGCCAAGGTGTGGAACTCTCTGCCAGCTTCTGTGTTCCCTACCACATACGACCCGTCTGCCTTCAAAACAAGAGTTAATAGGCATCTTCTGGGCTCGCTCGCTACATCGTAGACCTCATCTGTCGCTTACCATCAGGCGAGATCGAGGTCAAGAGTGAGTTCATTCTAAAAAAAAAAAAATATATATATTAATTTTGTTTGTCAATAATTATCTTTGAGTACCGATTTAACGCACTTCTGTGTAAAGATCATGGTGACAGCAGAACACTGATTCCTAAGTCACAGGATGTCCTAGTTTAGGAGTCAGAAGAAATTCATGTGTCCTAGTATCAACATTGTTAAAGTTTTTGTACTTATAAATAAATTATTTTTATTTTATTTATTTATTTATCTCTGTTTGTCATCATCAAACAGATTTTATGCAATTTAATTTTCTAATAGTCTATTCAACAAATCGACAGATACCTTTGGGAACGAAAATATTTGAGAATTGTTATTGTCTTGATGTAATTTAATTTAATGTACTTAATTTGGGAAAAAAGCTGTATGCGGAGTGTAGGCGGAACATAAAAAATAAATGGATTAGAATTTGTTTTTCGAGTCTTCTCATTACGATCCGATCAGCCGTTTAGTCGTGAAAGCATACAAATAAAAAGAATTGATGTTGAGAGCATGATTCGTATGCATAGATGAGTGTTGTATAACATAGTTAGGATTTCAAATTCAAATAGGTTTATTCGTTTCACATAGGTAAAAGTATGTTAATATATATGGTGTTAAAAAAAATAAAAAGTGTATCACTATGTGCTGCCCTGCAAGGCGTACGAATATTTTTACATATAAAGCAGTGCAGGATTTGTAGGTATAGGATAACCTTTCCCTTGAATATAGTCATTGTAGGTTTTGGATGTCATGAGCTTTCGATGTAATTCAAGGAAATTGTTGTCATTTATGTTATCCTATCAAAGAAGACCAAAGAAGGTCATGAGAAGTATGAGCATGGACCAACAACAAACAGGAGTTGCTAAGTATAGTAGCAGGCGGCGCAATGAAGCTTCTACCCGGGGTAGAGATAGAAACTCGAGCTTGTGTGCGTATGTGAATATTTGAACCAAATCGTTTGACCCACAGACGCGGGCGGCCGCGATAAGACGTCAGCGGACTGTATCCTGGAGGCCTGCCCCCCGCCCCCGGAGCCAGAATGCCATAAGCTGGACCAGTGGCAGCTGCGCCGTCTCTGCTGCCTACTCGCCACCATTGCGGCCAGGGACCTGCCGCTCAAACCGTACTTCCAAGACTACGAGCTGGTGTGTCAACCTATGACTTAACCACTGCTGGAACGCAGGCTTCCTCTCTCCTCCCCCAGCCCTCGATACGCCACAGCTTCTGATATTATACGAGGTACTACGTAATCACTCGATTTTTTACCCCTCGGACGTGTCGCCTGCGTGCGCCCCACGCTTTGCACGTCCGCTTGCGGCCAGCGAGTGTCTTTTAGATGTTACTTATTATTGAAGGCAGTAACTAAGGCCTCTCAACTTGCGCATAACCTGTGTATCTAATAATAAACTGAGTAAATTATGATTTTTTTAGGTCGCTAAGAACGACGGCAGGATCACGTTTGCTCACTTTGCGCGGATCCTCAACTACGTCGGCGTGATCGTGACGGCCGAGGACTTCAACCTGCTCGTGCGCAAGTTCATCAAGGATTCCTATACCATCGACTACGTGGACTTCCTCAAGGCTGTCGATGACGTCAAGTTGCACGGCATACAGGGACTCGGACCGGTAAGCTAAGGTTGACATTTGAAATGGATAGTTTCGTCGACAATTTGGCTGTAAGTCAACTCTTCTAAATATCGAAATTAAATTACTTAACAGCGCCCAAATAGCCGCGTAACAGACAACACAGTAATACGTCTGTCTGTAGGTGTTCACAATAATATGATCATAATTATGAGTTATTGATCGATGTTCATTGCGCAGGAGTACCTCAACCCGAGTGCCATAATAGACACGACGCTGCCGAAGATCGTGCGTCCAGATATAGATGCTAGAATGTCCACCGAGCCGCTAGGCTTCCAGGAGACCTTCCACCCGGCGCTGAAACAGCCGAAGCCCTCGAGGCAACTCATAGAGCTTATGCTCAGAGTGCAGGAGTTCGTCATGCAGAGACGGCTCAGGGTGTCCGAGTTTCTCAGGGTTTGTCACATTTGTTCTTATACTCTTAAACATATATTTTTCTCTTGCTGTCACTTGCACTTACAGTGAACTGCACTAGGCTATTAGATGTTTAATAAAAACATTTAAATCACACATAAGCAGACTGATTCTAAACCAAAAAATATTTACTCAAATTTAGTTGAGAAACTGTTTTTTTGAACTTTAACTTATCATCTAAGCTGGAGATATAAAGTAGAAGAATAAACTTCCCAGTGTGACATTTATCTATTAGGTTAGAAGCATCTGTTTCAATTATTTCGTAACAAAAGCTTTATTAAAGAGCTTCATAAACATTACACCCAGTATCTAGTGAGCCCGATGTTTCAGATGTCGCTACAGTACAGTAATGACATCTCTTGTTTTTTTTGGCCTACAGGATTACGACGCGCTGAACTCGGGACGCATCGCGCCGCAGCAGTTCCGGCGCGCACTGGACGCGCTGGGGCTTGGTGCCGTGCTGTCGCCGCAGGAGGTGCTGTGCGTAGTGCGCCACTACCTCGATCCCAACGACCCCGAGCGCGTTTGCTGGCGCACCTTCGAGGACGACTGCGACCAGGGTCCGTCGCATATCCTTCTTAACGTCTATATAGCCAAATGTTCAGAAATCTGAATAGCACAGCTGAATTTTTCATCCGAACTTTCGTTTCCACTATTCAATGTTCTTTTCTATAATTGTTTTTTTTTCCAGTAAGTGAATCTTCTTTATTTTTTCTTTTTATATTTTGTAATACTGGATGAGTAAGGTCGAAAGCGGTGTTGTGGAATGGGAGACGCGCGTGTTCAGCTGTGCACTACAATAGACTGTGCTTATTGACTGAAAATATTTGTCAAATGATGCGTGTTGTGTGGGTCAAATAGTGTGCGTGTGTTCCCTAGTGTTCACGATAAAGGAGCTGGAGAAGCACCCGTTCGCGCAGGCGGGAAGCGCGCGCGAGGCGGTGCTGGCGCTGCCGGCGCCGGGCGCAGCTGCCGAGCGTGGTGAGAGTGAGGTAGAGCTGGACGCCGCGCAGGCCGCGTTACTGCGCGTGCGCGCCGCCTGCACCGAGCGCGCCATCGACCTACGCCCCGCCTTCTGCGACCACGACGAGTGAGTGTGTGAGTCTCGTGGTGCACGAGACCGCAACTGCCACGGTCCGCTAAATTATAAACCTCAACAATGTCTATCTTGGAGAATACGTAGCTTCTGACCATGTGCCTAGACTTGTTACAAATATGTTTACAGCTGCCAGTCTAACTAGACGCAGCTGAGTACCAGTATTTTACGAGGAGTGTCTGACTCTGCTCACGTAACTTGATCTTGTAGAGCGGCGTGCGGCTGCCATTGTTAACCACCAGCCCCTTTTTAGGGTTTGACTAAACCGGAATACTTATAGAGAGAGGCCCTCTGAACAAATGTTACAGAGATACTCGGAGACTATAGGCACCACATAGCCAAAATTTGGAGAGTAAATGCCTTCTACATATAAACCGTTGCACAAATTTGATGCCAAGTAAAAAAAAATAAGGGTGGCCTTACATGTACATGCAACTGAGGGTTGAAAAAATATATAAAGTAGATGGGGCTGAATGGGCCCAGCAATGTAGCACTTTCTAACCGATATCAAAATAATAATAATTTATTTATTTTCGGATAACAGAGATCCATAGTGTTAGTAGCACGCCTTATATCTAGTGTTAGTACATACATAAAATGAAGGTCTGATCCATCCTAACATTTTATTCCATGACAGCATATCGCTAACTAAGCAAATAACAAAGATACAGCAGTTCAAAATTTAAAGTTCAAAAACCATGTTCCTTCTTTTGCCCTTCATGTTCTGGGGTCCCTGTATATCTTTCGAACAACCCGCTACCCCAGAAAGAGTATTCTTAGGTGGTTTTATCATGTGGAGAGGAGGAGAGACAGGAGACTAACAAAAGTTTAGTGAGTGACATCGCCGGGAATGGACGCAGTATAGAATGAAATATACTGACGCAACAAGTGACGTTCTTCAGAAAGGTCAGCTCGTAGTACTCGCAACCGGCGTGCGCGTGTGACCAAATGTATGAATGCAGACGAGACAAAAGGATTATGTATGCAGCACCGAGTCCTTTTCATCAAACTGCTGCCGTAACATTGTTTTTTCAAGTAGGGTGTGCGTTTTTGGGGACTGCCTTGTGCAATTGATGTTCAAAAAGAGCTGATCATCAACCTAGCTTGAATAAATGTCTTTTAATTTTTGATTAAGATATATGTATATGTTGGGTTGAGTATAAATTTTCATTTAATTTGAATGAACGTTAAAAATATTATTAATGTATTTTTTTGCTAAAAATCCTTAAGTCCCGGCCAAGTGCGAGTCCGATTGCCACTTGGCCAACTGCTAAGCATGAGGTCTTGGGTTCGACACCCGGGTCTTGAAAAATGTTTTTGACCACGAAGTCTGGATTCGTGGCCAGTTGATGGCACTAGGCTTACTAACGTAACTGGCCAAATGTTGGTGTAGGTTAGGAACACCTCTGCCTTAACCGTCGGCGATTACAAGCGTGATTGTATTTATCATATTGTATGCCGTAGACACAACAACGGGCACGTGTCGCGCTCAGCAGTGCGGCGCGTGCTGGCGCGGCTGGGCGTACTGCCGAGTGCGGCGCAGGTGCGCGCGCTGGAGGCGCGCTACCTGGACGACTGCGGGTTCAGCTATGTGCGCCTGCTCGACGAGGTGAGCCGCGGTAGCCGTCTAGCGCCAAGGCACGTCGTCCGCTGGATATCAGCCTCCTCCGGACGCTGCTACAGCAACCTGTTCTGCAATGGTGGTAACCGATCATTCGGTTTACGCCTTAACACTCTCTTACCTTCAATTGTGGTTCCCATTGCTGGCTTACGGGCCTCATTAACTTGCACAACTTTACGTTGTGTAAGGTGTGCATTTTTCTATTTAGTCATAATAATGTTTCGTTGTTAGTTGGAGGAGCGGCCCGTGGAGAGCGCGGTGGTGGCGGGCCCGTCGACCGCCCCGCGCAGCGCCGCCGCTCCCGTGCACGACCACCTGCAGACCGACATCGTGCAGATACTCGCCAAGATCAAGGGCAAGGTAGACCTAGCCTTCATAGTTCTCTCATGTGTCAGCTAAAGAATGCTATTATTCAAACGATCGCAAAAGCTACCGATAAGCAACAATTCCTGCTGGGTTCAATTCTCAAGTCAAGCAAAGTGTTTTTGGATTCTACGTCTACATAAATAATTCATGTCTCAATAGTAATCTGAAGTCTGATTTTTTACGCCGAAAAAACGAACCTTTATTTTAGGTGACTAATTAATAGTCCTCCTAATCTCAACTATTATACTCATAATCCTGCATCATCCTATTGTCAACACTGTTGTATTGTTCCGTATGGTCAGATGGTGCGCGAAGGCGTGCGGCCCCGCGAGTTCCTGAAGCAGTTCGACCCGCGCAACGAGCTGGTGATCCCGCGCGCTGACTTCTACCGCGGCCTGGCCACCGCCGGCCTCTCGCTGACGCCTATCGAGATGGACACGCTCATGGAAGTGTGAGTCTACCTACTGTACATGAAACAGCCCTAATATTAGACGCCATTTAACGTAAGCACAAGATATACCAGGTTAAGGTCAGGATAATATGCGATGCTAGAACCACCAAGACCGTGCGTTATGACGATAATGGATGAAGTTCATTTTAAGCAGTGGACGTCCATAAGTCCGACTACCCACCGCTGAGTATCGGCCTCTCTTTGCATGTGCCAAGCTCCACGTTGTGCTAGCCTCATCCAGGGTATTCCCACGACAGCAGCAATGTCGTCTGCCTATCTCGCCTCCGGACGTCCTACACTTCTCTTACCAGTGTGGTGACCGAGTGGCGTCCTTGGACTGCACTGGCGTGACTCCACCTGTTATTACAGCGCATTGTTAGATGTCCTTCCCAGCTCCATTAGAGAGCATAACGCGATTTCCTATTTCAAAAGCTTTCGAATGTCTCCGATTTCGACGTTGGAAACTCGGTCCACGTCTCATCACTGTATGTACGTGAAAGCGAATGGTGAGCAAAACACAGTTTTTTTGTTTTATGTTACCCCACAGGTAGGAATTTCTCCTGTATCGTGGGTGCGTATACAAACATTTAAACTCACATACACAAACAGCCAGACCCGAAACAACTATCTGTAGGTCATACAAATATTTGTTCCGTGCCAGCCACCGCGCCAACCGTGCCGTGATTATGAAGACGGGTCTTTAGGCAGCGTGGAATGTTGGTTGATTACAAAATGCTATCCAATGTACTGAATGCGGTCCACCCATGCTAGATTCTGTTCGATATCTCTGCTGTTTGTGGTCAGACTATTCTATCATTTTGACATTCAAAAAGTGCAATCTAGTTTGAATAAAATGCTTTTCAATGTTGCTGACTCGTGGGTCCACTGGTGGCATTATGGCATTTCTCAATAATTCGCAATAAGCTCACGCTTTATTGCTGGCAAAAGATGTGGGAACGTGATGTTAAGTGACGTGCTGAAACACAATTCAATTTGGATAATTAATCATTTTAAAAATTAATAAAATTTAAATAAAGCAATGCCTGTTTGGTTCCTTTACATAGAATAAAATGAAGCCGCTTCCGCTGTCTGTTCGCTTGGATCTTCTAAACAACTCAACGGATTTTGAAGCAGTTTTCAGCAATAGATTGAGTGGAGGTTGTAATATTTGCACACCTCCACCCACCACCTAAAGGTGAAGGAACGACTGTTATTTTAGCATACGTATTACCCATACTTTTTTTTCGGATGGGAAATCATCTAATGACTTCCCCGCTCTTGGTGGAGCGGGGGGGCATGTCAGACTTGTACTGACTAAAACCCACCCATGTTCCTTCTATTGCCCTTACGTTCCGGAGCCGCGGTATCTCTTTCGAACAACCCGCAACCCTGGCAGGCGGAGGCTCTGGCAAGCCCCTCTACTTTGCTGACATCTCTTTGAGGCGCGCGTGAAACACGAACGCGCCGTCGACACGGCCTGTCGTCAATCGACGGACGGACGGTAAGCTACCCATTGCTCACCGTCCACAGGCCGTATTACCCATACTCAAGCTAATAAATGATTTGTATTTTGTGATGTTTGACAGGTTCTGCGCACCGGCGCGGCGGCGCTACGTGGAGTACGAGCGGTTCTGCACCACCGTGGGCGAGGCGCTGGTGCAGCCGGGGCTGGAGCGCGCGCCGCTGCTGTCGCCGGTCCCGCACGTGCCCACCATCGACTCACCGCTTAACTTCCTAAACTTCGAGGAGCGCAACATCGTCTCCGGCGCGCTCAAGAAGCTCTCCAAGTTCCCTGACCAGCTCTCTAATATCATGGAGGTGTTTGAGGTGAGATGTGTTTACATTCCAATAAGTAGTACGTTATATTACTGTGTGTTACCAGTTTGGGCAAGATGTTATACAAATAAAAACGTCGTTAACTTATATTAAATTCGAACTAGCTGATAATGAGAACTTTTTGAATGTCAATAAACTATAACCCGGAGTATGGGTGTATAGCAATATGAAGTATATTGCTTACCCTTGTCAAATGGTAACTTAACAATGGCTAGCGAAACGCTGATAGTTTCTAGTTCACCTATGCCTGTATATTTCCTAGATTACTGCCAATAAGTTGATAACTCGGTAAGTAATAGTTTATGTATGAATACAATATGCATTGAGCATTAGGTCTACGGAGGGGTTCGCCACTAATCCCATATCATCAACATGATATTTTGAAATAAGGCCCGGACTCATTCAAACCAGAGAGGAGATGTGCAAGATTCAACCAATCATATGAAAGATGAACGACGCGAAGTAGATTTCAACCAATGCGATTGGTTGGTTTCCGCGCATCTCCTCTTGACTCCATCCAATTCCGCTTTGGTGGAGAGTGGGCCTTACACTCGTGTGTTATGAACGGTTTGGCAAATTAATTGTGTGCTGCAGGACATGGACAGAGAAAAATGCGGCACAATCCCACGCGTGTCGGTGGAGCGCGCGCTGTGCCAGCGCAACCTGCTGGCGCTGGTGTCGGCGCGCGAGCGGGATCTCATCTACAAGTGCTTCGGCTACCGTCGCGGCTGTGGCGAGGAGGTACTCACACACACTCACGCACGCGCACATACACACACACACCAGATCTAGGGTGCATGACCATCTTAACACTCGCACCTCTACAAATATAATAGAAGGTCCTTTCTTGATTTACTGGCTGGTTTGAATAATTTATTCAAAGAATGGCATTAAGATGACCATTGTGTCACTTTCTCCTCCTCAAAGGAATTTGCTTCTGACAACGTGATTCTAGCAGTTTCTTCTTCTTTTCGTGTCAATGAAACTGATATTGTGTTAGACGGGAGATGCGAACTGCGAAAAAACAAAGATCCCATCCCCATCAACAACCCAAAAGAACACGTGCCTGAATACGAACTGCAATCGACTCCGCAGTCGGTTGGCTGCTGTAGATATAATCTGGCCAAATGATAAATGAATAAATCCTCGATCCATCCCAAATACAAAGCTAGTGTGGAGCCCTTTTGCAGGTGATGCCCCACCTTACCATCCTGCACAACCACTTGCACCTATCAGAATGTAAACGAAGCAAATGTTAGATCTGTGCAGCTGGCTACATACTGGTTTTACACAATTCTAGCAGCTAAAAACATCAAATACCTACTACTTATAACCTAACATAACTATTGAATGAATTATTTTCCTGCTCAGGTGAACTACCGTGCACTCGTGAATGCGTTGTCGGTACTATATGCCACGGCGAGCGCACAGCCCTGCTGATCCCCCGGAGTCCACAAACCTACTGAACCCTGCCAGACTCGCGGGCGGCTCGTTCACTCTACGTGTGCAACAAATTGTCTGTCCCGTTGTCTGTCCCTATCATGATAAAAATCGTGTTCAAATGAGGAAAATAAATAAAACAAACTTTATTGAAATAACATTTTATTTTGTTTCAAAAACTAAAATTACAGTTTCAAATTATGCCCGAGCGCCCAACAAAAAAGTTATAATAGTAAAATCACCGAAATAATTTGTTTTTACATAGTTTTTTTTAAATAAGTAAGGATATTTTTGTCAATTTTAAATATTCGATGGTTATAATTTTGATTAGATTACTGGAAACAGAAAGGGCTGTTATCCACAAACAATGATGATACGTAATGACATACAACTTCATTTACGAACCCAAGGAATATAATTTTGCCAACTGAAAACTGTTTCAGTAACAGTAATTTCATCAGTTGTAGTTGCATCAGTATAAATATCAGCTGTAGTTGTAAAAGTAGAAGGTTCAGCGGAAGGAGCATCAGTTGCAGACGTCGTTACCGTTGTAAATGCATCCGTGGTATCGTCTGCAGGTGTGGTAGGATATGACGTGGTTTCGGTGGGAAGAGGACGCGGGGGCCGTGATGGCCGAGGGGGGCGCGTGGGGCGCGGGGTGCAGTCTACGTTGTCAGGCCAGTCGCACACCTGCAACTGTGGGTTGAAGTACAAGCCGGCGGGGCACTGGCGGCAGGCGGGACGCGCGCCCTCGCTGCTGCAGTAGAAGAACAAGCTGCAGTCGTAGCCATGCGGCGCGAGGGTGTCGTCGTTGAGACGCGCGCACGCCCGCCATCCCTCCGCGCGGTCCACGCAGCCCCGTGGCTGTCGGTGCCGGCGACCTGCCTCGCCCAGCCTGGAACACATAGGCACACCAAACATTTATGTTCTGTGTTAGATTTGTAAGAGAAGGGCAGCAATGAAAGGTTCAGAACATGTTTTGACCTGTGAGACATTGCGACACACTGTGTGTGATGTAATATATTTATGTAATTTGTGTTCCATTATTTTCAAATCGACCACTAGGAGACAGGACCTCGTGGGTTAATAAAAACAACCGCTCGGGTCTTTCTTTAGTTTAAGCCGCGCTTTCTTTGGTACATTCCCGGTTTCCTTAGTGCCAGTCTTACCAATCGTTGTACCCAGTATCAACTGGGCTGTGGAAGTTAAATAGGCAGTCGCTGCATATTAAATACCTACTGGTATTCTGCGGCATTGTATTTGCATTGAGACTGGAAGCCGACCTCAATATAGTCGAAAAGGGGTAGGCAGATGAATTAAGTTCAAAAAGATCATGTTGTAAGTATGATCTTTTGAATGAATGCCTGAAGTATAAGGCATTAGGTACATGTATGTTAGCTGTGCCCATCACGCGTAGACCGGGTTAAAAAGTGTAAATAAAAGAGCTAACTGTTGGAATGAGCACCACCGCGAACTTCAAGCAATCTTAGTAGTTTTAACTAAGGTTCGGTTCTACGAAAAACTTCATCTAGGTACAGACCAAACTGTTGGAAATAATACCACCGTGAATTCATGCAAGCCATAAGTTTTCTCATAAAAGTTACCTAATCTGGCCAAGGAATCTCATATACAAACTTTGTCACAGAGTTTCACATCCTTTGAATTTTGCAAAATCATACACAGATCGTTTATAACTACTAAGTACTTTTTATCGCAGCCTACACAGCTACTGTCGTTATACCTCTTTAAGACTTAGTTATAACTAACTACGGGATCAATTGTACGTAGCCTACTAGATAGGAACTAGGTGGGAAGGGTTTTTAGCAGTAACCGCTGACGGAAACAGTGTTAATGCGCTTGTGGTCATCCATTCCTACACACTATACATAAAGCAGGTCCCAGAGAAAAATAAAAACATATTAAGAGTGGTAAACTCACCAGGATGACCGAAGGCCGAAGGGCTCAGCTAGGCAGATGACCAGCATACAACTTACAACCAGCAGTTTGAACATGTTGAGGATGTAAACAGCACTGAGCGTGTGTCGGGCTCGATTGTCTACTTATTGTAGCGTTCGAGTGGCTCTGACACATTTGAGCTGATCGAATAATGCGCTGTTATCGACACTCGAAGGGTTGTTAAGTGGTCATCACGTTGGGACACTTGATAATAGCGTCATTAAATTGACAACGTTGGTAATTCCACACGGAAAACCTGAATAATGTTAGGAACTGCATCAGCTCAAGTACCCACTTGGATGCAAGGAAGCATTGCACTCCGAGATTCTAATAAGACATTCATAGTTTTAGTGTAAGGTACAACTTACAATCTCGCGAATTTTTAGGGCAGGCAGATCTATAGAAATCTCAAATAACTCAATCGATTGATTTAAATGAATTTGCATTGCATGCACATTTCAATTGAACAGCAGAGAAGAACTGTTTAAATCAATTTCAGTATAAGTAAGAATTTGGTAACGAAACAAAGAAATATATCTTTTAAGAAATATGTCTTTTGACAGCCAGCGTGCTACTATTGACAACTTCAAGGCCGAACTTCGACAGCCGGTGGAAGACAGCCGGTGGAATTTCGTGGAGCATTTCCGACGTTTGGCTCCCAAACTCGAGCGGGCGGGGGCTGCTTTCAAGCGGCTCCTGCCCAATCTGAGGGGGCCAAACGCCTCCTGCCGTAGGCTCTATGCCGGAGTCGTGCGGTCCATGGCCCTTTACGGGGCCCCGGTATGGGCGCGTTCTTTAGGGCGGCGCGCCGCCCACTACCTGAACGCGCCCCAAAAGGTGGTAGCCATACGGCTGATCCGGGGCTACCGCACGATCTCCAGCGAGGCAGCGAGCCTCCTTGCCGGATTGCCACCGTGGGATCTGGAGGCGATAGTGCTCGCGCGCCTGTTTGAGTGGCGCGTGGAGGCACCACACCGGGGGGAAACTCCGCTGCCGCGGCGAATTGCCGCTCAGCGGACAGACCTCCGGTGCGATCTCATGGTGGCATGGAGAGAGCGACTATCGCAACACCGTGCAGGGCACGCCACAATAGTGGCGGTAAGTCCCCTCTTTGAGGAGTGACTGGAGAGGCGTCATGGCGTCCTCACCTACCGCCTGACGCAGGTCCTCACCGGACACGGTTTCGGGAGGTTCTTGCACATAATTGGGCGGGAGGAAACGCCCGGGTGTAACCATTGTGACGATCGCCCGGAGGACACGGTGGAGCACACAGTGGCGGTCTGCCCAGCTTGGGCGGAGCACCGCCGTGCCCTCGTAGAGGCGATCGGCGGCGGCGATCTCTCGCGTCCGGCCCTGGTTCAGTCTATGGTCCGGAGCGAGAGGGAATGGGAAGCGGTCACCTCCTTCTGCGAAGCAGTAATGCTAGTGAAGGAGGAGGCCGGGCGTTTGAGGGAGAGAACCTCGAACCAACCCAGCCGTTGCGGGAGACGCCCCGGGCGCCGGGCACCGCGAGACGACTCCCGGCCACCGTAGATGCGGGCCTGTGGACGGTGAGCAATGGGTAGCTCACCGTCCGTCCGTCGACTGACGACAGGCCGTGTCGACGGCGCGTTCGTGTTTCACGCGCGCCTCAAAGAGATGTCAGCAAAGCAGAGGGGCTTGCCAGAGCCTCCGCCTGCCGGAATTGCGGGTTGTTCGAAAGAGATACCGCGGCCCCGGAACGTAAAGGGCAACAGAAGGAACATGGGTGGGTTTTAGTCAGTAAAAGTCTGACATGCCCCCCCGCCGCCTAGAGCGGGGGAAGTCATTTGATGATTTCCCACCCGAAAAAAAAAAGGCTGCTCTTCAGCAACTCGGTGAGCAACCTGGTCTGAGCACCTTGAGGTAGTAGGTAATTGAGGTTTTGCTCAGGGGCAAATAATAGCTACGTAGGTTGATGGTCGCCGGTAGCAGCTCTCACAGGGGTCACGTAGGTGACTGGGTTACCATACAAACCGACTTCCTCCGAGCCTCAGAAGAAACGATTTAAGATCTTTGACAGTCGTTACGTTCGTACTAGGGCATGCAAAACCGGTTTTCCGGTTTTGCGCAAAACCGGATTTCGGCCAAAATTTTACTATTTTTGAAAACCGGTTTTGAGATTCAAAACCCGAGCTCAGCTCCGGTTTTCCCATTGTTGAGTAACAATTAACATTTCGATTTTTATCAACATTGTTTTCGAACACTCAAAAAATAATTATCTTTGAGGCATCAAATGTATCCGAACCGACCGAACACAGCCTGCATCCACCCACTTACACGCCTCCCTCCACTACCCCCGGCCCCGCACCCGTAACCCGCCAGGCTGCGCCTGCGTTGTTGCAGTAATACCCTTACCGGGAGTGCAAGTGCGTGTCCGCCGCCCTCGCGTGCGACGCTAGGACAAAATGTGAGTATTTACTTAGTTATTAATGTATTATATTTTGTGTCTTTTAATGTACATTTTAATTATGATTTTTTTGGTAATTGTGGGTGGCTGTACTGGCTGTGTTTAATATTTGAAGATGCTGATTGTGTTTTCTATGTTTAAAATATACTTTTTTTATAGCAGATTTAGCAGAGATAGAAGACTTAATAGGTACCAAAGATACCAAAAACTTACTTGTTGTTGATTTGATCTCAGTTAATTAATCTTTATACTATTATAAGTTCATTGTTATCTGTACAATTATTATGGTTTGGATTAAAAAGAAATGTATAATACAATTTGTTTTATTTGTAGACTTAGTGGGTATTTAAAAAAAATGGTTTTTCTTTTTAAATTATACTACATTAGATTTTTTTTGCTAAAACCGGACCTAGCTCCGGTTTTCGGTTTTGGTCCCAAAAAAAAGATGTTCAAAACCGGTTTTGATGACTTTCCGGTTTTGCATGCCCTAGTTCGTACGTAGTAAGAATCCCGAAATACAACCAATCCTACCAAGACTTATCGTATTAGGTACTCAGTAACTGGGAGGAGGAAGTCAGGTCAGACAGGTAGTTGAAACCTAGGCAAATGTTATTGATGTCGCTAGAATTTGCCATTCCATAATTTGGGTAGGTGGGTAAAAATCTCATATTCGTTTTGCGTGCTAGTTATTTTATCTCTTCAAATATGCGTAGACTCAAATTCATAGTCAAAAGCGGCACTTTTGTACTTCTTTATAATGTAATGAAATTTAATCAAATTGCCAATTCGCAAGCCTACCAGGATACTACTGTCTAGATTTGACGAAAATCTTCAATACTTATATCAGTTCTACTCTTTGCACAAGGCATAATAAATAATGAAAGTAGGTACCTACTGTAGTTGCCCATTCCAAAGGGTAGGTAGATGTTCATGGAGAAGAAGGAGCAAGAACAAGAAAAGAACTTGTAGTTTTTGCCCTAGCGCCTTATTTATTGTAATACATAAGGCGCTAGGGCAAAAACTACAAGTACCTAGCAGGTACCTGCAAATCAGGAAAAGGGAACTGTGTTACCTTACCGCGAATTAAACGAGAGCGAAGCCGCGGGCAAAAGCTAGGTTTTAATATTTGTATTTTTTATTTTCACTAAATATTTTTAAAGTGTTGTATAATATGCATTAAGTATACCTACAATTCTTAAATTTGGTAATCTTGAGCTAGATGATCACCATATTTGTAGGCGTCCTGGCATAACATAGCCCTCTGTTCTTCAAATATAAGATCTGTATTATTATTATGTATGCATTTTACTGTGATTTGATTGATTGATTTGCCAACATCAGCGATACCTACAATTGGATAAGCATGAAACTCTCTCAGTCGCCTGGACAAATGCAAATCAGTGAAAGAAATGAAAGTACCCAGATGGTAGTGTTAAAAATGATGCATAGTAAGTACCATAGAAATAATAGTAGTTACCTACAGTAGGTTCTAACTATATACGACTAACAGATAGGTACCTACAATGCATATTATGTAGGTATATCGTTCAATATTACTTCCTCGAAAACTGGTTCTTACTCTTACTGCACTACACACACATACACTATTTAACATTCAATGTATTTCACACGCGAGTTTTTTTCTCATTAATCGCAACGAGGGCTTTCATTTTTTCTTATTTCACCACAGTAACAAATAACTAGGTTGGCTTATTTCCGGACCTATCCTTAAATTATAAGCCCAAATATACGTCAATTCAGTGCAATTTTATTAGGTAATTCTCTAGAATACACAACTCCGATTGTTCTGAGAGATTAAGGAATCGCCTAGGGTCAGAGACGCACAGACTGATGAAGAAAGTGCATTACAAAATTTCGAAGCGGTCAAGTTTATGTGTGCGTTCGCGCAGCGGAATGTTGTTGAATTTAAAGATTTTAATTATGCAGATATTTAGTGTATGACGTCGTATAATTGTGTATGGTAAAAAAAAATTGCGCACGCAGCCATTGTGGAGAAATTCACCAAAAACTGATTCCGCTGGGCGAACGCTGTCCTGGCGGAACTTTTTTTAATCCATAGACTTTAGAAGAAAAGAGATGTGTCCAAAAATTAGTGTGTATTTGTGTGTAGGTAATTGTGTATGTATGAATAAAATTAGTGCATGGCATGCAAAACCGGAAAGTCATCAAAACCGGTTTTGAACATCGTTTTTTTGGGACCAAAACCGAAAACCGGAGCTAGGTCCGGTTTTAGCAAAAAAAATCTAATCTATACATATAATAAGACTGTAAAAGATCGATTTCTGTACATTGAAGATTTTTATGAAAAATTGTTACAGGGGGTCTTAATTACCGTAATAGAAGCCAAAACAACAATTTTTAAAATTTTTGTCTGTCTGTCTGTCTGTCTGTCTGTCTGTCTGTCTGTCTGTCTGTTTGTCCGGGCTAATCTCAGAATCTACTGGACCGATTTTGACGGGACTTTTTTTATTTGACTCAGTATCACCTGGAGAGTAAACTGGGATATAAATAATCACGCCGATGAACTTAGGGGGCAGGCAGGAAATTGAATCTCAGAATCTACTAAACCGATTTTAATGGGACTTTTTTTATTTGACTCAACATTACTTGGAAGGTAAAGAAGGATAGAAATAATCACGCCAATAGACTAAGGGGGTAGGCAGAAAATTGAATCTCGGAAACTACTGGGCCGATTTTAATGGGACTTTTTTTATTTGACTCAGCATCACTTGCAATAATCACGCCAATAGACTAAGAGGGTAGGCAGGAAATTGAATATCAGAAACAAAGTAACTATGCCACGCGGACGAAGTCGCGGGCGGAAGCTAGTGTAGTATAATTTAAAAAGAAAAACCATTTTTTTTAAATACCCACTAAGTCTACAAATAAAACAAATTGTATTATACATTTCTTTTTAATCCAAACCATAATAATTGTACAGAACAATGAACTTATAATAGTATAAAGATTAATTAACTGAGATCAAATCAACAACAAGTAAGTTTTTGGTATCTTTGGTACCTATTAAGTCTTCTATCTCTGCTAAATCTGCTATAAAAAAAAGTATATTTTAAACATAGAAAACACAATCAGCATCTTCAAATATTAAACACAGCCAGTACAGCCACCCACAATTACCAAAAAAATCATAATTAAAATGTACATTAAAAGACACAAAATATAATACATTAATAACTAAGTAAATACTCACATTTTGTCCTAGCGTCGCACGCGAGGGCGGCGGACACGCACTTGCACTCCCGGTAAGGGTATTACTGCATCAACGCAGGCGCAGCCTGGCGGGTTACGGGTGCGGGGCCGGGG
Organism: Ochropleura plecta; assembly: GCA_905475445.1. Taxonomy (NCBI): domain Eukaryota; kingdom Metazoa; phylum Arthropoda; class Insecta; order Lepidoptera; family Noctuidae; genus Ochropleura; species Ochropleura plecta. Next base: position 519,570 of record FR997733.1, on the reverse strand, counting down.
GTAGTGGAGGGAGGCGTGTAAGTGGGTGGATGCAGGCTGTGTTCGGTCGGTTCGGATACATTTGATGCCTCAAAGATAATTATTTTTTGAGAGTGTTCGAAAACAATGTTGATAAAAATCGAAATGTTAATTGTTACTCAACAATGGGAAAACCGGAGCTGAGCTCCGGTTTTGAATCTCAAAACCGGTTTTCAAAAATCGTAAAATTTTGGCCGAAATCCGGTTTTGCGCAAAACCGGAAAACCGGTTTTGCATGCCCTAGTGCGTGCATAAACTTCGGAGAAATTCAAGTTTCCGCTACGCGAACGTTTGGCCATTAGCTAGTTTTCATATAAAGCGCTTACATAGAGAGCTGTAGATTTTTACATACGTTGTTTTGAATTTGTTTATATTTGTTTAAAAAACAGATTTAGAAAAAATCGTAGGGCTTAAAAGATAAAAATATAAACGTAAAATACGCTTATTAGGTCTTAGTTCTTAAAGTATGCACTTTGGAGTCTAGATTTTCATGTTTATGCAAACATAGCTTCCGCCCGCGACTTCGTCCGCGTGGCATAGTTACTTTGTTTCTGATATTCAATTTCCTGCCTACCCTCTTAGTCTATTGGCGTGATTATTGCAAGTGATGCTGAGTCAAATAAAAAAAGTCCCATTAAAATCGGCCCAGTAGTTTCCGAGATTCAATTTTCTGCCTACCCCCTTAGTCTATTGGCGTGATTATTTCTATCCTTCTTTACCTTCCAAGTAATGTTGAGTCAAATAAAAAAAAGTCCCATTAAAATCGGTTTAGTAGATTCTGAGATTCAATTTCCTGCCTGCCCCCTAAGTTCATCGGCGTGATTATTTATATCCCAGTTTACTCTCCAGGTGATACTGAGTCAAATAAAAAAAGTCCCGTCAAAATCGGTCCAGTAGATTCTGAGATTAGCCCGGACAAACAGACAGACAGACAGACAGACAGACAAAAATTTTAAAAATTGTTGTTTTGGCTTCTATTACGGTAATTAAGACCCCCTGTAACAATTTTTCATAAAAATCTTCAATGTACAGAAATCGATCTTTTACAGTCTTATTATATGTATAGATATAGATTGTAAGTATCTGCAACATGTTGCCAAGTATCAATGATGTTCCGTTAGTAATTAAAGAGTTATAGGACAATTTACCATGAATAGATCACTGTTTACAAAGCAGTCAAATATCACGACGTTCTATCTATTCCGCTGCGCGAACGCACACCCTATTTTATCAAACGTTTCGCAGATTTTTGACCCTCTCGGCTAATTAAGTCCTGTAATAATTGTTGTCAGTCCTTTTACAACAATTTATAACTATTAAAAATTGGTTTTGATGACAAAGTTCCTGACAGCACGGCGCGCGTGTGGAACAAGACTTATCGTAATTTTGTAGGTGTCATGAATGTTTTTTCTAATTTTTTAAATAATTGTAGTACCTACATACCTAACTGACATCATACAATACGCATGTAGTCAAAGTATTAAATTCCATTTTATTCCCCCTTATTCTCCGCATTTTGGTGGTCTGTAGGTAGCAAGAGTCAAACCAAGTAAATATCATACTTATTCGTGTGATAGGGAATGCGCACCTGACGATCGAGGCGAACCTACAGCACAGTATTGGCTCAAATAGAAGCCGTAATCAATTCTCGACCTCTGTCTCCTCCTTACCCTGAAGTCTTGTGGATAACTTCACTCCACTCACTCCCGCTCACTTCCTCATTGGCCGACCGATGACTGCGCCAGTCAGCGATGACCTACGCGACGTTCCTGCAAGTCGTCTCTAACGGTTCCAGAGGGTGGAACAACTTCGCCAGCACTTTTGGAGCCGGTGGGCGAAGGAATGCATCTCTGAGCTGCAGGTGCGGACAAAATGGTTGGCGAATAAGGACGAGCTCAAACCAAACACTTTAATATTAATTAAGGCCAATAACAACCCACCGTTGAAGTAGCATTTGGGACGTGTCCTCTGGACTATTCCAGGAAAGGACGGTATATCCAGGGTGGCCGATATACAGACGTCTTCCGGCGTGGTGAGGCGCGTTTGCAAATTTTTGTCTACTACTCCAGGACGTGGTTGACACCGATGCAGCGACTGACGATCATTGAAAGGTGAGAGTCAAGATGGCGGGTGTACCATAGCGAATTAAATTATACCAATTACCAAAAAAATTTACCTAATTACTATTTAGTACCTAGGTCTAAAAAATCTGTACCTCTTTCACAACGAAATTATTTAGAAAGTAAGGTAGGTACACTAAGGGTGCACTATAATGTTTTATTATTTTACCATTACTCATAAAATTTAACTACACCAAAAAATTGTACCTAAAAAGTACCTCAATTAAAAGAAAACATACACTTAAACAGTTGAATAGTTTCTGAGAAATAAAACAACCGTGTCTTGTGTAAAACTAAACACGATAATTATCATGACATTATTGATATAGTTACAATATACATTTATATTTTTATTTATTTTATTGCCCGAAGTCTGACAACCAGTCTTACCATGGGGGTATCTACTTGTACACGTGTTTTCCAATAACTGGCTTTTGGAGGTCAGATAGAAAGTCGCTCCATGTAAATAACTGGTGTTCAGCTGCATCAGGTTAGACAGGAAGCCGACCCTAATATAGTTGGGAAAAGGCTAGGATGACATTTATATTTAAAGGCTACTTTTAAATTATGAATATATTATATGCACGACAATAATTATTAATAGTTACTAGCAATCAAATATACAGTTTCATCTATTTATTTTAGTGGTTAGCAACCTTGCGCAACTAACAACTAGCTTCGTAAATGCACATTTATGATCAAGTATGATGCGGGTAATTGACAAAAATTAGAAATTTGCACTCTGTTCCCTGATTAATCGAGGAGAAGGAAGGAAGGAGGTGCCAGGGTGTTTGAGGGAGAGAACCTCAAATCAACCCAGTCACCGCGGGAGACGCCCCGGGCGCCGTGAGACGACTCCCGGCCACCGTAGATGCGGGCCTGTGGACGGTGAGCAATGGGTAGTTCACCGTCCGTCCGTCTATTGACGACAGGCCGTGTCGACGGCGCGTTAGTTTCCCACGCGCGCCTCAAAGAGATGTCAGCAAAGCAGATGGACCTGCCAGGGCCACCGCCTGCCGGGGTTGCGGGTTGTTCGAAAGAAATACCGCGGCTCCGGAACGTAAAGGGCAATAGAAGGAACATGGGTGGGTTTTAGTCAGTACAAGTCTGACACTCCCCCCAACTTCACCCAGAGCGGGGGAAGTTATTTGATGATTTCTAGAGATGTGCCGATTATGACTTTCGCCGACTAGCCGATTAGTTGGTTGTAATAAGGCCGACTAGTCAGCTAAGCCGATCACGGTTTCGGGGATTTCCGTAACGCTTCGTTTACGGCTGATTCGCGCGCAATCGCATACGCCGCCTGCGAGCGTGTCGGAACATGTTTCGTTTAGTTCGCATTGTTCCTTCATTTTTGCTTGTGTAATGGTCGGGAGCGATGTTTTAGTGTAAAAAAATATTTTTTTTGTGCAAAATTAAAGATACTGTTATTATTCATTAAAGTGAACAAGTAGAATTAAAATTTAATCATGTCAAAAAGAAAATCTCGTGTATGGATGTTTTTTGAATAATTGGACAATGATTCCCGTAAAGTTAAGTGTAACCAATTCCAAGTGATAATTTCTCGTGGTGGGCAAGGAAAAACAGCTAACACTACAAGCATGAACAACCATATTAAATACAAACATTCAACCCTGATACCTCAGTTAGGACCAGTGTATAGTTACATTTTAACTATACACTGGTCATGTGAAGACTCAAGATCAAGAGAAATCAATATTGCGATAGGTGAAATGATTGCACTTGACAACCAGCCAAGCGCGGATCCAGGGGGAGGGTCATGGGGGTCATGACCCCCCCCTGGGCGACACGCTGGGTCATAGGTGGCCACTGCATTTTATCTAATTTTATTTATAAACGTAACCAAATTATACGCGAAAGACGCACATAATCATAATAATATAATTCTATGCTGTTATTGGTTATATTATAGCTGTTTATAGTGCAAAACATCCAATCAAATTTTATTATTCAATCGGTTGTAAGTTTAAATTTGTCGCGCAGCGCGAAAAAAAATGCACAGAGGTCACACCTGGAAATTTTCACTGGCTTGTATGGTCGCATAAAGATCAAGCCCTTTACTGTACTTGTTTGCTATGTTACTGCATCTGGTGGTGGCACACAATCAAAAACGCTTCTAAAACGACTAGTTAAAGAACCTTTGGAAGCATTTGATGATTTTCTAGGTAACAATGGTGTTCTTCTAACAGACCAGCGATACCAATATCACGAAAGGGCAGTCAAAGCCGGCAAAATCTTTTTATTAACATTCCTTAACCAGAGATTGAGGTGATGAATCAAATTAATAGTCAAAGAATGGCGCAAGTTTATGAGAACAGGGGACGCTTGCGACCAATAGTTTTTTTTTTCTTTTCCTTATTTTGCAATCAGTCGCACCCTTCATTCAATGGAGTCGCCTTCAGAATGACTGTTGTAATAAAAAAAGTCACGTCGTTTCTTAAGGCGGCGAAGTGTTTCGGGGATGGTCAGCTGTCCTGCAAGCTGATTAGGGTGTTTTATGAGTTTTGATTTATAGCTGGACCCATTGAGTTGATTACTTCTTGAACCATTGGTAGGTTAAGAAATTCGTGGATCTCTTTTGTTTTGATAAACCATGGCGCATTTGATATTTGTCTTAGGATATAATTTTGCGCCCTTTGCATTATCATTATGTTGAGCCCCACAGTACAATACCATAAGTCCAAATAGGTTTCAGCATGACATAGCATATAATGATCTTTTTGTCCATTGACGGTTTCGAGTTTCTTCCCAGTAACCAGTATTATAGGCGCCCAGTATTTGAGGTTGGTCTGATCTCTTTTTGCTTGCACATGCTTTTTCCAAGTGAGTCTGCGGTCCAAATGCATTCCAAGGTATTTGACAGAGTTCTGATGAGGCAGTTGAGGACCATTTGCGAAGATTCACACTTCGCGTGAACCGACTTGGACTCACTAGCTGCGATTCTCCATTTGGCCAGCGACTGTGTACTCTTGGCTATTTGGTAGGTCAGATGTATACACAGAGTATAACACCGGTCCAAGAACCGACCCTTGAGGCACTCCTGCGTCGATTTTGTGGAAATCTGATGTGCAATCATTTTCTTTGACTTGGAATATTCTGTTAGCTAAGTTCGACTTGAGTGTTCCGAAGTACGTGTGTGGTAATAGGGATTTTATTTTGCATAACAACCCCTTGTGCTAAATCTTGTCAAAGGCCTGCTGTATATCCAGCAAGGCTGTGGAACAGTATTCCTTGCCTTCAAATTCCTTCCTTATTACTGTGGACTTGTTCTGTAATCGCATGTTCTTTACGGCAGCCGAACTAGTGGTCAGAAATTATTGTTTTTTCTTTTAGGACTGTGTTAAGTCTGAAGAAATATTTTTTCAAATAGTTTGGCAGTAAGCTAATTGGTCTATAGGATGTAACTTTGTGAACCAGTTTGCCGGGTTTGTGAATCATTATGATTTGGGAAACTCTCCACAAATCCGGAAGTTTCCTACCCGCAGAATGGCGTGCTGCAATACGCGGTAGCTCTTTCAGTATTTTTTTAATGAGATCAAACCCCGGTGCCTTATTTAAATGTAGTTCATGGATTTGAATTATTTGACGATCTCTCTCGGTGTAATAGCTTTGAGTGGTAGATCGAGTTGTAAGTCTTGGTCGAGAATAAGGTCTACGCCTGATTGGTCTTGGTTCGGACTAGCATCGTTTGTTTTAAAAACTTGACTGAGGTGGTGTGCAAATATATAAGCCTTTTCTTGTGCGGTTTTTGACCAGTTTCCATCATGTGTCGAAGAAGAGATGGTTTGTGGACATCTGGGGATCATAGTGTTTGCATGCTCTCCATAGTGAATGGTTTGTGGCTTTTGTAGGTGTTAGACCTTCCAAGCATGTTTCCAGGGCGACTTCATTGGCATCATCGTTATAAGGATTTTCTGTTCTTTGGCTGCTTTGTTAAGCGCTCTTTTATCGCTTGGATATCTACTAGTGTGTCATACCCGACGGAGTCTACGAAACGCGACCAATAGTAAAAATGTCAATTTTTTGTGGTCGTTAAAATATACCACTCCGATGCCATCGTGATAATAGTAAATTATTGGATGAAGAATCCTCGGTTGACAGGTGTAGCACTGGCCAAGATTGTGGAAAACCTCGGCCTCAAATTCAATGTAGATTTAAATCAGTGTGTGGGCTTATTGCTTCAAATGCAAAAGTTGCAGTACACGAGCTAGCAAAAAAAGCATCGCACGCCAAACGTTCCCGTGCGCCAATCATGCTTTAAACAACTCATTGGCTAAGTCATGTAATTTCTTGTCGCAATACCTCATGCACAATGAGAAAAGTTGTAGCATTTGCCAATGCGTTTTGTGTGCATTCTGGCGATACAATATTATGTAATGAGAGACGAACAAGAGAAAGTATTTTTCCACACTAAGAAGGGTCAAAGCTTGGCTTAGGGCGTATACGGCAGAAGACCGCCTGACGGGCTTAGCTCTTTTGCAGGTGCATAAGTCAATAAATATAGATGACGGGAAACCCCATGAAATCTTATCCGTTTAGCGGTTTCAACGTGAAAAATTTACGAAAACACTTTCACGTTCCTTTATAATATTAAGTATAGCTATATCTATCCAAACTAGACTGCGGAGACAAGCTGTTTGCGACATGGTGACCCCCCCCTGATAAAAAAGCTGGATCCGCCCTTGCAACCAGCCGTTGTCAATTGTTGAAAATACAGGCTTTAAAAACGTGATGAGGAACGTTAAACCTAAATATAACATACCGGGCAGAAAGTATTTCACAGAAAACATCATTCCTCAACTTTACGAAAAGACTAAATCTGAAATACGAAGAGGAGTGATGAGTGCAACTGCAATTTCAGTTACTACTGACATGTGGACAAAAATAAATAATAAAGAAAGTTTTTTGAGTTTTACAGCACACTGGTTCGACGATAGTTTCAAATATCACCACGCAGTATTGCAAATGAAACATTTCCCTGAAACACACACATCAAAAATTGTTTAGAAGAAATTCCAACTTTATGGGATATAGATACGACCAAAATTCACGCTGTTGTACGAGACAACGGCAGAAATGTGACGAAAGCAATTGACGATTCAGTTTTTAAGGGAGTATCATGTTTCATACATACTCTTCAACTGGCTATTAATACCGCTTTGAAACATGATACCATGGCACAAATACTAGTAAAATCGAGACGAATAGTGACACACTTTAATCACTCTAATCAAGCTCAGTCATAACTTCGAGATTTGCAGCAAGAACTAAATTTATCATATCACCAGCTTATTCAAGATGTTGAATGAATTCCACATACCTGCTATATGATATCTCGCCGCTTCGAACAAAAACGAGCTGTTTCTTTGTACCTTGCTGAAACATCAGTAAATTTCGGAAATGTGTCTAATGAAGAGTGGCAAATACTAGGAAAAAGCATTGAATTGCTAAAGCCGTTTGAAGAGATTACCAAGATAATAAATTCAAGTTGCTCATCAGTATCTGAAGTAATATCTCATCTGAAAACCCTACAAAAATATTTAGAAATGTATTATGATGAAAACAAAGAAATCATGGAAATGAAAGCCCTACTGGAAAATGATTTGAATATTAGGTTCGACATGGACCATAACAAAATCTTCACCTTGGCTACATTGTTGGATCCAAGATACAAGCAACAGTTTTTCGAGGCAGAGGATCTCATCACCATAAGGTCCCAATTTTTAATAGAATCTCTGAAGAATAGCATGAGTGATGACGACAGCGATAGTGGCAAAGATGATTTACAGAGCACCTCCACTGATGAAAATAATATAGAAACAGCAACACATAGGAATTTTTGGCAATGCTACCAAAATTTTGCATCAAGAAAATAAAAGAATTTCAAGATGACAGGTCAAGCGCAGCTCATGAACTGCAGTCCTACTGTGCGTTACCGGTGATAAAGCGTAATGATAACCCATTCCAGTGGTGGAGCCGCAATAGTTCTAGGTACCCTGAAATGTCGCGCATGGCCAAAGTGTACCTCTGCTGTCCCACAAGTTCTGTTTACAGTGAGAGGCTGTTCCCAGAGGCCGGAAACATTATATGAAACAAAAAGAAATCGATTGCTACCAGAAAGGGCAGAAGCTTTAGTCTTCTTACATCATAATTTACCCTAAATTAAAAAATATAAGTTATAAAAAATATAAGGAGATTATGATATTTTTGGTACTTTGATTTGATTAGATTATGTAGGTATGGTTATAAGAAATATGATTTTTATTTTTTTTTTGTTTTTATCAAACAGTTCTTCATGTTTAGAATTTTTGGATATATATATGTAATGAAATAATAATATTATTATATTTCATTCAGTTATTTGAATTTGGCTCCATGTTAATTTATGGATAAAGTAGATTTAAGTTGTGGACTTGTAATCGTTAGATGGCGCCCATGAGCAAGAATGGCGGACCACCTCTTTTGCCGGTCAAAGCGTAGATTTTAGAAATGTCAACTGTCATTGTTAGATAGGTTATGTTCTCATTTTTATTGTGTAAAGTTAATATCGATGGAGATTACTAAAAGAAACAGACTGGTTGAAAATTAAACTTTAATAGTCGTTTCTTTGTTTACAGGTGAGATAAAATAATACTAAGATTTATAATTTGTGTGTTACCTACTTAATTACTTATGTGTGAGAATTAAAATAAATACTTTGTTTACAGAGCAACACTATCGTTTAATTTTTGGCAAATTCATAAGAAGTACAACCAATAGTCTTATAAAACGACTATTCTAGTTAAAAATAACAAATATAATGGAAAAATTACGCTTCAAATTTGAAGTATTGGGAGCTGCAGATGGTAAATCAAACATTATATGTATACCCTCTATTGAAACACCAAATGGAAATGTATACGCGGTTCCTGAAGAATTTAAACCAGTAAGTAAGCATAATGCTATATGTTCTTCAGATATATATATGAAGATAAAGAATTCGCTTAAAAAGAGATATCAAACTCGATCTATATGGATCCCTCTGAGTACAGATTTACGGAAAATATATCTTGATGAAAGAGACAATTTACAATTTGGGGACCAGTATTTAGAAATGATTACCACTGATACGAATCCTATAGTACATAACACAAATAAGAATATACCAGAGAAGAAACAGTTAGTAAAAATCGCAGAGAGGTTTTTAATAGATAAATTTAATAATAAGGTTAATTCGGATCAATGGATTAATGGTTTTGAGACTGAGTGTGAAAGAAACGAGATTATGCAAGATGAAGAGAAAATTGAGATATTGAAATATTTACTTGAAAAACAGTGCCTAGATTGGTATAATAGTATGATGATAAAGATGACTATAGATTCCAAATGGGTGGAGTGGAAAGTTAATTTTTGTGAAACCTATGGCAATACAGGATGGTCCCAGGTCAGGTATGCTTTTGCATTTAAATATCAAGCAGGATCATTGCTTGAATATGCTACGAAAAAGGAAAGGTTATTACTGGAAATAAATAGACATATTGATACACAAACATTGATAACCCTTATAGTAATGGGATTACCAATATATATAATGGATAAAATTGATAAAGATAGTATAAAAACAACTGCAAGTCTATATAATGAAATCGGAAAACATGAATATGTAGCAAATAAAAAGAATTTTAACAAAAACTACAAAAACAACAATGAAAATAAAGAGAAACAAGATATAGTAAAACCATGTAGAATTTGTGAGAATTTTGATAAAGGAGTTCGTGTGTCAAGTGAGAGTGGTCAAAGAAAGTATAATTATAAAAGTATAAATAACTCGGTGATTGATGTTGAACTCAATAGCAGCAATACAAAAAACGAGTGATAGCACCATTAATTCAAGTCAAACTATTATTAAATGAACAGCTAGAAATATTTGGAATATATGATGCGGGCTCAAATGTATCGGTAATAAATTCCAAATTGATAAGACTAAAAGGAAATATACAGAATAATATAGAATGTGATAACTTAATCACAATTAATGGTGTTAAAAATACTATAGGTTTGACAACAATTAAAGTTAAAATTTTTGATATAGAAGAGAATGCTTATGTATACATTATTGATGGAGAACAATTCAGATATGATTTTTTAATAGGATTGGATATGATAAAACAATTCAGATTGATACAAGATGAAAATATGAAAATCACACAAAAAAATAAGCCGCTAAAGATAGAACAAGAAAATAAACATATAAGTAATAATGAAGAAAAAAATATAAACTCAGGTTTAATAAATTTTAATGAAAATATTGAAAAAGAAAATTTCAAAATGAGTAGAAAAAACTTGAACAGTCATGAAGAAAAAGAAATAAACGAACTCATAGATACTTATAGGACAATCTTTGCAAAAGATAAATATGATATCGGCACAGTTAAACAATATGAAGCACGTATCGACCTACTTATGGATAAATATTGTTGTAAGAGACCATACAGATGTTCCATAGAAGACAAGAAAGAAATAGAAGATCAAATTGCAATGTTGTTAGACAGAAAACTTATAGAGGAGTCTTATAGTCCATTTGCGGCACCCGTGACGTTAGCTTATAAAAGAGAAGATGGTAAACAAGACTGTGTATAGATTTTAGAGATCTAAAAATAGTTATTCCTCAAGCTCAACCATTCCCGCGTATTGAAGACTTAGTGATAAAGACAAGAAACTCAAGATATTTCACAACATTAGATATCAATTCAGCATTTTGGTCCATACCGCTTAGAATTGAAGATAGAATGAAAACTGCCTTTGTAACTCAAGAAGGGCATTATCAATATGGACGTGTTTGCCTCTTGGTTTGAAGACATCACCAGGTATTTTTCAAAGAATACTTAGTAATATCCTAAGAAAGTACAAGCTCACGGATTTCGCAGTAAGTTACATTGACGATATTTTGGTGTATTCTAATACTTTTACAGAACACATAGATCATTTAAAACGATTATTAGAAAGTATAAAAAGGGATGGTTTCCGTCTAAAATTCACAAAATTTACATTTGCTTCTGATTCAGTTAAATACTTAGGTCACATTTCATAATAATACTGTACGTCCAATCAGGGATTATTTAGTCTCAATTAAGAATTTTCCAATACCAGAAAATAGAAAAAATGTAAGACAGTTTTTAGGGAAGATAAATTTCTACAATGAGTATATACCAGAACGTGCCATTCGGTTAGAACTTCATAGTCTGCTTAGAAAAAAACAAAAATTTATTTGGACGGAAGATTGTCAAAAGTCATTTGAAGACATAAAACAATTACTATGTTCACAGCCAATATTAGAAATATTCGATTATAATTTGCGAATAAATATTTATACTGATGCGTCAATAGAAGGAATTGGAGCAGTTTTAAAGCAGACTCGATTAGATGGCAGGGATAAGCCTGTTGCATATTTCTCAAAAAAGTTGAACCAATTACAGAAAAAAGCAATTTACTTAGAATGTTTAGCAATTAAGGAAGCAATAAGATATTGGCAATATTGGCTAATAGGTAGACCGTTTACAGTAATTTCGGATCATAAACCTTTAGAAAATTTAAATATTAGATCAAGGACTGATGAGGAATTAGGAGATTTGACATTTTATTTATCACAGTATGATTTTAAAATAAAATATGCTCCCGGAAAGTACAATGTAGAAGCGGATTGCCTGAGTAGAAACCCAGTATTAAACGCAAAGGATGATACAGATGAACAATTAAAATATGTTAATTTAGTGAAATTAAATTATTTAGTTAGGGATCAGGAAAACAATGAAGAGATTCAAAAAAATAAAATAAATTTATTAAATAAAAATAATATTTATTATAAAAAATATATAAAACAAGATAAAATAATAATAACTGAAGAATTTAGTAAAAAACTGATAAAAGATGTTCATGAAAATATGTGTCATTTAGGAGTGAAACAGATGTTATATAAAATCAGTTCAATGTGTACATCAAAGAATTTAACGGAAAATATAAAAACATATTGTAGAACTTGTGAGGTATGTTTAAAGAATAAAACTAGAGGACAAGGGAAATATGGTCTCATGTCACATTTAGGTCCAGCCACAAAACCGTTCCAAATTGTCTCGATAGATACGATTGGAGGTTTTGGAGGCTCACGGTCAACAAAAAAATATTTACATTTGTTAGTGGATCATTTTACGCGTTATGCATATATTGTTAACTCAAAAACACAGAGTGCACATGATTTTATTAAACTAATTAGAATGGTCACACTAACTCATAAAATAGAAATGGTGTTAACCGATCAATATCCAGGAATTAACTCTGAAGAGTTTAAAAAAAAATTTAAAAGAAAAATCTATACAACTGATCTTTACAGCAGTGAATTGTCCATTTTCTAACGGTTTAAATGAAAGGTTGAATCAAACTATTGTAAATAAAATAAGATGCAAAATAAATGAACACCAAAATAAAAAGTCATGGACAACTATTGCTCATGAATGCATAAACAAATATAATGAAACACAACATACAATTACAGGATTTGCACCTAAATACTTATTGGATGGGTCAAATGTATCTTTATTACCGTATGAATTAAAAACAAATGTAACTGAAAAAGAATGGATAAGAGATAGAAAATTAGCAGTTGAAAGATCAATACAATCACATACGGCGCCTGTTGGTCTAGTGGTTAGTGGCCCTGACTGCTGAGCCGGAGGTCGTGGGTTCGATTCCCACCCAGGACAAACTTTGTGTGATGAGCATGATTGTTTGTTCTGTGTCTGGGTGTGATTTATCTATAATATGTAGGTATGTATTTATAAATTATAAGTATAGTATATCAGTTGTCTGGTTACCATAACACAAGCTCTGCTTAGCTTGGGATCAGATAGCCGTGTGTGAGTTGTCCCAAGATATTTATTTTATTTATTTATTTATTTTACATAACTATAATAAACAATTATTTGACAAGAATAGGATTCAACTTAATTTTGAGATAGGAGATATGGTGTATGTAGAAAATGGAAATAGACTAAACAGAAATAAATTAGATGAACTCAAGATTGGCCCATTTAAAATTATAGGAAAAATATCAGATTCAATATTTAAAATTAATACAGGTCATAAAAAAATAGAATCAAATTTATTTCATGTAACTAAACTTAAACCACTACCTTTATAAAAATAATTTATTCATCTATCTTAAGATAATATCTATTTTCTCTAGGGGGGGGGAGATGTAATATATATACAGGGTGGTCCAACTAGTGACGTCAACAATTTTTTTTTAGATTCCTCGCACCTGGGGGTATCCCAATGTACCCAATGTATATTCCGCGATTTTTCTTAGTTTTCGAGTTATAATTTTTTTTGGGTATTTTTAATGATTTCTGCCAGCAAAGTTTCAAAAATACATATCTTTTTCCGAGTAGGTATTTTGCATTCGGTATTTTTGTGACATAATTGTGTTGAATGGTGTTTTAATAAAAAAAATAACTCAGCTTTCTGAAGTTACTTAAAGTTACTCAAAAAAGGCTTTAAAGTTGAAACTTTAGTTTTAGTAAGATTTACTCAAATCTTCAACTTCAATTTAAAAATACAAAAAGGAGTTTCCATAGATTATGACTTAGTTTAAAAACTCCGCATGCTTCGAAACTTTCAAAATCATGAAAAAAAAAATTGCACTTAATTAGCCTATTTCTGTTGTAATTAGCCTTCGAAGGCGGATAGGCCTAAAATCATTAAATCACGATTAAAGCATTGAAAATTATTTTATGTACTTTTTATCATTGTTATGGTTTTGGTTTAACTAGGCGAACAGGGATTCCACGAACTACGGTTTTAAGAATTCTTAAGGAAGGTGAGTGAAGTTGGTATTTACATAAGCTTTTGATTGTGTTGTAGGAAGGTTTAATTTAGTTTGTTTTTATGCAAGCGTCGTAGTACACGCCTAAATGAAACCTAAATTATTATAAGATTACACATGCTACAGTTATTGTACTTACAGGAATTTCAATTGAATTTAATTTAAAATTACATTCTTAAGTTTAATTTACCATAACAATGATAAAAAGTACATAAAATAATTTTCAATGCTTTAATCGTGATTTAATGATTTTAGGCCTATCCGCCTTCGAAGGCTAATTACAACAGAAATAGGCTAATTAAGTGCAATTTTTTTTTCATGATTTTGAAAGTTTCGAAGCATGCGGAGTTTTTAAACTAAGTCAGAATCTATGGAAACTCCTTTTGGTATTTTTAAATTGAAGTTGAAGATTTGAGTAAATCTTACTAAAACTAAAGTTTCAACTTTAAAGCCTTTTTTGAGTAACTTTAAGTAACTTCAGAAAGCTGAGTTATTTTTTTTATTAAAACACCATTCAATACAATTATGTCACAAAAATACCGACTGCAAAATACCTACTCGGAAAAAGATATGTATTTTTGAAACTTTGCTGGCAGAAATCATTAAAAATACCCAAAAAAAATTATAACTCGAAAACTAAGAAAAATCGCGGAACATACATTGGGTACATTGGGATACCCCCAGGTGCGAGGAATCTAAAAAAAAATTGTTGACGTCACTAGTTGGACCACCCTGTATATGTATATATATTTATAAATATATATACATATACTACTGTGCATCTTGTACATGCAATCGTGCTTTAATTAATATTAATACATATAACTGAGTTTGTTAATTTAAAAAATCTACTTTTTATTTAAATAATAAGAAATACTTATAAATGTTCATTGAAGATAAGAAGATATTATGTTGTTTTTATGTTAAGTAGGATAGGTACTAATTTGTTCAATAATTGTCATAATTATGTTTTCTTTACAAGCAAGTAATTTTAAAAATTGAAGATTACCAAAGGAAAGATTGCTTTACATTTTTAATGTATAAGACTGATTATAAAATAAAAATAAATTATATATAATCAAGGTTTTTATTTCATGTAGTTCCCCCGGATGCATATTATTGAGAAATACATACAACGTAAGAAGCCGGATAGTCGGCGCTCTTTGCCGATTAGTCGCAGACTAATCGACGACTACAATAGTGGCCGGATAGTCGGCTTTATCGACTAGTCGGGACATTTCTAATGATTTCCCATCTGCAAAAAAAAGAGCTCGATTTGTGACAAATATGACTGCTAACATACAAGAAATACCTCCTCCGCCCTACCGCCTCTCAAATGCAACCTCAGACATCACACAAAAATTTGTGTAAAAATATAGACATAATGTAAGTATTACGTGTACGAATTAAATTGATTCCCTATGTTTTAACAATTTTCAATGGCATTTTTATTTATTTTTTATGGAATATGACCAATTGAGCAGGTATATTGGGCTTCTTGGGTTAATGCGAGTAAAATGACTGCGGCCCGCCTTTAGTTTGTCACCTTGTTGCGGACCGCTGTTTTAGGTACATTTTTTGGTAATTGGTAAAATTTAATTCGCTATGGTAGGTACACCCGCCATCTTGACTCTCACCATTGAAAGCCACCGCTTCCAAGGCCGGGGGCATGTTGTGTTCCCCTAGCATATCCACCCACGGTTAAGACTGCTAGCGACATCTCTGGTCAAGAAATTAAAACTTAACACGTCGTTATACGTAGTTTCGATCGCGATTGGCTAAAATATTGTTCCCCTTGCCCTTCTCCTTGATTTTTGTATTGCTTAATGTCGTTATTACATGGAATTCTGCTCGTGGACTGAACGTTTGATTTTTATTTAATTAATAACCCCATTGAACCTCATCATCACAACTCATCCATCCACCTTGCACACATCGTGTCCTCACCACTGCTGCTACACCTACAGGTAAATTTTTTATTATGATTATGTATTTTTTACAATGATTTATATACGTATCATTTATGTTTTCAGCAACATTAAAATGAAAAAAATGATTTTGGATTTAAATGGTTTTATTTAATCTTTAATAAAGCAATATGTAAAGTCTTCAAGTCTTCTTCTTTTTAAGGCAAAGGGAATAATTTTACCACCATCTTGTCTATGCTATAAGTCGTGAATTATGTTCTGGAATATTTATATTTTTTTTCCACTGACAAAGTAATCTACCTAATAATCCTTCATTCGTTTGACGGACCAAAATTTGTCAGCTGTCAAATGTTTTTTTCGCGGGAGTTGAAGTTGAAAGGCGAACGGCAGAATTCGTACCGCATACTTTTTTTGTTGTTTTGTGATAGAATTTGTACCACTTATTAAGGCAACTAAACCATTCATTTTCATGTAACGTTAGTATTTTTAGCACACTGCATTAATGAATTATATCAATTAAAAGATTAAGTAATTAAATGTAATATCATCTTAAACTGAACGCAACTAAATGTGGTTATGTTTTTAGAAGTTGCCATTTGTAAAATATCACGAGGTTCAAAATGATAAATGATTATTTAAAAATAGAAATAAGAGTAAATAAAATTAACCTATTACACATTATACCTTACAATGAATAATTATTGCATACAATCTTAATTATTAACTATTTAACTATAGGAATTATTTTCGCCATCAAAGTTTTTTTGTGTTGGCAATTTTTTTGACAGGATAGAAAAATCCCGAAAATCTTTTCTTGTGTGTGCTTTGTTGTTTTTTTGGTTTATAGTTTGTAACTGCATCTGAGCAATATGGCAAATTATCTGGCCATTTTTACGTTGAGTTGAACTACTGGTGCTCCGTACTCTATCTGTTGATAGTACTTTCGCGAAAGGACGCTGTATCCGATGAGAGTGAAGATATTGTCAATACTAATCGGCTGTGGGTATATCCTAGAGATGTAAGTAGTTTCCAAATAACATTTTGCGTACGAGTGTGTCAGTTACGTTAAGTTATAACTTTTACGTGTTAAAAAGTAGTCCTTACCATTTAATCTACGCGATATGATACTAAAATAAAATGTGTATACTAAAACAAATCTAAACATTATTTGAAAAAATAACAAACACTTGTGGTTGTATAAATATTTACATTTTGTCCTATATCCTGTATAAACACTTGAGGGTACGACTTTCCATTGACGTCCGTCGAATTAAAGGTGGGGAGGGGGGTGGGGGGAGGGGTGTTGGTGGGTACTACCCCCCCTTAAAGGGAAAAGTTGCGGAGCCCCCCCCTTTTCGAGTTTTTTTAATTTTTAAGTCTGAAGAAAATTTTCCCATTTTATGAATTAAAATGAATAGTAAGTGTAAAAAACCATGGGGGACCCCTTAGGGGGGAAGAGGGTCCTCCCCCTACAGAAGGGGGAATCCCCCTTCATAAAAAAAATGGCACTGATTTAAAGAGGCAGTTGTAAATAGCGGTTTTAGTAAGTTAAAAATTATGAATGGCACGTTTCATAACTACCTACCAGCCAAGCCAAACCCTTAAAATATTTTATGCATGATCGAGGGTGGGCTTGGTCGACGGAGCCCCGCTTCGCGGGGCTCCTACTTCTGGGTGGTTTATAAAAAAATAACCACGAAGGGGATGGCGGGGTCTATTCGCTCGCTTCGCTCGCTCACACGACCCCGCCATCCCCTTCTAACCTAACCTATCCGAGTCGGGGTGCCTTAAAGTCCAGATTGCAATCAGTTTCTCCTATAAAGTAATAATAAGCGTTTTACGTTTCGTTCCACAAGCCGACAAAAAACGGTAAACATTTAACATTTTTTTTTTTTTTATTTCGTACTGAAAATAATGCTGTAATTTATATATAAACTGTTAAATATATGTGTGCATGAAAACTATTTAAACTAGTACAAAATATTATTATTTACGTAAATTTATATAAAATAAAATGTTACAAAACGTAAGACAACTTAACCGTTGATGAAACGAAACGTTCAATAGCGAGAATTCTATATAATCTGTGGTAGGAATTGATATAAATACTGCAAAAATATTTATTTTCAACATTTTTTTTTCTCAAAAAGTACGCGTCTCCGCATGTTGAGACTTTACGTGTGTTCTTATAATAATTTAACCTTTCTGTAAAAAAAATATCAACCCCAAACTCGACAGACGGCAATGGAAAGCTTAGCCCACTTGAGTGATCGTTTATATGTATTGTTTACTTGCCTGTTATAATAGTTGTAGTGTATAATAAATACCGACACGCTTAGTGGTAGGGCGAGCGGTGGCGGGAGCGCGCTCGGTCATATTAATGGACTGAGCGCTCACTCGCTTCTGGTCCGCCGTGCTAGTAAGACGTGCTCATTGGAGACAGACTGTTGTTTAATTTAACATACCTAACACCCTAATAGTGTAACCTGTACAAGTGGCGACCCTGCCAGGATTACATAAGTGTAAGGTATGTACCAAAATTCAAAACATATTGTGAATAAAGAGGTAAATCAGTGACTAATCAGTTTTTATTCATTGAGATGTTCCATGTAGCCCATAACTGGGTTTTAAAATGAATTAATTACTTACTTTTAATCTGGGTACGTAATTATTAAATTGTTACGTAATTATTGAAATAAAATAACGAATTTAAATATAATTTTGGTTATGACACAATAATTAAAACGATTGGCTTATTTAGCTTACGTATGCTATTATTTTAGAAACCAGCATTCTAATTAATTTACGTAATTTGTGTGCTTTGAGATCACAAAAGGAATATTTCAAGATAAATCTGATTTTGTTACTTGGTTGGTACCTAAATAGTCGTTATTGACTAATCGAAGTACCTGTACATCAAAATATACCACAAATGAAAGTCGTTGACAGAACAAAACTATCAAAGGTGTTAATTAATAATTTGAATGTCAGTGTTTTCGAAGTAGCTATTGTTACAATACACGATTTCATAAATATTATGAATAATAATAAATTATTTATTGGCATAAACAAGTTAATACATATTTGTGAATCACTGGTGCCTGTGGTGGGTATTGAAACACCTGTATCACCGGTCACCGGGTATTATATTATAAAATCTTATTCATTAGACAAACTTTATGAGAACTTATGGCTTACTTACCTGTATACAGTATAACACTAAATATGTTTTTCTTTTATATAATTTTTACATACACAACAATATAGTAATATAGTTACAATAACTTGATAAGTGTGAGTGTAACTGATATTAAATAACTCACTGTAGTTTATTATGTTATTTTACTTTTGTTCTGTCAACAAAAACGTGGTTATTAGAGGTAGTTTGGGTAACCAAACAGTACCTAAATGGTCTTGTAAAATAAGATCAAGGGAAGTTCGATGAAAATCGGAACGGTACCTATAAAGGAAGTAATTCTTTAGAGAGGTAGTTTGGGTAACCAAACAGTACCTAAATGGTCTTGTAAAATAAGATCAAGGGAAGTTCGATGAAAATCGGAACGGTACCTATAAAGGAAGTCATTCCTTATAGAGGTAGTTTGGGTAACCAAACAGTACCTAAATGGTCTTGTAAAATAAGATCAAGGGAAGTTCGATGAAAATCGGAACGGTACCTATAAAGGAAGTAATTCCTTAGAGAGGTAGTTTGGGTAACCAAACAGTACCTAAATGGTCTTGTAAAATAAGATCAAGGGAAGTTCGATGAAAATCGGAACGGTACCTATAAAGGAAATAATTCTTTCAAGAGGTAGTTTGGGTAACCAAACAGTACCTAAATGATCTTGTGAAATAAGATCAAGGGAAGTTCGATGAAAATCGGAACGGTACCTATAATGGAAGTAATTCCGTCGAAAAAAAAAAAAAAAAAAAAAAATGTCGACGGTCCCTGCGTGCATGAGGACATGTCGAAAATGGCATTTTATTATTGTATCATCGGCTTTAGATTATAAATTATCTATGCCTACATGCTGAACTTGTTTTTATTCAATAAAGCAAACTAACAACCTTGCACAATTCAACTTACTTACAAATAAGCAGTAGAGGTAGTAGACACTTTTTGTCGGTACTCATTATAGATGGTTGTTAACACAGAACTGATTCACTCTGTTCCCCCCGTACTAGTATAAACTGTATTACGGTGGAACAGTTTTCCTCGCTATGTTATTTTATTTATGGTAGCAGACTTGTGACAAAATAATTACTTATTAGTTGAAATAATTAATACATACGATTTTTATTTAACTTATTTACCGTGTTTTAGAAATCGTATAAGACGTATAAAAAGTATTATAAATACAACGAATAAGTGTCGTATAAATGGTCATCTATAAGTTTTTCAAAAAAAAAAAAAAAACGTGGAAAAAATAAAATACCTATGTACGTAGGAACCGTCGAAATACACCTACCGCCACTATACTCGAGCGTGCGCCTGAGTTGTACTTGATCGCTACTAATGTAGCAACGTCAAAAAAAAAAAAAAAAAACGGATTGCGATGTTCGCATCTGTGTACATATGATATGAGAGCCAATCGAGCTATCATTAGGGAAAAGCATCCTTTGCCCACTATGGAACGAAGCGACGAGGCCGAACATAGCACAGGCTTACAAAATATGTCTTAAGGGTTTTAAAAGATAACAATGTTCTGCTAAACGAATCAAAACGCGCTTAATAAAAACCCTTTAAAATAAAAGCTCTGGATTGTTCAAACTGAATTATACACAAATTTAACGTTATTCATTTTGAACTTTCATGCATTAGAAAAAAGGAAAATTAATGACTGAATTAACGTTTTAAATAATGCGCTAGGCATGTGAACGTCGTGGGAATTTGAAAATGTACTTTGGTTATTGTATTTTCCTTTGAAAACATGGCGTCGGTAATTACTAAGCGAAGGCTATGTTTTTATCAAAGTAAAGTAAGATGGCTGATTGTCTAGTCAATAAACTGTTTTAGTTGACATAAAATCACGCGTATAATCTCTGGAGGGTTAAGCAGAGGTCAAACTCAAAGCATTTATTACGATTAGACCTTTACAGGCATATTGAATGTCATGAAAATAAAAAGGATTGTGCTACAGTCCCAATCACGAGACATAGTAGCTTGTGAAAAAATTAAATACTGTAGTTGCCATTCCAAAGCGCAGATCTCTGTGGAGATGAATGGGCAGAGGGCTCCGTGAACGCTCTTTTAAATCATAATATTTTTACAAAATCATGGATATATCATTCATGTTGAGATTATGCATACATGTGAGAACGATGTACAAAAACGAGCACATTAAGAGCGTCCAGAGTAAAAGCAAAAACAAGAGTTTAATAGATGAATGAACGAATTAATTTAAACAAAACCGTGGCGGCTAATAGTCGACTGTCAGTGCCCGTTCATGAACATGACGGCAGCCCCGTTCAACCATTTTGAAGGGAACTAAATGACCCGATACTGATAGAATCGTTGCGAGTGCCAACAGTAATTGGAAGGTACAAAGCTTCTTAGGGCTAGTATATTATGTAGGAAAATGGATCCCTTATTCAGCTTCATAGACCGAATCCTTGCGCGAACTTTTAAGACTAAAACTAGGCAAAGATACGGATATCATCTCTTATTGGCACGATACACAAACACAAGCTTTTGATGATGATAATAGGGTGGATGACACCACCAATCATTTGACATACTTTTTATGAGCTGTCAAAACGCGATTCCCCCATAGATTTTGTATGGGACTCGCAAACGATGACGTCACTAAGTTGTCAAGTCAATGACGCAACTATTTATTGATTTAAAAGCAACTAAAAATCGAATTTTAAAGTTATTTTGAAATTAATGCAGTTCTCAGGTCTAGAATAACGTGTTCTTTCAGAAAAATTGTGTCTTTAAATTATTGGTTGATGGTGTCAGCTACCCAATTATTTATACTTGGTAGTTGATCAATATCATCCTGTAGCAATTACTTTGCGTGAATAAAGGCAAGCCTGTGAGGGAGATTCAGAGCTAAAGTTAGTCAGGAATGAAATATAGAACAATAGTTGGGCGAATTGTATATCCATTAAATTGGACGAATTGGCTATCCATTAAATTGGACGCATTGGCTATCCATTAAATTGGACGCATGGCTATCCATTGGCGCATTCTTGTGGCCAAAGCCACCCGGGCATTGTAGCCATGAAAATGAGACTACGTTCCAAAGTGGACAGTGATGGTGAACATTGTAGAGATTACTTTGGATAAGCCAAACCAAAAAGGTGAACTGACATCCAAATTCAAATTAGGTCACAATTGCAAAGGCGTTTCACAGGGCAATATTTTAGGCCCACCCTTTTTATATATATCAATGACCTGACAAAAGTAACTGATGATCCTTGCGTAGTCTTTGCAGACGATATGTCCGTAACCATTCCTAAAAATGAAGTAAACTTTAAATGAGGAAATCAATAGTAATGTGAGCAAAGTAATAACTAAGAAAAAAAAAAGAAACTTTAACCTCTAGAGCCCCAGCGGCACAAAAACGTGCCAGTAAACAAGTATTACCGTTGAGCCCCGCTGGCACAAATTCGTGCCACCAAACCTCGATCGATTGAAAACTGTATTTGTAGTAAAGACAAGTCTTAAAATCAGATTACACATACGATAAGAATCCGCCCGGCGGTGCTTGACGGATAGTTGACGTAAATAATGGGGGTCCTTGAGAGGTTAAACCCAACATAGAAAAACCTAATATGTCCAATTTTGTAACAATAATTGGAATAAAATAAATTTGAACATCAATTATAAAGATAAAAGTATACAACAATCAGATAGTATGACTTTTCTTGGGACAGATCTAGATCATAAATGTTCCTGGATTAGTCATATTGACAAGATATGTGAAAAGCTCAGTAAAAAAAGAGGGGGAAAGAAAAGGGAATGTTTAGCTTTGCTATTACAATAAATAAGGCGCAAGGGTAAACACTAGTATGTGTGTGGCAGCTGTATGTAGCATGGTCGCGAGTGTCCAGTGCCTGAAATCTATATTTATCAGCACCAAATGGAAAGACATTCAATATAGTTTACAGTAGCGTCCTAAAATAATGCTGTTACTCACATTTATTATTCAAGTACAAATATTATTAGTAAATTAAAGTACATATATTAGGCTAGTAGTAGATATAAACAAATGAAAACCTTTAACATAGACTCTGCACACTCCAAGCTTAAAGAGGTATTTTCTTGGTTAGGTGCACCCGTAAGCGTTACCGCTGATCATGGTCGGCAGTTTGTTAGTTCAATTTGAAAGTTTTTGTAAAGAATTTGGTATCCAGTTGTTCCAAACAGAAATTTCCAAATGTCGAAGTTAAGAGGCAGAACTGTTTGATTCTTTATAAGCAATTTATTGTGAATGAGTGGACATTGTTGGCCTTGTAGATTCTTAGACGCTTGTTAACTTATTATTTTATTTTGCGTTTTATAAAGCAAGCAATGACTTATTGCCTGGCCTACGCTGTCCTCTCATATCTAAGTACTAACGCTGTAACAACCACATTGTAAAACCAAATGATTTTAAAAGAGTGACTATGGAGTTTCTTGCCGGTTCTTCTCCATAGGAAACGACCAACCCGAACCGTGCACCTTTTCTCGAATGTTATTTATAAGTGCCCATGTAGGCCAATGTGACATAAAAATATTTTGATTTTGACTAAAAACATAGATTCTGCAAAGAAAAGAAAATGCAGATAGCAAGAGGAAAGCAACAGAATCTAGGAAAGATATTGGGAAAAAAGTATATGTTGAGAATACAATAAAGAAAACAAGTTATCCACCACATTCAAGGATACGACACACATTGGTGAATAAATAGTGGACAGCGGTTGCGCAGAAATATAGTAAAGAAAGTGGGAAGTTTGACCAAATAAGGATAATAAGCTTTCAGAAAATAGCGATACCGCCTGTAACAACGTGTGTGACGAAAATGAATAAGTGATTGTTTAACGGAATATTATTAAAATTATTTGATGATTATTCTTGAAATAAACTCATTTGTATGTTATTATATTTATACGAAATTATGCTATTTTTAAAATTTTGTAAAAGGTAGATGTAGTGTATAATAAATACCGACACGCTTAGTGGTAGGGCGAGCGGTGGCGGGAGCGCGCTCGGTCATATTAATGGACTGAGCGCTCACTCGCTTCTGGTCCGCCGTGCTAGTAAGACGTGCTCATTGGAGACAGACTGTTGTTTAATTTAACATACCTAACACCCTAATAGTGTAACCTGTACAATAGTTATTACTCTGTTAGTATGACTGTCATAGTCATATAAAGCAATGTTGTTCACTCAAAATCACTTAATTATTTTCAGATAACACCTGCTGACTTACTCATTCACATTCTTCTGATAATATGCCGAGGAGAAGCATAATAATGCCATCTAAGTGTTTGTGTTGTGTGCGGACAATCCATACTATGAATCAGTTGACGCAGGATTTTGATTAAAGATGCAAATGAAAAGAACAAAGAATGGCTAACACAGTTGCTACATGGATCCAACCACGAGAGGTATAGCATATATCATATACACATATATCTTGATTTGATGTATGTATGTGTTAAAACAATGTAAATTATTTTCCACTAATACCATGCATTTTTAAATGCAAGCTTTTCTTTATTAATAATTTTTATTTTAGCTTCGTTCTGAAGATGAAGCTTATGTACCGTGTTGTCTAAGAGCTAGAAGAACTAGGGTTGTTTCACCAAATAAAACTCGTTGTAATTTTTTTTTTCCGGCGCGCGCGCTCGTGGTAGTCGCACGCTTTATTTACCTATAACCCCCTCCCAGTTACTTCGCATCACCACTAGTGATGGGAACACGCTCGATAAAAAAGTGTCGATATGGATCGTTTTCTGACGCGCTCCAATTCTGTTGGCAAACGCCCTCTCGAAGGCCCCATTAATCCCAATGAATGGAAAATTCCAAAAAGAGCTGCGCGTTTAGCTGAACAACATCCGCCAGTGCCTATCAAAACATCGAACAGTTTCGGCCCTCTACCAGGCAACCAACCATCTGCTACTGACTCCAGTTTAAGACTTCGAGATGCTGTCACCAAAAAGACCAGCCGCATTCCTCCCATTGTCTTGGAGATACTACCCACCTGGACACATGAACACATCAGAACCACAATGGCGTCTTACTCAAAAAACTTTCACTTGCAGTATAGGCGTAATAATCGTGTGGCTGTTATCTGCCATACGTCTGAAAGTCACCAAGCCATCAAAGAAGGTCTACGTGCCAAGGACACTGCTTTTCACACGTACTCGCGAAAGGATGAGAAGATGTACAAAGCAGTAATTTTCGGTCTTCCTGAATATGTCGAGGATATCCTTTCTAGGGGTCGCAATACCGAATCATTTAAGCAAAACCGGTATTTTCGGTATTGGCTCCAGACCAATACCGATAATCCGGTATTTTCGATATTTCCGGGATTAGGCTAAAGTTAGAAAATTTTATTTAAAAAAATGTACCTTAATGAATTTATCTTCTAAATAAAACAAAATTTTCATTGATATTTATTATTTGATATGTACTAATCAATCAGTTAGTTCTTAGTATTAATTTACTAATACTAAATGCCCTTTTATTCCTTTATTGCCGGTTTTGATGTACTCTTTCGGCATACTCAAACAGAACTAGATGCCAGGATTATCCATCAACAACTTGCTCTAAAACATAGCCTTGTGGAATCGAAAGTGCCTTACTACAGGTATGACTATAGGTATGTGCCCGACCCAGTTCTCGAACATGGCTATATCACATTGGGTTCGATCCATCATCACTGACAAGACTATTGTTGCAAATAAACCTGATATAGTGGTGGTAGACCGATCAAAGCAGCGCGCTATGATTGTTGACATAACGGTTCCACATGACAAGAATTACGTGAAAGCCGAAAAAGATAAACAAACCAAGCATATTGACTTGGCTCGCGAGGTTGTCGACATGTGGGTTGTGGACTCAGCGATCATTGTGCCGATAGTCGTTACAGCTAATGGCTTAATTGCCAAGAGCCTCGACCAACTCCTGAGGAGGCTCTCGTTAGGCAGCTAGATCAAGGGCTTGATACAGAAAGCGGTAGTACCGTACTCTTGGACACGGCTCGTATTGTTAGGAGGCTCCTTTCTCTGGAGCCCTGAGCGCCGCCGGTAGCTTGAACCCTGTTCCCGATACCGGTGGGCTACTATTATTTGTATTTTTAAATGTTTCTTTTTTTGTTTCCTATGTTTTTATTAAGAAATATTTAAAATTAAATTTTTGGTTTAGCCTTGCAATGACCTAATCGGTTCGCCTAATCGGCTGTCGCCGGATTCATCAGTCTTGTCGTAAGGTGAACAAACTCGCGCGCGCGTACTTTTTTATGTTTTTATTTATTTTACTAAAACCGAAAATACCAAATATCCCGGTTTTTCTGAAATGAATACCGGTATTAATAAGACCTAATTTTGGCCCGGTATACCGGTATTTTCGAAATTCGGTATCCCGGTTTGCGACCCCTAATCCTTTCAGCCGAAATTGCCTCACTTGGCTTCGAGAACGTTATTATACGCAAAATGAAAGTTCCTGTTGAAAAAGCTTCCTATTGTCCTCCGTTTCTGGTCCAGTTGCCACCTGGTGCTGACTTTGTCAAATTTCGACAGATCAGGCTCCTATGCAACACCGTGGTACAGATCCGAAAGTACCGAAGCAACAATCGTTATGGAACGCAGTGCTACAGATGCCAAGGATTCGGCCACTCGTCTACAAACTGCAACTTAGCACCACGCTGTGTAAAATGTACAGATCCCCACCAGACCCAAGAATGCCCAAAAAAGACCAGAGACCAGCCAGCCAAATGCTGCAACTGTGGTGGTAACCACCCTGCAAACTTCCGACAGTGTAAAGAGCGTGAAAATTACCTAAAGATTCTGCGGGAACGCCAGGACCAACTGAAAGCTGCTAGATCTATGAAGCCTTCACTGAAGTCGAGTGTAGTTGATGAGCGACCCTGGAATTCTGTTGCTGGTGCCAATTCACAAAAAGTCACTGCCCTAGAAAATGCTCAAGATCAGGCGACAGTTGACATGTTAGCCATATTAATTGTTATGTTGGATTCTTAATAAAAGATATTCCGTTGGGTATGATACTGGTTTATTGGCAGAAGACATGGTAGGTACACATCGTAAGACATGACAGTAAGAAGTGAGGCAGAGCGCCATCAGATCACAGATAATACATAGACTAGTGAAGACCATAATAGTAACATACTAAATAGTGATGTTACAACATCCCCCTTGTTGAGTTCAAATTAGACCCCTGACTGACAATTAATATAAGTGCTATGCTATTTGACTTTATACAAGACAACATGCTTAATTATACTTATAGTTATACTTAAACTTTACTTATGACTTTATTTATAACTTAACTTAATCAATTTCTTCAATTAACCTTCTGGTAGGTTTTACAATACGACCTGACCTAGTTGTTACATTAGTTGTTACATTTGAGGATTGTTGAGATGAGGATCCTTGATGCCTAGACTCCTGTCTGTCACCTTCCTCTCCCCTTTGTGACGAGTTGGATTGCATGGGAGGGTTAGCACAATTATGAGAATATTTATGTCTTAAGTGAATTCTATTCCTCCTATACCTAACTCCATTGACATCCTCAACAACATATGATCTATTATTTGACAATCTTTGCTTAACAATAGCTTGTTCCCAGTTGCTACTAGGGTTTCTCTTAAAATAGACATGATCATTATGATGTAACATAGACATTGACTTGGCATTTTTATTGTAGTATTTTGACTTATTTTGATCATTTTTCTTGACAGACTCTTTGTAATCTTTAAATGTTACCACTTTTGGCTTTAACTTCTTATATGATGTTGGAATGTTATCTCTTAAGTTCCTAGACATGAGTAACTGTGCTGGTGATGAAAAATTATTTTTACCTGTATTTCTATATTGTAACAATGCTATGTATGGATCTGATCCATTTTCTTTGCATTTTCTTAGCATGTTTTTTATAATTTTGACTGAACTCTCTGCTTGTCCATTTGACTGTGCATGATATGGGCTAGTAACAACATGTTCTATGTCCCATTCTTGCAAAAAAATTTTGAATTGGATTGACTGAAAACGAGGTCCACCATCTGAGACTAGTGACAATGGTATTCCATGGCGTGCAAAAATTGACTTTAAATGAGTAATAACATTTTGAGATGTACTATTTTTATTTAATAATGCTATTTCTATGTATTTTGAGTAATAGTCTGTGACAATTAAATATACTAAACTATCAAAATGCATTAAATCAATACCTACTTGTTGCCATGGGTATTTACAGATTTCAAAATTTTGTAGTGGTTCCTTTTGATTGCTTTGTTTAAACTTAGCACATATAAGACATTGCTCTACTAAATTCTTAATATCACTTGACATATTTGGCCAATACAGAGATTCTTTAGCTAGTTTTAAACATTTGTTATACCCTGGTGACCTTTGTGAATCTGTTCTAACATTCCTTTGTACATAGACTGTGGTACTATTAATTTTGAGCCTTTGAAAAGTAAATCTTTAATTACATGAATTTCCCCTTGAATATTCCAAAATGGTTTTACCAATGGACTGACATTGTTTTTATTGTTTGGCCATCCTTCATTATAATATTTTTTTAATAATTGCAAGGATTCATCCTTTCTGGTTTCCTGTGCCAATTGTGTACTATATTCTTTTGTAATTGCTAAGTTAGCATACATTAGATTGACATGACAAGACATTTCTGATTCATTTTCAGGTATATAGTGATCTTTCAAGGCGGCTCTTGACAAAGTGTCTGATATAAACATTTCTTTACCTGGGACATGTATAACTTCTAAATCATATTTTTGACAAGTTAACATCATACGCTGTAATCTAGCTGGGACGTCATGTAATGGTTTTTTAAACAGATAGACTAATGGTTTATGATCAGTGTGAACTGTGACTCTGTTACCATATACATATTGGTGAAATTTTTCACAACCAAATTGAATTGCTAGCAGCTCCTTCTCTATTTGAGCATACCTTTCTTGGGTTTGAGTTAAAGTTTTTGAACTGTATGCTATAGGCTTATTTTTTTGTAAAATGACTGCACCTAACGCTGACTTTGACGAATCGACTGACAAGACTAATGGAATCTTGGGATTATAATGAGCTAAAACTGGTGAATTTGTAATTTCATCCTTCAGTTTCCTCAGACATTGACTATGATTTTCATCCCAAGTCCAGACTGCATCTTTTTTTAAAAGATTTCTTAACATTTGTGTTTTTTCTGACAGGTTACTTATAAAAGGTCCTAGGTAGTTTATCATACCTAGTATTCTCTGTAACTCTTTGACATTTTGTGGTGTAGGCATGTTGACAATTGCTTTGACCTTCTCAAGATCTGCCCTTGCACCATCTTTACTGAAGACATAACCTAAAAAACATACTTCTGACAGTGAAAATTTACACTTTGACTTGTTAAATTTTGAATTGACTTGACGAGCTCTTTGCATGACTTTATGTAATCTTTCATTGTGAATTGACTCGTTTGGACCATACACTAAAATATCGTCAATAAAAATTAGAACTCCTTCTATATCACCAAATAAATTCATCATGACTCTTTGAAATATTTCTGATGAGGCATTTATGCCGTATGGTAATCTTAAATATTTATATCTACCAAATGGTGTTTGAAAGGTACATAATTCTGAACTATATTCATCTAAACGTAGCATCCAAAACCCTGAAAATGCATCTAAGTGAGAAAAACATACAGCCCCTTCGAGCTGAGACCTAATCTCATCAATTGACTTGAGTGGATAATGTTCCCTCATGATATTTTTATTTAAATTTCTAGGATCAAGACAAATTCGTAACTGACCTGAACTTTTTACTGTTACAACGACTGAATTAACCCACTCTGTAGGTTTTGTAACCTTTACTATGACTTGCATTTTCTCCATGCGATCCAACTCCTCACGCAGTTTCCCTTGTAATGCGAATGGGACTTTCCTGGGCGGATCCACACATGGTACTGCATCAGGCTTGAGTTTTAGATGACAGACTGGAGGCAGACAGCCAAGACCCTGGAATACATCATTATATTGTGTATGAATTTGTTCACAAAAGTCTTGTTTTGATACTGAAAAGACACGTTTTATTATACCTAACTTTTCACAAATTGGGAGACCAAGGACATTTGGACACTCTATATCTGGTATTATAACATTATGTTTTCAACAATGTTCTTATTGTTTAAGCAAAAATTACAAATTAAGTTGACTTTGCCTAAAATCGGAATGGATTTTCCACCAAATCCTGTGACATTTATTTGACATTTGACAAGTGACAATTTTGACAGCTTATTTTGACTTTTAACATTTTGAAATGTTTGTTTTGACAATATATTGACATCTGCACCTGAGTCTATTATGCATTTAACTTTTGTATCTCCTACCAATAAGCTAATTTCCCACGACTGCTTTGAGTGATTCAAAGTATTGACCACTGATGATCCATTGTGTGACTGACTGGACGACTGTGCCTTATTGTGAAATCCCTCAGACATGTGACTGATTTCATCATTGAGACTCTGACACTTTTTCTTTTGACTTTTTGACTGGACATAGGACCTGACTGGACTGACTGACTGGTCTGACTGAGTGACTGACCGTGAGAATGACTATTATGACTTTGACTATTATGACTTTGACTATTATGACTTTGACTATTCAGCATACCTACGAAATAATCTTGACTACCATTGATTGTTAGGTTAAATGTGTTGAAAATGTTCAGACCTCGCTCACCGATTGAGTGCAGTAGAATGGCTATTTTGCGTTTTTCAGTTGCTTTGTCAAGGCCTGTCGCTAGTAAATATAGCTCAAATGCTTGCGACCATTTTTTCCATGATTCAGCGTTGTTATGAGCTGGATCCGACGATATGTTGAAATTTTTGATATGTGAGTTGAAAGTTGACTCACCGTCATGGCCGACTTGCCTGGTCGCGTCGCCGACTTGGTTGGGCATTTTTCTTTAGATGACTTTTTCAGATGACTTCTGACACCATGTTATGTTGGATTCTTAATAAAAGATATTCCGTTGGGTATGATACTGGTTTATTGGCAGGAGACACACGAGGTACACATAAAACCATCAAAACCCAATTTATAGGGTGTAACAATATGATGGATAAAGTTATTCTTATTTTAACCCATCTCGGTCAATATGTGTAATACACACAATGTACGTTTTCTATACTGGAACGCCGATGGCATTCGCACTAAAGTCTCAGAACTGTTGGACCTGGTAAGTGAGCTATCTATTGATATCGTAGCTATATCGGAGACTAGAGTAGCCCCCCACATCAATCTTAAAACTCCTGGCTTCACCTGTTATAGGCGCGATAAGAAACCTGATGGATGCGGCCAGGGAGTTGCTATCTTAGTAAAGTCAGACATAACACATACCCCTCTAAACATACCTCTAACCAAAAATTTGGAATGCGTGGGAATTCAACTGACCCTATCAAACACTAAAATTGCCATTATATCAGCCTACCAATCTCCTAATCTCTCTTTATTGACTTCAGATTTGGACGCAATTATTAATGTTCAGTCAAAAACACTAATTATGGGTGATCTCAACACCAAACACCCCTATTGGTACTGCTCTCGCTCCAACATCCATGGTGAGGTACTCTTTGACCACATGTTAAAAAATGAATATGATATACATGCGCCTTCTAGTCCCACTTTAGTCCATTACCACAGCGCACACGTACCATCTACCCCGGACATTATACTGGCTAACTCGGTCTACCACCTTTCGGAGCCTGTGGTCATCCCCAACCTCTCCTCCAACCACCTACCCGTTTTCTTTACCGTTTCTGGTAAAGTCAACAGACACGTCCATACCCTCTTTAATTACAGAAAGGCGGATTGGAAAGGTTACAGATCTCATTTAAACGAGTCCATAACCTTAAGTCAAACCACATTCAACTCACCTGAGGCCATTGACCTGGCTGTTGAACATCTGACCCAGTCAATACTAAATGCTAGAGGTAAAGCTGTTCCCACAATAGCTAGCAATGGTGTTCATCAACTCCCACGACGCATAAGGGGACAAATTAAAGCTAAAAATCGTTTTCGCAGGTTAGCATTAGAGGAATCTAATCCATACGATAGGCGTCAATTGTTCTCCCAGGTCAACAACATGCAGAAATGTATCAAAGCTAAGATCCAAAACCTTAACGACAATGTCTGGAACAATAAATTAGCTAAAATCACCAACCCGGCTTCTGACTTATGGAGAATAGTTAAATCAATTAACTATCAACCTAACAAAATTCCCCCTCTATTAACGTCAACCAATACCACAACCTCCTCAGAGCTTGAGCAATGTGAGACACTAGCCAATACCTTCCTAGACAACATGAACCTGACCAAAAATTGGGTCAGTGACCCCAGTATTGAAGAGGCAGTGAAAGAGTCAATGAGATTGCTGGAAAGTCTTCAGTTGCATGACTTCCCTACACTCGTTAGACCAAAAGAAATCCAAAAAATAATAGGAAAGCTAAAACCAAATAAGGCGCCAGGGTTTGATGGCCTAGGGAACGGTTTATTAAAAAACCTCCCTCAGAAAGCTATTGTGTTTTTGACGAAAGTGTTTAATGGCTGCTTACGCATTTCGTACTTCCCGAGGTCTTTAAAATACGCTAAAATCATAGCCATCAAGAAACCAGGAAAAGATCCGTCCGCTCCATCTAGCTATCGACCAATCAGCTTATTACCAAGCTTAGGGAAACTACTCGAATCCATTATTCTATCCCGCCTTTCTAAAACAACTGCACATATATTGATCCCTGAGCAATTCGGATTCCGTAGTTCCCATTCTACCACGCATCAGCTAGCTAGAGTGGCTGAACATGTAGCTCACGGGTTAAACCGCGGTCTTTCCACAGGCATGATTTTACTAGACATTGAAAAAGCCTTCGACTCTGTTTGGCACGAAGGTCTCCTACATAAATTGTTAAAACATGAAGTACCTATTTGTCTAGTAAAGCTCATCCAAAGTTACTTGTGGGATCGATCTTTCTCTGTTTATATAGGTAAAGACCATTCTGCTCCCAAAACTATTCCAGCCGGTGTGCCTCAAGGTTCGCTCGTGGGTCCATACCTTTTCATACTTTACCTGAATGATATACCCAAACAGACTCACACACACCTAGCCATATATGCCGATGATACCGCCACATTCACGACAGACAAAGATGTTGACATAATCGCGGGAAGGCTTCAATTTTCATTGGAATTACTCAGCCAATTTTTTAAGACCTGGAAATTGAAACTAAATTCCGAAAAAACTGAAGGTATACTATTTACCGGCAAACGAACACTACCCACAAGACTTGTTAAACTTGATGACTTCCAAATTCCGTGGCGCGAATCGGTAAAGTATTTAGGAATGGTATTAGACAAGACGCTTAACTGGAACAAAAATTTAGAATTAATTATAGGTAAAGGTACGAAAGCCCTAAATTCACTAAAACCTATTTTGAATCGCAAATCAATTCTCAGCCCCACTACTAAGCTGCTTATTTATTCTACATTGGTCAGACCTTGCTTAACTTATGCAGCTCCTGTGTGGTCCAGTGTGGCTGAAACTAAATATAATAAACTTCAAATAATTCAAAATAAAGCTTTAAAATTATCCTACAACACACCATTTCGGACGAACCTTAAAACGCTACATAGACGCATTAAGTATCCTTTTCTTAAAGATTTTATATTAAAGATTTCACGTAAATTTTATTTGCACAAGAACCCATCACACCGTAATATACTAATATCTGCAATTGGTAACAGCAGATTAACTACATTGCCTTACGCTCGAACGTACAATCGATATCGACTCCCCCATCACTACTTCCTCCGTGACGTAACATGACGATAGCTCGCTTACTAGCCGACGTCGCTAGACCGGCCGTGTATTCGCGATCTTTGCACAAAACTACCCGCTACCTACTTTATGTTAATGTTATAACTTAGTCTTATAATAAAACGTACATCTTGTATGTTATTCATTGTAAATATTATGTGGGTGCTTACCAAGACCTGCACAATCTAAAAAAATTTAATCGATGTAAGTAAATTATTAGTTGTAAAATAAAAGGTAATAATCACATGTTTTATTGTTTGTAAAGGCGATTATACTAAGCCTATGTAACAAAATAAATCCTGATTTGTGTACAAATAGAATAAGATCATTTGTAAACAGTTTGTATCTTCTTATGTATAAATAAAGACCTTGAAAAATCAAAAAAAATCAATCACCAAATAAAAATATTCAACTCATTGTGCCTGATCATCTGGAGGGTGATCATTATGATTTGATGTGTGCTGTATGTGGTCAGTCTATCCACCCCAAAATCAGATCAAGAGTGGAATCGCGACAACACTGCTCGATTGTTGTAGCACCAGCAGGTATATATGAAATAATAATTATATTTAATTTATAGTAATCCTTACTTCCTTACTAATATTATAAAAGCGAAAGTGAGTTTGTTTGTTACCTCTTCACGCTTTAATGGCTAAACCGATTTGGATGAATTTTGGTACAGAGATAGTTGGGAACCAGGAGACGGACATAGGCTAATTTTTATTTTAAAAATGTAGGATATAAGGGAGAACGAGGGAAGAAAAGGGAAAACTTAGCGTTGCTATTACAAATCCATCAGGCGCAAGAGCAAAAACTGCAGGTCTGCTTGGTGTGTTATACCGAATATAACGCGAGCGAAGCCGCGGGCGAAAGCTAGTTAGCTTATAAAAATGTGTCATGCAAATGGCAATTACTATTTTATAATGCTAAATCTGGGACAGTCATGATGGCTCTACTATCAACAAAATATACTGGTTTCACCATTTTCACATAGCCCTTCTCTCTCATATTAACACAACATAGATATTTTTGGTAAAGGTTTTCTGTAAGGTGAAAACCAATCATTGGATGTTATAAACTATTCTGTAGCTTGGTCATGATGGGCGCAATTTATGTCTATCAAACTTAGTGTTTAATTTGTATTTCATAAATGTTATTTATTTACAGATGTCATCCATGAATGAAGTTTGTGGAGTTTGCTGGGGCCAAGCTCGAGATTTGAGCTTTTATGTTCCAGAAGAACCAGAAGAAAGATCCCAACATATTGTGTTGCTCAATATGAGAAGAGCGGCTGAAACACCAAGACACTGCATTTTCCAAAGAGTGCATGGAACCAGAGCGAAATACTGTGCCTGAAGAAACCAGGTAAGCTGTATTGGTTAAGTATCAATATTTTATACCAAGAGGAGCTCGTATTTGCTCCTTACATAGACAGGACGCTAATTTTATTATGAAAACCTGTATACTGCTGAGTATAGCCTTAATAGCTGTACTTCCACACACATAGAGGAAATAATTTTTATTTTAATGGAAGGGTTAAGTAACATCTCTTATGAGAATATTCAAAACTACTCCGATGACCAAGTACAGTACTTTATAGGCATAAATAAACAACATCAACAAATATTGGATGTTACAACGAGGCTTAGGAATATGCATTGGGATAGTTTTGCATTAACAGCCTTATTGTGTAAATTAAGGACTGGGGATTCAGAGGACAGATTGTCATATCTATTTCAAGTTCCGATAAGGACCCTAGAGACATTAATGTCTGTAGCAATAAATATTTTGCTAACTGATTATGTTCCAGGATTTCTTGGTTTTTCTCATTTAAGAAGGAAGCAAGTGGCAGCAAGAAATTCATACATTGCCGATCACATTTTTGTGAGCCTAATGCACCAGCTGATGAGAGACAATAGCTGATGCAATATAAATATATACACAAAAAAGTAGTAATTACTTATTTCAAAAGGATACATATTCCCTTCATAAATATAGGAATTTATTAAAGCCATTTGTCCTCTGTGCCTCTGATGGATATATTATAGACTATGTACGCGGACCATATAGTGCCACTACAAATAATGCCACCATAGAGAGATTTATTAAACGAAACTGAATTTAATGATTTTTGTAACTGGATGGGATGCTGCTCACATGTTATGAGCATTATTTGGTACCTTAGTTACGCTTGCCATGAAGATATGACCCGACCTGCCCCTTTCTTAGATAAAATAATATTAAGAATCAATTAGGTAATTATAACAACAATAAAATTAATGTAAAATCTGCAAAAACAAAGTTGTTTTATTTACCCACACTCAAAACTGCATCAGCACTTCATCATTCATCATCATCAAGCTATTACAGACCACTGCTGGACGTAGGTCTCCTAAAGCACTCTACTGAATAGGTACAGTTCTCATGTCAATTTGCTAACTTAATGATAAGTAAAACACTACAAAGATAGCACCAGCTATCTAGAACATATCGTTTTTCACCAAAACAATGTTTATGTGCTTACACGTAATAATATTTTTAGGACATAACCTCAAAAATAAAACTGGTTATAACCTTTAGGTCCCAACTCCTAAAAATCTAAGAATTTCAAAAGGGCTTGACTATCGTATTGACTACCAATTTAAACCAAAATATATCCAAAACACGATATTTTATTAGGGGTACTAAACTCCCATACAACCCTGCCGTTCGCCTTTGGAAAGTGGTGATTTTTCGATCTGTTTTTTCAATCTGGGTCTATCTCGAAGATCTTTGTGTGCGTTCGCGCAGCGGAATGTTGTTGAATTTAAAGATTTTAATTATGCAGATATTTAGTGTATGACGTCGTGTAATTGTGTATGGTAAAAAAAAATTGTGCACGCAGCCATTGTGGAGAAATTCACCAAAAACTGATTCCGCTGGGCGAACGTTGTCCTAGCGGAACTTTTTTTGATTTATAGACTTTAGAAGAAAAGTGGTGAGTCTAAAAATTAGTGTGTATTTGTGTGTAATTGTGTATGTATGAATAAAATTAGTACATGCATAAACTTTGGAGAAATTCAAGTTTCCGCTACGCGAACGCTTGGCCATTAGCTAGTTTTCATATAAAGCGCTTACATAAAGAGCTGTAGATTTTTACATACATTGTTTTGAATTTGTTTAAATTTGTTTAAAAAACAGATTTAGAAAAAGTCGTAGGGCTTAAAAGATAAAAATATAAACGTAAAATACGCTTATTAGGTCTTAGTTCTTAAAGTATGCACTTTGGGGTCTAGATTTTCACGTTTATACAAACCTTGTA
Source organism: Ochropleura plecta (assembly GCA_905475445.1). NCBI lineage: Eukaryota > Metazoa > Arthropoda > Insecta > Lepidoptera > Noctuidae > Ochropleura > Ochropleura plecta. The sequence continues at coordinate 482,280 of FR997733.1, read as the reverse complement.
AGTGTCTGCAACATGTTGCCAAGTATCAATGATGTTCCGTTAGTAATTAAAGAGTTATAGGACAGTTTACCATGAAGAGATCACTGTTTACAAAGCAGTCAAATATCACGACGTTCTTAAGGAATTACATGGTAAAATGTATACCAATAATTAGTGTATTCATTCAACTATTCACATGCAAAATTTCATGTCATTAAATTCAGTAATTAAAGAAAAATAATTATAATATTGACGAAGCATCCAAAACCTACATAACCCGACCAAGTTCGGATGGCTACAAAAAAGCGGCCGTGCCATATCTAAGCAACGTTCTTAACTTTCCAAAATAGTATTTATTAAACCACCCCACAGCCAAGTACGCTTGAGACTTGAGATATAATCTAAATATATTGTTTATGACAAATAAAATGTATACAGCTAATTTCTATTGAAGATTTCACGGATCAGTCTAGTTATGTGATGTGATTTTAATTTTTATTGAAGCTCGAAATATTATACTTACCCTTATATTCATAATCGTTTATTAAAGCTATTTTAGTTAAAACACATTTAAGTCTATTGCTGTCGTTGCAAGCGTTTGTTAACATTATTATAATTACATAATTAAGTATTATATGTAATTAAAAATATTTTTGTATATTTAAATAGAGAAGTACCTACTTGTTAATTGAAGATTTATTTTTATCGTAGACAGTGGCGTTATTATAAAAAAAAATATTTTTCATTCAAGAAATGCAATTGTTTTATTTTTTCCTAACGCTTGTGTACGCAACTGTACCATATTAATAAATACTATTTTGGAAAGTTAAGAACGTTGCTTAGATATGGCACGGCCGCTTTTTTGTAGCCATCCGAACTTGGTCGGGTTATGTAGGTTTTGATGCTTTGTCAGTATTATAATTGTTTTTCTTTAATTACTGAATTTAATTATATGAAATTTTGCATGTGAATAGTTCAATGAATACACTAATTATTGGTATACATTTTACCATGTAATTCCTTAAGAACGTCGTGATATTTGACTGCTTTGTAAACAGTGATCTCTTCATGGTAAATTTTCCTATAACTCTTTAATTACTAACGGAACATCATTGATACTTGGCAACATGTTGCAGACACTTGCAAGGTTTGTATAAACGTGAAAATCTAAACCCAAAGTGCATAGGTACTTTAAGAACTAAGACCTAATAAGCGTATTTTACGTTTATATTTTTATCTTTTAAGCCCTACGACTTTTTCTAAATCTGTTTATTAAACAAATTTAAACAAATTCAAAACAATGTATGTAAAAATCTACAGCTCTTTATGTAAGCGCTTTATATGAAAACTAGCTAATGGCCAAACGTTCGCGTAGCGGAAACTTGAATTTCTCCGAAGTTTATGCATGCACTAATTTTATTCATACATACACGATTACACACAAATTTTTAGACTCATCACTTTTCTTCTAAGTCTATAAATCAGAAAGTTTCGCTAGGACAACGTTCGCCCAGCGAAATCAGTTTTTGGTGAATTTCTCCACAATGGCTGTGTTGGGGCGTCTTGCTGGGTTTATTTTAAATAAAATAACGAGAGACAATTTTTCAACTCGTTTACTCCTCGAGACAAGAACACACACAGATTTTAGAAAAAGAGGGAAACGGAAGTTACAATAATTGATTGGAGAGTTGTTGACACGGTCACATAGATGGCGATACAGATAACGGTGGGTATTGATCGGTCCACGTGACGCTGCGACTGGTCAAGAGATGGCGCTGGGTGTAGCGCGTGAACATGCCGGCCGCCTTGGAATCCTCAGGTTTCAACGCTCGTTCGCTGCGTGGCCGTGCTGCGATGGCTCCGTAGTCATCCTCGGAGCATGACTCATCGCCGAAGGCACCGGAAGTGGACAGATTTTCGAAAATGCTCGTTGTACTGTGCCCGTCGCTGTTCGGAGTACCGCTACCCGGCTGACACCATCACTGCCTGTGGACACCTTAATAATCCGACCCATGCGCCATTTTAGAGGGGGTAAATTGTCCTCTTTTATGACGACAAGGGTATTTAGGGTTAGGTCTTGATTAGGCGTCCTCCACTTAGTCCTCATCTGGAGCTCCGAAATGTAGTCAGTGGACCAACGCTTCCAGAACTGCTGTCTGACCTTTTCCACCCTATGGAACCGAGTCAGGCGATGCATCGGCACTTCTATGAGGTCCTTGCAAGCTGGTGAGACGAGTGGCCGGCCGATCAGGAAATGTGCTGGACTAAGAGGAAGAAGATCTTGTGGGTCTGCGGACATAGGGAACATTGGACGGGAATTCAGGACGGCTTCGATCTGTGTCAACACCGTGCTGAATTCCTCGTAGGTTAGATTGGCGGTGCCCATAACACGCCTCAGGTGGTGTTTACAGGATTTGACTCCTGCTTCCCATAATCCCCCAAAATGAGGAGCGTAAGGCGGTATAAATGTAAACATTATGTTTTCATTAGATAGATCATCAATAATATGATGTGAATGCTCGTTAAACATTAACTGGAGCTCCTTCATGGCTCCGACAAAATTTGTCCCATTATCAGAGAAAATTTGAGCCGGTTTACCACGACGGGATATAAATCTTTTAAGTGCTAAGAGATACTGTTGTGAAGAAAGGGTACTGACTAGTTCGAGGTGGATAGCTCGTGTTACAAAACAAATAAATAGGCATATATATCCTTTTTCAAGCTTAGCGCCCCTACCCTTGCGGTTTAATACAGATACAGGTCCAGCATAGTCAACCCCACAACGAATGAAAGGAAAACCCGGTTCCAACCGCTCCGCAGGTAGGTTACCCATGATTGGGGAAACGGTCCTTCCCCTCAGTCGTGTGCAGCGGACGCACTGGCGCACCACTTTTCTGGCTAGATTTCTCCCCCCTAACGGCCACCAACTCTCACGCATAGTAGCCAGCAGCAGTTGGGGACCACCATGGAGAAGTTTATTATGTAAATGCTGAAACAATAATAAGGTAAGCCGATGTTTACAGCATAGTAGGGTCGGGTGCTTTTTATCATACTCGAAGTCAGGTGAGTTACTTAGGCGTCCGCCTACTCTTATTATATCATTATTATCTAAGAATATGTTAAGGCTAGAAATTGCACTTGTAGTTTTTAATGATAAGTTTTTCTTCAAGCTATTATATTCCTCAGGAAAAGATTCCCGTTGTGCAAGTCGCGACAACAGCTGTGTTGACTCAAACAACTCATTAAGAGATAACGGCCCTACAGTCCGATCGTGTCGTTGTGTGCGTGCGTTACGGATGAACCGCAATACATAAGCACCTGTACGCCGTATACGGTTATAAGAAGAAAACCTGTCAAAACTAATTACTATATTTGTATCTTGTGTTACATCACAAACCATAGCTGTTGTCTGTGATTTTAATTCTGGCAAGTCTGTAATGGTATAGTCGCAATGTGAGCTTATTCCCTGTTGCGACCACATCGACTCAGGTTTCTGTAAGAACGGTGGGCCGTTCCACCACAGAGCACTGTCACTGAGTAAGTCAAGACTGAGCCCGCGTGAGACTAAGTCCGATGGATTATTTTTAGTACCTACGTGCGACCAAATGGCATTGCTGGTAAGTTCATTTATTTCTACTACTCTGTTTTGAACAAAAGTTTTCAACGAGTGAGGCGACATACGAAGCCACCCAAGAACAATGGTTGAATCTGTCCAAAAGAAAGTTTTATAAAAAGTCAATCGTAATGAATTAATTATTTTTCTATACAAACGTGCACCAATCAAAGCTCCGCATAATTCTAATCGCGGTATACTAGTAGGTTTTAATGGAGCGACCTTACTTTTGGCACAGAGTAACTTAATTGTAACAGGCGAGTGATCTGAGTATGTGCGCACATAAGCGCACGCGCCGTACGCACATTGCGACGCGTCACTAAACATATGTAGTTCTATATATTGTGTGTACGAACTCAATACATGACGCGGGATGCGCAGTGATTGTAAACATTGTAACGTACTTATAAACTTTTCCCAAGATAGCACAACGTCATTAGGAACCGGGTCGTCCCAATTTATTTTACACAACCATAACTTTTGCATAACTATTTTTGCTATTATTATTGCCGGTGCTAACATACCCAACGGGTCATACACCTGTGCTATTACTGACAACATGTTACGCTTGGTTAGCGGGCTTGTGGGATTATTTACTCTTGATGTGAAGTGTAGTTCATCATTTTTATTAAACCACCCCATACCTAAAGTTTTATTTTTACACTGATCTCCTAATGCCAATCTTTTTGATATATCGTGGGCAGTAATATCGAGATTAAATATCCACTTACGTAATGGAAGACACGCCGATGATAAAGTATTGGTGATCTTATCGCACATTTCTAGTAAACTATTTAAATCATCATTTCCTATTAATACATCGTCTACGTAGAAGTCATCCCGTATCACGGTAGCCACCTGTTCATCTTTACACTCACGCGCGAGTTGGTTCAAACACCTCATGCTAAGATAAGGCGCTGACGCCGTGCCGTAAGTCACGGTGTTAAGACGATATATACCTATTGGGTCAGAGGGATTTTTACGCCATAAAATTAATTGTAAGTCCCTTTGATCTGGGTGAATTAAGATTTGGCGATACATTTTTTCCACATCGGCACATGCTACGTGTTTATACTGCCTGAAGCGTAATAATATAGAAAAAATGTCGTTTTGAAGCGGCGGCCCTACAAACTGTATACTGTTCAATGACTTGCCTGTAGATGTCGCTGCGCTAGCATCGAACACTGTGCGCAACTTAGTTGTACTACTATTTTCATTCATAACACCGTGATGCGGTAAGAAATAGTGAGGCGACTCGTATGTATCTATGCGAGTCATGTGACCGAGACTTTCGTATTCATTCATAAAATTAATATATTTTTCCCTAAATTCCGGCAAACGAGTAAACTTTCGCTCGAGAGACAGCAAACGTTTTTCAGCGGTATTATGACTTTCTCCGAGAACTACAGGCGATTCTTTGAAAGGGATACGCACACAGAATCTACCTTCTTCGGTACGTGCTGTCGTTTCCACGAAAATATTCTCACACTTTTTCTCGTCGGCACTAAGGACATTCCCAACGTTGGGAATCTCTTCGAGTTCCCAAAATTGTTTTAATTGCTCATCTAATGTTTGTGAATGATGACACTGTACCTGATTAATGCGCAGGCCGTTATTATGATTATACAACGGTCCCGACATTATCCACCCTAGTTTAGTATTGTGTAAGTAAGGTCCATTTTTTAACCTAATTTTACCATCAATTAATAAATCCCAAAACTTATCCGCGCCTATCAAAATATCTATGTCCGACGGCAAATGAAAGCTTGGGTCAGCCAGTTGGATAGTGTCGGGAATACTAAAATTTTCTATATTTATATTAAATGCCGGTAACCTATGAGTGATACACGGCAACACTAAACAATCAATAAAAGTGTGGTAGTGCTTAACCTTTGAATGTACTAATATTTTACAAGTGTGGGTAGACTTTGCGATTGAATGGCCCACACCCGTAACTTGGCAAGTGGACTGTATTAAAGGTGCGTTTAACCTTTCGCACAAAGATTTAGTGATAAAACACTGTTGGCTACCATTGTCAAGAAGCACTCGTACAGTGTGATACTCCTTATTGGCATCTGCAATATCCACAAGCGCAGTGGACAGCAGAACCGTGGGTAACACGGAATATGTTTGTTTGTTACAATACGAATCAGAACTGTCAGCTGATGTATGTAACGAGGTAACATTGGAGGCGTTAGTAGTTCCTGGCTGCGACTGTGAATTACTCGCACCAACTACGTTGTTTACGCTACCTATACAAATTAAACTATTATGTTTCTCACGATGACACAACCTACACGGGCCGAATTTGCAATCTTGGACCGTGTGGCCTGACCGTAAACAATTCTTACAAATATCTTTTGTGTTGACTAAGTTGATCCTCTCTTGTACTGTTAAACTGATAAACTTAGTACACGCATACAGTGAGTGATTATTTTTACACATTAAACATACCCGCGGACTTCGCTTAGGTTTATTTTCGCTAGCGGCAACGTAACTCTGAGTAGATTTTTTGTTTTGATTGTGTTCACTACATTTGCTGTCTTGTGAATGTTTACTGTGGTTTATTTTAATCATATCTAACATATCCGCCCTGTCCTTTAGAAATTTTAATAAGTCATCCAACTTTACAAATGGCGGCTTGGTGTTAACGTTATGCAGGGTACCTATATACTGTTCCCATTCACGCTCGGTACTGGGATCTAATTTCGACACAACCAAATAAATCACTAACGTGTCCCACGTATGAGTTTGTTCCCCCAGTGAAGAAAGTGCACGTAGGTTTTTAAGCACAGTGTCTATAAGTTTCCTTAATTGTGAAGCCGATTCTTTATGTAACAAAGGAATCGTATAAAGGGATCTGACGTGATTATGTTGCAATAACCGTATATTGTTGTAACGATTCTCTAGCAGCTCCCATGCGTGAGAGTAGTTAGTGGCCGTAAACTCCAAAGAACTTATAATTTGCGATGCACTACTTGTTACACATGATCGTAAATAATGGAATTTTTGGATTGAGTCTAGGTCCTCACGCTCATGAATCATACTGAGGTACGAGTTCTTAAACTCCAACCAACTATCGTACGAGCCGTCAAAGGTAGGTATTCTAATGTCAGGTAACTTTACACCCACTATTTTACTTTTAGTGACTACATTATTATTATTTTCTAGTACCTCTTTCTGCAGCAACAGCTTAGCAGAAGCTACCACCTTATAGTACTGATCTTCAAAGCGATCTCTGTCTTCCAGTTGTTTTGGAAGATCGAGCTCATCTGTGTTTTCCTCAATAAAACTTTGTAACTCTGAATAACTATTTAACAAACTAGAACTGTTTTCTATGCGTAACTTTATCTCTAATAATTGTTGTTCATTTAACGGGCAAACACATCTTTTAACGTAATTTTCCAAAATAGTTAACCGACCTTTGATCACTGCTCTTTTCTTAACGAATTCCGCCATCTTAGCTTCACTCATTCTAAGGGACATTAAGAACACAAGAGTACTCACTGTAATCCTTCCTGTATGGACGCGCGACCTGTATCGCCCGCGTAGACCCGCGAGGCTACCTACACCTCACGGCGCCGGGTTACCACGTCACCGACCGGGCACCGCCGCTCAACACCTGCGAACACAGCACAAATATTAGCACAGACCGAAAGATAGGATGGGGAAATGGATAGGAAACTCAGACCTGCCACTCCTTTAATCCTCTTGAAGTCTTGATACAGCTTGTACTAATAGGCACGTGTCCGCGAAATGGCGCCGGTGAATTTCTTCTTGCTTCGTATATTTATGCGACGAATGCTCGAAGATTTGAAATAGAATTCTTCTTATTTAATTTGGCTCGGATGGACCATATGTTGGGGCGTCTTGCTGGGTTTATTTTAAATAAAATGACGAGAGACAATTTTTCAACTCGTTTACTCCTCGAGACAAGAACACACACAGATTTTAGAAAAAGAGGGAAACGGAAGTTACAATAATTGATTGGAGAGTTGTTGACACGGTCACATAGATGGCGATACAGATAACGGTGGGTATTGATCGGTCCACGTGACGCTGCGACTGGTCAAGAGATGGCGCTGGGTGTAGCGCGTGAACAGGCTGCGTGCACAATTTTTTTTTACCATACACAATTACACGACGTCATACACTAAATATCTGCATAATTAAAATCTTTAAATTCAACAACATTCCGCTGCGCGAACGCACACAAGATCTTTGGGTATTTTGAGGTAAGTTCTTTTACAAAAGTTTATTATGGATTTCCGCTAACAGATTTTACATAAATTTGCATCCGTGCTGGCCTTGATTTTGCATAATGATGGCTTTTTGTGGTGGGAATCATAATCCCTCTGCCCGTGGTTATAAGTGCCCGTGCTATACTGGTAGCAATGTGGTATTGTTATTTATAGGCATTTTCATTGCTTTTACAGATGAGTCGAAAAACACTGAATGATCTAGTTAGAAAATGCTCTTGAAGATCTTTTTGGCTTGCCTGATAATACCGAAACATCAGACGATGATCTGGAACCCGACGAAGATGAAACTCAGTTTTGTACAGCCAGACTTCAGAGAAAATTGGAGGATATCGATGATTCGTCAGTTCAGGATAACCTGCCCATCCCACTATCCTTAGAAACTATTGGCGACCAGCCTAACTCTCCGTGTCAACAGTCTGAAACCCATAGCCCAGTTCTGGTTAGATCGGAAAGTAGACGAATAACACGGCCTAGCAATATTCCTTCCACGCCAAATAACTCAGGGAGATCGCGCCCACCACCTAGAAACTCCCCACAGCCAAGTACCTCAGGGACAGGAATATTGCGCTACGAACCACATACACAGTAGGTCGAAGAAGCAAAAGATGGTGGCTTCGCCTTTTCTACTTCCTCCTGGATGCCAGTATCACTAATGCTTTCCTCATGAGCAAGAAGTGCAACATAAGGCTAACGCACTTGGAATTTCGCGTGGGTTTAGCTCGAGGATTGATCAGTGGATATACTAATCGAAAAAGGCGATCTAACATGCCCAATTACGTAACTAGAAAGAAAGTCACACTGGTCAACACAAACACTCATCCGAAAGCAATCCATGTGGTTGCTGATGAGATACGCTTCTCGAATGTGGGAGACCACTTACCCTACCCATTGGAGTCGTACCAACGTTGCCGGCTTTGCAGTACAAAAGTAAATGATAAGAGAACCAAAATAATGTGCGAAAAATGTGCATGCTTTGCATTGTGCCATGCTTCAATAGGCGGCGACGGCGCGCGGCGGCGGCGCGGCAGCGGGGCGGGCAACGCATACCTGTTCTCCAAACCAGCGTTGCCAACTCAGCACTTAAAGTGCCAGATTTGGCACTATTTTCATGTGTCTAGCACTGAAATTTAAGAAACAGCACCTATCGCAAAATCTAGCACTAATTTTGATATTTTTGCTTACTCACAAAATGCAATAACAAAACGCAAATTAGTGTAGTCCTCTGCACTTCGGTAGGGGATTCCCGTAAACATAAAAATAAAAGCGATTATGGCGGACGGCGCGGACTCTGCTATATTTGTCTCTTTCTCATAAGATAACTCCTTCTTTGTCTTACCTTGCTTGTTTTTCATTCGTTTGTGTTTTTGATTTATTATGTCATAGTCTCTTTTGCGCTGCAGAATAATTACCTTATTATTCCTTTACTTACATAGATTTGTGTTTTATACGGTAACAGTGAGACGAAAATGGATGTTCCTTTAAGTAAAAAAGGTAGTTATGTTCAAAGTTATAGGAAAGAATGGGAGGACGATCCAAAACTCAAAAAATGGCTTAGGCCTGTTCTTGGGAAAAGCTCAAAAGCAATGTGTTCCTTGTGTAAAATAGAATTTAATGCAAGAATATTTGAAATTAAACGGCATTCGGAATCAAAAAAACATATTGATAAAATGAAACCATTTTCTTCGGGGCAGACTACACTAATTGTTGAAAAAGTTGATACCGACGCAAACCCAGACATACATCACGCAGAGGGTCTATTATCAATGTTCGTTGCAGAACACACAGCTGTCATGCCGATCGACCACCTTAGCCAAGTGTGTGCAAAAGCTTTCGCAGACTCAAAAGCCGCCTGTAATATGAAGCTCCATCGTACAAAATGTGGTGAGATTTTAAAAAATGTTTTGGGGCCGCATTTTAAATCTGTCTTAAAACAGGACATTGGTGATAGTAAATATAGTCTCATAATTGACGAATCAACAGACATAACCGTACACAAGTACTTAGGCATCGTTATACGGTATTTCAGTTCTTCTATGAAGAAAATAACGTCGACGTTTTTAGCTTTGAGTCCACTAGAGACGTCCGATGCAAGAGGTATTGTAAATACTATTATTAAGACAGTGCAAGGTGAAATGGAGTTAAACCTTCAAAATTTAGTAGGATTGGGCACCGATAATGCCAGTGTCATGATTGGTATTAATAACGGCGTATATAAAATTATGAAAGAAGAAAACTGTGGACGACAACCACTGAAAATATTACAAAAATGTGCCACTAGATGGCTCTCAATCGAGCCAGCAGCGCAAAGAATTTTGGACCAGTGGTTGGAGCTGAAACTGTTTTTTGAGATTGCCAGAAGAAAAAATAACTGTTACACGGCTGAACTCTTATACGAAGCGTATTCTGATTTGCAAAATAAAGTTTATTTAATTTACATAAAATCAATACTTGGTCAGGTACAATCGGCGCTAAAAGCATTCGAAGGCGAAAATTCAGATCCAACAAGATTATTAGAAACTTTGATAAAATTGCTCGAGTCGTTTTGTGATAAAGTAGTGATCCCGGGAAGACGTCACTCTTTTAACATTTTTGAAGATAATGTTGCAGATTACCTGGATCCGTCTCCTTATCTTGGCTACAGTTTTGAGAACGCTATGCAATCCTTAGAAGATACCAAAAAGCAAGCATTAAGAAAACGTTGCGTAAATTTTACGGTAAAACTAATAAAACAATTGCAACAGCGGCTTCCTGAAAATGTAACCCTCCTGAAAGATATGAATGTCATGAGCGTCACTAACGCTTTAAAACCAAATAAAGGGCTCGTCGAAGTTGTGAAGTTAGCGGAACACTTTGTACAGAATCCAGAAACTATTGATAAAATTGTTGCTCAATGGAAAAGCCTAACTAGCAACACTTGGGAAAATGTGACTGATACAGTAAAATTTTGGGTTGCAGTGTCAGATTTTAAGGACGCAAGCAATGAAAATTCGTATAGCGAACTGGTTTCGTTGGCTTTTACAGTGCTGACATTGCCACATTCAAATGCGGACGTTGAGAGGGTTTTTAGCGTAATGAACATCGTAAAAAATAAATTGAGGAACAAAATTAACTTGGACTCCCTAAATTCAATTATTCGTATACGAACTGGACTCAAACATTTGAACAAAACTTGTTATACATATGATATACCTCAAGATATCCTTAAAAAAATAGGCAAGAAAGATATGTACACATTTAAATTTAAAAAGTCTGCTATAAGTGTAAATGAGCCACAGCCCTCCACTTCAACAGCTGTACAAGGAACCGCAGCAGAGACAGACGGTACAAGTAGTGAGGATGATGATTGGATTTAACGATAATAAGATTTTTAATATTTCGATTTTTTTAAATTTTGATGGTCACATCCTCCAATTTAACTATATATTTTTTTTATTTTTGTTTAAATGTAACATAACATAACTTTGATATTAATGTCATGACAATTTGAAAATTAAAACTTTTTATTCTACACGTTATTTTTCTTATTTCATATATTTGGCACTATTGTTAAAATTTTCTACCAATTTAGCACTTTTTGAGATGTTACTTAGCACCCAACCGTGGCATTGAGTTGGCAACCCTGCTCCAAACTAGCGGGCAGATCGCACGGCACTATAGCGGTGTAGTGTTGTGTTCGTGGTTGTGTTGTCGAGATATTTGTTTTTATTCGCGAACGAAATGTCTGAAAAACGGCGACATCTTTTTGATTCAAATTTATTCCTAACGCTCGATTTATTGTGGGCAAAAGAAGAAGTGGATCCCTACTATAGGGAAAGGAATATAAATGGCGAGTTTTATCGAAATTATGAAGAACAGACTTTAACTTTAACATTCAGTTCGTTTTTTATTTCTTCCCATAAATGGTTAATTATTCTTCTATTTTTATGGTTCACATCTTTGCTGTTCCATATGGGTGTCCTCTCAAAGATTGCCGAAATAATTAGCTCTTGCACGTCCGAAGACATTTTGATACGTCACAAAAAAAATGTACAACACTATATCTACAATGCAGACGCGCAACGCGGGCGGTCACCGCTTGACTGGAGTGCACCGCTCGTTGCCCGCCCCCGCGCCGCTCCTGCACCGCTGTATTCGAGGGCCGGTCCATTTGATTATACGCGTAAGATCCTGCCGCTCCCGCGCCGCCGCCGCCGCCGCCCCGCTGCCCGCGAGATTCGAGGCAGAGGCCTTAAAGGGTTAAATAAATATTTTGGAACGTTTTTTTTTCCCGATTTGTAGTGTGCGTTTGCGCAGCGGAATGTTGTTGAATTTAAAGATTTTAATTATGCAGATATTTAGTGTATGACGTCGTATAATTGTGTATGGTAAAAAAAAATTGTGCACGCAGCCATTGTGGAGAAATTCACCAAAACCTGATTCCGCTGGGCGAACGTTGTCCTGGCGGAACTTTTTTTAATCCATAGACTAGAAGAAAAGAGATGTGTCCAAAAATTAGTGTGTATTTGTGTGTAATTGTGTATGTATGAATAAAATTAGTGCTACGCGAACGTTTGGCGTTTGGCTGCGCGAACGCACACCGATTTGTAACCCTATGAAGTAGTGTTACAAATCGGGAAAAAATGTGGCTTTGAGTTATGTACATACTGTGTTGCTAATCGGTATTTTTTTTCCCCATGGGTAGGTTACAGTGTTACACAAAATGGTGTAACTCAACGGGAACAAACGTTTATTCCATAGTTGCACATCGAACACATTCGTGTGTGGTGGATATCAGTACCTACCTATCCTTTTCTCCGCTTCTGTTGAGGCCTCCCGCCTTCGCACGTGTCCGCTTTGGTTTATACCTAATTGTTAATTTGTAAGGACAGCCTCCGCACTCGATGGCGGCCGACCAGACAGCAGCGCACAGCGAAGAGACGAGCAGGGTGTAGGTACGATCGCTCTGGAACTGATACGTACCGTAGCCACTAGGTACCTACCTACGTTCTTCTTACATAAGTAGGTACCTACCTAGATTCAATAGCTTCCGAGCGCCTCTTCTCTCAGCTTAGGTGGAGGAGTGGTGATACCCGGTATATCTCATGCTGGGTTCTCGAGGAGCGCCTTTGGATATGTTCAGACAGAACAGAAATCCTCGTGCAGGGTTCCAGCCTCCGTCTCGTACCTAGGTAATACCTACCTAATTTACGCAAATAGCCGCTACTGCTGCTGGCTCTTGCAAGGGACGGGTGGGGCAGTTACCGGGACGTCGCGACGGGCCTCGTCGGCGAGGACGGAATGACGGCGCTTTGCGTCTGAATTTGCGAAGAGTGCTAGTCTCCCTGCTGCTCTCCTGAAGCAGGGTTATAGCATCGTCAGGAGTGACGAGGGTATGACGGGGACGACGAATTTTACTTATTCGCGAGGGATCGTATCGAGCGGCCGATGCGATAAGGGGGTTGCGATGTTTTAACGCGGAGTCAAAGAAGTGCTTGGTAAGGCGCTTCATGAATTGAACGACGGTGGGGATTCTTAAGTCTAAGTGAAGACTATCGTTACGGACATAAAAAGGGGCTCCCGTGATTTTACGAAGGAATCGGTTTTGCAAGGTCTGCATCTTATGAAGGAAACGCGGGTTGACCGCCCGACAGTTGCTTGTCGGGTGCTCGTATATATGCTAACTTCGTGCACACCTTGCTTGCGCGATGTAGGATCTTGACGTTTAGTTATTCAGTGGCTGGATAGATGGCGCTGTAGTACTTTTTGCCACTAGCATCTTTGTGTCGCCACACTGGTATCCTCAGCGTCGCGAGTAGGTAGGTAGGTACCTAAGGCACTTGTCTCACCGGCAACGATTAACGAGTAGAGCTAGAACTAGAAACGAGTTAGCGAGACGCGGGGAGCGAGTGCGTAGTTCCGATTTTTGTGTAGCTCGGCTATAAGAGAGTGTGCGAGTGAGGCGGGCGATTACTCGCATCACTCGCTCGCGCGGCAGTCAAGCGTACAGTCAGTCTTGCAGCCTCATACGCGACCAAATTACATGACCACTGGTTGCACTCTCGGCGTGAGTTCTAATCGCTTGGCGAGTATCGCCGAGCGAGTGTTATCTTTCATAGCTCTTGTCGCTCAGCGACAAACTAGTGAAGAGAGTGCTCGCCGGCAGTGTGAACAGTCAGCGATCAACTGTTTGTATATGCATCTCTTTTGTTCACACGGAAAGTATATCTATTGTACGTTTCTTGAGCGAGAAAATAGCCGACAGTCGTTTTCTCGTCGTTGGTGGGACAACTGCCTAACTGAAGGGCGTTGAGTTGTGTCCGTTACCCTGGCCAGAAGTTGTCGATAATGGTCATTTGAATCTTATAGATAATTAGTTTTGCGGCTTCTGTAATTGTTGCGCACATTTTTAAATTTGTTGCGCTTATATTTTTTTAATTATTACACAAAAACATTTCCTACTGGCGTAACGTTACGCCAGCCAGACCTTTTTCTTTCTAATGGGAATATTTAAATAAATATTAGCTATAAAATTAGTTGTCTAGATAAAGTAAATGTTGTGCCTTATTTTGTATTTGTTCTTTCGTCGGTTGCGAAGTTATTCGAGATTTTGCTGGGGTAACGTTTTTGGTTTTGCTAGATCTTTGAAATGGTTAGGCGGATTCTTATCATATTTTGTACACGACTTCCTAGGACTTAGTTAAAATTTGTTCTGCAATAACAAAACCAAAATAATGCATATCCTAAAGGTTATTTCATTAAATAGAAAAACACTTCAATTGGTCCCAGCACTCTCAATAAGAAGTCTAAAGACTTTTTTTTTTTTTTTTTTTTGGGGTGGGAAATCATCCAATGACTTCCCCCGCTCTGGGCGGAGCGGGGGGGCATGTCAGACTTGTACTGACTAAAACCCACCCATGTTCCTTCTGTTGCCCTTTACGTTCCGGGGCCGCGGTATCTCTTTCGAACAACCCGCAACCCCGGCAGGCGGAGGCTCTGGCAAGCCCCTCTGCTTTGCTGACTCTCTTTGAGGCGCGCGTGAAACACGAACGCGCCGTCGACACGGCCTGTCGTCAATCGACGGACGGACGGCGAGCTACCCATTGCTCACCGTCCACAGGCCCGCATCTACGGTGGCCGGAAGTCGTCTCGCGGCGCCCGGCGCCATGGGCGTCTCCCGCGGCGGCTGGGTTGGGCAGATGTTCTCTCCCTCAATCGCCCGGCCACCTCCTTCGCTAGCATTACTGCTTCGCAGAAGGTGGTGACCGCTTCCCATTCCCTCTCGCTCCGGACCATGGCCTGAACCAGGGCCGGACGCGAGAGATCTCCGCCGCCGATCGCCTCCACGAGGGCACGGCGGTGCTCCGCCCAAGCTGGGCAGACCGCCACTGTGTGCTCCACCGTGTCCTCCGGGCGATCGTCACAATGGTGACACCCAGGCGCTTCCTCCCGCCCGATGATGTGCAGGAACCTCCCGAAACTTCCGTGTCCGGTGAGGACCTGCGTCAGGCGGTAGGTGAGGACGCCATGACGCCTCTCCAGCCACTCCTCAAAGAGGGGACTTACCGCCGCTATTGTGGCGTGCCCTGCACGGGGTTGCGACAGTCGCTCTCTCCATGCCACCATGAGATCGCACCGGAAGTCTGCCCGCCGAGCGGCAACTTGCCGTGGCAGCGGGTTTTCCCCCCGGTGTAGTGCCTCCGCAAGTCTAAAGACTTACTTTAAACGTTATTTTAAAGCTTGTAACTGCTTTCAAATGTATATGAAGTTTCATTAGTATCCTGTTAGTATTTAACAAGTTATGATGATATTCAGTTCTTCACGAGCACGGTCTTGATGCGCGCGGTGTTATTTGGCCACTGGATTGGATATATGAACTGAATGTTATGTCAATTATTAGTTTTTTAGATCAGTTGTATATCAGTAAAATTTCAGCTCAGTACATTGGATAATTAATGAGATAATACGATTAAAGTCATTAGGAAGTGAATGACCGTGGTAACCCGACCAAGTTTAGGTGGTTACGAAAAAGCGAAAACGCAGAACATTATACTATCTTTTGAAATGTTTAGTATAATACACCTTACAATTTCGGTACAGACGCGTACACTGTTACCTATATAATAATAATATAATATTATCTGTACTATGAAAACATTATTATTATCTTCCAGTTGCACAAACTTATCAAAAATCACCGCTAGAGCATGCCGTTCGGTGGGACGCGGGAGGGGTGGGGTGAAGGGGTAATACATTGTTTGCATAACGCACTAAACATGCTCCATAAACACATAATTCATCTTGTAGAGTGACTAGATCTCTGTTTATGACAACTTTTGTTTCACAAAGTTACTTACGTATTTGTATACTCATTTTACAAAATGATCTGTGATTTTTTATACAAAAACTAACAAATTTTTAGAATGTACCTCACGTTGACTTTTTGAGTTTTGAGAATGTTACTTAATTTTATTATTTTTGATCTGTGATTTTTAGTTAGTTTAAGTTCATTTTATGTGTATAAACTTAGGAAAAAAATGTGATATTTGAAATAAGACAACAAAACAGTAGAACTAACTGTGAGCATTTTACTACATTGTGATGTCATATAATATTACCATTGATCTGTGATTTTAATTGATATAAGTAAGTATTAGTAGACATATGTAAGTTTAGTGTTAACTGAAAAAAACCATTGTATATTATTTATTGTCTGTGATCATTACACATTCCAATATGTGTATATTTAAATAAAAACTGTAACTGTGCTGTGTATACTGAAGTCTATAATTTAAATAAAAATAATAGAATATTTAAAAAAAAAGCAAAATTTCTATCTGTAATTATAATCTGTGATTGTTTTTAAGTATAAGTATAATAATACTTAAACCCCCTAACTTATAAACACTGATTAAACGTTACTTAACTTATATAGCTCTTAAGTCACTTGCCATCTCTATTCATTGAAATAGAAATGACCATGACAGGTGATGTTTAATCGGTTGCTAAGCAACACAAGTTTTTATAAGTAAAGTTCAATTGAAATGATTATTTTTACCTTTCAATAAAAAATCTTTAATAATCATGTAGTTTTTTTAAAAACTTTTGTACATGTCTGTACTAAATTTATAACACTATCCTACATATTTTAGAAGGTACCATAATGTTCTGCGTTTTCGCTTTTTCGTAACCACCTAAACTTGGTCGGGTTACCACGGTCATTCACTTCCTAATGACTTTAATCGTATTATCTCATTAATTATCCAATGTACTGAGCTGAAATTTTACTGATATACAACTGATCTAAAAAACTAATAATTGACATAACATTCAGTTCATATATCCAATCCAGTGGCCAAATAACACCGCGCGCATCAAGACCGTGCTCGTGAAGAACTGAATATCATCATAACTTGTTAAATACTAACAGGATACTAATGAAACTTCACATACATTTGAAAGCAGTTACAAGCTTTAAAATAACGTTTAAAGTAAGTCTTTAGACTTCTTATTGAGAGTGCTGGGACCAATTGAAGTGTTTTTCTATTTAATGAAATAACCTTTAGGATATGCATTATTTTGTGTACGTTACTCCAGCAAGAAAGTATCTCCTAGAGTTATATGAGTAGAACGTATAGTTTGTGCCTTATCTGCTGTAAATGTGCCCCTACATAAAAAATGTGTGCCCCCTGTCGTTTTGAAAAAAAAACGGAAAAACGATTCTTGCTGGGGTAACGTTTTTCTAGCAGGAAAATTCTAAACGAGTGATCGGAGGGAAAAAATTGTGCATGGCCAGAGAGCTTATATGTGTGCCAAAATGTGCCCCAAAAAATAAAATCTGTGCCCCTTCAGGTTTTCGAGTTATTGCGTTTCCTGCTGGAGTAACGTTTTGATGAATCGTATATCTCTAAAACCATTGCATGTGCCCCTATAGAATAAACATACACGAGTAGCTCTTAATGTGTGCCCATTTGTGCCCCAATTAGATTTAAGGAATAATTTATAGTTTTTAAGTTATCGCGGTTTTATCAAAACCCGAAAAAACACCGCAGCGCCTAAATGAGGCAAGGCATAAGTTCACTGAAAACTGTATTCGGTCCTTCTTGGCGCTAATAATAACCATAGAAAGTTTCAAAACTGTTCATGCATGCGTTTTTGAGTAATCTTGCTAAAAGTCAAAACGATGGTGTCACAACTTTGACGGCAAAATACAAGGAACTGGCTCAATCTCAGATGTGTAGGTGTAAACCAAAATCATGTGCCTTTAGTCAAAAATATATGGTGAAAATATTAAGCTTGGAATATTTCGCATTAAGTAAATATAAACAAAAAACCAAATTAAGTAAACAACGGCTGGTTATCCGACCAAATTAAAATGACTACTAAAAGCGACGGATTCATACATATCGATGACCTTCTTTATTGGACGTATTATACCTAAGCTGTTGTCCGTACAGTTGCGTTCAAAAGTTTTGGGGGCTAATTAAAAAATATATGAAATACACCTTGTTATATTGTTATCATATTAATGAAACAGCTTGTTTATGTGGAAATTATTATTTACTTACCTAATAGCTGGGGAGGTAGCGTTGCATTTTTGATGGTGATTTCTGTACGATTAATTTTGATTGAAATTGATAGCTTAGATATGGGCAATAATTGAATCAAGCGTCAGCAGGCGCACCCGGGGTGGATCAAGTGGGAAAAAAATATTATTATGTCAAAAAATAAAAAACCAAAAGTGTAATCTGGTCGTTTGAAAATTTGAACAGCAATAGTTTAAACAATAATAATAATTATAGAAATAATCAGCAGTAAAGATAATGGTGGGTTGTACGTCAGCAGGTTCTTCTCCATAGGAAACGACCAACCCGAACCGTGCATCTTTTCTCGACGTTTTATAAGTGCCCATGTAGGCCTATGTAAAATAAAAACATTTTGATTTTTGATTTTGATTTTGAGGTCATATCCGCACATATTAAAAATAGTTATCTTTAATTCATTTCTGGTCGAATGAAATTGATACATATTATTCTTTATGCTATTAAAATAATTAAAAAATGCCTCAGTCGACCTATTGATAGGGGTAAGATCGTCAGCAGGGGGATTATAAGTAACTATTTGTATTATCCAACTGACGACTTTCCCCTCTTCAATCACTATGCTGACTATCTTTTTTGTTTAATATGTTGTTTAAAATACTCTTAATATTAATTTCAAGCGACTCGAAATCAATTTATTTATAAAATTATCGTTTTAATTTATCTACATACAATTTGAACAGATAGGAATGTAAGGATTGTAAAGAATGCGTTTCAATAACGTAATTTAAAACATATTTTATTTGTATAGTATGTACATATTTGTTTGATGTTCCTCACATTCCTATCTGTTCAAATTGTATGTAGATATTAACAAATTAAAACGATAATTTTTATAATTAAATTGATTTCGAGTCGCTGGAAATTAATGTTAAGAGTAATTTAAACATCATATAGAATAAAAAAAAAACAGTCTAAATAATAAGAGGGAAAAATGGTCCGCCAGCTGACATATAGTATATAAATTATATAATTATGCAATAAAGAAGGGATTAAAATGACATTGTTTATAATCAAATTAATTTCTGGTCGTTTTTTAAACAATTTATTAAACAAAAAAGATAGTCAGCATAGTGATTGAAGAGGGGAAAGTCGTCCGCCAGCTGACATATAGTATATAGATTATATATGCAATAAAAAGGCATTGTTTATATTCAAATTAATTTCTGGTCGCTTGAAATTAATACTGAGAGTAATTTAAACAATATATTAAATAAAAAAATAGTCAGCAAAATAATTGAAGAGGGAAAGTCGTCAGTTGGATAATACAAATAGTTACTTATAATCCCCCTGCTGACGATCTTACCCCTATCAATAGGTCGGCTGAGGCATTTTTTAATTGTGTCCTTCGGCCTCATTCGGGGTCATATAAACATTATTTGAGTCAAGCATCTTCCGTTTCCGTGTCACATCTATACAGGTATATGCAACTACCGCTTTCTTGACAACACGATGATGACGTATTTCCGCCATCGTTCACCAGGTGGCTGCAGCGCGCCAAATTGTTCATTGGCGTCCTGTTTTTCGGACGGTTCACATCTTTTAAAAGTTAACGTTGTTAACGTTCGATATTTAAGTTCTCTAATAGATTATATTTATTTTCGGTAACGCGGTAGGCGTTCGGTATATGCCTAAATAATCAACGATTATTTTTCAAAAAGTTTTATCACTTTTATTACAATGGCGGATAGAATTAAAGTGCGTAGTCATAAAGATTCTGGTTCGTCATCGGATTCGTCGAGCTCCTCAAGTTCTTCAGAATCATCACCGTCGGCTTCAGAGGTTGAGCAGGTTGACAGATCCCGTAAAAGGAAGAAGACAAGTAAGAAGAAGAGAAGCAAGCGTCATCGAGGGCAAAGCAAGGTAATCAAAAAGCTTGCAAAACAGGTCAGTGATTTGAAAAAATTATATTGCTACCCACATAATACGCATTATGAAAATGAGAATTACGATTGTGATAACCCGTTATATTATGACGATAATTTCAATACAGCCCAGGAACAACCAGATACGGAAAGGTTGTCAGAACCTGTTGCAGATCTTGCACCTGTTCAATCATTTGATTTTGATTTGGCAACGCAATTAAAAGAGCCAGCTGTCACTGCAACCCCATCTAATCAGTTAAAATTGTTAAATTCCATTCAATATTTCGATAATGACAACTGGAATAACGTTAGATATGTGGAAACACAAAAAGTATATAATGCTCGTCCAGGATTCGTTGACCTTGAAGTTAATGATGAAATAAAGTCTTTAGAAAAAGTTTGTCACCTACCCTCTGCGGATAAATTTCTTGGCTCTGTAACGCGTGCATTGATAATGCAAAGCGAGGCTATGCAACAGGGTTTCCAACAGGTAGTGGACTGGGTAAAGGATAATGGTAGCATGGATCCAAATCCACTAGCATTAAAATTAAAGGAAGTTTTTTCTGCCGATTATCAAAAGGTTTCACGAGATTGTTTGCAACTAGTTTGTGGTCGCAGGGCAGATATAGTTGAACAAAGACGCGAAGTGTTCATTAAGCAATTAAGGGATAAATCATTTAAGCCATGTTTAAAGAAGATACCGCCTTCTAGTGATTTTTTGTTCGATAAAGTGCCTTTTAGTGAATTTATTAAGAATAATGGCGGTGTTAACAAAATTTTTTATTCAAATAAAAATATATTTTCTGGGCAAGAAAAGAAAACCCCTAGACCCCAGGCGGCGTACCCTGGACCTAGTGGGTATTAATCGACTAGTCGCACTCCTGCACTAGCAATGAATCATAGATTTCCTCCACCTCAGGGTGTAGGAGCTTTTTACAATTATCAGGCAATGCAACCTTTTAACAATGCAAAATTTTTTCGTCCTCAACCAAGAGGACAGCTGGCTGGACAACGCTTCCACCAGCCGTATAGCTTTCGGAGAAATGAACCGCAAAACAATGTACCACGAGGCAGGGGCTCGGGTAAATTTAATAAAAAGTTCTGACTTGGACCAGGAATTCTGGGGGGGGTGCTTACAAAATTATGTTACGGAGTGGACGAGATTGGGGGCACCAGATCCATTAATAAAAATAATCAAGGGTTATCGTATTCCATTTCAAAAGAAACCGCCTCTGGTCCCGCCAAGGCAGGTGAAACGTTGCAATCTCACTCTACCATCTCTAGCGATGGACATGGTCATTCAAGATTTGTTGAAACAAGGAATTTTAGAGTATGCCCCCCTGACTCCGAGTTTCGTATCAAATTTCTTTCTGTTTCTGATTCTCAAAGGAGACGGAACGTACCGTCCCATTTTCAATTTAAAAAGTTTGAACAATTATTTGATCATAAGCCAATTTCGTTTGATTTCGGTAAATCGGGTTCCCGATTTTATTCAGGGCAAGGATTGGATGGTCAAAATAGACCTCAGGCAAGCCTACAACCACGTAAAGGTTGCACCAGCTCACCGGTGTTTTCTCCGCCTATTGTATCGAAATCGGTTACTGCAAATGACTTGTTTGCCATTTGGCCTGGCGACAGCGCCCAAAGTGTTTGCATCGTTGACAAACTGGACCGCCGAGATTTTCAGGAATCTAGGCATACGAGTAGTCGTTTTTCTGGACGATTATCTCTTGGTAGCACAGGACAGAACGACACTTATGAAACACGTAGACACTGTTCTTCGAACTCTCAGCCAGTTGGGTTGGCGGGTAAACAAGGAGAAATCAATTCTAGTCCCTCAGAAAACGATAGAGTATTTGGGTTTGATGTGGGATCCGTGGCAAAATCAAAAATTTCTACCAGAAAACAAAATTCGGAGCATGCAAATAGTTTTGTCAAGGTTGCTCCGCCGACGGAGGGCGTCTCTTCGGGAAATGCAGAGTATCATAGGGGTTCTAAATTTTGCTCGTCTAGTAGTTCCAATGGGTCGGTTGAATTTTCGTCACCTACTGGCTTACTGCAACTTGATCCTGAAAATACCATGCCAGTCGACTTACCCCTTGCCTGCGGAAGTGCTGGAAGAATTGAATTGGTGGAAAATTCACTGTCTAGAAAAGTCAAGGCTTCATCCACCACCAGTGAAAAACTATCTGACTACGGATGCAGCCGATTCAGGATGGGGGGCGGAATTAAATGGTGTCCATTTATCGGGCAAGTGGACAAAAGAAGAAGAGCGGCTTCATTCGAATCACAAAGAGATGCTAACTGTTTTAAAATGTTTGTTAGAATACGCTCCATCTCTGAGTCATACATCTCTTCTTCTGCAGTGCGACAACATGGCGGTGGTGGCGTACTTGAGGAAGGAAGGAGGAAACAAGTCTCGGATCTTGATGGAGTTAATTTATCGGATATTTTATTTGCTTCAGAAGTACGACATTCATGTAATCCCCCATCACATACCAGGGCGGTACAACAACATCGCAGACGGTCTATCGCGTCATTCGACGTTACAGGAATGGCATCTGCTCCCCGCATTCACCAGCATTGTCTTTGCGAAGTGGGGTGTTCCCCAGATAGATCTTTTTGCATCCAGCACAGCTCACGTAGTACCGTTATATGTCACTCTAGATCAACGAGACCACCGAGCATGGAGACACAACGCGTTCGCATTCAAATGGGATTTCAATCTGGCTTGGGTCTTTCCTCCTCCGAGTTTGTTACCCCGGGTCCTGATGCATCTCAATCGGGCTCGAGGTGCTTTTCTGATAGTTGCGCCGAGGTGGTCCCGAGCATTCTGGAGAGCAGACTTGAAGACCAGAGCAACCGCGCCTCCGTTCACTATTCGCAGATTATCGAGGGTACTAGTGGACACGAGGACCGGGCAGCCACCACCTCGAGTGAACGAACTGGTCTTAGAAGTATGGAAATGTGGGGGTGGTCTGAATCCGTAGGTGACTGGTCTGAAGAACAAAAGTTTCTGCTCAAACAAGGTTGGAGATCGTCAACTTTGAATACCTATAGGCCAGCATGGCAGAGATGGTTAAATTGGTGTTCCAAATTTAGTGTAAATTTTTCAGACCCGTCGGGTAGTGAATTGGCTCGATATCTAGCAGATTTACACCTTAAAGAAAAACTTTCGTATCGTACAATTTTACTCCATAAGTCAGTTGTGTCTACTTTATGTAATACAAAGTCTGACGCCCGCCTAAGTTCGAATATTTTAGTTAAACAAATGATTAAAGCTATAGCGTTGCAGCAACCTAAGAAGTGTCCACCCCCTGTCTGGGATCCTCACGCGCTGGTTGGTTGGTTAAGCAGTAGACCTCTTCAAGATCAAAGTCTATTTGACATTTCAAGGATAAGTGCAGTTCTTTTGTTGTTATGTTCCGGGCGTAGGATACACGACTTAACATTGCTAAGTGTATCTCCAGACAGATGTATAGTAGGTGAGAATAGCATAATGTTTTGGCCGCATTTTGGGTCGAAAACTGATTCAGAAAGTTACGTACAGTCTGGTTGGAAATTATCAGGTAACGTTGAAAATGCGGCACTTGACCCGGTGGCTTGGCTTAAAAAGCTTATAGAAATTGGAAAAACGCGTCGTTTGCTCTGTTCTAGTGATAGATTATTTATTACAGTTTGTGGAAAGCCTAAGCCAGCAACTAGAGCTATATTGGCCGGTTGGGTTAAGTCGATTTTGAAGCAAGCAGGAATTCAGGCTACTCCGGGTAGTTTTCGTTCTGCGGTTGCTTCCCGAAGTTGGTTGGATAACGAACCTCTTGACGAAATAATGGCCCGAGCAAATTGGAGATCTGGTAATACTTTCAAAAAACATTACAGGAGAGAAGTGGTTCCAGTACAGGGAAGCTCTTTGATTCATCTTTTTCAGCCAATTAATTAATTATCTCGTTTTCAGTGAAATAACTTATGTTTATAAATATTAAATAAGGTATTGATGAATTATAAATGTTATAAGATTTTGGTAGGTAAGTTAACAAAAATATTTATGGTATAATTTTGGATTTATGGTACGTATAAAGCTTTAGCTTATTCTGTTAAGTGGTAAATAATTAGTTATTTGTATCATAGTTATTGTTAAAATGTTTTTGTTTATTGTAATATATTTCTGAAATATATAATATTGGTATTTTATTTTTAAACTCATTGTATTTTTCTTTAATATAATTTAGCTAATTTATTTTCCAACACATTGGCGTCCCGTTCACCAGGCGATAACAAACAAAGCCTCAAATAATGTTTATATGACCCCGAATGAGGCCGAAGGACACAATAGTAGCGTTTTACCTTCAAATAAAACGCTTGTTGTGTCCGGAGACTCATTCGGGGTCATAATTTTAAAATCTGCCTGGTATCTATGGTTTCTCAAGTTTTTAGGATTTTTGAGGCCACAATGAACAATTTGGCGCGCTGCAGCCACCTGGTGAACGATGGCGGAAATACGTCATCATCGTGTTGTCAAGAAAGCGGTAGTTGCATATACCTGTATAGATGTGACACGGAAACGGAAGATGCTTGACTCAAATAATGTTTATATGACCCCGAATGAGTCTCCGGACACAACAAGCGTTTTATTTGAAGGTAAAACGCTACTATTATTTTAATAGCATAAAGAATAATATGTATCAATTTCATTCGACCAGAAATGAATTGAAGATAATTATTTTTAATATGTGCGGATATGACCTGCTGACGTACAACCCACCATTATCTTTACAGCTGATTATTTCTATAATTATTATTATTGTTTAAACTATTGCTGTTCAAATTTTCAAACGACCAGTTTACATTTTTTTTTTTACATAATTAAATTTTTTTCCCCACTCGATCCACCCCTTCTGAGCCTGCTGACGTTTAGATTATTAAATAATTACCCATAAAGAATAAGTTCAGATATGAATCAATCGACCAGAAATTATTATGTGAAATGCAACGCTACCTCCCCAGCTATAAGTTTTAATTCTTAAAGTAATTATTGCATCAAATCACAGATCAAATTTCCTACGTATAAATATTAGAAATAATTTGCACGTTGTGTGGTCATCATTATTATTTAAATCACAGATCAGTTCTTCATCTAAGTCTAACTTATAACTCGTCGTATTGGTGATTTTGATGATTATAATTCTATAACTACATACGTCTTACAGCCGCGAATAATATTTTAATCAACATACAACCTAGCTAGCACTGGCCTGCAAATTGCAAAAAACGCAAGAGATTTTCAATTTCGCGGGCTGGTTGGGGCATTCCCCTTAATGATGAAAAACTTACTGTTAATTTACCTAACCTACGGCTTATCAATAAATATATATATTCTAAAGACAAATACGGGCTTTTTATTTATTTACCAAAAAGAGCTACCTCTTTTTAGTAGTAGATCATACATTTCATGCACTATATATTTTTTAAACATTGGGACCAATCAAATTTTGGGTCAAAGACCTGACAAATGGCAAATATCTGGATGTATTTCTTTCGTTCACACATAAATTACTGGATGTACCTATTTTAATGAAATTTAAAATGATGAAGATAGCTTACCTTGGAATAGCACTTAGGCTACTATTTATAATGTACTTAATCATGTGTAGGGTCATAGAAACAGCTAGTAGAACATAATCCAATAACAACTTTATTTTATTATTTATTACTTTTCTACTTCAGTGTACTCAGGCACAACACGTGTGAACCGGTTAGTGAGTTAAGTAAAGAAGGTCATCGAAATGTATGAATCCGTCGCTTTTTAGTAGTCATTTTAATTTGGTCGGATAACCAGCCGTTGTTTACTTAATTTGGTTTTTTGTTTATATTTACTTAATGCGAAACATGCCAAGCTTAATATTTTCACCATATATTTTTGACTAAAGGCACATGATTTTGGTTTACACCTACACATCTGAGATTGAGCCAGTTCCTTGTATTTTGCCGTTAAAGTTGTGACACTATCGTTTTGACTTTTAGCAAGATTACTCAAAAACGCATGCATGAACAGTTTTGAAACTTTCTATGGTTATTATTAGCGCCAAGAAGGACCGAATACAGTTTTCAGTGAACTTATGCCTTGCCTCATTTAGGCGCTGCGATGTTTTTTCGGGTTTTGATAAAACCGCGATAACTTAAAAACTATAAATTTATTCCTTAAATCTAATTGGGGCACAAATGGGCACACATTAAGAGCTACTCGTGTATGTTTATTCTACAGGGGCACATGCAATGGTTTTAGAGATATACGATTCATCAAAACGTTACTCCAGCAGGAAACGCAATAACTCGAAAACCTGAAGGGGCACAGATTTTATTTTTTGGGGCACATTTTGGCACACATATAAGCTCTCTGGCCATGCACAATTTTTTTCCCTCCGATCACTCGTTTAGAATTTTCCTGCTAGAAAAACGTTACCCCAGCAAGAATCGTTTTTCCGTTTTTTTTTCAAAACGACAGGGGGCACACATTTTTTATGTAGGGGCACATTTACAGCAGATAAGGCACAAACTATACGTTCTACTCATATAACTCTAGGAGATACTTTCTTGCTGGAGTAACGTACACCATTATTTTGGTTTTGTTATTGCAGAACAAATTTTAACTAAGTCTTAGGAAGTCGTGTACAAAATATGATAAGAATCCGCCTAACCATTTCAAAGATCTAGCAAAACCAAAAACGTTACCCCAGCAAAATCTCGAATAACTTCGCAACCGAAGAAAGAACAAATACAAAATAAGGCACAACATTTACTTTATCTAGACAACTAATTTTATAGCTAATATTTATTTAAATATTCCCATTAGAAAGAAAAAGGTCTGGCTGGCGTAACGTTACGCCAGCAGGAAATATTTTTGTGTAATAATTAAAAAACTATAAGCGCAACAAATTTAAAAATGTGCGCAACAATTACAGAAGCCGCAAAACTAATTATCTATAAGATTCAAATGACCATTATCGACAACTTCTGGCCAGGGTAACGGACACCGTTGAGTTCGCTCCTAGTCACGTGAAAATCGTTGCTAGTTGTAGGTACATGTAATTCGAGAAAATAAATAATGCCCGTTAGCGCCAAGATCATCATGACGACACCATCGACGCCATCTTGCGATGCCCAAAGTTTGCACTAACATGTCGGTCACTTATCGAAGGATGGCGTGCTGGCGCGTGCCGTGCCCCATCCAAAATCGATGTCACGTGTGAGCTCTCTCTATCAGTGACATTTCACGTTTGTTTGTTTCTTTTGAGTGCAGTAAAGTTGTGTTGGTTCGTATTTTGCAGTTATAATGTGCGTGTGACCAGTTATAGGTAGGTACCAGGTTTGGCTATCTTTGTCATTTGAGCTGAGCAAATTGAGGAAATTCCGAAATCAATAATACACTAGGTGAAGACCAGTAGTGTTATCCATTATTTATGACATACGGTGCTGAAAACGTAGACGTTCATCAGGAGGCCGTGTGAACTCTGTAGCACAGACATCCATCGAGCGTAAGATTACTCTGCATAAAATTAATAGAGTTCAAAACCGGAGACACGAAGGCTTACGATATTAGAAATTGTGTTATGGAACTTATATTGGATTTTTTTACCGCACTAAAACCACCCCCGGTGATCACAACCTGCACATGAGAGAAGGCCCCCTCTATGCAACGCCTGCACATCAGACGCATCCCTGAGGCGACTATAGAGGTCTCCCCCTGAGCCTCGCTGTGCAAATGTGTAAGACAGCACATGACCAGTTCTGCCGCGGTCATCTCCGAGGACGTATGACTAGAACATTCGTTTTATATCTGTGTAAAAGGTTTACACTAAGGCTCGACCGAGATCTCGGTCTCGGTCTCGGCATTCTCGGCTACAAATCCAGCCGAGAAATCTGTCTCGGTTCTCGGCTAATAATAGCCGAAATTCTCGGTCATGGCCGAGATTTTAACTTTGTTCGGAATGGCATTCAAATTTTACCGCACGCAGCCATGCGCTGCCAGCGCGAAGTTGATTGGTATAACTGCGTGAGAGAGCTGTAGAAGTTGAAGCGCTGATAAAGAAATGACATTAAGTAGTCGGCCATTTTCACAGGAGTAAACAAGCTCGAAAACATTTAGGTACATTTCAGAAATACTTAAATTTAAATGTCGTAACTCAGTGGAACCTACCTACTTAATGATGGAACTAAGACTGCAAAGAAATGCTAATATTTTTGAGCAAATAAGTTTTTAGCAAAACTGGACAATTATAAGACATGGGCGACACTTTTCGAAATTGCTTGTTTATGTTATAATATAATGTTGTTCAACTTTGATTATTAAAACAGTTACTTTTGTTATACAGTAAGTACTGTATAAAAAAATTAACAGCATTAAATATTTTTTTCACGCTTTGTCTATTCTCGGTCTCGGTTCTCGGTCTCGGCCGAGATATTATTTTATTCTCGGTCTCGGTCTCGGCCGAGAACGAAAAACGCATCTCGGTCGAGCCTTAGTTTACACAGATATAAAACGAATGTGAATGGATGATTACGAACGATTTACTACCATTCTTTGAAAATATTTTTACGTCTTTTTATAACGGTAACGCCAAAATAGCTTGGCCTCTTTCGCCAGACCTTTATTTAGTACGTTCAATTACTTTACTCCCATCCCAGCATAAACCTTTGCTTAAAAAATTATAAATGCGGCAGAAAGCAAACGTGCTACCTTGTAGCTTATTTGAAGGCAACCTTTATTCGCATATGTAAATAGTGTACATAGTATTATTATATAGTTAATAATTACCTTGTCAATTTATAGTTGTGTAATTAATAGTTCAGTGTTTTGGGAAATGGCTGTTGTTTAGAAAAGGAAACGACAATAAAACTAATCCCAGGCAAGTGGCATAGACCTATTTGATGGTAATGTATATTACTTACTAAGACACAAAAAAAAAATCATTACATGTACTTCTAAAAATATCAACATTAAGATGTTTATTTACTACACACGATGTACTGCTCACACGCGAGAGCGTGCACACAGCGGATGAAACGCTCAGTGACATAAACACAGACAAAAAGTCAATATTTTATTTACACATTTGTTTTATTGACATACACAACTCGGTATATCTCCAGTTTGTTCATGACCGATTACTTAGTCTAAAAATTTAATTTCATCCCTAATCAATGGAAGAAACATCTAATTTGTATAAAATACATGATTCTGATTGCTCGATCCTTTACCAAATTAAAGTACAAAACTACATTATCTGCAATGAGATCCAGATCTGACGGTGACAGATGAGGGCGACTCTACCAACGTTCACACGACACACAACCGCGCGTCTCCGCGCACTCATTCACGCGCAACACATCACAAGACGACTCGCCGGCGTACAGGGACATTGTTACAAATTTATAAGCTCTGTAATTATATTTACTCATTATTTCTAGTGTTCAGTACGTAAGGTAAAATTTCGAGACAAATATCATAATCGAATCTAATAAATCTGCAATAATACTCAGTGAATCTATAATCCATACTATATTATAATAAATTTACGCTAAAGCCGTACGAACGCGGCTATATCGCAACTGACAGTATTTTACCCTTAAAAAATCTTCTTAAAATGTTATCAATTACTTCCTTAAATTAATTATGTGGAATGAAATGACGTGCCCCCAGCGCGGCGAGGCGAGAAGCGCAGGGGACACTCATGACCGGTGACTTAACCTGCGGACAACAAGCTACGTTTTATAAAAGCTGGCACACCTCTTTGAAACTAGCACAACATTAGATACAATAAAATTAAAAATCTCAAAAGGAAAACTGATAATTAAGGGCTCGCCTAGGCAGCATTCGACGATTGTGTTTGGAGGAAGAAAATGTTTTCTAGATCAGCTCGCGCGTAAAGTCCAAGACTGCTCACCTCACTATTGGACTGAGATGACTATCGGCAGGTACAGTTAATAGGGCTGGTGCCTCTGGTTGGCGCGGCCGCCGCCTCCGCCGCCGCCTCGCTGCTTGCCACCTTGGTAGCCGGCTGTAACGTCACCTGTTTGTAACGCTAAACTCTATTTATTTGGTTCTAGATTATTCGTAAAGCTGTTGGGTGGGGAAGAAAAGTTATTATATTATCAGTATTAGACTATTTATTTAAACCATGCAATGACACTGACGCGAGTGTTTTACGGAGAGAAAGTTAAATTAGTCAATACATATAAACACAAATGCTAGCTTAGATGCGAGACACGAGAGGCGCCTCGTTCGCACGACACCTATTCGGATCTCTTGTGAGAAGAAACGTGATTGTTATAAGAGATGCACATCATAGCCAATCGATTATACTAAGTGTCTGTTTACAGTGTCCGGAAAGGTATCTTTCAGATATCATTAGGAACCCAATTTATTAGCTAACAAGATAAAGAGAAGTTTACTGATGCATGACCAGAAATGGTGAAACAGGCTATAAAAGTTTACAAATTGATTAATTTTGCCAGTGATAAATAAATAAGGTTAATTTTGTCTAGTTTTAACGAAACACTCGACGTTTTTTAGTAAGCAAAAGATAGCAGGTTAAGTGTCATGCGAGCCGCCAGCGCAGTCCTCGCGTCGGCGTCCCCCGGCCTCACGACACACACGGTCACACTACACTACAGCGCGCCCGCCCGGCCGCCCGGCGCCAGCCGACCAGCCGCACGCGCGAGCGAGAACATGCCTCCTCCACGCTATTGCCGACTATTTCAAATTTCTATTGAAATATCTCCAGACTGGTTCAGAGTTCAGACCGAGTTACAAGTGTCTGAATAACAATGTCGGTCCGTCGGTCGAACGGGAGCAAAGATTTGGCAAGTCTGACATTAGGCCTTTTGCACATTAGTCTACGTAAATTTGTCGGAAAACACGACACGCACGTGAATGTTGTGACATTTGCTTGAATTTCAAACCGACAAAACCTTAATATGATGTGCAAAAGCGACCTAAGGCTCCCGATATGCTCAACTCGGCAAGAGCATGGAGGCAGCGCAAGGAGTGGCGGAGTGCAGTACCTTTGCCGCGCGGAGCTGCGCGCGCGCCGTACCCGCCCTCGTACCCTCCGTACCCGCCGTAGTCTGCCCGCAACACAAACACATTAGTCCGCCTCCACCGCTCCGCCCGCCGCCGCGCCGCGCGTGCTCGTGGCCGGAACGGTGGACGTCGCGGAGACTGGTCGACGTATTCTAATTATTCTACAGGTCGACTGGCCGGACGCCCCGCCGCAGCGGGGACGGCCGGCCGATGTCGTCCCGTCGGAAGGGTAGCTCGTAAATCGTCTCGTGCTACATTTGTGGGCCGGGGGAAGGGAGATAGGACGTCATTTCGTGGGCACTAATACGTAGCGTTAGGGGAGGGGGCCTAGCAGCGTTCTAAAACTATAGTTTACTTGAATGATCTAGCAAATCAAGACCTACAACTGGGCACCCTTTCACGAAATTGTAAGTAACAGTACACCTATGTAACAGTGCGTTTAGTACATAAACGAGACGATTTAAGATCTACCCGAGGGGGTGCCCCGCAGCAGACGAGCGTGCGAGGGCGTGGTGCGAGCGCGTTGTGAGGCGACGCGTGCACAACCACACCGCGAATAATTCGCAGACTTCATCCTAGCTAGTTATTTGTGTTTCTCATGGGGAATTTCGAATTTTCAAGTTATACTTATTGTGAATTGTTTTATTTTTCCTTTATTTAAAAAAACCTTCAAAGTTTAGTTTCATAGTAGAAGAGCAGTAGCCATGTAGAGTAATGCAAAATAATTATGCATGCGATTAGTAAAAATATTTTGAAAGTGTAAAGCGTGTGGTGAGTCAAGGGCAGGGAAGTGGACTAGGGTTACATATGGAAACACATTGAGAATTTTTGTAACAGTGCTTTATTCAAAAGCTTCATCATATCTTTATCACTTTCACAATGTCTCTCCATATTTACCCCATTTCCCAGATGTAGCATGTGGCGAGAGCGTCGAAAGGTAAAATTATTACCAAAAAAAGTAAAGAAACTCGAGCAACATTGCTACATATGTCAAAAGTGGTATTACAAACGAACGCTTATAAACATAAGGCAGGTAACATACATATGTACAGAATATAGTTTATACCCGTTGAAACAATGATAAAGAGCGATAGCCGAATGGGCAACTGCACTACGATCTACGCACGAGAGTACGCGAAGCGGCTCCTCGTGAAAATAAACAAAATATGCAACTTAATATGATTTTAGCAAAGTTATATGAGATGATTAATCCTAGTTTTTCAAAATTTTGACAGAGCTGCGATTATATTCAGATTATACACTGTCGCCTCGACAACATTCACTACACATTATCTCGATAGAACATTAAATATATAGAAAAATAAATATTTTCCTACACACTAAATTAAATACCTAAGCTTCGCGTGATGTCGATCTCCTCGTAAAATAAACGTTCACTATAATGTAAATAGGCATATCTCGAGGACGGAGTCGCGCCTCGCTCGCAACGCTAACCTAGCGCCTTACTCTACTACGTTCACATCGTATCCTAGGATCAGGTAACATCAGTCGAGGTAATGTGTCGGTGAGCGGGCTAGCGGGGGCTCGCCACTATACTAGTACTGCTTGCCGCGTTTACCGTAATTGGGATATCCGGAGTAATCGTAACCGCCGTAGCCCCCGTAGCCGTCGTATCCGTAGCCACCGTAGCCGTATCCGTCGTAGCCGCCGCCATAGCCTCCCTGTCCGTAGCCGTAGCCGCCGTAGCCCCCGTTGCCCCAGGCGCCCTGGCCGCCGTACCCGCCGCGCCCGCGCCCGCCGCGCAGCCCGCGCCCGCCGCGCCCCCCGCGCCCCCCCATGCCGCCGGGCCCGTCGGGCTTGGGTGTCGCGCGCTTCACGTCCACCTGCAGAGAACACGTTTCATCAACGTTTGTTTAACTAGTGCACTTGCAATTCTTGGGGCAGCTTTTAACTCTATACTGACCTCTTTACCAGCGATTGTCTGCTTGGGTGTCTTTAGCAGCTCATTGACCACCTGCTCAGATTCGAATGTTATGAAACAGAATCCCTTCCTCTGATTCTTAGTTTTATCGAAAGGCATCTCGACTTCAATAATCTGCAAGAAAAACAGTATCTTAGTTACTGAAATTAGCAACATCACAACCAAATAATTGTTTTATGAGTATATCAGTGGCCCGGTTTTCTCTTCAGTAATTGTCAAGAAGAAAATAATCTCACCAAATCCGGATTTGTCATCACATAAATAAGAATCACTCTGTTCAAACGGATTATTATTCAACAAATCTGATTATAGCTCTAGGGCTGATTGCAGATGCAACAAAAAAAAAACTGTTCAAACAAAGGAAAATAAACTTACAGTTCCAAAATTACTGAAGAAGTTTTTGATTTCATCATCTGATATTTCACTGCTGAGCCCACCAACAAATATCTTTCCATGTCTAGCCTTTGCCTTTTTAGGATCCACTTTCTTGTTGTTGATAGTATGCTCGCCGGCAGCCATCACTTTGTCTATGGAATCTGGTGCCTTGAAGACAATAAAGGCAAATCCTCGTGATCTGCCAGTGTTCGGATCAGTCTTGACATTGATGCTTTCAATCTCACCATAAGCACTGAAGTGGTCACGTAATTCCTCTGTGGATAGAAAAAAAAATAGCTATCAGACTTGAACATTTGAATGACAATAAAATAAATAACATTTAAAATCTCAGAAATGTGGGTATAAGTTTTCTTCAATGCTTAGTCAGAAGCAGAACTGAATAAAGTCATCATGATAAAAGACAAGGTCAACTGGTCCTGTCAGCAACATGTAGTTATTGAAACAACATGCTTTACACTTAAATGAAAACGCCTATAAATAGCATCACATAGGTACAACTACAGGAAAAACAATATACTACACTTACTGTCTGTGGTCTCCCAGCTCAGGCCCCCAACAAAAAGTTTTCTGTGGACATTGTAAATTACATGATTAAAACATGAAGAAATAGACAATTTAGACTTGTGTCTCGATTTAGAAACTGACTTAAAAATTACAATTTATTGATTAACACTATGCAGTACTTGTTTACAGTACTTTACAGCTACTATTTTTTCAAAACAAACTCCAAGCACTGCAGCAAATCAAATTGACAACCTGTAAGTTACAAAAGTAAAGTCTGGAAATTTACATTTTCAATCAGGACAACGAAATATGAAACAAGATGTTACAGTCATATCGCAAGATTTGAAATTGGCAAAGGTGATCCAGGCCCAAAGTTAAGTGGCCGATACAACTAGTCAGTTTGGTCAGTTTTACTTTAGTGTGAGCCCAGCGGATATATACCATGACGTCCTTCGGCGGCAGCTGCGGCGGCGGCGCAGGCTCACACCTGCAGAGAGACACAGCGTTAGTAGCGCCCCAAACTGACCAACGCGCCGCGCCGCGAGGGCGACGACCCCTCACCGACGCACTCGGCGCTACCGATTTAAAATCTTGCAACTACCTACGTACGCTTTACCGCTAGCTTTGGAACCGCACAACACCGGCATTCACGAACCACAAGTATGCTAACAAAGAACCAAACGAAAAATCGATAACTGAACCGAGCCGGTGTCGGGTGCAAAAGAGACGCGCAATTAAGACGCCATTTTACTTCATGCGGCTCGGAGATTATCTACATTTTTATAAGCCTGGAAAAGTTCTGAAATAAAAACTAAGACTTCTGGGTCTGAACTTAAATCGTAGAGAATGCACTGTAAAGATGAAAATATGAAATTTTGAAAAGATCTTAACGATTAAAATAGATTAAGCGTTACGCCGATAAAGTTAATGGCAGGACGCCGCCATTGTGGCGGGCTTGGTTAGAAACTGCAAAAATATCCAAAATGCGTCTCCGTGAAAGTCTGAATGATTAAAATATGATTACGCGAAGAATAGAGAAGTTAATAAATGCTTACAAATTATAAAATAAAACCAACTTTACCTGTCATCATCGCGTCCAGGGGCTTCAGCACTGTTATGTTCTTGTGTATCTCCGCCACCATTTTCTGCATTTCCATTTAGTTGATTATCAGTAACGTCTTGTGCAAAGTTATCGTTATTGGCCATGACTTATGTTTAGGCTAAAATTAATAATAAACTTAAACCTAAGGTCCACACGCGACCTTTAACTCCGAATGCCAAATGCAGAAGAAGGAAAGGAAATGCGTGATGAGTCGGCGCGAAAGAGTCGTTATGTTGGCTAACTGCTAACAGACGCGGTTTTCGTTCCAAGCTATTCATCCCTTCCACACTAAACAACCAATCAGAACACAGTAGTGGAAAGAGGTCAATGGCGTCCATCCCGTTAGTGACAAGGACCACAATATAACTGCCGTAAGACAGATAAGGACAAAACAATTTTACAATTCATGAACCGATCGATACTTGCTGCCAATATTCAGACGGAAAATTTGGCGCGGTTTTTTTTTTACCGGTTTTAAGGCCACGCACAAATAATGAACAGCTTAGAAAGGATATTTTTCGTTAAAAATAATCTTAACCATTTATTGTATTCCAAAAATCATTCATTAATTTGCAAGTAGAACAGTGTATGTACATTTTTTTTGGAGTTGTTAAACCAAAATATGTTCATTCTTTTTTTAATTTTGAGACATTAATTATTTGTAATTAACTAACAGACATAACTTAGATGTTTTAGATTTAACTAAAGTTATGATTTTGTTTTATCATTTAAATTCACAATCATTTGAACGAAAACCACTACTAACCAAGTAATGCGGTCATTCACTATAAAATCTGTTGTTTTATATACCTTTTTACGACGATTTATCGCTGCCTCAGATCGCTGCAATAGATTTGATTTTTAAAACGTCTAAAAATTAAAGAAAAATAAATTTGCCAGTGAGCAATTTTCTAGCGTCCTGACTGCCAAAGTATTGGCCATTATACCATAAACTTTTTATAAAACTAGTTAATTCGCCGACAGATACGGATAGCGTCTAAGGCTTAACTCGACGGCGATTTTCTTCATCGATCATCAAGTGTGCAACGAATGACGATCCCACCAATGCCCACCTCTCCGGGTGCATTCGCGCGTACCTACAGAGTTGTTATAATTAATACCTACAACCCTCTAGAGATCATTTTATCTAATTGAATGTATTACATTGAATTTCATGGCAAAGTAATTCAATGAATGAAATATAAAAACTTACAGGATTGTATCAATGAGTTGTATTAATGTGACTGTATAACACTTAAATATCATTGGTTTATCACATATTTTTTCGGTCGCAAATCTATATTGATGATTACTTTATTATGTAAAACCTGGCCCTTACACTTTATGCCTCAACCATGTAAATACGTATCGGACGACATGGAACAAAACTAAACTCCTAATGGAAAACTACATAGGTACTAAGTCTGTAAAGTCATTTCAACAAATAAGTACCACATAGGGATATTAAAAAAAGTTAGGTTTCATAATTGTGTAGAATAGTCTAGTTGAACCTAGATCCTAGAAAATGATTTGAGAACATGCAGACATAGCAGCAAGTAAAATATAATTTAGATCTCGTTTGTAATTTTGCTTCGTTTTTCTCTGGGATAAACATAGAAGAGAATACAAATAAAATTTCAAAAAAAATATTTTTTACGTACGGCAACACCTATCCAAAATTGA
This sequence comes from Ochropleura plecta, assembly GCA_905475445.1. NCBI lineage: Eukaryota > Metazoa > Arthropoda > Insecta > Lepidoptera > Noctuidae > Ochropleura > Ochropleura plecta. The sequence goes on along the minus strand of FR997733.1, from coordinate 445,277 downwards.
CACCCGAACGGTGAGGTAGGCTCTTTTTCTGTTTTCAGTCCTTATTTATCGTGAAAATTACGCCAATTTCTTGATAATTTGTTGCTGATTACGCCACTTTAATGCCTAAATTTTACTGAGGTAAGTGCTATTGAATGATTATTGATTTAAAAACTACGGAACCTTAGTATTTTGATTGTCGGCAGACTTATTCCTTTTTAAAGGTTAATGCTCAGTATTTCTGTGTTTTACTAATTAAATGCATTATACACAATTATCTGTACACGGAATCTATTATTTTGGTATTTTTTCCGTAATGTAAAAACATTTGGTTGTTAAAATTCATATAGGGTAACAAAAGAAGTTGATTGGTAAGGTCGGAGTCGCCATGCGTGCTTTGACAATACGATTTCGTTTATAATCCTGTCCCATGTCCTTAGTGATGAATATAATATTGAGTGATTGTTTACATAGCGTGTGATGCACTTACGTATGGCACTCTCGACACGTATCTGTCACTTGTTTACTACAGTTGCAGTTAGAAGCTGTTATTTTATTGTTGTCTGCTGTTCAGTTTGTTGCAAATAAAATATAATCTCAATTAACAGTATCAAACTTTGTTGTTCTCAATATGAATTGGTTTAATAGGCTATGAACATTTTATCTAATATTGACAAGTGAGATCATGATCTATATTATTTAGGTACTACTTTTTTAATTTGGGTTTGCCATAAAATTTTCGAATACTATGTGTTTTAGGAATTATTTGCTTTGGACAGAGTGAATCTGTAAACATTAGTTAAACTCATGATTATTTTCTATTTTGTGAATATGATTAAATCCTCTTCATAGTCCCTTACATTACTACAGGTGAGTAGTAATGTTTAATGACTGGTTATGCCTACCTAGATCCTGCTTGTTAGTTTTGAAGGATCATTTGACGCTTGTCAACTTATTTGAACTTGTGATGTAACTATTGATAGGTCTAAAAGGTTAGAATAATGTTGAGAAGTTGTTTTGCAAATTAAGATTATTGTAAGCACATAAACCAAGATTTGTCTCTTTTGAAGGATTCTGGAAAAATCTTGACTAAGCTGAAATGGATCCGATAAAATTGCCTTATGTCATTAGCATGGAACATAGAGATACTATTTCAAATTGAAGTGAAATGAGCAACAAAGAGCACTGTGTTGCTCATTTCACTTGAGTTTGCAGTGTTACCATACTGCCAATTCATTACTGTCTTGTGGTACACTAGACTCCACATTTTAGATAATTTACCTATATCTATTGCTTGTAAATATCATTATTTAGTCAGATTGTGAGTGGCTTTAATATTATAATAAACTAGTTTTTCCAGCGGCTTCACTCGCGTTAAATTCGGGCTAACTCAGTTCCCCTTGCGCCTTATTGATTTGTAATAGCAACGCTAAATTTTCCCTTTTCATCCCTCTTTCTCCCTCACATCCCACTCCCACAAAAAACATTTCTCACACACACAAAAAAAATTGCCTATGTCCGTCTCCTGGTTCCCAACTATCTTTGTACCAAAATTCATCAAAATCGGTTTAGCCATTAAAGAGTGAAGAAGTAACAAACAAACAAACTCACTTTCGCTTTTATAATATTAGTAAGTATAATCTATTCAACCCCAATTCCACCTGAGTTTACCTAACTATTTGGGTTAGAATCACCACATCACTGCATTACCAATTCAGTTTGTTTACTGACCTAATGATTTAGGTAATATAATTGTATCATTAAAATTATGTATTGAAAACATTTGTATGTCATCTACCTATACCCGAACATGTATTAGGTACCTCAACTGACTTTACAACCAATATGTTCCAATACTAATCAATATCACAAATAAATGATAATGAATAAAGTATCAAAAATATAATTTTGTTTGCTATGTTATTTGGCCACACATTTAATTTATTAATAAAAGAGTGCTTTTTGCCTAAGTTAGTAATCCTAACATTGGTTTATTGCATCTTACTTATCATATTATAATACACTATGCTGTGAAAATTGTTTCATTGATGCCGAATGCAATATCTCTTCTGCTTTTATTTATTTGCTGTTTGTATAAAATTAAACTTTCTATTGAATCCTTTTATGCTTCATCATTTGTTTCATTTTTACTTTGAAAATATTTTATCAAGATATTTTGCAGTAACATTATGGTACTTCAAAGATGGCTTTTTTATTAAAATAATAAAACTTTGTAATAATCAAAATTGTACTAAGTTATTTTACTATTACCAACACCCAACAATTATTTTTTTTGGGTAAAAGAACATCTTAAAATGACTGTATGATCCTATCTCAGCTCTCTTGTATATGAAAGCCCAGTGAATAGTTTCACAATACATACATACACATCAAAGCAATTAGTAGTATCACATTATACATAAATGATTGTGTCTTATTCTAGAACATTGTCTTATTCAACAACCCTTCTCTTAAAACTTGAACATTACGGCCTAGGGAAACTTGCCCTTAGTTTAGTTAAATCGTATTTAAATGATAGACAGCAGCAAGTACAAATAAATGGTGTCAATTCAATGGGTTTAAATGTAAAGATGGGTGTACCACAAGCATCGAAATTAGGTCCCTTCCTCTTTTTAGTTTAAATTAATGATCTACCCCATTTGTTTAAAAACCAACCACAAATGGTGTTGTTTGCTGACGATACCTCTTTAATATTTAAGATAAACAGACGTGCCACAAATCTTGACGACGTAAATAATGCCCTAATGCAGGTACATAATTGGTTTACCGCTAATAATTTAGTATTGAATGGGAAAAAAACGAAGTGCATAAGATTTCCTCTACCAAATGTCAAAAACAGTGAGTGTGACATAGTATTGAATCAAGAGAAACTAGAATTCGTCGAAAAAACTGTTTTCTTGGGAATAACACTCGATTCAAAGCTACAATGGGGTCCGCATATAACATCTCTTGCAGGACGCCTTAGTTCAGCAGCATATGCTGTTAGAAAAATCCGTCAGTTTACTGATGTAGATACCGCGAGACTAGTCTATTTTAGTTATTTTCATAGTATAATGTCATACGGTATTTTACTTTGGGGACGGGCTGCAGACATCGAGTCAATATTTATTCTGCAGAAAAGAGCCATCAGAGCCATATATAATCTACGTAGGCGAGATTCTTTAAGGGAACATTTTAAGGATATTAACATCATGACAGTACCTTGTCAATATTATATTTATGAACACATCATGTATGTCAGGAAAAACTTGCATCTTTTTAGTAAAAGAGGTGACAGACACAATTATAATACTAGAAATAGGGACCAATTAGTTCAACCAGGTTTCAGGTTAGCTAAAGTAGACTCATCTTTCATGGGGTACTGTTTGAAATGCTACAATAAAATACCTCCCCACATTCTTCAACTGAATGAAACGAAATTTAAATCTTGTATTAAACGCACACTATGTAGGCATATTATAAGTTGGGGGATTATATTGATGATAAAAATGCTTGGCTCAATGCTGGTCCTGCTCCACAAGCATAGGGGTAAACTCAGTATCCGAAGCTATAGTGGAAGCTGCAGAAGATTCTAAGACTATCTTTGCAATGTATGGACTGGGCAACTACATACATTATTATGCCTTGTGACCGGGACTGTAGATTCATTTTGTTTCTTGACATTCAAAAGTGCCTGTAATGGTCTAATTGAATTAAATGATTTGATTTGATTGATATTTGAATATGATGAAGAAGTATCAGCTCTTACTTAACAAAGCTTGTTGAATGTTGTCAGGGCAGCGTATAGCAGAGGGCTGTTTTGGCGCATTGTGAACAACAGCGATGGTAATGGAGGCGTCCCCGTCCCCGCAGAGCGTCGGCCGCGAGTTCGTGCGGCAGTACTACACGCTGCTCAACAAGGCGCCCGCCCACCTGCACAGGTAACCATCGTACCTTCATTACTTGGATCGACTAGAGTGGCCAGACTGGATACAGTGCACTCAACCAAATCCCAACTATGTCCAGTACTGTCTTACCATTGAGCTCAGCACGTATACTCAAGGCAGGATGGACATGGACTGTTGTGCAAGTATAAATATTCTACATTTTGCTGTCATACAAGTATCAGTGACAGAAATGGCGCGGGAAGCTTTGTTAAGCTGTTTTTTAAGGTTCTGTTGACAATGGCAAAAACGAAACTCTTATAGGTGCACTCTGTCTGTTTCCACAGCCATTTGATTCTGAAGACTATTGGTACGGCACATTTGAAATTTAAAATGAGCGCCCGTGAATCGCTTCACAAATTTGATGCAACAAAAATAAACAACCCACTTTTGTTTATTTTGTGGCCTTGAAAGCAGAAAAATTAAATCAAAGTATAGATGGAACATGGAATAGGTTCAGAATGATGTACTGAATACGTTGTAATCGGTTTCGCGTCGGTGTACAAAATGATTTTTGGAAAAATAAACACATCCTGTTATTTTACACCATTTGGTAGCCGCGCTTGCCTAGGTTGGTCTGTGGATGGCTGACCACCCGTTACATACCGAGTTTCCTCCGTGCCCCGGAAAGCACGTGAAGCTGTTGGTCCCGGCTGTCATTTGTAGATCTTTGACAGTCGTTACAGGTAGTCAGTGTTCCGAAAGTCTGTAAATTGACTTATCTCGCACTAAAACGAGCACAGCAAGAAAACATTTAGCCAAATCATATCATCAGCTCAAATTCGTGTGTAGCAACTTAAAATTATAAATATGTATAATAAAAAACCATAACTTTAACTTTCGGCTTTAGTTATCTACTATATAAAAATAAGTCGGGTTTTCCTTCCTGACGCTATAACTCCAGAACGCACGTACCGATTTCCACGGTTTTGCATTCGTTGGAAAGGTCTCGGGCTCCGTGAGGTTTATAGCAAAGAAAAGGTAGGGTAGGTAGGGTAGGTAGAAAGGTAGAAAATTGCATAGCAACGCATGCCGGGGCACAGCTAGTAATCTATAATTATGTCATATTATACTTTTTATTCTGTAATTAGTCAGAAAGCCTTTTTCGGGGGGAATCTCTGCTGCGTGACTGTTTTAAGATAAGTCCAAAATAAAATGTCAGTTGCTGAACAATGAAGTGCTTAAAAACTTCTTCTCAAAAAACACTTCTCATCAAAAAAATCGTAAATAGCTGGCAGTTCAGTGCATGCAATGGTGTCCAGTTACGACCAACATGTATAAACATATAATATTATTATATGTAACATGTATAAACTTACCCACATTCAAAAGCGATTTCTTGCTACTGTAACGTTTATGGTTCCATCCACTATTCCAAATTTGAACTTTGAGGATATTCTGCATTTGCAAAATATTAGCCTTTCAGTAAATATAGTGTATCAGCGTTATCGGGAGACTGGTACGTTCACTTGCCGTCCAGGATCTGGTAGATATCGAATCACATTTAAGCAAGTTGAAATGGAAAAATGAAAAAGTAAATTAATTATTTGCATAAAATATGGTGGTTACAGAAACCTCATAAACCAGCTATTGGCTCAAAACTTACGGTAGACCATGGAAGAGCGCGCCTTAACTTGGACGTGAGCACTTAAATGGTGTCAGACTATTGCTGACTAAAACCCATTCATGTTCCTTCCTCCTTCATGTTTCTTGTAAATGAATACCTGAGCCAAGTTGGTATTACGGTTATGGGCTGGCCAGCAAGAGAGCCTGGAGATGAATCCCGTAGAGTTAAAGAGACTAGTCGGAGCGAGAAATCCTGCTACAGAGATTAGCCAGCTTAAAACAGCTATGTGAGAAGAGTGGGATAACATCACAATACACAAGATTGGGACTCTCATCCGTTCCATGACGAACAGAGATATGTTGAATGAAGAAATGAATATAGAGCCCGGGGAGAAAATTCAAAATTCAGAAAAAAAATTAAGTACTAATTTAAAGTTTTTTTTTCGAGCCAAGTAACAGATGGCGCTACCATCTTTATGAAATGTCGCTCGTGAGGTTTACAAGTTTCTGAACATGTCACCCGACTAAAACGATTTTAAAGACGTTATCACGTCAAAAACATTAAAAAAAATCGTTTTACGCGTTTGTTTTTAAAAAGATAGCTATTGAACAAAGCGTGATAGCTAAATAATTTTAATTTGAAACATTAATATTCGTTAAACTATACCTTATAATATCCGCAAATAGCGGGCATTATTCATTTTTTGGTTTAATGTAAAAACAATTCATAAAACTCATACAAAACCAAACTTCAGAGGTGTTTAAATTTTTTCGATGAGAAGTTTATTAGAGATGTTGTCATTGCCAACCGAACACTTTGTCTAAAGCTCATTCATGATCGCGTCGGTGATGTAAGTGAATATAATACAGTAGTTGCGTCGCGCGTCCCTTCGAAACCTGTTCATGCATCCAAGCTATCGCTTTCTTATTCAAAAAATTTCAAACTTGCAATTAAGTAATAAACAATTTCACTACTTTTGCAATCGAAATGCTGTAATTATTATACGCTGATTACTTGATGAAAGAGTAGATAGATAGAAATAAGTCAACTAATACTTAAAAATTCCTCTCAACCCGCCCCTCACTCAATTCTCTCGCTCCTCAATTTCTTGACGTTTTTGACAATTTAAATATGTTATTTTCCTTTAAAACCTGTTACTGAATGTCTGTACTGCTCTTCGGTGGGACTGTCCGATGATGGGGTTACATATGAATTAAACGTTGTCGTTTACAATTTGTTATAATGTCAGCAGCAGGCTGCACTGCTGCAGTGTCGTGTGTTCACTTGCGTGTGAGATGCGGACTGCGGATGAGTCAGAGGAACACGTGACACGTTGTTGCGCGGATTATGTGACTTTCTTTGTTTTTTGTTATTGCGTGAGCGACGCGAGTGACGTACAGCTTGCATTATATCGTCATAATTATCTACAGCCAGTCTGCAACTGAAGCCTGCAAATTATAAGATAGTAAACATAACAATTAACACCATGCCTGCTTTCCCCGAGCGAATAGACAGCTCAGTTCACCCACTTTTCGTTCGTTATGTCATGAGTACCATGAAATATGTGGGCGTGCCCATTAGTGGGGTGATGTGGTGCTAGCTCGGGGCTGGTAAACTGTTTAACTTGAACACTATCAGAATCCAGGATAAGTCATTTTAGGTTTGCACGTACCTACTAAAACTTTCACACAATCTATAAAATACTAAACTAAATTTAAAAAAAATATAGTAAACCCAGTTTTTTTCTGTGAATATGTTCACAGATAAAAACAAAAGATATGTTTGCTGGCCTGTTCTGTCCCACTCCTATGCAAAGGCCTGCACTCTTTCCACATCCGCCGAACATACGCGACGACTTCCAGTTCTTACGGAATTTATTTACTACAGTTACACGATATAAAATGGATTATTTAAAAAGCTAATCCAAGAATATATGACTTTATAAATCATACCTCTATTGTCGGGTAGTAGTATACCTACACATATAAAATAACTACTTATTTTATGTGTAGGTATACTTTTTTTTGTGTATGATATCACCAAATAACTTCCCCCGCTCTGGGCGGAGCGGGGGGGTGTCAGATTTGTACTGACTAAAACCCACCCATGTTCCTTCTACTGCCCTTTATGTTCCGGGTCCGCGGTATCCCTTTCGAACAAGCCGCAATCCCGGATATGTGTATACTTACATAAGAAGTCGCTTCTTGTAAAATACTGGCATTCAGCTGTATCCTGCTAGTCTGGCCAAATATATACATATATAAAATTCTCGTGTCACAGTTTTAGTAGCCATTCTCCTTCGAAATGCCTTTTTATGAAATTTTGTATGTAAATTCGATAGGTCTGAGAATCGTAATCTATTTTCATACCCCTAAGTGATAAGGGTGGCCCTGAGCAGCAGGTGAAACCTCTGGACACAGATAGTATAATATAATAAATAGTTGAGAAAAAGTCTAGGCTTTTAAATTTTAAATACTCAAGTAAGCCTTGGAAATGAGTGCGATTGAATGAATATATATAATACGTGATTGTCGCAGATTTTACAACAACTACTCGTCGTTTGTCCACGGAGGCCTGGACGCGCCCAACCGCGAGACCCTGCCTGTGGTCGGTCAAAAGCAGATCCACAACCGCATTCAGCAACTCAACTTCCGCGACTGCCATGCTAAGATTAGTCAGGTAATGTAGCGCCTGCGACTCTGTCCCTTGTCACGTTATCATTCAATCCTAATTCACCGACAAAGTCCCAAGTAATAAGTGGTGAGCCTGTTACCAACGGGTCCTACTGCTGGCTCAGGCTGCTGCTGACAATTTTCCAAAAACCAAATAATATTTTCCAAACAACAAGGTCCTTTGACGCCAAAGAGATCTCCACTTCACAAGATTTTGTATGGTGCTTAGGTGGACGCTCAAGCCACGCTAGGCAATGGTGTGGTGGTGCAGGTGACGGGCGAGCTTAGCAACGGTGGCGCCCCCATGCGGCGCTTTACGCAGACCTTCGTGCTGGCCGCACAGTCGCCCAAAAAGTACTACGTGCACAACGATATCTTCCGTTACCAGGTACTAAACAGCGCTAATTAGTCAACGAACGAATCAATATTAATGTATGAGTAATTAGAAGAGTCTGACTAACCTATAATAGTTGAAAATGTTATGTGTTCTAGTATCTTGTTCCAAAATATACATCCACTAGCAACGCCGTATAAGTGGCACAGTTATGAGCCAATCAAATCAAAGTACAAATTGTCTCAACGACACGGAAAAAGAATACTGGTTTTTAAGGGTTTCGTTGCCAAATGGCAAAAACTGTCTGTCCGTATGCCACTGCCATTATACCCCAAAACTATTAGCACCACATAGATATTATAGAGTAGATTAGATTGAGCCTTCTATGAACCGCTACACAAAAGTGATGTGATGCGAAATTATAAAAATTGAATAAATAGGGGTAGGAGGGCTCTCCATACATGCAACCTGATGCAACTGAGGGTTGAATAAAAATATCTTTGCATTGTATGTAACAGTTTAGGGTGTCTATCGATAGGTCTTTAAAAAATATAGTAAGGATTCTTATGTATTTTTTTTCATGTAAATGTTTGATGATTTTGGAAAAAAATCTGTCCCCTTCTAACTTCTAAAGTAAGAGGGAGTCAATTCTAAAAAAAATAGATTTGTAGTAGGTATGTATAAAAAAACCTCCAACGAAAATTGATTTGAACAAGACTTCATATTTCGTTTTTGAGATATGGGACATTTTTTTCATAAAATGTAACCATGACTTAGTGTTTTACTAAGATGCTATGAAGAACAAATTGAGTTTTGCGGTTGAGTGTAAATATCCATTTAATTTGAATGAGCGTTAAAAGTATTGTTATTATATCGTTAGATGCTACGGAACCCTGACACTTGGTCGGTTTTTATTTGGATAGATCAGGCAGATATCCTCGATCACAGATGACCACAACATGAGATATGTTATAAAATTAATTATACAAACTATCGAAGCGGCATCTTTTTGACAATGACAACAAAAATGTGGTGATAAAGTGTATGTTAACGTGTCGCAGGACGTCGTGTTCTCCGACGAGGAGGGAGAGGGCTCGGGGCGCTCGGAGGGCGAGGAGGAGGATGCGGGCGCGGCGGGCACTGGCGGCTACTTCCCCGCCCCGCCGCCCGCGCCCTTCGCGCCCGCCGCCTTCCCCGCGCCGCCCGCGCCGCCGCACCTCAACGGCCACCCGCCCGACGACTCCACCAGGCACCTGGTGGCCGCGCTGCAAGGTTCCTTCCTACTCCTTCATATGTTATTCGCATGCCATTGATGGCGGTTCATCTAAACGTGTCTATATGCCTTCCGAGACCGAGGGATCAGAGTGTAACACAAATGTACCGAGATGGACGGCGAGGTGATTGACCTTGACCCTTTTTACCGACACTCATCCCGTCGCGATTATCAAATTTACGTTAAATATACACATAGCGGGTTCCTTCGCTTTCACGTTTTGAACAATACTTGTTTATTTTAATTTTTTTGTTTGACTTTCTATCCGAAATGTAAGGGTGCGGTCAATCACAGGACGGAGAAGACACTCAGTCGCGACTGACAGTTTGTGACTGGTCCGCCTGTTCCTTTAACATAATAGCTATGGCAAAGACTTATTTTCATTTAAGTAGAAAAGACAGCAAAAGTCCTATTTTGAGTTTAGAAGAGGCCTATATACCCTTCGATTCAATCACAACGATACTAATATATGGATCGATGATAAATGTGTACTTTATGTTTGAGCATATTTTGACAAGAAATTTGTGAAACTGAACATAGAATGTTGATAATCTGTGATGTGATTACAGCTCACAGCTTGAGCGAGGCTGAGCCGGAGCCGGCTGTGTCTGCGTCGCCTCCAGCGGCGGGGCCCGCGGCGCCTAGCGGGCAGCCGGGGCCGCAGGGGCCGCCGGGGCCCGCCACGCCCGAGGGGCCCGCGCCCGCCGCGCCCGAGCCTGAGCCGACGCCCGAGCCCGAACGCGAGCCCACTCCGCCGCCACATCCACGTCAGTTCACACATTATTATTTTCCCTCAGCTTTGCTCGCTTGGAGGTTACAAATTATTTTTTTGGGGTTTCGTAGCCAAATGGCTAACACGGATTCCTAATAGATTCGGTCTGTCCGTCTGTCCGTATTCCACTGCCATTTCAGTGGGAGCTTTAGCACCAGATGTATGAAATTCGGAGAGAATGTGCCTTTTATGAACCGCTAAATAAAAGTATTGTCAAAATATAAATACTAATACTGATATACATAATATACTACTAATACTGAGAGTTGATAAAAATATTTCATTGTGCATAAACATGCGTGTTGTCTATCAATAGGTCTTCAAAATTATATTGATGTACGACAATTTTTTGAGAAGCCGAAATCTGTATAATTTTTTTATATATATTTAGATACTAATTGGTAGTTTAGCTCGAAATTATTTTTTTCATACATAGACAGGCCACCGTCTTGTCTATACCATGTTGATACACGATCCTATTACACTAAATAATTATAAATTATTAATACACAATGAGTTGTTTTAAAAGACTGAAATTTTTTTAAAATAAAAACGGTTAGTTGCACAAACATAAACTAGGTTGTGCCACATGTAATGTTTTTAGCATTTCAATACTTGTATCAATAATAATGTGTTGCGATACAGCGGCGGCCCCCGAGCCTAAGACATACGCCAACTTGCTGAAGTCGGGGACGGGCGGCGCTTGTGTGGGCCCGCGCACTTCGCCACCCGCCGGCGTGGCTCCCGGGCCCCCAGCGCCGGGCCCCGCGCCGCACGAGGCCCGCTCAGGCCCCGCGCCGCACGAGGCCCGGCCAGGCCCCGCGCCGCACGAGGCCCGGCCGCGGCCCCCGCGCGCGCCCGCGGGCCCCCCGCACGCCGCGCCGCCGCACGCGCAGCAGCACGCCATGCCGCCGCCAGGTAACGACGATACTTATTTACACACAGATCTGCCTTCACGGCTATCATTGAAGGTTTCTAAAACTTGTATAAGAGACACCCAGACTGAGCTATCGGCCTGTGTTCGCAGCGGAGGGCGGGCGGCGCTACTCGGACGCGCAGCAGCTGTTCCTGGGCAACCTGCCGCACTGCGCCACCGAGGAGGAGCTGCGCGCGCTGTTCGGGCGCTTCGGGCCCGTCGCCGAGCTGCGCGTGCACAGCAAGCCCGCCGCGCCCGGCACGCCCCGCCACCCCAACTACGGTTTCATCACCTACGAGACCTCGCAGGCCGCGCACGACTGTCTCAACGCTGCGGTTAGTGCCACTCCCTGTATGACATTCCACTGTGTTACTTCTGGCCTTTTTATGATTTTTTTTTATCGTGTTGCAGCCCCTGTATTTCCCGGCCGACAGCTCGGACGGCGTGAAGCTGAACGTGGAGGAGAAGAAGACGCGCGGCCGCGAGCCGCCGCGTCGCCGCCCGCTGTCGTCGCACCGCGCTGCCTTCGCGCCGCGCCAGCCCTACCGCCGCTAGGCCGAGCCCGCCCGAGCGAGCCCGAGCCCGCCCGAGCCTGCCCGAGCCTGCCCGAGCCTGCCCGATTGAGGCCGCGGTTTAAGTAGCTAGATAGTAAATTAATAATTTGGCCCCGAGCGTGGCGCTCTTACGTGCCTGACACGTATTTTTTTTTGTACATTTTATTTGGTCCGCATGCGAGCGGTGCTCGAGAGCTCGAGCGGGATCCTTCGGTGACGACGCCGATATTTTACATTCTGTGATTTCACAGCCTACGTAGCTAGTCCGTGGGATCTTCGCTTCGATGTGACGAAATTTGCTAATCCTCGCTCGGATAGTCGACCGGCGAGTGGGCGGGCGAGCGACGTCCGGCCGCTCGCTCGCCGGTCGGCTCGTTCGTCTTCACCTATGTAAGATACGCTAAGCTTCTATTATATGTTTCGTTTTTAATTCGATATTCAATTGTGAATTTAAGTTAGCGATAGCGACGCGCAGGCGTGCGGAGATCGCATGTCGCGGGCGCGGGCGGCGCTGTCTGTATGCTTATCTGTTAATATGTTGGACAAGTCTCTCCCTCCCGTGAGCGCTGTAGTGTAGTGTGCTAGCACAACTTTACTATACTATATGCAGGACGCGGTGTCGCTCGCATTGCACGCTGCACTAGTGCAGTGCAGGCGCGGTGTCGCTCGCACTGCACCTGCACTAGTGCAGTGCAGGCGCGGTGTCGCTCGCACTGCACGCTGCACTAGTGCAGTGCAGGCGCAGTGTCGCTCGCACTGCACGCTGCACTAGTGCAGTGCAGGCGCGGTGTCGCTCGCACTGCACGCTGCACTAGTGCAGTGCAGGCGCGGTGTCGCTCGCACTGCACGCTGCACTAGTGCAGTGCAGGCGCGGTGTCGCTCGCACTGCACGCTGCACTAGTGCAGTGCAGGCGCAGTGTCGCTCGCACTGCACGCTGCACTAGTGCAGTGCAGGCGCGGTGTCGCTCGCACTGCACGCTGCACTAGTGCAGTGCAGGCGCAGTGTCGCTCGCACTGCACGCTGCACTAGTGCAGTGCAGGCGCGGTGTCGCTCGCACTGCACGCTGCACTAGTGCAGTGCAGGCGCGGTGTCGCTCGCACTGCACGCTGCACTAGTGCAGTGCAGGCGCGGTGTCGCTCGCACTGCACGCTGCACTAGTGCAGTGCAGGCGCAGTGTCGCTCGCACTGCACGCTGCACTAGTGCAGTGCACGGCGCGGTGTCGCTCGCACTGCACGCTGCACTAGTGCAGTGCAGGCGCGGTGTCGCTCGCACTGCACGCTGCACTAGTGCAGTGCAGGCGCGGTGTCGCTCGCACTGCACGCTGCACTAGTGCAGTGCAGGCGCAGTGTCGCTCGCACTGCACGCTGCACTAGTGCAGTGCACGGCGCGGTGTCGCTCGTACGGTTCGTATAATATTCTAGTGAGTAGGCGCGTTTCGGCACGCCGGCCGGACGACACACGAAACGATGAAATAGATAAAAACTACATATTATGAGTGTAAATAGTTAGGTTTTATGTGATGCGGGACCGCGCCGGCGCACGTCGCGTCGTGACGACACGGAATAATTAATTCTAGACTAGCTCCAAAAATCTTTCCAGAATTATACATAACTTATTTTGTATTTAAAAATAAAATGTATGTTGTTGTGTCGATTCGCGAAAACGATATTGATGCAGATGTTCTTATGCATTTACTTAGGTCTGTATTGAAATAATTATGTGACGGATGTCGGGCTCAGCAGCGTCCGGCGGACAGTCGGCGCGGCCGGGGTGTCTGCACTGCAGCTGCTGCGGCCCGCCATCGATAACGATTTGAAACTGTATTATATTCTAATATTATTAATATTGGTTAAAAAAGAAAACTAAAAAAAATTGCAGTGACTGTATTTTTATTTAGTTTTTCATGTTTTTTTTAACTGTACTACTAATATGACGTAAGTACATTGTTTTTGTATTGAGTTGTGAAGTATGTGGTGTTGCCACGTGCTGTGCAAAATTTCGTGTACTTATTTATTGTAAATAATATTGGAGTCTCGTTACGCTGTAGAAGGACGGACATCGCCTAGTCGCGCGCCGCCGGCCGCGCGAGTGTCAGCTGCGACTATCGCGAGCCGAGCACTACAATCTGTAAAATATATTCAAATATTTCCTACTCTTGTGGTTCTTTCTTACATGAAATATTTATATTGGACTGTTAATAAAATACTCATAACACGTGTACACAGTGACAACTTCGATAACGGATAGTCTTCCTTATACTTTAAAGTAAATTTCAGAGTCACTGTCGCCGCGCGGCCGAATCTCGGACGGTTGGCCGCGGGTCTGCGGCGCTCGTAGTACAGATATCCTTGTATTATAAGCCAGTAGTGTTGAGGTATCATGGTTCGTTGACCGTGCTAACCGATCGCGGGACGTCTTCGCTGACATGCCGTGTTCGCACATACTAATTCTACCTCTGACATATACCTTATTTCAACAATGACTATAAAGGGCACTCCTACAAAATCAGGGGTAAAGTATCAATGTAATGATGACAGTTGAGTTGCATATTGCGAGCACGGTGTCGCGATGATCGGCCGCCAGTAGTAAGCCGATGTCGGTCCGCTCCTCCCTTTACAAACACTTGTAAACGTAACTTATACATCTGAATACGCGAACCACGTAGCGTCTACCATCATGTTAATGTAAACAAAATTCAGACCCCTAACCCTATGTGAGTAGTATATGCTGTTGTTTGAATAGAGCAGTAAATCGTGTATCGTTGTCAGCCAGTATTGACGGACGAGACTTACTCGGCCATATCGGAGCCTCAGCCTGGGCGCACCGCACATCGAATCTCAATTTGTACACGAGCTAACGTTACTAAGTAAATTTCTGCACTCGTCATGGGTGTCGCTACTGCACTCCGCCGCAACTGAGACAAGCTGAGCGGTGCGGATACTGTGAGATTCAACCAGTCGCCTAACTGCGGTCGTTAACCCCCAAATAATCGTCAACATATTTTTGTTGTTGTTTTATCATTAGTAATCCGTCACGTCTGTTGAGTTTTGCTAGCTAATTTCATTTGTCCATGAAGTGCGGCTTATATCCTTTGCTGCATTGCACAACACCACTGTAAGAAAAGTTACGCTAAGTGTTCTACTGTTATAAATCGTTCCTCAGATGCATATCTCAATGATACACAATGTACTGTAACTATATCATGACGGGCTATTATAAGTCATGAATCTTAATTCTACGTTCACAACATCGGAATATATGTTGCCATATAAAAACGTGGACTACAGTCCTTCCACAGTTATATTACCTCTGATTTAGCATCAAGGTCAAGTGTTCAAGTATATATTTTACTTACAATAAAGTTGCTGTTGTGTCGCCGTCACTGACTACTACTTACTGACTCTACATTGTGTTCGGGTTGGATTATTGCTATCAGAGGTAAAATCGCGTGTAAGGTCTGTTCGTACGTTGCGTATGTTCAGTCAGTCGAGTCATCGAGTGTGCGGCGCGTCCATCAGCGCAGTAATATCTGTAATACCTAGTTGTATTGTGAATGGGGTCTAAACTTTGTGCGGAACAGTGTTGTTCAGTGTTGTATGTCGCGCGAGCAGCACGCGCTGCCCTCTCTAATAGAGATGTACTTTTTGTAACACGCCGAGACTTTTATTTCAAAAACCCTACACTATAACACTATCCATTACATCTTATTCCAAATCCTGCCATTCGTATCCCATTATTACCTACCACCACCAAATACGTATTATGGTCTTAGTTTCCTATGATCATAAATAGTAAGGAGTACCTACCTAAGTAACGGTAGTTGATAATGTTAATTGCATTCCATATGTACCTACGACCAACACGAGTCGAAGATAAAGAAGTTATTTGTAATAAGAATAAGCTAGACTGAATTATCCTACTGATAGCAAATCAAACCGTCAGATTTGAAACCTCTTCAAACACTGTTTTAAGCTTTTACATCATAAAACTAATTGACAGTGTCACTGTATATGATCCCGTAATCTACAATCATTGTGAACCCACGATATTTAACACGTTCAATGCCGCCGACACGCCTAGCGTGTTCTTGCGAATTTCTATAACTACGCCTCGAACACGCCAGGCGTGTCCTAAATGTTTCAGTGATATTTCGAAAATTAGCCAAAATTGCCTTTTGAAATACTCAGTACATAATCCTTTAGCTATATCCTAAGGATTTTTGAGGTGGCCCCCGGAAAAATCTATTAGTTTTTTTTTTTTTAAGTGATTATGTGACGCCGAGAACCCGCCAGGCGTGTCCACCTAAACAAGTTAATCAGAGATTGTCAACCTTTGTACTAAGACGTATAATATAGCTAAAATAATGTACATATTTTACAAAAATCAATTAATATGAAGATAATTTTTAATTATAATATACTTATACTTACTTATTTTAATTAATTTTTTTAAATTTATTATTATAAATTATAATAAAAAATTTAAAAAAAACGTTTCGAAAGCTTTTCAGCGTTCGTGGTTCGTGGTCTGCCTGCGACCACGAACGCTGAAACGTCAAGAATATATAAATGATTAATATACGCGAGTTGTACCGTATGTATATAAAAATCGTTTTATTAAATAAATTATCATTTAGGAGGGTACCTAATGTTTTGTTTGCCGTAACATCATTTGTACCTAATAATACTGTTTTCCATAATCGTCCCCGCTCATAATATTTATTTGCTATTATCATTTATTCTGTTATTCGCAGCCATGCACCCGGCTGCATAGTTGCGTATTTATGCCTCCCTTACCCCTATTTTTGGCAATTAATATTAAAAAAATATATCCTATGTGAGAAAATTATGGAAAACAATAAATTAAATAAATACGCTATCTTCAACTAAAATATAATAGGTACCTAACCTATCGTTCCTTAAAATTGCAATAATTGAGTTATCTAAGTTAATATTATGAAATATTTCAAAATAACCACAAAATGTTTATGATCTCTTACAAAATTACGATAATTAATTACCTAAAAAACTATTTTCAGCCATAATTCCAGGTTAAATCTCACGACCGTATTTGAATCACCTTTATTCTTGCTCAGCGAATGGCAAACTAACTAATACTCATCGCTAAACCGAAAAAAAGACAGATTTAGAATTTAACTCTATCGAGGTGCCACTGGACACGCCTAGCGTGTCCATGTTTAACGAGATGCAGTGCCGCCGACACGCCTGGCGTGTCCGCGTGATTTTATAGGGCGGCATCGCTATGAACTTAAAGAAAACAGTGGTGGCAGTGAACGTGATAAACCTAACTCAAAGTCAGGGCAAAATACACACAGTATCACTAGCTTTTTTTTGTGTGTCAAGTGGGCGTAGCAAAAGAAGAAAGACTAGACAGATTTGAGTGCGTTTAAAAAGCGACGGGTTCATACACATGACATGACCTCTAATGGACGTATTTAACCTAAACTGTTGTCCGTCTATGATGACGTGAATGATGGGCATGGGTGTTTTTTCTACAGGCGCATTTACTTACAAGATTCTGCGAAACATTATTCCAGGAGGAAAGGTATGTAATATCTTGAAAACCTGAAGGCGCACTAGTTATATTTTCGGCGCACATTCATGCACAAAATCTCCGTCCGATCATTCGTTTAGAATTTTCTTGCTGAACGAACGTTAGGTACTCTAGCAGGAATCTGTTTTTGCCGTTATTTTACGAAACAGCTAAGCGCACTATTTTTTATTCCGGCGCAAGTTCCCAGCAGATTGCGCTCTAATATTTCTAAAGTAACGCACTCGACAGATTTGTCTGCACCAAATATATTTTGAATACACATCTACGAAAACTTTCTCTTATTCCACTAAGTATAATACGATTAGGTTCAACATACAATGTATTTCACACGCTTGTTTTTTTCTCATCTATCGCAACAAGGGCAATTTTTTTTCTATTTCATTAGGTTAACAATAAACAACTACACGAATCCCTAAAGCCGGGAGTATTTTTTTTTAGAGCAGAGGCATCTATATATATTCGTTTTTTTTTATAACTGTGTTTATCAATAAAATATCAAAAGTAAACAATCATGATAATGTAGAAAATAATTTGCGTAAACGCGTCTGCGGAAAAAGTATCAATTTATGACTCCTATAATTTGTTTAGGCGTTTAGATATCAGTTTTCTGATGTAAAAATAATAGGTACGCACTTTTTTATTATTTTAATAACAGTTTTAAAAGTAAAAGCGATTCCAACGTAGCCGTACTATATTGGATTAAAAATGTGTTCACTTTACGATCACACCATGTGTTTTTCATTAATTGATTACTGGCCGTATTGAGTGGTGGTTCCCGCCATTTTGACATGAAAATTCTTTGTAGAATATTTTTAAATATGAAAGAATATTTCAAATATAAAATTTAAAAATATTGTAGAGTGTATGTAGAATTTGCTTAATAAATATTTGTACGGCGCACAGATAGTTATAGCATCAGTGGAAACGGTAACATAGTTTCATAGCTTATATTTCACATCCTCGAAGCATAGCACATCTCTGTTGGAAAGGATAGTCGATTCCATATTTAATTAGATACTTAATTCAAAAATCCTGTACCCATAATAAGTACACCCTCCCAGGCGAAAACTAGCAACACCCAAACATGTAGGAAACAGATTATCCCCATCAAATCTTCAGCATATATCTGCCTCCATATCCCCAACACACAAAATGCGAACCTTTACCAAGGCATAAGCCCTAACGTTAGATCGTTCCTTTATTTAAATTACGATTCGAGGCTGGGTTGAGAATGGAACGAGGCAACACTGACCGCGAGTTCTGATTATGCCGTCCTCTGTCTAAAAACGAAACAGCTCCGTTTTTCTTTTCATTTTTAGAACACTAAACTTGTTTTAAAATGCGGACAATCCTACTCCGCAGTTTACCCTGCATGGTGCTAATCCCTTTCAGTGTGTGTTTTCAAATCTCATGAATCGAAATATAATGGAGACTAGATAGTGTTTTTATTAGGTACAAGTATAGAACTTATTTCGAACGGGCTCATAACTTCGTTGACGGACGGAGAGTAGATTCGCAGCGGAATTTTACGAATTTCTATGGAGCAGATAATTTTTATTAGTGTATGACGTCATGTTACTGTGTTTGGTAGGTCCTATACATTTGTGCACCCAACCAATGGAGAGACAAATATTAAAATCCAGATCAACGGTTCCCACTAAATCGGTATTGTACTAGCGATATCTCTTAATTTAAAAAATAAGCCGGCCAAGAGCGAGTCAGACTCGACCGAGGGTTTCGTACAAACTTGCAACATAAACAGTCATATCTATGGACTGCGTAGTGCGTAGGAGCACAGAGTTAAAAGTTTTAATTTCTACTCGAAACTATCTACGCATTCGCAATATTCGCGGTCTTGACAGACAGACAGAAAACGAAGTAGTTATATGTATAAGGGTTCCGTTTATTACCTTTTGAGGTGGTCAACCCTAAAAATTACAATAAATAAATTAATGAATATGAGTAGGTACGGAAGGCTCTGAGGTTGCGCCGCCTACTTTACTATCATAATGACGTCGTGTAGTCTCGCTTTGTGCTAGTGCTGCTAGGAGTTGTTCTTCTGCCCCGACTGCCGATAGCTCCCGAGCGAAGGCGCGGGTGCCCGGGATGCGCCGGCGCAGCCACGCCGCGCCAGTCGGCTGCGCGCTCTCAGCCCGTGGAGGACGCTTGCTGGCACACAAAACACACGGTGAGTTGAACACATAATATATTAAATTTATTATTATTACCATTCAGGGGTGGTACATATTCAATTCGTCTCAGGTAATAACAAATATCATTCGGTTCTTTCGCATTTTGCAAGACTAGGTCAAATAAAAAAACAGTGGAATCACATGTAAATGTTTTAAGTTCCTGCGTCGTTTTATGTTCAGTTGTAAAAAGCTCACACTGCATTTTCATAAACGCGGTGAGGCTAACGTCACGTCAGAATTATTTTCAATATTTTTGAAATAATGTCTCACTTGCGCCGGCGCAGCGCTGGCCAGTGTTACAGGACACTATTCATTTTGGAAGGATTTGTGAACTGCGAACTGGTTTATTTTGCTCAAAAGGGCTACTTAGTATTTTGTTTTATTTTTCTGGATATCGTAGGCGCAGGTTATACTCGTATTTGAGCACACTGTTGGTGCCGGGAATTGTCAGAGACTGTATTTTTCATCCCGTGTTAGGTATTAGTCCTCCGAAATATACTTAAAGGTCACTTAGTCAGTTGGCTAGGGTGGCCCGCAAGGTTAACGTAAGAAAGTTAGAATATCGCAGGCTTCCTTAGCGATCTGTACCTATTCAATCTAACAGCGCTGTGTGTAAGATTCTTAAAGCATCGATTTTTTATTAAGTCTATTTAAAATTAAGATAACATAGGTACAGTCGGCCTCAAAACGCTGCAAACACCGACCAAAGTTTCATTTGGTTGTCTACAATGTGTCTTTCATAATAACTACCCATAGCTAGATAGTAAAGTGCTGCCCTATCCTATCCCTTGGGTACTTTTGAGACTCCAAAAAATAAACGGCTACAAAGCTTGTAGACATTAATTGTAATTTAAAAAAAAAAGTCTGAATGTACCTACTGACCAACTAAGTGTTATGTTTAGTACTTAGGTACGCAAAATCTTGTGCAACAGTGGAATATTTAAACTGAAGAGCCCCCATCTGCCGTTGTTCTGGGTAACCTGTTAGCTATTTTCAATCGCAAACTGAATAGTTCGTCTGTCGAAGATCAAGAAAATGTTGGTTTGCTAATTCGAATAAGCAGGAAATGTCACTCATCGACACCATATACAATACACACACAATCCCAGGAATGCTATTCAAATATAAATTGACATTCAAAAACAAATAAAATAAATAAGTAAACAGTAAGTCAAACAATTGATGGAGGATCTCAACTGCACTGGTTTTCAATGCTTTATTGATCAATCAAGATTATAAAAATATTAAAGTTATGCAGAGGGTATGATTTGTATGTACTTACAATTGAAATTGCCTGTTTGCTGTACGAATTTGCCGACGGCAAAAGTGTTGTTCATTCTTACCATTACGGAAGGTAAGTTAAACTAAGAATTACTTTTACAGCAAATTTATTTGATTTCCCACCCGATTATGGTGGACCACTAAATATTGTCACATTTAAAGTAGGTACCTTGGTCACATAGTGAACAAAGATTTAAATGATGACTGACGTAGAAAGGGAGCGAAGAACATTATCGATCTCATGTATTCTGCCCGTAGGTTTGCACGATGTACTAAGTAATTAAAACGTATTCCTTTCAAGGCGCTTTGCCAGTGACATATACACATGCAGCCTGTGGGTTAGACATACGCAGACAGCACACAACTTATTCGTGTACAGTACAGAAACGCTTTTGGGGCTGCTGTTGGGGCTCCCGCGGTTCTGTAATGTTTAAGCTATTATGCGAAAAAGAACAGCATCCCTGATATAAAAGATTCCGGGGAGCAATTCCATTCTAGTCCCTTATGCACAGTTACAAGTCTGATGCAGCAGGAAGGCTAATTTCAGAAACAGCTGGAACCAGTTTGACGAGACTTTTACTGGCAGATTGATGATTGATGCTATAAACCTGCCCGACAAATATATAATACTAGCTTTCGCCCGCGGCTTCGCTCGCGTTAAATTCGGTATAACACACCAAGCAGACCTGCAGTTTTTGCTCTTGCGCCTGATTGATTTGTAATAGCAACGCTAAGTTTTCCCTTTTCATCCCTCGTTCTCCCTCATATCCCACTTTTTTTTAATAAAAATTAGCCTATGTCCGTCTCCTGGTTCCCAACTATCTCTGTACCAAAATTCATCAAAATCGGTTTAGCCATTAAAGCGTGAAGAGGTAACAAACAAACAAACAAACAAACTCACTTTCGCTTTTATAATATTAAGTAAGGATTATCATCACATTTGATGCATTTTGGTGTGTTCATTTCAAAAATGCACTGCATACTGTTTATGTAGTAGCTCTAGTTTTTGAGATATACCAGCATTTAAAGTTATTTTAATACATTAAACATTTTTTTCAATTTTAAAACTGGCTTCGAATGGGGTTCGTTATTTAATCGATCCAATCAGTTTTTGTGCTTTTTTGTGGCTTATACATATTATATGTACCTTTGTAAAGAATCTTAAATCGATTACTAAGTCTGTGTACCTACTTAAACTAGGTTCTTTGGAGTGAACATTGACGACAATGGTCAGGTGGAAAAGATCGGTTCTTAAGTTCAGGACAGCTATGTTATGGTAGGAATTTAATTTTTGTATGGTAAACATAACGAGTATAAACTCTACAAACCGGTACATCATCCCACGTCGTCTTCAACTCCTCTGAGTAGAAGACAACGTTGATCCATATAGTGATTCAACATTTTCAAATCAGAAAACCCTATTTCCAATAAGTTCCAGTTAGTTTATGTTGTCTAATTTGAAACATTTAGGGTGAAACATGAGCATTTAGCTACATTATAGAATTATATATAGAATTTAAAATTAAGCGTTATTTATTTATTTATTTTTTATAAATTAAGCGTGCTGATTAATTAGTAATCAGCACACTTAATTTTACTAAAAACAAATAAAAATACTTTACATTTCTTTTGTGTTGACCAGTGCATTAATTTACTTCGGTCGCAGGCAAGAACTTATTTAAAAATAAATGAATGACAGTCATACTTAAGTAAAAATTAATAAATAAGAATTCTGACACCAGTAACATTAAACAGGCCCTGGCGCTTGTTGACAAACAATAACATGCTGCGAACATAATTATTTCGTGAGTGTGCATGAATATGAGCCGACCTTCTTCAGATTTGTTGTCACACGTAGGAATGCATATGCATTGCTAGCTGTGGCCTGCGACCTTTGACTGCGTGAAATTATAATAAAAAAATCTTCCAAATTTGAATCGGACATTGTTAACAGTTTCATAAGTTATTTTTTTTCGCACAGGCCTCTAATCTTTTAGTTATACCCTTTAACACCAACTGTCTACCAGTAAAACTCCCTTCAAAATCGGTCCCGCCATTTCGGAGATTAGCCGGAACAAACAGACAGACAGACGATAAAAAAATAGTTACATAAAATTGAACTATGTCTGCAAAATATTGTATTTTTTAAAATTTACTAGATTTTTAACGAGACATTCTATTTTTTAATAATCCAGTCTCAAACTGATACCTTGCAAAATCACATTATGGTACCTACCTATCATAATCTGATTGACTCAGGTGTCATTCTGACCTAGGTCTTAACTGTTTTTGGTGCAGAATCGAAGGAATCGAAATGCTGATTTTACGAACTTGTACCATAAGGGATACACCCTTATGGTACAAGTTCGTTAAAATCAGGATTCATCTTAATTTTAGGGCGACGTCCAACTACCTAGTAGGTAGGTACTTGAATGTGCAAACAAACAAATAAATTAAAATTTTGCTGTACTAGCCATAACCATAATGTATGTTAGTATACTTTCATCATTGTTTGTAATAACTTACAAACTAGAAACTGTAGTAGATACTTAGTACTTATTTATTAACCTGACAGGTACCTTACATATCTGTGTGCTGGGGAGGTGTAGTTAGTGTTTCACGGTATTAAGAAGAACCTAGGGACGAACAATGCCTCGGTCCGCCAACCGCATTTTAAAATGGGGCTGGTTGAGCCTGGTTGCAATTGCAAAACAAGGTTAAGAAACTATCGAAATGTCTACTGTAGCTACCTTTATGTTAAATTATAATGCGTTCTAGACTACCTCGTGGTTTAAGATCAGTTTTATCTTAGAAATGGCACAGAAACCCGCATTGTGCTCAAATCCAATTCAATGTTGGAAAGTTTTAATCTATAGGGTATTATGTTAGTATCAACGACCTTGGTTAGTATGTAGGTAGTGTATGTTAGCCTCGTCGTATCCTAAACATTCTTATTTCACAAGACGTAGGCCATCAGTTTGAACAAATCAATCGCATTGTCGCATTAACTTAATTTTATGAACAGTCAGTTAGTTCCATTTGCAAATTTACTTATAAGTAGCTATAATTTTCGTAAACAGGTTAATCAAATATCTCTTCTAATTAAAAAAAAATGAGTATATTCGAGTAAGTGGTGACACTAAATGCGTTGTTTTTAATTTGTTATCTGGCGAGGGTCACGTTATCAGCGGACACTGCTGCTGAGCTTCCGTCCAAGCTCCGCGAACCCGCGCGTCGCGTCGTACGCACACAGTCGCGCTCTGACCCACTTAGTTTCATTATTTTTGCAATCCTATCAAACAAAGGATTACACTTGAATTAAAATAATGTACTCATTCAGCTAGGAGTAAGCCTACGGTGAGTAGGGAAGTATCTATCTATTTTTAGCTATATGGGCACAGAATACGTAATCTAGGGGCAAAACATTAATAAATTAAGTTTTAGTTAGATGACGATCCTCGTTTGGCGTCAGGATAACGCACCATATTGTTTAGACGAAGTCAAAGTAAAAAGCTGAATGAAGAACTATGTTGAAATGCAGCAATCTCTGAACTAATTAGTAGTAAAAGTCGTTGGTATAAAATAATAAATACTTAATAGGTACCTAGAACTAAACGTAGGACTCTATGAAACTAATCATTGTACAAAGATAAAATATTTAGGTGCACACCACACTGACTGAATGAAAAATTTATACCACAATATAAATATGATTATACTGTCGACGCGATTTAAGGATCCTACTTTATAAAGGATGAGAGGAAACTACTCGTTAATATTTCGCAGTAGGTGCCTAGGTAATTAATTGCACATGTTTTAGGTTTCTGGGAATAACTGTTTTCAATTCTAGAGCCCCACCATGAAAATTTTCTCAATCAGCGTTTACCTTCTTGCTACTATTTATATTTATTATTACTATTCACAACAAAGTATTCCTTCATGGTATATTATGGAGAAGTCAAATAACTTAAACCCCATTCCTCCTCGATGTTGGTGAAACAAACGCACGCCACGGCTTCGTATTCTTCAATTAATCACACAACTTGGTAGGGTCCTTCCAAGAGGCAACTGTAACTTATCAGTTATCGTGCATGCAGTTATTGTCATAGTTTCTATGTCCGTCGGTAAAATGTGTATGTTTAGTTAGGAGCGAGTTATTTTTTTAATTCAGTTGTAGTGGTTTCCACGTAGTCGTAACCGGCCGCCATATTGCCGGTTGCCTCATGCAGTTCCCCGCGGCCTGCGGCCCCAGCCCGCGCGACACACTGCCACGCAAGGTTGGAGGCTATCGCCGCAGATAATGTGGGTTCAAAAGTAATGATGACACCCCAATCTTAATTAAAAACCGTTATTTGAATACAGGAATTGGGTCTTTAAAGATTAAATGTTTTATTTATATTTAATATCCAACGACCAAATGACCTCATTTGAATTTATTAAGGAAACTTGGATCAGTTTCATAAAAAATATTTTGTTTAACTACCTACCTACTTATTTTCAAGAAACTTCTAAACTTATTCGTCACCTGTTGCTGCTCGATACCTACCGCCATCATTAACACCGCATGCTCAGATTCTCAGGGTAAACAGTTGCTCATTACCTGAAGTACTTACATGAATAATATAAAAAATTACAGGAACTTATGTAGTATAATGAGTCAATGAAAAATGTCTTAAATGTCGTTACGTGTGCATATAATATATGCGCGGCTGCTATCCTCATCAATATCAGTACTGAGTGTATAAACGGCTTATTCTTATTACTTACATTTATCCTCTTCCTGTGTCAGCTTCCATCAATGCCTATGGTAATAGACACGTGCTCTATGGTATGCTGAACGGCTTCAAAACGGCACTAATTAAAAAGCATATAAATTCTATATAATAGGTACCTCATTCAAAGCTTCGCACAGTGTAAGTTTTCAAAGACTTTACTTGAGTAAACTTGACTTAATTCAATGCGAATAGAGGCTCGAGTGGCCTACAATTAGCCCTTCCATTTGACTTTAGCCAATTAGAAGCTCACTTAAGCAGATCAATCAGAGAGCCTGAAAGTTGAATTAATTACTAAGTATCTAGTTTAATAAAGGACTAATAAGCGCAAGTGCGAGTGTCGCTTTTGTATTCAAGAATGTTGTTACGTGGGATTTTGACTAAACTCTTTCAGTTGTGACGAATAACCTCACATTGTTTAGTAAGGTGAAGCAATATATGCCACGTTCCATCCCTAACTCCCTAACGTTCGCAAGTCGCGCCGCTGCCTGGCGGCACGACAACGTGTGACGCGAGCCCCGAATTTGGGTCAATGGAAACAAAATAGCTACTGAGATTCAGCCGACCCGCTCTACCCGTTCCAGAATGTTCTCCTCATCCTCTATGCGATGGAATTGAATACGACTTTTTTAAAGAATTGGTTGCTGAGTGACACTGATGAGAACGTTACATTAGTAAAATAATTAATTCATGCTTAGGGGCGAGCCTATGTTCTAAGTCGGGAGCCCACAGTGATAACAAATCGGAAGATATTCCGTAAGCCACAGTTTAAATATATTATATGCTGGTCAGCAAGTGGGTCTAAGAAAACTGAGAGGCGTCCTTAGTACAGGTAGGTACTAAAATATTAGAAGGCCTAAATCAGCAGCACCGTAATAATGCATAATCGACTCAATTAGATGCAAATGCGTCACAGTGTCAGAGTGAAGTGTGATAGGCGGGCCGCGGATCAATTGAGGCAATCGTGGTGCAGGCAGGGTCACGACCACATGACCAGCCCGGCAGCCAGCCAGGGTGCCGGGCCGCCGGGCGACGTGTGACGTCATGCACTGCCATCGATCACGCGAACGCGACGGCTGCAATAGTGCACCTAATGAATTTGTAACCGACACTAATATTGAAAGCGTCGGTTGACGGGTAGCGTAAATCTATTCAGGGTTGCTGGTTACGGTTCTTGAAACCATGATAATATCAGGGGCTGACAGGGCTGGCTCTTATAAAGGGTGTAAAGGTACACTTGACAAAGCCCAAAGGGCATTTGATCATTGATCTTATATATAGTTTATTACCATACCTTCCAACTTTGTGGGGTTGTTTATTGAAATCCGTGTTTTTAATATTATAATTTTACTTTAAATACCTCTCCAGCTCCTGTACTATTCATCGCACCATCAGCACAATGTGTTAAGTGTTTTTTTAAATTCCATTTGAAAGCACTCCATTTCGGATATGTAGTAAGTTAGTAACTTTGTAGATTTAACAGAATAGCCCATTAACAGAAGAGAAACAGGATACAGCTTTAAAATGTTCAGTAGTTACCCACCTCATTTACTTATGTCCTTTATTATATTCCAATTTTGCCAATGCTTGTGGACGGAAACGAACGCGCTCGAAAATAGTGTAGGTAGGTACATATAAAAGTGCGACACGAGCGTTTGGTCTCGCATACCTATATATAACCTACTTTTTTTCAACGGTCACCCTAGCGCCCCTGCAGCACGGCGCGGCATTGGAAATGCGACACTAAGCTTGTGCATGATCGATCACTAATGCTCAGTGTTCACATGATAGGAGATTTCATTTTATTCAAATTAATGTCTGAAGCTTTTCTATTTAACTTTTTGGAGCGAGGCCGACTCGCGCTTGGTTGTTTTTATATTGTACTAGCCTTTGCCCGCGGCTTCGCTCGCGTTAAATTCGGGGTAACACAGTTCCCCTTTCATGATTTATAGGTACCTGCTACCTGTAGTTTTTGCTCTTACGCCTTATTTATTGTAATACATAGCAATGCTAAGTTTTTACTTTTCTTCCCTCTTTCTCCCTCATAACACGAAGTTTAAAAAAAAATGATTATGTCCGTCTCCAGGGTCCCAACTATCTCTGTACCAAAATTCATCACAATCGGTTTAGCCATTTAGGCGTGAAGACGTAACAAACAAACTCACTTTCTCTTTTATAATATTAGTAAGAAGTAAGGATTAGAAAGTTATTTCTTCATTTGAAAACTTCCGCGCGCTCTATTGTGACTTCGTAGACAAAATATTCTACAAAAAAAATTGCATCCGCTGAGGGGATCAAGTTCTTCTAGCGTTAGGTATAGACTTTAGTTAATGTATAAATAATAAGTTACCTACAAGTAATCCAACACATATAGTATGCAAAATTTGCTTATCGAAGCGTTTCTTCGACAATATGTTCGACGCAGTTTTGTTCCATTTAAAAGCGTTTCGGTTTTTCCAATACTTGTAATTTAAGTAAGTAGGTACACACGACGACACATCAACCTATACAAAACCAGTTTATGCGGATCTCTCATTGTACTTGAAATCTATGGTGTACGATCCGTTGTTGAGAGAGCAGCATAAACTGGTTTTGTATAGGTTGATGTGTCGTCGTGTGTACGTAGGTACGTCGAGTTTAAAGTTGAAAATATTCGTTTCTATGAAACATTTGTCGTCGTAAATGCGTTACAAATAAAGCAGCAACTTTTATATTATTAAGTAGTTCAGCTAGCCAATATAGGTACGCAAATCCAATTAAGCATAAAAAATAAAAGATTTACATACGCTAGCTTTAGTATGACTGTTCCACTGCTGGGGAAGGCGTTCCTAAACGTAAGGTAGAGGCTTTTCCAGCGCCTTTATGTTCAAGAGGTTATGTTATGGCAGCGAACTTGCTTGCTAAACATGAATGATGTGCAGCCTAATTAACCTGAAGGGTTGACGTAGGTATAACTGGAAACCAGATCACTGGAACGGCAGGGTTAACGGTGTCAATGGCACGAGGTATCCAGCCAGGGGCGAGGCCCGAGGGCAACGCACCCTGTAGCGGGCAGCGGGCGCGTGCGCGGCTCGGAAGCTGCACTGCTCACGGAGACCGAGTCTTATCGCGAGGTTATGTGAGCAATTCCTTACGTTGAATGAACCGCATTAGGAATGATATAAGTGTGAATGATTTGCTGGGTGTTGACGTAGACCTTCGAACTGCTGTGGCAAATGTTACGACTGTTCAACAACACGGACTGTGTTACAATGAGGAACTATTCGCGCTCTTCTTGAAGCTCGAAGGTGTAAACTAGGCATATTATTTTAGGTTATTGATATGAAAAATACCAATGCAAGGTTGTGTCACGTCAACATTGATCGACGCATCATGTTCATGTAGGTACATAGGTACTCAAAGAAATTGTGTTTTGTTTCCCGTACCGAATAAGTTCAACTTGGCAAATATGTATTGTTTTTTTTTAAGCGATAACCTCTTAATCCTTGGTCCGTAAAGTCTAGTTATTTAAAAATATGATTCGATAAACAACGATTTGTTATCTCAATAGCACAATTATTTAACGTTAACGACCGCTCCAGCAGCGCGGCCTGCGGGCCGGCAGGCGGCACGCGGCGGTCGGTGGTCGCCTCATCGCCTGCTGATGACCTCATCGACACATCTGCACAATTCAACTCGCATAGTTTTTATGAGCCCGTTCCAAGAATTCAGTGCACACTACCTAGCTGTCTTGTGCTAGCTTTGCATTATGACTATAACAAGGGCTGCCTCCAGCAGCAGCTGAACAATTTTAAATATTATCTCAGTAAATACAAGGGGCCAGAGGTCCTAGTGTAGCGGGTGTGCTGTGTAAACGTTTAATAAATACGTCGACTTTTGAATCGACAATGCAATTATCCATAGCGTTTCCAAAAAGTTCAACCAGTCTCATCTAGATACTACGCATTCTTTCTTAAAATTATAAAAATATATTTCTATATAAACGGACAGTTCCACGAGAAGGGATTTAATGTAGCTTCATATCTGTACACTTTTTAAAATTAAATACAAATGAGATCCTTTCAAATAAATCTTGTGGGATATAAATTATTCGTCGTCGGTCTTAAATAGTTCAGTGCACCGGACTTAGTAGTAATTTGCGCAGTAAATAGCGCGCTTATGAAATACAGCCACTTCATGCTAAACATATTCCACTCACACTCAGCTTTTAGTTGCATTTAGCCACAGAAAGATGCATTCTAATTATAGTAGGTATATCTTTAGATTAGGTAGGTATTAGTTCTTAGAAACAGCTAATGGAAGTAAAACTTATGGTGCAATGCAAAATTTTAGTTGTTTGGTGTTGCAAGAATTTCAACTGCAGCACGGGTGCTGTGTGTGAGGTTAGTTGTAGCTATATATACATCGGTATGACTTGTGCAGAAACGTCCGTTCGGCCTATTTGTAAAATGGAGCAAACTGTTCTCTAATAACAATATTTATACCTACAGCGTTCCATAAAATATAGCCGACACAACATTATCGCATGTTCGTGTCACGCCAGCGCGGGTCCATCACATCCGTGTCCATACATAATCTTTTATGCAGAAAACACAAGTACTTACATACACACATACAAATACCGACACAGATTCATAAGCCTCACTCTTCTGCGAGTTCACACAAGTCATAGTTGAATTTCGCTCGACGTAGATAGAAGTGAGTAAAATTATTGTATTTGTTGCAGGTAGACGAGCTACAAGATGAGGGGTCTCCTAGCGCTGGCCCTTGTGGTCGCAGTCCTGTGCACAGTTGACGCTGAGGTGAGTTATATTATGGGAGTTATTTGTGTCGAAATATCCTGCTGCCCCATGGAAATATTACCTGCTTCTGGCCACACTTGAGTCTTTCGACCAACAATGTGGGTCGTGGGTAGCCAACAAGGTTCACGGGCAGCCACTACGCACTCAACCAACGCTTGATTTGCGAGGGAATTGCGTGACACATTGTCGATATATACTATTTATCCAGACAGGTTATAATCGTACGTTACGCTGGTGGTCAATTGAGAATTCCTTCTATACAGTACAAGAATGCCTTCAATTCAAATTATAATATCAAAAATTTGCATGTCAGTATGCTATGATTAAATATGTTAAGTCACTATTATACGAACATTTGTAACCATATTTATCTGCAAATAAATGTTTGACTCTTTATGTAATGCTACTGGATGACTTTAACATGAATTAGTCATTCAATTGGATTATTGGAACTTGGAGGGGTACAAAACGATTGTAATTACCATAATACTGTAAAAACATCCATGTTCCGGTCGCGAATATTTTAATCAAAATAAAACCTAATACTGTCCTACAAACTGTAAAAACGTAAGAACATTTTGAATTTGGCGGGTTTCTTGAAAGTTCCACCGAGGAGTATTATAGCAGCAGTATAACGCGTGTTTTTGTGTTAGCGTCACCGGCGGCGGCACCGGCGCCTGCGCACCACGACGACGGAGCGGCCCGGCGCGTCGGAAGCGGCGCCGCTGCACGAGGACACTGAGGCCGAGCACCTCGAGCTCGGCATGGCGGAGAGGATCGACGAGAGACGCTTTCAGGTGACCACTATCAACCGGGCAAACGTTCGACATTTTTCCTGCCCTCATCATTAGCCTCCTGCCCTGTTCCCAGTTAATTAGCGATCGGCGCAGCATTTTGTATGTTGTCACCCAACCTTATGTTATAACCCATATCATTTTCCATTGTCCTAAGTAGATTCTTTGGTTTTCCCTTACTCTCCCAGCAACATTTGTACCTTCTTACTCTAAACTTTCCAACATTCCTTCGGGTCACATGTCCATGACATGATTATAAATTATTATTCCGACCACTTTTAAAGAATATCCGTCTTGTTGTAAAAATCGTGGGCAAAATCAAAAGCGTTTATTTCAAATATGCCAGTTACACACAATTTTGAACTACAGTCACAAGGCAAAGTACTGTAGTGGCCCATTCCATTGCGTAGACCTCTATGGAGAAGAATGGACATGAAACTCCATAGACACTTTTAAATCGCGTGCGTTCTGGACGATGAATTTGAGACGTGGATGTGTTACAGGATGCTGAGCGGTCGCGCGTCAACGAGATCATGAACGAGGCATCCCACGAGAACGGCGACAACGAAGTTAATATATCCGATGGTAACACTCGATATTGATCTTATATCCTGTCACTAATTTACGTTAAGTGTATATTTAAAGGGCTGAATTGATGAAAATGAAGAGCATAGCGTTGTGCTGTTTACAGTGAGGGGTAATGCATCAGATATCGATGATCCGGGTCTTACTTGTGAATATTACGTTTTTTTGTGTATCACCTATGTTCATTAATAATTTGATTGTATTGTTGGTAGATCCTTGCCTGCGGGTGCACTGCAGCGCCGGGCGCGTGTGCGAGATCGACGAGCACGGCGACGCCGTCTGCAACTGCATCAAGGAGTGCCCCTACGAGACCGACTCCCGCCGCAAGGTGAGCTTCACCGGCTCGGATGTAACCAGCGCTATTGAACACTAATGACATTACTGAACTGCACGGCGCCGGCGGCCCAAGAAAGTGGTTGAATAGTAAAATTGCGTAGCGATCTTATTTTGGTTCGAGTCATATATTTTCAAACGAATGGAAACCGCGCATGTTTTCGCCGCTAGAGGCGCTCGTGTAGATGACGTATTCACAAATATCATAGTGTTCTCGTTGTTTAAAACAAATTTTATTTAATATTCACGATTGTGGTCAAGAATAATTCAAGATTGAGCCATTTCTAATTAATGATGACTTGAAGATTTTAAATAATAAGTTTAGGATCCAAATTTTTAGTTTTTCTAGAAATAATGATTTTCAAACGTTTCGTACTAACTAATTGTAGGGACAATATTGTAAATATGTATCTGTAGTTTACACTAACTGTTAACAAACGTAATAAAATTAACTTTTAATATGGTTTAACGATAGGACCTTACTCTCTAGTGGCGCACTCTGGTAAGCTGAAAAACGATAGCAATTAATGAGGATTAATTAAAAATAATCTAGATCCGCATCAAACAGTTCCGCTATTATAATAAAAATAGATCATTCTGCTACCAAACGTGTGACGCAT
Organism: Ochropleura plecta; assembly: GCA_905475445.1. Taxonomy (NCBI): domain Eukaryota; kingdom Metazoa; phylum Arthropoda; class Insecta; order Lepidoptera; family Noctuidae; genus Ochropleura; species Ochropleura plecta. Next base: position 412,311 of record FR997733.1, on the reverse strand, counting down.
TTAATTACATATCTACAGTATTTTTATAAATTACGTGATATCTGTTATGTCGATTATTTAATTGTATCATCATGAGATTGTGGCTATTAATTTAAATCGGTGATATCATAATGATAAATTAAATCATAACATCCTTAAGCAATTAAAAAAACCAACGTGATACATTATGCCGGATATACTGAGTCGGTAAAGTAAAATGTGTCTGCGGCAGCTCACCGCACTCACCGCACTCACCGCACTCACCGCACTCACCGCACTCACCGCACTCACCGCACTCACCGCACTCACCGCACTCACCGCACTCACCGCACTCACCGCACTCACCGCACTCACCGCACTCACCGCACTCACCGCACTCACCGCACTCACCGTAACGTGATGGTAACCGTGCGCGTGTCCGCAGGTGTGCACCAACCACAACGAGACCTGGTCGTCGGACTGCGAGGTGTACCAGCAGCGCTGCCTGTGCCTGGACGGCTCCGAGCTGTGCCGCGGCCCGCAGTACCACCACGTGCAGATCGAGTACTACGGCACGTGCCGCGAGATGCCGGTCAGTACTCCTGCACTGCTGCAGACCTGCAGACCTGCTCCCGCCAACAACACAAACATACGCACTCAACCTGATGGGAGAATGATCATGTGTTTTATTTATGTGTCGCGTCGATTTAAAAAGGAGTACCTACAATCTATTAAGCGAATGGTTCAACCCCTCGCCGATATTGTTACTGTTCCGTCAAGCTATAGATAACTGTTACAGTCACCTACATCGACCTGCAGCTGGGAACTGATGAATGTCTTTTTTTTTGACTGATTGAATGTCTGCGGAACAGGAATGTAACGAAAACGAGATGTTGGACTTCCCGCGGCGCATGCGCGACTGGCTGTTCAACATCATGCGTGACATGGCGGAGCGGCGCGAGCTGACGCCGCACTATCTGCAGATGGAGCGCGAGGCCGAGACCAACCTCACGCGCCGCTGGACCAACGCCGCCATCTGGAAGTGGTGCGACCTCGACGCGCACGACAACGACAGGTACGACCACACCCAACACTATATAGCAGTCTGGATTAGCCGAAACCAACATAGACCTAATACACCTGTGTTTTAACATGCCATGTATTGTGAACTTGTAGCCCAAATGTTGAAAGGAAGATATATCCATTCAGATCCCGCGATGTCAGATAAAACCAGATTAAACTACAGCCGGCGTAGCACACGCCGTGATCGCGAATAAACTGAAGTTGCCTTAGCCTTTTTTTTTTAAAAAAAACGTAGCCCCACACTAGGAATTTCTCTTTTGTCGTGGGTGTATTTACAAACATTTAAACTCACATACGCAAACAGCTAGACCCGAAACAACTATCTGCAGGTCATACAAATATTTGTTCTGTTCGGGAATCGAACCCGCAACACGCAGCGCAGCAGTCGATAGTTCAGCCACTGCGCCAACCGTATCGTCAAACCGTTATTGCGGCATGAGGCAGGCCAGCAGCTATACTGTGGTGTCTATAATGTTCGAAAGTTCTTATGGAAATGCTGTTTTGTATCATGGTCCGTCAGTTATATAAAGTCGCTTTTCATAACCTGGGCTCGATGTAGACCTAACGTCACCCGTGACCTCTAAAGGATAGTTCTAAAAAAACACAAAAATACTGGATACCGATTCAAAAGATTTTATGATCGTCGTTAATAAATATTGCAAATGTGCGAAGCCAGGGCGGGTAGTTTGATTATATAATAGTCTATCGGCACCCGCTCGCAGGTTCGTGTCCCGGCACGAGCTGTTCCCGATCCGCGCGCCGCTGATGTCGCTGGAGCACTGCATCGCGCCGTTCCTGGACCGCTGCGACGCCGACGACGACCACCGCGTCACGCTGGCGGAGTGGGGCCGCTGTCTGCAGCTCGACGAGGTGACACGAACCACTGATACTTTATTTTACAACCTACACTGTACTACTATACATTTTGAGTGAGGTGACCCAACGGTCTGTTCTCATTTAATGTCAGTACTTATTAGTATATCCAACACCCAACTCGGTAAACACCATCTTGTCAAGAAATAAAAATTGATACACATAAAAAAAGATTCCGCACAAACTTGCGACATAAACGGCCATATCTTTTCACTGCGTAGACATAGAGACATATTATAATTTTTCCACAATTCCAAGGGACCATAAACTTGATATGGTTTTAATTTCAACTCGATAAGTTTAAGCGTTCCCGAGATAAATGTCTTGACAGGCAAACAGTCAGACGGATAAGAAAATGATCCAATAAGGATTCCGGTTTTTCTTTTGAGGTACGGAAACCTACAAATATGACCTACGCTACGCTACGCTACGCCTGATGCGATGTAACATTGCCATCGTATGTTCGCAAGTTTCCTTGTTCATAGCTGTTCTAGATTGTCGGCGAACCCTTATTGTATTGTATCGTTGTGTTCCAGTACGAGCTGGAGGACCGCTGCGACGAGTTCACTGACGAGCCGGCGAGCGAGCACTGAGCGCGCCCTCGACACTGACATTCATATTTTTACATAGTTGAGTGTTAAACTTAACGTGTTACGTTACATAATTAAATTTAAAATATTTCAAGTAAAGCGCGTGTAAATAGCAATTACTGTGATGATGCTACCAAAACTTTGATATTTTACAATAAACAATAAGAAATTGTAACACGAGTTTTCTTTACTTATTGATACCAACAGACAATAAAACAAGCGCATTATTCATGTGCCGTGTAACTGCGTGACTAGTACAACTCACAGTTGTCACCCGAACATTCCTATCTCACTGCAACATTACAGATCCTATCCATTGCCTAACTACATAGTAATAATAAATCACAAACAACAAAAAATAAACGACAAACAAAAAAAAAACTGAATAAAAATGGAATAGTTCATTTTGATTGAAGTGAGTTAACGCCCGAGCCGCCAGCGAGGGTGTAATAGAGTTGAGAACAGCACTGACAAATTCACACATGAATCAAATGACGTTATTCGATACACTTACGGAAAAATTAGCACTTTTATCATGAATCATTGTGAATCACTAATGACTAACCATTTAATTTGTTTATCCCCGCGCTTTGTCTTCTCAGACTGAAGAGAAACAAAGGTATGTCAAGTAAGGAGTTTCTTTTTTTAAATCATTTTGAATTTAGAACTAAACTAAATGTAAATTTGTGGTAATAAGCTAATTATTTTTCAATACACTTCCTCGAAAACTGATGGCTCTAAGGAGATTGATTAGGTTAAACATTAAATGTATTTTACACGCGTGTTTTTCTCATTTAGCACAACAAGAGCTTTGATTTTTTCTGTAGCATCGCGGATAACAATAAACAACTGCTCAAATCCCTAAAGCCGGCAGTATTTTTTTTAGAGCAAGGAGGTGCTTGTTTTAGTTGTTTTTAAGGCTTTCATCATTTTTATTTGTGATATTCTATTTATTTATTTTTATTATAAAAAATGAAGCCTTCTAAAACCGCACGCTATAGGGAACAGTTGTTTTTTCGGTTTCCTTTTTATCATTCCATCCGTGGCAAAATCAGAAAAACATAAAACCCTCGTTGCGATAAATGAGAAAAGGCACGTGTGAAATTGTATGTTTAAACTAATCGTAGTGCAATCAATAAGAGGCAATTTTCCAGGAGGTCTATTCAAAAACATCTTTACCTCCAAAAGTCGGTGACTTTTGTTTGTTTTGTAGACTTTTAATGCCACCGACTTCCGGAAGTAAAGTTATTATCCACTTTTTGTTTTTTTTGGAAGTCGTTTTACTTTTTTTGCAAAAAAATATTTCAGCATTTTTAGTCATGGTATGATTAGACAAATTTTATCGAGTATTCATTTTCCATTCCTGCTTAAAGATATAAGCAGATCATCCATACATTACAAAATATGTATTATACGATAACGATACGATGATTACTCATAAACTATGCAAGCAATATAAATAAAATTGATATGGGACCATCTCGGAAGTATGCCTTTTCGAACAAAAAAGAATTATGAAAATTGGTCCACAGTTAGCGGAGTAATCGGTGAACATAAACAAAGAACCTCTTCCTTTTTAAAGTCGGCTAACTACTGCCAACCGCACGTCAGTACTATTAATTGGACTTCGAAAACAACTCTGACTGTAACAAAATAAAGGCGCTTTGCAAGTTGAAACAATGTACGTGCTGTTATCAGTACAAGGAAACTTCAGTAATTAACAAGACTGAAGTCTCCCGATATAGCGGCAAGTGGTTTACATGTAGGGCTCAACGTGATCTATTGAACACTCGAGTGGAGAGCGAGAGATTGTCGTCGAGTGGTTCTCAGTACGCTGTACAGCCCCCTAGCCACTCGAGCGCACAATAACTACTAGCGCTGGTGTGTGAGGAGGCAAACGGCTCCCGCCTGCACCATGTTCGAGCTGATAGTGATGTGCTGCCTGCTGGCCGGAAACGTCCTCCCAAAGACGTGAGTCTCTTCGTTTGCATTATAACACTAGTAATATGATCAGCCGTAGCTGGGACAACGGTAAAGATAAAGATAATTTTATTTTGCAAACATGGGTAACAGTGTGAGGAAGCCTGTGAGAGCGCGCTGGCATCCAGCACGCAGGTGCCATGATTACCTTCAGTTAGCCACTGAATTGATTGCATCAACAATAATTACACAAAGAAAGCTTGGGAGTCGTAGTCGCTGATAAACTACCGGACCGATTTTAACAATTTTTTCACAAATAGGAAGCTACATCAAGAAATTAGGATATAATTTATTTCTTAAATGCTAAGAGATGTGCAAAAAAAGCAGAATATGATAGCGAAGGTATAAAAAAATATTTTCTTCCCGTACGCTGCTTAAATGAAGGACTAAGAGATAGTTGAGACCCTGGAGACGAATATGGGCTAAGTTTTGCCTTTTCTTCCCTCTTTCTCCCCCTATTCTGTTTTTTTTAATTGCCTATGTCTGTCTCCAGGGTCTCAACTATCTCTGTACCAAAATTCATCAAAATCGATTTAGACATTTAGGCGTGAAGACGTAACAAATCAACTCACTTTTGCTGTTATAATATTAGTAACGATTGTAAAAGACCATAACTTAAAAATTATGTTCTCAAAAACCAATGCAATTTGGGCCTTATAAAAAACACCTAGATGTAAATTTAACGGTGTTCGAGTTCTTCCATTTTTGTGAGGAGACGATTGTTCTCCTGTTGGAGTTTAACCGTCTCCTCCGAGATCGTCCTTTCTAGAAGGAACTTCAACGGCTTCCTTAATCCCAGCCGCCGCCTCTTTTAGGGCCCGCGTGAACGTGCCCTTCAAATTGCACGATTTCGTGGCCACCTTCAGGACAACGTCAACGTCGTCCAAAACCTGGCGACTAAGGGCCTCCGCTGTCAGACCCTCAGGGATTGCGGCAGTCTGCGACCGCTTCAAAACCTTCAGCACCACGATTGTCGCCCCCCCCCCCATAATACGTGGGGCATGACCGTCCCGGGATCTGAGATCCCAGAATCGTGGCGGATTCTCCTATTTACAATCGTCTCTTTAATTTTTTGTTTTTGTTCCTTTGAAGGGTGTGGTCCCTATCTCTCGACTTCTCATTTCCCCCTCTCCGAAAATTCTATCACCCTCACGGTCACGTCTGATGAGCAGGCGCGTACCAGAGGGAGATGAATAATAATGTCCGATCTTTTGACTACACGTGTCTTGCGACGACTGTCGCGGAACAAGCGAAGAAGGACCCCCTTACCTTGATTCACTTCCTGAGTAGAACCTCAAGAAGTAAATCTTGAATCAAACAACGTGCCATAGACCCGCTCGCGTAGGTGGTCGTGTATTACACACCATCCAGTTGTGGATAGCGCACCTCTCGTCGAAGTCAAACTCAACTCTGGCGTGTGCCTCTCTTAGTCTGGTCTCTCACTTGGAATAAATGGAAAACTCCAAGATCACTGAGACACACAAGCCCCACCACGACGACAACGTGGAGACACCCTCGGTGGGGAAACTAAGCTAATATAACCTAACCTATCGTTCCGAAGTATTACTTTGAACTAATACGTTGCTGCGTGCGCGCGCGGCACTCCCCCCGCATGTACGCGCCTCTCGCATGCTGCAAGGCACGGTTGCGGACGTCGCGGTCCAATTTTTAACATTGCCCGGCTACAAGTAGGGAATTATTCATACTGCCAAGTATATAGTCCAAGTGTTAATTCAAGCTATCTCAAACACTGACTTCTTACATGGACCATGGGCCATCGGGCATTTTTAATAATGGCCGGTCAAAGTGATAAATTAATCACTTTGCTCTATTGAGTCGGGCATTATTAATAATGGCCGGTTAATCACGTTGCCCGTAACATATATAATGTAGGCAACGTGGGCAGCAGCAATTGCATTACAAAACGATGTTGCTTTCGTCATCTGGGAGAACCACGATCTGGCGATGAGGATATATATAAGTCATGATAAGAAAATAAAAAGGATGTTTGTGTACACAGGATCCCACAGGCACGCAATATTCCCGCTCGGTGCGCGGAGAACTCGGTGACGCCTGTGTCATGCAGCGCGCAGAGCAGCCCCGACGCGCTTATGCCGCACCCCGACGACTGCCAGCTGTTTTACTACTGCGAAGAGGGCCGCCCCACGCCCACGTGCCGTCAATGTCCCGCTGGCCTTCACTTCAGCCCCACGCTGCATGTGTGCGACTGGCCGCAAAGCGCCGGCTGCACGTCGCGTGCTCCCACCACGAATACACCGGTAACAACCACCACATCCCCGGATAACGCGACCCTGCCCTTACACAACAACACGACAACAAGAACCTCCACTGAAGGACCAACCTCCACTACTGAAGAAATAACTACCACCACTGAAGGTCCAATCACGAGTAAACCAACAACTGTCACAACGGTGGAACCAACAACTGTAACAACGGTCAAACCAACAACTGTCACAACACTGGAACCAACAACTGTCACGACGGATGAAACAACAACGGACGAACCAACAACTGTCACAACTGTTGAACCTACGACTGTCACGACAGATGAAACAACAACGGACGAACCAACAACTGTCACAACGGTTGAACCTACGACTGTCACGACGGATGAAACAACAACGGATGAACCAACAACTGTCACAACGGTCGAACCCACTACTGTCACAACGGTCGAACCCATGACTGTCACAACGGTCGAACCCACGACTGTCACAACACTGGAACCAACAACTGTCACAACGGTCGAACCAACGACTGTCACAACACTGGAACCAACAACTGTCACAACACTGGAACCCACAACTGTCACAACGGTCGAACCCACGACTGTCACAACGAGTGAACCAACAACTGTCATAACACTGGAACCAACAACTGTCACAACGGTCAAACCAACAACTGTTACAACGGTCGAACCAACAACTGTCATAATACTGGAACCAACAAATGTCACGACGGATGAAACAACAACGGACGAACCAACAACTGTCACAACGGCTGAACCTACGACTGTCACGACGGATGAAACAACAACAGATGAACCAACAACTGTCACAACGGTCGAACCCACTACTGTCGCAACGTTGAAACCAACGACTGTCACAACAAGTGAACCAACAACTGTCTCAACGTTGACACCAACGACTGTCACAACACTGGAACCAACAACTGCCACAACGGTCGAACCCACTACTGTCACAACGAGTGAACAAACATCTGTCACAACGAGTGAACCAACGACTGTCACAACGGTGGAACCAACAACTGTTACAACGGTCGAACCCACTACTGTCACAACGAGTGAACAAACATCTGTCACAACGAGTGAACCAACGACTGTCACAACGGTGGAACCAACAACTGTTACAACAGTTGAACCTACGACTGTCACAACGGGTGAACCAACAACTGTCACAACGGTGGAACCAACAACTGTCACAACGGAGGAACCAACGACTGTCACAATACTCGAACCAACAACTGTCACGACGGTGGAACCAATAATTGTCACAACACTGGAACCCACAACTGTCACAACGGTCGAACCAACAACTGTCACGATGGATGAAAAAACAACGGACGAACCATCAACTGTCACAACGTTGAAACCAACGACTGTCACAACACTGGAACCAACAACTGTCATGACGGATGAAACGACAGCGGACGAACCAACAACTGTCACAACGGTTAAACCTACGACTGTCACCACGGATGAAGCAACAACGGACGAACTAACAACTGTCACAACGGTTGAACCTACGACTGTTACGACGCATGAAACAACAACGGACGAACCAACAACTGTCACAACGGTAGAACCTACGACTGTCACAACGAGTGAACCAACGACTGTCACAACGGTGGAACCTACGACTTTCTCGACGGATGAAACAACAACGGATGAATTAATAACTGTAACAACGGTGGAACCTACGACTGTCACGAAGGATGAAACAACAACGGGCGAACCAACAACTGTCACAACGGTGGAACCTACGACTGTTACGACGGATGAAACAACAACGGGCGAACCAACAACTGTCACAACGGTGGAACCTACGACTGTCACAACACTGGAACCAACAACTGCCACAACGGTCGAACCCACTACTGTCACAACGAGTGAACAAACATCTGTCACAACGAGTGAACCAACGACTGTCACAACGGTGGAACCAACAACTGTTACAACGGTCGAACCCACTACTGTCACAACGAGTGAACAAACATCTGTCACAACGAGTGAACCAACGACTGTCACAACGGTGGAACCAACAACTGTCACAACGGAGGAACCAACGACTGTCACAACACTCGAACCAACAACTGTCACGACGGTGGAACCAATAATTGTCACAACACTGGAACCCACAACTGTCACAACGGTCGAACCAACAACTGTCACGATGGATGAAAAAACAACGGACGAACCATCAACTGTCACAACGTTGAAACCAACGACTGTCACAACACTGGAACCAACAACTGTCATGACGGATGAAACGACAGCGGACGAACCAACAACTGTCACAACGGTTAAACCTACGACTGTCACCACGGATGAAGCAACAACGGACGAACTAACAACTGTCACAACGGTTGAACCTACGACTGTTACGACGCATGAAACAACAACGGACGAACCAACAACTGTCACAACGGTAGAACCTACGACTGTCACAACGAGTGAACCAACGACTGTCACAACGGTGGAACCTACGACTTTCTCGACGGATGAAACAACAACGGATGAATTAATAACTGTAACAACGGTGGAACCTACGACTGTCACGAAGGATGAAACAACAACGGGCGAACCAACAACTGTCACAACGGTGGAACCTACGACTGTTACGACGGATGAAACAACAACGGGCGAACCAACAACTGTCACAACGGTGGAACCTACGACTGTTACGACGGATGAACCAACGACTGACACAACACTGAAACCCACAACTGTCACAACAGTCGAACCCACGACTGTCACAACGAGTGAACCAACAGCTGTCACAACGTTGGAACCAACAACTGACACAACACTGGAACCCACAACTGTCACAACAGTCGAACTCACGACTGTCAAAACGGTGGAACCAACGACTGTCACAACGGTTGAACCAACGACTGTCACAACGGTGGAACCAACAATTGTCACAACGGTGGAACCAACGACTGTCACAACACTGGATCCAACAACTGTCACAACGGTCGAACCCACGACTGTCACAACGGTGGAACCAACGACTGTCACAACACTGGATCCAACAAATGTCACAACGGTAGAACCAACGACTGTCACAACGGTGGAACCTACGACTGTCACGACGGATGAAGCAACAACGGGCGAACCAACAACTGTAACAACGGTGGAACCTACGACTGTCACGACGGATGAAACAACAACGAACGTACCAACAACTGTCACAACGGTAGAACCTACGACTGTCACGACGGATGAAGCAACAACGGGTGAACCAACAGCTGTCACAACGGTAGAACCTACGACTGTCACAACGAGTGAACCAACGACTGTCACAACGGTGGAACCTACGACTTTCTCGACGGATGAAACAACAACGGACGTACCAACAACTGTCACAACGGTAGAACCTACGACTGTCACAACGAGTGAACCAACGACTGTCACAACGGTGGAACCTACGACTTTCTCGACGGATGAAACAACAACGGATGAATTAATAACTGTTACAACGGTGGAACCTACGACTGTCACGAAGGATGAAACAACAACGGACGAACCAACAACTGTCACAACGGTGGAACCTACGACTGTTACGACGGATGAAACAACAACGGACGGACCAACAACTGTCACGACGGTTGAACCAACAACCACCACTGACGAACCAACCACCACCACTGAAGAACCTACCATCACCATTAAAGGACCGACCACTACCACTGATGGTCCAATTACCACCACTGAAGGACCGACCACTACTACTGAAGGTCCAAACACTACTACTGAAGGTCCAATGACCACCACTGAAGAACCAACAACCACCGAAGAAACAACCATCACCACTGAAGGACCAACAACCACCAATGAAGAACCAACCACCACCACTGAACAACCAACTACCACCACTGAAGGTCCAATCACCACCACTGAAGGTCCAATTACCACCACTAAAGGATCGACCACTATCACTAAAGGTCCAAACACAACTACTGAAGGACCAAGCACCACCACTAAAGGAACAACCACCACCACTGAAGGAACTTCCGCAACTACTGAAGGACCAAGCACCACCACTAAAGGAACAACCACCACTGAAGGAACTTCCGCAACTACTGAAGGACCAAGCACCACCACTAAAGGAACAACCACCACCACTGAAGGAACTTCCGCAACTACTGAAGGACCAAGCACCACCACTAAAGGAACAACCACCACTGAAGGAACTTCCGCAACTACTGAAGGTCCAAACACTACTACTGAAGGTCCAATGACCACCACTGAAGAACCAACAACCACCGAAGAAACAACCATCACCACTGAAGGACCAACAACCACCAATGAAGAACCAACCACCACCACTGAACAACCAACTACCACCACTGAAGGTCCAATCACCACCACTGAAGGTCCAATTATCACCACTAAAGGATCGACCACTATCACTGAAGGTCCAAACACAACTACTGAAGGACCAAGCACCACCACTAAAGGAACAACCACCACCACTGAAGGAACTTCCGCAACTACTGAAGGACCAAGCACCACCACTAAAGGAACAACCACCACTGAAGGAACTTCCGCAACTACTGAAGGACCAAGCACCACCACTAAAGGAACAACCACCACCACTGAAGGAACTTCCACAACTACTGAAGGACCAACAACTACCACTGTAACATCAACAACCACCCCTGAAGCAAGAAGAACACCGAGCACCCGCACCTCACGACGCACTACCATCCGATGGAGAAAGTTGAACTAGCGACACACGCGTCTTGTAGGCGTGCTTATCTACGATGGCTAGTCTAATCTTATTGTCTGCCTCACTTAGGTTCTAAAGCAAAAGCCAAACGAGAGCCGCAGCTACTCGCGCCTCTCATATTGGGTGTAGTCCTGAGCTAACCACTTGCGTGACGTGGCGTCCTCTATCGCTGCCGCAGAACTCCACCCGCCCCCGCAAATCACCGTGTCAAGTGCAGCGGTTTAATTAAGGCAACATCAGTGGTGAGCGTATGAGGTTCTTAGAAAAGTTCTATGATAAGTCGACCATGACTGGTTCTCTGCGATGCATAACATAGTAAACATTTCCAGTCGGGGTGAGCTACGATCTCATCATCTTTCTCTCTCTGCTATCAAGATTCCAAACGCAGCAGGAGCCAAAATATTTTCCCTTTGCGTTTTAATATGAGTAGTAATACTTTACTTCAATCGTCGTTGTCGCGTGGCTTCTTGTGCGTATCATCTGCTTGTAACATAAATATTTCTATGGCTTGTAGTGAGCGGTCTACTTAGCAGTCCTCTGAGTCCTCCGACGCAGCGACGTGAGTACGCTTGTACTATAATATTTTACTGATATTAAAGACGACAGAGTGACAATATTTTGAGATATTTTTTTTATGATTGATGATCATTGATTGATTATCATATTTATTCCATGTTTTTTCCACATAATGTTACTGGTAGACACGCTACCATCGACTACAAAAGATAAAGCTCATGACAGATGATTTTAGCAGAATAGCAATGACTGAGAATCTAAGTAGTAGGTACTTTAATAATGTTGCATTAAGTGTAGAAATATATACCATTAGGAGTAACTTATAGATTATGAGTCTAACCGCCCAGATTGTATTAGCATGTGCTCGTCAAAACACATCGTTTGAGCCCAAACACTAGGTTGATGCCGCTCACCGTTAAGGAGTTCTTCTGGAGGGTTGTGTATCTTGAATGATTCTGATGATGCCTGTGCATCATATATCATACTTCTGTAATATCTTTGACAAGTGGCAGGTTTATAAATTAAGGATAATCTTCAAATAGCTGAACCGATTTTGATAAAACATGTCTCTACGAACCATCGCTAGAAAACCTGCTATCAAATAAAAACAAGCCGTATCGAAATCGGTTCACCGTTTCAAGAGCTGTGGTGCCACAGACAGACATGTACGTCTGTTTTGCCTGTTATTAGTTTTATAAAATAAATAAACGAATATGAATGTTTTTGGTCTTTCCTTGTATTCAATTGTTCATTGAATCTGTTAAGGCTTCCAATTCTATTAGCTCTGGCACATGTTGCACACGCGACACACGTCACACTCATGTGTAGTGTGTCGCTTCATTACGAATATATAGGTTCTAATGTTCCAACTACGGGCGATGTTTAATAATTAAATACTTATGTAGGTTGTAAGGTGTACCTTACTACCTACGCCCATTGATGGCGGACGTGAGTCGGTATACTCCTGTTGTTCCGATAGCCGCATCGAACCACCTGCTATTAATCACCGATAACGTAGACGTAACACTGACTTTAAATACTTGTTTATTTCGATCGAAGCTTGTTTACACACAATTAATAACAATGAGTCATCCATCTCTGTCTATCTATGTCTATATGCTTCTGTCCTGCAGTGAACATAGAGATAATATGGGATCTCGCTCTAGTATGACTGTATAATGTATAACTCATGGGATTGTCTATAAGGACTTTCTTAAACGCTGTCCGGACTCTCGCTACCCCTCTATTACATGGGACATAAACGTGCGACACGTGGGAGTACATTTTTACCTAACGTTGTGACGTGTCAATGAGGATTTGCGATATGTCGACTGCTCGACACGGATATCAACGTGTTATCAATGATTAGCTTCAAATGGTAATCACAACAACAGTAAATCAGTAATTTGATTTACTTACGCCTGTTTTGTCAACACTGATTTGTGCTTAAAGTCGGTTTTATCTGTGGATAGATACAACCCGGAGATGTAGATACTTAATACGGCGGTGAAGATTTCAAACAGGATGTTTTTTTTTTAAATTAAATTGTGTTTTCGTAGCAATGACGGAAAAACTCTAATGTACTAGTAATAGTTAGTATTAAGTAATAATTGAGATCACTTGCTACTTCTTATAGGTAAGCATCGGGCACAGGGAGCGTAGTTCTTCCGCGTAGAGCAGACTCGGAAAAAGGTGGCGTGACAACCTGGACAACTACCACGAGAGCTGGTTCGAGGAAGCTCGGGAAAAGAGACCATGGAAGGAATTGGGAGAGGCCTTTGCCCAGCTGTGGGACAGTACAGGCCATACAAATAAAAAAGGCAAACTCCTCTCACAAGGCTCACCGGTGTCCTGGGACGGTCCAGAGGTCGCGGCCATCGATATGTTTGTCTGTTTGAAGGTCAGTGGTTTCACGCGGTCGACTCGTCCGGTGTAACAACGTCGACGTTGCATCACACAAGAAAAAGTAAGCCGCACCGCTTTGATGCACCATGTCCTGCCTTGTTTCCTCGCGGTCCACCAGATCTCGTATGGTTACATAATATTTTAGTTTGGAATGAAGAGTACGCAGTCCAGAATCCAAAATTTCTGCGTAGGTCTTAATCGCTGACTTCTTTAAATAGAAATCATGCTAATTATGAGTATATTGGAATCCTTTATATTATAAAAGCGAAAGTGAGTTTGGTTGTTACGTTTTTTTAAGTGAGAAATGAGGGAATTGAAAAGAGAAAACTTAGCTTTGCTATTACAATATATAAGGCGCAAAGGCAAGAACTACAGGTAGCCGGTACCTGCAAATCAGGAAAGGGGAACTGTGTTACCCCGAATTTAACGCGAGCGAAGCCGCGGGCAAAAGCTAGTTACCTATAAATGATACTATAACTACTTATATATTTCGGAAAATCGCCAAGCGGTTGGTCGACTTTTCATGTCACCGCGATGTGATAAGAGGGCAGACCTTTTTTTTAGCTAAAGAATCAGCATTACAACTAACGTGGCATTGCCTGGGCAATTTTACTGTTAACAATGATGTACACCAATTTTTCGACGCCCTGTAATTATTTTGATCATTCCTGACATCATTATCTAAATAAAGATATTTGGGAAGATCAGGTAATTCGTTACGAACAGTATACTATTTTTCGTACCACTTGCTCAAAAAAGTGACATTCTATGCCAAAAAAGCGAACATAACACTAGTCATTTTTAATCTGTTAGAAACAGGGAAAGAAAATTGTACTGAATTTCATTCATCCTCTAGGGAGAGAATGGAATACTTACCGAAATTTATACTGAACTACATCTGTGTTTACACCATTGAGTTTGTAAATAAAGCATTATACATCTTTTTGAAAAAGGAATACGCATTTATTATGCAGTTATGATTATTAAATAAAATTACGAAAACCGACGAGGCCGTATGCTAGCTTGATGCCTTTGCTTTTCCGACAAAAAATATTGGTCTGGAAATTTGCCGCGTTTTTGTTTTCTTCAAATACATTTAAACGCTAGGTTTATTTTAATTTATTTTTATTAATAAGTTAATGTTCTAAAACTACGTTACGATGTTAAATCAAAGCGACATTGACAGTGAATTGTCTGATTCCATCAGTGCACATGCTGTTGCAATTATAAATAATTTGCTTCCAACAAAATCCAAAGAAAATTATTTAAAACACTTATGACACAATGACAATGACGACACAATGACACAACTTATGAAGAATTTTCAACGTGGAGAAGTGCGAAAGGCCTATCAATTTCAGAATCAGTCTGGTACTTCTTGTCTTTTATTTATCCAAGACAAAGAATCCGAATACACTTTGGTGCATCTACTCAAAACTGAAAGCTACAATAAGCATCAAACACAGCATTGAAATAAATAGATTCACGAAATTACTGGCTTTTTTAAAAAGAAAATCAGAAGGGCATTGCGCAAAGAAGTCTAAAATTTTTACCACTCAAAATGTGGAAAATTTTCTTATAAAGCTCCTGATGATTTTTTTCTGGCCACAAAAGTAAGTACCTATATTACATGATTTAACTATGAATATTTCGTATCTTAGCATTGGTAATTATTCTATATATTTACCTGTTTTTTATCTTTGTTATAGGTGGCCGTAATTTTTGGACTCAATGGTGCTTGCCGCGGATGTGAACTTGTAAACTTACAGGTGGAGGACGTTGAAAATCATTCCAATGAGTTGCTGCTGATTAATGTAAAGGAAACTTATACAAAGAAAAATCGGTCATTCATTGTACAAGGACAATATACTAAAATCATTCATAAATACCAAGCATTACGTCCCACCAACATGGAAAACAATAGATTTTTTATAAACTATCGAAAAGGGAAATGTACTCGACAAGCCATCGGCAAAAATAAAATTAGCAATATGCCAAAGGAAATAGCTAAATACTTAAAACTTAAAGATGTTGAACTCTACACCGGTCACTGCTTTAGATTAGAAGAACTTCGGCGACTTTCTTGGCGGATTCAGGGGCAGATATTACGTCAATAACACGGTGGTTGGAGCTCTGAATGCTCTGATGATCAGAGTAGCTGGGGGTTATATCGAAAGCTCAATAGCAAATAATAGTTATTTGTTATACAAGAGTGCAAAGTTGCTTTTTAACCGCGTGTTCAATTTTGATGACCGAGCAAGCGAAGGATTCTAAAATTGAATCACGAGCGCAGCGAGTGATTTAAAATTAGAATCCTGAGCGTTAGCGAGGGAATCAAAAGAGCACGAGGTGAAAAATCTTTGCACTCGAGTGCAACACGTAACTTTTCATTCCACCTCAGCGAGTAAATGACTAAATGCAAAAAAAAAAACGTTTACAATCACAAGATAGGTACACTTTTATTTCAGTTTAGGTATTAATTACTACATTATGACAGGTACATAAGTATTACAGAATAATCTTTAAATTATAACAAAATAATAGTAAGGTATAATTAAGAAAATTTTAAAGTAACGTTGCTACAGTTATTTAAATTGAGTGTAATATTTTTGTTTGGTACTGTAATATTGGTGTTAGTCACTTGTGTACTGTTTTTCGGTAAACTATCTGTCATACTTAATAGTTGTACCAATTCATCGGATTCCCTTGGCGTGAATGTTGGAGAGAGAGGGAGATGGTTAGGTGTTTCATAACGGCTTATTTTTGATGTAGAAGGGCCAGTCCAAGGATCCGATTGAGGCTCTTTCAGTGTAATGGCTCCTACGATGCCTTCACATATTTTAGACTTATTTTGGATGGAATCCTCTATGTATCCCTCTACAACTGTATTGGACTTCCAGCCTCCGTGGCGCTTAAGGGACAGGAGATCAGCTCCGGAATCAGCCAAAAGTGTGGCTGAAGTTCGTCGGAAACAATGACCCGTGTAAAACAGGGGTTCTGGAAGTTCAAGAAATGTTGCTATTTCTCGTGGGATACTGCCAATTTTATTAGTACCCATAGGCTGTCTAACACACTTTCCATTGCGATACTGTAGAAAAAATCGATTGATTGGAGTGTTAGGCGGGCGTAAGGCTTGATATTTCTCAACAATAGTTACGTATTCCTTGCGAATGACGAAGTTGCGGTCTCTTTTTGTCTTTGTATTACGTAAATTAATTAATAGTAAGTCATCTGAATGTTTCTCAATGTTTTTGACATTAAGTTGTGTTAGTTCATTAGTTCGACTTGCTCCGTTTATTCCAATAATAAGAACAACCTGTAACGTAAAGAGTATTGTAGTAGATAAATGAATAAAATTGATATGAACGCATAATTATGCCTATCAACATCTACTAAGTATACTATATAATTGAGATTAATATAGTTAAGTAGATACTGAATGTGCAACTGACTTACTTTTGCCGCCAAATATACGAAATCGGGTGCTTCGTTAAGAAACTTTTTAATATCAGATACTGTGAAAAGCTTCGATTTTTTTGGTTGATGACCAGATGAGGCTCTTTTTAAAAATGCCACTAATTTAGGATAGGTATGAAAAGGAATACGCATTTATTATGCAGTTATGATTATTAAATAAAATTACGAAAACCGACGAGGCCGTATGAGCTTGATGCCTGTTTTTCTGACAAAAAATATTGGTCTAGGAATTTGTCGTATTTTTGTTTTCTTCACATACATAAACGTTAAGTTTATTTTAATTTATTTTTATAAATAAGTTAATGTTCTAAAAATACGTTACGATGTTAAATCAAAGCGACTGTGACAGTTAATTGTCGGATTCCATCAGTGCAAATGCTGCCGCAATTATACTCATCAACAATAAATGTACCAAACAAAAATGTAACTCCCTCTATCAATAATTGGACCAATGTTTCGAATGTTAACTTCTACTTTTAATTGTCTTTACATTATTTTTAATAAATGCTTATCTCATATTATTATTGTGTTAATTTTTTCGCAAATGGTACGAAAAGTAGAGTATTTTCCTCGGTGATAAAGCTGTCTTAGTCTTGGGTGAACTTAAATCCCTCGCTACACTCAGGACTCGTCTTAAATCCCTCGCTTCGCTCGTGATTTAATTTTTTAACACCCTCGCTAGTCGCTACGCTCGGGAGTAAACCTCGGGCCCTTCGTTACTCTCGCGATTTAAATCGTTACCCGCGACAGAAGACACTGCTTTATCCCCTTGGTTAATAATCTACTATTTCTTAACATGATACAATCACGAGTGACATGCGCTCACGGAACTAAAGGATCGATTCAAAAATAAATTTAACCAGGACGTAACAATTATCATTTCTAAGCGCAGGATATCGATATACATTTATCGATATCCGGCGCTTAGAAATGATAATTGTTACGTCAAACTTATAATGAATTGAGCATCCTGGTTTAATTTATTTTTTTTACGAGCAGGTAATATTAATATCATATGATCGAATGATAACGTGCCACTAATTAGCAAGATTAATTAGCGCACTGAGGATATCCCGAGGATGAAACTGCTGTCGCCGCGGACCTTTTCAAAATGCCTTTTTTTTCGGATGGGAAATCATCTAATGACTTCCCCCGCTCTGGGCGGAGCGGGGGGCCATGTCAGACTTGTACTGACTAAAACCCACCCATGTTCCTTCTATTGCCCCTTACGTTCCGGGGCTGCGGTATCTCTTTCGAACAACCCGCAACCCCGGCAGGCGGAGGCTCTGGCAAGCCCCTCTGCTTTGCTGACATCTCTTTGAGGCGCGCGTGAAACACGAACGCGCCGTCGACACGGCCTGTCGTCAATCGACGGACGGACGGTGAGCTACCCATTGCTCACTGTCCACAGGCCCGTTTCAAAATGCCTGCGCACTGTTCATCAACAATATGCCTACAGTGCATCGAGCATGTCGCTAGGATGTCGCGTCTTAGTTGATATACTTGATATTTACTATCACTGCCTGGTTACTCCTATCATAAATTCTCCTATAATATTAACAATATTTAAGTACATTTTTATAGCCAATGTCTTCCAAAAACCTTTCTCTTACGTTCACCTCATTCGTCTGCTGAGGATCGCTACCACACCGTGTGGACCGCTCGGTGCATGCTGCCTCCAACAGCCTTCTTCATCGCGTTTGACAACCTTGCTGGTGTTGTGCTTTGAGCGCGTTTTCTCTTCTATGTGTAGTTTTTAGTTCTCGACAACGCACACTACTACAGCACGTCGCTGTAGTAGTGTGCGTTGTCGAGAACTAAAAACATTGAGGGGTAGGGAAAGGATTTTGGCAGCTGCCGAAGACATTAATACCTCACTTCCAACGCAGTACGGCCTATGAAGGCTGCCTGCTTGCATTAACACATTTCATGATCAATATGAACAGAATTTGTAATCCTACTTATTATATCCTTACTAATATTATAAAAGCGAAAGTGAGTTTGTTTGTTACGTCTTCACGCCGAAATGACCAAACCGATTTTAATGAATTTCGATATAGAGATAGTTGGGACCCTGGAGACGGACATAGGCTAAAAAACAGTGGGATAAGGGGGGAAAGAGGAGAGAAAGATATTTTATTTAAATGAAGGAGCTGTTAAAGTCAGCGTCACCCCAAAGTAACTATGCCACGAGGACGAAGTCGCGGAAGCAGAAGCTAGTCCTACTAATATTATAAATGTTTAAGTTTATGAGGATGGATGTTTGTTACTCTTTCACGTCAAGACGGCTGAACGGATCTTGAAAAATCTTTAAATTTGGCCCATAGGTAGATTATAGTCTAGAATAACACTTAGGATACTTTTTTTCGATGCCACGCGGGCGAAGCCGCGGGCGCCAGCTAGTTTTTTATAATGTAATTTTTTGTTTTAAACTTTTTCAAATTACATTTATTTTTTACTAGCTATTGCCCGCGGCTTCGCTCGCGTTAAATTCGGTAGCGCCTTATTGATTTGTAATAGCAAAGCTAAGTTTTCCCGTTTCTTCCCTCTTTCTCCCTCATATCCCACTCTTTACAAAAAAAATAATAGCCTATGTCCGTCTCCTGGTTCCCAACTACCTCTGTACCAAAATTCATCAAAATCGGTTTAGCCATTAAAGCGTGAAGAGGTAACAAACAAACAAACTCACTTTCGCTTTTATAATATTAGTAAGGATAAGGATAGTAAGGATTCTTCAATCGAATCTGCACAGTTAACTTTCGAGGTAAATTAACTTTACAGATCCAAATTGGGGGCTATTTCATTTTATTATGGGTATAATACTTACAAGTAATTCAAGAACTCTTCATACTCAAACGATCAGACTTACAGATCTATCTATCTGAGACCCACTGATCAAGATATTTGTGACAACAGTATTCACCCTATAACAGCTGGTGAGAGACCATGGGCTCATGCACTAATTGTAATAAATACTCGACGGAAGAAAGTATTAACAAATGTGTAAACATCGATACGAGAGTGAGCAAATCTCAGATTGGTACGCCCATCGACATTGATACGGAATGAGCTTACAGCGTTATCACCACGGAACTCAGGCACTGATTGATAACTTAGGTGTGTGAGTAGGTACATAGCAGTGCTTATCAAAGGGGCGGTTCTAGCGAGCCGTATAACTAGTTGTCAGCTGGGGCGTACTGCACAGTGCAAGTCCCTCGGCCACCGAATCATGAATAAGCTTCTAGTGTGCTGCTGTCTTCTAATCAGCGTCGTCGCTGAACAGACGTACGAAGGAAACCTGAAGTAAGTCCCTTCACTGTCCGCTTTGTTAATTTGTTCTTTACGACGTTCTAGTTATCCAGTATCCGTTGCGACAATTCTTACAACGTAGATTCAGCAATTGAGTTGTTATTTCGTAAATTTTTAATGTTAGCATAATAAATTGCTAGCGAAAATGTACATTAAACACAATTAAAAATAAAACTGCTGTCGCTAATTTATCTTGTACATCATTAAACAAATAATAACTTAAAAGCTAAAATGATGCACCAATAACATTACCCAACAATGGAATTGTAAATGTTTCAGGTTCCATCCGAGGGACCCTTCGCGTGTAGTCTCCTGGCGATCAGACAACTCTACCAGAGCGCCGCCTCCTGAAGCAACATGGGCACCCCCAACCAACGAGACCTCGTGGCGTCCTGCAACAAACGGCACCACTTGGGCACCCATCAATAGCACGACTTGGGCACCACCTATCAACGAGACCACATGGCGTCCTGCAACAAATGGCACCACATGGGCACCCATCAATAGCACGACTTGGGCACCACCTATCAACGAGACCACATGGCGTCCTGTAACAAATGGCACCACATGGGCACCCATCAATAGCACGACTTCGGCACCACCAATCAACGTGACCACATGGCGCCCTGTAACAAATGGCACCACATCGGCACCCATCAATAGCACGACTTGGGCACCACCAATCAACGTGACCACATGGCGTCCTGTAACAAATGGCACCACATGGGCACCCATCAATAGCACGACTTGGGCACCACCAATCAACGAGACCACATGGCGTCCTGTAACAAATGGCACCAAATCGGAACCCATCAATAGTACGACATGGGCACCACCAATCAACGAGACCACATGGCGACCTGTAACATATGGCACCACATGGGCACCCATCAATAGCACGACTTGGGCACCACCAATCAACGAGACCACATGGCGTCCTGTAACAATTGGCACCACATGGGCACCCATCAAGAGCACGACTTGGGCACCACCAATCAACGAGACCACATGGCGTCCTGTAACAAATGGCACCACATGGGCACCCATCAATAGCACGACTTGGGCACCACCAATCAACGAGACCACATGGCGTCCTGTAACAAATGGCACCACATCGGCACCCATCAATAGTACGACATGGGCACCACCAATCAACGAGACCACATGGCGACCTGTAACAAATGGCACCACATGGGCACCCATCAATAGCACGACTTGGGCACCACCAATCAACGAGACCACATGGCGTCCTGTAACAAATGGCACCACATGGGCACCCATCAATAGTACGACTTGGGCACCACCAATCAACGAGACCACATGGCGTCCTGTAACAAATGGCCAAATGGCCAATGGCCAATGGCGAAACCACATGGGCACCCATCAATTAATGTAACCACATCCACCTGATCGCTCTCTACAAATGTCACAAACGGCACTACTTGTGAACCAGTGGAACTGAGTATTCACTTTTTTCCTCACTGAGTTTAACCACCTTTTCGGGGGTATTTACCCTTCGAATTTTATCACCCTTTCGGGAAGATACATCAGAATGATCACCAAATTTGACCAGCTTGGCGACTACTGGCTACCCTCGAGGCGAATGACCCCCTATTACTGTATTACTGTGTGTATTACCTGGGCTCCTTCGAACGCCACTTCTTGTTCGCGACCTCCACAGACCCCGCACACCGCACACCGCACATTACGACGACAATGTAATAAGACAACTAGACAGGTGATACTGTTCTAATTCTAAACAGCGTCATATCTTTTTTGTGAAACACTGTTTTTTTTTAGAAATTTTATATATTTTTTGTATTGTTATTAAATATGACTTATGTTTCTGCCATTTGATAACGTAACCATAAAATGTGACTGCTCATTAGCTAGACGCTCTACAAATGACTGACACTGAAACCTGAAACCTACAACGTCTGCACATAGGTAGGTACTGCGATATTAGAAAGTTTTCATTGTTCAATTATAAATAAATATTTATTCATCATATAATTAAATTAATTACTATAAATATACAACCTATAAATAGACACAAACTAAAAATAAAAATATATACAAGTAAAAATTCGTCCGTATCGCAGTCAACAGGAAAAGTGCCCAGAAGGCTGGCAGCATTACCGCGTTGGATGGCAATGCTTATTTTTTTTTTGCAAAAAACAGGTCAGCTAATAGTAATCAAAGGTTTTTTAGTATGTATATCCGAAGCCTTAGGCACTCTGCATCTCAGACTATTGCGAGTGCGATACTAGCAAAAGTCTGAGATGCAGAATTCCTAAGGCTGTTTAAGATGTTAAGTTTGCAGCAGTTGACGTATAAAGGCTGATTGATATAATTATTATCTTATTAGAGATACTAATTATATAAGGTTAAAATTTTATAGAGTTATAAAGTGACAATAAAAATATTAAAATATTTAATAGTAATTTTTATTTATTCACCTATATTACATCCTACTTACATTCTAAGTATCATAAAATCTGATTAAAATCAAGAGGCTGTTTGTAGATATAAAATAATAATTAAAAAAAATATATATTACATCCTACTAACTAAACGATTGCGCATAGCCCTGCCTCGGATTACATCGTTTTGGTTATCGTTGGAGGTGCTATACTGTACAGCATGCATGATCTTCACTATCTTGTACCCCTGCAGCTGGCATATCACTTGGAGGTGGTATTCTAGCATCTAATGCAATGTTGTGCAGCACACAACACAACACAACACGCATTAGTGTTTTGCTAGCCATGTAAGGATGATAGTGAAGAACTCTGTGTCGAAGCATACACCTCCAAGAAACAGCGCTCAATGCGAGACCTAGGTTAGTGTTGTCAAAAATCAGCTTGGGCGAATGAAATCCGGCCATATTGTTTCAATAACTACAACGTTTTAGCATTCGTTTCGTTATCTTTATTGACGATCACGATCGAGGCGAAGACGAACACTGAAAGTGCTGCTTGTCTACGCATTTGTATGGAATAAACACGATAACGATTCGTTAGTTTATGGTTTCGTTATGAAATGTAACATTGTCTACCAAATTGCGATGACGATGTCGATTGACCACGTGACTTAACGCGGCTTATTTTAATCCCATACATTTTAGTCTTTTCTAACTTCGTTATCGTTTTTAAATTGTTACTTTGTCTAAGCCCCCTGGTCACGAGAAGAGTCGACCAACCGCTTGGCGATTTCTCGAAATACTACATGGGCACTCGGACCCCATGGCCCTAGTGTTTCAAACCCAAGTTAAATAAATTACTTTTGATAAGTTTTCATATTGAAACTGTTCTGATGGTTATTTTTCTAAAAAAAAAGTAAATGCTGTGTTATTTTCCTAGCAATTTAACTTACTAAATTAATAAACTTAACGCGTCCAAGTAATCCTCCACACCGCTGTCATCCGAAAACGTGTCCAGAATACTGGCAGCAATTGCCACGTTTAATTGGAATGCTAATTCTTTGGCCAATAAAAGAGCCATCCCTCTGGCCACGCGAACTATCGACCAATCGGCGAGAAATTTTCTTGTTTTCCAACGGCAAGTTTCCTTTTATAAAGAAGTTCTGAATTCGACTGTATTTTTTTTATGTTGTTTACCTCAGAACTTTGGACTGGGTAAACCCACGACGACACGATTGGCGCAGTGGCTGAGCGATCGACTGCTGCGCTGCGTGTCGCGGGTTCGATTCCCGCACGGAAGAAATATTTGTATGGCCTACAGTTAGTTGTTCCGGATCTGGCTGTTTGTGTCATCATCATCATCATCAGGCTATATTAGTCCACTGCTGGACATAGCCCTCCCCTAATGAGCGCCATAGCGCCCTGTCTTCAGCTTGCCGCATCCAGCATCTGCCTGCAGTCTTTCTTAGATCGTCATCCCACCTGGTCGGAGGGCGTCCCACACTACGCTTGCCGAGTCGCGGTCTCCACTCACGAACACGTTTACCCCAACGGTTGTCGGTTCTTCGGAGATATGGCCAGCCCACTGCCACTTCAGCTTGCTGATTCTTTGAGCTATGTCGATAACTTTGGTTCTCTGTCGGATGTATTCGTTGCGGATTCTATCCTTCAGAGAAACTCCGAGCATAGCTCTCTCCATAGCTCGCTGAGCGACTTTGAACTGATGGACCAACCCTGCCGTGAGTGTCCATGTCTCGGCTCCGTAGGTCATGACGGGTAGGACGCACTGATCTGAACTGCTGTTTGTGTATGTGAGTTTAAATGTTTGTAAACGCACCCCACGATACAGAAGAAATTCCAAGTGTGGAGCAAAGAATAAAAAAAACGATTCTTTTTTTATTTGAAAGCTGGTACTTTTCGTGTAGTCTCACTTCATTTTAGTCCAGCCTATTAACACTGGCATCCATATAAGTCTTACATTTTTCTTCTAATGTGTCAGGGCTGAAACTGCGTTAAACGGACACCTGCGCGATTTCATACAAAAGTGAACCGACGCGGGGACACCCGCGGGGCCCGCCAGCGGTAACACGCGCGGGCTTGTTCAGTCAATAACGCTTGATGAAAAGCTTGGGAAAATGTCTTTCGACAGAGACAGAGTGGTTGTGAAACTACAGTGTCGGTCTGTCATAAGAGGCCATGCAAATGAACTCTTTAGGCACCTGTGACAGGGTCCTTCACATACCCACAGAGCCCACGCTTGCAGACACGCGGCGGGTGTCTGTGGCGGGTGCCCGTTTAACGCAGTTTCAGCCCTAAGAGCGATATGAATACTCTAAGAATTTGTGTAAGATACAATCATTACATAGAGAATATAACCACTAGAGAACTTATAGGCCGATTTCTTCTAAGTGCACAACTCACTACGCCGGGCCGGGGGACGAGGAAGAACGCGTGGCTGCAATTGGTCAATTCAAGGTAAAAGTTGCATAGGTATTCCATCGTTAGGGCAGCTCTCCTTGATTAAGGGAAAATAGTCGATGTCGATAAAATGGATTTCAACATGATAATAAGTACTGAATAGGAAAAAAGATATTTAATCAAAATCACTCAATTAATAAAAAACATGTATTCTGTTATTATTGATTTTTTAAATTAATTAATTTGGTATAATATATGTTTTTCGAATTAAAATTTAAGGGTCCTGACTGTTCTTCGTAAAAAATGATAAACGAGCATCAACATATTTCTGAATGATTGAAGTCGGTTAAAAGTAAATATGATGTCTTTGCAGTATTTGAACTAAATAAATATTTGTATTAATTTTATTATTTTCGATATCGAGTTATCGACTTCAGATGATAAAGGTAGCAGCACAGATTTTTACGATAAAGGGACAAAGGGAAAGAAAGGGATAGAAGCATTAGAATTGTGTAATGAAAGAGCGAGACTTTTCCAAAAGACATCAACGCGGGATACAATTTGTGTGCTTTTTCACCCAGCCACCATTTTATCTAGATCCCCGAAGTCGCTCATAATCTGGTTAAATCTAAAATAATTTTCATACTGTTTAGTTACCGGTAAAAAGTTATGCCATCCTTTTTGTAACTAGATGCCTTGGAATGTTTCCTACACCATTTCACCGCGCATGAAGGCATTTTGATGCGTTATGATTGCTTAGGACGTTATTATTTCTTTTAATAGTTTTGCGTACACACAGCTCTAACACTTGGACACGACTAAAATGGTCACTTTTTTATGAATGGCATCTCGCAGTTCAACCAAGGAGGTTGTTGTCTGCTTAACCGGGTGAATCCTGTGGGTGCCTTAAAAATGTCTGTGGGGTACGAGCCTCGGCTTAGGGCGTCGCTGAAGGACAGCAAGGGACAGGCTGGATCTGAGTGATATTATTTATGGACTATTTTAACTTACTGGCTCAGCAGCGCGGGCTGGCTCTTGCAAGGGACGGGTGGGTAAAATGGTCACTACTACCGTAGCCTATACATAGGCGAAAAAATACTAATACTTTTCGAGCGTCGGGGCACCGTATGCGCAGTCAAGTGGTTTTATAGTCTTTGAATCATTATCATACCACATCCACAACTAAAAAAAGGCTGAAATTAGAAACTAATAATAAAATGAAATGCGTCTTGCTAGCGGAGAGTACTTGCATAGACACAACCTTGTAGCCAGGATTATCCATCAGCAACTTGCTCTAAAATACAACCTTGTGGAATCGGAAGTGCCGTACTACAGGTATGAGCCCGACCCAGTTCTTGAACATGGCAATATCACATTGTACTGGGATCGCTCCATCATCACTGACAGGACTATCGTTGTCAACAAGCCTGATATAGTGGTGGTGGATCGATCTGAGCGGCGCGCAATGATTGTTTTAACAGTCCCGCATGATGAGAACCTCGAGAAAGATAAGCAAGGAGGCTCTCGTTAAGCAGCTGGATCAAGGGCTTGAAACAGAAAGCGGTACCTACTCCTGTACACGGCTCGTATTGTTCGGAGGTTCCTTTCTCTGGAGCCTTGACCGCCGCCGCGCCGGTAGCTTGGACTCTGTTCCCGATACCGGTGGGCTACTATTTTTATATTTTAAATGTTTTTTTTATGTTTTTACTAGCTTTTGCCCGCGGCTTCGCTCGCGTTAAATTCGGGGTAACACAGTTCCCCTTTCGTGATTTGCAGCATTTACCTGCTACCTGTATTTTTTGCCCTAGCGCCTGATTTATTGTAATAGCAATGCTAAGTTTTCCCTTTTTTCCCTCTTTCTCCCTCATATCTCAATCCTTTTTAAAAAAAATAGCCTATGTCCGTCTCCAGGGTCCCAACTATCTCTGTACCAAAATTCATCTAAAACGGTTTAGCCATTTAGGCGTGAAGAGGTAACAAACAAACTCACTTTCGCTTTTATAATATTAGTAAGGATTACCTCCAAATCACAGACGACTTCTGGCTAGAAGAGCAATCTATGAATGAAATTAAGAATGAAGTGTTGCTAACGCTTTTCAGTTGCTTTTGTATGAGGCTTCTTCGATTTTAGTGATTACTTTATATTTTACTTGGATTCCGTACCTCAAAAAGAAAAAACGGAATCCCTAATAGGATCACTTTGTTGCCTGTCTATCTGTCTGTGAAGACTCTTTATCTCGAAAACGCGTGGAGGAATCGAGTTGAAAAGAAAATCGTAAACTCATGACTGTGCTTCCTATGAAAGCTATGAAAAAAAAATCAATCTGTCTAAGTCTACGCAGTCAAAAATGGCATATGTCGCTAGTTTGTAAAGTAGGCCGACACGCAATTGGCCAGTTTTAACCTCTAGAGCCCCAGCGGCACAAAAACGTGCCAGTAAACAAGTATTACCGTTGAGCCCCGCTGGCACAAATTTGTGCCACCAAACCCCGACCAATTTAAAACTGTATTTGTAGTAAAGATAAGTCTTAAAATCAGATTACGCTTACGATAAGAGCCCGCCCGGCGGTGCTTGACGGATAGTTGACGTAAATAATGGCGGTCCTTGAGAGGTTTATTTATTTTACACTAGGAAGTGGCGAAGGGCGGCCATTTTGTGGTACTGTCTCTTGTAATGTGACGTTGTTGCTGTGCATGCTGATTATCAGCCTTGTTTTTTTGTGGGGTGGGAAATCATCAAATAACTTCCCCTTATGGTAGGTGGTTGAGTTAACCACTCACCAAAAAATACATTTTGCAAATATTATCTAAGAATGAGTATCATTTCCTGGACTCTTTTAATATTTACTAGCTTCCGCCCGCGGCTTCGCCCGCGTGGTGTGTTGATAAAAAGCAGCCTATAGCAAAAATAACAAAATCGAAGTATAAATAAAATTAGGTACGTTTCATTTTTAAGGTTACGTCCCCAATGGGTAAAAACTCTATTACTAAGTCTTCGCTGTCCGTCCGTCCATAGGTAATGGTACGAATCTAACTAATAGGTATGTATTATGAAACTTCATAAAACCTATGTTTTACATTTTATGTAATTAGATCTTATTGTACCTATATGTTCACAAATAAAGGATTTGAATTTAGTTTGTAAGGAACGTGTCAACTCAACGTACTCTGTGCTCACGCGTCTGCCCGTGTTCGGGTCGCGCACTCAGCGATGAGCGACTTGTTCCCCACACCGCCCGCGCGGGCCAGCCTAGTCACGGCGACATGAAATTAATTTTGTTGCGCGTTATTTTGATTTTGCTATATCTCCTAAAGTATTTATTTAATCTGCATGATGTATAAGGAAAAAATAATCTTCATGAAATTTTCATACCAACCAACCTATTTAAAATGATAAGGATTAATACTGTATTTGTGTAAATAGCTTTCCAAGTTAGCGCTTTATAATTGCCCATTTGTTAAAGTATTAAAATGGATATAGTATGTTATCCTTAAGATATAGACATATGTCACCGCTGACTTTTCTGTGGACCTATATAAGATACACAATTACACCATACATTATTTTGTTATATCTTAAAGGGTTTAGGCAGCGTTTTCGTTGAAAGCTCCCAGACAGCATACTTTTTGCCGACATCTTCAACAAATATAGTTAATGTACACAGAAATAAATACAAAAACTTAACAAATTATATACTAAAACCTTCCTTAAGAATCACTCTATCTATTACTAAAAACCGCATCAAAATCCGTTGCGTAGTTTTAAAGATTTAAGCATACAAAGGGACATAGGGACAGAGAAAGCGACTTTGTTTTATACTATGTAGTGAAGAAATATTTAAAAAAACCGGCCAAGAGCGTGTCGGGCCACGCTCAGTGTAGGGTTCCGTAGTTTCCCGTCCGTCACAATAAGTGTTCCCACTTATGAGTTTAAAGGTGGAGCGCGGCAGGCGCTCCAACAGTTTTTGTACAAAAAAGACAAAAAGTTGTACAAAATACAACTTTTTGTTTTTTTTTACAAAAACTGTTGTGTCAATCAAGTTCAAAATAATTTTCATAGAAAGTCCTTATAAAGTTCTACTTTTCAGATTTTTTTCATATTCTAAACTTATGGTTCAAAAGTTAGAGGGGGGGGGGACACATTGTTTCTTACTTTTGGAGCGATTATTTCCGAAATTATTGACATTATCAAAAAATGATTTTAGTAAACCCCTATTCATTTTTAAATACCTTTCCAACAATATATCACACGTTAGGGTTGAAATTTAAAAAAAAATCACTTCCCACTTTACATATAGGGTGGCTACCCTAATAAAACATTTTTTTCCAATTTTTATTTTACCACTTTGTCGGCGTGATTGATATACATATTGGTACCAAATTTCAGCTTTCTAGTGCTAACGGTCACAGAGATTAAGCGAGGACGGACGGACGGACGGACGGACAGACAGACATGGCGAAACTATAAGGGTTCCTAGTTGACTACGGAACCCTAAAAATGTAATTATATGTTAATAAAACAATAAATGAAATAACAAACAAATAGCTAATCACCAACACGTATCGGAGGTAAAACATATTTATTAAGATTAGTGGAACCCATTGTAAGTGAACCTATGTATTGTTCTTATGAGAATAAATTATTGAAACCTAAACATAATTATTTTACAAAAGAAACGATTTCGGAGATCGCCAAAATCGGTGGCAAAAAAAAACGATGAATCAAACAAAAGTTACCGACTTCCGGAAGTAAATTAATTTTCATTCTTGATAATTTTGAACCCCATAACTTGGGTCCCAAACTGCGTTGTTTGGGATAAAATAGACTTTTACAAATTTTCCACCTCTTTACCATATAAACTGCTGATGGTGAGAAAACAACGCCACCGCGCTGTATTGGATCGGGGCGCCAGTTAAAAAAGTGTAGTAGGAACAAAAATAGCCTTTCCAGCTCTCAGCTCTTCCTAAATAATCCATAAACATAATGGTAAAGTTAAGTAACTTGGAAAATTCAATAAAAGTGCATACAAATTGTTCTTCATATTTTGTAAAAAAGGTGGGTGGTTTCTAGGTAGGTATATTAGGTATATTTATTTTCTATCTTACGACTATACTTACATGGTTATAACTTATAATACCTAATGCGACAGTGTACACAATAACAATAACGGTTAATTAAGTTTTGTAACTAATTACAAATAATGCAATTTTTGTGAACTCATTCAAAGAACAAAGAAACATATCAATGTCACTCGCTATGTGGTTGAGAGTACGAATTGCACGCGTCATTGGAGCCTCCTGTAACAGATTGGTACGCGCGTGCGGCACCGCCCGCAAGTGTGGCTGTCGACGTCGACCCATGTTTACATATTATCTGTATTAATTTGACTTAATAACGACTTAGGTTCTGATTTATTTATAACATGAAGGGATGCCACAGCTGCCAGAGGAAAGCAAACTCGAGATCCCTCCATTTTTATTAACCGCCCAGGTAAATAAAAATGAAAGGATCTCGAATAGTTGAATTTTGACGATAGCCGATTGCCATAATTATCAAAATTCGATAAAAGTGACATTGTTCACAGCGGCATGACAAACAAGTACCTACCTAACAAGAAAATCCTTAATTCGTAATACAATAAACGATAAGATCTAACTGAAAGAAATGACAGCGAGGTAATGACACAAACATGCTTAATAGGATCTAGGTATTGGAAAAACATAATAATTATCTAATTTTATCTCTGATTAGCGATGATTTGATTTGAGACGTATCAGTACTTATCAAAGGGGCGGTTCTAGCGAGCCGTATAACTAGTTGTCAGCTGGGGCGTACTGCACAGTGCAAGTCCCTCGGCCACCGAATCATGAATAAGCTTCTAGTGTGCTGCTGTCTTCTAATCAGCGTCGTCGCTGAACAGACGTACGAAGGAAACCTGAAGTAAGTCCCTTCACTGTCCGCTTTGTTAATTTGTTCTTTACGACGTTCTAGTTATCCAGTATCCGTTGCGACAATTCTTACAACGTAGATTCAGCAATTGATTTGTTATTTCGTGAATATGTGAGGAAAATAAATTGTTAGCGAAGATGTACAATAAACATCAATGAAAATAAAACTATCAGTGCCAATTTATCTTGTGCATCCATTTTTTGCCATTGTTATATCTGATTCAGATTTGTTGATTAATAATCTATCTTTTCGATTTGCACATCCAGTGATGTGCCATCTCCCATTTTTTAATCAATCATCAGATTGAGGCTAGTCTTGTCCTTTTCAAACGGAACATGCAGTTGTTGGTGTTAAACAGTCTTGTGGCCAGATGATTTCTGTGTTGTCTGAGTCTTTGTTTGTATGTCCCACAGGACTATTCTATTTCTACTTTGACCGGCGAAGTTTCCAAGTACCTACCTACTCACGTATTTCTGTGTTCCGTAAGAAACACGGCGCGTTGCTCAAGCTCTTTAACACTTTATTCTCGAAGCGTTGTAGAATTTCTATATTTGAGTGGATTGCTGATCCCCAGAGTTAAATGCCGTATGTCCACAGTGGTTTTATTATACTTTTATACATATATGAGAAGTTTATTTTCCAGACTTAGCGACGACTATAAGCTGTCTACCTATTAGCCAATACAATTCACAAAACTTTTTGTTTGCCTGATCTCTTTTAGCCTTTATATACTATCGCCAAGTAAGCCTTCTGCTTAGATGCAAACCCAGGTATTGACTGTTGAGTTTTATGGCAAGACAGTTTCTTCAAGTGTCACAGGTGGGCAGTCAACTCTCTTTAATGCAAATGTTATGTGCACCGATTTTGCAGGGAATGTACATCATTGAACAAATAAGTTTAAATGATACACCAATAACATTTCCCACTAATGGATTGTATTGTAATTGTTTCAGGTTCCACCCGAGGGACACTTCGCGTGTTGTCTCCTGGCGATCAGATAACTCTACCAGTGCGCCGCCTCCTGAAGCAACTTGGGCACCCCCAACCAACGAGACCACATGGCGTCCTGCAACAAATGGCACCACATGGGCACCCATCAATAGCACGACTTGGGCACCACCAATCAACTTGACCACATGGCGTCCTGCAACAAACGGCACCACATGGGCACCCATCAATAGCACGACTTGGGCACCACCAATCAACGTGACCACATGGCGTCCTGCAACAAACGGCACCACATGGGCACCCATTAATAGCACGACTTGGGCACCACCAATCAACGTGACCACATGGCGCCCTGCAACAAACGGCACCACATGGGCACCCATTAATAGCACGACTTGGGCACCACCAATCAACGTGACCACATGGCGCCCTGCAACAAACGGCACCACATGGGCACCCATCAATAGCACGACTTGGGCACCACCAATCAACGTGACCACATGGCGTCCTGCAACGAATGGCACCACATGGGCACCCATCAATAGTACGACTTGGGCACCACCAATCAACGTGACTACATGGCGTCCTGCAACAAATGGCACCACATGGGCACCCATCAATAGCACGACTTGGGCACCACCAATCAATGTGACCACATGGCGTCCTGCAACAAACGGCACCACATGGGCACCCATCAATAGCACGACTTGGGCACCACCAATCAACGTGACCACATGGCGCCCTCCAACGAATGGCACCACATGGGCACCCATCAATAGTACGACTTGGGCACCACCAATCAACGTGACTACATGGCGTCCTGCAACAAACGGCACCACATGGGCACCCATCAATAGCACGACTTGGGCACCACCAATCAACGTGACCACATGGCGTCCTGCAACAAACGGCACCACATGGGCACCCATTAATAGCACGACTTGGGCACCACCAATCAACGTAACCACATGGCGTCCTGCAACAAACGGCACCACATGGGCACCGATTAATAGCACGACTTGGGCACCACCAATCAACGTGACCACATGGCGCCCTGCAACAAACGGCACCACATGGGCACCCATTAATAGCACGACTTGGGCACCACCAATCAACGTGACCACATGGCGCCCTGCAACAAACGGCACCACATGGGCACCCATTAATAGCACGACTTGGGCACCACCAATCAACGTGACCACATGGCGTCCTGCAACAAACGGCACCACATGGGCATCCATTAATAGCACGACTTGGGCACCACCAATCAACGTTACCACATGGCGTCCTGCTACGAATGGCACCACATGGGCACCCATTACAATCACATGGGCACCCCCAAATAACGGTACAACATTGGCACCTCCTACAAATGGAACTACCTACCACTAAAAACAGACTTAAAAACAAAACATTTTAACTGTTATCAAAAAATTAAATGTGTTTAGAGTTTGTAAGTAGATCTTATAAAGGGCAGGAGTATCGATACGACTGCCAACCAGTTTATGATGATCTTTCAACTACGGATCGTACTTCGTAGATTTCCCGTATGATGAGAGTTTCGCATAAACTGGTTTTGTATAGGTAGACGTGTCGTCGTGTGTACCATTATATTGAAAATGGAATTAATGAATTTACATATAATTTAGACAGCTGCTCAAGTTGTGATACAATGTAACAAACCTTAGTGCTTGACCTGTTTTGTTGAATGGTGACTTTAGTTACGATATTATTTTTACAAAAAATACATTTTCCTTGTAAACGAGTTCGTTTATGTCTTTTTTTCATCGTTATTGCGTTACTTAAACCTAGCTACTTAGTTATCTATATCTATACTTTCTATATCTATATCTTTATCTATCTATATCTATCTATCTATATACTTATAATAAATCTGTAGAGAGGTCAATTCTGTACATGAAATATATTTCCAAAATAACTATCAGGGGGTGATTAGTGATCGATACTGATGCCAAAAATGCAATCAGTAAAATTTTTGTCTGTCTGTCTGTCTGTCTATCTGTCTGTCTGTCTGTCTGTCTGGATGTCTGTATGTTCGTTATAGAAACAAAAACTACTCGACGGATTTTAACGAAACTTGGTACAATTATTCTTCATACTCCTGGGCAGGTTATAGTATACTTTTCATCACGCTACGATCAATAGGAGCAGAGCAGTGAAGTAAAATGTTGGGTAATCGGAAGAAGTTGGTTAAAGCTACACAGAAATCATGTATGACGGAAATGTTCTCCTTAAAATTATATAAAAAATATCCTACGACAGCATAGGTCTATCTTTTATGGTTGACTCACAATAACACGTGTAACTCCCGATAACTTAGCATTTCGGAGCTTTCTGATTATATTTGTCTACTCTTACGTTTATAACACTCCCACTCATCTCTAATTAAAAACAGTTAACATTATTACGTATTCAATAAAAAAAGAATCATATAAATCGGTATACAAACACCAAAGTTATGCATGAAATACGCTAATAAGCCATCGCGCGTGAATACTGAATCATGCTATAAGGATTATTTTTGTGTAATATTTGGCTGTTGATGCGAATAGACGTTCAGAGTGTTCGACCTTATTGACAGACAATGCTTTCAGCCCGACTTTTAGTCTTTAAATAATTTCTTTTTAGATTTCTTTTATTGTTATTTTATAAAATAGGTATTAGTTCTTTTGGTAGTGTTTAAATATCGTTCAAATTACAAATTATTCATAGTTTACATTTTATTTCTTTTTAGGTGAAGTAGTAGTAGGTACGCATAGATTTTTAGAAACCGAGTTTCGGCTAATTTATTGTCAGTTTTTTTTTATACTATGTTGGTAAAAGCGTAGTTAATTATACTAATTATAGTTATAGGTATTATTAATTAAAGTATTTATAGGTTTTTATTTTTAAGTGAAGTAGGTATACATAGGTAGATAGTATTGGACGGGTTCCCTCGATCTGGCAGAATCTTGATGCTCCGAAATTTATTTGGCATAACACACTTAGCATATTTTTCTTTAAACGAACATTTTAAAGGCATAAAAATTATTTGATATAATTATCGTATGGCATAATGTTTAAAACTCCGAATTTACAATTGCATAGTTTTAAGATGGCAGAATTACATTTAGTATAATTACGATTGGCAGAGTTCAAATTTCGCATAATATCGTTTAGCATTATGTTCATTTAGAGCGACGAGTATTTGGTATAATTAAAATTTTCATACTATAGTTTAAAGACTTATATGCCTAATAAGTCTTTAAACTGGCATGGTCACTAACATTAACGGTTAAAACGGGATATTTACCATGTTTGTTATTTATTTTTGAGTTTCCAATATTTTGGTGTGAACCGATACAGTGAGTTACAATTGTATACAAAAACATATTAGGGCAAAAATAAGATATTTTTGGAATTATATAGAAAAAAAAGACGTTGTTTTTAGTAGGTTACCCGGTACTCATCTATTAAGATTAGGTTAATTTGTTAAAAAAAAATGCGTAGGTTAGGTTAGGTTAAAACTGTGACCCCCTACGCACGAGCCGAGCGAGCGGAGCGAGCGGTGCCGCGGCAGCGGCCGGCGAGTGCCAGTAACGACTTGCATTAATAGAAAATGAGATTGTTTTTCGTAGTTTACCCGGAACTGAACTATTTACATTAGGATAAACATTACTTATGGAATTAAATGACATTATTTCAAATTCAATTAAATAAAAGTTAAAATAAATGATATTATTTTAAAGAAATATTCTGCGATATGACAATTCTGCCGTTTAATGATATCGATATGAAATATATGTCAAAAGACGATTCTGACTGTGAACTTTCTGCGAAATGATGTTTCTGCTTTTTGAATATTATGGATGTAGCGTATAATAAATACCGACACGCTTAGTGGTAGGGCGAGCGGTGGTGGGGGCGCGCTCAGTCATATTAATGGACTGAGCGTTCACTCGCTTCTGGTCCGCCGTGCTAGTAAGACGTGCTCATTGGAGACAGACTGTTGTTTAATTTAACATACCTAACACCCTAATAGTGTAACCTGTACAAGTGGCGACCCTGCCAGGATTGCATAAGTGTAAGGTATGTACCAAAATTCAAAACATATTGTGAATAAAGAGGTAAATCAGTGACTAATCAGTTTTATTCATTGAGATGTTCCATGTAGCCCATAACTGGGTTTTAAAATGAATTAATTACTTACTTTTATTAAATCTGGGTACGTAATTATTAAATTGTTACGTAATTATTAAATAGTTACGTAATTATTAAATTGTTACCTAATTATTGAAATAAAATAACGAATTTAAATATAATTTTGGTTATGACACAATTATTAAAACGATTGGCTTATTTAGCTTACGTATGCTATTATTTTAGAAACCAGCATTCTAATTAATTTACGTAATTTGTGTGCTTTGAGATCACAAAAGGAATATTTCAAGATAAATCTGATTTGGTTACTTGGTTGGTACCTAAATAGTCGTTATTGACTAATCGAAGTACCTGTACATCAAAATATACCACAAATGAAAGTCGTTGATAGAACAAAACTATCAAAGGTGTTAATTAATAATTTGAATGTCAGTGTTTTCGAAATAGCTATTGTTACAATACACGATTTCATAAATATTATGAATAATAATAAATTATTTATTGGCATAAACAAGTTAATACATATTTGTGAATCACTGGTGCCTGTGGTGGGTAGTGAAACACCTGTATTATAGGTCACCGGGTATTATATTATAAAATCTTATTCATTAGACAAACTTTATGAGAACTTATGGCTTACTTACCTGTATACAGTATAACCCTAAATATGTTTTTCTTTTATATAATTTTTACATACACAACAATATAATAATATAGTTACAATAACTTGATAAGTGTGAGTGTAATTGATATTAAATAACTCACTGTAGTTTATTATGTTATTTTACTTCTGTTCTGTCAACAAAAACGTGGTTATTAGAGGTAGTTTGGGTAACCAAACAGTACCTAAATGGTCTTGTAAAATAAGATCAAGGGAAGTTCGATGAAAATCGGAACGGTACCTATAAAGGAAGTAATTCCTTAGAGAGGTAGTTTGGGTAACCAAACAGTACCTAAATGGTCTTGTAAAATAAGATCAAGGGAAGTTCGATGAAAATCGGAACGGTACCTATAAAGGAAATAATTCCTTCAAGAGGTAGTTTGGGTAACCAAACAGTACCTAAATGATCTTGTGAAATAAGATCAAGGGAAGTTCGATGAAAATCGGAACGGTACCTATAATGGAAGTAATTCCGTCGAGAAAAAAAATCTCGTTAAAAAAAAAAAAAACAAAGTCGACGGTCCCTGCGTGCATGAGGACATGTCGAAAATGGCATTTTTTTATTGTATCATCGGCTTTACATTATAAATTATCTACATGCTGAAAAAAAAAAAACTTGTTTTTATTCAATAAAGCAAAATAAGAACCTTGCACAATTCAACTTACTTACAAATAAGCAGTAGAGGTAGTAGACACTTTTTGTCGGTACTCATTATAGATGGTTGTTAACACAGAACTGATTCACTCTGTTCCCCGTACTAGTATAAACTGTATTACGGTGGAACAGTTTTCCTCGCTATGTTATTTTATTTATGGTAGCAGACTTGTGACAAAATAATTACTTATTAGTTGAAATAATTAATACATACGATTTTTATTTAACTTATTTACCTTGTTTTAGAAATCGTATAAGACGTATAACAAGTATTATAAATACAACGAATAAGTGTCGTATAAATGGTCATCTATAAGTTTTTCCAAAAAAAAAAAAAAACGTGGAAAAAATAAAATACCTATGTACGTAGGAACCGTCGAAATACACCTACCGCCACTAGACTCGAGCGTGCGCCTGAGTTGTACTTGATCGCTACTAACGTAGCAAAGTCAAAAAAAAAAAAAACAAACGGATTGCGATGTTCGCATCTGTGTACATATGATATGAGAGCCAATCGAGCTATCATTAGGGAAAAGCATCCTTTGCCCACTATGGAACGAAGCGACGAGGCCGAACATAGCACAGGCTTACAAAAAAATGTCTTACGGGATTTAAAAGATAACAATGTTCTGCTAAACGAATCAAAACGCGCTTAATAAAAACCCTTTAAAATAAAAGCTCTGGATTGTTCAAACTGAATTATACACAAATTTAACGTTATTCATTTTGAAACTTTCATGCATTAGAAAAAAGGAAAATTTGACTGAATTAACGTTTTAAATAATGCGTTAGGCATGTGAACGTCGTGGGAATTTAAAAATGTACTTTGTTAATTGTATTTTCCTTTGAAAACATGGCGTCGGTAATTACTAAGCGAAGGCTATGTTTTTATCAAAGTAAAGTAAGATGGCTGATTGTCTAGTCAATAAACTGTTTTAGTTGACATAAAATCACGCGTGTAATCTCTGGAGGGTTAGGCAGAGGTCAAACTCAAAGCATTTATTACGATTAGACCTTTACAGGCATATTGAATGTCATGAAAATAAAAAGGATTGTGCTACAGTCCCAATCACGAGACATAGTAGCTTGTGAAAAATTAAATACTGTAGTTGCCATTCCAAAGCGCAGATCTCTGTGGAGAAGAATGGGCAGAGAGCTCCGTGAACGCTCTTTTAAATCATAATATTTTTACAAAATCATGGATATATCATTCATGTTGAGATTATGCATACATGTGAGAACGATGTACAAAAACGAGCACATTAAGAGCGTCCAGAGTAAAAGCAAAAACAAGAGTTTAATAGATGAATGAACGAATTAATTTAAACAAAACCGTGGCGGCTAATAGTCGACTGTCAGTGCCCGTTCATGAACATGACGGCAGCCCCGTTCAACCATTTTGAAGGGAACTAAATGACCCGATACTGATAGAATCGTTGCGAGTGCCAACAGTAATTGGGAGGTACAAAGCTTCTTAGGGCTAGTAAATTATGTAGGAAAATGGATCCCTTATTCAGCTACATAGACCGAATCCTTGCGCGATCTTTTAAGACTAAAACTAGGCAAAGATACGGATATCATCTCTTATTGGCACGATACACAAACACAAGCTTTTGATGATGATAATTATTTATACTTGGTAGTTGATCAATATCATCCTGTAGCAATTACTTTGCGTGAATAAAGGCAAGCCTGTGAGGGAGATTCAGAGCTAAAGTTAGTCAGGAATGAAATATAGAACAATAGTTGGGCGAATTGTATATCCATTAAATTGGACGAATTGGGTATCCATTAAATTGGACGCGTTGGCTATCCATTAAATTGGACGCGTTGGCTATCTATTAAATTGGACGAATTGGCTATCCATTAAATTGGACGCATGGCTATCCATTGGCGCATTCTTGTGGCCAAAGCCACCCGGGCATTGTAGCCATGAAAATGAGACTACGTTCCAAAGTGGACAGTGATGGTGAACATTGTAGAGATTACTTTGGATAAGCCAAACCAAAAAGGTGAACTGACATCCAAATTCAAATTAGGTCACAATTGCAAAGGCGTTCCACAGGGCAATATTTTAGGCCCACCCTTTTTATATATATCAATGACCTAACAAAAGTAACTGATGATCCTTGCGTAGTCTTTGCAGACGAAATGTCCGTAACCATTCCTAAAAATGAAGTAAACTATATATGAGGAAATCAATAGTAATGTGAGCAAAGTAATAACTAAGAAAAAAAAAAAGCAACTTTAACCTCTAGAGCCCCAGCGGCACAAAAACGTGCCAGTAAACAAGTATTACCGTTGAGCCCCGCTGGCACAAATTCGTGCCACCAAACCTCGATCGATTGAAAACTGTATTTGTAGTAAAGACAAGTCTTAAAATCAGATTACACATACGATAAGAATCCGCCCGGCGGTGCTTGACGGATAGTTGACGTAAATAAAAGAGCATTTTCTGTATGGCCCCCATAATTTATAATAAACTTCCAAAAGTGTGGAAAGAACTTAATGTCCATAGATTTTAAAATACAGCTAAAACGACACTTACAAAGGAAAGCATACTAAGCGACTTCCTAAATGATAAAATTAATGATATTAAATGAACTGTTAAATTTATGTTGCGAATGAATTTAATTATGCTATATTGATTTAAATCGGATTATACTATAATTTTGGAATTGAATTGCATTGTATTTTATCATTGAATTCTACATGTTAAATGTTCTACATATTAAACTGTTTTGTAAGTTTTGACAACATTATATATTTGTACGCCTGATAGGCCAAACGTGACAGCTCATTTATAAATTGTCATCTTGCATGCTAAACTGTATGTACACTCATGTTTGCACAAATAAAAATTATCTTATCTTATCTTAAAAATTATCTTAAATAATGGGGGTCCTTGAGAGGTTAAACCCAACATAGAAAAACCTAATATGTCCAATTTTGTAACAACAATTGGAATAAAATAAATTTGAACATCAATTATAAAGATAAAAGTATACAACAATCAGATAGTATGACTTTTCTTGGGACAGATCTAGATCATAAATGTTCCTGGATTAGTCATATTGACAAGATATGTGAAAAGCTCAGTAAAAAAAGAGGGGGAAAGAAAAGGGAATGTTTAGTTTTGCTATTACAATAAATAAGGCGCAAGGGTAAACACTAGTATGTGTGTGGCAGCTGTATGTAGCATGGTCGTGAGTGTCCAGTGCCCGAAATCTATATTTATCAGCACCAAATGGAAAGACATTCAATATAGTTTACAGTAGTGTCCTAAAATAATGCTGTTACTCACATTTATTATTCAAGTACAAATATTATTAGTAAATTAAAGTACATATATTAGGCTAGTAGTAGATATAAACAAATGAAAACATTTAACATAGATTCTGCACACTCCAAGCTTAAAGAGGTATTTTCTCGGTTAGGTGCACCCGTAAGCGTTACCGCTGATCATGGTCGGCAGTTTGTTAGTTCAGTTTGAAAGTTTTTGTAAAGAATTTGGTATCCAGTTGTTCCAAACAAAAATTTCCAAATGTCGAAGTTAAGAGGCAGAACTGTTTGATTCTTTATAAGCAATTTATTGTGAATGAGTGGACATTGTTGGCCTTGTAGATTCTTAGACGCTTGTTAACTTATTATTTTATTTTGCGTTTTGTAAAGCAAGCAATGACTTATTGCCTGGCCTTCGCTGTCCTCTCATATCTAAGTACTAACGCTGTAACAACCACATTGTAAAACCAAATGATTTTAAAAGAGTGACTATGGAGTTTCTTGCCGGTTCTTCTCCATAGGAAACGACCAACCCGAACCGTGCACCTTTTCTCGAATGTTATTTATAAGTGCCCATGTAGGCCAATGTGACATAAAAATATTTTGATTTTGACTAAAAACATAGATTCTGCAAAGAAAAGAAAATGCAGATAGAAAGAGGAAAGCAACAGAATCTAGGAAAGATATTGGGAAAAAAGTATATGTTGAGAATACAATAAAGAAAACAAGTTATCCACCACATTCAAGGATACGACACACACATTGGTGAATAAATAGTGGACAGCGGTTGCGCAGAAATATAGTAAGGAAAGTGGGAAGTTTGACCAAATAAGGATAATAAGCTTTCAGAAAATAGCGATACCGCCTGTAACAACGTGTGTGACGAAAATGAATAAGTGATTGTTTAACGGAATATTATTAAAATTATTTGATGATTATTCTTGAAATAAACTGATTTGTATGTTATTATATTTATACGAAATTATGCTATTTTTAAAATTTTGTAAAAGGTAGATGTAGCGTATAATAAATACCGACACGCTTAGTGGTAGGGCGAGCGGTGGTGGGGGCGCGCTCAGTCATATTAATGGACTGAGCGTTCACTCGCTTCTGGTCCGCCGTGCTAGTAAGACGTGCTCATTGGAGACAGACTGTTGTTTAATTTAACATACCTAACACCCTAATAGTGTAACCTGTACAATGGATATGAAATTTATGTCTAGAGATGATTCTGACTTACAAAATTATGAGTTTTGAATGTATGATAAATGAGTGTCTGCCAAACAATTTTCTGCGAAATAAAGTTTATGCTATCCGTTGTTATGCAAAATAAAATTATGACATAAAAAGTTCTGCTATAAAGGGTGGACCCAGTATTGGACAGGCGTTTTAGCTTTATTTTAATTTCTTTTTTTGTTACAAGTTGTACTTACCTACATATTTCTGGGTATAATTCTTTTAGAATTATTTAGTTTTAGTACCTACTTTATTTGGTAATTAATAGGTTCTTATAGATAATAGGCATAATTAGATATATTAAAAAAAAAATATATAAATATATCATTTAGTACTTAAATTATTTTCAGGTTAATTATAAATTCAAATTATTATTTTTTATTTATTTAGCTGTAGTTTTATTTAGTTGTAGCTGTAGTGTATTTAGGATCAGTTTTATTATTTAAGTAGGCACTTGGATTTTTTAAGTGTAAGGTAGCTACAGTTAGGACCTCTAACGTAGCTTATTTCGTTAGGTAACTGAGTAGGCATTCAATTACCTTCGGTTATTTTCATAAATCCTTACTAATATTATAAAAGCGACAGTGAATTTGTTTGTTTGTTCTTTCTTTCTTTTTTTTCTTTTTTTTTTTTAAACGTTTTCCCACACTAGGAATTTCTCCTGTATCGTGGGTGCGTTAACAAACATTCAATCTCACATACACAAACAGCCAGACCCGGAACAACTATTTGTAGGTCATACAAATATTTGTTCCGTGCGGGAATCGAACCCGCGACACACAGCGCAGCAGTCGATCGCTCAGCCACTGCGCCAACCGTGTCGTGTTTGTTACGGCTTCACGCCTAAATGACCGAACCGATTTTGATGCATTTTGGTACAGAGATAGTTGGGGCCCTGGTGACGGAAATAGGCAATTTTTTTTAAAGTGAGGAAAGGGGGAGAATGAGGGAAGAAAAGGGGAGAGAAAGATACATTTTTTTCGGGTCATCGTTAAAGTTAGCGTTAGCCCAAAGTAACTATGCCACGCGGACGAAGTCGCGGGCGGAAGCTAGTCACAAATAAACATGATAAAATTTAAACAATAATTTGCTTAAAACAATAAATTGACTTTTATTTCAGTTCTAATTAAATTTAAAAAAATATATTTTTAATATAAGGCTGTTCAGCGGTGTCACCTTTGTTTCTCCTTCAGTGTGAGAAAACAAAGTGCGAGGAATAATTAATTCATATTGATTAATGACAAAAGTACTTTTTGCTTTGTTATTTAAATTCTCCGTAAGTATTTTAAAAAATGTCGTTTGATTGATGATGAAAGTTTCCTCGATTGAATCAAAATGCTGGCGCCTTTGAGCGGCGAGGAAGTGGTAATTTTCAAAATCCATAGATAGGTTGACGCTGAAAAGTCCGTAGATCTACAGACGCCTTTATACTTAAGCATTTCCGATTACATTACGATTCCATTATAACTGTTTCGAAGATAGACAATGTCGCTCTATCATAATCTAGGCCTAGAGCCAGCGATCTCTCGCGTCCGGCCCTGGTTCAGGCCATGGTCCGGAGCGAGAGGGAATGGGAAGCGGTCACCACCTTCTGCGAAGCAGTAATGCTAGCAAAGGAGGTGGCCGGGCGTTTGAGGGAGAGAACATCTGCCCAACCCAGCCGCCGCGGAAGACGCCCAGGGCGCCGGGCGCCGCGAGACGACTTCCGGCCACCGTAGATGCGGGCCTGTGGGCGGTGAGCAATGGGTAGTTCACCGTCCGTCCGTCGATTGACGACAGGCCGTGTCGACGGCGCGTTCGTGTTTCACGCGCGCCTCAAAGAGAGTCAGCAAAGCAGAGGGGCTTGCCAGAGCCTCCGCCTGCCGGGGTTGCGGGTTGTTCGAAAGAGATACCGCGGCCTCGGAACGTAAAGGGCAACAGAAGGAACATGGGTGGGTTTTAGTCAGTACAAGTCTGACATGCCCCCCCGCTCCACCCAGAGCGGGGGAAGTCATTGGATGATTTCCCACCCGAAAAAAAAAAAAAAAAAAAAAAAAAAAGGCCTAGAGCCAACGCTGTATGATGTGTTTATTTTCTTTATTTACCAAGTTTTATGTCTGTCTGTTATCATAAATGGTGTGATCTGTAATTACACAACGGTCAGTCATAATTTATTTTGTAAAATTGTTACCTATTCAACAATTTTTACAATAATCGTAAAATTTTCAATAAAACGCCCCGATCACCTACCTTTTTAATTATTTTAAATTATTCTTCATCGCATTAGAAACCTAATGGTAAAAGTGTGTGTTTTTAACTCAATCCCAACATTTCTTATCAACTGTCGAAGAAAGGCCCAGCGCATGGCTACACTATTGTTTAGCAGGTAAAATAACCTCCTTTTTTTTCAAATTTGCAATTTTCAGGTAGGGTCAACCAAAGGGAACTTAAATTATGACAGATGTCACACTGGCAGTCGCCCCGAATTATTCGCCGCTGCTACAGGCGTTTCGTTACTTTCGTTCGCTACTACCTGAGTTTTCTTCGCTGCAACACGATGTCGCGTTTAAGTGAAATCTCGCCGGCACACATTGCCGAC
Source organism: Ochropleura plecta (assembly GCA_905475445.1). Taxonomy (NCBI): domain Eukaryota; kingdom Metazoa; phylum Arthropoda; class Insecta; order Lepidoptera; family Noctuidae; genus Ochropleura; species Ochropleura plecta. The sequence goes on along the minus strand of FR997733.1, from coordinate 367,314 downwards.
ATTCATTTTTATTATGGAGTGGGACGAGGAAGTGCCAGAGCTGCGCGCGCGGCTTACATAGATGCATTTCCTAACAGGCAACTAGTGCCATCTGCCCGCAACTTCCAGAAACTTCACAGAAGGTTGTCGATCACTGGACTTGAATCAAGTAGAGATCGTCGCGAGCCACGGAGCCACCTCAAGTAATTATTGATGTGACTACTTAACAAGCTTGTTCTGAATAGTTACAGTACTGATAGCAACATCTGTGTGACTCGTCTTTTAGTTATTATTTTGTTTTTGCAATATTGTTTTATTTTATTTTTTTTTTACTCTTGTATAGATTCTTTTCTACCTATTCGTTGTGAATGAGTGGACATGGTTGGCCTTGTAGATTCTTAGACGCTTGTTAACTTTTGTTAACGTATTATTTTATTTTACTTTTTGTAAAGTAAGCAATGACTTATTGTCGGGCCTACGCTGTCCTCTCATACTTAAGTGCTGACGCTGTAACAACAACAACATTGTAAAACTAAATGATTTTAAAAGAGTAACCATGGAGTTTCTTGCCGGTTCTTCTCTATAGGAAACGACCAACCCGAACCGTGCATCTTTTCTCGACGTTTTATAAGTGCCCATGTAGGCCTATGTAAAATAAAAATATTTTGATTTTTTGATTATTTTTTTTTGATCCATCCATAAGTACTAGACGACTGGCTCTTCGTCACGGAATATCGCAAAAATCATCGTGACGGATTAAAAAAAGAAGGATTGCATCCTTATCACTACCAAAGGGTTGAACATCTACATGAAGACGTAGACTGGCGTCCAAGGTGTGTAGTATCCTTGGATTCAAAGAAAAATGAGAGAAAACCCAAACTTTCCGAAAAAAAATACTTTGGATGGACGAAGCAACATTAACTAGAGACGGTATTACTATCTGTCGAAATTTACACAGATGGTGCCATGCAGGTGAAAACCCGAAACTGAAACGTTCATTGACTTTCCAAGTAAGATTTTCAGTAAATGTTTGGGCTGGTCTTTTCGATAACATGTTGATTGGACCAGTCATATTGCCGCGAACGTTGAGCGGTGAAAGATTTTTAAGTCTTTTGACAAATGACCTACCAGAGTTATTGGAGGACTTGCCTATAAATATGCAATTTTTAGTATTGAATAGCGAATACAGTAAAAATTGATTTAATGTAATAAAAAAGAAAGGTAATCGGGACGTCTTGATAAAAATAGAGAAATTTTACGATTTTTGTAAAAAAAAAATGGTAATTTTTCATTAAGGCTTTTTTTTCCACAATGTTAATTTTATGGGAACTTCTAATTACTTCCAATCATTAGGAATTGTTTCATCGTGAAAGGTCATTTATTTTAAAGTTACACCCGATTTGTTTACTTTGGGGTCACAGTATCGACTACTTTTTTTTTTAATCTGAAATAAATGTGAAAAAATATTAGGGTTTTGCCGTCGATAATATGAAGCCTAGAATCCCTCATTTCGATAATAATAATAAATTTATAATAATAAATTTCGTTTATTTCGGAACAAAAACAAAAGAATGTAGTACAACAAGTAAACGATGTTAGCCGCAAAAGTATAAACTGTGGCGCAGCTAACAACGCCCATCTCCAGACACAGAATGGAATGCTGTTGTTCCATGCAAAAATTAAAAAAAAAATTAAAAACAAGAAATAAAACAAAATAATAAAGATAAACAAAAGATTAAAAAAGAAATTATTAAATATAGTACATGACATAATGATATGGGATGTGTGTGAGTAATGGGTGTATAGGTGGGTGTTAATGAAGAGTGTGAAGTGTGTGAGTATGTGTGTGGGTGTGTGAGGGGGTGATGACTCTATTACTCTTCCACAAGTTTTTCTGTTTCGACATAATTTTGTGATTTTAACCAGGAGTCAAGTTTCATTTTACATTTCCTCTTGGTTAATGGGTAAATGTGCAAGCTTTTATTTAATTTGTTATATATTTTTGAGCTTAGGTGTTTGTAATGACGACTTGCAGCAACAGTTCTTCGAGACTCAGTTGTACAGACCCTATTTGAGCGGCGTACAGAGCTGCAATCAGGGTCAAAGGTAAGCTGGCTGTGTTTGCGTAGAATAGTTTGAAGAATAAATAGCTGTCTGACGGTGAGAACTTTGCAGAGAGTATAGAGAGAAGATGTCGAGAATCGGATAGGTTTCCTTGCCAGCACCTTCAAGACAGCTCTCTGCGCTCGTTCGATCCGTAGCATAAGTGTTTTACCTGCACCACCCCAGACCACTAGGCAGTACCCCAGAACAGACTGAGCGAGCGCAAAGTACACAGTCAATAGACAGCTAAAATCGGCAGCACATCTAAGCTTTTTAAATACATATATGAGTTTTCTCACACGAGCTACAGTTGAAGCAATATGCAGATTCCATTTTAGGTTGCTGTCAATAGTAACTCCAAGATATTTAATAAAAGGAGTATTTACTACTTGTTGACACTCACAGTTAGTGTGTAAGTTTAGGCAGGTATGCGCACGAATTTCAATTGGAGTGGGGGGTTGACTTGATTTCATGGTAGAAAATGTGATGAATTGGGTCTTATTGAGATTTAGAGTTAGAAGATTTGTAGTCAACCACCTCATGACAGTGCTTAAGGCAAACTCTGAGTTCAGGCGAGTTTCGGTCCAGTCCCGGCCATGAACGATTAGAGCTGTGTCATCGGCATAAGCTATAATTTTGCAATTTGGTAGGGAGAGCTGACACAGTTCATTCACGTATATAAGAAAAAGTGGGGGTCCCAGGACGCTACCCTGGGGTACACCAAAAGTTATGGTCTCATGTTTGCTAAGGTAGTTACCAAGTTTAGTTAATTGTTTACGACTTGTAAGATAACTCCTGAAGAGATCGTGTGCCGTCCCACGAATACCGATATGCTCTAGCTTCGAAAGAAGTATAGAAATTGAGACAGTGTCAAAGGCTTTGGATAGGTCTAAAAAGATGGCAAGAGCCTTGTATTTATTCTCCCAATGGCCTATAATCGTATCTGTAAGTTCTAGAACAGCATCTTCGGTGGATTTCCCAGTCCTAAAGCCATACTGATAATTCGAAAGAAGGTTGTATTTATTTAGATATTTAGTGAGTCTATTGTTTATAACTTTTTCGAGTATCTTTGAGAGTGTGCTTAATACCGAAATGGGTCTATAATTAGTGACATCATCCCTATCTCCCGACTTGTAGATAGGGTGGACAACTGCGGTTTTGAAGACATCAGGAAAAGTTCCTGTTGAAAAGCACAGATTGAAGATGAAAACAAGAAATGGGATAAGAGTGTGACGCGTCGCCTTCAAGATAGAGGGAGATATACCGTCAAGTCCAACAGCACAATTGTCCTTAAGGCTAAGGATGATATTTTCTAATTCAGTACTATTCACGCAGTGAAGGGCCATTGACTGTGGTCTGCATGGCATGGAATTACCCGGGATCTCGTTGTTGGGACGGCTGTCGGAGATATTTTTATAGAGGGGCGATTGTATGATTTCAGTTGCCAAGATTCCGCCAACATTCGCAAAGTAATTGTTGACTTTATCAACAGACTGTGACGGATCAGGACTGCAGTTTAGCAGTTCAAGGGACGAGTCTCTGGTTTGGCCTAGGTTTGCTACCCGTTTGACTAGTTTCCATGTAGCTTTTGGGTTTTTTCTAGCCTGCTGAAATTCAGAACGTTCATATTCACGCTTGACCTTTTTCAAGAGATTGTTGCAGAAGGTGCGGTAGCGACAGAAAATAATTTTGTGTGTTTCATCGTCTGGGTGTATTTTAAATTTACGATGTAACCTATCCCTGTGGCGTATGCATCTTAACAGGCCAGGAGTAATCCATGGCTTAATGATGCGCTTTCTACTGGGAATTTGTGAGACATGTGAGTGCGATTTGATGGCTAGGGATATAATGGAAACAAGTGATTCCGCAGCTTCATTTGGGTTGTGACACTGTAATATTAAAGAAAAATCTGTGCTGTTGATTTGGTCAACAACCCCGGGTAAATCAATTTTCAATCTAGTGAGGTGGTGAGTTTTACTTTTTACATTAAGGTTGAGGAAAACAATAACAGGAGAGTGGTCTGTGATGAGAGAATCAATGATTAGAGTAGTAGCCGGGCTTTGAGTGCGAAGTATTACATGGTCAAGGCAGTTTGAGAGTCTAGTTGGGAGAGTGTAGGCTGGCAGCATTCCATGTGATGCTGCAAGATTGAGATATTCGTCCGTATTTGGGTCGGTACTCTCAGGTGTAATGTTCAGGTTGATGTCACCAATAACAGCTACCATTTTAAATTGAGTTAGAGCATGAAGCAAGCTATCTAAGCTGCCAATAAAATTTGACAAATCTCTGTATGAAGGAGAACGATAAATTGCAATGAAAGCAGCTTTATTTGATACTTTAAGAAGAATAACGTTTGCCTCATTAAATATGGGTATTTCGACAGTGATGTCAAAACAATCTCTCACATAAACAACTACGACCTCATTTTGTGTTTTATATGATGAAGAGTGTGAATTGTAGCCAGTCAGTGAGGGGTTACTTGGGCATTTGCTCAACCAGCACTCAGTCAGAATAATAACGTCAGGCAAGTACGTTAATCTACTCATAAAAACCACCAGTTTATCAAAATTACTGTTAAGGCTACGAATATTAGTGTGTAATATTTTAAGATCATGGATAGAGGAATCTAAAAACTTATCACTTGTTTCTGGGGAACAAGTATAGCAATCTGAGACGCCAATGTGTTCAACTTCACTAGTGATCATGGTGAGATCATCCATTTTTAATTGATTTAACAAAGTAGGGAACAAATTGATATGTCAGCGGGGGTTTATTTAAGTTCGAGAAATACGAAAAGTTAGACTTGATTCGGGTGTAGTGAAATGTGTGTGTGTTGTTGAATAATTTGTGGTATTTATAATGTGTTTTGTTATATTGTGAAGAGTTGTGTGTATGTGTGAAAAATAATGAAATGGTACATTTGGAACGGTTTGTTTGTACTGTGACAAATAACGGAACAGAAATCAAGTAATATAAACATAGGTATAAGAACAAGAGGAACAAAAACCAATCAGTTACAAAAATGGGTAAGTTAATTAACATTAGGGTTATTTTAAACAAATTGGGGTTTAGTCATGCAGAATTTAAGAAGATGTTAAGGTCAGCCTCACTCTTAATTTCAAAATGCTTGCTACCTTCCTTTTCGCGTATGAAGATCTTGCCATGCTTAACCCAGCAGAATTTAAAGTTCTTTGACTTAGCCGCATCACGAGCAAGGAAATATAGTCTCTTTTTCCTAGAGATTAGGTTTTCAGAGATGTAGATTGGTTTTGCAGGACCACTGATTTTCAGATGCTCCGTGGTTAGCTTGTAACTGTCTCTGTTATGCTTTCGGAATTTTTCCAGAAATTCATCCTTGCGTAGGACGGAGGTAAACTCTACTATAATAGTTTTGTTGGCCGGGTCTTTTGTTTGTATACGGAAAATGTCCTTAATTTCGTGTGACTGAAATTGCAGGTTTATCAGAGTTCCGGTATCCATGACAGTTTTCAACAAGGACGTCTTTGATTCATGCACATTATAAAGACTCACACTTTATCTATAAATAAAATTGATATGGGACTATATTTCGGAAGTATACCCTTTCAAACAAAACTCAAGTTCAAGTTTCTCTCAAGTTAAAGGGGAAAATATATAAGTCCGTGATTAGACCTGTTGTACTGTATGGGTCAGAATGCTGGGCTGTAAAAAAGGTGGATGAAAAACGATTGCATGTAGCGGAGATGAGAATGTTGAGATGGATGTGTGGAGTGACAAGAATGGATAAAGTAAGGAATGAATATATTCGAGGAAGTTTGAAAGTTGCGCCTGTTACAGAAAAATTGAAAGGGAGTCGTTTGTCTTGGTATGGACATGTAATGAGGAGGGATGAAGGACATGTGACTAAAAGAGTGATGAATCTGAATGTTGATGGCCGGAGAGCGAGAGGAAGGCCAAAGAAAAGATGGATGGATTGTGTAAGGAATGATATGAAGGAGAAAGGAGTAAATGATGCCGTGACGTCTGATAGGGGAGAATGGAAGAAGAAAACGTGTTGCGCCGACCCCAAATAGAATGGGACAAAGGGCAGGAAAATGATGATGACCCTTTCAAACAAAAAGAATTAGGAAAATCGGTGAACATACATAAAAAAATACGGCTGGACATAGAAACAACTTCTTTTTGAATTCGGAAAAAAAAACTAGTAATCTACCAAAACGCTATTTGATAACCCAAGTACTCATAATGATTATTGTAATTATGAGTACCTAAGTCTGATACGTGCTCCTGTGACGTGTATTTAGAAAAAAAAAACTGTTTATTTCAGGGACTGAATTACCCAAAAATTAAGGTAGTACATACCTTAATTTTTGGGTATTAAAACTGTTTATTTCAGGTACCCAAAAATTATATTTTAATATTGGGCCTTTAGAATTCATTTTATTTGTGAATGACCTGCCCACAGTCGTGAAGGAGGCAAAGTGTCTACTGTTTGCAGATGACTTAAAGTTGTACCCGGGTTAATATCAACAAGCGCATATTTTTTGTCAATTTTGGTGGCAAAATTTTACTTTACTTTTCGTGAAAACTATTGACCTAGGACAAAAATAGAAAGTTCAAGCTTCAGGAATCTTCATGAGGTCAGAAAATATCCTGGTAACTTTTTGAGATATTTGAGTTCAAAGACTAGTGTAGCCACCAAAATTGAAACTTGTCCACCAAAATTGAAAGTTGACCACCAAAATTGATATTGGTCCACCAAAATTGAAAGTGCTTAAAACTATACATTAAAAATCAGTTTTTGTCACAAACTTAAATCTCACTAATAAAGCTCAATGAACAAAAAACTCCATCAGTTAATAAAACTCAGTCTTGTTTTAATACTTAATATTTCGTTTATTCAGTTACATACATTTTAATTAAATTTTTAAATATTTCTTAATAAAAACAGAAAATAAAAAAGAAACATTTAAAAATACAAAAAATAGTACCCCACCGGCATCGGGAACAGGGTCGAAGCTACCGGTGGTTAGAGTTCCAGAGACAGGAACCTCCTCACAATACGGTACAACGAGGAGAACTGCCTTCTGAATCAGGCCCTTGATCCAACCCTAAGGAGAGCTTCGACAGATGTTCGTCGAGGCTCTTGGCAATCAAGCCATTGCCCGTTACGACAATCGGCACAATGATAGCCGAGTTTACATTCCCAGGTCGACAGCCTCGTGTGCCAAGTCGAGATATTTTAGTTGTTTTTCTTTCTCAGCTTTTACGAGGTTCTCGTCATGCGGGATGATTACATCTTATCACCACGATGTCAGGCTTATTGGCGACAATAGTTCTGTCAGTAATGATAGACCGATCCCAGTACAGCGTGACATGGTCTTTCTCGAGAACTGGGTCGGGCACATACTTGTAGTACGGTACCTCAGATTCCACAAGATTATATTTCAAGGCAAGTTGCTGATGAATAATCCTGGCTACTTGGTTGTGCCTATGCAAGTACTCGCCGTTAGCTAGACGAGAACAACCAGAAATAATATGTCCGATGGACTCACCCGGACGGTGGCATGCCCGACACACATCAACCGTCCCATCCTTCATAATATATTTCCGGTAGTTGTTCGTCAACATAACTTCGTCCATTATCGCACAGACAAAACCTAAAGTTTCCCCAAAAAGCTCGCTGAATCGTAGCCAGGATACAGATGCTAGAAAATCTACATCGGGCCCATGAAGAGCCCTGTAAAGCGCTTCACCATCAACCGTCCCATCCTTCATAATATATTTCCGGTAGTTGTTCGTCAACATAACTTCGTCCATTTTACAGAAAGCGGTACTCCTGGACAGGGTACGTATTGTTAGGAGGTTCCTTTCTCTGGAGCCTTGACTGCCGGTAGCTTGGACACTGTTCCCGATACCGGTTTTTGATAAGAAATAAGTAAAAATATAAAAAAAATATGTATACAAATAAATAAACGATAATAATACTAATTATAAGGTTTTAATGTACTCTTTCGGCATACTTAAATGGACTCAGACTGAACTTGATGCCCTGGATAGGAGAGTTCGTACACTGCTGAACGCAAACCGGATGCATCACCCAAGATCATCGGTAATGAGGCTGTATATCCCTCGGAAGTGCGGGGGTCGAGGCCTATTTAACGCGAAGACCTTCAATAACCGAGAGGTGTGCAGTCTCAGTAGCCATTGCCAGTCGACCTTAGAGTAGTGCAGAAAAATAGCATGGCATGTGCACTTTAATAAATTGAACAAACAGAACAGAAACAAATAGAATAGTAAGTATACATATAAGTGAACAATGTGCAGTGAAAAACTGTATTTATATGTACAAATAATATATAATCAGTACATACTTCAAATTTGGTGGCTTATTTTCAATTTTGGTGGTGACAATCGCCACCAAATCCACCAAAATTGAAACCAGGCATAAAAAAAATCTTAAAAAATATAGTTATTAAGATACAAAAGAATAAATATCACTGATAAATAAGTTACCCAAATCACTACCTACAATATGTAGCTTACTATTAAAACACTTAAAAATCACCAGCAAATCGATCCACCAAAATTGACAAATTCTTGTCCCCTGTTCGACCCAAGAAAGATACTTTTTTTTTGGCGAGCAATTACAGCACTAAGCACACACCTGTTACGCACCACTTCCCGCACACGACTGAGAAAAACAGAACATAATAAGCGATTGATCGCACACGCACGAATCTTCATGATAATGTAAATTGAAAAAGTGCTACCAAAATTATGATTTTTGCTAGGACAAACTTGAATCCAGTATCCTGTGCTTTTAACATCAATTTTATAATATGATTTAGATGTTTTTAGATAGTGTGTCATATGCATTTACCAATGAAATAATTTGTTTTTTACTTTACTTTTAATTGTTACTTTGGTAAATACATTATATCAAAAAATGGAGCTAGGACAAGCCACCAAACTTGAATTTTAAAGTTATTTATTTTTCCTATCCTCCATAGGTAAAAAAAAAATGTGGCCCTAAGTGGAATAAGTTAAGTAGTTCACTAGAAAAAAAATAAGAAACATCCCATCATTTTACACCATGAGTCTCAACGTGGACACGTAAAATTAGCGCGTGGGATATTCACCCACCTAAATGTTCAAGACACTACAGACTGTAATAAGCTCCAGTCGGATATCGACAACGTACCTAGTTCAATGGAGCAAGTCTAACAAGCTTCATTTTAATGTCGATAAGTGTTGTTTGTTGAGCTACACTCGCGCGTGTTCCTTTACGGCACCAGTACAAAATGGACAGTGTAGTTATACCGCATGTCAAGCAGGTACGAGATCTGGGTGTGCAGATGGTGCCTGAGGTAACGTTCCGCAAACACATAGTGGAAGTGTGTGGTAGGGCTTTTAGGAATCTTGGTTTCATCTTACGACAGTGTAAGGATTTTACCGATACCGCTGCTGTTAGGGTTTTGTATAATGCACTTGTCAGAAGTCACCTAGAAACAAATGCATTCATTTGGAATCCACATGAGGGGAAATATAGCCTCATGTTGGAAAAATGCAAAATAAATTCTGTAGATTTCTTTACCTCAAACAGTACGGAGTGTATCCCTTTTATCCCCTGATGACATCAAGGGATAAAAGGGATACCTACACTCCGAACAGCGTTGGGTACATCAGGCTTCGGAAATCAAATGACCAACTCGTTGTTGGTGGAAATATAAACCTATTTACTATAAAAAAATGCGTCCCGCTTAAGCATTTCCCGCTCATACTCTTCCGCGGTGGAAACTGCGCTTTAGACGTGCCAACGGCTAGGACTAACTTGCTCAAGCCGCTCCCACCCCAATTTCTCGAGCCGCTCGGATTATTAATATTATAACGTTATCGGAAGACATATTTGGGCAAAACCTGCCGAGATTTCTTCAGAGGGCACAGATCGTAATTGAGAGGGGTACCCACCTCCCTTAATGATGACTAGTTAGGTATAATTTTGATTAAGTAAATATATGCTTTGCCATGTTTAATTTAGATAAGAGTTAATTTATTTTTAATTTAATTATCGTGTTTTCTTTAATGTTGTTTTATTTGATAACTTATAGCATCGTATTGGATATGTCTGTAAAGGTGCTATAAATTAGTGGTAAATAAATAAATAAATAAAAATAAAAAATAAATAATTTCGGTATGACGTCATACCGTTAAATAAGGGTTACCGAAAGATTTCGATACCATTATTTTTTTCAGTAGCCGAATTTTGAGGTTGGAAATGCGTACCGGTATGTTTCGGTAGAAGTACTGTAACCTTTATAAATGAAACGGTAGCGGAACCTTAACCTTAATAAATAGGGGTTTTCTTTGACGCTCCCGCTCGCTGCTCTGTACTCAGTATTGGTTTTTATTTCCGATAGGAAGGACACTACTGTGTACGCCAGACTGCCGGATTAAACCGAGTGCCTACCAAACGTTTTCTTCTTTTGTTCTTCTTACCTGACTGGAAGAATGTTACCTCATAAACGTGTCGGCACTTAAACGAAAGTACCTACAAATCTGTGTAGTTTAGTTAGATTACATTATTTATATTAAACTGGCATGTTTATCGGTACCGAAATCGTGTACCTAAAGGTTAAATAACAATTTAGTCCAACCTTTATTTATACATATAGGTACCGGTATAGCTCAACCTTTATTTAAAGCGGTACCGGTATATTTTTGAGGTACCTTAACCTTTAACCGAAACCGCTTTCAGTCCCTGGTTAATTTAGTCTCATAAATTTACACAACAAATGTCCCCATCCGCTCAGAGCAGGAGTCCCAGGGCTTTGTGCTGTCCCCCTCGTGTTCACGCTGTACACCAGTGACATCCCGAACACGAACAAGGCTGAGTTAGCACGCAGCAAATTGTCACTGAAGTGTAGATAAAACAAAAGGAAAGAGCCAACTTTTCCATTCAGAATGGTTTTATTAAACGTTACCAAATACAGAAAAAATACTCAGAAAATCCAATAAAAAAATTGGTAAATGATGCTGTTTTTGCTGCAAACTTACGCACCATTTCATGGTTCAAAACAGAGTTTCGTCAACGGATTTAATTCATGGTGGAAACTAAATCCTTAACTGTCTGAACACATAACTAATTTTGAAGGCCTACTCTCCTGTTATGAAAAATGTAAAATCTTGAAATGGATTGAGACTGCAAAAATCTATCGACCATGAACATCAAAATGTTAAGGACCAAGAAAATAAAAGTGGAGTGTCATTTTGAGTCGCCTTTTAGATGTATTTCTCTTCCTAGCACGCCAAAATGTTCCTTTAACATAAATATAGGGATTTCATCAGACAATAGAGGGTTTTTTAGAATTAGTTAATCTATTGGCGAAATAGGACCTAGTGCTTAAAGAGCACATGCTATCTGTACAATTTGTCCGGTCATGGACTAGCGCTATATGAGCTGGAAAGACTGCAGTCAAACTTGTCGGGCACAAGGATATAATAACGCTGTAACCATGACAAGAATTCATGCTGGTGTACAAGCAATAATTAAAGAACACAGGCTGAAAGCGTTATTGTGCTAAACAATTGCTATTTTATGTGGGGTGCACTCTTCTGGGAATGTTAGTTCATGAAAGTGTAACATATTTCGGAACTGTAGAAACGAGTTAACTCGTTCTTTTCATGACTTTCGTAAAAGTAGATTTTGATATCATAGAATATTTTAGCAAAATAAAGTCACGCAAGGTGAGAGTCAAGATGGCGGGTGTACCATAGCGAATTAAATTATACCAATTACCAAAAAATGTACCTAAAATGTACTATTTAGTACCTAGGTCTAAAAAATCTGTACCTCTTTCACAACGAAATTATTTAGAAAGTAAGGGACACCCGCCATATTGACGTCAAGATGGCGGGTGTACTATAATGTTTTATTATTTAACTATTACTCATAAAATATAATTACACCAAAAAATTTTACCTAAAAAGTACCTCAACTAAAAGAAAACATACACTTAAAAAGTTGAATAGTTTCTGAGCAATAAAACAACCGTGTCTTGTGTAAAACTAAACACGATAATTATCATGACATTATTGATATGGTTACATTTATATTTTTATTTATTTTATTGACCGAAGTTTGACAACCAGTCTTACCATCTACACGGACACGTGTTTTCCACTAACTGGTTTTTGGAGGTCAGATAGGCAGTCAGGATATCAATAATGTCATGATAATTATCGTGTTTAGTTTTACAACGTCAATATGGCGGGTGTACCTTACTTTCTAAATAATTTCGTTGTGAAAGTGGTACAGATTTTTTAGACCTAGGTACTAAATAGTACATTTTAGGTAAATTTTTTGGTAATTGGTATAATTTAATTCGCTATGGTACACCCGCCATCTTGACTCTCACCACGCAAGCGTGTTTAGTATTTGTCGTTTTATTTTGAGGGTGCTCAATAGAAAGTCGCCCCGGTGCCAACCCATGCTAGTGCTACGCCGCCACTGCAAGTGCCTCCACATTAAGGAAGTGCAAAATTAAAACGTATATCCAAGTCACCATGGTTTATTAAGACAACATTCAACAGAAATCTATTTTTTTTTTATAAAAAAACTTTTCCCCATACTAGGAATTTCTCCTGTATAATGGGTGCTTTACAAACATTTAAACTCACAAACACAAACAGCCAGACCCGGAACAATTTCCTGTAAATCATACAAATATTTGTTCCATGCGGGGATCGAACCCGCGATACGCAGTGCAGCAGATCACTCAACCACTGCGCCAACCGTGTCGTCGTCATATTTAATCCCCAATTTAGCCGATTTAAAACGAGATAAGTTGTCATGATGACACCTTTAAATCCCGGTTGCTAAAGCTTCCATTTATACTTGCTAGCAGCTTACCATCCCAGAAAGCATTCATTCCATTAAAAAAACGATGGGACAGTTTTGACCAGAACAGTCAGTGCGAAGAATAAAATCAAAATTATTTATTCAAATTAGGCTCATAACCAGCACTTTTTGAACGTCAAATTATAAGAGACAGTCCCACAAAAGCGCCCCGCCCTTCGCCATTTCCTAATGTTGTAGCTGGGAAGAAGAAGTGGCGGAACAAACTCCCCAGCAACACATCTGTTTGTCATGTAAGAAGAACCTTTATCACAAGGTCAATAAAATTTAAGAAATGATTCATTCATTTTCACATGCCACAGCTATCAAACACCAATTATGTAAGTATATAAAAATATACCTAAGCATAAATCCTTACTAATATTATAAAAGCGAAAGTGAGTTTGTTTGTTTTTTTGTTACCTCTTCACGCTTTAATGGCTAAACCGATATTTTTTATTAAAAAAAAAAGTGGGATATGAGGGAGAACGAGGCAAGAAAAGGGAAAACTAAGCGTTGCTATTACAAATCAATAAGGCGCAAGGGCAAAAACTGCAGGTAGCAGGTACTGTGTTATACCGAATTTAACACGAGCGAAGCCGCGGGCAAAAGCTAGTAAATAAATAAATCCTCCAGTCTAACGGGTGCGCCCGCTTACACGTGCAGTACATAAGTCACGGGATAAACTAGGACCATAGTACGAAAGAAATAAGCTTAGCCTAAAAGGAATTACTAATAACAATAAAAAAAACCTGGTCAACAACACGACCAGTCACCACAAGCAGCACCCGTTCACGAGCATAACGCGAAGATCAGCCATTACCTCCCTCGCCATATTTGAAGGAAGGAGGTAACCCGACCTCCGACGCTACCCCGCAAGCAATGATAATATTTGAGGGAGAATGACGAACTTGCCGCCGGTTTTTGAGGGCAATAAATATAAATAATTAAATTCAAGTCAATGCTCGAGGTCACTAGTTAACCACATGTCATTAAATAAAAACATATAAATAGAGATAAAACGTTTTCTTCTTTCATTCGCCCCTGTGTTACACAATCAATCAATCAAATCATATTTTCTTTGGTAATATTAAGATCACAAGACAATATTTCATAAAAAAAAGTCATTAAACGAGATTAGATAAACTGAGAGGATTGTATCGGTATTTTAATGTTTATAACTCAGTATATTTGTTGGGGTAAACGTGTTCTTGAGTGGAGACCGCGACTCGGCAAGCGTAGTGTAGGACGCCCTCCGACCAGGTGGGATGACGCGATCTAAGAAAGACTGCAGGCAGATGCTGGATGCGGCAAGCTGAAGACAGGGCGCTATGGCGCTCATTAGGGAGGGCTATGTCCAGCAGTGGACTAATATAGCCTGATGATGATGATGATATTTGTTATGATCGCGAATCACATTCTGATCAACGTATAATCATACATTGACCCGCAATACTCAAAAACGTACTAAAAATTAATTTCACGGGCTACAAAGCTTTCACCTTAAAATAAGTAATAACACGTGAAACGAAACACAAAATTAAAAAAAAGAATAAGGTTCCAAAATAATACGTAAGTGTATCTTCGCTTGGCAGCACTGTAGCCAGTGACCCGCCCGCCATTTCGATCGACGCGGATTGGATGAGCCGTTGAAGTTGAGAGTTGTTTGTTAAGTACGCCACTTCCGCTTACGTACAATTGGCTGCCCTGATTGGATTGCTACGAACGGCACAGCGGAGCTGCCATCTTTGTTTCTAGCGTTTTGGCTTGGCGCCTTTCCTGTGTTGGTTGTTCACTGTCTGTAGTGGTCATAGTGTGTTACACGTTTCAAAATGGTGAGTTTTGCAAGATTTTGTGAAATTTAGTTGTTGTTGTCGTGATTTTATTGTGTAATACGGTGAACAATGGTGCTATTAACTTACTAGCGAAGTTTCAACTCTGAACGAGTAAAATTAATGGGAAATTTCATCAATTTTAGGCTGGCGGTAAAGCGGGTAAAGATTCTGGTAAAGCCAAGGCCAAAGCAGTGTCCAGATCGGCAAGGGCTGGGCTTCAGGTAAGTTAATTTGTTGTTTTAATTTAAAATAGGATTTTTCATGTTACAAACATGCTTATTCTAGTGCTGTATCGCCAATTCATTTAATTGAATAATATGAATGACCTCTTCAGTATGGCGGCGTCCATTACTCCGTCGGAAAATAATCAATAGAATTCAGCTCAAAAAACTTTTTTTTTCAGTTTCCTGTAGGGAGGATTCACAGACATCTTAAAAATAGGACTACGAGTCATGGACGTGTCGGTGCAACAGCAGCCGTGTATTCTGCAGCTATTCTGGAATATCTCACAGCCGAGGTAAGGTTTGCGCGACGCCCTGTCAATATGGCGGCACACAAAATAGCATAATTATTTATCGTTATCCCATGACTTCTAGATAGTAATACCGTCATGTATTCCCATAATGCTGTGAACTACTTTAATTAATTAGCTTTTAAGCTTGTGTTTGTTTGAACTCTTCGGGACGCGGTCTCTTTTTTGGCGGGAAACGTATTTGATAGGTATTAGGAAATTAAAGAAATTTGGTACTTAGATCATCTAATAAAAACAAGTTTAATTAATCTATGAGACACTAGGACAGAACTAGTTAGGTCTAAAAGAATACCGTATTAGACTTACTAATTGGATCTTGCTATTTTTTTTTAGGTACTGGAGTTGGCGGGAAATGCATCCAAAGATCTCAAGGTGAAGCGTATCACTCCGCGTCACTTGCAACTGGCTATCAGGGGCGACGAAGAACTGGATAGCTTGATCAAAGCTACCATCGCGGGCGGCGGTGTAATCCCTCACATACACAAGTCTCTTATCGGGAAGAAAGGCGGCCCTGGTGCTCCCGTTTAATTATAGGTAAGTCAATTTTTGGTCAGTGGGTCATCTTAGAGGCGGAGTTGTTGATGTTGTAATGAGTTCTAAATAATATTTAAAATGGCTTGAAACTTCTCGTTTTAAGGGAGAAGACTTAAAACAAGCAACATCTGCCACTATGACTGCCAACCCTTAAAACCCATTAAGTGGATAGGCAATGTAAGTGACTAAGTGTTCTATAGTGGATAGGCTAGTGTCATCAAAATTGTATCCTGTTCTTAATTTGATTTTACCAAACAACAAGTAAAAAGTTAATTGTTTCAGAAACACATTAAACCATGTTAAAATGTAACTATCATTGCACACAGCAAGGTGTTTACAGAATACTGTTTTGGGTACCTACTTGTGCACTCTCAGAACTCACTTTCTATTTGGGTAGTACAATAATCCATCCATTGTTTTATGTTCTTTCCCTGCTCCTCCAATTCATCCCTTTTGTGGCACAAAATTTACCATTGCAAATCTAAACTGAATTATAAACCTCAATAAAATTTTGAATACTTTGTTTACAGGTTATCTCCAATACCACCTTTGCTGCATTTGACTCCGGGCATGTTTTCTATGAAACTTAACATCTGAAAAATTGTTTGCAAAAATGTTAGTGATGTGAACAGTGGAGTGTTTCCAGGGAACTGACGGGTCCGGACTAAATCGTTTAGTAGTTCTTAAGTACTAGAAATATTTAGTGATAAGAAGATTTAATATGATTGTAGAATTAAGTTTAATTTTCTTGTTTGTTTGTAAGACATGATATTTTTCTATAGCATTGACAATATAACAATGACTTAAACACATTAAAATTATTTTGCTGCCAGTTTCGGTTAAGCTATAGGTGTCCGCAATTGTCTCAGAGGCTGGTGCATCTTAATTTTTAGTTTAAATAGATAACATGCAACATTAATTAATTAATAATTTGTTTGAAGCTATAAGCAGTTGTAACTTTTTTGCAGCATTTGTATTTTTAAGTGACAAACTTGTTCTAAATTGTAATTTAGTATGATTGAACTGTTACAAGATGTAAGAAATGTATTTTGATCTTTGAAATATATTGAGAAAGCACTAATGTTTGTTTATTCACAAAGTGCTCTTTTTTAACCCAGTTTTTGAAAAGCTAGAAGAAACTGCACAGTAAAAAAATAAAAATAATGTTTGAATCCAGCGGATTAAAAATAATCCGCTGGATTCAAACATTATTTTTATTTTAAAAAGAGTATCCGTATATAAAAAAAAATCACTCGACTCACGAAATCTCACCAAACTACAAGTGTTAGTTTGCGGGTTGTTCGAAAGAGATACCGCGGCTCCGGAACGTAAAGGGCAATAGAAGGAACATGGGTGGGTTTTAGTCAGTACAGATACCGGCACGGATCTTGAGCGCTCGGCGGAAGGGTGGGGATCGCTTTGCGCATCGTACACATGTGGCAAATAAAACGCACGCCCGTTGATTATTTATTTTTTCTAAGTAATTTCTTACTGGTTCTATGGTTGAAAGAAATATTAAATAATGATTAATTAAATTGAGAAATGGAAATTGAGATCAAAGAAGTAGGTAATTAACAAGTATTTCTAAATTAAAATTATAACTTAGTTCTTGTAGTTTGTCAAAAATTACTAAAAAAAAACTACTACGTATTTTTTTTCCTTAGCATTTTTGACTTCGAATTTTATTTGTTGTAGATAAAAACTTTATCTATTGAATATTTCGATTATTAATTGAATGAAAAATAGTTTTGCTAATTACAAACTGACATTATTTTTTTCCCCGTTTTGCTTTCGATAAATATCACCTTTGATTATAATTCCAACGGTATATTTAATAAAAAATCACATAAAATATTTGAATAATATAATTTAAAAATGTTGTCCATTAAATTGGCCGGAATTGTACTCGTCGTCGTGAGGTACATGCAGCACGGAAAAGAACGAATCCTGAGTGACGTCTATGACGCGATGCGCTAAGGGCCAATCACTGCACTTTCCCCGCCCCCGCGCCTCACTTCATACCACCAAAGGGACCCAATAACTCACTTCTGCGCAAGTGAAGGTCAGCGCTCAAGATCCGTGCCGGTAACTATACAAAGTCTGACATGCCCCCCGCTCCGCCCAGAGCGGGGGAAGTCATTTGATGATTTCCCACCCGAAAAAAAAAAACTACAAGTGTTAGTAGTCTCAAATTTTGCATGGGGCCGGGGAATCCTTTTAGGACGTAGGGATGCGACATTCAACCTCTGTAAAGTTTGTATGGGAGAACGCGATTCCTTGCCAGATAGTTAACTGTTCAGGAAATGAATAAATCTCAGGGCCGTCTTTTACCTATTAGAGGCCCTGGGCACATTAGGATAATGATGGGGCCCCCCTATGACGATAGTAATAAAGCAGTCTTTTGTTAGAATAAACAAAGAACGTAGATGCGCAAAGTTTAAGCTTTATTTTTATTTATTTACAGTTGCATTGGAAATTATTATAATGAATAGATAATATAATGTAATTCAGACTAAATAACCAGCATCCACGATGAGTACCTATCTATGCTGATTGAAGCGGTACCTTTCTAGATTTGAGTTGAGCAAAGTCCTTAATCACATCTTCTAAATCTATGTTTTTGAGCAATTCACATTCTATTGACATTAGCGGTTAGCGACAAACTGTTTAATCTTTTTTGAAGCATTGTAGGTAGTTAGTTCTTAATTAATTTTTTATTCGTGTCCGTTTCGACCGCGCGGCCATGACGTTTTTTTTTTAAAAAAAATATGCCAAGATTTAGTAAAAATTTGTAAAAGTAGACTCCCAAAACCATAAATTTGTCAAAGCTATGGTTAAAAAGTTATAAGGGCTTGAATGTGGCCGCGCCATTGAAACGCTCCGAACCGCGCGGCCACGGAGATCTTTAAAACTAAGCATTGCAGAGACCTAAAATTTTGGTAAGTAACAGATTGAATTTGTAAAAAATTTGTAAAAATATAGAAAAAAATCCTGGGCTTATATTTTAGGAGCTGTAAGACTAATACGTCATGGCCGTGCCATTGAAACGGTGAAAAACACATTTTCGCCGATATTTCGCTGAAAAAGCAACGCAGACGTCTGAAGTTTTTTGTAAAACCCAGATTTGAATTTGTCAAAACTAGTAAAAATAAAACAAAAAATCCTAGGTTTATATTTTAGGAGCTGTAAGCCTAATACGCCATGGCCGCGCCATTGAAACGGTGAAAAACACATTTTCGCCGATATTTCGCTGAAAAAGCAACACAGACGTCTGAAGTTTTTTGTAAAACCTAGATCTGAATTTGTCAAAATAGGTAAAAATGCAAAAAAAAACTAGGTTTACATTTCATTAGCTGTAGAGCGGAATCTTAAATACGTCTTGAAAATGTCGATAGGGTGACCAAGGCTTATTATTATTAACAGAAATATATTATTGTTAACATACAACATTTAACATACAGTATTTATATTATTGTTAACAGAAAATTTTTCACCTATTTTGTTAGATATTATATCTTAAGGATTCTTAATGAAATAAAAATGAAACGCAAAAAAGGATGGTACTATACGTGTGTGTTTAGATCCACGACCGTTAAACCGCGCCGTACAGCGAGCACATTATCCGTTACCAACGCTCACCGAAATTGCCACTAAGTTGCAAGGAGCTCGATACTTTAGTAAGTTAGACGCTAAATCTGGATTTTGGATGGTGCAGATTGATGATGAAAGCGCAAATCTATGCACATTCGGAACACCATTTGGTAGGTACCAGTTTCTTCGTTTACCTTATGGTATTAATTGCGCTTCAGAGGTATTTCACTCAAAAATTCGACAAATTTTAGAAAATATAGAGGGTGTAGACTCTTTTGTCGATGATATAATTGTATGGGCCTCTAGCAAAACTGAACATGACGCGCGACTCAAGCTATTGCTCGACCGGGCACGGGAAGTAGGTATTAGATTCAACAAAGATAAATGTGAATTCTGTGTTCAGGAAGTAACTTATTTAGGGCATACGTTTAGTGCTGAAGGTATGAGCATAGATAAGAATAAGCTAAAGGCCATACAGCAGATGCCAAACCCTGGCGATAGACAGTCATTAGAGCGTTTCCTAGGCATGATCAATTATCTGTCTAAATTCATTCCAGACTATTCTGAAATCGCTTCACCACTGCGCTCATTGTTGAAAAAAGATTCTGAGTGGTTGTGGGATGAAGTGCATGAGGCAGCTGTACAGCGGTTAAAAGATTTAGTGTGCGAAGCACCGGTATTAGCGCTTTACTCACCGCGTGAACCGGTTCTCTTATCTGTAGATGCAAGTTCGCGCGCGTTAGGAGCGGTGTTACTGCAGAGCGGCCGGCCAGTCGAGTTTGCATCAGCGACTCTGACTGAGACGCAATGTCGTTACGCTCAAATTGAAAAGGAGCTATTAGCAATTGTGTACGCTCTGGAACGCTTCCACCAGTATGTTTTCGGACGAAATAATATTACAGTGGAAACTGATCATAAACCTTTAGAAGCATTGTTTAAAAAGTCATTAGATTCAATTCCAGCGCGTTTACAACGCATGATGTTACGTACACAAGGTTATGATTTTACTGTTGTGTATAAGCCGGGTAAATATATGTTTGTGGCTGATGCGTTATCACGTGCGGCTTTGGTCGATAATGTTAAAGAAAGCATTTCCGAAGAAATTGCCGAACAATCGTGTTTTTTAGTTCAGAATGTAAGGTTTAGTGATACTAAAATGCGCTTAATTAGAGATGAAATATCTAAAGATAATGAGTGTCAATTAATAATTAAACACATTCAAAATGGATGGCCAACAAATAAATTTGAAGTTGAAGAATGTGTACGGGCACAGTGGTCGTACAGCCATCATTTTGAATTTGTGGATGGTATTATATTCAAGGACAACCTAGTTTACATACCACGTAGTCTGCGGTCAGAAATGATATCGCGTGTACACGATGGGCATATGGGGATAGATAGGTGCAAGCGCAATGGTCGTGAGGTAATGTTTTGGCCGGGAATGTCACGTGACATAGAAAATGCTGTAAAGCGGTGTGCAGCTTGTGTACAGCGACAGCCACGGCCCGCGCGGGAGCCCTTGCTTCCCCACCATATACCGGATATGCCGTGGGCCAAAGTAGGTTCCGATATATTTCAATATGGGAATAAATATTTTCTGCTATTGGTAGATTATTTTTCTAATTTTATAGAAGTTAATCCATTAAAGAGTATTGGGAGCAAGGCAGTAATTGCAGCCATGAAGGACCAATTTGCAAGACATGGTGTCCCAAGCGAGTTGGTGACAGACAATGGGCCAGCTTACGCTTCGAAGGAATTCGCTAATTTTAAAAATATGTGGGGATTCGACCACATTACTACCTCTCCCAACTACCCACAATCTAATGGACGCAGCGAGCGCAGTGTTCGCACAATTAAAAATATATTGATTAAATCCATTGAATCCGGGACGGACTTTTATTTAGGATTATTAAACTTCAGAAACACTCCTCGGGATGGTATCAGCTCACCTGCAAAGATATTAATGGGACGCAGACTTAATAGTAGACTACCATCACACTTTAAAAAACTAATTCCAAGTCGCGATAATACAGCCGATTACCAAAGTATTGTACGTAAGCAGGAGGTCAGTAAATATTATTATGACAAACATGCTAGACCATTACCGCCATTGGAAACCGGTGACACAGTTATTATGGCCGATGAAAATAGGCGTAAAAAGGTTAGGGTGCAATCGCAGGCTACTCAACCGAGGTCATATTTTGTCACAGATAATACGGGAAAGCGATACAGGCGCAATAGGCGCCATTTGCTAAAAGTAGAATCACACTCTCAGCATTTAGACGACACACCAAGTCAATCAGTGAATAGATACAAACCTGATTGTGACGATGAGAAATGGTCCAGTGCTGAGAGTGATGATAATTCGGCTAGTCCATACAATGAAAATGCGCAAATAGTGCGCACACACAGACCAGCGGCTGTCATTGCACGTAAAAGATTAGGTGAAATATTTAAAGAAAAAAATCTGTAATTTAATGTAATGATTTTGCATGCACGAATTAATTCAGTTTTATATTGAAATGTTCTAGGTATTCTATTATTATTCCGGAGGATAAATGCTACTTAACTTTTATTCACCTATTTTTTTTTTTCAATAAATAATGTGAAACATATAGTTGTAATAATAAGTTAGGAATATAATAAAATAGAAAAAAAAAAAAATTGTTTACATAATAAATGTGTGTTATATTTTGTATAGCTGTACATTTAGGTACCATTATAAGATAAGAATATAATATATATATAGTCTCATTAAAAATATTTGGGGAAAGATATTGTGTGTTATGTGGGTACTCGGGCAAAACCTAATTATGTGTGCTACCCGTAATGATTAATAAAGCAGTCTTGATCGAATCTGCGTATCATTCACTTCAGATAGTATACAAAACCATGTTTATTAGTTTAAAAATCGTTATTTGTTACCTGAAAATACTTGTTTTGAGTAGACGTGCGAAAACCATAACAGATAACTTTGAGTAGCGTTCGTGATGACTAATGAGTATAAAATAGCATAATTTGATGAATAAGACTTTAAATTCTGCCAGAAATAACCCCCGTAATTAAGTCATGCATTTTAACATTGAATAGCAGTAGCATAGGAGCGAACGAAACGCGCGGGTGCAGCGCGGGAGACGAAGGCTGGCTGTCTAACCAATCACAGCCGTCCAAAAAGAGATATCTCGCCGTCACACCGTCTTCCCCCGCCAAAAACTTTTTCTCGATTAGTCGTCGTTTTACGTTCAGTTAATTCGTACGTAGTACTTGTTGGTGTTTTAAATTTTGGCTTTCCTATGGACTTCGATTTATGCACTGTTTTGGACATTTGTTATTTTGGCATTCCTATGGACTTCGATTTGCACTCTGTTTCGGACATTTGTTTTCTTTGGCTTTGAAAAACGTTCTGCTGCTGCAATCTGGACTTCATTACGCCTCAGGATTTGATTACTAATTAATACTTCTTATCAAGGTAAGTAATTCATACTACATACTCTCTTACCATTTTAGTCAACCTATGTAGTTGACCTAACCAAGTATTGTAATATAATAATATTTGGGTACCTATTTCAATACTGGTCGCTCAATCAATCGTGATGATATCTTTAAGCAAAAAGGTGTATTTTGTATCTAAATATATAATTTAAAACACCAACAAATACTACGTACGAATTAACTGAACGTAAAACGACGACTAATCGAGAAAAAGTTTTTGGCGGGGGAAGACGGTGTGACGGCGAGATATCTCTTTTTGGACGGCTGTGATTGGTTAGACAGCCAGCCTTCGTCTCCCACGCTGCACCCGCGCGTTTCGTTCGCTCCTATGCTCCTGCTATTCAATGTTAAAATGCATGACTTAATTACGGGGGTTATTTCTGGCAGCATTTAAAGTCTTATTCATCAAATTATGCTATTTTATACTCATTAGTCATCACGAACGCTACTCAAAGTTATCTGTTATGGTTTTCGCACGTCTACTCAAAACAAGTATTTTCAGGTAACAAATAACGATTTTTAAACTAATAAACATGGTTTTGTATACTATCGTTTCATTTTTATTTCATTAAGAATCCTTACCCTTATTTCATTAAGATATAAAATCTAACAAAATAGGTGAAAATTTATCTGTTAACATTAAGCCATGGTCACCCTATCGACATTTTCAAGACGTTTTTAAGATTCCGGTCTACAGCTAATGAAATGTAAACCTAGGATTTTTTGTTTTATTTTTACTAGTTTTGACAAATTCAAATCTGGGTTTTACAAAAAACTTCAGACGTCTGCGTTGCTTTTTCAGCGAAATATCGGCGAAAATGTGTTTTTCACCGTTTCAATGGAGCGGCCATGGCGTATTAGGCTTACAGCTCCTAAAATATATACCTAGGATTTTTTGTTTTATTTTTACTAGTTTTGACAAATTCAAATCTGGGTTTTACAAAAAACTTCAGACGTCTGCGTTGCTTTTTCAGCGAAATATCGGCGAAAATGTGTTTTTCACCGTTTCAATGGCACGGCCATGGCGTATTAGTCTTACAGCTCCTAAAATATAAGCCCAGGATTTTTTTCTATATTTTTACAATTTTTTTACAAATTCAATCTGTTACTTACCAAAATTTCAGGTCTCTGCAATGCTTAGTTTTAAAGATCTCCGTGGCCGCGCGGTTCGGAGCGTTTCAATGGCGCGGCCACGTTCAAGCCCATAAAACTTTTTAACCATAGCTTTGACAAATTTATGGTTTTGGGAGTCTACTTTTACAAATTTTTACTAAATCTTGGCATATTTTTTTTAAAAAAAAAACGTCATGGCCGCGCCGTCGAAACGGACACTTTTATTCGTTTTAATTTGGAGAAAGAGCGTTCCCCGCTGCAGTTGCGAGTGCAAGTCGCAACTCATTTTGACCATAGTCGGTTTAGCATTTGTTAAGACTGATTTTCAGGCGAGAGTAGAGTAGCTATCGGTTTTCGTTTGGTAATGGAGTAGGGACTAGACTAGGGGGCCCCAATCCATCACGGGGCCCTGGGCACGTGCCCAGTGGGAAAGAGGGGCCTGAACCTACTGTAAATCATGCTAAGCTACGACGCTCAGCAGCGGGTAAAACCGCTGGGCACAGCTCTTATTATATACCTACTACCGAAGGAGTCCCGTGTCAATCTTATCCTTATTGTTTCGATAGTTAATGAGCTATAATAGGTACACATTTTTCTTTCTAATATGTGGATGAAACAAAACAAAAAATCAACCCGATCTTGGTATAAACATCAATACCGCCATGTTTTATGAAATGAAATATACTGATCGTTCAGTTATGAAACTCGAAACGTGTTCCGTACATTTATTTTGTACAATTTAGTAGGTAATTTTATATCACGCCGTCACCGTCGATTCGCTTTTATGCCCGCTCCACACTTACCCCGCGAATCGCGCGAGAAGGCGTGAAAGATGCGAGAACACGTAATGTGGAGCCGTGTCGCATGTTTTTCGCGGCTTCGCGCGTTTTTCTCCGATTTCTGTCGGTTTTTAAACCCGCGACAAAGGGCAAGCGCGCGCGAACTTTGCGTGAACACGTCTAGACTCCACACTAGCGCGTCGCTCAGTTTGTTGTTAGCAACGGAGGTGTCTGGTCGTGTCAGTAGGTATACCGAGAAAATGAGCATGGACAAACCATTTAGAGCTGCAATTTCTGGAATACTACCAAACCGAACCTATCTTGTGGGATGCGAATTCTAAAGACCATAAAAATAAATTAAAAGTTCATGAGGCATGGATGCGTATCAGTCCCTTAATGGAAATGCCAGTTGAAATTTTAAAACAAAAAAGGGTTTCACTATTATCCAGCTATAGAAAATATAAAATCATCATCCACCATCTTCGTTTTCTCCAGGGCCTCTTAATTTTTTTTTACTTTTAATATATTCGTAATTGTAGTAAGCTAGTGCGCACAAAACGAAAGACGCAGCGATACACACTTCTTTTTCGACGTCCATCATATTCGAACACGCGAACGTTACTGTGAAAATTGCGCGAATATTGCAAATATGGAGCCTTGTCCACGTCGCGCTGTCTTCGCGCTACTTTCTCGCCGCGCCTTCTCGCGCGATTCAAGGGGTAAGTGTGGAGCGAGCATTAGGGTTTCATTGCTTGATTGATTGCAAAAACGGGACCTTTATAGATTTGTCTTGTCAGTCTGTCTGTCCATTGCTCACAGCCATTCTACACCGAGGCTATTGGCACGACAAAGTTGAGGTAGAGTAGGTAGGTGCCCTCAATAAACACAAATACAAATATTAAAATTCAGATTGGTCTTTGCATCTTCGCTACTTTGAAGGATAGAATGTATACAATTTATCAATGGGATGACACAAAGGGCAGTATTATCGCTAAAAGCGATCTTTTCCATACAAACTACGAAAATGAAGGAGTGAACTCGACCGTTAACGCTACGCAAGGAATGCTGTGTCAATACAGCCTGATGACCGGTGGTCTTGTCCTTCGACATCGCGAAAGCGAATCACAATAGGCTGATAGGTATACAAGTTGTCTAGTACAACTTCTATATCAGCCCCTTGTGCCGGAACGTCCCCGCGCTCAATAGCGAGACTGGTATCGCATCGAAAGTATCCATCTATCCAGCCACTGAAGAACTAACGGCAAGATTCCTACATCGCGCAAGCAAAGTTGTGCGCGAAGTTAGCATATTTACGAGCACCCGACAAGCAACTGTGGGGCAGTGGCCCACCAGACACGACACCCGTCTGGTCGGAGGACCCACCCTTTTCAACAGAGGATGGAGAACTTTACACCCTGTTCTTCATACCTCTAAACTGGTGCCCCGAATGGACGTCAACGCAGCCTTCGAACATCATGACGTCACCATCGTCATATCACTCTCTCCAGCTCCCGAGCAGCGAGTCAACGCAGCCAGCCAGCCAGCTACTCACGGGTATCCCTGACCACCAGCATGCAGCAGAATCGCATTCCTGGTCAGCCCCCGAAGCCTCATCAGCGACCATGGCGCCAGCACACTGTACTCCCGACGGTCGAGAGTACGCAGATCCTCTCCCGGTCGACGCAGGCAGTCAGCCACGACGCGGCGCTGTACTACGTCCGACGCACGCAATCAGCGCCGGCCCCGACTCACTGGGGTTCGCAACACCGCCGCCAACAGTTCCGACTCACCGCGAACAATGTGGCAAGTTAACGGTAACCACTGGACAGGCTACAACCAATCGACCTTGGTCTTCGGGGAGGAGTGATGTAGCGACACAAAGATGCAAGTGGCAAAAAGTACTACAGCGCCATCTATCCAGCCACTGATGAACTAACGGCAAGATTCTTACATCGCGCAAGCAAACTTGTGCGCGAAGTTAGCATATACGAGCACCCGACAAGCAACTGTGGGGCAGTGGCCCACCAGACACGACACGCGTCTGGTCGGAGGATCCTTCCTTTTCAATAGAGGATAGAGAACTTTACGACCTGTTCTTCATACCTCTAAACTTACTTTCATCTCCCCACCCAATTTGAGTCGGGAGTCCCTCAGGGCTCCCGCGTTCACGCTATACAAATGAGACCATTGACCAAGGCTCAGTTACCTTTCTTTGCTGACGACACTGCCATTTTCTACTGCGGCCGGAGCTAGGCAAGTATCGCCTGCATCCTTCAAAAAAACCGAGGTAGCATCACAATCCTACTGCTTTGTACTTTTTTTTAAAACAAAACCATCAATCCAACAAGCCAACTGGTGTTAAAGCGAATACATACTTTAGTAGAGGAAAATGACCACCATCTCCAGGACCTATTTACTCTGAGGTTAGGTTAAGAATGCAATAATTGTACCGCCTGATTGTTTTTAGAACTTCTGAGACTAAATTTGCTACCGAATTAATCCAAATTCCCACACGTGAATTTTAAAATTGGTTGATTATTTGTCAAATAATTACTTATTCTTATTTAGTGAAAACACCGTCAAGATTCATGCGAAAGTGATTCATTAGCAAGAACCTTGCTTTACTTGAAGATACACAGATATTTGAAATGGAACGCATTATCAAAAAATTACAACATCATCAACAGAGAACGTCTGTTTCTGGGTACGTGAATTTTTTAAGCAACAAAGACCATTTAGTGTTAAAAATTATATCATGTAAAGTTCAAGTTTTATTGATCAGGATCTCTATATTTAGTCGTAGTTAAAATAATCCATTTATTTTACTATTTACAACTATTATTGTTTAAATTGACAGGACAACGACTGTCGGTTCAAGTCTTACAGTAGTATGTTTTAACCTGCCCTAACTAAAAAAATCTTTAAACAAAATGTAAAAAAGGTATAAACATTACGGGTGTTTGACGTTCACACACAGATAGATGCATTCTATTGCTAATTCTGCAAGCAATAAAGAAACTAACGTACTCTACGGTAGTATGGCCAATGCACTTTGGCAGTGAGTCCAGCTAGACCATATCTATATAGGGACTTTTTACTCAGTGGGTGTGTGGCTAATTTTGTATTGTCTATGGTTATGACCACCCACATCACTATACGACCAGAGACTTACTAAAAAGTAATTACTGTCATCACCGTCGCCATTTTCGCCTGTGTTTTCGCCTAGCTTAATGCTTAGAGTTGTTATTTTGCTCTTTACTACGAATTACATAAATTGACATAAAACTTATTTAAAAATAAACTGGTGAAGTTTTAAAACACGAATAAATTCTATAAACAGCAGATAATTGTGTTATACAACTAACTATTTGTAGAAATAAACAGCGTTTTCGTAGAGTGTTATTTGAAATAGCGACATCGAAATTGTTTATTTCTAAGTGCGTTATAAAGCGCAGACTATGAGTTCAAGACATCGTGATAGGAGTCGTTCAAGATCTCGCGACCGCGAGAGGGACAGGCACAAGGAGAGGGATCGCGAGAAGACTCGGGACCGGGATCGTGATAAGGAAAGGGAAAGAGACCGCGACCGGGATCGTGACCGTGACCGCGATCGTGATCGCGACCGGGAAAGAGACCGGGATCGGGACCGGGACCGCCACCGCTCCAAGAGGTATGTGAGCACACATGTTTTAGTTTGACGTGGCGTTCTGTATGCTTGACACATTGTATTATGGCAATGATAACATGTTTCACAGGGACAAGGAGCGCGAGCGCAGCCGCAGCCGCGACCGGCACAAGGAGAAGCGTCGCAGTCGCAGCCGCTCGCGCAGCAGGAGTCGCAGTCGCAGCCGGAAATCTAAAGATAGGCAAGAACATTAATTATTGATATGTAGGGACTGAGTTAGATACCCCTCAAACTGTGTTCTCTTTCACAGGGAGTATTTGCTCAGTTGGTTGTCTAAGGTGCGGGGGGGAGATTCGATTTTGTACAGAAACAAGAGAATCTGCAATATTACATTACATGCGAATGTTCCTAGTAAGTAAGGGAGCATTGTTACTGATACCTGCAGAATATTTACACATAAGAGAAATAGAAGGATTCCTGTACATATTTAATACTCCTCAATCATTCCAAAAATTCAATTTATATACCATTGCAGGATAACACAATGGGACTAATGCCTTTCATGAATCCTAACATAATTGATACTAAAATCTATTTAGCTAATTACAATTTCCAAACAATGCATTCCTTGTAAATTCATTTAAGGAACAATAGAATTTAACAGATTAACTCTCTCACTGGCTATGTATTGTGGATATACCTACAGTTGAGACCAGTATTTCAACAACTACATAGTAGCAAACATGTTGCACTGACACACCAAACGGAGACATGACCAAGAACATGATAATTGTGCTATACTTAAATGCATCCGACGTTGTGGTGTGTAACAAGGAGTACTGTGCTTACAGAGATGGCACTATCGCCCTGCTTGACCAGATGGTTGGCACTACAACAAAGGCCACAGCGCGGCAGGTGAGCAGCAACGGTGCTATCAACCCCGCCACGCAGGCCGCCATCCTCGCCGCCGCCGCCGTCGCACAGGTGAAACTCCCCTCTTACATTGCTAACACTTCATTGAAACAATTTGTTATTTTCCACTTCGGAAGTATTTAATAAATGTGTGAATGAGCAAAGTTCACGTTAAATTAGTATGGAATCCTTCAAATAAGTGGCATACAGTGATGGATTAAATTGACATCAGTAAATTAAATATATCCAAACAGTACCTACAAATTTATAAGTAATATACAAGTTACATCAGTATCAAATTCTTTATCTTTCAGTTAGCTGTTTAGTAGATTTTCTTTTTAAAATGGATTTAAAGCAAAAGTAGCAGAGAATGAGCGTGCGGTGTTAACATAATGTATTTTTAGTCGAAAATAGAAGTATACTATAATAGCATTTAAGGAAATTCTTTACAACTAGCACAATTATTATCATCCATATTGATGTTAATACTAGCTACCGCCTGTGACCTCGTGGCATAGATACTTTGGGCTAACGCTAACTAAATATAAAAAAAAAATATATCTTCCTCTCCCCTTTTCTTCCGTCTTTCTCCCCCGTTTCTCACAAAATCGGTTTAGCCATTGAGGCGTGAAGACGTAACAAACAAACAAACTCACTTTCGCTTTTATGATATTAGCAAGGAAGTAAGGATTAGAATTATATTTCACTCACACACACAGCTATAACTAATGGCTAAACCGATTTTGATGTATTTTGGTACAGATATTGTTGGGACCCTGGAGACGGACATAGGACACGCCTATTTTTTTTTTAAAAAGGATATATGAGGGAGAAAGAGGGAAGAAAAGGGAAAACTTAGCATTGCTATTACAATAAATAAGGCGCTAGGGCAAAAACTACAAGTAGCCGGTACCTGCAAATCACTAAAGGGGAATGGTGTTACCCCGAATTAAACGCGAGCGAAGCCGTGGGCAAAAGCTAGTTAGATAAGTGTTAAAAATAAATCGCTTATATTTTTATTTTACCAAAGCTATTGAGTATTTAACCATTCATTGTGTGGACCGCTAGCCAATGGAATTCACTGCCGGCTTCCCTGCTCCTTGATCATTATAATCTGGATCTCTTTCCCAAGACCCAATGCCGCATCAACGCTTCATTCATAATATGCCTGGACTGCACAGAAATTGAGATGTTTTTTTTTATAAATTGAACGAGTTTGATTCCTGGTTATGAATGTCGATTTTTCAAAAATCTAACAATGCATTGTTAGACTTTCAGTTTGAATGCATTGTCAGTTTGAATTTTTATCACATTCGACATCGAGACTTTGAGCATTTTTCATTATATCTCGTAGTTTCGGGTTTGGCCATCCACTGGGTGTGGATGGCCTTGGAAATTCACCCTGTTCAGTATGAAAAAAAAACCGGTCAAGTGCGAGTCGGACTCGCGTACCGAGGGTTCCGTACAAACTTGCGACATAAAAGGTCATATCATTCGACTATGTAGGCTTAGAGGGTTGATTTTATCAAAGCTCGAAGGGACCACAGACTTTAGTATATGATTTTAATTTCAACTCGATACTTGTACGCGTTCCCGAGATAAAGGGTCTTAACAAACATACAACAAAGTGGTCCAATAAGGGCTTTTTCCTTTTGAGGTGCGGAATCCTAAAAACCGAGCAAAATTGTTTACTTAGAAACTAAATCAAAAAGCAAACACATGATGCATCCCGACGTATTTTTCGTAACGTTAACACCATGCGCTCGTGTTTTCTATATCATTATAAGTAAACCAAGTGCCGCTAACGCACAAGCATCTGTGGATAGATTAGATAAATATTGCTGAGTTCACTCACAGATATTATATACTTTAGTAGTTAATACTCTTCTAGAAAATAACTAAGGTTTAGAGAGGTTTTCATTAGAGTTGTTGTTATTAAACCGTTAATCTAGTTAAATAAGTCACTTTTTAATTTATAATGAATGCATTTGAGTGCTTTTATACACAATAGGACTACCAGTTAGGATTGTCATTGGAATATAAAATGAGCTTTAGTATTTTTCAGCATAATGCTATTGAGCGAGAGGTAATGTTTGCTTTATCCAATTATTATATTAAAATTTCCATTGAATGAAGCTATCGCCTAAAATTCGATTTGTTTCGTTTACTTAAGTTGACATGGTTACCTAACCAACCTATCATGTAATAAATTGATTCTTAGTCAATGTTGGCAGTTCTGCTGTCCTAAGTGCAGGCACTGGATGAAGGGCATGCAACACAGCACAATCACAACAAGTGGTGACATGTAACTATGAGTTGTCATTTGTTTGCATTCAACAGAACACAGAACTGTGCCGGCAAGGATGGGTAGCTTCCTTCTATCAATGTCAGAGTTGATCAGAAACAACATAATCGTGTTAAATCATAATTAAATGGGATAACACTAGTCATTTCCTATTGCTCAACAAACTTGTTGTGGTTGTTAAATTTACCACTCCGTTTTTTTTTTCTCTTTGTTTGGAAACAATTGTAATAAATCGTTTTGTATTTTTTTAGAAATATATCAACTATGCGGTAAGGAATTCATTCTAGAACCATTATGATGTGATGTTTTACTTGCGTCTGTATTCTTTAATATAAACTTATTTCCGTATTGAGTACTATCCATACTATACCTATACTATTATAAATGGGAAAGTTGTAGTGTATGTTTGTCCGTTTTTCACGGCGAATTGACGTGACGCAGAGCGCTGAATTGACGTGGTTTTTTAAGTGGAGGTTTTTGAAGGGATGGAGAGTGACATAGGCTACGTTTTGTCTCTTTCTAACCCCCACTTCCCTAAAATGGATGGTGGAAGTTTGTATGGAGCATTCCGCAATTTTCAAAGTAGAAATCTAAAAATTGGTAAATAATACTAGCTATGATTTTTTTGTTAGTGACAAATAGTCTGCATATCAATTTTTAGCTTAGTCGCTCTGTTTAGCCGTGAAAGACGGACAAACAAACATACACTTTCCCATTTATAATATTATAGTATGGATAACTGTTAGCCTGAAAACTTCGTCCGCGTGTAATTATTATAAAGTATTATTTCCATAATTGAATTGGATATTGTAACAAAAACTTTCATTGGTTTTTTTTTGCACGGAACCCCAATGTTTTTTTAGGTTTCCGCAGCCAAATGGGTAAAACGGAACCCCTTTAGATTCGGTCTGTCCGTCTGTCCGTTTCTATGTCAAAGCCATTTAACTCCATACTGTTCGAGCCATATAGATAGTTAGGTAGCAGGCGTCTGTTAAAATGATGAATGTATTATATTTAAAAAAAAAAACAGGATTCTATGTATTTATTTACTTTTAGCATAATGTAACTTGTACATACAGCTCTGTCGACATCACAGTGTTACAATGTGTTCACTCAATAATATTTGATTGGTAGGCTAGGGATATATTATGCCTGAGAATACAGGCATACGGCTCGCATGCCGCCTTTTGCGAATGAAGCCACACGGACTTTGCCAGTGCGTTGCGTCTAAGTCATCGAAAACCGACCATTTTTGGAACCTGAATTATCGGGTTTAGTAAAAAAAAAACCGGGTAACCGGATTTTTCGGGTATTTTTTAAATTAAATTAAACTCTTCTTTTATTTATTTATTAATTTACCATAATACCAACAAGGAAATAAATCGTTTTTTTAACAAGTTAAATTTGGAATCACAGCTATATTTATTTTTTTACTTACAAATCTTACACCCGGTTTCTAAGAGGGTGTTCAAACTGTTCAACTAAGACAACCGTTAACATAACAGCTTTATCAAATCAATTTGGGTTGCTGAAACGATGTACAGCGAAAAATTTACCAACCCACGATCATTTTGTTATGACATGTAGATTGTTTTCAACAATGGACACATTGTTTACATATTATAGTTTATCATTTAATGGTTTATTCTCGACTGTCAAAAAGTGCCATATAACAAACCGGTAAAAAACAAAACAAGCTGTCAACCATGAAAACATTTCCGTCAATCTTACTTCCTACTACCCTACTAATATTATAAATGAACAGCAGCTGTCAACCATGAAAACATTTCCGACAATCTTACTTCCTACTGATCATGCTTTGAACAACTCAAATGATACCTAACAAGAGATTTGACGGTAACTTAGTTAATTTTTACGTTGTATGCTTTTCACAAAACGGGCGTTAATGTTTCTACATTTAAAACTACTTACTTGTTGTGACTGATCAGTTAAATTCACAGATGAATAATATTCGTATTTATATAATAACCGAAAAAAATCGAAAACCCGGTTCGTTCGTTTTTTTTTACAACGCACTAAACCTGGTAAAATGGAATCGACAAGGTATCGTGTGGCTTCGTCGTAAGTGTAGGTGGCATGCGCTCGGGCCGCTGACCGTTCCCCCGGCGCAGACGTTCGTGGCACAGCGGCGCATGGCGGCGCCCGTGCAGCCCGCCGCCGCCGCCGCCGCCGCGCTGTCGGCCGCCACGGCCATCCCGCCGCCCACGTCCGTGCAGCAGAAGCTGGAGCTGCTGCAGGCGCGCTCCGACTCGCGCTACCGGCCCGAGCGCGCGCCGCACGACTACCACCCGGACGACGACCAGGACGACGGGCTCGGTGCGTACCAACACCGCCACGGCGTCATTCCGTACCCAGCGTAACGTTCGTGTCGTGTTCACTCTGTATTCTGTTCGAGGGGCTCGTGGCCGAGTATTAACGGCCGCACGGTCCTACCGAAGGTGTCAACGAGGTCGGTTACGTCATGCGGATGCGTTACCGTTCATAACATTTCGAGACTTCGCCGTGCATCTGAAAACACCTTAAGCCGTCCGTCCCGGCAGCTATTTGCAGATTTTTGGATCGTATTATTTTGCTGCAGTGTGAAAATGAGATGTAGATATACATCCTGCTCAGCGCCGTCTCTCTCACACTGCAGGAAGATAAAGTAATCATTTAGCTGACAGTGTTGTGGGTTGACAGACTGGTCTGCCTCAGGGCCGGCGGGCGAGACGCCGGCGGAGCGGCGCGCGCGCAGGCGCCGCACGCGCTGGATGGGCGGCGAGCACGACAAGACGTTCATCCCCGGCCTGCCCACCGTGCTGCCGTCCACGCTCACGCGCGAGCAGGAGGAGCAGTACCTGCGTGAGTACCGGCCCGCGCCCTGACCTGCGACGGATTCTTTACATATTATGTCCGTCTGATGATGACTCCTCGACTATTTTCTTGCTTAAATGAATATACTTATACAGCGTGTATCAGACAAGTGTAGTCATACTTGAGGAACGGTCGGTCGAACTGAATAAGTTATTCCACAAGACGTAGCAAATAAACAAGTATCCTATAAACTCCCACAAGTACCGCACTTTTCTGAAACACGCTGTATCAACGGTAGGTATTATTTTTTACAAAATGAAATTGAATAACAAACAATGAGTATAACAGCCCACAGTATTTTGTTCTTAGTATGAATATAACGAGCACGGAGTTGGTTCAGCTAATAACTTTGTACTTGTAACTTACCAAAACATTTTAATGAATGATGAATATATTGTTATAGTAGGCTTTCCAAGTGCGCCCCGGCGCCGGCGTCCGCAACATGTTATTTTAATTTCAGCGTAGCGCGTGTCTGAGCGCACGGGGTACTGTGTACTGTATATGTGTGCTAGGCCAGCGGTCAGTATTCTAATGTGTGCGTATGGCCGCGGTTGGCTAACCCGTTCCCTTGCAGTGCAGCTGCAGATCGAGGAGGTGTCCCGCAAGCTGCGCTCCGGGGACCTCGGCATCCCCGCCAACATCGAGGAGAGGTTTGTGACCCCTGAGCCTACCGAGCCCTGAGCCTACCGAGCCGCCCCACCAATGAGTATACGAACTGATGTTTTCATTACTATATCTCTAGTCGCGAGCGCTCCACGCGTCAATGTCGCCGCGCCCTGGCTGCACCGGTACGAGATAGGTGTTACGACACATTTACTGTTATTATTAGAAGGTATCCAATAAAATAACAAAACTCTTCATAATACCATGAGGTGTGATGCCATGACAATTAAATCATTTCCTTAACAAACAAGGTAACCCTATCGTGTTGCACAGTTGGTTCCAAGAGGATGTACGCTACACCAGCATACCACATACTTCACCTTAGTGAAAGATGTAGAATCAAATAACATTTTAAATAAAATACAATTTTTGTTAATTCAACGTCATCATAATAGATGTCCGCCTATGTACCACTATTGTACAAGAAGTTTAAATAAATAACAGAATGTTCAAATAACCCGCGAGGTATATACTTGTTATAGATATTACCGAGAATGGACTGGAGTGCAACTGTCGATACTGTCCATGCATAACATTATAAAACACCCACATAGTAGGTGATTGGCTATTGTCCAGGATTGATGGGTTTCGTAGTCAGGACAAACGTTTATGCAAAACGTATGTTTTCCAGCTACTGAAATACAAATTATTAGTAAAAAAAATTACAATTTAATTTGTTGTGGTTTTAGGTTTGATATTAATAAATAAGGCATATGACATAATATCGTCTATTTCTTTAATTGTTGAGAATTTTCCTCTGCATATTTGAAAAGTTAGTTAGGTCACACAGTTTTGGTTAGTCAAAATGACGTTTAAGTCAACATCGCAACCTTTTATATGAGAATAAAGCTACGGTAGTATCGCTTAAGGTAGACAGATCACTGACAGGATAAAATTGGTCCTGATTTTACTATTTGGTTGTGAAAACCTAAAGCGTTACCAAGTAATGTAGCCGTAACGTTAGTGAAGACTTCAATAAATGAAAACGTGTACATGCAGCGTCATAGCGAACTACTGCGCCAACTGTACAGCGGTGCAGCCAGGACTGCCGGCCTGCCGAGCTACCGGGCCCCCACTACGCGCCTCCACTGCTACTCGTCTAAACAATTTACAAAACTTATAATTTGGGAGAAAACCATATTTATTATTCTGTATGGTTCGCAGGCACACTTTAACTTTTTTTTTGAATGTTTTGAAAATCGCAATATGAGAATATAATACAATAACATTATTAGCAATGTACACACATAGACAAATTTAGCAGAACAAGAAAAGGCCGAAAATCTAATTTGTTTAACATTGCAGGCTTGTTTTATTTTTAAGATCTATTTATTTCAAACTAGCTTTTGCCCGCGGCTTCGCCCGCGTTAAATACGGGGTAACACAGTTCCCCCTGCGCCTTATTGATTTGTAATAGCAACGCTAAGTTTTCCCTTTTCTTCCCTCTTTCTCCCTCATATCCCACTTTTTTTTTAAAAGTTAGCCTATGTCCGTCTCCTGGTCTACACTCTTTCTTAATCTTTTGCTACGCGTACGAAAGATATCCCGTACGTGACTCGTGCTCGACTTGAGCCCAGCTGAGATTGCCAGGACTTGAAATGAGGAGAACCTACAGAATGATCTCAATTGTTCACAAGTCTGTTGCCACAATGTATCGCAGTATATAACTATTCAGCGAGATGAATGCTATTGTAAGAAGACCGGGACAAGGCAGACAGAGATGCACGTCAAGCAGGGATGATGGGTTCATTCAGCTTCGCGTATGTAGGAACCCGCGTCGAACGGCCGCCCAAGCCCGACAGGAGCTCGACGAAGTTCGAAGTGTTCGCATCGAGTTATGTATGATGATGTCATTTTAATTATAAAAGGTGTAATTTCAAATATGATAACAAGTCGACATTTTAAAATTAAACCATAGGTATGTTATGTGTTTTGGGCCTTTTATATTCCGCTAAATATGTGTGTGTACATGACGAAGTCAAAAATTATAAAGTTATGTTAATAATATCATGGGAAAAACCCGAGTAATTAAAGAACATGAGTAGCGTGCATGTGGAGCGTATCGTGTCCCCGCCCCCCGCTGGGCCCGGTGTCCCCGCTGGGCCCGGTGTCCCCGCTGGGCCCGGTGTCCCCGCTGGGCCCGGTGTACCCGCTGGGCCCGGTGTGCCGCTGGGCCCGGTGTGCCGCTGGGCCCGGTGTGCCCGCTGGGCCCGGTGCCCGGGGCCCTGTGCCCGCTCTACTACTAATGCGCCGTTTTCTTCAGTTGCAGGTCGCATACAGACTGCTATAATCACTAATGATTCAATTAATTAACCAAATAATTATTATTGATAATTTTCAGCAACTTCAGCTCAATAATCATTAATAACCAGATTATTTTCAGGGCTAATGAGCTTAATTAAAATTTCAGGAACAAATTAATTGAATTATTCTTTTTCCTCGGGCGTTAGGATCTAGGTGTTAGAGTAGGATATCAGTGCACATCATACTTCCGATTGTTAGCATTAGCGGCGCGGTGCCCAACGACATCGGACGCGATGTTGTTGAGCACCGCATACACCGCATACACGCGGCGCCTCCACACACGACACCATGCCAGCAACTATTGCAGCTAAATATAACTAAATCAAAGTATTATATTACACGTGGCCACATGTAAGACGCCCAGAGAAGGCGCACTGTTAATAACATTTAGCTCACTAATAGAAGCATTACTTTGCAGAAATCCATGACAGAAAGACGAAGAATGTTATGTTATGTTTAGTTTTAATTCCACGATAAAGATCCAGGCTTGGATGCAGAAAGGCCAAGGCCTTTATATAAGTATATAGGCTCCATAACATCCTCAGCCAACGGGGCCTCGCCTCGGTCGCGATGATAATTTTCCTCAAAAGTAGTGTAATATTTTTCCTGATTTTGCACACAGACGACAGATGAGTCGGCGGTGACTGGTTTGCAGCTAAGAGGCGCATGTTTTTAAGGCCTTAATAACTCATGAGAATTCTAATTGTATGTAGTGTTTAATTGAAGTAATAAACAGAATATCTGAAATTAGCATTATAGTTATCAATGATTTTGCTTATGTTAACTTATTAATATTTGTTTGTGGCCTTAACTACAAATATAATCTAATTTTAATATAAGACGGTTTCGCGGCTTTGCTTAACCTTTTCTTCTAAACCTGCGAAGGCAAAGCGCGGGAAAATCATAGTTTTTACCGAGGCCAAAAATACTTTTCGTTCTGTTATTTTATTTCGTCGCAGGTGTATTAAAAAACGACGTTCACGTGGGTATCTCTCGTTGTAGACCGAGGCCCCAATGACGAAGTTGCCGCATTTGGATTAAAACTTTTCGCGAGCGGGAGGACTGTGCTGAATCCTGCATCCCAGTCTGGATTTTTATCGTGAAATTCGCTAAACTAAAAATCTTGCATAATTTTTAATAGATTTTACTAGCTCTTCTTCTTTCGTCAAGCGATAAAATGTGCCCCTGTATTAACTTTGAGTTAAAGATAAATAATTCCATTGAGAAGGCAAGGCAATGTGTGTGGCGTGGTCGCCGCGTGGCGTGACTCGTGCGCGTGCGCAGGTCCCCGTCGCCGGAGCCCATCTACTCCACGGACGGCAAGCGCCTCAACACGCGCGAGTACCGCACGCGCCGCAAGCTGGAGGAGGAGCGGCACCGGCTCGTCACGCGCATGCAGCAGATCAACCCCGAGTTCAAGCCGCCGCCCGACTATAAGTACGTTAAATCACCCCGGGTACAGATTTGAGCTTGAGCTTAAGCTTAATCTAGTTTGGATTTTATAAAAATGGTGCCAATTTTGATCATTACTTTCATGACAAAAAAACTAGAGATAATTATTGACGCCTTATGGACTATTTACAAATTTCTGCCCAATCTTTTATCACAATTCTTGCTCAGATATTCGCGCAAGTCACCCCCAGTCTTAAGCAAGGTACAGTTCCTCTCTTGTCTGTTGTATACCAAGTGATACTTGACAGATTAGAGACCAGGTGCTTGCAACCCTACGGCTCCGAGGTGATGTAGTGGGACCGTCACGTGCGCCCGGCTGACACGAAGCCAGAAGTAACGCGATGTTGTTGTTGCAGGCCTCCCATCATCCGCGTGCACGACAAGGTGATGATCCCGCAGGAGGAGCACCCCGACATTAACTTCGTGGGGCTGCTCATTGGGCCGCGCGGGAACACGCTCAAAGGTACACAAGCTCCACACGCCAAGTGCACTCGGATACTTTGCTGAGATAATAAACCTCATGAAAAACATTCCGTCTTAAACAATTTGTGCCATAAATAGACATTACTCAAAAATGCATGTAATGTTGTCATTATTTTGACAACCTTGTTTGAGCAAAGTCGACCTTGCCGTTCTGTTTCAAGGAGCGGCCGGCAAAGTTTTGCTGGCCGCTCTAACAGGCCGGCAATGTTTTGCCGACCGCTATTTTGACGTTTCAACGTTTTAAAAAATCAATTCCAAAAAGATTTTATTTAAAACACAGCTGTTTGTACGTCTAAAGGTAAAAAAAAAAGATTTAAAAGATTTTTATTTAAATAACTTGCTGGTTTTATTTAGATTAGGTACTTGCATTTTTGAGTAAAGCACTATACAAACCTTGGCCCACAATGACTGCTTCGCTGGTCACGCTATGATTGCCTCGAGCTAGCCTAGCTACGCTCTAGGTCTTTCAGCTTGGCCATCGTTGCAGCCCTTGCTGTCCTCGCTGTGTGTCGGCCTGGAGCTGCGCTACGCTGCGCTGTCGGCCATCATCAGCGCGACCAGCAAAGTAGTCATTATAGACCGCGGCAGTAATGTACTATTGTGTCTATTGATGTTGTATAAACACACACACAGCTTCTGATTCACGTGGGGGAAGGGGGTCGGTGGATACTAAAACATGAACTGGAAATATTTTTTTGCGGAAAAGTAAGATTGTTTTGGTCAGTATCAGTCGTGTTAAAAAAAAGAAATAACTGTGTTTGTTCTTAATAAAATAAATAGTAAGTAAATAATATGATTGTTATTTTTAGCGATGGAGAAGGAGACGGGCGCTAAGATAATCATCCGCGGCAAGGGCTCGGTGAAGGAAGGCAAGGTGGGCCGCAAGGACGGCCAGCCGCTGCCGGGCGAGGACGAGCCGCTGCACGCCTACATCACCGCCACCAACGCAGACTGCGTCAAGAAGGCCGTCGAGAAGGTATCCAACAAATACCGACCGCCATCGGCTATCTTCGGAAATACGACCTAGCTACGCTCTACCATTGAACTTGTACCGACGCGCGACGATGAGGACAATACGAGTTGTTTTTAATAGATTTTAAAAAAGAGTAGGTTCTCAATGCGGCCGTATTGTTTTTTGTATGTGTATTACGCGATGTCTCCGTAAATTTTGGGCTGATTTGCAATTTCTTTTTTAACTAGCTTTTGCCCGCGGTTTCGCTCGTGTTAAATTTGAGGTAACACAGTTCCCTTTTCTGATTTGCAGGTAGTTTTCGTTGGTTACAAAGAGTGTGTGTACCGATTTTAGGCTTGCTAACTAGAATGCTGCAAAATGTCCCATATAAAATTTCACCCCCTCTTTTAAGGGGTTGGGGGCAGATGTCTGAAAAAAAATTGATGCACGATGTTTTTGTTCTTGAAAATTGCGAAATGCTCCATACAAATTTCAACCCCTATTTTAGGGAAGTGGGGGATTAGAAAGAGACAAAAAATAGCCTATGTCCGTCTCCAGGGTCCCAACTATCTCTGTACCAAAATTCATCAAAATCGGATTTGCCATTTAGGCGTGAAGGCGTAACAGACTCACTTTTGCTTTTATAATATTAGTAAGGATAAAGTTATAGGGATTTAATAAATTTACTACCAGAAGTCAGTGGCAAAAAATCTATGAAACAAACAAAAGTCACCCAGTTCCATTGTTGGATTACATTCCTTTGCCCATTCAACGATTTGAAGTCCAAAGTCACGTTTCCGTGCTCCCCAGATCAAGGAGGTGATCCGCCAGGGGGTGGAGGTGCCGGAGGGACAGAACGACCTGCGCCGCATGCAGCTGCGCGAGCTGGCGCAGCTCAACGGGACGCTGCGGGAGAACGACGCCGTGCGATGTGCCAACTGCTCCGCGACCGACCACAAGACCTGGCTCGTGAGTATACTGCGACCTGCGACGACATAACTCCAGCGGGAACCCACTACTGATATTGTACTTCTCCTAACCCACGGTGTCCAACGAACTGACGGAGGGTGTTTAAAAGTCATGACAACTTCGGAAATGATAATGGAAAGCGCTTCTTGTGTTACAGTGCCCAGACAAGCCCAACGTCACCAACAGCATCGTGTGCTCGTCGTGCGGCGGCGCCGGACACATCGCGCGCGACTGTCGCGCCAAGCGGCCCGGACAGGGCACCCTGCACAACACGCCCAACAAGGTACGTGTCCGGACAGGGCACCCTGCACAACACGCCCAACAAGGTACGTGTCCGGACAGGGCACCCTGCACAACACGCCCAACAAGGTACGTGTCCGGACAGGGCACCCTGCACAACACGCCCAACAAGGTACGTGTCCGGACAGGGCACCCTGCACAACACGCCCAACAAGGTACGTGTCCGGACAGGGCACCCTGCACAACACGCCCAACAAGGTACGTGTCCGGACAGGGCACCCTGCACAACACGCCCAACAAGGTACGTGTCCGGACAGGGCACCCTGCACAACACGCCCAACAAGGTACGTGTCCGGACAGGGCACCCTGCACAACACGCCCAACAAGGTACGTGTCCGGACAGGGCACCCTGCACAACACGCCCAACAAGGTACGTGTCCGGACAGGGCACCCTGCACAACACGCCCAACAAGGTACGTGCCCGGACAGGGCACCCTGCACAACACGCCCAACAAGGTACGTGTCCGGACAGGGCACCCTGCACAACACGCCCAACAAGGTACGTGCCCGGACAGGGCACCCTGCACAACACGCCCAACAAGGTACGTGCCCGGACAGGGCACCCTGCACAACACGCCCAACAAGGTACGTGTCCGGACAGGGCACCCTGCACAACACGCCCAACAAGGTACGTGCCCGGACAGGGCACCCTGCACAACACGCCCAACAAGGTACGTGCTCGGACAGGGCACCCTGCACAACACGCCCAACAAGGTACGTGCCCGGACAGGGCACCCTGCACAACACGCCCAACAAGGTACGTGCCCGGACAGGGCACCCTGCACAACACGCCCAACAAGGTACGTGCCCGGACAGGGCACCCTGCACAACACGCCCAACAAGGTACGTGCCCGCATTACTGTATACGGGCATTGGTCACTGCAATTTTCGGCTTTATAATGCCCTCGCTTACGGCTAAGATACAAAATTATGCCTCGGCTGCTAGGAGAAATTTTCTTCGGTTTTATCAAAATATAGGTATTATCATCGCATTGACCATGTTAGATCTGACATTTAATGTTGTGTGTCGGCAGGCTAAGATCGACGAAGAGTACATGTCGCTGATGGCAGAGCTGGGCGAGGCGGCGCCGGGCGGGGGCGCGGGGGGCGCGGGCGGCGGCGGGGGCGCGGGGGGCGCGGGCGCGCGGCGCTTCCCGCCCGCGCTGTTCGCGCCGCACGCGCCCCCGCGCGCCATCATGCCGCCGCCGCACATGGGAGCCCGTACGTATCCACACGACGACCTGCTACCCTACCATGACGTCTTAAAGCAGAACTTATTCCACTGAGGGAAAGAGATGGTGCTAGACACCCTGACAGCTCTGTCTCTTTGCCTCAGTGGAATAAGTTCTGCTTTAAGACGTCATGGTAGGGAAGCTGATATTTCTTGCAAACTGAAATTTGAATTCAAAAGAGGCTACGAAAATCCTGGCTATATGTGTGATGTGTTGCAGGCTCGCTGCCGGTGTCGCTGCCGCCGCCACCGGGCGCCTTCCCGCCGCCGCCGCCGCCGCCCGCGCAGCAGCCGGCGCCCTGGCTGGGGGCGCAGCCCCCCGTGC
Source organism: Ochropleura plecta (assembly GCA_905475445.1). NCBI lineage: Eukaryota > Metazoa > Arthropoda > Insecta > Lepidoptera > Noctuidae > Ochropleura > Ochropleura plecta. Next base: position 324,085 of record FR997733.1, on the reverse strand, counting down.
CGGGCAGCGCCGCGCCCCCGCCGCCCGCGTACCCGCCGCCCCCGCCGCCCGCGCCCTCCATGCTGCACCAGCACCAGGTGAGTCGTATGTCTGTTCCTTCGTGCTCCACACTAGAGACCAATGTGCCTTTTTTGATGATTCTTATCAATTATTTATAATAATTTTTACAAAAAGAATTAGATTACACCTCTGCCTGTCTCTCGACTGTTTCTAGTTATGTGATATGATTATGTGTCTAAATTGCTAACATTACCTCGGCTCCAATGTTGGCGGACACTGGAGACATAAATACGAGAGCAATGAATACGTGTTAGAGAAACCTATAAATCCTCGGAAACTAAGAATGTTAGCTTAATGAAATAAATTGTGTTTAATAAAAAATAGAATACCTAACCCATAAATGAAAATTATAAAATTTATGAGTTACTACATTTTATTTACTAAAAATCACATAAAGAAACAAAATAATTGAGAAACGATATTTTTGAACATTACGATTGAACTTTACTGCTTTGTATTGCCTCCTCGTACTTCCATTACTGCGTTTACGTGGTTTGACTTGCTGTACACCAAGTTCCTTATACGATTTGAGGAATATTCTCCCATTCTTCCGTGTGTGCAATTTTGAGCTTACCAAGTATGATTGGGGAAGGGTTTCCTTGGTGTACGTATCTCCGTAGCTGGAGCCAAGCGTGCTCGGTCGGGATATCCGAGCTGTGCGTGCTGGCCACTCCATACGAGTAATGTTCATCTCTTGAAGGTGATCATTCACATTCCAACTTGAATGAGGTCCCCGTGCCGTGGTATTCCTGGTTCTGCCAGTTTCCTCGTAACGTTGGAGAACTCTTTGTACTGTCCTCAGCCACACAGCGACAGTCCTCGTGGAGTCAATTGTGGTGTATTCTTGAATAATAAATATTGAACACTATCAATGTAAAATACCCACCTAAATGACAGATTAGAAACAAACAAAATCAAATGCAGGGATTTCGTAGTTCCAGCTTCGAGTCTCACTTTTTGAAAATAGATTTTTTTATGACATGGCTTTACAATAATAATAACAAGTTTTAATACTAAGGTATTTAAGCTTGTTATTTATTGTAAAGCCATGTCATAAAAAAAGACAATTAAATACAATTTATTTGATTAAGCTTGCATTCTTTGTTTACAGGTTTCTTTAAGTGACCCGGATAAATTGCTCTAGAGTGTAGATATATCATTGATCTTTGGCACGCCCAGGGCGTTGCCTTCTTCTGTTAGCGTAAAGTTTATTGCATAATATTATTGTTTTCACCGTCAGGCTCAACACTTCGATTGATTGTTTAATTGAAGTGTTTGTTATTATCCAATACCTTGTCGCCTTAAATCATGTATACTATATTGCAGGGTGACGGCAAAATGGGCCCTCCACCGAACGTGGGACCCGGCGGGCCACACATGCCGCCTCCACCGCCCGGTCAGTACCTAGCGTCGTATTGTCTACCATGTATCAATGCCCTGTTTGCTTTCCATTGTAATTTATTGTTTGTATAACTTGTGTACAGGCATGATGGGCATGGGCTGGCGCGGTGGGTTCAACCCTCCGCCCTGGGGCGCGCCCCCGCCCCCCGCCTTCCTGGCGCCGCCCCCGCCCCCGCCGCCCGTGTCCGGCGACTAGGTGCCCGTGTCCGGCGACTAGGTGCCCGTGTCCGGCGACTAGGTGCCCGCGTCCGGCGACTAGGTGCCCGCCGGCCGGCTCCGGCCTCTGACTGCAGCATTACCCTTTCCATCCGACTCGGCCCCGGCCGTCACTTCGCGCTCTACGCAGTAGATGCTGACTATGCAATATTATTTTAATCAAGACGATTGAATTGATATATGTATTATAATTTAACATAACTATTAAACGGAAAGTTCGTTTTATTTATTCCGACTTTTGCATACTTAACTACGTGACTGCTCGAATATCTCGTCGGGACTTCCCGCGGCTCCGTCTATGGAATTCGCCGGAATTCCCGCGGCGCCGCGGGCATCCGCGCGACTCGTTCGAGTTTCTCAAGCGATAATGAGAGAAAACTTGTTTTTTAATATATCTAATTAATTCGTCAAATAGAAATAGTACATTTAAATACATAACAATAAAGGAGATTGAGCAATTTTGTATGGAGCTTGGGGACAAGCTTAAGATTGTTGTACATCAACCAAATGTAGGCTAGGATGTTGCTTACTTCAAGTAATTTCTAGATATACTTTTTTTAATTTCTGTACTGTCTGAGCAAAGTGGATCAGGATAAGTAACCTAACCTAAGAGGTTAACCTCTCGTTATGATCCTTGTTATTATTTATCTATTTTAGTTTTATATCGATGCAACTACATTGAATTCACTGCACCTGAGAATTAAGTACATCCAATATGCACTGAATTTTCGGGAAATAGCATTCTAATCATAGAAAGTGAGGTAGGTATAGTAAACTGACATGAGCGCAGGGGTAAGATTAACCGAACACGGATATTTCAGGAGGTTCCTGTGTGTGATTGGGAAGGTAGAAACGCCTGGGTGTCACCACTGTAACGATCGCCTTTTTTTTTTTGGTTGGGAAATTATCAACTTCTATTAAATATTCGTAGAAGTAAAATAACGAGGAACCAATAGCTCTACTTGGTACAATACAACTCGAATATTGTCAAAAGTAGAGCGGGAACTACTGACAATGACAATTTGACTTAATAATTTTTGACATTTGCATGTTTATGACAAATAAATCATTAAAAAAAAAGCAAACATACAACATTTTAATAAAAAATGCATAGCTTTTTTATTAAAATAAGTTCGTAAAGTAAAGAGAGGGTAAGGTTAATAAAATAACTTCTAAACCCTAATTACTTACGTTAATGTTTTATTTTAATTTACCAAAATCTGTAATTGGCCAAAAGACTGGTGTCTATTTTGGTCAATCCCGGGCCAGAATGGGAAAGAGAGAGATAAAAATAAAATAATAGAGCATAAATCAAATCAATTAATTTACTTTTAATAAATTGTACATTTTACAGACAGTACCAATATTGCTAAAACTTTCCATTCGATCATCTTTATTTAGTTAAAGATTTTCGGTAGTATTTTCGTTAATTAACATATAAAAAGCCCTGATTTGCTCAATCTCCTTTGTATTTTACCTAGTGCCGCATCAAAACTTACCAAGCTTTGGGTCATCGTGGACTGCGGCGGCATAGTCAAAGAAAATAGCAAAAACTTGACCAAAAGGCAACCCGCGCGCTTTCTTATCATTAGTCCGGCGGCGTCTTTTATTTCGCCGCACGCGCCGGTCCCGCCCTTCGTTTCGAATTCATTAAAAAGTATTCCGTATTTTTTAATTTGTATTAAATATTTAGTTTTTTAATCCCCAAAATAAGGTTTTCAATTTTGTAACTATCTAATTTGATTATTTCAAGAATTTCTAATATTTTTGATTAAAGTGCATAACACATTATCACTATTTTTCGTACATGGTTTCAAATATTTGAATAAGGAACCCTAAGAAAAATATGATGCAAAAAGGAATATGATGCGGGAAGTGAGGATTCCGTTTTTTTCAATTTTTATGCGTGGTCAGTTGATGCGTATCCTTTGCTCGTGAGCGTTAGTTGAATTTCCCGAGGGGCTTGGTCTCCAGACCTGACTACATTAGATTATTTCTTGCGGGGTCACGTAAGAAATTGTGTTTATGTGGTTGTGTAGTACTTGAGAAAAAAAAAGTGGTTAGAATAACCCCACAAATGCCGCATAATGCACGGGTATAAATGTTACGCAGAACGGCGGCGTTAACCTTAAAAAATGTTGGTGGACGCTGTGCCTTTCTTGCAGATTGTGTCAATTTTGCTACCTATTGTGAGTGTTAGTGATAATTAGGCAAGTACCTCTCCACCTCTACACCCAGTAGTAAGTTATTCCAGTGGGTCGTATTTGATGTAACCAGCGCTGTCTTGCACAATGAGCTTTCGACTCCGTAAAGCGCATTCATACTTTAATACCTAATAGTGTCCGACCGAAGGTTCAGTTACGGCAAAAATATCTACTTTCGGTTTCGGCCTAAAAACGGCCGAAACTACGACCGACACCGAATGTGCATTCGGGAGTTTTCGCGCTGTAATCGTGCCTATATATGTGTGTATTAGTGCTCTGTTTTTCAATGCTGTATATTGAAATTAAAAAGATAGTTTTTGTAATACAAAAATGGCCACACGCCAGAAGACGCATGCAGTATAGCATAGATGCGACAATTTTGTACTCGGAGCTATGATGAAAATGCATATTTATCTATTACCCAGACTTTCAACAAAATAACAAATGGTAATAAAACAAATGTTTATTATGAAAACTTAATTTCTCAAATTATCTATATTTAAATTAAATACATCACTTGTCAGTCGCAATATAGATCGATATGATAAAACACGAAATCAAAATATATGAAATGCACAGAATATCTACATTACTTTTATTAACACTATAAGTGATTATAGCATTAAATGAAGAAGTCATACACGAAAACAAGATTTAATCTAATAGATAATCTAGACAGGAATCCCGTCAGTCCTATAACCGAATTTAATAAATAACTTATAATGAATAGCACAAGACGCGCTGGGCACGTACATTGCACGTGAACTCTCAGCGCGTCTCCTGACGAACCACAGTGTACACCTTAAATTTATCATTATACTTCATGTATCAAATCTAAATATTTTCCAAAGATAAATCGTATCTATATTTTAATCTTATTGTATAGGAAGGCCATCTTCTCTATAGCCTACTGGTTCTATCTGAGTGAGGACATTCACGCGGCGATGGCAGGCGGCGCGAGGCTTCAGGGAGAGAAATATAAACGAGTCTCGCGCACGCGCACGGTGTAGCAGGCGCCACACGACGGACGCACTACTCCGTCCTGCCTTCATATCACAAACATTTCAATCAGTACACTAGCGTGTCTGTATTAGTATGTAGTTACTTCAGAGCACTAGTGTTCATTAAAGCAATGAGGTGGCTACTATGCAAGAAAGATCAAAGTACTAAAATTTACGAAACTACAGTTTTAAATAAAACTATAACGTAATTGTAGTCGAGGTATTTGAGATTCTTCGCTCGCAGAGCTAAACACTCGGTACGGTAACGACGAGCAGCGAGTACGCGTACTTCGCCGTCAATCGCGCGAGCTGCGACTGGTGTGGCCAGCTTCGAGCGTACACTTGCGTAAGTACCGCGATGCGAGTGCCCAAGCCCGGTGCGAGCCCCCCAGTGTAACATAGTGCGAAGATCGAGCGAAACAATAGTAAGCGTGTGTCCTCGTGGCGGGGTGCGGGTGCACGGAGGGCGGGACGCTCACCGCGCCTCCTTGGCGGTGAGCTTCTCGATGAGCTCTTGCAGCGGCGCCAGCTCCCGCCGCTCGATCAGGTTGAACTCCTGCACACAATTATTTCATGTAAGTCACATTGTTTCTCACCAGCTGTTGCTCGTGGCTACGCTCGCGTGGACGTCGAAATTTATTAAGGAAACATTGTGCCGGGAAACCTTAACGTGTTAATTAAGGTTATAAACGATCTGTGTGCCAAATTTCATTCTAATCCGTTCAGCAGTTTTTGCGTTAAAAAGTAACAAACATCCATCCATACATCCTCACAGTTTCCTACCTCTGATTAGGATAAATTCGTTATTGCCTTTTTTTTTTCTCGGGTAAAACTTTAGTATAGTGCTGCAGGAGGGGGTGGTGGTAGTGGGGACTAGTACCACTCCCATGACAAGGTAACTCACCGTTTCCGAGAAAAACGAACTTTTGTTAACTAACCTCAAAACACTCAAAAATTGCTTAAAAGGCCTCTACTTCTGGGTGGTTTAAAAAAAAAACAACCACGAAGGAGGTTCTTCTAACCTAAATCTATCCGAGTCGGGGTGCCCTCAAGTCTGTTGACGGGGTACTCGACTGCGGGTCCCTTACCTTCTGGGTGGTTTTAAAAAAAACAACCACGAAGGAGGTGGCGGTGGCGGGATATAAGAGAAAATAAAAAACAAAACATTAATTTAAAATCTAATCATTAAAATTCAAGAGAAACGGAATAAATGACAGTAACACAGTCACAAATTGTCACTTTTTTTTTTCGTTTCGTTTTACCGATCTAACACGATATTTTACACTACAAGCAATAATATTGTGACACTTGAGTTGTCAACACCCATTTTCACGTTCCGTTTTCCCTTTTATCGGATTTAAGGTTAGAAACTTATTTTGTAAATTTCTCGAGAAATATGCATTACCTTGTGATAAGAGTGGTAGCGTTATAATCGGGGACTCAAGCCCTACCAGCTTTGACCCTTTGTAGAGCCCAAATCCTGCAGCATTAAACTAAAGTCAAGCCTTTTCTTGAAGCGCGTTCCTAAAAATAGAAAACTGCAGATTTTAACGTATGGTAAGGAATGCAAGTGTCAACTCGGTGTCTGCGTCTCTTACTCTTGTCACATCTGTCGTGTGCCTATAGCGGTGAAGTGTGAGGGTGGCAGGAGTGCCAGTAGCGGTACCTGCACGAAGAAGATGAAGTGCTTGAAGGAGGTGTTGAGGTGCGCTTCCTCGCCCAGTTGCACCACCTCGGGGAAGTGCTGGTGGTAGATGTGCGCGTACACGCGGAATAGGCGCTTGAGGATCGTCTTAGCCATCGCCAGGAAGTTCTTGGGGAACGGCACGCCTGCAACGTGCACCACATAAGAGATGAAAAATCCGGATGTTGTTCATGTTAACAAAAGTCTAACCATTCTATCGAAATGGTTCGCAGCTAACAATCTCTTACTGAATGCGAACAAAACCAAATGTCTAAAGTTTGCCTTACCAAATGTACCACAACGTGATCAAAATTTAAATCTTGATATTATAGCGGAAGCAGTATTCTTGGGGATGACTATCGATTCAAAACTGCAATAGGGCGCGCACATAAGGTCTTTCGGGTAGGCTCAGCTATGCAGCTGCCTTATTTCCTTACTGCATATGCATGCAGTAAGGAAAATAAGGCAGTTAACTGATGTAGACACAGGCCACAGCTATGTCAGTATACTATGCTTATTTTCACAATATTATGTCCTATGGCGTTCTGCTGTGGGGGTCGGCAGCAGATGTCGATTTAGTTTTCATATTACAAAAGAGGGCAGTCCGCTCGATCTATAAAATGGGTCCTCGCGAGTCCCTCAGAGAAAAATTTCAAGATGGATATACTGACTCTGCCTTCACTTTATATGTAGAATGTAGGTATATAATATGTCCGTAACAATCGGGGGCTTTTCAAAATTAGGAGCGACTATCATAATATTAATACACGCAGTAAACACGAAATTGTAATTCCCAAATTTAGATTAACAAAAACTAGCAAGTCATTTCTAATAAACAGTATACGCTTTTATAACAAGTTGCCAAAGTCAGTTATAGAACTGACAGATGGAAAGTTTAAAAACTATACCAATAGTGTCCTTATTAAAAAAGCATATTACAAAATCAAGGACTACGTTGAGGATAAATAAGTTTGGCTATAGTTCCTTCTGCGCATGCGGCTTCCCTGGTAGCTCATAAACAGCATAAATTTGTGGATGTCTCTCACAATTCTAAATCTTATTTTAGTTTTTTTTTTTGCAATAGACTCATAGTTTTTTATTTGCAATATTTTTTCTTATTCTTGTATGGATTTTTTTTTACCAATTCGTTGTGAATGAATGGACATGGTTGGCCTTGTAGATTCTATAACGCTTGTTAACTTTTGTTAACGCATGATTTTATTTTACGTTTTGTAAAGTAAGCATGACTTATTCTCGGGCCTACTCTGACCTCTCATGCTTAAGTACTAACGCTATAACAACAACATATTAAACCAAATGATATTAAAAGAGTACCCATGGAGTTTCTTGCCGGTTCTTCTCCATAGGAAACGACCAACCCGAACCGTGTATATTTTCTCGACGTTTTATAAGTGCCCTTGTAGGCCTATGTGAAATAAAAATATTTTGATTGATGTATTGCAACAATTCACGTACGCTTTACGCGTATGTCCGTTGTTGGCAACAATTGTTAATCTTTTAGAGTTCGTGAGAAATCAAACTCAAATACGTTTTTGGAGTATCTTTATTGAAAATACGATTCCTTACATACTACAAACATATGAGACTCAGTAGTGGTACCTGCGCCGACTCCATATTATCTGACCAATCACAGTGCAGCGCTACATCGATCGAACCTGGCGTTCGACTCGAGATGCAGCGGTTATATAAAACTGTTTTCTGGTGGCTTGCCTCAGTATGCTGCTGGACTCCACGCAGGTCTGTCGTCGGTGCTCTCACGCAGGTGGCGCGCGCGCACCTACAAATTGTGGTCTCGCGGCCGGCGCCTCGCCGGCCTCAGTATGCGGCGGTGCGCCGTCCCGGCTGCACGTATGCTCCCATTATGTAGGTCACTACATTACTCCCCGCCAGCGAAGCGTACAGGTGGCTTAGATGTTCTGCCTGATCTTGTAACGTGGGCGTACGTTGGTGTGTCCTGCCTTTCTTCTGTATCTAGGTAGTAGGCAGGTTTCAATCTATCGATAGATACATTGGCGGTTCTGTTGGCTAACTGCACATTGAAGTATTTTTGACTTCGCTCGATCACTTTATGCGGTCCGCTGTACGTTGGCGTCAATGGCTTGCGGACTGCGTCGTTACGAATATATACATGTGTGCATTTGTTTAGGTCACCATGCACGAACACCGCCCGATCTGTGTTGCTTTTTCTCTGTACTTGCGCCTTCTTCAATGCTTCGCTAAGGTGGTTCAAGAAATGTGATGGGGTGTTATTCGTAGTACTGGGTATTTCTCCATAAAATTCCCCGGGCAGTCGTAACGTCTGCCCGTACAGTAGTTCAGCTGTGCTTGTTCCGATGTCGGCTTTAAATGCTGCGCGAAGGCCTAGTAGTACAGTTGGTAGTTCGTAAGTCCAACTGGTTGAATTCAGTTTGGCGGCTAGTGATGTTTTCAGCGTACGATGCCAGCGCTCAATCAAACCGTTGGCTTGAGGGTGATAAGCTGTAGTGCGATTTCGCTGTATTCCCATGCGATGCATTAGTTTGTTAAAAAGTTCTGATTCAAACTGTGTGCCGCGGTCTGTAGTTATGGTTGCTGGGCAACCGAATCTTGCTATCCAATTTTCGTACAAGGCATTAGCCACTTTTTCTGCGGTTATTTCGTCGATAGGACACGCTTCTGGCCACTTGGTGGCTCTGTCTATCATCGTCAGCAAGTACCTGTTGTTGTTAGATATTGGTAGTGGTCCAACTATGTCGACATGTAAATGTGCTAATCGGTCGACGCGCGCGTAACTTGCTATTGGTGCCTTTGTGTGACGATGTACTTTGACTCGCTGACATTGGTCGCACGCTCGTGCCCAATCCGTGATGTCTTTTTTCATTGATGGCCAGATGTACCGTGTTGTTATTAGTCGCTTTGTCGCTCTTACGCCGGGGTGATTTAGTTCATGAATGGCTTGGAATGCTTGTTTTCTAAACACAGCCGGCAAGTATGGGCGAGGCAATCCGGTAGACAGCTCACAGTTGATTGTGGTGGTACTTCCAGGTAGTTTAATTCGTTTGAAAAAGCAACGATCGCTATTCTTCATTTGTTTTAACTCGGTGTCCTGAGCTTGTGCTTTAGCCAACTCTTCGTAGTTGATCGGCGTTGGGCATGTTATTGTGTCTACTCTGGATAATGCGTCGGCGACTACGTTATCTTTGCCAGATATGTGTTGGATAGCCGTGATAAATTGGCTAATATATTCCAAGTATCTCGCGCGTCGCGGTGTTTCGTTCTTGCTGTTTGCGTTCAGTGCGTTAACGAGTGGCTTGTGGTCCGTGAATACGGTGACGTCACGGCCTTCAACGATGCGTCGAAAGTATCGTACTGCCATGTAAATGGACAGTAGTTCTCGGTCGTAGGTACTGTATTTCTTCTGTGCGTCGTTAAATTTCTTAGAGTAAAATCCGATTGGTTTCCATTTGCCTTTTATTCTTTGTTGTAGTACTGCTCCTGCGCATGATTCGGATGCGTCCGTCATCAATGCAAAGGGTGATTTCGATGATGGATATGACAATAGAACGGCATTTTTTATGTCCTCTTTGCACTTATTAAATGCTTGAATTGATGTCTCGCTCCATTGTATTTTAGTTTTGTCGTTCTTCTTGGAATCGTGTAAATAATTGTTGAGCTCCTTTTGGTGGTTGGCGGCATGAGGAATGTTCCCTCTGTAAAAGTTCATCATTCCCAGGAAACGTCGTAGTTGTTGGATAGTTTCTGGTTTGGGATATGACGTGATAGCCTTTGTCTTTTCGCCTGTTGGCTTGATTCCTTCGGGTGATATTGTGTAGCCCAAAAAATCGAGTGTTGATTGCCCCAAAATACATTTGGCCACGTTTAGTTGTAGATCGTTTTCCTGCAGCCTCTTAAACACTTCCTCGAGGTCTGTTCTGTGCTCTTCTTCTGTCTCTGATGCCACCAAAATATCGTCGACAAAAGGAAAAACGGGTAGGCCTCGTAGCACATTATCGATATGGCGTTGGAATGTTTGGCCAGCGTTTCTTAGACCGAAACACATCCTTGTAAATTCAAACAAACCGAATGGTGTAATTACGGCCGTCTTCGCAATATCTTCTTCACGGTTCTTCACTTGATAATATGCTTTTTTTAAATCAATTATAGAGAAGAATTTCTTCCCTAATAAATTGTATGTGAAGTCGTGGAGTCTTGGTATAGGGTACCGGTCAGGAACGGTCACTGCGTTTAGTCGACGGTAGTCTCCACACGCTCGGTATTTGCCGTCCTTTTTGAGTACTAGGTGTAGTGGGCTTGCCCACGGGCTGTTTGACGGTCGGCAAATCCCTTGCTCGATCATTGCTTCGAACTCTTCCTTTGCTGCCTTGTATTTGTGTGGTGCTAGCGGCCTCGCTTTTGCATACACTGGCGGGCCCGATGTTTTTATGTGGTGCTCCACTTCACTGTGACAAAGCTTCAGGTTCGGGCGAGTTATGTCTGGATACAAAGCCAGCAAGTCGTGGTATGGCTGTTTGTTATCTACCGTATTGATGCTGTGATCCGAAATTGGCGTGACGTGACCGGTCACGGATAATCTTGTCTGTTGGTCGATTAGTCTTTTCCCATGCATGTCGACGGTGAGTTTATGTTTGTGAAGGAAATCGGCGCCTAGTATTGGTCGCTTGACTTCTGCAATCACGAAGCTCCCTCGATATGGTCGGCGGAGTCCAATATTTAGCACGATCGATCGTTCGCCGTAAGATGGTATCGACGTGCCGTTGGCGGCATATAAATGACTTGTCGGTTTCTGTTTTCGTTTTTCTGTTTTAGTTACTGGCAATACGGAAACGTTGGCTCCAGTGTCGATGAGAAAATTATATCCCGTTGTTAAATCCTTAATAAATAGACGGTATTTCGATATCTCGTTAACTTCGGCTCCCGTCGTAGCTGAAGCTTCTTCTAGTTTTCCGCTGGTTTATTCTTGCTACCAAAACTACACGGACTACGACATCTGTAGGCTTCCCGTCCAAATTGTCTATGGAAATAGCAGATCGAGTCTCTTCTTGTTGATTTGGACCGTGATCGCGCTCGCTGTGAGTCCTGGTAACGCGGTCGGCGATACTGGTTCCGGGATCGGTCCATTTTCAACGCAGCAACTTCTTTTGCAAGGGATTCGATCATTTCGATGATTTTTGAGTCCGATGACGTTGATGGTTGTTCTGGTTCTCTACTGGCATGAATGCATGAACATACGGAATTAACTTCCTTCGTCTGCTCGTCCATTTTGTCTGCCATCGCTGCCAGTGCATCTAGTTTGGATTCTTCACTGACCGAAAGTACTGCTCGCGTCGATGATGGTAAATGGCTCATCCATAGCATACGTAGTGTGTCGTCGGGTATCTTGTTTCGGGCTAGATCACGCATTCGTCGAAGGAGCTGCGAAGGCTTCTGGTCTCCCAGTTCGATTTCGTTTAGGAGTTTCTGTAACTGTTTGCTCTCGGATTCTTCATAAACGGATAGCAATCTTTTCTTCAGATCTTCGTATCTTCCCGTATTGGGCGGTGACAGAATGATATCGCTTATTTGTTCCACATCTAATTTCTCCAATTGTGCGACGGCGAGGCCGAATTTATTTTCGTCCCCGAGCTTCTGGTTGGCGAGCATGGTCTCGAATTGAGCGAACCAAAGTCTGGGTTTGTCTCGCCAGAACTGGGGTAAACGCGCCTTGACCGAAATTGTTTCGACGTCTTCCTGGCTCAGCGATAGTTTGGGAGCTTGATCACTAGGGCTCGTCATGGTCGATGCTTGCTCACGTCGGGGTCACCAATTTAGAGTTCGTGAGAAATCAAACTCAAATACGTTTTTGGAGTATCTTTATTGAAAATACGATTCCTTACATACTACAAACATATGAGACTCAGTAGTGGTACCTGCGCCGACTCCATATTATCTGACCAATCACAGTGCAGCGCTACATCGATCGAACCTGGCGTTCGACTCGAGATGCAGCGGTTATATAAAACTGTTTTCTGGTGGCTTGCCTCAGTATGCTGCTGGACTCCACGCAGGTCTGTCGTCGGTGCTCTCACGCAGGTGGCGCGCGCGCACCTACAAATTGTGGTCTCGCGGCCGGCGCCTCGCCGGCCTCAGTATGCGGCGGTGCGCCGTCCCGGCTGCACGTATGCTCCCATTATGTAGGTCACTACAATCTTTATCTTTAATATATATAAATCACGTGTCACGTTGTTTGTCCGCGATGGACTCCTAAACTACTTATCCGATTTAAATTAAATTTGCACACCGTGTGCAGTTTGATCCAACTTAAAAGATAGGGTATGTAGGGTAGGTAGGGTAGGCAGAAAGGTAGAAAATTGCATTGCAACGCATGCCGGGGCACAGCTAGTAATAAATAAATATCTTCATTGCCATCCCACGTGGCAACGCTCAGTTCTGTAATTCTCTTCCCATTTTGATACTTGTTCATGTACTTACTCTAAAAAAACTAAACTAAATACGAATACTTACTAATGTAAACTATATACGAATATAGTTTGTAAATAATGCACAAACTCAAAATAAAACTTTATAACTAAAAAAATTAAGCCCGATGTACTAACTAAAACTACTGGGGGATTCCATTCCATCAGAAATTTGTCAATAGGAGCCGCGGACTCTGGATTTTTGGTTACTACTACTTACCTATTTTAGAGGGGAAGAGCGTCTCGTCGTCGAGCTGGTCTTGTGCCCACGTCATGAGGTAGTCGATGTACTTCGGCGCGGAGCACTTGATGGGCTTCTTGACGGTGTGTCCGTCGGCCCAGTGGTATTCGTACTTCGGCCCCGCCGACATCACCGCGCATGACTCTTCAGTGCAGAACTCCGTGATGGTGCCGTACAGCATGTTGATCTGGTTGAAGAAATCCACCGCTGCCGACCGAGCGACGTCTTATACATCGGAAGCAAACGTAACGTGGAATATACGACATGTTTTCATCGGAGCCAACATAGTTGCTGAATATGGTTGTTTTGCATTGATGATGCATTTCAGGGTAAGCGTCAGCACAGGACCCCTGGACCGATAGAGATATTTAGTGTTTAGAAAATACCAAAATTTACTACTTTTTTTACTACTATTTGATACCTATCTTCAAATATTTAGTACCTTGACTGACAGCAAAAAAACACGTAAAGAAAGTGGTCAGACATTCTGACATCAGGACGTCTGGAACAATTTTTTTCATAGTTCTAGACAACTTATTTAATTTATCTCTTTGTAAATATAACAACACATATTGTGTCAAGAAACTGCAGTGGAGGTGGACAGGCCACATGATGAGGAACCAAAAGAACAAATGGACAAAAGAAATAACAGAGTGGTGTCCACGACACAATGTCCAACACAAAAGAAAGAGAGGCAGACAACGTAGGAGATGGGAAGACTACATAGAAAGAATAGCAGGCGCAACATGGAAAAGGAATCGCACTCTATGGCAAGCTTTAGGGGAGGCCTATGCTGAGTAGCAAGACAATCTTTGCAAAACTGGTGTCAATTTTAGAAATTTTATTTAATTTAGTATGTAAGAAATATATTTTGTAAAAATTGTTAAATAAAGGCTATTATTATCAAATAGTAGTAAAAAGGTAGTAAATTTTGGTATTTTCTAAACACCAAATATCTCTATTGGTCCAGGGCTGCAGGGGTCCTGACGCTTACCATGTCAGGCTGCGGTTACGGCTAAATACACTCGCGAGCAACCAAGTCAACACAGACTGCTGTAACGTAACATGCAATGTAACACGCAATGAAAGAATTTGCCGTCCATATTGTCGCAATGTATCATGCAATGTAACTGAATTCCCTTAGTGTAGACGCCTTGCGAGCACGAACCGTGCACACTACGCGCACGAACAGAGAATTTCAACACGTGAGCGCCGCGATCCGCCATTTGTCGGTTTTTTCGCCGAACACAAAGGGGCGCGGCATGCCGGAAAAGATGCGAGTACGCACATGCTCGGTTTGTGCGCGCGCTGCGTCCACACTTATGAAATGCTCCTTTCATATTACATTGCATGTTACGTTACAGCATTCTGTACCCGCCTTAAGAATTAATAAAAAAAAACGTTATTTTATGTATGTATCGATCATGAAACTATTATCATTGGTGAGTTAAGTCAAATTTGGCGCCCCATACACCTACTGATAATATTGAATGTGAAAGAGTAGTATTGAAGCAGTGTCGACGGCATGATAGTGTTCCACGCACGCCTCAAAGACATGTCAGCAAAGCATAAGGGCCTGCCAGGGTTGCCGGTTGTTCGAAGGAGATACCGCGGCCCGGAACATAAAGGGCAATAGAAGGAACATAGGTGGGATTAAGTCAGTAAAAGTCTGACACTCTTTCCGCTCCGCCCACAGCGAGGGAAGTTATTTGATGATTTCCCATCCGCAAATAAAAGGGTAGTATTGAATCATCGAACAAAAGTTTGAGCGAGCTTATATTATTATAATATATTGCACAATATTTTTGTCTTGTACCACGATATTGCGCGTTTTCCGATCAATGTTTGGAGGCGTCGCGATCGGTCAGTCGCGGTGTAGCGTAGGTTCGTGTTTATGATGAATATTGATATCCAATGTCAAAGTTTGGCGCCAGTCGTGTCGTGTAGTGCGTGTTTACATTCAGTTTTTACTTTGTTACGGTTTTACTATATGCATATGCATAGATGATGTGTTCCACAAACGATACCAAAGCTTTTTTTTTGTTTTTATCTGTATGTGTTTTCGGGCAAAACGCAAAATCTGCTAAATACATTTAATTTCAGATTTTACACCAATATTAACAGTTCCCCGGCCGGGCCCACATATAAGCTACATATTATCACGCTATTAGCTATGGGGGATGAGCAATAAATTCTGTTAACCATTCTGTAACAGAATTAAATATTATGACATATTTGAATTCGTTAAGTAGTTGGCAGTGTTATCATCAAGCTATACACAAAAAAAAATCAAGCCTTTGCGGTAAGAATATTTGGGAGAGAAACATAAATTAACGAAAATAGATCATATTCAGAAAATAAGACATAATTCTGTTCTCTGCCGAGTCTATCAGGGGTGATAATTGCACGGTGGTCAGTGTCATACTCCGCAGCAGAACCACTTTGACTACATTTACAGAGTATGCTCTGTGGCATGACCACATTGACCACTTTGAATTGATATTTTCTAAGAAACTAACAATATACAATTTTTGGTATTAAGCTACCAAAATATAGACATTATCTACATTTTATCCTGTAATTTTTAAAAAATGTAGTCAAAGTGGTTCTGCTGCGGAGTATGACACGGTGGTCAAAAGCGAAATTGACTATTAATACTTTTATTCTTATATATTATTTATGTCGGTGCGATTGTAATTTTATTCGTATATAATCTTTCAACTTTCTTTTCAGTGTGTTGAAAAATGTGCTGTTTCACATTATGCGAAACAGCATACTTTGCACCTGATAAGACCAGAGTCTAAGTTAGAAATATGTCTACTGCGCACGTTGGCTTGTTCATCAAAATCGCTGATGTACCTTAAAGGTTTGGCATAAGCCCTGCTTCAAAGATTTGACTGACATCAACGAAGTCAATGTGCTGTTTGTCAATAAATGCCTGGACTTTGTATGCTGCCCTTATGATTACGTAATAGGTCCCGCAGGTCTTCATAGAATCTAAACGGACTTTCCCAGATATACAAAACTTCCCATTAGCCTCACCTCTGCCAAGGTGCCAATAAATCGCGGCGTCGTCATAAATCCAATTGTTTCTTTATTTAGTCACGGTTGCTCTTTAATATCGTAAACTATGGATTCGTCCTCAGGGGCTGGAAGATGTAGCTCGTAGCTCACCCTCTGTCCGTCCATTGACGACAGGCCGTGTCGACGGCGCGTTAGTGTTTCACGTGCGCCTCAAAGAGATGTCAGCAAAGCAGAGGGGCTTGCCAGGGCCTCCGCCTGTCGGGGTTGCGGGTTGTTCGAAAGAGATACCGCGGTCCCGGAACGCAAAGGGAAATAGAAGGACCATGGGTGAGTTTTAGTCAGTAAAAGTCTGACACTCCCCCCCGCTCCGCCCAGAGCGGGGGAAGTTATTAGATGATTTACCACCCCCAAAAAAAGGGGCTGACACCGACAGAACAGACACCGCGATAAAGCATTTTTTAATCACGACTGGCATTAGCAACTTCAACACCGCGCTGGGGTCGAAAAGTCTTTTGGTAATCGAGGGGAATTAAGTGGTTAACACCCCTATAAAAACTGTACTTGTTCTAGATAACATTTACATATTTTCCCATATAACTTCTCAACTCTCTCACAGCAAGTGAACTTTCAGCGCACACCATCAAGCTGAAGATGATCGATGATTATGTTTCTTCGAAATCTCTCCCCCCTGAAGCTGTGTACCCGGTTTAAAGGGTTCTTAATGCAGAGAAATATCGATGGGGAAATTCTATACGCGTACGTACTGGCGGTGCAGTTCCCTGGGTAAGTGTGCTTAGCGATGACTACCAACAAGTCAGCAGGACAAACACTGAAGGCTGCGGGTATCGATCTCAGGACAAGCTGTTTCTCACACGGACAACTGGACGTGAGTCGGTCCCGCGGCCCGCGTCTCCAGCCCCAACTCTCTGTGTGTTTGGATGCTGACATCATAACTACGAGCATAGTTTTATAGAGAAGTTTTAGAACTGTTTTATTTTTGTGTTATTACACTTTTTTATCCTGGTATGTAGAAAGACGCTGTGGCTTCAGTCAGAAGGATGCCGATTCTCTAAAGATTTTAATAATGCTTACTTCTTTCTTATATTTTGTTGTTTTACAGCGTACACGCGGACACACACGCTATTTGTAATTAGCTATGCCTAGATCTACGCGTAACTATATATTGCCTAGATCTACGCGTAACTCGCAAATACAGGACCAATATCATGTAATTAATATTCATTACAAGATCACTATTATGGGTGTCGCCAAAACTTCGACGTTATCTACACATGTTGCACGAATGGCTTGGCAATTATAATGAGTAAAAAAAATAAACATTTATATTCAACCGGGGGTATTCAATATTATTGCACAATAAAAATATTGTGAAATAGTATTGTAGGTGTATGGGTCTAATACTGAATAACTTCAATATTACTTGACATAACTCGACCAGTTTTTATTTTTAGGTTTTGAGGCAGTTAGGTTTTTTATTTCAATAATAAATTAGTTAATCCGTTCTTGTAGGTATGCTCGCTAATAAATTACGTCTATTAGGTTGCTTGTTATTGTAGTCGTGTAGACGTTCCGCCGATCGCTACGGGCCTAGATAGGCAGAAAGTTGCTCCTTCAAACCGAAATTGGAATTACGTATGCTGCAAACGTGAGCGAAATTACGACAACCAGGCCCAGCTTTGAGCCAGACCGCTAGTCTGCCATGAACTTATCTTTGTCATGGACATCATCATTTTCCTGCCCTGGTCCCATTCTATTTGGGTCCGGCGCAACACGTTTTCTTCTTATTTCTCAGACGTCACAGCATCATTTACTCCTTTCTCCTTCATATCATTCCTTACACAATCCATCCATCTTTTCTTTGGTCTTCCTCTCGCTCTCCGTCCATCAACATTCAGATCCATCAATCTTTTAGTCACATGTGCTTCGTCCCTCCTCATTACATGTCCATACCAAGATAAACGACTCCCTTTAATTTTTTCTGTAACAGGCGCCTTCGCCATCCCCTTGGACAAGCGACTCTAGTACCGAAAGTTGGAGCAGATCGGTATAGGCGTTCCGGCAAGAGTTATGGGCACAGGACTGGAGAGACCGCCGCCATTGCACAAGTATTCTCATGAACATGACAAAGATATAAAACCACATCTAAACTCGTTCCAATCTTAATTTGATAAGAATAAATTCTGAATACCTACATATTTATTATATTTTACAGGAAAATCATCAATAATTATAAAATATTTTTCCTTGTACAACCTCAACATTTGCTTAAAAGGAAACAAAAAGAGGATGTGAGCACGATAATAATATGCCGTCTGATATAATGAGTCATGTGGTAGCTATATGCGGCGGCACAATGCGTGATGAGCGTGTTGTGTTCACGTCTAGTGAACAAAGGGCACAAGAAGCAATGCTAGTGTACACTTCTGTTAATAGTATGTTGCTGTTGTTGCTGCTGATTGCTCTATGGATAAAACTTCAGGAAAGCTCTCTTTAAATATAAACAACACTGAATTTACTTTTTTGCATTGTTATTTTGCACACAGCCAATAGTGGAATTCCCCGTCAGCTTCAGTGTTGCTGAGTTCATATAGCCCAGATCTATTCTACTCATGAGTTAATAGGCTTCTTTTGGTTTAGCTCGTCCCATCGTCAACTTCATCTTTGTCCTCAGGACAAGAGTATGCAAATTAGATGTGATAAACAAAACTTCACATGTCCAACAAGTAGGTATGTTGAGTTTAACTAACTCAGAATCACATTTCAATTTAAATGTTTTTTAAGTTATTGCATTATTGTGACTATAATAAGTGGGAGACTTGCAGACATCTCTTTAATCAGACACTTTAAATGAAATTAGTTAGTAACCAGAGGCTATCCCTGTATACACTATACAAATGCAACCATAATAAAGATGGCTTTTACAACAGTTGACTGTGTGCTATCAGGCAAAAATATTAAGTAGATGAACATGGACTGAACAACACAACTGTAACTTGTTCAATTTGATTATTGGGTAGTTTGCATATGTAAATGTATGGTAAAATGTGTACTGTCAAGGTGAGAGACAAAGTGTATGAGCTGCAAGTATGGACATGGCGTTCCAAACATGAGTAACTGACTGACTGTATACCAAAGTATGCACTAACCGTACATACACACCTTCACACATTAGCAGCACTAAAACAACTTCTGTAAACTTCCTTCTGATGAGGCTAATTGGAGAATGTACCTAATGAGCTGTATCTAATTCACAACTTATTCAAACTGACTGACTTCTTGGTATGAATTGGGTGAAGTGAGGTCACATGCATGATTGTATCAAGTTAAAGTATTGAAAGCTGGTGCTCACTGTTGACAGCAACCCATTCGTTGAGGTCCTCCCCTTCGGGCAGCATGACTGCGAGGCGCAGATTACCGGAGCCTAGCGTAGCCGCCGCGTGCCGCATCAAGTCGTACTGGTGCGTGCCTTCAGGGATGTTCTTCTTCGGCTTGAATGTCTTGTTTGAACGACTCCCACTGTAATAAGACGTGGTGAAGTTTTACACTTAACGGCGACCAACAGAGCCGAGCACATATTCGAGCCAGGAGGTGCTTCATCACCAACTGGGGCCTCACTACATACGAGTAGTGGATAACTACTAGTGAGCTACTGTTTACTCCTAGGCTTTGGAGAAGCGGCACAACTCTTAATTACTGAAACAATTTCATTAATATGCTACGAAAATTCACCACAGACGTAAACAAGACGTCAGCGTAGCAGAACGGAAGACGTTTAGTTATTTATAGACACACATCAGTGTTGATACTAGACCTACTATTACTTACAATAAAAAGCTCATTTTGAAAGTTAACTTTTCCCTTTCGATTATAAAAAGAATTGTTTCCACAAGAATAGCACCAAGTCATTAAAATTAGGTTATATCAATACAATAGAATGAATAGAATCTTTTGATGCATTTGTCAAAAGTTTATTGCATTTTTGTAATGTGACAGCTGTATATAGAATTGCCAGTAAGGAAATAAAGTTATCTGCCGTGTTCGGAGATTTAGCTAAATAAAATTATAATTATTAAAATATAAATAGTTTCTGTTGATAATTATTATCAACGGTTTTTTTTCAGTATACTTTTTCAAAAACTGGTTCTTATTCTTTCCTTCATCTATTTCTCATCATAAAATTACATTTTTAAATTTTTCTTAGAAAAAAAAAACATTTAAAAATAGGTTTCCGCCGGTAACGGGAGCAAGGTCCAAGCTACGGGTGGTTAGGGTTCCAGAGACAGGAACCTCCTCACAATGCGGGCCGTATCGAGGAGTACTGCCTTCTGAATCAGGCTCTTGATCCAACCACTTAAGGAGAGCTTCGACAGATGTTCGTCGAGGCTCGTAGCAATTAAGCCATTGGCCGTCACGACAATCGGCACAATGATAGCCGAGTTCACATTCCACATGTCAACAAGCTCGTGTGCCAAGTCAAGATATTTTAGTTATTTTTCTTTCTCAGCTTTCACGAAGTTCTCGTCATGTGGGATGGTAACATCGATTATCATTACGCGGCGCGCTGATCGGTCTATCACCACTATGTCAGGCTTATTGGCGACAATAGTCCTGTCAGTAATGATAGACCGATCCCAGTACAGCGTGACATGGTCTTTCTCGAGAACTGGGTCGGGCACATATTTGTAGTACGGTACCTCAGATTCCACAAGATTATATTTCAAGGCAAGTTGCTGATGAATAATCCTGGCTTCTTGCTTGTGCCTATGCAAGTACTCGCTGTTAGCTAGACGAGAACAACCAGAAATAATATGTTTGATGGACTCACCCGGATGGTGGTATGCCCGACACACGTCAACCGTCCCGTCCTTCATAATATATTTCCAGTAGTTGTTCGTCAACATAACTTCGTCCATAATCGCACAGGCAAAACCTTCAGTTTCCCCAAATAGGTCACCGAATCGAAGCCAGGACAAGGACGCTGGAAGATCTATATCGGGCCCATGAAGAGCCTTGTAGAAGCGCCCATGAAACTTGCCATACTTCCTTGCGGTCATCGGTAGTAAGTACCACAGATTTGCGCCAATTCTCTTTACCCATGGACAGCGGGGTGAGTCTCTTGTCCACTGCGACTACATCTCGGTGCATACCCAGTATACCCACGTCGGTTTTTAAAAATATTCCCTGAGACTGCACACCTCTCGGTTGTGGAGGTTCTTTGCGTTTAAAAAGCCTCGACCCCCACACTTCTGTGGGATGTACAGTCTCATCACCGATGATCGTGGGTGATGCATCCGATTTGCAGTCAGCAGTGTACGGACTCTACACCTACCTATCCAGGGCATCGAGTTCAGTCTGCGTCCATTTGAGTATGCTGAAAGAGTACATTAAAACCGGCATGACCCAACTGTTGAAGGCGCGCACCTTGTTCCCGCCCGAAAGAAGGCTTTTTAATACCTTCTTCAGGCGACCAAAGAAACGGTCCCTCAACAATTGCTTCATATCAGCTACGTTAATGCCTAACGCTTCCGACATACCCAAATACTTATAGCTTTCGGATGAGGAAAGGGATCTGAGGCGTATGGAATCCGAGAGTTGAATTCCCTCGGATTCCATAATCTCCCCTCGTTTCACATACATGACTGCACATTTGTCCACACCAAATTCCATCCTAATAGCGTTACTAAAAGTTTCAGTTACTTTCAGTAGCTCCATCAGTCGGAATTTGTTGGGGGCAAAGAGTTTCAGATCATCCATTAAAGGAGGTGACATATGACCTGACCACCTCTTCTCAACCGATAGCCTAGACCTGAATCCTCCAGCAATGTGCTTAGAGGATTCAGGGCTAGACAGAGCCAAAGTGGACTCAAACTGTCGCCCTGAAATATTCCCCGTTTCATCCATACAGGCTCATCGTTCCCCTGGATTAGTCGACATCCTGGATATCGGAGGACCGTCCTCCATTGTCCCATACACGAAAGGCGCGTAGAGTTGCATCTATCTTGTACAACTCCAGCACCCACTTGAGCCATGTATGTGGCACTGAGTCGTAGGCCTTCTTATAATCTATCCAACATGTCGACAAATCCTTGCGGGATCGACGAACCTGTTGGCTAATGGTCATGTTGATGAGGAGTAGCTCCTTAGTACCGCGAGACCCGTTCCTACATCCATTCTGAGAGGCAGACATAATTGAATTTTTGTCAATGTGTGAGTTAATTTTCGCTCTCAAAATGGACGTAAGAAGTTTATAGACCGTCGGTAAACACGTAATCGGCCTATAATTCTTGGGTTCCGCGGGACTACCTGACTTATAGAGCAGGTGGGTAACCCCTGTTGTTAAAAACTGTGGCAGAGACCTGGACTCAAGGCAAGACTGAAATTGAGATGCCAGGCGAGTGTGTGAACTACTGAGCCACTTGAGGCAAAAGTTGTGCAGTCCATCCGGTCCTGGAGACTTCCAGTTCGGTAACGGACGAACTGCACTGGCTATGTCTAAAGATGTTATTAAGATTGGCTCCATTTCTGGAATAGTTTCACACACACGCTCAACATCACGCATCCAGTCAGCCTCAGTATAACAGACACGCACCGACCAGATGCTGTGCCAGAAAGAACTCGTGGCTACATCATCCGGGCGGCACACGTCAGTCACACTTTGTTCCCAAGCTCTGTATACCCACCTCTCATCGCTCCGGAACATGCGATTCTGCGAATACCGATCAACCCGCCGCTTATACCGCCGAATACGGTTTGCCCATGCATAAACTTTCTACTTCAGGAAGTCGATGCGCTCTATGGCACGAGACTTATATTCTTGAGGACTGATTCCAGTCCCCGAGAATGCCCGTCTCACAAATCGCATCACACGTGGTCTTGTATTACCCTCCCTGAACTGAAGCAGTTTAGTTTACCGATGAGTACCCTGGCCTCGTCGATACGACGCTCGATCCTGCACTGCCAGGCTGGTACGGATGGTTTTGGTCCAGTAGCTACGTCACTATTGTGGAATTTGATGCTAGCTACACGACATACCGCAACAGCCCCACAATACAGGATCGAGTGTGTACCAACGAGATTCTCAATACTCTCGAATAAATTCTTGAGCTGCGAGTCCAGGACACACACCAGCGCCCTATTTTTTTTATGCATGGGTAACCGTGGTAATCGGGGCCTAAGTTCGGTTGGGGTGGATCGATAGTCGCGAAGCGCATCCTCCAGTGCGCTCCTCAATTGGTCTCCGTCTGGTGTCCGTCCTCTTCCTCGTTGTTGTCGTGTTGGTGGTGGTGGTGACGACGGTGGGGAGAAAAACTCGTCGCTCGAGCTCGACGCAACTGCAGCGACGGTTTATTCCCGCTGTCCCCGTGACGGGGATATGGCATACGGGGACAACGGGAATAAACTGCAGCGACCGGCGACACAGCGTTCACGCGTGTAGCGCGTGCCGGCGGCCACGAGGCTAAGCTGAGCGGCGAGCCGAGAGGAGATGGTGGGAGTGCCTGCTGTTCCTGGGCCCGGCGTCTGGTCAGCATGTCGACGTATTAACATTTATTGTAAAAATCCATTTTGTTCGTTTAATTTTATTATTATGGCTATTTATGGGTTTACTTTAACTAGTTGCTTTAGGTTTCGGTGTATAATTATTTGTAAAAATGATTAAAATTTATTGGCTTCTTTTATTTGTATTTTTTTTTTTTTTTTTTGAGGAGCTCGTGGCTAAATAATAGCAGCCGCTCGGGTCGATCTTTAGGTTAAGCCGCGCTTCCTAGGTTGGTCTGTAGATGGGTGACCACCCGGTACATACCGAGTTTACATAGTTGGGAAAAGGCTAGGCAGATGATGATGATGATTAAAATTTATTGGCTTCACATCTTTGCTTCTCGTTCAGCCTGAGAAGGCAAAGCGCGGAGAAAAAAACAAATTAAATTACAGTTTTATAGTGATTAATTAATGACAAAAATATTTTTCGTTCTGCGATTTAATTTCTCCGTAAGTTTATTAAAAAGCGCCGTTTAATTCATATGGAAATTAGTTACTGCTGGTCTCGACTCTATAACACCCTCGCCTCCAGTTTCCTCACTTGATTCCATTTTGTCATTAACTTGTATCGTCTAATTTATAGATCTATCTTATCTATATATTTTAATTCTTAGATATTAGATTATCAATAAAATCGTGATTAATTCCGTGGGTAAGAACTTCGTTCTCAAAATACAAGGTTTATCCCTTAAAGTTAAACTATAGCTTCGCATTAGGGATGAGAAATACCTGGTAAATTCAATACCAGAGCTTCCAAGTACGGGTATGCCAAAATACCAGGCTTGAAAAGCATATAATTATAAAATACTTGAAAGTTTTTCAAGGACAGCCCCCGAGCCACAACCTGGAAATCGGCCCCTATTCTGAAGAAGCAAAATCGTATTTGCAAATAAAAAACTTTGAACAGCCAAGTATTTTGTCGCTTATAGGATTATGCTCCATACTTATAAGGTGACAAGAATCCATTTCTTGTGCAAGTGTTTTCCCCACCCTACCTACCCTACTTCTCTTACCGGGATGAAAAGTATGTAGTTAAGCATCCTATGTCTGTCTCTTGGTTCTAAGCTACCTCCTCACCAATTTTCAGCCATATCGGTAAAGCCGTTCTTGAGTTATAAATAGTGTAACTAACACGACTTTCTTTCGTAAAGCCATAAATTGGTTCTATCAAGAACTTGAATCCACAGATCAAACTGCTGGAATTAATT
This sequence comes from Ochropleura plecta, assembly GCA_905475445.1. Taxonomy (NCBI): domain Eukaryota; kingdom Metazoa; phylum Arthropoda; class Insecta; order Lepidoptera; family Noctuidae; genus Ochropleura; species Ochropleura plecta. The sequence goes on along the minus strand of FR997733.1, from coordinate 299,013 downwards.
TCACCGTGAATTCATGCAAGCCTAGTACTTTCACTTTTATTAGTAAGGATTTTGACTCTCCATTTTATTTAGAAAACGTTTGTATGGGAAATAGAAAAGGACTGTTTTGAGGGTTTTCCCGGCAATTATTCGATTTTTTCTCACTTTTTAAACCTTCCCTATCAATCATTGTTGACTTTCTGTGCTAAATTATACTTTTTAATGCGAACGCTGCCGTTGCAATAAACATTTTATAATTCACGGATGGTAACATTGACACAGCACAGCTGAATAAACTGTCAGATTTTTCTGCAATCGACGGAGACTACAATCGATCGCTTTATTTCTGCGTTTTAAGCAAATATTTGTGACTCTTAAGATTCAGTAAATCATCAAAATGCAAGGATTATCACTTGAAAGCTTGAAAAAGCACAAAGCTGTAAGTAGCACTTCTTATTTGTTGTTTAACGCGCACTACGTTTCAGGTGTACACTTCTTACATAATTAACCTCTAATATTGTGTATTTTTGTACCTGATTTTTAATTGTTACGGCTTATTTGGAAATTCATTGAGGTATGAGGTCTTAATTTGATACCAATTGTTAAACAAGTAAATTAGGTAGCAAAACGTAATAAGGTTTATCGTCTCTTCTTAGGGCTGCCATTTGTAAAATCTATTCAAGCTATAGAACTGAAATATTTTTCCTGAAAATTTGTCAAATTCGCCAATTTAGTGTAGTAGGCCAATTTGAACAAAGTGAGATACAATGTCACAAGTAGTAGTAGCTAGTTTAGGTTGAAAACTGGTGTTCAGTGGTTGTCCTATATCTTTATCTTTTTGTTATCATTACGAACACGTATTAATAGCTGTAATCGAATCATTCATCTACAAATATAGATCAAACCTAGGTAATGGTTGTGTACTCTGTAATGCCTGGGAATTTCAATTTAATTTGGAGAAGTATGGAAAGCTTTATAAATATTTCCATTCTGAGAAGTGTTTCAGGTTGTAATTGCAAAGGAAAAATAACATTAAACATGCTTGCTCTCATATTATGTAAATATTCTCTATTTCACATCTATATTACACCTTTATAGCAATAACAAAAGCATGTCCCGTGAACACTGATGACTGTGTTGTATATGTGCAGTTGATCCCGCTGTATGTGTGCGTGGGGATTGGCTGTGCCGGTGCTGTGTTCTACCTGGGCAGGCTGGCCACCCGCAACCCTGATGTATCCTGGAACAAGAAGTCTAACCCTGAGCCCTGGGAGGAGTACAGGGCCAAGCAGTATAAGGTATGCAGCTCTCCACTCAGTATCCTCATGTCTACTGGTTCAACAATATCACCTTGAGAGTAGTTTGGCATGCAGATATTGTGACATATAAAAACTGACAATATTCTTAAATCATTGGATTTTTTATCATATGAGTTTGCAAATACAAAATTCAATGTAATGAAAGCTAAACTGTGAGTGTTAACAAGTAGGATAAGTGGCACTAGTCGACTACACAAGGAAAATGTTACCCCTGTATTTAGAGCTCGAAGCCAACCAATGGAATGCAACAAAGACTAATTTTATCTAACAAAATGTCTTAAAGCCAATTGAAGGGCACAGGGGAAACATGCATAGCAATGTCACAAAGATTCAGAAATAAACCCTTTTCTTACATTATACAGAGTGGAAGTAGATCATTCTGAATGCGTTGTACGACTAAACGCCGACAGACACTACGCCGACAGACCGAACACCGACAAGACTTTACTTCGACGGGACTCTTCGCCGACAGGGCTCATCAGCGAAGCAATTTAAAAAAGGGTAGGTTAGGTTAAAACTGTGACCTTCGACGCCAGAAACGAGTTGCATTAATAGATAGATAAATTGCGTCGGTGAAGAGTCCTGTCGGCGAAGAGTCCTGTCGGCGAAGTGTCCTGTCGGCGAAGAGTCCCGTAGAAGTAAATTCTTGTCGGTGTTCAGTCTGTCGGAGTAGTTTCTGTCGGCGTTTAGTCGTACACTCTTCTGAATGCCCCTTTGTCCCACATAGTAGTTGTAAGAAAACCAGCTGTACCTTATATGTATGTGTTTTACCCATTTTTTTTCGCCTACCAATGATTAATTGTTTTCTATGTGGGGGATTCAGAATGATGTGCTGAATACATGGTAAATTGTTTGTTCTTCCACCCTGTATTTGTTGTACAAGTCAGGAAATACAGTGAAAAATAGTAGTGTTTATTCTTAAAGCCTAGTTGTGTGACCATGGGACTGCCAAGTCATAGATCTCCAGTTTAAATCCATAACACACATTTTGATTTTTCTGATAATATCATTGTGAGGAAACCAGCATGCCTTTTGCTTTTTGCGGATGGGAAATTATCAAATAAACTCCCCGCTCTGGGGGAGCATCAGACTTTTAGTGGCTAAAACCCACCAATGTTCCTTCTATTGCCCTTTATGTTCCGGGGCAACAGTATATATTTCGAACAACCCGCATCCCCACCAGGCCCCTCTGTGTGCCTCGCGTGGAACACTAACGTGCCTTCAACACGCCAACCAGCATGCCGGAGAGATATTTTGCAAGGGCATGTTAAGTCAGAGGCCCATGGGCAGCATAATATCGCCTCCAGGTTCACTACTGAGATTCGCGAGCACTTATGACATATCTCCAACCCATGCGGCTTCCTGCAGTGTGAACCGCTCACTACAGCTGCCTCCTGCCTCCAACAGCCTTCTTGATTGCATCTGACAATCTTGCCGGTGCTCTACCTTGCACGCGTTTGCCTTCTACCCGGCCCAATATTAAAAGTGATTTCAGAAAATGCACATACACAGTCTCAGATTAGTGCTCGTTAAGAAGAGTGCACCAATTCCGCAGTGCACCAATTGCGCAGTACACTAATTGCGCAGTACACCAATTGCGCAGTGCACCAATTGCGCATTGCACATTTATTGACAAAGCCGCACTAGTAAGAGTATGGTGTAATTATAAGACAGACACAGACAAGGCACATTCATAACAGGAATAGCATAATGTTACGTATTGGTGTTTGTATTGTTTCAGTTCTACTCTCCCATCAGAGACTACTCGAAGGAGGAGTCCCCCGCACCCAAGTACTAGACTATTGCCAACATAATCAAGTGTAATCGCGAACTTTAGATTGTATAATTTAATAAATAGCAACAATTATGTGATAATATAATGTTTGTTTAATTTATAACTCTTATGCCCGGTTTCTGAGTCACTTTTGACGGCAGTTTATCTATTCGATAGCGCTATTGGTTCAATAACTGTCAAAAATGCGTTTCCGAACCATTCGATTCAAAATAAACTCAGTTTAAACTAACTTTAACTTAACTGACCATTTTTGGACGTTTATCGGTCCTATAACTATTTGACATTTCATTTCGTGTGAAGTTTGAGGTTATTGCGTGTTATTTATTTTTATTTGATAATAGTGCCAATGCAATAAACAGTACCTAAAAACTAAGCAGGTACCTACGTTATTATAATTATTGATTAGGTAAGATAAAGTTGTGAATATTATGAATTCGAGTAGCTCATCAGAGTCTGATTTGGAAGTGCTGGAATTGATTACAAACATATCAGTTCCCAGAAACCTAAGATCTAGAAGAAATCCTTTTGAAATGTTCAGTGACGAAGAGTTTGATGTGAGATATCGATTTAATAAAAACACTGTGATACACTTATGTGATATTATCAGCCCTGTTTTAACTCCGTTAACACATCGCAAATATACATTATCAGTGATGGAGCAACTTTTAATAACATTAAGATTTTACGCGACTGGCACCTTCCAGGTAGTAATTGGCGATGATCTTAACATTCACAAATCTACTGTGTCAAGAGTCGTTAAGAAAGTAAGTAGAGAAGTCGCTAAGCTAGCAAGGAGTTATATACATATGCCCAGTGTAGAAGAGATAAGAGAAGTTAAGGCTGATTTTTTTAATATTGACGGATTTCCAAATGTTATTGGTTGCATAGATGGAACACACATACCAATCCAGTCTCCAGGAGGTGACCAAGCCGAACTGTTTAGAAATAGAAAAGGTTTCTTTTCTATCAATGTGCAAGTTGTGTGTGATGCTAAATTAATCATCCGTGACATTGATGCTCGTTGGCATGGATCAACACATGACAGCACAATTTATCATAACTCATTCCTGCGAGCACGCTTAGACAACCATGAGATGAATGGTCACCTTCTGGGGGACAGTGCTTATCCCTGTGGGAGATACATTATGACTCCATTTTTAAATCCATCTTCAAACGCAGAGAAACGTTACAATGATGCTCAAATTAAGACCAGAAACACAGTGGAAAGGACATTTGGATTGTGGAAAAGAAGATTTCCATGCCTTTCACAAAAATTAAGGCTGAAGTTGAATCCAACATTAGTTGTGATTATCGCAACAGCTGTATTACATAATATAGCTCGGCAGCAACATGATACTGTTATTTTAGATGATGAAGACGATTCTGATGACAGTGCCACATCTGAACATGAGGAAAATACACCTATCATAGCTCAACCTCTTTCCTCTGAAGGCAACTATTACCGTCGGTTATTGTTGGAACAATATTTTAGGTTGGTATAATGTTATATTGTTACATAATAACAAAAAATAAAAGACAAAGACTATAAACCTATGTTTTATAAATTTATTTCCAATTCATAAACATATGTACTCTTATAAATTAAATGTTTTCTTTTTAAATTCTAAGTCCAATTCAGCATTCTGTAAAAGTACTTTTTTTAATTGTAAATCCAAATCAAGTAAAAGTTTGGTTTTTTCTAATTTTATTTCCTCTTGTTTCCTCTGCAATTCCAGTATTTCTAATTTTTTCGCTGTTATAGCATCTTCATTCGTTTGTTTCTGATTTTTTCTTTTAATTATTGAAGCACTGAGGTTATTAATGCTCCTTTTTTTTATTTCAGTTAAGCAATGCTTTTTATTTTTTGGAGTGTCTTGGATGTCTACTGGTGAAGGAGGCCTTTTCGCATGTTCCACTGGTTTGGATGTTGATGGCACACAATCGTCCTGTTCCAGCACTGAAATACACACCTGTGTATTTTCACCAAGGAGCAGGTCTGAACTTTGTAAACTTGGTACAAAATCTGTAATTAATAAATGAATATAAATTAAAATATATGATGACAATATTGGTGTGTTATTTAATTATACCAACATCTGCTATTCAATTACACTTTAGGGAGTAAAATTATTATTGTTACAAACACTCAATACAATTTAACTTTATATTAAAAATAGTAAATAAATTAGTAAAATAACTAATTGAAATTGTATAATCATACAAAAATTGTTGTAGAAGAAATAATTTATCTGAATTGATATCTACTTTGAACTATGAATATATATGAAAGATTGGTCGGAGTCACTGTGAGCAGTGGTATTATGATTTTACTTAACTTACCCAACTTGTGATATGGAGCTGATGAGTCAAATTCATTAGGCAATGGGTTGAATTGTGGTGTTAACAAGGCCACAACTTTTTCATCAACCATGGTAGTCTTCGGACAAAATGTGCCACCTCCTGTCTTGTACATCTCGGACTGAAAATTATATTTATTAGCATTATTATCCACAGTATCTCTGAGGATTGTTATCCTCCATCAAAGAAGTTAGTGATCTACAAAGTATTAATATAAAAGAACCTATCTGAACCTATAATTTATGAAACACTAGCTGTGCCCAGCGGTTTCACCCGCTGAGGTTTAGGGGTATGAAAAATAGATGTTAGCCGATTCTCAGACCTACCCAATATGTACCCAAAATTTCATAAGAATCGGTCGAGCCGTTTCGGAGAAGTACGGTAACTAACATTGTGACACGGAAATTTTATATATTAGATTATCATTTACCTTATCATCACTTATATGTTTTCTAGCTTTTTTCTTCAAATTATCATACAAGGCATGTAACTGTTTTTCAGTCCTGAATCCAGTTTCCGACACAGCATTATATTTATTAGTCAGAGCACTCCAAGCTTGTTTCTTGGCCTCTACAGTAGTCCCATCCGTCTTTTTATTATCAATTATTAATACGAATTCTTTCGCTACTTCAATAAGAAGCATCTTCTCCCTCTCGGTAAAATTTTTGCTGCGTTTTCCAGCTTCCATTGTAAGAAATTACGATAACCAAAATAATACCACACACCAAAACAGAAACAAAACAACAAACTGACGGGACGCCGCAAACAGGCTATCGTTTTTTTTCGGCTTGCATGTTGACAATGGCAACGTTCATACAGCCACTATTAAAAAAAAAATATTTATTAGAACATATTTTTTTTTACTAAAACAGTGCATAATTATTTATTAATATTTAAAAATATCAAATTATTTCAAAATCAAATATTAATGACGTATTATTATGTTAAAATTGATTTTGAAGTCAACCTCTTCAAAAGACCCATCTAGTGACTAAAACAGAAACTATTTATCGGTTGCATAGTTAAAGAATGGCTTGTTGAGTACTCGGAAACGCAGTGACAGTTATCAGAAGTTTAAACTTAGTTTATCTATAATGAATCATCAGCTATTGAGAGTTTAACTGAGAACTTCAGAAACCGGGCATTAGTAAGTTAATCTGTACTATCTTAGTTAAACTGTACATGATTGCAGACCTCCTGTATAGTTTGGCTTCATCATTAATGAACCATGATGGCCTTGAGAGATCCTGGTGCCGTTAATGTTAATTCAAATAAAATAAATCAACGTTTTAGCAATCGTGTTATTTAGCTTACACCTCAACACAGTAATTTCATCAATTTGAACCTTTTCCTAGTTTGTGTGGATTGGCAGTGTTTCTTATCATCCTCGCCACTTGCAGCGCACTGTTCAGTGGTCGTTCACAAAGGCTCACATTACTGGAAAACAAAATATTGCTTAAATATTCATTGTTTCCTATAGTAGGGGAGCCCACGATGCTAAATGGGGATTTACTCGAGCGTCATACGAGTCCTATTGGGTTGCAAAGCTTAGATAAGAAGACAAAAATGTTAAATGATATATACCCTTTCATCGGTGGGGGAAGCCGCTATAGATTTTTAAATATGTAAAAAAATACTGTTGCATAGACATTCTCGAGCGCGTCAGATATTGATAGCATCAATGCCCTACGTATTTTTAATAATGTTCGTATGTTAATCTGATCGTTTGCATGATGCGGGTTGTTGTATGTAAGGGTTGAAAATGAAAAAATAAAATCGAGTGCGTCAGATTTTCTAAGGAAGCAAATGAGTTTTATAATATAATATAATCTGACGATTTCGATATGACGCAAACTCACGACTATTTTTATAATGTGCAAACAATACTCAAGCGCGTCAGATAAAGATATAATTATATGGTTCATATGTATGTTCTAAACGTGCTGTCTCTTAATCTTTAAAGGGATTCGCCTAATCTGAAAAAAAAAATATATATTTTTATTTTTTTAAATCATTGATTTTAATTGAAAAGCTAGCATGCAAATAAATAAGTGTATGCTTTTTAAGGCGCGGTAACAAGCTTATCTTTAGGTATTCGCGGAAGTGAGGCTAGCTGCATACTGGGCATGGTCTAACACAAGTACACGACAGTATTGCATCGAAAGAATAGAAATAAGGTCGAAAATATTTCGGTGTTTGGTTTTATTTGAATATCATGTCCGCCAAAATGTAGGTCATTTTGCGGTTTTAATTGAACATAAAACAATACAGTTCCTTGTTTGAAAATTTTTAGATATCTCTTTAGTCTATAACATTTCCTTTGTTAAAAATATGATGGTTGTCGTTGAAAAATTGAGAATTTCGAGACAAAAAAATTGTTTTCGTGGTCTTTTTAAACATTTTTTTTTCGTAGTACTAGACCACTTTTGTAAACTGATTTTGTTTAAGTCTTTACTTTATGTATTGAACTATACACGGTATTTTTTTTTGGGTAGTGGCATGTACAGATACGGCTAACTTTGCGACGAAAATCTAGACGTTTTACGAAGTGTTTGTTTTGTACAGCGCCTTAAGTAGAATACTTGTATTTATAAAAAAAATGCTTAAAACTTTTCAATGTTTTATAATGAATTAATTAATCATCATCTTCATCAGTAGTAGTCCGTTGGTAAAAGGTCAGTAATTTTTGCATTACTCCACAAGCATGCAATGAATCTTGTACACTTGCTGGAGTAACTCCGATTCACAGGGTGACAAGTTGCACGCATTGTGATTCCGGACACTCAAGGAGAAGGGTGATTTGTCTTTCACCTTGTACGTCCGTACGAACATAACAGTCCTAGCTTGATTGACATCGTCTAACTTTTTCAACCCATACAAGTGGCAAGTAAAAGACTGTATGATGTTAAAAGAATCCTGCACATTATGCTCCTTTGATCCCAAATCCAGAAATGCTTCAAATGCTGCTTCAGAAATGCTTGGCAGCAGAAACCAGAGTGGGGACGGAGTGAGAGAGTAATAGATAGAGAAAGAGTGAGAGAGGAATAGAAACGCGGAGAAGGAAATATAGCAAAGAGTATAATAATATATCGGGTAAAGAGAGCCCTCTTCAGGCTTTTTAAGGCAATCCTGTTTGAACATTGTTATGAGATAACTACCACTGTGTGGATTGGATCCCTTCCGTGAAAGTATTGACGCTTGTATTATAGCGACTTTTTCATGTTGTAGCTTGTAGCAAAACCAACCCACACAATTTATTGTGAATATATGTTGTAATAGTTTTAAATTTGATTTTGCCACAACATACGACCTAAGTTTAACTGGAATGAAGAAAGGAGAGGGTGACGTAGTATAAAATAAAAAAAAAAGATTAAAACGTGCGCACTCGCAAGAAGTAGCCGCAGGGGGGGCATAGAACAAGTACAATCTTAGTATTAAAAGAGTCGCCATCTACTTTTCTTAACAGAGAAACTATTAGTATCATCAACATCAATAGATGTCTCCGTGATCTGCTTTAAAACAAATAACAAATAATTGAGTTCTCTAATTTAATTCAAAATATTTTTCTAGAGAACAATTGTAACATTTTAGAACCTTACTATCATATTATTAAATTCTATTTCTATCTAGTCTTATCAATTATGGCAACCTGATCACGGAAATTGTTATTGTGCGATATAATCTGGCAACATCACAAAACATGGTCGCCGCAACTTGCGTATACGCTTTTTTGTTTCGTGTGTCCATTTTTTGATCAGACATCGAGTTGAGTTTCTCCTCCGTCCCGTTGTTGGACTACTACCCGGAAACTAATGTTTTACAGCCGCTACGTCGCTGAGGCTAGCAATTTCTATATTGGTATTTTTGCGAAAAGACGCTGTTTTTGTGATGTGTGTGTGTGTCTATCAAAATAGATACAATGCCTCACCGTTTTACGCTTTTGGATGTAAAGATACTAGTAAAGATATTGCAAATCGCATCCACCAACATAAAACTACTTACTATTGCAAAATAAAACAAAACTATACGGACCTATACGTAGGTACAGTCGGGGGCACAATTGGAGAGGCAAAATTATAACGTAACAGCTTGACGTTTAGTTTGACTTACGACCTTATATTTTCAAGCATATAGTCGTTGTCGTCAACAAGTGATTGTAGCTCATAATTTCAACTTATAAATTAGAGTCAGGATGGCTTACCGGTTAATCGGGTTCGGACAAACGTGTGAATCGATTAGCCGTGAGTTCAAATCTAACGCAAGATTGTAGACTTTTTGTAACTTTTTATTTGGTTGGTAGTAATGGGACAGAAATATTTTATTTTTTACGTTGTTTGCTTTGTTCACACAATAATTCTTTAAGTTAGGGAGGTAGATCATAAAAAGTAACTAAAGAATAAAGATCTCTGTGAGGTAGACATGACTTTTATGAATATTTAACTTGATCGGAATATTAACGTTGTCGATTGATTGTAGTTGTTGGTTGGTGAAGTGTGGCTTAATAGATAGCGGTATAATTATTATTCTCAAAACTCAAAATGCAGGCAAATATTTATATTGAGGCGAGGGTGACTAATAATGCACTGCATAGAAGTGGTTTTAATGGAACACTAATATCTGATTAAACCGGACTAAATGTGAGTATTATATTTGAATTATAACTTAAACTTTTATTTGATATTTGCCTAATAATAATCTGAGGCATAAGGATTAATTCTTTTTTATTCACTGACTTGTAAAAGGAGAAGGTTGTTGTTTTTTATCATGAGGATTTTAATTTGTTAGGTCTGAGAACAGTTCGTAGGATATTTTTTACACCCCTAGGTCTAGATGAAAAGGGTGGACCTCTCCAGAAAAGGAGCTGCAGAGCAGCGGGTGAAACCGCTGGCCACCGTTTATATTGACGGGCCTGTTGGTCTAGTGGTTAGTGGCCCTGACTGCTAAGCCGGAGGTCGTGGGTTCGATTCCCACCCAGGACAAACTTTGTGTGATGAGCATGATTGTTTGTTCTGTGTCTGGGTGTGATTTATCTATAATATGTATGTATTTATAAATTATATAAGTATGTATATCAGTTGTCTGGTTACCATAACACAAGCTCTGCTTAGCTTGGGATCAGATAGCCGTGTGTGAGTGGTCCCAAGATATTTTTATTTAGATATTTTTATATTATATAAAAATGTTATAGCTGCTTAATATCACTTTCTTTTTGTTTTAGAAGAATACTGTAAGTCATTGAATTAAAAGATGCGAGGAAAACGGTAGCCGCCGCACAACGACGACAAATTGTTGACGAGTTTGAAACGAATGCTTTCACACCAACGAGCTTTGCGATACCTGGATGCGATACCCGGAACCGAAATATGTGTGGTAATATGGTAACATGTGCAAATGTCTACTTGACTGCATTGAAAATAATGGAGGATATACTAAATATTAATATCTAGATGTTTTTGTTTTAATTATTAAACGGTGTAACTAAATATTGAGTAACATTTATTTATATTAAATTGAGGTTAAGTTTCAATCTTCTTTTCGTTAAGAAAATGAACACTTAAGCTATAACCTCAATTCATTCATTCATTGTGACGTTACATAATAATAAAACATGTTCATAAAGTCTAAATCATAAACATTAGTTTTCATTAAACTCTGCACAAAACCGATACCCAAAGACATTAAAATATTAACGAACCGATACCTGTATGAACAATTATATTTCTGTTATTAGAATATCATTTTCTTGATATGTTATTATTAATTGACTAAGTAGGTAAACCACAAAAAAAAGTGTTAGAAAGTTACAAGTGAACTTCTTTTATCTAAGTTGGAATGTGACGTCACAATTCTCATTAAAGATTGTTAATTTTAGAATAAAACGAATAAACATTTTTATTATCATTCAGCACGACTTTTTTATTTCCACCTTCGAACACCGAAAAGATAAATTTAAAATTACATAAATAGTGAAGTAAATATTAAAATAAGTAATATTTAACTTCATATAAATAAACATAAACATTTTTTTGATTAAAACCTAAATATGGTTTTAAAGAAACAAAAACAACTACACCTTTTGAATGATATTCGAACTCGGGACACAATGATCGCTAATCCATGGCTAAATCCAAACAGCTAGCAGCACATATTAAAGCCAAGCGAATTTTAGCAATACAATGTAACGAACGGGTCGCCACTATAACGCGTAAATGCAACAGATATAATATAATGTTATTTCGCTCTAATGCGACTACAATTTGTGTGTGTGTGTTATCTGTTGAATGTTAAGGCATCACTCATACACGCACACGCACTGACAGTGCAGACAATCCTTAGCGATGCTTGAAAATATAAGGTCGTAAGTCAAACTAAACGTCAAGCTGTTACGTTGTAATTGTAATTTTGCCTCTCCAACTGTGCCCCCGACTGTACATACATACACTCATAACTATATAGCTACCTATAGAGCCTTAGTTCCCGTTAAGAAATGTAGATGGCGTTTCAAAACGGTATGCTTCGAAATGGCACAAGAGGGCTCTCTTCTCCCATATTATTATTATACTCTTTGAGTAGCCGCCATCGCCATGTTGTGCAACTTTTTGTGAGAAGTGGTGTGGCAATGTTTGTCACAGTGTTACAAATTAGAATATTTATATGTATGATATATTTATTTATTAGGTTTAATAAGTAAAGTAAGTTTTTTCTTAAATGTAATGCTTTATTAAACATATTTTGAATACATAAAATATGTGAGGAAAAAATAATTTACGAATGCAGCGCCATCTGTACAATTTTTGAGTACTAATGATAATTTTAGTTGCGGGTGCCAAGTTTCAGATGGAGCTACCATCTTTTAGAACTGTCATTTGTTAGGCACTGTCCCCCCCCTGAAATATAGGCATCACAGCTGCTACACATCGCAGCTGCACGCATTTAATTTACTCGACGAATTTTTGGTATTTCGGCTCGCGGAAATCGACAGATTTTTTTTTTTCGTTATCCTTGATTCATTTCCTTCAAAATAAAAAAAAAATTGTTACGCTCGAGAATGCCGGTGTCTTTTTTTTTAACTTTGCTGCCTTTCCTTTTCTTTACGTCACCCTCATGGAATATACAGTTTTTAGGATGTAATTAACTCACAACACCTTAATCTGACGCGCTCGAGAATTTTTGATGGTCAATTTTTTTTTCTAATCTGATCCTGTATTCTCCACAGGAGGCGGCCTTTATATGGGGCTCATGTTTGGTGGAGGTACTTAACCGGGTACAAGGTATCCCCCTGTACATTAATCTGCCGAACTTTAGTAAATCCCGAAATCCCCGCTTGGGCTCCCCTACTACTACCAATATGGTTATAGTTGCATAGTAGTTACTTTCAGTAGGCCTACTATGACGTCTTAAAGCAGAACTTATTCCACTGAGTGAAAGAGATGGTGCTAGACACCCTGTATAGCTGTGTCTTTTTCCCTCAGCGGAATACGATCTGCTTTAAGACGTCATGGTAGGGTAGCAGGACACACTTTTGTGTTAAATTAAAACTATAATGAACTCGAATCATTTTGTAAAACATAGATGGGTAGTCTAAATTTGAAATGTTTTAAGGATACTTTAGAATATATCACGTGCTACGGAAAGCTACATTCTGGAATACTGTTTGAATTACAGATTTTTCTGTTTTGTTAAAGTGAGTCATCAAACTTATATAGAGTCACTTGTTGTCGGGTTGCGTTGGGTGGTCCAGTGTTTGTCGAGATATGATAGTATAAGTGATGTGAACGGTACTAAAAAAACTAAAAACTATTTAAAAATTAATTGTTTGCGTTTATTGTTCTGCTGATGCACAAGTAATATTTTAGAAGTAGTAAGAAGTATCATGTGCAAATTGTAAAGAGAAAAATAAATAACAGGAAGCGCTTGATCCGTGAGGTTACATTACGGTCTAGGGTGAAACATCCTTTACATGTACCGTAATTTGTGTTAAGACTTCCATAAAACTCGAACATTTTCAAACTCACTAAGCGCCGTACCGGTATCGGGCTAAGTATTGGACGACGCACTAATGCGACCAGCCGCACTGCGTAGACTTTCTACAAGCGCACATATGCGTCAGTAGCACTACACGAAAGACTTGTTGGACGCGCAGGAGCGTTTGCCGCACAGGGTTAGTGAGCTATTTGATAAACATTTGCATAAAGTTTGCTAATAATAGTAGGCAATGTGTTTTCGAACAGGGCCGATGTTGCTTCAACTTCTTTGACATGAAACATTCCATCCGTAAGGTAACTTCATTAGTTCATACAAGTTGTGAGGAAGGCAGGCCTTTATCTATTAAAGCAAACCCTTATGCCAAACGTGGTCGAATGCCTGTTGAATATCCAGCAAGACTGTGAAAGTGCTTAGCTCTGAATCCAAATTTGACGGATTACTATTGCCAAATGATCGGCAAATGTATCAGCCTTTTCTTGTGGTGTTCTTGCCCAACCTTTGTTCCTTTTGAGAAGTGGTACAGCTCCCTGGGGTCTGGTTTACAACATTATTTTTAGTTTATGCGAAAGCCGAAACAACTGTCCAGTATTTTTATATAAAGAATCTATGTACAAAATTTCAGAACTGTATCATGTAAAACCACAAAGTTAAGCTTGTTATGTTACCTGGTTATCCGTACAAATTCACTGTCACCAACGGCGCGCGGCCGCCGGCCGGCGGCGTCCCCACGCCGCGCGCCTTGCGTTCATTTATAATAATATTTTTTCAGTTTGTATTGTAATTAACTGGTGATAACATTTTCCATCACACCGTCTTGCAGGCTTTGGACTGTCGTAATGGTCAAGTGTAGGTAGATATTATTATGTACTTTATTCGTAAATGCAGCCGTAAGTGATAACATTTAGCCGATGCGATTTGTTGCTCCTTATGCCAACCACTTAAAGTTCAAAATCGCATTGACATGTTAACACAGCTGACTGTAGGTACAAATAATAAGTTTCTACAATTAAACATTTTGGCGTGTTTAAAACGTTAATCATCATTATTTACAATAATTCACTTATTTACAATAATACACGAAAGATACCGTAGTCCTTGCATCTCTGTGTGGCTGCAAGCATCGTGTTCCACGACACTCTGATGCCGAACTGCTCCTGGTACCGCTGCACTGCCAGTGAAACATTATCACCACAAACTGCTAATGTTCGCACTAAATGACATGATTATTCGTTATTCGATATCACGCGCGGATCGCGTATTTTAGGGAACGGGGTGTGACATGTGTACATCAACTCGTACATGACCTCAGTCACCCGACTAATTAGTCGGGTGACTGAGGTCACGACTGACTCGCGCGCATTTTTTTGCCGAGGTCCGGCCGGGTGTTTTGTGCGCTTGCGAATAGGTACTTAGTGTCGCATGGTGTCCATATTATAAACTTTTTTAAATATATTTGGGAAAAAATATAACATGGTGTAAAATGATTGGAATCGATTCAGTTACTTATTCTGAACAAACTATATTCAGTATATCGCACATCTAGATCTAAAGAGGTATAACTCAAAAAATCAGTTTTTTCAGAAAACGCAAAAAATTGATTGCCGTTTCCCTGTTTACTGTAGACGTGTTCTGAATATAAATACGCTTTCATTACGCAGCTAGAACAAGTATATTACAGAAATCTGGTGTTTATCTCAAGTATTGGGGTTAAAAATTGGATTTTCGGAGTTATTTCCCTTTTGCTAAACAATGTATGTTTATTAGGATATTTTGAGTTGAGCCTGTGTTGATGAATCAAGTGCCTAGTTAGTTCTCTTTTGAAGAATAACCAGAAATGTAAAATGCTATAGAATTTTGCATTATTTATAATTAATCTGAGTGATAGATTGATTCTTGACCAGCAGTAAGGGAATCGTTGGATGATGAATTAGCAAAAAACACTTATAGTACTTACTGAAATCAATCAACATTGTTTGTTAACATTACTTTTTAATCATCTAACATCAGTCTCATAATTCGCTCATAATTATTATAAAGTATTTGAGTTTTTAAATAATCAACAAAACAAAAATAAAAGTGATTTATCGCTTGATATAAATGCTCTGGTTGTTTGAGCTCTCAAATAATGAGATCTATCCTAGGAATATAAATTATAAAATCAATAACAGATTATTTAATTTGTGGGTCAATTGTTGGATGAAGGTCTGAAGACTGGAGAATGTTGGCCTGAAATGAAGTAAAACAGAATACTTGTTCTGCGATTTCAGCGGTCTCTCCAGTCCTGTGCCCATAACCCTTGCCGGAACGCCTATACCGATCTGCTTCAACTTCCGGTACCTCGGGTCGCTTGTCCAAGGGGCTGGCGAAGTAGACCGGGACGTAACGCACCGGATCAACGCAGGATGGATGAATGAGAAAGAGAATGGCGACTGAACTGACACTGGAACAATGTGACCCACGGATGCCCCTCAAGCTAAAGGGGGAAAATTTACAAGTCCGTGATTATACCTGTTGTACTGTATAGGTCAGAATGCTGGGCTGTAAAAAAGGTGGATGAAAAACGGTTGCATGTAGCGAAGATAAGAATGTTGAGATGGATGTGTGGAGTGACAAGAATGGAGAAAGTAAGGAATGATATTAGTGGAAGTTTGAATGTTGCACCTGTTACAGAAAAATTGAAAAGGAGTCGTTTGTGTTGGTATGGACAGTAATGAAGGACATGTGACTAAAAGACGATCTGAATGTGAATGAAAATGAATAAGATGGATGGATTGTGTAAGGAATGATTTGAAGGAGAAAGAAGTAAATGATGCCGTGACGTCTGATAGGGGAGAATGGAAGAAGAAAACGTGACGTCCCAAATAGAATGGGACAAGGGCAGGAAAATGATGATGGTCGTGTTTCCTTCTTAAAATATTTTGAAGAAAAAACTCCTGCTTCAGTTTTCTTGCGCGTTTTCTTAAAGCGCCGTTTATATCGCTTTGTAACTCAGGTCAAGAGTCGATTTAAAAAATGGTTTACAAACTCTTATATTGGACCCATTAACTTCAAAATAAAAGGCGGTATTGAGGGCTCTAAAATGTTGTGTACTGGAGTACTAATATTTAGGCTTTATTTATTGCGAATGTCGCACTACAAATTCCCTTTGCCTTTCAAGGCTGCCGAGTCCCCAATATTCATCAAAGAAATGTTGTCTTGACACTTTGTCAATTTTTCTGTACATTTTAATCGTCATTTTTCTCTACAAGGTGGTCCAACTCTTCTTTCTTCCACATGTTTCTTAGACTTAGACAGAGATGAGTAAGCTTTGCCTGATAACTGTTTTACGACTTTCGACTTCAACTGTGCTGGTTTACGTCCCCTCTTTTTGCCTTTTTTTCGATCCCGGGATTTTGAGAATTAGTTGCAGAAGTTACAGCATTTTGAGGGTCCAATTGCTCACTATCAACTTCTGTATCCGACGAACTACTAGATTTAGAAGAACTCGAGCTGCTGCTATTACTGCTGATGCAAGACGAAGTCGACGATGATGAGGGGGGTATGATTTTAGGTGGAATCTGTCTTTTATGAGCCAATCGAAATTTAGGATCCTCATCGAAGTCGTCAATATCACTTTCATCGCTCCGGATTGGTTAATGATGTATCAATCCCTGATAAGACGGCACGAGTATCCTTAGATGAGACTTCTTCTCTTGAAAAAGTTGTCTTTTTCTCGATTTTCTACCATATTAACTAAAAACGGACTACGTCTCATGGTTTTCATGAAAATGATAATATTTATTGTACTTACTAACATAGTCATGTGTACCAAATTTATTTAAACAGCCATCAATTTAATATTTTTACCCCATTAACGATTATCCTAAAGCGATATTTGGGGCATACCATCTAAAGAGAGCTAACTCAAAAATTTAAATTAAAAAGGGAACAAATCCATTAATTTCAAAGACTAATATACCATTATACGTATTTTAAAAGATCCTTATTGCCAATAGGAAAAGAGTTCAAATTAAGCAGGTTTTTAAAGAAATCAAAGAGCTTAAAATATGACTCAACAAAACAGAGTCAATTACAAATTCGAAAATGTTTCACCAAAAAGGCAACAACCCAAAATAAAAATAAAAATATGATCACCTAGCCAGCAAAACGGGTTCAATTCAAAATGTTGTACTAATTCACTCAGCAGCAACCACCAATAAAGCGCTAACTCAAAATAATATTCTTCAAACTTTCAACAATACAGGTATAACTCAAAATAACTCCAATTTGTTTACAAAGGACACATGCACTTCGCTCGTTTTTCTGGTTGCAACTAGAAATGTCCCTGTTTTGGTGGTGGTTAGCGGGGCCCGCTCAATCAAATAAAGATACACTTCACGCCATCTAGTATAGAGTAGTAGACATAATTTTAAATCTGTTTTATTGGTCGATAGGCTTTTGGTTCGGGAATTTGATAGCGAGCATAACTCAAATTTGATGATTTTTGAGTTGACTCCCTTTCGATCTAGCTGTGCGATATACTAAAAATAATGTTGTATTGCTTTGTGAATTTCCAAAGAGAGTAAATGGTCCAGGCTGAATGAGTGAGCGAATCAAGCTGGACTTCTAGGGTTTTATCATGCCGAGCTTGAAACAGATCATTTAGCTTACTAGTGGCTTTACGGAAATTACGCTTGTGCGCTTCGCATCGCTTCGTTCAAGGCACTTTGGTGCCATATCCGTCGAAGTTTCCTTTTCTTAAGCAATGATTCTTTAATTTCCAGTGGGTAATTCGAGGATCTAATTTTACTTGTGTATTCAGGAGTATTGTTCCAACATACTTCCTGCATTATAGTTATTATATATAGCAGTATCTATATCGTCAGGAGTCTTTAGTTGAGTTTTGACTGAATTTTATCCACGTTCTCCCTAAAAGACTGCCAGTCCGTCAGTTTTGGAACTTATTGTTAATAATACCGGTGTATGATCAGATGATTCTGGCGGTTCTGGCTTACGGTAGTCTGTAGACAAACCTTTGCTGATGAATATATCCAGCAGATTTGGGGTTTTCTTTAAGTCAGCAGTAGCACGGACAAAAAGCTTTTTTTTTTAATTTGATTTAATCAATATTTCGTAATTTATTCGTTTTTTTACCCTTATACGAGTAGTGTCACAACACAACAATATTATTATTTTTGTTCCAAGGGTCCAAGCAACCGTTGGTTAGGGGTCTAGAGACAGGAACCTCCTCACAATGCGGTCCCTATCGAGGAGTATATTTGTTTATAGCCCGATAAGGAAGTTAAAGATTATTATTTAAGTTATTAATTTAATAGGCAATGAGGAAATTGTGCGGAATGTTTTGAGTATGAATGTGAGTGGGTAAAAGAGTAGAGGAACTATGTGTAACGGATAATATGGCAAGAATATCAGACATCTGCGTCTGATGAAATGACTAGTAATAGAAGAGTATGGAAGAACACATGCTGCGCCGACCCCAAATGATTTGAGATAAAGGCACAAGAATGATAATTTTATTTATTTTAGTAGGTATTTGCGCAATGTAGGTACAGCCTAAAGCAGCTATATTTAAATTGTTAGGAACCTCTTTATATCAAATAAACGGTCATTTTTATTGTGCTTAGTGGTAATGTGTTCAATTGTAAGTTCACGCAAAACAAGCAGTGTTTGTCTACCCACATGATTTCTGAGTCTAACGGAATAGGTCCTGACCACCAACTTATAGTTAAAAGAGAAAAGGACCCAATATAGAACCTCGTGGTACACCCATTATTACTTTGGAACCCATTGCATTTATTTGTACTTGCTGTTGTTTTGAAATTAAATACCATAATACTAAACTGTGCAAGCTTACCTGAAAACGCTACGCTCTAAATGTCACGGCCGTTATAGAGCTGTGTCCTAACAAAAAAAAAATATATGTACATTGTTGTACAGACGTACAGTACGTCATTTTGATGATTACTTGCAGGGTTTTACAATCGGTTATGTTTTATGATCAGAGAATAGGCGCGAGACACTATAAATAGGAAACAAAAATAGCGCCTCAACAATTTGAATAGCAATGATCAAACATTCAAAGTTTTATAGGCGTAACAAAACGAGAAAGACTATTCAGACGCCATTTAGTAAATAGACTAGGCTATCCATAAAAAGGAACTAATTCCACAAGGAAGGCCAAACATGCGTTGGAACGACGATATCGTACAAACAGCTATCATGCTATTC
Source organism: Ochropleura plecta (assembly GCA_905475445.1). Lineage (NCBI taxonomy): Eukaryota > Metazoa > Arthropoda > Insecta > Lepidoptera > Noctuidae > Ochropleura > Ochropleura plecta. The sequence goes on along the minus strand of FR997733.1, from coordinate 279,348 downwards.
TACAAGAAAACAGCGTCGAGCTTAGCACTGCCGCAGCGTAAACATAAAGAGTCGTCTGTAATCGTCGCTGCGATCAAAGGTCACTACAAGAGTGAAATGAATAGTTGTGTAATGTAAGTGGTACCTATAATAGTAAAGTAGTGTGAAATGGTTCCGGAAATCCAGGTTCATTTTCCTGTAGAACTTCAAACTTATTGTCGATTGACTCGCATCCATCAGAAATGAGATCATGATTGCAGATTTATCCTCCGATCCTGATTGACATTTTTGGCTTTGAAATGATAGACAGACAGTTTAATAAATGAGTTCTTTTATCTCTGGTTCCCGGTTCCCCACATATTTGTAAGACGTTACTTAAACTAGTAAGTCCAATAAGTACAGCAGAATATTAATATTAGAAGCGTAAACGATAGTTTGTGATCTAGTTTCAATGGTAACAAAGTATGATAATACGTGATGAAATTAACGCAAGACGACAATGTAAAAGCCAATCGATACAAAGTCAGAATATAAAACCACACAATCAATGAACAAACATATATATTTTTTTGCATTTTCTCTCGCCCATTTTAGGGAAATGTAATTAATTAGTGCTATTATTTTTTATTTATTTCGAAAGGAATTTTCATATATTAATCATTACTGTGTGTACATTATCAGGGCAGGATCCGGCTATGTCCTTTAGTACTTCCAACAAGGTTTCGTAGTTTACGCAATAAAATGCCTTTGATAAGTCACAGAAGCTTCGTATCGCATCTTGTGTCCTTTCCCAAGCAGTAAATGTGTTTTAATAACGTCACCTTTAGTCGTCCGACCAGGAAGTCTCAAAGTCTACGTTAAAATCCTTAAAGTGGTCACAGGTGCAGTTAATATTGTGAATTTTACACTATGTAACCATTTTACAAATTTCGACGTAATTCATATTACATAAATTATCATCTTATGATTCTGCTAAAGCATTTTGGAACCCCAGTTTTGTTCGAGATAGCTGGTCATGCAGCACTTCGTGGTCGTAGCCGCGCAAGGCGATTAATGACTGGAACAGTTTGGACTTCCTTAAGAGCTTTCACTAGCGAACTGTCACAGGGCCCCAGCTCACACAGTCAGTGTGCGTCCACACTGCGAGCCTAGCGCGGTTGCGACAACGGGCGCGAAGTATCAAACATATGAAATACGCCTTTGCGTCCATATTGTAGTGACTAAGGCGGAAGCCTAGTGCGACGGGACTGAGCGACACGGCGCGCGTCGTTTTCAAAAGCTTCGGACCGCGCGTTCTGGCCGCACTACGGGCCTAGTCAACAAGCAACCAAATGCGCGGGTGGCGGGGGTAATAAACTAGTTCCCACTCGACGTATGCCGTATGGACCGCCAGAGGTCGAAGAGGACGGACGTGCAAATCTGTGTGCAGCTGCCAGCAGAAGTTCCCTCGGCCTCCGTTGGCGGCCAGAAGAGCCGTGGCGCCACCTCCGACCGGACGCGAGTAAGGTCGGAGGCCACCTCGGCGTTTGACTCCCCGGCAGCGCGGTCGGCATGCTCGTCGCTAACATGCGGGGTGTCAAAGTAGAAGTATGGCGGAGCAAACGAGGGCCCGCCCAACGCCACCGGTGCCAGAAATTCCGGCACTCTTCCCATCACTGCGACCGGACGCTCGCCTGTGTCCGCTGCGGCGGTGAGCATGCTGCGCGGGACTGCCCCCGCCCGCGGGAGGAGCCGGCAACATGCGCCAACTGTGGTGAGCATGCTGCGCGGGACTGCCCCCGCCCGCGGGAGGAGCCGGCAACATGCGCCAACTGTGGTGAGCATGCTGCGCGGGACTGCCCCCGCCCGCGGGAGGAGCCGGCAACATGCGCCAACTGTGGTGAGCATGCTGCGCGGGACTGCCCCCGCCCGCGGGAGGAGCCGGCAACATGCGCCAACTGTGGTGAGCATGCTGCGCGGGACTGCCCCCGCCCGCGGGAGGAGCCGGCAACATGCGCCAACTGTGGTGAGCATGCTGCGCGGGACTGCCCCCGCCCGCGGGAGGAGCCGGCAACATGCGCCAACTGTGGTGAGCATGCTGCGCGGGACTGCCCCCGCCCGCGGGAGGAGCCGGCAACATGCGCCAACTGTGGTGAGCATGCTGCGCGGGACTGCCCCCGCCCGCGGGAGGAGCCGGCAACATGCGCCAACTGTGGTGAGCATGCTGCGCGGGACTGCCCCCGCCCGCGGGAGGAGCCGGCAACATGCGCCAACTGTGGTGAGCATGCTGCGCGGGACTGCCCCCGCCCGCGGGAGGAGCCGGCAACATGCGCCAACTGTGGTGAGCATGCTGCGCGGGACTGCCCCCGCCCGCGGGAGGAGCCGGCAACATGCGCCAACTGTGGTGAGCATGCTGCGCGGGACTGCCCCCGCCCGCGGGAGGAGCCGGCAACATGCGCCAACTGTGGTGAGCATGCTGCGCGGGACTGCCCCCGCCCGCGGGAGGAGCCGGCAACATGCGCCAACTGTGGTGAGCATGCTGCGCGGGACTGCCCCCGCCCGCGGGAGGAGCCGGCAACATGCGCCAACTGTGGTGAGCATGCTGCGCGGGACTGCCCCCGCCCGCGGGAGGAGCCGGCAACATGCGCCAACTGTGGTGAGCATGCTGCGCGGGACTGCCCCCGCCCGCGGGAGGAGCCGGCAACATGCGCCAACTGTGGTGAGCATGCTGCGCGGGACTGCCCCCGCCCGCGGGAGGAGCCGGCAACATGCGCCAACTGTGGTGAGCATGCTGCGCGGGACTGCCCCCGCCCGCGGGAGGAGCCGGCAACATGCGCCAACTGTGGTGAGCATGCTGCGCGGGACTGCCCCCGCCCGCGGGAGGAGCCGGCCCCGCCCGCGGGAGGAGCCGGCCCCGCCCGCGGGAGGAGCCGGCCCCGCCCGCGGGAGGAGCCGGCCCCGCCCGCGGGAGGAGCCGGCCCCGCCCGCGGGAGGAGCCGGCCCCGCCCGCGGGAGGAGCCGGCCCCGCCCGCGGGAGGAGCCGGCCCCGCCCGCGGGAGGAGCCGGCCCCGCCCGCGGGAGGAGCCGGCCCCGCCTGCCAGGCGGAGGCACGGCACAGGCGAGCGGGCACCGCGCCGTCGCCACCACGACTGCCGCTGGCCGCCCAACGGCCCACACACATCCTACTGCGGGAGCGCCGAGTCGGCACCTTTGTCGCTGATCGTCCTCCGCTGGGCCTCCCTCGGGTAACCGGGGGTCTCACTCGGCGGGGACTTGATCGCCGGAGGTGTCGTGAAGCAAGCAGTGGCTGTCTCACAGCGCTGCAGCGCCCCTGCGGTAACACACACTGCATCCACACTCCCAGGTGCGAGGTGCAGCTCGCACCAAACTCCTTAGGTCCAGGCCTTGACCGACCCAAACACGAACCGCACAGTGATGCGGGCCCGGTGTTGCCACCGCGGCAAAGGGGGCTTGGATGACCCCCGGTACCGCCTCGCGCTCCCCCCGACGGGGGTTTTGCAGCGACATCCAGCGTATGCCGCATTTGTATTTGTTTGTCGGAAAATGGCTATAAATACTGAATTGTTTATAAGTGCAATTCAATCTAAACCACCTTTATGTTAGTATCTTCTTTTGTGATTTTAGGTGATATTTTACTTAGTATGTAGTCAAAAGTTGACACGGGCATTCGAGTATAAGAATTTTGTAGGGTATAATCTCAATTATTCATATAAGTCAAAAAGTCATCAGTTATTCCTGTGTTTTTATTTATTTCGTGCACACCATCTCTAGTGTTCAACACCTCCCATCTCAGGATCGGACTGTCTAGTAAAAATAGCAAATCTTCGTCCATAGTTAGTAACACCTGATTATACGTAACCGCTACTAAAGTTCGCGCCTCAGTGTGTCCCGCTCGGCTCCGGTCGCCGCGCGGCGCATTCAGTGTGGACGCACACTCAGTGTTTTTTGACTTAGGTGACTGTGACTACTCATCCGCAAATTCGGATGATTCGTCGTCTTATAATTTTAAAAAGGTAACGTTTCATCCACGAATGAAACACTTTACGGATGAGTAGTCACCTAAGTTGCTTTTTTAACAAATACGACGACACAATAATCAAATAAAACAAGAACCAACAATTTCTTTAAAAAAATATTTCTACTTTTTATTTCACGTAAATAATAACAAATATACTTTTTTACATAGTTACAAATGATGTTTCTGTAATATTTGCAGTGAGGTTTATACTTACAAAGCACCACAGCGCGTGCGCCGGTGACGTCACAAGCGCTCGCGTCACTGGCGCACGCTCGACTATCTCCACATCACCTTCCATAATGATTAATATCAACAAATAGTACCACTTTAATGGTCGAACATATTCTTATAAATATTATCATTTCTCAGGTTTCATTATAATAACTTGATCGCCAACAACCGTACTATTCATTTGTTTATAACGTCGTAAGTGTAGTCAGAGATTATCATCATATTAAATGTTTATACATTTATTTAATTTAAACATCACATCTCTTGTTTCTCAAATTCGTAATAATGCATTGTATTTATAAAATCTTTTAAAATTAATTACTAATATCGTCAAGCTATTAAGAAGACAGACGTAAAATGCATCAAGTGTTAGCATAGGGGGAGTGGGGTCCGCTGCGCGCTCTACTGCTGCGGGTAGGGGTTGTACCCGGGCGGCGGCGCCTGCTGGCCGTAGGGGGCGTTGGGCGCGGGCGCGGGGTACTGGTAGGGCTGGTAGGCCTGCGCCGGCGGCATGCGCGGCGCGTGGTGCGGGTACGGCAGCGTGGCGTACGGGTTGTACAGCTGCGGCATGGGCGCCGCGTAGTACGGGTAGGCCGCGCCCGCGCCGTACGGCACCGGCATGCCTGCGCACACGACCCACACGTTACGTCACGTCCGGACACACTCACCTGCTCGCCGGGCGCGCGCGGCGGCCGCTCACCTTGCGGCTGCTGCGGGTACGGCAGGGCGGACCCGCCGGGGGCGGGGCCGGGGGCGGGGCCGGGGGCGGCGCCCGCGGGGGGCGGGGGGCGCGGGGGCGGTTCGCGCCGCGCCACGGCGGCCGGCTGCAACGAGACATTACGTATGAACGCTGCACAGTGTGTATTTTGCCTTAGTTGCGGACATGCTAATTTTACGTGTTTTTTGGAAAGTTAACAATGTAACAAACAAACTTATTAAAACTCCGCCGGCTCTCACTACTGTAGTTTAAGGCGCGGCAATAAGCTAATCTTTAGGTATTCACAAAGGTGACGCTAGCCGCCTACTGGGCATGGTCTGACACAAGTACACGACAGTATTGCATCGAAAGAATAGAAATAAGGTCGAAAATATTTCGGTGTTTGATTTTATTTGAATATCATGTCCGCCAAAATGTAGGTCATTTTGCAGTTTTTATTGAATATAAAAAAAAATACAGCTCAATGTTTGAAAATTTTTAGATATCTCTTTAGTATATAAAATTTTCTTTGTTATAGATATAAAAAATATGATGGTTGTCGCTGAAAAAATTGAGAATTTCGAGACGAAAAAATTTTTTTCTTGGTCTTTTTAAACATTTTTTTTTTCGTAGTACTAGACCACTTTTGTAAACTTATTTTGTTTAACTCTTTACTTTATGTATTGAACTATACACGGTAATTTTTTTTGGCTAGTGGCATGTACAGATACGGCTAACTTTGCGACGAAAAACTAGACGTTTTACGAAGTGTTTGCTTTGTACAGCGCCTTAAGAGAAATAAATAAAATGTTTTAAGGTGTAATAGAAATTCAGTATCAGAACCATATTTTTCTCGAAAACGATTCCCTTCATGGTCGCGTTTTTCTTTAAAACTAAATGTTCCTCATTATGGTAACTATCACCACTAAAAAAAACAGTTGCAACAAGCGCAGGATTTCGGAAATGTTGAATTTGAAAATTGTCGGTTAGGGTTGTCACTCAAACCTGTGTGCAAAATACAATACTACAATACAGACATTACTCATTGTGATTCATTATTTTAGACTCAGGAATTAAGACTCGTAAATTCGGATCCGAGAATACTAACGAAACTGGAAATTTATAATGTTTTGACTGAAAACGCCCGACAACATGGGTCAAAACAAAGACCGTGACACTTTGATATCAACGAACGCACAATGATTATTTTACATGAATTTTATCCAACAGGTATTCCAAGCAATCTTGATGTACAGAATTGATGTACAGCTTTAGTATTTAGTGACTAAAATCAAGAGAAACTAGAATTCGTCGATAAAACTGTGTGTCCTGGGGATAACGCTCGATTCAAGCCTACAATGGGGTCCGCATATAACATCTCTTGCAGGACGGCTTAGTTCAGCAGCATATGCTGTCAGAAAAATCCGTCAGTTTACTGATGTAGATACCGCGAGGCTAGTCTATTTTAGTTATTTTCATAGTATAATGTCATACGGTATTTTACTTTGGGGACGGGCTGCAGACATCGAGTCTGTATTTATTCTGCAGAAAAGAGCCATTAGAGCCATGTATAATCTACGTAGGCGAGATTCTTTATGAGAACAGTTTAAGAAAATTAACATCATGACAGTACCTTGTCAATATTTATATGAAAACATCATGTACGTCAGAAAAAAATTGCATCTATTTGGTAAACGAGGTGACAGACACAAGTATAATACTAGAAATAGGGACCAATTGTATCAGCCGGGTTTCAGGTTAGTTAAAGTAGACTCATCTTTCATGGGGTACTGTTTGAAATGCTACAATAAAATACCCCCCCACATTCTTCAACTGAATGAAACGAAATTTAAATCTTGTATTAAACGCACACTATGTAGGCAAACATATTATAAGTTGGGGGATTATATTGATGATAAAAATGCTTGGCTCAATGCTGGTCCTGCTCCACAAGCATAGGGGTAAACTCATAACCTCACGAAGCTATAGTGGAAGCTGCAGAAGATTGTAAGACTATCTTTGCAATGTATAGAATCAATTCTTTAGTATTGTATAATTAATTAATTATTAAGCCCATATGTGAGTGCTATGTATTATCATTGACTTGACGAAGCCCTGGTGGTTGATAGTGTCATGCTCACTTAAATGTCTCGCTGATGGTGGCGGGTGTGTCGGGTCATTTAGCTCCCTTCAAAATGGTCGAGCTGAATGGGGCTGATCCATACGTCATGTTCGTGAACGGGCGCTGTCAGTTGGGACTGGTAATATTTTAACTACCACGGTAATTTTTTAATTTATTTAAATTTTAAATAGAATTTTGCTTTTTATTTACTCTGGACGCTCTTACTGTGCACGTCTTTCTACATCGTTCTCACATATTTGTAAAATCTCAACATGAATGATGTAAATACGATTTTGTTTAAAAGAGTGTCCATGGAGTTTCTTGCCCATTCTTCTCCATAGAGATCAACGCTTTGGAATGGCTTTGGAATGACAGTACTTTCACAAGTTATTATGCCTTGTGACCGGGACTGTAGATTCATTTTGTTTCTTGACATTCAAAAGTGCCTGTAATGGTCTAATTGAAATAAATGATTTGATTAGTAAAAAAAAATGAGAAATCGGTTTTTACAATTTTCGATGTTCGAATACCAGCCAAAACAGTAGAACTCATATAGAATTAAATAAACATGATGATCGTTTTCCTTCTAATTATCTTTTAAGACACATGCAGTTTATAGAACGATACCTGGAACTTCACATGAAGCGCCATCAACTTCAAACATATTTAACAATCGCCAAGAGGAATCAATACAATAAAATAAAATAAATATTGGCGCTATGATCGACAACACCATACCCGGAAATTAGTCAGGAAAACCACTATTGTAGATTTATTTAACCGTCTATTAGAATTATCCGGTCCGGTCCGGTCATAAAACCTTTGCCCCTATCGAACTCAGTATATCGGCTACAACTCGTAACAACAGACAATGTTCACTTCAATCATTTAGAATCCGAGTCTTGAAGAAAATAATATAAAACGACGACTGACAAAATGATAATCCAATCCAATAGCGAGGATGCCATAAACAAGCGTTCATGGCATTGGTTTGCATAATTTATTAAATCGATTGAAATAATCCAGTAATATATTTACTACTTTGTGACAACCCTATTTCCATAGAAATTTGAATAAAATTTAAGAAACGCAATATCTGTGAGATCTCGCTTGATACAGATTTAGAATTTTCCCCAGTTCAAGGTACTATACATAAGTATTTTATCAAAACAAAAAAAAAAACGCGACCAGTAAATAATTATTTTTTGTTTATTTACGAAATAATCATTTATTCTCGTTCCTGAAAAGTTAGGGAATTGCAATTTCTAAAATTTATATGTTTTAAACCAACAATTAATTTAGTAGTTTACAAGATACTGACATTTGTTTAATTCAAGAAATACAGACGAATAAGTTTTTCAAAAAAGGTCAGTGACCTTTCACTAAAATATATGTATCTCCCAAATGACGTAAAATATCAAAACGGGTGTTTTTAGAATGGTTTATTAAGGTTTAATCTATAAATATAAAAAAATAAACGGACATGTCCGCAACTAAGGCAAAACAATACACTGCGCTGGCACGGATAATTAAAATTATTTCATCATGACAGCTCTCAAAATCGGGAGCAAAAATCGTAAGGAAGTCGACAGGTACTGAGAAAATTATATAGGATATTTGATATGAAGTAGCTCGTACCTCAGTGGCGTCGGCGTAGTGCTGCGGCGGCGCGGGCGCAGGACGCACGGACGCGCGCGACGCTTCCTGCGTCAGGTCCTTCAGTAGCTCGTCTTTCTCCGTCTTGCGCGCGAAGCAGAAGTCGGACACCTTGTTCTGGAACGCCACCAGCAGCTGGAACACAACGAGCGCGCGGTCAGAGCGAGCGGGAGGGGCGGGAGGGGCGGGAGGGGAGGGGAGGGAGGGGCGGGCGCGGGTACCTGCGTGAGGTCGTTATAGAACTTGATGCCCTCGTTGAGGTTGGCGGTGAGCTCCTGGAAGGCGTCGGCGGCGGCGCACAGCTGGCCCAGCGCGCGCTCGCGGCCGCTGGCCTGGCCGCGCGCGCCCACGAGCGCGGCGTGCGCGGCCTGCAGGGCGCCCAGCAGGGTCTCCTGGCGCGCCAGCGTGGCGCCCGCGCGGCGCTGCAGCGGCGCCAGCGCGGCCCCCAGCGCCGCGGCCGACAGCGCGGGCTCGTCGACGGCACCGTCGGCCGCGAGCGCCGCCAGGAAGCGCTCGCGCAGGTCCACGGTGGTGTCCTTGAGCTCGGCCTCGATGGCGTCGCGCTCGGCCTTCAGCGTGTCCACGTCGTCCATGAGCGCGCGCAGCTCCCGCGCGGCGGCGTCGGCGTCGGGCTGCGCGGGCGCGTCGGGCTCGTCGGGCGCGTCGGGCACGCCGGCCGTGATGTCTCCGTCGCTGCCGCTGAGCAGCGCGATGTTGTCGCGGTGCTGCACGAACTTCTGCTGCACGATGTTGTCGGCGCGCACGGCGTTGTCTATGATCTGGCGGTACTTGTCGGCGTTGGCGCGGAAGGCCTCGGTGAGCTTGGCGGAGTCGGTGCGCGACCAGCGGGCGCCGAACTGCGAGCGCAGCGCTGCGTCGGCCTCGGCCTCCTCGCGCAGCATGCGCTCGGCCTGCGGGACACGGGACGCGTTACGATACCGAGCACTCACTCGGTCACGCAATATGATAAATGGTGAGTCTTGCACACGTATGTGAACACTACATGAATGACTTAACTTGTATACAAAGAGCAACTTTTTAGATCTATAGGGTACTTCTCGTTGACTACACTTCTGGACTCATCTATTGGCCCACCTTGTATTTTCAGTTTCGTTTGGTCCTAGCTAAAATTTTATATTAGGTCGAGCAAAAAGTTTTTATGCAGTTTTTAACCTGGCACATTCACAATTTCATTCAATAGTCTTTTTTTGAATTTCGAACACAGAATTTAAAGAAACAAAAGACAATTTGGAGCCTGTTTGTTGATATCAAACAATCGAATACTAAGAAAATCAGGTTTTATTGGTTTACTTGGATTTAATTCTTGAAAAAGTGATTGATATCTTTGGTTTTGCAACAAACATTACTTATTCTTAACATTAAGGTGAGGTTCTATCAATAATCTATGGATACTTCACCTGAAATTGCCGCCCAAGCTGTGGCACTTATTCAGGCCGGACACAGCCAAAGAAACGTGAGTGCTCAACTTAATTTAAGTCGATCTGCGGTCCGAAATGTTTATCGGAGGTACCTAGAGACTGGCGGATTTGTTCGTCGCCAAGGAAGGCCACGATCTCGGGTCACAACTGAAAGGCAGGATCGATTCATCGTGACGACCAGCTTGAGAAATCGTCACCTTACCTCCATTGAGATACAAAACCAACTTCGCGACTTCCACGGAGTATCTGTAAGCGCTCGAACTGTTCGGAGAAGGTTAAAAGAACGCGATATGGTACCACACAAGCCAGCTAATGGGCCCAAACTAACGCGAGCCCACCGAACAGCGCGCCTTCATTTCGCACGCAGTCATTTAAATTGGACACAGCAAGATTGGAGCCGTGTACTCTTTTCTGATGAGTCTAAAATTGTGTTACATGGCAATGATGGAAGGAAGAAGGTCTACCGACGTAAGGGAGAGCGTTTCGCACAATGCTGCTTTGAAGAGAGGGTTGCTTATGGCGGTGGCTCATGGACTGTCTGGGGCGGTATATCCGCGAGCGGCAAAACTCAACTTGAGGTTGTTACAGGACCACGGCTGCCAACATTAAATGCTGAAAGGTACATTCGTAAGTGCTTAGAACCTCACGTGATGCCATACGCGGACTATGTGGGCCCAAATTTCCTTTTTATGCATGATAATGCAAGAGCCCATGCGGCCGGCATCGTCAGGGAATATCTTCGGGATGTGAACATCACAGTTATGGACTGGCCAGCCAGAAGCCCAGACATGAACCCTATTGAGCACATGTGGGACGAGCTAAAAAGACGTGTTAGGGCTCGTCAGCCAGTTGCCCAGACGATGCAGGAGTTGAAAACTGCCATAGAAGAGGAATGGGAGATGATCCCTCAAAATTTCATAGAGCGGTTGATAAACTCTATGCCTAACCGTATGAGAGCTGTGGTAGATGCCCATGGAGGCAACACGCGTTATTAAATTAAACCTTTATTTGATAAAACATGTTTTTTATTCAAAAATCAATTGCCTTTAACAAGGCGCATATCCGACTTGTTAGGCGTAGCTCCATGTCGTATGGTATTCTGAATTCAAATTTAAAACAATACGATCGAAAAAGATGGTAAAATGTATCAGGTTTAAAACTGCATCAACAGTTTTTGTTCAATCTAGCAATCATATTTCGGTAGGGGCCATCGAAACCTAAACTCTAAGGTGGGCCAATAGATGTGTCCAGAAGTGTATATCATAGAACACAGGGAAATGAAAAATTCGAATACCAAAAATATGTAGATGCATCACAGAAATTAATGTGATTATAAACATAACTGCAGTTGGTAAATTAATCGCGACCTTTGTCGATGTAACGGCAATGTTAAGTTTGTCTTTATAAACAATTTATCTTTTTGTTAAAGCCTACCTATATAAGTTGAAACGGAACTCTCGATACGCGAGTTTTACTCAATTTTTTTTCTTTTACAATAACACGTCGGTAGGAACGACGTGGATGATTTATCGTGGATTCTACATTATTACGAAATAAAAAGTTATAGGTGTCGTCGTGGTCGAACGGAGGTCGGGTCGCACGTACCTCGTCCAGGATGTCGCGGTTGCGCTGCAGCAGCTCGGGCAGCTCCGCCATGAGGCGCCGCAGCTCGGGCAGGCCGCCCGCGTCGCGCACGCCGGCCGCCCGCGCGCGCACGGACGCGGGCAGCCCGCCGGGCGCGGCCTCCAGGCACGCGGGCAGGCTGAGCGACGCCAGCACGCTGTTGAGCAGCTGCGTGGCGTCGCGCAGCCGCCCCACCTCGGCCGCCACCAGCTCCGTGCGGCGCGCGCCCGCGCCCGCCAGCGCCTGCTGCACGGCCAGCGGCACGAGGCGCGCGAACAGCTCGCGGCCCGCGGCCCAGCGCGCCGGCACGGGCGCCGGCTTGGCGACGGCGGCGCGCGCCACGGGCTCCAGCGCGGCGGGCTCGGGCACGCGCGCGTGGTAGATGAAGTCGTTGTCCTTGCGCGCGGCCGCCAGCTGGCGCGCGCAGCGCGTGGCGTGCTCGAGCGCGACGGGGCCGCTGGTCGCGCGCGCGCCGCTCTGTTTCAGCAGCTCCTCGGCCAACTGTCGACGTCATTCGTTTATAACTTGTTAACGTGTACAGAACACACTAGAAATTTCTCCTGTATCGTTATCCTGATCGTAACAAACATATACAAACAGCCAGACCTTGAGCTACTATCTGTAGGCCATACAAATGTATGTTCCGAGTGGGGATCGAACCCGTGACACGCAGCACGGCAGTCGATCGCTCGGCCACTGCACCAAACCAACCGTGTCGTCAAATGTTTATTTCCTTGGTCACTTGACATTCTCGTTTGGTGAACTCAATTACAAACAAAATGTTTAACACGCGGTATCTTGTGGAGACTATCTGAGTGAACAACATACAAATTATTTGTTGAATTAATATTGACGTCGCCTCGTCGGAACGAGTTTTGCGACTTAATATTGTTCAGTATAATAATAAACAATAATATGAATGTATTCCGTAGGTCCTGCGTGCCTGTAGTGTACAGTGTATTACAGGAGCCAACGTCTGTGTGTATGTGTAGTAGGATGGAGTGTGGTGGTTACCTGCAGGCGCGCGATCTCCTCGCCCACGCTCTTGTCGGCGCGACACACGCCCGTCTGTGTGTATGTGTAGTAGGATGGAGTGTGGTGGTTACCTGCAGGCGCGCGATCTCCTCGCCCACGCTCTTGTCGGCGCGACACACGCCCGTCTGTGTGTATGTGTAGTAGGATGGAGTGTGGTGGTTACCTGCAGGCGCGCGATCTCCTCGCCCACGCTCTTGTCGGCGCGACACACGCCCGTCTGTGTGTATGTGTAGTAGGATGGAGTGTGGTGGTTACCTGCAGGCGCGCGATCTCCTCGCCCACGCTCTTGTCGGCGCGACACACGCCCGTCTGTGTGTATGTGTAGTAGGATGGAGTGTGGTGGTTACCTGCAGGCGCGCGATCTCCTCGCCCACGCTCTTGTCGGCGCGACACACGCCCGCCTGGTACATGTGCGCCAGCCCGCGGAACATTAGCTGCTTGGACGCCATCTGCGATCGGTACACGCACATTACAACCCGCCACACTGGCAACAAGCTAACTGTAACAAGTACGCGGTGGTGATGAAGAGGTGCCGTCCCCGTCCGACAGCGGGTGTACCTCCGCTGCTATCATTACTCGCTTCTCCTCGCTCGCTCGCTCGATGTACATACGCTTAGATAACGCTGAACAAAAGCTGTATTGGTGCTTCTTTTGAATAAATAACAGTTGTTTTTTTTTTTTTTTATTAATGGCATCTCGCAGTTCAACCAAGGAGGTTGATGTCTGCTTAACCGGGCGAATCCTGTGGGTGCCTTAAAAATTAAGACCTCCAGCCAGGGTATAAACTTATAAACTAAGCGACTACACGCTAAGGGCACCCCCTGTGGGGTACGAGCCTCGGCTTAGGGCGTCGCTGAGGGACAGCAAGGGACAGACTGGATCTGAGTGATATTATTTGTGGACTTATTTAAACTTACTGGCTCAGCATCGCGGGCTGGCTCTTGCAAGGGACGGGTGGGGCAGTTACCGGGACGTCGTGACGGGCCTCGTCAGCGAGGATGGAATGACGGCGCTTTGCATCTGAATTTTCGAAGGGTACTAGTCTCCCTGCTGCTCTCCTGAAGCAGGGTTATAGCATCGTCAGGAGTGACGAGAGTATGTCGACGACGACGAATTTTACTTATTCGCGAGGGATCGTATCGAGCGGCCGATGCGATAAGGGGGTTGCGATGTTTTAACGCGGAGTCAAAGAAGTGCTTGGAAAGGCGAAAGGGAATTCTTAAGTCTAAGTGTAGACTATCGTTACGAACGTAAAAAGGGGCTCCCGTGATTTTACGAAGGAATCGGTTTTGCAAGGTCTGCATCTTATGAAGGAAACGCGAGTTGGCGTGGGCGAACACGACACATGCGTATGTCATGATGGGACGGATGACCGCGGTGTATAAACGCAATTTGCACTTGAGTGACAATTTGCTTTTTGCCTGAATTAAAAAGTGAAGCCTACCCATAGCAAAGGCAGCGCGCGAACGAGCCGCTTTGATATGTGCCGCGAAGGACAAGTGATTGTCGAGAATGACACCTAAGTATTTGGCTTGCTTCTCCCAGGGGATAGGCTTGCCGTACATAGTGATGGGACTGGGACAGTTGGTTAAGAATATGAGATATATATCGTGGGACGGGTGCAGCCTCTACTCACGATGCTCAGCCAGTCGCGCTCCCACAGCGACTTGAGCTGCTCCTTCTGCATGACGCGCAGTGCGTCCGTGTACAGCTCGTCGCAGTGCGCGCACACCTTGGCCACCATGCTGTCCTTCATCTCGTCTGCAACAGGCAAGGATCCTCATGTATCTGTAAAATCTCTGAAATGATCTGAGGTTATGTCGACGACGGCGACGGACGCGGGCGTCAAACTCATCAGTCACATTTTGGAATCCAGTGGATGTCATTGGCATTATATTGTGATCTATCAAACGCGTTGACGACGACTGCGTCGACCACAACAGACGGATCTGTAAACAACACCACGACGGAGTTCGTGGACGAGCTGCTGATCTTGTATATCGTATTTGTTAAACAGGCAGTAATGAGTAAACGTAATTGGAGCGACGACCTTCGGATCTCTGCAGTCATGACAGGCGTGCGGCGTGCGGGGTGCGGGGTGCGGGGTGCCTCAACGTTCTGTTCTCGGCGCTTTCGCGTTTCTTGTTCATATTAATGATCTTTCTATGTTGGGTCAAATTATCAGACATATCTAATTATATTTCTTGATGCCACTTCGCAATTTTTTATAGATATAAAAGATACGGATAGTCATGTCAATAAAACTGTCGCTGCCATGTTATCAAGTTTTCACTAAATGCGAACAAAACAAAATGTCTAAAGTTCTTTTCACCATTCCATTTTCTGGGAAATAAGCTAATCATCATGAAACATCATGGAAAAATACTACTAAAATAGAAATATAAAAAAAACTTATTTTGAAAAAAACCAAAAAACTTAATACCGAAACGAGAATAATAATTTTAAATAATACTTTCTCCAAAACTGGCTCTTATTGCACTACGATTAGGTTCAACATGCAATGTATTTTACACGCGTGCTTTTTTTTCTCATTTATCGCAACGAGTTTTTTTTCTGATTTCACCACGGTCTAAAATAAACAACTGTTTAATTATCCTCATTCATCTGAGTTAAAAACAAAGAATTTCTTAATTTAAATATTAGGCTGTTAAGCATCATACCGTTGTATCTCCTTCACTATGACAAGACAAAGCGCGGGGAAAATACAAATTAAATCATAGTCTCATATTGATTAATGACAAAAGTACTTTTTGTTCTGTTATTTAATTTCTCCGTAAGTGTATTGAACATCGTCGTTTGATTCACGTGAGAATTAGTCACTGCTGTTCTCGGCTCTATAATAGCCGAGCCCGGTCACGTCATCTCAAGTAATTTGTCACTCCTGTATCGTGTGGATGTGACTAACCTGCCGCCCGTGGGGCCCGGGGGGGACTTGGCGAACATGGCGTCGAGAAATATCTCTCAGGCGTGCTGGTGTCCTCACGATGTTTCCCTCACCGAAGCAATTGATTATTATACAACACGCGCATGTACGTTCGTACGGTACAAAACTCGTAAAACCTATGACTTGGCAGTCCGATGGTTAGAGATGGTCACCACTAGGCTATCTAATTGTTCTTTTAAGGTGTCGTATCTCAAAAAAAACACCTCAAGTCTATGCAGTCAAAAGATAAAGCCGTTTATGTCGCGCTTTTTTACGGAATCCTCGGTGCGCGGGTCCGACTCGCTCTTGGCTCCTCGGTGCGCGGGTCCGACTCGCTCTTGGCTCCTCGGTGCGCAACTGCGCGGGTCCGACTCGCTCTTGGCTCCTCGGTGCGCGGGTCCGACTCGCTCTTGGCTCCTCGGTGCGCGGGTCCGACTCGCTCTTGGCTCCTCGGTGCGCAACTGCGCGGGTCCGACTCGCTCTTGGCTCCTCGGTGCGCAACTGCGCGGGTCCGACTCGCTCTTGGCTCCTCGGTGCGCAACTGCGCGGGTCCGACTCGCTCTTGGCTCCTCGGTGCGCAACTGCGTAGGTCCGACTCGCTCTTGGCCGGTTCTTACGGACTCCTCGGTGCGCGGGTCCGACTCGCTCTTGGCCGGTTCTTACGGACTTCTCGGTGCGCGGGTCCTACTCGCTCTTGGCCGGTTTTTACGGACTCCTCGATGCGCGGGTCCGACTCGCTCTTGGCCGGTTCTTACGGACTCCTCGGTGCGCGGGTCCGACTCGCTTTACGGACTCCTCTATGCGCGGGTCCGACTCGCTCTTGGCCGGTTTTTACGGACTCCTCGATGCGCGGGTCCGACTCGCTCTTGGCCGGTTCTTACGGACTCCTCGGTGCGCGGGTCCGACTCGCTTTACGGACTCCTCGATGCGCGGGTCCGACTCGCTCTTGGCCGGTTTTTACGGACTCCTCGATGCGCGGGTCCGACTCGCTCTTGGCCGGTTCTTACGGACTCCTCGGTGCGCGGGTCCGACTCGCTTTACGGACTCCTCGATGCGCGGGTCCGACTCGCTCTTGGCCGGTTTTTACGGACTCCTCGGTGCGCGGGTCCGACTCGCTTTACGGACTCCTCGATGCGCGGGTCCGACTCGCTCTTGGCCGGTTTTTACGGACTCCTCGATGCGCGGGTCCGACTCGCTCTTGGCCGGTTCTTACGGACTCCTCGGTGCGCGGGTCCGACTCGCTTTACGGACTCCTCGATGCGCGGGTCCGACTCGCTCTTGGCCGGTTTTTACGGACTCCTCGGTGCGCGGGTCCTACTCGCTTTACGGACTCCTCGAGGCGCGGGTCCGACTCGCTCTTGGCCGGTTTTTACGGACTCCTCGGTGCGCGGGTCCTACTCGCTTTACGGACTCCTCGAGGCGCGGGTCCGACTCGCTCTTGGCCGGTTTTTACGGACTCCTCGGTGCGCGGGTCCTACTCGCTTTACGGACTCCTCGAGGCGCGGGTCCGACTCGCTCTTGGCCGGTTTTTACGGACTCCTCGGTGCGCGGGTCCTACTCGCTTTACGGACTCCTCGAGGCGCGGGTCCGACTCGCTCTTGGCCGGTTTTTACGGACTCCTCGGTGCGCGGGTCCTACTCGCTTTACGGACTCCTCGGTGCGCGGGTCCGACTCGCTTTACGGACTCCTCGGTGCGCGGGTCCGACTCGCTCTTGGCCGGTTTTTACGGACTCCTCGGTGCGCGGGTCCTACTCGCTTTACGGACTCCTCGAGGCGCGGGTCCGACTCGCTCTTGGCCGGTTTTTACGGACTCCTCGGTGCGCGGGTCCTACTCGCTTTACGGACTCCTCGAGGCGCGGGTCCGACTCGCTCTTGGCCGGTTTTTACGGACTCCTCGGTGCGCGGGTCCTACTCGCTTTACGGACTCCTCGAGGCGCGGGTCCGACTCGCTCTTGGCCGGTTTTTACGGACTCCTCGGTGCGCGGGTCCTACTCGCTTTACGGACTCCTCGAGGCGCGGGTCCGACTCGCTCTTGGCCGGTTTTTACGGACTCCTCGGTGCGCGGGTCCTACTCGCTTTACGGACTCCTCGGTGCGCGGGTCCGACTCGCTTTACGGACTCCTCGATGCGCGGGTCCGACTCGCTCTTGGCCGGTTTTTACGGACTCCTCGGTGCGCGGGTCCTACTCGCTTTACGGACTCCTCGAGGCGCGGGTCCGACTCGCTCTTGGCCGGTTTTTACGGACTCCTCGGGGCGCGGGTCCTACTCGCTTTACGGACTCCTCGAGGCGCGGGTCCGACTCGCTCTTGGCCGGTTTTTACGGACTCCTCGGTGCGCGGGTCCTACTCGCTTTACGGACTCCTCGAGGCGCGGGTCCGACTCGCTCTTGGCCGGTTTTTACGGACTCCTCGGTGCGCGGGTCCGACTCGCTTTACGGACTCCTCGGTGCGCGGGTCCGACTCGCTTTACGGACTCCTCGGTGCGCGGGTCCGACTCGCTTTACGGACTCCTCGGTGCGCGGGTCCGACTCGCTTTACGGACTCCTCGGTGCGCGGGTCCGACTCGCTTTACGGACTCCTCGGTGCGCGGGTCCGACTCGCTTTACGGACTCCTCGGTGCGCGGGTCCGACTCGCTTTACGGACTCCTCGGTGCGCGGGTCCGACTCGCTTTACGGACTCCTCGGTGCGCGGGTCCGACTCGCTTTACGGACTCCTCGGTGCGCGGGTCCGACTCGCTTTACGGACTCCTCGGTGCGCGGGTCCGACTCGCTCTTGGCCGCTTTTTACGGACTCCTCGATGCGCGGGTCCGACTCGCTCTTGGCAGGTTTTTACGGACTCCTCGATGCGCGGGTCCGACTCGCTCTTGGCAGGTTTTTACGGACTCCTCGATGCGCGGGTCCGACTCGCTTTACGGACTCCTCGGTGCGCGGGTCCGACTCGCTTTACGGACTCCTCGGTGCGCGGGTCCGACTCGCTCTTGGCCGGTTTTTACGGACTCCTCGATGCGCGGGTCCGACTCGCTCTTGGCAGGTTTTTACGGACTCCTCGATGCGCGGGTCCGACTCGCTTTACGGACTCCTCGGTGCGCGGGTCCGACTCGCTTTACGGACTCCTCGGTGCGCGGGTCCGACTCGCTCTTGGCCGGTTTTTACGGACTCCTCGATGCGCGGGTCCGACTCGCTCTTGGCAGGTTTTTACGGACTCCTCGATGCGCGGGTCCGACTCGCTCTTGGCAGGTTTTTACGGACTCCTCGATGCGCGGGTCCGACTCGCTTTACGGACTCCTCGGTGCGCGGGTCCGACTCGCTTTACGGACTCCTCGGTGCGCGGGTCCGACTCGCTCTTGGCCGGTTTTTACGGACTCCTCGATGCGCGGGTCCGACTCGCTCTTGGCAGGTTTTTACGGACTCCTCGATGCGCGGGTCCGACTCGCTTTACGGACTCCTCGGTGCGCGGGTCCGACTCGCTTTACGGACTCCTCGGTGCGCGGGTCCGACTCGCTCTTGGCCGGTTTTTACGGACTCCTCGATGCGCGGGTCCGACTCGCTCTTGGCAGGTTTTTACGGACTCCTCGATGCGCGGGTCCGACTCGCTCTTGGCAGGTTTTTACGGACTCCTCGATGCGCGGGTCCGACTCGCTCTTGGCAGGTTTTTACGGACTCCTCGATGCGCGGGTCCGACTCGCTTTACGGACTCCTCGGTGCGCGGGTCCGACTCGCTTTACGGACTCCTCGGTGCGCGGGTCCGACTCGCTCTTGGCCGGTTTTTACGGACTCCTCGATGCGCGGGTCCGACTCGCTCTTGGCAGGTTTTTACGGACTCCTCGATGCGCGGGTCCGACTCGCTTTACGGACTCCTCGGTGCGCGGGTCCGACTCGCTTTACGGACTCCTCGGTGCGCGGGTCCGACTCGCTCTTGGCCGGTTTTTACGGACTCCTCGATGCGCGGGTCCGACTCGCTTTACGGACTCCTCGGTGCGCGGGTCCGACTCGCTTTACGGACTCCTCGGTGCGCGGGTCCGACTCGCTCTTGGCCGGTTTTTACGGACTCCTCGATGCGCGGGTCCGACTCGCTCTTGGCAGGTTTTTACGGACTCCTCGATGCGCGGGTCCGACTCGCTCTTGGCAGGTTTTTACGGACTCCTCGATGCGCGGGTCCGACTCGCTCTTGGCAGGTTTTTACGGACTCCTCGATGCGCGGGTCCGACTCGCTTTACGGACTCCTCGGTGCGCGGGTCCGACTCGCTTTACGGACTCCTCGGTGCGCGGGTCCGACTCGCTCTTGGCCGGTTTTTACGGACTCCTCGATGCGCGGGTCCGACTCGCTCTTGGCAGGTTTTTACGGACTCCTCGATGCGCGGGTCCGACTCGCTTTACGGACTCCTCGGTGCGCGGGTCCGACTCGCTTTACGGACTCCTCGGTGCGCGGGTCCGACTCGCTCTTGGCCGGTTTTTACGGACTCCTCGATGCGCGGGTCCGACTCGCTCTTGGCAGGTTTTTACGGACTCCTCGATGCGCGGGTCCGACTCGCTCTTGGCAGGTTTTTACGGACTCCTCGATGCGCGGGTCCGACTCGCTTTACGGACTCCTCGGTGCGCGGGTCCGACTCGCTCTTGGCCGGTTTTTTTTAAATTAAATAATGTGATAAGCCCTAAATTTTAATTATTCATATCAGAAACTGGCAAAAATACCTCACAGGATAATTTATTACGTGTGGTGTTACACATACATTCTGTTATAATAGTATGATTCAAATACTTTGTGAATGTTTTGAAATATTTCATCATTTATCCTCATAAAACTATTTTGCACTTGAACTTTTATTCTTAGGTAGATTAGTCTTTTTAACTTAATTAAATCACATTTTTGTGTTCATTCCCAACATTGTGTCTTTTGTTGTGGATAAAAAAATAGATGATTTACTATGTATTTATTGGATCCTTGTGCTTTTTATAAACTGATGGCTACTGGTTTGTTAAAGATTGTGGTGATGTTTAAAGAGTGACTTGTGTCTGTTTCATTGTTGTACCTGTAGTCTAGTCTAGATCTAGTCTGTAAGTACAACACATCACTCGCACATGGGCTGTTTTACTCTTTTTGCAATTTTGATTTAATTAGCAAATACAAATCAAATCAAAATCTTTATTTCAGACCAAGCGATCCATATAGTGTTAGTATCAACTTAGCCTATGTGAGTAACAAAAACTATATAATTTCGTTAAATTATACAACAGGACTAAACGGGAAGTCATTTAATTATTTGGGACAATTAGCCATTTTAATGTTTGTGAATTTGACGTGTACGACTTTTGTGACCTTGAGATAGCTAAAGCTAAGAAAATATGTTTTCATTGTCTTGACTAATTAGCTTTTAATGATAACAATGAGTACATTGACAAAACACAAACGATCTGTACAATGGTCACTTACCGCGGATGCACTTGTAGGCGATGACCTCCTGCGCCTGCGCCAACATTAGCTTAGCGAGCGCGTCCAGCGTCTCGGGGTGCAGGTCGGGCGTGGTCTCCTGGTGCACCGCCATCATGATGTTCGCCTTCAGGTGCGAGAACACGCCCGCCGCTTGCTGCACACACACACACACAGACATTCATTGTACGATATCATACTCTTGGAGCGCACCGATTTTCGCTCGTTGTTACTAACATTAATAAAATATGACTAGATATAGATTATAGTATACAAAGTTGATACGACAGAGGGGTTTTCCTTTAAACTGCCTATACTAGCTACTAGTCCGGGATCCGTGGCTCTTTTTTGCACCTGATCACTAACAAGCTAATATTCCGTGAGTAGCTTCGTTTCATTCAGTCGCCCAACTTTTTCCTTTGCGATAATTCTCGATTCTGGTAGGTAACAGAGGTAGCAGAGATAAAATATGTTAATTTGATAATTCTCCAAAAATTATTACTAACTGGACTTTTTTATGTTAAATCTTATGATAGTTATCTAAATTATTCGAAAAAAATGTTGTCCTACAAAATGTGTGGTTTGATCAAAGAGTCCGTCCTTTCAACTGGTATCGATAACGAGGTCATCACAAGTGATTACTAAGCAGCTGATTTTTTTTTTTTACTTACTTAATATTTGTATAATTTAACAGTAACATTGTCCTACAAGTTGCTTGGTACGTTATCACGGTCCTACGCTTAAAAGTGGTTAATACCACAAGACCATTTTTCTCATTACTAACTGTAGGACAAAAATTCTACATGATAGATTAGTGTGATCTCTGCCCAAATGAAACAATGTCCTACAAAAAAACAAGTATGTATCACTTATTCGACAGGAATTGTGATTTTTTCCGTTTTCTTACTTGTAACATAACATACAATGAAAATATTCTTTTTTTTATTTATTTTTGTCCACATTTGTGATATCTGACTCTGTAATTACATGACATAATTTAGAAAATTATATAAAAATGCGTAATGAATCAATAAATAACAATAGTATTAATAGGGTACCTTGTATGTCAGAAGATAATTCCTCAAAAGATGGACTTTGGGGACCATCAAACCAATAATATTCATAATTGCCATCAATAATTGTCAATCCAAAATTTTCTGCCAATTTTTCTGTGGGACACCGCATGTGTGCATTACACCATATTATTACAGATGAATGCAGTTCTTTTAATTTGTTGCAACAATTCTTGTTTTGTTGGTGGCAAACTCGAAGCATCATATCCTACGATTTTTTGTTTTAAAATTTCTTCATTTTCTTTTTTTGATTTATACCCTTTTAAAATAACTTCTACCGCCCTTTGTTAATATATATTTTTTTAACAAAAAAAAAAAACAAATTGGTGTTTTTTATTTTTATACCGTATCGAATTAAAACTTAACACGTATAGTTATACGTAGGGTCATTTGCCCCTCTGTCATATCAACTCTGTATAAGCTGTAATGAAAATTGTTGATAATCATAGAATGTATCCCTAGTAGTGTGTATCATTGTGTAAAGTAACACACAAATGTGTGCGTATATGCGCTGCGCTGACAGGCTGACACGTGGTTGCTCGAGGCATCCACAAGAATCGCCCCGTTATGCAGACGGCAACCTCCTAGGTTGAACTGCGAGATGCCATTACAAAAAAATTACTTGAGATTAGTCTTCGGCAGCAAGATAAACTGTGATCATTCAAGAATATACGCTGCTTCTACTATAGAACTTCTTTCATTTCTAAAACGTTCAACCTTGCGCCTGAATAGTCTACAGATACTGTTACACTATGTGACACTTAATGCCTGTTCAGTGTGCCTGTGCAGCGACACATACGCGGGGAATATGCGATGGGCAGTACAGGCACAAGCGATGCTTCTAATAATCGCCTGCCTAGATCAGGCGCTAGGCGGTCGTATAGATAACGTCGTGTTTTAAAGGATTTTCCCACTTAAATGAATGCAGCCCAATCAGGCACAGCAAAGAGTACAAACTAGGCTGAAGATGCAGTAAGTGTGCGAGTCGCGAGGGGTACCTGGAACAGCTTGGCGGCCTGCTTGAGCGAGTCCTCGGTCTCGACTGGCTGCTGCGCCGCGATCAGGCTCTGCATGGCGCCGATGTTGAACAGGATGCACATGCGCTCGTACGCCAGCGAGCTGATTGCTGCAACACACGCCTGCGTTAGCATCATGTCTCACGCTCACGGTTCATGCAATCACACAATCTTTTCAAAACATTTTACACTAATGTTGGGTTAACAAATGTTATATCTTATTAACGTTGTGTAATTATTAATACATATAACATTGGCGACGAGGATGGGACTTACACAAACGCTAATGTATATATTATTCTAAATATTAATTGGGTTTACTTTGATAATGAAATCAATCTTGTCGTGAGGGCACACGTGAGGAAGACGATGGAACGAGCTAACCCAAAAGAAAGAAACCCCTAGTAACACGCGACTTGTATACACCGGCCTATATGTAACACGCGACTTGTATATACACCGGCCTATATGTAACACGCGACTTGTATACACCGGCCTATATGAAGTCGCAGGGAATTCACGTTAGGCCGTCAAGTCCAAAATGTGATTGCGTTAGATGACATGCATTTATCCCAACAGTCGTTACGCTGAAACGTTGACAGTTGGTTCAAGCTCCTACAAAAGAGACAGCATCCTAACACGGTACGCATTGAGATTAGTTCCTCCGTCTGCGTCACCAATTAGGGGGACATTGCCAACTGACAGCGTTGAGGACGAATTTTTTGACACTATTTTTTAATTTATTTATAAGTTAGGTAGTACATATGTTTAATAATTTTAGTTTAATTATGTTTCTTAAACATAATATTGGTAAAAAATGATTTCTGGCATCCTTCTATCAATAGTAGTTCACCCCAAAAATCGTTTCGATTGGCGAGAGGGATGGTCGTAGGGGAAGGTTGGAGAAACCGGGACACAACTTGAATTTGAGCTGTTTATAACAACGTTTGTTAAAAACCAGCCTTAAATCAACCGAACGTTACTGTAGTGGAATCTTGAATACCTCCAGAACTTTAAACGTTCAAACATTTATGTGTTATTAACTATATCCATTTAGCCCATAGATATCAGAAAGTTCTATGATTTAGGCCAGTGATGATGTAGCCTACCTGCTAAGCCTGTCCCCAACCACACTGGTCATCAAACTAAATTGTTTCACGCTTATCTGTGGAACAATCGATAAATATTAAACAAAAACGTTTCACACGTTTGATATCCTGCCGGGGTTGCGAGTTGTTACTGTTGTGTACTACTTTTGCCCTCTATGTTCCGAGGTTGCGGTATCTATTTCTAACAAACCGCAACCCCAGCAGGCAGTGGCCCTAGCAGACACCTCTGCATTGCTGACACCGACGACACGGCCTGTCGTCAATGAAAGACGGACGGTAAGCTACCCATTGCTCACCGTCCACAGACGAGCGTCGAGGGTTGTAACCACTAAAAGTCTGACAATCCCCGAAGTTAAGTGTCAGTTCTTTTTGGTGATGAGAGTCGAATGACTTTATATGGTTTTGATGGACATCGCAATATCATGTGATGCCCAGGAGGAACGAACGTTGTACCCACTTCAATGAATACCAAAAGTTTACGTGGAGCGGCGGCCTATCAGTCCCCCACAATCCATGAACCCAGTTAGTACTGAGTAATACAATACTCATTGGTACGACTGGTTGTCAAACTTGCGGGTCACTATTTGTAACGACTTTCAAAGATGGACACATGACAGCCGGGACCAACAGCTTCAACAGCGGGCGAATCTTAATAAATAATGGTGGAGTTATGAATTATCTATGTAGCTCCTTATTTATTGACAAAAGGCCGATTTTTCAATCATCAGATAAACAACCAGACAGGCTTTATTCGATGGACAGCAAGATTTAAGCTAGAAAAACACCCTGCCAGGGATTTTGAAATTATCATATCCATTATCAGGATATGACATATTAAAAATAAAAACGAAACCGTAAATTGCCCACTGAAATAAGGCATACATAAAAATATGTGCATCATTAATCGCCTTAACCTTACCCAACAGGCCCGACGCATCGTTGAAGGATGGTGCAGGGATTTCGACCTGTCTGTAAACCCTAATAAAACTGAACTAGTCATGTTCACCCAAAAGCGAACACTAGGACCTTACCGCCTACCCAAACTATTTGATACTGAACTCCAAATTAGCCAGCGAGGTGAAATACCTAGGCGTCATCCTGGCTAGTAAGTTTAACTGGATCAGTCACTTAGACAATAAACTAAACAGAGCCTGTATCACCTTTTGGCAGTGCAGAGGGATGATAGGTAAGAGGTGGGGGCTGTCTCCCAAAATCATCCTCTGGCTTTACTGCGCGGTAATCCGACCTATGGTCACGTACGGGGCCGTGGTATGGTGGCCCCGCACCAAATTGGTGACAGCCTCAGTCAAACTTCAACGCATGCAGAGGCTTGCCTGCACGGCGATCACTAGCTGCATGAGGACTACTCCGACTGCAGCCCTTGAAGCCATGCTAGAACTCCCACCGCTCCACCTGTTCATTCAGCAGGAGGCAACGACGGCGGCATTACGTCTCAAAACACTTCATCTATGGGGTAAGAAATATACACAGCATACCAAGGCGCTGGAGGAGTTCTACAACGAGTTCCCAATAGTCAAAGCTATTAACGATCGGATATCTAAACAATTCGTATTCGATAAGAAATACAAAATCCAGCTCCATGAAGACCACCGTTGCGAAGGGCTATGCCCCGCAGAGGTAAGAATCTTCACAGAGGGATCCAAAACAGGTACTGGCACGGGAGCCGGAGTCTTCTCAGAGGACCTCAACATCCACATAGCCGTACCTCTGGGGGTCCACAACACGGTGTTTCAGGCAGAATGCATGGGCATCTCCCTAGCCGCTTCAGCCATCATGGCAAGGAAGGTTGAGGGCCACTCTATTCGCATACTTTCGGACAGCATGGCCGTACTGCAAGCACTAAACAGCCAAACAGTCAATTGTGGGCTAATACATGAGTGTCACCAGCGCCTAAATAAGGTTGGTAATCTCAACAAAATAGCCATCCAATGGATCAAAGGGCACAGCGACTACCGATGCAACGACGCTGCGGACGAACTTGCTAGAAGGGGATCGAGCATGGTACCATTGGGCCCCGCACCTATCGTGCCACTACCATTTGGGTACCTACGTACACTGGTAAGGAAACGCACCAAAAAACAACACCACAAACTGTGGCTGGACCACGGTGAGTACAGGCAGGCCAAGGAAGCTCTTCCTAGTATCGACGGCCGCTTCACTAAACAGGCGCTTCGGATGACAAAACCACAGCTGCGCACAATTACAGCAGCCATTACTGGCCATGGCTCTTTTAATAAACACCTCTTTGTCTTAGGAGTCACAGACAGCCCACTGTGCCGAGCCTGCATGGAGGTAGACGAAACAGCAGCCCACGTGCTTCTGCACTGCCCAGAGGTTGCCCCATACATGGCAAAGTACTTCGGTAACCCAGGTACTCTTCGCGAGATCGTCAGCAACACCAAGGCGCTGCTGACGTTTCTCGTGGAGCTGGGGTGGATCGAATAATATTCCCACCCATACGCAAAATACGCGCCTCAGACTTGGAGTTGCGGACACCAGCCCGTTATACAATACAATCATTAATCGCCAAGGACAAAACATTAGAACAAAATAATTTTAAAAGAGAACAACAAAAAATAATCAAGTAAAATAAAATATCCAACTGGTCCTGTATGAGGTCAAAAACGGACATACCTTATTCATCCAAAATGAATGCCTTCAAAGTGTTGTTGGGGCTTCCACATTACTGCAGTGCATGTTTGATGATAATGCAGCTACTTTGAGAAAATGCCAACAATCACTGATAAGCAGAATGGGGGGGAATTATGAGTGGCATCGTGAAGGTATTTACTGAGAGGCTGGATGGGCCGCCCAATTGGCAGGTTTGTCAAGCTATATGTAATGCATAGGGCTTGATGAATGTACCAATCCTGTTTTTAATGTAATTGTGTAAACACAAACATGCTGACTGGAAACAAATATATTTTTTAATTAATTTTATTTAGAATTAAAAGCCTTTGCAGTGTTTATCAAAGTTAAAAGTATAGAATAATGCACATTTGATATATTTGTTAGAGACATACTGTCAGGTTGAACTATAGCTACAAGTAGAGCTATAAGTCTAAATTTTATTTACTCATATCAGAAACTGGCAAATAGAACTGGCTCACAGAATAATTTATTATGTGTGGTGTTACACATACATTCTGTTATAATAGTATGACTCAAATACTTTGTGAATGTTTTGAAATATTTCATCATTTATCCTCATAAAACTATTTTGCACTTGAACTTTTATTCTTAGGTAGATTAGTCTTATTAACTTAATTAAATCACATTTTTGTGTTCATTCCCAACATTGTGTCTTTTGTTGTAGATAAAAAAACAGATGATTTACTGTGTATCTATTGGATCCTTGTGCTTTTTATAAACTGGCTACTGGTTTGTTAAAGATATTATGTTTAAAGAGTGACTTGTGTCTGTTTCATTTTTTACCTATAGATCTCTTTAAGTACAACATCATTCTCCTGCCTATACTAATGCATTTTAGCATTGGCACACCATATCTTCTTATTTCTTAGTACTCTATATAATATAATATTTACAGCTATCATTTTTTGCAAAAATGATCTCAATGACTTCTGATCTAAGAACAAACATTTTCTAATCTCAATAAAACTCACTTAACTGAGAGCTCAAGTGGGTTGCTGTAAACACAATTTAGCAAAATGGGCTATTAAAATTCTTTCTGGCACAGTGTGCATGTGGTGTGGTGGTCCTCTCGACCAGACAATGTCCTGCACTTTAGAGAACCTAACAATACCATAACCACCATGTTTAATGTGGCCATGTAATGGAAACAAAAAAATTAAAAATGCTGCAACATTGTTACAAAAGAATAAAACAAATAAATTTCAATGTTTTGCCAGTGGAAATTCATACATAACTTGAAGTTTTACAGGTAATATAACTTACTGAGACTCATCCGTCCTCCGAACAGGGAGCCCTTGTCGAAGGCATCCTTCCACTTGAAGGGGATCTGCACCTCCTGTGGTGGAATCTTGGATTCCAATGACACGAGCTGGTCATAGTAGCTGCAAGCACAAGCACACCTCTTAATTTCGGGTACACCTACACGTTACGACGAGCGCTAATAGTTCACATCGTTTGCTTAACTACTTATTCCTTTGTTAGTGTGCGTGATGAGATGACATCATTTTTAACAGCTTTGATTATTAGAAATACCATCTCCAGATATCAGTAATCAAATAAGTTATGCTTTAATTTAGTCTGCTCAATAATGATTTAACTGTGTTGGGTGACTCATGCGACATAAATACTGTATTTACTTGTAGATTACGTCCAGCGACGATTTCTCGAACACTTTCCAAATGGCGTTGGCTCTCAGCCGGCTGAGCTCGTTGACAGCATCCGTATAGTCCTCATGGTTTTCGCCGGTGTTGTATGTCGCATGGATCAAATTCTTCAATGGTTTCACAATATCTATATCTGAACCTTTTTTAAAAGGTACAAACAACAACTCCGAAGCCATTTCTACGACTAATGACACTGATGACAGCAAGAGCCTGACAGCAACGCACTTCATGCACTGTCACGCACGACTGTTATCCATAGATACATACTTGCGTTTTTCTTTGAGTTCATGGTATTTGGTAGTTTATGGTATTCGGAAATTTGCGTG
This sequence comes from Ochropleura plecta, assembly GCA_905475445.1. Lineage (NCBI taxonomy): Eukaryota > Metazoa > Arthropoda > Insecta > Lepidoptera > Noctuidae > Ochropleura > Ochropleura plecta. The sequence continues at coordinate 250,315 of FR997733.1, read as the reverse complement.
TTTAAAAACAAACACGCAAATAAAAAAATATAATATAATAAATAAAACCATTAAGTGCATATTAGGGTTCACATGTGAAATTAAAACACAGTGGTGTTATAATTTTCCATTTCTGCAGGACGTTATTTACTCTTCAAGGAAACACTGATCTTTAATACTGCATAATATACTTTTAATAACGTAAACTTATAAAACAATCATGACCGGTCTTCGTAAATAACTCTAAACTTATAATTCTACTCTGTGCTCAAAACCAAACTCAACCCCAATTTTCTCATGACACATCTCTTGTCAAATAAACATTCTCAGTTTAAAATACATTTTCTTTTTATACAAAAGACAATTAAAATTTCTTTCTCTAACATCCCCTCTAAATTTTATATAACTCAAATAATATCTAATTTAAATCACCTTACATAAAACTTTAACAATCATTTAGAACAACCTGTTAATAACTTCAACAACACTCAACATAGGCCCATCATAAGCCCAACAACACATCACATAATACAAAAATAAAAACACATAGTAGTATTCACTTTCTAACAATAATACTACTAGTTTCTTCAATCAACTTGTCTGCATCTTCAAAGAAACATACAAAAATGTCCCCTCTCAAACTGACATTCACCATCAGTTGTTTTGCTTCTTACAAAATTTCTCCCAACTTTTCTTCAACACCATACAAAACTTTATAAAAAAATTGACCTTTAACATCAATTGTTTTTCTCCTCCTTCTTACAAAATCTTCACCAACATACAAAACTTTATAAAAAATTGACCTTCAACATCAATTGTTTTTCTTCTCCTTCTTACAAAATCTGAAGTTTTCTACTCCCAAGTCTTCTTCAGCAACATATAAAAATCTTTATAAAAAAATTGACATTCAACATCAATTGTTTTTCTCCTCCTTCTTACAAAATCTGGAGATTTTCTACTCCCAACTCTTCTTCAACAACATATAATTGTTTTTCTTATCACAAATCTTCAACAACATATAATTGTTTTTTCTTATCACAAATCTTTAACAACATATAATTGTTTTTCATATCACAAATCTTCAACAACATATAATTGTTTTTCTTATCACAAATCTTATCTTCTTCTTCTTACAAAACCCCCCGGAGTTTCCACTCCCATCTTCTTATCTTCTTCTTCTTAAAAAATCCTGTCTTTCTACTGACTTCAAATTAATTTACTCAAATTTAAAAACTCCGAAACATCATTGTCGCGCAGTGGAAGCGTGCTGGGCCCATAACCTGTTATAATTTTCCATTTCTGCAGGACGTTATTTACTCTTCAAGGAAACACTGATCTTTAATACTGCATAATATACTTTTAATAACGTAAACTTATAAAACAATCATGACCGGTCTTCGTAAATAACTCTAAACTTATAATTCTACTCTGTGCTCAAAACCAAACTCAACCCCAATTTTCTCATGACACATCTCTTGTCAAATAAACATTCTCAGTTTAAAATACATTTTCTTTTTATACAAAAGACAATTAAAATTTCTTTCTCTAACAAGTGGTTTTGAAATTTTTAAGTGGTAGATCTATGTTGAGTATTTTTCTGAAATGCGTTTGCTGAATTCAGAGCAAATTAGAGATGCAAAGCACTTTGACCATAAGACCATAGAAGCTATATAATACTGGTGCATACGGCGACAGCCGCCATGCGGTATCGAGTTGTTAGCTCGAGTTGTTAGTTGGAGCTGTAAGTAAAAATGTGAAACTTGTATTGTAACAACAAGATAATGGCATTCGTTACCTACTATTTTGGCCTTGCATCCAAAGATTCGTGTAGAAGTCTAGGTAGGTAGTTTTATATGTGCAAGATTTTGAAATCACCTGCGAATCAGCGACAGTAAAATTGCTGTGTTTATACCAATAGTATTATACCCGGTGCAAGGTAGATGAGTCACAGGAGCGTGGTGTTTGGGGTAAAGAATTAAGAACCAACTATTTTTGTTATCGTGAAGAACAATCATGTTTAGAACAAAAAATTCGGAGACTAATTTCATTTATTATTCCGCAGTGGATCGGCGGCGTCGTGGATGGCCCCACCCTCTCAGAGAGCAGGTCTCCAAGCAGTAGGAACATTGAGGATATGCAACTGTATCAAATTTTGTAATATATATTTGTGTAAAGAAAATTTATGAATCTATAAGCCATTATAAAATTGACAATCAACAAGAAAACTAGCTGTGAATACCCGGATCTTCGCTGAAACCGGTGTACCGTGCATAGGCATGGTCATAGGTTACACTGTAGGTACTGTGAATAAACCACGGAGTAAATACAAAGTAACTTTGTATTAACTCCGTGGAATAAACCATTGAATTGTTTGGGATGTGAAGGAGTACCAATAATAAAATTAATCCATCTACAATATTATCTATGAATGTGTTTCTATTTTTTTTAATTTTTTGTTCTTCTTGTCTTACTAATTTCAAATAAAAATTATAAAAATAAGCTAAATTGATTGTTAACAAAAAAAATGGTAATCAAAACCGTGTCCATAAGTGAACCGTGAGTGTCTTTATCATTTCTTTATCATAAATAGTTTGAGCTAATAAGAGGTCTGAAATTTCAATCTTTGGATCTGAAATGGTCAAAAAACTCAAAAAAAAAATGATAAATCACTCAAAGATTTTGAAGAGGTGTGCTTTTCTAGTAATAATCTTTTAAGCGAGGTCATATTACTACTGTCTCGGTAATACAGTAGATAGAACAGCGGTAAGTGTATGTATTAGTAATAAACGGTGTTCGGGTAATAATATTATAATTGCACATAAATGAGCAGTGTACGTGCTTAGACAACGAAAGCTTTGTTACTTTTGATTGTTACGGGGTAAAACAAAATGAGAGTGTTTAGTCCAACGGGAATAAGGCGGGTTGAGCATGCGCGGTCCGTTTTCGCAGCCGCGGTAAGCGGCGAGCGGCGCGGCGGCCGCGGCGGCGGCGGCGGCGGCGGCGGCGGCGGCGGCGGCGCGCGAGCCTGCAAGTCCGCCGGGAGAGCCTGCGAAGGCACGACGCGTCGCGCGCCCCCGCCGTCACCGCAAGCCCCGTCACCCCCGCCGCGGCGCCGCTGGAAGTGAGTCCGCCTGCGCTGCTATCTGTTGCTCCTGCAATCGATACTGTTCGAGTGTGCTTTTGTTTTGGTCATGATTACTCACGACATGTTTGGGTTCCCGTCTTTATTTAAAGTGTCATCTCCATGGCTATGTGTATGACAGTGAATGTGATTTGTTCTGGTGCGTGAAACTATTTCGGTGAGTTTATCTGACAGTACATTGCTTTACTATCATACAACAGCTGCTCGATGGAAAATACTCACTTATTTAGGTCCTAAACATTTTAGCAAAACACTCGTAAAAACCACAGAGTATTTCACATTTAACATTTGTACAGTCAACATTTTTACATGATGAGGACTGGTCAATGACTTACAAAATTCTGGTAATTTTTGTATATTGCTACGGCGCGGCTACGGCGTAGGTTACTACGACGTAGGTTACTTCGACGTAGATCACTACGACGTAGTTGCTACGCCGTAGTTGATAGTCGTCATGGAGACAGAGGTACTGTGAAGCATGAAAGTAGTGCATTAGTACACTCACAAACACTTTTAATAATTATATTTGTATCTATAACGTACAGTGTAATAGCTACGCCCGGTACGTTAGTTGAATATAATGGGTGTAAAAAGCCCCATAACGAAGACGAAAGTCACGATCTCTTTAGGGTTCCATTGTGGTACGGTATCGTATAAAGATCGCAAGGAAAAATCGGATCTATTATAGGATCACTCAAGATCACCAAATATTGAAGACCGCCGTACCTTGAAGCTATAGCTTGAAGCTAACGCTCAAAGTCTACGTACCTAATCAAAAGATGTGACCGCTTATATTTAATTTCCCATAAATTCGCAAAGGGAATCAAAACCTATAGGGTACGTCCCGTTGACCTAGAATCATGACATTAATTAATCTAGTTAAGGGAAAAATACGATGCAATACAAAAAAGTGACTAAAAACTTATGTGTTAACTTTATCCATCGGCAAAGTAAAGTCATCCTTCAATACAGTTCATTTTGTCATTAACTTTCATTAGTTATCTTAATACAAGACTGTACAAACTGAGCAAGTGCGGCCGGTTGGCTGCTTTTGTATGTTCTGGATCAAACTTGTTACGGAGAAAATTATGGTAAGTTGTAACTTTATTTAAAATACGTACATGAACCTCGTTGGTGCAGCAGAGCAGCTGCATCTAATCAGCACAATGTTTTGAGTGCGATTTGTCGCCCTACCGTAACACGTGAATTTTCACTTAAAAATAAAGTTGTTCAACAATAATGACGGTTGAGCGATCGACTGCTGCGCTGCGTGTCGCGGGCTCGATTCCCACCCGTAACAAATATTTGTTTGACCTGCAGATAGTTGTTTCGGGTCTGGCTGTTTGTGTGTGAGTTTAAATGTTTTAAACGCACCCACGATACAGCGAGAAATTCTTAGTGTGGAAAGATGTTTGCGCTAAGTTTCCTAGGTTGTTGGTTGATGTACAGATTGCTTCGTTGATGGCATTGTGTTGGCTCCGTTGACGCCTTGTAGCAATAGAGACAATGATGTGGGACACCGTCCTGTCGATGTCGGTCGGTGCACTATGCACGGTGCACGGCGTACGGTGCACGGTGCACGGTGCACGGTGCAGCGGGGTGACGAGGGCGGGCTGGTCTATATTCTGCCTCCTGCCCAACCACCGTGGGGTCATTAGCGCAATAACGTACACGGTTATTAGGGTGGGCGAACCTATGTTGTACGTGAAATCTAAATGAGTCGTGAAATTTGAATTGAAAGATAGAGATTGGAAGTAGCCCAAGGTTGGGAAAAAACTGGTAGTAGTGTTATTAAAGGACCGCAAAACAAATAAATGGCTTCGGAGCAAAGTCAAATAGAAGTGGGCTGGACACGTGCCTCGAAATGAGATGGCTTGTTGCAAACTTAACCTGGAATGAAAGCTGTGGGGAGAAAAGCTCCCTTAAGGACGATCACAAGTGCGCTGGAAAGATGACGCTGATGATGATGAAAGTCGCTGACTTGAACTAAATAGCGCAACACACAGAGGAATGGGGCAAGTTGAAGGAGGCCTACACCACAATGGTGGTAGTTGAAGGAGGCCTACACCACAATGGTGGTCAAACGCTGAAGATGAAGAAGAGCATTACTTTAAATACGTCCATGATCCCCGTACAATACAATGCATACCATTGAGTGAGTCCTACCGTAAAACGTGCTTCTAACTCCAATCAAAAATTAATTTGCCAGCATCCATTTTTGCATAGAATGACTTAGTACAGAATGCTTGGTTCCCGTTTCGTGAAGAGTCGGATTACATCTTGGACACAGGGTGTAACGAACCTTCACGAAGCTGGCTGACACATTGTGCTGAAGGATGCATTGAATTGTTCTAGGCTCGGGGGAACTACTTAAAGTTATGACTCTTTACGTAAAGTCAAGTCTGTCTTGCATAGGGCATTATCATAAAAATTAAAAAAGAATAATTAGAAAAATAGATTTATTTTCGTTGGATCCCAGTTTTTGATCCCATTTTTTAGGTATTAACGATGGGTCCCATTTGATATTACCATTGAATCCCATTTTATGACAACATGTGTACATTTCAGAAGAAAAGTGATTTACTTTTATTAAATATTTCAAAAACACCGTGTGTGTATTTTGGATTTTTTAGGATTGTTGCCACTGGGGAATAAATGAGACAAATGATGTACTCCAAATAGTACTAGACTGGCATGAGTTAAAAATGATCAGGTTTATTTGTGATGTTTATAAATAAATAATTATGAACGCCTTCAAAACAAGCGCCTCTAAGCTCAAAAAAAAATACTGCCGTCATAATTTTTCCATATTTTTTTTTATATAATGTGGCCGTTTCTGGCACACAGGTCACAGTTTTAACCTAACCTTTTTTTTTGTAAATAAGTAATTATCCTAATCTAAATAGTTCAGTTCCGGGTAAACAACTAAAAACAATCTCTTTTTTCTATAAATGCAAGTCGTTTGTGGCACTCGCCGGCCGCTGCCGCGGCACCGCTCGCTCCGCTCGCTCGGCTCGTGCGTAGGAGGTCACAGTTTTAACCTAACCAAACCTAGTTCCCGGTTCCTATAATTAGTTTGGGTACTGAAATTTTGTCCAAATCTTTTCGGAAAAACGGCAGGCACCTGTTATTCTAACATAACCAAATTTCATCCAAATCAGTCTAGAAGTTTGAGCGTGTTGGAATAACAAACATACATACAAAATTTCGCCTTAAAATATTATTGTGATTTTGTTGTTGGGTGTACCCGCATTTAGATGTTTTTAAACATCTGGGATCCAACGGAAATAGTTTTTGGGATTCAGTGGCAATAAAACGTATTTTTTTAGTATTTTTCAAATTTGGGATTCAACGGAAATATATAATAATGTTTTGTGGGATCCAACGCCAAAAATATTAAAGTGGGATCAAAAACTGGGATCCAACGAAAATAAGCGGAAAAATAGCATTAGAATAGAATAATAGCATTTATGGTAGTAGGTTTACATCAGTTCTGCCATATTTTACCATTCGGCATGCAAACATTATCATTATTGTTAATTGTTAAAATTTAAATTCTTATATAGGTACATTTAATTAATTAAATAAAAGTAATTCTCATTAAATAAAATTATTAAAATTCAAATTGTCATTGAAATTATCAACTTGATTTAAAAAAGAGAACAAAAAAAAACATAAATAATTATTGATTGAAATTGTCTGTTAAAAACTCAGCAACACTGTACTATGTTTTTATGAATTAATAATTTACGAAGTCTACCTTTAAATTGCAACGTTTCCAAGCATGCCAATTTATTATAAACAACTGGGGCCATGCAATAAATACTTTTGCGCATCAGTGGTTTGACACAGTACATTATGCTGTTTCTTGGGTAAACATCGGCCATACGTTCAAAACGATTTGGATTGTTCTTTACAAACATAGCTACTTCAAGAATATAGATACAGGGAAGTGTCAATATGTTGTACTGCTTAAAATATGGCTTGCAACTGTCGGTGGTTTTTAGTTTAGTAAACATTGCCCAGCGACATCTTTTTTGAGCCTTTTTTTTTGGGGTGGGAAGTCATCAAATAACTTCCCCCGCTCTGGGCGGAGCGGGGGGGCGTGTCAGACTTTTACTGACTAAAACCCACCCATGTTCCTTCTATTGCCCTTTATGTGACTAAAACCCACCCATGTTCCTTCTATTGCCCTATATGTTCCGGGGCCGCGGTATCTCTTTCGAAAAACCCGCAACCCCGGCAGGCGGAGGCCCTGGCAGGCCCCTCTGCTTTGCTAATATCTCTTTGAGGCGCGCGTGAAACACGAACGCGCCGTCGACACGGCCTGTCGTCAATAGACGGACGGACGGTGAGCTACCCATTGTTCACCGTCCACAGGCCCGCATCGACGGTATCTCACGGCGCCCGGGGCGTCTCCCGCGGCGGCTGGGTTGGTTTGAGGTTCTCTGCCTCAAACGCCCGGCCTCCTCCTTCACTAGCATGACTGCTTCGCAGAAGGAGGTGACCGCTTCCCATTCCCTCTCGCTCCGAACCATGGACTGAACCAGGGCCGGACGCGAGAGATCGCCGCCGCCGATCGCCTCTACGAGGGCAACGCGGTGCTCCGCCCAAGTTGGGCAGACCGCCACTGTGTGCTCCACCGTGTCCTCCGGGCGATCGTCACAATGGTGACACCCGGGCGTTTCTTCCCGGCCGATTATGTGCAGGAACCTCTCCTCAAAGAGGGGACTTACCGCCACTATTGTGGCGTGCCCTATCTTTTTTGAGCCTTAAATGCTGTCTCTTTATCGGTTGAGTTCGCTCAGAAAATGACACCGTAGCGTAAGTAGCATTCAGAGGGCAATCTATGTAAAGCAAATGCAGACGAACTCAATTTTTTACACAACATGTCGATATGTGCTTTGCAGTTTAAACTATAGTCTATTTGTAATCTTAAAAATTTGGTTTCAGCTACTTCATCAATTTCGTCATTTTTGTACTGTATGAAGGTTAGGTACACGAGGCATACGTCGTCTAAAGTGCATCTTAGTCTTACTAAAATTTAAATTCCAATTATTTTTATTAAATTAATTAAATTTAATTAAATTGTCAAGAGAACGATTTATGTCAGTTTCATACGTATTTACGTTTTTACAAGGGATAGTAATGGAGAGAGATACTAATCATCAGCAAACATGGTTAAGGGATGCTTAATGCACGTGAGTATATCATTAACATATAATGTACATAAATAAAAACGCCCACAACGCTTCCCTGTGGAACACCGAATGTAAATTTGCGTTCTCGTGGCCGTGATATCTCTTCATGGTTATTGATTACATTGATACGACTAATTTAGGTCTAATTTATTTAACAATGTATTATAATGTACATAATCAAAAGCCTGCGTCATCCATATTTTTTATAATCGGAAACCAAAAGTCATAAATTGCAATAAATTTCTGAAAATGTTTGTATTTTTTAATACTGTTTGATCGAACAGAGTCAGCTTAAATTAAGAATGTTACAGTCTATCTATCTATTTTAATATTTACGATCTGTTTTGCTCTGTATTTCCTATTCCTTTTTAGTGCCTTTAAATATGGCAACCCCACAAAATGTGGTAAAATAAGTGCTTTAACATGTAAGTTGGTGTATGTCTTGTTGGTTATCTTATCCTTAAATAAATAACATTAAAAACGTACATATAAAAAATAAACTTTTGGAACTTTGTCCCCAAATTTTTCCGTAAATAAACGGTTCCCAGGTATGGTATAGAACAAAAAAACCGAAAGGCACTCTTGTGTGCCACACACACACCACCACCTCACACGTGCCTTTCGGTGCTGGTGTTGGGTAAACCGAGCAAAAAACTAATTAGAAATGAATTAATTCGTTATTACAATCATTTTGAACTTATTGACACATGCTGTCAGTTTCCTGTATAACTGTTTTTCTATATGTGTTGCTGCAGAAGCCGCGCGCCGCACGCTTCAGCCGGGCCGCACGGGCCGCACGCTCCAGCTGGGCCGCCCGCGCAGTCGGCGGTGTACATCGTGCGGGACAGCAGCTCGAACATCCAGCTGCCCCCAGACGCGCGGTACGATACGTGACACGTGCTCGTTACACACGCCCGTCAGCTTCGCACAATTCCACAACTCTTAGACCGACGCCGACGCGGCCGACTGTAGTACATTCGGAATACTCCAGGGGAGTTTCTGTCCAGAACTGTAAAGACTTGTGACATGTTCATGCTCGTAACCCGCGCGCTCCGCAGCTGCTATCGATCCGCGACCATTCACCCCGGCTCGCGGCACGCCGGCACGTGGCCTAGGCGTCTAGTGCCAGCGCTATATAAGCCTACACTGCACGGTGGTTCCGCCTTAGGTCATAAATGCAAAAAAATCATCATCCACCCCCATTTAATTATCTATAATTTTTCACCGATAAATAAACTACCCTAATATGTAAATATGTCACCCGTTTAAGCCAATGATCACTTATTTTTCTACCTCCAAAGTGAAGACATCATTACGTTGCGCTCGCCTTATCAGTAATCAGTAACTCATTAGCACTACTGTTTGTGTTAATTCTCAGAATTGAATTGTTTTTGAGTGGTGTTTGTGCCATGGACTTCCAAGATAAAGGTATGTTATTACTAATCCTTACTAATATTATAAAAGCGAAAGTGAGTTTGTTTGTTTGTTACCTCTTTACGCTTTAATGGCTAAACCGATTTTGATGAATTTTGGAGATAGTTGGGAACCAGGAGACGGACATAGGCAAATGCAAAAACCCGCTTTTTAAAAAAAAGCGGGTTATGAGGGAGAACGAGGGAAGAAAAGGGAAAACTTAGCGTTGCTATTACAAATCAATAAGGAGCAAGGGCAAAAACTGCAGGTAGCAGGTACTGTGTAATACCGAATTTAACGCGAGCGAAGCCGCGGGCAAAAGCTTTTTAGTTTTATTTTCTTTACTATGAAGTATTTTTACATGCTACGACACACAGTATTTCTACCAAAAAAGGAAGATTTTGGGGTATTGTGTACAAGTTATAATACTTACTAAACTGACTTTTACTCAGCTCACATACATTCATTACTGGTTTTACGGAAACTTCCCCGTAAGGAATGTTATGTCGAGGCAGGTTTTAAAGTAGTTATTTAACTTGGTACGACTTTCCATTGACGTCCGTCGAATTAAGGGTGGGGAGGGGTTTGGGGGGAGGGGGGGGTGGTGGGTACTACCCCCCCTTAAAGGGAAAAGTTGCGGAGCCCCCCCCTTTTCGAGTTTTTTTAATTTTTAAGTCTGAGGAAATTTTTCCCATTTTATGAATTAAAATTAATAGTAAGTGTAAAAAACCTTGGGGGACCCCTTAGGGGGGAAGGGGGTTCTCCCCCTACAGAATGGGGCACCCCCCTTCATCAAAAAAAATGGCACTGATTTAAAGAGGCAGTTGTAAATAGCGGTTTTAGTAAGTTAAAAATTATAAATGGCACGTTTCATAACTACCTACCAGCCAAGCCAAACCCTAAAATATTTTATGCATGGTCGAGGGTGAGCTTGGTCGACGGAGCCCCGCTTCGCGGGGCTCCTACTTCTGGGTGGTTTATAAAAAAATAACCACGAAGGGGATGGCGGGGTCTATTCGCTCGCTTCGCTCGCTCACACGACCCCGCCATCCCCTTCTAACCTAACCTATCCGAGTCGGGGTGCCCTAAAGTCCAGATTGCAATCAGTTTCTCCTATAAAGTAATAATAAGCCGCAGCTGCGGCTTATTAGACGGCACAGCAGAACACGAAACCTGGGGCTTCGGGGACACCATGGTGGTAGTCAAACGTTGTTTTCACCGACAGGAGACAACGCTCTCAACTGCTAGGGACACAAACGATGACTGACAATGACAGTGACAATACAAATAGCGTCAGTTTTACGTTTCGTTCCACAAGCCGACAAAAAACGGTAAACACTTAACATTTTTTTTTTTCGTACTGAAAATAATGCTGTAATTTATATATAAACTGTTAAATATATGTGTGCATGAAAACTATTTAAACTAGTACAAAATATTATTATTTACGTAAATTTATATAAAATAAAATGTTACCAAACGTAAGACAACTTAACCGTCGGTGAAACGAAACGTTCAATAGCGAGAATTCTATATAATCTGTGGTAGGAATTGGTCATAAATACTGCAAAAATATTTATTTTCAACATTTTTTTTCTCAAAAAGTACGCGTCTCCGCATGTTGAGACTTTACGTGTGTTCTTATAATAATTTAACCTTTCTGTAAAAAAAATATCAACCCCAAACTCGACGGATATAATATTCAAAGAAAACGTATTTAATGATAACCTCTTTATGAACGACGTTAATAACCTTTCTGAGATGTATTTCCGAAAGAGAGAGAATAAATCTCAAATATTGACTACCTACTTTTTTCAATTTATATTAAAAACTACATATTGTACAGTTTATTGAATATAATGTATAAAATTATGTAAATAAAACATTATTGTACATTAGTGAAGTATTTTTTATTATTTACCCTCGAGAAAAAAAACCCATTTAACAAATTTAATAAAGTAAGGTGTATAAGACCGCACTTGTAGGGCGCTTGAACCACCGTGCACTGTTGCTCTAGTGGTCGCAAGCACTACATAAGGCCACGAACGCCTGGGTTCGATACCCCAATTGCTCTTTGAGCTCTTTCAAGAGGAACCAAGATAGTTTTTAGTGCGCCACCCCATGAAGTAATACAGTGTTTAATTATAGTGTAATTATTTTTGATTCTAAAAAGTTGAAAAAATTGTATTTTTTTAAATACATATTTAATTTGCGCACTCTTTTAACCAAACTTTCAATATGATGTCTAAATAGACAACATCTTCTCTGATGTTGTCTATTATATCACGCCGAGGTATTTAATGTTACGAGTTTTGAGGATAGAAGGACAATTGCACATACTGACTGATGGGTTGCCACATTGTTCGGCATAACTTGAATGTTAGCAGTGTTTTGTTGAGACTTGCGCATGGAAAAGTGAATATATTCGATTTTATTAGCATTTGATGTTCGTAAGGTGCTTTGAAGCCAATTTGTCACAGTATAAAGACTAAGTTTAGCGATTTCGAACAGTTCGCTAATGTTTTTAGCAGTATTTAACGCCGTGTTGTCAGCATATGATATGATTTTACCATGCTTGAGATTTAGATCACACAAGTCATTAATATTTACCAGGAATAAGGTCAAGTCTGATGATGAGTAAGGTAAGATCTGTGTAGGGCCCAAAATACTTCCCTGGGGAACACCAAATCCCGTATTTTTCTGCTCCTCGCTCGTAAAATTATCAATTCTAACACATTGATATCGGTCGACTAAGTACTCAGCAAGTTAAGTTATGTCAGCGTTGTTCCCGTTATCCCTATGGCCTCTAGTTTGTAGAGTAATGAAGCAGGGACATTCAGGTAGTTTCCCTTTTTAGACATCTAGGAAAAATCCTTTGGTCAGACAGATTTGAAATATGTGCGTTAAGGGAGGTAGCAAAATGCAATACCGAAAGCGAACGACGACGTTCCGGAGGTGACTGGGGTAGACCTGAGAGTGGCGGTAGGCAGGCTGAAAGCTAAAAATAGCGCCCCGGGACCCGATGGCTTGCACGGCAAAGAGGAGAGGCCCGAGAGCCTCCAAGGCCTGGGTCCTGGCCTTGGAGGCTCTCGGGCCCCGACTACTAGGGCTCCTGAGCGCATGTTTGGAGAGAGGCCAGTTCCCACTTCGTTCGAAGACACGGATGCTGGTTCTTATACAGAAGCCGGGGTGCCCTGCGGACTCTCCTTCCGCATTCTGGCCCATCGTGCTGCTCGACGAGGTGGGCAAGCTCTTTGAAAGAGTAATTGCAAACCGACTCGTCGGGCACCTTGTGGGGACGGGGCCGGATCTTGCGGAGCACCAGTATGGTTTTCGTAAGGGGCGCTCGACGGTGGATGCCAACATAAGCATGAGAGCCCTCTCAACGGGGGCTGATGTGTCCAGGGGTGGGGTTGTCGTGGCGGTGTCTTTCGACATCGCCAACGCGTTCAACACCATGCCTTGGAGCTGTATCAGGGAGGCACTCCGGTACCATCGGATGCCGACCTACCTTCGTCGTGTGGTCGGGGCATATCTGACGGACAGGGCCGTCATCTACCCCGGTCGTTCTGGAGAGTGGAACCGGCGAGAGATGTCATGCAGTGTCCCACAGGGATTGGTCTTGGGGCCGCTTCTGTGGGACTCGGTTACGACTGGGTGCTGCGCGCCAATCTCCCTAGTGGCGTCAGCGTAGTTAGCTACGCTATTATACCAATAGAGTTAATATACCTGTATTCTTCAGCTATTTTAGCCGGGCAAATCGCGTCCCCCGTTTTGTGGTTAGCTTGTTTTTTAAAGCGTAAACCTGTAGCACATTTTAAGTCACTAGCGTTCTTAGTGCAGTCTTGGTTAGAATGTCCTTCTACACCGCAATGTCCACAAGTAAGGACAGATATCTTGCATGTCTTAGCTGCATGTCCGTACTACTGGCTCTTGTAACATCTCGTTACTAGGGTGAAGTCTCGCACCGGGAAAGACCTCCAATTCATGGCTAAGTCCGATTTGTGGTTTAGTTTAATTGAGTGCAGAAACGAATCTAGGGTTATATTCGGCAGTTTTTCAGTTAGGTTTTGGTCATACATGCATGTATTATACATTATTTTTAAACAAGCACTTCGCTCTCCATCGAAATATACCTCAGTCCGTGCTCCGCCGCGAAGTTATATGTTCTTGATTGCTGAAATGATGACAATGAATCATTCAAAAACCGGTTTGTGAAAACAACTCTTGGTGTTTGGAATCAAGCGCCATAAAGATATGTTCTGTTTTCTTAAAATCTGTATGGCCAATGCACAGAACATACGGTCTATAACTAAAGGTGAGATGCCCAAATCATAAAAAGGTAAGTGGCTATAGGACATAATTTGTTTGTAAATCAGAGTAGCCACGACGCCCCCACTATCCGTCACACAACTTCAAGCTCACGCAAAAGAATATTATTAATAAATATAATTATGAATAATTTGAAAATTCCAGTAATGGTTTTACGATTAAATACCAAATAAACAAAAAATACATTATGTACAATATTCGTTGGCAGTTGAAGGTAAAGTAAGCGCCAAAAAAAAGACATTATAATAAGTGTGTTGTGCGAACGAGTAAGTCGATTGACGTTCTCATGTGAATCTCATGATTAACGCGTGGTAATATTAAGTGCTGTGATATGCTCGGTATTTTTTTAAATATAAATAAATAAAACATAAAATCCAATAACTCTTCTGCCCGACCCGGGAATCGAACCCAGGAGCCCGTACTCAGTGTACTCAGTGCACTGGGCGCGGGCGCGGGCGCTCGCGACCCAGACACCAACGCGACGGATTGGGAGCGTCATGGTGGCTACACTGCTTTTAAAACAAATTATGTCCTATAACGATTCCAACCTTTTTATGTTCTGTGGGCCAATGTAAGTTCCTGTAATGTTCAGCATTTTATTTGACGTTTATATCGGTCGGTGAGCGCTTTGAGTACCTCTGCTGAAACCAGCTGAAAATATATAGTGTATTGTAAACTATTATAGTGACAGAAGTTATATTGATGTTGATATCTAAGTACGTAGGTTGAAACGCGACGCCGGGCCAAAGGAGGGCGACGTGATCGACCTTGGGGCGCCGCGCCTGCACCAGCGCGAACGAGGCCGCAAGATTAGCCGTCCGATCTTCTCGTACACCCCAAACCCACGCCTGTAAGTAATCCTAAATATCAGTATTTCAGTACAATTAGAGAGAATTAGAAGTCCTTATAAATAACTGCTTCGGCTTTTCTTTGTGTTCGTAATCGTCAGGACAAGATTTGAATGGAAGAAAGGACACCCTTCATTATGTTCTTAGTAGCAACACCCACAACTTCTTTAACCGACTTCTAAACCGGCGAAGGTTCTGTGTTCGACAGTATGTTTTGTTTGTAATGTATATTCTGCTGAATCAGCATATGCATTGCTCAATCTTGCCCCAGAACTTAACCGAGATGCCCTGGTAACCGCTTATCATGAATAACCGGCATCAGTGCTACGCTATGGTATAATTTTTGGAGGAAATTCGTCAGACCGTAAAATTGAGTTTAAAGCCCAAAATAACCGGGCTCTCTGCAGCCGCGGCAAATTGCCCCCCAGTGGACAGACCTCCGGTGCGATCTCATGGTGGCATGGAGAGAGCGACTGTCGCAACCCCATGCAGGGCACGCCATAATAGTGGCGGTAAGTCCCCTCTTTGAGGAGTGGCTGGAGAGACGCCATGGCGTCCTCAGCTACCGCCTGACGCAGGTCCTCACCGGACATGTAAGCTTCGGGAGGTTCCTGCACATAATCGGGCGGGAGGAAACGCCCAGGTGTCACCATTGTGGAATTTTTAATTGTCGCCGTGCCTTCGTAAAGGCGATCGGCGGCGGCGATCTCTCGCGTCCGGCCCTGGTTCAGTCCATGGTCCGGAGCGAGAGGGAATGGGTAGCGGTCACCTCCTTTTGCGAAGCAGTCATGCTAGCGAAGGAGGTGGCCGGGCGTTTGAGACAGAGAACCTCAAACCCAGCCGCAGCGGGAGACGCCCCGGGCGTCGGGCGTCGCGAGTCGACTTCCGCCCATCGTAGATGCGGGCCTGTGATGGTGAGCTACCCATTGCTCACCGTCCGTCCGTCTATTGACGACAGGCCGTGTCGACGGCGCGTTAGTGTTCCACGCGCGCCTCAAAGAGATGGCAGCAAAGCAAAGGGGCCTGCCAGGGCCCACGCCTGCTGGGGTTGCGGGTTGTTCGAAAGAGATACCGCGGCCCCGGAACATAAAGGGCAATGGAAGGAACATGGGTGGGTTTTTTGTCAGTACAAGTCTGACACTCCCCCCGCTCCGCCGAGGGAAGTTATTTGATGAGGAATTTGATTTCCCACCCCATCTTTTTTAGTTACAAACATATAACTCTTTTAGTTACATACCTTATATATCTTACTTTACCATACTAATTCCTTACTTTATCCATTCTTGTCACTCCACACATCCATCTGAACATTCTCAGCTCCGCTTCATGCAATCCTTTTTCATCCATCTTTTTTACAGCTCAGCATTCTGACTCATACAGTACGACAGGTCTAATCACAGACTTGTATATTTTCCCCTTTAACTTGAGGTGCATTTGTCGACCACAAGTTGTTCCAGTGACCTGTCGCCAGCTGTCGCTAACTGATGTAATAAAATAACATTCTTTATAATGTAATATAATATGAAATTAAATCGTTGTAGTTATAAACAATCAGATATTCAAAATAATCATGTTTTAACCAGTTGATGCAACAATGACACTTAATAATATCTTTTTCCTTAGACTGCCTTAGAGAATCTCGCCAACGTAGAATATACAAATATGGCTGTGATGGCTCTTTTCTGCAGAATAAATATAGACTCGATGTGTGCAGCGCGTCCTCAAAGTAAAATACCGTATGACATTATACTATAAAAATAACTAAAATAGACTAGCGTCGCGGCATCTACATCATTTAACTGACTTATTTCTCGGATGACTCTAACAGCATTTATGCTGCTGAACTAAACCGTCCTGCAAGTGATGTTATATGTCGTGATGTTAAGTGTCGCTTTGAATCGCGCTTAATCCCTAGGAAAACAGATTTTTTGACGAATTCTATTTTCTCTTGATGCAACACTATGTCTAGTCTTTTTTAGGGTTCCGTAGTCAACTAGGAACCCTTATAGTTTCGCCATGTCTGTCTGTCCGTCCGTCCGTCCGTCCTCGCTTAATCTCTGTGACCGTTAGCACTAGAAAGCTGAAATTTGGTACCAGTATTATATCAATCACGCCGACAAAGTAGTAAAATAAAAATTGGAAAAAAATGTTTTATTAGGGTAGCCACCCTATATGTAAATTGGGAAGTGTAAGGGGTTTATTTACAAAAACTATTTACTCGAGGAACACTGTATTACAAGATATCCAGTTACAACAAACGTTAGATAAAATATACACAATAAGATGGCGTCCGTCGCACGATCGCAGCGTGCGCGGTTATTCTTAGCGTAGCGGGGAGCCGACTGGCCACGCGAGCGAGCGCATGCGACGGGGAGCGAGCGAGGTAACTTTGTCGCGTGGGGTACTGCACGCCTTAACCTTGACGCGGCGGCGACGCGGACGCAACGGAACGCTACACACTCCCCCTCTAGTTCGAACATAGCGCCCTCGCGTTCGGGCTAGCAATCAAATTTACGCGGACGGCCGCGTCTGCGCTTCTCTCTAACCGGGGCTTCGACATCCCCGATGAAAGGGGTCAAATCAGAGACGTGGTAACGTCCTACGTGCTCACCTCTAGTTACCCCCTCCACCAGGTAAGTAGTAGGGCTTACTACTTCGCGGATGCGATAAGGGCCATCCCTCCGGGGTATAAATTTCGCGGACTGTCCGAGGCCGACGTCATTCATGCCTTGTGTTTTCAACAAAACTAGGTCACCTACCTTGTATTCTGGAGGGGCACGTCTGCCTTCATCTGCGTACCTCTTCTGCAGAGCCTGGTTACTCTCGTGGACATCACGGGCGTCAAGCAGAACCGTCGATAACTTGCGTAGGTATGGAGTGATAGTGTGGACGAAATTATCGCTGTCCACAATGGTCTTCATGTCTGTCACGACGTCAGACGGCGCGCGCAGCTCCCTTCCGAAGGTAAGAAAAGCTGGTGAAAATCCAGTGCTCGCTGTAACAGCGGAGTTCATCGCGAACCTTATGGCCGCGAGGTGAACATCCCACGATGTGTGATCCTTTCCTACCAGTATCGCTAACTGTGGTTTAAGGTCACGATTTTTCCGCTCTACAGGGTTCGCTTCTGGGTGATACAACGGCGTCAAAGACTGTTTGATACCCATTACATGACAGGCCTGCTGCATCACCTCAGCAACAAACTGAACTCCGTTGTCGCTGATCATCCTGCGTGGGACTCCATACCTCAGGAATACCTCGGATATTAAAACCTCAGCGCACTCTACACTAGTGGCCTTCTCCAAAGCAAATAGCTCAACCCAATGGGAGCACGTGTCTTCTAAAATTAAAATCCAACGATTACCCTTCGAAGTCTTTGGTAGGGGTCCAAACAAGTCGACCGACACCACTTCAAACCGCCGAGTGGGTGCAGGAGTCTGGAGTAGTCCTGCAGGCTTCCTGTTATCAATCTTGTACCGCTGGCAAGCTGCACAGCGTTTAATATAATCTGTGACAAAAGCCTTCATACCTTGCCAAAAATACCGCGACCTGATGCGTTGTAGGGTGCGTTCAATGCCAAAGTGGCCTGCTGTGGGAGCGTCGTGGAACTCCACGAGGATGGCTTCTCTCTCGTGTTTAGGAACCACGAGGCAGGCGGACTCGGCGTCTTCCGATTCGGGTGCGCACCGGTATAATACACCATCGGACATCAGGTATCCTCTTTCTGACCACCCTCTCCCCCTGAAGGGATCGTCGGTAGTTTCTAGATCCTCGACAATACTCTTCAGGTCTGGGTCCTTAAGTTGGTTGGAGCGCACATCCTCAGGTGTCCTATGTGGTATATCCACGGTCACTAAGCATACCTCGCAACCAGCTGGGTTTTCTTCGCAACAAGCTGGGCGGCTTAGTGTATCGGCAATTACATTCACCTTTCCGGGAGTGTACTGTATCTGCAGATTATATGCCTGCAAGGTCAATGCCCATCTGGCAAGACGACCACTGGGTGACTTAAGACTCATCAGCCAACGTAGCGGCTGATGGTCAGACTTAACCACTACTTCCGAGCCTTCCACGTAACCCCTGAACTTCGTGACCGCCCAGATGACGGCAAGGGCTTCGCGCTCGGTGGTGGTGTAGTTGCGCTCGGCTGGCGAGAGCAAGCGGCTGGCGTACTCTATGGGCCTTTCGTCGGGGCCCTCCCCCTGCATCAAAACTGCGCCGAGACAGTAGCCACTGCTATCTGTCCGGAGGGAGAAAGGTTTGGACTCGTCAGCCTGGCGAAGAATGGGAGCGGTCACCAGAAGCTCCTTGATGCGCTCGAAAGCAGCTTGCTGCTCATCATGCCACCTCCAACTGCTGTTCTTTTTAAGTAGGTCAGTTAAAGGCTTGGCGATTTTAGCGTAATTCGGAACGAACCTTCGAAACCAGCTAGATGTGGCCAGAAAGCCTTTGAGCTGCCTCTCATTCTTAGGGGCAGGCATGTCAGCAATAGCCGAGGTTTTCTCTGGGTCTACTTGTAGACCACCAGGAACAATAATGTGACCAAGGAATTTCACAGAGTCACGGGCAAAGCAACTTTTCTTTCGATTGACTCGGAGGCCGAATTTCTCGAGTCTGTCGAAGACCGCTTCGAGATCTTCAATATGTCCTTCGAAACTCGGTGACAAGATTATTAAATCGTCCAGATATCCAAGAATAGTCACAGGCCTACATCCTTGCGGGTCTGGTGGGACATCGGAGCCGTCACTTACCTTGTGTCCTCGAATAGGCACACTCAGGTTCGACTTGAAACGGTCTATTAATCTCTGAAACGTGGCGCCAGAGTTGCGAAGGCCCATCGGCATCCTTTTGA
Organism: Ochropleura plecta; assembly: GCA_905475445.1. NCBI lineage: Eukaryota > Metazoa > Arthropoda > Insecta > Lepidoptera > Noctuidae > Ochropleura > Ochropleura plecta. The sequence continues at coordinate 230,551 of FR997733.1, read as the reverse complement.
ACCTATAGGTGCCGGAGGGTGTAACGAATGCGGTTTTGTCGCGGTCCTCTTCCGCGACACAAACCTGAAAATAGCCGGAGTGGAGGTCTAGCGTCGTCATGTAGCTGGTGGTCTTCGCTGCATGAAGCACGTCTTCTATGCGCGGGAGCGGATACCTATCTGGCTCAGTCACGGCGTTGAGCTTACGGTAGTCCACGCATAGTCGGACACCGCCATCCTTCTTCGTAACTAAGACGACGTTGGCAGCCCACGGTGACTCGCACTCCTCTATTACATCTGCACGCAGCAGCTTCTCAAGTTCACCGTTCAACAACTCTCTCTTACCTTGCGACATCCTATAGGGTGGTGAAGCGGTCGGTTCCTGCTTCTCGTCAACCCGAATGTGATGAGCGGCATAAGTTGTAGGGGGTCCTTGGGTGGCGAAGCGCTCAGCTCTCTTAGTTACGAGCTGGTTGAGTTGCGTCCTTTGAGCAACTGACAGCTTCGTCCCTTCATCGTCTCTCAGCGCCAAGCCGGTGGTATCTACCTGCATCAGCTCTGCATCGCTGGTGGATGTAAGGCTATAAGACTGCACAAAAGTGAATTTTTGTCCAGGGAGATTATAAAAATACCAACAGTTATGTTGGAGGTCCACTAATATACCTGCTTTGGCGATAAAATCTTGCCCTAGAAGCGTCCTGTTATCAGCTTCCGGTATCACCAAGAAAGTGGTGGGGATAACACGTCCCTGAATGGTAACGTTTGTGTCACATGACATTAACTCACGTACCTGCTGCGTTCCGTCGGCGAGGCCAAGGTTGCGACGTGTTTTCGTAAAATTGGTCCCACGCTCTAATAATATTTTATAGAGTCCGGGACTGGCGAGACTCTCCGTTGCACCTGTGTCCAACACTGCAACACCTACTGAAGACGCAACCTCTATCTTGACCATAGGGTGTGACAGGTCAGACTCTTGGGTGATAGCACTTTGGAAACTCACCTTGTCGGCGGAGGGCGTGCCTTTACACGTCGGACACTTCGAGCGTATTACTCCTTCTCGACCGCAACCGTAACAAGACAGCGGAGTATTGCCGCCTTGGTCACCCGATTTCATTTTTATTTTGCAATCATCTCTTATATGACCAAACTGTTTACAGAGAGCGCAGCGCGGCCGAACACGTTTCGTATTCGAATTCGAACCGTTACAAATATTCGAACCAGAGTCGGACGCGGCGTGCGAAGGGTTGCTCCGATTAACCGTCGCCATCGGAGGGTTAATGTTTACATTTTGAGAATTCGCGGAACTTGGAGTGTTATTATTACTATTATTAGTACTCGCGTTAAGGGACGGAATTAGTGGTTTAGAATGACTTACCTCGCCTAGCGTCTCCTCAACATACCTGACTCGCTCGAGTAGACAGTCGACACTATTTACACTATCGCGTGACACTCTTTTACGAAATTTACGATGTAAAAGGCCGTAAACTATATCTACTTGCATTACATCTGGCACTTTATACGGTATACGCGACATTTCTGCTCGCACTCGCGATATAAAGGAATCGACACTATCGTTATCACTTTGTTCGCGCGCGAATATTTCTCGTAAGATCCGGTGGGTGGGGCGCGGGGCGCCGTACATGAAGCGAAGGCGGCGTATCGCGTCGTCCCAGGTCTCCACGGTAGGTTTCACGCCTTGCCACCACACTGCGGCGTCTCCGGTCAGCAACATGGGTAGTCCTCGAAGGGCATGTTCGTCGGATACACTTGCGCACTCTTTGTAGATGAGCACGCTCTCGACGAATGCTTCTAGGGCTTCGGTACTGCGGGTGGCTCCGTCGAAGCGGGCCGTGCACTGGGTAAAGTTGCTGTGCATGCCTTGCATGCCGTGCACGGTCGGTCCAGTGTGGGCAGCGGTGGGTTGAGTCGGTCCCGTAGGGTCGCCCATCGTTGAAATCGGCGTCGGAGTCGCGACGCTTCTCATGACGTTTGTTAACAATCTGGTGAGCTGGTCCTCGGACATAGAAATCATGTTACTGCATGCCGTAGTCGGGATCGGTGAAGTTGTAATCGTGGTGTTCACGCTCGCGGGGTTAGCTACCGCGTGGCTGTCTTCTTCACTGCTGGAACCATCGTTTCCCTCCTCGTTTGCGTGCGCGCGGCGTGTTTTCGGCGGCATCTTCTCGACGTTAACACTCGGTAATGTGCGCAAACGGTAAATAACGGCAGGTCGGTCCAGTAGGTACACAGATTACGACGATTCTCTCGATCCTTGACTAGGTAGAACACGATTAGCGTGGATTTCGTTCGCGCTCGCGACGGTTATTTTTCCGTTTTGTAGGTAAGTACTTGCCGTACGGAGCACGTGCCACGAGTTGGGCGCAATTTGTAAGGGGTTTATTTACAAAAACTATTTACTCGAGGAACACTGTATTACAAGATATCCAGTTACAACAAACGTTAGATAAAATATACACAATAAGATGGCGTCCGTCGCACGATCGCAGCGTGCGCGGTTATTCTTAGCGTAGCGGGGAGCCGACTGGCCACGCGAGCGAGCGCATGCGACGGGGAGCGAGCGAGGTAACTTTGTCGCGTGGGGTACTGCACGCCTTAACCTTGACGCGGCGGCGACGCGGACGCAACGGAACGCTACAGAAGTGTTTTTTTTTTTTTAATTTCAACCCTAACGTGTGATATATTGTTGGAAAGGTATTTAAAAATGAATAGGGGTTTACTAAAATCATTTTTTGATAATGTCAATAATTTCGGAAATAATCGCTCCAAAAGTAAAAAAACAATGTGTCCCCCCCCCTCTAACTTTTAAACCATAAGTTTAGAAAATATGAAAAAAATCTGAAAAGTAGAACTTTATAAGGACTTTCTAGGAAAATTATTTTGAACTTGATTGACACAACAGTTTTTGTACAAAAAAGACAAAAGTTGTACAAAATAATTTCTGGACTAAGTTTGTAGTATAATCGTATGTGCAAGCATTTTTTTTAACTTCGTTTACATATTTTATTATCCTGAACGTATTATTTTTTTCAAACAAAAAAAGAATTATTGAAATCGGTTCTCGCAATCCAAAATTAATGAATTGTTCGGTTGGTCTCTCCTTGGCATTGGCGGTATCTTATAACTACATAAAACTTCTATCAAGAACATGCTAAGGCAATTTAGAAAAAAACTAAAATTCATTTTTTTTAACACCATCAAAATGTTAAGGTAAAAACCAGTTCATAATTAATGGTTCGATAGATGGCGTTGCGTAATGACGTCATTTTTTTTAAAGTCGATGTTAAGATTTTCCGTGCTTTCATGACCTACCGTGGTAAAGAACACTTATTGTGACGGACGGGAAACTACGGAACCCTACACTGAGCGTGGCCCGACACGCTCTTGGCCGGTTTTTTTTAAATTAAATGGCGTAAATCAGGTTAAAAGAGGAAATGACCTAATGTTGATCCTTGTGGTACACCCATCTTTTCTTTTATACCCATTGAATTAACACTATTTGTTTGTACTTAATTTAAAATACGATTTTACTAGTGCTAGTTTTCCTAGACCGTTGTGTTTAAGTTTTAAGAGTAGGGTTTCGTGGGTTATGCAATCGAATGCTTTTGACAGATTGTGAAAGGTTCCTATGGCATCTCCTGTGCCACTTCCCACGCAGTAAATATATATTAATAAGATGATACACTGTCACTCGTTCAACGTCTTTCGTAATGAGTAACTGAATGGGTTTATCCCATTCAGTTACTCATGTAATATTTTATTGGCGTTGATAGTGTTGATTAAGCATTACCTTTTCAAAAATCTAGCTGAAAACTGGCAAAACGGATACGGGTCTATTTAGTAACTAGCTTTCGCCCGCGGCTTCGCTCGCGTTAAATTCGGTATAACACACCAAGCAGACCTGCAGTTTTTGCTCTTGCGCCTGATTGATTTGTAATAGCAACGCTAAGTTTTCCCTTTTCTTCCCTCGTTCTCCCTCATATCCCACTTTTTTTTTAATAAAAATTAGCCTATGTCCGTCTCCTGGTTCCCAACTATCTCTGTACCAAAATTCATTACAATTGGTTTAGCTATTAAAGCGTGAAGAGGTAACAAACAAACAAACAAACAAACAAACAAACTCACTTTCGCTTTTATAATATTAGTAAGGATTGGTGTCTTTACTGTTCCCAGTTTTGAAAAGTAGTATTACCTTACTGTATTTCATAAGGTCCGGAAAGACCCCTTCTTCCACACACAAATTAAATATTAAGGCTAAGAACGGTGCTATAGTCTCAATAATAGCTTGACAAACTTTAATGGAAATTCCTTTAAGATTTTCGGTTAATTTGATTTAAATTTTCTTAAAAAAGAATAATTACTGCAGTGGGATTAATATGCATAACTTGAAACCTAACCGGACATTGTGTGAAACGTTTGCTCTTAATAAATTAATGAGCAAGGGGAAGCAACGTTTCAGTATTTTTAAGTTTTGATAATAGTAAAGAAATCTACAAATTGTTGAGCAGTTTTTAGCGGTTAGAAAACCATGTGAAGACTAATGTGATATCATTACTATTTTTTTATTTCTGTTATAGTTTCAATATTGATGATTTTCCAAACCGTATACTAATTTAATTATGCGCGGATTTAATTTGTTGCTAATGAATCAAGTTTTAGCTACCTTGCAAGGTGTTTTTAATTTTTTTAGAGTAAGTTGCAACATAGTGATTGAAAGAGTCATGTAAGGCTTAAGGCCGTAAAGCTCAAACAATCGTTCCTACCACCCTTAGTTGCCCAATCACTGAATTAACTACAACTTGAAACAAAACAATCGGCTATGTGCGACTCGGACTCACGCACCGAGGCGCGAGGGTTCCCTACAAACTTGCAACAAAACAATCGGCTATGTGCGACTCGGACTCACGCACCGAGGCGCGAGGGTTCCCTACAAACTTGAAACAAAACAATCGGCTATGTGCGACTCGGACTCACGCACCGAGGCGCGAGGGTTCCCTACAAACTTGAAACAAAACAATCGGCTATGTGCTACTCGGACTCACGCACCGAGGCGCGAGGGTTCCCTACAAACTTGAAACAAAACAATCGGCTATGTGCTACTCGGACTCACGCACCGAGGCGCGAGGGTTCCCTACAAACTTGAAACAAAACAATCGGCTATGTGCGACTCGGACTCACGCACCGAGGCGCGAGGGTTCCCTACAAACTTGAAACAAAACAATCGGCTATGTGCTACTCGGACTCACGCACCGAGGCGCGAGGGTTCCCTACAAACTTGAAACAAAACAATCGGCTATGTGCGACTCGGACTCACGCACCGAGGCGCGAGGGTTCCCTACAAACTTGCAACAAAACAATCGGCTATGTGCTACTCGGACTCACGCACCGAGGCGCGAGGGTTCCCTACAAACTTGCAACAAAACAATCGGCTATGTGCGACTCGGACTCACGCACCGAGGCGCGAGGGTTCCCTACAAACTTGCAACAAAACAATCGGCTATGTGCGACTCGGACTCACGCACCGAGGCGCGAGGGTTCCCTACAAACTTGCAACAAAACAATCGGCTATGTGCTACTCGGACTCACGCACCGAGGCGCGAGGGTTCCCTACAAACTTGCAACAAAACAATCGGCTATGTGCGACTCGGACTCACGCACCGAGGCGCGAGGGTTCCCTACAAACTTGAAACAAAACAATCGGCTATGTGCTACTCGGACTCACGCACCGAGGCGCGAGGGTTCCCTACAAACTTTCCAACATAAACGACCATACTATTTGACTGCGTAAGAGGGTTTATTTTTCACAGCTCCAAAAGGACCACAGATTTTTTGTAAATAAATAGTTTTAATTTCAACTCAATTTCAATACTGGCATACCCTGTGTGAAAGGGTATCCTAATAGACTGGAGTCCAAATTAGGATACCCTTTCACACAGGGTATCCCAGTATGAACTCCGGTCTCTCACAAAGGAACATATTTTTTGCATTTTTTACAATGTTATGCTTATATTTGTACTATAGACCTATATGCCAATGTGTACCTTTGTGAAGAGAGAAAATAAAGATTTATTATAGTGTGGTCAAAAAATACATTCTGTTGATAAAACCAGTAAACGCCTTCTTTTTGTATTACCAGACTAACGTCCTGTGCTCCAGGTACCCAGGCCCCCAGGCGAAGCCAAAGCCGCGACCGAAACGCACAGAGTTGCGCGGCAACGACGGCCGCGGACGGCGCCGCAAGCGAGTGTTCCGGCGGCCGGTGCCCAACGCGCGCCTGTACCGACCCGCGCCCCCGCGCCCCCCGCCCCCGCCCGCCTGCCCGCCGCGCGCCCGCTGGCAGCCCTGCCCGCCCGCCCAGCTCGACACCGCGTCGCGCGCCGCGCTGCGCCTGAGCGAGCAGCGCCGCCTGCCCCGGCTGCTGCTGCCGCAGCGGGCAGGGCGGTCGCTGGTGCGGGCGGAGCGTGGATCGGTGCGGCCAGAGCATTCAACTGTGTGGGCGAAGCGTGCGTCTTTGCGCCCAGCGCGGTCGCCGGTGAAGGCACCGCGTCTGCCGGTGAAGGCAGCGCGCTCGCCGGTGAGAGCATCGCCGGGTACAGCAGCGCGCTCGCGGTTGCAGGACGTGCGTTCGCCTTTGAACGCAAAACATTCGGCCGCGCAGCCTGGTCGTCAGCTGGCGCCGACAGCCGCACACGCGCCCTCACCCTCCCGGCGCCTGGTGGTGACGCTGCCAGCGCCGTACGCGGTGCCGGCGCAGCACTACTTGCCCGCCAGCGAACACTTCCGGCTGCGCTCGTTGGATACGGACTCGGGCACGTCCACGCCGGCGGTGCAGCTGGCGACCACGCGCACTCCGCCACACGCCGCTGCAGGGCTCGCCATGGACGCAGCGAACCGGCTCGACTCGACTAGTCCAGAGGACTGCTCCGAGGGCAACGAGACTTTGTCCGCGCCCAGTGAGTTCCTCGCGGAGGTGAGCGCTTTACGGTACAACAACAGTTCACAGGTGGATAATGTCAGAGAGCTGAGGGGTTTATGAAGTGAAGCGCTCTTGTCGTATTTCAGTTCCTGTCGGCCATAATGCGGCGTCAATACGCAGAGGCTCTCAAGTACTGCCGGCTCATCCTGCAGTACGAGCCGCACAACGCGACGGCGCGCGGCTTCTACCCGCTGCTGCAGCACAAGGTGCAGGCGCACAAGCGAGCGGGTGAGTGTGCGGCAGTATGCGGTGGGGGAGGGGGAGTGGGAGGGGGAGTGGGCCACCCCGACTGAGCTTACCGTCTGTTTCAGAGGAGGGTGGCTGGGCGCGCGGCAGCTCCAGTGAGGAGGCCAGCCACGCCGACAAGCCGCAGCCCGCGGCGGCGACCGACGCACAGGTGCGGCAGGCACATCCCTACTGTTTAGTCGAATAGATGTTGTGTTTCTTACACATTAAGGCTTGTTTCAGAGCGCGACCGGACCGGACCTGCGAAGTCCAATAACATGCTCTTAGAACCAGTCGGCACGGTTGTATAAACTCGTAAATGGCACACGGCCTCGGTCGAACTCCGCCGGGAGAGCGTGTCCCGACCTGACGCGTTCTTGATAGTAAAAAGGCCTTTATTTTATTAGTAAGGTAGAATAAAGTTCTGCGAGACATCATGTCAATAAGACATAGTTGACCGTATGTCGCAGGAAATGATGGAGCAAGGCGCGGACGAGTGGCAGGGAGAGTCGCACGCGTCGCGCTCGTCGTCGCGCTCGCGCGGCTCTTGCGCGTCGCAGTCCTCGCTGGAGCTGGACTCGTCGGACGCTGTGGCGCAGTCGTCGCCCAGCGTGTCGCTGAGCGCGTCGGGCGGCGCCGGCGCCAGCTCGGGCAGCGCGGGCGGCGCCGGCGCCAGCTCGGGCAGCGCGGGCGGCGCCGGCGCCAGCTCGGGCAGCGCGTCGCGATCGGAGCCCGACGACAACGGCAACGCGCCCGCCAGCGCCGAGCTGCCGGCGCGCGCCTCCGACCTGCACAACGACAACGATGCGCCCGCGCCGCACAAGGTAGCGACCATCTTGGGCTAGCATTCGAAACGATTATGTCACTATGGAGCCTGGCCTGGCGTGCCTAAATGACCACCGTAATAATTGCCTTAATGTTACACATAATGACTTCGCACGGTTAACAGTATAAATGATGTAGTGGAACGAAGTGTGAACGTGAGGTTTAAAAGCCTCACATGTCTGGACAAATCACGCTCACCACTGCATTGATAAATGATGTTTATTTTGCAAGTAGGTTTTCACAAACATTTTTACACGTCTTTTTTTTTAAACTAGATGAGGCCGGTGTTTCGTATCCGACTACTCTGAGAAGAAACAGTCGAAACAAACTCAGAGGTCATAGTCTCTTTTAAGGTCCAGACAAAAAATCTTGGTTAACTTACATGAGGACTATGCGGATTAGTGTCTGAAATGGTCTTTTTAAGAAAGCACCACACAGATCGAGTGGACCTGTCCAGTCAGTGCAAGCATTTTTCAGTTATCGTGTAGCTCGACTCAAAACCCAAGGAGCTCAACGAAACGACGAACAATACCAAAAAAATGGACATTTGTGTAGGTCCCTTATAGTACTCAAACTGCCAGACAATCGTCAAAAACAAACAAAGTAAATAAAAGTTATGATAGTACTTTATATTTCAGAACGAGTCGGCGGCATCGTCCTTGCGGCGCCTGCGCGCGCAGTTCACGTGTTCCATCAAGTGAACAGGCCGCACCTGCGCCCGCGCCGCGCACTTCTTCGTTCGGTGTCGTCTTGTATTACACGCGTCTGTTTCTAGTCTAGAACGTGCTTTATTTTAGTTAGGACTGAGGCTAGGCGGTCACATATCTTGTGTCGTGCCTCCCGGGCTCCCGGGCTCCCGGGCTCCCGGGCTCCCGGGCTCCCGGGCTCCCGGTAGGACCGACGGTGGAGCATATCTTCTTGTACCTAATTGTTGTCGTGTGCCATCTATACAGCGGTGATAGTGATAGCGAGGTAACTTTGCCCATCGACTTTATCGCACACATCCGACTATCAAATATGTACCTAGCAACTGACTCAATAATCGGTCCCCTGTCTCGGACCGAGATCCTATAAACACCAGACTAGACGTCAGTTTATAAAAGCTGAAACCTTAGATATCAGATAGGACTAACTGTTTTTAATATTTCTGTAGTAGGAACCTAACCGTAGGTAAAATGATTGGATATTACGAAAACTTGGTCGTGGATGCTATTGGTGACAGATGTCAGGTAAGAAAGTTGTGCTGTATAGCTGTTAAGTTACTTCATACTATTGTAGCTTCATTTCAAAAAGTACTACAACGCCATCTATGTCACAAATGAAGAATTAATACAGGGTGTCCCGTAAATAATGGATCAAACGTAACGGGTAGGTAGCTTACCTGATTGCCAACAACTAATTTGAATGGTTTTAAAAAAACCGTTACGGTAACTGAGATATTATTTTTTTTTCGAATTTTTTAATTTTCTCTACCAGAGTTCAGTTTTTTTTTATGCTGTTGCTGCAAATTATAACATTTTTATTTATAATTTTTGTTAAACATTTCTGAATAGCTTACTAATGTTATAAGATTTTTTTTTGTTTTCAAATCGTTTTATTTGCCTTAGAAAAAAATCTTGAATTGAAAAGATTTTTTGTCACGATGAAAAGACCAAAATTAAAAAAAATCTCCTGTAAAAAAATTGTATGACACGAATGACCACCATTATTTCAAAAACTTGTCCATTTAATAAGGTTTGCAAATTGGTATAAAACTTACGTCTAGTCCTAGTCGTTACAAAGATATTGCTATGAACCTGAGAGAGGTGCTAAATCATCAAAATAAAAAAAAACAATAAAAAGTGTGCACAATTAAACTTTTATCTTCAAAATGTGTAGCATTTCAAATAAAAGGCAATGTTCATTAAATTAATTAGGCATCTCAGCTTATTAAAGGAGTTACTAGAAAAAAAAACAATAAGTCATTTATTTTGTTTTTAAAATAAATGTTCGAACTGCCTTCCCCCTACGAGAATGCAAAGTCTACATCTCCTAATAAAGGAAGCTCTTATCCGTCGGACAAAATGGCTTTGATTTATTTCTGATACAGCAGATTGGATACTCTGACGTAACTCTTCTTCTGTCGTTATCGGTTGTTTGTAGACCTTGTCTTTTAAACATCCCCAGTAAAAAAAATCTAAGGGATTTAAATCCGGAGATCGCGGAGGCCACAAAATTGGTCCTATCCCATCTTTCCAGATAACTTTCATCAAGGTGCGCCCTTACCTACTGCTGTTGCATAGTGAGCGGGGCACCCATCATTTTGCAACCACATTACCTGCCGTACGTCTTCTGGGATATTTTCTAATAACGTTGGCAACTCATTTCTTAAAAAATGCAGATAGTATTGGGCGTTTAGAGTTTCTGGTAGTTCAAAGGGCCCTATTATTTGCCCATTAATTATTCCCGCCCATAAATTTATTTTAAATTGATGTTGGCTTCTGTCCTCTCGCATCAAATGTGGGTTCACCAGCTGCCAACGGTGCAAATTATGCAAATTCAAATATCCATCTCGGCGGCATGAAGACTCGTCACTCCATAAAATTTTGTTGAAAAACTGTGGGTCCGCCCGAATCATTCTAAGCATCCTTTGACAAAATTCAACTCTTTGCTGATAATCACGTGAGGTCAGCGTTTGAACACGTTGCACGTGATATGGGTGAAACCGATACCTCTGCAGCACTCGATGCACCGTTGATCTTGGGATACCGATGCGTCGCGCTATGACGCGAACTGAGACCGACGGATCTTCCTCGATTTCTCGAAGAATGCTTTCGTCATTGACTTGTCGCGGTCATCCTTCACTGGCACCACCAACTCCGGTGCCAAGAATTCTTCCCTCAAGAAGCGCGTTATGCACTCTAATGAATACGCGATAATCGGGGTAACGAACCAGGTTCGGGTATCTTTCACGGTACAATCTTGCGGCCGCCCTGGCATTGCCTCTTGCTTCTCCGTAGATAAAATGCATTTCGGCGTACTGCCGTGGCGTGTACTCGTAACGAGGCATTACACTGAGTAAGGTTTCAGCGCTACTGCACACACGTACAACCACACACAAACAATGTTTTCGAAGTCCGTGGGATCGCCAAGTCGTTTGTCCAATACACTAATAGTTCCAAATCGATAGGCAAAGCAAAATCCAAATACACAGCACAAGTCCAATTTCACAGAAGAAAACACCAAGCGGAAGCGAAAGTTGTCTGACGTACGTATCAACTCGAAGAGTGACTAGTCACAACTAAACTAATAAATTCAAAAAACAATGAAGCCCTGTACACGTGAAGGGCAAAGAAAAGAAAAAACTGCTCAACGACATACCGATTAACCAAAATACAAAAGCGGCGTAATCTATCCCTTTCTCACTGAGTAGGTGCGACTACGCCGCAGGTAGTGATCCCTGATTCCGGAAAGATGACGTCATCGGCTTGGAATCACGCTGGGCACTTATCTACCTGCTTAGATTAAAAGCATTCAAGCACGAGGCATTACAAGAGGGAAAAATTAGATAGTACTGATTTTAATTTATTTTCTGCTATCATCACATTTACAGCAATATCTTTGTAACGACTAGGACTAGACGTAAGTTTTATACCAATTTGCAAACCTTATTAAATGGACAAGTTTTTGAAATAATGGTGGTCATTCGTGTCATACAATTTTTTTACAGGAGATTTTTTTTTAATTTTGGTCTTTTCATCATGACAAAAAAATCTTTTCAATTCAAGATTTTTTCTAAGGCAAATAAAACGATTTGAAAACAAAAAAAAATCTTATAACATTAGTAAGCTATTCAGAAATGTTTAACAAAAATTATAAATAAAAATGTTATAATTTGCAGCAACAGCTTAAAAAAAACTGAACTCTGGTAGAGAAAATTAAAAAATTCGAAAAAAAAATAATATCTCAGTTACCGTAACGGTTTTTTTAAAACCATTCAAATTAGTTGTTGGCAATCAGGTAAGCTACCTACCCGTTACGTTTGATCCATTATTTACGGGACACCCTGTATAAAAATCCCACAGTTATTCGCGGCATCGCGGCATAAGAATATACAGAAGATTCTGAAATTAATTCTCAGGCGGTAACAAAATATAATATAACACTGTTATAAATCCTACCTACTTCCTACTAATATTATAAATGTATATGTTTGTGAGGAGGGAAAGATGTATGGATGTTTGTCACTCTTTCACTTCAAACCGGCTGATCGGATCTTGATGAAATTTGGCACAGAGGTACATTATGGTCTGGAATAATACATAGGATACTTTTTTTTTCGATATGACGCAGGCGAACCCGCGGGCGCCAGCTAGTACAATATAATCATTCGCCTAGCCTTCGTTCCCGTCCAGCCTATTGCTTTGCTGTCCTCCCCCAGCGACGCCCTAACCTCGAACCTCGCAGGGGGTGCCCTTAACGTGTTTGGAGGCCTTCCACTCGAGCAACCCACAGGAAAGTCCTGCTAAGCAGGCGACCTGCGAGATACCATTAAAAAAAGGGAAATGCGTTCGAATTTCCCTTTGAAAGATGATCCCTAATGTATTGAGTTCAGTCCGTAGAAGTAGCAGGGGGGAATTAAGGAGATTGGAATGTTACTTGAGCAACTATTTGAAGCGGTTTATAAGCCGCCGCGCCGGGCAGTTCCGATGGCTTATGCACTGTCTTTCGCCCGCATCCCATGCCACAACGCCCAGGTGACGTTGACGCGAACAAACCATCAAAACTGTCTGGTGGTGTTATATCAAAAATCTTGCTTAATAACATGACGAAACTTAGCAGCTATTCAGCACAACTTTGTTAGCAGATATTGCCAAAGCCACCACGGGCGACTTTACATAACTCAATTATTCTTACTAGGGTAGGCTAAGGTAATTTCGCTGAAAAAGTTTCAATTTTAATAAACTGATGTGGGTCTAGCGGTCGGGGGATCTGCCTCTAGTACTTATTCATTGCAAACACTGTTTCGCAGAATTGCACCATGTCATTTTTCCAAGATATTCATTTGTTTAGGTCTCTATTCTAGTATCTACCATAATTATGTTTAAACAGATATGAGTTAGTTTCGCCCTTGGTGGCCGATTGCAGCGGAAACTATGCGACTACTAGAGCGGGTATCAGAACAATGGACATGCAGCCCACTCCTCTGTCCGATTGCGAGACCTGTACGTCTGTTAGGACGCGGGACGCCCCGCAGCCGCGAGCTGCTGACGGTATGGGACGGCGACCCAACACGACCACGTCTTGTATCGTGCAAGGCGCCAAACTATCAAACCGCGGCCGGCTTCCAAAATTCGGCCTGCTACCAAGAAGTTTATTACTGAAAAAACCCAATAACCTTTGGCCGACCTCGGAATCGAACCTAGGAAGTGACTCTCAGCAGTCTTACTTAAGTCTACGATACCCCCTGGGCAGTCACACCACAGTACATTAGCATGTTGCCAGTAAACGTAGTACTATTATTTTCAATGATCCCAACACTACATTAGGACTGGCCTTGTCGCTTCACCCAGCGAGGAACCGCTTGTACACACGACGACACATCAACCTATACAAAACCAGTTTATGCTGCTCTCTCAACAACGGATCGTACACCATAGATTTAAAGTACAATGAGAGATCCGCATAAACTGGTTTTGTATAGGTTGATGTGTCGTCGTGTGTACTATGCACATCACGCAAACTTACCTATTTGATCCACTCATTAAATGGACCCCTAATTTGTGAACATATTCACTGTTGCTGCGGCGCCTGTCTTGTGTCATGCAGTAGGCAGAGTCAGTTTCATGTGTCTGTAATGCTATTTCATTGTTTTATATATTTATAAAGTTTAATTTGCTAGCCCGCATATTTCACGTAACGGCCTACAAAGTACCCCTTCACTTAATACTAGGACCTAAATGCACGCTGACTTTTGGTAGGTACCTATCTGTTTTGTTCATACATTTGGGGAAGCAGTTTTGTGATCGTAACTGTTCTAATTCTTCACACTGTATTTCAGAAACGAACAAAGAAGGTACTTACTACTCTGTCAAGAAAGTACCGGGAAAAGATCAATAATACACAAAATGTCTGTTCTGTTATTCATCCAAATTTATTTTATCACCTTCAAAGTATGCTCCTTTAGAAACGATACACTTGCGCCAACGAATAATCCATTCATCAAAACATTTTTTAAACGCTGCTTCCGGAGTTGGAAGGCGCCACTCCGAAGCTTGTTGACTAGTTTGCATGTTAAACTCGTAAACCCACGTCTCGTCACCAGTAACAATGCGTTTCATGAATGTTGGGTCCGAACTGACTCGTTCTAGCATGTCCTCAGCGACTTTCATGCGATTGAGTTTTTGGAGAAAATTCAGATCTTTTGGGACTAGCCGAGCAGCAACATGTTTCATACCCAAATGATTAGTTACAATGGTACGGATCGACTCGTGAGATACAGAAAGTTCGGCGGCTATCTCTCTCAGAGTTGAATGGGGATTTTCAGTCACTATTTTCTTCACTTTTGCGATGTTAACTTCAGTTGCAGACGTTGACGGCCTACCAGAGCGAGGCAAATCTTCCATCACATCTCGACCGCTTTTGAACGCTTTGAACCACTCATAAGCACGAGTTTTTAATAAAGTCGATTCACCGTAAGCCTTCTGTAACATTTTCAGTGACTCCGAACACGAAATTCCATTGGCGATGCAAAATTTAAGACAAACTCTTTGTTCGATATTTTTGTCCATTATGAAATTCGCAATACACACTATATCATATGATATTACTAAAACCAGCACTGTATTTAATATAAATAACAGATGCAACTTAAACTCCGCGCCAAAATGGAAAACAGTTGTGCCAATCTAACAACTACAAAAAAAACAAAAATTTTAATTTGGAACCATAAACAAATCATCCATTCCCGATACTTTTTTGACTGAATGTATATGCGTAAAAAAACATAGACAGTACGAAACATTTTTTTTAAAGTAGGCAATATCACAGAATAAATAATTACAGTAATACTGATTATCAATGACGTTAATGACAAATATTGAGCCGAAGTTCACACGGCGCTGAGCCTTGGCTGAGCCTACTGGTACGTTAGTGCTATTGTTTATTCTGTGCTACTGAGCGATATTTTTAGGTAAAAGTTTGGGTTGGGATCACACATCAGTCTCAATTTTCATAGATAGGTACACTGTTAAAAACGAAAGCAGTAAGTACCTACGTAATACGACTATGTGATTCCAAGATTTTACAATAAAATCGTATCTTACAGATAAACGGCCTGTTAGGTCATGCAGCAAGTTCTGACCACTTGTAAAGTCAACATATCTATGAACTAGGGCATGCAATACCGGTTTCCCGGTTTTCATTTTTACCGGTAAACCGCCCATTTTCGCGATTATTAAATTACCGGTAAAAAAAATATGTAACCGGTAATTTACCGGTTTTTAATAAGTTGAATTTGAAGTTCATTTTCATTTTATACGATTTGTTTGATATATTATCGAGAATGTAAGTTGAAAATTAACTTGAGTTTATGTTTTGTAGTTTATCAATTTATTACATTGTCATTGTCGTTTTTAATGAAAAGGAAACG
The DNA here is from genome assembly GCA_905475445.1 of Ochropleura plecta. Classification (NCBI taxonomy): domain Eukaryota; kingdom Metazoa; phylum Arthropoda; class Insecta; order Lepidoptera; family Noctuidae; genus Ochropleura; species Ochropleura plecta. Next base: position 214,898 of record FR997733.1, on the reverse strand, counting down.
CTGTAGCTGATTGAAAGTTAATTTGAGTTTATATACTAAATTGTTCAGTACAAATACTGCGGAAAATATTAAGTTGATAATTAAGACTACTAAAATTGGTAGCTTACATACTGATTGTTTTTTATTTGAAAAACCTTTATAATTTAATTGTTTGTTAACATTTGTGATAATGAAAATTGATTAAATTATAAATGTGCTACATTTACCCTTGACTGCGCCTAAAGAAATGTCATGTTTTTAGAATTTGTGTTCCTATGCTCATTTTAAGAAATAATATAAACATGTTTACCACCGTATACCTTGTATATGTATTTATTTTTTGCTTTAAGACTACCCAATCATATTGTTATTGTATCACATTGAAAAATACAAAAATTACCGTTTTACCGGTTTACCGGTAAAAATATTTCTATTACCGTTTTTTTTACCGGTAATTTATTTTTACGGTAATTGCATACCCTACTATGAACCACGTCCGCTTGTAGAGTCGACTCGCAATATGTTCGATATACATTCAGTCAAAAAAGTATCGGGAATGGATGATTTGTTTATGGTTCCAAATTAAAAATTTTGTTTTTTTTGTAGTTGTTAGATTGGCACAACTGTTTTCCATTTTGGCGCGGAGTTTGAGTTGCATCTGTTATTTAGATTAAGTGTGCTGGTTTTAGTAATATCATATATAGTGTGTATTGCGAATTTCATAATGGACAAAAATATCGAACAAAGAGTTTGTCTTAAATTTTGCATCGCCAATGGAATTTCGTGTTCGGAGTCACTGAAAATGTTACAGAAGGCTTACGGTGAATCGACTTTATTAAAAACTCGTGTTTATGAGTGGTTCAAAGCGTTTAAAAGCGGTCGAGATGTGATGGAAGATTTGCCTCGCTCTGGTAGGCCGTCAACGTCTGCAACTGAAGTTAACATCGCAAAAGTGAAGAAAATAGTGACTGAAAATCCCCATTCAACTCTGAGAGAGATAGCCGCCGAACTTTCTGTATCTCACGAGTCGATCCGTACCATTGTAACTAATCATTTGGGTATGAAACATGTTGCTGCTCGGCTAGTCCCAAAAGATCTGAATTTTCTCCAAAAACTCAATCGCATGAAAGTCGCTGAGGACATGCTAGAACGAGTCAGTTCGGACCCAACATTCATGAAACGCATTGTTACTGGTGACGAGACGTGGGTTTACGAGTTTAACATGCAAACTAGTCAACAAGCTTCGGAGTGGCGCCTTCCAACTGAACCGAAACCGAAAAAACCACGCCAAAGTCGATCAAAAGTCAAAGTCATGTTGACTGTTTTCTTTGACTATCGCGGTGTTGTGCACTCTGAATTCTTACCGGAAGGTCTAACGGTAAATAAAGAATATTATTTGAGCGTTATGCGGCGTTTAAGAGAGCAAATTCGACGAAAAAGGCCAGATTTGTGGAATGAAAATTCTTGGATTTTGCACCACGACAATGCGCCTTCGCACAAGGCTATCATTGTGAACGAATTTTTGACCAAACACTCAACAAATACCATCCAGCAACCACAATATTCACCAGATATGGCTCCTGCTGACTTTTTTATTTTTCCTAAACTCAAATTACCACTTCGTGGCACCCGTTTTCAATCGATAGAAGACATAAAGGAGAATTCGCGGCGAGAACTGAACTCAATTCCGGAAGCAGCGTTTAAAAAATGTTTTGATGAATGGATTATTCGTAGGCGCAAGTGTATCGTTTCTAAAGGAGCATACTTTGAAGGTGATAAAATAAATTTGGATGAATAACAGACATTTTGTGTATTATTGATCTTTTCCCGGTACTTTCTTGACAGAGTAGTATTACATTACCTACATAGTTCATCGCCTTTCGACTTAACTTCAACTCTTCATTAATGGCTTTTGTGGACCAGAGATACTTACGACAATTTTGCCAACATCACGTGCAATTGTAGGTACCTAAGGTGAACTATAATAGTTATCTAGCATAGATATCAATATTTCTATATTTAATAAGCTACATAATGTCGTAAGATCCTTACTTCCTTACTTAATATTATAAAAGCGAAAGTGAGTTTGTTTGTGGGTTTGTTACGTCTTCACGCCTAAATGGCTAAACCGATTTTGATGAATTTTGGTACAAAGATAGTTGAGACCCTGGAGACGGACATAGGCTAGGTCAATGATATTATATTAAACAGATATGTTATGAGCGCGCAATCGTGAAGACTCGAAAAGACCGCAATTGGCATCTATTGCATTTAGTCTGCGTTACGCATCGCTTCGAGTCGTACGTTTTTACGAATTTATAAAATAAATGCCTTCGTGTGTGTTTAGAAAGTGTACCAATTATAATGCCAAAATTAATAAAACACAAGGGATCTCATACCACATGTAAGTAAGCAAAATACTTCGATTTATTAATATATTTCAATTATTTTCGTAATATTCTGGTGTCGTAAGAACGACAAGGATGCGTGCACTCTGGTCATAGAATAAAAATACAGATGCGAATATTAGGCAGTAAAGTCGTCTTTACTCCGGAGTTCTAGTTTCCTTTATAATAACTTTATAATATTGTTTGATATACTTAATTATAAATTAAATATGTCATAATTATGTAGGAAAAGAAAATGTAAATTGAAATGATATTCGGAATGATAGTCGGAGGGTTTTTAAGTCCAAGCTGAAATGGTGTCAGAGCAGACAGGAACAAATTAAGATGGATGTTCTTGCCTCCAATCATTCTGAGGGGAATTTTTCAGCCTTTTGGAAGAATACCAACAAGCTGAACCCCAGGCCAAGTGTTCCTGTGAGTGTCGGTGGCATCAGTGATCCTAAAAGTATTGCCAATAATTTTAGAGATCACTTTACGGTAAGATCTTCCCTTGGGCCAGCGATGGCCGATACGGGCGGCGCTGGGCCTGTCGTGTCCGGGAGAACAACACGCTTTTCCGCTAAAGAAGTTGTCGCTGCAATTCGTAGGATGAAGGGTGGGAAGTCTCCAGGGTACGACGGGCTCAGCATCGAGCACTTTAGGCATGCTGGTGTCCATCTGCCGCGTGTACTGGCTATGTTTTTTACGCTGTGTATCGGTCACTCACACTTGCCCCAATCGCTGATGAAAACCGTGGTTGTGCCCGTTCTTAAGAACAGGACTGGGGATGTATCGGATAGGTCAAACTATCGACCCATCTCACTTGCTACAACAACAGCTAAGATACTTGACGGTTTGCTTAATCAGAGTCTCAGTGGGTACTTACATTTACATGACGCACAATTTGGTTTCAGGGCGGGGCTATCCACTGAGAGTGCTATTTTATGCCTTAAGCATACTGTCAAGTATTACACGGAGAGAAAGACACCGATATATGCCTGTTTCCTAGATCTGTCAAAGGCTTTTGACACAGTTGCTTATGGCATGCTGTGGCGAAAGCTTGAGGAAACGGGCATGCCAACGGAATATACCAGAATTCTCCAATTCTGGTATAAAAACCAGACTAACCAGGTGAGATGGGTGGATACACTATCTGACGAGTACACGTTGGAATGCGGTGTGAGGCAGGGCGGCCTCACGTCGACCGGCCTTTTTAGCCTGTATGTCAACCAGTTGATCGAGGAGCTCAGCAGTACACATGTCGGATGCTACATTGACGGAACCTGTGTCAACAACATAAGCTATGCTGATGATATGGTTCTGCTGGCCCCCTCGGTCAACGCCCTGCGGACGTTGGTTGACATTTGCGAGCGCTACGCTAACGAGCATGGTCTCAGGTACAACACACAAAAAAGTGAGGTCCTGATATTTAGAGCCGGTAAACAGAGACCTAGTGAAGTGCCTCCGATCATGGTCGATGGAACGGCCTTGAAAATTGTAAATACTTTTAAATATCTCGGTCATCTGGTCACGGAGGACTTAAAGGATGACGCGGATATTGAAAGAGAGCGTAGGGCGTTGACGGTAAGGAGCAATATGCTGGCCCGTAGGTTCGCTCGATGTACAAGGGAAGTAAAAATAACGCTTTTTAGGGCGTATTGCCAATCCTTTTACTCGAGCGGCCTGTGGGTTCGGTATACGCAACGAGCCTACAACGTCCTACGCGTTCAATATAATAATGCTTTCAGAATGCTGTTGGGGTTGCCGCGCTACTGTAGTGCATCGCAAATGTTCGCAGACGCGCGCGTTGACGGTTTCCACGCCTTAATGCGTAAGAAAGCGGCGTCGTTATTGCAAAGACTACGCGGTAGCACCAACAGCATTTTGCAAATGATTGCATCCCGCTACGACTGTCCCATTCAGGCTCACTGGGTGGGAATAGTCACGGGAAAATTGTGATGTTGTGTATTGTGTACCTACTAACATAGATCGTAAGAAAATTGTTACTAACACTTATAATTATTATGTACCTACTAACATAGATCTTAAGATACATTGTTACTAACACTTATATGGATTCTGTCCGAAATAAATGGTTATTATTATTAAATTGCATATCGTATGTATTTTGTTATGGATTGCAATTGTTCGTAAACAAACTTTAATATTATTACTGTACTTATTACTATTTACCGTCTTTTCTTCGTAGGTTTCCAACCTCTGATTTCACATTTCTTTCTTTTAAAAAAGTGTTTTATTTTTCACCTACCTTTTGTCTTCTAATAAATTTAGTGTTTATTCGTTGCATAGGCAAAAATCCCGCTACAAATTCTGTATACGCGGTTTGTACCTTCTGCCTAGTTAATTGGCTAGTCTATGGTGCCGACGTGCGGGGGGATTGATGACGCGGTTATCTAGCTGTCCCTTTTTTAGGGTTCCGTAGTCAACTAGGAACCCTTATAGTTTCGCCATGTCTGTCTGTCCGTCCGTCCGTCCGTCCGTCCTCGCTTATCTCTGTGACCGTTAGCACTAGAAAGCTGAAATTTGGTACCAATATGTATATCAATCACGCCGACAAATTGGTAAAATAAAAATTGGAAAAAAATGTTTTATTAGGGTAGCCACCCTATATGTAAAGTGGGAAGTGATTTTTTTTTTAATTTCAACCCTAACGTGTGATATATTGTTGGAAAGGTATTTAAAAATGAATAGGGGTTTACTAAAATCATTTTTTGATAATGTCTATAATTTCGGAAATAATCGCTCCAAAAGTAAAAAACAATGTGTCCCCCCCCCCTCTAACTTTTGAACCATAAGTTTTGAAAATATGAAAAAAATCTGAAAAGTAGAACTTTATAAGGACTTTCTAGGAAAATCATTTTGAACTTGATTGACACAACAGTTTTTGTACAAAAAAGACAAAAAGTTGTACAAAATAATTTCCTCCTCCACCTTTAAACTCATAAGTTACACTTATTGTGACGGACGGGAAACTACGGAACCCTACACTGAGCGTGGCCCAACACGCTCTTGGCCGGTTTTTCTTATTGCGTTTTATCAAGCTATCCTTTTTACTTGTAGTGAAATGTAATGTGTGAATAAAAAAGTGTGAATGTGTGCTGCCGCTCGGCGCGGAACAGTTTTTTCTTTTGTTTCGTATTTGTATAACATATCTGTTTAATATAATATCATTGGGCTAGGTATATTTTTTTAAAAAGATTAAGATGTGAGGGAGAAAGAGGGAAGAAAAGGGAAACTTAGCATTGCTATCACAATAAAATAGGCGCAAGGGCAAAAACTACAGGTAGCAGTTACCTACATGTAAATCAGAAAAGGGGAACTGTGTTACCCCGAATTTAACGCGAGCGAAGCCGCGGGCAAAAACTAGTCTGTCATAAAATACTTAGCACCGTTATTTTTTTAAGATTAGGGGTAGTAAGGTCCTGCCAGGGTTGCGGGTTTTTCGAAAGAGATACCGCGGCCCCGGAACATACAAGGGCCAGAGAAGGAACATGGGTGGGTTTTAGTCAGTACCAGTCTGGCACACCCCCTTGCTCTGCCCAGAGTGGGGGAAGTTATTTGATTTCCCATCCGCAAAAAGGGGGGTAGTAAAGTGATTCACCTCGTTCACTGGTGCACAGTTGCATGAGCTGCGAGCTGCGGGAAGATGATTGAAAACTGTGCAGCGCTACCTACCAGTTGTTGTAAATAGGGAGTGTGTAGCGTGTCCTGTTGTGCAAACGTAGACCCACGTTGCACCAAATGTGCCGTGTGCGAGTGCACAGCATGCGCAGCGGTGGGTCCTGCCTCTAATTGTTTCATAAAATCTAAACTTTGTAATCACGCTATACCAACAATTTTAATCTGTGTGCCACGTCAGCTCTATTGATGGTAATTCTTTAAAAAATGCTATGTTGCACACGCGGAGGGCGATTTTTTCAATAACGACACGGCGCCGCAAAATTGAATTCATTAACGGTAACAATTGACATGAGTTAATTTATAGATTTCAGCACAACAAAGGTGTGCGAAATACCTGGTTGGTAATCATCCCGACCGACTTTTCTTTATAGCCAATTCATGTTACCTACGTACAGTGTAATATCTTCTAAAAGTGAAGTACTTACATTTTTATACTTACAGGTAGTAATGAACTTCCGGTGAAAAAGTTAAAGCTTTTATAAAATGACGTAGGTTTGGCGTTCACGAAATCTTGCTTTAGAACATAGGTATGTACATGACATACCTAGGTACTTTAGCATTTAATGTAGGTAGCTAACGCTAATGATTGACTCCACAAATGGACTTGTTAAGTACCTCATTTATATTAAGTAGGTTAAGTATATCTATCTGTCGTTTCGTATGAGCTGAGTGTAACGAGAAGACTGAATGAAGTGTCGACCATCGTCGTGTAGTAAGATTATTATTATCTGGTTAGGTACTGTCTTTGGGGTTCAGTTCATGTTAGGTATTATCGTAGTAGCACAGATTATTATGTATAGTGGGTAGGTACTTACATAGGTGTGATGCGGTAACCTGCAGGCGGCCTACAAGCGCGACAGGCATGCATGCAGTCGTGCCCCGCGGCCCCGTGATCACACCGGCCACCGCGCGACATGGCGGCACCGCGCCATCGGCAACGCGACGCACCATTCGCCATCTCTGCAGAACAGTTGCGCTGCGTCGCGGACCGCTTACGAAATACCGTTCACACTAGATATTAGACTTGGAATAAATATATCTGTTTGTATCGACATAATATAAAATTGTTAAAAAGAAAGTTTTCGATTTTTATTATAGGTAGGTACCTATATATTTTATATTTGTTTTTTTAAATAAGTATATTATTTTTGTTTCACCCACCCGCATTCAACCTAGTTCCTATGCTAAAAAAACAATGTCCAAATTGGACCTGTGCAATCGGAATACCTACGTAGTTGCAAAAACTGCTGTAGGCAAGTAACGGACTAGCTGTATGCCAAAACGTACATTTTATAGTATTTTACCAGAGTAATAACATCCGCCAACCGCCATCTACGCCTAATCTTTAGAATATACCTAGGTACCTACCTATGTTATAGACTTATAGATAATTATATGAATAGTTGCTATGCATATTGCGCTTACATGCACTTAGGCGTTAGAAAAAGAATGCATAGGTGCTGCCTACTTATTGTCTAGATTTATCATTTTTCATTTCCTTAAAAATCACTTGGAGCTATGAAAAAACATAGGTACCTAATAGGTAGGTACCTACTTATTCGTTTTTGTAGTTCGATCATAACCTCAAAATCTTGTTATTTTTTTTATAAATAAGTATATCTATTCTGCAGCTAGTCCGCTATAAAATAAGATCAATGAGTTTACTAATGATAGAAAATACAATACCTACATCATTTTCCCATGCTCTTGGCTCCAGGCCCAACACTGTATGGGCGCAGAGCAATGTCCTTTGGCACACGTAAACACTAGCTGCATGTGGAATTGAGTCATTTCACTATGGGCGTTCCCATTGAGATGAATGTTAATTTAAAGGACGATGACCAAATTTGGATCCATTTTTGCAAACAAGAACCACCCCACAGCAAATCTGCTGTGGGTTGGTTCTTCTTCTCTGCAAATCTTGTTTGCAAAAATGGGTCCATTTATAAAATACGCTTCCCCCCTCCAACAGATCTTTTGTATGTATTCGTAAGTTTTTAAGGATCTATACTACTCAGGTTCCATTGTCTCTCATGTCAAGGTCTGATAATGGCAATTTAAAGAAATTGAGGGCTGCGCTCAAATGTAGGCACGTACTTACAACGTGGACATTGTTTTTTTTAAAGTTAATTAGGTAAGTATTTGCGTTTGGTCGTCAACATTTAATACAGCTGAGCTAATGATGGAAGATTCAACTCCTTTAAAGATTGCTAATACGGAAAAATCTTTAAATATTGCTAATATGTCTTGGCCCTTTTTTGTTTTTTTTTTTTGGTTTGGTAATCATCACTTTGGTTGGACGTCGGGCGCCGCGAGACGACTCCCGGCCGTAGATGCGGGCCTGTGGACGGTAAGCAATGGGTAGCTCACCGTCCGTCCGTCTATTGACGACAGGCGGTGTCAACGGCGCGTCAGTGTTTCACGCGCGCCTCAAAGAGATGGCAGCAAAGCAGAGGGGCCTGCAGGGGTTGCGGGTTGTTCGAAAGAGATACCGCGGCCCCGGAACAAAATCAAAATCAATCAAAATATTTTTATTTTACATAGGCCTACATGGGCACTTATAAAACGTCGAGAAAAGATGCACGGTTCGGGTTGGTCGTTTCCTATGGAGAAGAACCGGCAAGAAACTCCATGGTTACTCTTTTAAAATCATTTAGTTTTACAATGTTGTTGTTGTTACAGCGTTAGCACTTAAGTATGAGAGGACAGCGTAGGCCCGACAATAAGTCATTGCTTACTTCACAAAAAGTAAAATAAAATAATACGTTAACAAAAGTTAACAAGCGTCTAAGAATCTACAAGGCCAACCATGTCCACTCATTCACAACTAATAGGTAGAAAAGAATCTATACAAAAGTAAAAAAATAAATAAAAAAATATTGCAAAAACAAAATAATAACTAAAAGACGAGTCACACAGATGTTGCTATCAGTACTGTAACTATTCAGAACAAGGGTGATATAAATATGTGATTTGACAACTATTGCAAAAAAAAAACAAAATGATTAAAGAGATCACACAAATAAATAAGATTGAGAATAGTTAGAGACATCCACAAATTTGTGCTGATTATAGCTACCAGGGAAGCCGCATGCGCAGAAGGAACTATAGCCAAACTTCTTTATCTTCAACGTAGTCCTTGATTTTGTAATATGCGTTTTTAATAAGGACACGTTTTATGTAGTTTTTAAACTTTCCATCTGTCAGTTCTATAACTGATTTTGGCAACTTGTTATAAAAGCGTATACTGTTTATTAGAAATGACTTGCTAGTTTTTGTTAATCTAAATTTAGGAATTACAATTTCGTGTTTACTGCGTGTATTAATATTGTGGTAGTCGCTCCTAATTTTGAAAAGCCCCCGATTTTTACGGACATACAATAAACATTCTAAGATATAAAGTGAGGGCAGAGTCAGTATATCGATCTCTTTAAATTTTTCTCTGAGGGACTCGCGAGGACCCATTTTATAGATCGCGCGGACTGCCCTCTTTTGTTATATAAAAACTGAATCGACGTCTGCTGCTGATCCCCACAGGAGAACGCCATAGGACATAATACTGTGAAAGTAAGCATAGTATACTAACCTAGCTGTATCTACATCAGTTAACTGCCTTATTTTCCTTACTGCATATGCAGCTGAGCTGAGCCTACCCGAAAGAGTTCTTATGTGCGCGCCCCATTGCAGCTTAGAATCAATAGTCATCCCCAAGAATACAGTTTCTGCTATAACATCAAGATTTTTGCCGTCAAGATTTAAATTTAGATCACGTTGTGGTACATTTGGTAAGGCAAACTTTAGACATTTGGTTTTGTTCGCATTCAGTAAGAGATTGTTAGCTGCGAACCATTTCGATAGAACGGTTAGACTTTTGTTAACATTATCAACATCCGGATTTTTTCTATTTATTTTAAAAATTAGCGAAGTGTCGTCAGCAAATAAAATTATATCCGATAGTTTGGCCATCATATAAGGAAGATCATTTATATAAACAAGAAACAGGAAGGGACCGAGAATAGAACCTTGGGGCACGCCCATCTTGACTAGAGACCCAGAGGACGTCGCCCCATTAACATTTACTTTTTGCTGCCTGTTTGATAAATATGATAAAACAAGATCAGCAGCTCGTCCACGAATTCCGTAGTGGTGTAATTTACAGAGCAGTGTGTTGTGGTCGACGCAGTCGAACGCTTTTGAGAGATCACAGAAAATGCTAATGGCATCCTGGGACTGCTCCCAGGATTCCAAAATGTGACTGATGAGTTTTACTCCCGCGTCCGTTGTCGACCTGCCCTTCGTGAAGCCAAACTGTTGACTATGCAGAATCCCGTTTAAGTTAAAGTGTGACAGCATCTGGTCCAGCATGATTTTTTCATAGATTTTACTTAATGCTGGAAGCACAGATATAGGTCTATAGTTAGAGGGATCACTCTTGCAACCCGATTTGAAAATTGGTACTACTTTACTATATTTCATTAAGTCAGGAAACTTGCCGCTATCCAAACACTGATTGAATATGCCTGTTAAGACAGGAGCAATTGAGTCAATAATATTAGCAAGAACCTTGACGGATATCCCCCATAAGTCTTCAGTATTTTTTATGTTTAGACTTTTAAATGCATTTTTAATTGTAGCAATACATATTGGATTAAAATTAAAGTTAGGTATATCCTTAGTAAAGTTTTCCATAAGAAGAGTTTCGGCTAATTTAGAGGAAGAGGGGAGAGATTTCGTAACCTCTAACGGAATGTTAGTAAAGAAATTTTCTAGTGTCTCAGCGACTTCTAGCTTATCAGAAATAGTTTTATTATCTATTTTCAAGGACCATTCATTCTGATCTCGTTGTGTCTTTCCAGTTTCTCTGTTTATAACCTGCCAAACAGTTTTTATTTTATTATTAGAAACACTAATTTTATTACTTATTACTTGAGACTTTGCTTGAGCGCAGACTCTTTTGAATATTTTTGAATAGTTCCTAACATAAGCGTGAAAAGATTGGTCCAAAGTCAAAGATTTTTCGTGATATAAATTATATAAAATATCTCTGCTTTTTCTTATTCCCGCGGTGGCCCATTCACTAAATTTAGACTTAGATTTTACTTCAACATTTTTTACAGGACACGTTTTATTGAATTCTTGGCAGACTGTAGAAAATAATGTGCCATAGTTTATATTGGGGTCTTCTGAATCAAAGCTAGCATTAGAAAGATTGCTAAGAACATTATTATTAAAAGACTCTAATTTATTTTTATTAAGATGTCTTAATTGAATTGTTTTAACTAAGTCTAACTTTTTGTCTAAATCAAAAGATACAAGTTGACCCATGTGATCTGACCTAACACCACTAATCAAAAACGAATCTTTTACTTTACAGTTGGTGTATATATTATCTATGCAAGAAGCGCTAGTAGCTGTCAATGTCATTCTAGTCGCTTCATTAAATAAATATTTTAAATTGAATGATTTAAACAATGAGATAAGCTTACATTTTTCTGGTGAATTAACTAACAGATCAATATTTAAGTCACCACAAACAAAAACTATTTTATTTTCTCTAAAAAGTTTACTTAAAATTTCTTCCATAGTGATTAAGAACAATGACAGGTTTGATGCAGGTGGTCTATAGACACTTGAAAGTATGACCTTCAACCTCCGCACATGCTACCTCACATAAGCGATCAACAGAGTGGGCGGTAATATCCTTCCTTTCCTTATAACTGAGACAGCTATTACAAAGTATCAGGGTACCGCCACCCACTGTGGATCTATTGTACGCACTGGCAACTGAAAAATTATTAACATTAAATAGCATCCTATCGGGTTTTAACCAGGTTTCACAAAAACATAAAATATCCATGTGGTATTTATCTACTAACATTTCCACGTCTAAAATTTTGCCGGAGAAGCGATTTATATTCTGATGATAAAGTAAAATAGGTACTATTGTTAGGCTTCTCTTTTGTCGGCTCTAATAGTTTAAAGAATCTACAACAGTTTCATTTGAAAAATTTGACAATACTGTCGCATCACTTAACCTAGTCTCAGTTAAACCATCAATAACAGCGTGTATATTATAAGCTAATAAAGAAGCTAATAAATGTTGACTTTTTTTGGGAATATACATGTACTCCCGAATCAAAACAATATCTCTAACAAAACTGTTAGTATCAAAAAAGAATAAACGGTCACTATGACGACATGATAACATATGCATCAGGTTATTTAAACTAGAAATATAATTGTTTTCTTGCTGAAGTAGATTGTCAGAATATGGCAATGCGCATAATATTAATTTGCCTAATCTTAACTTAAGTAGGGTGTCAACACCATTAACTAAGTCCCTTTTAGATATACTAAGACCATTTCCAATTAGAATTACTACAGTGGTCTCCTCATTAAAATGTGTGTGTTTAATTTTATGAACAATCTGATTAAAGTGCAGGTTGTGGTGACAATGATTTACTACTGGTTGTTGGGAACGGTTATTTAATAATGATCCAAAACCAGTTCCTAATCTATCGGTATACATTAAGACATTACTTTGAGTGGGTTGCAAGGTTTCTAAGATATGGTTAAATATGGATAAAAATGAACGTAAAGGGCAATAGAAGGAACATGGGTGGGTTTTAGTTAGTAAAAGTCTGACACTCCCCCCCGCTCCGCCCAGAGCGGGGTAAGTTATTTGATGATTTCCCAACCCAAAAAAAAGGGCAAAAAGTACAGGTAGCAGGTACCTGCAAATCAAGAAAGGAGAACTGTGTTACTCCAAATTCAACGCAAGCGAAACTGCGGGCAAAAGCTAGTAAAAAATAAATGAGGGTCATTCGCTATTCAACCTTTGAAGTGAACACACGTGAACACCTACAACAAGAAAAATACCCAGAAGATGGATACCACAGCAGATGAAGCCGCTCAAGTCATTGCACTAGGTACTGCAATCAGGGATGCGGCAATGTGATGTTGCTCGGCAACTGAACTTAAGTTGTTTTTCCGTTCGACGAGTGTTCCAACGCTTCCAAGAGACTGGTGGCTATATCCGAAGACGTGGATCTGGAGGACAACGGTGCACATCCGCGAGAGATGATCGCTTTATTGTTTCGACGTCTTTACGTAATCGGTTCCCCAATGCTGTTGAGCTGCAACAACAACTGCGATGAGCGATCACAGCGCTGCTACAGCGCCAAAATTGAATACTTACACGGCATCGAAAAGACCGGTTGCAATTTGCCCGTGACCATGTGGATTGGACAGTAGACCAATGGAGGGCTGTGCTCTTCTCGGATGAGACGAGGGTGTCTTTTCTGCAACGACAGGCGTCAGAAGAGTGTACAGAAGGCAAGGGGAACGATTCGCACAAGCCTGTATTAAAATTAAATAAAAAACTTTTTATTTCAGACATATTTAAGCCCATATTATTATCTCGTTTATTCATTTCTACACATATTTTTGATATTTTTACATATTCTTATAAAACAACAAAGAAAAAAAAATATAAAAAATAGTATGCACCAGCATCGGGAACAGGGTCCAAGCTACTGGTGGTCAGGGCTCTTGAGAGAGGAACCTCCTAACAATACGGGCCGTGTCCAGAAGTACTGCTTTCTGAATCAAGCCCTTGATCCAGCTGCCAAGCGATAGCCTCCTCAGGTGTTGGTCGAGGCTATTGGCTATTAAGCCATTGGCCGACACGACTATCGGCACATTGACTGCTGTATTTACGTGCCACATGTCGACAACCTCGCGAGCCAGATCTAGATACTTGAACTGTTTATCTTTCTCTGCCTTCACGAGGTTCTCGTCGTGCGGAACCGTTATATCAACAATCATTGCGCGACGCTCCAATCGATCTATCACCACAATATCAGGCTTATTGGCAACAATAGTCCTGTCAGTGACGATAGACCGATCCCAATACAAGGAGATATTACCATCTTCAAGAACTGGGTCGGGCACATACTTATAGTACGGCACTTCTGATTCCACAAGGTTGTACTTCAAAGCAAGTTGCTGGTGGATAATCCTGGCAACTAGGTTGTGTCTATGCATGTACTCTCCGTTAGCCAGACGAGAACACCCAGAAATAATGTGACGGATCGATTCTCCCGGACGGTGACATGCCCATATTATTGTTAGTAGTATGACTTAAAAGCTATTTATTCAAGAGACAGTGGAGTACAGGGGTGGCCCGTGCATGTCCTGGGGCGGGATCTCAATCGACGGCAAAACGAACCTTGTGTGTGTTTCTCGGGCTGGAAGTGCTCGCGGGCAAGGGTCGCTTACTGCTCCTCGGTACATAACAGAGATCTTAAAGGAGCAGGTTGTCCCTTATGCGGGTTTTGTTAACAATGGGTTCACGTTAATGCACGATACCGCCCGTCGTCCGGCCGTTTTTATTGTAAGAGACTACCAGCAAGAAGTTGGGATCCCGCACTAGCACAGTCCAGACCTAAACCTATTGAGCACCTTTGATGGGCTGAACTAAAACGGCGGGTACGGGCACGTGATCTTGCGCTTACCACTCTCCAAGACCTCCAAGATGTCATTGCAGAATGAGACAACATGCCTCAAGTTGTTGTTTGCTGTTGTCACATTAATTAGGTCCATGAAAGAGCGCATGGAAGCAGTCATCAGGCCTGCCGGGGTTGCGGAATGTTCGAAAGAAATACCGCGGCTCGGGAACATGAACAGAAGGAACATGGGTGGGTTTAAGTCAGTACAAGTCTAACATTCTCCCCCGCTCCACCCATAGAGGGGGAAGTTATTTCATGATTTCCCATCCGCAAAAAAAGCACTCACCAGGGCTAGGTGACCCCCCCTAGCCCTGATGCTGGGTTAGGAGGGGTAACAATAGGTTTTAAGTTGTTTTAAGGACTTTGTTGTAATTTTTGCTGATAAAATAAAATTTAACTTTTTAATCATTTGCATTAGCTTGCTTTTTTTTTAATCCCGGGTAAACAAAATACCAAATCTATTGATTTATTCTGATTTTTTTTTTTTTTCTCTTTATTAAAGGGGTTTGTTCAATTTGAACATGTCACCCCTGTATTACAAACTAGCTTTTGCCCGCGGCTTCGCTCGCGTTAAATTCGGGGTAACACAGTTCCCCTTTCCTGATTTGCAAGTAGCTGCTTCCTGTAGTTATTTATTGTAATAGCAATGCTAAGTTTTCCCTTTTCTTCCTTCTTTCTCCCTCACTTCTCACTTAAAGAAAAATATTCTCTGTCCGTCTTCAGGGTCCCAACTAACTCTGTACCAAATTCATCAAAATCGGTCTTGCCATTTAGGCGTGAAAACGTAACAAACAAACAAACTCACTTTTGCTTTAATACTGTTTTTTTTTGTGTTTCCATAAATTTTATCAACTATAGCTTTTAACCGCGACTTCGTCCGCATAAGTTTTTTTGTTTTCTCCCGGCTGTAAGTCCCCCTGCAACAATGTCCCACTATCGTGTTCCGGTCCTCAACTTCACATCAGTTCAAAAGCAACCTAAGCACATAATGGATAGCTCCGAATGTTCACTACGACGACGTATGATTTGAAGGTTTGCGTTATACTGAATTATTTTCCCTCGTTGAATAATAAACAAACTAAGTGTAGGTGTTATAATTTCGGTGATGAACTGATTACCTATCCGTTTCTTTGTCTAAAATGACTATTAACTTATCACTATGATTGATTACTGGGCTTAAAGTTCGTATAAATGTCTATCTAATTACCTCCTCAAGTTTAAAGCGTAGCTAGTTATGTGGTACTATATTAATTCTGTGGTGTAGGTAATTAGATTTTATCTGTATGTAATGTAACAGTCATTTGAATAAAAAATCGTAGGTATACAAATCAGATCAATAGTTTTGGCGTAATGTGATTCTAGACAGAGTTTTAATGTTGTAGATAGGTAGCTATGTATAGGTTCCTGTGGGAATGAGATATTTTCCCGAAGTAAAAAGTAGTCTGAATTTTGGTACCTTCCTACCCTATAAGTTATGTCAAAGTAAATAGAGGGGAAGTACGATAACTTCATACAAACGCGTAGCGCGCGGCTTGTATGTGTGCGCCGTAGTATCTATGCGTCGCCGCACGCACACTAAACAAAATCTCGGCTCCTTTCGCGCTGCGCCAGTCGGGGCTAACACTGCACGAGGTTCGCGCGTCACGGCTTTTCGGCACCGCTAAACGAATAAAAAATGTCTGATAACCGCGGGAGAAAGTATTGCTGTGTGTTTGGGTGTCTTAATAATTCATCAATTCCAGAATTGTCTCAGTTCAAATTACCTATTGAACAGGAAAGGTAAGCTACTCACTTATTTATTCTAGCATAATTCAATTTTTTACTTCATAATGAGATACCTACCTACCTACTGACTTCTTTTTGTTGTATTAGCATATTAGTTTTCTATCACACAGAGGAAGTAGAATAGAATAGAATAGAATATAGGTACTTTATTGCACACCAAAATCTACGAAACAAAACTGTTTTACAAAAAGATGTTAAATCTATGGTTACAATGGCGGTCTTATCGCTAAGAAGTACCGCGAGTTATCGCGAAGTAGGTAGGTAGGTAGGTCTACTTTCCCACTAGAATGTTTGTACTTTTGATCTGTCAACTGATTTACCGCTATTGCTTTGTTTACGTTTAGTTGTGCCGATTTCTCAGTATTGTAGGTATATTAACTAAGTACCTAACTACCCACAGTTATGAAATCGTAATTAAAAATAAGTTATTGACTAATTTTAAATTATATACAACATTATTTTTAGTATATGCGAAACCTGAATATAGTTTGTTCAGAATAAGTAACTGAATCGATTCCATTAGTTTTTACACCATGTTATATTTTGTCCCACCAAAAATATTAATAAAAGGTTACGAGTTGGACACTTAGTAGGCATACGAAATCATACGGCGCGCAACAAGGTCACGGCAGGTCAAAGCGACAGTACCTACGTGCGGCGTAGTTTGTGCCGCTCCGTGGCGGTTTATTTTATCTTTTGTTATTATAAATAATGCTGCTCTGTATCTTAAATACATTTCTATATTTGATAGGAAAACCATTGTTGAATTTTATTGACTATTATGAGATCTTTGACAGGGCTGGGCTTTAAACTAATGAATTTGTGATAGTACAAATTAGAGAGGCCTGACAAACCCTGTACCCAGAAAATAAAAGTAAAAAATACAACTTCTCGACCCTTGCCAATTTATAGGTACTGAATTAAAATTTAGCTAAAAGTGACAACCCTATGACAGTAGGCAATTATATCGCGAATTGGGCCGGAGATAACCTACTTCCCCTCTTTATACTATGGTTATGTAGTGTGATGGAATGTCGCTACGTTTCGATCCAAGTAAAACTGTTAAATAAAGACAGTTGCATCAAAATTTTATCATAAATTCCCTAAATTATGGCGCCTACCTACCCTCTAAGTTAGAAAAGTGATCAAATACTAACGTGAAGTCTTAGTAACACTCAGTTAAAAAAAAAAAACATTAAAATCATTTCAGTAGCTATGGCGTCATGCGCTTCTTGACACGATCACGCTAGATTTCCGCGGGAATGAGGTATTTTTCCGCCGTAAAAAGTAGCCTGTGTCCGTGCCTAGGATCCTATCTTTAAATTAACCAAGTCTTATAAAAATCCGTTCAGACGTTAAGGCGTGAATGAGGTAAACTTTTAAAACAAACGTTTAAAAATCACTAACTTAATTAGTTTTCTGCCTACTGCCTACGCCTTAAGTACGATAGCATGAATATTAATAGCCCATATCCTTTTTTAGGTTACTATCTATCACCTAACTAAATTTCATCAAAATCCGTTCAGCCGTTTAAGCATGATAGAGCAAAACTCCCAGGAAAAACCATAAAAAATCACTAACTCAATTCAGTTTTCTGCCTACTTCCTACCCCCTAAGTACGATGACGTGATCATTTTGATCTTATATCCGTTTTTAGGTAACCATCACCACCACCACCATCACCACCTTACTAAATTTCATCAAAATCCGTTCAGCCGTTTAGACGTGAAAGAGCAAAAGTCCCAACAAAAACGACAAAAAGTCACTAACTCAATTTAGTTATCTGCCTACTGCCTACCCCCTAAGAACGATGGCGTGATTATTTATAGCCTATGACCATTTCTAGGTTATCATCTATCACCATACCAAATTTCATCAAAATCCGTTCAGCCGTTTAGGCGTGAAAGAGTAACAGACAGACAGAGTTACTTTCGCATTTATAATATTAGTATGGATTACAAACAATTAACAATCAAACAGTAGATTCACTTAATTAGTTTTTCTATTTTTAATGCCCATTTGAGTGAGCCTGTACATCAATCTGGCCTCCCTTGACAAAGGGAAGGACAGAATGCTGTTACACCAGCCCACATCAGAGCAAGTTATATTATATTTATTTTTTATACAATCTCTAAGGGCTTCATTCCGGACACACTCCATCAATATGTGGTAAACGTCTTCTACTACCTCGCATTCAGTGCAGTTCGCTGAAACAGCTTTGCCCATCATAAAAGCGAATTTATTCAATGGAATGTGTCCCGAGCGAAGTCTGAAACTCGTAACTATTTCGTACCTTCCCATATCGGATTTTTCAAACCATACTTTGCCAGGAAGAGTTGGTTGTACGGTCCTGTACCAAATACCTTTCGATAATGACCTTCTGTCAAAATACTCTGACCACAACTCTGTATAAAGTTAAAAATAAAGTTCTTAATATCACTTATGAGGTTGGTATAATAAGGATAGCAAGTAAAGTTAATACCTTGCTATCCTTATTATACCAACCTCATAAGTGAAAATTAAATAAATTGCCTTTCCAATGGTACCTTATAGTCATATGTATAAGTATGTCTACCATTGATTATTATAGGGTTAAAATGACTTAGTGATGCGATTTGCCTCCTTCTTTCCTTGGTAATGTTAACCTTTGAACACACGATCGTGGGTGATGCTTGCGGAATTTGGTTATGGTAGACTTTGACTTTGCGTTGTAGGTTTTTTAAGTATCTATGTTTTGGTCCAGTTTATGATGCCGAAAGAATAGTGTGTTTCTTGCATAAAGTTGTGTTTATGAATAGTATTTAGTCGGTGTTTGTATCGAGTCTTAGGTCAGTGGACCAGGTGGACATCATAGTTTTCAGGAATGTGATTATTAATGGGTGTATTCTGTAAATTTCCAAAACTTACACTAACCAAGAGTGTGGGAACGAGTCATATGCTTTTTATAGTCAATATACATACTGTAAAGATCAGTTTTGGAATTTTAAAACTTTTTAAGGACTACAGAATCTATGGATCTACATATCGTCGTTGTAGAGCGAAAAGTCACTAAGTGACATTTTTACCTAAATTGAGTTAATGATGCCAAAGTGTTTTTAAACCCACTATCTACCTAATAGAAAGAAAAAATATCGTTCTTTTTTCGTATTTTGGATAATACGAGAATGTCAGAAGTACATAACTACTTGTTACGGCAAACAATCAGCATATGAAAATTAACTAACGGAACTTGAGTAATTTATGACTATTCTTTTTTTAACGTTTTCTCAGTTACCCCGCTCACTAATGTTACTTGGTTAGTTTTTGTATTTAATATATTTGACGCGAACCACTGCTAATATATCTTAGTTATTTTTTGCAGACGAAAGTTTCACAAAATATGAAATTAAATGTCCGATAAAAGTCACTAACAGCACTTAGTTACTTTTTGCATACATAAAAAATCGTGGCGACACACTCAATAGCTCTTAGTTATTTCTTGCAGACGAAAAGCTTTGAATTAAAAGCAATTCTGTTGTCCGGTAAGGGTCACCAAAAGATTTTAGTTAACTAATAAATCAAAGTAATCGCGCGTTTCCTTTGTTCTATCGCGTACGTAACTCGATCATTCGCTCGTCGTTGCTGCCGCTAGAAGCCATCATCATTGATCGCCAAAATGTGGAACAGGTATTGCCTGCCTGTACTGATGATTAAAATTACATCCAGGTCTGACTACATACTGTCACTACTAATAGAAAAGTCGCAAAAAAGCTATGTAAGTATCTACTCTCAGTTTTTTCTTTTATGTGTGTCCTTTGCAAGTGCGTGTGTTTGTGTAACGAGAAAAGGAACCTACTAAAAGTATCTGAGACATTTAAATAATACAGGTTTCGTAATAACTCAAAAATTTTAAACACTAGGCTAATAATTATTCTTTCAGTTTTGCCAATCAATGTATGTTTCTGTATGCCAATGTGTATGTTTGCGTGTGTGTCTGTTTGTGTGTCTATGTATGTGCATGCATGTGTATTGTGTCTGTGTGTATATGGTGGCTGTGATGTTATGTTGTAATGCTAATTATTCTCTTTATTTTGTTTTCTTGAAACAGAAAAAACATTTGATCTTCAGCGAGTACCTGAAGATGAATCAATTCATGCAGAAGTGGGTCAAAACATACAGCCAATACCGAGTCTGTGCCGGACTCAGGATGAACATGAATTGAATATTACAGAAAGTGAAGTAATGAATCTGGAACCTCCACTGCATCAAGCTGACGTTGTCGATACTCAAGGTACAATCGTTTCATCAAAATCGACATCTACAATGGTCACTCATAACAAGAATACTTTTTGACCAGTCTTCAAAAAGAAAAGGAATGGATGATTGTCCTCAGCCCTCTGTAATAATAAAAAGTCAAAATGAAAGAAAAACATTGGCAAGAACAATCAACACAGCTGCAATCCCTATCAAAATGCATCAGGATAGACCATGCCTGTCAAAAAACCAAAACCAGTGGCTTGTATGGATACAAGTTGCCGATTTAAATGTAATGAGTTAAAGAAAGAAGACAGAATGACTCTTTGCAACTCTAATTGGTCATTAACAGATTTTAACGAACAGAAACGACGCCTTAATGCTGTAAAAACAAAAAATCGCATCAATTCCAGGGAATACTACTTTTATAAACATGATGGGGAAATTAGAGTGTGTAGAATGTTTTTTTATAGCATCCATTTTTCATAGTCCTATTAATACAGTATTATGACAAATGATCGACACCAAAGAGTTGGCTGCAATCTTAAGTTCGAATAAAACCATGGATCAAGATGGCAAGAAGGTACAGTGGCTTAAAGTTGGATGTCTGAGATACGAAAAAACTAATCCTGGCGTAATAAAGATCAGATACGGTTATGATGGTGAATATTCAATACTGGATACGACTAAGAAGACCAGACGTAAGAAAGGTCCTGGAGCTCCCGGTACATCTGGTGGAATAATTGTGCCTACTGTGATGTAAAGCGTATTCTCACGAATACACTTTACATCTTACCAATATCTGTTTATGTCGAACGGATATCATACCGGTTGATTTCCATTCATAGTTTAAATTTTTGCCTGTTAATAACCAACCAGATGGGCTACCAGAACGAGACACCTTCGAAGACACTGATGGAGAAGATTAAAGATTATTTCTCATTCATTTTTTTTATTTGCTTTTGTTTTCTAGTTAATTCTTTTTGTTTTTTTTTTTATAATAAATATTTTATTTTTTTATCTGAAATCATAATTTTTCTTTGTACCCCTATAGGCAATAGTCACTAATTGCGTAATATTTGAAAAAAGCCGAAGCAAAAAATAATTAAGTAACGCAAAGAGCTAGGTACTTAACTAGCACAAAATTATTTTTTTGAGTATGCTAGAATTAACTATCTTGCTTTTTATTTAATTTCTCAGTAACAGTAAACATATTTACATAGCTGACTAACTGTAAGAGTGCAGGATAGTACTATCAATGTTTTGTTCATATAAAGCATTTTTGTAACTTTATACGTTAACGTGCTATACCGATTTAAAGAACAAAAAATCTTTAAAACGCTGATATCTCGGAACTAACTTTTTGCACTTAGTGAGTTCTCGCTCTACAACGACGATATAAGTACGCCATACAAATGTTTTCTACATTATTTTACACAATATGTCTAATTTATTCTTAATAAAAATGTATTGCAGGTGCTCTCTTTGTATGTGTGGGTGGGACATGGACAAGTAATAAGTCATCATATTTTTTAAATTTTATTAAAAATGATAAAACTTTTGCACAATTTAATTTCGTTGAGAAACGTAACATTAGGTACATTTTATTCAACAAAAATGGATTGTTTGTAGATCAGCAGCGACTGTGACAGGCACCGCGCGCTCCGAGCTGCCGGACGGCACAGTCGCCGCTGCACAAACACTTTCAACAGCAATATAATTTGTAGTCTATTACAATACAGTCTGTAGCATTAGAACCGACGGCGGAGCACACCGCACACGTGACGTCATCGTCTGCACAGAATGCCCAGTGTTGCCATTGCCATCCTCTTAATGTGCTATCTTATTTTCTTAATTATAATAACATCCTACTTAATTAGATACAAAAAAATAATTCAAACGAAGTATTACTTTAGTTTCTAGGTCGGCCCGCCCTTGTACTTGTAATTATGTTAATTAAAGCATATATGTACTAGTAGTATACAGTAATCTATTCTATAGTGAGGCTCGTACCACGAGAGCCGCGGTCTCGACGTACACTTGCGCCTCGTCACACACTAGGTGCTGCGCCGGCCGCCCGTGGCACCGACCGGCGCCCACTAGCGCTACCCAGTACCCACTACAGATGAATTGGCGAGCAACGAGCAGCGTGTGTGTAGTGGTGACTCGCAGCCCTACACGTCCTGGGACGCCCTGACACACCCCGAGATGGTCAGGCGACTTCAATCTAGAACGCACATGTACATTTGGTTGGGCCTGTACAATGCATTAATGTAACAACACTAGACAGGACACAGACGCACGACGTCACGCCGCGCCCCTCGCCCCGCACCCCGCGCCCCTCGCCCCGCACCCCGCGCCCCTCGCCCCGCGCCCCGCACCCCGCGCCCTGCGTCCACACCGCCTCCGCCGGCGCCGCGCTGTTGCTCAAAATTGATTCAAGTTTTCGAGCTTTTGGTGTCTTCTTGACAACTCAAAGTGCTTCTTTGTGGTATCATCATTGAAATAAGTAGATGCTTATGAGAACAATTTATAAATAATTTAATATCAGGTGACTATAGATCGGCCACTGTAAAAAAAAAGTTGTTGTTTGTTGAAGAACAATATTCTGCCTCCACTACGGGTTAAGTGTTTTGTGTGCTTCAAAATAGTACATTTTGAATCAATGTACTATTTTGAATCACACACAAAACACTTTTTGATCATGATTGAATCAAATGAGGAGACTTTGTCATTGCGGCCGAGTCAGTTTTAACGCACGAACCGCCAGACGAGGGTATTATAGTGCCGAGAACAGCAGTGACAAATTCTCACGTGCATTAAACGACGTTATTCAATGCACTTCGGAGAAATTAAATGATAGAACAAAAAGTACTTTTGTCATAGATCGTTTACGATTCAATGCAGGGTGGAAGAGACACGACGAGAAAACGAGTATACATCGTTCTGAACACGCCACATCAAGATCCAGAATCAAGTACTGAATACGTGGGAACCGTGTTGGCGTCGCGTGTCCCACCCACCCTGTCTAGAACGCCAATCGGATGTTATACTTCTAGTAATGTAGGCGTCCACTATCGATACTAAGGCACTGTTAAATGTTTACATTACCATATCACCCAGTAGAGCCCGCTCGCCAGGAGCGTGGGGTGGCGGGGGCCGGGGCCGGGGCCGGGGGCCGGGGGCCGGGGGCCGGAGTGCGGTTCGCGCACCGTGCAGCGCCTCTCGCCACTACGGCACTTTGGCCCAAGTCGCGTCCAGCGAGCGCTGGTTGGCACATCAATTATCACTGAAAGGGGGGCAAAACTACTGTGATGTACATCTGCCAGCAAGCGGGATGCTTGCAGCGCATGTATGTCGCAGTACCGTGCCCTGCGCGTGCGCGGCCTGGCTGCTCCACGAGCGACGCATCGGCACCTCCCTCGCAGCAGCAGTAGCAGTAACGCGATCACACTTACATCACCGAACACACGTTGTACTACAGCAACAAATAACAAGTGTGTGTCACTGGTTGATTTGCTTAGCGGGTAGCACAGCTGCGCGGGGCCACTGTGTAGGTGTGTGATGCATCGCGTTCGGTCCGTAACGTAAAGCGCAGCCCCTGTCCGCAGGCCTGCAGGTCCGAAGTCCGAGCTCGCGAAGGCGCCGCACACTCGCTACTTTTCCGACGAAGACAGATCAGCGACACCAAAACTAATCTAACATTTTTATTTTGCATCAATACATCACATTTTTTGTATAACTTTATCTTGACGCGCATACTTCGGGACGAAGACGTATGGAAGGTACCAGTGTTAAAGTATAGATAGTGAAGAGAAACTTAGAGGAGAGGAATTCACAAGGACGTGGAAGTATGACGAGTTGCGCAACGACATCATTATTATTACAATATTACAGTAGCCTACGATACGTTACACTAGTCACTATGGGCACGAGCGACAGCGTCCCGGCCCGAGCGCACCGAGAGCCCCGAGCGCATCGAGCGCACCGAGCGGCGCTGCATACGCTCCCTGTACTTCGGCGCTAGGGGCAAGATCATCTACTTACATTTTTACTTTTCTGAGTAAGCGTTTCATCAGGACAGTTAGTAGCCTCATTTGATGCATTAAAATGAACTTTATACAGATAAAATTCATATTCGAACGAGTATGTGGCGTTACCCCAAGTCAAGTCAGAGTAGTGTCATGGGGGTGAATCTTGGGCCAGACGGTGTGGCTCCGCTCACCGGGCTCACGGCTCACGGCTCACGGCTCACGGCTCACAGCTCACGGCTCACGGCTCACACGTCACACTCATATACATTCAGTCAAAGAAGTATCGGGAATGGATGATTTGTCTATGGATCCAAATTAAAATTTTTGTTTTTTTTGTAGTTGTTAGATTGGCAGAACTGTTTTCCATTTTGGCGCGGAGTTTGAGTTGCATCTGTTATATAAATTAAATACAGTGCTGGTTTTAGTAATATCATATATAGTGTGTATTGCGAATTTCATAATGGACAAAAATATCGAACAAAGAGTTTGTCTTAAATTTTGCATCGCCAATGGAATTTCGTGTTCGGAGTCACTGAAAATGTTACCGAAGGCTTACGGTGAATCGACTTTATTAAAAACTCGTGCTTATGAGTGGTTCAAAGCGTTCAAAAGCGGTCGAGATGTGATGGAAGATTTGCCTCGCTCTGGTAGGCCGTCAACGTCTGCAACTGAAGTTAACATCGCAAAAGTGAAGAAAATAGTGACTGAAAATCCCCATTCAACTCTGAGAGAGATAGCCGCCGAACTTTCTGTATCTCACGAGTCGATCCGTACCATTGTAACTAATCATTTGGGTATGAAACATGTTGCTGCTCGGCTAGTCCCAAAAGATCTGAATTTTCTCCAAAAACTCAATCGCATGAAAGTCGCTGAGGACATGCCAGAACGAGTCAGTTCGGACCCAACATTCATGAAACGCATTGTTACTGGTGACGAGACGTGGGTTTACGAGTTTGACATGCAAACTAGTCAACAAGCTTCGGAGTGGCGCCTTCCAACTGAACCGAAACCGAAAAAACCACGCCAAAGTCGATCAAAAGTCAAAGTCATGTTGACTGTTTTCTTTGACTATCGCGGTGTTGTGCACTCTGAATTCTTACCGGAAGGTCTAACGGTAAATAAAGAATATTATTTGAGCGTTATGCGGCGTTTAAGAGAAAAATCGACGAAAAAGGCCAGATTTGTGGAAAGAAAATTCTTGGATTTTGCACCACGACAATGCGCCTTCGCACAAGGCTATCATTGTGAACGAAGTTTTGTCCAAACACTCAACAAATACCATCCAGCAACCACCATATCCACCAGATATGGCTCCTGCTGACTTTTTTCTTTTTCCTAAACTCAAATTACCACTTCGTGGCACCCGTTTTCAATCGATAGAAGACATAAAGGAGAATTCGCGGCGAGAACTGAACTCAATTCCGGAAGCAGCGTTTAAAAAATGTTTTGATGAATGGATTATTCGTTGGCGCAAGTGTACTCGTTTCTAAAGGAGCATACTTTGAAGGTGATAAAATAAATTTGGATGAATAACAGACATGTTGTGTATTATTGATCATTTCCCGGTACTTTCTTGACAGAGTAGTAAGTCACCGAACCAGTCGGATCTAGGATTCGTGGTTCATTTAACGCTAAGTCAATATATTATATAGAGAGGAACGAACAAAATAGTATTGACTTGTGTTAGGACGAAACAGATGATTCATTTAATTTAAACTATGTACGATATCGGTTTGTTCCGGCCGGGCTTACGACTTTCAACGTCAACTTAAAATAACGATGCATGATCTCTTAGTAACACCATGTCGACGTCTGCCGCCATCGCGCCATATGCAGCTTCTCTGGTAGCTCATAAACGGCACTAATTAGTGGATGTCTATAACCATTCTCAATCTTATTTTTTTGTGATCTCTTTAATCAGTTTTTTTTAATAGTTGTCAAATCCCATATTTATACAATCTTTGTTCTGAATAGTTACAGTACTGATGGCAACGTCGTCGACGGTAGGCTCGCGGCGGGGTTTACTGTAGGTGCAGCACCAAGCCGTCTCCCCGGTCCCCGGACGGTGCGGTATGCGCGCGGTGTTACAAATTTAACACCGCTTCAGATAAAACAAATGAAGTATCAAGTAGACAAGATTATATTTATAGCATTTTATACGAAAATTTCGTCCAGCGAGCGCCTGTTCCCACCCGTGGCAGGATAGTACGACGAGTATGTATTAGGAGCGGGCGCGCACACACAGCGGTCGACTAGTTCAAATTAATGATTAAATCAAATTAGTTGATTGCAGGCTGCTCGTAATCGTATGCGAACTATCTGAACGTGAACCTTAGTGGTCCGGTCGCGCCCGGCCGGAGCCTGTGCTCGCAAGTAGCACGCGTGAGACGCCGCCGCGCCGCCCGGCTTCATTATCTAACAGCTACGTTATCATAAGAGCTAGTGGGGTTATGTCTACGTAAGAACACGTCGTGGTGGGTGTGCGCTACACCAGCACGTCCATGCGCGAGCCGCGCCGCAGCAGACGCGCGCCCCCCGCGCCCCCGGGGCCCGCGCCCCCCGCGCCCACCGCGTGGAACGCCAGCGTCACCAGCTGCTGCCCGAAGTTCGCCTCGAACCTGCCACACACAGCACGCTCACATACACGTCGCGCACGAGCTCGCGCCCCCGCGCCCCCGCGCCCCCGCGCCCCCAGCGGTACTCACTCGGTGGCGATGTTGACGTGCGGCGGCGCGCCCACGGCGTTCTGCACCACCAGGAACAGCTTGGTGGCCAGCTCCAGCACGTGGCACGTCCGCACCACCACGTCGCCGCGCCGGCGCCACGCGCCCTCGCCCTGCGGAGCGCGCGCGTTAGTGAGGCCCGCCCTACCGCCCTGCCGCCCTACCGCCCTGCCGCTCTACCGCTCTACCGCCTGCGTTTGCACTCACCCCGAACAGGCAGCCCGGCGCGTCCACCGCGTCGCGCGACGAGCACTGCGACAGCTCCTCCGTGGAGCTCTCCAGCGCGCCGCTCTGCAACAGAACACGAGTGAGTGCGGCGGGCGGGCGCGGGCGGACGCGGGGCGGGGCGGGGCGGGCGGCACTCACCGCGCGCACGTGCACCACCAGCAGGTCGTCGGCGTGCGGCGACAGCGACAGGCGGTACACCGTGTGCGCCGGCACGCGCCGCTTGAGGCGCAGCGAGCGCGCCTCCAGCAGCAGCAGCGCGCCCGTGGACACCACGGCCAGGCAGCGCGCCACGCGGCCCGACGAGCGCGCCACCTTGCCCACCACGTCCGCGAACACCACGTAGCGGTCCCCGGCCGCGCCCAGCCCGCGCCGCCACGCCGCCGACGCGCGCAGGCGCACGTAGTCGCCCACGAACGGGTGCGCCACGCTGGCGCCGTAGTTGGCCTTGCGCTCCTTGAACAGCACGCTGGCCGTCACCTTCTCGCGCATGCGGTTGCGGGCCGTCTGGTCGAAGGCGGCGCGGTACAGGCGGCAGCGCCACGCGTGGTGCAGGCGCCGCAGCAGCGCGTCCGTGCGGGCCAGCAGGCGCGGCGCGGCCGGCGCGGGCCACGCGCCGCACGCGGGCGACAGCTGGCGCGCGGGCAGGCGCCGCCACAGGCGCAGCAGGTAGCGCCGCCGCGCCGCGCAGCACCACGCGCGCCACAGCACGGCGGCGGCGCGCGCGCGCGGGGCGGGCGCGGGCCGGCGCGCGCGGTGAGCCCGCCAGGCGCGCGCCAGCACGGCGGCGGCGCGGGCCCGCACGCGCGCGCGGTGGGCCCGCCAGGCGCGCTGGGCCCGCACCACCAGCTCGGCCACGCGCGCGGCCCGCAGCGCCTCCAGCTCCCACACGGTGCGCGGGCTGCGCACGAACACGCGCGAGCGCCCGTACGCGAACTCGGCGCTGGGGATGGGCAGCGAGCGCAGCAGCGCGCGGGCGACGCGCACGGGCTCGTCGGCGCGCGGGCCGGGCGCGGGCGCGGGCGCGGGCGCGGGGGGCCCGCGGGCGCCCGCCAGCAGCCCGTAGCGCGCGAGGGCTGCGCGTGCGCACATAGACTCGCACCAGCCGCTGCGCCGCAACAGCGCCATGTCCATGATCCTGTGGCCGCGTAAGTTTGTTGGATTGTTACCTTTTCGAACCACTTTTCAGCCTACTGATGTGACCGTCGGAGTAACAAGTCATAGATTCCTAGTTCGAACCCAAGACCGCACCTCAAATTTTGTGCGTATTGTATAACAATCAATTGCTTCGGTGAGGGAAAGGGTTGGTCACTAACCACATCATTTTCCTGCTCTTGTCCCATTCTATTTGGGGTCGGCGCAACACGTTTTCTTCCATTCTCCTCTATCAGACGTCACAGCATTAACATTTAGATCCATCACTCTTTTAGTTACATGTCCTTCATCCCTTCTCATTACATGTCCATACCAAGACAAACGACTCCCTTTCATTTTTTCTGTAACAGGCGCAACTTTCAAACTTTGTCGAATATATTAATTCCTTACTTTATCCATTCTTGTCACTCCACACATCCATCTCAACATTCTCATCTCCGCTACATGCAATCGATTTTCATCCACCTTTTTTACAGCCCATCATTCTGACCCATACAGTACAACAGGTCTAATCACGGACTTATATATTTTCCCCTTTAACTTGAGGGGCATCCGTGGGTCACAAGTTGTTCCAGTGACCTGTCGCCATTTCATCCATCCTGCGTTGATCCGGTGCGTTACGTCCCGGTCCAATTCGCCATCCCCTTGGACAAGTGACCCGAGGTACCGGAAGTTGGAGCAGATCGGTATAAGCGTTCCGGCAAGGGTTATGGGCACAGGACTGGAGAGACCGCCGAAATCGCAGAACAAGTATTCTGTTTTAGTTCTGCTTAATTTCAGGCCAACGTTCTCCAGTCTTTGCCACCACACTTCCAATCTGCTCTGGACCTCTTGGCCGCTCTCGGCAACCAACACAATGTCATCGGCAAACAGCATGCACCAGGGAGCCTCTTCCTGGATGTCCGACGTGAGAGCGTCCATTATCACCAGGAAGAGGTAAGGGCTAAGAGCCGACCCTTGGTGCAGACCGACAGCCACATTGAAGGTGCCGGTAGTGCCCGCTGTGGACCGGACGTGGGTACTGCATCGACTGTACATCGCACGGATCAACTGCACATACTTCCCAGGCACACCTTTCTCCTTAAGAGCCCACCACAAAACCGCACGCGGTACCCGGTCGTATGCCTTTTCGAGGTCGATGAACACTATGTGCAAGTTCTTATGTGCACTTCTGTATTTTTCGCACAACTGGCGGATAGCGAAAATCAAAAATGGCATTCGTCGTTCCCCGACCAGGCATAAAACCGAATTGGCTCTGTGTGATTTCGCTCTCTTCTCTCAGTCGCCTTTCAATAATTTTCTCCCAAACTTTCATACTGTGTGACATTAGCTTTATTCCTCTATAATTGTTGCACTCCAGCACATCACCTTTCGTTTTTAAAGATGGGCACCAGCGAACTGTTACACCATTCGTCAGGTATGGCCTCTTCCAGAAATAGTTTATTGAAGAATAAAGCTAACCACGTCCATCCGTAATAACTTCCATACTTCAACCGGTTTGGTCACTAACCACACACAGAAAATAAAAACCAGCTTCATGTAGGATACACAACCCGCCAGGAGAACTGTTCAACGGTGTGCAGCGTCTACGTTGTGTTTGGGCGCATTCGATATGTTCTAACGAGCAGTTGCTAATACTTGTATTAACCTGCACAGGATCCTTACAACTTGCTGGTGGTTAGGTTAGTCTACTAGGCAAATTACGAGTAACATTAAAATCTTCTTAAATCTTAGATTTATTTATACGTTTCATAATTGAAAGATTTTCATTTAACAAGTTGATTACTTCAATAGAACACTGTACGTAAGTACTGCTTCTCAGTGTTTGATAGAGTCGCCTAGCAATTAAGTTTAAATAATTATTTTTAAAGAAAACCCGTTTCCAAACGTAACATGAAAAGAAGAAAATAACATGTAAACATTGTTCATTGGCATCCGCTCAGTACACCGCTCACTGCAAGCAGGCGCGTCACTCACCCCTGCGAGCGGATCTGGTGGCGCAGCAGCGCGGCGTCGAAGCGGTGCGGGCGCA
This sequence comes from Ochropleura plecta, assembly GCA_905475445.1. Classification (NCBI taxonomy): domain Eukaryota; kingdom Metazoa; phylum Arthropoda; class Insecta; order Lepidoptera; family Noctuidae; genus Ochropleura; species Ochropleura plecta. Next base: position 184,133 of record FR997733.1, on the reverse strand, counting down.
GCGCCGCGTCCGCGCGCAGGCAGCGCACCAGGCGCGGCGCGGCCGGCAGGCGCCGCACCAGCGCGCCCACCAGCGCGCGCTGCCGGCACGCCAGCGCGGCCGGCCGGCGCGGCGACCCCGCCCCCGCGCCCCCCGCGCCCCCCGCCGGGAACAGCGCCGCCAGCAGCGGCTCGCGCGCGGCGCCCAGCGCGGCCGTGCAGCGGCGGCACACGCTGTCGCGGTTCTTGTGCACGATGCCGCGCGCCGAGTACGCCACGGCGCCGCCGAAGTGCACCACCCTGCACGCCATACGTAACCATCACGCGTACTCGACACGACACTACCACGATATAAATATGTACAGTAGTTCGAAACGGCGCACGAGCACGAACACGCGAATCGACGAGACCTGTAAGCGGACATCGCGGTGCTGTCAGTCGTGAGTGCCGCGTTAAGACGAGTGGTTGCGTTTATCTCCACAGAATGCCACGGGTGTATTGCGTATTCTACGGCTGTTTGAACTCAGCTTTATCAAAACCGGAGCCTTCGTTTTTTAAACTCCCTGCTGATTTTGAAACGTAAGAATGATTTATCGATATCGAATAATAATTAAAGTCCGCGTGATCTATCAATAAATTCGTACATTAATTTGTAAAACCTACATGGCGGCTGCGACATATTTCTCATTGGGTGTCTTTTCATGGTTTTCGTCTTCGACGACCTGTTGAATGTTTTGTTATTGCTGTCAAAATAGAAATCCAAGATGGCGGCTGCAAAAAATATCAAGGTTTTCGTCATGGGTGTCGTTTTCATGATTATTGAATATTGAAAAGTAACTGTCATTGATTATTGAAAAGTAATTGGCATAAAATATTTTTTGTTATACTTAATTGTCGTCACAATATGGTGCCAAGGTCATTCCATCCTTAGTTGAAACGCATAGTACGGTGCGCAGCCGCCGGCGCCGGGTTGGTCAGGCATCGGCCTTACATCGGCGCCTCTTCCGAGACATACGTAGCGGTATACCGGAACTGAAGGCTTGTGCAAGTGTACCTATCGTGCATAGTGACCACACACGACTCAAGTATGCCTGTGCAGTCTGTGCAAGTGTACCTATCGTGCATAGTGACCACACACGACTCAAGTATGCCTGTGCAGTCTGTGCAAGTGTACCTATCGTGCATAGTGACCACACACGACTCAAGTATGCCTGTGCAGTCTGTGCAAGTGTACCTATCGTGCATAGTGACCACACACGACTCAAGTATGCCTGTGCAGTCTGTGCAAGTGTACCTATCGTGCATAGTGACCACACACGACTCAAGTATGCCTGTGCAGTCTGTGCAAGTGTACCTATCGTGCATAGTGACCACACACGACTCAAGTATGCCTGTGCAGTCTCAGTTCTGCGCCTGTGACAAACCGAAGAAGTCGTGTTGTGCAATAAGTATTTTGTGAAATATGCCACCGGTTCTATCTAAAGTGACACCCACAAATCTAATCCATAAATCTATTACTGCGGCGGCGGCGGCGGCGTGAATCGACAGACATTTTGGCGCGAAAATAAACACACAAACCGACCGAAGCACTCACTGGCGCGCGTGCGACTGAAGCGTTCCGACACACACTCTCATGCATACTTGCACAAACTAGTTTGCGCAGGTATACAGATCGTAGTTTTGATCTGCCTACCAGACTTGTGCAAGTTTTGTCACACACACGCTCCGGTATACTTGCACAAGCCTTCAGTTCCGGTATACCGTTCAGGTATACCGCTACGTATGTGGCCGCCATTAGAGTGACAACCCTAAAGCTGCAATGGAGCGTAGGTATTTATTTCTACAACAAGGTCTAGTTTCCATACTGTACATATTTATATTGTGTCACTACCGTTGTACCGCACCGCCATCGCCACACGACTCGCGTCGGCTTACGAAACGTTACGAGCGGAGACATACGATACTTTGGTAGCAAGTCGAGTCGCGCGATGTGGCATACTGACTGGAAGTGGTCGGGCGGCAGCACGAGCAGGCGCGGGTGGCGGCGCCGCTGCAGGCGCTGCAGGAAGGCGGCGTCGGAGGCCGCGCGCGCCGAGCAGTCGCGCAGCACGCCCAGCACGCTGTCCGGGCCCGCGTCCAGCAGCTCGGCGTGCAGCTCGTGGTCGGCGTAGGGCAGCGCGCGCCACGCCAGCCCCTCGCGCGCGTACTCGTCCTGCTCGCGCCGCAGCGTGGCGCCCGTGACGGCGGCCTGCACGCGCTCGGCCGCGTAGTTGATGAGCAGCCGCTCCAGGCCGTTGCGCGCCAGCGACTCCAGGCCGTACACGTCCAGGATGCCCAGCGAGCAGCGCTTGCCTGCCTCGGCCGGCTGCACACCAACAAACCGGCTGCACATCACATACTCGTACGGACCACGAGCCCCAGACGAGCACGCCCAACTTCCACTAACATGTTTTTTTTCTTTTTTACAGAAACATTTGATGTCGCTGATACAGAGTCTTCACCGAGATATTCTGTTACTCCACGATATAACCCTTACTAATATTATAAAAGCGAAAGTGAGTTTGTTTGTTACGTCTTCACGAATAAATGGCTAAACCGATTTTGATGAATTTTGGTACAGACATAGTTGGGAACCTGGAGGACGTGGTCTATTTTTTTAAAACGATTGAGACATGAGGGAGAAAGAGGAAAGAAAAGGGAAAACTTAACATTGCTATTACAATAAATAAGGCGCAAGGGCAAAAACTACAGGTAGCAGCAAATCAGGTACCAGTAAATCAGGAAAGGGGAACTGTGTTACCCCGAATTTAACGCGAGCGAAGCCGCGGGTAAAAGCTAGTTTTCCATAAATGCATTACGTCCACAGATGCATTACGTCCACAGATGCATCATTCTGTCGCACCGATGAACAGAGTTCCTTTCTAAATGAAAAAGATATTATTTTAAGGTAAACATTTTGTGTTCATCTATCGAACCTTGATGTGGTCATTGACGGCGTTGATGAGCCACGTGAAGAGGCGCGAGTACAGCACGCTGAGCAGCTGGTCGCGACGAGCGGCCGCCCACGCGCCGCCGGGCGAACTGGCGCCGTCCGCGCCCGCGTCCGCGTCCGCGCCGTCCGCGTCCGCGCCCTCCGCGTCCTCGGCCGCGCCCAGCGCCGCGCCCAGCGCGTCCGCGTCCACGCCCACCAGCGCGCACGCCTCCACCAGCTCTGCGCAGTCGGTCGGTACGTACAGTGGCGGGCTCACGCGCGGGGCGGGGCGGGGCGGGAGGGGGGACACGTACCGTAGCGCTGCTGCAGGCGCGTGCCGATGGTGCCGTCGATGTTGTGCTGCGGCTCGAACTCCACGTTGCCGAGCTTGAGCAGGAAGGCCAGCAGGCGCAGCACCGCGTCCGTCAGCCCCGAGCCGAAGCCCAGCGCGCGCATCGCCGCCTGTTGACTCAAACAATCACCGAATCAATCACCGGCGATGGTGGATGTAGTTGTATGAGCGAGTTCACACTACAGGCGAGGGGTACGCGTACGCAGTGTGCTGTGCGCGGATTTTTTTATGGTAAAATCCTCAGCATTACCTAACTGAAGGTTTTATCACGATACGAAGAAGCCTTACATTTGAATGTCCAAGCAACCCTGTTATAAGGCACATTACTTTAAAGAGTGGCGGGAGAGGCCCCTCACCTACCGGCAGACGCAGGTCCTCACCGGACGCGGAAGTTCGGAGGTTCCTGCACATAATGGGTGGGGAAGGGAAGGACGCCCGGATGATACTCTGGCGATCTGCCCCGCTAAGCCGTACGTTTGAGAGAGAGATTCTCAGTAAAGGTCTGACTGACTCTTCCGTTCCGCCCAACATGGGAGAAGTTATTTGATGATTTCAGAATCCCAAAAAAGGCAGACAGTCGTTCGAGTAGGAATATTGGAAAAAAACTCCGGGTATCGCCAAAATTCTTTATGATTGAACTCTGAACTTAGCCGCTTCTTTTTGCTGTAGACGTAATTTCGTATTTTTTTTCTAAAAATTGTTTCATCGGTAAAGAAACTTCTTTCATACCTATTGTAAACGTTTGAGTTTTGATATCGACATTATTGAACCAAAGTTAATAAACGCAACCGTAAATACGTGCGCTCGCATAATATTCCGCGCTGGAAGGACAGGTGTCGCGTCGTACCGTGGTGAAGGCGAAGTGGTCGCGGTCCTGCTGCGCGGCGCGCGGCGCGGGCGCGGCGGGGGGCGCGGGCGCGGCGGGGGGCGCGGGCGCGCGGCGCGGGGAGGCGCCGGCGGCGCGCGCCGAGCCGCGCAGCACGCGGTAGTGCTCCCACGCGCGCTGCAGCCGCAGCCGCTCTGCAACACGAGCGAGCGCGGTGTTCACGCGCGGCACGGTGTGTGTGTGTGGGTGTGTGTGTGTGTGCGCGACACTCACTGAGCAGCTGCACGTCGGCGCCGGCCAGCAGCTGGTACAGCACGTGGAAGTTGCGTTCGCCCTCCAGCACGTCGCACACGCGCTCCTGCGACATGCCACACTACAGTACGCACACTACGCACACTACGCACGCTACTCAACGAGTGTGCGTGCGCGCCTTCTCGAGGCTACCTGTTTATGTTATAGCTAATGTCTAGCCTCAGCTAAGAGCCAATATTAGGAACTTGAAGTTGTTTAGAGACGCACGGGTAGCCCTCACACTACAAACACAAACATGTTGCGCTTACACTTGAATATACAATGTTGGATGGTTAAGTATCAGTCTGAGTTGATTCTTGATTGATAAATGCCATGTTATGCTGTACTAACCACTGTGTTCATATTTGCGAAAAGTAAGATTAATACAAAAATTGTAAATCATGATTTGGAATACTTATATGTATCGTTGCACTATGAGAGATTCCGCCCGAAATTTGAAAGCATTTTGCAAACAGTTCAATTGTCACTAGTAATAAGCTGATAAAGTAGACAACTAGACCGCTATAACAGACGGCGCCGCCAGGGGCGCCACTGTCGGGGCGGGGCTGCCCCACTACCCGTTCGCTCAACGACATATACTACATGTTACCTTTTCCAGTAGATCTGCTTGCAACATAAAAACATTTCATGTAATCATTGACATCACCACACGTCATTTGAACGCACTTTCGAAAAACCATTAAATAGATTTAAAACTCCAAATTAAACTTTATTAATTATATTTGATAGTGATTTAGTATTATCAAGTTTTAAAAAACCAGGCTATGGGCACTAAGTGTTCCGTTCAAAAGTAAACTTTACATGAAGAAGTTATTCAATGGGCAATGATGAACTGCGAGTGACAAGGTTGTATTGATGATTGTAATGATTTTAAATCAGTAAAGCCAATTAGTAACGGACGCGAATATAATGAACACAGCCTTTGGAACTCCTACTACACACATAACGATCGCAAATAACTGAATATATGAGTATATATCGGTAACCGATAACCGAACACACTGTATACGCCGAATAATAAACTTAGTCGTCTTAGTAGAACGGCAGCGGCAGCCCACTTCATCTACCCATCACTACTATACATTCGTAACGAGAACATTATTTTAGTAACTATTTGATTAATTATAAATAAACAATATTATTCGTTTCATTCATTTTTAAATATTTCGAAACATAAGTATATAAAAATATACAAATAGGTATCCGCCGGTATCGGGAGTAAGGTCCAAGCTATTGGTGGATACGGCTCCTCCGCACGATGCGGGCCGTATCGAGGAGTACTGAATCATCCTTGATCCAACCGCCTAAGGAGAGCTTCGACAGATGTTCGTCGAAGGTCTTGGCAATCCAGCCATTGGCCGTTACGACAATGCGCACAATGACAGCAGAGTTCACATTCCACATATGGACAACCTCGTGTTCCAAGTCGAGGAAATATATAAAATATTATTATTATTCCCCGGTCAATTTCGCGTCGCTCTTGGAACGCAAGTCTCGGACTACGGTCGCAACAGGTTGTTTCAAACTACGTCATGCGACATAAATTACTTTTTTATTTTAGAAATTGCTCAAACATGTAGTATTATAAATTGGTTGGATAAAGTGGGCTGCTGATGTGAGACAACTAAAATGACACGGTGTTTATACAGGGGATGAATTTTCAATTTGGCGTGTATGGCTAAGTCCGAAACTATGAGTAATAGCGGAGAATATTGAAAGGAGTCATGAGACCCATTATAAAATTACATTAAAACCAAAATTAGACTTTATCTAGATTCTCTCTCCCTGTCTCGCGTGAAATCGGTTCGAGTGGGCTTTCCGACTCCTTTCAATATTATCTGTCTCTCTCTCACGAGATCGGCTCGGGTAGGTTTGCGACTACTTTCAATATTCACCGCTGTTTCGAACTTGGCCATCCACGTCTACTTGAAAGATTCATTTATATATAAATAATAAACGGACGGTTTATATATAAATAGTAAAAGTTCTCACAGTGTGTGATGTGTCCTCCAACCGGCTCGCCCTTGAAGTCAAACTCGATGTCCAGCAACTTGCCCTGCGGACAGACTCGCGCATTGTACGGCGCCGCATGGGCTCAGCACCGGACGACATATTATACATATATATCTATATGTATAGAGAAATGGTCGTACGGGAAATTAAAAAAAGGAAATTGTAGCTCCAAGCTCCAAGTGTCCGGTTTTTGGATTAGAACTTTAAAATTTTGTAGCCCTCGCCGCGGTTTTTGAGTAATCTTAGAAAAACCAGCAACAAACTAAAAATTTAAACAATTTCCTGTTTTATGATTTCCCGTACGACCCTTTCTCTCGAAGTTACGGCCTGTTGAAAATTTACCAAAAATTTGGATTATTTTTTTGATCCGTTAATTTTTTCCAGTACTTAGTGTATATTATTGATCTCACTGATAAATAACAATTCATCCTTTATTCCGCTCTTCAATATCACTAATTCTTTACATTCACCAACTCCATAAGTATAAATCATGCAAATGGCATAAGTACGAAATAAACATTAAGCATTATTCAGAAACGGAATGTGATGTGCTTCTATACCAACAAAACCTTGAAATACTTTTCAAAACAATATAATAAATATAAATACTGGTCTTTAGGCGAAAACATGGTTGGTTCATGTGCACACTTATTGTTGCCCAATAAGTTTGCGCACATGAACCAACCATATTTTCCAGGCTTTTCTAGCCCGTATAAATCGCCGTCTAACGTAAGTCTAAGTAGTATTTTGACTGACGTTGTATGAGACGTATGTCAAAATACAACTATCCGTAAGCAAAACGAATCGTTGTTTGTTTATTGGAACCGGGCGTTAGTACCTAAAATTTATCAATGAATTGTAATAACTTCTATTGGGAGCGTGCGCGTGCGCGTGCGCGTGCGCGTGCGCGACCACAGCGCCAAGCGAGAAGTAAGCAAACATTATGAAAAAAAATATGTAATCTTGTGTTAACTTTAGTATATTAGACAATTTTGGAGGATGGTAGTCAGTAACATAACATTATTGCCAATAACGTTTAAATTGTTGTTTACAGTGGGGAGTGAGCCTCCTGGGGACTGGTGCCATTACCCGCGAAATCATTTTGCAACTAGAGACGATGAGTAAAGGCAACAAATTGGTGCTAGCTGGGCATGTCCTTGACGTTGAAGTAACAACTTAACAAGGAGACATGACCAGGGTTATCAAAGCCCGAGTGGTTCGCCAAACTTTTTACGGTTCGATGCCGTTCTACGAAAGCTTTTCTGTGCCTAACAAATCAATTTACTTACAGCTAAACACCAATAAATTGTGCGACTGTGTTTATAATAAGAGTGGGAAATGCAAGCATATTGCAACACTTTATTTTTTCTTACGGCAATTATCCACTTATTCCTTTGGTCTCGTTTCCACCGCGGCGCGGTCATGCGCGGTCTTGGAAACAGCTAACATTTACACTCGCTATTCATCTTAGTGTTATTACAATTCACAATAACACATCTCTAGGACCATATTAAATTTATCTCAAAAACGATTAGCTTTAAATTAATGGTTGAGCTGAATGGAGCTCATGGAGGCATGGAGATACATGCGCCATATTCGTGAACGGGCGCTGTCAGTTGGGACTAGTCATCTCTTAGCTGCCACAGTTTATTTTAATTTACCTACTTGTTTTTTATTCTTATTTTACTCAGGGTGCTCTTAATGTGCACATCTACACATATCGTTCTCACATATTTGTATAATCTCAACATGAATTATATAAAAATGATCTTACAAAATTTGATTGTAAAACTGTCCATATTGCCCCACACTAGGAATTTCTTCTGTGTCGTGGGGCAGGTCATACAAATATTTGTTCCGTGCAGGAATCGAACCCGCGACACGCAGTACAGCAGTCAATCGCTCAGCGACTCAGACAGTTTCTTGCCCATTTCTTTCTCCGTAGAAATCAACGCTAGGAATGAGCAACTTCCACATATTACTATACCTTGAGACTGGTCTAATTAAAATAAATGCTTTGAGTTTGAAGCTTTAGAAGATTTAACAATGATAATTTGGTTAACAATGATACCTATACTTTTAGCTACTTCTTTGTTTACATTTGGAATTGTGATCAGTAGGCCTACCATGACGTCTTAAAGCAGAACTTATTCCACTGAGGGAAAGAGACAGAGCTATACAGGGTGTCTAGCACCATCTCTTTCCCTCAGTGGAATAAGTTCTGCTTTAAGACGTCATAGTAGGCCAGCAGTTGCCCACAATGATCTGAATGTACTAAGTTAATGATTACTTTGTGGGTTGGTATAACATCTGTATAAATATTATCTAGACAAGTGGCACTAGTCTAGAGTTATTCTAGTGGGCTGATACTAGCTATTGAGAGCGCAGCGCAGGCTTCATGCGTGGCCGCTATTTTGAAAATAGAGTGGCGAAGTTAGGCAGCTCAAGCTTCATACAAAATCCTTTCAATATTATTTACGAAATTAATCAAGAATAATATAACTTCAAGGTTAGTTTGATAAACATAACACATTCCCAAGTTGGGGTGTTCTACATGGATGATATAGTTTGGATATGTTATTTACAAATCTGCTGGCGTTGTGGTTGCGCGCGGTGGCGGCGTTCCCGAAGGCCTCCAGCAGCGTGCCGGCGGCCGCCAGCGCGCCCGCCGCCAGCCCGGCCGCGCCCCCCGCGCCCCCGGCCGCGCCCCCAGCGCCCCCCGCGCCCCCCGCCCCGCCCCCCTCGCCCGCCACCACGGCGCACTGCAGGCACACGCGCGCCGCCTCCGTCTTGCCGGCGCCGCTCTCGCCTGCAACACGCGCCCGCACCGATACCGTACACAAATCTTTGCAGATCCTTTTGACTTTACCTTTCTGATTGTATAGTACGTTCAGATTGAACTGCAGACACATGATTTCGATACATTTTCAACTAACAGGCATATCTCCTCTATTCTGAAATCCACGGTGTCCACAAGCAGCAGTAAGTGTAATACAGGATGCAAGGGACATCGACTGACGCGAAATCGATTACGTTTTCAGTGTATCATTCCAAACCCAGAAAGTTTTCGTCGGTAAATAAAAAACTCAGTTGTTGCATTTTGTCCATTTTGAACGTGTAGGTATTTATAACAGTTTTGTAGGAAAGTGCTGTTGTTTATTTAAAAAAACGAGAGATTATTTCTTTCTGTGGTTGTGGGAGTCCGAATGATGTACTGAATACGTGATAATCGTTTTACAACTTCTGTTTTTCATTAAGATATTATAAACAACAAATGTAAAGAAAGAAAACATGTATATTAAAATAAATAAAAAAAAACAAATATTTGGCACTTGGCATAGGTCCACAACAAAAAAATAAATAAAAAAGACAAAGTTGTGTGTCTCATTTAGTTTTACGTTTGGGTGCATTTGAATGAGCATTAAAAAATATTGTCATTTTATACAGAACCTTGTGTGTGCGAGTCCAACTCGCACTTGACCGTATTTATGGTTTCAGACACTCGAATTTGCTGTTCAGTTTATTCAGTGAGGTTTTTTAATTTAATTTTACGTGGTGGTTAGCGAATACCGCGCTATTGTGTAGCGGGTGTTGTGTTGACACTCACCCGTAATAACTATGCACTGGCTCTCGTTCCTGTCGCGCACCCACCGGTACGCCGTCGCCGTGATCGCGTACCTGCAACACATAGGCAGCGAGTCAGCCGACTGCACTACCCGAGCTCGACACCGAGACGGGGCGCCGGCGGTGATACTCACAGGTGCGGCGGCAGCTGGTAGGGCGGGCGCGCCAGGTACGCGCGCACCAGCTCGGCCGAGTACAGCGGCAGCGCGCGGCACGGGTTCACCGACACCAGCGCGTTGCCCACGTACGTCTGCAACAAACAGCCAGCACAGCACCGCGTTAGTCACGCGCCGCAGTTCGCATAGACACGCACGCCGCCGCCGCCGCTCCCGCTACTCACGTATATTATGTCACGTTTGTAGCGGACGTGCAGGTTGTGCAGGAACGTGTCCTCGGACAGCGGCGCCAGCAGCACCGCGTCGGGCTGCCCCGCGCCCTCGCCCTCCGCCATGCCGCCGCGACGCCCGTCACCGACCCACACCCGACACCGCGCGAACCATGCTCGCCATTATGGACACACGCTTGTCTATAACAAATATACAGTACCTATATGCCACCGTATTACACTGTTGTATCGAGCAGGCACACACCAACCGGACTATTTGCTTTTCGACATTTACTTTCCTTGAATGGAGATCCATTCAGGAGGAAGGAAAGCAAATGTCTTCTTGCGCCTAGTAGATACTAGGCGCAAAAACACAACCCTGTGTGTGTGTTACTAAATTACTTTTTAAAGGAAAAAAAGCAAGGGCTTTAACACAAACATAGTTATTCTAATATAAATTAAAATGTTAGCTGTCAGAATACCTATTTATAGTAAGATAGCATGATTTATAAAACAAATTAATGCAAACGCACATTTGCATATTTTAACTAAAAACAGCTGGTTGTGCATTTGGTAAGTAAGGGCTTAACTGTTGTTGCCACAGGATACTAAGGGCTACGGGCCATCCATAACTTTGGTCACCATTCAAGTTCAAGCTTCACAACACACATATCCAGTTAATCCAGTTTAGTCAACAGTCAAAAAACTGTATAACACCAGTTTCAGGAGAGAGTATCACTTGCCAGAGAAATCAGAAAACAAACACCAACATACTTTTATGATGGATGGATGCAACAACAAATAATTATGAACAAGCTATTTTTTTTTCTTTGAATGCCTTCGAACAATTATGTTTAGACTTGTTTTTAAGCCAATTCTTTAAATAATACCTACACAGTTCACTATACTAATAATATTCTAAAGAAAAACATTTGAATTTGTTTGTGACTATTTAACCACTAGACTGAGTTAAAAACTCTTTCACCACTGGCAAGCTACATCTTCATTGAGTAACAAAGGCTATAATATATTTTCAATATATTAGAGATCTCTGCCTTTATTGGAACAATGTAACCCAAGGTATCAAAATGTTGCCTATAAAGCCATAATTTTGCATGCACAGTGAAAAGTATTGATAGTAGTGTTCTGTATATTAATAGTAATCATGGTTGCTCACAAAAAAGTCTGCGGTATATGCCTAACCATAATAGTTAATAATGGTTTACAATTAATTTATTAAGTTCAAATACCTAAGAGTGCAATTGAATAGTGGTGACACTGTAATAATGAAATAATAAAAGTATGTATAGAAATGAATAAACGTTATAATAATAGCCTTGCAATTCTGAATTAGGTTGTCTGTTACTTTTAGATTAGTTATAAAATGTCCCTTAATTCAGCGTGCCTCTTGGCAAAGGCCTCCTCTAGCTGCTTCCACTGAACTCTATCGCGAGCCACTCTTCTCCAGTTGGGGCCTGCCGTCAGTTTTAGCTCGTCCTCCCATCTCATTATTTGTTTCCCTCTACTCCTTTTCCCATCTCTGGGGTACCAATTTGTCACAATTTTGCTCCACTTTTCCTGGTTGTCTCTCATCATGTGACCTGCCCATCTCCATTTTTGTTGGTCTATTCTGGTCAGTATGTCCATAACCTTAGTTTTAAGTCTGAGATGTTCGTTTCTTATGTGGTCCTTTTTTGATATGCCGGTCATACTTCGTTCCATTGATCTTTGGCAGTGGTGACACTGTATCATGACATTAATTCTTATCCATTTAAATAGTTTGATAATTAAGGCCGACTATATATATATATGAAGTGGCAGTGGGCTGGCCATATCTCACGAAGAACCGACAACTGTTGGGGTAAACGTGTTCTTGAGTGGAGACCGCGACTCGGCAAGCGTAGTGTGGGACGCCCTCCAACCAGGTGGAATGACGATCTAAGAAAGACTGCAGGCAGATGCTGGATGCGGCAAGCTCAAGACAGGGCGCTATGGCGCTCATTAGGGGAGGGCTATGTCCAGCTGTGGACTAATATAGCCTGATGATGATGATGATATATGTGTGACATTACATTATTCAGGTCAAACTTTTTGTTTAAACCGGTATGAAATAAGAAAAATGACATGGTTGAATAAACTGTCCCATGCCTAGTCAATAAACAAATACTACCTAATTACTTTAAAAATATAACATCAAATGTTGTTTACAGAGAAGCTCTAAATATTAATGCTTCTCCCAATATTACAACTGCACAAAGCCAGGGCAAGTTGCTAGTTCATAATAAAAATATACATAGTTTAAGTCATGTAAAGTAATAATATAATAATTTACAGTTCTTAAATTCTACAGATGTAAACTTTTTCATAACAAATGGTATAAATATATAACAAAACCAAAAGGCATGTTTTCTCCCCATCATCATTGTGATCATTTCTCTATTAAATATCATATACCTATTATCTCCTGAACTCTAAGGTTCTAGTTATAGAAATTTTAGGGTGGTGTGGGGATTTTCACATATTTTTAACTGTTTTTGCTGATATAACTTTACTTTGAATCCCCCCCCCCCCCATACTATACAATGAATCCACAACACAATGTTTTAAGTGCAAAACATTGAGTTCTACACAAAAACGTTATTTTAACAAGGAAAATATTAATTTTTGCGTAGAGTTACTTAGTTTGAAGTACAGAATGCAGTTAATGGCTCCATGAAGGGCTGGTACACACCCAGTATACTTCTTGGTATTAAATAATTTACACATAATGTCATAAAGCAGAGTTAAAAAATGTGTTTTGTATTGGATTGAAGTATGTAATGTCAATAATGTGCAGAGGCATGCCACTAAAGAAATAAACAAGATTCTTAACCCATCTAAGTTCAAAGTGAAGAGAGGTAGGAAAACAACACATGACTACAAGCAAAGCAATTTGGTGATGGTTTCGTAAATATATGCAGAGGCGTTAATAATAACAGACCATTCTTTTTGAGAAAGGAATAGGATTGGTATTCTTTTCTAATGTCAATTAGGTACCTATACTAAAAGGTTCACAAACAAAATTTCAATTACATGCCTACACAGATATTACGAGATCAAACACGTTTCATATCTTAACACTTCTATATGATTTCAAATACCTACATAAGATATATTACCTTTTACGCAATAAAAACAAGCGATAAACTTATTTAAATACCTATCAACGAAAAGTAGACTCTTTTGAGCTCCAGAGCATACCTTGACATAAATATCCTGGGTAGCAGTATTCAGTTCTCAACACATTCTTTTTAATACTGTAAACATTTCATACAGAAAAATATATATTCAACAAATTCGTCCTTCAGTCACCACTCGCAGGCATTTTCCATAAAATACACCATGCCAGTCCCAATGAACCAATATCATTACCAGGAGCAGTTGACTGAGTACCGATAGATATTAATTATAAAATAAAAAATAAGGGCACGACTAAACGATTCCATTGCAAATAATTTCATCCAATTTTACTCTACGAAGTATCATTTTGAGTTTTGACATTTTAATATTGTAGGATCAGATCAGAGCAGGGTTGCCAATGCTAATTTATCCCATTCCCCACAAATCCGGATCGGATTCCCCAAATTGGGGACAAAAATCAGCTGATTCCCTACAAATTCCCCTCGAAAGATTTATAAGAAATGAAACTATATTCAATAATTCAGATAGTTTTTATTGTTTATAATTTTAATTTTTTTCAATTTTTTTTCCATTTTTGTGTGGATTTGATTTGAAGCATTTGGTTCGAAGGGTTAAACTTGACACTGCCACCCAGTTTTTTAATCCCTTCGCTTGCAGCCATAAATGAGACAACAGTATCGGTATTTAGTCGATTGCGGTATGCAGTTTTAAATTTTTTAAGCACACTAAATTTGCGTTCAACCGATGCATTTGAAAAAAGCATTAACAGCAACAACGAAATAACAACTTTTATGTTTGGGAATAGGTATTCTCCCATAGCGTTTTTCAAATGAATCACTTTAGCCCTACTGGGCTAAAGTGTTTCACTTGACAGTTAGTGCCGATCAATATGATGCTGAATGTAGTAATATAATTGACGACACGGTTGGCGCAGTGGCTGAGCGATCGACTGCTGCGCTGCATGTCGCGGGTTCGATTCCCGCACGGAACAAATATTTGTATGGCCTACAGGTAGTTGTTTCGGGTCTGGCTGTATGTGTATGTGAATTTAAATGTTTGTAAACGCACCCGCGATACAGGAGAAATTCCTAGTGTGGGGCAACGTTTTTTTAAAAAAATAATAAAAAAAATATATTATAATAAAAGTAAAGATTTTCATCAACATGGGTTGTTTCATTACTCATCGTCTAATGCTATCACAAACGAATCTATGAAATTAATTTATTGAAAACAACGTGCACGGCTAATGTAAAAAGAATGAATGGTTTGAAAATATAAGCATGCCCAATGAATGATGAAATATTTACATATGAGAATAAGATGTCAAAATCCCCGTATTTTCCCCACATAATGCCATTCCCCAATAAATCCCCAATCGACTTGAGATTCCCCACAGTTTGGGGAATTCCACACAAATTGGCAACCCTGGATCAGAGACTAGCTATCCTATCACAGAGTGTAGAAGTGTTTAATAACTACCACAGAGTACATTCTAATATACTGAAATAGAGACCAATCTTCGACCTCAAAATGGGTAACCAATGACGCTGTAGCCGGTAACGCCATCTGTTATCACTAGTAGTAATCATTATTAGTCCTCTATTACGATACCTATGCAATTATGCATGTGTGTGTGACAAATGCAAACATACATATGCACTGGTAGATAATTTTCTGGATGTTTTTTGAGACTATTTATGGATTTATAAATGAAACAAATTGTTCAATTTAAAAGTTTATTTGTGTCTTTTATAACATTTATTCAACTTCTTTGCTTTTATTTGCAATTTGTCCTCATCATCATCAACTTGTTTTCTCCCAGCTAATATTTTATTTATATTTTTGCAATAATTATATATCATGCATCTTATGACAATATTAATTAAATAGTCAATTAATTTATCTTTATGTATTTTACATTTTATAAATTTAAAATCAACAAATATAATTATGGCTGTTTTCATTATTTCTTTTACAGGTTTTTTTCAATATTTTCTTTTATTATTTCATTTATTATATCCTGCATATTTGAAATTAATTGAACTAATTCTTTGCTGGGAGTGCAAAGCCATCGTCGACCTGCATATTCTCTGTATTTAATGTACTCGATTTCATTTTCTGAGGCTAAATCTTTTATGCACTCATTACACGATTTAAAAACACGGGTTTTTATTTTTTTTAAGAAATATCCGCTCATGTACTGAATGGGTGCAATAATGCGAGGATCCCTTTCTTTTACTTTAATTGGAGTAAAATCAAAATCAAATATTTTTTGAAAATCGAATGGAGGGCAGGTCGACGTTGCTTCTGCATTTTCGTTGATGATTAGAGAATGCAATGCATTACAAAAGTCTCCTTCACAGTTACCGCGGGTGTGGACACTGCTTAAATTATTAATTAAAAGTGTGGCGAATGCAGATTCGAACTGATCACATGTTGGGTTAGTGTTGCGACACCCTTGGCTTCTCACTGCGCCAAAGAAATTTTCTAATGGGTCCTGATTTAGGTGCCGCAACCAAACTGACGAAACATTAAAATTATCTTTTAATTTTTTTAATAGAGTTTTTATCCCCTTCAGTGTCCACACCCAATTGGCAACAGAGGGAACATTTTCTATTTTCCCCTGTGTAGTAACAAATTTCATGGATTGAAATATTTTTATGCCCTCAATCCACGTCTTGTGATGCACGGAGCTCGGCGTTGCTGGCCCAAGTAGGGGTTTGGCATTTCTATTTTTTATATGGCTACCATTGACTGAGTCGAAGATGTTGTCCATGAAAAGTAATAAATCTGCAGTTTCAGTACATTCTGCAGGTAGAATTTTCTTATCTGAAACAATCAGAAAATAATATTTTGTATAGGTACACCAACAATTTGTTTACTCAAATTTTATGATAAAAGTAATATATACAAAACTAGCTGTGCCCCGGCATGCGTTGCTATGCAATTTTCTACATTTCTAACTACCTACCCTACCTACTTTTCTTTGCTATAAACCTCACGGAGCCCGAGACCTTTCCAACGAATGCAAAACCGTGGAAATCGGTTCGTGCGTTCTGGAGTTATAGCGTCAGGAAGGAAAACCCGACTTATTTTTATATAGTAGATAAGATAATACTTTAATACTAATTTAAAGTTAAACTGTGCACTGTTCACTGAAATAATGGACTTTTGACAATAAACAATAGTATAAAACCGAGCAAACTGATTAGTTGTGATGGCATTTAATTTTGTTATTATATATAAACACTTTGGCTAATAAAAGACAAGCTTGGCCTTGTCATTAACAGGAACTATAAATGGTACACAGTGCAATAAAGCTTTGTCCAAGTTTAATTAGCTAACTACTGATCTACATACTGGTTGGTGCATTATTATTTTGAATAACATAATAATTTATTATATATATTTTAATGATAAATGATGTTTATTTTACATATAAGTTTTTACAAACACACACGTCGTTTTTTAAAAGCTAGTTCTGGCCGGTGTTTCGTACCTGACTGCTCTTATATCTTTTAAAGTCCATAATCTTGGTCAATTTAAGAAAAAACGAAACAATTTGAGTGGACTTGTCCAGTCAGTGCAAGCATTTGTCAGTTATTGCGAGCTCAACTCATAACTCGAAGAGCTCGACGGCAAGACGAACAATACCAAAGAAAGGACATTTGTGTAGGTCACTATAGTACATACTACACTATTGAACAATTAATATAGTTCGAAAAGTCAAATAAGTTAGAAATGTTTATGTCTATTGTATGACATAAATACAGGTAAACGCAAGCCTATAAAATAGTAAAAGAAATCACTGAAAGTATTAATTAAGTGTATTTTGCTTCTATATCAAAACCTATTTATTCCATAAAATAATAATAAAAAAATGCCTAATATTACCTGCTAAATATCCCATGTTAGATGCCACAGTACGACTGAAAACTTGTGAGGCGAATTTTACTTTCATTTTGTTGAGCTTTTCAGGGTTGACATGGTTTTCAGTCAAATTTGGGATCAATCGAATGCCCTTGTATCCTGGATTTTCATTAAGGAGTAATTTTAAGTGGGACCATTTTGCAGTTTTAGTGACACCTTCTTTGGTGTATAACAAATTTTTATTTAATAAATTATTTCTAATTCCTTTGAGAAGGTGTGGAGGGTCATAGAGAGGTATGACCTCTTGGTCATTTATTAAAATGACATTTCCTTTCGGCTCCCCTCCTTTTCTTAAAAAGTGCCCCCTGGTTTCATTAAGAAGCAGTTTGAGTGCCTGTCTGTTGTTGGTTCCTTGGTCACACACTGAAGCAACCACAATCAACCCTGCTTCTTGCAATTCTGTTAAAATATTTTTGATTTGTTTTGCCAGCTCAGGTCCCTTGGTTGCACTTGATGCAAATGTGTATGACACGGGCTGTTTATAATTATATATAAGACCACGCACCATAAATACTTGTGCATGATCAGCAAAGTCACCCTTCCTTTCTTGCCCATTGTCAACTAGACCTGTAATTATATCTTTTCTCTCTTGGTAAGTGATATTGGCCTTTAGTGAGACTTCGTCAAACATTAGTATACAAAGCTTTTCTTCAACTGTCATATTTTCAGCTTTGGTTTTTATTTGAGAGAAAATATTTTTGTTAATCCCAGGTTTGAGATTACTCATTTGGATTAACTTTATTAAAGTTTGCTGAGCAGGTAAAATAAAAATCTTCCTAAAAAATCTATACCCTTTAGGACTTTGCTTAAAAATTGATAATGCAGCAATTTTTTCCGGTAATGTAAAACGTCGTCCTTTTTCTTTTTTGCGGTCCTCTCGCCATTGGATTCCCATTAATAATTTAGCAGTTCTTGTACACTTCTCGAGGGTATCTAAGACTGCAGGATTAGATGCTATTTTTTTTGCTGCCTTTATGTTGGCCAACTGTTTTCTTGTTTTATTCTTCATTTTACTTAATTTAACTCTTGCAGCAACAAGTTTTTGATGCAGTTCTTTTTCTGCATTTGTAAAAAATACTTTTTTGGTATTTTTCTTGATCACTCTTTTTTCTGCTGTAAAATAGAAACAATTTGTTTTGATTTAATGAAATTGATCTCATCTATGACTCTAATTTGTAATTAATCAAACTACTTTTGAAAAAAAAACATGTTTTATTTTTCTACTACTCAGACAACCTGAGAAATCCTTGGTCGAGAATTCTTGTGCCACGAGAAAAAATGGTTGAAAAACAGAACATATAGTAAGAATAAAAATATTATTTTCTCTCTATACCGGACTAGCTTTTTCCAAAGACTTCGCCTGCGTATTTTCATACAAACTTTCATGTACTCCCTTCATCATCATCATTGAGAAATAGAGATACATTAAATAAAAAATATATGTAACATAAATACATCAGTCAAGTCTACTACAATGCAATTACTTTTGCATACCAAATTTTTGATACTACACATAAACTTTTTGTTATTACAAACAGATGAATGGAGAGATATTTCAATTTTATTCATATTTATTTTATGTATACACAAAGCATAGCATGTATGTCTCATGTATTGTTTGCTAGGAGATTTTAGAACTCATCAGTTTTATAAAGAAAGAATAACAATTTTGCAAGTTCATATGTGAAAATATATATGTAAAGAGTAGTCCCAGACTTACCAAGATTTTGTTCAATGGTTTTCTCTGTCATTGGAGGATTTTCAATTGGTATGTCATGCTCATCCACTGGTATATGTGGAACTGAAATATAAGTTTATTTGAAACATTCAATATTAAAATATTTATATTTTCAAATACTATAATTATAGTATGTATAGGGACCAAGACCAGCATGCACAAAAAAAACAAAGGTTTAAATTATTATTGCATACAAAGGATAATAAGTATGTTTTGTTTGTTAAGAAAAGTTAGATCTCTGTTTTTACTTTCACTCAGGTATGTAGACTTTTTAACTAATCAGAAGTCATCAGTATTATCTAGGAAAAAGTTGTCAGAAATAATTAAAATTTACCAATATTTTCTTTTTGAACACTATCCACTCCAGTGCAGATTGATGTTTGCAGCAAATATTCAAAATTGATTGAAATGGGATCTAGAAGAAAAAAATTACACTAAATCATGATATATTTCAAATTAGATTTAAAATGCCTTCTAAAGTTACAAACTGTAAAATAAGAGAATGCTTTGGTACCTGATGATGTTGATGGTATATTCACAATTTGTTGTAATGGCATTCTAACAGCAGGTGTTAATCTCTTCAGTGAAAAGGGTGCTGAAAAAAAGAAATAGTCAAGTCAAAAATTACTTATATATCAACAAAATCCAACAGGAATACACGTTTCATAACATGGTAGAGTACTATATTCCATTTTTCAAAAAAAATATTTGTACAAACCTGGCAGATTTAATGTTGGCACAGCAATGTTGCTGATTTTGTTGTTACGGCACAAATATTTTTCTTCAAAGTGTGAATGACACACACGACGATAATTAAATATGCGCTCATTTTCCAAGCCCAAGATGTCAGTATTGCCAATTGCATAAAGCCATGTGTTGAAGCGATCCCTGTCAGTTTCAGGGTTTGGGAACCCATGAAGCACTTGACGCTTACCTACAATAAATAATACAATCAATGAAGAGGTCCTCACAAATAAAAACAATTAACTTCACAAGTATTAGAATTTACAGCATTGTGAAGATCTCAATCATTCACGGTAGACTGGTAGAAAATGCCTAAGGCATTAAGTCCGCCTTTGTACAGTGTTTTTTTACATGTGCATAAAGTTTAATAAATAAATAAATAAAATAAAATGTACCAATGCAGGAATATGCATAATGATTATTTGTCATGTAAGTAGTAGGCTCTCTTTTAGCCGACTATAGCTAATTGTTTCTCCCCACTGTGTGTAGGGCATATAAGTAATATTTGAATTTCCCATCAATATACAATGCTTGTGATAAAGCGTAGGTAGTCAAAAAATGCTTAGTTTTCATGTATTAACACTTGTCCAAACATGACAATCAAACTGTTTTTTATTTTGGATGTAATGATATGATACCCGTTAAGTTAATATTGAATTCAATAAAACTTTAAGATCTAGACTGAACTCTCGTCAGAGAGTAAGTAAAGTCCTTAATATTGACCATAATTTTATTACTGATAGGTTGACCTGCATTAGCAACAAGTTTCAGCCGTACAAAAAATTGTGCAGAGTTAAATAAACAATACGAAATCTGACATACCTCCACTCTCCTTGCATCCTGGAACACAGCAGTGTTTGTCCGAAGACATAATGCAAGAAAACAAAGAGTCTTAGCTCAAACACTATGTATACCAGAGTCCTATCTCTATTAGTATAAACACAAACAAATTGCTTTTCTGGCCACAATTATGGTTTAGCCGGAGGAATCTTAGCTCAACTCGACGACATAAACAGAACGGAACACAGAAAGTTATTAAAAAAATATCGCAAGAAACCGGCACGGACGCTAACGTCAGGTCGGGCAACAGCAGATATTTGACAGTTGGCAGACATTTTTAAAATGGGCCACCACCACCACTGAAATTCTACCATAGTTGTTTTATAATCGAGCCAAATTTTTGACTATTTTTAAAATATTTTCTTAAAGACTTCTAAAAAAAAAAATAGTTCAAATTTCTAAATTTGTGCAATTTAATTATTTCAAATTGATCAATAATTGTTTCATAAATTCTAACAAAATCTACTATTTTAGTAATAATTCGTATAGCGTCAACTACACAGGATTAAAATGTATGATTTGTTTTAGCGCTATCTGTTGCAATTTTATTGAACATAAGCGCAGAGCTGCCATCTTTATTCCCAAGTCGTAAACTTGCCTTGCTATAATACAACCAAATAAAAAAACACCTTTCAAGTTTTATTCTGTTGGACTACAACGTTGTTCGTGAATTAGTATCCTTATAATGACTTTTTTCTCCTGTTTTTTGTACTAAGATTGAACCGCCTGATAACTACCACAGACTAACTCACAGTAACAAACTTTCCAACATAGAGGAATAAGCTTATCCTGGCTTATCCTCTATGATGCAATGGAATATGCGTTCCAAGAAAAGCCATAAAATGGTTTTATTTGAGTAATTGTACTCAAATAAAACCATTTTATGGCTTTTACACCGTTCCGGAACAAAATGTCGTTTTACGTTGGCAGCTCAGACATAGGCACCTAACAAGTAGGTAATTTAAAACTCTTCCATGTTCCTTCTTTTGCCAAATGCTACAATAAAATACCTCCCCACATTCTTCAACTGAATGAAACGAAATTTAAATCTTGTATTAAACGCACACTATGTAGGCAAGCATATTATAAGTTGGGGGATTATATTGATGATAAAAATGCTTGGCTCAATGCTGGTCCTGCTCCTCAAGCATAGGGGTAAACTCATTGATAAGTATCCGAAGCTATAGTGGAAGCTGCAGAAGATTGTAAGACTATCTTTGCAATGTATAGAATCAATTCTTTAGTATTGTATAATTATTAAGCCCATATGTGAGTGCTATGTATTATCATTGACTTGACGAAGCCCTGGTGGTTAATAGTGTCATGCTCACTTATATGTCTCGCTGATAGTGGCGGGTGTGTCGGGTCATTTAGCTCCCTTCAAAATGGTCGAGCTGAATGGGGCTGATCCATACGTCATGTTCGTGAACGGGCGCTGTCAGTTGGGACTGGTCATTTTTTAACTACCACGGTCATTTTTTAACTTATTTAGATTTTAAATTGAATTTTGCTTTTTATTTACTCTGGACGCTCTTACTGTGCACGTCTTCATACATCGTTCTCACATATTTGTATAATCTCATCACGAATGATGTAAATACGATTTTGTAAAAATATTACAATTTAAAAGAGTGTCCATGGAGTTTCTTGCCCATTCTTCTCCATAGAGATCAACGCTTTGGAATGGGCAACTACAGTACTTTCACAAGTTATTATGCCTTGTGACCGGGACTGTAGCAGCATCATTTTTTTGTTCTTGTTTTTATGACATTCAAAAGTGCCTGTAATGGTCTAATTGAAATAAATGCTTTGAGTTTGAGTTTGCCCTTTAGTTTCGGGGCGGTACTTATTTCAAACAACCCGCAAGCCCGGCAGGCAGTGGCTCTGGCACGCCCCGCCCCTCTGCTTTGCTCACATCTCTTTGAGGCGCGCGTAGAACGTGTGGTTGGCGTTAGTCAAAGTCAAACAACCACCAACGAGGGTCTTAGCATTTAAAAGACGATCGTGGGTGATGCATCCGAATTGCGGTCTCAGTCTACGTACTTTCCTAACCAGGGCATCAAGTTCAATCTGAGTCCATTTAATTATGCTGAAAGAGTAGGTATAAAAACCGTTGCACTTTGTTCCCGCTCCAAAGAAGGCTGAAATATTTCCCGTTTAATCCATACTCCCGGCTAATCGTCTCCTGGATGTCGAAGGACCATTCTCCATTGCCCCATAAACGATTCAAGTAAGGCACGTAGGTAGATTTGCATCTATCTTGTAAAACTCTAAAAACTTCATGAGCCATGAATGCGGCACCGAGTCCTACGACCGTCTTATAATCTATCCAACATGTCAACAAATCCTTGCGGGATCGACGAACCTGGTGGCTAATGGCCATGTCGATGAGAAGTAGCTTCTTAGTACTACGAGACTACCCGTTCCTACATCCATTTTGGGAAGCCGACATTATAGAATTACCTACTATCAATGTGTTTGGTAATTTTCGCTCTAAAATGGATGTAAGAAGTTTACAGACCGTCGACAAACACGTGATCGGTCTATAATTCTTGGGTTCCGCTCGACTACCTGACTTATGGAGCAGAAGGGTAACAAATGTTTTTAGAAATTGTGGTAGCGATCCAGACTCTAGGCATGGCTGAAAAGAGCTGAAAAGAGGCGCCAGCAGTGGGCAAGCTAGTCCGTGGTGGTTGAGAACCAGGTTCTTAACCTGGTTCGGCAAGAGTTGCTTTCCAGGCGCAGTGCTCCGTTCTAGAGGGCTTCGTCCTGCGTCAGCCCCTGGCGGCAAGCAAGGGCCCGGGTGTGGCATCGTATTCAGCCGCCTCTGGACGAGGCCCTTGTGTCAAACCTACGCAGGTCGGGTCTGGACTGCTCCATGGTCAAGGAGGAGGTGGTGGCTACCGTCATTAGGACTGGTGTGTGTTCTGCTGACCAGGTGAAGGTAATGGGAAGCGGTCAGTGACATCTGTGAAGCAGTTATGCTAGCGAAGGTGGTCGGACGCATATATATTGTAGTCTTTGGTCGGACGTTTGAAGGAGAGAACGTCAAACCGGTCAAACCAACCCAGGCGCCACGAGTCCCCGCCACCGTAGACGCGGGTCTGTGGACGGTGAGCAATGGGTAGCTCACCGTCCGTCTAACAGGCCGTGTCGACGGCGCAATCGTGTTTCACGCGCGCCTTATAGAGCTATCACCAAAACAGTGGCGCCTGCCCAATGACCACTGCCTGCCGGGGTTGATCAAAAGACATACCGCGGCCCCGGAACACTAAGGGCAAAAGAAGAAACATGGATGGGTTTTAGCCAGTAAAAGTCTGACACTCTCTTTCGCTTCGCCTAGACCGGGAGAAGTTATTTGATGATTACCCATCCGAAAAAAAAGGCCTGCAAGTACCAATTGAATTTCAAACTCTTTTCTCAAAACTTTCTCAAGAGAAACTGACAACTTATCTACTTTTCTCCTCTAACTTCTAAAAATGTTGAAGGTGAAAACTCAAAAACCTATATTATTCTTATTGTCGGTATTAAGTATTGCTGTTTGTGACAGTTAATAATTACAATAATCAGCTAACATACCTACAATGTGGATTAAGTTAAATAAAATAGGTAGGTACCTAGTTTAAAACTAAACTATTATTTCTGCAGACACGAACTCGAGCTTGTTGCTTGCCTTTTCATTAGGTAGATACACTGCTTACATTTTACAATGGAATCGTCGAATACGGCGAAACGTAAAAAGCGAAAAACACGTAAATGCCTGGATGAAATCAGAAAAAGATCACGTCGTACGGGACAAAATTTATTTGAGAAAGACAGCATGGTTGGTGATAATTTTTTTAACTTTAACACGGTTAATAACTGCCTTGTAACAAACAATCGGCTAACATTGAGAATGTTCCCAAAAGCTGTAAGATCCGAAACAATTACAAGGTCTGCATTGGCTGATTTGAAAGAAAAATCTAATCTGAACTTGGATGAATTAGTAAAAGGTACTAAAGCCATAAACACGTCTAAATCAACTAATGTGAAGATGCCAGAATTAATTGATACTTTTGGCAACAGCACTGAGCATTTTAAAAACGAACATTTCAAGTTCTCTAATAAATGCGCGCTTGAAGAATCTACTGGTTACAATGAACCTGATATTGAGAACATAAATAGTCAAGAAGAAAAGTCATCTAGCAATTTTGATCTATTTACCTCGATGGATTCGACCGAAGTAACCGATAAATCTCCGGAGAGTACAGGACCGCAATCAGTTTCAACTTTTATGACATCATCTAATCAAAGTCTACACGATGATTTTGGGCACAAAATGTACGAAGAGTTTTTGTCCGAAATCCCTACTTATTTGAATCAAAATGCCACATTCATACAGGAAGACGTTATGAAAAAAACGAAGGTGTTTTTACGTAATCTCTTTTTAGAAAGCTGTTATCAAGAAACTGAAGAAAACGTGTTAAAGTGCGAAAAAAGGAGCATCGCAAATAAAAAAGATTATGCCGCAAATGAGATGATTGTTCACAATCCAATGGACTATATCAGGCTAGGACATGTACAACAGCAGAGCCTGTTTCATCGACCCTCCAGCATAGGAAGAGCCAGCTGTGATGGAGGATGCAGTATCCCTCACTCGCCTATACTAGCTCCATCTTTACCAGGAGTTTCTCCGGACTCGCCGTTAAGTGTAATGGTAAATGATACGCCTGATTACACCTACTATCCTCACAGATTGAATTGACACTTACGAAGACTTAGTTCTGCTAATAAAAAGAATGCCTCCGAAACCTCAAATGAACTGCGTTAGAATGCAGCATGACTTAAGGGTCGACACATATAAGCGCAGGGTTCTACAGTTGTGGTGGGCGTGGGTACAACGGTCAACACAAAATTTAGAGTGGCCATCATTAATATGTATTTGAATTTAAACAAAATCTGTACTTTGTCTTTTATTTTTGTACATATTATAAAAGAAATCACATTATTATAAACCTATGTTTTCTAGCTGTGCTATCAGGTCCATGTGTTTGAATGTATCTGGGTTCTTGGTAAATGTTTTAAGCACTTGCAACTTGGTAGCATCTTTTCCACTGTAGTACATCTGGAATTGGTTTGCCAGACATCGAGCTTCTTGACCATCCAGTACATTCTGTGAAAACAAAAATCCAATTCAGTTTAACATTTTTAATATTTTGTTCGATTAGAACAACCCTGTAAAATGTTCTTTTTCTTTTTAGATTTATAATAAAAAAACAGTGTTACGTAAATCCTCGCGACATTATTTTGTTCACAAACAAATTGTGCAGAACAGAAGGGTTACCATGACATCTTATAGCAGTTCTTATTCCTGTGTGAGAAAGAGATGGTGCTAGACACCCTGTATAACTCTGGTCTCTTTCCCTCAGTGGAATGAGTTCTGCTTTAAGACGTCATGGTAGGCTAGCAGTGCTCGTAATGAGTTGCGGTTCCGTCGTCTGTCGGTGCGTAACTTGGTTAGCGTTTTAACAGACTTCTACAAAAAAAACTTTATTTATATACATTGCAAGTTAAATAAAAGCTTTTAATTTAGAAAGGAGAAGGTTATCAGTTCGAATGTTTTTTTTTGTGTTTATTATTTGATTTCTCCGTCAATAGGAGCCGATTTTACATATTATTTTTATAACCAAAGGCGCCCCTTATCAATTTTATTTCTTACTGCTTGGGTAGTTTCTGAGTTATGTTCTATTAATAAACATTTTATTCTTTAAGTCTATATGGCTGCTGCTAATATATTTGTAACAATGGAAAATGAAAACTCAATACATACTTATTGAAATAAAACTAAACTAAAAAAAACCGGCCAGGTTCGAGTGGGCCTCCGAGTCGCGCACCGAGCCCGAGGGTTTCGTACCAACTTGCGACATCAACGGCCATAAGAAATCTAGTTATTTGAACAATCCCAAAATTGGTTCAGTTAAATGACAAAAATAGTTTTTCTGTGGTATTTTAAAGGTTTATTTTGTAAGATTAACTACATAATTATATCATTATAGCCGAGTCGAACTTGTGTCGCCTCTCATATACCTATACCGCGCAAGCGATATCAAATCTGTCGCCTGTTTTTTTGCAGAATCGTCTCGTCTTGATGCTGGCAACGCGACAGCTCCAATTTTACCTGGTAGCTTGACTATGATGTCTGACACTCGCATTCGCCAAAAAGAGGTTCGTAATGTGCTTCGCAATCTTGACGTGTACAAAAGCAGTGGACCAGATGGTATTCCTGCTATAGTCCTGAGGGCCTGTGCACCTGAGTTGTCTTTTGTACTGACACGCCTCTTCCGGCTCTCTCTTGAGACTGGATTAAAGCTGAATTATCATGGAATCTTGCTAACGTGCAGCCCGTGCCCGAAAAGAGTACCTTTAAACTAAAGTCCTATTTGGGTACACCATTCTCAATTCAAATAAACTTGTTTTCTTTCTTCTTTCTTTCTTTCTTGTCTAGAAGAAACCGATTCACTCGAACTTTGAGGAGATCTAGATTATAATGATCAGGCAACAGAGAATACGGCACTGACTTCCACAGAGTGGCGCGGGTGGTGTGCGTGTGAACAACAAGTGTGGAAGCTTAGCGCTTTATTCGGGTTCCGGCTGCATCAATATAACGGTGACGCTTCGCTGTATGTCTGCTCGTCCGATCATAGAATGGAGATGGGGGAATTAGATTGTGCAATTCCTTAGCACACTCCCCGCAATATAAACAATAACATACCGATAAGCTTGCAACTTTGCGACGATATTCATGGCTTTGGAGCTTAACGTGGATAAGGAAGTAGTTGTGAATGAGCTTCTGGCACGTTGCTCTCCAACGCTTGCAGCTGGTACTATGCGGACCCATACCAAAGGCGCGAATAGTTTTACAAACTCCAAGCACGATTGAACTTGTGCTTGGTGTAAAAACCTCTCAGCGAAGGTGTTACCTTGTCGAATTCTCCGCGCATGAGGACGAGCCCCTTGTCAGCCAGCTCCGTGTAGTGCACCATGGTGAGGCACTCGGGCGCGTTCTCCTTGTGCACCTGTGGAAACACAACGGACAATTAATCTGTTTACAAATCACTACCATATTTAAGGGAGAACACCCACTAACTAGGGAAGTGCCATTTCCTTACGTTTTCTGGGAACGGACATGTCAAGCTCAAATAATATTTGAATCCGTGTGATTCGCGAACTTAGTGCGTTGTTGATGGTTCTATACATCGTCACAACATACTAGATCAGATGTTGTTCAAAGAAAACAAAATGGCTTGCTTCTTATTACAAAGTAGATTTTGAAGATGGGACACTGTTTTATAACAGGCAGGGTTCAGTTACATGTAAACATTCTGGGACTGTCCTTCTTTGTCAAGTACCAACTGAAAGCCAAAAGAAATAGCTTTTTAATTTACGCGATCGGGTACATCGAGCGACATAAACGGCCATATCTTTGTAGTTGTGTAGTTTAATGTTTTGATTGGCAACTAACACAAAAAGGTGCAGAGTGCGAGTCGGACTCGCGCACCGAGCGAGGGTTCCTACATCGAGCGACATAAACGGCCATATCTTTTGACTGTGTACATTTAACCTTTTGAACGCCACTCACCACTTTAGTTGCTAAACTAAAAAGAAAGAAGAAATTAAAAAGATTAAAAAGAAATTAAACCTTTTCACCAAACGTTTGTCTGAAGATTGTTTGCTGTTATAAATCATTTGATTAAAGACCAAATCCCATAATGACATTATACGTGATAATATTTTGCCAAGTAAAAATTTGACCAAATAAAAATATGCGTACTAAAATCATTCGAAATATTGCAATGGTATAAAAAAAGGTTGCTAAAATTTGTTTGGGTAATGTGACAAAATGTTGTCGGCAAAACGGCAGGCACCCGTTTAGGCTTGGCTTCGAGACTGACGTTATGTTAAAACGTGCTGGCGTGCGGCGTGGTTCAAGCTTTCTTCACAGCTTCAAGAGAGCACAGATTTGAGTATATTATGGTTTTAATTTCAACTCGATACCTCCAAGGCTTTGACAAACAGACAGACAGGCAGGCAGACGGACAACACAGAGATCAACAAGTGATTTGTTCTTCATAGTATCTTAATGGAAAACAAATATTATCTCAAAAACCAAATACCAAATCTTGTTTAAAGCAATATTCTTAGAAAGTTTTTTATACATACTACAAACCAGTCTTTATTCAGGAAGTTTTTATATTTTATTATTTCGGTTCTATATGGAGCCAATAGGCTTGGACTAAAATAGTTGTAACATATGGACAGACAGACAGACAGGGCAAATCTATAAGGTTATTGTCATTTGGCGATGGAACCCTTAAAAGTATTTGTGCAAATACCTCGTTATCCTTACTAATATTATTAAAGCGAAAGTGAGTTTGTTTGTTTGTTACGTTTGTTTTTTTTTTGAAAAAAGTGGGATGTTAGGGAGAAAGAGGGAAGAAGAGAGAAAACTTAGCGTTGCTATTACAAATCAATAAGGCGCAAGGGGAAAAACTGCAGGTAGCAGGTACTGTGGTATACCGAAGGTACGCAGACTTGCATCTACTTTATACAACTCCAGCACCCTCATGAGCCATGTGTGAAGCACCGAATTATAGGCTTTCTTATAATATTTCCAGCATGTTGTCAGGTTGCTTCGGGATCGACAAACCTGCTGGCTAATGGCCATATCAATGAGAAGCAGCTCCTTAGATGCACGGGAACCGTTCCTATATTAATTCTGAGAGGCCGTCTTGATAGAATTACTCTCAATATGTTGGTTGATTTCACCTCTCAAAATGGATGTAAGAATTTTAGACCATTGGTAGACAAGTACCTAATTGGTCTATAAGATTTGGGCTCCACAGTACTGGTTGATTTGACACACCTGCTGGGTTTTCCTGCCGTCAAGAAATGGGGCAGTGACCCTGACTCTAAGGATAATAATTGAAACCCCAGTCCGGCCCTGGAGATTTCTAGTTAGGCAACAGAGGGACTGCATGAGCTACGTCTTGGGGACTGATGATGATTGCCCCCATATCTGGTATTGGATCACACGCTCGTTCAATCTCCCGAGTCCAATCGCCCTCAGTGTGACTGACAGGCACCGACCATATGCTGCGCCAGAACGAACTCATGGCGTCATCGTCCGGTAAACACGTGTCAGCCACACCTTGGTCCGGTCGCTCCCAAGCTCTATATACCCTCCCTCCTAAGCTCTATACCTTTCACAGCTATGGAACGTGCGATTCCGAGTGTATCGCTCCACACGCCGCTTATGCTGGCTTGCCCATACACAGATCTTCTGCTTCAGGAAGTTGATACGCTCTTGTCTAAATTCTACATAGTTGGCGCAGTGGCTGAGCGATTGACTGCTGCGCTGCTTGTCGCGGTTTCGATTCCCGAACGGAACAAATATTTGTATGACCTGCAGATAGTTGTTTTGGGTCTGGCTGTTCTGTTTGTGTATGTGAGTTAAAATGTTTGTAAACACACCCATGATACAGGAGAAATCCAAGAATGGCAAAGTTTATAAAAAAAACCGGTGGTATATAACAATACTCCTGGAATGCACTATACATCATTATGCACTGCAATCACTGGCAAAGCAGGCATAACTTGGTTACTCCGTGATTGGAGGCATAGTCATTCAAGTACAATCATCCAACATAATATGATTATGCTGGGTCACCCGCACCTGACCATTATTGAAGCATTCAGGATTTTTTATTTCAAGACATAATAAAAATGGTGCCTAAAATAATTATCACTACAGTATAAAACAAAGTCGCTGTTGCTGTCTGTCTGTTGCTATGTTGTATGTATGCTTAAATCTTTAAAACTACACAACAGATGGTGATGCTGTTTTTATAATAGATAGAGTGATTCAAGAGGAAGGTTTATATGTATAATACTACACGCTATGACTCTTAGGAGGTGAGCAGCGGGTGAAACCGCTGGGCGGGTCGCTAGTAAAACTACAATTTTGATGTTATTTTAGTGATTTAGTAATACCTCTTCCTTTAAGCCTCCCAATTATCTACAATGTAATGGCACAATGTTACGAACCTGGTAAGCAAGAAGAGGTGTGAAGTGTACAGTGTGGCCGTAACTCTGACACATGAAGAACTCATAGCCCTGCGAGCGTGGCAGTGGGAACAGGAATGTAGGAGACTCCTTCATGTTGACCTGCAGGCTTGCATATATATCTTGTGGAATGGCTGCTGAAATCACTTCTTTGCTCTTGTGATATTCCTGCCAAATTATCTGAATTTCTGAAGCATCTTTGTCTTTTACAAGGTCTAATCTGAATATATCACTAAGACTTTTATCCCTACTTTCAGAAACCTCTTCTCTGGCTGTTTTAGGATTTAATACTGAGGAGAATTGTCTGAAAATATATGAGTGAACCCATTAGAAATAAAAGTATAAAGGATAAATACAGTACAGTGTACAGTAACGAACCTTGTATCGACGGACCCGAACTTTTTCTTCTTCTCCTCTTCCTTAGTTTTTTGTTGAATTTCTACTCTTTGCATAAACTCTTCAGGTGAGGTTTTTTGTAGATCTGCGATACGTGCTGCGTACTTTTCGTAATATGGGTTTGTTTTTAAATTTTCTAATGCTTTTTCCATATTTGCTGAAGACGTCTTAAAGCTGCGATGAACTGTTATATAATTGACACGCCTTATATTTTTTAACAGTACTTTTATAGTACCAGCCATTACATGTGAAATAATTAGATAAAAGGTTCATAAATCACAAACCTTAATGTTGCATTAAATGTCACACTGCGAACAAACAACCTGCATTTCTTGTTGAATGCAAGTAAAATATTTGAAATTTTGAACCTTAATAATTACGTCTATGGTTTCACATATCTCATTTGACAGTTACCTCCCCTCCCGCTGGCCGCACTTCTGTCTGCATGACGCCATGTATATAGAGATGCTCGATCGATCCAATTGCTTGTTATGTATGTTGTATGTACATACCTATATTCGGTCCATTTGATTTTATACAATTATATAAGTTAAATTGAATCTAGTTACAGGCTCTGAGATTGACTTTAACCGATGGCACGTATTTCCGTATTCTCATGGTAACTTAGAGTTTCCCTTATTCCAACATTTTCCAGTTTTCTCACTTATGGATTAAAATTCTTCTTTTTTTCTCAATAATCACGATTATGATTATAAAACAAAACTTGAGTAATTTAAGGTACAAGCCACCCTGCCAATTCGTTTTGGTGGCCTCGGCGTCCGCAAAATTTCCAGTGTGCACTGAAAAGCTGACCAGGAAAATTTTAGCTCTCTAAAACGTCCACCAATTCTGATGAGCGTGCCCACTTGCTGGCTGTGGGTGAGTGGGAATCGGGCCTCTAGCTACAGGCGTTACCGTCACCTAACATAGGTACTTTGTTGGGTGACACAACCTTCCGGCTCGCTACGTGTTTGCGATTGGGCGCTCCTTGTGGGGCTCCGCATCGCTGTCAATGTGGGGAAGCAGTCGACTGCCTCGGACACCATGGCCTTTCCTGCAGTAAGAGTTCAGGTCGTATTGCGCGGCACGCTTGCATTAATGATCTCATCCGTCGTGCTCTTGCCACCGCCGGGGTGCCAGCTGTTCTAGAACCAACTGGCTTGGTACGCGTCGATGGAAAGAGACCAGATGGTATGACCATAATGCCATGGAAGTTGGGTAGATCTTTGGTGTGGGATGCAACTTGTGTCGACATCCCATCTTCCTAGCACGGCGGTTTGCGCTGGAGCTGCTGCTGCAGGTGCTGAAAACCTCAAACGGCGCAAATATCACAATTTGATTGGTAGTTATGTTTTTGAGTCGTTTGGGGTTAAAACACTAGGGCCATGGAGTCCGAGTGCCCATGTAGTATTTCGAGAAATCGCCAAGCGGTTGGTCGAATCTTCTCGTGACCAGAGGGCTGGCCTGTTTTTTGCACAAAAAATAAGCATTGCCATCCAACGAGGTAATGCTGCCAGCCTTCTGGGCACTTTACCTGTTGACTGCGATACGG
This sequence comes from Ochropleura plecta, assembly GCA_905475445.1. Classification (NCBI taxonomy): domain Eukaryota; kingdom Metazoa; phylum Arthropoda; class Insecta; order Lepidoptera; family Noctuidae; genus Ochropleura; species Ochropleura plecta. The sequence goes on along the minus strand of FR997733.1, from coordinate 151,251 downwards.
ACGAATTTTTTGACGCCCTGTAATTTTCCATTTTTTACTTGTATATATTTTATTTTTTGTATATTTTTTATTTATTATTAGTTTGTGTCTATTTATAGGTTGTATTATTAATTAATTTAATTTAATATTTCAAATAAATTCTATTTAATACGTTTAAAAAAAAAAGTAAAGATGCGCCGGATGCGCGTAGACGTCTTAAAACTACATTTTCGGATTTCTAGCGAATTTCAATTAACTTGGTCATTCTTATTACTATTAGCTCGTGGCTAAATAATAGCAGCCGCTCGGGTCGATCTTTAGGTTAAGCCGCGCTTGCCTAGGTTGGTCTGTGGATGGGTGACCACCCGCTACGTACCGAGTTTCCTCCTTGCGTCGGAAAGCACGTTAAGCTGTTGGTTCCTAAGCAGGAGAAAGGGACAACATCCGTTGTATTTTTTTTTGTCTAAAAAATAAACTATACTGCTTATTTTGATGGAAGAGCCATGGTTTAAAAGTTCACTCACACACGAAATACTAATCTATCATGAGCAACCACAAGAAAAGTAGGAGGTATGTACCTACTTACAAAAAATAAATGAAACCTATACCGACAGTTGTATTATTAATGTTAATAGAATCAACCGCCCGAGAAGTGTTTATGCTGTAGCTGCAATGCATCAACACATCCGTCCGCTGCCGTCGCCATCGGGTATTGGAGCCCTACGCGCCCGCGGGGGGTATTCATACATGCGACACTGTTTAGCGCGCTCCTAGCAAGAGATCTACGATTGCGATCGACGCGCCACCACACATATTATTTAGGAACTAGATTTGTTTAGAAATGTCAGCTCGTTCCTATTGGCCGTGGATATGTAACGGGAGACCTGTTACTCCCACCATTATATTTTAGTATTAAGCCTTGTACATATTCCTGTAACCCTCAGTCTATTCACTACCTCTACCTCAATACAACTCGTTACACCTAAGTACATCTGGACTATTATTTACCACACACCACCTAAGCGCTACAGTGGTGACCCCGACGTGATTAAAAAAATATACCGACGTGATTAAAAAAATATACCGACGTGATTAAAAAATATACCGACGTGATTAAAAAAATATACCGACGTGATTAAGAAAATATACCGACGTGCGTGATCAAGTGAAAACCTCCAGATAACATCATGGCCAACCAAGAAGACTCAGAACTCTCAGCCGTGTCGACGTCGCTGCGCATTCCACCTCTCTGGCGCGACAGAATACGTTTGTGGTTCGCGCAATTTGAAGCCATAATGTCCCCACAGAAGAAGGGTGATCAAGCCATGTTTGACCTAGTCATCGGACACCTTGAGCGCCAAGATCTCGACGAAATATCCGACATAATTCTCCATCCACCGGAAAATCGTCGGTATGAGGCATTGAAGAGTCGGCTATTCCAAGTTTACGAGGAATCCGAGCAGCGGCAAGTACAGAGATTGCTGTCCGAGATGGAACTCGGCGACATGAAGCCTTCACAGCTGCTACGCCGCATGAAAAACCTCGCCGCTGACAACATCTCTGATTCAGCGCTGCGAATCATGTGGACCAACCACCTGCCACAATCAATTCGCGCAGTCCTCGCTGTCAGCGATAATATCGCTAAGAAAGCCGACATCCACGAACTAGCAATGATAGCTGACAAGATACTCGAGCAGACGCAACCGTACGGCACAGTTGCGGCAGTTTCATCGACTCCCACCACCCCGCATGCATCTAAGTCAATTGAGGAGAAGATCGACGCGCTTACAAGAGACATAGCAGAATTAAAGACAAAACAATCGCATCATAATAGCTATCGACGCAGACCGTTCAACAGGCGACACTCACGATCGCGATCGTCAAGCCGGACCAAGCACGATCGCGCGCCTAACGACCAATCAGCGATCTGTTTTTATCATCGTAAGTTCGGCAAAGAAGCGCGAAGATGCACGCGTCCGTGTAGTTTTGAAGACAGCAATGCCCACTCGGGAAACTAACACCTGCGTTGGCTGAGGCGGGAACCGGCGCAAGCAACTCCTCCTACCGCCTATTTATAAACGACAAAAACTCAGGTTTGTCATTTCTAATTGATACTGGTGCCAACGTGTCCGTGATACCTAAGAAAAAAGGCGGGAAAACAACACCAACCGATTTCTGTTTGTATGCGGCGAACAACACGGTCATTCCAACGTACGGAGAGAAGACACTACAACTGGATCTCAACCTACGCAGACCGTATACCTGGAAGTTCATCATCGCCGCAGTCAGCAAGCCCATTATCGGTGCTGATTTCCTAAAACATCACCAACTTCTTGTCGACGTAGCCGGTCGATGTCTCGTCGACAAAGTAACCAACCTCACCACCAAAGCACCAGTCACCTACTCCGCCGAATCAACAGTGAGAAGCATTGATGTTGATCAGCCGTTTCACCAGCTACTCAGCAAATATCCCGACATTCTTCGACCATCATGCATGAAGGATAGTCCAAAACACCGCGTCGAACACTACATTGAAACTACCGGTCCACCAGTATACAGCAAGACCAGACCTTTACCACCGCATCGATACCTAACCGTGAAAAAGGAATTCGAGACAATGATGCAGCAAGGGTTATGCCGTCCCAGCAAAAGTCCATGGTCCAGCCCGCTACACGTCGTACCAAAGAAAAACGGCGAAATACGCGTATGCGGCGATTACCGCAGACTCAATGACGTCACCAAACCCGACCGCTATCCAGTGCCACGTCTCAAAGATTTCACCTACCTACTGCACGGAAAGAAGATATTCACTACGCTCGACCTAAATCGTGCGTACCAACAACTGTGCGTATATGAACCGGACATCGAGAAGACCGCCATTACTACTCCATTCCGCTTATTTTCGTTGGATCCCAGTTTTTGATCCCACTTAAATATTTTTGGCGTTGGATCCCACAAAACATTATTATATATTTCCGTTGAATCCCAAATTTGAAAAATACTAAAAAAATACGTTTTATTGCCACTGAATCCCAAAAACTATTTCCGTTGGATCCCAGATGTTTAAAAACATCTGAATGCGGGTACATCCAACAACAAAATCACAATAATAAGTTAAGGCGAAATTTTGTATGTATGTTTGTTATTCCAACACGCTCAAACTTCTAGACTGATTTGGATGTTTGGGTATGTGGATAGGTTATGTTAGAATAACGGGTGCCTGCCGTTTTTCCGAAAAGATTTGGACAAAATTTCATTACCCAAACAAATTATAGGAGCCGGGAACTAGGTTTGGTTAGGTTAAAACTGTGACCTCCTACGCACGAGCCGAGCGAGCGGAGCGAGCGGTGCCGCGGCAGCGGCCGGCGAGTGCCACAAACGACTTGCATTTACAGAAAAAAGAAATTGTTTTTAGTTGTTTACCCGGAACTGAACTATTTAGATTAGGATAATTACTTATTTACAAAAAAAGGTTAGGTTAAAACTGTAACCTGTGTGCCAGAAACGGCCACATTATATAAAAAAAATATGGAAAAATTATGACGGCAGTATTTTTTTTTGAGCTAAGAGGCGCTTGTTTTAAAGGCGTTCATATTTATTTATTTATAAACATCACAAATAAACCTGATCATTTTTAACTCATGCCAGTCTAGTACTATTTGGAGTACATCATTTGTCTCATTTATTCACTAGTGGCAACAATCCTAAAAAAAATAAAATACACACACGGTGCTTTTGAAATATTTAATAAAAGTAAATCACTTTTCTTCTGAAATGTACACATGTTGTCATAAAATGGGATTCAATGGTAATATCAAATGGGACCCATCGTTAATACCTAAAAAATGGGATCAAAAACTGGGATCCAACGAAAATAAATCCTCCATTCGGCCTATTCGAATTTCCTCGACTGTGTCCAGGACTCAGAAATGCCGGACAGACATTCCAACGTTTTATCAACGAAGTGCTCAACGGTATAGATTACGCATTTTCATTCATCGATGACGTAATTATCGCATCTGACAATGAAGCAAGCCACATCGAAGACCTACAACAAGTGTTACGCAGATTAGACGACTATGGCATCACCATAAACCCTGCGAAATGCGTCTTCAGCAGAGAAAGTGTCAACTTCCTCGGTTATGAGGTGTCAAGTAACGGAATCAAGCCACTACAAGATAAGGTCACTGCAATCACTGCTTACCCCAAACCCGAGACGATTCACGACCTACGACGATTTATTGTGTTAGGTTTTGTTCTTGGTAATAAATAGTTATACCTTATAATGTAAAGATAATTGTTAAAATAATATAGATTGCATTAGATTCTTGTTTTATATGAACATCTATGTTTTAAGTAATATTTATGGTACATTGTATAAGCGATTCATTTCTGTTGTTTGGGAATGTTAACCCTTGATCTAATATCGATCGGTGGAATGAGTGGCGAAATAATAAGTGACTCAACGATTGGACCACGACCCTGGCATCACCGGATATCGTGGGCCAATCGGAGAGTCGAATGCAACGCAGGGACGTCAAGGGTTTTTAAGCGATGAACGAGTGCGCACAGACTCACTCGCCCCCGGATCGTCGATTGAGACATTGAGCTGTAGTATTGGCCCTGAACAGTTTAATAACTAATTTAATGTAGTTGTTTGATCTTAAAGTAACTAATAAAAGTAAGTGAACAGTTTGAGTTTTATCTTTATTCAGTCCTCCCAGTTTAAATGGTTTTCCCCTAAGAATTGTGACCGCCAAGGCTACGGGTCTTTATACTTCAGAAGTGACAAGTGCACCCAAAACGTAAGTATGCGCCCAAATTGTATCTCTACTTTGTTTGATGTGATTGTTATTACGGATTTTGCTTCTGAATTAACCTGAGACCTACCAGGTCTAAGATGTACATTGAAGAAGCACAGAGGTTGTACATAGTGTTAGTTAATCAGGGACCGACACGATTCTGTTTTTGTTTTATTTTTATTTTTTTTCTTTTCATTTCATTATTAGTACCTACTCGACTATCTGTAATCACATTTTGTTTACTATTTTTAGTAGGTACTACTGTTTTTGTTGATTAATAGTAGTTTTGAGAATGAATACCCGTTAACACTATTCAGTGTTCTTACTATGGAAAACGTAATAGCTAACAAACAATTGAATTGGCTTGTGGTCCAAGTTCGATTCCCGTAGTTTAGTAGCCAAATCGTAAGCTTAAAATCGAATGATTGAGGTGGGTGTCAAGAAAATGTTCTTAAACGAAGTTTAAAATATTCAACGATAGAACTGTGTTGTATTTTTCACTAAAGAACTTTTTAAGTTTTACAATAAGGGTTGTGACTGCACTTACCTATCAAGAGCGTCACCCGACCCTTCCCACGATAAGCACGACCGAGGCGAGCGAACCACTTGACGCCGCATACCACACCTATCATTAGTGGACTAAGTGTTTACACTTGGAACAAAGGTGCCTATGTTTTATTTTTAGAATAGGATGAATGAGACTTCACTCTTTATTTAATTAAGAAATACAGATTTTGATTAGAAAAAAAAAATAAAGGCTACTTGCTCAATACACATGCTCAACTAAAGGGACACATCTGTACATACCTTATTTCATTTTTCAATGATATTCAAAGAAAGAATAAACAAAGACTTAGAGTTTTAGTACGTCGGCAATCACTAACTTCTCATTTACAACTTCAAGATACGGCTCTAAAGTTTCTTTACCGTGAGATTTCAGACAATGTCAAAGTCAACGGGTCAGCGAAGGCTCGTGACTCCGGGTCGCGGAGAGTACCACTCTGCGACGAGGAGTCGAAGTCGGCTGCGCAGTCGAAGCCCCGAGCGAGACATCGAGCTGGGCCGTGAGCGGCTTCGGATGCTGGAGAATGAAGTACGGCGGGAGCGTGACCGTGTTCGCGCCGCCGAAGACCTGCATCGTGCATCGCGTCGCAGCGACGAGCCGCGGGTGATCGACTGTCTCCGCAACACCTCCACGGCGTCGACCCGGCGCCGGGATGCTGAGCCACGTGCTAGCAACGTGCGGAGCACGGGCTGCAGGACGAAATACGACAGGAGCGCGACCGTGTACGCGCCGCCGAAGACCTGCGCCACGCATCGCGTCGCAGCGACGAGCCACGAACGAGCAACCGTCTGCGCAGTACTTCCATGGAATCGACGCGACATCGAGACGCCGAGCTACGTGCCGAGCAACGTGCGGAGCGCGGACCACGGCAGCACGACCGCTCAAAACGGATTGAAAGGTCACGTAGTCACTCTTTTTCAAAAAGAGACTTATTTAATATTGTTAAGGACTTGAGGGATGGTCTCGCATCCCCACCTGTAAACCAATGCGCACCCCAACCACTACAAAAAAAAAATCACTATGAAAATATATTACCAAACTTTGATCCCTCGTCTAAAAACCAGCGAATGGACGTGTGGTTAAGAAAGGTAAATGAGTGCGCTTCGGTGTACGGATGGGATGAAAGAACCACCACTCACTTCGCTATGCAAAAGTTGCAAGGTCTGGCCAAGACGTGGTACGAAAGTCTGCATACCATTCTATTTACTTGGCAAGAATGGCAGGAGAAATTACTAAGTGCTTTTCCATGCGAAAGAAATTACGGTCAGACCTTGGAAAATATGATAAGGAGAAACAGTAGGTTTAACGAATCTATTGAGGTTTACTATTATGAAAAACTAAGTTTAGTAAACCAATGTGATATAGTAGGTACCCGTGCAGCAGAATGCATAATACACGGCATAACGGATAGGACACTCAAATCAGGAGCTTTAGCACTGCGTTGTACCCACCCCGATCAACTGTTACAGTACTTACTTAGTAATAGGGATTACAATCAATCTGGTCCGGACCGTCTAGACTTTAAAAATAGAAATGTTAACAACCTCCAAGTGTCCAACACAGCGAGCAATATTTCCGGTTCCCGATCAGGCTACCCTAGCGGCTGTTTTAATTGCAGGGAAAAAGGACATAGTTTCCTGCATTGTACTAAGCCGTTGACGAGATGCACGCGTTGCAATAAGATTGGTCACGTCGCGGAAAAGTGTCATAGCAAATTGGATAATAAATTGACAAACGCAACTAGTGGTACAGCGCAGAAAACTATGCGGATTGACTTTGTAAACAACAAAGACTTACATTAAACTTGTCAAAATGTGAGTTCTTACGCGATAAAGTCGACTATTTGGGGTATGAAATTAGCGCCAGTGGCATCAGACCCGGTGAAAAGAAGATATGTAGTGTGATCAACTTCCCTCGACCCGAAAACGTGCACAACATCCGGCAGTTTCTAGGCCTGGCTAGCTACTTCCGCAAGTTTATAGAAAACTTTGCACAAATCTCATCCCCTCTTAGTAAGCTACTCAAAAAAGAAGCAGCCTGGGAGCGGAATGACGAACAAGAACAAGCATTCGAAAAGCTGAAAGCGAGTTTGGTTAATAGGCCCGTTTTAGATATATATGACCCTGCTGCTGAACTAGAATTACACACAGATGCGAGCAGGTTAGGAATCGGTGGAATTCTTCTTCAACGGAAGCGAGACTACAAAAACTTTCATCCTGTAGCATACTATAGTCGACAAACTTCTCCGGAAGAAAAGAACTTCCACTCTTACGAGTTAGAAACCCTAGCAGTAGTTTGCTCCCTTCGAAAGTTTAGAGTGTATTTATTACGGAAAGAGTTTAAAGTTATCACCGATTGCAGCGCATTGCGTTCTACCTTTTCAAAGCGGGACTTGATCCCAAGGATAGCACGTTGGTGGCTGACATTACAAGAATTCGACTGTACTGTCGAATATAGGGCTGGAAGTAAAATGAGTCACGTTGATGCGTTGTATCGAAATCCTGTCAGACAGTCTGAATCGCTTGAGGTCGATCAGTTTCCAGCAATAATGACAATTAGTAGCGAAGATTGGCTTCAGACGCTACAATTAGGTGATTCAGAGCTACGTAGGATAACAGACGTTCTAAATAGTAATCTAGATGAAAAAGGTCTATAGTATATCAAACAGAATTATGTCATTAGGGACAATAGGTTATTTCGCTATTTAAATGGTGATGAAAACAAGGTCAGATGGGTAGTACCAAAAGGGGCAAGATGGCAAATATGTAAACTCAATCACGATGACATTGGACATTTCGGCATTGAGAAGACTTTAGAGAGGATTAAAAGTAATTATTGGTTCCCCAAAATGTCTAGGTTCGTCAAGAAGTACGTTGGCGCTTGCATTGAATGTGCAATTATGCAAAAAACAATTCAAGCACCCGCGAAGGTTTATTGCACCCCATCACTAAGGTGGAGATTCCATTCCACACGCTTCATGTGGACCACCTCGGACCCTTTGTGAAGTCAAATAAGGGTTTTACTCACCTGTTCGTAGTTGTGGATGGTTTCACAAAATTCTGCTTCCTTAGACCCGTTAGAAACACCAACGCCCAAAATGTAATTAAAGTGCTAGAGGACATTTTTAGTACGTTTAGAAACCCCGATCGTCTCATAAGCGATCGTGGTAGTTGTTTTACCTCGCATGCATTCAAACGATTTTGCCTTAATAAAGGTTTAAAACACGTGTTAAATGCGGTAGCCAGCCCCAGGTCAAACGGTCAGGTCGAGCGGTACAACCACCATTCTCAATTCCTTGAAGGCATTAAGCACTAAACATGGTGAAAAGAGCTGGGACAGCCATTTGGGTAACATACAATGGGGGCTTAATAACACCATTCAAAAGACCATAGGAAAGACACCTTCGGAGGTAATGTTCGGAACCTGTATGAACAGTGAAATCAATCCCATGCTTAATGTTGTCAATGTACCCGCTCGTAACGAAGATGATTTACCGGTCATACGCGAAGAAGTTAAGGACAGAATAGATAGAGAGCAAGCTAAACAAAAGGATAGGTACGACAGGAATAGAAAACACGCACGCACCTACACGGAAGGTGAGCTCGTAAAAATAACTAAGACTGATTTTAGTAACAACGGACAGAGCAAAAAACTTATGCCCACTTTTGTAGGGCCGTACCGTGTTAGCAAAGTTCTAGGTATGGACCGCTATATTGTGGCACCAATACCAGGACTAGTCGATACAGAAAGCAGACGTCCGACAACGGTTGTTGCGGACCGCATGAAGCCGTGGATTCATGTGACCGCTCTAGAGATTGACGAAAATGATGTAGATGATAGTTGTAGCAGTGACGACTATAACAATGGGAATAATTCAAATTAGAATACAAGTGTCTTACTTGTTACGTTGTGTTGAATTAAAAAGACCACTTATTATGCACAAAATATTTTTCATTGTTTCAGATCAAGTACGCGATTGGTTCGTGGCTTGATGTAAAAAGTGGCAAAGCAAGTCCTTCCGGCTGCCATCACGAGCATAAATCGATCGGCTCGTGCGGGCGTCGCAAGGCATCCTGATTAATCGATCGTTCAGGATATTAGGGCACCCTGATTAATCGATCGTTCAGGGATCTAGTTTGTTCACGACATAAATCGATCGGTCGTGAACTTACTCTCAGATGTTTTGTGACCCAATTAATCGATCGTTTGGGATCACCTTGAGTTGGGGTTGTAATGCCCAACGGTGAAAGTGTTGGCCGACTGCTATACTTTGTATCGATCCAGCAAATCGATTGCTGGTGATTATCTTAAGTTAAGTGTTATGTAATATCTAGTACTTATAAAATTTGTGTAGTATCACCGAAACATACTTATAAAAAAAAAAAAAAAAAATTGTATTTGAAGTTCACTGTGTAATACTATTTTGTCTTCACTATTTTGTTTGATTGTTGTTAGTTCATCAAAACTAGTTAATTTGTATCAATAGTAGTAGTTATTAATTATTATTATTGTAATAAGTTCAAACAACTAGTAATTGTCACTACAATAGATTTAGATAACCGATTAAAAGTCCGATTGTTAGGTTTCCACCTGGAACCGTGTGCAGGGCCGCACACGATGTCAGGACGGACGATTGTTAGGTTTTGTTCTTGGTAATAAATAGTTATACCTTATAATGTAAAGATAATTGTTAAAATAATATAGATTGCATTAGATTCTTGTTTTATATGAACATCTATGTTTTAAGTAATATTTATGGTACATTGTATAAGCGATTCATTTCTGTTGTTTGGGAATGTTAACCCTTGATCTAATATCGATCGGTGGAATGAGTGGCGAAATAATAAGTGACTCAACGATTGGACCACGACCCTGGCATCACCGGATATCGTGGGCCAATCGGAGAGTCGAATGCAACGCAGGGACGTCAAGGGTTTTTAAGCGATGAACGAGTGCGCACAGACTCACTCGCCCCCGGATCGTCGATTGAGACATTGAGCTGTAGTATTGGCCCTGAACAGTTTAATAACTAATTTAATGTAGTTGTTTGATCTTAAAGTAACTAATAAAAGTAAGTGAACAGTTTGAGTTTTATCTTTATTCAGTCCTCCCAGTTTAAATGGTTTTCCCCTAAGAATTGTGACCGCCAAGGCTACGGGTCTTTATAATTGGGATGATAAATTTCTACCGCGACAATATTCCGAACGCAGCACACATACAAGCACCACTCAACGCGTACCTACATAATTCCAAGAAACGTGACAAAACCAAAATAGAATGGAACAAAGAAGCCTCACAAGCATTCGAGTTGTGCAAAGTCGGCATTCAAAACGCCGCCTTGCTCGCTCACCCATCTCCATTACCAAACGACGCCGTATCATTAATGTGTGACGCATCGAACACTTGCGCCGGCGCCGTATTACAACAATTTGTAAACAAGAAATGGATACCACTGGGATACTTTTCAAAGAAGTTCTCCGACACACAACAGCGATATAGTACATTCGACAGAGAATTATTATCAATATATATGGCAATCAAACACTTCAGAAAAATGTTCGAAGGAAGAGAACTTATTGTTTACACCGACCACAAGCCGCTGACTTACGCTATTCGAAAGCCACCGTCAGATAACGATACGCAAAGACGCACTCGTCAGCTGTTATTTATCAGCGAGTTCACAACGGACATTCGTCATGTGACCGGAGTAAACAATGTTGTTGCTGACGCACTCTCACGCATCGAAACCGTCGAATTACCGTCGCCAATCAATTACGATGAAGTAATGCAAGCGCAAGAAAAGGACAGCAACATACCCAAATTATTGCAACAAACGAATATCCAACTGAGAAAAATCGTCATGCTCGGTACAAACAAGCCCATATTCTGCGAAACGTCTACGTCACACGTTCGACCGTACCTACCAACTGACTTTCGTCGCATCGCATTCAACGCTGTGCACAATACAAGTCACCCTGGTTTACGAGCTACACGCAAGCTTATGCAAGAACGCTACTTCTGGCCAGCAATGAATACCGACATTGGCGATTGGGCGAAATCATGCACACCTTGTCAACGTTCGAAAATACAACGTCACAACCACAGTGAAGTCGCAGCATTCCCGCCAAGCGAACGATTTCAAAGTCAAAAGTCAAAGTCAAAACCATTTATTTCAATTAGACCATTACAGGCACTTTTGAATGTCAAGAAACAAAACTAATCTACAGTCCCGGTCACAAGGCATAATAACTTGTGAAAGTACTGTAGTTGCCCATTCCAAAGCGTTGATCTCTATGGAGAAGAATGGGCAAGAAACTCCATGGACACTCTTTTAAATTATAATATTTTTACAAAATTGTATTTACATCATTCATGTTGAAATTATACAAATATGTGAGAACGATGTAGAAAGACGTGCACAGTAAGAGCGTCCAGAGTAAATAAAAAGCAAAATTTAATTTTAAATCTAAATAAGTTAAAAATGAACCGTGGTAGCTAAAAATGACCAGTCCCAACTGACAGCGCCCGTTCACGAACATGACGTATGGATCAGCCCCATTCAGCTCGACCATTTTGAAGGGAGCTAAATGACCCGACACACCCGCCACCATCAGCAAGACATTTAAGTGAGCATGACACTATCAACCACCAGGGCTTCGTCAAGTCAATAATAATACATAGCACTCATATGGGCTTAATAATTATACAATACTAGAGATTTGATTCTATACATTGCAAAGATAGTCTTACAATCTTCTGCAGCTTCCACTATAGCTTCGGATACCAATCAATGAGTTTACCCCTATTCTTCTGGAGCAGGACCAGCATTAAGCCAAGCATTTTTATCATCAATATAATCCCCCAACTTATAATATGCTTGCCTACATAGTGTGCGTTTAATACAAGATTTAAATTTCGTTTCATTCAGTTGAAGACAACAACACTTCAACAACATTTCAACATGTACACATCGATATCGTTGGACCGCTACCTACTTCTTCGTGCGGACATCGATATCTGCTGACAATGATCGACCGCTGTACACGATGGCCCGAAGCAGTACCGATGAAAGAAATAACCGCCGATACCGTCGCAAGTAAACTATACGAAACATGGATATCTCGTTACGGGTGCCCTACAAGAATAACGACTGACCAAGGACGACAGTTCGAAAGTCAACTATTCCGAGACCTCGCACAACTGCTGGGGGTAGACCGAACCCGTACTACTGCCTACCACCCGCAAAGCAACGGCATCGTCGAACGCTGGCACCGAACACTGAAGACTGCACTCATGACTCGGCTAGAAAACAGCAATAAATGGATTTCCGAGCTACCTACAGTGCTACTGGGATTACGAGCCGCCGTGCGCACAGATACCGACACCAGCGCCGCGCAGCTCACCTACGGTCAAGCATTGCGCCTACCTGGCGATTTCATAGCACCGTCACCAGCAGCAACGAAATTGGATCACAACTACGTCGATCACCTACACGACGTAATCATGAAGCTGACGCCTACATACAAACCGCATTCCAACAAGCGATGTATGTTCGTCCACAACGACCTTCAAACATGCAGCCACGTGTTAATACGCAATGACACCGTCCGCAAACCGCTACAACATTAATACAAAGGTCCGTATAAGGTCATCGAGCGCAACGAGAAGTATTTCACTATACAACTACCAGGAAGATCAAGCACCATATCAATCGATCGACTCAAACCGGCATACACTGTCAACATCGAAGATCAAGAAAACCAAGCTAGTGAGACAACTCAGTCAGCTGCAGCTACCACCGAAGATCACTCCAGCATACTCCCGGCGAACACCAACGAAAACCGCACAAGATCAGGCAGAATAGTGAAGATGCCTGTACGCTTTTGCTAGGGGGGGAGTACTGTAGCTGCAATGCATCAACACATCCGTCCGCTGCCGTCGCCATCGGGTATTGGAGCCCTACGCGCCCGCGGGGGGTATTCATACATGCGACACTGTTTAGCGCGCTCCTAGCAAGAGATCTACGATTGCGATCGACGCGCCACCACACATATTATTTAGGAACTAGATTTGTTTAGAAATGTCAGCTCGTTCCTATTGGCCGTGGATATGTAACGGGAGACCTGTTACTCCCACCATTATATTTTAGTATTAAGCCTTGTACATATTCCTGTAACCCTCAGTCTATTCACTACCTCTACCTCAATACAACTCGTTACACCTAAGTACATCTGGACTATTATTTACCACACACCACCTAAGCGCTACAATGCCATTGATGTAGGCGTTTTACTTTGCATTTTGATACTATTACATAACTAGAAAATTCAACGACTTTTTCCAGCTGATCCTTTAATGCGTTTGATCAAAAAAATAATTTAACTTTAATTAAGTACCTACTTTACTTTAATTATAATGTTGTATTTTACCTAATGCCGCATCTCAGTTTATTAAGCTTTGAGTCCATGTGGACTGCGGCGGCATAGGTAGTCAAAGAAAATAGCAAACATTTGGCCAATAGGCAACCCGCTTGCTTTGTTTGCTATTCACAAACAATCCAATCGCACTAGTCTATGTTCTCGTGATCCAACCGCCAAACCGGCACGCTTTTTACTGATCCGTCTGTTCTTTTTGTCTGGAGTTTCTTTTTTTAGCAACGTGAATACGGCTTATATAATATATCAAAAAACCGGCCAAGAGCGTGTCGGGCCACGCTCAGTGTAGGGTTCCGTACGTAGTTTCCCGTCCGTCACAATATACCGGACAAATCAAAATCAAACCTCGACGACTAATTAAGTTATGCACTCATAAATAAAATTACGAATATATTTAAGTGTAACTTAGTTTACCACAGTAGGTCATGAAAGCACGGAAAATCTTAACATCGACTTTTAAAAAAATGACGTTTTACGCAACGCCATCTATAGAACCATTTATGAACTGGTTTTTACCTTAACATTTTGATGGTGTTAAAAAAATGAATTTTAGTTTTGTTCTAAATTGCCTTAGCATGTTCTTGATAGAAGTTTTATGTAGTTTTAAGATACCGCCAATGCCAAGGTGAGACCAACCGAACAATTCGGTAATACCCGATCCAATGTAATAAGTACCTACAGCGCCATCTCTCGGGGAATTGGGTTACTAATTAATACAAAGACGTGCAAGAAGTTTTCGGTGGTAATTTTCGATTGCGAGAACCGATTTCAATAATTCTTTTTTTGTTTAAAAAAGATACGTTCAGGATAATAAAATATGTAAACGAAGTTAAAAAAATGCTTGCATATACGATTATACTACAAACTTAGTCCAGAAATTATTTTGTACAACTTTTTGTCTTTTTTGTACAAAAATTGTTGTGTCAATCAAGTTCAAAATAATTTTCCTAGAAAGTCCTTATAAAGTTCTACTTTTCAGATTTTTTTCATATTTTCTAAACTTATGGTTCAAAAGTTAGAGGGGGGGGGGACACATTGTTTTTTACTTTTGGAGCGATTATTTCCGAAATTATTGACATTATCAAAAAATTATTTTAGTAAACCCCTATTCATTTTTAAATACCTTTCCAACAATATATCACACGTTAGGGTTGATATTAAAAAAAAAACACTTCCCTCTTTACATATAGGGTGGCTACCCTAATAAAACATTTTTTTCCAATTTTTATTTTACCACTTTGTTGGCGTGATTGATATACATATTGGTACCAAATTTCAGCTTTCTAGTGCTAACGGTCACAGAGATTAAGCGAGGACGGACGGACGGACGGACGGACGGACGGACAGACAGACATGGCGAAACTATAAGGGTTCCTAGTTGACTACGGAACCCTAAAAAGGAATCACAGGTCAAGTAAATCACAAGTATAGGTTTATTGAAGAACCAAAAAGAAGTCTGTCTACATCGAAGAGGTAGATTATAGTCTGGAATAACACATAGGATACAATACACATTTTTTTTCGATATCACGCGGGCAAAGCCGCGGGCGCCTGCTAGTAAATATATTATTTTACTAGGTATTTGTTTTTTGTCATGTAATTGACGTCTTCATGTCGTAGCATGGCTGTGCAGAAATGACATAATTGGCCAATTACGGATCTGTGAATGGCGTTTCGGATTGTTTGTAAAGTGCTTATTACACAACCCGATATGAAGGGCCCTGCATCCAGGGTGGGCGTGTACCCTAGTTAGTGCGGCGCTTATTACATTTCTCTGCGAATTGGGCCCTAACTCAGTTTATACGCGAATGTCTAGAGAGATAAACGTATTGTCGCATTTTACATTATGCCGTCGTCAGTATCGAAACTTCAAAAAATTGCTGTAGCAGTGACAACCGTGCTCGCAACAACAAATATTAAAAAAAGAAAGAAGAGAAAGATCTGGGTGAAAGAGTATTAAATATTATAAATACTATTTGTAACATAATGTGCAACTCGTTAAAAACGGAGAACAAAATATATTTATTTTTTGTTGACGCTTGGGTAACTAGCGTGGAACAGATTAAACTTTTCCCGGTTTCTTTCAAGTCATCTACTAACATGTGAATGAAACTATCAAGATTATAATACAACTTATTTAAAAAGCTTTCAACCTGCACTATTCAAAAGGATTTCGGTTGACTTCGTAAATCATCCAAATAATATTCCGATATGAATACTCTAAGCTAAAGGACCATGCTACGCACTAGTCGCGCGGCATTTGAGCTCCCTAACCGCCCTAAACGTTATTACATTACCCAATCTGCATGGCGCTTAGGGAGCTAGGCAGATCGGGATGACCCGATCGCCCTTAATCGGGACACTAACTCCCTAAGTCTTATTACACCACTCTTAGATAGGGTTAGGGTCCCTCGAAATTGGGTGGTCTAATAAGGCCTAGCCAGGATTGATTACTGTTTACTGGTTGACGTTACATCTGTGGTTGACACTGTTTTAGTCCGACTGTCAAAAGTCAAAACTTCTAAAGTAACTAGGTTAGGTAAGTGTCAAAATGCATGTTTGCCTGCCATGGTTGTGTTGTGAAAGACTTTTTTCGTAAGATAAACGAAATATTTTTGGAATGGAGAATTTTTCGAAAGTAGAGAAGATTGGAGAAGGTACCTATGGAGTGGTATATAAAGCAAAAGACAGAGTGACCGGAAAGGAAATCGCGCTTAAGAAAATTAAACTAGAAAAGTAAGTATGTAGTTTTGGCGCCAAATTATGACAGCAGTTGTCCTTGTCAGATTCAGGAGCGGAGTTTGTTGACATGATTCAAGCATATTTTGTAATGTTTTAGTCAGTAAAATGATGGTAATTATGTGTTTGGCAGTGAGCCGGAGGGCGTGCCGTCGACAGCGCTGCGGGAGATCTCTGTGCTACGCGAGCTGCGCCACCCCGCCGTGGTGCGCCTGCTCGACGTGCTACTTGCCGACAACAAACTGTTTTTAGTCTTTGAATTCCTTCACATGGACCTAAAGCGACTTATGGATATCACTAAAGGACCTCTTCGTTTAGATCTTGTTAAGGTAATACACATAGAATCTGTACTTTTTCATGTTAGAGTATCGGTGACAAAATGTTTATAAGTACATGTTTAGCCTAAAACTCGGTCACGCGTACTCCACTGACAGCTGATAGTCGCAGTACATAGATCATCAAGTGTGCAGTTGATCGGGCATGCCTTGCAAATTGGAAGGTGGCCATAGTCTGTGCGGGCACACTGCATATGCACTTAAGATCTGAGCCATCCATGACCCCCATCTGTAGAGATTGTCTTTGCGACAACCGACTTGGGTTGATCACAAGTCAGTTGTAGTAAAGACAATCTCTGTTTAGGGATTCAAAGTCAAAGTCAAAGTCAAAACCATTTATTTCAATTAGACCATTACAGGCACTTTTGAATGTCAAGAAACAAAACTAATCTACAGTCCCGGTCACAAGGCATAATAACTTGTGAAAGTACTGTAGTTGCCCATTCCAAAGCGTTGATCTCTATGGAGAAGAATGGGCAAGAAACTCCATGGACACTCTTTTAAATTATAATATTTTTACAAAATTGTATTTACATCATTCATGTTGAAATTATACAAATATGTGAGAACGATGTAGAAAGACGTGCACAGTAAGAGCGTCCAGAGTAAATAAAAAGCAAAATTTAATTTTAAATCTAAATAAGTTAAAAATGAACCGTGGTAGCTAAAAATGACCAGTCCCAACTGACAGCGCCCGTTCACGAACATGACGTATGGATCAGCCCCATTCAGCTCGACCATTTTGAAGGGAGCTAAATGACCCGACACACCCGCCACCATCAGCAAGACATTTAAGTGAGCATGACACTATCAACCACCAGGGCTTCGTCAAGTCAATAATAATACATAGCACTCACATATGGGCTTAATAATTATACAATACTAGAGAATTGATTCTATACATTGCAAAGATAGTCTTACAATCTTCTGCAGCTTCCACTATAGCTTCGGATACCAATCAATGAGTTTACCCCTATTCTTCTGGAGCAGGACCAGCATTAAGCCAAGCATTTTTATCATCAATATAATCCCCCAACTTATAATATGCTTGCCTACATAGTGTGCGTTTAATACAAGATTTAAATTTCGTTTCATTCAGTTGAAGAATGTGGGGAGGTATTTTATTGTAGCATTTTAAACAGTACCCCATGAAAGATGAGTCTACTTTAGCTAACCTGAAACCTGGTTGAACTAATTGGTCCCTATTTCTAGTATTATAATTGTGTCTGTCACCTCTTTTACTAAAAATATGCAAGTTTTTCCTGACATACATGATGTTTTCATAAATATATTGACAAGGTACTGTCATGATGTTAATATCCTTAAACTGTTCCCTTAAAGAATCTCGCCTACGTAGGTTATATATGGCTCTGATGGCTCTTTTCTGCAGAATAAATATAGACTCGATGTCTGCACCCCGTCCCCAAAGTAAAATACCGTATGACATGATACTATGAAAATAACTAAAGTAGACTAGCCTCGCGGTATCTACATCAGTAAACTGACGGATTTTTCTAACAGCATATGCTGCTGAACTAAGGCGTCCTGCAAGAGATGTTATATGCGGACCCCATTGTAGCTTTGAATCGAGTGTTATTCCCAAGAAAACAGTTTTTTCGACGAATTCTAGTTTCTCTTGATTCAATACTATGTCACACTCACTGTTTTTGACATTTGGTAGAGCAAATCTTATACACTTCGTTTTTTTCCCATTTAATACTAAATTATTAGCGGTAAACCAATTATGTACCTGCATTAGGGCATTATTTACGTCGTCAAGATTTGTGGCACGTCTGTTTATCTTAAATATTAAAGAGGTATCGTCAGCAAACAACACCATTTGTGGTTGGTTTTTAAATAAATGGGGTAGATCATTAATATATACTAAAAAGAGGAAGGGACCTAATATCGATCCTTGTGGTACACCCATCTTTACATTTAAACCCATTGAATTGACACCATTTATTTGTACTTGCTGCTGTCTATCATTTAAATATGATTTTACTAAACTAAGCGCAAGTTTTCCTAGGCCGTAATGTTCAAGTTTCAAGAGTAGGGTTTCGTGGCTAACACAATCAAACGCTTTTGAAAGGTCACAAAAGATTCCTATGGCATCCTGTGCCTCTTCCCACGCAGTAAATATGTGTTTTAACAAGGTAACACCAGCGTCAGTCGTACAACGTCCTTTGGTGAAACCATACTGTTTTTTATGTAAGATCTTATTGGTGTTAAAGTGGTTGAGCATTTGATTAAGCATTACCTTTTCAAACACCTTGCTGAAAACCGGCAAAACGGATACGGGTCTATAATTATTGGTGTCTTTACTGTCCCCAGATTTGAAAAGTGGTATTACCTTGCTGTATTTCATAAGGTCCGGGAAAACTCCTTGGTCCACACACAAATTAAATATTAAGGCTAAGTACGGTGCTACAGTCTCAATGATAGCTTGACAAACTTTAATAGACATTCCCCAAAGGTCTTCGGTTAATTTGATTTTTATTTGCTTAAAAGCTTTAATGACTGCAGTGGGGTTAATATGATTAAATTGAAACTCAACCGAGCATGGTAAAACGTTTGCTCTTAATAAGTCAACAGAAAGCAAGGGTGACGAATTTAACGTTTCAGTAGTTTTAATTGGGATACTAGTAAAGAAATCCACAAATTCTTGAGCAACTTCGTTTTTAGTGGTTAGAAGACCACGTGAAGACTCTAGTGTAATATCATTATTATATTTTTTATTTCTATTAGTTTCACTATTGATTATTTTCCAAACCGTCTTAATTTTATTATCGGCGGATTTAATCTTGTTGCTTATGAATAAGGCTTTAGCTACCTGGCAGGTGTTTTTAAAAAATTTTGAGTAAGTAGCAACATAGCGATTGAATGTTTCCGAGTTGATGTAAGGCTTAAGGCCGTAAAGCTCAAACAGTCGTTCCCTACTTTTTCTTATACCCTTAGTTGCCCAATCACTGAACATAAACTTTGGGCTAATAGATTTAGTTTTTATTTTTAGCGTATCATTGAACTCTGTGTAGACAACCGAAAAGAATTCCTCATAAAAATGATTTACATTATTAATATCATATCCCGGAATGCCTAGATTACTTATTAAATTATTATTAAATTTATTTAAATTGCTGGGTGTTATTTGTCTGGACTGTATTTGAATTTTTTGTGATGATGTGTAGGACTCGAAAACAACGGTTTGACCGCTGTGATCAGAGGGAAGGTAATTTACAATGGATTTATCTAAGAAGTCGCAGCAACAGAAAACATTATCAATACATGTAGCGGTATTTGTAGTAATTCGGGTTGGCTCCGAAAACACATTCAACAAATTAAATGATTTAAAAAGATTTAAGAATCTACTGCTATTTGAATTTTCATCTAAAATATTGATGTTAAAGTCACCACAGATGACTAGCGACTTATTACCCGTTGCAAGTTTTGCCAAAGCATCTTCCATTACTGACTCAAATATCGAGTAGTTTTGATAATTTGGGGGCCTGTAAACGCACACTATGACATGCTTATCTAGCTCAACACAAGACAATTCAATATTATGTTCAACCGATAGATCAACTATATCAATACGACTTCTAAATTTAATACTATTTTTGACTAAGATTAGTGAACCCCCACGCATCTTAGATTTACGGTTAAAGCAACTGCCTACACTGTAATTTTCATAATTAATTAACATTTCATGATCTTTTAACCAATGTTCGGTGAAACAAACAATATCAAACTTAGTTTTTTCTAAAAACAATTCAATCTCTAGTTGTTTTGAAGAGAAACCTTGAATATTTTGATGAAATAATTTCAAGGAATTCTGCTTAGCCCCTTTTTTAAATTTAACTATTTGAGAGCCAGAAGGTACTTTGGTGTCTGTTGTCTTACTAGCTAGTTTAAATGAGCCGGAGTGAGCGACAATACTCCCCCGCCTTCCTTGTAAAAAGGTATATTAGTATTTAAATTACTAATAGTCGCAGTGTTAATAATAGTACAAAACATAGACATAATATTTATGTCCGAGTGAATATTATAAGCTAATAGCCTAGCTATTTTGTGTCTACAACTAGTAGGTAGAAACACACTACCCCGTGTCGACCTAAGTTTATCAACAACAGTGTTGATATCAAGATATACAAGTTTGTCACAATAGTGACCTACCAAGAAATGTACATGCTTATTCAGCATGTGAATATAATTGTTTAGTTTGTTTGACTTTTTATATAAGTATGGAAAAGCACACAATATTATTTTACGGCAATTTAACTTTAACAACTCAGTTACACTGTCTGTGATGTCTTCTTTTGTGATTGTAGAACAATTTCCTATAAATATAGTTAAATCAGTACTTTTACTATAAACATTTCCAGTTACTGATGCCATTATCTGCTTATAAGTTAACCCTGGCATACAATTATTTTGACTGGGAAAGCTCAGGTTATTACTTAATAATTTACCTACACCCCTTCCAATACTATCTGAGAACATTACTGAGTGAGAACATTCACAACTATCACATATCTCAGTCTGTACCACTTGTAAGTTATTTTGTGGCATATTAGCTGTATCTTCGTTGATTATACAGTCCAGAGGCAAATTCTCAGCCTGGGACGGGTCCTCCATTACCTCAGGCTGGATAGTGTCATGGTTGGAAACTGTCTGGCAACTACATTGACACATCACCAACTCATTTGCTGCAAGAATATGTTCCCTTATTTGGTTCTGAGAACTCACATATTTCCTAGAAAGGGAACTAAGTGAGTCCTGAAGTGCCACTATTTCAGATTGCAAATGCTCAGTATCAATATTATAGATTTTAATACTGTCTTCTAATTTGATTTGATAATTTTTTAACTTTTTTACTAGATCAACACGCTCTTTTCTTAGTGGAATATTTTTAGAAAAGTGTTTATATTGTTTCCTAAATTGATAACATTTTTTAATTAATCTATTTAGTTTAGCATATTTTTTAATTTTTTTATTGCTTACTGTATAATTATGTTTCAATAAGGAATCTTCAGTCAAATCAATAGTTATTAAGGAAGGGGAGTTACAATTACTGTTTAACAATTCTGTATATAAGCGGTTAGTTTCTATAACCTGAGTACTTTCTTTTAGTCTCTGTAACTTTAAGATGCGACTATTGGAATGAATTAATTCATCTTCTAGGTCCCTAATTTTAGATAAAGCCTCCTCATACAAATTGCTGCAATTGCTGAAACCATCCGTGACCACCTTCAGCTGATCCCGTTCATCAACAACGTCCAAGTATTGCTGATGAAGGTCTACTAACTGCCTTTTCAAGGAAGAGTTTTTGCTGTTAACTTTGACGACTTCCACCTCACTTTCTTCTCTCTCCTGTAACAGCTGTTGGACTTGGAGCTTTGATTCTTTAAGTTCTTGGAGGGCCGTTCTTAACTTAAGATCCATCTCCTGAGCAGTAGCCTTACGGGTCATCACAGGCATGGTTTCAGGATTACTTACTGAAAGATAGAAATAAAGAAACGGTGAGAACTAGCAGAAAGACAAATACAGAAAAGTTAGCGGTGAAAGGAAAAAATAAATCAAAACAAAGGGCAAAGTCTTCTGTTATAAAATGAGGTAGGATGTTAAATTAAGTTTAAAAGATAATCTTTATATTAAATTAATCTAATAGAATATTGAATTTTACTGGATTTTTTATCAACCTATTTATACTTTTTCTTAAGTGGGTAGGCTGCTTAGATGTATAAAAAAAAAAAAAGTGAATGTAGTTCATTCAAATATTACTTTTAGACAAAATTATCATTAATGTTATTAATAAGCTTGGATATAAGAATAACAGAGTTATGGAAAGACTATCACAATGTTGTTGTAATTATAAATTTCAATCTTAGGTTGTCAACAAAGCGATTTAGAACCACTATAGGGTAATAAATCAGCACAAAATTAAAACTGGAATTGGCATAGATGTGCTATTTAACTAAAGTGACGAGTGTGTGCTATTATTTAATAAAAGTTAACAATACTTCCCCTGAATTGTCCGTTTAATTAAGTGCAGGTAAAACGTCAGCTGATGTTTGTAGGTTACCGGTAACAATGTATTACCGAAAAATGTTATGTATTATCGGGAAAACAATAATCCTGGGTATTTACACATTTACAATCCGATTGCACAAATAATTTCACTATTTTATAACTTATTTACTAATTAAAATTAATTTTAAAATACGGAGCCAAAATTTTACATGTCACTCGGGCAGTGTTGCCACTTTTTTTTTCCAAATCAGGCACGGTAAAGCATGCACTGGTGGCTCATTAAAGTTGTCAGGGGGTTAAAACTGTTCCCACCAGAGATTGCATCTGTTCTAATACTAAAAAGATGAATGCAAGTCTAGGTAGGTCACCTTTTCACTCAATATAATATTCAGATGTAATTTGACACACAGGAAAACCATTTCCTCGATGCCTCAAAGTACATTAAGCCAATGGTCCTGACTGTCAAATGTAGATCTTTGACAGTTAATCTTCACAACCCAGTACTATCTAGGTTGTGGAGGTCAGATGTAAAATACTGGTATTCAGCTGTATCTGGTTAGACTAAAAGCCAACTCCTACATATTTGGAAAAAGGCAAGGCATGAGATGACTGGGTTATGAAGTAATATTTGATTTTAAAGATTCCACTTTTACCACTACTTAACTATACATACTGCTAACCAAATTAATTGTTTGTCTCATTGAAAGTTACAAGTGAATGTTAACAAGATGTGAACACTGAACCCCTCACTAGATATTTGCTCTGAGTCATATTTCTATTTTATTCTTCCACACTCCCACAACAGAACCATCCTTATCCAGTGCCGGATTTGCCACGTAGCAAGAGTAGCAAATGCTACGGGCCCCGCGCATTGGGGGGCCCCGCGCTCCAATGCTTGTCTGACCGTAATTAATAAAATATCAATTTTAGATAATAATTAGGAGCGTAAAATGTCTTTCATCCCTTTAACGCGAAGTGCGCCTATGCTTCACTTCCACCTGAAAATCTAAAACTTGATTTCGTCACGTTAAATCGTAAAAACAAGTACCTAGGTATTTTACGAATTTTTAACGTTAATGTTCTAATTTTTAATTATTATTTATATTTATACAACATTATTTTTAGTTTATGCGAAAGCCGAAACACCTGTCCAGTATTTTTATATAAAGAATCTATGTACAAAATTTCAAAACTGTATCATGAAAAACCACAAAGTTATAAGCTTCACCTGGATATCCGTACAAATTCACTGTCACCAACGGCGCACGGGGTCACCGCGCCGCGCGCCTTGTGTTCATTGATAATAATAATTTCTCAGTTTGTATTGTAATTAACTGGTGATAACATTTTCCATCACACTGTCTTGCAGGCTGTTGACTGTCGTAATGGTCAAGTGTAGGTAGATATTATTATGTACTTTATTCGTAAATGCAGCCGTAAGTGATAACATTTAGTCGATGCGATTTGTTGCTCCTTATGCCAACCACTTAAAGTTAAAAATCGCATTAATATGTTAACACAGCTGACTGTAGGTACATAATAACTTTCTACAATAAAACATTTTGGCGTGTTTAAAAATGTTAATCACCATTATTTACAATAATTCACTTATTTACAATAATACACAAAAGCTACCGTAGTCCCTGCATCTCTGTGTGGCTGCAAGCATCGTGTTCCACGACACTGATGCCGAACTGCTCCCGGTACCGGTGCTGCACTGGCAGTGAAACATTATCACCACAAACTGCTAATGTTCGCACCATTTCCGTGTACTGGACGTTTGTGTAGGCAAATGACATGATTATTCGTTATTCGATATCACGCGCGGGATCGCGTATTTTAGGGAACGGGGTGTGACGCGACGTGTGCATCAACTCGTATTAGCCGGGCGACTGACTGGTCCCCCCGCAATGCACTGTGACTCGCGCGCAGTTTTTTGCCTACTACCTACGTACTTAATGTCGCATGGTGTCCATATTATAAACTTTTTAAATATTTTTGGGAAAAAATATAACATGGTGTAAAAATTATTGAAATCGATTCAGTTGCTTATTCTGAACAAACTATATTCAGGTTTCGCATATACTAAAAATAATGTTGTAGACTAGCATCTATACCACATTTCTACCCTTATAGTTATACATTAATTTTTCGAGTTTACGTAATCAAAATTGTACTTTATTAATCGATTTTAAGATAATATCTATTATAAGTATTTCGAGAAAACAGGCGAAATATTTTAATTTTATTAATTCAGTCACGATCCAATCTACTGTGGTTCGGTGATCCTTACTAATATTATAAAAGCGAAAGTGAGTTTGTTTGTTTGTTACCTCTTCACGCTGTAATGGCTTAACCGATTTTGATGAATTTTGGTACAGAGATAGTTGGGAACCAGGAGACGGACATAGGCTATTATTTTTTTAAAAAGACTGGGATATGAGAGAGAAAGAGGGAAGAAACGAGAAAACTTAGCGTTGCTATTACAAATCAATAAGGCGCTACCGAATTTAACGCGAGCGAAGCCGCGGGCAAAAGCTAGTTTATTATAAAACTAGTTTTTGCCCGCGGCTTCGCTCACGTTAAATTCACTTAAACAAGGTTCCCCTTTCCTGATTTGCAGGTATTTTTTGTTGGTAACAAAGCGTGTGTACCAATTTTAAGCTTCCTACCTTGAAAAGGCCCATTTAAAGTTTCACCCTCACTTTTAAGGTGTTTTGTTTGGGTGGGAAATCATCAAATAACTTTACCCGCTCTGGGCGGAGCGGGGGTGAGTGTCTGACTTGTACTGACTAGAACACACCCATGTTCCTTCCATTGCCCTTTATGTTTCGGGGCCGCGGTATCTCTTTCGTTCAACCCGCAACCCCTTTGCTGACATCTCTTTGAGGCGCGCGTGGAACACTAACGTGCCGTCGACACGGCCTGTCGTCAATAGACGGACGGACGGTGAGCTACCCATTGCTCACCGTCCACAGGCCCGCATCTACGTTGGCCGGGAGTCGTCTCGCGGCGCCCGACGCCCGGGGCGTCTCCCGCGGCGGCTGTGTTGGTTTGAGGTTCTCTCCCTCAAACGCCCGGTTACCTCCTTCACTAGCATTACTGCTTCGCAAAAGGAAGTGACCGCTTCCCATTCCCTCTCGCTCCGGACCATGGACTGAACCGAGGCCGAGAGATCGCCGCCGCCGATTGCCTCTACGAAGGCACGGCGGTGCTCCGCCCAAGCTGGGCAGACCACCACTGTTTGCTCCATCGTGTCCTCCGTGCGACCGTCACAATGGTGACACCCGGGCGTTTCCTCCCGCCCGATTATGTGCAGGAACCTCCCGAAACTTCCGTGTCCGGTGGGGACCTGCGTCAGGCGGTAGGTGAGGAAGCCATGGCGCCTCTCCAGCCACTCCTCAGAGGGGACTTACCGCCACTAATGTGGCGTGCCGTGCACACGGGTTTGCGAGAGTCGCTCTCTCCATGCCACCATTAGACCGCTGGGCGGCAATTTGCCGCGGCAGCAGAGATTCCCCCCGGTGTAGTGCCTCCGCGCGCCACTCGTACAGGCGCGAGGACTATTGCCTCTAGATCTCACGGTGGCAATCCGGCAAAGACGCTCGCTGCCTCGCCGAGATCGTGCGGTAGCCCCCGGATAAGCATGCCACCTTTTGGGGCGCGTTCAGGTAGTGGGCGGCGCGCCGCCCTAAAGAACGCGCCCATACCGGGGCCCCGTAAAGGGCCATGGACCGCACTACTCCGGCATAGAGCCTACGGCAGGAGGTGTTTGGCCCCCTCAGATTGGGCAGGAGCCGCTTGAAAGCAACCCCGGCCCGCTCGAGTTTGGGAGCCAAACGTCGGAAATGCTCCACGAAATTCCACCGGCTGTCGAGGACAATTCCCAGGTACTTCATCTTCGAACCGACGCCGATGCGAACCCCTCTTACTGTCAGCTGGGATCCCGACGGTGGCGTATTCCCATGGCCCATATATAATATTTATATATACCATGGCCGGATTTGTGCAATGCCACCTCCAGACCCAGTAGCCGGATCCTCTCCGCGACTATCGCAATCCCGCGTGTCATTATTTCGGCCGCCGCGCCGCCTGGTGCGACCCCCCCGGTGCCAGAACGAGCGTGTCGTCAATGTAACAAACTACATTGACGCCGCTAGGGAGATCGGCGCGCAGCATCCAATCGTAACCGATGTTCCACAGGAGCGGCCCAAAGACCGATCCCTGTGGGACACCGCACGACATCTCTCGCCGGTTCCACTCTCCAGAGCGACCGGGGTAGATGACGGCCCTGTCCGTTAGATATGCCCCGACCACACGACGAAGGTAGTTCGGCATCCGGTGGTACCGGAGTGCCTCCCTGATGCAGCTCCAAGGCATGGTGTTGAACGCGTTGGCGATGTCGAGAGACACCGCCACGACAATTCCACCTTTGGACACTGCAGCCCCCGTCGTGAGGGCTCTCACGCGCATAATGGCGTCCACCGTCGAGCGCCCCTTGTGGAAACCATACTGGTACTCCGCAAGATCCGGCCCCGTCCCCACAAGGTGCCCGACGAGGCGGTTTGCAATAACTCTTTCAAAGAACTCTTCTTCTATCAAAGAACCTTGTCGAGCAGCACGATGGGCCGAAATGCGGACGGAGAGTCCGCAGGGCGCCCCGGCTTCTGTATCCTATTTTTTTTTGTGTGTAATGACGGAGAAAGAGGGAAGAAAAGGGAAAACTTACCTTTGCTATTACAATCAATAAGGCGCAAGGGCAAAAACTACACGTAGCAGGTACCTGCAAGTCATGAAAGGGGAACCGTGTTACCCCGAATTTAACGCGAGCGAAGCCGCGGGCAAAAGCTAGTAATATATAAATAAAAGTAAGGATTCTTTAGAATCGTGTTTCCTAAACTTAGAAATTGCTTTGCGCATTTACTTATCCCTTATGATCACTAACTACACTGGCGAACGTTCTTTTTCAACATTTAAACGTATAAAAAAAATGAACGATGGGCCAAGAACGTCTTAATCATCTCACATTGTTGAATATAGAGCATAATTTGCTTAAAGAAGTCGACATTGAAAGTCTTATCTCAAAATTTGCCCATTTTAAATCTAGAAAAGTCTATTTGTAACAGTTTTGTTTTATTTAATACCCTAAACTTGAGAACCTAAAGCAAACCAAGGGTCCCTTGACAGAATTTGCTACAGGCCCCGCGCTGGCTTAATCCGGCACTATCCTTATCTATTTAACTGTGTGGAATGTCTATTGATAGCTATTCAAAAATTATATTGAAATTTTCAATTAAAAAACCCTTAAATGGCCCAAATTAGGGTTTATATATTAGTATTAAAATTATGTTTGAAATATGCAGGCTTTTCATTATATGTATAGATGAGTGAAATATACAAAATATTGTTATTATATTTTTTGTTGCTATTTATAGCTCCCTGTGAGTACGACTCGCAACGGCGTTGAGTCGACAATGAAGTACCACGGACAGCCTATGGAACTGCGTGGAGCATTTCCGAAGTGTAGCGCCCAGACTCGAGCGGGCTCTTGCCCAATCTGAGGGGGCCAAACGCCTCCTGCCGTAGGCTCTATGCCGGAGTCGTGCGGTCCTTGGTCCTTTACGATGCCCCGGTGTGGAGACGTTCTTTGAGGGTGACCTGTATGAGCATCAAAAGGTTGTGCCACAGGGCGGAACCGGGGCGCGCGGAGGCACTACACCGGGAGTAGACACCGCTATCGCGACAAATAGCCGCTGAGCGGTCAGGACTCCGGTACGACCTCATGATGGCATAGAAAGAGCGACTGCGGCAACCCCGTGCAGGACACGACACAGTAGTGGCGATAAGTCTTTGAGAAGTGGCTGGAAAGGCACCACGGCGTCCTCATCTACCCCCTGAACGAAGTTTCGAGAGGATCCTGCACATAATCAGGCGCGAGGAATCGCCCGGGGTGCCACCACTGTGACGATCGTCCGGAGGATAGTGGAGCACACTGGCGGTCTGCGGCGATGTCTCCCGTCCGCCCTGGTTCAGTCCATGGTCTGGAGCGAGAGGGAATTAGAACCGGTCACCTCCTTTTGCGAAATAGTCATGCTAGCGAAGGAGGTGGCCGGACGTTTGAAGGGGTGAACCTCAAACCAACCCAGCCGCCGCAGTATTCGCTCCGGACTTCGGGCGCCTGGCGATGATGGATGCGGGTCTGTGGACGGTGAGCAATGGGTAGCTCACCGTCCATCCGTTTAGTGACGACAGGCCGTGTCGACGACGCGTTCGTGTACCACGCTCGCCTCAAAGAGATGTCAGCAAAGCAGAGAGGCCTGCCAGGGCCACCACCTCTGACAGAGTCTGCAACAGCCCCACCCTCCCCCCGAACGGGGGAAGATATTTGATGATAAGCCAGTAGTTAATAAGAGGAATTTTTAAGATGGTCCTCTATTAGTTCACAAAATATATGTAAATCTTAAGCCACCTTCGCTATGATTAATAGCAAACATCAATACAAATAAATTGTATGACACAAAATCTTCTAAAGCGTCAATCATTTAATTCGTATGAATCGTCGCCTGTCGAACTTTCGATATTTTATTTTTATAAAAGTGGCAACGTATAAAACCTGTACTATGAAAAGTTTCACGTACATTAACTAGTATGCACGCGGACGCGGAGCGTTTACATTGAAAGTATTTAGAAGTGTTAATAAAGTTCCGTGTCGCAGAGCTACCTGCGCCAGCTGCTGGAGGGCGTGGCCTACTGCCACGCGCACCGCGTGCTGCACCGCGACCTCAAGCCGCAGAACCTGCTGGTGGACGCCGACGGCAACATCAAGCTGGCCGACTTCGGGCTGGCGCGCGCCTTCGGCATCCCCGTGCGCGCCTACACGCACGAGGTGGTGACGCTGTGGTACCGCGCGCCCGAGATCCTGCTCGGAGCCAAGTTCTACTCCACCGCCGTGGACGTGTGGAGCCTGGCCTGCATCTACGCCGAGATGGTGAGCGGCCGCACGCTGTTCCCGGGCGACAGCGAGATCGACCAGCTGTTCCGCGTGTTCCGCGCGCTGGGCACGCCCGGCGCGCACGTGTGGGCGGGCGCGCGCCGCCTGCCCGAGTTCCGCGCCGCCTTCCCGCGCTGGCCGGCGCGGGCGGCGCGCGCGCTGCTGCCCGAGCCCGCGCGCGCCGCGCCGCACGCCGCCGCGCTGTTCGACGCCATGCTGCGCTACGAGCCCAGCCTGCGCGTGCCGGCGCGCGCGGCGCTGCTGCACCCGTACCTGCAGGACGCGCGCCGCACGCCGCCCGACCTGCCGCGCCAGGGTAGCGCCTAGTGGCTAGCCTGGCGCGGCAGGTCGGGCGGCGCGGCCGGCGCGGGCGGCGCGCGCGCTGCTGCCCGAGCCCGCGCGCGCCGCGCCGCACGCCGCCGCGCTGTTCGACGCCATGCTGCGCTACGAGCCCAGCCTGCGCGTGCCGGCGCGCGCGGCGCTGCTGCACCCGTACCTGCAGGACGCGCGCCGCACGCCGCCCGACCTGCCGCGCCAGGGTAGCGCCTAGTGGCTAGCCTGGCGCGGCAGGTCGGGCGGCGCGGCCGGCGCGGGCGGCGCGCGCGCTGCTGCCCGAGCCCGCGCGCGCCGCGCCGCACGCCGCCGCGCTGTTCGACGCCATGCTGCGCTACGAGCCCAGCCTGCGCGTGCCGGCGCGCGCGGCGCTGCTGCACCCGTACCTGCAGGACGCGCGCCGCACGCCGCCCGACCTGCCGCGCCAGGGTAGCGCCTAGTGGCTAGCCTGGCGCGGCAGGTCGGGCGGCGCGGCCGGCGCGGGCGGCGCGCGCGCTGCTGCCCGAGCCCGCGCGCGCCGCGCCGCACGCCGCCGCGCTGTTCGACGCCATGCTGCGCTACGAGCCCAGCCTGCGCGTGCCGGCGCGCGCGGCGCTGCTGCACCCGTACCTGCAGGACGCGCGCCGCACGCCGCCCGACCTGCCGCGCCAGGGTAGCGCCTAGTGGCTAGCCTGGCGCGGCAGGTCGGGCGGCGCGGCCGGCGCGGGCGGCGCGCGCGCTGCTGCCCGAGCCCGCGCGCGCCGCGCCGCACGCCGCCGCGCTGTTCGACGCCATGCTGCGCTACGAGCCCAGCCTGCGCGTGCCGGCGCGCGCGGCGCTGCTGCACCCGTACCTGCAGGACGCGCGCCGCACGCCGCCCGACCTGCCGCGCCAGGGTAGCGCCTAGTCGCGACCCCAGGAGACACTCCCATACCGACGGATTCCAAATACGACTAAAATATCTTGTACGCGCCCAATGTATACGCTTCAAAAAGTTACAGGCAAAAAAGAAATTGTAAGGCGCATCGCCCACTGGTAAATCGAAGCGACGTCGCGTCAGCGGCGGTGCGGCGTCGCAGCACGGGCGAGGATAGGTCTCGAGGCGCAGGCGGCTATGCTTCCTTTACAATATTAATTCATTCACCATGTCGTCGTCAGAAGACGAAGACGTACTCGCACTGAAACAAGTTCTTAATTTAAATAAAAGAAGATTTTGGGTTGTGATTTGGGTTTTTTGGGAACCAAATGACAAAATGGCGGTGGAGTCGTGGCTTGGGCACACTTGTGCGCCCCTCCTGCGCCTGCACCTCGCCTCCGCCCCGCCTTCACCTCGCTCGTGCCGCAACTCTTGTATATGAGCGCACTGCCATTCATTTGTACAGAAAATGTTGTTGCGGCGTGCCTCTCATGCGCCCGCGCCTCGACTGCACTTCGACTGTTAATCGTGTGGGCGACGCGCCTAATGATCGTTTTTTATTGAAAGACGCTTTTCCCGTAACTGTTTGCGTCTGTTTGTTCTTCCAACGACTAGAATTTATTCAGGAAGGGTCTAATAAATTGAAATTGAACTGACATAAAAGACGCTGGAAAAGAAAAGAATTTTCATATATTTAAGAATAGATCTGCATGCTTCGCCATTGATTGGCATACAAATATTAGTTATAAGATGTGTAATGATTGAACAGTGATAACTAACGTGCCGAATGCGCGTGCGCGTCCAGTTCACAGTTCACACGCGCGATGCAAAACTTCCTATGTTTACGGTTCCGTTCGTTCCGTCCATCTTATAGATTGGTCCCGCTCCGCGCTCGTCTATCCGTCCGTACATCACAACCATAGTATAAAGAGGGGAAGTACGATAACTTCATACAAACGCGTAGCGCGCGGCTTGTATGTGTGCGCCGTAGTATCTATGCGTCGCCGCACGCACACTAAACAAAATCTCGGCTCCTTTCGCGCTGCGCCAGTCGGGGCTAACACTGCACGAGGTTCGCGCGTCACGGCTTTTCGGCACCGCTAAACGAATAAAAAATGTCTGATAACCGCGGGAGAAAGTATTGCTGTGTGTTTGGGTGTCTTAATAATTCATCAATTCCAGAATTGTCTCAGTTCAAATTACCTATTGAACAGGAAAGGTAAGCTACTCACTTATTCTAGCATAATTCAATTTTTTACTTCATAATGAGATACCTACCTACCTACTGACTTCTTTTTGTTGTATTAGCATATTAGTTTTCTATCACACAGAGGAAGTAGAATAGAATAGAATAGAATATACTTTATTGCACACCAAAATCTACGAAACAAAACTGTTTTACAAAAAGATGTTAAATCTATGGTTACAATGGCGGTCTTATCGCTAAGAAGTACCGCGAGTTATCGCGAAGTAGGTAGGTAGGTAGGTAGGTAGGTAGGTCTACTTTCCCACTAGAATGTTTGTACTTTTGATCTGTCAACTGATTTACCGCTATTGCTTTGTTTACGTTTAGTTGTGCCGATTTCTCAGTATTGTAGGTATATTAACTAAGTACCTAACTACCCACAGTTATGAAATCGTAATTAAAAATAAGTTATTGACTAATTTTAAATTATATACAACATTATTTTTAGTATATGCGAAACCTGAAAATAGTTTGTTCAGAATAAGTAACTGAATCGATTCCAATAGTTTTTACACCATGTTATATTTTGTCCCAAAAATATTAATAAAAGGTTACGAGTTGGACACTTAGTAGGCATACGAAATCATACGGCGCGCAACAAGGTCACGGCAGGTCAAAGCGACAGTACCTACGTGCGGCGTAGTTTGTGCCGCTCCGTGGCCGTGTTTTTGTACGGACAGCCAGGTTAAATAACAAGCTTATAACTTAAAAGCTTATAACTTAAAAGTGACAACCCTATGACAGTAGGCAATTATATCGCGAATTGGGCCGGAGATAACCTACTTCCCCTCTATTTACTTTGTCACAACCAGTTTTAGACTGTTGGCATCACACTTCCAATTTGGAGAGCAGACGTTTTCATTAAACCGCTACAAAAAACTAAACTTGAAAATCATTCAAAAGATTTTTCTTTAAGGTGAAAGCTCCAACCTACCCGCGAAATTCAAATTTTCTTACGTTTTTTGCAATTTTCAGGCCAGTGCTAGGTTGTATGTTGATTAAAATCAAAATCACCAATACAACCCTCCAAGTTCATAAAGGCGTAGGAACAAAAAAAAAACAGAAAAAGTCTTTCCTACAGCTTTATGAACTTGGAGGGTTGTATTGGTGATTTTGATGATTATAATTCTATAATTACATACGTCTTAAAGCCGCAAATAATATTTTAATCAACATACAACCTAGCACTGGCCTGAAAATTGCAAAAAACGTAAGAAAATTTGAATTTCGCGGGTAGGTTGGAGCTTTCACCTTAAACATGCTGAAGGGATACCGGCTCACACCCGGTTAAGTTTAAAAAAAAAACAATAGTTCAATAACGATGTGGATAAAAATGCGAATACCCTACAATTGGGATAAGATAAACTACTAAGTAAGTAGTAAATATTTTCTGTAGGCGGCGCGGCCGGCGGCGCCAGTCAGTGGAAATGCTAAACTTATACAAATAAATATTTGAGTTCAAAAATATTTTACTCCCGTTTTTCAGAAATGGGACTTTTTTTTTGTAAATCTGCAGCGACTTTGTTTTTCATTATTATCACTTATACTATGATAAAACACACACTACTTCAGTTACAGTCATGATGATTTTAAAGTTTTTTTTTGTAGCTGTTTAATGACAAACAGTTTTGCTGTTGAGTGTTAACATTATCCAAATTGGGCTTGTTTTTATTGTAGCTGAACAAAAAAGCGGCCAACAGCGAACATCGACACTCGCGCACTGACGGTTCCCTACAAACGTATGCCATATACAGCCATGTCGACTGCGTACACTTACAGGGTTGGTTTTTTCATGGCATAAATGGACCACAGAGTTGAGTATATGGTTTTTATTCCAACTCGATATCTATCTCTACGAGTTCTCGAGATACAGACTTCTTGACATACAGACGGACAACAAAGTGATACAAAAAGGGTTTAGTTTGTTTCCTTTTGCGGCACCCACGCCACCCACGGCCCACCTACCTAACCCTCAAAATACTATTTTAACAGAGCATAACATAACAAACATTTTTATTTAAAACCAAAATCGTAAGTCAATTCACCGAAAAGTTATTTAACCACAAAATATCTGAGATCACCCAGACTGGAACATTGTTTTATCAATTGGCTTAATTTTGTCCAACCTTCAGATGTTCTATGCTATGAACGTGGAGCTCACGTACTACACGACCATTAGTCGCTTCTGTGGCCAAATGTCAAGGTTGTGTCGTCGCCGTGAAGTTCGCGAGGCAAGGGCTATTGTTTATACATTTTGCAGTGGTGACATAGACGAATCATAATAATTAATTATCGGTAGCTACTATTTTTTTTAAAGAAATGAAAAGTATTTGTAAAAATTAATAAACGTGGATTAATTATACAATAAATCGAAAATGCATTTTATTTTCAATTTTCTTCATTGAAGTAACATGTCGACTGTATTTTCCCACAATTGCCGACATCTGCTAAACGTGGGCCTCCAACAAAGAACGCCAACCATTCCGGTTCTGACCTTGAAGTCGTCGCTCCATCGTGCAGCATGGCGTCTCCACTCTAACAAGTATCTGTATGTGCATGCTTTACCCGCCCTCTATCCTTCCGCAGACATGACCGTCCCACATCCACTTCAGCGTACTGATTCTGCTAGGCATGATAAATGATAACCTTCACCTTTCTATTTTGAACACTTGGCTACCTATAGCAGTTTTAAGAACCAGTTCGAAGTGCTGTTTTAGACCAATTCGTGTCGGGTGTTCGTAACAAATAATTGTGTGCCTATCTCGGTACAGAATTACAAGAGCAAGGCCGAGCAGCTCGTTGCTAACGACCGTAGCCGCGGCGCCCTCGGCAGCCAGCGGGCGGCGGCGGGACGCCATGCACACGTCACACGCGCCCGAACAGGTGCAGGTCGCCCGTCTAGTAAGGTGCACGTAAATACTAGCATAAAGCTACCTAATTACATCGCAAAAATGATCAAGAATAAAAAGCAACTGTCGAAAGGAACAAAAGGTGTCTCTTGCAGAAAAAAATACTATTACGATCTTTACAATAGTTATAAAATCACATATTTATACACCATTTGTTCGGAATAGTACCGATGGCAACATTTGTGTCACTTGTTAAATGTAGTCTTTATTCATAATATTTTTGACTATTTCTTGTTTGGACTCTGCCTTGTAGATTAAGAGATGCTTGTTAACTTTTTATTTTACGTTTTGTAAAGAAAATAATTACTCATTGTTGGGCCTACGCTGTGCTCTCATAATTAAGTAATAAAACAACAACATTGTAAAACCAATTTATATTAAAAGAAAAACCATGAAGTTTCTAGCCGGTTCTTCTCCATAGGAAACGAACGATCAACCCGAACTTGCACTTTTTCTAAACGTCGACGGCCTATTTGAAATAAAATATTTTGATTGGTAAAAACAAAATCTGGTTTGGTATTATTTTTAATTCCACTTAAGAGCTAGTGCTTAATAATTATAAATCTTAACTATGTGTAAACAGTCTATCGGCAACGGGCACGGGCACGGGCAGAGTTACGGCTTCCACAACTTGAGCAGGCCGTCCTCGCCGTACGTGGCCAGCAGGTTCTGGTGCGGGTGGTGCGTCAGCCCGATCACTGCCTTCTCGTGGATCTGAAACAGGAGCGCTGGCGTGAGTGTCGCTCGGGGCGTGCGTGCGTGTCCGGTACGTAAGTCGCGGGCACTCACGTTGATGGTGCGCTCCAGCTTGCCGGTAGCGGTGCAGAAGGCGTACAGCACGAGGTCCTCGCCGGCGCAGTACACCAGCCGGCCGCGCGCGCTCAGCGACGCGCTGACGAGCGCGCCGCCCTCCTGCTCGCGCCGCCCGCTGGAGAACGAGCGCACGATCTGGCCTTGCATGTTCATGATGACCACAGTGTTGGTGCGATTGCACACCACGAAGTGGTCGGGGTTCTTGGGCGTGAGCAGCAACGAGTTGACGGGCGGCTCGCCGCTGCCGAGCGGCTTGAGAGTGGCCGTGCACTCGCCCGTGCGCACCGACCACACCTTCACGCTGCCGTCCGACGAGCCGCTCAGCACGCTGTGCCCGTCCGGCGTGAACACCGCCTCGTTCACGAACGACGCATGCCCGCGGAACTCTTTCAGGACCTTGCCCGACTTCAGACCGTGGATCC
This sequence comes from Ochropleura plecta, assembly GCA_905475445.1. Classification (NCBI taxonomy): domain Eukaryota; kingdom Metazoa; phylum Arthropoda; class Insecta; order Lepidoptera; family Noctuidae; genus Ochropleura; species Ochropleura plecta. The sequence goes on along the minus strand of FR997733.1, from coordinate 114,757 downwards.
TGCGGAGCAAGGTGTGCGGTGAGAAAGCGGGAGAGGGGGCGCGGGGGACGGGGGCGCGATTCTTACCTGATGGTGCGGTCGAAGGAGGCAGACAGGATCTGCGTGTTGTCCCGCGTGAACTGAAGGCAGGTGACGCCCTTGGCGTGCGCGCGCTCCAGCTTACGCAGCACCTGACCGGATGACACTTTCCATACCTGTAAAGAGAGTACGGTCAGGGCGTGATCGGTGTGAGGTAATAAGGCAGGGCGGGGCGGAGGGCGTACCTTGATCTTGCCGTCGTTAGAGCCGGCGGCGAGCGTGTCGCTGTCGCGGCCGAAGGCGAGGCTGAGCACAGCCTCCTCCATACTCATGTACTCCTCGTGCGCCTGGTAGCGCAGGTCTTTACGGATCTTGCCGGTGGTGAAGTTCCACACCTCCACGAGCCCGTCGACCGACCCCGTCACGAGGTACTGTCCGTCCGGCGAGAACCTGTTAACAGATCAATACCGACTTCATTTTAGTACTGGGTTCAGGAAAATATTCGTTTTTCATATCAAATCCAAATCGGTATAGGATTCGCAAATGAAGCATTCCGTAAAAACGCCAAAAAAATAACACGTTTCTCGCACGGGGACGGCTTTTAATGTATTGCGGCTATAGTAATAAGTAATACACATTCTGCCCAAATGGCAAGTGTACGGGTCCTATTATGATTAACAACAAACGAACACAGACAGCGAACATGGTAAGAATACTCTTCATGACCTAACTTATAAATACGGTGCCACAATGGCCGGTCTTATCGCTAAAACTGTTGAGAAACCGCCAAGAGAATGTTGTGTTTCAAGACAACATTCTCTTGGCGCCTTTTGGGTACTGGTCAACTTAACAATCACTCCTTCGGAGTTGGAATTTTTCCTTTAGTGTAGCATTTCTCGCGAATTAAAAAGCTATTTCTTTAAATAAAGAGTGTCGTCTGAGCACCGACCTGGCACATTCAACGTGTGATTTCTGGCCAAACTTAATGATCTTGGAGAGCTGTGTGGGGCACTGGTCGTCCTCTTCGTCGCGGATGGCTGCTTTGCCGCGGAACAGATCGATGGTGGTGCCGGGCGGCAGCAGCCCTTGGTGCTGTTGCCACTTCAGCGCTTGGCCCAGCAGCGCCAGCAGGCGCGAGCTGGGCACCACGGACACCTCGCCCGCCAGCGCGGCGGCGATGGCGGCGCGGCGCCGCTCCTTGCCGCCGCCGCTGCCATATGCCTCGCGCGGGTCGAAGTACGAGCGTGCCAGAAGATTCTCTGCGACATGAACGAGCGCCGGTTACACTCGACTGTGACACTGCTAACAGTGACACTCATACTGTTGACGCTATCTTACCGAGGTGTATATAGCGGTCTGTCTCTTGCTGCTTCATGAGCAGGCAGGGGTGCGTCTGGCGCAGCAGCGACCGCGCGGCGCCCAACTCGCGTAGTTCGATGAGCTCCAGCACCACCTGCTCGTACAGTTCCATTAGCTTCTTGTCAGGCAGCTTGAGCGACGCCGTAGCCTTAAGCACTGTGTCCCAGTGGCCATTGTTGATGTCCGCGCAAAACCCATCCACGCTGTCTACAGTGTTCAACGACACACCTGTCTCCTCCTGCAGAAGGACACACCCTTAACATCACATGTCGACAGCGGCACTGATAAAAAACAATTATTATTATTATTTATTTAAATCGAACACAAAGATTCATAATTTTGTTAGTAGCACTTACAAAACTATGTTAATCCTTACTAATATTATAAAAGCGAAAGTGAGTTTGTTTGTTTGTTTGTTTGTTACCTCTTCACGCTTTAATGGCTAAACCGATTTTGATGAATTTTGGTACAGAGATAGTTGGGAACCAGGAGACGGACACAGGCTATTATTTTTTTAAAAAGAGTGGGATATGAGGGAGAAAGAGGGAAGAAACGGGAAAACTTGGCGTTGCTATTACAAATCAATAAGGCGCTACCGAATTTAACGCGAGCGAAGCCGCGGGCAAAAGCTAGTCCTTACTAATATTATAAAAGCGAAAGTGAGTTTGTTTGTTACCTCTTCACGCTTTAATGGCTAAACCGATTTTGATGAATTTTGGTACAGAGATAGTTGGGAACCAGGAGACGGACATAGGCTATAATTTTTTTAAAAAGAGTGGGATATGAGGGAGAAAGAGGGAAGAAACGGGAAAACTTGGCGTTGCTATTACAAATCAATAAGGCGCTACCGAATTTAACGCGAGCGAAGCCGCGGGCAAAAGCTAGTAATATATAAAATCATGAAAATTAAATAAATAAAATTATCAAAATTACATTTAAAATCAAAATCAAAAATTACATTAAAATTAAATCTCAACATTAAAATTAAAGACAAAATTAAATTACAATCACAACAAAATGTATAAAGGAAATATAAAATCATGAAATTAAATAAATAAAATTATCAAAATTACATTATAATCAAAAATGAAAATGAAAATCATTCTTCCAAAATGATAAGAAAATATGTATTACCTATTGATACTTTTACAAGCTATTATGCCTTGTGACTCAAACTGTGGCTGCATCCTTTTAGTTCTTGACAAACAAAACTGCCTGTAATGGTCTAGTTATAATAAATAAATATTGAAATAAGTACCATTGTTTTGGAATACCATGACTGCAGGTAGTGTAAATATATAATAATAAAAATATACTGTTAAAACATTATAATACTGTTTCATTACATTATACTTTTTAATGTTGAACAAAAATAAAGTATTCATAATTCTGTTTCAACACATGACTGGTATCCAAATAGACCTGATCAAAAACTAAATGAGTGAGGAACCCAAAAAAATATTCAAGTTTACCAAAAACCCTGTTAAATTTTATTCCTAGACCTAAATAAAATATGACAACATAATAACAGCGTATACCTGCAGGGTCTGAAGTGTTTTAGTGAGGTTAGATTCCTTCAAGTACTGCTGGATCAGCCGGATAACACTGGAAATTCGTAGACATTTATTACTATATATAGTAGTAAGGAAAACACTAAATTTACATTAATTTATCAAACACTCACTCGGCAGATTCTATTTCAATCGACATAATTGAATGTTTCAAACAGTTTGGTTATGTATCTGATAAATAATCATCAATCACTACTGTAGCTTAACAACTATCAATCCAAACTTAATGATACTGACAACTCCGTAATTAGGTGACTATTTAATTTGTGTTACTCATAAACATGAGTGTGAGCAGGCTGTGTACAAAAACAAACAAACTATAATTCGTCTTTTTCGATGAGAGACCTACAAGTGCCTACAAGAAACGAAACAAACGACTAAACGTCAAACGACTGGAGCAACTGTCACCATAGACTAATATATATAAAAAAATGAGAACTGTCACTCATGCCCTGGCAACTTAGAACATTTTTTTTTATTGCGAAAAGCTCCATCTGTCCCAGAAGCAACGAACTTTTTATTGAGGTGTTACCACTTTTTTACCGTAAACTTTTGGTAATTTACTTTAATTGTTAATTTTGCTATTTTACTTTAATTAGTCTACTTTTACTAATAATTTGATTTAACAACCAAGTATGAATTGTTTTTGAAATATTTTGTATTATTCGTGGAAGTTTTACAAAAATTAGAACCTTAAAAAATAGTAGTATTTAAGCAAACTGTTACCAACAATAGCAACACTGAATATCAACGTCACAAGAAATTTTCCACCGGTTTGTTGTTTACGTGCTCGTGCGCAATTTTTCTTGTATATTTCGGTGTTTTTGTGTTATTATCTTGAGTTGAACTTTAGTTCCTCCGTATATTCCATAAATAGCCAAATTTCAGCATAGACTATACTTTGTGAAAGTGTTTGTGACATACTTGCAGACAGATGGGCCCTCCTCAAGCAGTTTGGACCATATCAATAAAACAAAGGGTGCAAAACGAGAAAGGCAAACCGGTGTTGTAATTAATGTGTAATAAATTCGTTTAATTATATATTTTGTGTTATTAATCTCATCTCCTTTATCCGATACAACCTAAGATAAATTTATTTCGTTTAAAAGAAACCCAAACTGTGTTCTCATTTAAAACTTGTATCTAAAAACATCCATGAAAATTTGCTTGTGCAAAAACACAGTTTATGTATCATATAAACGAAGAAATTATATACAAAAATAAATCAACTTATGCCTACCTACCTACAATAAATATATTCAATTAGTTCCTTGCTTGGCGTTCAGAGGGCGCTGGTCGCTAACTTAACCGAAAACGTCAGTTGCCAGTCTATCTCATTTTATATATATTAGTCTATGCTGTCACTGAACTACCACCATAGACGAGATAGCTTCAGAGTTCAGACGGGGCACTCCCATAGAGCAAAACGACGCGTCTAGACTCACATTATATTAATAGGTGGGGGGACCTATGAAATTGCCGTTTTGTATGAAAAAATTTAAACGATTTTTTTTTATGTATTTTTTATTTGTATTAATCGAAGTAATCACCCATGTTTTTTATTTGTATTAATCGAAGTAATCACCCATGCATCTTTGCCAACGCAGTGGCAGTTTATTGATGAAAAAGTAGTAGTCTCTGTAGGCGCAAGGTCTGGTGAGTAGGGCGGATGACGGAGAGCTTCCAACCCCAATTCTTGCAACTTGGAGACCGTCTGCTGTGCAGTATGAGGTCGCGCGTTGTCGTGCAGGAGCAGCGGAGACGAGCGATTGACCAATGCTGGTTGGAGATGTGCCAGCTTCTCCATCATTGTGTTCAGTTCTTCACAGTACACATCTGCAGTAATGCTCACCCCGTTTGGTAAGAAGCTGTGATGAATTACACCGGCGCTAGACCACCAAACAGTTTCTATCACTTTTCTAGGGGTAAGTTTTCGTTTAGGGCATTGTTTAGGTGCTGAACCAGGATCAACTTGCTGAGCGCTTGCGGTTATCAAACAGAATCCATTTTTCATCGCAGGTAACAATGTGGTTCAAAATTCCTTCAATTGTGTGTCTGTTGAGCAGTGCAAGGCACGTATCGACGCGTACTTCGCGCTGGCGATCATTGAGTTCGTGGGGCACCCATTTGTCAAGCTTTTTTACCTTGCCAATTTGATGCGAATGGACCGATATTGTTTTGACGCTAACGTCGAAAGCTGCTGCTAATTCAGCCGTAGATTGTGTATCATCAGCTTCCACAATCGCCTTTAATTCGTCATTGTCGGCCAAAGTCTTCGGACGACCGCGAGGTTCATTTTTCAGGTCGAAATTTCCAGAACGGAAGCGAGCAAACCAAAATAACAGGTGGTGCGTTGGTTTGTAGTGTTAGCTCCGTAAATGTCGTTGATGTTGCGTGCCGCTTGTGCCGCGTTGCTGCCACGACGGGTAAAGAAAGACCTAACATATGACAGCTTTTTTAAAAATTTTAAGCAATGTCGTGATTGTATTCAGCCTAAATATTTTCCTTGCTAGGAATTGGTAATTTTAGTTTCATTATATAAACATAATGCAATTATTGCATAGTGCAATTATTGCATAGGGCAATTATTGCATAGGGCAATTATTGCATAGTGCAATTATTGCATAGGGCAATTATTGCATAGTGCAATTATTGAAGAGAGAAGAACGAACGAGTATCCCGAATGATCCCGAGTATATCGAGTATTTAAACATGGCGTCATGCAGACAGAAGTGCGGACAGCGGGAGGAGAGGTCAAACTCAAAGCATTTATTTCAATTAGACCATTACAAGCATTTTTGAATATCATGAAAACAAAAAAAGATGATGCTACAGTTCCAGTCACAAGACATAATAACTTGTGAAAGTACTGTAGTTGCCCATTCCAAAGCGTATTTAGAGGCATGAAGAACAGGGTGTAAAGTTCTCCATCCTCTATTGAAAATGGAGGATCATCCGACCAGACGGGTGTCGTGTCTGGTGGGCCACTGCCCGACAGTTGCTTGTCGGGTGCTCGTATATATGTAGACTTCGTGCACAACTTTGCTTGCGCGATGTAGGATTTTGCCGTTTAGTACTTCAGTGGCTGGATAGATGGCGCTGTAGTATTTTTGCCACTTGCATCTTTGTGTCGCTACACGTAGATCTCTATGGAGAAGAATGGGCAAGAAAATCCATGGACACTCTTTTAAATCATAATATTTTTAACAAAATCATGGATACATCATTCATGTTGAGATTATACATGTGAGAACGATGTAGAATAAACGAGTACATTAAGAGCGTCCAGAGTAAATACAAGAACAAAAGTTTAATAGATAGATACATATTTTTTTCTTTATTAGAAACGTTGCCCCACACTAGGAATTTCTCCTGTATCGTGGGTGCGTTTACAAACATTTAAATTCACATACACAAACAGCCAGACTCGGAACAACTATCTGGAGACCATACAAATATTTGTTCCGTGCGGGAATCGAACCCGCGACACGCAGCGCAGCAGTCGATCGCTCAGACACTGCGCCAACCGTGTCGTCAAATTCAATTAATTAAAACAAACGTGGCGGCTAATAGATGACCACGACTAACAGCGTAACTCGTTCACGCACATGACGCATATATCAGCCCCATTCGCTCAACCATTTTGAAGGGAAAAAAACACCTCGTAGTTTTATGTGATCCTTAAATAAGACGTCGGGATTTTGTAATTTGTTCTGGTTACATTTCAGTAAATAATTTTTATGCATATTTTTGACGTGATAACGTCTTTAAAATCGTTTTAGTCGGGTGACATGTTCAGAAACTTGTGTCACACCAAAACCTCACGAGCGCGATCTTGTGTCACACCAAAACCTCACGAGCGCGATCGATCGATCGTCTTATTGGTGATAACTTATATCACCAATAAGACGTTATCACGTAAACATCTCGATCGTAAACCTACTTTACAAACAACCATTTTTTTTTTTTATAATTTTTTTTTATCAAGAAATAAAACAAAAAACTTTCTTGTCACTGACACTCATTTTTTTTAAAACTCTCACCTCTGCTGCATGCAATCTTTTTCAGGGTATACCGCCGTTAACCCGAATTTTATTTGCCCTCATATCATTTGCCATAATAGTCAACAGCCATAATATCATACGACATAATACTCATTTGCCCTACTCTCATTTGCCATATTAGTCACGTGCCAGTATCATTGTTTCCCATAAAGTCACTTACCATAACATCATTTGTCATAATTATTGTAAGCCCTAATTATCACATGCCCTAATTATCACATGCCCTAATTATCACATGCCATAATTATGATATGCCATAACATAATTTGCCATCGACATCGGGTGTGTAACGGTTGTTTATATCAAGAGAAATTGGATGCAATTGGGACTTTAGGGCACCCCGATTCGGACAGGTTACGTTAGGTTGGGGGACCACCCCACAGTGCTTGCGTCCACGTCGCGTCCCCTGGAAACGACCCAGTTCTGACCACCGTAACGGAGTGGCAGACTGGGTTGGCCAAAGTGCACTGTGCTTTCGTAGCTATCCATATTGCCTTGAGAGTTACGAACCTGCGGAATTATGCCGAAACCTTCGCGGGACGCCTGCGGGCGGTTTTTAAAAGACAAAGGCCCTTCTCAGGGCCAACCCAAAGGCCCTTCTCAGGGCCAACCCAAAGCCAAAGGCCCTTCTCAGGGCCAACTCAAAGGTCCTTCTCAGGGCCAACCCAAAAGAAGACTAAAAAGCCGACGGTGGCCGCGGATACCCATGTCGTTGGGCTCGCGGATGCCCAACGCCAGTTGGACCTGGCTCGACGGGCGCAGCTCCAGCAAGAGCTGGAGGAGCGGGTTGCCGCCAAAGAAAAACGGGCGCACGTCGCCCGGGCCAAGTCCGGGTACGGTGCGTCCCGCGTTTTATACGCGGACCACTCTCTAGAAGAGCTGGCGAGAATGGCGGAGGAGGACGAGGAGGAGATTGTGGAGGTTGCCTCTAAGTCCTCAAACCTGAAGGGGACCTTTCAGAAGGCCCTCAAGAGCAGGGCCGCGAGCTTGCGCGGTGTCGTTGCGGAGCTGGTGAAACGCAAGGCCACCGACGAGACGCGGCAACTGCAGGCGAAGGTAGATCGTCTGCAGTCGGAGGTCAGCCAGCTTCATCAGAAGCTAGCTGAAGCCACGGCCCGGCCCCAACAGGCTCAGACAAGCCCTGTGGCAGAGGGCCCCGCCTCCAATCTTGAGGAAGTCATCCGCAAGGTTGTAATGGAGGAGAGGGCCTTCACAAGAGCCTGCTTAGCAGGCATTGAGGACCGGCTCTTGCCGGAGAAACGCCTCCGACCGCCGCTTGCGGCGGATAACAGGCAGTCCGAGCCGGGGCCCGGGGGGAGGATGCCCTTCTCCCCTCGACCACCCCGTCCAACGAGTGGACAAAAGTGGTCGGTAAGGGGAAGGGCAAAGGGAAAAAGTCTTCGACGGCCGCACCTGTCGCCCCCGCCACCACCGGCAAGGGAAAGGGCAAGAGGACAGGCAAAGGGAGAGGAAAAGGGCAGCTAGTCGCCCCAAAAACCGCGGCCGTTGTGGTGACTCTCACCGCGGAGGCTGCATTTTGGTGCGGGCGCGTGCCAATGCCGATCCCACCCAGCTCGGGATCGGCAGTGTGTCTTGCCGGCGAACCCAAGCCGGGGCTCGAATCTTCGAGTTCCCGGGGGCAGAGGGGAGTGTCCATGCGGACCTCTTTGCAGCCAAGCTGCAAGAGGTCATTGACCGGTCGGGCCACCTTGGCCGAATCCCCTCGGCCAAGGTGGCCCGACCGGTCAAGTCGGTGGCCTTAGAGGTGGCTGACCTTGACGACTCCGTCACCAAGGAGGAGGTGGCGAAGGAGATCGCAGCGATAGGGGGCTGTGACGTCGCGGCGGTCCAAAGCCGGGACATAAGGCCCGGCCGCGGCGGCATGGGCACCGTTCGCCTCGAGTGCCCGATCGCCGCTGCCAAAGTCGTCCTTGCCAAAGGACGGCTTACAGTCGGCTTCAGCTCGGGTGCAGTCCGGGCACTCGACGATCAGCCTGTACGGTGTTTCCGATGCTTTGGCATCGGACACACGCGGCCGCTGTGTCCGTCCACGGTAGACAGGACAGACACGTGCTACCGCTGCGGCAAGGAGGGCCACAAAGCTGCCTCCTGTGAGGCTGCCACGCCGCACTGCGCGGTGTGTGCCGCCAGTGGCTGCCCGGCAGACCACGTTATGAAGGGAAGGAGCTGCAATCCTCCCCCTAAGCGGGGTAAAGCGCAGGCGCCGTCCGGGCCTGCTGCTGCTGCAGCCAGCGCCGTCGTTCCTGCGGCGGCTGCGGAGGAGGGGGGTGCGATGTCTGACTGATGGATAGGGTCGAACATCGCATCCTTCAGGCGAACACCAACCACTGCAGGGCAGCCCAGAATCTGCTGATGCAGACCATGGCCGAGTGGTTGGTGGACTTGGTGGTGGTCGCCGAGCCTTACTCGGTCCCTGGCCGTTGGCTGGGTGACCGGGACGGCTTGGTGGCGTTGGTGTCGCGGTCTTCCACAGACTCCCCTCCCCTTTCGCTCTTAGAGAGGGGACCGGGATACGTGGCCGCCGCGTGGGCAGACATGGCTGTGGTGGGGGTCTATTTCTCCCCAAACCGCCCCCTCTCGGACTTTGAGGATTTCCTCGAGGTTCTCACCGCAGTGGTAGGGAGGGCGGCGCCGCGCCAGGTCATGGTGTTGGGCGACCCGAACGCCAAGTCGGCGGCCTGGGGCAACCCGGCCACCGGTTGCAACGTCCGTGGGCGCGCCCTCGAGTTTTGGGCGGCATCATGCGGTGTGTCCCTCCTCAACAGGGGGGCGGTCCACACGTGTGTACGGCAGCTGGGAGGGTCAGTGGTGGACGTGTCGTTTGCCACCCCCGCGCTAGCCACTCGCGTCGTCAACTGGCGGGTAGAGATGGTGGAGACCTTGTCGGACCGATATGTGCGGTTCGACATCTCCACCCGGCAAGGGCGGGGGATGTCCCGCGCTGGACAATCTCCCTTCCCGCGGTGGGCACTCACCCGCCTGGACCGGGAGGCAGCGAAGGAGGCAGCCTTTCTCCAGGACTGGCTGTCGCCCCCTGTCGCCCCCTGTAGCGGTCCTAGATGTGGACGCCGCAGCGGTCCAACTCAGGGGGTCGCTGACCGAAGTGTGCAACTCCAGCATGCCTCGGTCTCGCCGCCCGCCTCCCCGTCGCGCCGTGTATTGGTGGACGGAGGAGTTGACGGGGCTCCGGGCTGCTTATGTGGCGGCCAGAAGGGCCTACGCGCGGAGCCGACGGCGCAGCGCCCAAAATCGAGTCCAGGCAGAAGAGGACCGCCTATACGCCTCTTACCGAGAGGCGACGATGGTCCTCAAGTCTGCGATGGGAGCTGCAGAAGACTCGGCGAGGGCCGAGATGCTGGAGGGTCTCGACAGGGATCCTTATGGGAGACCATACAGGGTGGCGCGGAACCAGCTACGCCCCTTTGGTCCCCCACTGACGGAGACCCTCGAGCCAGTGTTGCTGGATGGGGTGGTCCGGTCCCTGTTTCCGCGCAGGACCGACTTCACCCCACCAACTATGGATCCCCCGCAAGGGGCCGCTTCGCCGGAGGAGGAGGTCCCCCCGGTGACGGCGGCGGAGTTTCGCGCCGGGGTTCTCAGCCTCCGCGCGAAGAAGACGGCACCCGGACCAGACGGCGTCCCCGCACGGGTAGTGGCGATCGCCGCCTGCGAAATGGAGGACAGGTTTCGGGACCTCTTCAGCGCGTGTTTTACTGCTGGGAGGTTCCCGAAACTGTGGAAGGAGGGGCAGCTATGCCTCCTCCGAAAGGAGGGACGCCCGGTTGACTCACCGTCGGCATACCGGCCCATCGTCCTGCTCGATGAGGTCGGTAAGTTGTTCGAGGGAATTGTTGCCTCCCGGCTCGATAGCTTTTTGCGGGGGGTTGGGCCCAACCTGTCGGACGCCCAATTCGGTTTTCGACGAGGGCGTTCGACTATCGATGCGCTAGCCCTACTCAAGGGCCAGGTGAAGGAGGCGGTGGGGGCGGGGGACGGAGTGCTGGCGGTGTCATTCGACATTGCCAACGCCTTCAACTCCATGCCCCACGCGACGATATTGGAGGCGCTCCGGTATCACGGCGTGCCGCAATACCTGCGCAACCTCCTGGCCAGCTACTTGGAGGGCCGAGAGGTTCTCCTCTTATACAAGACGGCCACGGTGAGGCGGTACGGCGCAGAGTCCGGTGTTCCGCAAGGGTCGGTGCTCGGACCCCCACTGTGGAACATCGGGTACGACTGGATCCTGCGGGGAGTCCTCCTCCAGGGCACGAGTGTCATCTGCTACGCGGATGACACCCTCCTCATTGCCCGGGGGAGCAAGGTTAGGTTTTTTGTTTTTTTTTTTTTTTTTTTTATTTATTTTTTTTAGAACAAGTACCCTCTGACATTATCAGAGACTTTTTTATGCGTTATTTCGTCAATTAGTCGCTGATTATTTTTATTTTTGTCGAAAGCGTGGAAATATCTGGAGGGGCTATCTCCCTCGAGTCGGATTACATTTGTTAGTTGCTAGCTTTTTTTTTTTTTCCTTAGTATACACTTAATACACATTTTTTTTTTATTTTTTTTTATTTTATACTACTGCTATTATTTTTCTATGTATTAGTCATAAACTCATAATACTTACAAATATTCTTAGCTATTATGTTTTCTTATTCTACTTATTCCTATGTATAACTTTTGTTGCCATCTGGCTGCAGTATTTTAAAAACTTTTTATGCGTGAATTTACTCTGTATAAGGTTCGGGAGATTTTCCACTATGAGCCTGACACCAAGCTCCTGTTCTGCCTCATATCTCTCTTTGGCGGTTATTGGGCACTCAAGTAGTATGTGGAGCACCGTTTCCTCCTTGCTGGGCTCGCAAGCGCACGATGGGCTCTCCTTACACTTGAAACGACTCAAGTATGCGGAGAACCCACCGTGCCCCGTAAGTACTTGCGTGGTGACGGCTGTGGGAATCATTTTGCGCACAACCTTGTACGCCGCGATCGCGTCCGGGAAAAACAACTTTGTTCCCGAGGCAGTTTCACCCGATCCGTACCTGCTGTTCCACTGGTCAAGCGTCTCCAAACGGATTTGACGCTTGATAAATGAGACAGGGCACAGATCGTAGTCCGGCTCCTTCTTCAACTTCAGGGCGGCTTCCTTCGCGAGCTGGTCAGCTCTCTCATTCCCCTCCAACCCTGCGTGGGCCTTGATCCAGAACAAGGTGACACTCTTGTTCTGGAGCATACAGCGTCGAATGGTGTCTCTAGTTTCCACCGCTAAGGGATGAGGGGACCCTACATTTGCAATCGTTTGAAGGGCCGCCATGGAGTCACTGAAGATGCCGAACGTGGTTGCACTACTTCTGAGCACTTCTCCTGCCGCCTTCTGAAGGGCAAGGAGTTCTGCCTGGTAGACGGTACAGTAGGACGGCATAGCAAGTTTGAGGGCCTTAGTTTCGATGGCACTATTCCATACGGATATGGCCGCTCCAACCCTGCCCTCAATCTTGCTGCCGTCCGTGAATATTCGCACAGCAAAATTGCTGTGGTTTTGATATTGTTCCTCGTCTACCAGGCTTTCAAAATCCAGCTTCACTTGGTCCGCGGGGTGCGGGGCTTCTATTGCTGGAGCCATCCGCTCTACCTCCCGACCTCCTAGCACTGGCTGGGGAACACCCCTCTTGGCTCCGTACAACGCCGCCATTTCTCGTATGCGGAGGTCGAGTGGGAGTATCCCAGCCAGTACCAGCGCCGAGTTTAGGGAGACCGTACGGTAGGCTCTGCACAGCTTTTGCGCAAACCCCCTCTGGACTACGTTCAGCTGTTTAATAACCCCTAATTTATTGGCGGCAGGTGCCCAAGCGCTCGCAGCGTACAAGATTGTGGGCTCAACTGCAGCTGTGTATATCGCCCTTATCACCTCTGGGTGTAAACCCCAGCTGACTCGGGCGGCTCTGGCTAACTGCTTGTACATAGCTATCGCCTTTTTACAGACGATAGCTACGTGTTGGTTGAAGGTTAGTTTGGCATCAATAGTTAGCCCCAATATCTTGACATCTTGGGACATTCCAATGTCGATCCCCCCCATGCTCAAACGCGGTGTGTCAAACTTGAGCTTCCGCGTTAGTACCATCGCACAGGTTTTGTGCGGTGCGAAGTTTAGCCGATTTTTGACACCCCACGCACGAACATGTTCGAGAGTGGCATTGGCCTGCGCCTCGATTTCCAAAGCTGTGTCCCCATCAAACACCATCACCACGTCATCAGCGAATGCCTGGCAATAATCGCCTCTACTCTCTAGCTGTTTTAAGAGCGGGTCCAGGATCAGATTCCACAAGATGGGTCCACCTATGGAACCCTGTACGCACCCTTTACTGGTCCTTCTACTGCTTTCCTCACCAGCATACCTCACTGTGACCACTCTGTCACTGAGGTAACTGCTCACCACCCGTCTCAAATTTACCGGACACTTTTCCTCAGCCAATCGTACTTTGATAGCTGGCCACCACGCACTGTCGAATGCTCCCTCGATATCCAGCGAAACAAGCGTGACAATTTTCTTTTGTGCCAGCTTTGTGCGGATGTGCTGCACGAGAGTGTAGAGGGCGTCTTCAGTGCTTTTTTGGGGCATAAAACCGTATTGGCGAGTACTAATCCTGGGTAGTAAGTAGAATTTGAGACGGGCGACCAACATCTTCTCGTACACTTTCCCCAGGACAGGCAGAAGCCCAATCGGCCTGTACGACTTGGGTACGGTATAAGAGTCTTTACCCGGCTTTCTGAGCACAACCACCGTTGCTTCCTTCCAGATCTTCGGGAAGTGGTGGTGCGCCAGGCACTTATTAAGCAGTGCCAGGAAGAAGTCGGGGTCACAGTACACTGCCTGAGAGCAGATGTCTGCAGTAAAACCGTCAGCTCCCGGGGCCTTTTTTGGGTTGAACGATCCCACAGACCTATCTAGTTCGCTTCGGGTAAACGGTGGATCATGTCGCTCATCATGGCTCCACGCGTTTACCATGTCTGCCTGTTGTCTGGTTCGGCGATGGTCTATATTATCGTCTTCCTCTCGGTCCTCGGGGTAGAACGTTTCGGCCAACAGCTTCACGGAACCCTTCGCGTCCAGTGGTTGTCCTCCCATCTGAAGGGGTAAGTCTTCTTCTCTCTTTGCAACCCTTCCCATTATCCTGTAGATACCCTCCCAGACTCCCTCCCTGTCCTGCTTCCCGCAAAACTCCATCCAACTGTCTGTTGCTGCTTTGATCACCGCTGTCTCATATGCTTCTTTTTCTTTTACATACAGGTCTACAACCTTCGCTCTCCGGACCGGCGCAGCGCTCCTGACTCTGCGTTTCCTGGTGGCGACCATCCTTTTCATCTCAGCGAGTTCCTCGGACCACCACGGCAAGGTAAGTGTTTCTGTGTTGTTTTTCATTGGGATAGTGTCGTTGCATGTTTGTGTGATAGCGTGTGTGTATGTGTTTATAAATGTTTCTAAATGATCCAAATGTGTAACATTTGAGAGTTCCGCAAGGGTCAAACTCTTTTCTCTCATGATTCCAGTTAGTTTCTTACGAAACTGGCTCCAATCTGCTTTTCTTGTGTTATAGATCCTAGTGGTTCTCTCAATGTTTATTCCTTTTGATTTTGTCAATTGAATATTAAAGATAATGCCATTATGGTCCGAATTCGTGAGACCTTCGTCAATGTGCCAGCCATCCACCAAGTCCAGCATGTCCACCGAACAGGCCGTCACATCCACGTGACTGCAGTACCTGATCCCTCCGCGAATGGTGTCAAAGGTGGGAATGTCCCCACTGTTGAGGATCTGTAGCCCCAGCTCCCCCAACGCGCCGCACATTTGCTCCCCTCGCAAATCTTCATTGCTGCTACCCCACCAGGTACTTTTAGCATTTGCGTCTCCTCCAATAACCAACCTGTTTGGGCCCAGCTCTCGCTCTATCCTACGGAGGTGCTCGAGGTATGGCTCCATGGCCTTGTCAGGCTCGAAATAGAAGGACACCAGCGTGATCTTCCAGACTTTTGTTCGGATTCCCACCACAACGATGTTGTTTGTGGTGAGTTGCGGGTATTGCAGCACGTCTAATTTTTGGTCAAAGACGGCAATAGCCGCCTTTACAGCCCCTTCTCCTCCCTCAGAACTCTGGAAGATCCTTACGCCCCGGTGACTCCTCATCCTTCTTACCGCCCCCACGTAGGGCTCCTGGAGCAACGCTACAGCTAGCTTGCGGTTGGTCGCTTCCAGCAAGAGCTCATTTGTGGCTAGCTGACTCCGTTGGAGATTGGCCTGGACCAATATATACCTAGTGGTGGTTTCAGGGACAACCTTAGCAGTACGCTATGGTAGCTCGGGCCAGTGCGTCCCACCTCTTGCGAACCGGGCAGTCGCCACTGAATGCGTTGTGGCCACTGTTTCCCAACTTTGACCTAGTGCAGTTTACGCACGCCGCTGCCTCGCCGATCAGTCGGTCTGGGCAATCCGCTCTGAAATGCGGCCCGCCGCAGTGGCTGCACAAATCGGCTGGCTCCTTGCACAGGCGTTTCCCGTGGCCGTACCCCAGGCAGCGGGTACATTGCACCAGTGGCGACTGGTCCTCCACGCGCACCCTCTGGAGGTCTATGCGAAGTTTCCCTGCATCGATCGCCCTCCTCCAGATCGTTGGGGACACACTGAGCACAACGTGATTCATGTGCGGATTCCTCGTCCTCCTCCGGAATTTTATTGTGACTCTTTGGTCCTCGTCGCCGAGGCCGTGAAATACCTCCCGGTTCTGATTCCTAAGAGCTCTGACAAATTCTTCGTCGCTGTGTATACTTAGCACGTCCCTAAAAATCAGCAACGGGTCTTTGTTTTTCACTTCCTCGACGCTGAGGTCTTGTCTTTCTTTTTCCAACCTGTTTTTCATTTTTATTCTCTCTTCAATGTTCACGAAGCCCATGATTACTTTTCTGTCCTTAGCTTTCCTTATCGTTTCTACTCTTACCCAGCCCTCCTTTGCATCCGCTGCCTTTCGGATTTTGTCTAGAACTTCCTCCCCCGTTTCCGTCTCGTCTTTCGAGGTGACTACGATTGAATGTAGCGTACTTCGCATTGGGTTTGCCTTTCCGCTATGGGTCGCAGTCACACTCGCGTATGTGGTAGAACGTTCTGTCTGCTGATCTATTGCAGCTTTTAAATCATCCATCTTTTTGCTGTTTTCTTGTAGCAATTTTGAATGCTCCTCGATTCTAGTTGCTAACAAGTTTTGCTCGATGATCGGAAAGGCAGCATCGGTAGCAGCTACGGGCTTTGAAATTGTGGTCTTCCCTCCCGAGCTTTTTGTTCTGCCCTCCTTCTCAGCCTCCTTAACCAGCTGGAAAAGTCGGTCCAGAGCCTCAGTGATGCCGTTTTTAATTTCGGTCTTCAGGTTTCTGGAGCTGCTTAGGTTAAGTTTACCTTTGTTGAGACAGGCCCTGGCTTCAGTAGTCCGATCCGCGTATTGTGTTTTTGATGGAGTATGGAGCTCTATCAGTTTTGTCCTCGCTGGAACAGTTTTATTGTCCTGCGGTTGTGCTAGTTTGGGTCCTACCTTTGCAGGGCCTGCCTGCTTTGTCTGGGCGGTAAAAAGAGGTGACAATTCCGTGCTTACGGACTTGGCCGCATCCGAGTCACCGACGCTACTTCGTACATTAGGAGGTGAGGTTCGCGTTTTTTCCGCATCTATCTTTTTTGCTGGGGTTCTAATTCCGATCATTTTGGAGGTTTGCGTCAAGGTAAGAGTGTAAATATAAAAAGTGCAAAGATAAAACTGAACAAAACTTTCCTCCGTCCCAAAACTGTCAAATATGCCTCATAGGCTTGTCAAAATAAGAAATTTAATGTCAGAACCCTGCAATTATAAGATATATAAGTTAATACCAAAATAAAAAATTTTGCCGTCTGTTTGGTTCTTCCTCCCTATATACCAATGGGTGGGTGGGCGGAAATTTTTTATTTCGAGCTAGACCCTCGACCGAGGTGTCCAGGGAAGCGTCTCCGCGTGGGCCAGCCGATGGTGAAATAAAACTTACTGTCGTATGAACAAAAATTTGAAGTTTTGATCGAAAAACCAGGTTTTTAAGGAAAAAATTAAGGTTTTCAACCCCCAACCTGAATCTGGGTACACGGAACGCGGTCCAGATCTCAGGGATGAAGGATGAGTACTATTGCCACTATAATTTACTGCAGTAACAAAAGAATTTTCGAAAACGATGTATTTTTTGATATTTTATAAAGAAAAAACAAAAATTGAGGGTATCTGAGGTAAGTTTTTTAGAGACGGTGCAATACGGTCAGTGACCGAGCATGAGCCTAGTCAGGTCAGGCCTAAAGTTGAAAACTACGTCCAAATCGATCCATAAACAAAGAAGTTATCGTCGTTTTTATATATATTTGCGTGTTCCCTTATTAAAGTCGTGGGTATGAACAGAAGTTACTTACGATTTGACAATTTTGATGAGTACGACTGTTTTATTTCAAGCTAGACCCTCGACCGAGGTGTCCAGGGATGCGTCTCCGCGTGGGCCAGCCGATGGTGAAATAAAACTCACTATGTGAAGACCAAAAAAGATGACTTTTGTGCAAAAAAAATTAAACTTTTAGGCAAAAATTTCGATTTTTCAACCCCCAACCCGAGTCCAGGCACACGGGACGCGCACCAACAAAACGGGGATGAAGGCCGAGTACCACTGACACTGCAATCGACTGCTACGACAAAGAATTTTTTTTTAAAAACGACGTAGGTAGGTAGATGATTTTGGGAATTTTATGGAAAATTTTGAGAAACAACAATTCGTGCGATCGCTAGCTCTGTCGGTTGTCAACTGACGCTCTTTGTATTTGTTCGCACCTGTTATGGTCGTGGCATGAACTCAAGAATTTGGAAGAAATCGGCTGTTTTATTTCGAGCTAGACCCTCGACCGAGGTGTCCAGGGAAGCGTCTCCGCGTGGGCCAGCCGATGGTGAAATAAAACTTACTGTCGTATGAACATAAATTTGAAGTTTTGATCGAAAAACCAGGTTTTTAAGGAAAAAATTAAGGTTTTCAACCCCCAACCTGAATCTGGGTACACGGAACGCGGTCCAGATCTCAGGGATGAAGGATGAGTACTATTGCCACTATAATTTACTGCAGTAACAAAAGAATTTTCGAAAACGATGTATTTTTTGATATTTTATAAAGAAAAAACAAAAATTGAGGGTATCTGAGGTAAGTTTTTTAGAGACGGTGCAATACGGTCAGTGACCGAGCATGAGCCTAGTCAGGTCAGGCCTAAAGTTGAAAACTACGTCCAAATCGATCCATAAACAAAGAAGTTATCGTCGTTTTTATATATATTTGCGTGTTCCCTTATTAAAGTCGTGGGTATGAACAGAAGTTACTTACGATTTGACAATTTTGATGAGTACGACTGTTTTATTTCAAGCTAGACCCTCGACCGAGGTGTCCAGGGATGCGTCTCCGCGTGGGCCAGCCGATGGTGAAATAAAACTCACTATGTGAAGACCAAAAAAGATGACTTTTGTGCAAAAAAAATTAAACTTTTAGGCAAAAATTTCGATTTTTCAACCCCCAACCCGAGTCCAGGCACACGGGACGCGCACCAACAAAACGGGGATGAAGGCCGAGTACCACTGACACTGCAATCGACTGCTACGACAAAGAATTTTTTTTTAAAAACGACGTAGGTAGGTAGATGATTTTGGGAATTTTATGGAAAATTTTGAGAAACAACAATTCGTGCGATCGCTAGCTCTGTCGGTTGTCAACTGACGCTCTTTGTATTTGTTCGCACCTGTTATGGTCGTGGCATGAACTCAAGAATTTGGAAGAAATCGGCTGTTTTATTTCGAGCTAGACCCTCGACCGAGGTGTCCAGGGAAGCGTCTCCGCGTGGGCCAGCCGATGGTGAAATAAAACTTACTGTCGTATGAACAAAAATTTGAAGTTTTGATCGAAAAACCAGGTTTTTAAGGAAAAAATTAAGGTTTTCAACCCCCAACCTGAATCTGGGTACACGGAACGCGGTCCAGATCTCAGGGATGAAGGATGAGTACTATTGCCACTATAATTTACTGCAGTAACAAAAGAATTTTCGAAAACGATGTATTTTTTGATATTTTATAAAGAAAAAACAAAAATTGAGGGTATCTGAGGTAAGTTTTTTAGAGACGGTGCAATACGGTCAGTGACCGAGCATGAGCCTAGTCAGGTCAGGCCTAAAGTTGAAAACTACGTCCAAATCGATCCATAAACAAAGAAGTTATCGTCGTTTATATATTGACAGGTTCTGTCACGCGTAACATCAGCTCCGTGTATATTATTCGCAAAAAATGTTTAAAGGACTTGTAAACCCTAAATAAGTAGTGAAGTGTAAATATTATAACATAATATATAAGTACTAGTGTTATCTGAGTGTTGTGCACAAGATTAGAGCATTCAAATACAATTTAGACACTAAAGTATTAATATATTTAAGTGCAATTTAGATACTGTTGACACTCAAAATCATCAGGGCCTTCGTTTAAAATAACTTTAACAAACCTAGTGCAGTGGAAATAATAGTAAACAGGAAACTTAAATAAAGAACAAAATAACTATAATCAAAACAAAGTTAATTTGTGTGCTATGTGAAATCAAAATTAAGAACTGACGGTAGCAGCAAAAAAAAAACAATTTTATTACAAACTCAAAAGACTATCATAACGACCAATTTAATCTAATTGAACAATTGTAGATTGTGTAGACTTATTTCGACTCAATACGTAAAGAGCTAGTTGGCGTAGCGGTACCTGTGACGCATTCACACTCTTGCGGTCCGGGTTCGATCCTCGCATTCACCCAAGACTTTTTGTGAATCAAAAATTTCTTATAACAGTTTTCTTAAGTTTACTTCCAAATAAAGACATAATATGGATAACGAGCAGAATGTAACGTTCCGTCGTATAAGACGTTCAATATCATTCCATGAACTGTCTAATACAGCTATACTTGACACAACAATGTTGAGCTTACCAGACACTTCTATTGACACTAACAAATCCTGCTGTGAAGACTTGCGATCTAAAGTAAATAATTTAACAAAACAACTCGAATCAGCAACCAACGAAATAGATAATCTACATGACGAAATAAGCAACTTAAAAAACGAATTAGCCAAGAATTTGAAAGTAATAGAAGTTTATAAAAAATTGGAATGCTCAGATATTTCAAAGGCCCAATCGAATAGGAAGAAGAAAAGAACATCAATTCATGACAAGAACCGAACATCGCTTATAACTTCTTCCCCTACACAAGAGGTTGAAGCAGCGCCATCACCTGCAAATTGTTTTTTGGACATGCCAGTACATGTGTCTCTTCCTGTGGTACATAACTCTACAGAAATATTGCTGCATAATTCAAACACAGAAAATACCTTACCAACAACTATGGAAAATAAATTGATGAGTCCCGCTAGTGAATCTCCTACCATCCAAAATGAGTTGCCTACTGGAATTATAAATAATGTGAAAACTAATGCTGATAGATTAATTAATACATCCGATACGTGTCCTGTACAGAAATGTGTACCTAGTATACAGATGACATCAACCCCCAAAACCATTCCTTTACAACGGAAAAAGGTTATTGTTCTAGGCGATGACCAAGGGCGAAATGTTCGACACACTCTACAAACCCTGCTGGGCAACGACTTCCATGTATTATGTTTCTGGAAACCTGGTGCAAAATTAGCGGATGTGTTATTAAATTCATATAACTTTGACGAACTTACTAAAAATGACTATGTTATTATATTGACTGGTGTAAATGATACTAACCCTCTAGATTTTCAAATTGACCTTAGCGTATGGTATAGAAGTATTAAATATGCCAACATCATTGTATCAGAAGTCCCTTATAACAAACCTTTAAATGAAAAATGTTTAAATAGTTCGCTTCGCCACGTATGTAACAAATATCATGGTCTATTTGTGAATATGAATTATGGTCAAATTGTACCACGAAAGCAACACCATTTTACTGTTAATGTTTGTAGATATTTATTGAAAGAAATTTTACACATTGATTTCAAAAATAAATTTGTGACATATGTTGAGCAAAATCGAATATTGACAAAGTTAAAAATTGACCAATCAACACAGACTTGTACTTTACCTGGCGACGATGTTATTACTAGCTGTGAACAATCCACTCAAACCAGTGTCATCTCTGATGACGTTGTAAACTTGCAAGTATGTTTAGATAATGAGACTAAAGCTGTTACAAACAATTTTTTTCGTGTATAACTCTGTTTATATCATTCACCAAAATATTAATGGATTAATCAGTAAATCGGATCTACTTACTCTAAATTTGGAAGAGTTACGGGAAAAAGGACAGAATATTGACATCGTATGTATAACCGAACACAATATGATGTACGGAGATCAGATGCATCTATCTGTCCCCAATTATGAACTAGCTACATTTTCAATGAGGAAAACAAGAAGTGGTGGTTCTTGTATCCTTATAAATCGGTTGCATAAGTATAAAAATATTGATTTAAGTAAGTTTTATGTACCTAACGTGATGGAATGCTGTTCTATAGAATTAATAATACACAAATTAATTGTGATTTGCGTTTACAGACCACCTAAAATGAACAAAGACTATTTAGAAATATTTTTCTCTAACTTACATGGCATATTACGAATGTGTAGCTTAAATAATTGTAAGAAAGTGGTTATTTGTGGTGACTTTAACATAGACACTCTGTCACATTCTAAACATCGCAATGATTTTGAAACCCTCCTTATGAACTATGGCTTAAAAATAGGCATTAACCAGCCTACACGATTAGCTAGTGGCAAATGCATAGATAATATAATACACAATGTTAGAGGCAATAAATGCGAAGTAGTAGATCTAGCATTATCTGATCACACTGCTCAAATAATAAAATGCCCAGTAAAAAAAACCTATACTATTAAGCGTTGGTATGTCCTGAAGCGTGACTATTGTCCTGATAATTTAAATAAATTCACTGAATGTCTTCGTAATCTTAGTTTTAGTGAAGTCTATCTACACCACAATCCCGAGGAAGCTTTTAATTGCTTCTATGATGAATTTAAACTCTTTTATGACCTCTGTTTCCCCGTAAGAAAAGTACAAATCACGCTGCGTAAGAAACCGAAGTGGATTTCTAAGGGTATCAGACTGAGTAGTAAACGGAAAAGAGAAATGCTGTGGCAATTCAGGCGTTTCCCTAATGCTGCAAATAAACTACTATTAAAGCAATATAGTACTCGCTTAAAGAAAATAATAGCATTGACCCAAAAATCGCAGAATGATTATCATATATCTTCGGCCAAGAACAAGTCCAAAGCTTCTTGGAACATTATTAATAGAGAAAAGGTACAAATCATCCAAAAGAAAGTATACCTAATTACATTAAAATAAATGATGATACAATATATGACCCTCAATTAATCGCAGAAACTTTTAATAATTTTTTTATAGATGAAATTAAGCCGACAAATTCTACTCCCACTTACAAAACCATTGATATTAATTGTAACTCTATCTTTATTCCTCCAACGGTACCATCGGACATTGTGAATACAATTAATTCATTAAATAACACTCAAAGTCATGGATATGACGGCATCATCACTAGGGTGGTTAAACATGTAGCGTTATTAATAGGGCCTGTTATGAGTTATGTTATCAATCTCTGCATAGAATGTGGTCATTTTCCTGAGAAACTAAAAATAACTATTGTTAAACCTATTCATAAAAAAGATGACAAAAGAGTCTTAAGTAACTATAGACCAATAGCACTTATCCCAATTTTCGCAAAAATTTTAGAAAAAATTATTAATAAAACACTTTACTCCTTTTTTGAAAAGCATGGTCTCATAGCCAAAGAGCAATTTGGATTCAGAAAGCACAGATCGGTAAATATGGCAGTCTACGAATTTATTAAGAAAATAATAACTAATGTTGATACTAGAAGACCAGTTGCGGCCCTTTTCATGGACATGTCTAAAGCATTCGATCATGTAGATCATGGTATACTACTAAATAAGTTAGAGCGCTATGGGATTAGAGGAAACGCGTTAAAATTATTGGAGTCTTACTTGTCTAATCGCATTCAAATGACGACAATTGATAGATTATGTGGGAACTCAAAAATTGAACGTACATACGTATCACAAACCAGGAGAACCACTTATGGGGTTCCGCAAGGCAGCATTCTTGGTCCTCCATTGTTTAACATGTATATAAATGACATGCCTAAGGTTACTAAACATCAGATGGTCTTGTTTGCTGACGACAGCACTATTATATACTCTAAATGTAATACCGACAATCTCGAAAATGACATAAATAATGACCTAAGAAATATAATAAATTGGTTAGTTAATAATAATCTACAAATAAATCTCGGTAAGACTAAGGTAATGACATTCAATCAAAAAATAATGAAACCCAATCTTAATATAAAATATGAGAACGTAGCAATCTCTGAAAGCGATACCATAAAATTTCTAGGCCTCTACTTGGACAATCATTTGACATGGAAACCTCATATCGATGCTCTATCAAAGAAGCTTAGCCAGTTTGCATATACTCTGTTTAAGTTATCAAAAACGGTTAATCGCTTTACAGTAGTAATAGCTTACAATGCCTACGTGGCGTCTAGCATTAGGTACGGCATAATTTTCTGGGGTAACTCGACTGACAGGGATACTGCTTTTAAAGCCCAGAAAAAATGTTTGCGATCTTTTACTAAGTTGCAATCTACTGATACCTGCAAACCATTATTTAAACAACTAAACATGCTTACTTTACCGTCTATGTATATCTATGAAATGGGAGTATTTGTTCGTACTAACTTCCATTTATTTGAAACCCTACACTCTCGACGTCATCAGAACACTATTCGGGCGGGTTCTCATAGAACGGCATTCTACGCTAAAAACGTACTCGGTATGGCACCCAAAATATATAATAGCATACCAGTAGCTATTAAAAATAAAGAATGTTTGAAATCCTTTAGGAAGTCCTTGTTTAAGTTTCTTTTGGGTAGATGCTATTACTCCATCACTGAATTTATTGCTGATAAACAGGAATATGAAGATCCGATATGCTAATTAATAATAATAATTTATAATTAATTAATCAGTAATATGTATTATCCAAATGATGTGCTTATTTTATTTTGATTTGATTTTTAATAACGATACTAACAACTTTTTACGTGATTGACATAGTTATTTTTAAATTTTGACATTTCAAGCTATTTAACTAACTTTCTAATTTTATTTTATTTGTAATTGTGTTATTTTCGTTTGTTTTTTATACCTTATCTTTGTACGCCATCTATTGGCAAAACATAGTGAACCTATATTTTATATACTATCTGTAAACACCTATGTTCTACGAAATAAATGATTGATTGATTGATTGATTTTTTTATATATATTTGCGTGTTCCCTTATTAAAGTCGTGGGTATGAACAGAAGTTACTTACGATTTGACAATTTTGATGAGTACGACTGTTTTATTTCAAGCTAGACCCTCGACCGAGGTGTCCAGGGATGCGTCTCCGCGTGGGCCAGCCGATGGTGAAATAAAACTCACTATGTGAAGACCAAAAAAGATGACTTTTGTGTAAAAAAAATTAAACTTTTAGGCAAAAATTTCGATTTTTCAACCCCCAACCCGAGTCCAGGCACACGGGACGCGCACCAACAAAACGGGGATGAAGGCCGAGTACCACTGACACTGCAATCGACTGCTACGACAAAGAATTTTTTTTTTTTTTTTTTTTTTTGCTTTTCCCCTTTCATAAAAAGGGCTCTTATTATTCTAGTTACTCATTCATTCCAGTTCTCGCGTTTATTCCTCTCGCACTTTCAAGCTTCATACTTTGTCTTTCTTTTACACACACATTCATTCTTAGCCGGGTGGGACTCCCGCTATTCTAGCTATTGTTTTTTATTTATTTTTCATTTTTGGGGTTTTAGGCAGACAACAGTTTTTTATTTCTTATTTTAACTTTGACAGTGTTAGGTATTACATTATCTCTTATCTATCTGTTAATTACTATGTTTAATAATACTAGTTCTATTTATTCTATACTTGTAATAATATATAATATTATTAGTAACATTTTTCTACTTTTGGACATTACTTGTATCTTTAGTCTATTTTATGTTAGTAAACGTTTTTTATTATTCTACAAAATTTTTTGTTTCTAAATTAGGTACAGGAATATTTTCTTACAAAACTATTTTTACATCTATTTGTTTATATTTATTACAATAACTATGTGCTTAATCTTATACTTGACCTCTTATTTTCTAACAGAGTACTATACAATCTTGTTTATTTACTAACCTTATTACTACAGTTGTTGTTTACATCAAAATTATTGGCCAAGGTTTGGACCTGCGTATTCAGTACTGCTCTTAGGGCTTGTGTGGTTTCTTGCCTTGTTTACAATATTTATTTTCCTTTTTTGATTGGGCAGTAATATATATATAACTTAATATGTTATACATAATTATTGTCTTTCTTTGTCTATATTATTTTATGCGTTTTTGTGGTTTGTTTAATGTGCGTGTTTTGTGTTTTGTATGTGTTTATAATATATGTGTATATATTTATAATATACTTTATATATTCGTGTTTTTTGTTATTTTCTGTGTGTGTTCTCGTGTGTGTTATGTATGTTCTTGTGTGTGTTGGTGTGTGTTTTGCGCGTGTTACGTGTACCTCGAGGAGCAGTCTAGGCGTACGCCGTCGTCGTCCGAGCCAGGTAGTCCCATTTCCTTCGGACCGGGCATTCCATGCTGAATGCGTTGTGGTCCGTCCTCTGCTGCTTTGAGTGTGAGCAGTTGCAGCACTGCGGTTCATTTCCCGCAATGAATTCCACGCACTTTTCGCGTAGATGCGGTCCTCCACAGTGACTGCATCTGTCCACACTCTCAGTGCAAAATTTTCGACCATGACCGAAAGCTAGGCATTTTGTACACTGTATGAGCGGCGACTGGTCCTCCACCCTGACTCTTTGCAGATCCAGGTAAAGAGCCCCAGCCTCCGTCATCCTCTGCCATACTTTGGGTCTGACTTGGACGACGACGTGTGCTGTTTTGGGGTTCCTTGTCCTTTTTTTAAATTTAATAACCATTTCTTTGTCTTCTGTACCTAAATCCCCAAAGATGCTTTGGTTTTGGGAGTAGAGCGCCTTCACCATCTCGTCGTCATCACTGTCCAAGAAGACATCCTTCAGGACGACGAGTGGGTTTTTGGGTTAGGTTAGGTTAGGTTAGGTTGGGGGACCACCCCACAGTGCTTGCGTCCACGTCGCGTCCCCTGGAAACGACCCAGTTCTGACCACCGTAACGGAGTGGCAGACTGGGTTGGCCAAAGTGCACTGTGCTTTCGTAGCTATCCATATTGCCTTGACAGTTACGAACCTGCGGAATTATGCCGAAACCTTCGCGGGACGCCTGCGGGCGATTTTTAAAAGCCAAAGGCCCTTCTCAGGGCCAACCCAAAGGCCCTTCTCAGGGCCAACCCAAAGGCCCTTCTCAGGGCCAATCCAAAGGCCCTTCTCAGGGCCACTCCGACGCTCCGGCGTCAGAGTCTAGCCGCGCGCCGTCTGCGGCTAGCTTCTTTGGAGGAGCGGACGAGTCGTCTGACAACGACTCACTAATCGGTGTGTCGGATGCGGACGACTCTCAGCCGCGGAAGCGGGTCCACCGGAGCGATGGGTCCTCGGCCTCGGGGTCGACGGGGTTGTCGAAGGCTAAAAAGCCGACGGTGGCCGCGGATACCCATGTCGTTGGGCTCGCGGGTGCCCAACGCCAGTTGGACCTGGCTCGACGGGCGCAGCTCCAGCAAGAGCTGGAGGAGCGGGTTGCCGCCAAAGAAAAACGGGCGCACGTCGCCCGGGCCAAGTCCGGGTACGGTGCGTCCCGCGTTCTATACGCGGACCACTCTCTGGAGGAGCTGGAGAGAATGGCGGAGGAAGACGAGGAGGAGATTGTGGAGGTTGCCTCTAAGTCCTCCAACCTGAAGGGGACCTTCCAAAAGGCCCTCAAGAGCAGGGCCGCGAGCTTGCGCGGTGTCGTTGCGGAGCTGGTCAAACGCAAGGCCACCGACGAGACGCGGCAACTGCAGGCGAAGATAGATCGTCTGCAGTCGGAGGTCAGCCAGCTTCATCAGAAGCTAGCTGAAGCCACGGCCCGGCCACAACAGGCCCAGACAAGCCCTGTGGCAGAGGGCCCCGCCTCCAACCTTGAGGAAGTCATCCGCAAGGTTGTAATGGAGGAGAGGGCCTTCACAAGAGCCTGCCTTGCAGGCATCGAGGACCGGCTCTTGCCGGAGAAACGCCTCCGACCGCCGCTTGCGGCGGATAACAGGCAGTGTGAGCCGGGGCCGTCCTCCTCCCAGACGGAGGATGCCCTTCTCCCCTCGACCACCCCGTCCAACGAGTGGACAGAAGTGGTCCGTAAGGGGAAGGGCAAAGGGAAAAAGTCGGCAACGGCCGCCCCTGTCGTCCCCGCCACCACTGGCAAGGGCAAGGGCAAGGGCAAGGGGAAGAGGCCAGGGAAAGGGAGTAAAGGGCAGCTAGTCGCCCCAAAAACCGCGGCCGTCGTGGTGACTCTCACCGCAGAGGCTGCGGGGCGAGGGGAGACGTACGCGTCCATTTTGGTGCGGGCGCGTGCCAATGCCGATCCTACCCAGCTCGGGATCGGCAGTGTGTCTTGCCGGCGAACCCAAGCCGGGGCTCGAATCTTCGAGTTCCCGGGGGCAGAGGGGAGTGCCCATGCGGACCTCTTCGCAGCCAAGCTGCAGGAGGTCATCGCGGATTCGGCCAAGGTGGCGCGACCGGTCAAGTCAGTGACCATAGAGGTGGCTGACCTTGACGACTCCGTCACCAAGGAGGAGGTGGCGAAGGCGATCGCAGCGATAGGGGGCTGTGACGTCGCGGCGGTCCAAAGCCGGGACATAAGGCCCGGCCGCGGCGGCATGGGCACCGTTCGCCTCGAGTGCCCGATCGCCGCTGCCAAAGCCGTCCTTGCCAAGGGACGGCTTACAGTCGGCTTCAGCTCGGGTGCAGTCCGGGCACTCGACGAACAGCCTGTTCGGTGTTTCCGATGCCTTGGCATCGGACACACGCGGCCGCTGTGTCCGTCCACGGTAGACAGGACGGACACGTGCTACCGCTGCGGCAAGGAGGGCCACAAAGCCGCCTCCTGTGAGGCTGCCACGCCGCACTGCGCGGTATGTGCCGCCAGTGGCTGCCCGGCAGACCACGTCATGAAGGGGAGGAGCTGCAATCCTCCCCCTAAGCGGGGTAAAGCGCAGGCGCCGTCCGGGCCTGCTGCTGCTGCCGCCAGCGCCGTCGTTCCTGCGGCGGCTGCGGAGGAGGGGGGTGCAATGTCTGACTGATGGATAGGGTCGAACATCGCATCCTTCAGGCGAACACCAACCACTGCAGGGCAGCCCAGGATCTCCTGATGCAGACCATGGCCGAGTGGTTGGTGGACTTGGTGGTGGTCGCCGAGCCTTACTCGGTCCCTGGCCGTTGGCTGGGCGACCGGGACGGCTTGGTGGCGTTGGTGTCGCGGTCTTCCACAGACTCCCCTCCCCTCTCGCTCTTAGAGAGGGGACCGGGATACGTGGCCGCCGCGTGGGCAGACATGGCTGTGGTGGGGGTCTATTTCTCCCCAAACCGCCCTCTCTCGGACTTTGATGATTTCCTCGAAGTTCTCACCGCAGTGGTAGGGAGGGCGGCGCCGCGCCAGGTCATGGTGTTGGGCGACCCGAACGCCAAGTCGGCGGCCTGGGGCAACCCGGCCACCGGTTGCAACGTCCGTGGGCGCGCCCTCGAGTTTTGGGCGGCATCATGCGGTGTGTCCCTCCTCAACAGGGGGGCGGTCCACACGTGTGTTCGGCAGCTGGGAGGGTCGGTGGTGGACGTCTCGTTTGCCACCCCCGCGCTAGCCACCCGCGTCGTCAACTGGCGGGTAGAGATGGTGGAGACCTTGTCGGACCACCGATATGTGCGGTTCGACATCTCCACCCAGCAAGGGCGGGGGATGTCCCGCGCTGGACAATCTCCCTTCCCGCGGTGGGCACTCACCCGCCTGGACCGGGAGGCAGCGAAGGAGGCAGCCTTTCTCCAGGACTGGCTGTCGCCCCCTGTCGCGGTCCTAGACGTGGACGCCGCAGCGGTCCGACTCAAGGGGTCGCTGACCGAGGTGTGCAACTCCAGCATGCCTCGGTCTCGCCGCCCGCCTCCCCGTCGCGCCGTGTATTGGTGGACGGAGGAGTTGACGGGGCTCCGGGCTGCTTGTGTGGCGGCCAGAAGGGCCTACGCGCGGAGCCGACGGCGCAGCGCCCAAAACCGAATCCAGGCAGAAGAGGACCGCCTATACGCCTCTTACCGAGAGGCGACGATGGTCCTCAAGTCTGCGATGGGAGCTGCAGAAGACTCGGCGAGGGCCGAGATGCTGGAGGGTCTCGACAGGGATCCTTATGGGAGACCATACAGGGTGGCGCGGAACCAGCTACGCCCCTTTGGTCCCCCACTGACGGAGACCCTCGAGCCAGTGTTGCTGGATGGGGTGGTCCGGTCCCTGTTTCCGCGCAGGACCGACTTCACCCCACCAACTATGGATCCCCCGCAAGGGGCGGCTTCGCCGGAGGAGGAGGTCCCCCCGGTGACGGCGGCGGAGTTTCGCACCGGGGTTCTCAGCCTCCGCGCGAAGAAGACGGCACCCGGACCAGACGGCGTCCCCGCACGGGTGGTGGCGATCGCCGCCTCCGAAATGGAGGACAGGTTTCGGGACCTCTTCGGCGCGTGTTTTACTGCTGGGAGGTTCCCGAAACTGTGGAAGGAGGGGCAGCTATGCCTCCTCCGAAAGGAGGGACGCCCGGTTGACTCTCCGTCGGCATACCGGCCCATCGTCCTGCTCGATGAGGTCGGTAAGTTGTTCGAGGGGATTGTCGCCTCCCGGCTCGATAGCTTTTTGCGGGGGGTTGGGCCCAACCTGTCGGACGCCCAATTCGGTTTCCGTCGAGGGCGTTCGACTATCGATGCGCTGGCCCTACTCAAGGGCCAGGTGAAGGAGGCGGTGGAGGCGGGGGGCGGAGTGCTGGCGGTGTCATTCGACATTGCCAACGCCTTCAACTCCATGCCCCACGCGACGATATTGGAGGCGCTCCGGTATCACGGCGTGCCCCAATACCTGCGCAACCTCCTGGCCAGCTACTTGGAGGGCCGAGAGGTCCTCCTCGTTGACAAGACGGCCACGGTGAGGCGGTACGGCGCAGAGTCCGGTGTTCCGCAGGGGTCGGTGCTCGGACCCCCCCTGTGGAACATCGGGTACGACTGGCTCCTGCGGGGAGTCCTCCTCCAGGGCACGAGTGTCATCTGCTACGCGGACGACACTCTCCTCATCGCCCGGGGGAGGAACTTTGGGGATGCGGCCTGTCTGGCCTCGGCTGGCGGGTCCTTGGTTGCAGAGAGGATCCGCCGCCTGGGATTGAAGGTGGCGCTGCACAAGACCGAGGCCGTGTTCTTTCGCGGGCCTCGGCAACGCTGCCCTCCTCCCGATGCTCACATTGTCGTGGAGGGCGTCAGGATAGAGGTCCGGCCCCAGATGAAGTATCTGGGCCTGGTGCTGGACGACAGGTGGCGGTTTGGCCCGCATTTCAGCGGGCTGTCGACGCGCCTGTTGAAAGCTGCAGATGCTTTCTCGTGGCTCCTCCCGAACCTGGGGGGGCCCAAGGCGGAATGCCGGCGCCTGTATTCGGGCATCCTGAAGAGCATGGCCCTATATGGGGCCCCCATCTGGGCCGACTCCCTACACAGGAGGGAGAACGCGACTGCCATCCGCAAGCCCCAAAGGGCCATTGCACTGAGGGTGGCAAGGGCCTACCGCTCGGTGGGTTTCTCGGCGGCGTGCGCTCTGGCCGGCACCCCTCCCTGGGAGTTGGAGGCCTGGGTGCTCGCCAGAGTGTACGAGTGGACCGCGCAACGGAAGGCGCTCGGGGAGCGCCCCGTCGCTGAGGAGCGGGAGGCCGTGCGGCGAGAGGCGAAGGAAGCCATCGTCCTCCACTGGACGGAGGACCTCGCTGCAGCCGCCTTCGGCCGCCGGACGTTGGACGCGATCGGTCCGGTTCTGCAGGGCTGGCTCGAGCGGGCCCACGGTTTCCTCTCGTTCCGTCTGGTGCAGGTGTTGTCCGGCCATGGCTGTTTCGGATCGCACCTGCACCGGATCGGGAGGGAGGAGACCCCGGTCTGCCACGACTGCGGCGCGGCGGAGGACACGGCCCAGCACACCCTCGAAGTGTGCCCGGCTTGGTCCGAACAACGCCGCGGTTTGACCGCGGTAGTTGGACAGGACCTCTCGCTTCCCGGCGTCGTCAACGCCATGCTGGAGAGCGAGGAGGCCTGGGCAGCGGTTGCCTCCTTTTGCGAGGATGTCATCTCGCAAAAGGAGGAGGCGGAGCGCGCGCGGGAGGACGACCCTCTCGCTGCGCCGCTCCGCAGACGACGAAGGGGTCGGAGAAGGCGCCGTCCTCTCCCTCCTCTTCAAGGTGGCGATGGGCGGGCGATGGGCACGGGGGTGCCCTTGCCTGCATTGCACCCATCACCACCATCGTCGGTCACTCCCGGGCCCGGCCCCCTCCCCACCTAGGGGAGGGCGTTAGGGGTCCCGGCATGGAGGGCAATCGTCGGCGGAGGACTGGACGTTAAGGCTGTGCCGGTTTCCCAGTCCCCCGCCTCTTGGACGAAGCGGGAGTGCCGCTGGGTTATTTTAGTGGGTATACCGGGTCAAACCGGGGAGTCCCACATAGCCCCCCCATCCCCCGATGGGAGGGTATGCGTAATGCATTTTTTCCCAGCGCAAAAAAAAAAAAAAAAAAAAAAAAAAAAAGGTTAGGTTAGGTTTTTTTTTTTTTTTTTTTTTTTTGTTTTGGCAGGAGGGGGAAATCCCCACGGACACCTCGACTGCCTCACAGATATTGAGACAGTCGAGGTAGTGTCGGACTCGAACCGACTAAAACCACCCTCCTGCTCTGCTCGTGTCCCTCTGACTTGGTCAGAGACCTTATTGGGACTTTTGTACTTATTATTCTTATTTATTATATTTAGAACGCAATTAAAAAGAAAATGTATACATAATGAAATTTTTTGGACTTTGGTTTCTTGATTTTATTCGTTATTAACAAACTATTTTAAAATAAATTATTTGCATTTGTCAAAGTTCTTCAGCTCTATGCTTTAATCGCTATATCCTTTCTGTTTGAAATTTTCATATAGGAAAAACATGGCTTCAAGTGATTTTGTTCCTGTTCACTACTTTTGTGGAGACTTCAATGCAGTAATTTATGAATATTTTGCGCTTTTTACCGTCACCAATAATTTTATAAATGTTTTCTTTGACCAATTTTTCTTCCAGTCTGTGTTCCGTGTCGTGTCTTTCACCGAGAAAAACTGGGCATTCCAACAGAATGTGGGCGACCGACTCCACCTTGTTCGGATCACAGATGCACGATGGGCTCTCCTTACACTTGAAACGATGCAAGTATTCGGAGAACCCACCGTGCCCCGTCAGGATCTGTGTGACTAGTCCGACTGGTTTAAGTCTTAACACTATTTTGTGGGCGTCGATCGCATCTGGGAGGAAAATCTTTGTGACAGAGGCTGTGTTGCCACTCCTGTAACGCCGATTCCATTCGTCAAGCGACTCCATTCGGATATGCCGCTTGACGAATGATACGGGACACAGGTCGTAATCCGGCCTCTTCTTCGACCTCAGGGCAGCTTCCTTCGCAAGTTGGTCGGCTCGTTCGTTCCCCTCCAACCCCGCATGGGCTTTTATCCAGAACAAGGAGACACTCTTGTTCTGGAGCTTGCAGCGTCTGATGGTGTCCCTTGTTTCCACCGCTAAGGGGTGGGAGGATCCGACATTTACGACCGACTGAAGGGCTGCTCTGGAGTCGCTGAAGATGCCGAATGTGGTTTCTCTGCGCTTGAGCACCTCTGCTGCCGCTCTTTGTAAGGCCAGTAGCTCGGCCTGGTAGACGGTGCTGTAAGACGGCAAGGCAAGCTTGAGGGCCTTTGTTTCGGTGGCACCATTCCACAAAGATAGCGCCGCCCCAACCTTGCTGCCGTCTGTGAAAATGCGCACAGCGAAGTCGCTGTGGCTCTCGTATTGTTCCTCGTCTACCAGGCTTCCGAACTCCAGTTCGACGTGGTCTGCGGGGTGCGGAGCTTCTGCTGCTGGAGCCATCCGTTCGACCTCCCTGCCTCCCAACACTGGCTGGGGTACCCCTTTCTTGGCCTCGTATAATGCAGCCACTTCCCTTATACGCAGGTCAAGTGGAAGTATCCCAGCCAGCACCAGTGCCGAGTTCAGGGATACCGTGCGGTAGGCTTTGCACAGCTTCTGTGCGAATCCCCTTTGGACCACAGCGAGTTGTTTTGCAACCCCTACTTTTTTGGCGGCCGGTGCCCATGCGCTGGCGGCGTACAGGATGGTCGGTTCGACCGCTGCCGTATAGATGACGCGTATAATCTCCGGGTGAAGGCCCCAGCTCACCTTTGCCGCTCGTGCCAGCTGTTTGTAAATGTTCACAGCTTTTCTGCAAACATTTGCGACATGGCTGTTAAAAGTGAGCTGGTGGTCGACGGTGAGCCCCAGTATTTTTATTTCCTTGGACATGCCAATGTCTACCCCGCCCATGCTCAGGAGCGGGACATCGTACTTCAGCTTTCTGGTTATCACCATTGCACTAGTTTTGTGTGGTGCAAATTTCAGCTTATTTCGGATGCCCCACTCCCGAACATACTCGAGGGCGGCATTGGCCTGTCTCTGAACTTCCAATGCTGTGTCACCGTCGAAGATCATGACCACGTCATCGGCAAAAGCCTGGCAGTGGTCTCCCCGCTCATCCAACCCCTTCAGCAAAGGGTCTAATATAAGGTTCCATAGGATCGGACCGCCAATAGATCCTTGCACACACCCCTTATTCGTGTGCCTCAGGCACTCCACACCCGCGTACCTAAGTCGCACACTCCTACCGGTCAAGTAGCTGTCTAGCATCCGCCTGACATTCACCGGGCACTTTTCCTCAGCCAGTCTGGTTCTTATTGCCGGCCACCATGCACTGTCGAAGGCTCCCTCTATATCAAGTGATACAACAGTGATCAGTTTCTTGTTTTCCAACTTCCCTTTGATATATTGTATCATGTTATAGAGGGCGTCCTCGGTGCTCTTTTGTGGCATGAAGCCATACTGGCGAGTACTGAGCCGCGGTATGAGATGCCATTTTAGCCTAGCTACCAGCATCTTTTCCAGAACTTTACCTAGGACCGGTAGGAGGCCGATTGGCCTGTACGATTTTGGGGTGGTGTAGGATTCCTTGCCGGGCTTGCGAAGGACTACCACCGTGGCCACTTTCCAGGCCCCAGGGAAGTATCCGTGCTCCAAGCACTTATTGGCCAGTGCAAGGAACGTTCCTGGGTCCCGGGAAATAGCCTGAGCGCAAATGTCGGCTGTTAGACCGTCCGCCCCGGGTGCCTTCTTCGGGTTGAAACTATCCACCGCGGTTTTCAGCTCCAGTGGTGTAAACGGCGGGTCATGGTTTTCATCATGCGCCCACTCGTTTACACGACTGGCCGCTTCTCTCGTCCGACGGTGGTGTTCGGTTTCTCCCTCTTCTAGGTCCTCGGGGTAGAAGGTCTCAGCCAGCAGCAGAGCCGACTCTTGTGCGCTCAGTGGCACTCCATCCTTCACCAACGGCAAGTCCTCCTGTCTCTTGGCGGTCCGCCCTATGACCCTATATATCCCCTCCCAAACTCCCTCACGGTCCTGCTTCTCGCAGAACCCCTTCCAGCCCTCAGTCTGTGCCTTTTTAGCTAGGGTCTCGTACTTTTCTTTTGCAAGCTGGTACTCAACGACGACTTTTTGTCTCCGGACGGGTGCAGCGCATCGAATAACAATTTTAATAACAATTTATTCAAATATAAACGTTCACAAAAAATATTAAGTCAACAGTAATAATATTTTCCATACAAATATAGTGCCTAAAAATAAACTAAAAATATTAATAGTATAGGTGCAAGTAATGGTGGTTCGGAATTGCAATGTTAGGTAGCGACCCGCCCGATCTAGGTTAATAAAAACCTGTGTTTCGGGCCATCACTTTACAAACCAATAAACAAGGGACAAAAGATAAACTATAACTTTATATAAAACAATAAAATTATCTATTTTAAACAACTACGAGAAAAAGCTTAATAGTACATTAATACCTAAATCTAAGCCTATGTAATAATACTAAAGTAAACACGAGGGGATCAAATATCTTCATGCCAAAATTTCTAGAAGTTTTTCCGTGTCTGCGTAATTGAGTGTTGCTAAATATTCTGACAACATTTTGCTACATTTCTTATACCTTACACTATAGAAGCTTAGCTCCTTGTTAAGCCTATTATATAGAAAAGGTCCTAAGAATACATAAAAACGACTGGCAAACACATGTTTAGTTTGGGGCTTTATGCAAACCAAGTCCTTTCTTCTCCTGTCAAAAGGTACAGGGTCAAAAGGAAGTGCAGTGTGCTGGTGTAGTACTGTGCTTAAAATAAATAATTGCCGCACAGTAAGCACACTACATGCTATGTAGAGTTGTTGCGTAGGAAATCTAAAAGGGCGAAAGGTAGCAACCTTTAGAATAGCTCTTTGAGCACGCTCTAATGGGAGTAAAATAGTTTTTGCCGCACCACCCCAAGAAGTTATGCAATATGTAAGAATGGATTGACACAAAGCCAAATAGACCTGTTTTATTAGTTTATAGTCGGCTATGTTCCGTAAATTCCTAAAAACATATATTAATTTGCGCACTCTTGTACAGAGTACTTCGATATGTTTACGGAAATTTAGATTTGAGTCAATGGTGACACCTAGATATTTTAAATGGTCAGCTTTAGCTAAAGTGGGGCAAGAACATGCAGTGTCAGCGTACGTGCAATAATTATGTGCGTGAATGTTTAGGTTAGTAAGCGGTATCTTAATATTTCTCATTGTAAATAAAATGTATTTTGTTTTATCTGCATTTAATGTTAGGATATTATTACGGAGCCAATTAGACACAATGTTAAAACCATTTTGAGCATTTTTATAGACCTCAACTCTTGTTTTAGCTGAAAACAATAGGGCGGTGTCATCCGCATAAGACATTATAACACCATTTTGGAGTGACAGGCTGCATAGTCCATTAATATAGATTAAAAATAAGGTAGGGCCCAAAATGCTACCTTGTGGAATACCAAAACAACTATTTTTAAGTTCAGAGCTTGTAAACTGACCCATTTTTAGACATTGATGACGATCGTTGAGATAGTCAGAAAATAGAAGAAGTTGTTTTCCTCTTATTCCAAGTGTTTCAAGCTTGTGCAAAAGCAAAGAACAAGAAATAGTGTCGAAGGCCTTGGCAAGGTCTAGAAAGATCCCAATTGTGTGCATACCATTATCTAGGTTGGTGGTAACATAATTAGTCAATTCGTGGACTGCTTGATTAGTTGATTTTTTGGCCCTAAAACCAAACTGACTATCTGATAGTAGTCGGTTATCTTCTAGATATTTTATTAATCTACTGTTAATGATTTTTTCTAAAATTTTTGAGAGGCCTGTTAACACTGAAATGGGTCTGTAATTATTTACACAGTTCTTGTCTCCAGATTTGAATACAGGTGTGACCACAGCCTTTTTAAGCAATTTAGGGAATATTCCTTTAGATAAGCATAGTTGGAAAATGTGGGTTAGAGGAGGGGCAAGCTGGTATTTAAATCTTTTAAGTATATTATTAGGTATATCATCCCACCCAGTGGCACAAACATCCTTTAACCCGTTTATTATTCTGACTATTTCGTTAACGTCGGTATCTAATAAAACAAAAGAATTTAGTGTGGAGGATGTCCTGGTCGGGATTTGTTGGGAAATAATACTTGAGTTTAACGATTTTTCAGCCAGGTTTTTACCAACGTTAACAAAGAAGTTGTTTGCTTTATTGATTGCTTCGGATGGGTTTATTTCTGTAGATAGTATATCAAGCGGAGGTTCGGGGTTTTTTGATCTAAATGTATGTGTTTTTATAAATTTCCACACAAGCTTACTATTTGTCCCCGCCTTCTGTAATTCATTTTTATCATACTGGTTTTTTAGTTTTTTCAAAAGATTATTACAGAAGTTCCGATACCTTTTATAAGTTACAGAAAGTATTTCGTTATCAGGAGCGAGTTTCAATTTTAGGTGAAGTTTGTCTCTATGCCGTATACATCGAACGAGACCGGGTGTGATCCAGGGTTTAATACAACTATACTTTCTCGGCATTGTCTTAGTAAATGTGTTTTTCCTAATTGCAGATTGTAGCGAATTTATAAAATACTTTAAAGAACTATTTGCATCGTCTGAATTATAAACAGGGTCAAAATTAATACCGCGTATGTCATTTTCAAGGTTTGTCATATTGACTTTAGTGTAGCTACGCATGCAGTTTTTTCTAGGTGAACTTATTTGTAATGTTAGTAGAACAGCTTGATGATCGGTAATTGTAGAATTAGTAACCAATGTTTTGGATGAGTATTTTGATTTTAGAATGATATGATCCAAGCATGAGCCGCTCTGATGCGTAGGGTGATAGTGAGCTGGAAGAAGTCCATGAAATGAACAAATATTCAGATAATTATGTACATGGGTATCTGTTTTCCCGGAAGCAATGTTAATGTTAATATCGCCCAAAAGTATTATGTTTTTAAATGATTTTATGTTTTTTAAGTTTGTGTCGAGTGAGTCTAAAAATCTGTCTATATTTTGAGATGGAGGCCTATAAATAGCCACGACTACCGTGTCTGGAATAATTTTAATTATTAAACAATTACTATCCAGGGATACAGGTTCTTCTTTTACAGTTCTTAAGTTATTTTTGATATAAACTACTAATCCATCGTTCTGGTTTATGTTTCTTTCAGTTCTGTAAGAATAGTAACCGTCAACAGATGGTAAGTTGACTGTCTGTTTAGATAACCACCATTCTGTTAAAACAATAATATCACAGCTTATGTCAAGATCCTGTAATAACACTTCAAAACCGTTCATGTTTCGATTTATGCTGCGAATATTCTGTGTAAGCAGGGTTAACGTTTTGTCACCCGAAGGAAGAAGGTATTTACAATCCTCAACATTACATACTTTAGACTCAGACACAGAAAAACTATCTAGATCGCAAATTAGCTGATTTGTCATGATGACAGTTACAAAAGAAGAAAAAAATACAAGCTACCTGTTTATCTGCTAACTAAATAAAGTGTTACGTGGCGCTCTTAGGCGCCTTCATAGTCAATTGAGTTGATGTAGTTCAATTCTGCATGTTTGCGGGCCGGGCAACCTACATCACCAGTTGGATGGTCACATTTCCTCTTGAAGCGCTTACACGTTGCGCATTGAGAGGGAGAAGATTTGCTGCTGCATTCCTTGAAGGAGTGTCCACTCTCTCCACAGTGGTTGCAAGTAGGAGTGGTTTCCCGGCAAAACTTGGCAGCGTGTCCGAACTGCTGGCAATTGAAGCACCTGGTGACTATCGTGAAATCTCTCACAGGGCATGATGTCCAATTTATGAAAATTCGGCTTTGGTTAATTATAATTTTTCTTATGCTAGCGGGTAGTTCTAAGATGTAGTTACAAGTAGTTAGGTCTTTCTTACCCGATTTATGGCTTAATTTGATGCACTCAAGGAAGGACTCACGAGTCATATTCGGCAATTTGTCTGATAGGTTCTGCTCGTAAATACAGTCAAATACCTCCTTTTCAGTAAGGGCTACTGGCACACCAATGACAGCGACCCTAGGGCGGCGCTTAGAAGTTTCTTCTATTGTAAGGCCCGATGATACCAGTTTTTCCGAATTCTTGAGTTTATCAATATCGCCTTTATTTTCTGTGCTTATCAGAACGCCACCATTTTTCACTTTTTTCAGTCCACGAACATGAAGTTTAAGTTGTTCCGGGGAGATGATCTTTTGGACAAGTGTCTTGGTATCGTCACTTGTTTGGGTCTTATCGCTAGGGTAGATGGCAACTGATCTCAAGTTTGCAGGACGGACGAAGTTGTCGGTACCTTTCTTCACCATGCTAGCATAAGAAGTATTTTCCGATGGATTTAACTTCGTCTCTACGACCTCTCTGAACTGCTGGAGGGAGTGCACAACGTTCTGGTGAACCTGAAGGTGCTGGATTGTGGTATGGGCCTGGATCGTTTTTGCCTTCAATGATTGGTATAAAACCGCCATCTGAGCAGTCCCACTTGAGACCTTCCGGCAAAGAGTAGAGACACGAAGCTTTTGGTCCGAGTTCATTTTCCCATCACCTACAATAGTGCAAACTTCGTTCAGTATGGCATCTATAGATCCTATCCACTTTTGGATCTCCGGCGTACTGATGACTTCCATCGGCAATTCATTCTCCGCAGGTGCTGGTGGGTTTGGGTCGCTCGGGGTTAATGGTTCGGTGGGCGTCGGGGGAGGACTTCGCCGTAGTAGTTGGCTACGACCAAAGGGGCTCGATCCTGGGTTGGACATTCTACCCGAAACACAATATTTATTGTTTATAAAAACGTATTTAGTTCATCTTGCTTATGAAAAATCGGTAAAAACCTACAAGACACACGCGACACACTTTAATTTTATACTGACGGAGCACTATTTACATTTATTTTTGTAATTGTTTATTTCATTATAATCAATTATAGAACACACGTCCGCTTAGTCTCGCGTCTCGTAAAGCGATTCGGCGTCTCCGAGTATTCACCTCCGACATCAGCTCGGCGAGCTCCTTGGACCACCACGGTATGGTAAGTTGTTCACTATGCCTAATTTTTGCCAAAGTTTCCTCACAGGTCCCTGTGATGCTAGCTATGAAGTTATTAACGCTGAGTTCTAAATCTGTTTTATTGTTTATTTGACTAATTGTTTCTGTATTTAGGTTAACCTGAGCTTTTAATTGGGCCAATTTCTCATGAAATTGGCTCCAATTCGCTTTTTTACTGTTATATTTCCTAGTGGTCCTGAAGATGTTGGTTCCTTTGGCTTTTTGGAGGTTAATTTTGAAAACTATACCGTTGTGGTCCGAGCTCGTCATGCCTTCCTCGACCCGCCAGTCCTCCACCAAGTCCAGCAGCTCCGCTGAGCAGAATGTGACATCAACGAAGCTGCTGTACAAGGTGTTACCTCTGACGGTGTCGAAAGTCGGGGTGTTGCCGACGTTGAGTACCTGCATGCTCATATCTTCCAGGGTTCCCGACAGGTCCTCTCCCTTGCTGTCAGTTACCAGGCTACCCCACCAGGTGCTCTTGGCGTTGGCGTCGCCGCCCATTAGCATCCTAGTGGGGCTTATTTCCTCGCGAATCCGCAAGAGTTGCTCCAGGTATGGCTGTATGGGGCGGTCTGGTTCAAAATAGAAGGAGACTACTGCGATTTCCCAGGCGCTGGTACGGATCCTCACCACCACGATGTTGTTGGTGGTGAGTTTCGGACACTGTGTGACGTCAAGGTCGTGATCAAAGACGGCTATTGCCGCCTTCACAGTTCCATCTCCTTGTTCAGCGCACTGGTAGACTCTCGCTCCCCGGTAGTCTCACATCCTTTTGACCCCACCCACATACGGCTCCTGAAGCAATGCGAACGCAACCCTCCGCTCACTAGCCACTAACATGAGTTCTTGGGTTGCTAGGTTCTTTCTCTGCAGATTCGCTTGGATCACCTGGTAACTCTTGTGAGCACTCGGGTGTGTTCGGGAATCCCTGCATGAGTCCCTGCTGGCTGTTTCCGCTGGCTGGCCCTTAGCAATACGCCACCGACAGCCGCGCCAATGCGTCCCACTTAACTCGAATTGGGCACGCGCTGTCGAAGGCGTTGTGCTCGGTGCCGCTCAGCTTTGCCAAGGCGCAGTTTCGACATTTGGGAGGTTCAACAGCTAGCCGCGGGCAGTCGACTCTCAGATGAGGGTCACCACAGTGTGTGCAGAGGTCGGCGGGTTCTGTGCACTGTTTACGGCCGTGGCCGAAACGTAGGCAGCGGGTGCATTGGATCAGCGGCGACTGGTCCTCCACCCGCACCCGCTGCAAGTCAATGTGCACTCGACCCGCCGATGTCAAGTTCTGCCACACTGACGGAGACACCTGCAGAATGATGTGGCTCATGTGGGGGTTCCGTGTCCTGCGACGGTACTTCACCCCCATCCTCACACCATCTGCAGGTAAGTCCCCGATCAGATGGGCATTCTGACGCTTTAGCGCGTCGGTGACCTCCTCATCTGAGTGGCAGGAGAGGACGTCCTTGAGGATGATAAGCGGATCTTTGTTTTTTACCTCTTCCACCACGAGGTTTCCTGCTTTTCTTATCCTCTCCGCCACCCGGGTCAGTTCCTCCTTGGTCCTGAAGCCGACGACCACCTTCTGGTCCCTCACTTTTCGCAACCTCTCTAT
Source organism: Ochropleura plecta (assembly GCA_905475445.1). Classification (NCBI taxonomy): domain Eukaryota; kingdom Metazoa; phylum Arthropoda; class Insecta; order Lepidoptera; family Noctuidae; genus Ochropleura; species Ochropleura plecta. Next base: position 73,149 of record FR997733.1, on the reverse strand, counting down.
CCTGGTTCCCTCGTTTCTGGCATCTACCGCCGTCCGAAGCTTCGCAATAACCTCTTCCCCGGTGTCCTGGTCGTCGACCGATGACACGAACGGTTAGGTTAGGTTAGGTTAGGTTTCGTCGAGTCCGGTGTCCCACAGGGTTCTGTCCTGGGACCGCTCCTGTGGAACATCGGATTCGACTGGCTCCTGCGGGGACACCTCCCCCGTGGCACGTCTGTCATCTGCTATGCAGACGACACCCTTCTGACTGCCCGGGGGAGAAACTATTTAGAGGCGGCCAGCTTGGCCTCGGCGGGCGGTTCGCAGGTGGTGGACCGCATCTCCCGCCTAGGGCTGACGGTGGCGCTGCATAAGACCGAGGCCGTGTTCTTCCACGGGCCGCGGCAGCGTCAACCGCCCGATGCCCATATCCATGTAGAGGGTGTCCGCATTGAGGTGCAGGCTCAGATGAAATATCTGGGCCTAGTGCTCGACAGCAAGTGGCGCTTTCGAGCACATTTCAGCGGGCTGTCGACGCGCTTGCTGAAGACTGCGGGCGCCCTCTCGTGGCTCCTCCCGAACATCGGGAGGCCCGGCGACCAATGCCGGCGTCTATACGCCGGCATACTAAAGAGTATGGCCCTATACGGGGCCCCAATCTGGGCGGACTCACTGGGCGGACGGGAGAACGCCGCTGCCCTCCGCAGGCCACAAAGGGCCATTGCACAGCGGGTGGCGAGGGCGTACCGCACAGTGAGTTTCGCGGCATCGTGCGCTCTGGCGGGAACCCCACCTTGGGAGCTCGAGGCTTGGGTGCTCGCCAGAGTGTACGACTGGACGGCGGGTCAGAGGGCGCTCAACCGGCGCCCGGACCCTCAAGAAAAGGAGGAAGTGCGTGAGGAGGTTCGCGAGGCAATAACTCGGCACTGGGCCGAGGACCTAGCCTCAGCAACATTCGGTCGCCGGACACTGGACGCCATCGGGCCCGTCCTGAACGATTGGCTCGACCGGCGACATGGTTGCCTCTCCCTGCGTCTGGTGCAGGTGCTGTCCGGGCACGGCTGCTTCGGATCGTACCTGCATCGGATAGGGCGGGAGGAGACCCCACAGTGTCACCACTGCGAGGCCGCAGTGGATACCGCAGACCACACCCTTGAGGTGTGCCCTTCGTGGGACGAACCCCGCCGCGCCATGGTGGCAGTGGTCGGGAACGACCTCTCACTCCCCAGTGTGATTTCAGCCATGCTGGGAAGTGAGGAGGCATGGGCAGCAGTAGCCTCCTTTTGTGAGGACGTCATGTCACAGAAGGAGGCGGCGGAGCGCACGCGGGAAGAAGACCCTCTCGCGGCGCCGCTCCGCAGACGAAGAAGGGGTGGAAGACGGCGAGCACAACGCCCGTCCTCAACCACCCCGGGGGGTGATCAGCAGGCGACAGGCGCGGGGGCGCCACCGCCTGCACCACATGATCCACCCCCTGTGCTCCGGCCATAATAAAAGCCCCTCCCTTTTGGGGGGGGACGTGTAGGGCCTGCCGTAAGGCGGGCATTCGCCGGAGGGGGACTGGACGACATAGACTCCCAGGCCCCTTCCACTCAGGCGAGGTCGGAGCGCCGCTGGGTATTTTTAGTGGGTATACCGGGAACGACTTTACCGGGGAGTCCCACATACCCCTCTCCCGTCCCCCGACGGAAGGGGATGCGTAATAGCATTTTTTCCCAGCGACAAAAAAAAAAAAAAAAAAAAAAAAAAAAAAAAAAAAAAAAAAAAAGGTTAGGTTAGGTTTTGGGGGACCACCCCACAGTGCTTGCGTCCACGTCGCGTCCCCTGGAAACGACCCAGTTCTGACCACCGTAACGGAGTGGCAGACTGGGTTGGCCAAAGTGCACTGTGCTTTCGTAGCTATCACTTATCTTTGCCTTGACAGTTACGAACCTGCGGAATTATGCCGAAACCTTCGCGGGACGCCTGCGGGCGGTTTTTAAAAGACAAAGGCCCTTCTCAGGGCCAACCCAAAGGCCCTTCTCAGGGCCAACCCAAAGGCAAAGGCCCTTCTCAGGGCCAATCTAAAGGCCCTTCTCAGGGCCAACTCAAAGGCCCTTCTCAGGGCCACACCGACGCTTCGGCGTCAGAGACTAGCCGCGCGCCGTCTGCGGCTAGCTGCTTTGGAGGAGATTGGTCTGACAACGACTCACTGATCGGTGTTTCGGATGCGGACGACTCTCAGCCGCGGAAGCGGGTCCACCGGAGCGATGGGTCCTCGGCCTCGGGGTCGACGGGGTTGTCGAAGGCTAAAAAGCCGACGGTGGCCGCGGACACCCATGTCGTTGGGCTCGCGGATGCCCAACGCCAGTTGGACCTGGCTCGACGGGCGCAGCTCCAGCAAGAGCTGGAGGAGCGGGTTGCCGCTAAGGAAAAGCGGGCGCACGTCGCCCGGGCCAAGTCCGGGTACGGTGCGTCCCGCGTTTTATACGCGGACCACTCTCTAGAAGAGCTGGAGAGAATGGCGGAGGAGGACGAGGAGGAGATTGTGGAGGTTGCCTCAAAGTCCTCCAACCTGAAGGGGACCTTCCAAAAGGCCCTCAAGAGCAGGGCCGCGAGCTTGCGCGGTGTCGTTGCGGAGCTGGTGAAACGCAAGGCCACCGACGAGACGCGGCAACTGCAGGCAGATCGTCTGCAGTCGGAGGTCAGCCAGCTTCATCAGAAGCTAGCTGAAGCCACGGCCCGGCCACAACAGGCCCAGACAAGCCCTGTGGCAGAGGGCCCCGCCTCCAACCTTGAGGAAGTCATCCGCAAGGTTGTAATGGAGGAGAGGGCCTTCACAAGAGCCTGCCTAGCAGGCATCGAGGACCGGCTCTTGCCGGAGAAACGCCTCCGACCGCCGCTTGCGGCGGATAACAGGCAGTGCGAGCCGGGGCCGTCGTCCTCCCAGACGGAGGATGCCCTTCTCCCCTCGACCACCCCGTCCAACGAGTGGACAGAAGTGGTCCGTAAGGGGAAGGGCAAAGGGAAAAAGTCGGCAACGGCCGCCCCTGTCGTCCCCGCCACCACTGGCAAGGGCAAGGGCAAGGGGAAGAGGCCAGGGAAAGGGAGAGGCAAAGGGCAGCTAGTCGCCCCAAAAACCGCGGCCGTCGTGGTGACTCTCACCGCGGAGGCTGCGGGGCGAGGGGAGACGTACGCGTCCATTTTGGTGCGGGCGCGTGCCAATGCCGATCCTACCCAGCTCGGGATCGGCAGTGTGTCTTGCCAGCGAACCCAAGCCGGGGCTCGAATCTTCGAGTTCCCGGGGGCAGAGGGGAGTGCCCATGCGGACCTCTTCGCAGCCAAGCTGCAGGAGGTCATCGCGGATTCGGCCAAGGTGGCGCGTCCGGTCAAGTCAGTGACCATAGAGGTGGCTGACCTTGACGACTCCGTCACCAAGGAGGAGGTGGCGAAGGCGATCGCAGCGATAGGGGGCTGTGACGTCGCGGCGGTCCAAAGCCGGGACATAAGGCCCGGCCGCGGCGGCATGGGCACCGTTCGCCTCGAGTGCCCGATCGCCGCTGCCAAAGCCGTCCTTGCCAAGGGACGGCTTACAGTCGGCTTCAGCTCGGGTGCAGTCCGGGCACTCGACGAACAGCCTGTTCGGTGTTTCCGATGCCTTGGCATCGGACACACGCGGCCGCTGTGTCCGTCCACGGTAGACAGGACGGACACGTGCTACCGCTGCGGCAAGGAGGGCCACAAAGCCGCCTCCTGTGAGGCTGCCACGCCGCACTGCGCGGTATGTGCCGCCAGTGGCTGCCCGGCAGACCACGTCATGAAGGGGAGGAGCTGCAATCCTCCCCCTAAGCGGGGTAAAGCGCAGGCGCCGTCCGGGCCTGCTGCTGCTGCCGCCAGCGCCGTCGTTCCTGCGGCGGCTGCGGAGGAGGGGGGTGCAATGTCTGACTGATGGATAGGGTCGAACATCGCATCCTTCAGGCGAACACCAACCACTGCAGGGCAGCCCAGGATCTCCTGATGCAGACCATGGCCGAGTGGTTGGTGGACTTGGTGGTGGTCGCCGAGCCTTACTCGGTCCCTGGCCGTTGGCTGGGCGACCGGGACGGCTTGGTGGCGTTGGTGTCGCGGTCTTCCACAGACTCCCCTCCCCTCTCGCTCTTAGAGAGGGGACCGGGATACGTGGCCGCCGCGTGGGCAGACATGGCTGTGGTGGGGGTCTATTTCTCCCCAAACCGCCCTCTCTCGGACTTTGAGGATTTCCTCGAAGTTCTCACCGCAGTGGTAGGGAGGGCGGCGCCGCGCCAGGTCATGGTGTTGGGCGACCCGAACGCCAAGTCGGCGGCCTGGGGCAACCCGGCCACCGGTTGCAACGTCCGTGGGCGCGCCCTCGAGTTTTGGGCGGCATCATGCGGTGTGTCCCTCCTCAACAGGGGGGCGGTCCACACGTGTGTACGGCAGCTGGGAGGGTCGGTGGTGGACGTCTCGTTTGCCACCCCCGCGCTAGCCACCCGCGTCGTCAACTGGCGGGTAGAGATGGTGGAGACCTTGTCGGACCACCGATATGTGCGGTTCGACATCTCCACCCAGCAAGGGCGGGGGATGTCCCGCGCTGGACAATCTCCCTTCCCGCGGTGGGCACTCACCCGCCTGGACCGGGAGGCAGCGAAGGAGGCAGCCTTTCTCCAGGACTGGCTGTCGCCCCCTGTCGCGGTCCTAGATGTGGACGCCGCAGCGGTCCGACTCAAGGGGTCGCTGACCGAGGTGTGCAACTCCAGCATGCCTCGGTCTCGCCGCCCGCCTCCCCGTCGCGCCGTGTATTGGTGGACGGAGGAGTTGACGGGGCTCCGGGCTGCTTGTGTGGCGGCCAGAAGGGCCTACGCGCGGAGCCGACGGCGCAGCGCCCAAAACCGAGTCCAGGCAGAAGAGGACCGCCTATACGCCTCTTACCGAGAGGCGACGATGGTCCTCAAGTCTGCGATGGGAGCTGCAGAAGACTCGGCGAGGGCCGAGATGCTGGAGGGTCTCGACAGGGATCCTTATGGGAGACCATACAGGGTGGCGCGGAACCAGCTACGCCCCTTTGGTCCCCCACTGACGGAGACCCTCGAGCCAGTGTTGCTGGATGGGGTGGTCCGGTCCCTGTTTCCGCGCAGGACCGACTTCACCCCACCAACTATGGATCCCCCGCAAGGGGCGGCTTCGCCGGAGGAGGAGGTCCCCCCGGTGACGGCGGCGGAGTTTCGCACCGGGGTTCTCAGCCTCCGCGCGAAGAAGACGGCACCCGGACCAGACGGCGTCCCCGCACGGGTGGTGGCGATCGCCGCCTCCGAAATGGAGGACAGGTTTCGGGACCTCTTCGGCGCGTGTTTTACTGCTGGGAGGTTCCCGAAACTGTGGAAGGAGGGGCAGCTATGCCTCCTCCGAAAGGAGGGACGCCCGGTTGACTCTCCGTCGGCATACCGGCCCATCGTCCTGCTCGATGAGGTCGGTAAGTTGTTCGAGGGGATTGTCGCCTCCCGGCTCGATAGCTTTTTGCTGGGGGTTGGGCCCAACCTGTCGGACGCCCAATTCGGTTTCCGTCGAGGGCGTTCGACTATCGATGCGCTGGCCCTACTCAAGGGCCAGGTGAAGGAGGCGGTGGAGGCGGGGGGCGGAGTGCTGGCGGTGTCATTCGACATTGCCAACGCCTTCAACTCCATGCCCCACGCGACGATATTGGAGGCGCTCCGGTATCACGGCGTGCCCCAATACCTGCGCAACCTCCTGGCCAGCTACTTGGAGGGCCGAGAGGTCCTCCTCGTTGACAAGACGGCCACGGTGAGGCGGTACGGCGCAGAGTCCGGTGTTCCGCAGGGGTCGGTGCTCGGACCCCCCCTGTGGAACATCGGGTACGACTGGCTCCTGCGGGGAGTCCTCCTCCAGGGCACGAGTGTCATCTGCTACGCGGACGACACTCTCCTCATCGCCCGGGGGAGGAACTTTGGGGATGCGGCCTGTCTGGCCTCGGCTGGCGGGTCCTTGGTTGCAGAGAGGATCCGCCGCCTGGGATTGAAGGTGGCGTTGCACAAGACCGAGGCCGTGTTCTTTCGCGGGCCTCGGCAACGCTGCCCTCCTCCCGATGCTCACATCGTCGTGGAGGGCGTCACGATAGAGGTCCGGCCCCAGATGAAGTATCTGGGCCTGGTGCTGGACGACAGGTGGCGGTTTGGCCCGCATTTCAGCGGGCTGTCGACGCGCCTGTTGAAAGCCGCGGATGCGCTCTCGTGGCTCCTCCCGAACCTGGGGGGGCCCAAGGCGGAATGCCGGCGCCTGTATTCGGGCATCTTGAGGAGCATGGCCCTATACGGGGCCCCCATCTGGGCCGACTCCCTACACAGGAGGGAGAACGCGACTGCCATCCGCAAGCCCCAAAGGGCCATTGCACTGAGGGTGGCAAGGGCTTACCGCTCGGTGGGTTTCTCGGCGGCGTGCGCTCTGGCCGGCACCCCTCCTTGGGAGTTGGAGGCCTGGGTGCTCGCCAGAGTGTACGAGTGGACCGCGCAACGGAAGGCGCTCGGGGAGCGCCCCGTCGCCGAGGAGCGGGAGGCCGTGCGGCGAGAGGCAAAGGAGGCCATCGTCCTCCACTGGACGGAGGACCTCGCCGCAGCCGCCTTCGGCCGCCGGACGTTGGACGCGATCGGTCCGGTCCTGCAGGGCTGGCTCGAGCGGTCCCACGGTTTCCTCTCGTTCCGTCTGGTGCAGGTGTTGTCCGGCCATGGCTGTTTCGGATCGCACCTGCACCGGATCGGGAGAGAGGAGACCCCGGTGTGCCACGACTGCGGCGCGGCGGAGGACACGGCCCAGCACACCCTCGAAGTGTGCCCGGCTTGGTCCGAACAACGCCGCGGTGTGACCGCGGTAGTTGGACAGGACCTCTCGCTTCCCGGCGTCGTCAACGCCATGCTGGAGAGCGAGGAGGCCTGGGCAGCGGTTGCCTCCTTTTGCGAGGATGTCATCTCGCAAAAGGAGGAGGCGGAGCGCGCGCGGGAGGACGACCCTCTCGCTGCGCCGCTCCGCAGACGAAGAAGGGGTCGGAGAAGGCGCCGTCCTCTTCCTCTTCATGGTGGCGATGGGCGGGCAATGGGCGCGGGGGTGCCCTTGCCTGCATTGCACCCATCACCACCTTCGTCGGTCACTCCCGGGCCCGGCCCCCTCCCCACTCAGGGAAGGGCGTAAGGGGTCCCGGCATGGAGGGCAATCGTCGGCGGAGGACTGGACGTTAAGGCTGTGCCGGTTTCCCAGTCCCCCGCCTCCTGGACGAAGCGGGAGTGCCGCTGGGTTATTTTAGTGGGTATACCGGGTCAGACCGGGGAGTCCCACATAGCCCCCCCATCCCCCGATGGGAGGGTATGCGTAATGCATTTTTTCCCAGCGCAAAAAAAAAAAAAAAAAAAAGGTTAGGTTAGGTTGGGGGACCACCCCACAGTGCTTGCGTCCACGTCGCGTCCCCTGGAAACGACCCAGTTCTGACCACCGTAACGGAGTGGCAGACTGGGTTGGCCAAAGTGCACTGTGCTTTCGTAGCTATCACTTATCATTGCCTTGACAGTTACGAACCTGCGGAATAATGCCGAAACCTTCGCGGGACGCCTGCGGGCGGTTTTTAAAAGACAAAGGCCCTTCTAAGGGCCAACCCAAAGGCCCTTCTCAGGGCCAACCCAAAGGCCCTTCTCAGGGCCAACCTAAAGGCCCTTCTCAGGGCCACTCCGACGCTCCGGCGTCAGAGTCTAGCCGCGCGCCGTCTGCGGCTAGCTTCTTTGGAGGAGCGGACGAGTCGTCTGACAACGACTCACTAATCGGTGTGTCGGATGCGGACGACTCTCAGCCGCGGAAGCGGGTCCACCGGAGCGATGGGTCCTCAGCCTCGGGGTCGACGGGGTTGTCGAAGGCTAAAAAGCCGACGGTGGCCGCGGACACCCATGTCGTTGGGCTCGCGGATGCCCAACGCCAGTTGGACCTGGCTCGACGGGCGCAGCTCCAGCAAGAGCTGGAGGAGCGGGTTGCCGCTAAGGAAAAGCGGGCGCACGTCGCCCGGGCCAAGTCCGGGTACGGTGCGTCCCGCGTTCTATACGCGGACCACTCTCTGGAGGAGCTGGAGAGAATGGCGGAGGAGGACGAGGAGGAGATTGTGGAGGTTGCCTCTAAGTCCTCCAACCTGAAGGGGACCTTTCAGAAGGCCCTCAAGAGCAGGGCCGCGAGCTTGCGCGGTGTCGTTGCGGAGCTGGTGAAACGTAAGGCCACCGACGAGACGCGGCAACTGCAGGCGAAGGTGGATCGTCTGCAGTCGGAGGTCAGCCAGCTTCATCAGAAGCTAGCTGAAGCCACGGCCCGGCCACAACAGACCCAGACAAGCCCTGTGGCAGAGGGCCCCGCCTCCAACCTTGAGGAAGTCATCCGCAAGGTTGTAATGGAGGAGAGGGCCTTCACAAGAGCCTGCCTTGCAGGCATCGAGGACCGGCTCTTGCCGGAGAAACGCCTCCGCCCGCCGCTTGCGGCGGATAACAGGCAGTGTGAGCCGGGGCCGTCGTCCTCCCAGACGGAGGATGCCCTTCTCCCCTCGACCACCCCGTCCAACGAGTGGACAGAAGTGGTCCGTAAGGGGAAGGGCAAAGGGAAGAAGTCGGCGACGGCCGCCCCTGTCGTCCCCGCCACCACCGGCAAGGGGGGAAAGGGGAAGAGGAAAGGGAAAGGGAGAGGCAAAGGGCAGCTAGTCGCCCCAAAAACCGCGGCCGTCGTGGTGACTCTCACCGCGGAGGCTGCGGGGCGAGGGGAGACGTACGCGTCCATTTTGGTGCGGGCGCGTGCCAATGCTGATCCGACCCAGCTCGGGATCGGCAGTGTGTCTTGCCGGCGAACCCAAGCCGGGGCTCGAATCTTCGAGTTCCCGGGGGCAGAGGGGAGTGCCCATGCGGACCTCTTCGCAGCCAAGCTGCAGGAGGTCATCGCGGATTCGGCCAAGGTGGCGCGACCGGTCAAGTCAGTGACCATAGAGGTGGCTGACCTTGACGACTCCGTCACCAAGGAGGAGGTGGCGAAGGCGATCGCAGCGATAGGGGGCTGTGACGTCGCGGCGGTCCAAAGCCGGGACATAAGGCCCGGCCGCGGCGGCATGGGCACCGTTCGCCTCGAGTGCCCGATCGCCGCTGCCAAAGCCGTCCTTGCCAAGGGACGGCTTACAGTCGGCTTCAGCTCGGGTGCAGTCCGGGCACTCGACGAACAGCCTGTTCGGTGTTTCCGATGCCTTGGCATCGGACACACGCGGCCGCTGTGTCCGTCCACGGTAGACAGGACGGACACGTGCTACCGCTGCGGCAAGGAGGGCCACAAAGCCGCCTCCTGTGAGGCTGCCACGCCGCACTGCGCGGTATGTGCCGCCAGTGGCTGCCCGGCAGACCACGTCATGAAGGGGAGGAGCTGCAATCCTCCCCCTAAGCGGGGTAAAGCGCAGGCGCCGTCCGGGCCTGCTGCTGCTGCCGCCAGCGCCGTCGTTCCTGCGGTGGCTGCGGAGGAGGGGGGTGCAATGTCTGACTGATGGATAGGGTCGAACATCGCATCCTTCAGGCGAACACCAACCACTGCAGGGCAGCCCAGGATCTGCTGATGCAGACCATGGCCGAGTGGTTGGTGGACTTGGTGGTGGTCGCCGAGCCTTACTCGGTCCCTGGCCGTTGGCTGGGCGACCGGGACGGCTTGGTGGCGTTGGTGTCGCGGTCTTCCACAGACTCCCCTCCCCTCTCGCTCTTAGAGAGGGGACCGGGATACGTGGCCGCCGCGTGGGCAGACATGGCTGTGGTGGGGGTCTATTTCTCCCCAAACCGCCCTCTCTCGGACTTTGAGGATTTCCTCGAAGTTCTCACCGCAGTGGTAGGGAGGGCGGCGCCGCGCCAGGTCATGGTGTTGGGCGACCCGAACGCCAAGTCGGCGGCCTGGGGCAACCCGGCCACCGGTTGCAACGTCCGTGGGCGCGCCCTCGAGTTTTGGGCGGCATCATGCGGTGTGTCCCTCCTCAACAGGGGGGCGGTCCACACGTGTGTACGGCAGCTGGGAGGGTCGGTGGTGGACGTCTCGTTTGCCACCCCCGCGCTAGCCACCCGCGTCGTCAACTGGCGGGTAGAGATGGTGGAGACCTTGTCGGACCACCGATATGTGCGGTTCGACATCTCCACCCAGCAAGGGCGGGGGATGTCCCGCGCTGGGCAATCTCCCTTCCCGCGGTGGGCACTCACCCGCCTGGACCGGGAGGCAGCGAAGGAGGCAGCCTTTCTCCAGGACTGGCTGTCGCCCCCTGTCGCGGTCCTAGATGTGGACGCCGCAGCGGTCCGACTCCGGGGGTCGCTGACCGAGGTGTGCAACTCCAGCATGCCTCGGTCTCGCCGCCCGCCTCCCCGTCGCGCCGTGTATTGGTGGACGGAGGAGTTGACGGGGCTCCGGGCTGCTTGTGTGGCGGCCAGAAGGGCCTACGCGCGGAGCCGACGGCGCAGCGCCCAAAACCGAGTCCAGGCAGAAGAGGACCGCCTATACGCCTCTTACCGAGAGGCGACGATGGTCCTCAAGTCTGCGATGGGAGCTGCAGAAGACTCGGCGAGGGCCGAGATGCTGGAGGGTCTCGACAGGGATCCTTATGGGAGACCATACAGGGTGGCGCGGAACCAGCTACGCCCCTTTGGTCCCCCACTGACGGAGACCCTCGAGCCAGTGTTGCTGGATGGGGTGGTCCGGTCCCTGTTTCCGCGCAGGACCGACTTCACCCCACCAACTATGGATCCCCCGCAAGGGGCGGCTTCGCCGGAGGAGGAGGTCCCCCCGGTGACGGCGGCGGAGTTTCGCACCGGGGTTCTCAGCCTCCGCGCGAAGAAGACGGCACCCGGACCAGACGGCGTCCCCGCACGGGTGGTGGCGATCGCCGCCTCCGAAATGGAGGACAGGTTTCGGGACCTCTTCGGCGCGTGTTTTACTGCTGGGAGGTTCCCGAAACTGTGGAAGGAGGGGCAGCTATGCCTCCTCCGAAAGGAGGGACGCCCGGTTGACTCTCCGTCGGCATACCGGCCCATCGTCCTGCTCGATGAGGTCGGTAAGTTGTTCGAAGGGATTGTCGCCTCCCGGCTCGATAGCTTTTTGCGGGGGGTTGGGCCCAACCTGTCGGACGCCCAATTCGGTTTCCGTCGAGGGCGTTCGACTATCGATGCGCTGGCCCTACTCAAGGGCCAGGTGAAGGAGGCGGTGGAGGCGGGGGACGGAGTGCTGGCGGTGTCATTCGACATTGCCAACGCCTTCAACTCCATGCCCCACGCGACGATATTGGAGGCGCTCCGGTATCACGGCGTGCCCCAATACCTGCGCAACCTCCTGGCCAGATACTTGGAGGGCCGAGAGGTCCTCCTCGTTGACAAGACGGCCACGGTGAGGCGGTACGGCGCAGAGTCCGGTGTTCCGCAGGGGTCGGTGCTCGGACCCCCCCTGTGGAACATCGGGTACGACTGGCCGCCTTCGGCCGCCGGACGTTGGACGCGATCGGTCCGGTCCTGCAGGGCTGGCTCGAGCGGTCCCACGGTTTCCTCTCGTTCCGTCTGGTGCAGGTGTTGTCCGGCCATGGCTGTTTCGGATCGCACCTGCACCGGATCGGGAGAGAGGAGACCCCGGTGTGCCACGACTGCGGCGCGGCGGAGGACACGGCCCAGCACACCCTCGAAGTGTGCCCGGCTTGGTCCGAACAACGCCGCGGTGTGACCGCGGTAGTTGGACAGGACCTCTCGCTTCCCGGCGTCGTCAACGCCATGCTGGAGAGCGAGGAGGCCTGGGCAGCGGTTGCCTCCTTTTGCGAGGATGTCATCTCGCAAAAGGAGGAGGCGGAGCGCGCGCGGGAGGACGACCCTCTCGCTGCGCCGCTCCGCAGACGAAGAAGGGGTCGGAGAAGGCGCCGTCCTCTCCCTCTTCATGGTGGCGATGGGCGGGCAATGGGCGCGGGGGTGCCCTTGCCTGCATTGCACCCATCACCACCTTCGTCGGTCACTCCCGGGCCCGGCCCCCTCCCCACTCAGGGGAGGGCGTAAGGGGTCCCGGCATGGAGGGCAATCGTCGGCGGAGGACTGGACGTTAAGGCTGTGCCGGTTTCCCAGTCCCCCGCCTCTTGGACGAAGCGGGAGTGCCGCTGGGTTATTTTAGTGGGTATACCGGGTCAGACCGGGGAGTCCCACATAGCCCCCCCATCCCCCGATGGGAGGGTATGCGTAATGCATTTTTTCCCAGCGCAAAAAAAAAAAAAAAAAAAAAAAGGTTAGGTTAGGTTGGGGGTCAACAAAGGCCCTTCTCAGGGCCAATCCAAAGGCCCTTCTCAGGGCCACTCCGACGCTCCGGCGTCAGAGTCTAGCCGCGCGCCGTCTGCGGCTAGCTTCTTTGGAGGAGCGGACGAGTCGTCTGACAACGACTCACTAATCGGTGTGTCGGATGCGGACGACTCTCAGCCGCGGAAGCGGGTCCACCGGAGCGATGGGTCCTCGGCCTCGGGGTCGACGGGGTTGTCGAAGGCTAAAAAGCCGACGGTGGCCGCGGATACCCATGTCGTTGGGCTCGCGGGTGCCCAACGCCAGTTGGACCTGGCTCGACGGGCGCAGCTCCAGCAAGAGCTGGAGGAGCGGGTTGCCGCCAAAGAAAAACGGGCGCACGTCGCCCGGGCCAAGTCCGGGTACGGTGCGTCCCGCGTGCTATACGCGGACCACTCTCTGGAGGAGCTGGAGAGAATGGCGGAGGAAGACGAGGAGGAGATTGTGGAGGTTGCCTCTAAGTCCTCCAACCTGAAGGGGACCTTCCAAAAGGCCCTCAAGAGCAGGGCCGCGAGCTTGCGCGGTGTCGTTGCGGAGCTGGTCAAACGCAAGGCCACCGACGAGACGCGGCAACTGCAGGCGAAGATAGATCGTCTGCAGTCGGAGGTCAGCCAGCTTCATCAGAAGCTAGCTGAAGCCACGGCCCGGCCACAACAGGCCCAGACAAGCCCTGTGGCAGAGGGCCCCGCCTCCAACCTTGTGGAAGTCATCCGCAAGGTTGTAATGGAGGAGAGGGCCTTCACAAGAGCCTGCCTTGCAGGCATCGAGGACCGGCTCTTGCCGGAGAAACGCCTCCGACCGCCGCTTGCGGCGGATAACAGGCAGTGTGAGCCGGGGCCGTCCTCCTCCCAGACGGAGGATGCCCTTCTCCCCTCGACCACCCCGTCCAACGAGTGGACAGAAGTGGTCCGTAAGGGGAAGGGCAAAGGGAAAAAGTCGGCAACGGCCGCCCCTGTCGTCCCCGCCACCACTGGCAAGGGCAAGGGCAAGGGCAAGGGGAAGAGGCCAGGGAAAGGGAGTAAAGGGCAGCTAGTCGCCCCAAAAACCGCGGCCGTCGTGGTGACTCTCACCGCAGAGGCTGCGGGGCGAGGGGAGACGTACGCGTCCATTTTGGTGCGGGCGCGTGCCAATGCCGATCCTACCCAGCTCGGGATCGGCAGTGTGTCTTGCCGGCGAACCCAAGCCGGGGCTCGAATCTTCGAGTTCCCGGGGGCAGAGGGGAGTGCCCATGCGGACCTCTTCGCAGCCAAGCTGCAGGAGGTCATCGCGGATTCGGCCAAGGTGGCGCGACCGGTCAAGTCAGTGACCATAGAGGTGGCTGACCTTGACGACTCCGTCACCAAGGAGGAGGTGGCGAAGGCGATCGCAGCGATAGGGGGCTGTGACGTCGCGGCGGTCCAAAGCCGGGACATAAGGCCCGGCCGCGGCGGCATGGGCACCGTTCGCCTCGAGTGCCCGATCGCCGCTGCCAAAGCCGTCCTTGCCAAGGGACGGCTTACAGTCGGCTTCAGCTCGGGTGCAGTCCGGGCACTCGACGAACAGCCTGTTCGGTGTTTCCGATGCCTTGGCATCGGACACACGCGGCCGCTGTGTCCGTCCACGGTAGACAGGACGGACACGTGCTACCGCTGCGGCAAGGAGGGCCACAAAGCCGCCTCCTGTGAGGCTGCCACGCCGCACTGCGCGGTATGTGCCGCCAGTGGCTGCCCGGCAGACCACGTCATGAAGGGGAGGAGCTGCAATCCTCCCCCTAAGCGGGGTAAAGCGCAGGCGCCGTCCGGGCCTGCTGCTGCTGCCGCCAGCGCCGTCGTTCCTGCGGCGGCTGCGGAGGAGGGGGGTGCAATGTCTGACTGATGGATAGGGTCGAACATCGCATCCTTCAGGCGAACACCAACCACTGCAGGGCAGCCCAGGATCTCCTGATGCAGACCATGGCCGAGTGGTTGGTGGACTTGGTGGTGGTCGCCGAGCCTTACTCGGTCCCTGGCCGTTGGCTGGGCGACCGGGACGGCTTGGTGGCGTTGGTGTCGCGGTCTTCCACAGACTCCCCTCCCCTCTCGCTCTTAGAGAGGGGACCGGGATACGTGGCCGCCGCGTGGGCAGACATGGCTGTGGTGGGGGTCTATTTCTCCCCAAACCGCCCTCTCTCGGACTTTGATGATTTCCTCGAAGTTCTCACCGCAGTGGTAGGGAGGGCGGCGCCGCGCCAGGTCATGGTGTTGGGCGACCCGAACGCCAAGTCGGCGGCCTGGGGCAACCCGGCCACCGGTTGCAACGTCCGTGGGCGCGCCCTCGAGTTTTGGGCGGCATCATGCGGTGTGTCCCTCCTCAACAGGGGGGCGGTCCACACGTGTGTTCGGCAGCTGGGAGGGTCGGTGGTGGACGTCTCGTTTGCCACCCCCGCGCTAGCCACCCGCGTCGTCAACTGGCGGGTAGAGATGGTGGAGACCTTGTCGGACCACCGATATGTGCGGTTCGACATCTCCACCCAGCAAGGGCGGGGGATGTCCCGCGCTGGACAATCTCCCTTCCCGCGGTGGGCACTCACCCGCCTGGACCGGGAGGCAGCGAAGGAGGCAGCCTTTCTCCAGGACTGGCTGTCGCCCCCTGTCGCGGTCCTAGACGTGGACGCCGCAGCGGTCCGACTCAAGGGGTCGCTGACCGAGGTGTGCAACTCCAGCATGCCTCGGTCTCGCCGCCCGCCTCCCCGTCGCGCCGTGTATTGGTGGACGGAGGAGTTGACGGGGCTCCGGGCTGCTTGTGTGGCGGCCAGAAGGGCCTACGCGCGGAGCCGACGGCGCAGCGCCCAAAACCGAGTCCAGGCAGAAGAGGACCGCCTATACGCCTCTTACCGAGAGGCGACGATGGTCCTCAAGTCTGCGATGGGAGCTGCAGAAGACTCGGCGAGGGCCGAGATGCTGGAGGGTCTCGACAGGGATCCTTATGGGAGACCATACAGGGTGGCGCGGAACCAGCTACGCCCCTTTGGTCCCCCACTGACGGAGACCCTCGAGCCAGTGTTGCTGGATGGGGTGGTCCGGTCCCTGTTTCCGCGCAGGACCGACTTCACCCCACCAACTATGGATCCCCCGCAAGGGGCGGCTTCGCCGGAGGAGGAGGTCCCCCCGGTGACGGCGGCGGAGTTTCGCACCGGGGTTCTCAGCCTCCGCGCGAAGAAGACGGCACCCGGACCAGACGGCGTCCCCGCACGGGTGGTGGCGATCGCCGCCTCCGAAATGGAGGACAGGTTTCGGGACCTCTTCGGCGCGTGTTTTACTGCTGGGAGGTTCCCGAAACTGTGGAAGGAGGGGCAGCTATGCCTCCTCCGAAAGGAGGGACGCCCGGTTGACTCTCCGTCGGCATACCGGCCCATCGTCCTGCTCGATGAGGTCGGTAAGTTGTTCGAGGGGATTGTCGCCTCCCGGCTCGATAGCTTTTTGCGGGGGGTTGGGCCCAACCTGTCGGACGCCCAATTCGGTTTCCGTCGAGGGCGTTCGACTATCGATGCGCTGGCCCTACTCAAGGGCCAGGTGAAGGAGGCGGTGGAGGCGGGGGGCGGAGTGCTGGCGGTGTCATTCGACATTGCCAACGCCTTCAACTCCATGCCCCACGCGACGATATTGGAGGCGCTCCGGTATCACGGCGTGCCCCAATACCTGCGCAACCTCCTGGCCAGCTACTTGGAGGGCCGAGAGGTCCTCCTCGTTGACAAGACGGCCACGGTGAGGCGGTACGGCGCAGAGTCCGGTGTTCCGCAGGGGTCGGTGCTCGGACCCCCCCTGTGGAACATCGGGTACGACTGGCTCCTGCGGGGAGTCCTCCTCCAGGGCACGAGTGTCATCTGCTACGCGGACGACACTCTCCTCATCGCCCGGGGGAGGAACTTTGGGGATGCGGCCTGTCTGGCCTCGGCTGGCGGGTCCTTGGTTGCAGAGAGGATCCGCCGCCTGGGATTGAAGGTGGCGCTGCACAAGACCGAGGCCGTGTTCTTTCGCGGGCCTCGGCAACGCTGCCCTCCTCCCGATGCTCACATTGTCGTGGAGGGCGTCAGGATAGAGGTCCGGCCCCAGATGAAGTATCTGGGCCTGGTGCTGGACGACAGGTGGCGGTTTGGCCCGCATTTCAGCGGGCTGTCGACGCGCCTGTTGAAAGCTGCAGATGCTTTCTCGTGGCTCCTCCCGAACCTGGGGGGGCCCAAGGCGGAATGCCGGCGCCTGTATTCGGGCATCCTGAAGAGCATGGCCCTATATGGGGCCCCCATCTGGGCCGACTCCCTACACAGGAGGGAGAACGCGACTGCCATCCGCAAGCCCCAAAGGGCCATTGCACTGAGGGTGGCAAGGGCCTACCGCTCGGTGGGTTTCTCGGCGGCGTGCGCTCTGGCCGGCACCCCTCCCTGGGAGTTGGAGGCCTGGGTGCTCGCCAGAGTGTACGAGTGGACCGCGCAACGGAAGGCGCTCGGGGAGCGCCCCGTCGCTGAGGAGCGGGAGGCCGTGCGGCGAGAGGCGAAGGAAGCCATCGTCCTCCACTGGACGGAGGACCTCGCTGCAGCCGCCTTCGGCCGCCGGACGTTGGACGCGATCGGTCCGGTTCTGCAGGGCTGGCTCGAGCGGGCCCACGGTTTCCTCTCGTTCCGTCTGGTGCAGGTGTTGTCCGGCCATGGCTGTTTCGGATCGCACCTGCACCGGATCGGGAGGGAGGAGACCCCGGTCTGCCACGACTGCGGCGCGGCGGAGGACACGGCCCAGCACACCCTCGAAGTGTGCCCGGCTTGGTCCGAACAACGCCGCGGTTTGACCGCGGTAGTTGGACAGGACCTCTCGCTTCCCGGCGTCGTCAACGCCATGCTGGAGAGCGAGGAGGCCTGGGCAGCGGTTGCCTCCTTTTGCGAGGATGTCATCTCGCAAAAGGAGGAGGCGGAGCGCGCGCGGGAGGACGACCCTCTCGCTGCGCCGCTCCGCAGACGACGAAGGGGTCGGAGAAGGCGCCGTCCTCTCCCTCCTCTTCAAGGTGGCGATGGGCGGGCGATGGGCACGGGGGTGCCCTTGCCTGCATTGCACCCATCACCACCATCGTCGGTCACTCCCGGGCCCGGCCCCCTCCCCACCTAGGGGAGGGCGTTAGGGGTCCCGGCATGGAGGGCAATCGTCGGCGGAGGACTGGACGTTAAGGCTGTGCCGGTTTCCCAGTCCCCCGCCTCTTGGACGAAGCGGGAGTGCCGCTGGGTTATTTTAGTGGGTATACCGGGTCAAACCGGGGAGTCCCACATAGCCCCCCCATCCCCCGATGGGAGGGTATGCGTAATGCATTTTTTCCCAGCGCAAAAAAAAAAAAAAAAAAAAAAAAAAAAAAAAAAAGGTTGGGGGTCAAAGGCCCTTCTCAGGGCCAATCCAAAGGCCCTTCTCAGGGCCAACCCATGTCTCGCGATGCTTCGGCATCGGAGACAAGTCGCGCGCCATCCGTGGCGAGCACTGTTAGAGGGAGCGACGTCGTGACGGATTTCTCCGACGATGCCCTCACCCTCCAACCTTGAGGATATCATCCGCAAGGTTGTCATGGAGGAGAGGGCCTTCACCAGGGCCTGTTTGGCCGGCATTGAGGACCGGCTTCTGCCGGAAAAGCGGCTCCGTCCTCCGCTTGCAGCGGATAAGCCGCTTCCCGAAAGGGTGTCCAGCGCACCAGGACCCTCAACGGCCCCAGTCCAGCAGGAGCAGCCCCAGGTGCTCAAGACCACCAAGGGCAAGGGCAAGGGCAAGAACACCGCTTCTGCCCCGACTGCCCAGCCGGAACCAGAGAGGGAAGACCAAGACCCTCTCCTACCCTCCACCACCCCTTCCAACCAGCCTTGGATTAAGGTAGTGGGGAAGAAGGGGAAGAAGAAGACGGCCCCTAAGCCCCCTGCAGCCAAGCCTGCGGCTGCAGCTATTGTGGATAAGAGGAGGAAGCTCCCTCCTATCCCAAAAACGGCAGCTGTGGTGGTCACGCTGACCCCAGAGGCAGCGGAGCGAGGGGAGACGTACGAGTCCGTTTTACGGCGGGCCCGTACAAATGTCGATCCGGCGCAACTCGGGGCCGGCAGAGTTACCTGCCGGAAGACCCAAACGGGGGCTCGTCTTTTCGAGTTCTCGGGGGCTCAGGGTGGCACCAAGGCGGACCTCTTTGCGGCAAAGCTCAAGGACGCCGTCGCGGACACGGCTAAGGTCGCGAGGCCCGTCAAGTGTGTGGCTCTTGAGGTGACTGACCTCGACGACTCAGTTACCCAAGAGGAGGTGGTGGCCGTGGTTGCGGCGGCGGGGGGCTGCGACGTCGCAGCTGTCAAGGGCCGCGCCATTAGACAGGGCCGTCGGGGTATGGGCACCATGCGCCTAGAGTGCCCTATCGTGGTGGCAGTTCTGGCCAAGGGTCGCCTCCCGGTCGGATTTAGCTCGGGTGGGGTCCGGGTGCTGGAGGATGAGCCGATGCGCTGTTACAAGTGCTTCGGCATCGGCCACACCCGGCCTCTCTGTCCGTCCACTGCCGAGCGCGAGGAACTGTGCTTCCGCTGCGGAAAGGAGGGGCACAGGTCAGCCACCTGCGAGGCTACAGCCCCGCACTGTGCAGTCTGTGCTGCCAGTGGTCGTCCAGCTGACCACGCCATGACGAGCAAGAAGTGCTGTCCACCGAAGATGAAGGGGAAAGTGCAGGCGCCTTCGCGTCCTGCTGCTGCCACCGCCACTGGAACCCCAGTTTCAGTGCCGGCCACCGAGGGAAGTGCCATGAACACGGACTGATGGCTGGGCTTCGAAGAAGAATTCTTCAGGCCAACACCAACCACTGCAGAGCGGCCCAGGACTTACTGGTCCAAACCGTTGCGGAGTGGTTGGTGGACGTGGCGGTTGTAGCCGAGCCGTATTCTGTCCCTGGCAGCTGGCTAGGAGACGACAACGGTTCGGTTGCATTGGTGTCGCGGTCTTCCACGGACTCCCCTTCCCTCTCGCTCTTGGAGAGGGGAACGGGATACGTGGCCGCCGCGTGGGGGGACATAGCCCTTATAGGGGTGTATTTCTCCCCAAACCGCCCCATCACGGCCTTCGAGAACTTCCTCGAGGTCCTTGCCAGGGTGGCAGGTAGGGTGGCAGGTAGGGTGGCGCAGCGCAGGGTGTTGGTCGTGGGCGACTTTAACGCCAAGTCTGTATTATGGGGCAACCCGACCACCGACGCCCGAGGACGCGAGGTGGAGACCTGGTCCGTGGCGTCCGGTCTGTCCCTCCTCAACAGTGGCAGTGTTCACACCTGCGTGCGGCGGGAGGGGGGCTCCATTGTGGACCTCGCCTTTGCCTCCCCGTCTTTGGCTGCCTGTGTAGTGGACTGGCGGGTGGAGCTGGTGGAGACGCTGTCAGACCACCGATACGTGCGGTTCGACGTCGCCGGCCCGGACTCCCGGGGGGCTCGCGCGGGTCGGTCTCACTTCCCGCGATGGGCGCTCTCCCGCCTAGACCGGGAGGCCGCCACGGAGGCGGTGTTCGTCCAGGACTGGTTGTCGCCTCCTGTCGACGTCCAGGACGTGGACGCCACTGCAGCCCAGTTGAGGGACTCCCTGACCGAGGTGTGCAACTCGAGCATGCCTCGGTCTCACCGCCCGCCTCCTCGACGCGCCGTCTACTGGTGGTCGGAGGAGTTGGTGGGACTGCGGGCTGCCTGTGTGGTGGCCCGGCGCGCCTACACTAGGAGCAGACGGCGGCGCCATCGCGACCGCGACAACGAGGACCGCCTCTATGTAGCCTACACGGAGTCCAAAGCGACCCTGACGGCGCGAATGGGCGCAGCCCAGGACCGCGCGAGGGCGGAAATGGCGGAGGGTCTAGATGCTGACCCTTTCGGGAGGCCGTACAAGGCGGCACGTAACAAACTGCGCCCGTACGGTCCCCCAGTTGCCGAGACCCTCGAGCCGACGTTGCTGGATGGGGTGGTCCAGTCACTGTTTCCGCGCAGGGACAACTTCACTCCACCAGTGATGAGCGACCCGCGCGGTGCGGCTCCATCGGCCGATGAGGCGGTCCCTCCAGTCACGGAGGACGAGATGGAGAAGGCGGTCTTCTGCCTCCGGGGCAAAAACACCGCCCCAGGTCCGGACGGCGTCCCCGCAAAGGTGGTGGCCATCGCCACCTCCCAGATGGGAGACAGGTTTCGGGACCTCTTTAGTGCGTGTGTTGCGTGTGAGAGGTTCCCGAAGCCATGGAAGGAGGGTCGGTTGTGCCTTCTTCGGAAGGAAGGGCGGCCGGTGGACTCCCCATCGGCATACCGGCCCATCGTCTTACTGGATGAGGTCGGTAAAACGTTCGAGAGGATCCTCGCCGCCCGTGTCAACAGGCACTTGTGCACAATCGGCCCGGACCTGGCGGACGCTCAGTTCGGTTTTCGAGCTGAGCGTTCGACAGTGGACGCCCTGTCCCGGCTCAAGGGCCAGGTGAGGGAGGCGATGGACGCGGGGGATGGACTGTTGGCCGTGTCGCTCACCCGCCTGGACCGGGAGGCAGCGAAGGAGGCAGCCTTTCTCCAGGACTGGCTGTCGCCCCCTGTCGTGGTCGTAGATGTGGACGCCGCAGCGGTCCGACTCCGGGGGTCGCTGACCGAGGTGTGCAACTCCAGCATGCCTCGGTCTCGCCGCCCGCCTCCCCGTCGCGCCGTCTATTGGTGGACGGAGGAGTTGACGGGGCTCCGGGCTGCCTGTGTGGCGGCCAGAAGGGCCTACGCGCGGAGCCGACGGCGCAGCGCCCAAAACCGAGTCCAGGCAGAAGAGGACCGCCTATACGCCTCTTACCGAGAGGCGACGATGGTCCTCAAGTCTGCGATGGGAGCTGCAGAAGACTCGGCGAGGGCCGAGATGCTGGAGGGTCTCGACAGGGATCCTTATGGGAGACCATACAGGGCGGCGCGGAACCAGCTACGCCCCTTTGGTCCCCCACTGACGGAGACCCTCGAGCCAGTGTTGCTGGATGGGGTGGTCCGGTCCCTGTTTCCGCGCAGGACCGACTTCACCCCACCAACTATGGATCCCCTGCAAGGGGCGGCTTTGCCGGATGAGGAGGTCCCCCCGGTAACGGCGGCGGAGTTTCGCGCTGGGGTTCTCAGCCTCCGCGCGAAGAAGACGGCACCCGGACCAGACGGCGTCCCCGCACGGGTGGTGGCGATCGCCGCCTCCGAAATGGAGGACAGGTTTCGGGACCTCTTCAGCGTGTGTTTTACTGCTGGGAGGTTCCCGAAACTGTGGAAGGAGGGGCAGCTATGCCTCCTCCGAAAGGAGGGCCGCCCGGTTGACTCTCCATCGGCATACCGGCCCATCGTCCTGCTCGATGAGGTCGGTAAGATGTTCGAGGGGATTGTCGCCTCCCGGCTCGATAGCTTTTTGCGGGGGATTGGGCCCAACCTGTCGGACGCCCAATTCGGTTTCCGTCGAGGGCGTTCGACTATCGATGCGCTGGCCCTACTCAAGGGCCAGGTGAAGGAGGCGGTTGAGGCGGGGGGCGGAGTGCTGGCGGTGTCATTCGACATTGCCAACGCCTTCAACTCCATGCCCCACGCGACGATATTGGAGGCGCTCCGGTATCACGGCGTGCCCCAATACCTGCGCAACCTCCTGGCCAGCTACTTGGAGGGCCGAGAGGTCCTCCTCGTTGACAAGACGGCCACGGTGAGGCGGTACGGCGCAGAGTCCGGTGTTCCGCAGGGATCGGTGCTCGGACCCCCCTTGTGGAACATCGGGTACGACTGGCTCCTGCGGGGAGTCCTCCTCCAGGGCACGAGTGTCATTTGCTACGCGGACGACACTCTCCTCATCGCCCGGGGGAGGAACTTTGGGGATTCGGCCTGTCTGGCCTCGGCTGGCGGGTCCTTGGTTGCAGAGAGGATCCGCCGCCTGGGATTGAAGGTGGCGCTGCACAAGACCGAGGCCGTGTTCTTTCGCGGGCCTCGGCAACGCTGCCCTCCTCCCGATGCTCACATTGTCGTGGAGGGCGTCAGGATAGAGGTCCGGCCCCAGATGAAGTATCTGGGCCTGGTGCTGGACGACAGGTGGCGGTTTGGCCCGCATTTCAGCGGGCTGTCGACGCGCCTGTTGAAAGCCGCAGATGCTTTCTCGTGGCTCCTCCCGAACCTGGGGGGGCCCAAGGCGGAATGCCGGCGCCTGTATTCGGGCATCCTGAAGAGCATGGCCCTATATGGGGCCCCCATCTGGGCCGACTCCCTACACAGGAGGGAGAACGCGACTGCCATCCGCAAGCCCCAAAGGGCCATTGCACTGAGGGTGGCAAGGGCCTACCGCTCGGTGGGTTTCTCGGCGGCGTGCGCTCTGGCCGGCACCCCTCCTTGGGAGTTGGAGGCCTGGGTGCTCGCCAGAGTGTACGAGTGGACCGCGCAACGGAAGGCGCTCGGGGAGCGCCCCGTCGCCGAGGAGCGGGAGGCCGTGCGGCGAGAGGCAAAGGAGGCCATCGTCCTCCACTGGACGGAAGACCTCGCCGCAGCCGCCTTCGGCCGCCGGACGTTGGACGCGATCGGTCCGGTCCTGCAGGGATGGCTCGAGCGGTCCCACGGTTTCCTCTCGTTCCGTCTGGTGCAGGTGTTGTCCGGCCATGGCTGTTTCGGATCGCACCTGCACCGGATCGGGAGAGAGGAGACCCCGGTGTGCCACGACTGCGGCGCGGCGGAGGACACGGCCCAGCACACCCTCGAAGTGTGCCCGGCTTGGTCCGAACAACGCCGCGGTGTGACCGCGGTAGTTGGACAGGACCTCTCGCTTCCCGGCGTCGTCAACGCCATGCTGGAGAGCGAGGAGGCCTGGGCAGCGGTTGCCTCCTTTTGCGAGGATGTCATCTCGCAAAAGGAGGAGGCGGAGCGCGCGCGGGAGGACGACCCTCTCGCTGCGCCGCTCCGCAGACGAAGAAGGGGTCGGAGAAGGCGCCGTCCTCTCCCTCTTCATGGTGGCGATGGGCGGGCAATGGGCGCGGGGGTGCCCTTGCCTGCATTGCACCCATCACCACCTTCGTCGGTCGTCACTCCCGGGCCCGGCCCCCTCCCCACTCAGGGGAGGGCGTAAGGGATCCCGGCATGGAGGGCAATCGTCGGCGGAGGACTGGACGTTAAGGCTGTGCCGGTTTCCCAGTCCCCCGCCTCTCGGACGAAGCGGGAGTGCCGCTGGGTTATTTTAGTGGGTATACCGGGTCAGACCGGGGAGTCCCACATAGCCCCCCCATCCCCCGATGGGAGGGTATGCGTAATGCATTTTTTCCCAGCGCAAAAAAAAAAAAAAAAAAGGTTAGGTTAGGTTTGGGGACCACCCCACAGTGCTTGCGTCCACGTCGCGTCCCCTGGAAACGACCCAGTTCTGACCACCGTAACGGAGTGGCAGACTGGGTTGGCCAAAGTGCACTGTGCTTTCGTAGCTATCCATATTGCCTTGAGAGTTACGAACCTGCGGAATTATGCCGAAACCTTCGCGGGACGCCTGCGGGCGATTTTTAAAAGCCAAAGGCCCTTCTCAGGGCCAACCCAAAGGCCCTTCTCAGGGCCAACCCAAAGGCCCTTCTCAGGGCCAATCCAAAGGCCCTTCTCAGGGCCACTCCGACGCTCCGGCGTCAGAGTCTAGCCGCGCGCCGTCTGCGGCTAGCTTCTTTGGAGGAGCGGACGAGTCGTCTGACAATGACTCACTAATCGGTGTGTCGGATGCGGACGACTCTCAGCCGCGGAAGCGGGTCCACCGGAGCGATGGGTCCTCGGCCTCGGGGTCGACGGGGTTGTCAAAGGCTAAAAAGCCAACGGTGGCCGCGGATACCCATGTCGTTGGGCTCGCGGGTGCCCAACGCCAGTTGGACCTGGCTCGACGGGCGCAGCTCCAGCAAGAGCTGGAGGAACGGGTTGCCGCCAAAGAAAAACGGGCGCACGTTGCCCGGGCCAAGTCCGGGTATGGTGCGTCCCGAGTTCTATACGCGGACCACTCTCTGGAGGAGCTGGAGAGAATGGCGGAGGAGGACGAGGAGGAGATTGTGGAGGTTGCCTCAAAGTCCTCCAACCTGAAGGGGACCTTCCAAAAGGCCCTCAAGAGCAGGGCCGCGAGCTTGCGCGGTGTCGTTGCGGAGCTTGTGAAACGCAAGGCCACCGACGAGACGCGGCAACTGCAGGCGAAGGTGGATCGTCTGCAGTCGGAGGTCAGCCAGCTTCATCAGAAGCTAGCTGAAGCCACGGCCCGGCCACAACAGGCCCAGACAAGCCCTGTGGCAGAGGGCCCCGCCTCCAACCTTGAGGAAGTCATCCGCAAGGTTGTAATGGAGGAGAGGGCCTTCACAAGAGCCTGCCTTGCAGGCATCGAAGACCGGCTCTTGCCGGAGAAACGCCTCCGACCGCCGCTTGCGGCGGATAACAGGCAGTGCGAGCCGGGGCCGTCCTCCTCCCAGACGGAGGATGCCCTTCTCCCCTCGACCACCCCGTCCAACGAGTGGACAGAAGTGGTCCGTAAGGGGAAGGGCAAAGGGAAAAAGTCGGCGACGGCCGCCCCTGTCGTCCCTGCCACCACCACCAGCAAGGGGGGAAAGGGGAAGAGGAAAGGGAAAGGGAGAGGCAAAGGGCAGCTAGTCGCCCCAAAAACCGCGGCCGTCGTGGTGACTCTCACCGCGGAGGCTGCGGGGCGAGGGGAGACGTACGCGTCCATTTTGGTGCGGGCGCGTGCCAATGCCGACCCTACCCAGCTCGGGATCGGCAATGTGTCGTGCCGGCGAACCCAAGCCGGGGCTCGAATCTTCGAGTTCCCGGGGGCAGAGGGGAGTGCCCATGCGGACCTCTTTGCAGCCAAGCTGCAGGAGGTCATCGCGGATTCGGCCAAGGTGGCCCGACCGGTCAAGTCGGTGGCCATAGAGGTGGCTGACCTTGACGACTCCGTCACCAAGGAGGAGGTGGCTAAGGCGATCGCAGCGATAGGGGGCTGTGACGTCGCGGCGGTCCAAAGCCGGGACATAAGGCCCGGCCGCGGCGGCATGGGCACCGTTCGCCTCGAGTGCCCAATCGCCGCTGCCAAAGCCGTCCTTGCCAAAGGACGGCTTACAGTCGGCTTCAGCTCGGGTGCAGTCCGGGCACTCGACGAACAGCCTCTACGGTGTTTCCGATGCCTTGGCATCGGACACACGCGGCCGCTGTGTCCGTCCACGGTAGACAGGACGGACACGTGCTACCGCTGCGGCAAGGAGGGCCACAAAGCCGCCTCCTGTGAGGTTGCCACGCCGCACTGCGCGGTATGTGCCGCCAGTGGCTGCCCGGCAGACCACGTCATGAAGGGGAGGAGCTGCAATCCTCCCCCCAAGCGGGGTAAAGCGCAGGCGCCGTCCGGGCCTGCTGCTGCTGCCGCAAGCGCCGTCGTTCCTGCGGCGGCTGCGGAGGAGGGGGGTGCGATGTCCGACTGATGGATAGGGTCGAACATCGCATCCTTCAGGCGAACACCAACCACTGCAGGGCAGCCCAGAATCTGCTGATGCAGACCATGGCCGAGTGGTTGGTGGACTTGGTGGTGGTCGCCGAACCTTACTCGGTCCCTGGCAGTTGGCTGGGCGACCGGGACGGCTTGGTGGCGTTGGTGTCGCGGTCTTCCACAGACTCTCCTCCCCTCTCGCTCTTAGAGAGGGGACCGGGATACGTGGCCGCCGCGTGGGCAGACATGGCTGTGGTGGGGGTCTATTTCTCCCCAAACCGCCCTCTCTCGGACTTTGAGGATTTCCTCGAGGTTCTCACCGCAGTGGTAGGGAGGGCGGCGCCGCGCCAGGTCATGGTGTTGGGCGACCCGAACGCCAAGTCGGCGGCCTGGGGCAACCCGGCCACCGGTTGCAACGTCCGTGGGCGCGCCCTCGAGTTTTGGGCGGCATCATGCGGTGTGTCCCTCCTCAACAGGGGGGCGGTCCACACGTGTGTACGGCAGCTGGGAGGGTCGGTGGTGGACGTGTCGTTTGCCACCCCCGCGCTAGCCACCCGCGTCGTCAACTGGCGAGTAGAGATGGTGGAGACCTTGTCGGACCACCGATTTGTGCGGTTCGACATCTCCACCCAGCAAGGGCGGGGGATGTTCCGCGCTGGGCAATCTCCCTTCCCGCGGTGGGCACTCACCCGCCTGGACCGGGAGGCAGCGAAGGAGGCAGCCTTTCTCCAGGACTGGCTGTCGCCCCCTGTCGTGGTCGTAGATGTGGACGCCGCAGCGGTCCGACTCCGGGGGTCGCTGACCGAGGTGTGCAACTCCAGCATGCCTCGGTCTCGCCGCCCGCCTCCCCGTCGCGCCGTCTATTGGTGGACGGAGGAGTTGACGGGGCTCCGGGCTGCCTGTGTGGCGGCCAGAAGGGCCTACGCGCGGAGCCGACGGCGCAGCGCCCAAAACCGAGTCCAGGCAGAAGAGGACCGCCTATACGCCTCTTACCGATTTCGCAGGCATGGGCACGGGGGTACCCTTGCCTGCATTGCACCCGTCACCACCAGCGTCGGTCACTCCCGGGCCCGGCCCCCTCCCCACCTAGGGGAGGGCGTTAGGGGTCCCGGCATGGAGGGCAATCGTCGGCGGAGGACTGGACGTCAAGGCTGTGCCGGTTTCCCAGTCCCCCGCCTCTTGGACGAAGCGGGAGTGCCGCTGGGTTATTTTAGTGGGTATACCGGGTCAAACCGGGGAGTCCCACATAGCCCCCCCATCCCCCGATGGGAGGGTATGCGTAATGCATTTTTTCCCAGCGCAAAAAAAAAAAAAAAAAAGGTTAGGTTGCCTGTAGGCGGTTATATGTGGGGATCGTGCGATCCATGGCCCTTTATGGGGCCCCGGTATGGGCGACAGACTTGACGGCCCGTACTATCGCCGTTCTGCGCAGGCCGCAAAGGGTGATGGCCGTCAGAGTCGTTAGGGGCTATCGCACGATCTCCTACGAGGCGGCTTGCGTACTGGCCGGATCCCCACCATGGGACCTGGAGGCGAAAACCCTCGCGACGCTGCATCAGTGGCGTGAGGAGGCCGAGGACCGGGGAGAGAGGCTGGTGGAGCGTCAGATAGCGCTGCACCGGTCTCGGCTCCGGCAGGTCATGGTGGCGGAGTGGCGGAGGAGGCTTGAGCACCCTTCCGCCGGGCTTGACACAATTGAGGCGATCCGGCCAGTACTCGACGATTGGCTCGGGAGGAGGCACGGCTCCCTGAGTTTTCGAGCGACGCAGGTGCTCTCGGGGCACGGCTGCTTCGGGAAGTACTTGAGTCGCCTAGGCAGGGAGCCGGACGCCCGGTGCCATCATTGCACCCACTGTCTGGAGGATACGGCGCGGCATACGCTGGCCAAATGTGAAGCGTGGGACGAGCCGCGCCGTGCCCTCGTTGCCGACCGTCGTTCGATCGATGGTTGGCAGTGTAGAGTCCTGGGAGGCAATGATGTCTTTCTGCGACACCGTCATGTCGCAGAAGGAAGCTGCGGAGAGGGAGAGAGAGCTGACAAGCTCCCGCCCATCCCGCAGCAGACGCACCGGGCGTCGGCAGAGAGAGCCGCCCCCGGGAGGAGAGACCTGCCGACCTCGCGCGGCGGGTCCAGGCCTGTCGTGTCGCGGTGAATGCGAAAGCGAATCCCGTGTCACCGACTATAGGCAGGTGTGGACGCTCCAGTGGTTTTAGCCAATAGTAAAAGTCTGGCACACCCCCCCGTCGTCCCCACTGTTGTAACATCACTATTTAGTTGTACTATTATGGTCTTCACTAGTCTATGTATTATCTGTGATCTCCCGGCGCTCTGCCTCACTTCTTACTGTCATGTCTTACGATGTGTATATTCCTGTGTCTCCTGTCAATAAACCATTATCATACTAAATGGAACATCTTTTATTAAGAATCCAACATAACATGGTGTCAGAAGTCATTTAAGAAGAAGTCATTCAAGAAAAAGTCGAGGTCGTCGAAGAAAATGCCGGACCAAGCGGACGTCAGCCATGATGGTGAGACAAATTTTCAAACACGTGTGAAGCAGTTGAATATTTCGTCAGATACCACGAATAATAACGCTGAATCGTGGAAAAGATGGTGGCAACAACTCGATTTATATTTGTTAGCCACAGGTCTAGATAAGTCAAGCGAGAAACGGAAAATCGCAATTCTGTTACATTGCATTGGAGAACGAGGTCTCAATATATTCAACACATTTAACCTCAAAATAGACAAGAGCACGCTTGACGAAGTCAAATCGAAATTTGACAAATTCTTCGAGCCAAGAAGAAACGTGACCATGTGCAGGTATTTGTTCTTCACACGTAAGCAGGAAAAATCCGAAAGCATCGACGAATTCCTCACGGATTTGGAGAATAAAAGCAGAGAATGTGAGTTTGGCACGCTCAGGGAATCGCTCATCAAAGATATTTTCATTGCAAACCTCAATTTGGACTTGTCACATGTGCGTCAAAGGTTACTGCAAGAACATGACTTAACCTATCAGAGAATGCAAGAGCTGGCGAGGACGCTCATAGTCGCACAGCAGGATGCTGAGAAAATAGTCAAAGGGAGCAGCATCGCCAGTGAAAACGTCATGCATCTCAGTCGGAGGAGCCGTAGTCGAGGAGATGGTCGACAGCGAGCTTCCAGTCGCAAGTCAGCTTCAAGCAGTCGCAAGCCAGCTTCAGGCAGTCGCGAGTCACCTTCAGCTTCAAGCAGCTCGAAGACATGTAGCCGCTGTGGACAGTCTCATCGCTACAAGTGTCCAGCTCAAGGAGTTCAATGCAGGTCATGTAAATCTTATAATCATTTTGCTAAATTTTGTCTCAAAAATAAAAAAGTCAGTCAGTTGCAATCGTTTAATTCAGATAATGGTAGTCAAGATTATTTCGTAGGTATGCTGAATGGTCAAAGTCATAATAGTCATTCTCACGGTCAGTCACTCAGACAGACCAGTCAGTCAGTCAGTCAGTCCAGTCAGGTCCTATGTCCAGTCAAAAAGTCACGGTCAGTCACTCAGTCAGACCAGTCAGTCAGTCAGTCAGTCAAAAAGTCAAAAGAAAAAATGTCAGAGTCTCAATGATGAAATCAGTCACATGTCTGAGGGATTTCACAATAAGGCACAGTCGTCCAGTCAGTCACACAATGGATCATCAGTGGTCAATACTTTGAATCACTCAAAGCAGTCGTGGGAAATTAGCTTATTGGTAGGAGATACCAAAGTCAAATGCATTATAGACTCAGGTGCAGATGTCAATATAATGTCAAAACAAACATTTCAAAATGTTAAAAGTCAAAATAAGCTGTCAAAATTGTCACTTGTCAAATGTCAAATAAATGTCAAAGGATTTGGTGGAAAATCCATTCCGATTTTAGGCAAAGTCAACTTAATTTGTAATTTTTGCTTAAACTATAAGAACATTGTTGAAAACATAATGTTTATAATACCAGATATAGAGTGTCCAAATGTCCTTGGTCTCCCAATTTGTGAAAAGTTAGGTATAATAAAACGTGTCTTTTCAGTATCAAAACAAGACTTTTGTGAACAAATTCACACACAATATAATGATGTATTCCAGGGTCTTGGCTGTCTGCCTCCAGTCTGTCATCTAAAACTCAAGCCTGATGCAGTACCATGTGTGGATCCGCCCAGGAAAGTCCCATTCGCATTACAAGGGAAACTGCGTGAGGAGTTGGATCGCATGGAGAAAATGCAAGTCATAGTAAAGGTTACAAAACCTACAGAGTGGGTTAATTCAGTCGTTGTAACAGTAAAAAGTTCAGGTCAGTTACGAATTTGTCTTGATCCCAGAAATTTAAATAAAAATATCATAAGGGAACATTATCCACTCAAGTCAATTGATGAGATTAGGTCTCAGCTCGAAGGGGCTGTATGTTTTTCTCATTTAGATGCATTTTCAGGGTTTTGGATGCTACGTTTAGATGAATATAGTTCAGAATTATGTACCTTTCAAACACCATTTGGTAGATATAAATATTTAAGATTACCATACGGCATAAATGCCTCATCAGAAATATTTCAAAGAGTCATGATGAATTTGTTTGGTGATATAGAAGGAGTTCTAATTTTTATTGACGACATTTTAGTGTATGGTCCAAACGAGTCAATTCACAATGAAAGATTACATAAAGTCATGCAAAGAGCTCGTCAAGTCAATTTAAAATTTAACAAGTCAAAGTGTAAATTTTCACTGTCAGAAGTATGTTTTTTAGGTTATGTCTTCAGTAAAGATGGTGCAAGGGCAGATCTTGAGAAGGTCAAAGCAATTGTCAACATGCCTACACCACAAAATGTCAAAGAGTTACAGAGAATACTAGGTATGATAAACTACCTAGGACCTTTTATAAGTAACCTGTCAGAAAAAACACAAATGTTAAGAAATCTTTTAAAAAAAGATGCAGTCTGGACTTGGGATGAAAATCATAGTCAATGTCTGAGGAAACTGAAGGATGAAATTACAAATTCACCAGTTTTAGCTCATTATAATCCCAAGATTCCATTAGTCTTGTCAGTCGATTCGTCAAAGTCAGCGTTAGGTGCAGTCATTTTACAAAAAAATAAACCTATAGCATACAGTTCGAAAACTTTAACTCAAACCCAAGAAAGGTATGCTCAAATAGAGAAGGAGCTGCTAGCAATTCAATTTGGTTGTGAAAAATTTCACCAATATGTATATGGTAACAGAGTCACAGTTCACACTGATCATAAACCATTAGTCTATCTGTTTAAAAAACCATTACATGATGTCCCAGCTAGATTACAGCGTATGATGTTAACTTGTCAAAAATATGATTTAGAAGTTATACATGTCCCAGGTAAAGAAATGTTTATATCAGACACTTTGTCAAGAGCCGCCTTGAAAGATCACTATATACCTGAAAATGAATCAGAAATGTCTTGTCATGTCAATCTAATGTATGCTAACTTAGCAATTACAAAAGAATATAGTACACAATTGGCACAGGAAACCAGAAAGGATGAATCCTTGCAATTATTAAAAAAATATTATAATGAAGGATGGCCAAACAATAAAAACAATGTCAGTCCATTGGTAAAACCATTTTGGAATATTCAAGGGGAAATTCATGTAATTAAAGATTTACTTTTCAAAGGCTCAAAATTAATAGTACTACAGTCTATGTACAAAGGAATGTTAGAACAGATTCACAAAGGTCACCAGGGTATAAACAAATGTTTAAAACTAGCTAAAGAATCTCTGTATTGGCCAAATATGTCAAGTGATATTAAGAATTTAGTAGAGCAATGTCTTATATGTGCTAAGTTTAAACAAAGCAATCAAAAGGAACCACTACAAAATTTTGAAATCTGTAAATACCCATGGCAACAAGTAGGTATTGATTTAATGCATTTTGATAGTTTAGTATATTTAATTGTCACAGACTATTACTCAAAATACATAGAAATAGCATTATTAAATAAAAATAGTACATCTCAAAATGTTATTACTCATTTAAAGTCAATTTTTGCACGCCATGGAATACCATTGTCACTAGTCTCAGATGGTGGACCTCCTTTTCAGTCAATCCAATTCAAAATTTTTTTGCAAGAATGGGACATAGAACATGTTGTTACTAGCCCATATCATTCACAGTCTAATGGACAAGCAGAGAGTTCAGTCAAAATTATAAAAAACATGCTAAGAAAATGCAAAGAAAATGGATCAGATCCATACATAGCATTGTTACAATATAGAAATACAGGTAAAAATAATTTTTCATCACCAGCACAGTTACTCATGTCTAGGAACTTAAGAGATAACATTCCAACATCATATAAGAAGTTAAAGCCAAAAGTGGTAACATTTAAAGATTACAAAGAGTCTGTCAAGAAAAATGATCAAAATAAGTCAAAATACTACAATAAGAATGCCAAGTCAATGTCTATGTTACATCATAATGATCATGTCTATTTTAAGAGAAACCCTAGTAGCAACTGGGAACAAGCTATTGTTAAGCAAAGATTGTCAAATAATAGATCATATGTTGTTGAGGATGTCAATGGAGTTAGGTATAGGAGGAATAGAATTCACTTAAGACATAAATATTCTCATAATTGTGCTAACCCTCCCATGCAATCCAACTCGTCACAAAGGGGAGAGGAAGGTGACAGACAGGAGTCTAGGCATCAAGGATCCTCATCTCAACAATCCTCAAATGTAACAACTAGGTCAGGTCGTATTGTAAAACCTACCAGAAGGTTAATTGAAGAAATTGATTAAGTTAAGTTATAAATAAAGTCATAAGTAAAGTTTAAGTATAACCATAAGTATAATTAAGCATGTTGTCTTGTATAAAGTCAAATAGCATAGCACTTATATTAATTGTCAGTCAGGGGTCTAATTTGAACTCAACAAGGGGGATGTTGTAACATCACTATTTAGTTGTACTATTATGGTCTTCACTAGTCTATGTATTATCTGTGATCTCCCGGCGCTCTGCCTCACTTCTTACTGTCATGTCTTACGATGTGTATATTCCTGTGTCTCCTGTCAATAAACCATTATCATACTAAATGGAACATCTTTTATTAAGAATCCAACATAACACCCACGACGGGGGATAGTCCATGAGGATTTCCACTGGGTTAACAAAAAAAAAAAAAAAAAAAAAAAAAAAAAAAAAAAAAAAAAAAAAAAAAGGTTTGGGGAGGTTTTTTTTTTTTTTTTTTTTTTTTTTTGTGGCAGGAGTGGGAAATCCCCGGAAATCCGACGGACACCTCGACTGAGGTAGTGTCGGACTCGAACCGACTAAAAACCACTCCTGCCTTTCCAAGTGTCCCTCTAACATAATCAGAGACCTTAATACCTGGCTTTGTGTCTTGATTATGGACTTTGGTGGCCGGAGGACCACATTTGGCGCATTCTCTTTTACATTTTTTATTTTTGCTATATATTGAAGCTCAAGTTTATTTTCATTATATGTTTGTACCGCTTTTATTTATTAATAGCCATTTATTTATTTTATTTACAATTTTATGCACGTTTTGATATCGACAGACTTTTTCTTGACTAATTTTCACCATTTTAATGTATTGTTTTATGTATTTTTTCTTATATTTTTGTTTTAACCCTTATATTTGTGCCCGTATTTAACAGTTTTTAAAATATGCTACTAATCATACTTTATATATACTACTTCTTATGTTATTTTAAGTCATTTACAATATTTTAGTTTTGTTAGTTGTGTTTTTAGCATTATTTATTTGATAGTCAATATATATATTCAATATATAATTTATTATCAAAATTTCAAACTCTTTGTTTTAACATCTGTGATCAAGATAATTAATATTTTAGATTTTTTACAGTCTGTCAAAATTTTTCCTGATTCGACACAATTTGACAAGCTCGCCAGAGTTGACCCACTGCCCAGTAAAACTCCAGTCACTTTCTTACGAAAG
Source organism: Ochropleura plecta (assembly GCA_905475445.1). Classification (NCBI taxonomy): domain Eukaryota; kingdom Metazoa; phylum Arthropoda; class Insecta; order Lepidoptera; family Noctuidae; genus Ochropleura; species Ochropleura plecta. The sequence goes on along the minus strand of FR997733.1, from coordinate 39,440 downwards.
CGACTCCAGTTCCCGATCTGCATTGAGCCAACCCTAACGGCTCGCTCAATGCTTCTGCTGTTTGGTTGTGTCAAATCAGTCATCTCTGTGTACGCGGAAGTGGGCGCATCGACAACTTTAGCAGTATGCTATTGATGCTCTAGCGAATGCGTCCCACTTCCGACGTACCGGGCAATCGTTGCTGAATGCATTGTGCTGGTGCTCCCCTAGCTTGGCTCTGGTGCAGTTAACGCACGCCGCTGCTTCGCCGGTCTGTCTGACCGGGCAGTCCGCATTGAGGTGTGGGCCACCGCAATGGCTGCACAGATCGGCTGGTTCCGTGCACAAGCGTTTGCCGTGCCCGTATGCCAAGCAGCGGGTACACTGCACCAGAGGCGTCTGATCTTCGACGCGCACTCTCTGGAGGTCAATGCGAAGCTTGCCTCCTTCGAGTGCCCTCCTCCAGATTGCTGGGTTGACACTCAGCACAATGCTATTCACGTGCGGGTTCCTAGTCTTACGTCTGTATTTAATGCTCATTCTGTGGTCCTCGTCCTCGAGGCCGTGGAATATCTCCCGGTTCTGGTTCTTAAGGGCCTTCAGCACTTCATCGTCACTGTGTACCAACAGCACGTCCCTAAGAACCAGAAGTGGGTCTCGATTTTTCACTTCCTCGACGACGAGGTTTTCTCCGGCCGCCTGTAATCGCGCTTTAAGTTTGGTTCTCTCATCCCTAGTAGCGCACCCCATTATTACCCGTTGGTCTTTTGCTTTTCTGACCCTCTCAACGCGCACCCAGCCCTCCTTCGCGTCCGCTGCTTTCCTCACCCTTTCGAGAATTTCATCCGCCGTATCCATCTCCTGTGTTGAGGAGACCACCACGGAGTGAAGCGTCGTGCGCTCCAGGGCCTGAGCCCCGGTGTGGCTCTTAGTGACCGCCGCAACACTCGCGTAGGTGGTCTCTCCAACACTTTCCCTGCTGGTCAGACTGTCTCGGAGTCTCTCGAGTTTCTCGGAGTTGTCCTTTAACTCCGAGATATGCTCCTTTAGAGTGTTAAGGAGCTCAGCCTGGCCTGCAAGGATTTCGGTGGGGATGGGTTGGGGACTGGGGTCAGCAGCAGGCGCGGGAACCGGTACGGCTGAAGGCGCGAGAGGGGCCCTGTCCCGCTCAGACTCTTTCACCAGCTCAAAAAGCCTGTTTATGGCTTCGAGCACCGCAGTCTTAATCTCGGCCTTGAGGTTGCGAGAGTTGCCCAAGTTGACCTTAGCCTTACTCAGGCAAGCTCTCGCCTCCGCAGTGCGACTGGGGTACCCGGCCTCAGACTTCTTGAGCGGGCGAGAGTAATCCGCAGTAGCTAAGCGCGTCGCCGGGACAGCAGAGCCCTCTTGCGAGGCGGAAGGATTGTCGTCTCCGAAGGAGATTCTCCTTCTCGCAAAAGCAGACGAAGGCCCCACCTTCTCCGACGAACGCGATGAGCTACGCGACCTAAGAGTCTTTACGGTGCTGGATGGGGTGCGAAACATGTTCAAAGCGGTTAAAAATATACCCCTGTAGAGAGGAGGTCAAAGTAAAAATATCTTTTAAAAACAGAGAGAACAGGACACTTGGTATTTCTGTGTCCCTGTAAAGGGGGTAACACAGAAATATAATAAGAATTTAAAGACAAAACAAGTAACACAACGTTGTATAATTAAATATTGTCAATTAAAATAACTAAACAAGCCTTAGCAGCTAGGTCAAAATTATAATAAATATGTCGATTTTGAGCCCTTTTACCCTTAAAAACCTATCTAAAAGCGAAAAACAGATAAAACAGAAGTTAGAGAAGCTAAATTGAATAAAATAAAAATATGACTGCCGACCACCCCAGCCTTCCTATACACTATAGGGTGGGTGGGCGGGGATTTTTATTTCGAGCTAGGCCCTCGACCGAGGTGTCCAGAGACGCGTCTCCGCGCGGGCTAGCCGATTCTGGAATAAAACTTACTGTCGGTGGAACAAAAATTTTGGGTTTTGGTCAAAAAACCAGGTTTTTGAGCAAAAAATTTCGAAGCCTAGTTTTGTCTAAATTAGCTGAAAACAGCTTCAAAATCGGACCCTAGATAAAAAAGATATCGATGGGTTAGGTTAGGTTAGGTTAGGTTAGGTTCTGGCCTCGGCCGGCGGGTCCTTGGTTGCAGAGAGGATCCGCCGCCTGGGATTGAAGGTGGCGCTGCACAAGACCGAGGCCGTGTTCTTTCGCGGGCCTCGGCAACGCTGTCCTCCTCCTGATGCTCACATTGCCGTGGAGGGTGTCACGATAGGGGTCCGGGCCCAGATGAAGTATCTGGGCCTGGTGCTGGACGACAGGTGGCGCTTTGGCCCGCATTTCAGCGGGCTGTCGACGCGCCTGTTGAAAGCTGCGGATGCCCTCTCGTGGCTCCTCCCGAACCTGGGGGGGCCCAAGGCGGAATGCCGGCGCCTGTATGCGGGCATATTGAGGAGTATGGCCCTATACGGGGCCCCCATCTGGGCCGACTCCCTGCACAGGAGGGAGAACGCGACCGCCATCCGCAAGCCCCAAAGGGCCATTGCACTGAGGGTGGCAAGGGCTTACCGCTCGGTGGGCTTCTCGGCGGCGTGCGCTCTGGCCGGCACCCCTCCTTGGGAGTTGGAGGCCTGGGTGCTCGCCAGAGTGTACGAGTGGACCGCGCAACGGAAGGCGCTCGGGGAGCGCCCCGTCGCCGAGGAGCGGGAGGCGGTGCGGCGAGAGGCGAAGGAGGCCATCGTCCTCCACTGGACGGAGGACCTCGCTGCGGCCGCCTTTGGCCGCCGGACGTTGGACGCGATCGGTCCGGTCCTCCAGGGCTGGCTCGAGCGGTCCCACGGTTTCCTCTCGTTCCGTCTGGTGCAGGTGTTGTCCGGCCATGGCTGTTTCGGATCGCACCTGCACCGGATCGGGAGGGAGGAGACCCCGGGGTGCCACGACTGTGGCGCGGCGGAGGACACGGCCCAGCACACTCTCGAAGTGTGCCCGGCTTGGTCCGAACAACGCCGCGGTGTGACCGCGGTAGTTGGACAGGACCTCTCGCTTCCCGGCGTCGTCAACGCCATGCTGGAGAGCGAGGAGGCCTGGGCAGCGGTTGCCTCCTTTTGCGAGGATGTCATCTCGCAAAAGGAGGAGGCGGAGCGCGCGCGGGAGGACGACCCTCTCGCTGCGCCGCTCCGCAGACGAAGAAGGGGTCGGAGAAGGCGCCGTCCTCTCCCTCCTCTTCATGGTGGCGATGGGCGGGCGATGGGCGCGGGGGCGCCCTTGCCTGCATTGCACCCATCACCACCTACGTCGGTCACTCCCGGGCCCGGCCCCCTCCCCACTTTGGGGAGGGCGTAAGGGGTCCCGGCATGGAGGGCAATCGTCGGCGGAGGACTGGACGTTAAGGCTGTGCCGGTTTCCCAGTCCCCCGCCTCTTGGACGAAGCGGGAGTGCCGCTGGGTTATTTTAGTGGGTATACCGGGTCAAACCGGGGAGTCCCACATAGCCCCCCCATCCCCCGATGGGAGGGTATGCGTAATGCATTTTTTCCCAGCGCAAAAAAAAAAAAAAAAAAAAAAAAAAAAAAAAAAAAAAAAAAAAAAAAAAAAAAAAAAAAAAAAAAGGTTAGGTTAGGTTAGGTTGTCCTCCACTGGACGGAGGACCTCGCCGCAGCCGCCTTCGGCCGCCGGACGTTGGACGCGATCGGTCCGGTCCTGCAGGGCTGGCTCGAGCGGTCCCACGGTTTCCTCTCGTTCCGTCTGGTGCAGGTGTTGTCCGGCCATGGCTGTTTCGGATCGCACCTGCACCGGATCGGGAGAGAGGAGACCCCGGTGTGCCACGACTGCGGCGCGGCGGAGGACACGGCCCAGCACACCCTCGAAGTGTGCCCGGCTTGGTCCGAACAACGCCGCGGTGTGACCGCGGTAGTCGGACAGGACCTCTCGCTTCCCGGCGTCGTCAACGCGATGCTGGAGAGCGAGGAGGCCTGGGCGGCGGTTGCCTCCTTTTGCGAGGATGTCATCTCGCAAAAGGAGGAGGCGGAGCGCGCGCGGGAGGACGACCCTCTCGCTGCGCCGCTCCGCAGACGAAGAAGGGGTCGGAGAAGGCGCCGTCCTCTCCCTCCTCTTCATGGTGGCGATGGGCGGGCGATGGGCGCGGGGGTGCCCTTGCCTGCATTGCACCCATCACCACCTTCGTCGGTCACTCCCGGGCCCGGCCCCCTCCCCACTTTGGGGAGGGCGTAAGGGGTCCCGGCATGGAGGGCAATCGTCGGCGGAGGACTGGACGTTAAGGCTGTGCCGGTTTCCCAGTCCCCCGCCTCTTGGACGAAGCGGGAGTGCCGCTGGGTTGTTTTAGTGGGTATACCGGGTCAGACCGGGGAGTCCCACATAGCCCCCCCATCCCCCGATGGGAGGGTATGCGTAATGCATTTTTTTTTCCCAGCGACAAAAAAAAAAAAAAAAAAAAGGGGTCGGTGCTCGGACCCCCCCTGTGGAACATCGGGTACGACTGGCTCCTGCGGGGAGTCCTCCTCCAGGGCACGAGTGTCATCTGCTACGCGGACGACACTCTCCTCATCGCCCGGGGGAGGAACTTTGGGGATGCGGCCTGTCTGGCCTCGGCTGGCGGGTCCTTGGTTGCAGAGAGGATCCGCCGCCTGGGATTGAAGGTGGCGCTGCACAAGACCGAGGCCGTGTTCTTTCGCGGGCCTCGGCAACGCTGCCCTCCTCCCGATGCTCACATTGTCGTGGAGGGCGTCAGGATAGGGGTCCAGCCCCAGATGAAGTATCTGGGCCTGGTGCTGGACGACAGGTGGCGGTTTGGCCCGCATTTCAGCGGGCTGTCGACGCGCCTGTTGAAAGCCGCGGATGCTTTCTCGTGGCTCCTCCCGAACCTGGGGGGGCCCAAGGCGGAATGCCGGCGCCTATATTCGGGCATCTTGAGGAGCATGGCCCTATACGGGGCCCCCATCTGGGCCGACTCCCTACACAGGAGGGAGAACGCGACTGCCATCCGCAAGCCCCAAAGGGCCATTGCACTGAGGGTGGCAAGGGCCTACCGCTCGGTGGGTTTCTCGGCGGCGTGCGCTCTGGCCGGCACCCCTCCTTGGGAGTTGGAGGCCTGGGTGCTCGCCAGAGTGTACGAGTGGACTGCGCAACGGAAGGCGCTCGGGGAGCGCCCCGTCGCCGAGGAGCGGGAGGCCGTGCGGCGAGAGGCGAAGGAAGCCATCGTCCTCCACTGGACGGAGGACCTCGCTGCAGCCGCCTTCGGCCGCCGGACGTTGGACGCGATCGGTCCGGTCCTGCAGGGCTGGCTCGAGCGGTCCCACGGTTTCCTCTCGTTCCGTCTGGTGCAGGTGTTGTCCGGCCATGGCTGTTTCGGATCGCACCTGCACCGGATCGGGAGAGAGGAGACCCCGGTGTGCCACGACTGCGGCGCGGCGGAGGACACGGCCCAGCACACCCTCGAAGTGTGCCCGGCTTGGTCCGAACAACGCCGCGGTGTGACCGCGGTAGTTGGACAGGACCTCTCACTTCCCGGCGTCGTCAACGCCATGCTGGAGAGCGAGGAGGCCTGGGCAGCGGTTGCCTCGTTTTGCGAGGACGTCATCTCGCAAAAGGAGGAGGCGGAGCGCGCGCGGGAGGACGACCCTCTCGCTGCGCCGCTCCGCAGACGACGAAGTGGTCGGAGAAAGCGCCGTCCTCTCCCTCCTCTTCATGGTGGCGACGCACGGTGGGCTGAAAATCGGCTTTCATAGACTTAGGGATTTCAATTTGTAAGTGCTTGTTTTTATGCCGGATATCGCTTCTATTAGTCATTACTATGTACAAAAATGACACCCGAGTTAATTCTACCCAAAAACGAAGGAAATATAATTTTTTTACGAAAAATTTGTATGAAGCTAGTATGAAAAATCGAATTATCTCCTAAACGGCATGTTTAACCGTAATATCCTTGGAGATGGTCATAGTGCTAATTATTTATGATTTTTTGGTTGGCGATTGGACGAAAAATTTAATGCCGTTTTTTTTTTAAAAATCGTCAAAATATTTTTATTTATTTTTACATGTAAAACGATCCCTTTTAGTGTCTAAGTTAAAAAGTTCGATATGTTATTAACCCAAATATTAAGAACACACGAAACAAGAAAAATAAAATAAAAAAATTGCTGTTTTTGACACATTTATATTAATTTAAATAAAAAAAGATTTATATTGAAGTAACATATGAAGTTATATTTTATACAAAATAAGTTAATTTAAGGAATTAATACTAAGCATTCGTAAAATAAAGTAAAATAAATAAAAAAAATAAAACATATCATTAAATATTACAAAAAAACCCAAACACACTCAAATACAAATTTACAAATACATATGTACATATATATCTTTTTTACAAATTTTCCTTATCACTCTCGTTGTCAGACTCCAATTCTGAGTCAGCATCCAGATTGGATATATCCAAAAATTCGAACTCAGTTTCCTGAAATTGAATTAAGTCGAGAGTTTCAGCAAAAAAGCTCTGCTTTTTCTTGGCATCTAACTTAGGCCTTTGTGCACTTAGCAAAGGGTCCGAAGAAACAACAAGCATATTTAAAATGTCTTGATTGGAATCCTGCCTGCTTCTTTTCCGCGAATGATGTTCTCGAAACCTCCTAAAATCTTTGTTTCGAGACTCTGAGGCTTCTTCCGAGAGAGTCCCAATCGGCACAATATTATTTTTCTCGATTATGTCAGCCCCATGGATTAGTAACTTATGAACGGTTGACGACATGTAGTACCAGTCGTATAGTAATACGTACTTTTCTGCTGTTTTGCGAGCATAATCTCTAAATTTTATTATATCGATCTGCTCTCCAGATCTAATTGCTTGTAAAATTACAGCAAATCTTTTGATGAGGTCTTCATCCAAACCGGTTATAGCTGCGGTTTTATTAGGAAACTCAAAGAATTTTCTTGCAGTATTCCCGTCATTGGTGGTTCCCGAGCCTTGTTTTACTATATCAATCAACAGATTGAGCTCATCTTTGAATTTATTTTGAATTATTTTCTTTCTTGTCTGTAGCATTTCTTTGTGCTCATCACTTCTCGCTGCCCACCGTTTGAAGTCCAGTCTGTATGCAATGTGTAACAGACATTCCATACAATTTATACGGGCGTGTAGGGATGACAAGCCAAACTCATACAGGTCCGAACACACAATTTTTGATGTTACAGCATCTAAGCGGCTTCATTTCTGTAGGCTTTGCTAAGCACAGGTAGCACGATGCATTTGATCTAGCTTCAGAAAGGTAAGTACAGACTTTAGCGTCGATCATCGTCATCATTAGTTGATGAGTCACCCTATTATTATTATTGCACTCTGTGGGGATAAGGGCCTCAATTTCTTCATCCATTTGTTTTTTCAGCCCAAGGACAACTGCTTCACTCTCCTTTACAAAAGTAAACTGAACTGGACGACAATACAAAACTGAGCATGGTTTTGGGTTCGTCCATAAAATGTTGTCTCCATCTGTCAGTTTTAGTGGCACCAAGGAGGTCATGAAAATGCTTGAATCATCTTCCTCACCCTCAATTTTCTGCTTGTATCGGCTTTGGTTAGAAGCACCGTCAAATCCCCACTTGGATATCAGCTTCAACTGCTTGTTATGCTCTTCGTTAGAAAGGCTTTGAAGGATTCTTGTAACCGTGATATCAAGTAAAGCTTGAAGTGTAATCCTAGCCGATGAATCAGTAACTGTCACTGATTGCTTCGGAGGGTAGCAATCAAGCTTAGTTTGTTGCACTTTATAGTAAGATGGATAAATATCTTTAGCACCTTCTCGAATGGCAGCCTCACGCAACGTAATATATTGCCACTTTGAGAGTTTTAGCGAAAGAAGCAATCCAAGCGCCTTTTCTGGCGTAAATATGATTGTTTTCGCTGGTTTCTTAAGCGTTTCATTTAATTTAGCGGCTGCTTCAGGATTTTTCATCATGTATTCGATGACAGAGGCGATATCTCCATGCCCTTCTTCTTTTAAACGTGCTGCAGCTGCATATGCCAATTCACTGGAACCTTCGCCTGTGTGTTCATCAGATCTTCTCTTTTTTTGTTTACTTCCCAGGTCTTCGAATGGTTTACGGGATCTTTTCGTCATTGTTCCAATGGACGTTGATGTCGACGGTTCTGGAGAGACTGAGGGCGCTCTTGGTATCTCATCAACACTTGGTTCTTGATTAACTAAAGTTTGCACAAAACTCGGCCAATCAATATTTGCTCCCAACCAATTCTCGTACTTTCTCCTGAAATTATCAAGGAATCGGTTGGATTTCTCCCACCTTTGTAAAGCGGCTCGCGTAAATCTCCGACAAAATTCTTTGAGAACAACATAATCTTCGTCAGACAGGCAATCGCCTATGCGGGATACAACTGCACTAAACAATACTTCATGATCAAATGAAGTACTCTCACTTCGTAGAAGAACAAACAAGTCTAAATTGGTCATTAAACTTTCCATTTTAAGATTTTATAGTCGCAGATTTAGTGTTAGCAGTTACACAGTTGTGAACAAATTAAATTATAAAACAAAACTTTAGCCCTTTTATTGCAAAACGACAATAATTAGGTAACTACCCTCATTAGTTATCTCCTCATTAGCTAATGAAAATCTATAATTGTCACTAACTATTCTTAGAACTCATAGCACTGCTAATTAACAAATTAGCTTACTTATCAGGAAATGTTAAATATAATCCATTGTCGTGAGATATTGAAAATCATTAAATCACCTATTAAGACTCATTAGAAGACCTAATCAGTGTAGTTACTTAATCACTTCTTTTTGGACTCATTAGAAGACAATGGTAATTTGGTTGTATGAAAAGTTTTAAAACTCATTTTGTGTTGATAAATATCTAGCTCAAACATAGTTGGCTACGTGTGGGTGTACTATAAACCTCTGCCAACTCCTTCGGAAATATAGGAGTGATGCTATTTTATGTTATGTGTAGTTAAAAGTCCGTGTTCTTCAACATAAACACCAAAAGGAATCGTTTCATACGTAAAAACAAATAAAAATATTTTGACGATTTTTAAAAAAAAAACGGCATTAAAATTTTTGTCCAATCGTCAACCAAAAAATCATAAATAATTAGCACTATGACCATCTCTAAGGATATTACGGTTAAACATGCCGTTTAGGAGATAATTCGATTTTTCATACTAGCTTCATACAAATTTTTCGTAAAAAAATTATATTTCCTTCGGTTTTGAGCAGAATTAACTCGGGTGTCATTTTTGTACATAATAATGACTAATAGAAGCGATATCCGGCATAAAAACAAGCACTTGCAAATTGAAATCCCTAAGTCTATGAAAGCCGATTTTCAGCCCACCGTGCGACGGGCGGGCAATGGGCACGGGGGTGCCCTTGCCTGCATTGCACCCATCACCACCATCGTCGGTCACTCCCGGGCCCGGCCCCCTCCCCACCTAGGGGAGGGCGTTAGGGGTCCCGGCATGAAGGGCAATCGTCGGCGGAGGACTGGACGTTAAGGCTGTGCCGGTTTCCCAGTCCCCCGCCTCTTGGACGAAGCGGGAGTGCCGCTGGGTTATTTTAGTGGGTATACCGGGTCAAACCGGGGAGTCCCACATAGCCCCCCCATCCCCCGATGGGAGGGTATGCGTAATGCATTTTTTCCCAGCGCAAAAAAAAAAAAAAAAAAAAAAAAAAAAAAAAAAAAAAAAAAAAAAAAAAAAAAGGTTGGGTTGGCCCGGCGACCAATGCCGGCGTCGCGGGAGGAGACCCCACAGTGTCACCACTGCGAGGCCGCATTGGATACCGCAGACCACACCCTTGAGGTGTGCCCTTCGTGGGACGAACCCCGCCGCGCCATGGTGGCAGTGGTCGGGAACGACCTCTCACTCCCCAGTGTGATTTCAGCCATGCTGGGAAGTGAGGAGGCATGGGCAGAAGTAGCCTCCTTCTGTGAGGACGTCATGTCACAGAAGGAGGCGGCGGAGCGCACGCGGGAAGAAGACCCTCTCGCGGCGCCGCTCCGCAGACGAAGAAGGGGTGGAAGACGGCGAGCACAACGCCCGTTTTTTTTTTTTAATAAAACCTTTCTTTTTTTTTAGTTAGATGCGCTGTTACAAGTGCTTCGGCATCGGCCACACCCGGCCTCTCTGTCCGTCCACTGCCGAGCGCGAGGAACTGTGCTTCCGCTGCGGAAAGGAGGGGCACAGGTCAGCCACCTGCGAGGCTACAGCCCCGCACTGTGCAGTCTGTGCTGCCAGTGGTCGTCCAGCTGACCACGCCATGACGAGCAAGAAGTGCTGTCCACCGAAGATGAAGGGGAAAGTGCAGGCGCCTTCGCGTCCTGCTGCTGCCACCGCCACTGGAACCCCAGTTTCAGTGCCGGCCACCGAGGGAAGTGCCATGAACACGGACTGATGGCTGGGCTTCGAAGAAGAATTCTTCAGGCCAACACCAACCACTGCAGAGCGGCCCAGGACTTACTGGTCCAAACCGTTGCGGAGTGGTTAGTGGACGTGGCGGTTGTAGCCGAGCCGTATTCTGTCCCTGGCAGCTGGCTAGGAGACGACAACGGTTCGGTTGCATTGGTGTCGCGGTCTTCCACGGACTCCCCTTCCCTCTCGCTCTTGGAGAGGGGACCGGGATACGTGGCCGCCGCGTGGGGGGACATAGCCCTTATAGGGGTGTATTTCTCCCCAAACCGCCCCATCACGGCCTTCGAGAACTTCCTCGAGGTCCTTGCCAGGGTGGCAGGTAGGGTGGCGCAGCGCAGGGTGTTGGTCGTGGGCGACTTTAACGCGAAGTCTGTATTATGGGGCAACCCGACCACCGACGCCCGAGGACGCGAGGTGGAGACCTGGTCCGTGGCGTCCGGTCTGTCCCTCCTCAACAGTGGCAGTGTTCACACCTGCGTGCGGCGGGAGGGGGGCTCCATTGTGGACCTCGCCTTTGCCTCCCCGTCTTTGGCTGCCTGTGTAGTGGACTGGCGGGTGGAGCTGGTGGAGACGCTGTCGGACCACCGATACGTGCGGTTCGACGTCGCCGGCCCGGACTCCCGGGGGGCTCGCGCGGGTCGGTCTCACTTCCCGCGATGGGCGCTCTCCCGCCTAGACCGGGAGGCCGCCACGGAGGCGGTGTTCGTCCAGGACTGGCTGTCGCCTCCTGTCGACGTCCAGGACGTGGACGCCACTGCAGCCCAGTTGAGGGACTCCCTGACCGAGGTGTGCAACTCGAGCATGCCTCGGTCTCACCGCCCGCCTCCTCGACGCGCCGTCTACTGGTGGTCGGAGGAGTTGGTGGGACTGCGGGCTGCCTGTGTGGTGGCCCGGCGCGCCTACACTAGGAGCAGACGGCGGCGCCATCGCGACCGCGACAACGAGGACCGCCTCTATGTAGCCTACACGGAGGCCAAAGCGACCCTGACGGCGCGAATGGGCGCAGCCCAGGACCGCGCGAGGGCGGAAATGGCGGAGGGTCTAGATGCTGACCCTTTCGGGAGGCCGTACAAGGCGGCACGTAACAAACTGCGCCCGTACGGTCCCCCAGTTGCCGAGACTCTCGAGCCGACGTTGCTGGATGGGGTGGTCCAGTCCCTGTTTCCGCGCAGGGACAACTTCACTCCACCAGTGATGAGCGACCCGCGCGGTGCGGCTCCATCGGCCGATGAGGCGGTCCCTCCAGTCACGGAGGACGAGATGGAGAGGGCGGTCTTCTGCCTCCGGGGCAAAAACACCGCCCCAGGTCCGGACGGCGTCCCCGCAAAGGTGGTGGCCATCGCCGCCTCCCAGATGGGAGACAGGTTTCGGGACCTCTTCAGTGCGTGTGTTGCGTGTGAGAGGTTCCCGAAGCCATGGAAGGAGGGTCGGTTGTGCCTTCTTCGGAAGGAAGGGCGGCCGGTGGACTCCCCATCGGCATACCGGCCCATCGTCTTACTGGATGAGGTCGGTAAAACGTTCGAGAGGATCCTCGCCCGTGTCAACAGGCACCTGTGCACAATCGGCCCGGACCTGGCGGACGCTCAGTTCGGTTTTCGAGCTGAGCGTTCGACAGTGGACGCCCTGTCCCGGCTCAAGGGCCAGGTGAGGGAGGCGATGGACGCGGGGGATGGACTGTTGGCTGTGTCGTTCGACATTGCCAACGCCTTCAACTCCATTCCCCACTCCACCATCCTAGAGGCGCTCCGCTTCCACGGAGTGCCTCCGTATTTGCGGGGGCTGTTAGCGGACTATTTGTCGGATCGCACAGTCCTCCTTGAAGACAAGTCGGGCCAGCTCCGACGATACGGCGTCGAGTCTGGTGTCCCACAGGGTTCTGTCCTGGGACCGCTCCTCTGGAACATCGGATTCGACTGGCTCCTGCGGGGACACCTCCCCCGTGGCACGTCTGTCATCTGCTATGCAGACGACACCCTTCTGACTGCCCGGGGGAAAAACTTTTTAGAGGCGGCCAGCTTGGCCTCGGCGGGCGGTTCGCAGGTGGTGGACCGCATCTCCCGCCTAGGGCTGACGGTGGCGCTGCACAAGACCGAGGCCGTGTTCTTCCACGGGCCGCGGCAGCGTCAACCGCCCGATGCCCATATCCATGTAGAGGGTGTCCGCATTGAGGTGCAGGCCCAGATGAAATATCTGGGCCTAGTGCTCGACAGCAAGTGGCGCTTTCGAGCACACTTCAGCGGGCTGTCGACGCGCTTGCTGAAGACTGCGGGCGCCCTCTCGTGGCTCCTCCCGAACATCGGGAGGCCCGGCGACCAATGCCGGCGTCTATACGCCGGCATACTAAAGAGTATGGCCCTATACGGAGCCCCAATCTGGGCGGACTCACTGGGCGGACGGGAGAACGCCGCTGCCCTCCGCAGGCCACAAAGGGCCATTGCACAGCGGGTGGCGAGGGCGTACCGCACAGTGAGTTTCGCGGCATCGTGCGCTCTGGCGGGAACCCCACCTTGGGAGCTCGAGGCTTGGGTGCTCGCCAGAGTGTACGACTGGACGGCGGGTCAGAGGGCGCTCAACCGGCGCCCGGACCCTCAAGAAAAGGAGGAAGTGCGTGAGGAGGTTCGCGAGGCAATAACTCGGCACTGGGCCGAGGACCTAGCCTCAGCAACATTCGGTCGCCGGACACTGGACGCCATCGGGCCCGTCCTGAACGATTGGCTCGACCGGCGACATGGTTGCCTCTCCCTGCGTCTGGTGCAGGTGCTGTCCGGGCACGGCTGCTTCGGATCGTACCTGCATCGGATAGGGCGGGAGGAGACCCCACAGTGTCACCACTGCGAGGCCGCAGTGGATACCGCAGAGCACACCCTTGAGGTGTGCCCTTCGTGGGACGAACCCCGCCGCGCCATGGTGGCAGTGGTTGGGAACGACCTCTCACTCCCCAGTGTGATTTCAGCCATGCTGGGAAGTGAGGAGGCATGGGCAGAAGTAGCCTCCTTCTGTGAGGACGTCATGTCACAGAAGGAGGCGGCGGAGCGCACGCGGGAAGACGACCCTCTCGCGGCGCCGCTCCGTAGACGAAGAAGGGGTGGAAGACGGCGAGCACAACGCCCGTCCTCAACCGCCCCGGGGGGTGATCAGCGGGCGACAGGCGCGGGGGCGCCACCGCCTGCACCACATGATCCACCCCCTGTGCTCCGGCCATAATAAAAGCCCCTCCCTTTTGGGGGGGGACGTGTAGGGCCTGCCGTAAGGCGGGCATTCGCCGGAGGGGGACTGGACGACATAGACTCCCAGGCCCCCTCCACTCAGGCGAGGTCGGAGCGCCGCTGGGTATTTTTAGTGGGTATACCGGGAACGACTTTACCGGGGAGTCCCACATACCCCTCTCCCGTCCCCCGACGAGAGAGGCGATGCGTAATAGCATTTTTTCCCAGCGACAAAAAAAAAAAAAAAAAAAAAAAAAAAAAAAAAAAAAAAAAAAAAGGTTAGGTTAGGTTAGGTTAGGTTAGGTTAGGTTAGGTTAGGTTAGGTTAGGTTAGGTTAGGTTAGGTTAGGTTAGGTTAGGTTAGGTTAGGTTAGGTTAGGTTAGGTTAGGTTAGGTTAGGTTAGGTTAGGTTAGGTTAGGTTAGGTTAGGTTAGGTTAGGTTTTTTTTTTTTTTTTTTTTTTTTTTTTTTTTTTTTTTTTTTACTAATTACCTCCAACATGATCGGAGTCTATTTATGGTCATTTGTATTGTTTTTCTCTCCAGTGATTTCTTTTCTGGGTCTCACATTTTACCAAGTTGTATTTATTTTATTTCGAAAATTACCAATCAAGCCTTAAATTAATATCTTTATAATAACACATTCAATTTCGTTTTCTTGACTATACAATTTCGTTTTCTTGACTTATACAATTTTATTTTCTTGACTATACAATTATTTTCTAACTAAAGGTTAGGTTAGGTTAATATTATGCAAACATTGTTACTTAAACGCTTTTGTTTCTTTTGATTACTGTTTCACATATTTTGACGCAATAGTCCAGTAAGAGGTCTCTTTTTTTGCCCGCCATTATTTGGCATACTGTTTCGGCTTCGAGCTTGGTGCTCAAGACATGTTCGGCCTCAAGTCTTTGTCTTTCGAAAACCGGACAGCTGAACAATACATGTGGCACCGTTTCAGCGATTGCAGGATCGCAGATGCACGACGGGCTCTCCTTACACTTAAAACGATTTAAGTATTCTGAGAACCCACCGTGCCCCGTCATTATTTGTGTAAAGACGCTGTTGATTTGGCACTTCCTGATGATCCTGTAGGCCGCCACCGCATCCGGGAAGGGTTAGGTTAGGTTAGGTTAGGTTAGGTTAGGTTAGGTTAGGTTAGGTTAGGTTAGGTTAGGTTAGGTTAGGTTAGGTTAGGTTAGGTTAGGTTAGGTTGGGGTGCTAGGTCAGAAAACCTCCTCGTGTGCCTGACAGCTGCTTGTCCCTCGCGATGTGTCGTTAGGTTAGGTTAACTTAGCGATACGTCTCGAGGGAACAGCAGCCGTGGGGCCGGTGCATCCTGGGCGTGGGCAGTGGTCTTCCTCGAGGAATGGGAAGAGATTCTTATTCTTTGGGGAATGCTACTGTCTGTGGCTAATATTCTGACAATGGGGGGGGGGGGGTGTCTCCACGAGCTTGCGTGTCTCAGTGATCTTGGAGTTTTCCATCTGTTCCAAGTGAGGGACCACACTAAGAGAGGCACTCGCCATTTATAGGGGGGGGGAGGGGGTGTCTCCACGTTTTTGTCGTAGTGGAGCTTGCGTGTCTCAGTGATCTTGGAGTTTTACATCTGTTCCAAGTGAGGGACCACACTAAGAGAGGCACTCGCCATATATTTATTTATTTATTTATTTATTACAGGGGATATTTAAATAGGGGATTTAATCGGACAGCGTGCGATGACCTACGCGAGCGGGTCTATCGCACGTTGTGTGATTCAAGGTTCACTTCTTGAGGTTTTAATCGGGAAGTGAATCAAGGTAGGTTATCCATCTCCCTCCGGTACGCGTCTGCTCGTCAGACGTGACCGCGAGGGTAATAGAATTTTCGGGGAGGGAGAGAAGTCGGGAGATAGGGACCACACCCTTCAAAGGAACAAAAACAAAAATGAAAAAAACGATTGGGAATATTATACCCCAGGGAGGTACCAGCTGCCCAGCAGCTGGAGAATCCTCCACGGTTCAACCGTCATGCCCCACGTATTCTGGGGGGGGCGACAGTCGTTTACCGTATCACATACCGTCTGCCAGTGGCAGCAAGAGCCGAGGAGGCTCCAACAGGTCGAGGTCTTTTGAAGATCTGACCTCTTCTCAGGTGCCCGACCGAGAATCGGGTGACCGCCGCGGGGACGCTCGCTCCAAGTTCTGGGGGAAGCGTACACGCGACGGTGGGTCGGACGCGGGGTCGGCGTGTCTTTCCTCAAGCGAGGAGAACCTGCCGGCACCCAAGGTGACGACAGCCAGAAGGGGCAAGAGTCGTAGGACACTCTCCGGAGCGAACACTCCGGCACCGTCACGCGACAACAAAGGCCGCTTTTTGAAGCGCCCCGATACGCCCATAGTCAGCGCAGCGAGTGACTCCGGGGATGGGACTATGGAGGTGGAGCCGGCTCCCACCGAAACTCCCGCCTCCCTAGTGAAGACCAAGGCGGAGCTCAACGCCGCTAGGCGTGAGGGAAGGAAAGCCATCGCGACGGATGAGGTCTCCGAATTAGCCCGTCTGGCTAGAGAGAGACGGGCGCAGGCTACCGCAGCCCCAGAGGGAATGACGGCGGAAGCCCTTAGCCGCCAGGTTCTGGACGGTGTGGACGTTGTCCTGAGGGTAGCCACAAAATCGGGCAAC
The DNA here is from genome assembly GCA_905475445.1 of Ochropleura plecta. Taxonomy (NCBI): domain Eukaryota; kingdom Metazoa; phylum Arthropoda; class Insecta; order Lepidoptera; family Noctuidae; genus Ochropleura; species Ochropleura plecta. The sequence goes on along the minus strand of FR997733.1, from coordinate 23,128 downwards.
CTGAAGGGCACATTCACGCGGGCCTTGAAGGAGGCGGCTGACGCCATCAAGGAGGCGGTCGAGGTCCTCATCGACCGAACGACCTCGGAGGAGACGGTCAAGCTCCAAGAAGAGAACGGCCGTCTTCATACAAAACTGGAGGACCTCCAACGGGAGGTAAGCGCCCTTAGGGCAGACTTCAGCCGGCAGCAGAGTGCGATGACTGTAGATTGTCACACTCTGCCACAGAACGGGTCTTTGGGGGAAGACCAGTTCAACCGGCTGTTGAACATAATGACCGCCCGCCTGGAGAGTCTGGAGCCCAGGTTGAACCCCCCCGTTATTCTCCGACCACCGTTGGCAGCGGATAAGCGGAGAAAAGATGCCGAGCCCACTCCTTGTTTACCGCCTGCGTTTGCCCAGGTGGCGAAAGCGCCGCCTGCGACTAAAAAAGCGTCACAGGCGGCCAAAGGAGCCACGCAGCGGTCTAAACAACCGGAGAAGGTGCAGAGAAGCGCCACGGAGGAGACCCCCCAGCCTGCCGCAGAGGGCGAATGGCAGATGGCTGGGAGCCGAAAGAAGAAGAGGAAGAAGAGGGGCCGTAAGGGCAAATCTACGCCGGGCACCAAGGAGCAAGCCAGCAAGGGCAGCGGGAGTTCTCCGCGGATCCGCGTCCCTCGCTCCGAGGCTGTAGTGATCACGCTGCAGCCCGAAGCTAAAGAGCGAGGCGTCACGTACCAAAAGGTACTGGCGGAGGCGAGAGGCAAGCTTGTCTTCGCCGACTTTGGCACCCCGGATGGCTTCCGATTTAAAACCGCAGCCACGGGGGCGAAAATGTTTGAGTTGGCGGGGACAAGCAGCGCCGAAAGAGCGGATGCTCTCGCTGCAAAGCTACGAGATGTCCTCAACCCCGAGGAGGCGAGGGTGTCCAGACCCATTAAGACGGCTGAGGTTCGGATCGATGGTCTGGACGACTCGGTGACTCCGGAGGAGGTGGTGGCGGCCATAGCCCGGAGCGGCGGATGCTCGCCGGAAAACGTGCGGGCGGGCGAAATCCGCGTAAATGCTGGCGGGCTTGGCACCATCTGGGTAAGGTGCCCGGTGGTTGCGGCCAAACAGGTCACCGATGCGGGACGCCTTCTGGTGGGCTGGGTGTCAGCGAGAGTAACACTCCTGGCACCTAGGGCCATGCAGTGTTACCGGTGCCTGGAGAAAGGCCATGTCCGGGCACGGTGCACCTGCGAAACAGACCGCAGCGATCTATGTTACCGCTGCAGTCTGCCCGGCCATAAGGCGTCTCAGTGCTCCGCGGAGCCAAACTGCAGCCTGTGTGTGGCAGCAGGAAAGCCTGCGGGGCATAGAGTCGGGGGCAAAGCTTGTGGCGCGCCTAGAAAGCGCAATTTTCGAGGGAGCAAGACTGTAGGGGCTTCAAACCCCCAGCAACCTAGCACCACATCGGCCGACTCCCGGCCTGTGGAAGGAGGAAGCGCCGAAGAAATGGTCTGCCAGTAATGGCACACCTTCATTTTCTCCAGGCGAACATCAACCACTGCACCAGAGCTCAGGATCTCTTGCTCCTGAGCATGGCGCAGTGGTCGATAAATGTGGCGGTGGTCGCTGAGCCGTATTTTATCCCTCCCCGGGACAACTGGGCAGGAGATCTAGACGGCCTGGTGGCCATCATCGGCGCGACTCTCATCGACGTATCCCGTGGTCACGGTTGGGTGTCTGTCCTTGTGAACGGGATCGCCACGATTGGGGCATATTTTTCGCCCAACAGGAGTCTCGCCGACTTCGAGAGTTTCCTTGTGGAGTTGGGAGCCGTCGTCGGCCGGTCTCACCCTCGTCCCATTTTGCTTCTCGGTGATCTCAACGCCAAATCAGCGGCGTGGGGATCCCCGGTAACGGACCCGAGAGGCGAAGTGTTAGAGGAGTGGGCCATTACGACTGGCCTGGCTGTCTTGAATCGGGGCTCGGCCTACACGTGTGTGCGGCAGCAGGGAGGGTCGATAGTGGACGTCTCGTTCGCTAGTCCCGCTGTCCTGCACCGCGTCCACGATTGGCACGTAGAAGTGGAGGTGGAGACGCTATCGGACCATCGATACATTAGATTCGACATCTCCACCCAGACCGCTGGAGGGCGTAGCCAATCGGCCCCCCGAAGAGACGGCCCTCGTTGGGCACTAAAACGCCTCGACAGGGAGGCTCTCGTAGAAGCCGCCATCGTCCAGGCCTGGATCCGGGAGTCGGCTACCGTCGGTCCCGTGGACGTCGAACAGGAGGCGCAGTGGTTGGGCAATGCCATGGTGCAAATCTGTGACGCATCCATGCCACGCGTCTTCTCTCCGTCCGCAAGGCGCCGCGTGTACTGGTGGTGCGTCGAAATCGAACGGCTGCGCGTCGAGTGCGTAGACGCTAGACGCCCGTACACGCGATGCCGGAGAAGACGTCCACGGAATCCTGACGAAGAAGCCGCGCTGTATGAGGTGTACCGCGCGGCTAAACGGGCTCTGTGGCTGGCCATCGGCGAGTCGAAGACACGCTCCAGAGAGGAGCTGCTGGCATCGCTAGACGGGGATCCGTGGGGGCGCCCGTACCGAACGGTCCGTGGAAAACTTCGGCCGTGGGCGCCGCCCCTAACGGAAGGTCTCGAGCCGCAGTTTCTGGAGCGAGTAGTCTCGGCTCTCTTTCCTGAGAGAGTCGAGTACGAGCCACCGCCGATGGTGCTGCCCACAGCTGCAGAGCCTGAAGGCAGCGAAACCGGCCCAGAGGTGACACAGGCGGAAATGAGCGCGGCTGTGATGCGGCTCCGGGCAAAGAACACTGCTCCGGGGCCTGATGGAGTGCCTGGCCTCGCTCTGGTCCTCGCCCTAAAAGAGCTGGAGCCTTCACTGAGAGGACTTTTCTCGTCGTGCCTTGAGCGGGGTCAGTTCCCATCCAGGTGGAAGGCTGGGCGACTGGTCCTGCTCAAGAAGGCGGGGCGCCCGGCTGATTCGTCGTCCGCTTATCGGCCCATAGTGCTGCTGGACGAGGCAGGCAAGCTGCTCGAGCGAATAATTGCAGACCGCCTCGTCAGCCACTTGTGTACAGAGGGGCCGAACCTGAACGACAGCCAGTTCGGATTCCGGCGCGGGCGCTCAACGATCGACGCCATTGCGAAAGTGAGAGTCCTCGCGGCGGAAGCGGTGTCCCGGGGTGGGGTGATGCTGGCGGTGTCATTGGACATCTCCAACGCCTTCAACACCCTGCCCTGGAGTTGCATTAGGGAGGCACTGCGTTACCATCGGGTGCCCTCCTACCTCCGCAACATCGTGGGGGCCTATCTGGCGGGTAGGTGTGTCACCTTCATGGGCCGCGACGGCAGGGGCCGTCGTGAGATGTCGTGCGGTGTTCCACAGGGTTCGGTTCTTGGCCCGCTCTTGTGGAACATCGGATATGACTGGGTTTTGCGGGGCGAGCTCCCTCCGGGCGTGAACCTGACGTGCTATGCGGACGACACGCTGGTTGCGGCTTGGGGGAGTTCGTACAGGGAGGCAGCGTTGCTGGCTACGGCTGCGGTCTCACAGGTGGTGAGCCGCATACGGCGCCTGGGCCTGGAGGTGGCCCTCAACAAGTCGGAGGCCATTGCTTTTCATGGCCCCCGACGGGCACCGCCACCGGGATTGCACATTGTGGTTGGGGGGACCCGAATCGCTGTCGAGTCAACCATGAAATATCTGGGATTGGTGCTCGACAGCCGATGGGACTTCGGCCCCCACTTCCAGCGGCTGGTGCCCAAGTTAATGGGCGCGGCGGGCGCGCTATCAACGCTGCTTCCCAATCTGGGGGGCCCGAGCACCGCCTGTAGGCGGTTATACGTGGGGATCGTGCGATCCATGGCCCTTTATGGGGCCCCGATATGGGCGACCGACCTGACGGCCCGTACTATCGCCGTACTGCGCAGGCCGCAGAGAGTGATGGCCGTCAGAGTCATACGGGGATATCGCACGATCTCCTACGAGGCGGCTTGCGTACTGGCCGGATCCCCACCATGGGACCTGGAGGCGAAGACCCTCGCGACGCTGCATCAGTGGCGCGAGGAGGCCAACGACCGGGGCGAAAGGCTGGTGGAGCGACAAATGACACAGCACCGGTCTCAGCTCCGGCAGGTCATGGTGGCGGAATGGCGCAGGAGGCTCACGCTTCCTTCGGCCGGCCTCAACACGATCGAGGCGATCCGGCCAGTACTCGACGACTGGCTCGGGAGGAGGCACGGCTCTCTGACATTTCGGGCGACGCAGGTACTGTCGGGGCACGGCTGCTTCGGGAAGTACCTGTGTCGCTTAAGCAGGGAACCGGACGCCCGGTGCCATCACTGCGTCCATTGTCTGGAGGATACGGCGCGGCATACGCTGGCCGAATGCACGGCGTGGGACGAGCCGCGCCGTGCCCTCATGACTGAGGTCGGAGGAGACCTGTCGCTGCCGAATGTCGTTCGATCGATGGTTGGCAACACAGAGTCCTGGGACGCGGTGGTGTCCTTCTGCGAAACCGTCATGTCGCAGAAGGAAGCTGCGGAAAGAGAAAGGGAGATGACCAGCTCTCGCCCATCCCGCAGCAGACGCACTGGGCGTCGCCAGAGAGCGGACAACGCCCTCTTCCAGCCCCCATAAATGGGTTCAGGGGCGGCGGATTCGGGGGCATCCGTCGCCCCCCATCACATTGGACCCGAGACGGTGGCGCGTAGTGTTTCACGCGCGCCTCTCAGACGTAGTGGGGGGAGTCTGACACCTCACTCCCCCTCTTAGGGACGAGGCCCGCACAGGTCAAGCGGGCCACACTAGTCCGGGGCAGCGGAAGTCGCACTTGTTCCCGCTGCCCCCTGACGCAAGTGTGAGAAGGAACACCGGTGTGGTTTTAGTCAGTAGAGTCTGACAGACCCCCCCGTCCTCCTCAAGGACGGGGGACATCCATGAGGATTTCCACATCGACAACAAAAAAAAAAAAAAAAAAAAAAAGGTTAGGTTAGGTTAGGTTAGGTTAGGTTAGGTTAGGTTAGGTTAGGTTAGGTTAGGTTAGGTTAGGTTAGGTTAGGTTAGGTTAGGTTGGGGGACCACCCCACAGTGCTTGCGTCCACGTCGCGTCCCCTGGAAACGACCCAGTTCTGACCACCGTAACGGAGTGGCAGACTGGGTTGGCCAAAGTGCACTGTGCTTTCGTAGCTATCCATATTGCCTTGAGAGTTACGAACCTGCGGAATTATGCCGAAACCTTCGCGGGACGCCTGCGGGCGGTTTTTAAAAGACAAAGGCCCTTCTCAGGGCCAACCCAAAGGCCCTTCTCAGGGCCAACCCAAAGGCAAAGGCCCTTCTCAGGGCCAATCTAAAGGCCCTTCTCAGGGCCAACCCAAAGGCCCTTCTCAGGGCCACTCCGACGCTTCGGCGTCAGAGACTAGCCGCGCGCCGTCTGCGGCTAGCTGCTTTGGAGGAGAGTGGTCTGACAACGACTCACTGATCGGTGTTTCGGATGCGGACGACTCTCAGCCGCGGAAGCGGGTCCACCGGAGCGATGGGTCCTCGGCCTCGGGGTCGACGGGGTTGTCGAAGGCTAAAAAGCCAACGGTGGCCGCGGATACCCATGTCGTTGGGCTCGCGGATGCCCAACGCCAGTTGGACCTGGCTCGACGGGCGCAGCTCCAGCAAGAGCTGGAGGAGCGGGTTGCCGCCAAAGAAAAACGGGCGCATGTCGCCCGGGCCAAGTCCGGGTACGGTGCGTCCCGCGTCTTATACGCGGACCACTCTCTAGAAGAGCTGGAGAGAATGGCGGAGGAGGACGAGGAGGAGATTATGGAGGTTGCCTCTAAGTCCTCAAATCTGAAGGGGACCTTCCAGAAGGCCCTCAAGAGCAGGGCCGCGAGCTTGCGCGGTGTCGTTGCGGAGCTTGTGAAACGCAAGGCCACCGACGAGACGCGGCAACTGCAGGCAAAGGTGGATCGTCTGCAGTCGGAGGTCAGCCAGCTTCATCAGAAGCTAGCTGAAGCCACGGCCCGGACACAACAGGCCCAGACAAGCCCTGTGGCAGAGGGCCCCGCCTCCAACCTTGAGGAAGTCATCCGCAAGGTTGTAATGGAGGAGAGGGCCTTCACAAGAGCCTGCCTTGCAGGCATCGAGGACCGGCTCTTGCCGGAGAAACGCCTCCGGCCGCCGCTTGCGGCGGACAACAGGCAGTGTGAGCCGGGGCCGTCGTCCTCCCAGACGGAGGATGCCCTTCTCCCCTCGACCACCCCGTCCAACGAGTGGACAGAAGTGGTCCGTAAGGGGAAGGGCAAAGGGAAGAAGTCGGCGACGGCCGCCCCTGTCGTCCCCGCAACCACCGGCAAGGGGGGAAAGGGGAAGAGGAAAGGGAAAGGGAGAGGCAAAGGGCAGCTAGTCGCCCCAAAAACCGCGGCCGTCGTGGTGACTCTCACCGCGGAGGCTGCGGGGCGAGGGGAGACGTACGCGTCCATTTTGGTGCGGGCGCGTGCCAATGCCGATCCCACCCAGCTCGGGATCGGCAGTGTGTCTTGCCGGCGAACCCAAGCCGGGGCTCGAATCTTCGAGTTCCCGGGGGCAGAGGGGAGTGCCCATGCGGACCTCTTCGCAGCCAAGCTGCAGGAGGTCATCGCGGATTCGGCCAAGGTGGCGCGACCGGTCAAGTCAGTGACCATAGAGGTGGCTGACCTTGACGACTCCGTCACCAAGGAGGAGGTGGCGAAGGCGATCGCAGCGATAGGGGGCTGTGACGTCGCGGCGGTCCAAAGCCGGGACATAAGGCCCGGCCGCGGCGGCATGGGCACCGTTCGCCTCGAGTGCCCGATCGCCGCTGCCAAAGCCGTCCTTGCCAAGGGACGGCTTACAGTCGGCTTCAGCTCGGGTGCAGTCCGGGCACTCGAAGAACAGCCTGTACGGTGTTTCCGATGCCTTGGCATCGGACACACGCGGCCGCTGTGTCCGTCCACGGTAGACAGGACGGACACGTGCTACCGCTGCGGCAAGGAGGGCCACAAAGCCGCCTCCTGTGAGGTTGCCACGCCGCACTGCGCGGTATGTGCCGCCAGTGGCTGCCCGGCAGACCACGTCATGAAGGGGAGGAGCTGCAATCCTCCCCCCAAGCGGGGTAAAGCGCAGGCGCCGTCCGGGCCTGCTGCTGCTGCCGCCAGCGCCGTCGTTCCTGCGGCGGCTGCGGGGGAGGGGGGTGCGATGTCCGACTGATGGATAGGGTCGAACATCGCATCCTTCAGGCGAACACCAACCACTGCAGGGCAGCCCAGAATCTGCTGATGCAGACCATGGCCGAGTGGTTGGTGGACTTGGTGGTGGTCGCCGAACCTTACTCGGTCCCTGGCAGTTGGCTGGGCGACCGGGACGGCTTGGTGGCGTTGGTGTCGCGGTCTTCCACAGACTCCCCTCCCCTCTCGCTCTTAGAGAGGGGACCGGGATACGTGGCCGCCGCGTGGGCAGACATGGCTGTGGTGGGGGTCTATTTCTCCCCAAACCGCCCTCTCTCGGACTTTGAGGATTTCCTCGAGGTTCTCACCGCAGTGGTAGGGAGGGCGGCGCCGCGCCAGGTCATGGTGTTGGGCGACCCGAACGCCAAGTCGGCGGCCTGGGGCAACCCGGCCACCGGTTGCAACGTCCGTGGGCGCGCCCTCGAGTTTTGGGCGGCATCATGCGGTGTGTCCCTCCTCAACAGGGGGGCGGTCCACACGTGTGTACGGCAGCTGGGAGGGTCGGTGGTGGACGTGTCGTTTGCCACCCCCGCGCTAGCCACCCGCGTCGTCAGTTGGCGGGTAGAGATGGTGGAGACCTTGTCGGACCACCGATATGTGCGGTTCGACATCTCCACCCGGCAAGGGCGGGGGATGTCCCGCGCTGGGCAGTCTCCCCTCCCGCGGTGGGCACTCACCCGCCTGGACCGGGAGGCAGCGAAGGAGGCAGCCTTTCTCCAGGACTGGCTGTCGCCCCCTGTCGCGGTCCTAGATGTGGACGCCGCAGCGGTCCGACTCAGGGGGTCGCTGACCGAGGTGTGCAACTCCAGCATGCCTCGGTCTCGCCGCCCGCCTCCCCGTCGCGCCGTGTATTGGTGGACGGAGGAGTTGACGGGGCTCCGGGCTGCTTGTGTGGCGGCCAGAAGGGCCTACGCGCGGAGCCGACGGCGCAGCGCCCAAAACCGAGTCCAGGCAGAAGAGGACCGCCTATACGCCTCTTACCGAGAGGCGACGATGGTCCTCAAGTCTGCGATGGGAGCTGCAGAAGACTCGGCGAGGGCCGAGATGCTGGAGGGTCTCGACAGGGATCCTTATGGGAGACCATACAGGGCGGCGCGGAACCAGCTACGCCCCTTTGGTCCCCCACTGACGGAGACCCTCGAGCCAGTGTTGCTGGATGGGGTGGTCCGGTCCCTGTTTCCGCGCAGGACCGACTTCACCCCACCAACTATGGATCCCCCGCAAGGGGCGGCTTTGTCGGAGGAGGAGGTCCCCCCGGTGACGGCGACGGAGTTTCGCGCTGGGGTTCTCAGCCTCCGCGCGAAGAAGACGGCACCCGGACCAGACGGCGTCCCCGCACGGGTGGTGGCGATCGCCGCCTCCGAAATGGAGGACAGGTTTCGGGACCTCTACAGCGCGTGTTTTACTGCTGGGAGGTTCCCGAAACTGTGGAAGGAGGGGCAGCTATGCCTCCTCCGAAAGGAGGGACGCCCGGTTGACTCTCCGTCGGCATACCGGCCCATCGTCCTGCTCGATGAGGTCGGTAAGTTGTTCGAGGGGATTGTCGCCTCCCGGCTCGATAGCTTTTTGCGGGGGGTTGGGCCCAACTTGTCGGACGCCCAATTCGGTTTTCGACGAGGGCGTTCGACTATCGATGCGCTGGCCCTACTCAAGGGCCAGGTGAAGGAGGCGGTGGAGGCGGGGGGCGGAGTGCTGGCGGTGTCATTCGACATTGCCAACGCCTTCAACTCCATGCCCCACGCGACGATATTGGAGGCGCTCCGGTATCACGGCGTGCCCCAATACCTGCGCAACCTCCTGGCCAGCTACTTGGAGGGCCGAGAGGTCCTCCTCGTAGACAAGACGGCCACGGTGAGGCGGTACGGCGCAGAGTCCGGTGTTCCGCAGGGGTCGGTGCTCGGACCCCCCCTGTGGAACATCGGGTACGACTGGCTCCTGCGGGGAGTCCTCCTCCAGGGCACGAGTGTCATCTGCTACGCGGACGACACTCTCCTCATCGCCCGGGGGAGGAACTTTGGGGATGCGGCCTGTCTGGCCTCGGCTGGCGGGTCCTTGGTTGCAGAGAGGATCCGCCGCCTGGGATTGAAGGTGGCGCTGCACAAGACCGAGGCCGTGTTCTTTCGCGGGCCTCGGCAACGCTGCCCTCCTCCCGATGCTCACATTGTCGTGGAGGGCGTCAGGATAGGGGTCCAGCCCCAGATGAAGTATCTGGGCCTGGTGCTGGACGACAGGTGGCGGTTTGGCCCGCATTTCAGCGGGCTGTCGACGCGCCTGTTGAAAGCCGCGGATGCTTTCTCGTGGCTCCTCCCGAACCTGGGGGGGCCCAAGGCGGAATGCCGGCGCCTATATTCGGGCATCTTGAGGAGCATGGCCCTATACGGGGCCCCCATCTGGGCCGACTCCCTACACAGGAGGGAGAACGCGACTGCCATCCGCAAGCCCCAAAGGGCCATTGCACTGAGGGTGGCAAGGGCCTACCGCTCGGTGGGTTTCTCGGCGGCGTGCGCTCTGGCCGGCACCCCTCCTTGGGAGTTGGAGGCCTGGGTGCTCGCCAGAGTGTACGAGTGGACTGCGCAACGGAAGGCGCTCGGGGAGCGCCCCGTCGCCGAGGAGCGGGAGGCCGTGCGGCGAGAGGCGAAGGAAGCCATCGTCCTCCACTGGACGGAGGACCTCGCTGCAGCCGCCTTCGGCCGCCGGACGTTGGACGCGATCGGTCCGGTCCTGCAGGGCTGGCTCGAGCGGTCCCACGGTTTCCTCTCGTTCCGTCTGGTGCAGGTGTTGTCCGGCCATGGCTGTTTCGGATCGCACCTGCACCGGATCGGGAGAGAGGAGACCCCGGTGTGCCACGACTGCGGCGCGGCGGAGGACACGGCCCAGCACACCCTCGAAGTGTGCCCGGCTTGGTCCGAACAACGCCGCGGTGTGACCGCGGTAGTTGGACAGGACCTCTCACTTCCCGGCGTCGTCAACGCCATGCTGGAGAGCGAGGAGGCCTGGGCAGCGGTTGCCTCGTTTTGCGAGGACGTCATCTCGCAAAAGGAGGAGGCGGAGCGCGCGCGGGAGGACGACCCTCTCGCTGCGCCGCTCCGCAGACGACGAAGTGGTCGGAGAAGGCGCCGTCCTCTCCCTCCTCTTCATGGTGGCGACGGGCGGGCAATGGGCACGGGGGTGCCCTTGCCTGCATTGCACCCATCACCACCATCGTCGGTCACTCCCGGGCCCGGCCCCCTCCCCACCTAGGGGAGGGCGTTAGGGGTCCCGGCATGAAGGGCAATCGTCGGCGGAGGACTGGACGTTAAGGCTGTGCCGGTTTCCCAGTCCCCCGCCTCTTGGACGAAGCGGGAGTGCCGCTGGGTTATTTTAGTGGGTATACCGGGTCAAACCGGGGAGTCCCACATAGCCCCCCCATCCCCCGATGGGAGGGTATGCGTAATGCATTTTTTCCCAGCGCAAAAAAAAAAAAAAAAAAAAAAAAAAAAAAAAAAAAAAAAAAAAAAAAAAAAAAAAAAAAAAAAGGTTAGGTTAGGTTAGGTTAGGTTAGGTTAGGTTAGGTTAGGTTAGGTTAGGTTAGGTTAGGTTAGGTTAGGTTAGGTTAGGTTAGGTTAGGTTAGGTTAGGTTAGGTTAGGTTAGGTTAGGTTAGGTTAGGTTAGGTTAGGTTAGGTTAGGTTAGGTTAGGTTAGGTTAGGTTAGGTTAGGTTAGGTTAGGTTAGGTTAGGTTAGGTTAGGTTAGGTTAGGTTAGGTTAGGTTAGGTTTTTTTTTTTTTTTTTTTTTTTTTTTTTTTTTTTTTTTTTTTTTTTTTTTTTATTTTGTGCTTTTCCCCTTTCATAAAAAGGGCTCTTATTATTCTAATTACTCATTCATTCTAGTTCTCGCGTTTATTCCTCTCGCACTTTCATGCTTCATACTGTATCTTTCTTTTGCACACACATTCATTCTTAGCCGGGTGGGACTCCCGCTATTCTATCTACATTTGATCTTTATTTTTCTTTATTTAGGTTTAAGCCAGACTCAAAATTGCTTTATTTTACATGTTCTTATTTTGCTAAGTTTTTATTTTCTAGGTTAAATGTGTAGAACTAATTCTTACAAAACTATTTTTACAGCTATTTTTATTACTAAACATGTGGTTATCTTAGACTTAATTTCTTATTTTCTAACATAGAATATTATACAATATTTTTATAAACTAACCTTATTACTACAATTATTTATTTTTATTACTAACATTGACATTACTAACCAAGGTTTGGACCTGCTTATTGGTACTGCTCTAAGGGCTTGTGTTGTTTCTTGCCTTGTTGAAATACTTGTTTTGCTTAATTATATCGGCAGTAATGTATATATAACGTAACATGTTATACATAATTATTGTCTTTTCTTATTCGATAATATATATTTTATGCGTTTTTTTGTTGTTTGTTTAGTATGCATGTTTAGTGTTTTGCGTGTGTTTTTGATATGTCTGTATATGTTTATAATATACTTCCTATATCCGTGTTTTTTGTTATTTTCTGTGTGTGTTCTTGCGTGTGTTCTCGTGTGTGTTATGTATGTTCTTGTGTGTGTTGGTGTGTGTTTTGCGCATGTAACGTGTACCTTTGGGAGCAGTTTAAGCGTATGCCGTCGTCGTCCGGGCCAGGTAGTCCCATTTCTTACGGACCGGGCATTCCGCGCTGAAGGCATTGTGGTCTGCCCTCTGATGCTTGGAGTGTGAGCAGTTGCAGCACTGCGGTTCAATTCCCGCAATAAATTCGGCGCACTTCTCGCGTAGGTGCGGCCCTCCACAGTGACTGCATCTGTCCACACTCTCGGTACAAAATTTCCTGCCATGACCAAATGCAAGGCACTTCGTGCACTGTATGAGCGGAGACTGGTCCTCCACCCTGACTCTTTGCAGATCCAGGTAAAGAGCCCCAGCCTCCGTCATCCTCTGCCATACCTTGGGTCTGACCTGGACGACGACGTGCGCTGTTTTGGGGTTTCTTGTCCTTTTTTTGTATTTGATGGCCATTTCTTTATCCTCTTCTTCCAAGTCCCTAAAGAGGCTTTCGTTTTGCGAATAGAGCGCCCTCACCATCTCGTCGTCATCACTGTCCAGGAAGACATCCTTGAGGACGACGAGTGGGTTTTTATTCTTCATGGGCGCTGCTATTAGCCCTTTACCCCGGCTCTCTATCCTGTCCTTCACTCTTTTTAGTTCCGCCTCTGAGTCACAACCCAAGATAATCGTCTGGTTCTTTGCCTTACGGACTTTGCTGATCTTAAGGCCAGTTCCCCTGGCGTCGACCGCCTCCTTCACCCTGGCGAGCACCTCGTCAGCAGTCTCCTGGCTGCCTTCGAGGGTGACCGCCATGGAGTGAAGTGCCGGCCGACGCCCGGGTTTGGCTGCCGTGACGTCTGCGTATGTTTTTGTGTCCGTCCGTGACTCGAAAGCCGCGTCTCTGAAGGCCTCCTGCATCCTCTCCGAGCCGGCGGCGACCTCACCGGCAACATCACCGACTTTGACCTCGAGCGCAACTGCGGCGTGTCCTACAACCTTTACTCCTTCTATGGTGTGGTTGACTCCCTCCTGGACTACGTCGATTTTTGCGTTGACCTCGTCGATCTTATCGATGATCTTGTCGATGATGTCGGCGCCGTTCTCGGAGTGGTTCTCAGTCAGGTCCTCGAGGCCTTTTCTAACTTTTATCTCCAGGTCATGTATTCGTGCGTTTATATTTGTCTCCACTTTCTCCAGCCTTTCCAGTACCTCGTCCGGTAATTTGGACGGTGTGGGCGTGGTGTTAGTTTTTGTGGGCGGAGCCGTTTTAGACTTTGTTTCCAGGGCCTTTATTCGTTTACTGAGCTCAAAAAGTATCTTAAGGCTTTTGTCTGACTGAGTCTCCAGGAAAGTTTTGATGTCTCTCCTCATTTGAGGGTAGTCTTTGACACGGGACGGTATGTCCTCAAACGTTTTCATTACTTCCTGGAGGAGACTGTCGTTGGATAATGCAGTATAGGTGTCCGTATGTCTCCTGTATGTTTCCATATTTTCTATGGACCTTCTCTTCCGCTCTGGTCTCCGAATAAAGGTCCTGGCGGCGTCCAGCGCTTGCCCAGTTGGGCCTACGGGGCTGGGAGTGGTGGTGCGGGCGATGGTACCGGAGGTTCCTGCCGTTGACGACGGTGGCGTTTCAGCTGTTTCCGCTGGAATAGCCGTTTTCTTGCCGAACGTCAGGGCTATCCCCTTCGGCGCCTGGCGCGTTCCAGAAGGCCCCTGGTCTCCCGGTTGGGTTGGCGACGTGGACGCTTGCGGTGCTTCGTCCTTAACCGTTGGTGCTTTGGCTATTGGGGTGCGGAGTCCGAGAACCATATTTTACTGCCTGAGCTCCTTGTTGTTAGTGTGGTATATGTGTGGCTCGTGTGTATAGGGCACGGCAATAGGATCGGGGAAAGTTGTCAATATAGGTATAAAATGTAATAATATAAAAAGTTAAAATTAAAGGTAAATAAAATAGTTTCAACCAAGGCGGTTTGTCGGTGGTCTTCTCTTCCCTGTATAGAGGGGTGAGTGTTACTCCTAGTGGGTCCGCTTATCCCTGTAAATGGGGGGGTCAAGGTCTAGCAGTACCAATCCGCAGTCCAATATTACAACTATCGTAGTTTATATACAAAGAAAAAACAAAACAGTGTTTTTGTCTAAAGGAGGTGGGGGGGGGTCCAAACTGGGGGGGAGGGATCCTCGTATGCGGCTTTAGCCGTGGTGTCTTCGACACCACAAAGGCTGAATCTGAGGTCAAAATCGCTGTAAGTCCTCTCGTTCCCGAGATATGGACCTTTTAATATTGGGGGGTGGGAACTTAAGGGAAAAGGAAAGGGTGGGGGGGGGATGGATACCTCGTGGGCGACTTTAGCCGTGGTGTCTTCGACACCACAAAGGCTGATTTTGAGGTCTAAAACACTCTAGGTCCTCTCGTTCCCGAGATATGGACCTTTAGTGTTTAGGGGTGGAAAGTTAAGGGAAAAAGGAAAGGGTGGGGGGGATGGATACCTCTGTAGCGGTCTTCACCTCGTGGTGTCGTTCCGACACCACTAAGGCTGAATCTGCGGTCTAAAAGCTCCTATCTCTTCAGGTTTCAGAGATATCCAATTAATAAGATTCCTGCCGTACCGTACCGCGCCGTGCAGTGTCGCGTGCCTGTCGAGCAGATCTTCCAGTTGACCTAGCTGGGTCTACTCTGTTCCGATTTTGGCGTGCGTGGGCTCGTTTATTTGGTCTTGTTGAGCTCTTCTCGGTAGGTCAGGTTTCAGGGTCAGGTTTGGGGAAGGGTTGGGGGGGGGGAGGGGGGTATTGGTCTAACTTGTTTCTGTGGCTGATGGCCTCTGTCTATTTATAATTTGGAGGTTGAATAAGGTTGTGTGGGTGGTTTTTGGAAAAAAGGGGGGGGGGGAGGGGGGAGGGGGGTGCTAAGTTTTTAGAGCGGTATCTCAAAAAGTCAATAGTATGGCTGAGGGCCACTTGTTACCGGTATGTAAACACTGTTTTGTACCATACAACTTTCCTAGTACTAAGGGTGACTTAGCCCTAGGGGGTTGATATTTAGCCCCAAGGTGCGGGATGGTCCGATATGGTTGGGTATCCAACCAGGGGGGGGGGGTCAGGGGGGGGGGGCAATGAAAAAAGGGTCAGAATTTGGCTACGACTTACCGTTTCAGAGTTACAGGCCTTTTTCAGTTTTCGTGCGGTTTGTAAACTGGATTCCCTCTTTTGAAATTTATTTTTCTCCGAAGTGTCGGGTCTTAAAAATATCTTTCAAAAGGGGTCCTGTAGGCGACGGTGCTAGGAGCAATTTGCGGTTCCTGAAAATGGAGCGTCCTCTATAGGACGTGAGCAGTTACCTCCTGAAACTTTTCTCCAATTACCAAAAACCGCAAATTGCTGTTTTTGAGTCTCGCGACTTGGCTTACTTGAGGCACTGTAACTCTGAAACGGGATAACCCCTGAGTCTGGTTCTTAATCCTAAACTTAAATGATAAACTATTCTACGTACTTATCTAAGGGTCTTCCTTCCACTGCTGGTCTTCACCGCTCCAGCGCCGTCCGAAGTGTTCCCGGGGGTGCCTGCTCCAGGGGGAGGTTTTGACTGGGCCGTGTCGTATGTCGGGTCGTAGGGCTGGTGTTTCTCCAACTGCTGGCGCCGGTGAGGTTTCAGCAGCTGGTCCCGCTGAAAAGTTATTCCCCTGGGAAGGTGAAAATTTGACCCTGGCGAGCTGGTGGAAATGTGTCCAGGGTCTACGTCCTAGGTATAGCTTCTCGTAAGAGAACCGATTTGACGTTGTTTTCACTGTCCGACGCTTCGCTCCAGGGTTACAACCCCGACAACGTTAGTTGGTAATGGCGTTCCGGGCAGAGGTGTAGGAA